>CM038050.1:14461970-17234470 GCA_021397845.1 Areca catechu | reverse complement strand
TATCCTGAGATAATGGTTTTCTAAATATATTAGCAAGTTATACAGAGATCGAAACATAGCAAGTAATAATAGATCCTAGGGTAACCTTTTTTTGAATAAAATAATAATCGATCTCGATGTGCTTGGTCCGAGGTTGTGGAATTCCAATGTCATGATGTATAAATGAAATCTATGTGAGTTCGAAAGCAGCTGAAGCAAGTGCTCAATATTCAGCTTCAACGATAGATCGAGACATAATGGGCTACTTCTTGATATACCAGGAAACACAATTTGAGCCAAGAAAGGTACAATACCTGTGGTGGAACAATGCATGACTTTACATCTAGCCCAATCTATATAAGCAAAGGCAAACAAGTCCAGTGAGCTATGGACTAGAATACAACATCTAAGATGTGAAGTGCCTCAAACAGATCAAAGTATACATTTGACCATTTGAAAATGAGCTATAGTTGGGACATGCATGTGTTGACACACAGTGTTAACCACGAGAGATCTGGACATGTGAGAGTAAGATACTGAACAGCTCCAACAAGACTTTGATTGTGCGAAAGATCATTATACGATTGATCACCATGTTTGAGTGGTGGAAGATTGTTAGCCATGGGGGTGGCAATCAATTTACACTGCTCCATGGAGGCTCGAGCTAAGAGATCCAAAGCATATTTTTTCTAAGAAAGAAAAAGTTCATTGAAGGAGTGATTGACTTTGATCCCTAAGAAATAATTAAGTCGACCGAGATCTTTTATAGAAAACACCTGATCGAGGGCATGAATAAGATGATCCAAAAGTTACGGACAATCACCTATGAGGACGATGTCATCAACATAAAGTAATAGGATGATGGTATGACTATCATGGCGAAAGATAAATATGATGAATCAGCATTACTGTAGAAAAAACCATACCTAATAAAAAAGTTGCTAAACTTATCGAACCATACTCGAGAGGCATGTTTAAGCCCATATAAAGTATGCCAAAGTAAGCAAACATGATCATAATAGGACGGGTCATGGAAATCAGGCAGTTGCTTCATATACATAGAAACATTGAGACCACAATGTAAGAAGGTGTTATTGACATATAGTTGATGAATCGACTGATTGTAAGCAGTGGCAACCAATAGAACAATACAAATGCTACCCGAATTAATTACCAAACTAAAAATTTCTAGAAAGTCAACACTCTTCTCTTGGTGGAACCTTTTGCCACAAGATAGGCTTTTAGTCGGTTAAGCATCCCATTTGTATGGAGCTTTGATTTGACCACTCATTTGCAGCCGACAACATTCATCGAGGGGTAATACAGGACAAGTTTCCAGGTTTGATTAGCTGCAAGAGTATCTAACTCCTCATGTGTAGTAGCTGTCCAATCGAGATGTTTTAAGACAGAATAGATAGTCCTAGATTCAGGAGGAATAGATGATAATACAATATTAGCATACCTCGGATTAGGCTTGGAGATGCCAACCTTGGAGCGGGTGACCATAGGATGTGATGAGAAAGTAGCAACCTCGGATTGTGGTGGACTATAGTCGTGCATGTCATCCTCTTCTGGTGGTGGGGTTAGTTGGTCAAGTGTTGCAATTACTAGGTCAGCCATGACTAGCGCATATCTTTGGTGAATAGGCATGCACATTCTCATGCAAAATTAGACTTGGCATGTGAAAGATTAGATAGCTGAGTTGTTATTGAAGCAGGGACAAAGCTAGATTGGGCTTCAGCTAATCGCTCAGTGAATGTTGGATTGTGGTTTGGGCTTGAAGCAACTGGAGCATATATAGCAAGGATTGGGCTGGAATGTTTTTCAATTATCATTAGAGGCTTGGTTATGAGTTGGGCTAGAAGTTACAATTCAATGTAGTAGCTCCCCTTAGTTGTAGTAGCAACCTGAGAAGAGGCAACAAATGAAAAATTGTACTCATAAAAAATAACATGTTGAGATATATAAATACGGTCAGTTGATTGATGAAGACAATGATAGTCCTTGTATTTGTTACCATATCCCAAAAACACACATGGTAGAGAGCGCTTATCAAATTTGTTCATCATGTAGTTTCGAAGGTATGGGTAACAATGAGATCCAAAAACCTAGAACAAAGAATAGTCAGGGTCCTTCTTGAATAAGACTAAATATGGAGTTTGGCTACTTAGAGCTATGGATGGGAGTCGATTTATCAAATAGTTTGTAGTTGTAAACGTTTCTATCCAATATCAGAGAGGTATAGAAGCTTCAAAGAGTGCATTAAGCCCGAGTTCAATAATATGTTGATATTTTCTTTCAGCAACACTATTTTGTTGTGGTGTACTTGGACAAGAAAGCTGGTATTGTATATCACAATCATGAAGATGTGCAAGAAAAATGTTGCCAGAAAATTCATCCCCTCCATCATATTAAAGATTTTAATCTTACAATCAAATTGATTTTATACTAATTTTTGAAATGAAAGAAGAATATCAAAAAAATCTAATTTTTGCTTTAAGGGATATAACCAATAGTAATGAAAAAAATTGTCAATAAATATTACATAGTAATAAAATTTTTGTAATGAAGAAACTGGAACAAGTCCCTAAAGATTATAATGTATTTTTGTTAATGGATCATAGCAACAAGATAGATAAAATGGTAATTTTGAACTTTTACTAAACTGATAACTAGTATATAAGGGGCTAGTCGTCTTATTTATTGAAATAAAATTATTACTCCGTAGATGTTGCAAAATATGATTATTTGGATAGCCCAGTCAGCGATGCCAAGTCAGTTCATCTGCTACCTTCGTCCTTTGAGAAGAAAATACAACAAAACATGGATCTTTATTGGTGTATAATCCATAATATTAATTTTCGACATCATCACCTGGTGTGTCCTAGAGTCCTTAATAGAAAAATCAAAAAAATTAAATTCAAAGTAATATGGATAATTTCTTAATAATTAAGATATGGAGAGTAAGTCTTTCTTCATTTTTGGTATAACCAAAACATTATGAGGTGAAAAATGATACATGTCACAACTAATTTGACCGATATCGATATGAGTAATTTGCAATGGCATACAATCTCTAACCATCACACTATCAGAGCCATGGTAAAGAACTAAATCACAAGATTACCTGCTTATCAGTGATGTGAGCATTAGCACTAGTGTCAGGATGCTACTCATTGTCCCGAGGATCTGAGATATGTAAAGTTGCTAGACCCTATAGTATGTGACCACTCTGATAACTATTATCAAAGCGATGCCAATATTTTAGTGCATCATATCCATTTTTCTTGCAAATCTGATAAATGAGAGGCTGAGCCCATGTGTTTGAGCTCGATATGGAGCTGGTCGAACTAAATGATTAGGTAACGTTACTATTATCCAAAAAATGTCTCCACTTTGGTTTACCTGAACAAATCCATGATCTTTTGAGTTAAAAAGTATGGTCTGTCTGTACCCATATGATTGTCTCTATTGTCACTATTATTTTGCTATAAGACAAAGGCCCTGGATATATTTGGGATAGTGCTTATGTTTCACTTATTATGCAGTTCATAGCTTTGGAGTTGTGGAACCATTTCTGTATATGATAAAAGATGAGGTCTGAATATAGTCATTTTAAATGACTCATCTATGTCATTAAAGCCTTCAAGCAACTTGAACAACTTATTAGCATATGACACAGATTTACCAATAGCATGCAGTTGATTAATTACAAATAGATTTAAATTTGCGAAGATAAGCAGATAAAGACTTATTCCCTTTCTAGATGTGTTGCAGTTAAGCAAGAAGATCAAACTCTTGGACAACTAAGCTTTGCTTGAAATGATCAGTTAGGACTTTTCATATCTCTATTGTTGTTTGGAGTCCGATAGCTTGTCCAAGGACTTCTTTTGAGAGTGTATCCATGATCCATGATTTCACGAGACAGTCGGTATGAATCCATGATGTATAGTCTGGATTGATCATCTCGGCTCCATTTTCTAGAGTCAGAATCTATGGGGTGCATATATCTCTCCTGTGAGGTGGCCAAGTAAGCGTTGACTTTCAATTAAAGATAGAACTTATGTCTCCTAAAGTAGAAAATTATTATCATGTAGTTTCAATGTGACAAAGTTTGCCACATTGACGGTTGAAGGGAATGAAAACTTTTAGTTTGAGAAGGTGGATGACATAGTGAAAGGTCTTTGTGCCCTAACTTGACTCTGATATCATAAAAAAAATTTAAGAATGAATTATTTAAATATTTTTTTCACTTTCACTAATCTCTTATTTGAAATTTGTATATGAGAAATTAAGAATATATTTTTTTATACTTTTGAAAATCAAATCAAGAAAAAATTCTCTATGGTATCTCTTCCTACAATTATGAAATAGAAGATAAAATCAGGAGAATATCTTCTCCTATAATTATGAAATGGAAGATAAAATCAAGAGGATATCTCCTCTTACAATTCTAGAAATGGGAGACTAAATCAAGAGAGAAATTCTCTATAGTATATTTTCCTATAATTATGGAATGGAAGATCAATCTCCATAATATCTTCTCTTGTAATTCTGGAAATAGAAGATCAAATAAAAAGAAAAGAATCTTCAGAATATTTCCTCTTACAATTATATAATTAAAAGACTAAATCAAGATCAGCCCGTACATGGATTGTTTCTGTGATCTTCTCTATGTTGAGGTGAAGAGAATTTTACGGGATGATTTACAGCCTGATTTTTAATAATTTTGGCTTCAATAAGAATAAGGCATTTTCAGAAGAAAAGAAATTCTTAATGAATCTAGTGAGAAGTGAAAAATCCAAAGATTCTATCTTGTTAGATGCCAGAAAATCATTTCATCTATCTAGAAAATTCACTTTCGATTAATAGAGACTTTGTCTTTTATGCATTGCCAGCCATACTTCTTAATAGCGACGTGGACTATTATTGGGAATATGTCACATTCCCTTTAATTGAGAGGATTTATCAAAGATTATAAGATATGGCCCTCTGATTATGCCACCGAGTGCATAGAGATGAGTATCGATTAATTCCTCTAGTGGCTATCCTAAGGAGGACTGCTAGAGAGCTATACCTGTCATTGGGCATAAGGATCGAAGATCAGCCCAAATCATTATGCTGACATTGACAGTCAATCAGGATCGAGGGTCTTAAGGGGCTATCTTGGCCCATTCGAGAGGTGCCAGAGCTTGATCACCAAAGGTGAGGTGAACCCTCACCGAGATCAAGGGTTAGCCAGGCTGAAGTGGACTTAACAGTGCTATCCTACTCTGTTTGAGAGACGATGCCCAATCTACAAATCCTCGAGATACCGAAGGTGAGGGATTAGTCTTCATATCAGTTAGTATTCATAAAAAGTATCTAAAAAATTACAATTTCAAGAAATCCTATTTAGTAAAAAACTAATATAGAACAAGATTAAACAAATTCCTTTCTTTTCCATGATGGTCAGCTTGCTAAAGCTAGGTGATAGAGTAAGGTGGGAAGAGAGCTCATGTTGTAGATAATTAAGTGAGTTCTACTTTAGATTATGAGAAGCAACAAAAATGATAAAACTTCTATGACCCAATTATGGATAATGTAAACTAAAAATGCTAGGTGATGGCTAAGTTTATTTATCTTCTCAATCTTGAAAAATGATTATCCAAGTAGCATTGCCTCAATATTGTGGAAGCCTTGACAAATCTTTACTGGATTAAAAAAGTCGTGCTGACATTAAAATGAAAGATAATCCTAAAAATATATCCAAACATAATATATCTAAACATGATGAAATGGGTCTAAATTGTGATTAAAATTTCATAAAACCAATATCATAAAGGATATGGCTTGGTGGTTAAGTTGCCAAATCTTAATTCTAGACCCGTACCCATCTGATCTAAGCATGCAAGTAAAAAAAAAAAAGCCTCAAAACTTTGCTTGACCGCCCCTCCCCCCTCTTTTTCTTTTCTTTTCTTTTTTTTCTTCTGGATGTGTATTTTGCTTGAGTCTTACTCCATCCATTTAGGGGTGCAAATGGATCGGGTCGGATCGGGTCATAAGTGATCCCGATCCGATCCAGTTTTTTGATCGGATCCTAATATTAGATCCAGATCCATCTACTAAAAAATTGGATTGGATCGGATCGGGTCCACTATCAAAATTTTTAACCTAACGGGTCATTCGGATTGGATCGGGTCCATAAATAACCCGGTTCTAATCTAAAAAATTTAGATTTCGATATAATCGGGATAAAATATAAACAACTATATTTTAATTATTACATAGCCAACTATTATTAACAACGAATAATATTATTTTTAAAATAAATTAATATATAAAAATAATAATAATTTTATCTCTATATTAAAAATAAGTTTTATATAAATTTTAAATTATAATTTAAAAATCTAAATAGCTATAATCATAACAGTATTAGTATGTTCGAGTTGGATCGGATCGGATCCAAATTCAGTAAACTCGGATCCGATCCGAAAAATAAAATTGATCTAATTTTAGGATCCGATCCAGATCTACAGGTTTTTAAAAATAAATTAGATCAGATCTAAACGGACCGGATCATGTCGGGTCACGAATTAACCCGATTTTTTTGTAATCTTATTTTCATTAGCGATCCAAAATATATACTTGGCATTCTATGTCGATGCTTATCACGAAATTTCACCTGGAGTGCTATAATAAAAATCTACCAAAATATCTGCCCAAATAATTCACATATATGTGCCCAAACATCTTTTGGGAAAAATAAAAATCTAATCTATCAGCCATCCTTCTAGAGTAAGGCCCTACCGCCCCTGAAAGCATTCCTGGTGCGCACTATAGCGCGCTACCGCTCTCCGATTTTACGGGCGTAATCTGTTAGCGGTAATAGTACGCGCCCGGGGGGTGAACAGCCAGCGACTTGTTCGGGAGACCGACCGCGGCGGCTCGATTAAAAAGGGGCGCGCTCCAAACCATGGCCTCCGGTCAAACCCCTGAGCCCACTCCCACCCCCACCCCAAACCCTAATCCAATCTCCTTCCGGCGATTCCAATCTATCCCCAATCGAGATTGTCTCCCGCTAGCGTTAGGGTTTTCGCTGGAGCAAGTGCAAGTAGGGTTTTTGGTATCCCTTTCTAACATCTAGATTTTGGGAGACAAAAGAGGTTATTAAGTTGGGGCGATGGAAGGGGGTTCGGGCGGGAACGACGTGGAGCTGGTGTGCAAGACGCTGCAGTTCGAGCACAAGCTGTTCTACTTCGATCTGAAGGAAAACCCCCGTGGGAGGTACCTCAAGATCTCGGAGAAGACGTCGGCCACGAGGTCCACCATCATCGTCCCTGTCAACGGCATCGCCTGGTTCATCGACCTCTTCAATTACTACGTCAACACCGACGAGCAGGATGCCTTCAGCAAGGAGCTCAAGCTCGACACTAAGGTCGGAAAATCCCAATCTTGGCTTAGGTTTGTAGGGTTCTTCTAGTTGAGATACCTTGGATCCGAGACTTTGTGGTGATTGACGCAGTCTTCGTTGCTTTTAGGTGTTTTACTTCGACATTGGGGAGAATAAAAGGGGCCGCTTCTTGAAGGTAGAGCCTTGCTGTGGCCTTTCTTGATTTCATTTTACTTTTTTGGATTACGTATGATTGCCTGGTTGCTTTCTTTTACTTTTTTGGGGCATGTTATAGCTTTTGTTCAGTTTCATGATGTTATGACCCGAATCGGGTATAGCTGAGATCTTTTGGTAAATGATCTTCTGGGAATTCGATGGGCTGTAGTGTCATGTTGAATTATCTGGTAATGATGATATCTTAAATTTACCAAAAGTGGAGAATGTTTCTTCTCAGAAAAAGAGCAAAAGTAAGTTAAGTGGGCCTGCTCTGATGTAGGACAGGTCATACCTGAATGTGGGAGTTGGCTTGATGTTTGTCGGAGTTTCTTTGCAGTGCTGTGGACTCGACGGAGCTTTTAAACTGTAAACGGTTTTTCATGACCGAGCACATGGTTATGTAATGGAGGGTCTCTGAAAGCATTGTGATGACACGCACAAAGATATGTTGGCCATAATTTTAAATCATGTTCTACATGTTGAATTTCGAAAAGAATTGCATGTCAGTGTTGGCTTCAGATGTTCCTTGCTGGGTAATGGTAGAGTAATAGCCAATATCTTGCTTAACTTCACTTGCAATTATCTATTTGCATGTAGCTTTTTGACATCGCATAACTATTTTTTCTTTTCAATATCATGGTTCATTTTACCCCAAGGGTTGGCCACATGGCTGCCTATATATTTTTTTTCTAATTCACAATCTGGTGAGTCCTAAGCAATGTGTTGTCCATATTGGGTGTTCTGTAATAAATGTAACAAAAAATGTGTATAATCACCATAACAATGAGAAAATAAAATTGCAATTGTATATATTTCAAAAACTTCTTAAAAGAATAATAAATGTTCAGAGTCAATAGAAACACAATATATTGGATGAAGAAATAAAGAAGCAGTGAAGATATTCAAAAACTACATTATCTGCTAAAAGATGATGAATTCTACTCAGTATGTTTGTTCATATGTTCAGTAAAACAATAATTTATTACTGAGCTAGAAAGTCAATCTTGTATACAATTTATCTGAGATGATTCACTAAAATGAGTTGAGTAAGTGGTTTGTCTTCTAACTTCTAAATCACCCTGGCCAGATAGTTTGATTTTAAAAGGAATATATAAACATATTGTATAATTTATAATTGTCTATATAAATTTCTGGTGATGATGTAAGGTCTTTTGTTATAAATGTTTGTAACTTGTTTTATTCCTCTTAAATGAACTCAAATAATCTAGGAAAGTTGCTACATGTTGATGTTTTATGCGGACCAATAACCATTTATTTTATGTGTGATTTCTTGTTCCTGCGTCTAGATGGAATAAAAACTAGCTAGTTGAGGTTTAGCTTCCCATCCTAAAATTGTTTCTAGTCCAACATGCAAGCACAAACAGTAAAAAAAAATGTTTTGACAAAGTGTAGCTTGAATGTGTTTGATTTGCATACATAAATGTGTATGCATTGTCTACCTTGAATATTTTTTTAACAGGATGGTGAATATCAACGTGTGTTCATGATTGTTGCTTCATTCATTTCTCAGAGTTTGCTAGTTTATTCAGATGGGAATGTCTGTGAAGAATGATACTTCTACATCCTAGCTTGGCATATGCTTGTCTTGCTTGTAATGGAGGGTGAAGGCTTCCCGACATGCTTAATTTAAGTATTATGATTTTGATAAATTATTTACTTTTTTGGACAAGGATTAATGTTTACAATATTTGTCTATTAATGTAAAATTTTGTTATGGATGGTTGTATGTTGATAATTGAGTAATATTTTTATTTAGGTTGGGAGGTAAGGTGCTACCATTTGTTTGGTTGAGTCATGTTTGGTTGCATGACATCTTACTGGTTGGGGTGTTGGTCTTTCCTGAAGACTAAAACTAAGCCAAATTGGGTGACTCAGATACCTAGAACCAACTAGCTGCTTTCGCTGTGCTTGGTTTTCATTGATTTGACAAAATTCCAAGTTTAGAGGTTGTTAAATGTGATACCATGTCATATTAGAAAGTTAACCAAAGCTATATCAGCAAATGAATGTGGCACTATAAACAACAAGGTAGAATTTAGGTTATCTTTGTTTTTGGTTGCATTTATTTATCCATGAGAAACCAATCTCGGGAATTAGTTAACTTTGAAGTTTTCAATGTTTTGCTAAATCCTCCCAAGTCCAAAATACACATGCTTATATAAAAATAAAAAACTTGTAGGCAAAACTTCTTGATTCTTAGCTAGCAATATTTGCATACTTTCTTCCACTCTTAGGCATTGTTGTGTCTCTTCCATCCCCATCCCTTTAAACATTATTAAAGCACCCAACTTCATCCACGTAGGATTCCTTAGGAGGACAAAGTGGATGCATGCTGCTTCTTACTCTATCCTTCCCTCTTTTCACGCTCCCTTATCTTTTGCTTTCATATAAGGTAAAAGAAAATGATTACATTGTATCTGTCAAAATTTACCCAAATGTCACCAAAGAGAAAAGCAAAAGGAAGGGTCAAATTATGTTTTTTCAAAATCACCTGGATATAAGGAAGTTAATTTTCATTTTGGTTAGCTAAATATTGCCCTATAGGCCACTAAGATTTAATCATTCTTCAGAGATCTCACCCATGACTTTGAACTCCATATTTAGGTTTTTCCAGGATTCTTCAAGCCTCTTTATATACTGATTGAAGCTCACTCAATTCCCAAAGTTCAGCAGTCTAAAACACATCTTATAGAACTATTTTTCCGTTTATAGAATTTAAAAATTTTGAAAGTTTGGCAGCATTTTTAAAATAAAAAGGACTATACCTCCAAACTTTTTGTGTTTCACTTTCAGTAATCTATCAGTGCCAACCACACTGCTGCTAACCGCTTCCAGTAAACCTTTTTCTGCTGACATCAGAATTAACGAAACTGTCATTGCTGCTATCATGATGTCCACCATTTCTGTTATACCACCTTCCATGTCACCAATATTACTGTTGCATGACCAAACATGTTTTTTCTGTCTCCTGCTTACAAAACTATTGTTGCTTCCAGACATATTTTCTATTTTCAAAATAGTGAAAACAAAACAAAAAAATATGGCTTGTTTCTTATTCTTAAAACAGAAAACAAGCAATGTTGTATAGGTATAATTTGTCAATATATGCATGATGCGATGTACATATATACAACATAATGCATGCATACATGCACTCAATCACCTGTCTCATTTGCAGTTGTGTTGCGAATTAAGTTGGTGCACTTAAGATTTTTCTTTTTTTGGCCTGAGGGCTAACTCTTGATTGGTCTCAGGATTTGATGATGTCAACCTGGGGAGCCCCGTGCCCAATCCTTTGCATCTTTCTACCAGAGATTATTAGCATTTTGATATAATGATTGGCCTACAATTCCCTTATTCCATCTCATGTGTAATTTGCAGTTTAACTCCTCTCTATATTCTTATGTAACCTGTTGTCACTCAAAACCCAACCTGATGGGTGAACGAGCTAACGAGCAATACTGCTATGCTTGATTGGGTTGGAGGAGCATTGTATTGTACTGTGCTGGAGCCGATATGCAATCAAAAAAAATGATCGGGGGATCACTGGAATGTGTTTGGCTGGGGACCCTCTGATGTTGAAGTTGGGCAGAGTTTCAAGAGGAAATAAGAGAGATAAAGTAGAGATGAAAGAATGAGAGTATGACATCCAGATTTTCTCATACCTTAAGGATCCCTATGCCTGATATTTTTTGAGGAGAGGATGCAGATCTAAGGGGTTAGGATGGCACAATCGAGCAGTTGAACTCTTTCCTTGTCTGCTGATTGGGGTGGTTAAGGTATTCCTTTTCTGGTGCACCAAGATTGGATGCTTTTCTTATCCGCCAATTTGGTCAGTTATGATGGTCCTTTTGGGGTGCTAAGATTGTGCTGAATTATAACTGATTGTGCTGATTGTTTGGAGCTCTGATTGGCTATTAATTTCATCAGACACATGTCATCATCTAGTTGGTGGGCCGAGCTTCTAGGGTTGACGAGTCCAAGCCATATCATAACCCTTTATAGAAATGGATGATTCATAAAGTTGACCAAAATTGATGGGATCATGGTTGTTGATGGATGATTCTATATTGTCTTTCCATCTAACTTGTTATTTGTAAGTTTGCTGTCTAACTTGTTATTATGACTTGTAAATTCATAAATATGGACATTAAAATAATAATTTCAATTTTACAATTTTTTTCCTTTTTCTATTGTTTTCTCATGCCAATGATAGTACAAATACCTTTTTTTTCCTCTTGAATATTAACTAGATAATTAGGGTTTGCTCATATGAACCTTCACCTATCTCGACAACCTTAAGTAAGCCTTAGCATGACTCTAGCAGGATTCCTTGCTAAATTCAAACAAAATTAGTTCAATATTTTAAAACTTGTCTCATCCCAGTCATGTAATATTGTCGTGAATTTATTGATGTTCACCATGATATCAGCATCATAGCATATTGTTTTGTGGGCAATTTTCCATAAATGCTATTAAGCTACATTTTTGTTTGCCTTTGTATGTACCCTAGTTCTTCTATCATTGAAGATGGATTGATGTCTTATTCCATTACATTGCTATGCAATCAAGGATCGCTGAACTGGTATCAGGACCCGTACGGGTCAATGAATTGAGAAAAAACTATCTTTCTCCTCCCTCTCAAGCAAGAATCGCTGAACCGGACCCGAACCTGACTGAACCAGGCCAGACCGAACCGACCCGTACCGGTCCATTTCAGGTCAATTTTTATGGTTCGGATCTCGAACCATTTTTTCGAACTAAACTATACCAGTTTTTGACCGGTACGATACGGTATGCCCCGAACCGAGCAGTTCGGATAAACCCTGTATGCAATAGTTGACTCTAACTTAGATCCATTACCGCTCCTCCCTTGACCTTCAATGTAGTCTTAAGAAAATGGATAAGATGCATTTATTTTGAGTTAATCTTGACTAAAACTGATAAATTTATTCTGACTACATAATTTTATTTTTCAAAAATAATTTCATAATCAAGATTTTTAATTGCAAATAGAAGTACATCCTTTGTAACTGAGTAATGATGTTAATCTTGACTAAAACTGAATACACTCCTCGTAGCCTTTATTTTCTTCAACTTTCTCTACACCTACTCTTCCTTTTCAGCATTATTAATGAATGTCTTTTTTCAAACTGTTCCTTTTATTATTGTGTTGTGTCTTTGTAAGGACTTAGATCCTGCTCATAAAGTTTTCTAATGAGAAGTAGCCAAGTAGGCATTAGCAAATGTCTCATTTATGATCCTGAAGTTGATAGGCACAGAACTGGATTCTCTCCAGATATTTGAACATGTAAATTTTGAATGATTTAAGCGAAGTATTTAATAGCAATTGGCAAATTTTGGCTACTCTTTGTTGAAGCTTGGTTATCCATCATTGCAGGAGCATAAACATGCCCATTGTGCAGGTGCATAATGGAAGTCGGAAATTTGTATTATACTAATATTATTTCAATCAGATGATCTGTAAAAGGAAAAAAAAATGCTTTTTGTTCACATTTATGGAGTGGTCTTTATAACAGGATAGTGCATGAAAACTGCTAATTACATATCCATTATCTGTTTATTGAAGGATATCTAAACAGTTACGACTTATGAAGGCCTTATAATGTTTTGACTTGTTATATCAAGCCATGTTTCTTATACAATGTTGTATCTGGTATGGAGTCTGGCATGTTTGGCAAAACTCATAAAAGTCACTCTCAATTTTCTGTAATATCCATTGTTGAACGTGCATGTGGAGAGGTGATTTATCGTTGGCAGCCAAACCTTCAAACCCTTATGGCCCATTATAATGGATATACCTTTTTTAAAGACAGTTTTAAATTTCTGCATGTTCCTCTCTATATCCCATCTGTCAACTTTACAAATGATGATGCCCTTAGATTTTTTTCAGAATTATCAGTCCCCTTCAGTTGAATATAAACCAAATGGAAATTTGGCTAAATCCATGATTTGGAGAAATAAATAGGCTACCAATATGAACTCTCTTTCTTCTAATTTTCTTTCCTATCCTGATCACTTGTTTAATTCATCTCTCTCAAATCATGAACTAATTAAATCATTTAAGGTCAATGAGCATTTAAAGTTCAAATTTGTGATTGCTATAAATATTGAATCTACAATGTTCCATCCCAGTATGGTTATATTTCATTAAGAGTCTCTATGTCTCGATGTTCGACTCTTTCTCTCTCTCTCATTATGATCTGTTTAATATAATGTCATTTCTTAGTATCAGTTTTTCAAAATTTATGTGCTATAATTTTAAAATTATATTAATATTTCTCAAACATCCATTGCATGTGCATAGTTGCTAGTGAATACAAAAGAGCTAGAAGGCAAAAACGGAAACCAGCACTAGGTTGCCATTTCTAGGCTTGCCTTTTCTTTCTCTTGTCGTTAACCCGCATAGTTGCTAGTGAATACAAAAGAGCTAGAAGGCAAAAACAAAAACCAGCACTAGGTTGCCATTTTAAGCTTGCCTTTTCTTTCTCTTGTTGTTAACCCATTTTTGTCAAAAGATTCAACCATTTCAAATCATTATGTTTGTGGCAAGTTTTGAAGTTCAGTCTAAAGTTGATCCGTTTTCACCGAGACTGGTCTGAAACTGATTGAAATTTCTGGTTTTAGCTAGTTATGGAAGTGTTTTGGCAATTTTGGCCAAAGTCAACCTAAATTGACATTTTTTGTTTAACAGGTGTGTATGTTCAATATTCTCTAATATCTTGTAAATTTTCTAATATTGATCAGTATCACATTTATCCAAGGCTCTAGTGGTTTAAATTTTATTGTTTTTGGATAACTTTGTTGTTATAATGGGCAGCATGCAATCTTGATATGTATCTTTATTAATTAGAAAGTGTGCATGTTCCTATGGTTCTTTTTTTACTTAATTGAGTTTTCTTCTCTTCTTTTAGAATAAAATGATAATGTTAAAAAGAACTAGTGTAATGAAATGGGACTTTGTTTGGATAGATCTTTTCTTGCTTCAACAGATAATAAAATATGCTTAAATGATTTTCTCTTGCTTAGATTAGTTATTAACATAAAATAAAATATGTTTTGAGAGAAGTTTAGTTGAATTCAAAAATTAGAGCAAATATTTGAAATCATAAATAAAAGAGGAATGTAGGAAATTATAAAAATTAGATAATCAGCTATAGAATGATTATAAAAATTAGCCAAAAGTAAATATTTTTAATGCATTAACATCAAAACAGTTCAACTTGAAATGATTAAACTATGATCCTGCATGACTCAAAATACATTGAAATGAAGTGTAGCAACTTGATTTTTTTTTCCCTATCCTTCTATTTTTTTATCTTCTTCCTTATTTTTTGACTGAAACTATGAGAGGAACTGCCGAAGCCGAAACTCTTTGTAGAGGACTAAAATGGGAACTTAGCTTATGACCTTGCTACATGCTTAATCTACCATGCTTTAATGCATTTTCTGCTACCAATATAATTTTAGTGGGGACCCTTGAAAGTTATGCTATTGCATTTTCTGGGACATTATAAAGTCATCTTCCTATATGCAGCAATAAACTTGGATGTGCTCATGGAGTTCTGCCCTCTCTACAGTGAAACAATGTTAAGAAAAAAACTCTATTATAGGATTTCTGTGACCTTTTTCGAGTCCCTGGACCCTAGGGAAATGAGAAACCTTATCCAATATAAATGTCTTAGTTGTGAGATGGAGATGCCGTTTATGATTTCAGGGTCAAAGGGTTGTAGTTAGCATTATCTTTCATTTTTATGGACATGTTGTAGGATTCTTCTGTGCCTGGTTATGCCAACTGAACTAACTTCACAGACTGTTGATTTTACAGAGCTTACACAACCTATAAAATAAAACTAATATTTTTGCTTCTTGTTTAGATTTCAGAAGCATCTGTCAACCGAAATCGTAGTACAATTATTGTTCCAGCTGGTAGCTCTGGTGAAGAAGGATGGGCAGCATTTAGGAACATTTTGCTAGAGGTTAATGAAGAAGCTTCCCGACTTTTCATTGTACCAAATCAGGTACGTGCTGTATTACTGGGTTTTCTGCCAAGGTTCACTGCATAATGTTTTCTGAGCTTGTTACGTTTGCCAATGCTTTCTTATAATACCGAAACAGCAACATATGGAACCTTCAGAGCGACTTACAGGACTGTCGGATGATGTTGGGGCTGGATTTATATCAGGCCATAGTGCCCAATCAACCACTGCATCAGAGTTGCATGTTGACCGATTGGTTGACTTGCCTCCTCAGGATGATATTGGAGGCATGGGGATGTCCAAAGTAATTAGGGCGGATCAAAAGAGGTTCTTCTTTGATTTAGGGAGCAATAACAGGGGTCATTTCTTGAGGATATCTGAGGTACAATGGAGTATGGATTACTTCGTGAATAAATATTAACAGTTTCATTGTTTTTTACCAGTGACAACATCATGGAAGACTTACTGCATCTGCATGCAGGTTGCTGGTGCAGATCGCTCATCAATCATCCTTCCCTTATCTGGTCTGAAGCAGTTCCATGAAATAATCGGTCATTTTGTAGAGATAACCAAGGACAGGCTTGAAGGAATGACTGGTCCAAATGTGCGGACGGTGGAGCCGGCACAGAGATGATCCTGTTGGAGGATTCTTGATCCCCTTCAGTTCTATAATTAAGATGTTTGATCTAGATAGAGCCTTTGTGTAGATCATGCTCTATATTGTTATTCCTGTCTGGTGGACAATAATCGGTTTACCTATTTCAAGGTGGAGATAAAGTTATTTGCGAAGCTTTCTTTTCGCAAGGAATAATGGAGAAGAAAACTGATATCCTGTAGCTTGTGCATCTGGTGGTATAAAGGGATTGTGCCTGCATTGCTGATGTCTCAGAATAATTAAGTTTTTGTTGCCATTGTATTAAACATGCCATCTTGCTTTTTTTCTTTTTTCTTTTTTTTATCGAATGCTGGCAGTGAGATGTGATGTGCAAGTGATTCTTTATGCAGGGCTACCTTCGCCTGGCATGCTTATGTGCCACCAGTGACTAGGAATTTTTAGTTCAGTCTGCAGGTCTTTGATACTGCAGGTATGCAATCATCAGCCACCTTAATGACGGAGGTGGTTAGGATTAACTTGGGAGAGTATTAAGAATTTTTTTATTTTTCTTTTTCAATTATATATTCTAGTAACAGATGATATGCTTTTTTAAGGATTATTATTACCTAAATGATGTGATTTTAATACCAGATGCTGGCAGGTAGGAGAACCATTTATTTATTTTTGTTTTTGAGTTACTATTCAAATAATTTCAGATAAGTGATGCCGTAATCTACCCATGCGAAACACGAGCAGATCTGGTAGCCATGATGCCTGCTGGATCCTTGGGTAACACACGCTCTCTCTCTCTCTGTATCTCTGTAGGTGCGTGCTTGAGAAAACAACTGCTTGTTTGTGATTCGGACAGATTGTGTTTGAAAAGAAATATGCTTCAATTTGTATTGCACCCCTTGATTGGTGACATTGGAGATGCAAAAAATGTATTAACTGATATCTAGGTATGCGAGGGCATGCTGCTGATGTTTAAGTTTATGTAGGCATGTTAGACGACCTGCCGTCTGTTGTTTAAAGTTTGTTCAGGCCTGTTCTTTAACAATCACCATCATTACCCTGCTGGGAAGCCTGTTCCCATTTTCAGAAAATTAGAACGGAACTCGTCCTTCCTAAACACCGTAGAAACCGTGCAAAGCATCTATAAATACAAATTACAGATATGCAGGCCATCTCTGCATTGGTTCCTTTTTTTTTAAATATTTTTTTTTAAAAAAAAAAATAACTAAAAACAACCAGCCCCTCTGGTAATTCATGTGTTCTGCTTGCATATGCCAGGCCACCAAAAGTATTTATCGCTTTCAACGTCCATGGATGATCAAATTGTGGGTTTCGTTTCCTTGTCGAATATCTCGTCAAAGTGCCACACCGTGCGATGCCTTCGCATGCGTGCATGTTGGATTGCAAATTTATGTCTTTGACAATATTGCCACTCTTGGAAGTTCCTAGTCAAGCAAATCAAAATGCTCCACTTGTGCGAGTTCCAAATCAAGCAACGGAAGATGATTTTGACAGTTCCAGTCTGCGAGATATATGCTAAGTGAATGCAGAGATAAGGATGTGAATAAACACTTGATGCCAGGAATTATATGGCAATCTTTTTTTTCTTTTTTCTTTTTCTTTTTTGGGGGGGGGTAAAGTGGCAGATTTACACAGCCCTAGAGTAGAAACAACCAGAAAAGGGGGATAACAAAATATCAGGAAGAGGTATAGGGATGGGTGCAGAACAGTCTCAAATCTTTGAGCCCAGAACATTCTCAAATCATGCAGCCCGAATGGTTGGCAATGTACCAATCAACTGTCGCTCGCTGTGGTGCCTGTTATTATATTTTTCATGGTGGTTGGCGTTGGACGCAGACATCCGTTATGCTTGTGGAAATGAGAATGCCAAGATGAATATAGGATATAGCATGCCTCCAATCATCATTACGACGATAATATGGACCCATCGCTCAGCGACAAAATGTGGAGGGGTGAGGAGCATGATACGATCGTACGAGTTGAATCTCGCCGTAAGTCTTTAGATTAAAAGGAAAGATCAAACGCGTGCCACGCCCGCTTTCCGAAAACATCCTCATCCTTATATGGCCAAGCATTGTCGCTACCATGGTTCGCATTCATTCTTCGATGCGGAAGATGTCATGTCAAAAATAGTGAAACTCGAACGAAAATTCTCGGCCCACGCACTCGAAGTTATCGCATGGGATGATTTTTCTTTTTTCAATAAATATCCTATCTATCCATTTGGATCAAAGTCCATCCTTTTAAAAAAAAAAAAAAAAAAAAAAAAAAAGAAAAAGAAAAGGCCATCCATCTTTCTTCTTCCTCGTTAAGTCATCCTTCTCTCTCGATTCATCCTCAAGATCTTTCTTCTTTTCGAATCCCTTTCTCCTCCGAAATACAGAATCTCTTCCTTCCTGTGGTTACGGACCATATCATCAATAAATATAACATATCCAGATAATACGCATGCAGTAATTTTTAATCATCCAATGATCCATGCATACTTTCAGGCAAATTAATATACAAAATTTGTCATGAGCATAAGAATTTAATTTGTTTGCTTTAGAGAGCAATTTTTTTTTTCTCGACTAGAAGTTGGAAGAGCAATGAAGGTTAGATTTGTCTAACAAAAGTGTTTGCAGCTTCGTCATATTACGGAGGTGTGGTCCAAGGAAAAAAAATAGGTTGTTTTCAAAATAAATTTGAAGTACCAGTTCGAGGAAGGAAAAGCAAAGAGGCTGGAAAAAAAAAAAAAAAAGAAAGAAAGAAAAAGAAATGAAGAAGAAACAGGACATCACAATATGAGATATTTGCAGCCGAAAAAAGGAAAATTATTCGGAGATCTAATCTTTTACTGAAAATTAACGATAATAAGATTTAGACATCTACATTATGTTTTTCGAACTCAGGTACAGGATGCAGTCATCCATCTCCTCATCTTCTCGTTTTCTAAAAAGGCCAACTGTTGACCGTCATACAAGCAAATCCCCATGTTTTTGTCATTCCACGCCAATTCTGGCTATTGACTTCATTCCTCTCCCCCGCACCCCACCCCCCAGCAGCCTTCCCCTAGGCTTTCACACATTTCACTTTTAAACACTCGAATGAAAGCAAAATCATCCACTAAATATTTCTCAACACAAACACACAAGTATCTTACATCGATCATGCGCTTCAAACATGCCAAATGCTAATACCTGATCAAAAGTATACATGCCCACAGATAAATTTAAAGTATCTTGAAATTTTGATATTTAGAAAGAAGATAGAATCTCTCAGCACCCCAGGGTTTTATTTTTCAATCATGACATTATACCAGTTGTTAAAGACGATTTGGAATCCCCGCCATGGGCTTTTTTGTGTTTTTGATTATTTTTTGGACAGCATACATGGGTACACAAAAAACCCCTTCAAGGATAGGCTTGATGAATGACATGAAGAAGTAATGCACGTATTATTAATCTTAACAAACCCATGCCCCACCCTGAAATGCTGTCCCGACACCCGTACCAAACTCACTGCGTCGCATTCCACGAAACAAGTACTCTGGCCAAGGAGGAACCACCGGGTGGACGGCCCCTTCTTCACAGGCCCTTCACACTGCTGATGCTGGGTGGATACAGGAGGACTCCATCAAGAGGGAGATGCTACACTTCTTTACCACTGGATGAACGCCTCTCTTCTCCTCTCTATCATAACTTTCATTTCGTCCCATCAGTTACCGTTTCTTCTTTCCAAAATTTTTACTTATGGCTCAGATGTTCGAGGAGGATGTCAAATCTGACTCTTTGGTCTCTCGAAAAAGACAAAGCTCCTGGTCATGATGGATATCCTCCTTTCTTTTTCCGCCATCACTGGGATATTCTCCGATCCGATATTGTTGCTGTCGTGCAATTCTTCTTTCAAACAGGAAGGATGCATGCTTCATGGTAGTAAATATATATTGCTCTTATTCCTAAATGCTTGGATGCTTCGGAGCCTGCTCACTATCGGCCTATCAGTCTGTGCAACACCCTATATAAAATTTGTACAAAACTGATGGCCATCATAATGAAACCTATTCTTCCGCAACTGATATGTCATGAGCAGGGTGCCTTTGTATCTGGCCGTGGTATTTCTGATCATATTCTTCTTGCCCAGGAATTCAGGTATGATCTCCGTCGAGCCTCTGCGCGCCGGAGTCTGATGGCTATTAAGCTAGATATAGAAAGAGCTTATGACCGTGTCAACTGAGATTTCCTGCTTCGAGCTTTGGAGGATTTTGACTTTCACTATCTCTGGATATCCATGATCCTTTCTTGTATTACCTCACCATCTTTTCCTTCCTAGTTAATGGTTCTCCTACGGAGTTCTTCTGCACTTCTGTGGGTCTTCGTCAAGGTTATCCACTCTCACCTTATCTCTTCATTATATGTGCTGACTTCCTTTCGCGAGCGCTGCGAGCAGCGATCCGGGATTCGGCGATTCAGCCATATTCTCCCAATCCGGGTGCTCCCCCGATCACACACCTCCTCTTTGCAGATGACTGCCTGCTCCTCGGTACGGCTTCGACTTAGTCCGCCATGGGCCTCCGTAGGGTTATGGAGGTCTACTACCTTGCTTCGGGTCAGAGAGTTAATTTGCAAAAATCTGTCATTTATTTTAGCCCTAAGACCCCTACTCGTGCTCGTCATAGGATTCGAGATATTCTGGGTATTGCAGAGTACCAGGATTCTCTGTCTTATCTCGGTGTCCCTATATTTGGATCTAGGCTCACGATTGCGGACTATGCTCCGATGGTGCTGGCGGTCAGAGAGAGCATCGATGGATGGTAGGGTCGCTCTCTTTCTTCTATGGCCATGATCACTCTCATCCGTTCCGTTCTTATCTCTCTTCCTGTATATCTTCTCTCACATGCAGTCATTCCTAGGTCTATTATTTTTCAGTTGGAGCAGATTATCGTGCCTTTGTCTTAGATTCCTCTTTCGCACGACGGAAGATTTATTTGATCATATAGGATATTGTTTGCTTGCCGACCCGGCTTGGCGGCTTGGGGATCCGCTCTGTCATTTCTAGACGGGAGGCCCTACTGGCCAGGCATGTGGTTAGATACTTTCTTAGCACGTCTACTTTATGGGGATCATTTATGAGAGCCAGATATGGGGACATCCTTCTTGATCCGAATATGCCGACTCCTCGGCCCCGGCACGGTTCTGCTATCTAGCGAGAGATGCTAGCCAGGTCACCACTTATTACTTTTCATCTCTCCTAGGTTGTCGGGGATGGCTCTTCTATTAAATTCATGCACAATCCTTGGATTTCTGATCTTCCATTGAGTAAATAGCCTACGTTTATCTCGGTTGATATCCTCTGACGATATCTATCTTTGATCTCATGGTCCCGGGTCGGTCGCAGTGGGATAGTGATATTGTATTCTCCTTCTTCGGCCATGTTCTGGGCAACCGGGTCTTAGCTATTATTTTACCTAGCTTTCCTTGCTCGGATGCCATAGTTTGGAGACAGTCTACTCAGATGCGGGTGCCGCTGTCGGCGATGATGGCTATTGTTTGCCAGCAGCCTACCATCACTCGAGGCTTTGCTTGGATCTGGTCATTGCCGGTTCATCCGAGGGTCTCCTTATTTCTTTGGAGGGTTGCTTGGCGTCGTCTCCCCATGCAAGATCTTCTGGTTTCGAGAGGCCTGTCCTTTCCGATTGCCTGTCCTATATGCAGTTTTGAGCATGAGACTCTTGCCCACGCCCTTTTTCTGTGTAGCCATGCACATTCTGTGTGGCGGCAAGCTGGGGTGGACTCCTTTCTCCGGTAGGAGTTCGACATCGTAGAGGACTTCCTGTTTTCCTTGCGTTCGGGTGCAGCTTCCTCTCTGATATCCTTTCATGCGTATATTGCTTATCATCTCTGGCTATCCAGGAATGACCTGCTCTTCAATTCTGGTAGATGTTCTCCCAAGATGATTGTCGAGAGAGCTAGGGCTTGCTCCCTTGAGTTCCGATTTGTGGCGGAGAGGTCGGAGAACCGGGGTTCCTTTTCTGCTCCCCGAGCATCCAGTAGGTTTTTATATCCTGAGAACCCCCTCCTCCATACTTCACCATCAATTTCGATGGGAGCCTCAGAGGCAGGCAGGAGGATTACTTTTGTTATCCGCGACTACCATCTCGGGTTCCTTGTGGTGGGAGGCCTCCCGTCTATTTCTTCCTCGATTCCGGGTGTTGAGCTGATGGCTACCTGGGCAGGGATTCGCTATGCCCGCCAGATTCTGCACCTCGACCATCTCATCATCAAGGAAGATTCCATGATAGTTATTACCTGGATACGGCAGTCCTTGAGATCGCTGTCGGCTCATCCCGTTGTTCGAGATATTGGGCTCCTATTACAGGGCTGCGTGTTTATTGCGATCTGTCATATTTTTCGGAAGGCTAACTCAGTGACTGACTAGATCGCCTCCTATATTGCTTATCATACTGGTCCTGTTTTGTAATCGGATTGGCATATAGCTCCTGTACAACTTAGGGATTTCATTCTTTCTGACTTTCTGGATTATATTCACTCTCATTCTTCTAATTAAATACATCGCTTTATCCAAAAAAGAAGAAGAAGAAGAAGAAGAACCACCCAATACAAACTCCTTGCGAGCTGTGATTGGTGGCAAGCGGCAACTCTTTTAAATTCCTGCATAGTTAACCAAGCATTCCTTTCCCACATCTACTACCTAACATTCAGCCAGAAGCAACAGGGCCACCCATTTGAGATTCATTCAAAACTCCTACTCACCACCTCAAGTTTTCTTTATGTTATCTAAGTTGCATCTGATATACAACATCACAACTCATAAAGCCATCACCACCAAAGAAAAAGAAAAGACAAGATGCTAAAAGATATTTCCTCAGTTATCCCATGAGATACCCTTTCTTCAGCTAAGCTTTTCCTTTACATCACATGATATGTTCTTGATACGATAAAAGAACAGATACGATAAAAAAGACATCATTATCACAACATGTAGTTACAACCATATTCACAGCAAAGAAACACTTAAACAAAGAGTATTCAATTCCTCAAGCAAGGAAACAGACCTTCCCTCTTCATCTCCAATTACAGAAATACTCAGCAGGCTTGGAAACAACCAAAAAAAGAGGCAAGCCTGCACTGCTGCATCTATAGAACATATACACAGAAGAAGGACCTCTCATGAGATCCCTCACAGATAACTGGGGTGTACAACCATAACCGGCGAACAAGAACAGAGCTGTACAACAGAAAGGAAGAGGGGAGAAAAACTTCATGAGCTCTTATCTCCCAGCTACGATGAGGGCCTTGTCCTCGGAATCTTGGGTGACTCTTGGGGCTGAAGACACTGGAAGTTTTGGGCTAACAGGAACTTTCTCTGCAGCCTCTTCTTGTGCGAGAATAGGAACTGGTTTGCTTGTGTAATTGAAGGAGAGATCCTTGTTTGCAGCCAGAGCCACAAGCTCTGATTCCTCCAGCCCCTTTGTCGGCCCAAGGCTGCATCTGTCTGTGGTGTGTTTGGCCAATGCATCTTTAAATTTCTTTATCTGCATTATAGGGAGAAGAGAATATTTCAAAACCAATTACCAAAACACACATGTAAATAACTAGAGAGAAAGAGAGAGTTAACAAACAGCACATAATTTAATTCAGAAACATTTTAAGACAACAAAACAAAACTATGTGAGTCATCAAACCCTCTTCCTATATTCATATATGCTTTTCCACTAAGACAAACAAAAAGTTACATGGAAAACTAAATATTTACAAGCTCTATCGATAATTCAAACAAAAAGGCACTGCATTAAACCAGTAGAGTTCCGGTGCTTTAAAATCAAATGACTAGTTATTAAAGCTCTAAATCAATGTATAGAGAAACATACAAGACTAAAAATAACAGGCATGGCTCTCCTGCAAAACATCATATGGATCAAGAGGAACAAAGATTTAGAAAGAGATACAGAAAGGGTGGGAACATACAGTTGCATTGGTGCAGCTGAAGCTACAAAGGCGACCGTGAGCTCCCCGGTAAAACCTAAAAAAGGGGAGAACGTGAACATGCAAGCTATAACACATGGACTTGTGCTTCTCATAGTTTATTTGGAGGAAGAGAGCATCTGGGTTCATCTCCGCAAACTGGCAAATCTGCAGACAAATAAAAGGATAGATTCTAAGATACCTCAACCTTCAAGATTGATAAACCATGATTTTTTTTTTTAGAATATAAAAACCATGAAATTTGAAATTAAAAATAAAGAAGAATGAAGATACTCATATCCATTTGATTCAAAAGGAACATCTTTTCCACCTTAAAAACCATACCTTTGGATGGAGGGCTTTGCAGCCTCCACAACCAGGGGAGAAGAAATCTACTATAACAAGCTTGTCTCCTTCGTTCAATAAGGATTCAACAAGATCCTGGGCCGCTTCAATCTCCCTCATGTTGGGCTGTAGACCCTTCTCCCACCATTTCAAAGACTTGCCAACGCCGAGTCTCATCTGCAGTAACGGTCATGAATAAATAAAGGGAAAGCCCAAGAAAGTTCACGTCAACGACCTTAAAAATTAAAAAACCGAGGCCCTCAGAGGCATTCCCCCCCTTCCTCCCTCTTCAAACAGCAAAAATAAAATAAAATAAAATCATTTCCTAATAAATCACCTAAAAATCATAAGCGTACAATTCTTTTGTAATAAATTGGGACCACCCATAAAAAACCACATATAAATCTAAAAATTTAAAAAAAAAAAAATTGAATGAAGAAAATATATCCAAAATGTCTTCTTTCTCTTTAAATCACCAAGGAAATCACGTAAAAATACAGTTTTCTAAAAAGAAATTGAACGACAACGGTCCGAAATCAACGCAATCTTATCTTGCTTTTAAATATAAAAACATAAACATACGTAACGGATCAAAGAGTTAATAAACGGCAAAACAACGCAGGAAAGATCGGATTTTGAAGTCTCTACATACCTGTACACGGGAAGAGCTAGAAATTCCATAGACGGGTCTCCCTCTCCGAGTCCCGATGACAAATCTCCAAGAAGACCTTAGAGGCCCGATCGGCCGAGGGGATGAGAGAGGAAACCCAAGAAAAGAAGGGCCCCTCTTCTGGCAAGAAAGGGCCACGGGACGGGGCCCCCGCGGCGAGAACACAGCGCTCCCGCCCAAAACCTCCGCCATGGATTCCAAAGGTCGAAGATTTCTCCCAATTAGATCAAATAAATCGACAACCAGAGAGAGATCGATGATATAAAATAGAAAGATTGAAGGTAAAGAGTTTTCGAGAAGAAGCTTGGGGGGGGGGGGGGGGGCGCGGAAAAGGGCAAGGAATAAAGGCGAAAAACGAACACCCGTTCCGACGCCCAAATGGAGGACGAGACAGTGTTTCATCCTTTCCGTTCCGTTTATCTCTGTCCTATATTGAATCGTGGCCGTCGACAGGTCGCGCTTTCTTATTGAACGGTGGATAGAAATGAAGCTTGGAAAACTAGATTCGATGAAACGTTTGGGTCCGAGAGTTCGCGCGTTCGCCGGTCGCTGAGAAGCGGATAACGTGCGGATAAAAGTAACCTACGTGCCACGTAAGCAATACGGGACGAGCGATTACGCCCAAATTGGCGCCTACACTCTAGGGGACAGATGAAATAAATATATAATTGGTATAACTAATCTCCATATTATGGTTAATTCTACTTTTTTTGGGTAATTGGCTTAAATTAGGATCAGAGGCGGAAACTAAGGGGGGCCCTGGTCCCTTAATCCTTAAAAAAATCTGGCCTTTATTTTTTTTGCTCCTTCCGTACGTAAATCTTATTTAAAATTCCATTCTAAAATAAACGCTTACTAATTTACTATGGACTATTATAGGTTTATCAAGATGATAATCTATCATAATTAGAAGCTTTAAGAGTTTTGGTAGATTAATTACGAAAAATTAGCCCTTCCATTGAAATAACTTCAACGATTATTGCTTATGGATGGGTGCATGCGTGGAAAAGAAGGATAACAAAAAAGATTCCTACTTATGCCAAAAAGATTAGAATCTTCAATATTTTATTTATTTAATTTTGTTATGATAAATCGGACCGAAGGATTGATCGACCTATATAAACCGGTCGATCCCGTAGCTAAAAGATCAACTCAACATGAGAACATATCAGCACAAGCATTTATCCGATAGCAATATACGACCTGCGGTCGGCCATCAACACGTATCGGGATAATTGGCTGACCTGCAGTCGGCTGTCCATCTCGACTTAAGACCCATCAGCTTAAGGCCCACCAGCTTGAGGCCCATCAAGAATAGGCCTGGTTGTCATGATTGACAAACTGTATAACTGATGATCGTTGCATCAAGACCAAGGTAATAACTACCGAAGGCCCATAGTAACTACAATTACTGAGGGAAGATTATCTTAATTAACTTTCCTAACAGCAATTAGTTACAAGAAAGTTTATCTTAATCACTTTCAGTTAAGAGAAATGACTATAAAAAGAGATAAGAGGGGATCTCCGAGATAAGCAAATCTAAGATTACCCTAAGCCAAGTCAATTCGATTCATTCCTTTTCCATCAACACTCTCTTTGAATCCTCTATTCCGTTGCCTGAACTTTACTGACTTGGGCATCGGAGTGTCCTCCGTCGAAGAAATTCTAATTTGGGATATATTTTACAGGAATACATCCTCTATTCCATTGCCTGAACTTTACTGACTTGGGCATCGGAGTGTCCTCCACCGGAGAAATTCTAATTTAGGATCTATTTTGCAGGAATACAAGATGGTGAACCGGCAAATCGACGGTTCAGACGTTCTATCCGGTCAGTGGAGCTCAGCATCAACAAGTTTCTTTCTATTCAACCTTGGATATTGCTGTGATATTAATAGAGTTTTATCTCAAAGCAAAAAAAAACTTCCCAACATAATTTGCATTATCATGCTAGTTGCTCTTATCACTTTGATTATATTATATTTCAAATTAAGGAACTAACATGTATCTATTTTTCACTCTTTTTTACTTTATTCATAAAAAATAAGAATAATAACCGTAGCCGATCCATTGGACAAGTTTAATTTGACCTAACTAATATCTAGGATGAATATAGATCGTCGATAAAATACTTTTTGAGTCGGATATGGATGATGATATCCCATCCCGAATTCGGTCCTATATAAATTTAATTAAACCTTCCATGTTAAAATTATAATTATTTAATAATATCTGCATCATTTGTTCCTTACCAACCTGGCTCGATCCAAACTAACCCATCTTATCGATCCAACCTGGCCTACTCCATTACTTGATCTGATTCGATCCAATCCAAGTATAAGATTGATATAGATATAACTTTTTTTAATCATAAGACCAATTTAGATATTGGTTGCTCCTATCTATATCCAACTTGTTGCCATGGAATTATTTTTTAATATTTATTTAAAATATATACACATGTATTTTGAAAGAGAATCTCCTCGTCAGTCCCCCCTCCCCCCCCCCCCAATCTTTTTTTTTTAGTTTTTTTCTCTTACGTGTACACCTATTTTCTTAGACAAAATAAATATATTTTTGAGGATTTTCTTAGAAAAAATCGTGTGTATGGTATATTTGAGGTCTTGTGTAGAACGTTTGGTTTCCTTTTGGTAATTTATATGCAGACAAAAATAGAAATATATAAAATAAAGTTAAAATGGTTTTCAAATCATACGCACAAAACTAAACTCTTAGATTCACTTTCCTGGTTGTTTAGGATGTCAACCGTGGAATGTTACAGTCAGTGGATAAATATGTTTATCATTTTTTCCCTTTTTGTTTATCCATGAATTAATGGAGTTAAAATCTTGTGGATTTATTTAAGGATATGGAGATTGTGATTTTACGTGAGTCTTGTCAAGATTATTGTAACCGTCCAGGGATTCCTGCAAATAATGTATTCGTCACCCGAGTTCATCCGCAAACGGCAAAAATATTGGACTTGAGATTAAAACTTTTTTTTTATTATATATATATATATATATAAAAGGAGAACTTATTGTTTTCACCAAAAAAAATTCAAAAAATTATTTATTTATCTATTTTAAAAATAAAATTAATTATTTATATTTTAGTTTGTAGGATACGTGCAAAAAGGTTTCCAATTATCCATTCCATTATTATACAAACTAGAGTAATTAACAATAGACTAAGATACAAGCAATGCAAGAATTTGTCACCTACCCACCAACATGTACCAAGCCGGTCAACCAAAAATTAGTCCCTGCAAAGCTGAAACGGTCTATCATGAAGATTAGCGAGGATTTTATTTTAGTTATGTTCATGTTGTTCTCGGATGGCAACCAGCCTTCCAGGGGTTGGTTTCATGTCATAAATCATAATATTCAAGAAGTCAAGATCTGGGAACAATATAAGGTTCGGTCCTCGTAGATTTCTAGTTGCTCAGGCATCTGTCAAACTCTTTTTTTTTTTAAGATTTTTTTTTTTTTTTTTGATAAAAAAATTGTTGAAATATTGAACAAAAGGGAGTTCATGACTGATCCTTTGCAAGAGAATTAGTTCATTAGATAATACAGCCCTGGCTGGGTACCAGAAGTAGAATGATTCCAATGCTCTTCCTTTCTCCACTCAACGGTGTGACTCCTATATATCTAAAACTGGATACCAGATCAACCTTGGTACAAGAATCTCCAAAGGCACTTCTTTCTGATGGTATGACCTTTTGCTGCTCTGGGCCAGACAAGGGCAGGAACTCGATTCTGCATTGCACCAGCCCTTGCTTTAATCCCTGATTATGCTAAGACCCGGGGGTCTCACCAGCTGTGGTTCGATCTACCCAGCTTAGCCTGGCTGAAGCTTAGGTTGGTTGGGGTGGATATTGGGTAGAGACTAGCCTAAGCCATGACACAAAGAAGAAAAGAAAACAGAATTGACATGAAGCCTTTTCATATGCTGTCTTCAAAGACCAATTGAACATATTTCTTGATGATAAAATATTTGCACTCATCAACAAGATCTGACAGTCTTGTAGCCTTCAACTAATTCAGCAGCTAGATTCATTCATACATTCTCAATTTTCCAGTCTTGTATCCTTCAACTAATTCGGCAGCTAGGTTCATTCATAAATTCTCAATTTTCCTCATTTGGAAGAACGAAGCTATTAAATGAGACGCACCAAACTTTCCAACTCCATTTCTCAATATTGCCAAAATGAAAATATCACTTCATATTTCTGGGCACCCCTGTAACTCTGTCCATCCATGGATGAAAGAAACCAATCTAAATAAGAAAAGCAAGGAGAAACCATTTATCATGAACTCCAGAAATATTTATATAAATTTTTGATTATGCTCGAAGAACAACTGAAGATCAATCTTTCATCACGTGGAAGTTACACTTTACAACATCAGGTAGGTAGGTACAAGCAATCAATAAACAAAAGATGAACTTTTTTTTTTAAAATGCAAAATGGAGGTAGGAGAGAGGTACCCCTGTTTATTGAAAGAGACAAGTTTACAGTAGTGAACAGAGAGAGGTTACAGTCATTACAGCATTGTCCAAGGAAGAAGAGACAAGGGGGAAGGCTACAGAAACGTAACACATTCACATCCAAGAGTTACTGAGGTGAACCAAGGATAGAAGTCTATCCAAAGGCGCCAATGGGAGTCTTCAGTCTTGGTTGTGCAAGAATGGCTCTAACTGTGACAGGAGAGAAGGATTTTCTGAACCACAGCATAAACAGAGCCTTTCCTATGCGGAAATAACTGAGCATTCCTCTCGCTCCAAGTTTCCCAACAAACGGCAGCAATCAACTGGTCCCCTGCCTTCTTATCCAACCTGAGCACGTCCTTCCCCGATTCAGAGGTTATGGAAATTTGTTGGCTGCTCTCTGAGATGAACTTCTAATTCTGAGAAAGAAATTGCAACAATCTTTTTTCTTTACAGTGACCGTTAGTTATGCCACTAGATGCAACAGATTGGCAAGAAGCCATTTTCTCTGAGAAAGCAACTGTGTAAGGGTATCAAAGATATGGCGGGATCTACTATGTGATTATTGTGAATCCATAAATCCACAGACATCAAATAACCTTTTCCATATCTAATATCTGCATCAGAAAACAAGAAGAAATATTTAGCCCAGTGAAACCATTTCATTTATATATGTATGCACACCTAAATGCAAGCAGAAGGTTCCATTTACATTGTCTACCTACAAGGGATATGCCATCAATTTGCTGTGAATTCCATCCACCATGATCCCCACACTTTCGGTAGACAATATATCAATGTTGTAATCACTCACTGATGGCATGGAGTATGCCTCCACATGGGCCTGACTCTCCTGCCATTGTTTTAAAATAAAAAAAGAAGTCATCACACATTTGCTACTTTTCTTTATGGGATTTTTTTGGCTGAAGGTTTCTGACAAGCCTCCTGTTACAATCACAATTGTGACTCTTGCTGTCTATACTACACAACTAGGCCCGACTCAAGTTTAACAATTTGAAAGCTAGGTTAGTCTCTAACACAATGATACTAAGTAGATTAAGAATATTTAGTGCACGTATGTTGCAACATATACTGTCTAATAACATCAAAGCTAAAAATTATACCAGTTTAAGAAAGTTCAAATAGTCACTCCAAAAGGCAAGCAAAAAAAAAACAGAATAATTGCACTAGTTAATCTTACTTGAATAAGCAACTTAGCATGCCATTTTGGAGATTTTGGAGCAAAAAGTTTTCGTGTTCAACTAGATATACTACGAGAGCATCATCTTACAAATTGTACCATATGAAGTTTTTTCAAAGAGAAATATATGTAGACATTATCACTTGGTTTAACAGAGAAATTGAAATGGATGTATTAACAACCTACCCAGAACTTTCTATATACCAATTTTGGCATGAAACTTTGTTATGCCATTGCTACCAATCCATACCAAATCTTTTCAATGTTTTCACGCACTTGGCATTCTTGAAGTTCTGCAGTATCATTTACAACAGAAAAGATCAGGCCACAAGCGGAGAGATCAGGAAAATTAATATGAAATATGAATATACTTATGATGGGTGCAAGGAGACAAAGTAGACGGCTAAAAGAGAGGTCAAAACTTTAGATTACCTTAACCAATAAAGATATTTGGGACATGGGAGATGTTTAGCCCTTCCTTCCTCAACAAGGGGCTGCAGTAGCTAATGATTAGCTCTTTAAGTGCAGTGAGGCATTCCAGGCCCTGAGGCAATGTTGTCAGGTTAGGGCAGCGTGAGATCTCTAATGTTTCCAATGATGTAAGGTCTCCCAGCCAATCTGGCAGTTTGGCCAGATTGGTGCAGGCCAATATCTTCAGTGATCGAAGTGAAAAAAGGTGTTGCATACTCTCTGGTAAGCTGATCAGCTCATCACATGATTCCATTGTCAAGTCCTCAAGTCTGGTATGGTATTGCAGCCCCTTCCACCCATCAGATGATATACCACAGTTCTTAATCCACAGTCTCCTAAGAAGCGAAGATGATGATGCTGAGGATGATGGCCCCATTTGCCATCTCAATGACAACATCTCGCTGCTATTACACAACCACAGGTCCACAATGGATGCCGGGAGACATGGCTTTGGTTTCAGCTTTGGACATCCTGATGCTGTCAATGTTTTAAGAGAAGTGAACATGAATATTTCACGTCTTCCCCCACCATTATCCACTATCACTGAAGTTGGCCACTCTTCTAGGTCAGGGATATTCTCAAAATGGAGCTCCTTCAGTGAAGGGTATGGAATCAATCTGCGGTCACCAACATAAGATTCAGTATCCATGTACCTGAGTCCGCTCATGTAGCTTAGCTCAAGGAACTGAAGAGCTGGTAGCCACCCAAGTGGTGGAAGACAATCACATATATGACTATTGCTTAGTGTTAAGCGGACCAGATTTGGGAGCCATGATTCTATCTTGTTCGTCATCCAGCTAGAAAACTTGGTGCCCATGTAACCATCTATGTTCAAGACCTCCAAATTCTGAGGGGGTAGAAGACTCTCCAGTAAGGCCTCCACTTCTTCTGAATGATAACTCTTCCAAGATAAGGTTAGAGACCGCAGGTTTTTCTTCTCCTTTAATCTTGCTTTCTGGGCATCTGCTACTAGATTCTCTGCCTTTATGGGACACTGGATTTGCAAGTCTCCACTGAGAAGGTTTAGGTGTTCTAGCTCTGCAATTCTGCTATATCTGCTACCACCTTTCTCATTCATGATGAATAAGGACAATGTCTGGAGGTTAGTCAAGCACCCTATCCCTCGCGGCATGCCTCTCAGTGACCAACATTTGTTGTTCCTCAGGTGTCTGAGATTAGTCATGTTTGACAAGCTGTCAGGTAGCTCTCTAAGATTTTCGCACCCAACTAGGTCAAGTATCTCTAACTTCATGAGGTTGGTTAGAGATTCTGGTAATTGCTGAAGTCCCCAACACTGAAATAGGTTCAAAGTTCGCAAGTTTTGGAGGCTGCTAACAGATTCAGGTAATGTCCCGAGTATGATATTCCAAGATAGGTTCAAGTTCTGCAAGTTCACCAGGAGGGACATAGATTCTGGCAATATCCTAGTATCTGTATATTGTGATAGGTTCAGAACCTGCAAGTTTTGTAGCCTGCCTATAGATTCCGGTAATCTCTCTATGTCACTACAATGCGATAGGTTCAAAGTCTGCAATCTTTCAATACTGCCTATCGATTCTGGTAGGGCCTGAAGATTATTACATCCAGACAGATTTAACTCCAGTAAGTTTGAAAGCCTGCCCAAAGATTCAGGTAGTCTCTCAAGAAAATGACATCGAGATAGGTTCAAGGATTGCAAATTTTTGAGGCTGCATATAGAATCAGGTAGCATGGAAAGGTAATAACACCCTTCTAGGTTCAATGTTTGCAAACTTTCAAGGTTACCAAGAGATTCGGGTAAAAACTGAAGATAAGGACATAGTGATAGGTTCAAAGTCCGCAAGTTCTGCAGCCATCCAATGGAATCGGGCAACGTCTGAAATTTACAAGCTGTTAGGTCCAGAACCTGCAAGTTATCAAGCCTGCCTATGCATTCAGGAAGCATCTGAAGATCAGAACACTCAGATAGGTATAGACATTGCAAGTTATGGAGGTTGCTCATAGACTCGGGCAGTGTTTCAATCGATGTTGATGACATGTCGAGATACCTTAGAAGTTTCATTTTCTTAATCGAATTGGGTGGCTCTTTCATCTGGTTGCCTCGTAAATCTAGAGCACGTAGATACTTAGTTGAGGACAAGGGCTTTGTATACAGAGGAGAATACCTTAGATGGAGTGCACGTACCTTATTTAATACCGCATTTGGGATTTCAGGCCTCCCCTTGTATCCTGTCAGTGATGCATAGCGACAAGCTTCAGATATACCAGTTGTCCATTCCTGGAGCACTACAACTTCATCGTCCGCAACTGACTGTGCAAGATCATGTACCAAGTGATGCATCCTGTACTTCGTTCTTCCAAAACTCTCATCTTCCTCCACTTCTTGAAGAAAAGACATCCACAATAAATGGTTGAAATACTCATTTCCTTTATCCTCCAGTGGCCAGCTCTGTCCATCTCTTGATTGGATGAAGCCAAGAGCAATCCATTCCTGGATCAGTTTTTCCTTGTCAATCTCATAGTGTTTTGGGAATATGGAGCAATATGCAAAGTACTGCTTCAGAGGAGATGGCATCTGAGTATAACTCAATCTTAGAGATGGTAAGATTGTACCTTCCTGCTCCAATTTCCAAATTTCACTATTTTTCACAGCTAACCACGCATCTTCGGTTCGTTTAAACCGCATCAAGCTTCCAAGAGCATTCGCTGCTAATGGCACACCTCCACATTTCTTGACAATCTCCATTCCAATTATCACCAAGCTCGGATACTTCTCCTCTTCCCCCTTCTCGAATGCCTTCCGCTTGAAAAGCTCCCAACAGTCATCATTCGATAGACCCTTCAAATGGAAAGGTTCCACGGTCTTCATTATCATGGCGACTTTTTTGCTGCGTGTGGTCACTATGATTTTACTTCCCCTCTTGCCATCTTTCAACAGAAGTTTCAATTTCTCCCATTCATCCTGATTCTCGTTCCAACAATCATCCAGAACCAACAAATACCGCCTCTCGGTAAACACCCTTGAAAGGCAACTTGCTATGGATTCCAAGTTGTTTATATCGCACCTCTCCTTGGTGGCATCCAGTATAGGTCGTACAATTGTTCTCAAAGTGAAATCAGCAGACACGCATACCCAAATTCGCGTCTCAAAAATCTCACTATTAGCCCTGCTATCATTGAACACTAATTGAGCAAGAGTCGTCTTCCCCAAACCCCCCATGCCGACTATGGGAATGACCGACACATCCTCCTCGGTTGTCGTGTCCAGCAACAATTTCATGATCTTCTCCTTATCACCATCTCTTCCTAGGGTTTTAGACTCATCAACCATGGAAAATGTATCACGTTTCTCGATTTCCGACCCTCCAATCGAAGCGGTCAGACGGAATTTATCCTTCACCTTGTCAATCTTGTCTAATCTTTCTCTAAGGTATTTCATCTTATGGACCATCTTGCAACCAAATATAAGTGGATTGGAGTGGGAGAAGAAACGGCATACCATTTTGACCTTCTTTCGCCGCGCAGAATTCGCGTCGAATTCATCCAGTAAGTCGTCGACATCGTAAGCAGCATCCCTGAGCTTCTTGAGCCAACCACGCAAAGCTTCATCGCTGGCACAACGTTCCTCGGCATCTCGGAGAACGGCTCGAATCGCCGTCAGGGTGCTCCTCAGATCCTCCAAGTCGTCTTTAAAGCGCCGCAGCAGTCCAAACTCTTCCGAGATCCGGGATCCCAACTTTCCGATCACTGCCGTGACGATGTGAGAAGCTATCGTTGTCCCCTCCATGGCCACCAGCTTCCCCGGTCAACGCCAATGTGCTCTCTGGCCGGTAATTCTAGCTCTGACGCTGTTTCCACTTGCGCCTTTTTTGGGCCAACGGCTAGCGTCCTCATTTTGTCTTGAAAACAGATTTGTTTTTCTTTTATTTTTCCTTTTTGAACCAGAGAAAAGTCCACCATGGACCTAAAAGTCCCGAAATGACGCCTGGTTTTATTTTATTTTATTTTATTTTGACTGACACGTATTTTTTTTAAAAAAATGACGAGATAAATTTCGGTATAACTACCGACAGGTTCCATTCTGTTAGATAATTTTTGATATAAGATATTTCAATTTTTTAAAATTTTTTCATCTAAAATAAATACGCTTGGATCTCTCTTTTATTTTATTGTATTTTATTTAACTTATCCCTATTATTTTATAGAAAATTGGATAGACTAGCATTAACCCTCCTAACTCTGTCATGCCAGCATAACAGTCCGCCAATTAAACCACCTCACTTTGGTCTGTATTTAAAAAAGATAAGATGAGATGGTATACGGATAAATTGCATCGAAGGACATCTAAATGGAGGACAGAGAACCCTTCTTTACCAATGAACCGAACCAATATTCCATATGAAAATATTTGGACATAAAAAATTTTATTCCAAAAATAAAAATATATTTTTTAAAAAATAAATATTTATTTTTATTTCAATTTTATATTTGATTAGAAATTTAGAATAATAATTTTAGTTCAATAAAACTAGCATGATAGGATCCATCTTATAGAAAAAAAGATAATCTAAAAATAATTATTGCATGATTCACCATGAAATAATTATTATAGAATATTAAAAATTGATCAGAATAATTTATTCTGGACGATCCATTTCTAGCTATTTAAAAAATAAATTAAAATAAAAATTTATTCCGGATAGAATCAAGAAAATCATATGCTATCTATTATGTGATAGCGGAGAGAAAACTGCCATCATCTAATCCAGTGCTTTCTTTTGATTACCACCAAAAAAAAAAAAAAAAAAGCCATTTCTTTTTTTTGTGAAGATAATAGAAAGGATATTAAACCTGGTATAGCCATCTCCATAGGCTCTCAGTCCATCAGATAATGTTCGATTCAAAGCGTTTAGATTTTCGTAATCTTTCTTCATCAAGAGATGAGTATATCAACTTGAGTACATCTATCAGTAGAACGGAAAAATAAAGAAAGAAAATATTGACCTCTCACTATCATAAATCATAGAAAATAATTTTTGAATTTAATCGAGCCATCCACGAAATTCCATCTCGAATCCACCCGTCTCCATCAACCGAGCTACCGTCTTGGTGATAGACCATGTCCTTTGAATGGACACAGCATCCAGTGGTATGATTTTAGCCAACAGATCAAGCAGAACAAATTAAATCCTTTGAATCTAGCGTCTCACTTTCCCCAACAAATTTCCCTGCTGGTCGAGTCCTGCAATCGGCCCCGTCTTCTGTTCCCTTCTGAAACTCTATTTGTCGACATTTACATGAGCCGACAAAGAACTTACGCGTACAGAACCATAAAACAAAATAAACTGGATTAGCTGCAGTGAAAGAAGATGTGGGAACTTCAAGCAACAGCGAATAAAAATATGAATCTAATTTAAAAAAAGCACCAACTTTGGTGGATATTTCATAAAAGAGGGGGGGGAAAAGGTTAAAATATGTCTAACAATTTCTAAACAAGAGTGGTAAAGATTCAACTAGAAAAACTGGAATTGAGTATAATACGTCGAGAAATGTATAACTGCAAATATCTTGATGGATTTCCCAGAACCCATTTGGGATTCAAAATCAGCTTGTTGAGATTGCCAAAAATCTATCTAAAAACAAAATGAAATCCTCTAAATTTAAAAGAATAAAGATGCATCAGGGAATAATAAATGTACTTGTTAAAAAGAGGGGAAAGACAACATGATTGGTACAGTTATAGCTGAAACGAAAAACAGAAATTGCTAATCCAATGTTAAAAATGGAAGATAAATAAACCAGAGAAGAACTACTAAATTTAACTTAGTGTAAAGAACAAACAGGATGAAATCGAGGGGGGAAAGAAGAGATGAGCAGGATAAGATGAAGACATGATACGTGTATGTATTCTTGGCAGCACCTCAAGCAGGTCAAACTACCCAGATTCCTACACAAGTCTATAATATTGAACGTAGGGGAAAGCAAGTGGATTATAAGCTTTAGCCAGTGGCATCATATTGGCTTCATGGCAACATGACCACAATCCTATGAGAACCCAGCACAAGTCCAGCAACTCGTATCTTTGCTGGCCCATCCACCAGTAATACATTCCTCTCCAAATGCATTTCAGGCATAAATTCAGCATACAACACATTTTGTGAGAATATGGAACACAATGAGAGCACATCTTATCTTCACTAGCTGACCAATTAGTAACACATCCCTCTCACAAAGGATAACACATAATGTGTATTATATTCACATAAAATGAGGCATGCAAACAAGAAGTGGAATAGATAGGTCCTACTAGAACTGTAGAACCGTGAGCCGTAAAATCGAAACTAGTTGGCATTTGGTGAGTCATATGCAAGGTTCTCAGATGTAGTACAGGCATGGCACGAGGCACAGTTGTAAACAAGGTCTTCTGGTGAGCCTGGTGGCAAATGGCCTGGATGCGAGTTGCTTTCACGATGAATCAGCATCAGACATTGCCCACTTGTAATGTCATTCTACTGGCACTAAAAAAAAAAAAACCATAAAAATTGATGATGATGGTGAAAATTATTTTAATGATAAAATTTAACAAGAAAGAATATGAACTTCTAACTTCAGCAGTCAAAAGATCACCGAATTTAAGAATGAGCTTCATATGTAAAAGTAGGTCCACCAGATTCCCAGTGTCTTCAAAGTGCTCTTACACAGCTGATTGCTTGTCCTGACATGCATGTCATAAGAAAAACTAGTACAAGAAAGGGAATTAAGATCATCCCAGGGGCTCAAACTGATCAAGGTCTTAAAAACTGAGCTGGCAATAAGTTCAAATAATTGAAATTCAAAATCTATAAAAGCAGACAACCAACCAGGCTCACAACATGGTTGCTTTGGTTTACAGTGAATTCACTTTAGTTGGCTTTGCTAGCAGAAGGATTGCGACCAAACTGGATAATCATTGGTTTGCCTTTGAACACAAATCCATTAACTAAATTCTGCAAAAAGTGTAGAATCTGGAAATGAGGAGAAATCCTACAGATTCAACGTGGAAATGTAATAAGGGCTAGAAACAAATTCTGTGTATCTGTGATCTCTACAGTCTCTGAAGAAACATCAATCCCAGACAGTCCATAAGAACTAAAAAGTTCCTTGGAACTTCCTCGAAGTAGAATCCATAGTACATTCTAGACAAAACTAAACTACAGTTTGGCACCACAGCCACCAGAAAGTAGACACCAATAGTGACAACAAAGGTACGTTTCAAGCTACCATGCAATTTGAGTAGTACTTGCAGGCATGATGTCATAATGTAAATGATGTATCATGCATATACAAAGGCAATATGAATTTATCAAAAATATTATGAGCTTGCATTAACACATACGCACCAGTGCACGTTGAGCCAGATCCATTGATGGAAATGTCACAAAAGCTTGACCCCTCATGCGTCCCTCCTGTTATACAAAGTTTAAGTTGAATAATACAAGTAAATAATTGATTGATAAGTAGGTAAGGTAGCGGCATTCTACAAATATTCTTGGATTGCTCCAGAATAATTTTCTACCACTGTTACTAATATTTTGTTATCTCACTATAGGAAGAGGTCAATAAAAGGAAATGTTGGTGAGAATTCCTTTTGAGCAGATTTGTGCCAGCTCATCCAAATAAAATTACACATTGTAATCGAATGCTAAGCAGGTAAGGTATGCCGAACAACTAACAGATTCCTCTAGATGATACTTAAATGAGCTTGTCAGTTATGCAAGCTGCTGATTAACATCTTCAAGGATGAACAATTCACAAGCCACTGTTAAATCATATCAGATACCTACTCAAACTGATCAAATCATTTTGGTTCAATGTTTCGGTTAAGTCTGATCAGCCATTGGTATTATTAAAAACCCTGACAGACCTCTCATGTTCATTCGCTCTTTCTCCTCCCATGGTTCCACTTCTTCAGCCTCCAACCACTGTAAGACTATTACCATCTGGTCTTGACTCCTCGGCTTCCCTACCCTCCCTCTGCCTCTCCCTCGAGGGCATCATGTTTCTCCAGTAGACTGTGGCCTCACCAACCCTAGATCCAAATCCTCTGCCACGGCTGCCATCATGGCCATTGACATATTCATTTCCAGCATGAAGGTCACCTATCTAGTCGTTAGTCAAATTGTGATATTCATTACTTGTCCTTTATCTCTTCAACCATCGCTGAGGATGAGGGGTTGAGAGAGCCAAGGCACTAGGAGTGTATAAGGGATTCTCTTCCAGACAGATCTAGGGTCAAACCACCCTTATAGATCTGTTATCAATAACGAATGGAGAGAGGAAAACAATGATTTGCAAATATGTTAAAAGGTATGGGAAAAGGAAAGGTGGTTACAATGAGGGCAATTGAAATAAAGAACCATAGCAGGGGAAATGGAAGATTTGATTGATTGCAATAACTCCCAGTTGAATCGATGACCTGTGACCTGCCAGCAAAATGAGCCAGTTTCCAAAGCCAGGTTTTAAAACACTGATGACCCTTTCTTATTATTTTATCCAGGTATCCATTAGATCAGTCTTTCATCTAGGTATTTTAAATGTAATAAGACAATCATGTTGGCACCATGACCTATTCACATGTGGGCCCGTATTAATGTTATTGCAGTATATGAGGCCTAGGATTGTCCTGATGGTTGTTTGCAAATCTCATCAACACATTCCAATTATTTCAGCAAATAAGAGTTCACTGGACTCATAAGACCTGAGGAAAAGCCAAGTGAAATATCCAACCACCGCCCAAAGCTGACCTGATATGAATTTATTATTGGAACAAATATTGGGTGTGCTATAGTTTTAACCTCAGAAATTGGATCCAGTGTGGACTTCAAATCGTATGTGCATAGTTGAGTTTGTGAATTGGTATGGCACAATCTAACCTACATCCAACTTGTTATCAAGTCTGTTATTTGGCATCTTAGGATTTCCCAACTCCTTTGCGACACAAAGCATTAGGCAATTTGTTCCTACAAGCCTTCATGCATTTCCTTAAACTTTATACCATCTAGAACACTGATCAACCATGAGGCTGCATGATCTTACCACAATGTCACTTGTGAAAGGAGAAAGCATATGGTTGATTCCCATCCATGCCCTTCTCATCACATGTGGGGCCATCTAAACCAGTTCAGTCAAGGTCAATATTTTCAGCCGAACCTAATGAGAGTTCTATGGTAATCGCTTTGTCATTCTCATTCTCATTTGGACTACAGTGACTGCCAACAAATTGGTAAGAGGATCCTCCCCTATTCATTGACATCCTTAAAGCCTTGCAGTCGCCAGCTCAACTTGGCTCATGGGATTTGGACATGCCAACTTCGGTTACAAATATAGAATAGCTTACCGAATCAGGATTTCTTTGTACATTGTCTAGATCATGACAAGAGCTTGAAGCTATGAATGCCAATGCCTACATTTTTCAAACCTCGGTAACAGCAATTGAGGATGAACAATGCATTGACGAGCACCTAATGGATTTGGACACGCCAACTTTGGTTACAAATATAGAATAGCTAACCGAATCAGGATTTCTTTGTACATTGTCTAGATCATGACAAGAGCTTAAAGCTATGAATGCCAATGCCTACATTTTTCAAACCTAAGTAACAGCAATTGAGGATGAACAATGCATTGACGAGCACCTAACGAACAAGAAATCAAAACTCTAACCACCTTGGAGACGGCATCTTCATTTTGATATATTGGCTTGCCACAGAACTGATATAACTGAGTTATTGTTGGGCATCTTACTTTCAAGCTCTAGTTTTACATCAATTTCCAACTCGTGTTCTCTAAGTCACCAAATTAACTTTAAGAAATGTGGAATATTCTACAGTGGAGCCTCTATCATATGCAAACATGCAACATCGACATCATTACAACTGCCAATGACTTCAAACAAATACTTTGGATACGCGAAAAATATAACTGACACATTTTCGCTTGACTCCATGTATGGCTTCTAGGTCAATGTGCATGCTATGTCACCATGTTAACAATACAAGGTCACCTAGCAAGAAAAAAACAATAAGGTCATGCACGTAGTAATATTAATGCCTTGAAGGCATGAAACAGGTCATTTAAAGTTTAAGTATCCAAAGCCTCTTCTTAAAGGGGATCAGATTTCAAGATTTTCATCACACAGTTTGAGAACAACTATCAGAGGAAGGCAGTCCTTAACTCATCATCTTCAACAACACAAGAAATATAAGCGAACAACAAAAAATACTGACATGTAGTTCAAGGAAGTTTGGTTGCATGAGAAGAAGAAGATATAAAATACTAGAGTTTGTATCACAAACTGAACTATTTCACATCCTTAAGTGGATCAAATCCTAGAGGAGCTGGACAAGTGAAAAAGAAAAAAAAAAGGGACAGAAACAAGGAAGAGACTAAATAACACAACTAACAGAGAAGATTTTGTAAATCTTAAGAAGAATATTTGTAACTCATAAAGAAAAAATAAATAAGATATCATATATCCACGAATAACAAGACAACAGTGAAAATACCTAACCTGCATTAATTTGATAGTCAGACCAATTCTAGCAGCCTCCACACTTTCAAAAAGTGACCCTGCAAGTGGCAAGTTGTTATTAGAAAAATAACTTGAAACATAATCGACCAGGATTTATAAATAGATAATGCAAGAGTATAGAAGAAATATGAGGAAAGCTAAATCAATATTTACAATATAGCTTTGGTGCTTAAATACTCAAAATATCACTTTTAATGCTTTCACTTGCTTCAACATGTTGGCATCTTACCAAATATGAAGTAAAAGTCATCAACCACAACATCTTTTGCCAAGTTCTTGATGTACAGGACATTAGCAGGGTTTCCTGGAGCATAGTTCTGCAAAACATAAGCATTTTATTGGTTACATGCAAAGACTGATGCTATTAAATTATGATTTGAATCCACCCACTACATTTTTCCTTTTAACAGTTAAATCAATTAAGTCATTCAAGCAGCAAGAAGTTTGCTGATATTAACTCGCATGCTCAACTTAGTTCTTTGAAATCGATAAAAGTGATAAGTTTCTAGAACAACAAAAAAGCATGAATTTTCTGCAGAAATGTTGCAGTAACAAGAATCAGAAGATATAGACTTAATGAAATCACAACAAAGAAATTATTTTTCAATGATAAATATCAAAAGTCCAATAAATTTTCTATCTTTCTAAAGCTTTGCTTATGTTCTATGTTAACTATTCATGTATTGATGCTTGTCTACCATGTAAAAGTCAAAAATTTAGATTAAATTGGAGGTCATCTATCCATATTTCTACATTTATGCCATACCAATACTGTTGTGAATAAAGACCCAAGTCTGACACATATGCAAGGATCCTAACAATGTAGAAGCAATCATGAGAAAACAAATGCATCTACAGAAAAAGCCATCCGATATTTATAATGTATTAGTTGTCCAAAATTTTCTTATGATTGCACTGACTCAGGTAGCAACAACTTTCCTGACAAGGCATTGCCTGCTTACCTTCCAATTTTCAAATAAATAAAAGAACAGTAAGTTTAAAAAGAAGAACAGTGTAGAGACCTTCACAGAGACATTGTAAAAGGGTCAGGTAATATTGATTTCCTGAAAACACAACCAACACTACAAATAACAAGGATAAAGATAGAAATGCACAATAAAAGTGCATGAATCCATAATGATTTGAAGACCCTTGTATTGATAAGTGTAACATGAGAAGTCATTCGCTGATTCGGACCAATAGTTAAGAGTCAAGTACCAAGTTGAATTCAATTATGTTTTATGCAGACCTCAATGATCAGTGATAAGTGATAGGGGGGGGGATGATCAAAATCCCCTTTCAGTGGAAAGCATCAAGCACAATGATCAGGCTTCACGAACATAATCACAAACAAATGTATGCAGACAACAAGAACGACCACAGAAAGAGATATACATGCATTATGCATATCTTTGTTTTTATGATATGTATTCAACACAAGAGACACAAAGGGATATATACATTATGTCTATAAACATAGTGATGCATATTTGTATCAAATGATACAGCCCATATACCAAAATGTTGAAGTTCCTAATACCTTAAACATAGGAAGAGAGAGTATTTCCTCAGGAGGCAGTTTCCCATTCTCTATTTCTTGTGGTGTTGCATATGCTTTTTGTTCTGTATTCTCTTTAACTGAATCTGGTCCTTTCATGTTGCTATCATCATCTGTAGTTTCTCTTTGCATTGATTTGGGGGCAATTTTTATCTGAAAACAGATTGAAACACTGTATCATGTACAGCAAAGTTCTAACCATATCAAGCAGATGTACGATGACAATGAATGAAAAACCTGTAGCACCGGGTTTTTCTTTTTTATCACTGGAATCTCCTTTGGAATCAAGGTTGCAGGTTTCAACCCAACAGCTTCATGTGCCACACCTCTATCAATGGCAGGGCCTACAATGGCTTCTCTTTTAGCACGCTTTCGGCTAAAAGCATTATCAGCATCTTCCTGACAATATCAAAGTGCAATTACAATATGATGGAAGAACCATCAAATGATAAAATAATGGTCAATCAAGGCATTAAAGAGTAAGGCAGTACTTCTGAGGACTCCAGCTCAGACTCATCACTGGATAGATCAGCCAAATGAGGCTCTGCTGTAGCAGGAGGGGGAGGAGGAGGAGGAGCAGGCACCGGGGGCGGGAGGGGTGGCGTTGGCAATGCCATTCTAAATGGAGCTGGAATGTTCATTTTGTTCATCAAATGTAAAACCTGCCAAGGTAATGAAGGACTTAAATCCAAATTAATAAATTAAGCATGTACTATAATAGTCTATTATAAAATTGTTCATTAAAGCATGATAAAAACAGGAGAATCAGCAATCAAATATTCACATAGAGAGATAGAATATGACCTGTGTATAGAATCGAGGGACAGCAATAAGAGCATTGACAATATTGGTCAGTATATTTCCATCAGGCGGTGGATACTCATACCTGTACATCATGCACACCACCAGCTGCATATAATTAACACAATATAGAACATATATACGATACAACTTTCAAATTAAATGTCAATTGTGGGAGGGCAAATAAAAAGAAGACTCATAATTTTTGACTGTTGTTTATGACATCGTAAACTTAATCCAGTTTTGTTAGGAAAGAAGACACTGAAAGCCAATAGTAAACAATAATCCTGGAAGATTTTAAATCAAATCATGTTCAAAAATATAACAGCAGGTGCACTAGTTAAAAATGGAGCTTAGAAGGGTTATTTCGTCAGGCTATGCTTTCTCAAATGTCAATTGTTTTTCCTCTTTTTGACAGTCACACACTGGAATGAGCACACATCCAATCCTTACAGATTAAACGTACCATTAAAAATCATCAGACTAAAATAAATAAAGTGAGCTTCTTTCAGCAAACTAACAACAATATAAAATAAATAACCAAAACTTTTTACAATATTATAACATACTCAAGATGTGGAGGAAATGGATAGTCAACACCAAGCCTGGCAGCAATTGGTTCACCAACAGGTACTGATTTCTTCAGGTTTATTGAAGAGTCCAACAGAGGCGCAGGTAGACCAGCTGAACCCTTCACTTGTTGTTCTTCACTCTGTTGATTCGTGTTCTTCAAATTCAACTTTCCAGCTCTCTCTACTGTTAAAACTTTTCCAAGAAATCTCAACCTGAAGAATCATTGTCAAACAAGAACGTGAGAGCAAGAAGCAATCCAAAATGAACAGTTATAAACACATAAGAACAGGGATCGCGGTACCATCCCATACCACCCAATATGGGGCGTACTGTACCATACCGGCAACTAGCCGATACGGTTCAGTCCATTAAAATAGTCCAGCATCCGGACCGTTAAAAAAATAAAAAAAATTGATTTCCGTACTAGTACGAACCGGTCGGTTCAGCCCGTTACGGGCTCAGTTCGGTCCGGTTCAAGTCCTTTTTATGTTTTAAATATTTTTTTGGGAGGGGGTAAAATATTTTTATATTAAAAAAAATGGTCGGTACGCCCGCCAGTACGGTATGGTACAAACTGTACCATACCGTACCGGCCACCCGTCGATACAACTCCCGGTACCGGTACCGGAACCTTGCATAAGAAAAAAATAAGAACTAAATATTTATTGCATTGGCCAAGCTTGATAGGCTATAGTTGATTAACATATTCAAATAAGTACTTCATCAAGCCATCAACAATGCATAATAAAAGAAAAATCCCAAACCAGTGAAGGCCCTCAGTTTTGTAAACCTATTAAATCAAAAGAAAAGCAAATGAGTTAAATGGAATCCAGGCTAGACAAGTACCTGTTCAATTGTGATTGTGCTTGAGCAGCCAATGTTTCATCCTTGAAATCCACAAAGGCACAATTCCTCATCCTGAAAACAGTGAAGAACAATAGTAAAGTCCAGAGCAAGAAGAAGAATGGCTGTATGACCACAAAAAATTGCAGACACAAGAACACATTAAGATTACTTCGTAGCTTGATCAGCACGGTACTAGATCCAATAATGGCTTTCTTAAGAAGTTAGTTAGCCAAATTAGGTCCCAGTTCAAGAGAGTAAATCAAAGCATTTGAGACAAATATAAAAGTGGGACAACCTAGAAAGCATATAGTACAACAAAGTATAATATATTATAATGCAATTGTTGGAGAAGACAGAATAAATATCTGGATATCTTTTAGTTGGGTCTTTTAGGAACATAGGACATGCATACTCTTTCTAATAAAATGGTAGGATTCATGTTGGCATCGTGTCTATACTTCAATCAATTAAGATATATTTAATAGACTGCGCTAGGGTTGAGTGAAACAAGATATGTTAAAAATAAACGATGCTTAACCATAAAAGGAGACAGGAAAATCAAGAAGCAGGAGTGAACAGGTAGTAAGTTTCTGAAGATATTGATATATCTTGTGCAAAAGTTACTGCCAACAGAATAGGTTTCTTCTCTATCTATTCCCATGACACTTAAAGTAACAAAGTGAAAATCTTATCAATTTGCTCATCATAACTGAAGATCATGCATAAAGGAAAATATGCTTCAAGTCAATGCATACTTAGATATTTTTAATTGAGATTCCAGTTTGAGTAGACAAAAGGCATAAATGCACATTCAGAAGAAAGGAGAAAAAATAAAACAAACCATTGGCAGGTAACCAAAGTAAGAACATTAAAATAGGTGCAAGAATAAAAATAAGTTGAAAATATGAGGAACAAAGCAAAATGATGTATTATCAAATTATTTGATGCAAACTAAATGATGCATCTCTATCTTGTTGTTCTTGTCTTTGTTATCCTATGTAACAATTAATAAGAATAAGAGTAAGCAACATCACAGATAATTGATATATCATTTAACCTAACGATACATTTCCATAGTTTATCATTAACTAAATTATGAAGGTTATAACATAAAAAGGCGCAAAAAACATTGGGCTAACAGAAACTAATGATAACAGGTACTCATTTGCATTTGTATGCACAAGTGGGCTGCACTGAATGACCAATTGTTTAACAGCATTTCAAATTGCATCATTTTTTTTTTTCATTTTTATTTTAGAAATATCACTTTAGATCCTGAAGTTCACCAAACTGGATGGAATATTATTTGGATTATATATTGGTAAGTCAACCACCTCAAATTTTTCGTCAGAACATACAGTGTAATGCATGCAGCAGTTTGGTGGAAAAGGTAGCATAATCAAGACACAAAGTGTTGCTGCATATTGTACGAGGTAGCATCACAAAGTGATATAAAAAGAACTCTGTTATTTGTTAGTGCTATCTATAAGAGGAGAGCAAATGAAAAATGTAAGTGCAAAATAAGTTTTCCTTGTTATCAGGATTTCTGAGTTGATTTTTGATTTTGTTTTTATCAATCTAAAATTATGTATTTTAGTTGATTTTCTAAGATATACACTTATACAAGTGGACCTATTATATGGTGTATTCATACAAATCAAATCAAAATGCCTATTGTTGAAATATTTAAGAATGAAAATATCAAGATCGAACTTCCACCAAGTGTTCAAACAAACACATACCCAATAACATATAATAAAGTTGACCAATTACTTCAGCCACTCTAGGTTTCTATTACTGATGGACATAAATCCTTTACCACTTTGCTTCACTTTTTATGTCAACTAAACAATGTTCCAGATCATCTCACATGCCACTCAGCTCTTCTACCATACTCATCCTCTTTTCCTGAACCCCTCAACCAGTCAACTTCATCCCCCTCTCATTGATCCAAAGACTTTTCATTTCCAAAAATCAATGAAAAAGCATCTTCCTTGTCTTCCAAACTATCATCATGCTAATATTTACATTTAATAAAAGCAATAATCTGGTCCAAACCATGAAATTTAAACACACATACTGTTAATCAGCATGCTACGCTAGCATATTTAGTGCCAAAATTCAATCTTCTCATTTTCTTAAAAACTTTTAATTTTTTTAAAATGTATAATTTTCATATAAATCACAAAGCTTGAGATTCCCTTTGAGATATATAATTTTCATACAGAATGCTTTCACTGGTATTATAGTTTTTCGAGAATATTTTAATATCGTCAATCGATCTATTGTTTTATCAGAATTAAGAGTAATTCCATATATTTTATTAGCCAGAACATGCACTCGGACTGGCAATTATCTCTTCTCAATCAACACCAATATCATCTACAAATAATGCAGACCGAAGGCCTCCTAATGAATACCAGCAATTTATGCATCTATCAGCCCCTTTATATTAAGCTTGAGCATAAGCCTACGCCCATCAAGAACTCCCAACTCTCTTTATAACTTGCACTTGTTTCTATTGTCTCATATATGTCATTCTTTTGTGCAGAACTTCTATACCAAACTTTGGTTTCAGCATTCCTCTAGACTTGTGCAGCAACTTCTTTAGTAAGAAAAGCATTGGTTGGCCACATAAACCCAGATCAAGTTTCAGAAACTCTTGTTAGTGATTCTAATATGTGCGCCTCTCTGCTTCACTGTCTTGAGAGATGGACTGAAATTGTGTTTGGTGTGATTATATAGAATTCATAAAAAACCATCAAGCCCTCAGAATGATATTAGAGACGCAATGATGAGAAATTTTCATGCATCAATGGGTGCCCAACACTTTCCAACAACACTTCATCAAAAAAAAAAAAAATCCAACGACAGAAACCAAAGGCCGTTCCCTTTCAATGATTTGTGGCCACAAAACCACGAATCTGAATCTTTTCAGCGGTTTAAATCCCAAAAGAAAGGGAACAATTTTTCATTTTTCTTAAAAGGTTGGGTTCCGCAGATGTCCAGCAACAGCTCGTTCCATTCTGTCGGAGGTGACGTTGCCAAACAAATCCGCAATCAAATCACCCACTTTGAATCGCAGGCTCCTAAACTCTTCCGCAGTTAGACGTTTCTATGATCAAAATGCATTACAAAATACCCCAAAAGATAGCAATTGTGCGTAAAGCATGAATGAAATCAAGGGTCTTAGGCATCGAGACAGGCCAAGAATTCCAAAGAGACAATCGAGTGTATATAAATGGAAGAAAGGAGAAAAGGGACCGGATGAGTTACTTTCCACCGGCGCAGGGGCGGACGGTGGAAGCGCCGTAGTGGGAGAAGAGGCGAGAGAGCATCTCCTGAGGCATCGCTTCCGGAAGATGTCGAACAAGAAGGGTCGCCGCCTCGGCGTCCGCCGGTGCCTTCTCCGCATTGGACATTGAGTGCTGCTGCGGTGCAGTCGCCGGCGGCCGAAAGGGTGCATCTTGCGGCGGAAAGGAGGGTGCGACGCCCGCCATCGGAGCCTCTTCTTCTCCTACTACTACCAGTAGCAGAGCCCTAATTTGGTCCCTGCCTGGTTTTTCTTTTCACCTTTTATTTCCTCCGCCTATTCCTTTTTTTCTTTTGATTTTTGTTTTTTTTTGTTATACATCAACCACAAAACGAGTGGAGTTTGCCAATTTTTCATTTTTAATCACGATTAAAAAATATAAATGAATAGTACATATTTAATCATGATTTATCATTTCCGCCTAATTTGCACTGAGTTTTTTTTTTTTTTTATTTCGCTGAATAATTAGATGTTTTATTAGATGGTCCAAAATCTCTAATTCTAACTGATATGGCAAGATCGCTGACATGGGTAGCTGACGGGCGCCACATTGAGGGAGGTCGCCATGACGGACGCCAAGGCGACACCCAAGCCCGGATCACTTTCCCGAGCTGAGTTGAGCTCCTACAGGTCATGCCCGCGAGCTCGGGGCGCCTAGGCCGGAGCCGTCCTTCGCCCTCCAGAGCGAGACCCCTCGAAGGCTAGTGCCCTGCGGTCGAGGCCGAGCTCAGCGCTCACTCGCCGATGCGGAGCCTCTCCGAGTGCGCGCCCTTTAGACCGGGTCCGTCCTCCACCCTCTAGAGCGAGACCCTCGGAGGCTAGTGCCCTGCGGCCGAGGTCGAGCTCACTTGCCGATGTGGAGCCTCTCCGAGCACGCGCCTTCTGGATCGGGTCCGTCCTCCGCCCTCCAGAGCGAGATCCTTGGAGGCTGCCCTGCGGCCGAGGTTGAGCTCAGCGCTCACTCGTCGATGTGGAGCCTCTCCGAGCGCGCGTCCTCTAGACCGGGTCCGTCCTCCGCCCTCCAGAGCGAGACCCTCGGAGGCTAGTGCCCTGCGGCCGAGGCCGAGCTCAGTGCTCACTCGCCAATGTGGAGCCTCTCCAAGCGCGCGCCCTCTGGACCGGGTCCGTCCTCCGCCCTCCAGAGCGAGACCCTCGAAGGCTAGTGCCCTGCGGCCGAGGTTGAGCTCAGCGCTCACCCGCCGACGTGGAGCCTATCCGAGCGCGTGCTCTCTGGACCGGGCCCGCACTCTTCCCTTCTCCACCAAGGTGATCGCACGAGCTCGGAGCGCCCAGACCGGAACAGACCCTGCCATCCCAGGACTCCGGCGAGCCGTCCGAGGACCACGGAACGACGCCCCCCATGCCGCCATAACTATCTGTCCGGCCGTACTTCCAAGGGATGGGACAGCCAGAGAGCATCACCCCTAGGACGGAGGCCCTCGGACCGAGGCCCTGCTAGGCTTCCCGGAATGGAGCGACCGGAGAGGATGTCAAAAGGAATGGAAGCTTCTCCTACCACCTGTTAGGAAAGGCGTCCCGTCCATGGCACGGGATCCTGCCGCACGCTCCTGCCAACCCAGCGAGGATCCCGAGACAGGCTCCAAACGGCCAATTTTCAACTACAAAGAACGATCGGCACCCCCGAGAGGGAGGAGGTAACAACAGAAGAAATACACCAGTAGCAACAAACAACAATCCACCACCAACACAAGCGCAAGCTCGATCAAAGGAGCAAAGCGCCACCACCAACACCACAGTTGAGGAAAAACCATCGAGAAACAAGGAGAAGCAGAGGAACAGGGAACCCCTCTATCCCCGCTATCACTCTCCCCCTGCTGTGTTTTTCCTTCACTGACACATCTTCCACTCCTTCTAGTGCGGAGTCCATCAAGAGAGGCCAGACCAGGAGGATCTGTTTTCCTGGATCGTCACTGACTTGATCGTCGGAGTGCCCCCGCCGGAAATCCCGGCCCGGGTCACTAACCCCTATTTTGCAGGTCAGGAGCAGAGAGCCGGCAGGTAGCGAAAGGAGCGCACTCCGGCGTCGGCAACAGCTACGGGCCATGATAATCTTGGCGGCAACACTAACCACTTATTTCTCATGGTATTGGACATTGGGTGTCTCAAATCCGCATGTACCTAATTTACCCTTCTTGCTAGTTGGACAACTCCTCTTCTTGATTACTTAAAACCAATTTTTATGGTGATATTTATATTAGAATTGGCTCTTGTTAGAGATTACCATGAATGGGTGATATATGCCATGTCAAAAATTTTGAGCTATAGCTGAATTGCAAGTGATCTAGAAAAATTTGGTCATTTTTATTAAACTTTTCTATCCAATACAAGTTTTGTTATTCCCAAAACATGTTATTGTTTGGATTGATGGCTTATTGATTAGCAGTCAACAAACTTCTTTAATACCTTATGATATTTGATGCTTCAAAGTTTATTTTTCCTAATTCCAGTTAATTTTTTAAAGAAAATAATTGTTGCTGCCAAAATACCTTTCAGTGAAGTTGTGATGGCACCAAGGTACCCTTCGATTTCGTGCGGACGAGTTTGGGCACTGCTCCAAGTGATTCATCGAACGTTCCTATAAAAAATATCAGGAATGGGATTACCGGCGATGAGACTTCGACGATCAAGTCAAAAAGAAAAGACGTAGTGGACAATAACAGCCGGAGCTATCTGCTAAGATGATCATGAGAATAGAGTGTGAGATGTATTTTTGAATTAGCTTATCTTGCCGGGTGTCCCTTTTATCATTTATAACATCGTGCGAGACCCGAAAAAGGCTACCAGGCAAAGTGACCACTGGTGAGCATTATGTGTTCTAACAGGTTGTTAGGATCCTGCCCCCGGGATTCCCTTTGATGGTATCTTTCCTAGCGGAGCTACCAATTCTATTAGGATTCTGCCTTCCACGAACTCGCCTGTTGGCCATGTCGACCGCATTCGTTGCAGCAGATAGGTAGAAGAATTGGGATAGCTAAGGCAGGCGGGGTCGGCCAAACCAACCCGGGCATCCGGAGGCCGCTAAGCACTGTGAGTGCCTTGGCCGAGAGGAGCCCAGGTGCTAAGCATCAATCGGGTCTTGAGTGAAGATTCCAGGCATCGCCTCTTGGGAGCACCCGGCAGGACGAGGTTCCAAGTCAAAACAAATCGAGCTTTTGACAAACATAAAAGCTAGCATCGATCGTAGAATCTTATGGAACTTTCACAAGAGATGGCCGATAAGAAGAAGAACAATTCGATCCTCCTGCAGCGGCTGGTGCCAAGGTCGACGATCCAGTAGACATCTCGGGACCGGGAAGGAGCAACCGATATAATGTTAATCATTAAGAAAAAAATAATGTTTCTTAGTGGTGCACACTATCGATCACAACCATTTATCCTTGTAGCGATGCACCAAGATAAGCGCTTAATAAATAAAATATATAAAAATGAGCAATTATAATTAATAGCTTGCATGATCGTACAATATATACAATGCAGGAAGAGGCCATAGGCTTCAATGCTACCTGTGAAAATATACTTCTACGCCGCGCTCTCTTATCTTGTTCTCTATTGATTGTAGTAATGCTAGTGTGGTTCACCTCCCGGACATACGCGTAAAATTTAAAAAAAAAAAAATTATTTCTCAGCCATTACATCTATTTTATTTTGTATTAATGTTTCTAAAATAGGTCAAACACAGCCAAGCAGTAGCGAGGGAAAGCAACATTTTTTTCATTACAGATTTCTCACTTTTAGGCGATGAAATTAAGTCACGTCCGACACGTAATTTAGCTAATTATTTGTTAATGCAAGATTACGGTGAAAAATGAAAATGCGAATATACCATCACAAAGGAAAATTCATGAACATTGATGACATCTGACCATGGTACCATCCCAATAACTCAACATCTTGATTTATATGAAAGACGTCAAGAAATCAAAATCACTAATGGATTTTTTTTGGATTGAGATAACTGGAGAAGAGGGGAGAGAGAGAGAGAGAGAGAATAAGAATCGCGCATTGGGAAAAGAAGTCAAGGTATCTCGACTAGTTCAACGTTTAGCTAGGAGAAGAGAGAAGAAAAATCAAAATCTTTGAAGTATAGATAGCAAAGAAAAGGGGAAGAATCAAAATCAAAATCTTTGAAGTTAATCCAGGAAAAGAGAGAAAAAATCAAAATCTCTTATTTGGACAATTAAATTGAAAGGAAGAGAAAAGAGACAAAGTTCATTCTTAATTAACTGCTTTTTTTAATCTCTCCTCTAGTGGAAGAGATCCGAGAGGAAACCAACCCTCGTTCTCTCGCACGTCTATGCATGGTTCTTTTCCACTTTCTTTATCTTCCCTTATCTCACGTTCAAGGTTATCTCATTTTCCATTCTCTTACTCTCGTTTCCCTATTTCTTGCTTTCTCGGCTACCTAAAGCAGGGAACGAAAGGACGGGGTGATGCAAAAAAAAAAAAATTACACCATCAAATGTGATTAGATCATGTAAGAACCACGAAAGCTTTAACTTTTAAATTTTTCAATGTTAAAAATATTTTTCAATCTTATAATATCATGTGATGGGTTCATCATATTCACAAACTTGATCGCGGAGTATCGTAAAAGGAAGCATATTTTCATCATTCAAAATTTTCAACGAAAATATAAATTATAGACATTAAATATATTTTTAAATGATAAAAATATTCCTTTTGTTGCCGCGCTTCTTCCTGGACCGGGCTCGGTGGGTATGCTGGAGAACTCCTCGACCGGCCAACCTGCAAGAAGTCCCTAGGCGCCGGAGGGGCTCCGGCAGGGGACACTCCGATGCTTAAGTTAGAGGAGGGTTGGAACAACGGAATGGAAAGAGTTTTCTTTTGGGAAAGAGAATTCGCGATGGGGAAGAAGAACGTTACCTTTTTACGGAGGTCCCCCGGATGCCTTTTATAGGCATGGAGCGCTGCCAAATTCTGTTGGGGAGCAGGCTGGGAAAGCCCGAATGTGCCCTCAGGAGAATAGGCATGGCGGCGAGATCGTGGGTGGCGGCGTGACAGGAGTGTCAGAGTGGTGGCCTGGTAGCAAGAATCGTGACCATGCACTGGAATCCGTTACAACAGAATGCCAGAACTTGTCAAGAAGGAGGGCTCCTGGAAGCTTCGAGCGACCCCTACAGCGGCGGTCGGTCTGGCCTCTTAGGAGCCGACTGTGGCGCTGAGCAGGGCCTCCAAAAGCCGACCGTGGCAGTCAGAGATGCCGACGCACGGATGGTGAGGCGCTCGCCAACTCCCAAAGCCTCAGGGGCAGCCCTTTAGGAAAAGGGGCCGCGGGGTCCTCTCCTAGAGCCGGGGGGTCGGACCCCGCACGGGGATCAGCCGACCGAACACCCAGGGCCGGTCCGACCCGGGGCTAGCCAAATGGGTGCAATAGTTGCACCCCTGCTCCTAGACAAAAGGTCATCTTCTCCTCATCTTCGGGATGCATCCTGATCTGGTTATATCCGGAGAAAGCATCCATGAAGCTCAAGAGTTGGTGGCCGGCCGTCGCATCCACCAGTTGGTCAATTCTTGGCAAGAGAAAGCTGTCTTTGGGGTAGGCCTTGTTAAGGTCTGTGTAATCCACACAGATCCTCCACTTCCCACCAGCCTTCTTCACCATGATGATATTGGCCAGCCACTCCAGGTAGTGAGACTCCCTGATGAAGCCAGCATCGAGAAGCTTCTTCACTTCCTCCTCAATGGCCCTTTGCCTTTCGGCAGCGAAGCTCCTCTTCTTTTGCCAGACGGGCCTGTAAGTAGGATCCACCCTGAGCTGATGGGTGATGACATCCGCCAGGATGCCTGGCATGCCGGACGCCGACCAGGCGAAGACGTCCGCATTGCTCCTCAAGAAGCCGACCAGCTCCTGCCTGGCTCCCTCATCCAGGGTGCTCCCTATTTGGAGGACCCTCGTAGGATCATCCTCCTTAAGGGGCACAAACACGATCTTCTCGACAGGTTGACCGTGGCTGTCGGCTTCGTCTCTGGGATCGAGCTGCTCGAGCATGGGGCACCCGTCCAGCTGCTTGTCGTGAATAACTAGGCATTGCCGGGCCACCCTACGGTCTCCCCTCAGCTCCCCAACTCCGTCACGGGTCGGAAACTTGGCCAGCAGTTGTAAGTAGATACAATGATCCGGAACTTATTGAAGGCCGGCCGTCCTAAAATTGCATTGTACGCCTAGGTCGTGAAGACGACCACAAAGTTGACGGAGAAGGTTCGCTGGTAAGGTTCCGTTCCAAGGGTCACGGGTAAGGCAATCTCCCCTTCAACCCGGCGGAATTCCCTCCGAAGCCAGTGAGCGGTGCCACGGACTCCCACAGTCTAGACTTGGACAAGTTCATTCGGATGAACGCATCATACAGTAAAACCTCTGCACAACTTCCATTATCGATAAGGACATGCTTTATATCATAATTGGCGATGACAACCGACACAACCACAGGGTCATCGCCCGGGAGAGGAGGCTCCAGGAGGTCTTCATCAGAAAAACTAATTACATTGGATCCCCTGGGCCTCTTTACAATATCATGGTTCTCCTTCCGCCCCCAGTCGGATCGTCGATGCAGCATGCCAACTCCTCCATCAGTTGGGTGCTGATTGGGGAGCTCGGCCTCCCCGGGGGGTCTCTAACAGTTGAAGTCCCGGCCCGATCCCAGCGGGGGCGGGCATACCTATTCAGATACCCCCTACGGATGAGGTCCTCGATGGCGTCCTTCAGCTGGAGGCACTCCTCCGTGTCGTGCCCATGGTCCCTGTGGAACCGGCAATATTTGTTTTTATTTCTAGAAGCAGGAGGTCCTCTCATTGGTCGAGGTCTTTGGAAGAAGGCCTCGTTCTCAATCTCTATCAGTATCTTCTCCCGCGGCAGGGAGAGGGGTGCATAGTTGTTGAACCGCTTGAGATAGTCCCTCGACTTGGGGCTCTGGTGCAGGGTGGATCGGCCGTCGTTGCCGGGAGGTCGGACTGTGGGGGCCTTATCGTCTCGCTTCTTCGGGGCCGACCTCCCCTCAACCTGGCACCGGCTCGCCGATTGTTCTTCTGCCAAGGCATACTTGTGCTCCTTGGCCAGCAGGTCGGTGTAACTTGTAGGGAGCTTCTTGTCCAGGGAAAACGTGAGCCTGGACGAGCAGAGCCCCCTCTTAAAGGCCGACATGACCAATGCTTCATTCAAGTCAGGGACCTCCATAGCGGTCGAGTTGAAGTGGGCCATATAGTCCTGGAGGGTCTCTCCCTCCGTTTATTGGATGAGGAAAAGGCAGTCGGTGTTCTTTGGAGTCCGGCTGTAGGTCCTGAAATGAGAAAGAAAAAGGATCTCGAGCTGGAAAAAAGAATGGATCGTACCTGGATGAATGGCGAAGAACCACATCCCGGGCCTTCTTCAGGGTCACCGGGAAGGCGATGCAGTGGAGGGCGTCGGATGCACCCTACACCATCATATGGGCCTTGTAAGTGTCCAAGTGGTCCAAGGGATCGATGGTACCATTGTAGGGGTCCACCTGCGGGATCTTGAAATGGCGGGGGATAGACTCCTCCAGGATCTCCGCGGAGAAAGGCGGGGGGTGTCGTGCGCCGGCCTTCTCTCAGCATTCTGCCGCTCAACTATCTCGGCGATGCACTCCTCCATGTGCATAATTTTGCTGCCGTAGTCATGCGGGTCTGCAGCAGGGCGCCGGCAGCCGAGAGGGGTAGAATCGGTGAAGGAGGGGGAGGCTGACCTCGCCCTCTTTCCTTCAGTGCGGGCCCTCAAGGACCCCTGGGGTTTTGGGACTACGTGGAATGTGGGCGGAGGTGCCTCCGGCTGCTGGCTGACGCCGGCGACCGGCTGATGGTTGACGCAGGAAGCCGCCAGCGGCTGCTGCTGATGGTCCGCCATTTTCTGAAAGCGCTGGGCCGCCGAGGTAAGTGTCTTGATACGGTTTACCAGCATTTGAAATTGCTGCAGCCCCAGGGTGATGGTGGGCTTGACAGTGGCGGCACATTGCTTTCCGCGTGGGGCACGTTGGGCCCCTGATGGGAGCGCCTTCCCCTCACGGAAACACTCCGTGTTCTTCCTCTCATTATAGCTGGGTCTTTCCTGTCTGTCTTTCCTTTTAGAGCAAGGAGCGCAACAAAGGTGCCTCGGGCAGCGGACCCTTCCTCTAGCGCCAATCTGTTGCCGCGCTTCCCCCTGGACCGGGCTCTCTTCCCCCTGGACCGGGCTTGGTGAGAACGCTGGAGAACTCCTAGACCGGCCAACCTGCAAGAAGTCCCTAGGCGCCAGAGGGGCTCCGGTGGGGGACACTCCGATGCTTAAGTTAGAAGAGGGTTGGAGCAATAGAATGGAAAGAGTTTTTTTTCGGGAGAGAATTCGCGATGGGGAAGAAGAACGTTACCTTTTTACGGAGATCCCCCAAGTGCCTTTTATAGGCATGGAGCGTGCCAAATTCTGTTGGGGAGCAGGTGGGAAAGCTCGAATGTGCCCTCGGGAGAATAGGCGTGGCGGCGAGATCGTGGGTGGCGACGTGACAGGAGTGTCAGAGTGGTGGCCTAGTAGCAAGAATCGTGGCCATGCACTGGAATCCGTTACAACAGAATGCCAGAACTTGTCAGGAAGGAGGGCTCCTGGAAGCTTCGAGCGACTCCTACAGCGACGGGTCGGCCTGGCCTCTCAGGAGCCGACCGTGGCGCTGAGCAGGGCCTCCAAAAGCCAACCGTGGCAGTCAGAGATGCCGACGCACAGACGGTGAGGCGCCCACCAACTCCCAAAGACACAGGGTCAGCCCTTTAGGAAAAGGGGCCGCGGGGTCCTCTCCTAGAGCCGGGGGGTCGGACCCCGCACGGGGATCAGCCGACCGGACGCCCAGGGCTGGTCTGACCCGGGGCTAGCCAAATGGGCACAACACCTTTTATTCATGATAACCCATGATAAAGTTTGTAAACAAGGTATCATAATTTATAAGATATTATAATACTGTTCAAGATGTCATAAGGCCAAAAAATATTTTTATCATTAAAAATTTTGAAATTTTTTCAATGATAAAAATGTTTTCAGACCCAGCAATGAATGCAATAATTTTTTCATAAGATAAGGGTATTTTTGTCATTCAATATTTGTAATGAAAAAATAAAATTGTAGGCATTAATTATATATTTAAAATGGGGTTTACGTGGCCCAATCAAGTTGTGCGATATATTTGTTCTTTTTTTGGTGTGGTGGATCATTCAACCAACAGTTCTGGTATAATACATCCAAAAAAGTCAAAAAAAATGTAATCTCTGAAAGGTGAAGGAGTGTCCCCAAAGCAAGTCCATAACACCTGACCCGAATGGCTGGCAACATAGGAGGTCATCCAATTAACCACAGTATTCGCCTCTCTATACACATGCTTGACCACAATGGAGGAGCACCGACGCAACCAAAGAGCAATATCGTGAATCAAGAGATGTGAAGGCATGGAATACATAGTCCCTCTAATCCAAGAAATAACCGTAGCTGAATCCCCCTCAATTATGCGATGATCTACCAGTAAGAATAGACATGCATACCGAATACCTACCCAAGCTACTTTAAGCTCCGCCAGAGGGACCGTAGGATCAAGTAAATGAAAACCCCCAACAGCAATGATGCCTAGGCCTGACCCTCGAATAACAAACCCGGCATCTCCGTCTCTTCTCCTGACACTCGCATCAAAATTGACCTTGACAAACCTCGAAAGAGGGGGCTCCCAAGAGATAAAAACCATATGAGGCGCTCGGAGAGTAGAACCAGAATCCCAGGTCTCCGTGGTCACCGCAGTGAGCATGTGGTACTCCTCCATCTGAGCCCGAGCTCTCTTAACAATAATCCTGGTGGAGCTCCTCGAGGAATTGAAGACCGGAGCATTTCGGGAAAGCTAGACACGATAAGCAATATATGCGAGGAGAGCGGGAGAGAAGTGGGAAGAATGTGATTTGAGGAGGTCAAAGAAGGTGTCCAGAACATCATCTGAATGCTAAAACAGATGATCAAACTCGGCCATCCTCCTTACGTGGCAGGCCATGGGACAACGGAACAAAACATGCTCTGTGGACTCAAAATCAGCACCATAGGCCGAGTAGGAGGGGGGCAAGTGAATCCCTCTAGCATTGAGTAGAGATCTCATCGGGATGCAATGCCGGGCAACCTTCCACGGAAAAAGAGACACCCTCGGGTGCATCCGCAAAGACCAAATCCATCTAATATCAAGAATCCTATGCGCCATCGAGTCAAAAATAGGATAGAGATCCGACATAGGAACTCCAGGCACAATAGAAGACCTCCGAACTCTAATATCAGAACAAGGATGATCAGGTAGAATAATAGAGAGGATCCTATGTCCCATGATATCCCCAAACATCCGAAAGGCCATCGAAGAAATCTAGTGGGTTCCATCCGAATATAAGAGATCAGCAACCATTTTGATCTCATAAGCATCCATAGCAAGAAAAGTAGGCTACCAAGCTAAAGGAACATCCGAGATCCATGGATCATTCATGAAGTTGATCAGCCTCCCATCTCCAATCACCCAGCTCATATGAGGAGTAACATCAGAGGCCCTAGCCATCATCTCTCTCCAGATCACAAAGCTATGCCGAGAAATGCGGGGCTCCCCCTCCTCCCACATAGGAATAGGACCATAGCGAGATTTCATCATGGAAGTCTACATACTCTCCGAATCCAATATAAGCCTAGCAAGATGTCTTGCAAGCAAAGCTTCCCTCCTCACCATCAAAGAGTGAATGCCAAGCCCCCATCTTGAATGGATTGGCAAACAACACTCCACCCCACAAAATGAACTCCACGATGGTTAGTAGACGAGTCCCATAAGAAAGATCGGATAGATTGTTCGACCTTGAGAATGATGGTCTTCGGGATAACAGCATTAAAGACCAAAAATACTGGAAGAGAAGCGAGAATTGACCTAACCAAGGTTATCCTACCCATAGCATATAGAGCTCTACCCTACCAACCCTCCACCCTTTGTTGAACCGTCCGCATCAGCATATCACAGTCCGCTCTACGGAGCCTCCCTCCAATGATAAGAACTTCCAGATAACGAAGGCTACCATCATGGACAGAAATATGAAGAATGTCCCTGATTGTGCGTCATAAGTGAGTAGGTATCTTTGGGCTAAGACGAACCTCGAACTTGTGAAGATTAATCCTCTGACCCAAAGATAAACAATATCGCTTAAGGACCGTCCTGAATGCCACCACTAAGGTCTGTGAGGCCCGGCCCAATAATAAGCAATCGTTTACAAAACAACAAGTACGAGATCGGGGAAGCACCGGGAGCAAGAAGATATGGCTGAAGAGCAAACTCTCGCACCGCCACCCGCAAAGCTTGCAATAAAGAATCAGCACAAATAATAAATAAATATGGAGAGATGGGACAACCTTGGCGAAGCCCGATATGAGAATGAAAGAACTGCGAAGGGATCCCATTGATAAGAATAGCAAAAGTCGGGTTGATAATGCAAGCTGTAATACGAGAAATCCAAGCCTGATAAAAGCCAAGGTCTCCAATACTGACTCCAAGAAGCTCCAATAAATCCGATCATAAGTCCTCTCCATATCGAGCTTGATGGCCATCAAAATCCGAGAAGAAGGGGCTCTCCGAAAATCATGCATAAACTCTTGCGCTATAAGAATATTGTCAGGGATATAATGGCTCCCTACAAAGTACTCTGCTCAAGAGAAATAAACTTAGAGAGAATAAGCTTCATCCTATTAGTCATACATTTAGCACAGAGTTTGTACAGAGTATTGCATAAATTGATGGACCTAAAGTGACTCGGCTCTAAAACAGCAGGACATTTGGGAACAAGAATAATGAAGATTTGCTTCCAGTTATCAAGCATATATTTGTTCTTCACTGGGGCGGTGTACAAAGGAATTCTCGTCGAGTATTTTTTGTGATGAAGGGCTTGGCTATTAAACGGTGTGGCCCAACTTGAAATTGGGCTGGCATGCGGTTAGCGGTATTCAGCTCTTCCTCGAAGCCTGGTACCATACAGCATACTGTAATAATTAATAAATGATACTTAGTATGTATTTGGATGACGAATCTTAATTTAATGACTTGATATTTCTAATAAAATCAAATGAAGGAAGGAGATCATGCGAGCGCTCAAATAGCTTGTACTTTTTTTGTGGTTGTTCCAGAAATTGGACAGTCCATAAATCTATCTAATGCCGTAGGCCAGGCTAGGGCTAATATATTCCAGCTCAGGCTACAGCATGTCGGGTTGAGGTCAAACCAGACTGCTATATAACTCAAGAAGAGCAAACCATCTCTCTCCTAGTCCAGGTCCAACCCATCGATCTAGGAATGGCAATAAAATCTAAATTCATAGGTATCCAATCCGATCCGATCCGATTAGATCAGGTAGTCAACGCTTTGACTGGATTTGGACCGAATTTGGGTAAAATCCAAATGCTTAACTTTGGATTTGGACCGGAACTGGATAGGTATACACCCGATCCGAACCCGGCCCGAATTATTTTAAGATTAAAAAATATATATATATAATTAATATATATTTTATTAATTATAATTATTAATTATTAAATTTTAAAATATTTGAACTCTATATCCTAATCATTATATATATATATATATATATATATATGAAATTTGTTTTTCATCCTACTCTATTCATGATGAATTCGAAACAAGATCATAATTAATAGTTTACCAACTTCATAATATAAATTTTGATTGAATATGAAATTAAATACCGTTGAACTAAAAATATAGTTAAATTTTATTTAATATATGTATAATTTATAAAATTATTGATAATTTTAAAATTGATAAAAATAAAAAAATATTTAATATGATTCAATTGGATCGGACCGGGTAAACCCGATTATCCGATATCCAATTGAGATGGGTTTGGATAAAAAAAATCTAGTCCCGATAATATTTGGATAATGTATTAAATATTTGGATTTGGATTTGGATAGTCATGTACCTTGTCCGAATCCAGCTCATTGCCATCCTTACACCGACCCGTGGCCGTAATTTTTAATGCGCGGTGGCACGGGCGAACCAACCAATTTTTACCTCGACCCATTCTACTCGAAATAGATTTTATCTGGAAGAACCAAGTGAAAAAAAATAAGACGGCGGCAAAGGAGATGTCCTCCAGGATTTTCTCTCCTTGAATACACCACATTCAAGGCACGGTGAATTCTTTCTCATGCTGTCAAAGCATGCAAATATATCCTAAGAAGATGCGGAGATGCTTGTTTTAGACTAAAAAAACTAAACATGATCAGAGAAAATCGGGGAGGTTCTCATGGCCTGGTCAACTTGTCAGGCCCTGGGCGGGTGATATTGATGAATTATTTGATCACAGCGTCCATCTGCATCTATTAAATTATGGAGTTATTATGGCTCTGGCTTGGCAGTGCTCCATGCTCGGACTTTCCAATGGAACACATAGCCACGCTACAAGATAACTGCTGCTGGGCGTCGTCAATCGTCCTGATGCACTAAAATCTGACCTTGGAGCCATGATGTGGTCCCTTTTTTTTTAACGCTTATCTTTTAGCTGCTCCCTTTGTTAAAGGAAGAAAATTACAGATTTTCAATTATGAGTAAGGCTGTTAAATGAGTGAAGTGTGTTTGTGAGCAGTTTGTCTTTGGCTTAAAATTCAAATCAAATTAGCTTTCTCCAAAGATGACCGAGCCGAACAACAAGAGTTTGACTTGGTTTGCTTCAGTTTGGCTCAATTAAGCCTGAGATATATAAATAGCATAGTTTCTATTACATTGATTTTTAACGATAATAATATATATATATATATATATACTATATTGGGCATGGAGCCTTATCCAGTAGCTCAGCCTAAAAATCAAGCCCAGAAAAAAAAAAAAAAAAAAAAAAAAAAAAGGGTCGGCCCGCAGGATGGACCAGGCCCGACCCACGTGCGAGGCCTAGCACACGGGCAGGTGAAGCCCAGGCCCAGGCGCGCGGCCCGACTCAGGCACGTGGGCACGCGGGCTCAGCCCAGGCGGAAGCGGCAACTCTAGGCATTTCTCAGGCATTTCCAGCATTTTCCAAGGGCGTTTCTCGCAGTCCACCGGTTTTCTGAGTGATCCAGACCGTCCGATCGATTGATCGGATGGCTAAGATGGATCCAACCTGTTTGGACTTGATCTGGCACTATTTTTGGCACGATCTGGACTCTTGATCTCAGATCCGACGGCTTGAGATGTTTCCTGAGAGTTTAGGGACTTTTGAGACGATGTATTGGTTATTTTTCGGGTTCATTATATCAAGAGACAGCAGAGAGCCGTCGTAGAGTACCTGCAGAGATACAGAAAGCGCGATGTAAGTCCCGAAGACCTTTTTCAAAAGAGAAAAAGGTAGAGAAAGAGAGAGAGAGAGTGAAAATTGCAAGGAGGATAGAGATCTTCCACAAAAAATTATTTTGGTGTGAGAGATATTTTTAGAGTATTTTTTTTTTTTCTTTTTTTCTTCTTCATGTTCAAGGGCTGTGACGAGCATCCTGTAAAATTTTCTATAAATCTTTTCTATAGTGAAGATTTGTTATTGTGCGGATGTGAACGTAGGAGCAGGAGTCTCCGAATCACGTAATCTCTTATATTATGCTTGTTACGGTGATTTATTTTACTATATTTTTATATACATAAAAATTTTATATTTCATTACGATCCGTTTCGTATACTCGAAGAGATACGAGTCTAAGTCTTTTAGAATCGCTAAATTGGCAACAATATAATATACAATGCAATATCTTTGACAAGTCAAAAGAGCAATAAGCCCGGAATCCCTTTTTATTTAATATACCAACCTCCAACCAAATGAAGGCGAGAGTTGCCCCTGTTGTAGATGTCCCACAACTACAGTCCTACTCCTATAGGATTTTCGCATTGTCAGAAACCCATCTTACTTCACAGGACAATCACTCGACAGCACGCATGATCGTTTAATATATTGGTGCAATGAATCGCATACAACTTGGATTCTTATTTTAATTTTTTTATGTGAAATAAATAGGAATCTTCTCGACTTTCTCTACCCCTGACGCATCCACTCCCTTAAAGCTGGACTTAGAATTTAGCTCCCTTCCAAACAAATGCAGCTATTCTATATTGTACCAGACCGAGCAAGCTGGCCCATGAATGTCCAAGCGTTGCAGGTCTAGCTCATAACTTGATGCCCAAGAAATAAAAGCATTCTTCCTAAAACCTCATTTAGTTTTCACATCTATCCCGAACCTATCGGAGCTGTTCTTTACTTCGTGGCAAAGCTAGAGAAGGCCACTTGACTAAAACCATGAAAAGTTAAAAGCAGGAAATCATCGGCACACTACCATATCCAGTGGGCGACCGATCATCATTACTTTGACTGCTGGGGTGCATGTCTCCATTGAATTAATTAAAAAGGTCGAGAAAGTACTTGTTTATAACCAAAGAAAACCATCAGGACCTTTAAACGGGTCCAAGACTAAGTCCTAGCAGTCGCTTTTCTTTTGATGTAAAGTCCTACCAGCAGTCGCTTGCTTGGCATTTTACCATGACCTTCCGAGGCTTTCCTACTGAACTTCTAGATCGGATTACAAAGGTTCGGGACTACTTGCGAGGACCAAGGAAAAAGCATACATATACTTATATTAGCAGGACCGGACCGGACCGGACCGTCCCAGTCCCTAGCAGTAGCTTGGCTTGTAGCACGGTGTGTCACTGGTTATGGCTGTTGTTCCCTTGGTGGCCAAGGCATGGAAATTTTGTCGAGGTACTGTTCGACGGATGGGCCCAGGTCACACATATGGTCCTGCTCTAAGCCATGACCTTGATGCGAGATCTAAACTTTTGGTCTGTTCTGATTTGATTCTCCTTGCCAATTGATTAACGTGGGTCCTTTAGGAGCGGGGACCGGATATCAGGTAGCGTATAGCTTCAAAAAGTTTTTTTAGTAGAAATCCAAATTCCAAGGCATCATAAGATTCAAACTCGAGCTCACCTATCATCACTAGAGAGGTGTATTACAATTTACATGCGTTCCAAGTGAGCTGAGACAATTTCTATTTGATCGAAACAAATTTCTCATTAGGGTGCCACAATTAGCTTAATTGCTTCATGCAATGCTGGTTGTGGGATAGACCAACGCTATATATATATACTGATGATGGGCTCGGGAATTCTTAGATATATATTGGAGTCTGTGAAGAAATTAATTAACCAGCATATTTTTAAATTATCGCACCAGCAATTGCACCTAGGCACTCTCTGACATCCAGGAACTTCTTGAACTGGGAATGAAGTTGAGCGAACTTGATTATCTAGGGACCAGGCTGATGTTGTGTCATAAGCATCAATTTAGGCTATAGAGTAGGAATGCAACATGTTATCGGTAAAACCTACCAATTTTCAAGGGTTCGGCGCATTTATATAGAAAGATAAGGTTTAGAAAACTCCATGGCCTAGGGACCAAGTTGACGATGTTTAATTGGAACACCTATTTAATTAGGATAGAAAGTAGGAATGCAACACATAGACATAAAACTCTCGAGGATTCAAAAAAATCTTCTCGATCTTGAAGTTAAAGAAAAAGATCTTCTTAAAGCGAAAATACGGTTGAGCGAACTTCAAGAGCTAATTAAGAACCAACTTCGCAATGATGATTTCAAAGCCTTGTTTAGGCCACAGAGTATGTAATGTAGGAATGCAACGGATGATGTAACCCATCAAATGGACATGACTAGCTTTCACAAGCTAATTTCGAACCCTATGGACAAGGAACTGAAATTCCAAAAAGCAAATATCGAATGGACTGTAAAGCAAGTTCATGTCCTGCCACGGATGATGGATGACAGATATAGATAGCTGTCGAGAATCTATCTCCATGGACCTATCCTGATAGCACCTCGCCCACATTCGCCCAAAATAGTAAAATCCTGTTCTTATTTTCTTAAACTCTGCCATGAGTGAGAGAGAGAGAGAGAGCTTTCAACGTCAACGTTCTCGGCACGGTAAGCAATCCCCATCGGGAGAACGGAAAAGCCCGGCCGTTGGCCCAGAAAAACGGGAGCTGGTCAGGTGGTGTGGGCGCATCACCGCCTGACACGTACCTGAATTCTGGTGGGTCCCACGCTAATCCACTGCCGCCTTGTTTGGTCCAACGTGAACCGTGAATTTTTTTAATTAAAAAAATATATAGAGGATAAATCCGGTGCAGCTATTACCCCACCGTATAAAAAATATTTAATTCAAGGTACAAGATTTTTGCAGTCTTTTTTCATCCGACAATGAGTATGTCGATCCGACACCATCAAGATACCAGACAGTCAGAATGAAAGGAATGATCCTGGCCTTTCATTCATCCAACCATCACGAGCCTCAGTAGATAATTCCTGAATTTAATCAAGTCTTCTGCAGAGTTATGTCTCGAAACCGTAAAATTCTTTTTTTTTTTTATAAAAAGAAGAGGGATGGGGGGATAAATCAGATGTAGCTACCCCTCACAGGCCCCCCCCCACTAAGTTATGTTCGATTCAAGATCATTGTAGAGTCTTTCCTCACCAAATGATGAGTACGTCAACCTGACATCACTAAGACGCCGGCTGGTAGACACGGAGTATCTCTTGATCTTTTACTCACACCAACGATCCCTGGCTCCAGGACTTACTCCCGGATTTAATCGAGTCATCCTGGATCATCCCTCGAACCCGGGATCGATTGGTAGCGAGGCAAGGCCTCTACCAATCGGGCTACCGCCTTAGCGGTAAACCCATAAAATTCTTTGATACCACACAAATCTCTCTCTTTATTGGAGATACTGCATAAATCTCACGTAAAAAAGTGCCGCATCTGGTGCACTTAATTACGTATCAAAATACAAGTAATACAAGTGTGTGATGATATTCTTGGTAGTAAGTGATGGTGAATGCTCTACGATGTCTCAGCCCATGCTGTTGAGATAATAGCCAGCCATTTGTCTTGATTAGAAGTTTCGTTTTAGTCTCTACTTATCACTTTCTTAATGGCTGTCGTTGGTTGTACCAAGATCTAACAACTTACGAGAAAGGATTCTCTTCTTGGATGCTTTCATATGTGCCAGCTGCATCTTTTCTTCCATGTCGGAGTATGGTTTATGCATCTAAAATAGTTCCAAATGTCGGAAGTTATTGGTGGATGGAAACTTTATAAAGTCCCATGCGAAACTTATATTTCCTGTGCCACAGGTTAGAAGGGTATTTCTATGTGATGTCTATGATCATGTTGTAATTCGTTTGCAACCCTCGGTTTCATTGCCATCATCACTGGAAAGACCTGCAATTTCACATGCATGTAGCTAGCCGCAATTAGATCGTTAATTGAAGTTCCTTGAGAAAAAAAATTAGAGTTGATTGAATTGTTAGGAGTCTTCGCATGGGACTCGAATTTGGCAAGCAACTATCTCTCTTTGTTGTAGAGGAAGAATGGGGATGCACGTACATGGCCACGTTATATTAGCAATTAAGAAGAATCATGTTGCTTCCTTGCCTATCTTCGATTATGATGGTTTGAATTCATGGTATCAATTTCATTAATTAATAGGTGGAATTAGTTACTATATCATGCTTCACATAAGATGAGAAAAAAAAAAAAAAAAAAAAGAGATGCGTGATATGTGACAGCTACTTCATGCACATTATGAATTTAATTAGTATTTTTGGCAGAATTTTACTGATGCCATATGTAAATTACACCGATAAAAATTGTGCAGGATTAAAAGATTCATACTTATAGCGTACATGCTCTTGAAATATAATATGATAAGCTATAAATGTCAATTAGTCCTTGTAATTGACTGCTGAAGCTATCTTCTAGATTTATGTTGACATTGTGAAGCCACCTCTAACTACCCAAACTTTCTGAACATGTCATCAAGACGAGAAAAAGTGAAGCCCAGACATGAGACCACATTCAAGAATGGATGTGCATTAAAGATAAGCTATGAAAATCTAACTACAGATTAAAGACACACACAATTTTTTTAAAAAAATGCTAGAAAGCAATGGATAGCCTTGCCTATTCACACGTGGTTGGAAGATAAATTTTGCATAAATGATCTTTAAAGCTGTACAAACTTCGTGGATAGATTTACTGCACTAAGCCAGAAATCCACTATATATAGAAAAAAATCGTGCGTTGACTATCAGTGAAAATATTGTTAAACCTATTTTAACTAAAAAAATAAAATTTAGAGATAACAATAGATCGGGTATGAGTTAGATATATGGGTAATCATTATCCATATCCATTATATATAATTATCACGTTTAATATTAGGATTATATATATTTATTATACAAATCAAACAAAAAAATAAATAAATATAAAAATTAATATTTTGTTTAACATTAATTAAAATAAAGTTGAAAATATATGTAGAACATCGTAACCAAAATTTTCAACAATAATAGAAGTATAGCAAACACAAATATTATTATTTTTTAAAAAATAAATATACCTTGAATTAAATAATCGATATATAATCTTTCACATGTTAATTAATCTCTCTTATATATGGAATGACCAGAACAAAGAGAGGGAAGAAGATTTATAAATATATATATATATATATATATATATATATATATATATCGAGTCTGATTCAACAAGAATTTTGTCATCATCCGTATCTGTTCGGCGTGTGCAACGGGTTGGCCAAAACCCCAGACCCATCATGCAGGAAGGGCGTGGAAAATTGCCATCCCTAATAAAATCATTGCTACCAAATATCGGATGGAGCAAAACAAATTCTAGATTCATGAACTTGCCGGTTTGCCTACCACGTACTCGATCCTCTAGCTCGTATTCTCAACTGTCAACTCGATCCACATCCTTTCATATCTGTTCACAAGGAATATCCTTACTCTTAACCTGCATATGCTTGAGAATATCTTTTGAGCTCCGTTGCAGTAAACCTCGGCAGAAAAAATTCTTTTTGAGTACGCGACCAGTCACCCATGAATCATACGCGGGACCTTGAGTGACTTCTTTACTCTCTTCGATCTTTCCCATCTCCAGGGAAAACAAAACTTAATCTGTCATCAGATCCTATCTGCTAGGAAAATGACTCCAGGATATCTAGCTAGGACCGCTTCAAGTGCGTACCTTGATTGCATACGTAAAATAGATGAAATTTAATAATTAACACATGAGCTGAAAGCCGGCTTTTTTTATACTGTCTAACAGGTTTCGATTAAGCGTTATTATACTATGTGAATAATATCAGTTATTATAACCAAAAAGTTTCTGAAAAGACTTCGACGACGTATAACTTATGACTACGAGAGGGTCACGCGGAGATCCGTTTGATACACTCAATTAATACACGTCGCGAGCTCGCATCAGGCCACGCGTACGAGTAGTCCCCGCAAGGATGCAGCTGGAGAAATATATATGCTTGCAACTTTGGGCAATTACCATGGACCGGTTGTTCTCTGTGTGCATTTTCCTACCTCTACTAACAATTTGAAACTCGAAGCCATGAAAGAGATTTCGCAGTCGGTGCATCGTTGGGCTCGTTGGCGTCCTTGAATTCGTATTCAGGGTCGCACACGAGTTGCTTTCAGGACCATGTCTCTACTGTAGCCTACACATACCTATGATAAAGACTAGAGAACGAATGCTAATCAAACTCGTCAATAGATACTAATTGTTAAATAGAGTACGCAGTAATGATCCAAGCTTAGTGTTTCGATAGTCTTCACGGTGACACAAACGCATCCCTTTTAAAACTAAAGAAGATGGGTAGGTTTAGAAACCTCCAATTACCAAACCTTATCAACTCGGTACGGAGGAAGGCCAAGATGATATCATATATGTGTCATATACTGATTGGTATCAAGCGAAACCATATATATTTTAAGCTAATCCTCTCGTCTTTTCTATTCCAAAAAGCAACTTTAATATGAAAGGCGGAGGGCCCTCCCGTATCAATATGTGTGAGGTGACACATCAGCAAGCCGTAAGCATTGGAAAAAAATAATCATGCAGTAGAAATAACAGGGTGGTCGCATGTCTCGTAGAAATGAAGCACGTGATGGGATTTAACCTCATCTAATTATGGGAAGGATTGTATTCTATCTCTTGGCTCCATTACATCCACATCATCTTTGCATCATCTTGCCGTAATTCTATGTCAAAGTATAGGGGAAGGGATTCCATCTCCCATCCATTCTTGCCCGGTCTCCTCTCTCTCTCTCTCTCTCTCTCTCTCTCTCTCTCTCTCTCTTACTTAATTGAATTCTTTGGCTGCAACCCATATGTCTCGGGGAGTAGTCCTGAACGGAAAGTTGATGTTCGCCCTTGGAGGGACGTGGGGCCCGAGAGTCGCTGTCCACGCAAGCGCCGAGATCGTGACGTGGCGGTGAACGGGAGGACGTCGGGGGTCGAGTGACCGGTCCTCTCGTTGGAGAAGGGATGACGTCGGATGACTCTACCGGCGTAACGGAAGCCAAAGGTTTGTTCCGAACCTACGCGTTTAGACCTGCTTATTGGCTTGGCTTGGACATGTATGTCGAATATTGAAGCCAATTTGCAAGGTGTTCCCGTGCTACGTACTTAAGTTGCAAAGGATTCTAGAAGGCACCCATGATTGAGAGGGCCACCTGGGCAACGCTTGTAGCTTGCAAGATTCGTTCATGTATATCGTGCAATCTACGCCGGGATCTTTGGCAATTTATATTGCCAAGTTTCCACCTTGCAAAATTGGTTCATGGATGAAAGATTGACAATATTCCATGTGATTTATACATAACGAGCTTTTGAAGCTGGCAATGATGGATGCTTGCAATATTGAAGAGCAACAATATATAAGATCCTAAGCCAGATACTTGCACAAGGATTAAAAAAAAAAGAAGGTTAAATTACTTAAAACTTTTAGTATGCATGAGTCGTAACTACAACTAAGGATGCGAAGAAGACTATATATATATATATATATATATATATATATATATATATATATAATTGCTGCTTGAGCTTGACACTATTTTTGTCTGGAGATGGAATGTGGGGATCATCTTATCCAAACGCAGTCCCTGACAAGCATGTCAACTCGCACCAAAGGGCCTATCGGTCTCATCCATCTCTTGCTCTATCAACATCTACATGGTCCAAGGGAAACTTCTTGGGTTGAAATTAAACATAAAAACTGAAAACAAAGCAAATGAAGATAATCTAATCGTCTTTGCAGCCAAGACTGCTAGCTCCTCTTTTAGAGAGACATGGTCGATCTGTAGGAAATTTGCTTAAACATCATATATATGACCCTTATGAAATAATTGAACACGCACTAATTAACATCGATGATCGATGAAGTGACTAGTGTAATCCTAATAAATTACCAGATGCTTCTGTCCTTGGCTTCCTCATGAGCATCGATTACCAAAATGCATATTTGATATAAAAGACATGCATGAAGATACGTGCACGTACAAGGTTAGCACATGTACACGCACTACACGTGTATGCGTGTAGTTACCAAGTAATCATATATTAAGCCATATTTAATCCATGAACTCTAGTGATCGTGTGATCCTGCGCCGCAGGTTTGTCACGTCTCCAAAGCCATGTAAATTTGTTAGTCTGTCACGTCTCCAGAGCCCTGTGATCCTTCCATGCACGAAAGAACCTTGCTACAGCCCTTAATTGTGTATCCACTTATAAATGAGTCAGATACTCGGATCCATATCTTAGTGTTATTATCCTCAGTGGGAAAGGGGTCTCTATATATATCATAATAATTAGACTGTACGAATCATTGCTAAAAGTATTATTCACCTGGTAACCAGATGAGCCAGGTTGTTTTATCCTGCAAACAAGCCAACTGTTTGCTTTGAATTTCTCATAACTATGTCACGCACGAGATTGTTTTCTATTCAAGTCCGAGTCCTAGAAGCTTGGAAGATACTATCTTATGTTGATAAGGAGTGCAGCAAGATGCAAGCTAAGAGCGGAGCTGAGGTCATAAATGGCACGTGAGCAGCAGCAGCACGTGAGTGGTGGTACATGGGAGGAAAAGGAATATTCCATTGCAGGCGGGAAGAATATACCCTTCGCCGGTTTTTGATGCACGAAAGGTGGGCAATGGCGGAAACGGCGGTCGTTCTCCTCACCCCAAGTTTGAAACGAACGGAAACGCTTCGCTTTGAATGGAAAGTAAGCTATTAGGCGAAGCAAATCACATGAATAGAACCCTCTCCAGTTGCCTCTCCCGTCTTCCCCTTTAACCGAACCCTTCCTCTCTTCTTTCTTTTTCTTTCTTTCTTTCTTCTTTCTTTCTTCTCTCTCTGTTTTTTTTTTTTTTTTTGGTTAACAAACCATCTCCTTCTTGCTTCCACTTGGTTGGTGATGATGTCGTTCACTTTGGAAGACTCCACCCACTTGGAAAAAGGGAAATTGATGAGGTTTCTATAAAGAGATTGGGTGATGAAAGGGCGTTGTGGACTTGGGCTTGAAGCTTGCGGTCGTCTTGGTATTGAAATAGATTTGAGAGAACATGCCATGAGATCCATAAATTGGCTTAGAGATTGAAAGGACCTATATATTAATAGATGTTGGAAATGGTAGAGATATTACGGAGTGCAAGTACTAAAGTAATTCAAGACTAATTGGGTTCAACCCGCCAAGATGACGATCATAAAGACTCCATAATATGGAACAACCATGGACGAACATCTCGCTATAAACTCAAAAAATCTAAGCGAATTTCATAATAAGAAGAACTGCGGGAGTTCTTTTCTTTCTTTCTTCTTTTTTTTTTTTATTTGAGAAGAAAAGAACTACAGTAGTCTATCCAGAAAACAAAAAAAAAAAAATTTGCAAACTCATAGAATTAACCAAGAAAATTTTCAGTACAAGAACAATTCAACAATAAAGTAACATACCAGTTATAAACCTAATTCAACAAAAGAATAAATCTATATCAGTGCTCACACCTTCATCTCGTTCCTCTATGGAAGTTTCAATCTGTATATAAGCTAGACAATCAGAAGTGTATATACAATAACAGTATCTAAAACACAAAACTTCTCTTCTTTGAATAATAAGACATGAGTGGCCTTGCGGAGATGAGAGCCTAATAAATGGAGCTAAGACATGGGTCGATCTTAAACTTTTCAGTATCCACATGTTCTCGAAGTCCATTACAGGTCCAGCCGAGCAGGGTCATCAATATCATCAAAACGCTTTGACACCACCGAGGAAATCTCAGTGTTCCGGTCGGTGCTCAGACCCGTCTCCTGCGATGGGCTGACCATAGACTGATTCGAGTACTGCTCCACCTTGGAAGTCCTCCTGAAGGCCGGTGATGCATCGGTGGTGGCAGCCAAAGCTCGCAGCACTGCATCATCCTGGTGCAAGTAGCCTAAATCGGGAGCTTCGGGGAGAGAGAAGTATGGGCCCTGAGGAGGGACCTGGGCGTAGAAGACGGCGTTCTGATGTTGATTTCCTGAGCTTGCTTGAGGGCCGAAACCTTGCTGGTTGTCCACGCCTAACACGGAGGAGTAATACGAAGGCATGGATGAGTTTGATGGAATCCCCTTGAATTCGAAGCCCTCGCCATCGTTGATGTAGGTTGGACTTGGCCTGATATTGGAATTGTAGCAAGGGGGATCCAATAAAGGAGGCAATGTAGAAGAGTCCAGGAAATCATCTCCAAAAGAGCTCATCCTCTCCAGTCCTGCCACCGGGCTTTTCTTGATTCCATGTTCTTATGGAATACCCTAGCTACGACACCCTGCATCCTGCAATCATAGAACTCAGATTCCTCAAAAAAAGACCTAGCATGGATGTGGGTCAAATACTGAAAAAGTATGGAAAAGAAGCTATGATTTACATATCCCGTAAAGTTAATAGATAATATTATACTATGGATCTCGGGGTGGGGGGGCGGGGGGAGGTGAAAAAAGAAGAAGAAGATGTGTGTGCGTGAGAGAGAGAGAGAGAAGAGAAGTACCTTGGCGGTTTAGGAAGATTGGGTAAGAGGCCTGCCTTCGAGCCTGTATTCATGCATGACCCAGTTGGTCTTCTTCCCCTTGGCGACTCCCCTTGTAGAAGACAAGGGTCTTCTTCATGCCAACCAGGTTCCTCTCCCTCTATAGATCTCCTTATCCTTTCTGTGGCCTTCCATAGCCAGCTTCTGTAGCCCTGTTGGTCCTCATGCCAGTTGGGTACTTCCTGTCCCTCTGGCAGAAGAAGTACCACCTTCTCTCCCATCTTCGCCTTGCCTTCCCATGAGAACGGTACAAACAACAAGAAAATTTTAGAAACTAAGAGCCAAAAAGATACGAGACAAACAGAAATTCATACATGGAGCAAAAAGAGAAAAGATCAAAAGAGAGGAGGTGCTTACATGGAGATCCCACGGCTCGCACTTGTTCAAATCCACCTCTCCTACAGCTTTTGCATCGAAGCTATGATTAAGAACTTCGGAGAGAGAGGTAGTGGTGATGATCTCTTCGTCCGTGGGATGGAATCTAAAGCCCCGGGGCAGGTCTATACTATCCTCCCTCTTGTTAAGGACCGGATCATCCATCATGGTTGCACCTCTAAAGTTAAAGAAATCACCAGAGATTTGAGAGAGCGAAAACAAAAAAAATTCTAGAAGAGGAACGCAATTAGTACTCACCAATCCCAACAGAAGAATAGACAGGGTTGGAGACCCAAGAAAATGGAAACGGAAGAAAAATAGCGGAAAGGGTGAACGGAGGAACGCAGCAGATGAGCTGTGATTTCGAGGTGGGGATTTAAGGAAAAGAAGAATAGAGGAGAGAGACCACTTAAATAGGGAATCCTCGAGGCCTGAGATCAAGATCCGTGCTGTTGAAGGCACTTCCCAAAGAAGAAGCCTCTCTTTAGATGAGGTCAATTTAATTTATTGCTATTATTCTTTCAGCATTATAATATGCTAAGTTTGTCCTGGTCTCTCTCCAATGTTTTCATCTCCATGCTCGTTATTTGGTTCGGTTCCTCTGGTGTAGTTTCCAGGCATCTACTGCTCTTTTGACAAAAAGGTTTCTGGAAAGGTTCTTTCTGTGGTGCGGAACAATGTTTCTGGCGCGGATCGTGTGGAGGTATTAACTAATTTAAAATTTACCGTGGTTAAAAAGTGGGGTCGGATGGGATCGAGGCGTCGATGATATGATTGAAAGGTTCACCAGTACAAACTCCATGCCGATGACCTAATCCGCGGCAGTTTAATTCTACTACCAAGTCTCTGTTCAAGTTTGGAATCGTCCACTGCTCCATTAAGAGCTGTCTCCCGTTTTCATGACATGTACCAGAAAAAGGTATGTCCTAAAAAGCTAGCGAATCCTCGTGTTTCGGCTTAGCTCAGCTCATTGCTGGCTCGCATGTTATTTTAATCAAAATTTTGAATAGATTAGAAAAAAAAGAAGAAAGAAACCTTGGAGAGACATGTGATATATCTCAATTTATCACTTCCTTTCTATGGAACGGTTCTCTTTAGCCTCTTATTTCATTCTCCATGTGTGAAAAAGAGCCCTCGCACGGTCAAGAGGCAGAATAGTTAGTTCTCTTTAGCATTTTATTCCACTTCGGAATTCCTGTCTATAAAAAGTTTGACAGGGTCAGGAGATGACCTGCAGATTTCAAAGCGCAAATAATACATCCATGGCTATGTTTGCAGCAGCAATCGATGACATTTGAATAAATAATCCTTGGGGGAAAAAAAATCAACATTACCTCCAAACTCTACTTAATATTCGAATCAACAACTAAATTCTTGTAACATTTCCACTAATCGCTAGATAAGGTCATCATTTAGTCAAAATACCTCATCTTTAAATATTATAAAATAATTATTCATGTTGGGATCGATAAATTTGATCTATTTATGTTGGGTCGATAAGAACGGGTTTGGTTGATCAAGAGGCATAAAATCGATCGACGTCCAAGAGGCACGAAACCGATCAATGTCCAAGAGACACGAAGCCGATCGACATCCAAGAGGCACGAAGCCGATCAATGCCCAAGAGGCATGAAACCGATCGATGCCAAGAGGCAAGAAGCCGATCGATGCACGAGAAGTACCAAGTCGATCGGATACTTGAAAGGCACAATACCGACCGACATACCTGAAAAGGATTTGTCACTTAAGCTGGCTTAAGTAAAGAGCTGACAATACTTAGGGCTAACATAATAAGTCAACCCTGATGCTGTATCGATCAATCTGACGGATTGGTCAAAAAAGGCAAATCATGAGGACTATAACGAATAACGATCACTGTACGTGCTAGTCCTCCGACGGACTAACCGTTTACATTTTTCTTAGCTGGATCAGTTAGGATTATAGTATATAAATACCGGAAAGGGGGACCTCCGGGAGAGATCCAATTTGAAATAGAGAAACTTGGTGCATCCTTTGCTCGACTATTCCCTCAGACCTAATATGTCTAATCTAGATTTCTGTGGCGAACTTGGGCATCGGAACATCACCCCATCAAAAGCTACAAAAGATAAAGAAAAGCTAGATCAACTAACTGAATTCAATTCCAGCAATTCGATCCAAGCTCAAGCGTCACAGCAATCTAGACACAACAATTCAAAAAAAATTTTTCATGTTCAATCAAATGATAATAATTCAAGATATGATAGAAAAAGAATATTAACTCTTATCTAAGTAGCATATCCTTCATAAAATGATGTCAGCGCTATGATAGATACGTGGATTTAATAAAATAAAATAAAATAAAAAATTATATTTGAATATAAAAAAATTTTATAAATCGAGCAAGAATGATGTTAATGCTGAAAAGATTAAAAAAACCTTAATATAAGTAACAAAACATCTTTCAAGTAATTTAATAATTTTTTAGTCAATATATAAAATCTGTTATCAATATTTTCAGTAAAATTGAAAGTAATGGTAATGCGTTTGAGATTTCTCATCACATTAACCTCGTGCCATGGATGAGTTTTATAATTCATTTTTCGGAGTCTTTATCTCCCCATTTTAGCTAAGTTGGAAAAAAATCAAAAGCCGAGCCGCTATGGTGAGGCAGCCAAAGCGGAATACGGCTCAAGCGCCAGCACGTGTTCGTACTCTGATAAGTTTAAAACGGCCAACCCCTTCTCAACGAAAAAAAAAAAAAAGCGCTCGAGTATGTGGGCCCTACACTCAGCTGTAACGGGTGATCACCGCCCCCCGCCCCAACAACGCGTCACCCGCGGGGTACCCCGGTGAACCGGTAGCGGCGCGGCCTGGATTCCGCAACGCGCCAACCCATGGCATCGCCACCTCTTCCCAACGCGTTCTCCCTGTCGCCGTTTTAAACGTCTAATTATTACTCGGACCAGGTCCAATTGGACCACGCCAAATCCCACGGTGGATAACACGCCACGTTATCCGTTGTACTCCACCAATTTTCAAATGCGCGTCATCGACGGTGCATTTGCTCCGGAACCTGTCCTGGTCCAATTGGACCTGGTTCATGCAATGATTTCTCGTGAAAAATTCTTGGCGTAAATATCAAAAAAATTCTCCCCGCCGTCAAGAAATTTTTTTTTTTAAAAAATAAAATAATATAAAGAGTCGGCGACGAATAATGCGGGAAAAAAAAAAAGAAAAAAGCCGTGTGAGGCCCGGTTGGCGAGATGCGGAAGCGAAGATAAGGAGAGCAAGTGGCCTAACTAACTCCGTAGCGTTGACTTTCTCTGCCGACCCCGAAGAGAAGCTTCTCATCCTGACGTACGATTACGTATCCCTGGACCACCACCGGCGGTTCAACTTTAACGGCCGAGACCGGTCTAGATGCACCGACCGGACCACCTCACCCGTCTGATTAGTGTTTCTTCTATGATCCATAAGTTCGTCAGAACCGGGAATTAAGTCAATGATGGTTGTCAGTGTTATGTATTTTTACCTGTTTGATGCTTCTGGAAGGACCAGGGCAATGTATATACAGGGAGTGCGTCACCTTTCTAGGATCAGACGGACAAAGCGAAGCGTCTACATATCCAACATTTTGATGATTTTTGCTCATTTGGTTTATCTACACAACCGTGTGCTACTGATCATCCAAGGTGAATCGGCTGGAAAATGGCTAAGAAAAATAAAAAAAAGTACTTTTGGAAACAATTGAGACATTAGTCCGAGATTTTATTTCTTAATCGCAATGGAGGTTTTGATATGTTCGTTTTTTGTTTGTCATTTCATTTCTTCGATAGCACATGTGATGGTTTTTTTTTTATTTGATTAAATGATGCATTCATAAAAAGAGCGGGTATGAATATAACCAAGAAAGAAAAGAAAGGATAATATTCCTTAATTATACAGGAAAAACCTGCCAATCAGACCAGAATATTAAAACAGACACTACAAGAAAAACAGATTTAAAACGATTTTCGGTTGCTAATAATTGAAAATCGATTGCAAAATTAATTTGCAACCGATTTTACAACAAAATTAATCAGTTGCAAAAGTATAGGTTGTAAAATTTGTGACCAATTTTTTTCGATTGTAAAATTAGCAACCGAATTTTATTTATTTTATTTTTTTAATTTTTTTAGAAAAATCGGTTGCAAAATCGGTTGCTAAAAAAAATATTAAAAAAAATGTTGCAAAATCGGTTGCAAAATCGGTTGCTAAATCTTTTTTTTGAAAAATAAAAAAAAATCGGTTGCTAAAAAAAAATTTCTGAAAAATAAAAAAAATCAGTTGCTAAATTTTTTTTTTGAAAAATAAAAAAAAATCAGTTGCAAAATCGGTTGCCAAAAAAAATTTCTAAAAAATAAAAAAAAATCGGTTACAAAATTAGTTGATAAAAAAATTCAAAAAAATAATAAAAAAAATCGATTGCAAATTGGTTGCTAAAAAAAATTTTGAAAAAAAATAAAAAAAAAATCGGTTGCAAAATCGGTTGCTGAGAAAAATTCTGAAAAATAAAAAAAATGGTTGCAAAATCAGTTGCAAAAAAAATTCTAAAAAAAAAAAAAATCGGTTGTAAAATCGGTTGCTAAAAAAAATTTCTGAAAAAAAAAAAAAATCGATTGCAAAATCGGTTACTAAAAAAAATTCTGAAAATTAAAAAAAAAATCAGTTGCAAAATCGGTTGCTAAAATTGAATAATTAAAAAATTATAAAAAATAATTTTTTTTCCTGAATTTTATAAATTTATCACAGACAGTTGAGAAGTATAAAGCATCCATTAGGCACAATGGCAACATATAAAGCATCCATTAGGCAGCTTAGGCACACCGTAGATATTCATTTCAAGGATTCAATCACATCTAATTATCCAAAAATAACAGCTACATACATCAAATCATATCATAAGCATTCAGGTATCACACCAACCCAAGCATGGTTTTTAATGCATTGTACTGACATCTCATGGTCCTCTTCAAAGACAAAAAACTGGTCAAACTTTGTAATATAAAATGATAATAAAAGTTTCCTGATAGAAAATGCAAGAAAAAACTGAAAAATAGATCTGCGTAAAAAGCACATGTATAATATTTGTGAAAGCTGAGGAGAAAAGAAAATACCATATTTACAAATGAATTTAAGTGGAATTGAATACCGGATTCAAATAAAGCTAAAACAGCCAAAAAATACTATAAGTCATAACTGAACACTGTAATTAATCGTCAGATTTAATGAAAAACAAGAAGATTCAAAGGCTAATGATTGCCTATATTTATACATTGAGAAAGATTTAAGGCAGCAAATGGTTGCTTGCAAAAAGAACTAGCCATCCAATTTGCAACACCATTTATATCCATGCAAAATGGTCCGATCCAGCATACACTTACAGCATTTGAAGCATCACGAAGATACCAAGGCAACTCAACACAGCCTCTAACCATAGATAACAAGAGGAGGCAACCACCAAGAAGTACAATAAAACAACAAATCGAAAACAAAATCGTCAAACAATAACATTCAAAGGCTCATGATTGCCTATTTTTATACATTGAGAAGGGTTTAAGGCAGCAAATGGTTGCTTGCAATAATAGCAAGCCATCCAAATTTGCAACACCATTTAGATCCATGCAAAATAGTCCAATCCAGCATACACTTTCAAAATTTGAAGCATCACGAAGATACCAAGGCAACTCATCATAGCCTCAAACCGCAGGTAACAAGAAAAAAATCCATGAAAATGCACAATAAAACAACAAAAACCGAACAAAACTTTCAAACAATAAGATTCAGAAGCTCAGGATTGCCTCTTTTGGTACATCGAGAAGGGTCTAAGGCAGCAAATGGTTGCTTGCAATGATAGCAAGCCATCCAAATTTGCAACACCATTTATATCCAGGCAAAATGATTCGATCCAGCATACAATTTCAGCAATTGAAACATCAGGAAGATACCAAGGCAACTCATCACAGCCTCTAACTGCATATAACAAGAGGAGGGAATCCATGAAAATGCACAATAAAAGAACAAAAATATAACAAAAGTGTCAAACATGAAGAGGTGGAGGTGCAGTTCATAATACAAAGCTAAACAAATAACGGTAACAAGAGGTACAGTTCATAATATAAAGCAAAACATATAAGAGTAATCAGTGGAGCAAGGCAATATGAATAATGTGCTAATGCTCCTATTCCTCCTCGTCTCCTCCTCATCATCGCCCCGCTGTGCTCCTTGTGCATGATACATCTGATAAGGATTTACTCCAGTTCCTTGTGAAGGATTACCAAAAAAAGCATGAGTTGCAGGAGTTGATGCAGGCTGAAAATTTATGTTGGCTAATATCTCCTGCAATATTCGTTCATTGTGTTCAACTCACCTCCGCAGTTCATCCCTTTCTTGCTCGGCAGCTTGTACCCAAGCATTGACTTCATTGACTTCGATTTCAACCTGCTTCCATACTTGCTCTTGGAATTCTTTACTATTCAACCATTGTACGGGAAATGAAGATTGTCCTGGAAATTTTGATGTACGCATCAATGCAGTGGACTCTAATCCTAGCCCATACACTCTTCCTTTCTTCTTTCCACCAACAGTACGAATCCATATATCCAATTCCGATGGTGAAGTTTGCTACTGGCTAGAATCAGCACTGCTTTGACTTTGTGCCTCTTCCATGTTATTTCTAAATTCAGACTGAAATATTTAATTCAATTAGTATAAAAAAAAAGTAGAATAAATTAAAAATTAACTTACGCAAATATGCTCTGATCTCCTATCAACCCATATCTTATCCTTCCTTTGATGGGTATGAATAAATAATTCAGATAGAGAGTCATAGTACCAGTCTTCGAAGTCTGTATCTCGTAGAACAAGATATTTTATTAATATAAATTATAAATATATTAAAGATTTTGGTTGGTATTGCTTACCAAATTGTATCTGTGCTGGGATGTAGTGATAGAGCCACATGTATAACGTGAATGACCAAAACCATCGATATCAGAAGCTTTATTTGCTTTTGCTTTTTTGACTTCTCCTGATATTGGGCGGTGTGCCAGTGCTCATACAATCTATTCCACACAAGTTCTCCTAGCCATGGCGGTCTCTCCATAGCTCTTCTAGTAGTAGCAAGGAGATTTTTTAGTCGAGCCACACCACATCTTTCAAAATTATGACGTGCCCACATTTCATCCGGTGGCTGAAACTGATATCTCCTCTATTATGAATTCAACAACCGTTAAATGACAATAAAAATATAAAAAAATAATTTATATCTATCTAAGCAAAATTACTTGCCTAAACTCATCAAACCATATATCCTTTACACCGTGCGGTATTTTTTTCCATGATACCCACGACTCCTCAAAATGATTCCTCATTATGTCTGTAATGGCATTGGCAGCTGGATGAGATGGTAAAAAGCTACAAATTATAAGTCAATCAACAAATCTGATACAACCCACAAATATGATACAACCCACAAATATAATATTTCAACATGGGACATAAGACTAAAACTTAATATTACTATCCCTCTCCATCTAAGATCAGTATAGCCCTGCCATCGGTGGATGAATGAGGAGATGCTAAAGGAACATCGCCGGTGGATGAATGAGAAGATAATGAACAAATAGTGGCCGATCCTAACTGAGAAGATGATGAATGGAATGTAGGAGATGTACCATAAGTAGGGGGTGGTATATTATACATGATAGGGCCTGGAGCATGTATAGGAGGTCCTGAGTATAATGGAGGTGAAAACGTGTCTCTTAGTGAACATGGCACAGTAATAGTATATGGGGAACTAATCAGTGGAGGCACAGGAACAGTGAAAAATGCAGGTGGGATAGTGGATGATGAGGATGGGATAGTAACGGAAAGACGATGCCTCCTCTCACGACCCCTACCAAATGATACATAGCTGTTCCGGATTGATCTGCCATCTAAAACAAACATAAAGAATTTAAGTCAACTTCATGAATAATATGATAAAGCAGTTAAATACAGTTCGTACATATATAATTAGGGGTATGCTTATATGATTACTATTCATCATCAGAAGAACTTTCATGGTGGTCATGCTCAGTGTCATCCTCTTGGCTAGAATCAAATCGTCATGCTCTCCTTCATCTTCATCATCTATGTTCAAATTCGTATCAACTATTCTGTCAACTTTCTCAAAAATACAGTCATTGTCGACCAATTTTCAACTGTATTATCATGCGATACACTATTCACATGAGATATTGTATCCTCTTGGTAAGCAATCTCAATTGTATATCGATCATCCACAATACATCTCGGTCTAGTCATAATTACAACCTACCAATGTTGCTTGTCCCTTAACTTCTCAAGATATGGTAGATAGTATACCTGAATCACTTTTTGTGCAACTATAATGGGATCGTATCGAATACCTTCATTGTGCCGGATCTCAATGATCCCGTAATCCTTAAGGACTTTCATGCCACGATTCAATACCGTATCAAACCATTCACAATAAATAACACTACATGTTTCATTGGATGGCCAGGATATTCTAATTGAATATTTCCTTAATTATGCCATAGTAATAATTATGGTCTGCAGCTTGTTCTGAACCTTTGATGCACATTCCATTATTAATTATTTTTTATAGCTACTCATTCATCTGTTTGAAACTTATAACGGTTGACAAAATATGTCTACCATGTAAGAACCTTTCTTTTGGACCCCATGCCAAATCATGGAAATATTGATTATTTACTTGACTCTGTGGATTATGAACCTACACATGATATAACGAAAATGCATGAATGCCATTAAGCAACAATATAACATATTCGATAGACATACATCACATTTCAAAAAAAGTACTTACAAAAGACTTAAACCAATATGGAAAGTCAGATGTAATCCTAGAATTAATTTCTGTGGTGCTTATATTTGGTGTCGAAAGTCGTAATTGCTCGCTAAAAATTCTGAAACCAAGATTTTTCAAAGTTAGTATTTCAATAATTGATATAGGGTTTGAATAATTATGCATCAATGCTTACTCGAAAATGGTTGAACCTCTTCACAGTTGAGCAATATATGTATTCTATGGATCATTATCCATTGGTGCATTTTGCAAAATCAGGTATGAGATCCAATACCAATAATTCGGTACAAATCCCTTTTTGTAAAGATGAAGTTCACTTCATCGGTAGTTAGGTACCTCAGATTTTTGTACTTGCAACAAGGGCATCTGAATTTTCCTTCACCTTGAAAGTTAGGTTGCTGACATGCAAAGAGTACAAAATCTTCCACGTCCTTTAAAAATCTTCGGTATATCATTTTCGACCCGGTAAAAGTCTATTATACATCCAACTACGAAGTTAAAGATATCCATATTCTGTACCATATCAAAACATGGTGATACAAAAAATTATCTGAATATTGAACAATAAGTTGGAATAAATATAATAGTATAAGAGGACCAGTGAATTACGTCCAAACACTTCAAATCCTACGTGCCATTAAATTATATGGCCTTAATATTCCATCACCAAATTCCTTAAGTGTATCTAGCTTGTTTCTAGCCACAAGATAATTTAACCTATGACATATTTGCTGGCTATATAATTTAGAATACAGTCCATACATGCGGTTCTGTAAATAATTCATGTTTCTAAATCAAGATTTTAAAGAATCATCACAACAGTTACATAGGCCTTTTCTAGCATTACAAATAGGAATTCATATAATGGCCACTATCCGGTCGTTCTTTTGTTAAAATGAACATCATGTCATGCAACAAATGGCCATGCGAACAATTATTTCAAGTTCAAATATCTAGGTCAGCTGAAAAGAAAATAATTTTTTTGCATGACAAATAGTGGTGGTTTAAGCAAATAACTTAATATTTTCCCATTACTTGCCATTATTTTCATAATGGCAACTATAGCAGCCAATCTTTTACTCCAACATGCGGGACCCAAGTTTAACCGAGTTAACATGAGGCATTCCATGACAGGAATGATTTCAGATGGGACCATTGCTTTGAGATGATGGTACTTGTTATTTAACCATTTTCCAGATAGATAATGTCCAATAGCTTCGGGTTGCCAAACCTTGAAATTTAGCTTCGGGACATTTTGTAACTAATCTAAACAGAGACAGCTACAGATACAATGTTCATACAAAAATACGGTCATCATGTGAATAAATTCATCATCATGCATGTATATTGCTCACTGAATAAATTGAACACCATCAACTCATATTAAGATGATAATATTCGTGTAGGTTCATATCAGGTGATTTGTGATATACGTTATTAGTATGCAATGAAGTACCCGCGAAGGTGCAAAAACTGATGGAGAATTTGGTTGATTCTGCTAACCAGCTTGTTCCGTGATAGCAAGAAAGCCCAAAATAATTGGAAATTATTCTTCTGTCAGCCATTAGAAATACAGGCGGTAAGCAAATTTTTGCCAACTATCATGAATTTGAAAATATAGCCAGGAATATGAAATTGAAATTAAACAATAAGATTTAAATATCAATAAGCTTAAATATCAATAAAATAAAAATTTAAAATTTAAATTTAAAATCTAAAAATAAAAAATAAAAAACTAAAACTAGCCTACGGCTTCAGGGCCGGAGGGAGAGGGGTCGCCCGTCGGGGAGGGCCGGAGGGGCTTTGACCATCAGGGAAGGTCTCGGCCGTCGAGGGAAGGCCGGAGGCGGCGTTGGCCATCGAGGGGGAGACCTCGGCCATCGGGGAGGGCTGGAGGTGGCGTTGGCCGTCAGGATGGAAGCCTCGACCGTCGGAGGGAAGTGGGAGGCAGCGTTGGCCGTCGGGGGGAGGGCGGAGATGGTGTTGGCCATCGAGGGGGAGACCGGCCGTCGAGGGAGGGCTGGAGTGGCGTTGGCCGTCAGGATGGAAGCCTCGACCATCGGAGGGAAGGTGGGAGGCAGCGTTGGCCGTCGGGGGAGGGCCGGAGATGGCGTTGGCCGTTAGGGGGAGGCCTCGGCCGTCGGGGGAGAGGCGTCGCCAGTCGGGAGGAGGGCCGGAGGCGTCGCAGGCCATCGAGGGGAGGCGTTGGCCATCGGGGGAGGCCGCAGGCGGCATTCGCCGTCGAGGGGAGGGCTGGAGCCGGCGTTGGCCATCGGGGGCAGCGGAGAGAAAGGGTAGCTAGGGCACCGAAGGCGGCCGGACGGGAAAAGGGCAAGGGTAGCTAGGGATTTCGAACGAGAAGGGTTAAAATGTAAAACCCTAATGATTTCAGCCATTCGATTTTAATCAAACATCCTATATAAATTTATATTTAAAAATTTTTAAAATTAATTTTTACAACCGATTTTTTAGTTGCAAAATTTAGAAATTTTTAATTAATTTTAAATTAAATTTTGCAACCGAAAAATCGGTTGCAAATTTATAAAAATTTTTTTAAAAATTATAATTATCATTTTTTTTACAATCGATTTTTCAGTTTCAAATTTTTTAAAAAAAAAATTAATTTAAATTTAAATTTGCAACCAAAAAAATCGTTTGTAAAATTTTAAAAACAATTTTAAAAATTTAATAATTATCATTTTTTTTTTGCAATCGATTTTTCGGTTGCAAATTTTAAAAAAATTAAAATTAATGTTAAATTAAATTTTGCAACCGAAAAATTGGTTACAAAATTTTAAATAAAAAATTTAGAAAAATAAATAATTATAATTTCTTTGCAACCAAAAAACTTGGTTGCAAAGGTCAAAAATAATAAAATTAAATTTTAAAAAATTTTGCAACCAAAAATTGGTTGCAGAATTTAAATAAAAAATTAAGAAAAATTATATAATTATAATTTTTTTGCAACCGAAAAATTTGGTTGCAAATTCAAAAATAATAAAATTAAATTTAAATAAAATTTTGCAAACGAAAAATCGGTTGCAAAATGTTAAAAAAAATTAATTTTTTTTAATTATCATTAAAATTTTACAACCGATTTTTCGGTTATAATTTTTTTTTGAAATTTAATTTTAATTTTTTTATAATTTTGCAACCGGAAAATCGGTTATAAAATTTTTAAATAAACTTTAAAAAAAATTTAAATCAATTTTTATTTCGGTTGCAAAATTGGTTGCAAAATCGGTCACAAATATAACCAAAAAAATCGGTTGCGAAAACTGGTTTTTCTTTTAGTGAGAGTGCCGGACGATATAAGAGACAATCCAATATACAGCCGAGTTTGCATCTCTATAGATATGCCGAATCTCAATAGACACACAATCCTGTAAGAAAAAATCGATGTCCCGAATGATAGAGTGGGCTGAAGAAGCTCCCAATGATCGTTGAATCCATGAAATCAGGCATGCATGTGATGGTTTTCCACCATTACGCTTAGAATAAAATAAAAGGGAAGAAACCAGTCTATATTATGGAAGGTTGGACCTTTGTTTTAACATATGCTTTCGCAGAAGATGGTGGAGGAAACGAGGAAATGTTGGCTGACTAGCTTCCATAGGATTGATTGCTTGATCATTTTTTCTAGTGTTGGGTTGGGAGAGCAAATCATTCTCAGCTCATGTGAATAAATGCGAGATAATGTTTCCAACGAAACTGTTGGATGGTGCTCATCGCTAGCAAATCAGCTCTAACATGATAAAGATTAATTATTAGGGCAAAATCATTATCTTTATCTTTTTGCCATGATAATTATCGCTAAAATTCATCAAAAAGAAGAAAGAAAGATAATCATGGCAAAATAAATGGAAATGGCGGCTCTAACTAGATGGAGAATTTATTGTGAAATATTAGGAACCTGCTAAAAAAATATGCATGGTTTCTCTGAGGTCCCTATTACTTTTAAAATTAATCGAAGGAATCCACCATGGACTAGTGTGTTTTCCTTCATATATATATATATATATATATATATATATATATATATATATATATATATATATATATATATATATATATATAATATATATGTGTGTGTGTGTGTTTAGAGAAAATTGAACTATATTTATTTCTCAAGGGCGTTTTCTAAAACAACTCTCATGATCCGATGAACAGAATAAGATGGTCCATGTTCAAAGTATGCGTGCTTGTTAGAAAATCAAACTAATTGCAACTTCTTGATGAATGTTAATCAAAGTATGCGTGCTTGTTAGAGAATCCATTGTTCTTCTTCTCATATAACTTCTTGATGAATGTTAATGACCCTATCAGGAAATGATGGCACGTGTTTAATTACCATGGTATATGAGGTTGTCAAGTATGTGTTGGTAGCTACATGCCATGATAGTACCCTTTGCACATCACAGGGAATAGTTTAGCAAACGATGATGATATTTTGTCCTAACTTATTATGTTGTACTTTGTTACCCTGATAATTATCATAAATTCGCTACACGTCAAGCCATGCTAGCACAATCTCACTCGAATATAATCTATGATTGGACTGCATCAATTTCAGTAATATTTGAAATCATCGAAGTTCTTATTGACAGCTAGGGTGCACATACCACCAACCATTTCAATGGATCGAAGCAAGAATTTAAGAGGTAATTAGAGAAAAGTCACTTTTATGGTTGAACAACGAGTCCCTTCCAAAAAAAAGGAGGTGAAAAAGTAAACGAGACGAGAGCAACCATTGGGCTACGAGCCTAAAAGAAATTGAGAAGAGACGAAAATTGCATTTATGTTTTATATTTTTATTTCTCTCGATCATGATTAGCTCTTAATTATAGTGCATAAAAATATAGTTAAATCAACATGACGGTGCGTGGCATTTTGACATGTGTGGGGGCGTGGTTGCGGCGGTGGTCATCTTTCGTGACGCCATGGATGCGGTCACCATGGCATGGAATGGCAGCTCGCAATGACCACGAGGCACATGGGAGATACTTTAAGATAATGTATTTTAGATTATGAGATGATCAGGGCCTAAAAGGGCTTGTGAGTTGGTATAAAGCCATCCCCGGCCCTTGACAAACGAGTGAACGGATGCTAGTGGATTAGTTGTCCGATCCAAGACCTTAAAAAAAAAAAAAAAAAAAAAAGCACATCCTTTTAAGGAATCACTAACCTTATGTGTTTATTTTATTAAAGATCTAGCAATAATTTAGTAACAAAAGATCCTACAAGGTGAGGCTCGGTGGGATGAACGGATGGATGTATCATCTATATATAAATATATATATAAATAAGAGTTTTAAGTTTTGAGACATTAATTTCTATATTTCAAGTCAATCTTCGAGTAGAATTTCAGAATGGCACATGGCAAGCCTCAACATGCGGCCGGGCTTGCCGACTAACAAAGCCTCGGGCAAGTATTGGAGCCTGTGCGTGGCCTAAAACTTTCAAAAGAGGCTTGGAAGGTAAGCTGGGATGTCCGATGCTTGATGAGCTGGCACCTCTTGGAGCTCGATCATTTGCGTCGACATCGGTGCCTGCAAGTCCACTTCTTACGCGCACTAATCAAATGATTGAAGGGATATATGACGGTTGGACATCCATAATGAATAGAATCGGGCATATTCTTCTTTAATATAACTGGGTGAACCTCCTTCCCGTTCTCATCAAAAAATAAAAAATAAAAATAAATAAAAAATAAAAAAGGGCAGGGGTTGGAGGTGCATATTCTTATCATCTTATGCAACAACACCTTACGTACATTTTGATGCCCATCGAACATGCTAGCTGGAGTACAAAATATTTGATTCCACATCCCTGAGACTCTTCTGCTAGTGATATCACATGCCAGGCTTGACAAAAATTGTCGATTGAAAGGGTCAAAGGCGGAGTTCATATACGTGGAAGCTCATCGAGCATGGCCTTTTTAAAAGAATTTTTAAACATAAAAGCATCTCATGCAAGCGTCATTTTAATTTGTTATGATGGATATATATATATACATACTTGGCTATGTTAATGAATTTTAATTTAAAACTGACCATGTCTAGATTGAATGAAGAAGATCCCATATTAATGATCCAAGTTATTGGATGTTATTGATGCTGAATCTCCATCGACCGGATGGAATGATTCTTTCGTTGTATCGCCGTGAATCGGAACCTGCAAAATAGATTCCTGATCGGAGATTTTCCGGCGGGAGACACTCCGATGCTAAAGTCAGAAGGGACTCGGGCAGCAACAGAATGCCATGAAAGTATCTCTTTAACATAAATAGGGAGGTGAACAGAGAAGTTTTCGGCACTATGTTCCTAAATTTATAGAGGACCAAAAATCCGCAGATATTCCTAAAACTATTAAGATCAATTGAGCCGAAACTATTTGTACAGGTAAGTTAAAAATCTTTGTGAAAAAAGGATGGAGAGGGAGCCGAAGACCAGCTTTCAAGTAGTCTTCGTATATGGCAATATATTGCAAAGGAGGTTTATCTACCCTTTCTTCGGTCGTTGGAAGGATCATCTGAAAGGTCCGTGGGATATGATAACGTTGTTTTACTTCTTCTATTTTTTGCAAGGGAAAAAGAACAGGTAACAGAATCCGACGATCGTTCCGAGCTTCTTTTCCTACCGGAACCTCTTCCCCTACTAGATTCCCCTCCCGGTGGACATCTACCTACCCCACCTTCCGTGAACTCCAGCCAGTATCCCTTTCCAGCAGTTCCCTATCGGTTTCACCTCCCGGTGAACCTCTGGTAGAACTGGGAGAAAGACTCCATGAGACTTCTGACATTGTAAACAAAGAAGAAAGAAGGAGAAGAAAGACCTCTAACCTTTGAAAGGACAAAAATGGCAGATCGCAGGGAAGGGTAGCAGGCTACGAAATTTGAAGTTCAGGAGTGAAGAAAGTTCTTCCTCTGATACCTTCATCCCTTTTATAGTTGGAAGAATGAGTTTCGGGACGCTTCGGAGACCGCCTCGATCGTGCACCGTATCACTGGTATCGATCGTGGGTACAGATTTTCTAATTAATGAGGCCATAACCATAATTTTTATGAAATGACGTGGATGGTCGTGATCTCTTCCTAGCTGTGATCAATCGACGGATGACTGCTAGGTGTCTCGCCTCGGGTGAATAAACACCTTTTCCTAAAAAGATTTCTCGAGATTCTCCAAATTCGAGACGTTTCGTTTGAAGCAACTAATGGGGCGGTGATACGTGTCTTCTCCTCGTCCCGCACGCCGCCAGGAGGTTATTGCGAAAGGACGTGCCAGGATACGGCGTCATCATGATACAACGTTTTTCGGTACAAGATAAAAATGAAAAACTCACAATTTTCGAAATTAAATCATTTCGAACTTGGAGTGGGGGACAGCTGTTATGATATCCCGATTTTATTCCAATTAATTATTGGGTCAATCTCTGAACCGACTTCAAATCTTTGGGTTTATTATGCAACGAAGAAGATCCTTTGACTTGATAAAAGTTCCGGTTCGTAAAAGGGTATTCTTGTCTTCGGTCTTCGACTTTATATCTTCTTTTAAGTCCGAAGACCTTGCCTAATGCCTTTATACCTACAGCTTCGTATCCTTATTCTGGAAGGTGAAGTTAAACTTATTATTCTTGTCTTCGGCTTCATACTTTTATCTTAGTCCGAAGACCTTATATGGATTCTTTACGTCTATGGCTTTTGGTTAAGATTATTAGTCATGTCTTCGGCTTCATGCTTTTAACTTAGTCCGAAGACCGCGCCAAGTTCGCACTTTCATATCTTTATCTCTTTAAAAGCAAGGTTTATTAACCCGCGTCCCCGGCTTCGTATCTTTTATTTTGATCCGAAGACTATGCCATGTGACTTCATACTTTTGGTTCCATGTCTTCGGCTTTTTATCTTTGATTCGAAGACCACGTCTACCAATCGAAGATCTTTGGCTTTATTCTTTCAGTATAATCCAAAGAGCCTATTGCCTTATTTTTCGGACTGTAAGTGTTTACTTTCGTTATTTCCAAAAAAGACTTCTATGAAGCATATCGCCAACATTCTCTTTAGGAGCGCTACTAAGGGAAATGTTGCATTTGCTTCGGATTTGTTCTATAGTCATATTAAGCATGTGGGCCTTTTTCGCTCTCAGGACAGCTAACTCTGTCTTGGCAGCTGTAACCGTCCACAGGGTTGACATCCTCAGAACGGATAAGCTCCGAAATAACTGATTCTCCGACCGCCACTACTTGCAGTTACGAATTAGTTGCATTTGCCAACTTGCGTAACTGTAAGTAGTTACGATTGGAGCCTATAAATATAGGTAAGAGGGGACACTCAAGAGAGGTCTGATCTGATACCTAGAAGTTCAAATTCTTTTCTTTCCAACGAAGAATGGCCCTCAAAGGCTGATACGTCAAAACCATAATAGAATGAGCTTGGAAATAAGGCCGAAGACGCTTTGCCGCCACCACAAGTGAAAAGATAATCTTTTGCACTCTAGGATATTGGATTTCTGCCTCATGTAACACTTTACTAGTGTAGTAGATCGATTTCTGCACATGCTTGGTGTCTTTCCGTACCAGAACCGAACTAACTGCCTCATTAGTGGCTAATAGATATAAGTAGAGTGTTTCTCCTTCACAGGGCTTAGAAAGCAATGGTGGGTTTTCCAAATATTCATTCAATTTGTCAAAGGCGACTCTGCAATCTTCTATCCACTCAAAGTTTTGAGTCTGGCAACCATGTGGGCGGTTACAGCTGCCAAGACAGAGTTAGCTGTCCTGAGAGCGAAAAAGGCCCACATGCTTAATATGACTTTAGAACAAATCCGAAGCAAACGCAACATTCTCCTTAGCAGCGCTCCTAAATAGAATGTTGGCAATATGCTTATAGAAGTCTTTTTTGGAAATAACGAAAGTAAACACTTACAGTCCGAAAAATAAGGTAATAGGCTTTTTGGATTATACTGAAAGAATAAAGCCAAAGATTTTCGATTAGTAGACATGGTCTTCGAATCAAAGATAAAAAGCTGAAGACATAGAACCAAAAGTATGAAGTCACGTGGCATAGTCTTCGAATCAAAATAAAAGATACGAAGCCGGGGACGCGGGTTAATAAACCTTGCTTTTGAAGAGATAAAGATATGAAAGTGCGAACTTGGTGCGGTCTTCGGACTAAGTTAAAAGCATGAAGCCGAAGACATGACTAATAATCTTAACCAAAAGCCGTAGACGTAAAAAATCCATATAAGGTCTTCGGACCAAGACAAAAGTATGAAGCCGAAGACAAGAATAATAAGTTTAACTTCACCTTGCAGAATAAGGATACGAAGCTGTAGGTATAGAGGCATCAGGCAAGGTCTTCGGACTTAAAAGAAGATATAAAGCCGAAGACCGAAGACAAGAGAATACCCTTTCACGAACCGGAACTTTTATCAAGTCAAAGGATCTTCTTCGTTGCATAATAAATCCAAAGATTTGAAGTCGGTTCATAGATTGATCCAATAATTAATTGGAATAAAACCGGGATATCATAACAGATGCGATCCAGTACTTTTAAATTTATTATATATTAAAAATCATATAATTGGAGATCCCTATTCTTACCATCAAGTGATTTAAAAATCAAACAATCTAAATACCGTTACGTTATATACGTATATTTCTTTTATTACTTGATGCGGAGATCCCCAACCATATGAAGCACTGAAGCAGTACACAAATAATGACAGTAATTACCATCAGACTCGATTCGCTTGGTAGGAAGATACTTTGTACATGGTCGGTATTTTGCTTTATAAACTTTCTAGTTCACTCTCTCACCCACCTTCCGTCTCTCTCACGCTAGACCAACTACATGATGAATGTGACTCGTGATGGATATCGAAACAGGAACTTCGAGATTATCAACATAACCTCGTACCCTTATTGAAAATTTTTAAGATGCTATAAATGAAAGCAAATCTATTATAGAAATAAAAGTTTTAGCCGTGCAACGCGCAGGTTTATTTTCATTTGAATCTTACCCTAAAATATCAAGTCAAAGAAAAAAAAAATCCGCTACTTCTCCGCATGCCCATGTTTTCCTCCGATAACCATTGGATGAGTTTGCTAGGTTGAATCGGAGGAACGATATATCGAACATTAGATCCCAAATTAACCTCGCCGAGTCAAACAAAGCATTTTTGGTATGATCCAGGAAATGGCGGACCTGGATGCATGCAAAGACTTCGTAGCCAAAATGATGCAGGCCCGAGCAGCTCAACTGCCTCATCTTCCAAAATGATGCGAGAATCGGTTATCCATGTCCACAACAACGGCATGACCAGCATTTTGAATGTGCTTCAAATCAAAGTGCCGGCTTTGAGATGGACTCCAAATGGATGTCTCATCCGAAATGCGTGACATGCATTCATACCATGAAAACGACACTCCCGAACTGATTTAATGAACTTCTTGGCTTCTGAAGTAGCTCGATCTTGGATATGTTCTCGTGCACTAAGCTACCTACCTCGTCGATGGTATGTTTAAACCATCATCGCATCAAATTAAGTCTCTCCAATCTATACATTTTGAAGTGATGCCAATCAACTACGCGTACACCGGACACGTACCGTTAATTTGAACGTGTAGATGAGTCTGGTCAGGTCCGCGTCCGCATCCCGGTCCGGATTTATATGCGGTTTTCCAGATTGGATTCTAAGTAATAGAGACAACGACGTGCCTTGCTCTGTATTGCATATTCCAAGGCATCACCTTTTTACGTGTCGATAGGTGTAGTTGTTTGGCGACCGAGCCGGATATCAAAGCAAAGTTGCCGATTGTCTCGTACCAAACAGCTTTTGAACGGAGAAAATGCTCGAGAATCTAGGCGTCACCTTTTTTTTTTTTTTTTTTTTCTCTCTAATTTATGGAGACTTTTTTCCATTCACAATTAAGAATGAAAAGATGAATGTAAAATCTTTAGTTTATCTTAAGTTCGATTGCTTTTAACTTTTTTTTTTTTTTGGAATCCGAATAGCTTTATAAGCCTCCACCATGCTGCAATGATTGGAAAATATCGTTCCACCTCAAGTTAACCGGGACCTGGCAAAAAGTGGTTTGCAGGTTGGGAACTCGGGATATTAGATATTCGATAGAACTAGAGTAGAGTGCTTTAATGATGGTACGAAACATCAAAGCAAACTTTTCAATTGTCTCGCACCCAATTATTTTTATTTTATGTTTTTTTTTTTTTTTGGTATGCAAGACCCGATTGTCTCTGGTGCAGTAAATGGGGGGGGGGGTATGCAGTTCACGAACGGCTTCGACGGCACTCCGTATGCAATGATTAGTAGTAAAACTTGATGTTGACTTCAACCGGCATTCAATTATGGTTGGCAGGTACATACATTGGATCTGAATAATAGAGCACCGGCATTCAATCATGGTTAGCTGGTAAATATATTGGATCTGAATGATAGAGCTTGATGGTATTAAAACATTTCATTCCATCCCTGTCCAAAATATTATCTTGTCGTAAGTCCATGATTTGAGGATGGAAGGGTGCTGCTAACCGAGGACTTTAGTAGTCATGGTGGGCAACATGTGGATATAAATTTAAGTTCAACGAACTATGGTAAGTAAATTAGACATTTGTTAAATTGGTAAGTTCTTCCCGTGTCTAAGCGCGCGGGTTTAAGGGCGACGAAACATCCTACAAATTCTGATTTCTTTCACTTCTCGCTTGTGATACCGATGTGTATTGATATATGAGAAAAGTGATATAAATGTGTGCCGTAATACCTAATCTGCTTCGCACTGCTCACGAGAAATAACTGGCATAATTTTTATGCCCCACTGATATAATATTTTCATCGAATACACGCGAGGAGAAATAACTAGCATAATTTTTGCTGGACTCCAGTTTTTTTATCTTTGCTGATGCCGTGTCTTTTAAAAGATAGGTATAGAGTTGCCGGCCCATTCCAGGACGGACCTCCAAGAGCCGCACCGATTCATTTACTGGAACTCTGCAAGCCCAATAGATATTAGAGCCCAATCTAGATTTTATTAGACCACAAGCATAGACCCTTGAATTAGGCCGTGGAATTTAAATGAAGTTCTCTATAAGACCCTTAATGCCTCGTAACTTCCAGGACAACTTGGCGAAGGTGATAGAAACATCAACGATCACCATATCTATAAAGGCCTAAGCTTCGGGCCTGATTGAATCGCGGTTATCATGTAATTTCATGCTTGAGTTGTTTAAAGGAGCTTCATTTCCGCCCTGTTTATGGGTTTCTCCAACAAATTAGAGATTGCTCATAATCGGGACAGCATTGATTTCTTAAATAAACCATACCCAGAGCCTGTTTGGATATTCCAACAGGATGCCTCATCTAGCCTAGTAGCTTCTAAAATCCTGCTGAAGTATAGACTAAATTCCAGCCTATGAGCCTATCATATCACAGAAAGGAGGGGAAAAAAATCCAAGGAGTTCTTCTTCTTCTTTTTTTTTTTTTTCCTTTCCATATTATTCGGGCTAGAGGTTGTAGTGTTGATACGAGCCATGTTTAAACGAGCTTTCTAGTCCATGAATCCACAACGAAATCCAATTCAAATCAAGCACTAAATTTGCTACATAGCCGCCCATATTTTTATGAAAAGAAGCGTCCAACTGTTGAGAAGAGAAGTGCCCATTGAATCTTTCTTATGGAAAGATGCGCATTTTCGAAGATCATGGACTATCATAAAAAAACATTGACTTCTTTATAAATAGCGAATTATTCTCTCGTATCAAGATATAATACCGCAACCTCCATCTCTAAATAGATCTCTGAGGCTCATTGATTTGACTCGATGCAAAACATTGATTAAACATTGGACTAGCTTATCGTAATTTATAATGCATTAATTTGTTCTAATTATGTATAAGCATAAATATCAAATTTTGAAAGTTATAACATTAATTAATAAATATAAAAATTTTAAAGACCTTGATATTAATTAATGTGTTTCAATTTTTTTTTATCTGGTTTAAAAATATGAAATCGATAAAAATTAAAAATTAGAATTTGTTTGCGTGTATACATTTCTAAGCATTCAAATTTATATTAATATTCTTGTAAATTGATATTTACAAATATATCCTTATAAATATTTCTTTTTGCGTATCTATCCATAAGAGTATTTTAATTATTTTAAATCTAAATAGTTTATTATTTAATGGTGTTAGATGATAATGGTATATATGTAAAAACAAAAAAAAGGATATATATGCAAAAATAAAGTTTTATGGGGGTGTACATGATAATATGAATTTTAAGAGGATATCAACGTAAATTTCAATATTTATAAGGGTATACATGCAAAAAAAACCCCATAGTTAAACTATATTTATTTTATGCTTAAATAAAAAACTTACATGCTTAGATTATTAAATATCCTTTTTTTAAAATAAAAAGATGTACAAAATTGCTTGAATTAGTACATAGTGATGTATATGATTTGCATAATACACCTACTATAGGAGGAAATAAATATTTTGTAACTTTTATAAATGATTTTTCTAGATATTATTATGTTTGTTTGTTGCATTCTAAAAATAAAATATCAAAAAAGTTTAAAATTTATAAATCTGAAGTAAAATTATCTTGTGAAACTTTCATTAAAATTTTAGAATTAATAGAGGAGGTAAATATTATGTTCCTGGTTATTTTGAATTCATTGAATTTGTTTATATATGAAACTTCTACATATTATACACCGCAACAGAATGGTGTGGTTGAACAGAAAAATAAGGTGCTTACGAAAATGGTTAATGCGATGCTTTCTAATTCTGGTTTAAATCAAGATTTTTAGGGTGAAGCTTTACTTAATTACAGCTTATGATATATCACATAGGGTTCCTAATAAAAGGAATAATATAATCTCATAGGAACTTTGGAAGAAAGGAAGCCTAATCTTAACTATTTAAGAGTTTAGAAATGTAGGGATATTGTATGGATTCTTGAATCAAAAAAGAAAAAGTTAGGTGAAAGAGGAATTAAATATATATATTTTTAGGATATGCACAAAATACTAAGGCATATAGATTCATCTTAGCAATCAATATTGTAATTAAGTCAAGAGATGTCATATTTGATGAAAATACATTTGTTGACGCTGAATCCCCGGACCGGGTTCTCTCGACTGGGTTGACTGGAATGCGCGTCTCCCAGTACTTGCAAAAAGGTCCCACAGGATGGCAATGTTCCGGCGGGGGACACTTCGATGGCTAAGTCAGTGGGAGACTCGGAGCAACAGAATGGAGGAATCGAAAAAAGATAGCTTGAGGGAAAGGGAGAGCTCTCTCCCGGCTCGGGGTCCCCCTCTTACTTTATATATGCGCGGAACTTTACCGAAATCTGCTAGGGACTAGACTGGAAATGGCCGATTTGCCCCTAGATGTATCTTGGTAGTGGCTAGGTGGCACCAGGATGGGGTGGCGTCGTGGGATCTGCAGAGTAATGGTGCTGAGATGTCAGGAATCTGTAATAATAGAATTCTTGTACCTGCTGGTAGGGGCCTCCGGGCCATCCTTGTAGCGGCTCGCCTTGGGCCGATGTGGGCCTAGTTGAAGTTGGTCGGTCGTACCCCTGGTGGGTCGGTTAGACCTCTGGTGGGTCAGCCAACGAAACGATGGACTTTGGTCTGACCTGGCTAAAGGGCCGTCAGCTCTGGCTTGTTTTAGAGGAAGGCCAATTATGTATAACAGTTGCCTCCTTGCTCTTGGCCTTCGGGAATGCTTGTAGCTTCTGAGGGCGAGAGCATCATTCTCGCATTGAATGCATTCGTCCTTGAAGGGATCGTGGATCTGATCGGGTGTGCTACATCTGGTTATTCCCTGCTCTAGAAATTCGTGCCCAAGACAGGTGTCGACTCCTCATTGGAAGCTGAGGGAGCAGCAGTTAATGTAAAAGGGGTGCAATGATGAGCAGCCAACCTGGCTCGCTAGGCTGTTGGGCTTCGGAGGCTATCTGAGTGATGTGGCGACATCTGGATGGTTAGTGCCGCGCTGGGGGCGACCCATCCATCGCTGATCCAGCGATCACGCGGATCGTGGCTAGAATATGTTTCCTTCCATCGCATCGGCTTCCATTGCATGGGAAGCTGTACCCCTGGTGTATGGGTCGTGGTGCTCGAGGAATGGTGGTAATCGGTTCCTCCAGGGATTATAAAAGGGGGTGTTAAGACTCTGGTGAAGCTTTTGCTGCATCCACCTTTGGAGAGAGATTGCCTTGTTCCACCGTCTCCTTCCTTTTAGGAAACCCAGTCCTCAGGTCAGTCCTTCTTCCCTCCAAGCCCCGTAGCAAAGGCCTCCGGTAGCCGGAGCTCTAGCTGTAGGGTAGAGGAACTAGGTCCTGACCACGTCCAATCTGAGTTAGCGCGAGATCGGGTAGAGGCCCTTAGAGTTAGGTTAAATATCCCTTCCACTCTGCACCTCACCATCCCAGATCAGGAGGGGAGGGTGACCAGGCTACCGAGCCCGGGAGCCCTCCCGGTGTATAAGGATCATTTGAAGGCTGGCATTCGATTTTCCTAGTATGACTTCTTCGTCCATGTCTTCAACTTGTATCGAGTGACCCTTGTGCAGCTGACCCCGAATAGCATGCGGGCCATCAGCTGCTTTATGGTCTTGTGCCAGAGGGTTAGAGTAGAACCTAGGAATTTCCTTTTTATAACTTTTTTTGTCATGAAAAAAGACTTCCGGAGTAAGGAGTGGTGGGTGTTCAGCCCCCGTCCCTGGTGGAAGATAATCGGAGGTCTCCTGTCGGCCATCCATGGATGAAAGTCAAAATTTTTCTTCATACACAGTCTTCAGCCTTGGGACTTTAACCTGTCATGGGGGGAACCAAGGCTGACAGCCAATGAAGGGAGGGCGGTCTTGATGGCCGACCAAGTAAACTGTAATGAGTTAGAGGCAGTCGATATTACAATGATGGCGGAGCTGCTTCGGGAGGACAGCCTTCACTCGGACAGAGTTAGCCATCATGAACACTTAGGTAGGGTAGAAACCATTATCATCGGTCTCTTTTATGTTCTATCGGTTATCTTTCCTTCTTTCCTTACTTTGATTTTGCTCTTGTAACAGGAGGGAAAATGAAGCCCGACCGTGCGAGGATAGCATAGCGGGCAGCAAGAAAGAGGGTCGCCCAGATCACTGAGCCGACCATGAGCAAGCAGAAGAAACAGCAAGCGGAGGAACCGCCCACGGTTGTCGTAGCATCGGACTCCGACGAGGACAATATGCCCTTGTCAGAGCGGTTGGTGGCAAAGGTGTCGGGGCCTCTACCCACTATCGGGGAGTCAGCCGTCCAATCGGAGCCAGACTTATCTGAGCCGACCGAGGTTGGGATGGCCCTGGCCTTATCATCGGCTAAGCCGACGAAGGTGGTCTGCCCCACAGATAAGGGGAAAGGGGTAGTTGGAGGGGTAGAGTCTGAAGAAGTCAGCTATGACACCTTCCAGCGTTGGCACGCCCTTCACAACTCAGACAGGCTAGGGACCTACTCAAAGGGGCCATTATCCAGGCCGACTGGAAGGAGTCGAGTCAGCACAAGCTGCACGAGGTGGCGAGAGATGCCTATCGTAGTCTGATGAAGGTAATTCGTCATCCTTTCATTTTCTTCTTTCTTCTTTTCTTTTCTTATGTATGACTAACGTGGTCTGTTACCTATAGCTTCTTCACGAAATCTCGCTGATGGACGAAGGACTCGGCGAGATGGTTGACGTAGCAGAGGCCTCAGCTAGGAAGGCCGAAGAGCCAGAGGCGGTCAGGGTGGCGGCAGTGGCATCGTGGAAGGCCACAAAGGAGAGGCTTTCGGCCAGTCTGGCCAAAGCCGAATCCTCGAGGAAGCAAGCAGAGGACCTGTAGCTCAACTGGCCGAACGGGAGGCCAAATCGAAGAGGAAGAAGGAAAAGATCAGGTCCTTGACTCATCGACTGCTTGATGAAGAGCAACGGGCTGCCAATGCCGAAAGGAGCATACAGGCCCACCATGCATTAGCGGGGAAGTACTTGAGCGAGCTAAGGGAGGTGAAAGAGCTCGCAGCAGAGCAGGTCCGCGGTGCCATGGTGGAATACAAAGCTTCTACCAACTTCAATGATGAGATGGAGGAGGCTGGGGCAGCGAGCTACGAGTATGGCTTCAACGATTGCTTAAAGAAGGTGACCGAAGCTTTCACAGAGCTTGATCTGTCCTCGATACAACTGAGGCAACCACCAGAAGGAGAAGGGGGGCCGACCAACACCGGGGCCGACACCCAAACTACTACCGATACAGGACCAGCGAAGGCTTTGGTCGAGACTTTGGATGCTGTGCGAGAGGCCATAGCCGAAGCTCCTTCAACGAGTGGGAAGGATCTCTCCCCTCTGGATTTGCTTGGCAAGACTTAAATTGATTGTAAAAGTCTGTCCATATCTGTACAAAACTTTTTGATTAATGAAATGACATTTTTTGTATTTGTCTCTTGCTTCGTTTTTTTTTGAACAGGCTATTATTGCCTCTTTGTTGCCAACCAACGGCTTTTCTGGGATTGCTGAGTGCTCAATTGACTTTTAACTTGGCCATTTATAAGAAATACTTCTAAGTATTGAGAGGTCGACTTAGTCCGAAATCGACCCTTTTAGAACTAGTTGTTTGTAGAAAATTTTTTTAAGTGTTTAAGGATCCCACAAAGTACTTTTCGACCGAGGTCGGATGTGGAGGTGGGCTGTCCTAGAGCCTTTCCGATCGAGGTCAGACTTCGAGTAGGCTATACTAGAGCCTTTCCGATCGAGGTCAGACTTTGAGTGGGATACACTAGAGCCTTTCCGATCGAGGTCAGACTTTGAGTGGGCTGTACTAGAGCCTTCCCAATCGAGGTCGAACTTTGAGTGGGCTGTACTAGAGCCTTTCCGATCGAGGTTGAATTTTGAGTGGGCTGCACTAAAGCCTTCCCGATCGAGGTCGGACTTTGAGTGGGCTGCACTAAAGCCTTTCCGATCAAGGTCGGACTTTGAGTGGGCTGTATTAGAGCCTTTCCGATCGAGGTTGGACTTTGTAGAGTGAATTTCCGTCTTTATTGATAATATTTGTGGAGGTTATCACATTCCAAGGATGTGCCACTTGTCGTCCATCTAGATGCTCGAGTTGGTAAGTTCTGGCACGGATCACTTCGACTACCCGATAGGGGCCTTCCTAGTTAGGGGAGAGCTTTTCTTGCTCGGTTGGCCTGGATATCTTTGTCCTCCACAGAACTAGGTCTCCGACCCGAAAGCTTCGAGCCTTGACTCAAGAATTGTAATATTTGGCTATTCTTTGATGATAGGTTGCCATCTTCAGATCCGCTTGGAGTCGGGTCTCTTCGAGTAAGTTGAGATTAGCCCTTCTCTGCTAAGAATTGGCTGGTTCAACGAAATGATTGATCTAGAGGGACTGCAAGGAGATTTTCACTGGTATAACCGCCTCACTCTCATAGGTGAGATTGAATGGAGTTTCCCCAGTCGCCGTCCAGTAGGCCTAGAGTACCGTGGAGTTCTTCTGCCCATAGTCCTTTGGCATCATTCAGTCGAGTCTTCAGGCTATGTAAGATCATCCGATTAGTGACTTTGGCCTTCCCGTTGGATTGGGGGTGTCCAACTAAAGTCAACCGGTAGGAAATATGATACTGCTGGTAGAAATCCCGGAACTTCGGATAGTCGAATTATCTTCCATTGTCGATGATGACTGCCTGCGGTATGCTGGACCAAAAAATGATACAGTTTTGGATGAAGCTCTCCACCTTGGCTTCGGTAATTTGTGCCAGCGGCTCAGCTTCTATCCACTTGGTGAAGTAGTCGATAGCTATAATTAGGAATTATCATTGTCTGGATGCTGGGAGAAATGGCCCGAGGATGTCTATTCCCCATTGTGTGAATGGCCAGGGGACGGTTAGCGGGGTTAGCTGACTAGCTGGTCACCTTTGAACATTGGAGTACCTCTGGCATGCGTCGCACTTTTTAACAAAGTCTGCTGTATCCCTCTGGATTGTTGGCCAGTAATAGCCCTGCCATATAATCTTGTAGGCCAAGGAACTACCTCCCAGGTGATCGCCGTATATGCCTTCATGCACTTCTCTGAGTGCGTAATCGACGTCCGACGGCCCTAGGCACTTGAGCTGTGGTTGCATAAACGATTGCTTGTAAAGCATTTCGCCAAGGATAACGTACTTCGAGGCCATCCAGCGCACATGCTTGGCTTCGGCTTTATCTTCTGGCAGGGTTTCTTCGTTGAGAAATGCAAGGATGGGGTCCATCCAACTTGCCTCTCGTTCCACTTGATAGATTCTTGATATCTCTTCAGTAGTGCTTGGGCTTTGTAGGTGCTCCATAAAAGTCCGATCAGAGGGATCAATGGCGGTAGTGACCAACAGTGATAAGGCATCCGTCCGAGAATTTTGCATCCGAGGTATGTGGATGATCTCGAAAAATTTAAGCCGAACCACAAGGCTTTGCCACTTAATCAAGTACTTGGCCAGGGTCGGATCTCTCATCTCGAATTCTCCTGTTACCTAGTTAACCACCAGTTGGGAATCCGAGAAGGCTCTGATCCGTCCGATGCCTAACTCATCAACTATCCTCAGCCCCACGAGGAGGGCTTCATACTCCACCTAATTATTTGATACTTGGAATGCGAAACGCAGGGCATATTCTAGGCTCTGTCCATCGGGGTCAGCCAGGATTAATCCTGCTCCGCAACCAGTAAGGTTAGATGCCCCATCCACATGAAGTGTCCAAGTGAGGTCTGACCCTTCAGCAATATCACCCTCAGGTGTGTCGACCGTCTGCAGAGATGACTCCTATTTCCAGGTACATTCTGCTATGAAGTCGGCGATCACCTGATCCTTCATGGCCGACCGAGACTGGAAGGAGATGCCAAATTCGCCAAGCTTGATGGCCCACTTGGCAAGTCGCCCCGAGGTATCAAGACTCCTGAGGATTGCCTTGAGAGGTTGATCGATCAGGATGATGATTGGATGCGCCTGAAAGTAGGGCCGCAATCTCTTGGCTGCTATAACCAGGGAGTAGACAAGCTTCTGCATCTTAGGATACCTTATTTTGGTGTCGTGGAGTACCTTACTGGTGTAGTAGACTGGCTTTTGCTGGTTGTTCTTTCCTATCCGGACAAGGACGGAGCTCATCACCTCATCCGATGTTGATAGATACAAATACAGGGACTCTCCTTCTGCAGGCTTAGCAAGTAAGTGGAGTCTCTAGATATGTTTTCAGTGTTTCGAAGGCTGACTGACACTCATCAATCCAATGGAAGTAATCTGACTATCGTAATATCTTGAAGAAAGGGAGACACCTTTCGGCCGACCTAGAAATGAAGTGACTGAGAGAGGCTATCCGACCTGTGAGTTCTTGCACTTGCTTCTTGCTGGTTGGATGCCCTACGTCGATGATGGCCTTGATTTTATCCGGATTGACATCAATTCCTCGCTGTGTGACCAGAAAGCCAAGAAATTTTCTAGAGGTCATCTCAAAGGTATACTTGGCCGGGTTCGGCTTCATCTGGTGCCGCCTCAGGACATCGAAAGATTCTTTCAGATCCTTGATGTGGTCAGCTCTCCGGAGGCTCTTGACTATCATGTCGTCAACATATACCTCCATATTTCTTCCAAGTTATCCTTCAAAGATTCTGTTGATCAGTCTCTGAAAAGTGGCTCCGGTGTTCTTTAGGCCAAAGGGCATCATTTTGTAGCAGTACAGCCCTTTATCAATGACGAAGGCTGTCTTCTCCTCATCCTCCGGGTCCATGCTGATTTGGTTGTACCCGGAGAAGGCGTTCATGAAGCTCAGAAGCTGGTGGCCGGCAGTGGCATCCACCAGTTGGTCGATCTTCGGTAATGGAAAGCTGTCCTTCGGGCAAGCTTTGTTGAGGTCGGTGTAATCCACACATATCCTCCATTTTCTGTTGGCTTTCCTCACCATTACGACATTCGCTAGCCAGTCGAGGTAGTGGGCTTCTCTGATGAAGCCAGCTTCGAAGAGCTTCTTGACCTCCTCATCAATCGCCCTCTATCTCTCAGGGGTGAAGTTCCTCTTCTTCTATCGGACAGGCTTGCAGGTAGGATCCACCTTGAGCCGATGGGTTATGACTTCCGATGGGATACCCGGCATATCTGACACCGACCAGGCGAAGACATCGGCATTGTCCCGTAGGAAGCTGACTAGCTCCAATTTGTCCTCCTCGCTGAGCGTGCTCCAGATCTGCAGGACCCTAATGGGATCGTCCTCCCTGAGGGATACGAATAGGATCCTCTCGACAGGTTCTCTGCAGCAGTCAATTTCGGCCCTGGGATCAAGTTGTTCCAAGGTGGAATGGTCTCCCGATTGCCTGTCTTGAACGGTCAAACACTGTCTGGCTATCCTGCAATCTCCTCTCATCTCTTCGACCCCGTTCCTAGTCGAAAATTTTACCAATAAGTGGTAAGCAGATACAATAGCTCGGAATTTGTTCAAGGTCGGCCATCCCAATGTGGCGTTATAAGCAGATGTCGTCCGGACGACCACAAAATTGATAGGGAGGTTTTTTGATAAGGCTCTAACTCGATGGTCACTGGTAGAGTTATTTCTCCCTCTATGCTAACAGAGTTCCCCCCGAACCCAATTAACGGTATCGGGGATCTCGCAGCCTGGTTCTAGGTAGGTTCATTCTGATAAAGGCATCATACAGGAAAACTTCAGTGAAGCTTCCATTATCAATGAGGATCCTCCTTACATCATAATTAGCAATTACTACCGATACAACAACGGGATCATTCCCAGAGATCCGGGTCTCTTGGAGGTCTTCATCGGAGAAACTAATTACGTTAAAACCCCGAGGCCTCTTCAAGATGTCCTGACCCTCTTCTTCCCTCTAGTCAGACCAGCAGTGGAGCATGCCAACATTTCCGTCGGTGGGGCGTTGGTTGGGCAGCTCTATTTCCTCCGGGGATTTTCTGGAAATGGAAGTTTCAGCCCGACCCCTCTAGGGTCGGACATACTTATGCAGGTACCCCTGCTTGATAAAGTCTTCGATCGTATCCTTCAACTAGAGGCAATCTTCTGTGCTGTACCCGTGGTCACGGTGGAACCGGCAATACTTGTCCTTGTTCCTTGATATGGAGGGGCTCCTCATCGGACGAGGCCTTTATAGGAAGGTTTCCTTCTCTATCTCCATAAAGATTTTCTCCCTCGGGAGGGAGAGAGGTGTGTAAGTCTCAAACCTCTTGGAAAAGTCTTTCGACTTTGGGCTGCAGCGTCGGGCTGAGCTGGTGCCATCACTGGGAGGTCGAACTTCAGGAGCCCTATCACTTCTCTTGGGAACCGACCTCCCTTCAGCTTGGCATTGACTTGCCGCTTGTTCTTTTACCAGGGCGTATTTTTTAGCCCAGGCCAGTAAATCGGAGTAGCTTGTCGGAAACTTTTTGTTCGGTAAGAGAGTAAGCCTGGACGATCGCAGTCCCTTCTTGAAGACCGACATAGCTACATGGTCGTTGAGGTCTTCGAATTAAATCGGGCCATGTAATCCCGGAGGGTTTCTCCTTCCTTCTATTGCACGAGAAAGAGGCAATCTATGTTCCTCGGCATCCGGCTACAGGTCTTGAAATGGGACAAAAAGAGTTTTTCCAGCTAGGAGGAGTGGATCGTACCTGGTTGGATAGCGGAGAACCATATCCAAGCCACCTTCTTGAGTGTCACGGGGAAGGCGATGCAGTGGAGGGCGTCGGAGGTGCCTTGTACCATCATGTGGGCTTTATAAGTGCCCAGATGATCCAGGAGATCGATGGTGCCATCGTAGGCATCCACCTGGGGGATCTTGAAGTGATGGGGGATAGCTTCCCTCATAATTATGGCAGAGAATGGAAGGCGAGAGTCATACGCCAACACTTCTTCCTTTTGCCGATTGTTGTACTATGACGGCTCACCCTCTATCAGAACCGGCCCAACTATGCAGTCCGACTCGGCTGCCCTTCTCGAAGCTTCAACTAAAGAGGTCCGGATGACCCTCTCTTGCTGGGATCTAGCCCACCGCCCTCCGTCAGACCCACCGGAGTTGAGGTCTGAACGACCCTCTCCTGCTGGGGTTCGTCCCACCGTCCTCCATCAAAAGTCCGACCCACCGGAGCTGAGGTCCGAAGGACCCTCTCCTGCTGAGGTCCGACACACCGTTCTCCATCAGAAGTCCGACCCACCGGAGCTGAGGTCCAAATGACCCTCTCCTGCTGGAGTCCGGCCCACCGCCCTCCGGCAGAGGTCCGACCCATCAAAGCTGAGGTCCGAACGGCCCTCTCCTGTTGGGACCCGGCACATTACGCTCCTCTGGAGGCTCGTTCGCTGGTCTGATCGACCGACCACCTCATGGCCGACGTCCGACAGGTAAGCCTTAGCATCTAGGGCATTCCAGAAGCACCTTTCTGTTACTGCAAGATCCTACTATCCCAACTGCCTTGCTCCACTACTTCCATGGTGCCACCGTATCCGCGCGCCATGTGGCCACTCTCCAGATTCCCCTAGGGGCAGATCAGTCTTTCTCAGCCTCTCCCCTAATGGATTTTGGATTGTTCCGCACCTATGTAAGGTACTTGGGGTACCCCGTTCAAAAGTAGAAGGACTCTTCCCTCTCCATACGCTGTTGATCCTTTGATTCCTCCATTCTGTTGCCTTCAACCTCCTGCTAACTTAAGCATCGGAGGGTCCCCCGTCGGAACGCCATCGGCGCCCTTGGAGACTTTTCTGCAGGTTCGCCTTGGAGAGGAGCACTCCAACCAATCCAGTCGTCCCGGTTCCCGGTCCAAGAGTTGACGCAGCAATAGATTGGCGCTAGAGGAATGGGCCACTCTTTCTTCTAAAAGGAGGAATCCATCATCCAGGCAAGAAAATGGCTAAGGGAAGAGCTTCAAATGCCGCTGCCAGGAGAGATACCTCTCCTTCCATGTCTGAGGAGCCTCTTCGAGAGAATGATTTCGCTGCTACCACCCCTACTGCTGCAGAACCCACCATCACTTTGGGGTTGCAACAGTTCCAAACCTTGGTAAACTGCATCGAAACACTCATGGCTGCGGTTCAGCGGTTCCAGGAAGCAACTGACAACTGACAGCAACTACCAGCTGCTTCCTACACCAACCCTCTGACTGCTGCTGCAGGAGGCCGACGGCCAGAGATCCCTCAGCATGGTTCCCACGCCGCCGCGAAGCCCCAGAGGTCCATGGGTGATCGCGCCGACGGTAAAAGGGTGAGTCTGCTTTGCCTTCCTACACCGAGTCCATCCCCTCCGACGATTGGCTTGCCGCCGAACCATCGAAGGACTACGGCAGCAAAATCATGCGCATGGAGGAGCGCATTGCTGAAATCGCCCTCCGGCAGAAGGTCGAAGGGGGACAGGTATACGACTCCCATCCCCCGTTCTCCGAGGAAATTCTAGCGGAGACGATCCCCCGCCACTTCAAGATCCCACAGGTGGACCCCTACGATGGTACCACCGATCCGATGGACTATTTGGGCACGTACAAGGCCCAAATGATGGTCTAAGGCGCCTCCGACGCCCTCCATTGCATTGCCTTCCCTGCAACCCTCAAGAAAACCGCCCGGATGTGGTTCTCCGCCATCCGGCCAGGTACGATCCACTCCTTCTCTCAACTCGAATCACTTTTTCTTTTCCATTTCAAGACTTGCAGTCGGACCCCGAGGACTACCGACTGCCTCTTCTTCGTGCTGCAAAAGGAGGGAGAGACCCTTCGGGATTTCATGGCCCGTTTCAACTCAGCGGCCATGGAAGTCCCGGATTTAAATGAAGCTGTGGCGATGTCATTCTTCAAGCGAGGGCTCCGCTCGTCCAGGCTGACCTTTTCCCTGGACAAGAAGCACCCGACAAGCTACAGTGAGTTGCTGGCCAGAGCGTAGAAGTACGCCCTGGTGGAAGAACAAGCAACCGACCGACATCAAGTTGAAGGAAGGCCGGCCCTGAAGAAGCGGAGCGACAAGGCTCCCTAAGTCCGACCTCCGAATGATAGTCGGCGATTGGCCCAACGTCGAAGTCCGAAGCCGAGGGACTTCTCCCGAAGGTTCGAGACTTATGCGCCTCTGTCCCTGTCAAGAGAAAAGATCCTGATGGAGATCGAGAATGAGACCTTTCTGCAAAGGCCTCGGCCAATGAGAGGCCCTCATTTTCTAAAGAACAAGGATAAATTCTGTCGCTTCCACAGAGACTATGGGCACAGTACTGAAGAGTGCCTGCAGTTGAAGGATGCCATTGAAGATCTCATCCGGAGGGGATACCTGCGCAAGTATGTCCGACCCCATCGGGACCGGACAGAAGCATCAAATGCCAGAAACCCTTCAGAGGAGGCGGAGCTCCCCAATCAAAGGCCAACTGGTGGGGACGTCGGCATGCTGCACCGGAGGTCCGGAGGAAGTCAAGAGGACAGGGCTGATATTGCTAAAAGGTCCCGGGGCTCCAATGCCATTATTTTTTCTGATGAAGACCTCCTGGAAAATTATGTTTTCAAGAATGTTCATGTAGTCGTGTCGGCAGTCATTGCCAATTACGATGTAAGGAGAATACTTGTTGATAATGGAAGCTCGACAGAGGTATTGCTGTATGATGCTTTTGTGAGAATGAACTTATCCAGATCTATGCTGCTGGAGTCCCCCGCGCCGCTGACAAGCTTCGAGGGCAACTTCGTCGGAGTGGAAGGTGAAATAGTTCTCCATGTGACAATCGGGACGGAGCCTCTGCAGAAAACCCTCCTCATCAACTTTGTGGTCGTACGGACGACCTCACCTTATAATGCTATTCTGGGTCGACCGAACCTCAACAAATTCAGAGCCATTATTTCTACTTACCATCTATTGGCAAAATTTTTGACCAGGAACGGGGTCGGAGTAATGAGGGGAGACTGCTGGATGGCCAGACAGTGTTTGACCATTTTGAATCAACAGTCAGAAGGCCATTCTACCATGGAGCAACTTGACCCAAGGGTTGAGGCCGACGGCCTCAGTCTGCCCAGGAAAAAAATTCTGTTTGTTCAACTCCGAGAGGATGATCCTACTAAAGTCCTTCAGATTGGGGGCTCTCTCAATGAAGACCTTAAGTCATAGCTGATCAGCTTTCTAAGGAGAAACACCGACGTCTTTGCCTGGTCGGTGTCGAACATGCCTGGAATACCGTCGGAGGTTATCACTCACCAACTTAAGGTCAATCCGATCTACCGACCTATCCAACAGAAGAAGAGAAGCTTTGCTGCTGAAAGACAGAAAGCTATTAATGAAGAAGTAAAGAAGCTCCATGATGCTGGCTTCATCAGGGAGGTTCATTACCCTGAATGGCTGGCGAATGTGGTCATGGTGAAGAAGTCCAATGGAAAGTGGAGGATCTGTGTAGATTACACCAACCTCAACAAGGCCTGTCTGAAGGACAGCTTCCCAGTATCCAAATTTGATCAGTTGGTGGATGCCACGGCCGGCCACCAACTCCTCAGCTTTATGGATGCCTTTTTTGGATACAACCAAATAAAAATGCATCCAGAAGATGAGGAGAAGACCGCCTTCGTCATTGACAAAGGCCTGTATTGCTATCGGATGATGCCTTTCGGCTTGAAGAACGCTAGCGCCACCTTCCAAAAGCTGATCAACCGGGTGTTTGAAAGACAGCTAGGAAGAAACATGGAGGCTTACGTTGACGACATGATAGTGAAGAGTCTCCATAAGGCTGACCACATCAAGGACCTGCAGGAATCCTTTGATACACTCAGGCGCCATCGGATGAAGCTGAACCCCACAAAGTGCACTTTTGGGGTAACCTCTAGCAAATTCCTTGGTTTTCTGGTTATACAGAGGGGAATTGAAGTGAATCCTGATAAGATAAAAGCCATCACGGAGATGGCACACTCGACCAACAAAAAGCAGGTCCAAGAACTCACTGGTCGAATCGCCTCTCTCAGTCGTTTTATCTCCCGGTCAGCTGAAAAGTCCCTGCCATTCTTCAAGACCCTGTGCTGGTCGAAGGGTTTTCTTTGGACTGATGAGTGTTGGTCGACTTTTGAAGCATTGAAGGAGTACTTGAAAAACCCTCTACTGTTGGCCAAGCCGACGAAGGGGGAGCCTCTGTACCTCTACCTTTCGACGTCGGACGAAGTGATTCGCGCCATCGTTGTGCGAGTCAGAGAGGACGGACAGCAAAAGCCTGTCTACTATATCAGCAAAGTCCTCCATGACGCCGAAATGAGGTACCCTAAGATGCAAAAATTAATATACTCCTTGGTCACATCGGCAAAGCAGCTCCTACCATACTTCCAAGCGCATCCGATTATAGTGCTGATCGACCAACCTCTTAAGGCGATCCTTCAAAGTCCGGATACATCCGGTCGGCTTGCTAAGTGGGCCGTCAAGTTAGGAGAGTTCGACATTTCTTTCCAACCACGATCTGCCTTGAAGGCCCAGGTAATTGCTGACTTCATTGCAGAGTGTACGTGGAAGCAGGAGATGCCTCCTCGGATGGCCGAAATACCTGAAGCTGATGCTGTTTATGAAGTAGAACCAGCCTGGACTCTCCATGTGGACGAAGCATCCAACCTTGCAGGCTATGGGCCCGGGCTGATTCTGGCCAAGCCGGACGGGGAGAACATGGAGTATGCTTTACACTTTTTATTTCAGGTGTCAAATAATCAAGCGGAGTATGAAGCCCTCCTTGCGGGGCTACGGATCGCCTATGAACTGGGCGTCAGCCGACTCAGAGTTTTCTCCGACTCCCAGCTGGTGGTCAACCAAGTGAAGGGGAAATTTGAGGCCAGGGACCCGACCCTGGCAAAATATTTAAACAAGGTACAAAACCTCATTCCTCGGTTCAAATTTTTTGAAATCCTCCACATACCTCGTCTGCAGAACTCTCGGGTGGATGCTCTCTCAAGGCTGGCTATGGCCACCAGCGGGACTTCTGACCGAACCTCTATGGAGTATTTGCGGCATCCCAGCATTATCGATGAGCCGATGGAGGTCCACCAGGTGGAACACAAAGCTTCTTGGATGGATCCGATCCTTAGTTTCTTGGCCAAGGGAACTCTCCCTGAAGATCCGACGGAGGCCAAGCGGGTATGCCTGACGGCCTCTAAGTACGTTGTCCTTAACGACATCCTTTATAAGCGGTCATTCTCACAGCCGCTGTTGAAGTGTTTGGGGCTGGCGGACGCCGACTACGCCCTTAGAGAAGTCAATGAAGGCATCTATGGTGACCACCTTGGAGGGAGATCCCTGGCTTACAAGATCATCTGGCAGGAATATTACTGGCCCAGCATTCAGAAGGATGCATCGGACTTCGTCCGAAGGTGCGATGCTTGCCAGAGATACTCCATCATTCAAAGGAGGCATGCCAGCGAGCTGACTCCGATCACCGCCCCATGGCCATTTGCATAGTGGGGGATGGATATCCTGGGACCCTTTTTCCCGACCTCCGGACAATGAAAATTTATGCTTGTGGCTATCGACTACTTCACCAAGTGGGTGGAAGCCGAACCGCTAGCACAGATAACAAAGGCTAAGGTGGAGAACTTCGTTTGGAACAATATTATCTTTCGATTCGGTATTCCCCGGACAATTATTACTGATAATGGAAGACAGTTTGACAACTCCAAGTTCCAAGATTTCTGTCAGCAATACCAAATCTCCCGCCGACTTACTTCGGTCGGCCACCCACAATGCAACGGAGAGGCCGAAGTCACCAACAAAATGATTTTACATGGGCTAAAGACCCGACTCAATGAAGCAAAGGGACTTTGGACGGAAGAACTCCATTCTGTGTTATGGGCATATCGGACGACCGCCAGAGTATCGACCGATGAAACTCCGTTCAACCTCACTTACTGAAGTGAAGCCGTCTTCCCTATTGAAACTTCTCTCCAATCCCTCCAGATCGACCACTATATTGAGCCAGCCGACTCTAAGCAACGAAGGGTCGACCTGGACTTGCTTGAGGAAACAAGACTTTGGGCAAGCATGAAGATCGCGGTATGCCACCAAAAGATGGTAAAGCATTACAACTCACGGGTCAAGGCACGAGCTTTCCGAGTCGGGGATTTGGTCCTGTGGAGGGCCGAAGTCTCAAGGCCGACGGAGCAAGGCAAGCTTTCCCCAAATTAGGAAGGACCTTATCGGGTCGTTGAAGTGGTTCGAACCGGCACTTATCGACTAAATTTTTGGATGGACGGCAGTTGGCACGTCCATGGAATGTAGACAATCTCTGCAAGTATTATCAATGAAGTTCACATTTCTTCTATGAACCACTTCCGAAAGTCCGACTCCGGTCGACAAAGGCTCTAGGGCTGCCCACTTCTGAAAGTTCGACTATGGTCAGCAAAGGCTCTAGGGTAGCCCACCTCCAAAAGTTCGAATCCGGTCGGCAAAGGCTCTTGGGCAGCCCACCTCCGAAAGTCCGACTCCAATCGACAAAGGCTCTAGAGCAGCCCACTTCCGAAAGTCCAACTCATATCGGCAAAGGCTCTAGGGCAGCCCTCCTCCTAAAGTCCGACTCCGGTCGGCAAAGGTTCTAGGGCAGCCCACCTCCGAAAGTCCGACTCCGGTCGGCTAAGTTTCTAGGGCAGCCCACTTCCGAAAGTTCGACTCTGGTCGGCAAATGTTCTAGGGCAGCCCACCTTCGAAAGTCCGACTCCGGTCGGCAAAGGCTCTAGGGCAGCCCACTTTCGAAAGTCCGACTCCGATCGGCAAAGGCTCTAGGGCAGCCCACTTCCGAAAGTCCGACTCCGGTCGGTAATGGCTCTAGGACAGCCAATCTGGAAAGCCGACGGACTAACACTTAGAATAAACTTTCTAAGCTAGTTGCTCCGGCCTGAGCTGACATCCAATCGCTGCCTCAGGGTCTGGAAAGCCGATGGACCAACACTTAGGATAAACTTCCTAAGCAAGTTGCTCCGGCCTGAGCTAACATCCGACCGCTGCCTCAACTGCCTCAGGGTCCGGAAAGCCGACGAACCAACACTTAGGATAAATTTTCTAAGCTAATTGCTCTGGCCTGAGCCAACATCCAACCGCTGCCACAACTACCTCAGGGTTCGAAAAGCCGACGGACCAACACTTAGGATAAGTTTTCTAAGCTAGTTGCTCCGGCCTGAGCCAACATCCGACCGCTGCCTTAACTGCCTCATGGTCTAGAAAGACGATGAACCAACACTTAGGATAAACTTCCTAAGCTAGTTGCTCTGGCCTGAGCTGACATCCGACCGCTGTCTCAATTACCTCAGGGTCCGGAAAGCCGACGGACCAACACTTAGGATAAATTTTCTAAGCTAGTTGCTCCGGCCTGAGCCGACATCCGATCGCTGTCTCAACTGCCTCAGGATCCGGAAAGCCGACGGACCAACACTTAGGATAAATTTCCTAAGCTAGTAGCTTCGACCTGAGCCGACATCCGATCGATGCCTCAACGGCCCTAATCTATTCTCGGTTTGGAAGGCCGACGGGCCATTACTTGGAGTAAAAATCCTAAGAGGATCTAGTTCGGTCTGGGTTGTCACTCAATACTTACCCTGAAGATCCGACCACACACTCTAATATGCCGACTGGCCCATACTTAACAAAATTTCAGAAAGCAAAACAGTGAACAGTATAAAGAAGTAAGTCAGTAAGGAAGGATTTCTTCATTGCTCCAAAAAGATTTTTACATAGACTAAAGGTCAGACCTTTACAACCAACTAGGTCTGACCTTCGGAGGCTACAACAATGGCCACGTCAGCCCCTTCGGCTTCAGCTGCCACTCCGACCTCTTCGGCCCCCTCGGCTTCCTCCGCCTCGGCACCAGTAGGGGCGTCCGCTTCGATTGCCTCTGCAACGATCTCCGCCAGGGCTTCGGTCTCTCGGGCAGCCAGGTTAGTCCCCTCTGAAGCTTCTGACTCCGCTGGTTTCGACAGCTGAAGGAAGGCAAGGTCGAACTTTGGGAAGGCGGCGCTAACCTTCCCCAGGCACTTGTCATACCCGTAATCGAAGCCGACCATCTCAGCTTCGTTCTTTTCTTCCTTGAAGTCTTTGGAGGTCTTGTAATCTGCAACGGCCTTCTCCCCGGTCGTCTTCAGCAAATCCCGGGCCGACTTCAGCATGTCCTTGTACCTTTCCGTCGAGGCTTGATAGCCTTTCGTGCGCAAATCCATATCAGTCACACGATCCTCCTCGACCTTCAGCCGACGAGCCAGGGCTTTAATCTTTTTCTTTTTGTCTTTAAGCCTCACCTCCTGGTTGACTTTCTGGGCGAGTAGGTTCTCTGCCTTCTTTTGGGCCTCCAGTTCGGCCTGCAGGGAGGACACTTTGGCTGCTGCGGTCTTCAGACCGAGCACCTCTTCCATGGAAGCTGTCAGGGCCTCCCAGGCGGTGTCCCTCGCCAGCTCGGCCGCTTCGGCCCTCTAGGTCAGCTGCTCCTTTATGTACAGCAACTCACCCAGCCCTTCATCCATCAGGAGGTTGTCCCTGACGAGCTGCCGACAAACAAGCATAGTTAAGGAGATTCTAGCATTAAATTTAAAGTGAAAGCAGGAAGAGCAAAGCTTAGCTTACCCCCAGAAGATGCCGGAGAGAACTGCTGGCCGCCTCGTTCACTGACCGCCCGTCAGTATCGGGGACGGCCCGTTGAAGCTGCTCCCTTGCCTCCTACACCGCGCGCCATAGCAGGCGCTCCTCTTCTTCTCCCAGGGCCCAAGTGGCCCTCTCGCCAGCAGTCGACGGCCCTTCGCCCGCCGGGGTTCTCTGGGTTGTCGGGGGGACCGTTGCGGTCATCTCCGATGATGGGGGCACAGGGGCCGCCACCGTCCCTACCGACATCAAATGCCTCCCTTCCGCTTGGGCGGTCGGCTGTCTTGCTGAAGATGATCGCTCGGACGCGATCACCTTTCGACATTCGGTCAAGGGCATGTCGTCCCCTGAGTCGATCGACACCACCGGGATGGACGACTTTGCCATCCGTTGCTTCTTCGACCTTTCGGGAACTGGTTCTGCCACCCATTTCTTCGGCTCTTGCTGCGTCCATGCAAGGCATCCGGCCTCGGCCCCCTCCAAGCTGCCTCGAAGCCCCACGGCTCCAACCTATCTACGAAGAAGAACCTGGACTTCCATCCATGAATAGTGGATGGAAGCCCCCCTAGGATCTTCCGGTTAGGACGAGGACTGAACATCCACCACTCCTGACTCTGGAAGCCCTGTTTTAACAGGAAGAAATTGGAGAAAAGGGTCACCCTAGGCTCTATGTCGGCCTCCCGACACAGAACTACGAAGCCGCACAGGACCCTAATGCTGTTCGATGTCAGCTGGGAGGGCGTGATCTTAAAGGTATTGAAGACCTGAACGAAGAAGCTATGGATTGGAAAACAAAGACCGGCCTTCAGGTGGTCTTCGTACATGGATAGGGCTCCTAAATTCAGAGGTCCGTTTACCCTACCCGCTTGCTAGGGATGGTCAGATGCAAGGTGGACGGTATATTATATATGATCCTGAGGCTCTCGACCCTTTCTCGGGTCATGGTCGACGGGATGTTGAACGGGCCAGGTTCCCTATGGCTACGAGCTATGGCCATCCCAAGATTGGTTGCAGAGAAGGAAGAAGATGGGGGAAGACGAAGACGGGACTAACCTGATTTCTGGGTCTCTAAAGAAGCCTAAGAGCAGCGTAGAGGGGGGGAAGGAGGCGATTTTTTCTTCTAGCGCGAGCGAAGCAGCAAGTGCCTTCTGGGCAATGCCCCCCTCCTTTTATAGGCATCCGGGAGCCGCGTCCCAACGCACCCCCACGTGCCAAGCTCTGACAACCGCCGCTTTGGTTCCCAGATTGGACGGGAACCCGAGGGGACGTGTCGGATCGTATCCGACCATGATCCGCACAACAGATTGACGAGGCAACGGTGGATGGGCCACTTCAACAAGCGCACCCACTGCTCTGATGGCTCCACGTATCCCATGTCGCTTCAAGAATCCGAATGGGCAGCCACTACGTGTCGTACCAGCCATAACTGCTCACCCAATCCTCGCCAACTAGGCATTGACATCTATCCCAGGGCAAAAATCGAAGCGGGAGGCGACCGGACGTAGCACGTCGGGCGGGATTCGCCATCATTTGACAGGCCTGCACATTTATTGCCGTTTAATGCCCTCGCCCTTCGAGCCTGCGGACTCGCTCAAAGCACAAGGGCAAGGAGGACAACTGTTGTACCATGACGGCTCACCCTCTATCAGAACCGGCCCAACTCTGCAGTCCGACTTGGCCGCCCTTCTCAAAGCTTCAACTAAAAAGGTCCGGACGACCCTCTCTTGCTGGGGTCCAGCCCACCGCCCTCCGTCAGAGGTCAGATCCACCGGAGCTGAGGTCCGAACGACCCTCTCCTGCTGGGGTCCGGCCCACCGTCCTCCATCAGAAGTCCGACCCACCGGAGCTGAGGTCCGAACGACCCTCTCCTGCTGGGGTCCGGCCCACCGTCCTCCATCATAAGTCCGACCCATCGGAGCTGAGGTCCGAACGACCCTCTCCTACTGGGGTCCGGTCCATCGCCCTCCAGTAAAGGTCCGATCCATCGGAGCTGAGGTTCGAACGGCCCTCTCCTGTTGGGGCGCGGCACATTACACTCCTTCGGAGGCTCATTCTCTGGTCTGACCGACCGACCGCCTCATGGCCGACGTCCGACAGGCAAGCCTTAGCGTCTAGGGCATTTCAGAAGCACCTTTCTGTTACTGTGGGATCCTGCTATTCCAACGCCCTGCTCCACTACTTCCACGGTGTCGCCGTATCCGCACGCCACGTGGCCACTCTCCATATTCTCCTAGGGGCAGATCGGTCTTTCTCAACCTCTCTCCTAACGGATTTTGGACTGTTCCATGTCTATATAAGGTACTTGGGGGATCCCGTTCGAAGGTAGAAGGACTCTTCCCTCTCCATACGCTGTTGATCCTTTGATTCCTCCATTCTGTTGCCTTCAACCTCCTGCTAACTTAAGCATCGGAGGGTCCCCCGCCGGAACGCCATCGACGCCCTTGGGGACTTTTGTGCAGGTTCGCCCGGGATAGGAGCGCTCCAGCCAATCCAACCCAGTCCAGGAGTTGACGCAGCAACACCGATCGACTAGTTCGGTAATTTGCTCCTCCATGCGTTGGAGCTTGCTGGTGCAGTCCCTCGGGTTCTTGTCGTGTCGCTGGTTATCGTTGGAGAGCGAATCCGTGGAAGAGTGCGAGGCGGACCTTACTTCTTTCCATCGGCATGAGTCCTCTATGACCTTCAGGGCCCCAGGGTCATGTAGGAGCGGAGTCGAGGGACTCCTTGCTGTCGACTTCCCTCGACAGCAGGTCGATGACCAGTTCTGGATGCCGGGAGCCGCTGCTATCTGTCGTTGGCCGCATCTTGAAGGTTCTGAATCGTGGCGGTAAGAGTGTCGATGCGGTTCAGAAGGATCTGGAACTACTATTATCCCAGGATGATGGTAGGCTAGGCAGCGTCATTCTCCTTGAGAGGTTCTCCCGACCTTGTCTGGGAGGGCCTCTCCTATTGGAGGTATTTTGAGCTCTTCCTTTCACCATTATTTTTTTTTTTAGCGATAGATCCCTCCTTTTGGAGAAGGAACACAAGGATCAAGGTTTGCCCTTCCTCTAACGCCAATCTATTGCCGCTGAATCTCCCGGACTGGGTTCTCTCGATCGGGTTAACTGGAGTGCATCTCCCAGTCCTGCAAAAAGGTCCCACAAGCCGACGGTGTTCCGACGAGGGACACTCCGATGGCTAAGTCAGTGGGAGACTCGGAGCAACAGAATGGAGGAATCGAAAAAAGATAGCTCGAGGGAAAGGGAGAGCTCTCTCCCAGCTTGGGGTCCCCCTCTTACCTTATATAGGCACGGAACTTTATCGGAATCTGCTAGGGGCTAGGATGGGAAAGGCCGATTTATCCTAGAGGAATCTTGGTAGTGGCCATGTGGCACCAGGATGGGGTAGCATCATGGGATCTGTAGAGTATTGGTGCTGAGATGTCAGGAATCTGTTGTAACAGAATTCTGGTACCAGTTGGAAGGGGCCTCCGAGCGATCCTTGGAGCGGGCCTTGGATCGATATGGGCCTAGCTGAAGTGGGTCGGTCGTATCCCTGATGGATCGGTCGGACCTCTGGTGAGTCGGTTGGATCTCTGGTGGGTCGGTCGGACCTCTGGTGGGTCGGCCAACGAAATGATGGACTCTGGTCCGACCCGGCTAAAGGGCCGTCGGCTCTGGCTTGGTTTGGAGGAAGGCCAATTGTGTATAACAATATTTAATTTAATTTCTAAACCTAAAGAATATGTTCATCTTTCAAAGGAGAATAACAAAGAAGAAAACTTTGAACCTAAAAGAAATAAAAAAATTAGAAAAGTAAAAACCCTTGTATTGCGCATTTCCTTATGTTCCTGGTGGAAGGGTATCAGAGAATCCTTTCATAAGCATGTACTATATTGTTTTAATACAGAAGCTGACACTATAATATATGAAGAGGTAATAAAATCTTGGGATGGCATCTTTTGGAAAGAATCTATTAACGAAGAAATGGATTCTATTATAGGTAATAATATATGGAAATTAGTTGACCTCCCATCATGTTCTAAGCCAATTATTTGTAAATGAATTTTTAAAAAGAAAATGATTGTGGACAGAACCATTGATAAATTCAAAGCTAGATTAGCTAAAAGTTTTATACAAAAACAATAAATTGATTATTTTAATACATATGCACCAGTAGCTAGGATTGTAATAATTAAATTACTAATTTTGCTTGCATCAACTTATTAATTGGTTATTCATCAAATGGATATAAAAATAGTATTTTTAAATGATAAATTAGATCAAGAAGTATATATGGAACAATCTGAGATGTTTGTAGTTCCTAGACAAAAACATAAAGTATGCAAACTTATTAAATCTTTATATGGTTTAAAATAAACTTCTAATAAATGGCATCAAAAATTTGATTAAATTGTGCTTACTAATGGCTATAAATAAATGAATCTAATAAATGTGTATATAATAATTTTAGTAATGAAAAAGGTGCTTTTATTTATTTATATATAGATGATATGTTAATTTTTTGTATTGTTTCTGAACAAGTTTAGAATACTAAAAATTTTCTATCTTATAATTTTGCTATAAAAGATATAGGTCTAACTGATATTATATTAGAAATAAGAATACTTAAAAATAATGATAGTTTAATTTTATCTTAGTCTCACTATATAGAAAAAGTACCGAAGAAGTTTAATTATTTAGATTGTGCTCCTATATCTATAACTTTTAATCCTAATATTAAATTAGTTTCAAATATTGATAAGCATGTTACATAATTAGAATATGCAAAGATTATTAGCTGCTTAATGTATGCTATGACTTATACTAGACTTGACATTGCTTTTGCTTTTGAAAAGTTAAGTAAATGTACAAGTTATCCAAGTTTTTTATAATGGTATGTGTTGCCGCCTATATCGCCGTGGCCTATAGCTTTGAAATGACCTCGGATGTCGACCTCGTCGCTTAGAAACTAGCTCACACGCCCGGACCTGCAAAAAAGAGGAGACCCGGGCCGGGGATCCCGACGGGGGCTCTCTGACGATCAAGTCAATGGCGATCTAGGGGAACAGATCCTTCCCTGTGGGCCTCTTTGGTCGAACTCCATGCTTGGGGGAGGAGATTTTGCTTTAGAAAGAAAGAGTAGAGTGAGGGTGGCAATGGTAGAGGAGAGCTCGAGCGGTGATGGCTGTGTCCATCGAGACCCTTCCGACGGGTGCTCCGATAGCCTCAGAATGCTCTGCTCCTTGCTTGCTCTTCCATTTTCTTGCCTTTGCTTGCTTACCTTCTTCGAAGACCTTCTGAACTTTCTTTTAGGCCATGGACCCTTCCAACGACCTACCTCAGGTTCTTCTCCCTCTGTAGGTGCCGGAAGGTCAACGTCCGGCAATGCTCCGTGCCGTGCATCCAGGTGCCTTTTCCATCCATGATAAGGAGTTATGTCACTGGCTCTGACCTTCCCTCTGGTCGCTCCACTTTGAAAAATTGGCAGGGCCTCGATCGAAGAGCAGCCGCCTCCCTGATTTGAATCTTCTGGGATGATTTCTTCTTTTAGGTGATGCAAGTGGTCGGTTGGAAGGTACAGTGCCTTGGTCAGGGTGTCCTTTCCTATCTGGTATATGTACCGGTAAAAGTAATCATGGCATCCTGGGGGGTGCCCCTCTGTGATCCTTGGGCGGCGGTCCGTCGCCTAAGGGAGGTGGTGCCATCCCCTTCCTCTTGCTTCTGAATCCCTTGAAGCGTTGCGGGCTTTGGCCACAGGGACGGCTTCCGGTCGCTAGACCCCTCGTCTGAAGAAAGTTTGGTCCGAAGAGAAGGAGCTCGACTTCGGTCGAGGTGGGCTCGACCTCGAGGGAGCCGCCCGGCGAAGGAGCTCGAAGAGAGCGGGAGCTTGACTTCGGTCAAAGTGGGCTCGACCTCGAGGAAGCCACCCGGCGAAGAAGCTCGAAGAGAGCGGGATCTCGACTTCGTCGAGATGGGCTCGACCTTAAGGGAGCCGCCCGGCGAAGGAGCTCGAAGAGAGCGGGAGCTCGACTTCGACTGAGGTGGGCTCGACCTCGAGGGAGCCACCCGGCGAGGGAGCTCGAAGAAAGCGTCTGACATGGCAATTTCTGCCAATATGGCATCCGGCTGGACCTGACAGAGACTCCATGTCAGTGATCCTGCCACATCATTTGCCCCCCACTTTCAAGTCCCGTTGACGGCGGTGCTCGGGATGAAGAGAGTAAATACGGAGCTAATATGGAAAGGTCCGTTAATACCGCGATCGCCGGTGCCTCATGGAACGGACCTTGAGATCAATATGGGGACGACATGTTAGCTTGTCCGAGGAAGCATAATGGCTGATGCAGAACTCGAAATAATTTTGGGTGGACCGAAGCATCGCTCCTTGCTGATCTCGACACGTGGCACCAATCCGATGGTGGCAGTTCTGGGGGGTACGGTTGCTGTCTGGCCATTTCGAAAACAAGGGAAGTTTCTTGAAAACATCCTTTCTTTCAAATTCTTCATGCCCGCCAACGGACCAGAGTCTTCCTTCTTCTCTCCTACACTGCCTGTCCTTTCTCTTCAAGGCAACCAGGTTCGTCTTCTTCAGTCCTTCTTCTTCTCCGGTTAGGTAGAGTTCATCCCTAAGGCCCTCCGGACTTCATTCTTCTTCTTCCTTCCTCGTTTCCTTGTTCTTCCTTAGGATAGCCCCTTCAGGTCGTAGCCACTATCCTTCGAGCAATCCTAATGAGGCAGGGCCTTCTCGATCGAGGACTCTATCCTTCGATGAGGAGGAGGAAATCCCTCTTCAGGTTTGCAGAAGCCTTCGCCCCACCAAAATTGTAATAGGGGAGCCTAGGGCTTGTTTTCCTCCTCCTGTCTCCGAAGTTCCCTCCGAGCCTTCTCGCTTGACTGGTCCCGGCGGCGTCGCTTCGGTGATGACCGGGGAGGATCTCTCATAATCCATGAAGCCTTTAGCATCCCGGACTCCATTCAGCTATCGGTCCTAAGACCGGGGAAACGGGTCACCTCCAGTGGTCAGGGCTGGATCACCCTCTACGAGGAATACCTCGTAGGGGGTCTTCGCTTCCCTTTTCACCCTTTCTTCCTTTCTATGCTCAGTAACTACCGCCTCATCCCGGCTCAGCTAATTTCGAATGCGATTAAGACCATCTTCTGCTTTATTATTTTATGCCACTTTCACGGGATTGTAGTCCATTTTTCTCTGTTCAGGGCCTTCTTCATCCTAAAATGCCACCCAACCGAGGATGAGTGGTGCTTTATCTCTCCTCGCCCGAAGGGCATTAAATTTGAACTCCCTTCTTCCATCAAAGGATGGAAGAGCAAGTATTTCTTCGTCTCCGTTGAAGGGGTCGATTGGGTCTGGAGTGATCCGGACTGGACTCCGAATCAGAACTCAAAGGTCAAAGTGAATGATTGAGAGATTTATGACCAGCTCGTCGCCAACCAAATCCCTTCTCTCGAGGTTCTGCTATCGAAGCAAAACATGTTCGAAGCTGGGGCCAGCCCAATCTAGGAGTTGGGTGAGTTCGGCATAAACATTCCTTTCTTCTTCTTCTACGGGTCTGTTCGAGCTTGAGGCTGACCTTATTTCTTTCTTTCTTGCAGGCATGAGTTCTCGATGGAACAACTTGTCCAGTCCTCCCAGAAGAGGGGTGCACTAGCGGGACCTAGGGAGTTCCCACTAAAGAGGGCCCGTAATGAGCCTAGCCCGAGGCCCGAGCCTACTGCAGCCTCCGGCCTAGGCAGAAGAACGGCTGAACCGACCCTCGAACCGCCAAGGCTATAGATTCGACCTCCGGTCTGGGAGTCCGGCGTGATCATGCGGACTCGGCCCATCGCTGCTATCATTGCCGCGCCCCCACCTCCTGAAGTCATCGAGGTGGAGGCAGGAGGAGAGGAGGGGAGAAAGCCACCCATTGATGACGCCATTCGGTGTGGCAGCGAGCTCCAACAGGGGTTCAGAGATGTCTTCAGCCACCCCTAAGGGCACGACGATGACCTCGACAAGGAAGAAGACCAGCTTCTGAAGGGCGCCCGTCGAGGTGGTGCCAAACTCATCGGTGATCCAATATCAGTCCCTGGCCGAGCGTATCATGGACTTTGCCGTCCAATCACGCGACCGGCGAGAAAGGGGAGGAAGGCCTTTACCGGATGCCATCCTCGGCACCTTCCCCCATCTCTTCACAGTATGGTCCCTTGCCTTTTTCCTCCTCATTTTTCATTCATCATCATTCATTTCATTTTTTTTTTCTTGGCTGACGTTTTCTTTGATGCAGCTCGAAATGGACCTCCTGCTCATCCACGATTATTGCTCCCACTGGACCAAAAGGGAGAAGTTAAAGGAGCAGGAGACGGTGTCATTGGTGGTGGAGGCCAGAGAGAAGACCAATAGGGCCCAGGAAGTGGAGGAGAAAATAGAGAATTGAAGGCCAAGGCAGCGAGCGCTGAAAGGCACATCAAGGACCTCAAGGTGTCTTTGGTCCGGGAGAAGGACCGAGTCAAGCGTCAGGCCGAGGAGCTCAAGGCTGGGGTTGCTCGAATAGAAGAGCTAAAGTCCAAAGTGGCCCGAGAGGCCGAACAAGCTCGGGCTCTCCGGGCTTAGTTAGAGGCAACACAGGCACGGGCTACCGCCACTGGAGAGAAGGCCATGGGGGCGGTGGCCTTGATGGAGACCACGAAGAATGAGGCCACCGAGGTAGTACCAAACTTCAAGGCCTCAACGGAATACATTGATGAGGTTCAGGATGTGGCCACGGACTCGTTCCTTAAAGGCTACAAGTTCTACCAGTCCAGGGCAGCACATCTTTTTCTGGAGCTGAACCTGGAGGTGCTCGCCTTCCCAGCCATTCCGTGCAAGGACCCAGTTGGGGCCATGGCCAAAGCGGAGGAGGAGCCTATGGCCATCATCGAAGTAGCTCTATCGACGGAGGTCCGAGAGGATGCTGTCTTACCTCAGCACCGTCCTAGGAAGGAGCTGGTAGAATAAGGACTTTTTCTTTTTGCTTGTATTTTTTCTTCTTCCTGGATCGCCCGTCCTGTTGGGGGTCTTGGGATAGTGTAATTTTTTTTAAAACTTTGAATGAAGTATCCTTTCTGTTAAATGAGCTCACAAAATCCCTCATCTGCTTTCCTTTGTATTCTTGACTGCATCAACAACCTCTTTTCCTTCTTCCTTTTTCTTTCTTTGTTGTTTTTTTTTTTGACTGCCCATGTACAGGTTCTTGTTGCGATGCCTTACCTCAAGGTACCAAGTCCTTCGACTCTTTCTAGCAGAGCCCCGAGTACGGAGGGCGGTTAGAAAGAAAGATCTTGAGTTGTTGAGTTGTCCCTACCATGTCGGATATGAGATAACGGGACTTCATGCATCTCCTTGAAGGAGGCCTGAGTGACCTCAGGTGAAACTATCTCCAAGTGCCTGGAATGCGATCGAGTTGGGAGGCAGAACTCGGGAAGTCCGTAAAGTGCCCCCACCAGGATGGGACTTGGATAGGCAGAGTGAGGGGCTTCTGGAGTCTCCTGGCTTTGAGGTGCGGGCTTCAGGAGTTGCTTGGCTTTGAGGTGCAGGGCTTCTGGAGTTTCTTGACTTGAGGCACGGGGCTTCTGGAGTTTCTCAGCTTGAGGTACGGGGCTTCAGGAGTTTCTCAGCTCGAGGTACGGGGCTTCTAGAGCTTCTTGGCTTCGAGATGCGGGGCTTCTGAAGTTTCTCGACTTCGAGATACGGGGCTTCTAGTGTTTCCCGACTTGAGATGCGGGGCTTCAAGAGTTTCTCGACTTTGAGATGCGAGGCTTCTAGTATTTCCCGGCTTGAGATGCAAGACTTCAGGAGTTTTCCGATTTCGAGGTACGGGGCTTCTGGAGTTTCCTGGCTTGATCTGCCAGACCTGGGGTCGGGCAGCAATATTCCTGCAAGGCAAAGACAGTTTGTACCAAAAGAAATTCTCTTATTGATGGAAGGAAGTCTTACATCATTGATAGTACATCCTCAAATTATTGGCGTTCCAAGTTCGTGGGAACCGGGCGCCATCAAGCTCGGCAAGGTAGTAAGCTCCATGGGAGAGAGCCTCAACCACCTTGTAGGGGCCTTCCCAGTTCGGGGAGAGTTTGCCGCACTCCCGAGGTCAAGAGGCTTCGGCCCGTCATAGCACTAAATTGCTCAGGTGAAAGATCTTTGTCCTTATATGCATATTATAGTACCGGGCTACCCGCTGTTGATAAGCCACCATCCGGAGTCGAGCCTTGTCTCTCATTTTCTCAAGGAGGTCTAAGTTGAGTAGAAGGCGGGATGGATTTTCGGCTTCATCATATTGCTCAACCCGCATCGTGGGCACACCAAGTTCGACTAGGACTACAGCTTCGGCACCGAAGATGAGGTTGAAAGGTGTCTCATCCATGGCCGTTCGGGATATTGTGTGGTAGGCTCAAAGGACACTGGGAAGTTCTTTTATCCATCTGCCCTTGGCCTAGTCTAACCTAATTCAGAGTCCCTAGAGGATGGTCCGGTTGGTCACCTCAGCCTCTCCATTGGTCTGAGGGTGAGCCACCGAGATGAAGCGGTGATGGATATCGAGGCCGGCATAGAATTTCTCGAACTGTCGATTGTCGAACTATCATCCGTTATCGATGATGATTGTATGGGGAAGTCTGAAGCGACAGATGATATACTTCCAGAAGAATTGGCTGACCTTGGCTTCAGTGATCCATGCTAGTGGCTCTGCCTCCACCCATTTGGTGAAGTAGTCAATGGTCACTATCAGGAACTTGCACTATTCGGATGCAGGGGGAAATGGACCAAGGATGTCCATCCCTCACTGGACGAATGGCCAGGAGGTGGAGAGCTGGGAGAGTGGTGCCGCCGATTGATGCTGTATGCGGGCATGGCGCTGGTAGCGATCGCACTTCTTCACTAAGTCGGCAACATCCTCCCTTATAGTCTCCCAGTAATATCCATGATGGAGAGCCTTGTATGCTAGTATCCTGCCCCCCATATGATTTCCGCAGAGGCCTTCGTATATCTCTTGGAGCACAAAGGCCGCCTCCATGGATCTCAAGCACTTCAGGAGTGAATAAGAGTAGGACCTATGGTAGAGTTGCACATCCATCAAGACGAAGTGCATAGCCTTCTTCTTGACGAGGCCAGCCTCTGCGTGGTCTTCGGCAGGATGTCATCGATGATGTACCTGATGTATCGGTTCATCCAGCTAGGCTCCGGGGTGACCTGCTGGACCTCCCCGGGAGGCTCATAACTTGGAGTTTCTAAGTATTCAATGTGGCATGCCCCAGTGAGGAGTCTGGTAGGGTTGCGAGCCTTGAGAGGGCGTCGGCGCGAGCATTCTCTCCATGAGAGATGCGGAAGATGCTGAAGCACCGAAAGCCCGCCGTGCTCGAGCGTACCTATTCCAAGTACTTCATCATTGGGATCTCTTGCCTCGAACTCACCTAAGACCTGTCCAGCCACCAGCTGGGAGTCGGTGAAGACCTTTAGGTTGGGCATGCCCAGTTCGTGGGAGATCCTCAGTCCCACGAGGAGTGCCTCGTACTCTGCCTAGTTGTTGGTTGCTGCAAATCGGAAGCGGAGTGCGCACTCAGCTACAACCCCATCACCGTTGGCAAGGATAAGGCATGCTCCGCTCCCTCCCAAGTTGGATGCGCCGTCCATGTGGAGGACCCAGACCTCCTCGGTTCTGGGCTCCGTTTGGCACTCCAGGGTGGTCTCTTCCGACTCCTTGCCCATGCCTGCGCACTCGACTAGAAAGTTAGCCAACACCTGGGCCTTCTAAGATGGTCTCGATCGGTACACGATGTCGAACTCGCTAAGTGTCAGAGCCCACTTGGCCAAACATCCAGAAGTATCGGGACGGCTGAGCATGGCCCTCAATGGTTGGTCCGTCAGGACCACAATCGGATGTGCTTGGAAGTATGGCCTGAATTACTGAGCATACATTATAAAGGCAAAAATTAACTTCTCGGAGCAGGTGTACCTGATCTCTGTATCTCAAAGGAGTTTGCTGGCATAATACACCAATTTCTAAGCTCCATCTTCGTCTGTACGGACAAGGACTGAACTAATGGCCCCTGGGGTGACTGCCAGGTACAACAAGAGTTCCTCTCCATCTTTCGGCCTGGAGAGCAGCGGTGGTAATACCAAGAACTTCTTCAGCTCCTCAAAGACTTCCCTGGACTCTTTTATCCAGGTGAAGTCATGCACTTTGTATAGTGCCTTCAAGAAAGGCAAGCAGTGGTCAGCAGATTGTAAGATGAACCGACTCAGGACGGCAATCTGGCCCGTGAGGCTCTGGACCTGCTTCTTCGAGATGGGGTGCTCAATGTGGATAATCGCCTGAACGTTCTCAGGGTTGGCTGCTATTCCCCTCTGGATGACCATGAAGTCCAGGAACTTTCCTGCCGCCATGCCGAAAGCACACTTCGTCGGATTTAGCTTTATCTGGTGTAGGCAAAGATTTTGGAAGGCCTCCGCCAAGTCGGTGATGTGGTATGATCCCGGCTTACTCATGACGAGCATGTCGTCCACATAAACTTGCATGTTTTGGCCGATCTAATCCTTGAAGACTCAATTGACCAGCCATTGGTATGTAGCGCCAGATTTCTTCAGGCCGAAAGGCATCATCCGGTAGCAGTACGTCCCTCGATCTGTGATGAAGGCAGTGTGCTCCTCATCCTTTGGATGCATCCGAATCTGATTGTACCCGGAGAATGCATCCATTAAGGAGAGTAAGCGGTGACCCGAGGTGGCGTCTACCAGTTGGTCGATTTTTGGCAATGGAAAGCTGTCCTTCGAGCAGGCTCGGTTGAAGTCGGTGTAGTCCACGCAAATCCTCCATTTCCCGTTGTTCTTCTTGATCATGACCACGTTCGCCAGCCAGCTAGGATACTAGGTGGCTTCCTTTGTGGCACACCATTCTGGCGAGGTCACTTAGTCTCTCTTATAGGAGATACCTACACCCTTCAGGGATATCTTGTTGTCTAACATTTTTGGTTGTACCTATTCCATGATTGTTTCTTGAATGATCCGGTTAATCAAAAAAAAGAAAGAAATGTTCGACTATTATTTTTTTAGAAGAGAAGTGTTTGTTGAATCTTTCTTATAGAAAGACACATAATTTTGAAAAAAATATATATTCTATATCTCTTCATAAAAAAGAATTGACTATGATATAGAATATTTTTATAAATAGCCAATTATTTTCTTATATCAAGATACAATTACCACAACTCTCAATTCTATCACATCAACATAATTCTATTGAAACTGTTATTGGTTTGCAAAAAGTAACTAAATATTGGACTTCATTATATCCTAAAGACTCATCGCATATTCTTCTTCCATATCAATTTGGTGAGGATGAATAAAGCCTTAAAGAGAGTGGTAGTGTTACATTCCTCAAACTAATTATCTTTTAATATTTCAACCTTTTTTTTCCTTTTAATCCAATAGATATAAATACATATATAAGGCAAATAATTAAATTTTATAACTACAAAAGCAAAGATATTACATGCTAAATCAAGTTAATAATATGTTAATGTTATTATATATTTTTTTAAAAAGTTCATGAGCATTATATAAAATTAAAAGTAGAATCCAATATTCAGATACAAATCGAATAGTTGTCTTTCTATATCCATATTTTTTTTGATAAATATGAATATGAATATTAGCCTAATATTCAAATCTCTATCATATTTAAATATATTCAAATATAAAAATGAATCTAGACAGGTTCAACCGATCCACTTTCATCCCTTTAAAAAAAAAGAATAGCCCATTATTTCTAGCAGATAAATCTGCTTTCAGACATATAATTGTCATTACTTTTAAAATATCATCTAATATCTACTTACCATACTAGAAAAATATCATCCAATATCTACTTATCAATATTTACTTATAATTGTCATTACTTTTATAAATGGATTGGCAGTTGATATGGATAGCCCATGGTTATGTTCTATAAAAATATCATCCAATATCTACTTATTATTCCTAGAATTTAGTCTTGCTTTTTTTCGATGCTTTACAATTAATTTTTCCAATATTCTTATGATTTATGAAATTATTTTTTTAAAAAAAATTTCTTTGCCTCCAACATGCTACGTACTTGAAACATATTTATTTCTTCGTCTCGCGATGGACCAAATCAGAAAACAAAACCAGTAGTTGAAGCAACTACCGTCATGTAGACGTTCATGCTTACCTAACGTCCACACTTGTATACAAGCTCATCTACCTTTTGGTTTCCTATCATTTTCTTTTACCTTCGCAAGATTTTTTTTTTTTTTTTTTTCACTTGAAACATCAGAAGATCAATACCTGCAGCCAGAACAGTAGCATCCAAATAACTTTGGCTCAAAGTGCAATCTAACAGCGATGGGGTTGACAATCCCCACGAGCTACAAAATGTCCACAATCTCCCAGCCACAAGCTCTTCAAAATTTACCAGGTCCAGCCAATGTGAGTCACACATGGGATAGCCTTGGATAATTTGATTTCACCCAGAATATAGAAAGGCCAGCTCTTTAGCCATCCAGCATTCTCCTATAGATATCGAAGGATGTAACGCGTTCAATCAAGAATTCTCTCGGGATTGTTGGGACCACGGGAAGAGGTTTTATGAAGATGAATACACGACGTCCCTTTCGTTTGCCTGGCGCACTTGATATTTTATCTGCCTTCCATCTGCGACTCGATTACAGGAAAATCTAAGGTTTTGTCTGATTTATAGGACTGTCCTTTCTGCAAACTTAATGGTGGAGGGATTCCAGCAACCAATACGATTCATCAGAACATATTCCACGTAATTTTTAAATCTCAAACTTGCCACCTTGTAGGTTTTCATATCAGGGTTTAATCCCATCAAGTTCCTGTGTCTACCAATTTACAGATATGCGCTCCCTTGATTTGAGACCAGATGAACTGTTGAATTCACCGCCGAGAAAATGCATGCTGCTAATTTGATTTTCCTGGCGATCTGCTATCAGTTTATCTCTATTGGATGAACCTTGTTTTAATTATAGATAGATATATCTCATGGATTATAGCTCTCGAAGCGAGACTACTCCACTTTCAGGAACGTTTGGTTCTTTCCTCGAAATAATAATTCCCACAGAAACATCGAGGAGGGGGGAAGAAAAGAAAGGCACAAATGGATCATCAGTTGCTGTTAGTGAAACCAGTCTAATTCTATGATGAACAAATATGGAACAACTGACGAACAACCCCTTTGTTTTGTCGTGGTAACTACATCATATAATCTATAACTTAAATAGATGAAGGCCATTGAAATATATCATCTAATACATAATTACATGGTTTGGTTTTGGTTGGATAGAACTAGCCACCCACCAAACAACGCTGCGTGCTTTTGAGGCGGCATCTAAACCTCACCAAACCAAAAAAAGTACATTGTTAGCATCCACCACGCATGAAAGCAGAGGTAACAGATATCATGATCTTCCAACCTTTTAAGTTACGTCAATAATAAATTAATTACGAATAAGATAAATAATCATGCAGACGAGACGTGACTCGCATCAGCCAGTTGGGTTGTCGAACATTGATGACAAGTGGCCCCATCATGGATGCAGGTGGCCACATCTCCAAGTCCCCCCCACCAATTTATTTTTTTCCATTTGGTCTTTAGTCAGCATTACATATGTGCATATAATCCATGATATCCTAATTCAATAATTAAAAAGACCAGGGGCACCTACCCGAGATCTAGAGCTTGGGCTTCCAAAGTGAAGCCTTGAAATCATATAACACAGACAAAAATACATCTTCGGCAGATCAACAACCAGGGGAAATAAGGGAAGGTGTCATATATTATATATTATATGGCATAGCATAGTCACGGCAAAAGGGAAAGGAGTCATATGCCATCAGATACACAAGGCACGCCAAGCATAAAGTAAGTTACAGCAACAAGCAAAAGTCTCCACAAACCTCCATCACACAAACCTCCACTCTGCACCTCATAGGCACAACTTATTCTGCAAAGTAGGACTAGTAGTAAAAGCTCATCATAGATAGAGCAAAACATCCACTGATGGCACCTCCATCACATTTTCTCCTGCATTCACAAGATAGAAAAGTATAAGTTTCAGAAAGGCCGCTGCAGTGATGAAACAGCAAGAAGCAAGTGCTCTTCCATCATGAACATAGAGGAAAAAGTCTCTTGGGCTATTAGAGGAACTAATCTCTCTTTACGTTAGTAATGGAAGATTTATTGAGTTGAGAGCAACTAAAAGAATGATAAAATAAGTACCCAATATTGTGAAAGTAAAGGGGAAAATGGCTACATTTATTTAGCATCTTGCATTTCTTCATGTCAGAGTCTATCAAGAGGGGAAGGTATTTTGAAGACTCACAATAGGGAGCAATCTTCCACCTCTGATTCTTTCCCTTCAGCCACTCCCACAGCACGACAGTTGTTCCATCACGCACCCCTCCATGGTCCTTATCGCCATGAAAAGCATCAAAGTTCAGGCGAATGTTGTTTACCATCCTTATGCATCGGAAGCCCTCACCGGTGTCGCTGCTCTCGCTCCACAGAACCGACTCATCAAGATAATCTGGATTATACCGAATCAGCCGAACCTGCAAGAAAAAATAAGCAGGAGATAGAAAGAAAGCAAAGAGTAACACAAATAATTCCATGGCAACAAAAAAGATAGACATTTGAAATGTTACAGAAGGCACAGCAGATCTAGCTGTAAATATGGTTCAATTAAACAGCAAGACTGGAAAAACAAATGTAGTTTGCACCTATTATAATCGAGGAAACTGGATCATCCATCCTCGAAGAATCATTCCTATATGTTTCACATGATTCTTCAACTCCAACAAAGAGAAAATGTGAATTTGTGATTCATGAGGATTCAAACATTGAGATGCAATGCATATCCACACGAGACATGTCTACAATATAATTTATGGTTTTAACTTTAAGAATCTGATGGTAATGATCAGAATAAGAAGAGGATCAACTGATAGTGAAATGTATGATAGAATACAAGATATACGAAATCAGTTTCGGTCTTCAAGAAAAAACCTAAGGCAATGCCTAGAACCACATCTGGATTAAACTGGACTTACTGGATGGGTTGCTCCAATGGAGTGTTTTATGGCTTCACCAGTGACTTTATTAATAAGAGCAAAGCTTGGGAAACCCTCTTCATCCTTCACTTTGGTGGCATACCTCATGTCTTTGATCCAGTGCTGCAATCCACGAACAATGGGAATAAAAGATCAGAATGAGAAGCATTCGAAGCCAATGGATAAGATTTGCGATCACAGTAGGCAATCAAAACTGGTGAGTAAGAAAAATGGAATTTTGCACAGCCTGCAAAAGAGATGTCGGTAACGTGGTAAAGATCAAAACAAACTTGATGAATCAGAAAACAGATAGGAAACCAAAAACCCTAAGAACTGAACTTCGAACGCTGGATCAAATTCTCAAAAGAAAGTAGGGAAAATGAGCGGAAGAACAAGGACAAAAACCAAAATTACAGAGAAAAAAACAGATTTCAAAAAATTACCCGGGGAAAAGTCTTAAGAAAAATCAGGTAACTCAGCACCCGGTTTGATGGGGAAAAACGATTTTTTATTTGCCGGAAAAAGATAAAATCCAATTTTTGACAATTATTATTCGTTAGGAAAGCTTTAAAATCATTATTTATTGCTAGAAGAGAAAAAATTCCGACTTTTATTTGTCAGGAAAGATTTTTTTTTTTTACTGAGATTAATTAATCTACACGGAAAAGGAATCAAAAAGTGCGTGTCGAATCCATGCCTGATACTCGTCACGCGGATTGGCCGGAGCAAGGATCACTTGCCCGTCGCGAATCGAGAGGGCGTAATTCTCCTCCGCCTTGGTAAAGATCCTCACCGTGGGCTGCGGCGGCGGTGGCGCGGTACCACCGCCCCAGCTCTCGTGGCCCACATGATGGACGCCGGAGGAGTAGGGAGCGCGATTATGGTGGCCGGAATATCCCCCCTCTCCGTACCCGGCACCAGGATAGGGCCGCGGCGCCTCGTAGCCGTAGCCCACCTCGTGGGACACGTGGTGGGTCGGCGGGGGAGGGTAGGCGGGGCGGCCGTAGCCCTCGCCACCCGGGCGATCGTAAAAGGGGGGCGGAGGGGGCGGCGCGTCGAAGGGGCGGTGTTCGGGCGGAGGATAACGCTGCCCCTCCTCCTCCTCGTCGCGGCGGCCGTGGTGGTGGTGGTGGTGACGGAAGGGGTCCATGGTCGATGGGTCCGAGGTATTAGTCTCCTGGTTCACTCGCCGAGCACCATATAGGTTATATAGTGGCCGTGGTGGTGGAGGCAAACGCCCCACCCACCCCACGGAAGGGGGAAAAAGAAAAAAGGCAAAGCGCGGTAGCGACGCGGTTTTCGTCGGTGAACGCTGCGACCGCTTAAAGAGACCGGATGGCCAAGGTGGTTGCACAGAATGTAAGGTTGACAGGTGGACGTAAAATACGAAAATGCGCTCGCAGCAGCTTGCGAGCAATGGTCAGTCGGCAATTGGTGGGTCGCCTGCCGATTACTTCTGCCGGTTTCTTTTTTGTTGTTTCACAACACTACGGCCCCGACACATTACCAAATGAGGTGCCGATGGAATAAGAAGACGGGTCCAATGACTCCCAACCACACCCCGACACGTTACAAAAGGAGGTGCCCGATGGACTAAGAAGACGGGTCCAATGACTCCCAACCATAAAGGTCGGTGCCCCACACCCCGTATTCTCCGCGTGAAATGTGGCAATGAAATTTTGTGTACCATCCTTGGGATTCCAAGCATTTACCTTTTTCTTTAAAGCAGATTCGAGGTCCGGGCACTCCAGGTTGGTTACCCGGCCGTCCCCGGTGACTCCGTCTCCACCTCAACCGCTCAGTATTATCTTTTCCCTAATTTGTTGAAATTTGCCTGCACAAACGTTGTCTTTTTCGTAGACTCTTTCACCATTCACGATGCCTTTGAATGTTGCACGGTTTACAATGCAAATGAAAAGGACCGATGAGAATGCGGCACATCAGCTGAGTAATCTTTTCAGTTTTACTGCAGAGATTTTTTTAAAAAAAAACGTCTCCCGTTTTTTTTTCCCCATCGGACTCGCTAGAATACGGTCGGTTTCGCAGCACATGGCATCAGAGCAAAATCCATGGCCCTGGTGGTTTTCTTTTCTAAAGTGCGGCGACGACTCACAGAAATGATCCATTCCTCTTCGTCGTTATTTAAGACATGAGAGTTGGGGGATTCTTCGGATGAAGGAAACGTATGGGATAGAATACAATTCAACACGAGCAAACGAAGTTCGTCGAACAATTATTTTCGGTTATCAAAAAAAAAAAAATATTTTCAGTAATTTTTTTTTGGTAAAGCAAAAAGAATGGAGAGGATAAATCTGGCATTACCATCCGTAGGCTCCCACTCCATCCCAAAAATGCTCGATTCAAGTACTTAATTTTCACAGTCTTTCTACGATAAGTACGTTAACCTGATATCATCAAGAAACCAACTGATCAGAATGGAAAAGCGGAATGATCCCGGTCTCTCACTCATCCAACTATCATGATTCAAGAAATAACTCCTAAATTTAATCGAGTCTTCCACATAATTATATCTCGAATCCATGACCTGTTGATATTTTTAATAATTTTATAGCTCCAAGTTTGAACCATGTATGTCCCTTATTAACGGGGAAAGATTTCTTCCCTCGTTTTTCCTATAAAACAAATATATTTTTAATCTATTTTTTAGGTGCATGATTGTTATAAATTTTTTGCCATACTAGAATGAGCACGATGCCCTTACTTGTGATGGAAGGAAATTTTTGATGCATATGTCCATCAAGCGAAACCAATTTGGGTTCGAGATGAGATAGCTTAACAACAAAGCAAGGAACATTATTCCATTATGTCCCGGATCACATGTTCAAGGAAATGGAAATACTGTTTACTTTTTAAAAGATAAATTCTAATATCTCATTTTCCAAAAACTGTTGAATTAAAAGCTGACATTTGTATGGTCACAATCCGGTTTGGTGCCTCCTTTGCATATTAAGTCCAAGACTGTATCTCTCTAAATATTGGGATAAAGAATTATTAGTAAAGTCTCACTAGCATGTACAGTAGTCCATCTAAAGGGTTGTAGGTCGTTGCTAGCATGACTACAAACTTGACCTGAGCTTGTTTGGATTAAGAAATGGGCCAAACTCAAAAATTTTTTTAGGCTTATTCTGTAATCTAGTTTGAAAGCTTTGGAATTTCGGAAACAACAGTGAGAAAACTTATGCTGTGACCCTTTCATGCGTTAATTTAATTGAAAATTAGCCAGGCAGACATGATCGAGTATCTACTGGCAAACTCTATTTTGAGCTCGATCTGACCTCAAATGCCGCTTTACAAACAATATTTAAATGAACATGAGCAGATTTGCATCTTGTTTTTAATTATAGTCTGTGGAACCTTGTGATCTTGATGCTGGTAACTTTACCGGGGTATATCCTACTTTCACCGGGATCCTTTCTTAGATAAATCTGTCTCATCCTCTTACACACCAAGTTTTTAAGATCTTGGGAAACTAGAAGGTTTATTTTAACCCCAGCTTCCAACCAGATCAAACCTAAAGTTGGTGAATGTTTCTTTTGCTAAAACTTTGATCACAAGCGTGGTGTCCTCTAGTGAGGGTGCATCCTGGGGCAGGCTTTTCCGTAAGTAAAAATTGACAAGTGCATGACAGAAGGTCATGCTAGCCTGAACTGGTACGATTTCCAGGGGACAAAAAAAAAAAAAGGAGGTGGGGGTTTTCGATACCTAAAAGAGTGCAGGTTACTTTCGATATGAAAACAGCGAATGCATCCACTGATCAGCCTCTTTCTTGGAAAAGTAGCATAAGAGCCACCTTCCCGATAGATGAGTATTAAAAGTGCGAGTAGGATGCAAATAGATTAGATTATATCAGGTTACGAGTGATATTGATTTGTTTCGATTTTTGTTCAAATTTTAATATTAAATCAAAATTCAATCTATTAAAAAATTGATTCATATCGGATCGGATCTACTATAAAAATTTTTAATCCAATGGATCATTCGATTAGATCAAATTTATAAATAATTCAGTTCTAATCTAAAAAATTAGATCTAAATATGATCCGGATAAAATATAGACAGCGATATTTTAATTATTACATATCTAACTATTATTGACAATAAAATAGATAACAAATTGTTGCCGTCCGGATCGTCGTGGCCTGCAGCTCTGACGTGTCGCGGACGCGCGCGTCGGGTTCCTGTATGACGCTTGGTCCTTTGCTCTGGTCCACTCCTTGGTTGGCTGTCCTGCAAAATAGAAGAGACCTGAGCCGGGATTCCAACGGGGACACTCCGACAATCAAGTTAGTGTGGAACGATCTAGAAGAACATAACCTTTGTGACGAAGAGCTTGGGGTCTTTCCACGTAGAGGGTGAAAGATAGAACTGAGATGTAAAGACAATGTATAGTTGGGATCAGAGAGCTTGGGAGGTTCTGCTAGCTGATTCCCTGCCCGTTAGCTCTCTGTCTCTTATCGATTACCTTCCTTCCCTTTTTGGGATTCTTTCGTCCATTTTATATGAGAACGATGGCCCAGACCAAGTCCGTGGCTTTCCTGGGATGTCCTTTTTTCGGTGCCCAGTTTGGAGGGGGTCTTTCTGTTGTCCGCCTTCTTCTCCCCTTCAGACCAGTCCTTTGAAGGAGATTCTCCTATTGGGGGTTGCTCGTCGGCATGGCACAGACCTTGTCCCTTTGATGGTGCAGTTCCCCGTGGGAGGGGCGAGCACCGTGCCGCTGAGCCCCAAGCCACGATGGAACATTTCTATTCCCGGAGGGACCATCGGAGCGTCGTAGGGCTTGTGGCCTTAATGGAATACTCTTTTTGGAAGAGGTTCAAGTTTTATGTCGCGAGGGCTGAAGCTCCCGGTTGCACGATTGTCGACGTGGCGACACGCTACAGGGTCTGGGATCTAAAGGAGCACACCTTGCGCAAAGCATGCATGTGGCACATTGCAGAACTTGAATTTATGGCAGGGCATGCGCCACCTCCCAGAGGTTGCAGGTGGATGAGAACCCCCTTGCTGTGGTTTGAATTTCTGTTGATCCTTCCCTCCTTTGCTACTGGCAAGAATTCTGACCTCCACAAAGTAGGGAAAAGATTCGCTTCGGGAGCCCCACCTCGAGAAGCATGAGCACGATCCTGATCGGGAGCTAGCCTCAGATAGAGGGTTCGTCCTATGAGCACGACCCCGGCAGGAGGGCTTGTCTTCGCAGCATGAGCATGATCCCGGCAGGAGGGCTCGTCTTGGCAGTAGGAGCATGACCCCGGCCGGGAGTTGGTCTTGGATGGAGAGCTCGTCCTATGAGCATGACCCCGACTGAAAGCTAACCTCGACAGGAGGGCCCGTCTTGGTAGCATGAGCATGCTTCCGGTCGGGAGCTAGCCTCAGACGGAGAGCTCATCCTACGAGCACAACCCTAGTTGGGAGTTGACCTCGATAGGAGGGCTCGTCTTGGCGGCATGAGCACGACCCTGAGAAGGAGCTTACCTCGGTAGGAGAGCTTGCCTTGGCAGCATGAGCACGACCCCGACCAGGAGCTAGCCTCAGACAGAGGGCTCGTTCTATGAGCACGACCTCGGTTGGGAGATGACCTCGGCAGGAGGGCTTGCCTTGGCAACATGAGCACGGCCCCGATCAAGAGCTGGCCGCAGACGGGGGGCATGTCCTATGTGTTGGGAAATGTGTCCCAAAGTCAATTTCTACTGTAGACAGTTGTACATTTGATGTAATTGTTTATGAATTATATTATTGAATAAAATATTTATTTTGGCAGTTCATCACCATTTCATCTTTCTGAAATGAGTTCTTGAGTGATGAAGTCCTTAGGACTATTTATATGTGATATAGAGAGAATATATCATATAGTCCTAAAAATTATTCGCGACCAAATGATACACTTATTTCAGGATGATAGTGTATCAAGTATAGGTCGTTGTGTGCCATAGTCGTTGGTTGTCCTCTTAACCAAGGAGTGTGGAGATACTGGTATGGCATGCAGATGTTGTGTTTGACATTTCATCGAACGTGACCCGTCTGTATTTTTTCTGTCTAGAGTTTTGATATGGACGTAGTTATCCCTCATACATGAGATCGTCATGGTAGCTTGCGAGCAACTCACTGTACTTTCGTGCTGGACTACCTGGATTTCTAATCCATGGACGGAAGGTTTCTGGGTACAGTTAAGTACTCGTGTAGTAGTGATTGGATCAAGATGGGATTGACCCCTCCAAAGTGTTTGGAGCAGATATCTTACTGTGTTTTCAATTTAGCAAAACCTTGGCCAGGGTAGTCTCTGTAATGTATTACAGGACTTGTAAGGTTGAGACACATTATTGATGGACTTTATGGGTTGGGCAGTTTAACCCTAAGACTTTCTGAGCATTGAGGTCAAAGGGATTAATTACAAGGTTTTCATATCTCCTGATTCTTGATTGTTGCTCTGTAACTTCGACCTATCCGGACGTCGGGTGTCATTGCTAGATGGCGACTTTGACTGGTATTGAAAATGTTCCAGTGCTACCGGCTTAGTGTTCGAACCTATGGGGTCACACACCATAGGGATTTCTACTTGATCTAGTGATCGGAGAACGATTGGGAATCGTTCATGGACTCACAAAGGAAAAGTGTTTTTCTTTACCCAAGTGTCGATACTTGATATTCTTGAAAGTGTCGACACTTATGTAAGTGTCGATACTTGTTGATTTCGCAAGTGTAGACACTTGATGTCACAAAAGGTAATGACATAAAATTTTCACTAATAGTTGGTGATGCATGGAGGTGAATTAAGTAATGTGATTACTTGATAGCCTAATTTGATTGAGCTATAAAAATCTAGAACGAATCAAATAAGATTTGGTTCAAGATAGGTTTGGGTCCAATTGGGTTGAACCCAATGTATGCACACTTGACCCAATTGATTTCAGTTATGAACTGAAATTAATTAAGACATTAATCTGAATTTAAATAAGTTTAAATTCAGTTTTGGGGAGTTATGTAACTTCCCATGACCATAAGTCCCCATAACTACCCATTACCACACCATTATCACCCATAACTTCCCACTCTCCCTCTCCCTCTCCATCTACATAATGGGCTGAAATGGGAGGACGAAAATAAGAGATAATTCAGCAAAGAAATGCTGGAAAGATCAAAAGGAAAGAAAGAGAAGAAACTAGGAAAGGTTCTAGTTTTATGGTGTGAGGATTTTTTGAAAAGAGTGTGCATATTTGTACCTAGTGATCTAGGTCTTAGGATTGAGTGTTTGGGAAGGGTTCCAACGACTCATTCTCCACCTCTTGAGTTTCTTCATTCATTCGGAGAGTCCGGCATCGAAAGAAGAAAAGGAGTCCCGATCAAATCGTTCCACAACAAGCTAGCACTTAGAGTGGAAGTAGATTTTGAAAGAGCCCTGGTGTGAACCACCTGTAGAGGCCGGACATGTGTGCGGCTAAGCAGAGTTCTTCCTCCTACTCCTGGATCTTTCGCAGCGGAGAGCGTCTCCATTTCATACGAGGTATGGTTTACATATATAGATATGTTGCTCTGAAATGTTCATAGCATGAGTTCATGATTTCATAGTCTATATTAATCATTCATGCAAGATCTTGGGCTAAGTAGCATAGAATAATTCTAAAAGCATGCTTAGATTAAATGTTAATCCATTTATCATGCTTCCGCTGCATGTCATTTTGATTAAGTTTTAAAATAGAAAGCATGCTCGCTACTAGTTTTCCTTTCACTATGAGCACGACCTCGGCTAGGAGTTGACCTCGATATGAGGGCTCGCCTTGGCAGCATGAGCATGATCCCGACCGGGAGCTGACCTCAAATGGAGGGCTCGCCCTATGAGCACAATCCCGGCTGGAAGCTAACCTTGGCAACATTAGCACGACCCCGGTCGGGAGCTGGCCTCAGATGGGGGCTCGCCCTATTAGCACGACCCCGGTTGAGAGCTGACCTCGGCAGGAGGGCTCGTCTTGGTAGCATGAGCACGATTCCGGTCGAGAGCTGACCTCAGACTGAGGGCTCGCCCTATGAGCACGACCCCGATTAGGAGCTGACCTCGGCAGAAGGGCTCGCCTTGGCTCTTTGTTTGGCAACCATGTCCAGGTAGCGGTTCTCTTGCTAGCGCAACCACCAACAGGGGCTCCACATCAATGAATGTGCCACATCACAAATAATATTATTTTCAAAATAAATTAAGATATAAAAATATTATAACTCTACCTCTATATTAAAAATAAGTTCCATGCAAATTTTAAATTATAATTTAAAGGTCTAAATAGATATAATTCTAACAGTAATAGTATATTCGAATTGGATCGGATAGGGTCAGGTCCAAATTCAGTAAATCCAGATCCGATCCAGAAAATGGAATGGATCTAATTTTACTATCTAATCCGAATCCATGGATCCATAAAAATGGATTGGATTGGATCTAAATAGATCGGATCGGGTTGGGTTCGAGTTAACTCGACCCATTTACAGCCTTAAGTACGAGGGATGGATATCCCTCCATCACGTTCGTGCTGTGCTGTGAAAGTGATATGGAGATGATGGTACATATATTTGTTCCATTATTCAGGAGCTAAGCAAGTGCGGAACCTGTCTGTGTGCCTCCAGGGTGCCAGCATAAATCCTCCTTTCAATTTTTTTTCGAGGGATTATGCATGGTGATTCTTTTAATCAAGAAATATCAAAGCAGCGCATATAGTATACTGTATCTAATTAGCCAAGAATGGTCATGTAATTAGGAGCAAACAATAGTTCACCCGATTTATCCCGGAGGGAGCTTTGATCCAAGTTAAAGAAATCACCAATCTCTTCTTCAACATAGTGACTTTGATAGATCAAGATACCGGGAACTCTCTTTGTGCATAGAGAGATATGTAGTTTTCATCACTTGGAAGTCCCTATCTCCGGTTTTCTTCAGGTCAACTTTGACCGTAACGGGACTAGTGATAGTAGTGGTGCTGGTTTTGTGATTTATAGTGCCAATGCAAGCCTTGTGGTAGTGTAAGGAAGTCATCTCTTTTGGCACATCGGTCCCTGGAGCCAAACTAAGAGGAGCTTCAACGGATATCATCTATAAATAGCAAATCTTTCATGATGATTGACTAATTATTGAGGGAACCTTAAAGGATGGATCTAGTACCAAGTGAAAAAGGCCCGCAACCATCCATCATTGTATGATAATTGAAAGATTCTGAGAAGTTGCATCTTACTAATCGTTCAAGATGTATATCATAAGACGAGCAATGTGGTAAATTAGATTATTTTTTCGGGCACAATATATGGATATACGCATCCTCGGTTTGTATGGACAATTCATTTTATAAAAATAATAAATTAGCAAAAAATATATACTAAAAACTTTTTGTTCATTAAATTTTTTTTTAATAATGATATTTGACTGTATAGCATTTTATCAGCTTGTTCAAATGCGCAGATATTTTATAATATAGTCAAAGATTGGGATTAATTTCATATGGGATGGGATTGATAAAGTTTTCCCGCACGCACATACTTCAAAATATTATTATTATTATTATTTATTTTTTTTTTTGGATAGGATGAAAAGGACCCGACGGATGGGCGAAGCCTTTCGATGAGGATATATCACAAGGTATGGCAAATTTTTGTTTTGAGATTGTACTCTTGAAGTTTTTCTCGGATTTTATGATGAATTATAAGAGAAAAATAGCTAAGCTTCAAAAAAAAAAAAAAAAATCCCAACCATCAATAATCAATTAATCGAGCAAAAAAATCTGAAGGCTAGCTTTTTCAGGTGCATCATTGCCTTTGAACAGCACAGATGCACGGCGGCAATTTGAGCAATGGAGCCACAAGAATTTATGAAAAGTTTAGAGAGAGTTTGATTAAAAAAATAATTAGAAAGAAGGAGATAATTTTTTTTTTTTTTTAAAAAAAAAAATCTGGAAGCCAGCCCTGCAATCGTTGCTCAGACCCCGTGTTCGAAGTGGCAACCCCTGTGGATGAAAAGTACAACCGGTGATCTCATCAAATTTTGTTATTTTCTTAAAAAAAAACTTAATTTTTTTTTCAATTAGATTTATTATATTCGAACGTATCCTAACTGCAACATTCCGCAGAATTTATGCTCCCCAAATTATGATAGAGGAAGTATACATAGTTTCCTCAGGCTTGCTCCTGCATGGAGATTGGGCCCATAATCTAAATGAGGTCCTGCACGAGGCCCGTGGAATGGCTGCTTCCCTGGTCCATCCTATTGCCCAGGCCACGGCCCACAGGGCTAAGTATGTGCCACCAAGGAGGCCATTTTCCAATCCAATACCCTAACCCAAGCCCAAGTATTTCGTTATTCATACTGCATAAGACCAAACTAAAGCAGGCCAGAGGGCCGCTTTAGCGACAAATAAAATAGCATAAGATCGTAATGTTCATCATCTAACTCTCTTTTCTGGCAGCAGAATGCATTGCACCAAAATTGACTCCTATCCCGGAGAAATTATTGCTTAGAACTATTCGATGACATGAATTTTGGACCATCCAATAAATCATCGCTATATCATTTTGGTAGGATTAAAAAACATCCAATAGAATTTGGATTAGAAATGACTAACCATAGTTAATTGAATACTTTATTTTCATTCATACTTTTTGAATGATATGATAACATTTTATCGGATGGTCTAAAATCTATGTGAAAGAATAGTTCTAACCAATAATTTTTTCTTGTTTTGACATCCTTTTCTCGTGAAAACTAGTTTCTCTTCCAAACCATCATGCTATGCCGAGTGGACCGAACTTACGAGCATTCTAGACTTGTTAGGAGAGAAGGAAGCATGCATACCGAGAGAGCTACTCCGCTAGTTTGGTTGGGTAGGCATCAAAGGACTTGCATAAGTATATACAGAGGGTTGTGGAGCTCCTAGGACTTCTTGATATTGAAGCCTACAAGTTTTAGCACTGCCAATCTCATAGTTGTAGCATTCCTAACATCAAGGCTGCATGCATGGGTCCCAAATCCAAACCCAATCTCCAAATTACATAGGACTCGTTTCCTGCAAAACTGACCCAACCTAGTTGGTTTTGGAAAGGATACACTTTAACCCAGGAAGATTTACTTCATTAGTTCAGGTCTGCTGCCTGAACCTAACCGCATCAGAGACCCAAAAAGACGAAAGACTCTCCAAGTGATGGACTGGATTTGAGTCGAGCTGGACGAGTCCCAGTCCAATCAGTCACTTGGATCCCTAGGTTTTGGAAGCCCAAGTAACGGATAAAATGGAAAATATGTAACCTAGAATCAGTGCAAGTAAAAGCCTAAAAACAAGGGTCCCAAGCTTAAAGCAACGATAAAGGCTCGGAATGACAGGCACATATACAAGTCCTTGGACGGTTACTCTTCTAAGACCTGGATTGCTAGGACCATAATAGAGTAATGGTCTTATTATCCTGGATGATGCATATGAAAGTTGATGTTCTTCATTTTTTTTTAAAAAAAAAATTATATTTATTTATGTATTTAGATTTTTTTTTTTTTTTTCTCTGTTTCTGAATGCCGCTTTTGTCCTGGAGTCAGAACTGCAGCGAAGCCAGTGCAGTGCAGGCTGGGAGATTTTTTCATTGATGGAAGTAACAAAACAAGGCTAAGAATTTGAGTGTGTTCATAAAGTCAAAAGGCACGCAATTAAGTTGATAATCACCCGAGACTTTAAATGATAATTCAGCTAAAACTGATACATAAATTAACATCAAAATAGTAGTTCTTACGAGATCACAGCTTTTGGACTGGAATTGATGTGGCCAAAACAAGAGCTTATATTATCTAAAAATATCATGAAAATTTTACTTCTTTTTCCTTTAAACAGGCTGATTGAAAGCCAATGTTTTGTGCTTAGGTTCTCTATAAAAATTAAACCAGGATGATTCTTTTGTTCAATTGGAAAGCAGACCTTGTCCAAGCTTGCCACTCTGGTTACATGCTTATCTGAATGCCTAACGGCCACTCATGCGACACAAATGGCATTTACCATTATTTTAAATAAGGACTTCACTGACAGGTAATTCCACCAGAAAAATTCATAAAATTTATCAGAATATATATTTCTATCGGATTTTCTGATAGTTTCTTATCTGTTAGAAAAATTATGTCAGTATTTTTTTTTTTTTTGACAGGTCATATTCGTCAAAAAATTTGCTAATGAATTTATGACATATAATCCATTAAAAATATACTTTCCGTATTATCCAACAAATATTTTTTTTTAGCAAAAAATATAATTCTGACAGAATTTTATAATAGGTAATCTGTCAAAAATATTTTTGCAATTTATCTGTCAATAAATAGAAAGAAACTCAAATACAATAATGACAGATTTTTGATAAATAATCCGTCAAAAATATTTTTGACAAACAATCCATTAGAGATTTTTATAAAACTTCATCCTTGTTTTGACAGATTTTTTATCAGAAAGCTTTTTAATGAAATACCTGCCAGAAATATGTCATTATTATATTTAAGTTTCTTTCTATTCACTAACAAATAATTTGTCATAAATTTCACTGATAAGAAATTTATCAAAAATCTATCAAAACTTTATAAACCCGCATGATTTTCAAATTTCACAAAACAAAATACGGAGATTCACTTGATAGTATTTAACCAATTACATATTAAAGATTTAAAGCTTACTATCAATATATTAAAATAAGTCAAATACCATATAATAAAAATTCTCCACATTCTTATAAAAATATATTAAATCCAAAAGTATCAATCAAACTAAATCACATATATAAAAGTCTAGTTAATCAGCTACTACATAATCATTGCCATTAGAAGAAGAAGGCAAAAATTAGCCTGAATGTGGTACCTTAATGTCCCTTGAACATGTCCAAAGTTCAAATATATGAGAAATATAAGCTGCCACTCGTGCTTTAACTTGTGCTTTTATCTCAGTAGTCTTTGCCTACAAACACTTCTCTATCCGTTTGTTGAGTTCTCTTCAAATTATTCCTGTGTGCGAGGCAGGAATAGGATGCATGTAGAAGGACCTCCAAGTATACATGTTACTTTTGCCGTGGATCCAAAACTATATAATCAATTCTTCTTGGGACCTCTAATTACTTTTATCCCTGCATAAGCATCAAAAGAAAGCTATAATGAGATATCATCACCATACTTCACCAAAATAGTCGATTCATAAGACTCCTACAAGTATAATAAATATATAATTTTTTTAATAAATAGTGTATTAAAATAAAATAAATAAATGATTTAAAGCAACTTTGTTTGATTTCACATCAATATATTCTGACTTCTCCTTTAGCCTATGAGTACGGCCAAATAACTCTATATGATTCGGTTCTTTACCATACTCTTGCATCTACACTTAACAGCACATGATATTATTAAATAGTAAAAATATTTAATATCAAGTACCTAAAATATTTAAAATTATGTTTATAACACAAGAAAAGAAAGAATAAATGTAATAAAGATAAAATAATTTCATAAATACGTTCTTTTGTCACGTATCAATAGAGCTATTAAAATGCACTGTACCCCATGGGCCATCCATTTGGCTCTATAAATGGGTCGGGCCGGACTGAGAGCAACTGGCCCATTTATGTAAACGATCTTTTTGGCCTATCCCCTATAGCCCATGGATTGACCTGAGTTAGGGTTGGGTTAGCCCGTGGGCCAGGAAATTAAAAAAACTTAAATATTTGGAAGTCGCTATCCGAGCTTTCCTCATTTCCCAACCATGGCGTCACCAGCCGGCACACACTCGCAGTCGGAGTTCTCCACCGTCTCCATCGCCGCCACTGCCTTGCGACCTTAGCCATCTCCGCTGCCACGTCTATAGGCTCAGGTAGGCAACCCAAGAGGGGGGGTGAATTGAATTTTATAAAACTTTTGTACTATTTAAAATATGAACTAAAGCAAGTATGTGCTGATGCAATTCAAGTGCTTGTGTATTTCAAATAAATGCAGCGAAATTAAAGAAATAAAAGCACAAGGAGATCAATCACATAAACACAAAGATTTATAGTGGTTCGGTGCCAACCAAGCACCTACATCCACTCCCCAAGAACCCCTTGGGAATTCCACTAAGTTTGGTTTTATAACTTAGGCTCACCAACAACCTTTACAACTTGTTTTGTCTTCGGGCTCACAAGTCAAACCCTAGTTGGTTTCAAGGCTCACCAACAACCACCCTTGGTTTTACAGAATAAGCAAGAACCTAAACAACTTGTTTTGGCTTCGGGCTCACAAGTAAAATCCTAGTTGGTTTCAATGCTCACCAACAACCATTTTGGTTTTCAAAGACTTACCAAAAACCTCTTTGATTTTCCAAGGCTCACCAAAAACCTTAAGTAAAATAATGTAAGAGCAAGCATAAATGAATACAATAAAAGCTTTCTAAAATAAAGCAAATATCTTTTTGAAGCACTTGAATGCTGATGAAGATCTTGTCTTCAAGTTGATGAAGTCTTTGATTGATGCTGTAGATGTAAACTTTGAATGCTCTCTCTGAAACTTGGAAGCATTGTCCTTCCCTTGCTTTGTTGTAGTGCTAGTTTTCTTGTACGAGCTCTGGCAATCATTACAATTGACAAAAATTAATTTTATAAATTAGTATGGAATGGTTGTATACCTTCTTACCTAGAATCTGTCATTTCTCTTCAACAAGGATTTGGTCTAGGTTTTTTTTTTTTTTTTTTTTTTTTTTTTTTTTTTTTTTTTTTTTTTTTTTGTCACAACAAAATTCTTTTTGGTCCGGTCGTCGTAGACTCGCAGCCCCTCCAATGGCTCCATCATAATATTCATATCCTCGGAGGAGGCAAGACCGACGGGAAGAGACGGGACCGTCAGGCCAGGGAGGGTGCAAAGGAGGTGGTGTGGGAGGCGAGCCAGGAGTCTATGATGCAGACCAAGTGGAAGGCATGGCAACAGATGGTTAGCAGCCATATGACATCCCCCCGGCCGGTGAACTCGATCTACCAGCACACGGTGCACTCCACCCCGCAATCCCCTCCTGCACGCCCCTCACCATCAAGTACGACAACATCAGGAATGATGCGATGATCGCCGGATCCAGCCACGGCTCGCCGTGGGTCTCCCCATCGCTAGCCAATCCTCCGCCCCCATTGTCGTCGCCTCCTCCAGCACCGCTATGAGCAAGCCAGGTGGAGGTGTAGTGGAGGTCGCAGAAGAGGAAAACAGAGAGGAAATAAAGCAGGATGAAGATGGGGAGGAGCATGGGGACAGAGTAAGATGAGGAGCCACCGTCGATGGACTTTGCAGGAGGTTGGTCGAGAGGCGGTGGCTCCATTACCGAATTCATCGGATTGATGGGTATGTATGTAGCTCTCTCTCTCTCTCTCTTGGTCACCTATTGGTTTGGAGAGAGGGCACTGTTTCAGGGCCGGCTGGAGTAAAGATTATTCTCTTTCATCCCAATATAAATTTTGAACAGTTAGATTTTCACGGTTCATAATATTTTTAATGAATATATATATATATATAATATTATCCTATATTATTAGATTTCGGATCTATCGGAACTGGATATTAATTAAATATCTAAATCTTATATATTTATATTATAGTTAAATGAATCAAGATTCGGATAAAGGAGTACGATATTAATACTAGACCCGAACCCGTTAACAACTCTATCCAAATCCAATCTGAAAAATAGATTGGGTCCAATTTAGAATCTAACCTAGGCTTTTGGATTCTTGAATACGGGTTGGATTGGGTCTAAGCATGTGAGGTCGGGTCGGATCACGAGTTAACCTGATCCATTTATAACCTTATATATAAAAAAACTTTATGAGCTTCAATTGGATGGAAGGCCAAGAATGATATGGATCCTCCACGTGTCGCCTGATGCTTACTTGTTGGCAGGAAATGTCTTATCTCTTTAAATACAACATTGTCGTTTGCTCTAAGGCATGCCATGCTACATTAATGGCAGCATGGATTGTTGTGCAGGTTTGGGCATGCCTCCCTCTTACTTAGATATGGCAATGATTTGGGATTTTAAGATGTGATAAAGAGTCTAGCCACTTGTTGAAGGTCATGACTGTGAGCATTGGAAAATTTTACCTGTATATATATGTTTGAATGGGCATATTACTTGAGCGTTCTCAAGGTATCTGAGGCCTGATTAGTTGGAAGAGCTTTGTTTCGGGCAGTTCCATCTAATGAAGGAGTGCACCTGATGAGCCTGGGATTGTAAAGTTGTAGGGGTCAGCTCGCTCTGGGGTCGGATGACCGGTGAATGTCATCCTGCATCGTTTGGTCAAGGGACCCTTCCATGTGAATCGATTAAAATTATCACATGCCGGGCGTGCAACGATACCTGAAGAGAGGTCGACAAGCATTTATGGGGCCTTTAGGCACTATTTCCAATTGCTGTTGAGACCCACTCGGATGAAGATAACTGATGGCATTTGATGCGGCTCAGCTAGTCAGGGCACTCCTCATGGATGGGTAAAGGGCCACTGCTTGCTGAGCAGGTGACTCATTTTAGAAAGTGGTCGGTGATATCTAATGCTTAGGTACTACTGATGCTCCCTCGAATGCAGGTATCCGTCGATTGACCAGGTTTGATCAGACGAAGCGGGTACTTCTTTTCTAGTGAGTGATCAGGCAAGCGAAATGATCGAACATCCTGACTATGCTGCCATCCTTGCTTTGACCAGGTTATTTAAAGGCCCTTGTGCTGGCTCAGGCAGGGAGGCGTTCTCCTTGTCGACGAAGGGTTGGTTGAAGTGTCAAGCCGATCGGGGGTCAGTAATGTCATTTTGCTCGATGACACTAGAGAGCCTTCTATGGTTTGGATCCTTGTCTAATGAATGATCGGCAAATGTACTATTAGATTGACAGGCTATTTATACTAGTATGGACCTCATATCCCTAGCCCGAATACATTTTCCATCAATAATATTTTTTTATTTTTAAAAAATCTTGCTAGTACCAAGGAATATCCTTTGATGAAAGGCTAATTTTTTGTAATATAAACTCTAATATCATAAATTCTTATTAACGAAATCCTCAAATATGAGAACTTTGAAAGGATCAAAATTCATTCATTGAAAAAGAATCAAATAAAATTTTGTGAAAAAAGATCTTACCTTTTAATATTTTATCTTTCTCTTATTTTCTCTAATTTTTTTGAAGTTTTTCTTTGATCTTTTTGAAGTTTTTAGTGAGTTTTTGAAGTTCAAATCTTTGATGGCTAAGGAAAGAAGTAGGCTATTCAAGAATTTGAAGTTCAAATCTTTGCATCTACCTATTTATAAAAATTCAAACTTTTTGATGGATAATCCATCAAAAAATTACTTTATATTTGTTAAATAATTTTTGACTATCTTTCTATTAAAAATAGCCATTCAAATAACTTGAAAATTATTAACACTAATTTCTTGATGAATAATTTATTAAAAAATTACTTTATACTTCTTAAATTATTTTTGATTGTCTTTCTATCAAAAATAACTATTCAAATAATTTAAAATTATTGACACCAATTTCTTAATAGATAATCTGTCAAAAAATTTACTTTATATTTGTTAAAATATGTATGACCATCTTTTTGTCAGAAATAACAATTCATTGTTGGGATATGATAGATTTAACCTACTTATGTTGATTCGGTGAGGAATGAACTTGGTTAATCAAGTAATAGATTGGTGCCCAAATTCTCAAAATTGGTCAATGAGCTGATCAATACCCAAGGGACGTAAGGCCGATCGATGAGCCATAAGGCTGATCAATGCCAAAGAAGCGCAAAGCCGATCGATAAGCCATAAGGCTGATCAACATCGAAGAAGCGTAATGCCGATCGATGAGCCATAAGGCTGATCAACGCTGAAGGAGCGCAAGGCCGATCGATAAGCCATAAGGCTGATCAACGCCCATGCGGTATGAAGCTAACTAATATTCAAGAGCCACCAGGCTGATCCATGCCCAAGTTGATCTTGATGATATGCCGACCAGTTTGTCAAAGAAAGGATGATGAGTGCTGCACGTGCTCGTCCACTAACAGACTAATCGTTTTCGGTTTTCATTAGCTGGATTCGGTTAGGACTGTAGTCTATAAATACCAGTAGGTGAGAGGGAAAGGGGGATTCGAAACAGAGAAATTCCAAGACACCCTTTACTTGATTTTTTTTCCAATCTAATCTGTCTAGTCTAGGCTCCTGCAACGAACTTGGGCATTGGAATATTTTCTGGTCAAGAGCTACAAGAAGATGAAGAAAGCCCAGATCAATTAGCTTAATTCTACTTCAACAAGTCCGATCCAAGCTCAAATATCTTAATAATTTGTCTAGACACAACACCAATAATTTAAAATTATTGAAATTATATTTCTGATGGTAAATTTCATTAGAAATGTTATTGACAAATAATTAATCACTAAATTCATTACAAATATTTTAGTTTTTTTAAAAATCTAACAGAATTGGTTCTAACAAATGATCCATTAAAATTTCGTCATATGTTAAATATATTTTGTTATTGTTTTTTTAATAAAAATTTATCGATGATCCATCAGGAAATATTTATTAATAAAATTTCATGAGTGAGGTCTTTATTTTTAATAATATACCAAAAATGAATAATAGAATATCCCAGGATAGTCTTCCTTAAAATATATTGAATTATCAGTAAAATAATGTAATTTTTAATTTGTTGCAGTAACTGGCTTAAGTTATGAATTTGTGGCACGATGAGTTCGTTGACCAGAAATTTAAGGGGATCGAAGGGGTGGCTCAAAGGGAGCTCGGTATTTGATGGGCTCGGTAAAATCTCAAAATTATTTAGGAGAATGTACGGGTTCAGTTAGAGGACTGGTCTTGTCGCATCACGTGGTTTGACATGGATGCATGACCTTTTATTTTTCTTCTAATAAAGTCCGAGGATGTTGACGTCCCCCGCACAGCATCCAATGGCGCGAAGGGGTTTTTTTTTTTTTTTTTTTTTGGTCTTTTAGTAGTTGATTTGTTCTGATGCAGTACGTGGTTCAATAATTGCTGTTGAATGGAGATGCGGGCTATTCTTGTCCAGGATAAGCTAGTGATAAAGGCTTTGCCTTTTGTTGGAATACCGAGAGATAGGGATAGGTTCATATCCCCTAGACACATGGTTTTTTTTTTTTTAAATAATATTTTTTAAAATTTTACTTTCGTAATTAATGCCAATCCAAATATATCTATCGATTTAGATAGACGGTATCAACAAAATAAAATAAAATAAAATAAAATAAAATAAAAAATAAATGAAATCGCAAGTTTACAAAAAAAATAAAAAATAAAAATTTGCTTGAAATTACGGATCCAACCCATGATTTTTCCTCCATCTATTTTTATTTTAAATTTTAATAAAAATAAAAAACAAAAAAATTAATAATTTTTTTTAAAAAATAATAATAATAATAATAATAATATGATACTATAATAATTTTTTAAAATTATCATAACCTGCGATTTCGCAGTCCGTCGTCGATTCGACCACTGGTCTGATAGTCAATCCGACTCCGACCATTAATCTGATAGCCAGTTCGGCTGCTAGGTCGGTGCCAGTCCGATCGTCGGTCTAGCTACCAGTCCGGCTACCGGTCTGACAGTTGATCACCGGTCCGACAGTCGATCCGGTCGCCAGGATTCAGCTACCCGTCCAACCAAATAAAAAAATTAATAAAAAATTAGAAAAAAAATTAAAAATAAAAAAAATAATAATATGATACTATAATATTTTTTTTAAATTATTATAATCTGTGATTTTATAAAACGGTCACCGATCCGGCCACCAGTCTGATAGTTAGTCCGGCTCCGACCATCGATCCGACAGCCAGTTCAAGTGCTAGATCGGTACCAGTTCGATCGCCGGTCTAGCTGTCAATCCGGTCACTGGTTTGATAGTCGATCACCGGTCCGACGATCGATCCGGTCGCCAGGATCCAGCCACCGGTCCGATCGCCGGTCTGGCCACAGGTCCGACCATTGGTCCGACCACCAGGGTCAAGACGGACCAGCGATTTCAAACTCTTTTTTTTTAATTTTAGATATTTTAAATATTATAATTTATTATGTTATTTTAAATATTTTAAATATTTTATTATATTATTTTAAATATTTTATTATATTATTTAAATTTTGTTATTTGTTTTTTAAAATTTTATTAGGTTAAAGTTTAATTTAAAAAAAATATTTAAGGCAGCATTTAATATGGTGGGAATTTTTTTAATTACCTAAATACCTTTTTGAAAATAAACTACTAATAGTATTTTCGTAATTAAATCAAAATTTATGAATTGCATTTTTGTAATTAAATCAAATATTACGAAGGTATTTTGGAAATTAAATCAAAATCACGAATTCGTAAATTTTGATTTAATTTCCAAAATACCCTTCATAATGTTTGATTTAATTACAAAAATGCAATTCGTAAATTTTGATTTAATTACGAAATGTCATTGGTAATTTATTTTCAAAAGAATATTTAAGTAATTAAAAAAATTCCACCGTGATAAATGCACGCTTTTTTGAAATCGCGGGTTGAACCCGCGATTTCACTTTTCTTTTTTTTTTGCTCTGTACACCTAAATCGGTAAATACAACAGGATTTTTTTATTTTTTTTTATATTTTTTGTTTTGAAATCGCAGGTTCTATCCGCGATTTCAAATTTTTTTTTTTTGGGGAAGGGGTCCGTACACCTAAATCGGTAAATAAAATAGAGATGGCATTAATTTGGGAAATAAAAGATTAAAAAATATTATTTTAAAAAAAAAAACCCGAACACATGCACAAAAATAGGTGTACATAGACTCAAAATACAAACACTGACAGCAAGAGAGATGGAGAGTGCGACTCCCAATCGTTAATGTGCAGACTTGCCGGTCTATCTTCCTATTCAAATTAACTCAATCAAGAGAGCAACTAATGAAGCAGTAATAATTTCAGCCAGAACATTTTAGTTCCCTTCTTCATAATAAATTATTATTATTATTATTATTATTATTATTATTATTATTATTATTATTATTATTATTATTATTATTATTATATAGAAAAGAAATAGATTGATAAATTCAATCTAGCTATTCCCGTAGATTTCTATCTCGTCAAAAATATTCGATTCAAAGGGTTAGTTTTCGCAATCTTTCTCCATCCAAGGATGAGTATGTCAACCCGACATCACCAAATTGCTTGCCGGTTAAAACGGAGAAGAAGAATGATCCTGATCTCTCTCTCATCCAACTGAGTTTCAGAAAATAATTCTTGAATTTAAACGAGTCATCCGCAAAGTGATATCTCGAATCCCTGAATTTCATAATAAATTACTTAATTACATGCTTCATTGCAGAAGAAGAGTGGCGGGTCAGAAAAAAAAGTTGGTTAAAGAACGGGTATAAACTAATTTAACAAAGGATGACTTTAATTCTGGCTAAAACCACCGGTAAGATTCAACACACTCCAGAGATTTTGAAGATTTAAGGGCTTGTACTTCCACTGTTTTGCTTAAAAGAGGAAAGGAGGGGGAGAGGGGAGATAAGGGCCTTGTGGGATCTTTGCTTTCAATGAATGCTACTTCCACAACCTTGGCAGGGTTGGACCTTGGTTCTGCTTTATGTCTTTCTTTTTTTTTTTAATGCATTGATTTCATTTTCTGAAAGAATATTTGATGGTTCTACAATCTTTGACATTAACAAAAAGAAACAAAGGAAGATAGGGAAAAAAAAAAAAAGCAACTTGACTTCTCTATTGCCAAATAAAAGGTAGTTTTTTTTTGGGCGGAAAAAATAGAAGGTAAGTTTTAGTTCAGTAGACACGTGATTTTTTAAAGTCTGCTTTCCCAACTTTCATTATCTTTACTTTAATTTTGAGGAAAAAAAAGATACAAAGGTACAAATTAATTAGCCTCCCTGAAAGGTAAATGTAGAGATAACATATAAAGGGATTGGCCAAACTAAATGCAGTAACTTGTTTCTGTGAAATTCGTGCGTTGAAAACATGAAGGGTGGTGGCATGTCCATTTCACTACTTCTTGGATTTTTTTGTTTTTGCTTTGGCAAACAAAGGAGACAAATATACATAAACATGGTAGTCGCCAACTTTATTCCAAAACCAAACTTTACAAATTACAAAAAGATAAAAAAAAAAGGAAGGAATGTACAAATATCGCTTGAGCAAAGGATTCAAACAAAACCCTAGCTCCTATTTCTCTCAAAATCTGAAATTGAAAGAATATGATAACAAAACTCGAAAGAAGTAGTACCTGAGGTAAAGGGATCATGAAAGATCATCAAAAAAGACTTCTTCATCATAGTGGCTCAAAAAAAAAAAAAAAAAAAAAGAAAAAAACTTTGCAGAGGCTGAACCAAACCAAAAAGGAGATACGAAGAAAATGGCTTAGAAGTAGTATCTATGACTTGAGTAGGATCATATCAGATCATCCAAAAACTTCATCATTGTCCGAGCAAGGAGAAAGTTTGTTTGTCTGGGGACAAGCACACTGGTCAAACAAACAAGAAGATGGAAGCTTGGCATAAACAAAAACTTGGAAAAGATCATGGAAATTGTGGCACCTGCAACCAAGCTGCTGAATCTAGTGTTCATCTTTTCATTGAGTATCATTTTGAAATACCTCTACAATAGAACCGGAGCTTGTCCTCCCCCCCCCCCCCCCGCCCTTCCCTCTCTCTCTTTAACGAAGCTTTTCTTTTCTTGGATCAAACAGAATTTTCATTCTAGCATGCAGCCTGCAGCCATGTCTTTGTTGGCTACACTCTGCTGGTCCGTTTTGGATGAGAGAAACTCTCAAATATTTCTGTACAAAGCTAATTCTGTTGATTTTGTGGCATTTAAAGCATTGAGGCTTGTTATGTATTGGTCTATTCTGGCCAAGGATAAAGACTTGGCAGGTTACTCAATAATTTATGCCAAGCTTCGATCTTCTTCTTTGTTTGACCGGTGTTCTTATTCTCAAACAAACTGATTTTTCTCCTTGCTGAGGCAAAGATAAAGTTTTTGGATGATCTGATATAATCCTACTCAAGTCATAGGTACTACTTCAAAGCCATTTTGTTCATATCTTCTTTTTGATTTGGTGCAGCCTATGCAAGGTTATTTTTTTGAGTGACTATGATGAAGAAATCTTTTGATGATTTTTCATGGTCCCTTTATTTTGATTTCTTTGTAATTTGTACAATTTAGTTTTGGAATAAAGTTGGTGAATGCTGCGTTTATGCACAGTTGTCTCCTTTGTTTGTCCAAAAAAAAAAAAATCCCTAGAAGAAGTGAACTGGATGTATCACCGCGTACCCTATACTCTGCTTTCACTGCACCAATTTCACAGAAATAGATTACTACAGTCAATTTGGCCAATCTCTTTCCTCAAATATTTTACCTCTGCGTTCACCTTTCAGGAAGGCTATTTTGTACCTTCGTATCCTTTTGTTCTCATAATTAAAGTGGAGATAATGGAACTTGGGTAATCAGACTTTAAAAATATCGTACATGTTCACATTGACGAAGAAGCAAATGTATCAACGAAAGCATTTTGAAGCCTACTGAACTAAAACCTATCTTCTATTTTTCCACCAAAAAAAGGTACCTACTATTTGGCAGTAGAAAAGTCAAGTTGCACTCTTTCTTTTTTCTTTTTTTTGCCTTCCTTTCTTTCTTTTTGTTAATATAAAAGACTGTAGAACCATCATATATTCTTTCATAAAATGAAATCGATGCATCATAAGGAGAAAAGACATAAAGCTGAACCAAGGTCCAGCCCTGCCAAGGCTAGCTATGGAAGTAGCACTCATTGAAGGCGAAGATCCCAGCCCTTATCTCCCCCCTCCTTTCCTCTTTTAAGCAAAACAGTGGAAGTACATGTAAGATATGGGCCTGGGCTAAAGTCGGCGGACCCAGCAGACTTCAACCCAAACGAAAAAAAAAAAAAAAAAGAAAGAAAGAGGCGGAGACGGGAAGAAGACCGAAACAGGGGAGGGAAGATCTCCCTAACCGGCCGAAGTTTTCGCCGGAAAACTCGGTGGGAGAGTCGTGAGGGGAGTGAGAGGAGGTCGGCGTCGGATTCGTGGAGATTTGGGACTCGATGGTAGGGTTTTAAACGGCGAGGAAACTCTCATTTTTTCTTTAAAAATCCCTCACCGCCGCCCCTAGAGCCACCTCACGCTCTCTCTCCCTCTCCGACAAGCAACCGGAAGTTCTCCAACGCCGCCCGGTGAGTCCTTTCCTTTTATTTACAATTTTTGAGAGGATTTTTGTTGTTTTTTTTGGATTTTCCGGTTCGGTTTGATTTTGGGATGTTCACCGTCGCCGCCGCCACCGCCTGCCGTCGTCGGTCCATGAAGCAACTGCGGCAACCACCGTGGGTTGCCGGCAGTTGGGGGGGGGGAAAAGATCCGGTTCGGCCGACTGAGAGGAGACGCAGCTGTTCGGGAGAAAGAAAAAAAGAGAAAGAAAGAAAAGAAAAATGAAAGAAAAAAAAAAAAATATATATATATATATATATATATATATATATATATGATAAGAGGAGAGAGAAAGAGGAGAGAGAAGGAGGAGAGAAAAGAGGAGAGATAAGGAGGAGAGAGAAAGAGGAGAGAGAAGGAATGGAGAGAAGGAAGAGAGAGAAAATCAGGGATTTTTCAATATTTGAGAAAAATTGAGAATTTAGTTTTAATTAAAATTATTTATTTGTGGAGAGAATCAGTCTCCTGAGCGGGGATGCGTCGTGCCGATTTCGGATACGGAGTAGTTCAGGTGAGGATAGTTGGTTTTGAGAGGTAAGGACTTCTGGACTTGATCACCCGTAATATTAATATATTTTACATGACCTGATTTGATCCGAGCATATATTAAATATTTTTCATGCATGGTAGTTTTCGGATAACATGATTTGATTTCCGGGTTACGGAACGAGTTTGTTGTTAATGTTGTTTGCATTTGCCAAGTGATCTTGAAATGTGTTTGATCGTGATATCGATCGTTGGAAAGTGACATGATCTGACTATGTGAGAAGAAATGATAAAGTGTTAAGTGAACTGGTATTTGGACTAGCCATGCCACGGCGGTACCGTGGTTTCTCAATGTGCCCGTCACAGGCTGGAGTGTGACAATTTGTGTACCAGTCAAAGGCTGGAGTGTGACAATAGTGTGCCCGTCACAGGCTGGAGTGTGACAACAATGTGCCCGTCACAGGCTAGAGTGTGACAATAGTGTGCCAGTCACAGGCTGGAGTGTGACCATGGCTAGTCCAGAACCCTAAAGATAATGGTTAAATAATTGAAAATTCTAAAAGAAAAAAAAATGTAAAAAAATTTCCAAAGTTTTTGGTTAAACATGAAATCTGAATTGTTTGATTTCGTCATGTGTTATGCTAATGTTTTGCTGTATTCATATACATGTATAATATTATTAGTGATCATTTGGAACCTTTACTGGGCTATGTAGCTCACTCCCTATCATTTGTTTTCTTTCAGAGACCAGGATACTTAAAGAGGATCTGGGCTGGGCGTGAGACGGAGCTTCATAATTGTTGAGCTAGTTAGTTAGTTAGTTTCGATTACTGATGTTGTGATTCAGTAGACCATTTAATGACATCGATTTAAATACTGAATTGTAAATTTGTTATTGGATTGTTTATATAATATTAATGTAACTCGGATATATTTGAATTGTTGTATACCTAGGCCTTGCATAATCTCTAGGATAAAACCTAGAATTTGTGCGGCTAGTCACGTACCCGATTCCGGTACTGGATTCGGGGCATGACAGTACAAGCCCTTAAATCTTCAATCTCTAGGGTGCAATTAATCTTACTAGTGGTTTAAGCTTGAACTAACAATGAAGTCATCCTTTGTTAAATTAGTTTATGCCCCTTCTCCCAACCAACTTATTGTTCGGATCCGCTACGTACTATTCATTGGCAATGAAGTGTGCAACTAATTTATTATGAAGAAGGGAAATACAATGTAATTCTGGCCGATATTATTACTTCTTCATTAGTTGGTCTATTAATTAAGTTAATTAGAAGATGAAGATCGACTGACAAGTCTGCACATTGATGATTTGGAGTCACACTCTCTATCTCTCTCATTGTCAGTGTGTGTTTGCGTCCGTGCGTTCAGGGGATATGAACCTATCCCTATCTCCCAGTATTCCAATTAACAAAAGGTAAAGCCCCTATCAGTGGCTTATCCTGGACAAGAATTGCCAACACCTTCATTCAACTACAATTATTGTACCATGTACTACATCAAAACATATCAACTACTAAAAAGACCAAGAAAAAAAAAACCTAACGCGTCATTGGCTACTGTGAGGCATGTAATTGGGACGTAAATATCCTCTGACTTTATTAGAAAAAAATAAAAAGTCATGCATCCATTAATTTCAAACCACACGATGCATGTCGACAAGACCAGTCCTCTAATTGACCCCGTACATTCTCCTAAATAATTTTGAGATTTTACCGAGTCCATCTAACATCAAGCTCTCTTTGAGCCATCCCCTTTGATACCACTCCATCCTTCCTATTGGATCTCTGACCATACTCTCTTGGCACGAGGCAAAGTTTCTAAACAAAAAAATGACTCATCTCACTAACAAAACGATTTTTCCTGTTCTTTCCTTTTTCCTTCTGACTTTGTATCCGTGATTTATGCAAGTATAATGTGTCTGAGTTCATTGCAATCCCAGGTGAGAATTCAGTAATATTTGCTGACCGAAGAATGGCTGGTTTAGCAAGTTGCACTGAGGGCTGTCAAACTGGTTGGATAAGTTGGTGTAATCATTGCGCTTCTTTGATGGGTTCAACAATCCATCGTTCTCCTCTGAGTAAATGTCCGACATTCTCTGGCGCTTTAAATAGTTTTCAGCATTTGGAGTAGAGGGTTCTGCTTGGGGGAGCTGCTGAACTAAGTTGTATTTGCCACTGCTATTAATGAAGAGTTGGTTTGAACTTGGCTGACCCAAAATGGAAATATGGTCTGGTAATCCTGGTATTTCGGGTTGGTTGTAATCCAACAGATGTGAGAGTGAGGAGTAGTCCTCAAGCAATTCAGATACAGAGGAAGACTTATGCAGTCTTAAAGGGTTTTGTTGTATGATGTTTGTTAAGTTTGAGTAGTAGTTGTCTTCGATTCCCGAGTCTTCTTGCTCTCGATCCATTGGTGATGGAACTGATGGGATGTGGTTACTCTTCTTGTAGATTCGACAAAGGACCCAGTCATCCAACTGTAAATAGAGAGAAGCATAAGTGCACATCAATTGATATGATTAAAGTTAGCAAATATAAAGCAAAAGAGTTGCACTAATTGTATATTCTGAGAAAGCATCTATATGAAGTTAAAAGATCATTAACAATAAATTATTATTATTATTATTATTATTATTATTATGACAACACCAACCTTCTTAACTTAAATAGTCTCAGTCCAAGTGGTAGGTGGGCTAAAATATTGCGTTTAATCAATGAAACTTATCTGTAATACACCGACTGGTATTTTAGTCAATAACTACCGCGAAGCATCACTTGAAGTCCTTTTCATCAAACCCAGATCGAAAAAAAAAATGGTTGAGTTCATATCCACATGTTAGCCTATTTATTCAATAATATAGAGGGTTAAAAGGCAATGAACTCGATAACATTTCCAATCTAGTTAATCAAATGAAGGGTGTTTTTGTGCGATCTACACCCCGAAGGACATCCACGTACGCCTCACTTTCTTTAACCTGTAAGGGCTGTTTTGTCAATGACACTCCCAAAGGCCAAGACTTATGGTTTAGACTTTATGCAAAGAAAGAAAATATCTTGGAAGTACGGCAGCAGAAAGGAAAGAACGAGAGAAAAAAAGAAGGGTTCTCGGAGAAGGAGAAGTGGGATAATTAAGATCACTTCCTTACCCTCATGGAAGAGTCTCCAAACTTCATGGGCTTGTAGATGTTTCTGTTCTGAGCTTCAGCAAGGCGGTATTCATGCATGATCCAGTTGGTCTTCAAGCCCTTAGGTGGCCTGCCCTTGTAGAACACCAAGGCCTTCTTAACACCAATATTCTCATTCCCTTTGCTCGTACGGATCGGCTTATCAGTCCCAGTTGCCTTCCAATACCCAGATGCAGCCGCCCGGTTTGGCCGTATCCCGTTCGGGTACTTGCGGTCCCTCGGGGTAAAGAAGTACCACTCTCGATCCCCAAACGTCGCCTTAGCTGAAACATATTAAGAATCATGAACCACCAAACCATGCAATCATATAATTAATCATGAGAGAAAGAGAATGAGGCAAGCTAGTGTGCAACACATATTGCACTTTGACAGCTACTGCTGCTAAGGCACTAACCTGGAAGGTCCCATGGATCGAACTTATAGATATCGACATCGGCGATGATCGAAACTGGGCACGGCACCGACGATGCTCGATTCCTCAGGTAGTGATGGATGAGCTCTTCGTCGGTCGGGTGGAAGCGAAAGCCGGGCGGAAGCGACGTGGGGTTGGACATGGCGTCGGAGACAATGAAGGGGTTATGTGGCTCCTTCTTTCTATCCCTGTCTCTGTGAGAAGGATAAAAAAGATAGAAGAAAGTGGGAGAAGAGGAAGGAGGGTGGGATTGAAATTTTTGGGAGAGATGGGTGGGGGATGCTTTAATAGTTGCTGGTTTTGTCGTTTATTGGAAGATGGGTGCGAAGAGATTTTGGACATGAACGGAATTGTTGAATTTGTATACGGGTAGTGTGGGGCTAACACGTGGGGTTCATGGTTATCGCCGCAATCCCACCCCGCGCATCGCAGAGGGACGGGCGAGAGATTTAGAGGGGAAGATGACTACCCTCTGATGACGTCATATCCCAGGTGTCAGGGACACGTGTCGACCTGGATGTTGATTGCCGATCTAGACAAGTTGATGTGTTTTTGGATAATCCTGGCCATCCACGTAATGTGGTAGCACTGCAACAAGATCTAGCCCGTGTGCACTGTTTGCGACGGTCGCTGCGATCAACTTGGTTGGTCGGATTCTGGTCTTGGATCCTTATCCGGGCTTTCCGTTGAACCAGGATTTTCCCGCCGACCTGTAGATCTGGACCGTCCGATCAATGGAGCATCTGTAGACGGTCAGAAGTTTAGCACGACACTCCACTGGGAAAATTGGGGGCCATTGTTTGGACGGGAGCATCCGAGGAGCGCTCGTGATTGGCTGGTCGCCATCAATCGATGAGCCAAAAGCGAAGGTTGACTCTTCCCCTAGAAGACAATCGAGTTAGTTGTCAAAAAAAAAAAAAAAAAAGAGGCCTTTTATTTATTAATTCCGCGTACTATTTTTATTCTCTCTTTTCCTCTTATTTTTCTCCGACTCGATTCATTTGGGCACGCGAGTTAGGCTGGTTGGATATCTGGGAGGATAACCATATATGTTTCGTTAAGCACAAAATGTTGGTCAAAATCTTAAGATCGTGTCAAGGTGCCACGTGGTGATGAGTATCGATCCCGCTGATCGCTTGCATGGAACATAGAACATCCACATGCACGACGTGAAATGTGACACGTCGATGTAACAACGTAACATAGACGCGGTCTCAGATAAATCCAACATGTGGCAGCCGGTCATTCGCTGCATGTGATATTTTACGTAGTAAATCATCCGGCTGGCCGGTCCTAGCACAAAAGCATGCACGAAGGCCCCTATGGATTAAAAGTCTCGTACTCGTGCCAGCCAAAATCCCTCCCCGTCCCATCCAAGAAGGTGAGCTTTGTTTTGGTCAAAGTTTAATTTAGCGTTAATCCACGTGGCTAAACATGACACGCTTAGAACTCTTGAAGAACTAAAAAGTGCACCCTGCTTGTCTACGGTGGCACCGGTGCTTACTGATTATGAGGGGATTGGGAGGATTTGGAGGATTAAATTTATTTTGAGAACTAAAAGTTGGATCAGTGGCTGTCATCGGATTGGATGCTAGAACAAGCTACTTGGGATCCTACAATAGTATGAAAGGGGGAATGAACCGGAAGAAGGGGGTGTCAGTGTCATCCTCATCTCCACGTATATGCTATTTAAAGCAACTTTTGGTTGTCATCCATTGATTCTGGACCATTTTCTGATGATAGGTGTTATCCAGCTTGGCATGGAGGAATATAATCCACCTTGGACGACCACCAGCTTAAATTGATGATAACGACCGAAAACTATCATGCTTTTGGTCATCGGGATCAGGTTGTGTCTTTCCTGAAAGAATGATTGATTTATTTTTCCGTAACAGCAACTGCTAAGTCTATACTGCGTAACTTTCAAAGTATTTTATTTTATTTTTAAAACTATCTTTACAAATTTCATAGCGATTATTGCACGATCTAGTAATGTATTTTGTAAATATATATATATTGGTACAAAAGATACAATCCCAATTATTTGGTCAATTTCTAAGCTCCAAAACAAACTAAAGGAATTAACGATAAGGATGAAAAGGAATTTGAGAAAGCTAGCGCAAAAGCATCAAAAGAACTATGAAGAAGAATTCGGGAAAGCCAGCACAAAAGCGTTGAAAGAATCTGTTGGCTATCTTAAGCTATGAGCTATGAGCACCTTGAGAGAGAGAGAGAGAGAGAGAGAACCATCCTAATTATTGATTGACGTTTTACCAAAAAAAAAAAAACTATTGAGTGACTATTTTGTTCCTAGAATGCTCCTATAAGTTGGTGTAGGCTGCCCACACGAAGATGTTGGCATGAGCTGTGATACGTAAAGTACACGATGTGTTTGTCCCATGAGTTTTGACTATGTCAACACTTGCTTTATATATATATATATATATATATATATATATATATATATATATTTAAAAAAAAAGGGAAGCATGTTACCACCAACAATCCACTTGATTATTAATGTTAGCATGATAGCAGCTAATATTATTTTTCTTGCTTGAAGTCTATATACTAATATATATTTTTTGAAATATATCATGTGTGATTGAAACAGAGATAATAAAATCTTTTTTTCTCAACATCTTTCTCTTTGTTTCTTATTCTACAAATATTTTAGATAGTGTTTGGATGGCAAAAAATTATTCCTGAAATAGGAATAGGTATTCTCCAAGAGTAGCTTATTCTTGTTATTATTCTTAATTTCTATTTGGATTAAAATCTGGTATTCCACTTTATTCTAATGCAATTAATGCAGTGTTATTCCAAATGATATTTGGATGACATGGAGATAAGTCTGTATTCCACTAAAAATAGGGGAGGAATTTTTTGAATTTTCAATAATACCCCTGATCAATAAATAAGGTAAAATAAGTTATAAAATTTCTTTATAATTGTATATTTAAATAAATATAATTTTTTATTCATATTAATTTATTAATATAATATATTAAAAATATGTTATACTAAATAATTTATTAGTATGGTATATTTGAATAAGTAATTAAATTAATTTATTCGCATTAATTTATGATTATGATATATTAAAATTGTGTTATATAAATTAATTTATTATTAGAACCTATTAAATTAATATTGCTAATTTAAGAAAACCCATTTTTTATTCCCTCCACTGTCCTTGGAATAAGAAAAGTGAGAATAGGGCTATTCCATGGGTGGGCATGGAATAGCAAAATGGGAATAAGAAGCTTTGACCGGAATACAGATTCTCCTGGGGCCCACGTACTTTTTTAAGTCTGTTTGGAGGAATAGCTGGGAATAAGGGCCTATTCCAGCTGGGAATAGGCCATCCAAATACTATCTTAATATGCTATTAAAGCCACTTATCATCTATCTATGATGTGGCAGTCGATGCCATATCTACAAGTATGGGAGACCCCATTGCTGATCCAATAATCTCTATGCTCTTGTAATTCCTCTATTTTTACTATAGGTATGCAGATTCTCTATTTTTTGATAGATTAATATCTAAATATCGCTTATTTTATCATGAATTCATAGCTCCTTGCTACCACTTTTTTTCTTAGCTTTAAATCTTTTATCGTTTCTCCTTATCATCACTTAGTAAATTTCTCTTCATCATTGACTTTCGGTTGCCTTCTGTTTAAGCATCGACCTTCTTTTCTATGGCTTTTCTATCTATGCAAATCATTGGCTTCTGGCTGCCTTCTGTTTAAATGTCGATAGTTTTTTTATAACATTTTTGTTTGTGAGCATCATCGATCTTTAGCTGTCTTCTTTTTTAGTGTTGATATTTTTCTATGGCATATTTGTCTGAAGGATCATTGACCTTCAATCACCTTCTTTTTAAGTACTAATTTTATTACAATTGCCATCTTCTATATTTTCTCGTAATCACGTCATATAAATCAACCACTTCAACAAATACGTCAATTTATCATACCAATTTCTAATTACATTTATGATTTAATTTTCAAACTCAAGTTAAAACTTACAACACCACTTGAAATTTGAAAGAGAGTGTTAACATGATTTTAGATAATTATATAATTTTAGAGGATCATATATTTAAGGAATTACATGACAATCTATAATATTTTTTTATTAACGTAATCCCATAATATTTTTTTATCAATATTATTCTGTATCATTTTTGTTTGTTAGTATAATTTTATATCAGCTAATATAATTTTTCTTGCATAAAATCTATATATATATATATATATATATATATATATATATATATATATATATATATATATCATCCTGAGACATACCATATATGGTTAAAACAAAGATAATAAAGTATTCTTTCTCTCTTATTTTTTCTCTTCTTCTATAAATGTTTTAATAGTTAATAAAGTGTCATGAACATGAACAATCATTACTTCACAGGTTTGCATGCTTGGCTCCAAAGTTATGTTGTGAGTTTTAAGGCAGGTGCATATAATGTTTAGCAACCAGGATTTGACTGGTTTTATTGCATGTTACCAAGGTTTATTTGGGTGATCATCTCCTAGTTTCATCGAGGTAGGTCCCGGTAGCTAGGCTAAGGATTTCAAGTCAAAGTCTGGCAGTTGAAATGGCGGATGAGGCCTTACATGCTGCACAAAATAATAGTTGGCGATGCCGTTGCTCGAGTAAATTTCTTGGTTATGTCTTTGGGGATAGTTGGAATTGTAAAGAGCACGAGACCATTATCCGAAAGCGCCGAAAGCCCTTTTGCTTGACCATGGACTCATTTACAGCCAATCAAAGCCCATCCTCCGGCCTAAACAAAGGGCACGGAGAGGAGGAAAGTAAAGAGTTCCGTCAAATATATATATATATATATATATATATATATATATATATATATATATATATAGATTTGGCACCAGAATGTTGATTTTTTTACAGGTATTGTAGAATTTTTTATTTTTAAATTTTTTTGGACTGCTCTCGGGCACCCATCTGTATCAAATTAAAAAAAATGAAAAAAAATGTAAAACTAGTAGACTATTATGTCATTTTGTTTAAAATATAATTTTGTTCTTTTGTGGATCCTTGGAATAGCATTAGTTGCATGTTGGATTGCTCTCGTATCAAAGTCGTTCGGCTGCCCAATTATTTATTTAATAATAATAATAATAATAATAAGACTAGTCTCTCTTGTGGATGCTTGGAATGGCATTAATTGCATGCATGGACATCTCCTGTGATCCCCGTGCCAAACGGTGCCATGCAAGTCAGTCGCCGTTGCCCCTGCATTGATTACAAAGGCGCGGTTGCCGACTTCATGCAACTAAACCGCGTCAACACGTGAGATGCATGATTCTCTTTTACAAGCATTTGTTTTGACAAGCACGAAGAACAAAAGATTTATATATATATATATATATATATATATATATATATATATATATATATATATATATATATAATTTATAAATAAATAAATAAATAAATATTATTTTAAATAAATAAATTAATTAAAAAAAAAAAAAAAAAAAAAAAAAAAAAAAAAAAAAAAAAAAAAAAAACTAAACGAAGGAAGCGGTATGGGAAGGGGCAGCTTAATTAAAAAGATACATGTGAAGCCTATTCATAAGAGAAATTATTACATGTACACGGTGGATGACGCGCAATCAAGAACCGGTGAAATACAAGGGATATTGCGGCATGTTATCCACCATGAAATTTTTTTTAAACCATTCTTTTGGACCTGGTCCAGGCAATGATACATATATAAAACCTTCCATTGGGCACTCGAAAAAGACCCGTTTGACTTCTTTGTATGCCCATTAGAAAAACGGAACTCAAAACTGGAAAGGAGAGTATGGCTTTTAGAATTATATGCTCCACTCGGAGAATAATAAGAGCATATGCTGTCACCGATCCCCTCTTACCATTCAAAGCTAACAGATGATCCTTATCCCTTCTTGGCCTCAGGCAGGCGAGCTCGATTAATTACCCGTTCTCCAAGAAGCTTGAGTGAAGAATGGTAGACATAAACAACTGACAGGAGAGGGAAAGATTAGGATGGCCAACAGAGAATTAATGCTGTGGCTGATCTCTACTCGCAGGATGCAATGGATCGTGTCCTGGTAATTAGTTGGTTGTACGTGGATTTAATTGTAGCATTCCCTTTTCTGAGAGCGGCGGCGGGACTGCCACGATTCACTTCATAAAAATGATGAAAGAATCGAACATGTCAAAATCTTAAGATAACGTCTTCCAAAAGCTTAAACATGAAAATTTCGTGCAATCATAGAGGTGCGAAACGACTACTCTCATCATGTTTTTGCGAGTTGTTTTCTTTTATTAGTTTTTTTGGGACAAATTAATCGGATATCCATGGTTTGAATGGAATGGTGGGATTGGTGGCGGAAGCAAGTTAATTAAGACCGTAGATAGTAATCATTATTTTTTTTTTTTTTTCCCCTTTAAACGACCCCAGGAGGCCTGCTGAATTTTAATATTATGGCTGCTGTTCCTAGATTGCAGACTTGGACTGATCATAAATATGTTGATGTTGACTTTTGTACCTGTCATTTTATTATTTTATCGAAACAATATTGACCATGTCACTAGTTTTCATTTAATTAAAGAAGGATGAAGCTGTTTGCACCGTCAACATCTTCACTTTCCAAAATTTTCACATAAAAGTTTGTACGCAATGCCAAAAGTATGAGAATTCAAACAAAACTTGTATGCATATTATTTATTATTAATAACACTTGTTTTTGAATTCAATGAAGCACTAGTATGCAAGTATATATGATCGATTGGTAGATGGTCCAAGGGACTGAAGAATGTCACGAGATAAAGCATCGCTTGGGGGATGAATCTGGCTTGGAACTTGGGAGTCATGCATTTAGAACTTGTTGATGCCTTTACCTTCACTATTTTTTTTCCTTTTTAAGACTTTCAGTTATTGTCTCGACAAGACGCCACTTCTCGATCATTAGGCCTCTTTATGCATAAACGGACCAATTATAACTTCTTTGGCCAACGATCCGTACATGCGGACTAGATGATGAGCTCTCGAGAATCATAGACCTGGCCTCACCACCGAGATGGTAATTCAGTTGGAACGGAATTTTGGTTCCACGTCAACACGTTCCAAATTTAAAAAATGACACCGTAGCTAACTTGAATAAATTTTAGATTAATTCTAGAACCCAGACAGCATGCGACGTGATATGGCTATATTCTCTTTTAAGATCGGTCTTGCTAATACTTTAATGAGACTGAAACGAGATATCCATCTAATATGGTAGGAAAGGGATGAGTCATCTTCGTTGTCTCCTGTATTGGATATTTTTCAACGGACTGAGAGCCTTCATGATCATATCCGGAGAGGATAGCCATGCTAGATCTGCTCCTCCCACTTTTTTTTCTTATCAAAAAAAAAAAAAAATTTGTAAGCCTGCGTGCCAGTGAAAAAGTCTGACTGCATTCAATCGAAACGTGGTCTATATGGAATGGGAATTGGTCCAACCATAGCTCCATGTCTAATGTTTAGGGGAGATGACCAGGAACTTCAGTGGCTCAGGGCCAGGTCCAACCCTTAGATCTCGCTTTCGCTTGGGCTCTTTTTGTTTTTCTTAAAAAGTTATCTGACTTGTACAGTTAAGCTAGTTGGAGCCAGCTGGCATGTATATCATTAAACTAGGCATCTCCTTGATCCTACCATTGACATTGACAATTTTGGTTCAATAATATCAACCTTGCTAACATGTGATGTTTAAACCCAGCCACGCCGCAGTCGCCACATGGATGAGATGGAGGTCAATGAAATCTGGGGCTGAGAATCAGAGCCAAGGAATCAGTACATTCCGATTAATTTTTTTTGGATAAGATCTTAGATTATTATAAATAGTGTCAGGATGAATGTGGTTTATGATTTAGATAGATTAGCGGATGTTATAGCACTAATTTATTTAAAAATTACTATATGCTAGTTATGGTGTTTGTAAATGGATTTGATTGGATTTAGATTCTTAGCCTAAAAAGATAAGAAGAGTTAAAGTATACGGAGACTTGTCATGCATGTTAATATATGTTTAAGTAGCTTTCATTGTACTCCGGAAAGATTTTATGTATTTGGATAAGATCAAAGAATTCAAATAATGTCTCTTGCCTTTTTGGATGAGGATCTTAATCTTCACATACGAAGATAGTTATATTTGGATATTAAATATTGATCAGAAGTTCTCAATCAGCCTGAAAATGACCGGGACGGGTTCTCTTTTTTTTTCATCAATGTTCATTTTCTAAGACTTTGTGCTTTACCTCTACGGGGTAGTACGGTTTCGCCCGGTCACGGGTTCGAGAAATGATCCGATGGATGACTCGATTAAAATTCTGGAATTTTCGGGTATACGTGACTGGGAGGTGGACCAGCTGTAACTCCGACGTCGTAGAGAGGCTAGACTGACGTACTCATCCGTTCTGGCAAATCCCGGTGGGTGAAAAAGATACGCAGAAAATTATGACATGCATCGAACAAAGATCTAACAGGCTGGGGACCAGAATGGAACGCTACACCATGATAAAACCTCCTACCTTTTGTTCTATCAAAAAAAAAAAAAGATTTTGTGCTTTGTAGCCAAGGCCTGCTTAGTCGTAAAGGGGCACCCTTCTTCTATCCTACCAATATGAACTATGTAGAGGAAGAATAGGACCAGAAGAAACAAAAAGCAGGGCCGGATCAGCTTGTCATGTCTCCATGAAGGAAAATATGGCAGGAAATGAATAACATAATATTTTTGAAGCATCACCTCACATGTAATTAGGTTTTGTAGAAGGCTTGTCTACCTTAATAGAATGCGTTGCTCTATGCTCTAGGAGTCTAAAAACATGTTTGGTTAAAAAGAATTGGGCACCGGTATGAAAATAAGTAATTTTTATTCTAACCATTTAATTGAAGAAAGTCTTGTAACCATTCCTATTTCACGAGAGAATAGGAATGCTCAAATCCCTCAAAACTGTGACTCTTTCCTAATATTCAAATCCCGTTTCAATTTTAATTCCAATTCCAATTATGAACCAAATGTATTATAAAATATGGCTATTTTGATTCCATTCCACTTCATTATGGTTTCAGTAACGATCACAAACCAACCATGCCCTAAATGCTAACCCTGTAATTGCTTTCTCATTTTCTCTTGTCAACCATTCTGTACTTTCTTTTACTATTCTCTTGTAAAATTTATCTCAATTTAATGAATTCTTATGTTTGGGGTGGGGCTTCCTTCCTTTCTTTACTTCGCAAAATATGTTTAGATCCAATCAGTCTTGATCTTAAGTGCTAAGACATCAAGTATACAGATGGGTTGGTTATGGAGTTAAATATCAAATTGAAAGCCAATCCAAGCTAAAATTAGGTTGAGCTAAACCTGCATCCCGATCCGACCAATTAACATCTTTAGTTCTGATCACCTATCACATGATGGTCACTTGTATAGAATCAATACTCCCATAGGTTTCCTCCCCCCTTCTCCAACCCCTAGCTTACTTTTTTTGTTTTTGGTTTTGGTATCTTCATGTGAAATAGCTTGAAAACGTGTAAGTGATATGCATTGTTGGTAATTTTGTAGAAGAGTGGTAGACTTAACTAAAATAGAGAAGGAGGAATTAGATAAAACTAAAAGCCTTTTATCATATTCACTTGTCGTAGAATGACAAATTATAACCCTATTTATAGGCTTCAAAATATACTTCTATACACTCATATTGAAAGGCAAAATTAAGACTCTAATAATACTACATAACTCCTACCATAACTCTTAGTAGGTTATATGTCTCTTGGTATTTCTCATAACTATTGACTTTTAGTATTCCATAAAATAAATTGCTCCAATTACTACCAAAAATTCATAGCCAATACCCTTTGAAATTCTAAAATCAAGTTTAATTTCCAACATCCCCCCTTAAACTTGATTTTCCAAAAGATGCAACTCCAAGTGCACTTCTCAACTTGTGAAAGATACTTGATTTTAATGGCTTGGTGAAGATACCCGCAACTTGGTCTTGATTTTCCAAAAGATGTAACTCCAAGTGCACTTCTCTTTGCATAGAACCTGTTCAACAAATAAACAGTACAAGCCATGGCATCTCCCCAAAATTCTTTTGGAACATTTTTCTCTTTAAGCATGCAATGGACCATATTCAAAATTGTTCTATTTTTCCTTTTAGACACTCCATTTTGTTGAGGTGAGTAAGGCATGGTTCTTTGATGATTTATACCATGTTCTTTTATAAACCTTTAAAATTCATGTGATTTGTACTCTCCTCCACCATCTGATTTTAACTCTTTAACGTATTTTCCACTTTGATTCTCTACTAAACTTTTGAACTCTTTAAATTTTTCAAAAACTTCTCTTTTCTCTTTCAAAAAATATATCCAAGTCTTTCCACTATAGTCATCCTTAAAGGTAAGAAAGTACCTATTTCCTCCATGTGATGTGGGTTGTATAGACCCGCAGATATCAGTGTGCACAAGTTGGAGTACCTGGGTTGTCCTCTTTGATTTGCCACCTTTGAAGCTTTTTCGTTGTTTCTTTCCAATGATGCAACCTTCACATGTTTTACTTTCTCCTTCAATGGATGGAAGACCTACCACCATCTTGTTCTTGGACAAAAACTTTAGTCCATCAAAATTCAAGTATCCAAATCTAAGATGCCATAAATTTGTCACTTCAGCTTTAAAACATCTCCTTAATTTGATCAACATGCAAGATAATGGGAAACATTCTATTCTTTGACATATTAATATGAGTAATCAATCTATTGCTTTTGTCACAAATTGAGAGACCCATATTTGTCAAATGAATATTATAACCCTTCTTCAATAATTGTCCCAAAATCAAAATATTATTATTCATATCATGAACAAAATAAACATCTGAAATATATTGTTGTTCTCCATTTTTGAGTTTGATGAGTATTTTACCTTTTCTCTTGACAGGAACTTTAGATAGATCTCCAAATGTGACATTTTTCATGTGGTCTTCCTTCAAGTCTACCAATAGATTTTTCATTCCATACATATGGTTGCTAGTACCAGTATCAAGAAGCCACATATTCCATATATATGGTCGCTAGTACCAGTATCAAGAAGCCACATACTTTCTTCATTTCCTCCAATATCATCATAAGAGAGCAACAATGTTGGTTCTTCACTGCTTTATTCTTTATCAATACAATTCACATTCTCAACATTCTTGTTAGCAGGATTATAGCAACAATCCGAACTGTAATGCCCATATTTTTTGCAAGTGTAACATTGTGTGTTAGGTCTTGCATACCTTGGACGGTTATATGGAAACCGACCTCTTTTTTGGCCTCTTTGAGATGGTGTTTCTTGATCTTCTGTATTATCTTGTCCTTTATCTCTTCCTTGTTAAGTTCTATGTTGAAATAATATTCATCCTCTTCTTTTTTGGCCATGTCCTCGTCCTCTTTGATAGGTTCTTCCTCTTCTAGATTCTCCTTTCTCTTGCAATGTAAGCTTTGATTGGAGAACTTGATCCACTGGCTTCTCCTCTTCTCGGTTGATAAGTTGTTCATGAGCTTGTAATGAACCCATGAGTTCCTTCACTGTGAGATCCTCAAGATCTTTGGCTTCTTCGATTGCTACAACAACATAGTTAAATTTTGGATGCAAAGACCGTATAATTTTCTCAATAACTCGAACATCGATTAGTGCTTCTCTAGTTCTTTTAAGTTGATTAACAACTACTAAAAGTCTTAAGAAATATTCATGTTCACCCCATAAGCGATTTTGATGATAACCAAACATTGGAGCATGTACATTTATTACTGACAACTCTTCAAGTGTTTGACAAGTTTTTTGTAGGATGTATAACATGTTCAAATTTTAACTCCTACATTTCTATTTTCTTGTTTGAGTTGTGTTGTAAGTACTTTTGTAAAGAAGAACCCCAATGAAAATGCTAAGAAAAATCAAGTAAAAGGGTTAGTTCTATAAGTGTGTGTGCCTTAGATTTTGCCTTGAGTTGGTTTGTATGAAATTGTAAAAGAGTTGGTGAGAGTTTTCTTTAAGTTCAAATTGTAAAAATCCTGAAGAAGACACTAGAGCCGATCCCAAGAAAAGAAGAGCCAACTCTGATTACTAGCACGCAGCAAGGATTCTGGAACGCAGCAATCCGAGCTGACTCGATGGAAAGCGAGCCGACTCTAATGAATCCGAGTCGATTGGAATCAGTCCGAGCCGACTCCTCCAGAGTCCATTTCCTAAAAGTTTTTTGAAAACAGCCAGGCGAGCCGGCCTGACCTAGAAAGAGCCGACTCTACCAGACCTAATTTCAAAAGCCTGAGAAAGCGAGCCGACCCAAACTGCATCGAGCCGACTCTTCCAGAGTAAGGTTTTCCGAACCCGAGAAGAAGAGCCGACCCAAGCTGAAAAGAGCCGACTCCTCGAGTTCAAGAATTTCAAGATTCAAGTTCGAGCCGACCCGAGCTATAAAGAGCCGACTCGTCTAGAGTGACATTCTGCGCCCTGAGATAAAGAGCCGACTGCATTGAAGAAATGGTGACTCGACCTATCGACTTGAAGGATCCGAGCCGACTCGAATAAATCCGAGCCGACTCGAATGTTGCTTCCAGGTATCTAACGGCTACTTCTAGAATTTATTTTTGAATGCCAAAAGTGCTCTAACAGTCACAAATCATTCCCCAACGGTCTACAACAGCTAGAACTGCCTTGGGATGATGGAAGACTTTAAATTTGAAGGATTTGAACTACCTTAAAGCAATTAATTAAGAAGAGAGTTCAAAAAAAAAGGAAAAAGAGAGAGCTTCATTGAATATCCAACCAACCACAAGAGATAGAGCAAAAGTGCATTCAAGTCTGCATTCAAGCCCTTATCAACTATGATCTAAAGCTTGAATCAACTTTGGAAGAAGCCACTGAAGTCATTAAAGTTTATTCAAGTGCATTCAAGTGGACTTCCAACGAGCTGCATCGGCAACTATCCGACAACTTGAGTTTGTCATTTATTGTTGCATTTATTTTCAATTCAATCTTTGAATTGTTGGGTTATTGGTGAGCCCGTTTGAAAAATCAAATAGGTTTTTGGTGAGCCTTATCAAAACCAAAGTTTAGGTTCTTGGTGATCCCGTGAAAATCAAGTTTAGGTTTCTTTGGTGAGCCTGTTAAAACCAAAGGGTGTTGGGTTTTCTTTGGTGATCCCGTAAAACCAAAGTGTAGAGGTTTTGAATTGTGATCATGTAAAACAATCCTACTGTATTCGGGTGTGAATATAGTGGAAATCCCAAGTGGTATCTTGGGTAGTGGATTTGCTCCGAACCACTATAAATTTGGTGTGTTTGTGTTGTGCTTTCTCTACTTTGTTTAACTTCTGCATTCTATAACCTTATCACAGCACCTACCACTTGCAAAAGATTTTGAAATAGCACATTACTTATTTAAATTTTTTAAAAGTTCCAATTCACCCCCCTCTTGTATAGCCACCTGGCCAACAATTCAAAAATAGATTTGGAGCTCTTCATGTGTAAAGATTCAAATTCATCTCTTAAAGTTTGCAAGCGGATCTTCTTTACTCTCTTAGCTCCTTGGAATGTCTTTTGGAGAAGTTCCCATGCCTCCTTTGATGTTTTGGCATTTGAGATGATCTCGAATGTAGCTTCATCTAACCCTTGATACATATTATAGTGCCCTTTTGTCTCCTTTTCTTGCCTTATTGAGTTGAGACTTTTGTGCATTGGACAAGAACGCTTCTTCTTCGGGTGTCTCCGGCTCCATGAAGCCTTTCTTTACTATCTCCCAATAATCAAGGGATCCAAATAGAGCCTTCATTTGTATACACCAATTCTCAAAATTATCCTTGAGGAGTTTGGGTACTTAGATTTGTGTAAAACTTGTGGAAGCCATAGGAATAGTATTGTGAATCTTTTAGGTGGAGGCTAGGAGTAAAGGCTCTGATACCAAAATTTGTTGACAATTTGTGGAAGCGTGGCAGGCTTAACTAAAATAGGGGAGGAATTAGATAAAACTAAAAGTCTTTTATCATATTCACTTGTCGTAGAATGACAAATTACAACCCTATTTATAGGCTTCAAAATATACTTCTATACACTCATATTAAAAGGCAAAATTAAGACTCTAATAACACTATATAACTCCTATCATAACTTTTAGTAGGTTACATATCTCTCGATATTTCTCATAACTCTTTATTTTTAATATTCCATAAAATAAATTACTCCAGTTACTATCCAAAATTCATAACCAATATTCTTTGAAATTTCAAAATCAAATTTAATTTCCAACATGCATGTCATCATCGTGCAAGCACAAAGCTAATCTTTTGTTGCACAAAGCACAAAGCATCAAATTGATAAGCGAGACAATCATCAACCTCTTCTGTGGCGCGCGGTTGTTTAGTATGCTTGCACTTTTACTTTGCTTTTTTTGGGTAGATATTGTCCTTCTACTTTTAATAGCAGCATAATCTCTCTAAAAGGATCGGACCGTGGAAGTTTGTTCCAAGCGTGCAAATCAACTTTTGTAAAGGGGCATGAGTATGGATAAGTTCGATAGTTTGGTCAGTGTCAAATGGAGTGCAGGGAATTTGGCCACTAGCAAAAAGCAAGCATGGCATTGGCTGCTTTCTTGACCAAAGCTCGAAGCATATGCCAAATTCCTTGTAGAATTTCTTCTTCCTGACGATTTGCTTTCAAGATACCGATCAGAAGAAGCTTCCCCTATTCTTTCTTTTTGAAAGTTCCTTTTGAAATCCTACCCATCTTTCCTTTATGTTGAAATGTCCATCAGATGCCAGGATGAAGGGCAATTTTCTATATCCCAAATATCTAGTGCAAAGGACAGCAGGACTGCCACTACGGTGGTAGCCCGGTTGATTAGCATGCGACTCCGCTCTTGCGATAATTTACTGGTCACGGATTCGAGGAATGATTTCTCGGATGACTTGATTAAATTCCAGAAATTCTAGACGTACGTGATTGGGGAGCGGAGCGGCTCTAACTCCGGCCCCGTAGTGGAGTCAGGTTAACGTATTCATCGATTGATGGGATGGGGAGGTTACGAAGAAATGTGCGGGTTAGGTTGACGTACTCACCGGTTGGTGGGATAGGAAGGGTACGCAAAAATATGCGGCCCGAATCAAATAATCATCTAACCGGTGGGATCAGAATGGGGAACTACACCGAGGGCCTCTACCCTTTAAAAAAAAAAAAAACAAACAAACAGGGCTAATCTCTGACATGATACTTCTGCAAAATATATATATATATATATAATATCTATAGTATGAAAAAGATAATGCAAAATAAGGATAATTTCATCGTCAACTAATCAACTGGAATCGGATGAGTGCTATCTTTGTCTAATGCTCTCATGGAACATATTGATTGCCAGCATACAGGATGCAAGCCTTGCGCATTCTGGGACAATATCGATGCCGTGTTAAATTATCAAGAGGTCCAATGACCGTTGGATCTAATGGCCTCCTGGACGGAGGCCTCAATTCATGGGATCATGGCAGTGACTACGAGTTGCACAAAACGTGGAGACCGAGAAAATGTGGAGTACCTGGTTGTTTATTCTCCACTTTGCAAGATTAGAGATAATTGAGTATCGAATTGCAGCATCATCCACTGCCACTCACACTTGACTCAGGGACTACTTCTCAGTGTCAAGAAATCATGCCAGTTTCTTGGAGATTATTGGGTGGAGGAAGCACCATTCTTAGAATTTAAAGGGTAAAACATTTGTTGTTGATCACTGGCTGGCAGTTTTCTCAGTCTGTGACCCAGATTGATTAATTTTCCAAAAGTGAAAGCCATCGTCCTTATTCATCAATTCAAAACCAGCCCAATTTGCACTGACCAAGTTCACTAACAATAGGCCCAAAAGTGCAACCTGACAATCTGGCTCACAAGTATAATTTTTCTTATTTTTTTTAAAATTTATATGTCAGAGCATCCATACAAAACAAAACAAGTATGTATATAACTAGAAAAATCAAAAGAATGTCCCAAAAAGATTTAAGCAAAATAGAAACCTTTTAAAATGATAGGCAACAAAATGAAATGGACGGTCTAATCTACGATACTATTTGCTTCGTGATAGACATGTCTAATATTTAAAGATGCACTCCTTCAAAAATCTCGCTAGTTTTAGATCAGAGTTCATGCTTTTTTACAATATATATTTGGCACTAACCCTGACTCTTGCATCCCGGATGAACTGAGCAGTGGTCGCTAGTGAATGATAATAGGAATTCAGCCTGATAGGTTTAAGCGCATGAACTTGGAACTAAGAGTGCATAGTTTGATGGTGTCCATCCAGTTGCCCCTATACTGCCCTAGAAATGGGTGGTCAGGTGGTTTTATGGTGCTATGGTGGAGGACATATATATGATATTAAATCCCTCCTTGTCATTTGGACATTGCTTTCTTATGGAACTGGTATTTGAGCTTGGTGAGAAATATATGCAGTTGGTTTGGCTGATAAATTGGTCCATAAGATCCAATCAAAATGACTGATTGGTCAAAGATGAAGCATCCCAACAGCAAAATCTCGAATTCATGTCATTATAATTATTTTTGTATTAAATAAAAGAGAGACATGGTTATTTTATTTTTTTTAAGTAACAGTAGCTTAGAGTTTTCATAAATATGAAAATAACAGTACAGGAACCTTAAAGACATAAACATTAGGTAACTAAATACAAAGCATAGAAAAGTACATAAAAATGAGGTAAAAAGGAAACAAACAGCATGAAAACATTTGCTATCGGACCAAAGAACAATAAAGAACCGGCAACTAAAGTGAAGGTATATAAACACGTAGCATTAGGCCCAAAAACAGCATATTGAAAAACTAGAGAAATACATTCCGACGAAAAAAAAGACTACCTAATCCGAGTAGTCCATGGTATCCAAGTAAAGATATGTATACTGAAACAGTAACAGCAAGTGGATACAAAGCTGAATATAGAGAAAGCCACCGGTTGATCTTCTAAACCTATCTCAAACGGTTAATCTTCCATATTTTTATATTTTCAGTATTCATAGGAAGCATCATAGAATGAATAGTAATATGGCAACATCCGCTGACATGAAACCTACACGACTGCCAGCCAGTAGCCGCATGGATAGGAACTGCCACCTAGACATGCCCCCCGGTAGAATGCCGAGGTCAGCTCCCGGCTGGGGTCGAGCTCATGAAGCAAGTCCCCTTGCCGAGGTCAACTCCCAACAGGGGTTAGGCTCACGGGCTGGGTCCTTCGTCTGAGGTCAGCTCCCAATCGAAGCAGAGCTCATGAAGCCAACCCTCCCGTCGAGGTCAGCTCCCAGCCGGGGTCGAGCTCATGGGATGAGCCCTCCGTCTGAGATCAGCTCCCAGCCGGGGTCGAGCTCATGCTGCCAAAGGCAGACCTCTCTGGGAGGTCCTTCCCTGCCATATGAAGGCCAGAATTCCCTCCAACAATAAAGGAGGGAAAGATCAACAAGAATTCAAACCATGGCATGGAGGTACTTGTCCACCTGCAACCTCCGGAAAGTGGCACATGTCCTACCACTAATGCCAGTTCTGCAACACGCCACCCGCATGCTCTGTGCGAGGTAAGTCCCGTCAGACCCAGGGCCCTGTAGCGTGCCGCCATGTCAACAAATGTACGGCCAAAGATTCAAAGTTCTCCCAGAAGGGAAATCCTGTCAAAGTCATTGGCCTTGCAATGCTCGGGCGGCCACTCCGAGAATGGAAACTCCCCGCGATGGCATGAGGCTTGAGGGCGCATCGCCTGCCAGGGGGGAACCAAAAAAGAGATGACACCCTCGAAAGAAAAGGAGGAAGAGGGGAGGAATCCGGAGGGGAGCAAGGAGAGGAGCGAGAGAGTTCTCCAGAGAGCTCTCCAGAGGGCTCACCGAAGGTTGGAAGGAGGACCAGCCCGAGAGTGAAGGAGCGGCTCCAAGAGGCCCAAGGATCGCCTCCTCCTCTGGAAGGGCCATTCCGAGAGGGAGAAGGGAAGAAGAAGAAGCCGCAGGTAGTAGCAAGCCCCTTCGGAGAAGACATTGCGCAAGGGCACCTCAAGAAGGACACCAGAACTAAGCCCCCGATCCGGGCGGGGCCATCGCCCAAGGCGTGAGATAAGAAAGGTAAGAGGCAAATGCAGGAGGAGCGGGGAGAGGTAAGCAAGCAAGTACCCCGAGAGCTCGGCGGCCAAGGAACCGGCCAAAAAATCTCCCCGCTCCCCGCTCTCCATTCCTTCTCTCTGCCACTTAGGCATTATCATCTTGTTCTTTATATTATTTGAATATCTTTATCATGTCACCCCCTAAGACGAGGGAGTCCTCCAAGCTCTCTATCTTAGAGGTTTTCTGTTCCCATCGATCGTCCCACTGACTTGATTGTCGGAGTGTCCTCGCCAGAATCCCCGGCCCGGGTCTTCCATATTTTGCAGGCCGAGCGAGCCGAAGAGCCGACACCCAAGGAGGAGGGAGCGCCCCTAGTGGAAGAAGGAGACACCCAACATGGTGACGACACGCCGGAGCTACGGGCTACGACGATCCAGGCAGCAATAGATTGGTGCACCAGGTAACAGAGCACTGAGCGGCAGACGACTCAAGAGCTGAGAGGATCCCCGCCAAGGCTGAGGATTCGGGCTCTCTAACTGACAGAACGACCGTAACAACCTCCCTAGGGTGCAAGCGGGGGGCACGAGAGCTCCCTCTTGGGGGCCCACCCGAAGAATGAGAAGAGAAGGGTCAGACGATCGCGAAAAGAGGAGCTTGTGTTCGCGAAATTCCGAACACTTGCCACCCCTCGTGATACTCTTCGATTAGACCCAGAGTCCAGGCACTCCCCTGCACGTGGAGGCTTCCATCATCTCGTGTGAGTTTAACAGATAACTCCCTTCCCCATTACCCTTGTAATATGAAAATTGTATTACAATTCTGTAGGAGAAGCCCCTGCCTCACCGTAAAAGGCAAGCACCATAGCCTCGCCCACGGTCAGGGGATGGCAGCAGAATGCCACCCACCGCACAACCTGCAGCGAGGCAGATGAACACGAGATGGGACCTGACCCTGGGAGGCAGCCTGTCGATCACGGATGGCACACAATTGCAACCCCGTAAAGGACCCCTGTGAAGGGGTCAAAGCTCGACCAAACGGAGCCTACTACCTCGCCGGTCCTCGATGCTCGCAGATCGGGAACACGAGCAATTCAAGAGGGCGCTACCGGTGATGTAGAACTTCCTCTCAATTACCTAAGCCCCTTTTTCATGCAACTCTGCCTTTCACCTGTGCAGGGACGTCTCCATTCGACTCAAAGTCCGGCGGGCGCAAGCCGGGCCCTCCATCAGGCCCGCCTTCGTCGGTCGCGCTCACAGCCCGGAGGCGGCACCAAGATCCCGCCTACCGTGAGACTCATAACGTGGCACCTCATTAACAATGTGGGCCCCTCCATCAGGCCCGCACCCAACAGTCGAGCTCACAGCCTAGAGGCGGCGACAAGGCAACCTGCCACCTACCGCGTGACTCACAATTTGGCATCCTCATCAACAACACAAGCCCCTCCATCAGGCCCATGCCCATCAACCGTGCTTACAGTCCGGAGCGGCACCAAGATGCCATCTACTGCGAGACTCACAGCATGGCGACATCCTCTTCAACAAGCGAGCCCCACATTAGGCCCACCTTCTTCAGCCGAGCTCACAGCCCGGAGGCGGTACCAAGATGTCATCTACCGCGTGACTCGTAGCTTGGCTTATCCATAAGTCTGGCACCTCACACCCTCATGACCATGCTCACAGTCCAGAGGCGGCACCAAGATGTCATATATCATGTGATTCACAACGTGGCAAACCGAGAAGCTCAGTGCCCCACAACCCCTCAACCGAGCTCACAGTCCGGAGGTGGTGGCAGGGCAACCCACTACCTACCGCGTGACTCACAGTTCGGCATCCTCATAAACAACGCGGGCCCCTCCATCAAGCCCGTGCCCACCAGTCGAGCTCACAGCCTGGAGGCGGCGGTAGGTTAACCCGCCACCTATCGTGTGACTCACAGTTTGGCATCCTCATCAACAACACGGGCCCCTCCATCAGGCCCATTCTCACCAGCCATGTTCACATCCCGGAGGCGGCACCAAGATGCGGCCTACCGCGAGACTCACAGCGTGGAACCACATCAACAACGCAGGCCCCTCCATCAAGCCCATGTCTACCAGCCAAGCTCACAGTCCAGAGGCGGCACCAAGATGTCGTCTACCGTGTGACTTACAGCTTGGCTTACCCATAAGTCTGGCACCTTATAGCCTCATGGCCGTACTCACAGCTCGGAGGCGGCACTAAGATGCTGTCTATCGCATGACTCACAATGTGACGAATTGAGAAGCTCGGCACCCCACAACCCCTCAACCGTGCTCACAGCTCGGAGGCGGCACCAAGATGCTGTCTACCGTGAGACTCATACCACGGCAACACCCTCTTCAACAAGCCAAGCCCTTCATCAGGTTCGTCTTCATAGCTGGACCCGCAACCCAAGGGTGGTGACAGGGTGACCCGCCATCTACCACGAGACCCGTAGCTAGGCAATCTCCAAGCTGGGTCCTTTCGACGGACCCGTGCTCAGTCACCCCGCTCATAGTCTTGAAGTGCAGTTGAGGATTCCTGGAACCCTGCCATATACAATGAAACTCATAGTTCGGCACCTATAAGCTGGGAAACTCAAGAAGCCCTGCACCCACTGCCTTACTCATAGTCTGGAGATGTCTACCGGGAAGCTCCAAAAGTCCTACCATCTACCCCTTGACTCACAGCATGGTGAACTGAGCCGGGATATTCTAGAAGCCCTGCATCTGGTTGCCTAGCTCACGGCCCGAAGATGCCAGTGGGAAATCCTTGAATTCCCACCATTGGCCACCTAACTCATGGCTTGACAAGCAAGGGAGACCCCCCAGAAGCAATCCAAGCCGAAGAAAGGAAAAACTGCAAGCGAAGCGAAGGGAACACAGCATTCCGGATGAAGGGGAAAGGAAATTTACCCTCATCGGAACATCCCTCACCTCCGAGCAGAGGTTCCCAGCAGCCCGGGAGGCCGAGCAGAGACTCCAAGTAGTCCGGAAGGTCGAGCAGAGGTCCCCAGCAGCCCGGGAGGCCAAGCAGAGACTCCCAGCAGCCTGGAAGGCTGAGCAGAGACTCTTAGTAGCCCAGGAGGCCAAGCAAAGACTCCCAATAGCCTGGAAGGCGGAGCAGTGGATCTGAGCTCAAAAAAAAAAGAGAGAGAGAGAAAAGAAAAAGATATAACAGCAATCGTAAAGGGACACTTTCATTGATCAAAAGTCTCTTACATCCTATGAAAGCTCCCGACAGGCTGGGAGACCTCCTGAAATTCTAAGATACAAGATGAAGGGTGGATGGACCAAAGCCCTGTCTCCGGTCCTCACCCGGTCAGCAAGCAGATCCCCTCAGCATCGGTGCAATGCCTGTTGGAGGGCTCTGACCTTAACCTCCATGATTGGTGTGGGAGGCACTGGCGGGGGTCCACCGGATCTCTAGAGCCTGGCATCGGCTCTGCCTCTACCGCACCATCCTTCCTGGAATTCACCGATCCTGTGATTCCAAGGGCAGCTATAGCAACTCCGCATCAGGATGGTCCTATCTGCACCATGGCGGCCATGGCCCCTGCCATAGCAACCACGACCCAGGCCACCACCTCCTCCTGTAAGATCTCCGGTCTTGCGAACCGGGAGGTGGCTCCAGCTGCCTCCGCTTTTGAGGCAGCCTCTTTCTCTGCCCCAGCTGCATGACCGGAGGATCTCCTTCTTTACATATGAGGGGAAAGTTTCGAGCTCGATGGATTTCTTCTCCGAATCAGGCGCTCGTGCCTTGATGTTGGCCAATCGCTCCTGGAGAGCCTTCACTTGGCCCTCCGGGCCTCGGGCTGAAATCCTGAAGTCTACCAAGAGCCCTCCCTCAGCACAAGCCGAGGGAGAGGGATTGAAGAGGGCAAACATGGAGGCAAACACCAAAACTAGAAGGGGGTTGAAGAAGAAGGAAGGAAGCTTTGCAGAACCCTAGCCAGCTATGCCCAAAGGCCTTTTAAAATCCACACAGCCAACCGGAGGTCACCATGTGTCAGCTCTAGGCACCTCTCGATGCTTCGGTTCATAGGACGGGTGCCTTAACCCAGCTAGGGTATTGATGATCTCTGCATTGGGAGATAGAGTGCAATGCCCCGTTAATGTAAAGGTATGATCTTCGGGGCATGGCCAGTCGAAGCATTGATGGTGCAGAAGGCACGTCCCTCCATGTCAGCATGGTCATTACTTTCATTGCCTCGAGCGATGCTTCGTTCTCTGGACTCGAGAGTAGGGAGCATCTGATGTGGCAACATTTACTAATGTGGAGCCTACACAATCGCCGGCCAGCAGCCGCATAGGTGGGGACTGCCTCCTAGATGCGGCCTCCGATGGAATGCCGAGGTCATTTCCCGGTCGGGGTCAAGCTCATGAAGCGAGCCCCATGCTGAGGTCAGCTCTCAGCCCGGGTTAGGCTCATGGGTTAAGCCCTCCGTCTGAGATCAACTCCCGATCAAAGCAGAGCTCATGAAGCCAGCCCTCCCGCCATGGTCAACTCCCAACCGGGGTCGAGCTCATGGGGTGAGCCCTTCATCTGAGGTTAGCTCTCGGCCGGGGTCGAGCTCATGCTGCTGAAGGCGGACCTCTCTGGGAGGTCCTTTCCTGCCATACAAAAGCCAAAATTTTCATCAACGATGGAGGGAAAAATCAACAAGAATTCAAACCATGACATGGAGGTCTTTGTCCACCTGCAACCTCTGGAAGGTGGCACATGTCCTGCCACCAGTGCCTGTTCTGTAACAAGCTGCCTGCATGCTCTGCACGAGGTAAGCCCCATCAAATCCAGGGCCCTATAGCGTGCCGCCACGTCAAAACTATATGGCCGAAGACCTAGAGTTCTCCCAGAAGGAGAATCCTGTCAAAGCCATAGGCCCTGCAATGCTCGAGCGGGAATGGAAACTCCCCACGATGGCATGGGGCTCGAGGGTGCACTGTCTGCCCAGGGGGGAAGCAAAAAAGAGATGACACCCCTGAAAGAAAAGGAGGAAGAGGGGAGGAATCCGAGGAGAGCAAGGAGAGGGGCAAGAGAGTTCTCCAGAGAGCTCTCAGGAGAGTTCTCTAGAGGGCTCATCGAAGACTGGAAGGAGGACCGGCCCGAGAGCGAAGGAGAGGCTCCAAGAGGCCCAAAGATCGCCTCCTCCTCCGGAAGGACCATTCCGAGAGGGAGAAGGGAAGAAGGAGAAGCCACGGGCAGCGGCAAGCCCCTCCAGAGAAGACACCACGAGAGGGCACCTCAAGAAGGACACCGGAACCAAGCCCACGATGCGAGCGGGGCCATCGCCCAAGGCATGAGGTAAGAAAGGTAAGAGGCAGACGCAAGAGGAGTGGGGAGAGGTAAGCAAGCAAGTACTCTGAGAGCTCGGCAGCTAAGGAATCGGCCAAAAAACCTCCACGCTCTCCATTCCTTCTCTCTGCCGCTTAGGTATTATCATCTTGTTCTTTATATTATTTGAATATTTTTATCATGTCACCCCCGAGATGAGGGAGTCCTCCAATCTCTCTGTCCCAGAGATTTTCTGTTATCCTCGATCGTCCCACTGACTTGATCGTCGGAGTGTCCTCGCTGGAATCCCAGGCCCGGGTCTCTCTTATTTTGCAGGCCGAGCAGGCCGAAGTACCGACCCCCGAGGAGGAGGGAGTGCCCCCGGTAGGAGAAGGAAGCACCCGATGCGGTGACGATGTGTCGGAGCTACGGGCCATGACGATCCAAGCGACAATAAATAGAAATAGCCACCATAATACATAAAGAGCCACCATAATACAGAGAATACATGGTTACCTTAATTTGCACATATATATGCACATAAAAATAGTAGCTACACCATGAGTAGCATTCACTATTATATGATCCTACTATATGACATTTTTGAGTGCTAGTATGGTGTGACTCTTGTACAAACATTAGAAATTTGATCACTTCATAAGTATTGCTACATGTCACACTGGTGGCATAATAATGATAAGTTTTTGTCAATGTGTCACACCTCGGCCCGATGCCTGAGCCAGGCATATGACATACAGCCATATATTCTTATAATCTAATTCTATCAAATATGCAAGACCTACCTTGTAACTTTCAAATTATTCAAAATATTGGAATAATAAAAATAATAGTGAACCCATCTTCATAATCACTAAACAAAAAAAAAATAAGTCAAACTCATCAAAACTTTCTTTAATTTCTAAGCTCCTCACAGCATAACCCCAAGCCCCAATTACTCCGTAGCATCTAAAAAAGGAAGAAAAATGTAATGAGCTACACAATCACAGTAAGTTATAATAACTTGTAGTTTACAAAATATAAAATTTAATATTTATTCATAGAATATAAGTCGATGAAATAATTCAAATTAATCAATATAAAATTTTTATAAAGCACAACAAACATGAATTTTCATTATACATAGTTGACAACAATATATTTCTAAAACAAAACAACCAAGGATGGCTATCCATTCCTACTTCACTCTCCTAGTCCATCTGACTACGGCCACGATCAGCCTATGACCAGTTCTGAAAGAGACTAGATCCTGACTATACATACCGCCCGTCGGTCATATGCTAGTGATCACATTACTAGAAGCCCAGAAGGATACTAGCTCTGATATCACATGAGATAATATGCATCCTCGGCATATATCAGCGATCGTCCCACCGGCTAGGTCTGAAAGGAACTAGCTTCCGACTACACATACCGTCCATCGGTCATGTACCAATGATCATCCCATTAGAGATCCAAAAGAAGACTAGGTCCTAACTCATGTGGTCATAGTCGGACTAGAGAGCATAACAACCAACAAACAACATATTTTTCGATGCAAATTAATATAATCATTTTTAAAATAAATGTATGTTTAACTCAAAATTTTACTAAAACATATCAATATATAGTATATATAAAGTATTCATTTAAATAACTTAATAGTAATTAAATCTTTAAATCAAGTCAAATATAAAAAAAAATAAACTAGCGGTAGAAATAACTTATTGAAAATTGATTCTATCAAGAACACACGACTCAAACTCTATATCCTTGGCACTCTCTTATTGATAAAGACGATGAAAGCTCTGACAAAATAAGTTAATTAAATAATTAACCCATAATCCAAGAAAATAAAATAAGGAAATAGAATTTTCTATTTAGTTTAGGGCTAAGCTTAATTAAGATATCCATTTAGGCTAGTCAATGGGGATCGGGTTAGTTAACAAGGAAACAGTCTAAATATTCTCTGATTAATGTCCAATCAAATTAATTTCATAAAATTTAGATCTTTCTTTTCAAATATTTATTTATTTATTTTTACTTTTTCTCCTCTCTCTCTTCTTTTTTTCTTTTTTCTCTCCCTATTCTGTTTCTGTTATTCTCTCTCTTATCTTTCCTCTTTCTCTTTCATGTTCTTTCTCTTCTCTCTCCTCTTTCTATCTCTCTTTCCTCTTCTCTTTCTCTCTCCTCTCTCTTCTTCTCTCTCTCCTCTTTCTTTCTTTCTTTTTTTTCTTTTCTTTTTCCTCTACTTTCCTTTCTCTTTTCTTCTTTGGCTCGGCTCGAATAGGAAGAGGAAAGGGGGAAGGGGTTTTCAAGAGGGTGGCTTGCTAGAGCACGGCCAAATAGAGAGGAGGTCAGGGTGGTAAACCCGGCAATAGCAATGGTCCGACCACCAATAGAGAATCGAGAGAGAGAGGGAGAAAGGCAGAATGGGTGCTGCCTCTTTGTTAAGTGGTGGCTTCCATGGCCAAATAAAAGAAGGAAAGGAGACTCACTAGAGAGGGGTGACGGTGGCAGGAACATGGTCAGCGGTGCTCGATTCCAATGGTGAAAAGACCCGAACAACTCGTGATCTCCATTTCAAAGAAGAGCAGAGGAATCGGGAAGGAAAAATTTTTGGATAGTCGGGGCTTAACTTCAAGGATCCTACGACCGTCGATACTAGAGAAGGAGATGGAAAAGGGCGGGGGCTTAGTTTTGACTCCATTAGAGGTGGCATGGAAAGGATTTAAAGGATATATATTTTCAGAGATGATAACCTTCGACTTGTGATAGATATGCTCGACCGATCAAGAGTCCCACCGAACCCTAACATTTCTCCGATCATCCTCCTTCCCTCCATGGCAGCCTTGCCGGTCTTCTCGACGAGCTTCATGCTCGGTCAAGCAGGGAACGTCTCTTATTTCAACCTCTCAATTTTTTTTTATGGCTTTGGGTTGAAGTCGGCGGGGTCTGCCAACTTTGTCCTAGAAAGGGCCCATTTGGCCCAGGTTCTCATACAATGTCTCTAATTTAAGGACTTTATTTTTTTTTTTTAAAAGTATGTGATCATGTGCCAAGCCCTTTTATACAATCTAGATTTTTTTAAGGAAGCTATTTTTAAGACAATTTTGATTTTTATGGTGGGGAATATGGTGCGGGCACCAGACTCAGAAGAAGACTTCAGAGCTCCATCTGGATCTCTGATTGACATTGCCCGAGAAATTAGGGTTTGTAATAAAGGTTGACCTGGTCAACCAGTTTATTTATTTTTATTTATTTCTTGAGTCACCATTTAAATTTTGTTGAGTCATGTTGACTCGGTGCAAGTCTCGATGTGGTTTCAATTTGGTCCAAAATGGTGCCACATTTGTCTTCCAATCAAATCAAGGTTCAAGCAAGTGGAGGCCACACTCCAAGCCACACGCCCAGCCACACTCCGAGCACACGCCAGAGTCCAGGAGGCACCACAGAGGCATCCCAGTGTCATGGTCCCCACACCCAAAGAAGAAAAAATCAAATTGGAAGCTAATTTAAAGGAGGCGCCCATACCTGCCTATTTTACCTAAGCAAAGAAGGAAGAAAACTTCTCTTGGAGAAGAAATCAAAGAAGGACATCCAATTGAAGTTTAAATCAAAATCAAAGAGCTTAACTTGGAGTGGAAGAAAAGAAGAAATGCCATAAGAAGAGGAGGACTCCAAATCCAAATCCAACTCCAAAGGAGGCGCCATAAAAATTCCAAAAAAATTTCCTTTATGGCCGTCCCAATTTTTTTTGAAGTCTTGGTCGACCAAGAGAGGGGGTTTCTACCTAATCTAGAGGTTGGAAGAGTTTAGTCCCACATGGGAATTTGTACAAGCTAGGAGAAAATTTTAGGTCTATATAATAGACCTCTCTTTGTAACTTTGAAAATCAATGAAGAAAATTATTTTTTTTGCTACTCTCTTGTGTTGAGTGACCTAGGTTTCTCTTCTTCCGCACTATTCTAAGTGTTGAGCTCCGTGAGGGGGTAATCCGGGTTCCATTGGAGCCTTGAGGAGGTGAGAGATCTCCATCTTTATCCAAAACCCTAGGTTAGCCACTTGAAATCCCAAAACCCTAAACCCTAGGTTAGCCACTCAATTCCCAAACCCTAGCCGCCATCACCCTTCTCTTTCCACCAAGCCCTAGTCTGTTCTACTTCTCACGGCCACCCTCTCCAAGCCCTGGCCGGCCACCAGCATCCAACTCCGGTCCAGATACTTCAGGTTTGCAGCAACTCTAAGAGGAAGTCAGATCGGCCTCCAGGAGAATCCTGATCTCAGTAGCCTCGGCTTTCAAGTTCTTCAGCCTGGTAAGATCTCTTCTTGAGTTTCTAAATTCCATCTTTTGTTCCTCTTCTCTCCCAGATCCTGAGTCCAGAAGAAGCCGACCAAACCACGAAACCAGTATTAGAGGATCCATTGCGAAGATAGCCGACTCCGAGGATCCCACAATCTGCTCGAGAGAGTTCTTCCACCAAACCCTGAGAAGATCACAAGTCTGGTTAGTAAACCATCTCTTCTTTCTATTTCTGTTCTGTTGAAAGTTCAGAGCGAAACCCTAGGTCTGGGAGTTTCTCAACCCCCAGCGATCCATTACTTCTGAACTACTCTGATAATTTAGTTGCTTCTAAACTGTGCTTTCAATCCTTATCTAGTTTCCTTCAACGTAGTTTAGCTTTACTTTGAGTCGAAGCCAATTTCTAAAATATATATATATATATAAAAAAAAAATTATCTTAATTTTACTTCCGCATATGCTTCTTTGTTCTTTGTTCTGCATCATTTTTGGTATCAGAGCTTCCGTTCTGCATCAGAATAACCCTTGTAAAAAAATGAAAATGTAGCAACATGTAATTACCATATATAGTAAATAATGGATTAATCATAAATGATAAAATATAAGTTTAAGTCATTCTTCTTTTTAATTCCAATTGATTGGAGGAGCAAGGAAAATGTGGTGCGGGATGGGCCGACAAATCCTAGACCAAAAATAAATTAATTCGGGATGTTGATCGTCAAGAAACGACCACTATGTTAGGGCTATCCAATTTAAATAAATTAGATCTAATTAAATAAAAATAAACCAGCAATTGATTAAATCAGGTTATCAAAGTGGTCTCACCCGAAAACATGGAATTTCACGAATCCTGGAAGAGTAAGATCGTTTAGAAGTCGTCCAAAATCCAGACTATTAGTTCACGAGCGAGATAGATCTAAAGCCATCGAACCTGAATCACCAAAAACAAATAATAAATTAATAAAATAAATAAATCAAGTTAATCAATGTCCTGATATCTGTGTGGCTCTGGGATCCGTGCAGCTCTGGAAACCGTGCTTCACAGATCTTGGAAATGTTCTGAGATCCGTGCAGTTCAGAAAATTGGCAGTAGGGAACGTGAATGCTTTCACGTTCGTGCTTGTCTCTCTTCTTTTGGTCCGATGCAGGGGAGAACAGGGGACCGGGCGGGCGCCGGTGTGGTGTCACGAGTGCAGCGAAGACGGTGGCTGGGCGGTGGAGGTCTCGGTAGCAGACGCTTGGCGACATTGGAGCGGAGGAGATCCGACGGGAGGCTTCACGGGAGGGCTCGGCTGCAGCAACGGCTTGCACGGGATGGGCTTCGATGGATGAGGGCATCCAGATCTGCGGCACAGGGGACCGATTGGGGATGGGGTCGGCCGGTAGTGGCGGAAGCACCTCGGTCGGTGTTGTGGGTTTGGACGACGGCCGTGGAGGGCATAGCAGTAGCAAGGAGATGGGCGGCCGTCCGGTGTCTCGGTAGCGAGGATCGACTGGAGATGGGGTCGGCCGGCAATGGTGGTTTACTCAGTCTATCGGACGGGAGGAGGGCCACGCTCCGGTGGTGGGATCTTCCGGATGGAAGTCGTCGCGTAGAGATCTGTGCACAGGAGGGGGGGTCCGATGGTTGGATGATTTCGGAGGATGGCACAGGTGTTGATTAAGGAGAAGAATCCAGAGAGAGATAGAGAAAGAGAGAAAGTTTAGGAAGAAGAGATAACAGAGTGAGAGAGAGGAGAGGGGAAGTAGAAGACGGAAAAGGGGAGGAATCAGGACACGCCCCGATTTTTTTCTCAAAATATTCTCATCGCTAATTTTTATTCATGAGAAACAACTTAAATAAGCAAGCAAACAACCGATAAAAACAAATCCCTAAACAAACTCCAAACGATCGGAACTATAAGAGATTCCGATAACTCTAAACACAAATAAAAAACTAATATCTTATTCGGAGATATCCCAAATCCCACGTACACCTATAAAATAAATACATCAAGATTTGTGATGGCTAGCACCGAAATTTAGACTGAACTGGCTGGGATCTGGACTGGCTAGTATCTGGATCTGCTCAATGTCCCCATCAAAATGATAATGCTAATCTATTGATGTTGTTTGCACTTTAGCAAGTGCACCAACACCTTTGGTTGATTGGTAACATCTAAGAAGAGAGAACGCAAACTTAGCGTTGGTAAAACAGGAGTTGGCATTTTATGTTATTAGTGCTTATGAGATAGAAATTTGTTGCATGATATGAACCAATAGCAACATAATTGTCTGTAAACTACACTGGTAACCTGCACATATTTTTATTAAAAATAAAAGTCTCAATGCCATGCTAGATGAGAGTATTGAGAGGAAAAGAAAAGCAAAGAAAAGACATGGTCATCAGGGACTACTTGGAGACCAACTTTGTAGGGTCAACTTCAAGAAATTTCACTGCATATAAATATGTTGCTCACTGCATATTTCACAAAAAAAAAAAAAAAAAAACTCCAAGAAATTTCACTGTATGTAGCATATAAATATGTTGCTCATTAAAACCGTACTTGGTTGCATATAAAGTCATCTAAAACCTCTCCAACTAGGTGGGAAGTCACTTCCAGTGTTTGGTTGCTCAGAGCAAAGTTTCTAAGTCTAACCGGGCTTACAAATAATTTAAATGATTTTAAGATAGAGATCCGATTCCACTTTAGCAAAGAAGGCTCCAACCTCTTACTTATAATCTACCAAATAAACGTTAAACCTAATTTATTCTAAAAGGAACGAGGATGGATTATGTTGGAAGTTTTAACATATAAGACATTATATTTCTCTTCGTGAAACCATGATTTAATTTGACATATAGCGTGCATCTAAAAATCACTTGCCATTATGTATGCATTCCATTTGAATTGGTTTACGTATCATGAAAAATGTATTGAAAAGACAAAGAATGATGTTGGCATATTCATTAGGAGGAAGGATTGACCCATGAGGGCAGCTACTGCTCACAAAACATCCACAAAGATTGCTTAACAAAAATTGCAAAATATGAGGTTGTCATGTGAATACATGGAAGATGATTTCTCTCTACTTTTTTTTTTCTTTTTTTTTTGCTCAAATCCATGCACCAATGAGAAACCAAAAATCCAATAGAACCATATATATATATATATATATATATATATATATATATATATATACATACACACACCCACAAAATTATATTTTAATTGAATCTATGATATATAGTAGATTGTAAGTCTATCCAACCCTAACTTGATTAACTACAAATACAATACCACTCATCTATCAAGTTTTTCTTGTTTTCATAATTTAAAGTAGTGAATATTCTTTAGAAAAATAAAAAAATAAAAGAGTGAATTTATTGAGTCAACATAATTTCATTAGAGTTTGCTTATTTGTTCTTCAAAATTTATTTAAAATATTTTAAAATGGATGCTCAACTTATATGGAGTTTTCTATTTGCTATATGGATCATGTATTAATGATGTCAACATTGTATCGGCTGGTCTATATAGAAACTTACAAAATAGAGATTAGCAAAATATCTAAAAGGTGGACTATTTTTAGGATCTCTCTATTTTTTTATTCTCTTTTACCACTCCTTTAAAGAGGTATTTATAGATCAAGGGACTCCCACACATATCGAGATCTCTTTGGCATGCACAATTAGTGGGAAAAAGATAACATGATCTAGCTAAAAAATAGGATGGATCATATTTTTAAAATATAAAGAAAAATATTGTAACAACCACCCAAGCCCACCACAACTTCCACTGCAGGTGAGATCTTCTATGGATCGAATCCATATAACCTCCATGTGGCTTCGCATTTGGCTTTGCTATTGGTTGCTTCTTAGATCCCTAATTATGGCTCCTCCTCTTCAGAGGAGCTAGCTCTTGCTGAATCTAGAATAGAAGATGGTGAAATGCAACTTGGTCGGCTTCCTGGTTGAACCACTTGGCTATACTTAGACATTGGCCCTTCCATCCGACTTGGAAGGCTTCTTGCTGCCTTTGGCATGTCTCGGTGATCTTCTTCTCTGGAATGATGTCCTATGCTAGCATCATCTCCCAGTTAATAACCAAGTTGTCCACTGATGGCAAGATCTCCTCTGGCTCATCATCTAGCATTGATAACTTGATAGGTTTCAAATTGTTGACATTCATGACTGAGTAGATCTCCATGTAGGCTGCCAACTCTAACTAGAAAGCATTGTAACTAATCTTCCAGAGAATCTTCAAGGGGCCATATCAGATAGGCTTTAGCTTCCTTTCAACTCCTTTCTGTTACTCTTTTTTGAGGTGCAACCATACTAAGTTGCCCTCTTAGAAATCAGCCTCTACTCAATGTCGATCATATTATTCTTTATACTTATGTTGGGTTTTTTATAGCTACTACTCTTCCTAGCTATATACATATTGGATCTCTTCTAAGAAGGCTAGGCTCTTGCAATGGCCTTTTCCTTCTTGGATGTTTGTGGTGTAATGCTTACCAAAAACTCCTAATCAAAAGAACTTTGTGGCAAAGAGCCCAAGCACACCTCTAAAAGAGACTTCAATGCAGAACTGTGCACTAACCTATTGAATGCAAATTGCTGGTAAGGCAAGATCTCATCCTAAGTCTTAGTATGTCGAGCATGGTAGCCCTACAGCAAAGGTACCATGGTATGATTGATGACCTCCATTTAGCCATTAGTTTAAAAATGATATGGTATGCTTATAAGCAGATGCGTATCTATCATGGACCACAAAGACCACGGAAAGTGGTCAAAAACTGGCTATCACGGTCAGACACAATCAAGCTAAGTAGCCCAAAATGAGCCTACATGCTCTGAAAATAAAATCATGCCGCCTCCTCTCCAGTAATCATATTTTGGCAAGGGATTAGCACCACCATTTTTGAGAAGAGATTAACCACAACGAATAGGTAATCGTGCCCCTATCGCATCCTCGAGAGACCTCTCAAGAAATCCATGGAGACACTCTTCCAAGGCTAACTTAAAATCGGCAAGGATTTGTATAGCCCCAACTTCCAGTTGCTTAGCTTGGAACAGCTTCACAACATGCAATCCCTCATGAATTAGGTTATGTCCTACTACATCCCTGGCCATTAGACATAGCGATGAAGATTTGCCATCATCTTGTTTATCCCAAAGTAGCTTGCCACCTTCAAGATGTGTGCCTCTCTCATCCGCTTCACCTGGTCTATTGCTTTGGCATGCATAACATGCACCTTTGTAGAGGAGCCCACCTCATAAGGCAAACTTCATGGGCCTTCTCACTTCGACGTCCTCTAAAACACTCCGAAAATTAGGGTCCATCTTGTATAGTCAGCATACTCCTTGTGCAACACCGGCTGGACCTGCATAAGAATAAATAAATACAAAGTTGTGACAAGAGGTCGTGACAACATATCCACTAGTTTGTTTTGTGCACCCTTCTTGTACTTGATATTGATGTTATATTACTGTAAATATGTCATCCACTTCATATATCTGGCTTATTGTAGCTTGGATTGTATTTGGAGGTACTGAAGTGGTTAGTGATCAGTATGCACTACTAATCTCCTTCCCCAGGAGGTAGCATCGCCAATGCTTCACCACCTGGGGTAGGGCTAAGAGCTCTTTATCGTACGTCAGGTAGTTGAGCTGGGAGCCCTGGAATATTTTCGAGTGATATGCCATGGGCCGATAATTTTATAGCAAGATAACCCCTATTCATAACTTGACGCATTTGCTTCGAGCTCAAATGGCCACGGAAGACTTAGTAAGGCTAGGACATATTCTTCACTGATCTTCCTCTTCAAAAGATGGACATCATCCTTGCATTTCGTCATCCACTCAAACTTGCTGCTTGCTTTCATCAAAGCACGATGAGGAGAAGCCAAAATAGAAAAATTCTAGATAATTTTTTGGAAACATCGACATGCCCCCACAAAGCTTCTCACCTCAGTCATGGTTGTGGTGTCGGCCACTCCTGGATTGCTCATATCTTGTTGAATCAATGCGGAGCTCACCGTTATCCACCACAAAGTTGTGACACACTAGAGAAGAGCGTCCAAACTCGCATTTCTTGTAGTTCAAGCGTAGTTGGTGCTGCTTCAACACCTCTAGGGCCTTCTTGATGTGCGCCATGCACTCCTCTTAGGAAGCAAAGAAAATGAGGATGTCATCGAGGAAGGGTCACAGCACATCATTCATCAGCCACATGAACACACCGGGGGCATTGCACAAACTGAATGACATCACACGCCATTCGAAAAGCCTCTACCTCATCTTGAATGTGGTCTTCTAGGACTCCTTTTCATAGATCCAGACTTGGTGGTAGCCGAGCTTCAAATTTAGCTCAGTAAAGACCTTCACATGCTTTAGTTTGTCAAGGAGGTTGTCAATGTGAGGGAGTGGGGAGCATTTTTTTATGATAATTTTGTTAAGGGCACGATACTCAATGCATATCACCACCCCTATCATTCTTTAGCACCAGCACCATTGATGAACTGCAAGGAGAGCTGCTTAGCTTGATGAAGCCATTCTTGAGCAACTCAGCCACTTGCCACTTGATCTTTTCATTCTCAATTATAGAGTTCCTACACATGCCAAAGTTCGGAAATAGCACTTCGGAGATGAGTCGGATGTTGTGCTCCAATACTTGATTCAGTGGTAACCAATGGGCCTAAAATAGCCTAGAGTGGTCGCCAAGGAGTCTGGCCACCTCATCCTCGTGTTTCCTACAAGATAATGTCAGTACGGGAAGGCTTCTAATAGTAAGGACCACTGGATGGATCACCACCAACATGAATTGCTAGCAGGCATTTACCAACCACTTAGCTTGGTAGGTTGTCACTAGGTTAGCTGGTTGGTGCAATCACTCTCGGCTAATGATAAATTGCATTCCATTTTTAGTTTGTTCATACTCCTATGCTTGTTAGTGGAAGTGAGCATCTTGTTCATATAGGAACGGACTACCAAGTATCACATGGCAGATCTTCAGGGTACCACCTAGCACACAACCTTATTAATATAGTGACTGGTGATGATGGAGCAGAACTTGCATTGACAGTCGATCGTCTGATCCACATCCTTTATGATCCACCCTAGTAGGTAGGGGCGTAGGTGTTGTGTCATTTCCAAGCCAAGCCTCTACACAAGGCCCATCGAGATCAGATTTTTCTAGCTATTGGTGTCGATGATGGCGCTGATAACCCCGTTCTTGACCTGGATGTTGAGGGTGAAAAGTTGCTTTATGGCATCCTCTTTGGTCAACGGATATGGGCCGATCTCCTTAGCCTGAACATCAGAGATAAGCTCGTGTCCGTCTTTGTGACTGGTTCAAGTCGTTTGCCTTCACTCACCACCATAGCCATCATTATGTGCTTGACTTTATTCTTCTCCCTCAACCTCTTTGACGTTAGCTCTGGATGGAGCTTCCAATATTTGTCTTCTATGTGACCTATAATCTTATAATGATTGCAGTACGTCTCACCTTTGAAGGAGGAAGAGGAATAGTTACCATCACCATTCTTCTTGATGTACTTTCAAAGCGACTTGGAGGATCCCTTCTTAGACCCTTCAGCATCTCTATGACCACTAGACTTGTTCTTCAACTTGATGGCCATGGCAGTAGTACCGGCATTGAAGATGTCCGCCACTTTGTATAGGAAAAGCTTGACCTATATTTGCTTATGTAATCCGATGATTTGGTGAAGACATCTTTGTTGTCAAGGGAGTTGCCTAATGCCACCACTAGGCGTCAGAACTCAATGGTGTACTCTTGCAATGACTAGTTCTGGCCTTGCTTTTGATTATGCTAGCATGTCCACCGGTTCTAAAAATATCCCATAGGATAAAACTCATGATAGAGGATGCGCTTAAACACACTTCACTCGACCTTCACATTGCCGTTGGTGTGAAGGTACGTGTTCCATCATGCTAAAGCATGGTTGGTCAGCTTTAGTCGCACGAATGTGATCTAATTTTAACTATTGTACCCATAAAGGGTAACGTAGGTCTCTAGTTGGTCGATCCATGCATCTAGTTTTTTGGCATCCACCATCGAAGGAAGCGATGTCGATCTTCGTTTCGATCTTAAATGGCCGTGGCTTCTCACTTGCGATGCTCATGGAGTCGATGTCGAAGTTCAACCCCGTCATGCTCAAATGGCTTTGATGGAACTCTTTTATGGGGGTCACACATGCTTTCGAGAGAAGGTTGCAGTCAGCTTTCAGCACCTCTTCATGTCCTATAGCTATTATCATATTAGTCAGTGGAGTAGGTGGCTGTTGCTAGTTCTTCTCGATATTCTCCACCATAGCCAGTATGGTAGCCATTAGGTCCTCTATCTTCTTAATCTTCGTAGCTAGCTCATTCGTCGAATTGGTTTCCTTTACAAAGCTCATCTCCAACTATGATGGTTATCGATGCTTTATCAAGATGGTGAGGGATTCTCCAGTCACTTGATATACAACCCTTACATGGATCATACATAGCTTAAAACTGATGCTCTGATACCAAAACTTGATATGCATAGAGACTTGCAAAATAGAGATTAGTGGAAAATCTAAATGATGGACTATTGTTAGGATCTCTCTTAATTTCTTGATTCCCCTTTGCCGCTCCTCATGAAGAGATATTTAAAGGCCATGGGACTTCCACATGGATCGAGATCTCCTTGGCATATACAATTAGTGAAAAACAAAAAAAACACATGATCTAGTTGAAAAATAGAATGGAACGGATTCTTGGAATGGAAAAAAATATTACAACAACCACTTGAGCCCACCACAACTTTCATTGCATGTGAGATCTTCTGAGGATCAAATCCATATAACCTCAGTATGGCTTTGCATTTGGCTTTGTTATTGATTACTTTTCAAATTCCTGATCATCGGGCATCCTTAAAATTTACTACTTAATATAAATATATATTAATGATGTCAATATTAATATGCTTGGCTATCATTAAAATTTATCGCTTAATATATAATAGAAATTTGATGATTGAAGCTTTCTATTTTTTATAATTTATTATATTATCATAATATATTTTAAAAATTATTAAAAAAGAAAAAAGCACATACTAAGCACCAGTATTAATGACAGGAGTTTTGCACCAAGGCTAAACTTGTAGTTCTTCATTCGTCGTGTGAATCTCACTAGTAATAATATTGATATTAATGATGAAAATATTTGCTCGACTACAATTAAAGTTGATTATCTAATTTGTAATAAAAAATTGACTATTGAGACTTTATATTTATTATAATTTATTATCTTGCTATATTGTATTTAAAATAATTTTAAAAGAAATAATTGTAATTTGTGCAAGTTATATATTAGTTTACACATATGTAACTAATGGGTGTGGTTATCATTTCTAAGCACGTAGGATATGTTAAACACATGAATAACTATGGTCCGCCAACATTGCTCCATGAACAAACTTCATATAAGGCCGGCACTATATAATATCATTTAGAGAAGAATTCTTATTTTGCTAGTTTTTTTTCCAATATTAATTTTAAAGAAAAAATTTAGAAGTCAAAGATGACTTTTATTAATGAAGTCATTAGTCTTATAATTACAAACAAAAAATGATATTTTTCATTTTTCATATTTATAATATACTTTTCATCGATATATATTTTATGGCTAAATAATACATACCAAGTAAATTAATTATTAAAAAAGTTAAAATACCTTTATAAATCGATACATAATTTTTAAAATATAAAATTTATTAATATATAGTACATAGCCAGGTGATATATATTTAGCAAATGAATTATCTGTAACTTAATATACACCTCCAAGAAAATTAATATATAGTTTGAAAACATTATATTTACCAATGCATACTATGTAGTATAGTGACATACATTTATTAATTTTTTAATATATATTGTAAGCTTCTTTGATATATACCTTGTAGTGATTCAATGCAGCTTCTAGATAAATTAATATGCAATTTCCAAAACACTGAATTTCCAATATATAGTACATAATATATATTTAATAAATAATTATTTAAAGACATTGGATTGTTTGATGATTAATTTGTTAAGTACTTTTTTTTTTGATAAGACGGATGCTTCAACCAACATGCCTGGTATGAATGCATCCAAAATAGTTAGAAAGTATACAATTTTGGAACCCCAAAGGAGCGTCCCATGCTCCTGTCCATGACACCTATCCAGAATGCGCATCAACAAAGGAGGCCACCTAGTCCGCAGCCGAATTGCCTTCCTAAAAATATGCCTGATAAGGATCGAGGAGCAACCCTGTAGCCAAAACATGATATCGCGAATCAAAGGATGCGCCGAAGCTGAGTCCACCACCCCTTTGATCCACGAAATCATAGTAGCAGAGTCCCCCTCGATGATCAAGTGAACAGCCCTGAGACAGCAACAAGCATAGCGGATACCAGCCCATGCTGCCGTAAGTTCTGCCTGAGGAACATAAACATCAAAGAGATGGCACCCCCCCAGCAGCTACAATGTCAAGACTATGACTCCGAATCACATACGTAGCACCACCATCAAGACCTTTCACACTCCCATCAAGATCGACTTTGACATACCTCGAAGGAGGGGGTTCCTAAGAAAAGAATGCCCTCCGGGCCACTCGATGAGCAATGCTAGAACCTTAGGTCCCCGAGGATGTCATAGTCACTTTGTGGTACTCCTTTAAGTGCACCCGAGCTCTCTCCACCATAATTCTGGTGGAACACCTCATTTGGTTGAAAACAAGAGCGTTCCGAGACAGCTAAATATGATAAGCCAGGTATGCTGGAAGGGCAGAGCCAGGAAGAACAGCAGGAGGCCTCAGAAGATCCATGAAGGCATCAACCAACTCCCTAAATTGAGCACTCATAAAGTCCATCCCCACCACTCCCCAGACATGCCTAGCCCTCGGACAAGTGAAAAGCACATGCTCCAAGAACTCAGTATGAAAGTCACAAGCAGGACAAGAGAGAGGAATGTCCATCCCTCTAGCTTGGAGAAGATCCTTGGTAGGGAGACAACGCCAGGCAACCTTCCAAAGAAAGAAGGCCATCCTGGGATGCACGCATAAAGACCAGATCCACCTAATATGACAGCTCCTGTGAGGCTCCTCCCGGAATAGACGGACCAGGTCAGACATAGGGGCACAGCTCAACACCGAAGACCTCCACACATGGATATCGATACAGGGATGCGTCGGCAGAGCAATAGAGAGGATCCTTTCATCCAAGATAACCCTGAAGGTCTAAAGAACCAAAGCATAACTCCACTGGGATCCATCAGGAGATAAGAGATCTGCAACAGTCATCAACACCGGACCATCCATTGCCACAAAGGTAAACCAACGGGCTAAAGGAAACTCCGAGATCCGTGCCTCCTCCATAAAACTATTAAAGAACCATCTCCTATAACCCACCTCACTTGTGGAATGACAGTAAGGGCTATCCGGTTCATCACACTCCAAATAACAGAACCATGTCAAGGAGCATCACTACCAGCATCCCAGACAGGAGTCAAGAAACCATACTGGGTCTTCATCAAAGAAGTCCACATTATCTCCAAGCCCAGCAAAAAATGAGAAACATGCCTCGCAATACTGGCCTCCCTCAAAACTTCCAATGAATGAATACCCAGACCACCAATCCGAGTAGGATGGCAAACCACATTCCATCCCAACAAGTGAACCCCTCGATGAGTACTCGAAGCAGACCATAGAAAGGATCGAATAATTTGCTCCACCTTGCCAATAATGTACTTGGGAATGACAACATTAGAGAGTAAGAACACCGGGAGAGAAGTAAGAACAGACCTGATCAGAGTTAACCGATCCATAGAAGAAAGAACCCTACTCTGCCAACCGTCCACCCTCTCCTGAATAGCAAGCACCACTCTCCGAAACTCAGAGCTCCGCAACCTCCCACCTGAGATAGGGACCCCCAGATACTGTAAGCAACCCTCCTGAAGACCAACACCCAGTATGTCCTGAATCGAACGACGAAGCCTGATAAGGGTCCTCGGGCTAAAACGATCTCGAACTTCTACAAATTCACCCACTGGCCCGAGGACCCACGGTAATGCTGAAGAATGGTCCTGAAACCCACCGCTGAAGCAATAAAGGCCTGGCCTAAAAGGGGACAATCATCTACAAAAAGTAAATGCGAGATCGGGGGAGAACCAGGAGCAGGGCAATACGGACGAACCACCGACTCCCGTACCACCGCCCGAAAAGCTCGCGAGAGAGAATCAGCACAAAGGATAAACAAGAAAGGAAGAGTGGGCAACCTTGTCGAAGAACGACCGTGGAGTGAAAGAAATCCGAAGGAGTCCTATTAACAAGAATAGCATAAGCCAGATTCGTAACACAAGCCATAATCCGGTCTATCTAGCACCGATGAAAACCAAAGTCACGTAAAGCCTCCTCCAAGAAGCTCCACCGCATATGATCATAAGCTCTCTCCATGTCCAGCTTGATGCCATCAATGCTCGCCTAGCATGGGCTCTCCTTAGATCATGCATGAACTATTGGGCAATGATAATATTATCAGAAATACATCTGCCCTCGACAAAAGCCCCTTGCTCCGAGAAATGAGTCTAGGAAGAATCAGCTTCATTCTATTAGCCAAGCATTTGGCACATAACTTGTATAGGGTATTGCATAAACTGATAGGCCTGAAATGACCTGACTTAAAAGCATCAATCCGCTTCGGAACTAAAGTAACAAAGGTCTGCTTCCAGGGATTAGCCAAACGACCCATGGCAAAGAAATCCTGCATAGCAGAAACAACCTCCCTCCAAATAATGCACCAATACCTCTTAAAAAATAAAGAAGGAAAACCATTTGGCCTCGGTGCTTTATTCTCCCCCATAGACCAAAGCACACCACGAACCTCCTTAGTAGAAATAGGTCTAAGTAGCCGATCATTCTCCTCCTCCGAGACCTGAGAGTCAGGACGAGGGGAATGAAAAGCAGGAAAAACCTCCTGGGGCCCAGCCCATCTAGAATAGAAAAATGAGAATATCTCTCGCTTGATGTCATCACCATCCTCCACCCAAGACCCCTCCAAGGAACGAAGAGCCCTTACACAGTTCATGTGCCTGCGCACCACAGTAGCCTGGTGAAAGAACCTGGTATTCCTATCCCCTTCCTTCAACCACTGAACTCTAGATTTTTATCTCCACATGATCTCCTGCTGACTCAAAAGGGAGTGGTGCTTAGACAAGAATTGCCGAAGGGCTACCAAATCATCATCACCAGCCCCCCTTCCCTCTCCTCCTCCTGAAGAGCAATGACAGAGGCCTCCATAGAAGTCAAAGAAGAAGCAAGATTTTTAACATCCACCTTATTCCACCTGAGGAGGCGACACTTCAAAATAACCAGTCGCTTAGAGATCCTATACTGCACCTCCCCCCTGATCGGAAGCCTCCATACCTCCCTAACAATGTCCCAAGAACCCGAATACTCCAGCCAAAACTTCTCAAATCTGAAAGGAGCACAACAAGGCATCGACACTGAGGTAGAAAGAAGAACCAGACAATGGTTAGAAGCAATCCTCGGGAGATGTCAAACTTGGTGGTCAGGATGCAGGATAAGCCAATACGGAGTAGCAAATACCCTATCAATGCATTCCCACACCCTGGCTGCCCCTGATCTGTTGTTACACCAAGTAAATTAGGGGCCCACTAACCCCATATCCATCAAATCATTAGAGTGAATAAACTAAGTAAATTATCTAGTAGCAATGTCCTCCACAAAAGGCTGACCTCCTCTCTTATCCTCCGCAGCAAAAATGCAATTAAAGTCCTCTGCAACCACCATAGGAATACCCTGATCCACCAGAGCCGAAACTTCCTACCAAATGCTCTCCTATCCCTATAATTGGTACTAGCATACACAGCATACAAAAGCCATGTCGGCCCCCCATTCTCCGATATTACAATGGAAATCTGTTGCACACACCAATTAAAAATGTCCACCCTAGCCACCTCCTTATGCCACACAACAATAATGCCTCCAGAGAGACCGTGGGATTCAATCCCAAAGCAATTCCAATCTTCCTGAATCCAGCACTGAAATCTTTCCAATGCCAGCCCAGAAAGCCTGGTTTCTAAGAAGACACACATATCAGGATTATACAACTGTCCAAAATGTCGAAATGTAGAATAAAATGGGAGCTTTCCCGCCTTCCTTACATTCCAAACCATAACCTTCATTGACAAGAAGAAGAAAAAGCGAAAGAAAACCACTATTCTTCCTTCGCCAAGGGCTTAGAGCCCTCGAATTCACCTGCAAACAGAGCAGTTCTTAATTGCTTGGCAATGTTCTCATGCCCAGAATCCTTAACCTCCACCTTTTCAACACCAGTCACAGTTGCCTTCCCCTGATTGGCATGAACCTTCCTCCCCAGAGTCGGATCGTCCCCAACTGGAAGCAGCCCAACCGAACCCTCAGCAGATTCGGTCTCCTCCCTGACAGGATCACAGAAGACCACACCCACAGTAACCTTCCCAGCAAACACCTCCCGCTCCAAGCCCGGATCCCCCCCTTATCACTCCTAGCTTCAACGATAGGGACCAGCACCCCACCCCGCAATCCTTTATCTGGAGTCCCGGCCATTGAAGGCAGATCCTCAGACAAACAAACACCCATAACAGGGTGGGCAGCAGGGCCAACAACAGACGAAAGCCCCTCAACCTAGTCCCTCAAGGCTAGAAGAAGCAACACTAACCATGATGGAGGCCGGAGCAGACGGGCTGATCGGCGGGGAGGAACACCGGTGCATGCCCGAAGCCGGAACAGCCATAGTGGAAGCTGGAACAGGCTCAACGGCAATGGGGGAGACGACCTTTGCCGGGCTCCGAGCTCTCTTCAGTGACCCCGCAGCAGGGTCCACCATCAACATGTCTCGATGACCGGAGTCATTGCCACAACCGATCTCCATTCTGTCCCCAAGAGCACCCAGCACCGAGAAACCCCTACCAGTAGCCAACTCCTCCTGAGAAGGCTCCTCACCCGTACTTCCCGGAGACAGGCGCCGAGCTACCTTCGACGGTTTTTGCCACCCATCGAAGTTCGATGGAGAGATCGCCGAAGAGGAAGGAGTCTGCGGGGAGCTAAGAGGAGTGGAAGAAGAAGTCAGATCCAACGACTTCGGGCAGTGCTCCCTAGTCTTTGGCTGTTCCCGCACACCACGAACATGAGCCCTAGGGGCCCGAGGTTGCCGGATCCATGACGTCACTAGCCATGGCCCAACTTTAGGTCGCTCCACTCTAGTCGACCTCCCAGACTCCTGCGACAGGGGAGATGGATGGGATTTAGGCGGCGCCCCCACGTCCCCAGCAACACAGTCAGGTAACAATCCAGCACCCGAATCATCCCAGCTGGATGAAGCAACTTCCAAGCCACAGCGATCCTCCTCAAGACCCAGCCTCCCACAACAGAAGCACACTTCTGGCAGGTTTTCATACTGAAAAGGTTGCCAAAACAGGCTTTCCCTCCCTCGAAGCCTCACCCCCGGCAGCAGAGGTTTACTCGAGTCAATTTCCACCTTCACCCTTGCAAACCCAAACTTTCTGAGATTCTCCGTAAACTTATCAATCAGAATAGGGGTGTTGGCTTCCGCAGCAATCATCCTCAGAGCATTCGGAGACCAACACTCAATAGGCAATTCCAGGAGGCGTAGCCACACAACGGTCTTCAGCACTGACAACGACTCGGAGCGAAGTTCGGATGCCAGGCTTCAATCGCCAGGAGCTGCCTGCCGACGAACCACGGGTCCCCCTCCCTAGCCCGAGAACACTCCATCTCGTCTTTGAATCGAACCATTAGGTGGTCGGCAGCCATAACAAACACCTCCGACCCCTTCTCCAGCTTAAGTTTTAACTTAAAATCCCTCTCCACCAGTCCTGCTGACACCCTCTGTCCCAGACTCTGGACGAACAGAGTCCGGTTCTCCCACAACCTGCGAGAGTCCTCAATCTCCAAAGCAGGGAGCTCCAGCACCTTCGAAAAGAACCCCTGCAACTCCTCTATTTCCGCCTCGAAAATCCGATGAGCTGTCCACGATGACCCCCGAGGAACACCTTGAACAATATTGGACCAACTCCGATCCTCCCCGTCAGCGCCCGAAGCCCCGCTGCCTGACCCCTTCCTATTCTTCCCATCACTTGCCATGAAAGCCGAAGCAACTCCGAGATATTCGATGAAATGCCGAAGTAGACACGAGGAAGGCACGGAACCAAGTCACAGCGAACCCACCGCCGAAGCGAGTGATATACTATGTATTAACGAACTCTATATTTTTTAAACTATATATCAGTTTATTTAAAGATACATATTAATTTACTTCTTGATTAATTTATTCATATATGATTATATATATATTGATTAAAATTATATATTAAAAATAAAAAAATAAAATTATATTTTTTAATTATGAATTGATGATACTATTAATAAAAAATATTTTTATTATATATATATATATAGTAATCCAAGCTATCCTGTAGATTTCTGTGCAGTCTTTTTTCATCTAATGATGAGTAAATTATTCTAAATTTGATCTATTGACCGTTGATAGTGAGACAAGGTCTATATCAAAAGAATTATTAGTTATATTTTTTAAAATTAAATTAGTTCTTGAATTATGTAAATTGTTATATATATATATATATATATATATATATATTTTATTATTATTTTTATTTTCTCGTTCGCTCCTCTCTCCCGCATATGATTTTGGTTCTCGCTTCACGAGGCATGTTGGTTGTCGCGCGAATTGTGGACGACGGTGATTACTTCGCCTACCGTGCACTCCGTTTTGACCGACGAACTCGCCTCTTCCCGCGATGAGTAGATCGGCGTTCGCGGCCGTGGACCCCCCTTCGCCACCGCTAGCGACTGGACTCTCGTCCCCTCTCCGCTATCTCTCCAAATGGAGAGCGGTATCAGCGCTTCAGTCAAAACCCTAAACCCCTTCCTCTCGTTCCTCCTAAAAACACGAAACCTTCGTCTCCTTCGCCAACTCTTCTCCCAAATCTCTTCCAACTCCGCTTCCATCGACCCGCAGATCCATTCCTTAATCGCTCGAGCCCTCTTCAAATCCCGCCGCTTCAAAGAAGCGGAGCAGTTCCTCTACAACGCGCAAAATCTCGCCTTTCTCCCCCGCAAGCGCCTCTGGAGCTCTCTAATCCAAGGAGTTTGCGTCGAGGAAGGAGATCCAGATCGAGCGCTCTCACTACTGAAAGAGCGTGTGAGAAATGGTGGTATTTGTCCCTCTCCCAATACTTTTCGAGCACTAGTTGCGTCATTTAGCTCTCGGGGTATGATGGAAAGGGCCATTGAGGTGTTGGATGTTATGACGGATGAGAAGAATGGATGCCAACTTGATAATTTTGTTTGCAGTTCGATAATCTCCGGGTTTTCTAAGATCGGAAAGCCAGAACTTGGTGTGCGATTCTATCAGAGAGTACAAAAAGTCGATGGCTTTCAGCCGAATTTGATAACTTATACAGCTGCTGTTGATGCATTGTGTAGAGAGGGCAAAATCGATAAGGCAAACGATTTAATTAGGGAGATGGAGCAGCAAGGTGTGATCTTGGATGCAGTTCTTTATAGCAGCTGGGTATGTGGGTATTTAAGGAAGGGATTTCTGATGGAGGGGCTTCGGAAGCACCGGTTGATGTTAGAGAAAGGGATAATGCCTGATGTAGTCAGCTATACTAACATCATTGATGGGTTATGCGAGGAAGGGAATGTAGAGAAAGTATTTGGATTGCTAAATAAGATGGCAAAGAGTGGCAGTGAACCTAATTTGGTTACTTACACTGTGGTTATTCAAGGGTTCTGCAAGAGAAACAAATTAAAGGAGGCATTTTGCATGCTTAGGAAATTGGAAGAATCGGGCATTGATGCTGATGAGTTTGTATATTCAGTTTTGATTGATGGATTGTGCCAGAAGGGAGATTTGGATGGAGTTTTTGCATTGCTTGAGGAAATGCAGAGGAAAGGAGTTGCTGTGGGAATTGTTACATACAACACGGTGATCAATAGTTTATGTAAGGCTGGCAAGACGAGTCAGGCAGATGAATTTTCAAAGGGTTTTGTCAGTGACAATTTCACGTATAGTGCGTTGTTACATGGATATGTGAAGGAAAAGAATGTAGTGGGTGTAATGGGTATAAAGGGGAGATTGGAGGAAGCAGGCATTTGTATGGATGTTATCACATGTAACATACTTATCAAGGCTTTGTTCATGGCAGGAATGGTCAAGGATGCTTGTGGGCTGTTCGAAGAAATGCCTGAGATAGGCTTAGTTGCAAACTCTGTTACATATTGTACAATAGTTGATGGGTATTGTAAGCAAGGAATGATCGACAAGGCACTGGAGGTCTTTGATGTGTATAGGAGAACTTCATCATTTGCTAGTGTTGCCAGTCATAATTGTATTATTAAAGGACTCTGTAAGGAACATATGTTAGATATGGCTGTCAAGGTGTTCCTGGACCTCATGGATAGAAACCTAAGACCTGATGCTGTTACTTACAGGATGTTGATAAGAGTCCACTTTAGAGAAGGTAACGGAGAAGGAGTCTTGAAGTTTATTCAACAGGTGGAGATATTAGATCTTGAGTTACTATCTTCCATATGCAATGATAGTGTTGCATTCTTATGCTCAAAAGATTCTCTTGCAGCCGCTGTGGATGTGTACATGTTAGCTAGAGGGAGAAGTTTGGTCATTATGAGCAAATCATACTATAAACTTCTCAAAAGTCTCCTCCATCATGGAGATACACGGATTTTTCAACTGATAATGAATGATTGCATCAAAGATCATGGAACTTTTGAACCTAGAATAGTTAATATATTGTCTCTTTACCTTTGTAAGAGGAATGTACAAGAAAGTATTCAGTTTTTGAGTGATATGAGCAATAAGAATATTTCTGTCAGTGTTATGACAGCAGTTGTTGATGCACTTAAGAAGGAAGGTAGAATTCAGGATGCACATAACTTTCTGATGGAAGCTGAAGAAAATGGAGCATCTTTGGATGTAGTTGTTTACTCCATTGTGGTGGATGGACTTTGCAAGGCAGGGTACCTCGAAAAATCATTAGATCTATGTGCAAGAATGAGAAAGAAGGGGATCAATCCAAACATTGTTATCTACAATTCAGTGATTAACGGTTTGTGCCAGCAGGGATGTCTAGTTGAAGCATTTAGGCTATTTGACTCTTTGGAACATAATAATGTGCTTCCTACATTTATTACATATGCTACTCTTATAGCTGCTTTATCTAAAGAAGGTTTCCTGCAAGATGCAAATCAGTTATTTGATAAGATGGTTCATCGGGGAATCACCCCAAATACTCGCATTTACAACTTATTGATAAGTGGATATTGCAGCTTTGGATTAATGGAAGAAGCACTCAAGGTTCTTTCAGATTTGGAGGGAAGTTGCCTGCAACCAGATGCTTATACAATCAGTGCTGTGATCAGTGGCTGCTGTCTAAGAGGTGACATTGAAGGTGCCCTAGGTTTTTTCAGTGCATACAGAATGAGAGGGTTTTCTCCAGATTTTCTGGGTTTCCTGAACTTGATAAGAGGACTCTTTGCTAAGGGAAGGATGGAAGAAGCAAGGAGCATATTGAGGAACATGCTTCAGTGTGCAGATGTCACGAATTTAATTAACAGAGCTGGAGATGCGCTTCAGGTAGAATCATTAGTAAGTCTTCTGTTTCTTGCATGTGACCAAGGGAGAATTCAAGAAGTCATTGCTGTCCTATGTGAAGTTGGATCTATGTTTTTCCCCTCGTGGGCGTCAGACAGTGAAAACAGACAGCTCAAGAAGCTGCATGAATCAGGATATTTGGATACTGATACTGAAATGATAGGTTCTGCTAGAGGAGGTATTTATCCAGTAGTGATTAAAGTTCCTGGAAACTTGTATGCGAAATCGGAACCAAAAACTATGATTGGAGGTATGGTTGATATGAATCACAGATCATGCAAGGAGGTGGACAAGGATCTTGAGATAGAAGATTATGAACATTTAATAGGAAACTCACTATGCTATGATTTTGATGCTTATTACTCCATCATTGCTTCGCTTTGTTCAAAAGGGAAACTGCATAAGGCTAATAGTGTAGTCAAAGCAATGCTTCTGAGTTCTGGAGAATGTTGTTGATTTAGCCCTTTGCACTCCTTGAGAATTTATGGACATTACCAAGGGAAGATGGGCTTGTTACCTTTCTATATTGTCAATCCATGCTAAAATAATCTCAGGTATGTCTGTTTTTTCCAATTTTTTTTTAAAAATGAATGTCTCCTTATTCATTTTTTTTCATATATCCTAATTAATATTCTTTTTACTTGTTAATTTTGTTCTTTATCAGCCATCAAATTTCTCTTCTGCTAAACCTTGGTAACTGCAATGACCTCCAGGCACATAATTTGTTTCCTTTCTTCCCGAAAGAACCAGAATTTCATAACATATTTAAGATTTTCATGTCTTTGGTCTTCTATATACTAATATGCTTTGTTACATGTTTGAATAACGAGTTCTTTCCTATTACAAAGTTGTAGCAATTATTATATTACCTTTTTCTTTAAAAAACTGAACTAATTTATATGATCTGAATAATTTATACTTCGAGCAAGGGAAGAATAAATTGTGATGATCTGAATTCTGCCATTAATCTTGCATCATATCTCATTGGAAGTAAAGAATAGATTTGTTGGCAGTTTTTTCTTCTTCTTCCAAATAATATGATTGAGCTTGTGCTGTACTACCAATTTCTGAGAATTTAGCTCTATTCATTCTCTCATAGAGTTTGGTCTCCCAAATAATATGTCAGTCAGCAGACAAGATTTTCTTTTGAGGTCAGTTAATGCGAATAATTAGAATGCATGCAGAAATAGCTGAGGATTGGACATTTGGACTCGCTCTTGATCTGTGGTACACCATGAGATTGAGAAAATGTTGGTTTTTGTTATTCTTATAAGTTTTTAAAATCTGATATCTGCATATCATGTTTGAATGTTTTGTGTAAGTCACTGGCATTATTGCATCACTCCACGTTCATTTTCAGCAATGAATAGATCTCTTTTACGATGCAGCTCTTACTATCATTCTTGTTGTCGGTGATATAATAATTTTCTTAAAAGTAAAATGAAATAGAAAAATTGTTTCAAAGCCTCGTTCAACAGAAAAGTGGTAATGGCTAGGAAGGTGACAAAAGCTGTTCTTGGATTGGAATATGATAAAAATACATTTGACAAACATTAGTTTTACTTTGCCATGAACTTCCAAATTTTAAACACAAAGAAGTATTTAACATTATGAGCTGGACACTGGATGTGGCCCTTATCATGAATAATTGTTCGAGAATTCGTAATCAAGTCCAATCATTGGGTTGATGATTTATGGTTACAAATTTAGTAACATATTTATCTGTGAGACTGCTGCTAATTTTCCTTCTGGATATAAGTTTCAATTCAAAAAATTACAAAAAAATATATGTGCATTGCTAATTGTATCTTTGCATTCAATCCAAAATTGAGTAGTTGATATAGTTTAAAAAAATTGTGATTTCATTATGTTGTTGTATAAGTGGAGATAAACACTTCAAATGCAGGCCATCAACAGCTCGAAGAATGTTGAGTCAACTGCTTTGTTACATTTTGTCCAATCAATCCTTAATATGCTTCTACATCTCATTGTTCATGGTGGTGAAACCCTTCAAGTTTTGTCGGAGTTGAAGCCAAATTTGCTTTGTTTTCTTATAAAAATTGAATATTTAGTGCTGGGCATGGTAGCATTTCGAGCAATCCAAAGCTGAACAGTGTGGTTGGGTATTTTCTCCATTTCCCCATTCTCGTTGCTTAACATCACTGGTATGTCCCTGTTCCCAATCTCAGCTATAGAAGGTAGTTGAATTTCATTGAAGTAGAAGAAATTGCTTATTGTCTCTTTGGGTGTTTAATTAATATTGGGGTAATACTGCTAATCTCTGCAGGAGGATTAGTCGCAGGATTCATCACCAGAACCATGGGCATGTTGAGAATGACAAGTTACGGCACCCTGTTATTTGCTTGTGCCTGCTTGACCTATGGATTAATCGTTATTTTTCTCAAGCATTTTGATGATGATGGGTTTTTATCATTTAGGATAACTTGCAGTTATCTGAGAAGTTATATTGAAGTTTGGATTCTATAACTCGGATTCTTCGTTTCACATTGCCTTTCCCCATGCTTGGATACCCCTTTTACCTGGTGAGCAGCCACATGGCCATACTTCAATGGGATCAACTATGGATGCTGAGGATTTTGATTTGGCTAAATTCTTAATCAATATGTTGATTTACAGTGGAAGAGGAGTCCAGGGAAGAGAGGTTCACACTTCCATCCAGATAGTGATCTATTTGTTCCAAATGAAAGGATGTGATAACATCAACAGTTTGCTGGTCAGCTATAATGGTGGTGCTTGCAGGATTAACATGGAAATTTGACCTTGTTCCAATGACTAAACTGTATGGATTCCCTATTTGGTATGTCTATTCACTCTTTTGATTATGTCTAGTGTTAATGAAAGCACTCATGTATTTTGGATCATGAATTTTGTAATTATTGTGGTTTAAATGCAGATATTCATTTTGTGGCTGTAGTCTGTGACATACTTGCATCATCACAGGCATGATGAGAAACTTCCCTCATATCATGGAAAGGTGTAAAATCGTATAAATGTCCTCCTCTCTGATGTGCATCTATCAATCTCCAACCATTTACAAAAACCACTATCATATTTAGGAGCTTAATTTTATAAGCATCTTAAAAAATTATCTATTCATCATGCTGTGTATGGGAAAATTGTTTCTACATTTTTACTTGGAAATAGCATGTTTTTTTTCCCTAAATGTTTTTTAGGGGCTTCTTCATTGATTGTTTCTGTCAATTTGTTCCAAACAAACTAATGCAAGAACTACATATAAAATCACTTTATGCATATGTTCCTTGTCCTCTGTTAAGTCAGAAAATAAGGTTGTCTCAAATTTAAGAATATCTAGAAGACATGTTAGGGTGCGAAAGTTATGGAAGCTGTTTGTGGGTGTATTTTTGTGCTGGGCTTCTTTAATTTTCTTTTCCTCTAGGAATGGAGTTATCTCCATGGAGGACTGACAATACTAGATCAGGATTATGGAAGGATCCACAACATCCACCATGATATGGGACTTGTGATACATCTCGTCTTCCCCTGCAAATACCACATTACCAGCTAGTGGAAGCTGTGAGTAGCACTGACTTGTTACCATTTCTTCGACATTCTGCAGAAAGATGAATGAGAAAAATGCTACTTGTAATTACTTGTAAACCTTGCATCAGTGTATCAGACTGAGGCAGCAAATCTGGTGCTTGTAAAGTACTATGGGGAACCTGAGAAATATGTTCCTTTGTCATTTAACCTATTTGACATCCTAGAAAAGAGTTTGAGACATGATCTACACTGGAGACATCATCTACCATTGGACTGACAGAATTTTTGTGCATGGTTTCCAGGCCCTGCTAGTCATGTGTTTCTCTTCCAAGTAAAAGGGATGGAGGAAATTTGTCCTCAAGTGAATTTATTATAGCATGTAATCAAGCACAAATTCATATTTGTTAAGATGCTCGGAAATATTATCCTCAGCATAGCTAAGCTATAATTGTTTTAGGTGCAACTTTCTAGCAAAGAGGATAGGAGGAAAAAATTAGTGTTTTGTCTGCTGGTAGCTGTGTCCAACACCTTCATTTCCAAGTCTTAGTGTGCACATCAGCAGTGAATGAAAAGATGATGAGGCTTTTGCTGATTGAGTCTGATATGCTCCTAACCTCAACAAACCCTGCATAACTGCAAGCTGACCTTTTTGCGGATAACCTGTGATCATGATCTTTTGGTGAAAGAATGCATGGGACGGATCCTTCAGATGTGTGGAGACATATCCAGCTATTCTTTCTGTTACAACCTTGCATTCCATTGATATATTGAATCCTGTTGCTTTTGTTCATAAGCTTCAGTATGCCATAGGATGATCATGCCATGATTATAGGCTGCTCGAGGAAAAGTATGAGCACTCAAGTGTTCATGTTGACAGTAAAATATGTTCAGTTTTGGATCAATTTATCATACATTACAAGAATTAAGATAGGAATAAGATAATGAAAGTTTTGCCTGTATTACATGAAGTAGCAAGAATGCCCCTATTAGTATCTTTTTATTCCTGTCCTGTAAAGAAGGGCTGGCACCTGAGGTAAAGCAACATAATGGAAGAGAAAAATGACGATGTACATTCAGTCTTGGGCTAATATATTTTCTCTTCTCCCTTATTGGAAGATCAGATACTTCCTTGCTTTGGTTTCGAGTTATCTTATATATCATGGTGAGATATCACCAAATAGAATGATAAAGTTAGTGCTGTGAAATTTGTTCATTAATTTTCAAATATTTGAAAACTTTAAGATCTTTTTTTTTCCTTATCTTAAGCCAGGTGCATTTATTTCAAGTTCCTTTTCTTATAGATTTAGCTTTTTATTGTTGTTAAACTGATACTGATCAAAATTTTCTGTTTGTATTTTCTGTGAGTGAAGTACAAGCAAGGTTGGAGAACATGGAAGGTCGAGCACAGATCACAAGGCTATTATTTTGCTGTTTAACAAAGAATTCAATGATTGAATGATGGATGGATATAAATAGGAGAGTCCAAACTAGTGCTATAAATAGGAGTCCAAACAAGTGCAAACTTTTTCAGCTGAAACATTGGAGATGGAAGAAATGCTGAAGAAAAGACTAACGGACCAGTCAAGTGAGATTGAAATGGACAGGAAAGACCAGGAACATTAGCAAATTTTATTGTGGAAGAGATGGAACTGGTAGAGCAGCATATAACAATTAGTTGTAAAGTTGAATCTGTTGTCGTCGCTATTCAATTCATGTTCTAAAGCCACTTTTGCTTGCTTATTGGTGGTATTGATTTTTTTTTTCACCTTTGTTTTTTTGAAGGGTAATGGAGTAGCTCCTTAATCTTTGATTCAATTAAGCGGGAGCTTTGAAGCCAAGTGCAGTCATTTACTGCAGAAGATATGAGAGCTCCCAACACCAAACCAATATCTTCTGACATCTTGGACACTGTTTCAGCGAAAGCAATAGTCAACAGCATGATGATGGCAAGGAGGGGGAAGAGGCTCCCTTGCTGGCCAGAACTCCCAGAACCAAGAACAGAGAATGATAGTGACAAAAGGATCAAGGGATATATTTCGTGAGCTCTATGAACCTCTTAGAGCTTGATCAGGGATTTTAAAGGGAAGCTGTTCTGTGTAAGCCTGCAAGGCAAGCATGCCGTTATCTTGTACTGGCAAGTTGCTTTGCAAGGAAAGAGGTGAATGTATAAGGAATGGAAATACCCTTTCTAAGAAAGGGAAGCAGCTCAGCACTTTCAAATTATGACTTATTTCTTTATGTTATTACAATGGTCACGGTTCTTTTATAAAATTCATTATTCATTACCTCTTAAATGTGTTTACGGTTAAAGAAGTTCCAGCAAAACCTTAATGGTGGTCATCATTTTAAACCAAGGATGATAGTCCTTAAACCCACTGTATACTTCTTTTTTGGTCTTTTGGAATACAAACCATCATAGGGTCATGATGACCATTAAAACAATTATGTCACTGTTTGGTTATAAAAATGGAAACAGCTGGGAACTAATAGCCATTACATGCGTTATAACTGCTATGATTGGGTTTGGACCCCAAAAATGCATTGATTGAGCTAGCTGGGTCAGGTTTGAATAAGTCGATGTTCTGTAAATCACCAGTATGTAATGATTCCATTCCGTTCTTCTTGGTGTAATTTTGGAGGGCCTCTTGTTCCTCTCTTTAATCCACAAAAAAAAAAAAAAAAAAGAAAAAAGAAAAAAGAAAAAAAGAAGCCAATAGCCATTCCACATTGCATGGATAGGTTCATAACTCATCCTCTGGCAAATTCAATTCTAACGAAGAGGATCTGCGGCTCGAGGGAAGGAGACAGACACTTAGATTTTATTTCCTTTTCTTTGGACTTTTCTGCAATCAAAGCCCGTGCAAATTGTCTAGGTAGGTGGTTAAAATGCAGGCAATAAGTTGTCGTGATCCCGGAATACCTCTGCCAGACTCACTTTGGCTTCTTTTTTTCTTCTTCTTCTTTTTTTTCTTTTTTTGAAAAAAATCGAAATATAAATCATATGGCAATTTTCACCAGAACTAGACATGCAGAAGTTTACCTTGCTGTCCTGACTTCTTCTTTCACTTTTAGCTAGTCGTGGCAGCCAACCACCATGTCCTAGGAGACTATCGAGACTCTTGAAAGACCATGACTTTATAAAGGAAATCTTAATCACATGGTGATGACTCTTGTCGAAGAAAAGGCCACGGGCCTCTGGCTTTATAATTAAAATACATATGATTTTTTCCTTTGGCACAACAAATTTGATTTAATGTAATGATGATACTCTGTTCATTGGCTTTTTTTTTTTTTTTTTTTTTGTAACTTTGATTTATGTAGAAAATATTTTATTTAAGATAATTATAACCTAATAACCTGCACTGCAAAAGATAGATACTACTTAAAAAACATGGAGAGACTGTAATCATAAAAGCAAAAAAGGGAGGAAATAAAATGCAACTATAATTAGTTTGATTATAACTTATATGTATGTTGCAATGGTGCTAAATGTAAGAGATCGTATGGCAAGTTATAATTTTTTAGACAAACCATTCGGGATAAACCTGAAATACTCGATTAAAAGTTTAAAAAAAAATATCTGGATTGGAGGATATCATTGAAATGAGAACTCCACGGTTCATCTTTTGCAAAATGAAAACTTGTGCATATCTAGATTGTTGCCATGCTACTCATCTTTTGAGCAGGGAATTTTCATATAATTTTTTACTGTGCATGTTTGGCAACCACCTATTTGTTTGGCATCCTGATACGTCGATCTTAATTTTTTTAATCCGAGTAAATTTTTTTTAGTGCATAATATAGCGTCAATCCATGCACATGCAACTCTCCATCATGCGAAAGAGGCATCGCGAAGGATTCGAGTAGATACCATCGAAGCACAATCCACTTTAAAAACAATGTTTCACCCATCATCGACATCATGGTATTCCAACCGTCCGCAATGATTTTACCCATGGTTGTTAGCGTGGCCATAACGGTGTTTTGAAGCATGATTCTCACCAACCTTTGTTCCTCCATAAGTTAAATACTATTTACCCCGAAAAAAAAAAAAAAAGAAAACCCAGGAGAACAGTGGAACCCAGCCCGAGTCTCACGTGCATGGCTCACGGGTTTGTTAAAAAGGCCAAAACAAAGAGCAACAATTCAATTTCATCTAATATTATTTACTTAAATATTATAATAATCATTATAATATTTGATAAAAATTTACTTAATTTTGAAAACTCCTTGCTTTTCGTGTTTGGCTGCCGTACGAGTTTTTGCGAACTTTTCTTTGAAAACTGACGCTGCCTTCAGAACTGACACGCATATGTCTCCAGAAAAGAATCTCCGGGAGACCCGCCCCCGGTCCGAACCGCCGATGGCTCGTTGCCCCAACGGCGGTCCGTGGCGTGATTACCATCCTTCGAGGACACTCCCCGTTCTCGTCCGGGTCAATTGCCGAACCGGCTCCGGGCCAGATGAGCCACCTACAGGCCGCCGCTAATCGAACCGTTATAACGAAAATGACGGCGTCAATCTGATTAAAAAGTCGTATATAAAACCATCATCATGAAATCAAAACCCCCAAAACGCTTGCTGCTGATATGGTATGCGAAAGCATCAAATAGTTGCTAGCTTTTTATATGGTAACGTAACCGTTATCATAGAGGAAAGGTCATTATCTTGCCACCCATCAATCATTATATGCGGTTATAATAATATCAAGATAAAAACTATAGGGCCCGAGCATGGTACCCAAAGCACGACTCCATTCCAACCTGTCATTCGTGCTCCACCCTACCGGTACCAATCCTCGGATGCCAGATAAGATACAACCCAACCTCCCAACCCTCTCGTCTCGTGCCCAGATGGGGTGGTTTGGTACTCTCCGGGCCCCGTAACTCACAACCAGCACTAATAAAATTGCTTTTTGGGGAACGGCAACTGTAAACAACGGCGGTTAAAACGTTATAATGGCCGTCAGTTTAAACGACAAGCAGAAGGGGACGAAAGGGCGCTCACATGACGGTGGGCCCCACTCGCCCTGTCACCAACTCGGGCCAAGACTCGGAGAGAGAACGGGGGGGTTTTGCTGGGGTTTGAAGGGATTAACGGCGGAGCTTGTGTGTGGGGGACAAAAGCAAAGGCAAAGCCATGCCCTTCCTTTGCCTACAAGTATAAATAAATCTATAAATTATAGCACTCCTCACAGTACAGCTACTTGTAGCCATTATTAGATTTTTTTTTTTTTTTTTTGGGCAAAAGATTTTATTTCATTTATATAAAAGGAAAAGGATAGAAATAGAGACTCGCAGAGGGGGAGATTTTTTTTTTTTCTCCACCCTTTCTTTTTCCAAACTAATAAATCCTTTTGTTTTCTCTTCCTCCATCCCTTTTCTTTTCTAACTACATCCCACCTGCCATCCCTCCCCCCATCTCTTTCTCTCTCTACGAAACCCTTTACCCCGTTCCTCCCCGCGCTCCTCTCCGATGCCAGCCGGAGAGTAAGAGGGGGAGGGCATTGTTTTACTCTCGTCTCCCAGCTCCCTGTTCTTGCTCGCCGTCGGTGATTGATGCGAGAGATCGGTGGCTTCTAGGTTTCCGGTCTTCTTGAAGTTGCCGTGATCTGGTGTTCTTGCGTGCCCTAAAGAGATCCTTCGCTCAAGAAAGCCCGGCTCAGGCCCAGGTTTGCTGGCGCTTACCATGGTATGGATTTTTTGGTTTTGTTCTTGCTGGCTTCTTGGATTTCTATCTTTGATGGTCTGTATGAGCTTCGATGTATGCTACCTTGTAGTAAAAAATGCGACTGTTTGCCTTGTTTTTTTTTTTCTTTTTGTTTTGTTTGAGTTGCTTGATGTTTTTCTGCAAGAATTGACTCTTTGTTTGACCTAGTAAATCAAGAAAGGGGGAAAAGGAATGCTGCTTTTTTCTTTTCGTTTTTTTGTAGCATTGTTTATTGTTTTTGAGTTTTGAGTGATGTTGACTTTATTGGAATGGTTTTGCAGTAGTTATGAACTCTGAAACTTTTGGCGTTCCTTTTCTGAAGTTGTTTACCGGAGATTGAGTGAATGAATTGCGGTAGCAGCTTGATTTCGTTTACTACGAAGATTAGGTTTTGAAATAAGGAAGAGAAGAACCTGTGTTGCTTCGTGAAGGAATTTTGGAGTATAACTAGAGGGTTAGTACCAAGAAGCTTCTCAAGATGTCTCTATGTGCAAGTAACATGTTGTTAAGTACGGATTCTTGAATTAGTTACCCAGTACTGGATATAAGAGATGTTTGTGTTGTTCGGTGTTAGATGATTGACCATGGCCTTGAGAATTGATTCAAATGCATGTACTGGGCATGAAAGGTTTGCAATGTATGGCTACAAGGACACATATTTCATTGTGTACTTGTATATGCATTTGTAGCCTTGGTCAATACACATCTTGATATGTACACCCATTTCGTTATGGGTACCTTTGAAATTTATGTTGTTTTAGCTTTAGACCAAGTCGTAATATCACACTGGAGACAATTTTTCTTTTAAAAAAAAATCATGTACCCGTATATTCTGATTATGTAATGGGTTCAAAGCCGCAAGTGGGAGATGTAAGACCAACATCATGATTTTTTGTCATCATAGGACATCTAAATTGTCATCTCAATGCACTGCAATATCTACAATTTGAAATAAATATACTCTGGCTCCAATTGTGAGCATTATGTTCCCACTTTCAAATACTAAATCTCTATAGCTAAGTTGTATCTCTATTATTTCACCTCATTGTGGCTATATTTTGGTACCCTAAGGCACAAGTTTTTTGATTCAATTTTTTGGATGGCTTGTAAGATCTGTGCCAAATTGTAGCTAAGGTTTAACAACTCAGGACCTTATCCAAAAAGGCTAGCTAGAAGGTAATTTTTTGAGTTCTGTGATCCTGTATAAGTATCCAAGACCTTTCCAGTAAATAATCGATGTGGTACTGAATACACACCCGCACGGGTTTTCACATAAGGATATAAGATATCTTAAAGATTAGGTACAGTTCCAAGTCATCCTAATTCTTAACAGATCATTTACATTTAGGTAATGCTGATCTTAAAGTACAATAAATATGTTAATATGATGACTCATTGCGAACTGATTGTTATGGCAGCTGAGACCAATGCTGTCCCTAGCACATCTTGGCTGCAATTGGCATGACTGCATCAAGAGCAATCATTAGCAGACATATCATCCCTGCATCAGGGTCATTAAGTACTCCGTTTGGATGAGTCCACAAGTGACTCTTAGAGGGATGGACTCATGGATATTACTGGTTTTTAGGAGAAAAGCTGAAAAGAGAAGCTACAGTATGCGGAAAATATACAGATCCACATGCCTATTCTGTAATTAGATAAAGTCCTAGAAGGGTAAAATCTGCTATCTCTCAAATAAAGTTTTGGTTCTTTGAGTACAGAACATGCAACTCAGAATCTACAAAAACTGACTGTAAGAGCAACTTTTAGTTTCCTGAACTATGAGTTAAACTAGCTGCTACTGGGCAATGCCCATTTATGTTTAAAGTAGTTTTTTTTGATAAGCCATTTTGGTTTTAAAAGTCCAATAATAAAGGACTAATGATCACCTAGGGAATTTAGTCCCTTAATATAGGTTCTTAAAACAGCACAACTATCTCTAGCTAAAGAGCAGATGATGAGTAAAACTTTCAACTTCTTCTTGATTAATAGCCATCACTGTCTATAGCCAACACATATTATTAACCAAATAGCTGAATTGAAATACAGACTGATTCTTTGTCTTTGTTTTATTTCAAATTGTATAAACCCTTTCAGTATGAATTTGGAATATCCGACATACTGACATGTTGCAACCAGAGACCTGTCTCAACTGTGCAACCATAACATAGGATAAACTTATTTATATGCCTTCTTCTGGGTCTTTCAGATAAAATATTCAACTAATTTGCCTTAGACTATACAATGATAGCATCGAATAATGAATCTATTATTCCCCGCTTATCTCACCCTGTATGAGTAGCTTCATGTTCTTTTGCTAATATCTTTGGTGTAAGCTGAATGTTAAGCATGTTGGACATCTCAACTTATTGTTCTCCATCATATGTTAGTACATTTGTGAAAACATTCTCATTCTAGGCTTTTTAAGTCGGCATCTTAGCCTTCTCAAGTTAATCTTATTGTTTCTCTGTTTCATATTTGTACTGCTTTTCTTTCTTGATGGACATTATCATCAAGTGTAAAATGAAATCTTTCAGGAAGCAGAAAGATAAATCATAATGTTAGTAACAAATCTTGCCTGTGAGGGATAGTTTCTTAGCGATGAAAATACTTGGTCTTGTTATAAGATTTCTGGGTCTGTTAATGAAGGTAGTGGGCTCTTATCCAGGAGTTGCTTATTGTTTTTCTTTTTTCTCTACTTACTATACAACACTCAGTCAGCCTTTTGTTCAGTACTAAACTGCCACCAACTTCCTGCTTTAAGTTGAATATTTCTATGATGTGCATGCTCAATGGGGAACCAGCTTTTTAGCTGCTCTATAAATTCTTGGTTTCTTTAAATTGGTATTTTTGCTAGGTAGGTTGTGTATTTTTAATTTTTTTCCTTTCACAGTTTGATTAAAAAAATACCATCAACCATGTTCACTAAACCATGTGCTTATAACATGGATAGGTTATATGTTCTGCTTCTTACTTCTTAGTCAAATACCAGGACTTGCTTTATTGCATTTTGGTAATCTTGAAGCAGCTGATGCCTGCATGAGTATGATCAGCAATGTTTTGTAAGAAGCAGAGATTAAATCTTCAGCCCCTGATAGTTCAACAACAAATAAATATGGTTAAAGTGCATTCTTATTATTTTGATATCTTTGGTTCGAGTCATATTTTTGTGATGAAAACTAGGTAATTTCTGACCTCTTATGATCTTGTTTGTTACTTTACTAAATATTTCATACATGTTGATCCAGGCAATGGAAGATTATGCATCCTGCAATGGGCAACGGTTTGGAAGGATAATGCGCCAATGGGCTACTTATTCAGAGCTGGACCCATTGGTTTGTTTATTCTTTTTATAGTTAAATTTGGAATTTTTATTAGAATTATTTACACTGCTAAATACTTTTTTTATGGATGATGCATGTCTGCTGCAAAGAGAGCTTCCATCCCAAACAACCTTCTCATTGTGCTTAGTAACCAATTTAAAGGGTTTTAATTGACTATATCATTTAAGCCAATGAATATTTGTATTATCGAGTCAAAACTTATGATGAAAACTGAATTCAACAATTATAGAACTGACTATAATACAGTTAATCTAATGCTTACCATTATAAGGGGGGGATCTTGAAAACTGTAGGGCTAGAAATGTGTCTGCATGAAATACATAAAAAACTCATGCAACACTCACAAGAATGCTTGCTTTTTTCCTATGCAATTGTTTGGTGGTGTCCACCTCGTATACATGAAATTTTTTGAGTAAATATATCCTTCTATATTTTTGAAATAAGTAAATAATTATTTCATTTATGATTGATCTTACTATTACAAGAGTAAGTTAAAATGATTTTCTTTATACATTGTTATTTTGATTGAGTTCTCTACAAGTAGTATGTAGTTAGAGTAACTGTATTGTTTATGCTAGACTAACTGTCAGGTTTCCTTTGAAATAATGTGTATGTCATATCATCCCTCTCTTATACACCAAACCAGAATTTGGGAGTGGATTGACAGTCCATAGCGATAATTTCAGGATTTTGTAGTGGTTAGATAAACCTACATGGAAGCTTAGCCATTCATGCCTCGGAACCTCACCACCCATAGTGGCAGATGTTTGCATATCTGTCGCATACTCCAAATGATTACATCTTTCTGGAGAACTCCAGACCATGCATCCTCACCTGCTTGTGTTGATGATGTTTCATGTAACTGACAGTTGCTGTTGTCTGCATAATATTTTTGGATTTCATTAATTTACAAAACCATCACATTAGTAATCCAACATAATGAGATCTTGAAGACACATTCAGTTGCTAATGCCTAACAGTTCTATTACATATATTATATGGCTTATGATTATATAAGAATTTGGAGACTTATTTAATGTCTAATGTAGACTAGGTGTTTTCCAATATTGATTTGTGTGAGCAACCCATACAAGTTAGCTTGTTAATCTTGCAATGTTGATACGGTTGATAACGCTCAAGCTTATCTTGTAAGAAAATCATGTCCATACTGCATAAATATTAAATGCTTGTCCAAGTAAACTAGTCACATGAAATCTATGGTAGGATTGTTGAATTAAGTCAATTTGTAAGTTATAAAATCTTGTGATGCAGGTTGTTGATATTTTTGTTCTCCCCAGCTCTTGTATATTTGAGATCCCACACTTTTGAATATGCAAATACTAATGTTGTAGTTTTTTTTTTTTTTGTGTGCTTTCAGCTGAATGAAAACTTGGATCAATGGCCACATCTAAATGAGTTAGTACAATGCTATAAGGCTGATTGGGTGAAGGATGAAACCAAGTATGGGCACTTGAAACTGTTGCATCATCATCTTTTCAAAGTCAAATTTTTGAAGGACCTGATACTGATATTGAAACAGGTGATAATATCATACTGAAAATAATTTTATTATGATTTACTTTGGTGTGAAAACGGAATCATTTATGTATATCAATTTTTCAATGCTGCAGAAATGCACCTTGCTAGTGCAAGGCATTCTAAGACTGAAGATGCTATTAATGATGATGTCCCTAGTACCTCAGGAAGGCAGATACCTGAGACTGGCTCCTACGTTTCATCCTCTAAAAGTTTAAATATGGTACTTGCTAAAGCTTCTACTGAGATTTTTGGTGCAGCATAGCGGGAAGTTATGCTTGATAACCTGCATATGTACATCTGCATGTGTGGTTTTTGTGCACAAACATGTACATGTCAAGAAGAGCTTAAGGATATGCATATTGTTGAAGTATTATATTATCATCTCTTGGCAATATTTTGTGATGCTTCTTTCTTGACTCATCAACCTGTATAATGCAATTTTAAATGAGTGATATATTTCAATCCTTCTGATCTATCATATTTGTCAGCCAAATGATGGTGGTCTATTTTTGCAGTTATGTTGCAAGGTCCTATATGTCCTGTTCATGTTAGTCTGAGTCATGCTTATGGCTAACCATTTATATCCGGAGTTGCTCATTTACTGAGAGATGCCAATGTAGTGCTATGTTATATCTATGCATGGAAAGTGTCATATGTGCTTCTGTAGTAGCTTTAAGCAATTAGATATCAGGGTTTCTGCTGTTAAACTAGTCTCTGTAAAATGTAATTTTTCTACATGTATTAGTTAAGGATCAACTATGTCAGTGGGATATATGGAAATCTAGAGGCCATTTTTTAATTTTAGCTGCTGTGTATATAAAGGTTTTGGAAGCATCTATTCTTTTTTTCTTATGGAAAAATGCTGTCTGATAAATTCTCCTCTATACCTTGTTATTGGTGGTCTTTTGTGCCCTTATTTCTGATATAGTTTTGAGGTCTCTTTATGAAATGGAAACAAGAGTCACAATATGCATTGTTTGTTTTTCCTTCTTTTACCCTTAACCTGCAATGGCTTGTTAGAACTTAAGCCGTCTGACACAGTTTCTATCATGGGCATTGGGCATGTTATAAGTCATTCTTTCACTATCTTTTAATTCTTTTGATCAGTAAATATCTGGTGGATAATGGTTTTGCATATTTTTTCAGCATTTTGGCGAGTCTCCATTGCCAGCATATGAGCCAGTATTTGACTGGGAAAATGAGAGGTCACTGATTTTTGGACAGAGGACTCCAGAAACTCTTCCAACACAACATAAAAGGTTTAGATAACTTTGTAGCAATACTTTTTCATCACTGTTAAGAGTTGTCCATGATTTTGCTTTGCTGCTTCTTGTTTTCGAACCTTTTTTGCTTCTGACTCTTCCTATGGTTGCTAAACTCCTAATCATGAGTCTCAGTGGACTGAATATCACCGTGAAGGTATTATCCTTGTCATTTCAAGCTGGATTAGTTGGTGAGTGTCATGTGCCAATTATCATTTTTGATGTTCCATAATTTGTGCTACTGCTACTCATAGATATCTGTTTCTTGGATCACATTTTTAGTGATTCTGGTTCTTAATGTGCTGATGTTTTGCCTATTTATTTTGTAGAGCCCTTTTATGGTACCATTTGCTTGTATAATAGAGAGAGGAGGGAAAGATTGTCAGAGGACTTCTATTTTCGTGTTCTACCAACAGAACTGCAGGATGTAAGATGTGCAGCTTGTTTCAGATGTTATTTGGCCATTACTTTTTAATAAAGTTTTGTGAACTTATTGGTAAAATAAACCAATGCAGTCTTATGCTGGTGTATTGCCATGTTTGGGCTCACTGCCATACTTTTTTTCCCTTTGAAGAAAAAAACTGATTTCTTCAATTTTCCCTCTATAGGCTAATGTCTCTTCAGAACGTCGGGGTATCTTCTCCTTGGATACTCCATCAGCATCAGTTTGCCTCCTCGTTCAGCTGGAGAAACCTGCTACAGAAGAAGGGGGGGTTACTCCATCTGTTTATTCTCGCAAAGAACCTGTAAGTCGAGGTTTATTTTGTCTGGGGTTTGTATTTTACTGCTGTTCTTGAGGAAGAAAAAGTTTATTTGGTTTAAATTTCTTTTTAATTATTTGAGACAATTAATGAGAATCTATTATTCATCTTTAATACATATTGTAAGGCATTTCTAATTAAAAATTGACTTTTAAAATCTTATTCATGTGAGAAAATACAGATCTTGTTTGTTACATCATTCTGAATTTCATTATTCTAATAACAATTATGTCTTATGACTCTTATCATTGCCTGGTTTCTTTTGATGATCTTTCTGGTGTGCAATGAAGAGTTTTTGAATATAAGCATGTAAGTTTTTTGGCATTCTAGGTGTACTTGACTGAGAGGGAAAAACAGAAGTTACAAGTTTGGTCTCGAATTATGCCCTATAGAGAGTCATTTGCATGGGCTATCATTCCATTATTTGAGAATAACAATGTTGCATCTGCTGGCGGTGCTGCCTCTCCCAGCAGCCCACTTACTCCCAGCATCTCTGCCTCAAGCTCTCAAGATAGTGTTGCAGAACCTCTTTCCAAAATCAATTTGGATGCCAAACTGGCCCAATATTCAAGCCGAAGCTCAGTAGTTGTTGAGATATCAAACTTAAATAAGGTCAAAGAAAGCTACACAGAGGAATCACTTCAGGTGATTGTCAATTCAATATCATCTTTTGGTGCTTTTAATCAGATAAGTTTTTTGGGCAATATGAATTTATGGCATGTAATGATCCATGTCTTATTTTTACTTGTACAACAGTATATTTTATTGCTTTGTAATCATTATGGGTGCAGCATATTCTGTATTGTAGCTATAAAAACTGAACTGGACCGGCCGGTCTGACCAGAAAACTTGGAAACCAGACCCCTGGCTGGTGTTTTCTTGCAAGACTGGAAATGCTGTTTGAACCACATGAATCCTGTTGACATCGTCAGTTTTCTGAGAAAACCGGTGAACTGTGTGGGCAAAATCGAATGAACCATCTGCAACAAAAAGGAAAAAAATTGACAAATGCAGTCTGAGACAGGATTCCAACCGGCGATCAATGGTTGCTGAGGAGCTCTCAACCACCAACACAAATTTGTTTTCAATAGTTTATCAAGCAACATAAACTGTATTTGTTATTCAAAAGATTGTATTTACTGGCTCCTAATAATCAATTCTTTCCAATAAAAAACAAAAAATAAACATTTCTTTTCTTTTTGATGCAAAACTAAGGGAAAAATATATATTCTTGATCTTATGCATTTGCATGCATTTAAAACTTTAAAAATAAAATATCAAAATTTTACATATTTTCTACATTATGTACCACTTTAATTTTATTTTCTAAAAACTAAGTGAATCATGATTTTTTCTATTTATGCTTGCAATTAAAGGTTAGTGTAGAATGTATATCAATGTGTTATAAAGCTTAGTATTTGATGTAAAAAATTATTAGTAGTTTTTTTCAAAAACAGAAATATTGTAAATAGTTATGCATATTTATGTATACATGTTAAATTTAATTTTTAAAAACCTTTTTAATTATAATCCCGTCTGATCTATGACCTGATTGTTGGACCATTGACCTGGTGACCTAGGCCTTTGGTCAGGTTGGTCACTAGTCTGGTTTCTATAACTTTGCTCTGTATGTGTAAAAAATGATAAGAGTGATTGCATTGTTAACAGTCATATTAACAAATTTAATACTTATTATGTTTTGTAGTAATTATTCTGCAAGCAATACTCCCCACATACGAATTAAGTAATTCATATGTGAGTTTGATTGTAAAGTCTCTTGTTTCTTTCATTGCCTACTCTCTTTAGAGGGTTCGACCCTGTTTTTACCATAAAATGTGCATAAACTGTATAAAATTTTTTAGCTATTCTTTTTAGATGATAACATATAAATGCCTCTATCCATCTATTTATGTGATTGTTCTGTGCATTTCACAAAAAAAAAAAAAAAAAAAAAAGCTTCTGTTTATGGATTTAATCTGAAGGTGTTATTTGAAACAGTTTTGCTTGCTAATTCAACTTGAAGGATTCTGGTGGATTTCCCTGGTCGAAGATTTGAAGTTTTCTGTTATTGTTAATCTTCAAGCTTTGGAAAGGATAGAAAGATATAGCAAATACGTATAATCAAAGTTACTGTGACTTATAATTGGTGGTTCGCAGATTGTTCCCATTTTCGCATTCTCTATCTGTAAAACTGATATTTAATTATCCCTATGCTATCTTCTCTTTTTTTTTTTTCCTTCCATTTACTTTCTTAGGACCCTAAAAGGAAGGTGCACAAGCCTGTGAAAGGCATACTGAGATTGGAGATTGAAAAGCTTCATGCTGCCCATGTTGATGGTGACAACATTTCTGAAGGTGGAAGTGTGATCAATGATTCAAATGATGCCAGTGGTAGGTTTGCTGAAGCTGCATATGCAAAAAACCTTGGCAATGGTCTTGACGGGCTGCGGAATGGTAATCTGAAGTGTAATTTCAGTGATCGGAAAGAGTTACACAGGAATGGTTCAAATTTGATAGCAGAAAATCATCCTGACTACTGTAATGGTGATGTGAGTTGTACGCAGAAATTTTTGTGTGTAATTTTATATTCTGGTTTGATTAATACTGCTATTACCACCTGTAATTTAGTTTGCTTGGTGCTCCTAGGAAGCATTATTAAAAGTTGCATATTGGAAGAAACATTAGTACCACTATCAAGTTTGAAATGATACCAAATCCAATGTTGGAATGAGTGGTCGATTTGGGAGGTTCCTGGGGAATATCAGGTAACTAGTAAATTGTTTAGGTCCTGGTGGAGGAAACAATAAAAAAAGCCTAATAATGTAAGAACTTTTATACTATCATTGCAGTCTAAATACTTGAAAATCATACACATTACAAATTCTTGATATTGTACTGAAAGATTTCTTTGAGAGGTCCATGGATAATGTTTAGGTAATTTGCTCTTGCATGCATGAATTAATATGAATAGCTATTTGAGATGGTTCTGTAATATGTCAGACATAAAACAAAAAGTAAGGAAATTTTGGATAACTAAGAGCAATAAATTATAATTATGGTGTACTTGGCATTATTTCTGGTGCGAGATCATCACAAGCTTGTAAATATAAATTAAAACAACAACAGAAAAGTTCCAAAACCGTGATAAAATCTACAGGAAGGCTAATTCTGGATTATAAATGTACTTGGTTGTTCTATATTCAAATAAAAGTGAGATGGCTGTACAGGGATTTGTTCACTGAAAATGTCTATGGTGGGTAGAGCAGAATGAACTGGGCAAATTATGAAAACACTGACCTGAGTTTTGAATGCCAAGAACGATTTAGTACTCATTGGACAGAGTGAAGCAGAAATTTGTTTTTGGATTAATAAGAACGTTTTAGTACTCATGGGACAGTGAAGCGGAAATTTGTTTTTGGATTAATATATCATCTTATTAACGATGGTGTTGAGTGTCATTTTTTTTCCTTTCTTTTGAATGATGTTAGTTTTTAATGAAGTTTGCTCTCTCTCTCTCTCTCTCTCTCTCTCTCTCCCTCTGCATGTGTCGCATGCATGTGTGTACGTGAGTGCCTGTAATATTTTGGTTTATTCTTTCCTACATACAATATGCAGGCCTTTATTCAAGAAACAAAGATATAACTTAATTTTTTAGTGATTTAGCAAATCTAATTTAAGTTGTGGCTGCCAGACCGAGTGAATAATGTTGACTAGCTTCCAATTTTGTAGAACTTCAACTTGTTTTTTCAGACAAGCATGCTTCATGTCTTAATAATGTTGATTAGAATATTTGGTGCTGTGGCAGTTCCAAGCTTTTGATTTTCGCATGATGACCAGGAGTGAGCCATTTTTACAACTTTTCCATTGTCTTTACGTATACCCCTTGACTGTTAGTTTGAGCCGCAAAAGAAATCTATTCATAAGAGTCGAATTGAGAAAGGATGATGCTGACATCCGCAAACAACCATTAGAGGTCTGTAACTACAATGATAGAAGCATTTTAGAATTCTTAGTCTGAGTTTTGAATGCATTAACTTGATACATGACTGGTTTTTTTTTTTCTCATCAGGCTATTTACCCGAGGGATCCAGGTCAAGCACCTCAAAAATGGGCTCATACACAAATTGCTAGTGGTACTAGAATGGCCTGCTACCATGATGAGATTAAAATTTGTCTCCCTGCCCTTTTAACTCTGCAACACCATCTTTTGTTCACTTTTTTCCATACTGACCTTCAAACAAAACTGGAAGCTCCAAAGCCTGTAAGTCCTCCTCCTACTATTAATAAGGTTTTAGTGGAAATTGTGGATTTCATAATAAATGTATCGAGATCTTATTTGGTTTTTTTGCACAGAATGTCTCATTATGTATTAGCATACCTGAGTTTTCTACAGCGTCATCTGATATGCTGTAAATACATGCAGGTTGTTGTTGGATACGCAGCCCTTCCACTATCCACCCACATTCAGTATGTGTCGCGTTCTAAGCTGAACTATAGCAGTATTATCCTATATCCTTTTTTGCATGATAAGCTTAGACAAATATTGAGGATGATAAGTTCCAGTATGAGAATCCTTAGGATCTTGACTATGATTGTCCTGGGATTATGATGATGTGTGATAACTGGTAACTGTATTGACTTGTTCTCTGCACTCACATTTTACTTGTTTATTTTCGATTCGCTTTATGGTTGCAGTGTAATTTATACGTTGGTTTCATATAACTGTTTCAATTAATTCTGTATATTTTATAAGTTGTTGATTTGTTATCTCTTCTTAATAGGCTTTGCTGTTTTAGATAGACTATGTTAATGCTTCTATGAAGATGCAAGATTTCTGCAGCGCTCTTGGTATATAACTAGACGAATAACTCCAAGTACTAATAGCTAGTACAATCTAAGATAAAGATTCATAAAAAAAGGGATATTGCATCTGCAATTTATGATTGGTTGTTGTTTGTGATTTCTTTTGTTCTTTCATGATTCATATTCTGGTTAATCTTAGTGACCATAACAAATATTACAGGTACTTTCTTCTGCTAAATCTTGATAACTGCAATGACTTCCTGTAGCCATCATGTGTTCCCCGCTGACCCAAAAGAACCACTATTTCATATCATCTTTAATATTTTGATGTCTGTGGTCTTGTGCAAAGTAATAAACTCAACTATTTGTTTATGACTTTCTTCCTGTAATAAACTTGTAGCCATTGTTATGTTATTTTTCTGTTTAAAAATTGAACTAATTTCTAAATTTTAATTCTATTGAACTTCGAATGGTTGTTGGACTATTTGGCTGGACTTTGAGTATTCTGCCTTTCATTATTGTGACCAATGATCAATGGAAGAATTGTGGTTTCGGTTTTGAGGTTGTGGTTCTGTTAAGTAAATGGATGTGATGCCACTGGTGATCATGGTTTAGATGATAGCATTTTGTGCATTGGCTGGCTAGTCCCGACATGCTACATAATTTGTATCAAGAACTTGCCAAAAAAATTGTTTTTGGACCTATTCAATTTTGATTGCTTTATAGAAATGTAAATATTCTTTGGAATTGAGAGTATCACTTATGCGACGATATCAATTATCGGTTCTAAATATTAACATATGAAGTCCTGCATGGTTCCTATTATTGACATGCCTTGACACGAGAAAGCATCCAACATTGACTACATATATGTGAACCTATAATTTCTTGTGTTAGAACTGACTTGACATTTGATCATTAAGCACCATGTTTAACTCATCTCAAGGCTTGTAACATCTATAATGAACTAGAGAAACCATGTTTGTACCATCAGCATAATCCAGGACTGGAACATATTTAGGAACCAATTTAGAAGTGCTGAAGTTATCAAAATATTGAGGTATGCAATTCTTATCTCTTTTTTTTTCCAGGCTGCAGTCTGATTTATCATTACCCATTCTGAGAGAGCCGAGTCCTCATTATCTCCAAGACAGTGGCAAGGTATCCTACTGACAAAGTTTTCTTTTCTTTAATACATGATTGATAAATAAATACAGCTATGGTAAATATCAATTTTCTCTAACCAACACATTGTAGCCAAGTAGCTGTCCCTTGCTTTTCACATATATCATTTTGGTACTATTGATTTTAATATGGAGATCTAGTTGGCCTGCAGAAAGTTATGAAATACTGTTAATTTTACTACATTCATCTGTTGTGTTATCTTATAGGAGAGGTTGGACTACTTGGAGGATGGGAAAAATGTCTTCAGATTACGTCTAAGGCTATGCTCCTCTTTGTTTCCAGTCCATGAACGAATTAGAGATTTCTTTTTGGAATATGACCGGCATACCCTTCGTACAAGTCCTCCTTGGGGCTCTGAACTTCTTGAGGTATTCTTTTTGGTTTCTGCACTGTCTCTACTTTTGAGTCTTTATTCATGAGAACTGGTTTCTCTATAGAATTTATTCAGTTTATGTGTTGCTGTTCTTTTGTCAACTATCAGTTGTCTTGAATCTTCTGATGATTATTGGTTTCTCTGTAGAGGTGGATCTAAGCTTTGTCTATGTGATGCATATTTTGATATAAATATTAGTAAATGCATGGTAATGTCTTTTGACCTTGTTTCCATTAGCCAGAGTGCTGGTATGCATATGAACAGAGCAGACAAGGGTGAAATTTGGTAGTATTTTCAAGGGAAGAAGAAATTATGATGATTTGATTTCTGCCATTATCCTTGATCACAACTTATAGGCCTCTTGAGTTGCTGTGATATCTATGAAGTAAAAATGAATCTGCTGAGTTTTTTTTTTCCTTTGAGCATGTGATATTCAATGAATTGCTGAGAATTGGAGTTTATTCATTCCTTCATGGAATCTGGTCTCCCAAACAATATATCAACCAGCAGATGAGATTTTCTTTTGAGGTCAGTTGATGCGAATGACTGTAATGTTTGCAGAAATAGTTCTGGATCGTCGAAATGTCTTTTTTCCCAGTACAAAATCTTGATTGGCTAATCTAGTACACTGAGTTTGAGAATGTGCTGGGATAGTTTGTTGTGAATTTGTAACATGATGTATGTAGATATTATGTTTGAATGCTTTTTATGGGGCACTCACAATGCATTGCTGCATCACTCCATGCTCATTTTCATGAATCGGTGCATCTCCTTTTACCATGCCATTTTTACTATCATGATATTCTGTTGCTGTTGGTAATATGATGATTTTCTAAAAGGTGAAATGAAATGGGAAACAAAACGTCATTCAATGGAAAGGTTCGAAGGCTGAGTCTTGCTCTGTTCTTGTTAATAATGGCTAGGGCTTAAATTGGAATATTATACAAATGTATTAATATTAATTGAACTTCATCATGAGCTTCCAAAGTTTAAATGCTTTGCAGTAATTAACATTACCAGGTGTCTAGGTCAACATTGGAGGTGGCCCTTATTATGAATAATTATGAAGAAGAATTCATAGTCTATTCCTAATCATTGGACATTGCTTTATTGTTACAAATAACAGTTTTAGCTGGGTGACTGCTGCTAATTTTCCATTTTGATACAAATTGAAATTCAAGAAAAATGCAAGAGAAGTATGTGAGTTGTTAATGGTATCTTTGCAGTCAATCTACAATTGAGTGGATGATCTAGTTAAAAATTATGATTTTGTTATATCGTTGAATAACTGAAGATGGAAACTACACTTCATATGCAGGCTATCAACAGCTTGAAGAATGTTGAGTCAACTGCCTTGCTGCAGTTTCTCCAACCAATTCTTAATATGCTTCTACATCTCATTGGTGATGGTGGTGAAACCCTTCAGGTTTTGTTGTTAGCTCAGGCTTTTATGTGTCACTGAAGCTATCTCATAGTTTAATTTTTAAGCTCAATTATTTTTCCTTGAATTTTATTCTTTTATTAAAACCTCATTTGGGAAAATTCTTGGTGCCAATTCACTTATATCTTATCATATCTTCTCTCTAATTTGTTGATGTTTGGCTATATATTATCCTCTATCATTCATTGTTATTGTCATCTTTGCTTGCAGGTCGCAGCATTTCGAGCGATGGTCAATATTCTAACCCGGTAAATTTCTTGGTTAATACCTGTTGCTATATTTCTTGATGCTTGCTGACAAAGTTTTTTTTTCATGATTAACTTACTATATTTATAGATGCATTTTTCCAAAAATGTTGGGCGAATAATTGTTCTTGTGGTTGTCACGGATGTCTGATACTTTTGTTTATAAAAGAAATACAGGCAAATAACCAACTTCTATTCAAATAGTCAGAAAATGTCTAATAGACAAAAATCCTACTTGTGTAAGCAATATGCCCTTTCTTATGTAATTAGGGTTGTCACAGCATTAACATCTCTAGCTTCACCTTTTTTATTCATAATATATAAGTTTCAAACAAAGATTTAACCAATATATCATTAATTGGGCTAGTAAATAGATCTTAGAAATAACCAAATACCATCAATTGACAAACTTGGCTCCTGATATTGCTCATGCTTTTAAATATGTTTATTTGAGTTACACTTTTCTAATAATAAAATATCCTGTTTTGTGAGGCTTCCAAATTTAAGAACTTGTGCAAATGTCTAGTAACCAAATTCTCCTGTCAGTTGTGTCTGTACCCTGTTTCATGTCATTGTTGTCTATGCATGTAAAGCATTACTTTTATGTTCTTCACAGTCTACTGTGTCTTGCAGGGTGCAACAAGAGTCCTCTGATGGGGCTGAAAGAAATCGCTTTCTTGTTAACTATGTTGATTATGCTTTTGATGACTTTGGCGGTCGGCAAGCACCAGTTTATCCTGGTTTATCTACAGTTTGGGGTAGCTTGGCTCGCAGTAAGGTAAACACTAGCCTTATTTTCTTCTACAGTGAGTTTATATGGAATATACTTCTATATCCATCAATATTGTTCCATTACTTTGACAATCTGCCTACAAGATTATATGGTAATTTGTAGTGTGCATGAATCAAATGAGGATTTTGCCCCAGAAAAAAAGTAGGTCTTGCTATTGCTACTTCGGTATACCTTTTTTTATGCAGGGAAAATGTTTTTTTGCCATTAAACAGAAATGCCTTCAGCCTCTGCCACGTGTCTGTGCTTGTGGTCCAGTAGTTGGAAATTTATGCAACTTATGTTCTGAACTTATGCAAGACTGCAAGTTACTCTTACAAAATTGCTTAATGTTAATTCTGGAGTCAGTTAACAAGCTTGTGCAGTTGATCTACAAGACTCGTGCAACCTTTGTTATACCATTGCCAAGCATGGCAAGGGGTGGGTATGCCAGCATTACAGGGACTAAGGGCATTATTGTTTGGCCGCTAAAAAAGGCCTCATTCCTGCAAAAGGAAGAAAACAACTATCAGAGTTACAAATAATAAAGCCAACTGTATTTTTCTTTTTGAAGAATTCCCTAATTGATTTTTACACTTGTGGACTGTTTCATTTTGTCTTGTGATTCTTATATATTTGCAATTTGTGAAAAGTTCTGCATGTCACTGGAATAGCACTCTTTTTATTCATTGTGAGGTGCTCTATGAGAACCAAAAAAATCCTTCATTTCCTTAGATCATGTATGAGTGAAGAGATTTTCTCAAAAAATATGATTTTGTTTAATAATCACACTCTTACATTTTGGTACATGACTGTTTCTGGTAGGTTTGCAATTGATCATAGTACCTATTTTGTTCAGGAACACCGGCAATTAACTTCATTTAGTTTCTAGAATATGAGAACCACTAGAATATGAGAACCACTTTGGTAGTGTTCGACCATCAAAAATTTGCTTGTTTTAATTTAACTAACATTTTTTGATTATAATTCTATTGAGTTGTACATAAAGTTGCATCTTTATTGCACTTCTCAAATCACATTTTCTGGATATATGTTTCAAGTGTTGCTTTCATTCTATTGAAAAAATATTTGTGCGTTGTCAGAGCTTTTGTTGTAACCATCTTGATGTTTGTCTCTTTTCTGATTGTAGCATTTTTATGCTTTGCAGGCAAAAGGCTACCGTGTTGGGCCAGTTTATGATGATGTGTTGGCAATGGCATGGTTCTTTTTGGAGCTTATTGTTAAATCAATGGCATTAGAACAAAGCTGTCTTTTTGACCACAATCTACCTATTGGTAGCGCTATGTTTATTCAAGTTGTCGTTTTGAAAATTTTCTTTATCAAAAAAGCCTTATGATAATTGATGCCATTATAACCTTAAATTCGAGACTTACCTTGATTTATGGGGTTCTTCTGTATGAGTCCTCATTTGCAAATCTAGATTTACACTTGAATAGCAGTTGAAGCCTTGATGATTAAATGGATATTTAAGCAACAAGCTAGATTTATGGATGTACACTTGTCTACGTTATCACAAGAGTTGATGCACACTTGTCTACATTATCACAAGAGTTTTCTTTCTTTTGTTTCCATATTACATAATAATACTCTAAGGTAAAGTTTCAATGGAATATTAGTTTGTCTTGGGGACTCTATGAACCCATTGGATTGAACATGTGAAGTTCGGTATAGTATATCAGAACTAACTACTTTCCCAGAACAACTTCATTGAATATGGTCTTGATTTAAACTTAAATCAATACTTTTATTGTGGAATCCTTGAACCAACAACTAGCCAAGTTTTTTCTATGATTAAAAAATTTCTAGTCAAGACTAAGTAATCTTAATGCATCCTCTCCCAATGCTCCCCCCCCCCCACACACACAAAAAAAAGAAAAAAAAAGGTCTCAAGAAAGATTCCATCCTTTCAAACCACTTGAATTTTGTCCTGACTTTTATACTATGCTGGCCACTATGGGCCAGTAGAACTGGTACATTGTGATTACCTTTTGCACCATGCTTGTAAGTTGTAACACAGTTGCATGGTTTGTCTTTTGTGCATGCATGAGTGGGCAGACTTAAATTTGAATAGTAGTTAGACATTGTACTTTTATTTGTTGTGTAAATGTTAACTTGGACTTCTTAATAACCTATGAGTTGCGGCATTATTTAGTTTGTGATACTTTACTGTCATACCTTTTGGTGCTGGTTTTGATCTTGAAAAGTATTTTTTAACTATATATTGAAGACATGAAGAATTCGGTGCTTTCTTTTTCTCTTAACTTTCTTGTTGGTTTAGTGTATTAATTTGGCATTTTAGCCTCTTTAGAATCTGAATATCTCCGTTCAAATGTAAAATCGACTTACAGTGCATCAGTGAAGAGGTTTTAATAATGAAAAAAGATTCCTCCATTTGAATTTATAATAAGGCTGGCATTTTTCTTTCCTCTAGGTGAAGATATTCCACCATTGCAGTTAAAGGAAGGTGTGTTCCGGTGTATCATGCAGCTTTATGATTGCCTTCTGACTGAGGTTCACGAGCGCTGCAAGAAGGGTATGAGCTTAGCCAAACGCTTGAATAGTAGCCTGGCCTTCTTTTGTTACGATCTGTTATCAATAATTGAGCCGCGCCAAGTTTTTGAACTGGTATGTTGACTCCATCCTAACCGTTCCTTGGCATTAAATGTTCCTAGGGCTACTTTTGGTTTTATGCTAAGCAGCTAAATTTGTTGTTTGCTGGTGTTTCTTTGATTTAGAATGACATTGGGTTGGGATAAAAACAAATAGGGGCCTGTTTGGATATCTAAGATTTTTAAATTTTGGATAAAAATCATGATAGGATATAGGATTTGATCCTATAAGATTATACATCAATTTTTTTTGATAAAAAATCTCATGTAAATAATCCTATCCTATGTTTGAATGATAAATTAGGATTTTCTCCCCCCCCCTCTTTTTCCCCCTTCCCTCTCAACCATTTGTTTTTACCAAAATAATAAACTTATCATTATCAAAATATCATATTAATAATTAAAATTATAAAATAATTCATATTAAGAAAAATTAATATATCTTTGTGTACTATTGGTAATTAAAATTAAAACTTGTTCTGGTTTGGGATGGATTTAAAATTTGTCCCTATAGATTTAGAATTTGCCCCTTGGATACTCGCTACTCAAATTTGATATTATATATATATATCATTAATTTTTATAAAATTTTTGATCGACCCAATCCAACTTGATCCAACCACTCTTATCTGGTCAACCTAACCTGATCCTACTATATTCGATCCGAAGTTGGTCCTAAATGAATATGGGTATAAATTTTTTAATTATAGGATGGGTATGGATATTGGCCAACCTAATCCATACTCGATCTGTTGCTATCCCTAACTTGTTTAGCAGTACCTTATAGGATTTGAAAGGTGTTTGGAATTTATTTGGATTTGAAATTTCTTTTGGATACTCACTACTCGATCCTAGACTTGTTGCTTATCAGATGGGTCGGGCTGGGCTCAGCCTAAGGGACAGCAACACCATGCCAGCCCGATCCTAAGGGACAACAACACCATGCTAGGCCTGAGGCCGGCTCGGCCCGGCCTTAGGGCCTCCTTCCTAGGCCTGGGCCTACTCCATCTCAGGCTCGGAGGAGGCATGAGGCATGGAGGCGAGCTGCCGATCATGCCAACGAGGTGGCAATTAGCGAGAAGCCAGTGGCTCAGTGGAGCAGCATTGGGATGGAATTAGGGATTAGGGTGGTTGGATCAGGAGGAAGAGGAAAGGAAGAGAGGGATACAGGTCCGATCGAATCACATAAATCTGAGCCTAGCTCATTTGAAAATTTGGGTTGGATTTTTAAGCTTGGCTTGTCGAGCAAAAAATCGTGACCTAGCCTGTTTTAACAGAGTTCGGCTCAGGTGGGCAAGCGGCTCGCAATTTGACCAAATCTACCCAAACCTAATTATATATATTATAAATTTTTATAAAAATATATAAATAATTGGAGGTGGATACAAGGATTCGAATCCCAAATTTTTAGATGACCTAATAACTTCCTTAACCAATAAATCATGATTTTTTATATTTAAATTAGTGGATAATATATTTATATTATTTATAAACTGTTATATATAAATACCCAAAACAAAACCCAAGCCATTATCTAAAGCCTCCCTATTCAACCACTCCAAGAAGCCACCCACTCGATTGGATTTTTGAGGAAGCAAAAAACAAAAGAAAAAACCAGGGAAATTATGGGAAAAATCACCGGAGGAAAGCCATCATCCTAGCTTCTCTATTCGGTCGCTCCCATTCGCCCACCCAATTGAGACTTCCGAGGACATAAAAAAATAGAGGAAAAAATGGAGGAAATTGTAGGAAAAATCAATAAAAACAAATCTCATGAAGATTGATCATTTTTTTTCCTTTTCACTTCTTTTTCTTTGCATTTCATTTTCTTTTTTGGAGATCCATGGGGAAGGAGAGAACTTGTGGGAGATCGGAGGGTTTCTTAGGTTTAGATTGGGATTTTTTCTCAAGCATATGGGATTTTGTGCGAGTTGTGGTGTGAGGATGGCAATGAGGAGGGCCATCGCGATGGCTGGCAAAGGCTTGCAGAGGTAGAGAGTTGGGGGGGGGGGAGCAAGTCAGACACGAGGGGGGTGGGATCCCAATAAATGTGGGGAAAAAGTTAGCCAATTCATACGGATTTTTAATCCTATGATTAAAATAGCCAAACAATGGTTAGGAAACAAAATGGCATTTTTATCCTGTAGAATTTGGGCTAATCCTATCCTTTCCAAACAGGCCCTAATTGGTACTATTTTATATTTTGTGTGGGTTTATAACCTTTATCATATTATAAAGCTTACATGCTTTAGGAACAGCATTTGTGCTTTGAAATTATATTTATAGAGCTAATCAACTTAGCTGTTCATGTGCAAATTATGTAATGTGTATTTAAATCAAGTGATGGAATCTGTTACAATAATGTTGTTGTTAATGGGTTTTCTCCTTTCTCTTTATGAGAAAGAAGGGAGCGGACGTAGCTTAATATCATATGAAGGATGTCATCTTGCTTGCAAGGCATTAAGCTATATCTATGTACCTAATTAATGGGCTTATTCCAGTTCCTCAATCTTAGCATGTATTTCCTCTCAGCAAGGTATCAATCTTGTTTTAATTTTGTCGAACAGTCATCGTGCAATGCTTAAGCTTCCATCTTAACCCTTCTCATTTGCAATTACTTGAATTCTACCATGTTGGCATCACAGTTCTGTTTTGTCCGCTTTCGTGGAATCGTGTAAATGTTTCTTGGATTCCTTTTCTTCTACTAATATTATTGTTGTTCAACTACCCTCCTGTAGCTGAATTTTGTTCATCTGAATCTATTCACTGTTATGGCCATGATTGTCAGTAAATAACTCGGAGAACTTGATACCTAATTTTCTAGATTAGATTTATTGGCCTTTCTCTAATTCAACATGTCTATATACATAAAATCTATTTGATTTACTGCAGGTTTCCTTATACATGGACAAGTTTGCTGGAGTTTGCCAATCAGTCTTGCACGACTGCAAGCTGACATTTTTGCAGATAATATGTGATCATGATCTTTTCGTGGAAATGCCGGGGAGAGATCCTTCAGATAGGTTAGATTTATCTGACCATTCTTCCAGTTACATTTGCATTCAGTTGGTATATTGAATCCTGATACTTTTGTTCATTAGCTTCACTGGGCCATAGGATGATCATTTCACACTTATAGGGTGCTCATGCTAATATAGGAGCACCCAAGCTCTCATAATGAAGTAAAATATTATCATAGTTTTGATATATTCAGTGTATGTCCATGTTTAAATTTTTCTTATATAGTGCAATGACCTGCAACTTAAAGGGAACAAATGTATAGCCAAGGTTTTAAATCTCGTGGGATGGGACTGTCCTGGTTTTTCCATGAAACGGGACATGCTGTCGTCCCACCTTGTCCTAACACCTGGGACGGGGGATGTGTCCCAAGATGTCTCCATCGGGACATTGAGATGCTGGCGGGTTGTCTATCCTGACACATGGGATGGTACCCTGTTCCGGTCACCCAAGGGACGTCCCGCTGGGACCTGAATCCTTGTGTTTAGCATTATTAATTATTTACTCTATATTAGGGTTGTAAATGAGTCAGGTTGGCTTTGGGACCAGCTTGAGCTAGACATGGTCCAGACTAGCATTTAGCTTGTGAGATTAAGACTCAAATGTTATGTATCACTTGGGTCTTGGTCATGTCAAATTGCCTTCTGGGCAGTCTTGGTTGGGTCTAGGTCAAAGAAGCAAGACCTGTACATTTTGAGCCAAGTTTGTTGGGTCATGTTAGGTCTGTTTCGGGTCTGATCAGTTAGGTTTTGTTCAATACTGTGGGATCTATATTTTTATCCTAATTGAAGGTTCACTCTTAGACACGGGACACATGCCCAACTCATGGTTCTTAACTCTGGCTATGATTAGGTTTGCATTGGGTATGGTATCACCTATGCTGATGCCTGTGATTGTATTCACACCAGGATGATATGATGTGTATGTCTATGCTTATGTACTCATATTTTTGTCTATGTATCCAAGCATGCACACACAGACTCTCAGAGAGAGAGAGAGATTTTTACTGCTGATAATGTTCATTTGAGTATGCTGAGATCCATTATTTTTGAGCTGAAATAGTTGAGACAAGGCTTGTTGGTAATACTAATGCTTAATATATCATCTTGTAATTTGCTTGGTTGACTAGAAGGATTTTTGAAGCTAGGATGCTTTCCAGAAATGGAAATGCCATATGCCAGGTCATGACAATCTAATTTTGTTGTTTCTTAAAAGTGGTTAAAACCTTTCCTTACCTTTGTCTGTTTTATTGTTAATAAAATCGATGAACTCATCTTTCTTGATACTCTAGTGGCAAATGAAAGCAGAAATAGGGGTATCCAGATATCTCATTCCATTAATCATACTTAGTTTCGCTTGAACATCTTCTATGCACACATGAAGATATCTCATTCCATTAATCATGAACCTAATGATTTTGATTTTCCTTCCAGTTATCACCAAAGACAACTTACTTTGCCTCATCATTCTCTTTCTCCTTGTTTTAGATACAGTTTTCTAAAAAAGTTGAGTTATTTCTAAGACCAAATAATTTAAATGTAATGTCCGCTATCATCTTTGAAATGTCGAGGTACTGGGGAAAGCATTTATTTCATGATAGTTCTCCTTCTAAATCTTCCTTTCTTTCACAGGAATTATCTTTCATCAGTTCTAATTCAGGAGATTTTCCTCACCTTGGACCATGATGATGTATCGCAACGAGCAAAAGTGAGCCATTTTTCTCTAATAAATCATGTGATCTTTATAGATCATATTTTGTATTTCCGTTTTATTAAAAACAAAATATTATATGTTTTTTTTTTTTTGTCTTTTTGCATTGCTAGGCTTTAACATAAATTTTCCTTTTTTCTTTTCTTTTCCTTTTCTTTTCATAAATGTAGGCAGCTCGTATCCTGGTGGTCCTTATGTGCAAACATGAATTTGACTCTCGTTACCAAAAACCTGATGATAAATTATACATTGCTCAGTTATATTTTCCTCTTATTGGACAGGTAAACAAAATGATGTTTTCTTGCTTTATGTAAATATCTTTTCTATCTAATTTCTTCATCTTACATAACTATGCATTCTCAGTCTTTAATCAAGATTTATGCCCGCGATATTTGATTTATGAGCAGAAATTGTTGCATTACAAATATTTTGCTTTAAAGTTCTTCTTTTTTGGGTATTTCTTTTGACATTCATTTTTTACCTTTTGGGTGAAGAAAAGGCAAATTGAGATTTTTGGACTAAAAATTCAATACCTTGATTTTCTGAATGTATTTCATCTTCTGAGGCATGATTTAAAGTGTGACTTATTCTGTGCTTCAGCCTATTTTGATTCTCCATTAATTGAAATCTTTTGCTTGCATTTTTCAAAGATCTGGGATATGACAAACAGAACCTAGCATGTATGTGTTATGTGGCAGTATATTGAATGATAAGGTGGATGGTAGCAAGAATGTAACACCATGAATTTATTATTTAATTTAACAAAGTAAATTAAATAACATGAAAAGTTTCAAGAATGGATAGGCATTGGACCAGATACACCACCAAAGAACCCGGGAGGATCCAATAAGGATGGGAGTTTGAGTATGATGTACTGAAGGGTTGAGAAACAGGAAGGGGAAGACCTATGCTAACATGAATATAAGTTGTTGAAAGGATTTGAAAAGTTGGAATACCAACGGATCATGCATTGAAATGTAAAGAGCTATATTGCTTATGAAGTTTTGATTATGGTTATAAGTGTTTTTGATGCAAAGGAGAAATAACAAAGATCACAAACCAAGACATTGAAATGGTATACACAGAGATATCAAAAATATCTGATGTACTTTGATGAAAATGAGGGACAGATTCATGAGTAAAGTTCACTGTGAACACTGTAGATGTCTCTGTATATCCCATGGTATTAAAATATGTAAGCATATGATGACATGCTTGTGAACTTGGAATGCAGATAATGCTAATGATATCCAATGGATGCATTGTGTAGGTTGTAGAACTCTGTCTGCATTTTCCCATCTGCTCCTTATAGTCTCATGTGCAAGGAAAATTGACACCATATATGCATGAACGGAATACCCTTTTGTCATAATTTGGCACCAATATAAAACCTCATGCAAGGATTCAAGGGCTTGTGTAGCTCTGGGCTCTGGGGATACAATGCTAGTTACTGACTACATGTATCATGTTTCTGTTGTTGCCATGTTTTCCATTCTTCAATTCTTACATCCAGTTGCCTATATATGAATGTAAGTTGAAAACATATTCTATGGTGCAAGTTGCATGAACACATCATGCAATTTAATTATTCCTGTTATATATTGATGGCTCTAACATTTGACAATAAATGTACATATTTTAAAAGGAAAAGACAATATCATGTTTTTTAATTGCTTACAAATTGACGAACATTTTGTAATTCAGCCTCTATTTTGTCATATTTTTGTTGCTAACAAAATGAATTTGAATTCTCTAATATGTTTGATTGCTTAATTGCAGATATTAGATGAGATGCCAGTATTCTATAATTTAAATGCTGTTGAAAAACGTGAAGTGTTAATCGTCATTTTGCAAATTGTAAGGAATTTGGATGATGCATCGCTTGTCAAGGCATGGCAACAAAGTATTGCTCGAACCGGATTATTCTTTAAACTCCTAGAAGAGTGTCTTGTACATTTTGAGGTTTGTCTTCAAAGTTCAAACAATATCTCATTATGTCAGTCATCATCCTTGTCATCATCATCATTATTATCATCACTGTCAATATTGTTACTGTTATTGTTGTTATCATTATTATTATTAGGTATGGGCGATAGATCGAACAACTACATGGTATTGACATCATATACATTTTCTTGGTCATTTGATCTGATAGGGGAGAAATAATTCCCTCAACCCGCACACATATCGAGTTTGGTGATCCTTGAGCATCATTGCACAGCATAGTTGATTTTAAACAACTTGCTCTCCTTAAGCTTGTCTCCACTAAATTAACTGGGTCATCATAAATTGTCCCCATTTGTTTTGCACACTCAACTGCTGTATAGACATGCTTGCCAAGCATTTATGTTTTTTATCTGTATTATGGTCCAAATCCTTTTGCTTTAATTTTGTCTCAATATCTTTTTTTGATGGTGGCATGGCTGCATCCTTGTTCAGTTGTTAAACTGTTACTATATGCTTTATATCACAGCACAAGAGACCAGCAGACAGCATGCTGATGAGCTGTAGTTCTCGGAGCCCTGATGGTGAAGGACCTACTTCCCCTAAGTATTCTGATCGGCTTTCTCCAACAATCAATACATATCTTTCCGAGGCTTCCCGTCAAGAAGTTAGAGTATGTTTTGCTTGCTTATTTATTAGCTGAAATTTTTATGCTTGATATTGTTCCAATCTGGTGCTTAAGATACTATAGAGCCCCAAATGTCTGTAATCTCATGTGCTTAGAAAATGCAAGCAATCTTCATCATCACTTATGATTCGAATCCCTGATTAATGGAAAATGGCTAACATAAGTTCATGCACCATCTCTCCTATCAGGCATGATCATAAACAGGCCTTTCTCATTATTTACTGAGCTGATAAAGTTGGTTTCTTGGGTTTCTGTGCAAGTTATGGCAGAACCTTAGAAAGAGAATTTTGAGACAGACTTTGGGGTATCCAAAATACATAATTGGTCTTAGCATAGGACATTTATGTTGCCATTGTATATTTTCAACACTGCTCAAACTTTTGTAATTCACCATAACATCATTTTTCATCCTCTTACCAAGCATTGACAGCTTATGTAAGATTCTTTCAAAAAGTTTTGAGTTAAAGTAGGTATCAATTTTGTCAGCCCAATATGATGGATGCTAGCAGGGCAATAATTTTTAGTGCACTCGCTGCCATGATTCTTTAACAATGATACCACGAGCAACATAGTTAAATTAATCAGTTGTCCACTGAAACCTTTTATTGTTTAATATTTGACTTTGTACATTTTTTTCTCCTTCTGAATCCTGTGCCCTGCTTGTACTTTGGTTCACACTTTGCTTGTTTGCTTGTTTGCTTGACTCAATGCCCTGCATACACTTGGGTGAATATTACTTAACTGCCAACTTGCCAATCTATTGGTTACTTCTACTATTAACACTTCTATAGTTCTATTATTGATTTCATACCTACATTTGATCTGCTCCTTTTCTTAATCCTGATTTTCACATTTTAATTCTTGGATTACTTGATTGATATGCCTCTTGCATATCATTCTGAACATTTTCATTACTTGTGGTTGGGCAAAGAAAAAGATCTGCTGAAGTGATACTTGATTACTATATATATTTGTTTGGAGGGGGGGTTGCTAATAATGATCTCAATTATGCGCTTACAAAATTCACAATGTAATGCTTGATAAGCATGGTGACAGCAGGATAATACATTTGTTTGAAAGGCCATTCAATCAATTTGTCCTGGTATTAACGTAACCTTCTGTTTTCTTTGCTGAATAAATTCTTTATTTATGCAGCCTCAGGGAACACCTGAAAATGGATATTTGTGGCACAGAGTCAGTCCTCAGCTAAGCTCACCTAATCAACCATATTCTCTGAGGGAAGCACTTGCACAAGCACAATCTTCTAGAATTGGATCTACAAGCAGGGCTTTAAGAGAGTCTCTACATCCAATATTAAGGCAAAAGTTGGTATGTTTTGCAAGGTGGCTTAACATCAATTTGTCATTTTCTATGGAGCTGCTTTGACACCCTGTATATTTCATTCAGGAACTTTGGGAAGAGAATTTAAGTACTGCCATCAGCCTTCAGGTTTTGGAGATGACTGAAAAGTTTTCAGTTGCTGCTGCATCTCATAGTGTTTCTACTGATTATGGAAAGCTAGATTGCATCACATCCATATTGATGGGTCTCTTTTCTCGAAGTCAACCATTGGCCTTCTGGAAAGCTTTCTTTGCTGTGTTCAACAGTATATTTAATTTTCATGGTGCAACTCTGATGGCCAGAGAGAATGATCGCTTCTTGAAGCAAGTTGCATTTCATCTTCTACGACTTGCAGTTTTTCGAAATGATTCCATCAGGCGAAGGGCTGTTATTGGGTTACAGATACTTGTTAGGGTATGCTGACTTTCAGATGAAATTCCAGGAATATGTTTGTAGTGAAATTCTGATGCCCATCTTTTCTGTGTCTACAGAATTCATTCTATTATTTTACACACACAACACGGCTGAGGGTTATGCTGATGATTACCTTATCAGAGTTGATGTCTGATGTGCAAGTAACTCAGATGAAGTCTGATGGATCTCTTGAAGAGAGTGGTGAAGCTCGGCGTCTTAGGAAATCCTTGGAGGAAATGGCAGATGAAAGTAGGAGCATAGAACTACGGAAGGATTGTGGACTTCCTGGCAATGCACTTGAGGCAATTCCTGAAGGTTCAACAGATGACCGTTGGTCTTGGTTGGAGGTCAAACATCTATCTGATAGTCTTATCCAGGCTCTTGATGCAGGCCTGGAGCATGCTCTTTTGGTAAGCCATAAAACTATTCCAATTAGCTTGGTGTCTTATCAGAAACGAAAGGGAAAATATTTTTTGCATGGGTTTTTGGTTGGTTCTTACAGTAATGCTATGAGGCCCAAGCATTGTTATTGCAAAAGAATGCTTCATGCCATATGGAATAAGGAGATTGATGCAGCTTACATTGTTGGGGGCCTTGGGGTGATACATGGTGGGGTTGTGGTCCGATGCACCAATTTTTGCATGATACATGGCATTAAGGGCATGGTTGGTTGGGGGGGAGTCCCATTCTCATTCCAATTCCAGGAGGGAATGGAAATGACTCAATGCTCCTAGTATTCAAATCCCATTTCGATTCTGATTCCAATTGTGGACATGAACTAAACATGTTGGGGGATATGGCTATTCCGATTCTCATTCTAATCCTTTATGATTCCAATTTTGATTCTGATTTGAGTCACCAACCAAATGCACCCTAAGCTTTTTCTTGAAAAAAATCTGAACCAGGGTTGAGCCCGAAAGCATTTTTATTATTGCATCAATTCCCAGCATGCAGGGGTACTCCTAGTCCCTCAGCTGCATGTTTTTTTTTCTACATTGTAGTTTTGTCCTGTGTGTCTGATCTCCTTGAAATGAATGCCATAAGTATCAACTAGCATTGTATGGTTGCTACTGATGTCAATGTCTAGCATAGGGGCTCTGGCCTTCAGTGGCACTGTCAGGCCAATTCGCTGCTGTTTAAATTTTGAAAATAAGTGTATGAATAATAAATGGATTAAAGTAACTTCGTGTGCTCTTGATATATCCATAACTAGTAAAAATGCAATTTCCATCATGTAGGTATTATTCTGAAATCATGTGATTCTTCTCTGCAGGCTTCTGTAATGACTATAGATAGATATGCCGCTGCAGAGAGCTTTTATAAACTTGCAATGGCTTATGCACCTGTTCCAGATCTTCACATCATGTGGTTGCTGCATTTATGTGACGCACATCAGGAGATGCAGTCATGGGCTGAAGCTGCTCAATGTGCAGTTGCGGTAGCTGGTGTAATCATGCAGGTTGGTGTTCTAGAGTTCATGACCCATTTAATCTTTCAATCTTTGCCCTATTCCTTCTGCAGAATTCTGTGTCACTGATGTATCTCTTTGGTAGGCTCTTGTGGGAAGGAACGATGCTGTTTGGGGCAGAGAACATGTCGCTTCTTTGCGTAAGATTTGCCCCATGGTTAGTAGTGCAGTAACTGCTGAGGCATCGGCAGCTGAGGTTGAAGGGTATGGAGCATCAAAATTGACGGTGGATTCTGCTGTCAAGTACCTTCAACTTGCAAATAAACTCTTTGCTCAAGCAGAGCTGTATCATTTTTGTGCCAGCATTTTGGAACTCATAATACCAGTCTATAAAAGCAGAAGGGCATATGGGCAACTTGCTAAATGCCACACATCCCTCACAAATATCTATGAATCAATTCTTGAACAGGAGTCAAGCCCAATACCGTTTATAGATGCTACTTATTACCGGGTTGGATTTTATGGTGACCGGTTTGGGAAGCTGGACACCGAAAGGAGTATGTGTGTAGGGAGCCACGAGATGTGCGTCTAGGTGACATAATGGAAAAGCTGAGTCACATATACGAGTCCAGGATGGATGGCAATCACACCCTGCATATCATACCAGATTCTAGGCAAGTCAATGCAGAGGAGTTGCAGCCTGGTGTCTGTTATCTACAGATAACAGCTGTTGATCCTGTTATGGAGGATGAGGACCTGGGCAGTAGAAGGGAGAGAATTTTCTCTCTGTCTACTGGGAGTATACGTGCTCGTGTCTTTGACCGGTTTCTATTTGACACCCCATTTACAAAAAATGGCAAGAGTCAGGGAGGGCTAGAAGATCAGTGGAAGAGACGCACAGTACTACAAACCGAGGGTTCTTTTCCTGCTCTGGTAAATCGACTTTTGGTTGTGAAGTCTGAATCTCTGGAGTTTTCTCCAGTGGAAAATGCTATTGGAATGATTGAAACCAGGACAGCCGCACTGAGAAATGAGCTTGAAGAACCTAGAAGCTCAGAAGGTGACCAACTCCCTAGGCTTCAAAGTCTACAAAGGATACTGCAAGGCAGTGTTGCAGTGCAGGTAAGATGCATCGTTTTGATATGATAATGGTGTATTTTTCTCAAGTTGTGCTGCATTTTCAGCGCCCTGTTTTGAAGACTTGATGAAGCTCTAATCTCCAAGTAAAAGGTTTGGACTATACTTGCTCGACGGGCTGGGCTGGGTTCGAGCCAGGCTCAACTAATTTTATTAAAAAAAGCACATGGAGGGGATGGGTGTTTTGGGGGAGGGGTGGGAAAGGAGGTAGTCCGGGGGGGTGGGCCGGGGTGGGGGAGCTGTGTGATGGGGCGTTGCCAGAGCGGTTGGAGGGGGGATGGGGAGAGGGGTAGAGAGATGGACAGGATGGGATGAGAAGATTATATATATGTATATATATTGGTAACCAAAAAATATATTATATCAGTTGGGCTCGAGCTGGGTTAATGTAAATCTAAGCTGGGCCCATTAAGTAGGTGGGCTTAAATTTCAGTTTCGGCCTGGTCCAGCCCGTCGGGCTTGAAAAATGAGGCGGACACCTGTCTGAAACGGTCTGGGGTTGGGGCGGGTCGCCTAGTTTTTGTGCAGGTCTTGTTTGGACTAAACTTGCTTCTGATATTTAAACCCCATAATGCAGGTGAACAGTGGGGTACTTAGTGTATGCACAGCATTTTTGTCAGGCGAACCTGCGAACAGGCTTCGGTCACAAGAGCTGCAGCAGCTTATTGCTGCACTACTGGAATTCATGGCTGTTTGCAAGCGTGCAATCCGGGTACATTTTAGGTTGATAGGTGAAGAAGATCAGGACTTCCACACACAGCTTGTGAATGGGTTTCAGTCCCTTACGGCCGAGCTTTCTCACTACATTCCTGCCATACTTTCAGAGCTCTGATTGCCATTTGGTGTGATTGTGAACTGTTCATATGCTGAGTCATTCTTCCATCTCATGATTTCTGAAGCAATGTTAATATTTTTTGTCAGGCATTTTGTTGTATATGTAATCATGTTGACCAGCAGGACCCAGCACCTTTTACAATTGTTGTTTGTTTTTATGCTGTTTTTTTTTTTTTCACTATTGATTCTCATTTTAGGTTTTGTGGTAAGGTGTATAATCTACTTTGTAAGAAAATGTCCTGTGTAGCAATCTTAAAATTTTGTTGGCATGGCAAATTTGTTATTTACTTTGGTCCCCTTTGATTGGGTTTCTAGATTTCATCATGTTCACTTCTGATAATATTCAAGCAGAGCAGTGGAAAATGCAGTAGCGGTAGGCCCCGGGCGGTTGAACGGATCCTGGTTGTTCGCTGTCTAGCCAGTTATGAATGCAGCAGACGGGAACGATTGCTGTTCTCATCCTTAGGTAAGATCTTATTTCAACATTGGCTGGGAACTGGGTTACGGTGAACCGACCTGGACGGTCTTCACAGTTGGAGAGGGAAAAAAAGAAAAAAAGGCAGGATTTCTTATTGTCGGGGCATAAAATTTCAGATAATCATATATCCCATTGGGCAACGAGCGATATACTAAATTGATTTGAGATCGGTCTTGTAGCTTGAGAATAGCAGTGATTAACTGTTGCATCTCCTAATGCTGCTTTGTCACCATTTGCCTAGAGTTTTCTGATGAATTCAATCAGAATTTAGATCTCACCTTTGGGCTGCCCATTGTTTAATCAGTCACACAATTATTTTGCTCTCTGACCACCCCATTTTTAACCTAATTGTATATCGTGAATTGGCTTTTGTCCAGTCCAGTATGCTGGTTGACCGGCTGTACGATATTGGCTCTTTATTACGAGCCTTCTATTTTAGCTTCTGATATCACCGTGGATTTTAGACACTGTTGACAACAAATGCCAGCTGAGATGGTTATTCAATCATTTATAATTTTCTTTTTCTAAGGTCCAATTATTTATAATTAAAGCTTAAATATTAATACATAAGAATCCTATAAAAAAATATGAATGATAAGCTGCTAATCTCCACAGCCCCCTATCAGCATGAGAATCGAAATTGCTGAGCAACAAGAACGGCAAGATAACCATTAAAGAGAATTCTGTGTCATCTTTTGTACAAAAGGACAAATAAAAAAAGATGAATCTCCCACAACCCTGATGGTACTCTGTTTTAACCAGTTAAGCGTGTGCAATGCTGGCAAGATCTATCTACAAAAATTACGGATAGATAAGGGTACAGAATGCATACCGGATCAAGGCATTGCTGGAACATGGTACATTCCTAAATACTTGTGAACAAGAACAAAGGAACTTCGTAAAACAAACTAGCTAGAACTAAAATATCAAGCTAGACTGCAAATTTGATTGAAACCTCGTTAAGGCCTAGTAGTAGTTTCTGAATGATAAAAAATATTAGCAAGTACATTATGAATGCTAACAACAAATCATAATTGGCCTTTAGTAGGATTGAACTATCAGGCAAAGGATAAAAACAAATGCTTAATATAGCTTCACTCAATGCACAACACAAAGCTACCAAGCCACATGAATATGCTTATGACCACGTAGCAGAGAACCACGTACATATGGCTATGTTAGATCCTCACCATATGAGCAAGTTACATTACATGCCCAGGTGGGGGGCACAGCAGAGAATATGCATAAATCTCACGTATATGTTGGATCCAGATGTTGAACAGGATGTATTACTCATCTTTAATTGCCTTCTCAGACGGAAGGTTGGATACATGAGTCTGTTGTTGGCGAGCTGGCTGTGCAAGAAATCCAATACCGAGTGACGCTGCATATAAGTACCACGAAAGTCAGTAATTATACACACACATACAAGAGTAAGAAAACAAAAGCACAAAGCCACAAATGACAGACACAGCTACCCGTTGCTCTAAACCAGCTTCACTGGAATCCAACTTCAGAGATTCTAGGCATTTTATGGCTTCCTGAAATCCATCAATTGCAACATTCTCATTGCCAAGATTCCTATCCACATCAGCAACTTTGGCAAGAGAAACTGCAAGATCAACAACCTATATGACAATAAGTTAGCATCATTTCCTTACATCACACACACACACACACACACACACACACACACAGATTCTTACGTATTAGTCTGTCACCTATATCAATTGACCAATATTATCATGGTGCGAGAATCAAAGAAGGATAATTATACTTGTTTACTACATCCAAACCATTAAGATATTCTAAAGATGATGCATGTTTTATAGAAGGGTTACTCGGTATAACTATGAAGATCTAAAGATAAGAGCTAACTCTTCTTTAGGTAGTTAAAGAAACTCAATAAAAAAGAATACATATTAAATGTTCACAATGATTATTTCCTTCTCAAATGACAAACATTCATGGTCATTGGCAACTCACACTAAGCATCCTTTCTTGATATGGGAAAAAACTTCAAAAATTATATATTATTGGCAATTTATGCTAATTATCCTTCCAACCAAAGGATTAAAGTATTAGTACAAAATCCTATACTGATTAAGGGCCAGCCCAACAGTATCATACCCGCACTTGATATGCAAATTGTTTAGTCTATGCATTTCGGGGCCCCAACAAATCCTAACCATATATGTGACAAAATAAAAACTAGAGCAAAAACACAGAAGTCCCCTGTAGACATCAAACTATCAACATAACTTCAACTTCAGTTCCATGTGACATGACCCACAGGCTCTAACTCGATCAAGTCAGATTCAAAATTTTGAAAGAGGTTTTTTACGACTCTCATCATCATAGCATTCACCTAGTTTCCTAGAAAACCAAAATTTTGCTCTCAACATCTTTGATATAATACAGATTTCTAGATGAAAGGCCTAAGGAAGGAAGAAAACATTATTTTCAGCTTTTTTAAGTACTAGATACAATCATATTAAATTGCAAGGGGGGTAAAAATGTGTTTTATATAATAAGGTCAAGGAGAACAAGAATTTTGTACAACCACCTCAACTAAAATCACTTGGAATCAAATAACAAAGAATATTAAAAATTTTTGCAAGCAGGGTACTATGTCCTTCACACCTTCATTAAAGATGAATAAAGCTACTACAAAGATCCTCTATCTCTACTAGCGAGGTTTGCCATTGTTCAATTTGAGTCAGAATCCTATTCTAATTCAGAGAGGTCAAAATTTTCTTAAATAGCAAGCAAAAATCGAAATAATCATGAAAAAGCTAAATCTTCCAGAAGCTATATCTCACTTATATATCAATTTTGCTTATGTCATTTCATCTAATTCCTCTAAAACTGGAAGATACAATCTAGTCAAAAGTTTCCAAAACAACAAAATTGGTTTGATTGAGCATTTTGGATGTCTAAACAGTGCCCAATGGTTCCAGTGATCCACCTGGATCACAAGTTGGAGAGACCAAATCCTTAATTGTCCCTAGGTGGATTGGAACTTAAAATATCAGCTAGGATAAATTTCAAGCCAAGTTCAAGTAACCACTAAGCTAGACATGAGTAAGTGTTACCATTTCCATCTAATCTTCAATAGCCCCTTGACTAATCTTCACCACCCATTCCCCTCTCCAGGCTCCATAACGATGACAAGTACCCCCATCCAAATAGGCCTCCCACTTGCTACCACCTATTATCCACCTCATCCACCAACTTCAAGGCTGCTAGCCTTTTTATCATGCGAACTTGCCATCCTCCATCTTTTCCAATAGACCACTGCTACTTCCTCACCTACAACCCCTCTAATCTCAGCCTCTCCACCCCATTGAGACAACCTTTCTTGCTTCCATTCGCCTTTTGTTATGCCAACTATATTCCTCAAACCTTTTGATTTAGCTGAGAGTACTATACTCAACACTTAAACATGGATATTAGTAATGACCCCCTCCAAGGTTGCTAGCCTTTTTATTATGCCAACTCACCATTCTCCATCTTTTCTGGTAGGCCATTGCTGCTTCCTCACCTACATTCCCTCTAATCTCAGCCTGAACACCCCTTCAAGACCACCTTTCTTGCCTCCATTCACCCATGGTTATGCCCAACAACTACATTCCTCAAACCCTTTGACTGCGCTTGGAGTACCTACACTCAAAAACATGGATATTGGTATGACACGCCAGCATGGCACCCTAAGAAGAAATTCTTATATATTAAAAGGAGTTGATGCTTAGATACACCCACATTTGGTAGGTGAACCCAAATCCATGTAACATAGCCCATCAGCCCTTTGACATCTTTCACCTCTTTCGCTAACCCTTGATCACATGTTGGCATTCCAATCTTGGCCAACATCCTCCAAGACAGCTTTTCTCTTCATCCCTTGTACCTACAATTGCACCCATTGGGTCATCAACAGCCCTGCTTTCGCCAAGCTTCCACATCCCCTCCAAGCTTAGCCACACCTCCTCCAAGGTTCTCTGAGTCTCTCAATGCATGCATCGATGCCTAGCAAGCCTTCCAAGCTCAAGAATGGCTTTGACGAGAAAATGAGGGTTAGGCTTGGCACCAAACTTAATTAATCTAATCTAGGCCGAAATCAAGCAGAAGTAGACTGACCTACACTGAGCCCATCTCAAACCCTACATGCAGTGTATATTTCTGCAATATCTTTAGAACACAATGAGTTAAATTGAACAAGGGGCCACTTAACTGTTCAATTGATTATAGAGGTCAGATCAGATTTGTCACATACCAAAAAAGTTAGCCTTTTTTGTATAAGTGAAACAACTCATTCAAAGGAGATATTTCACATAAATATTTAACCTCTACCACTAACAATGAAAAGATGACAAAGGTTAAAATTGATCACAAAAAAATCATATACATCGAGCACATGCCTGGCAGGAAAATTGGCCATTGCATTGTTGCTACAACAAATGAGGCTTAGGCTTTAGACTAACTACATTATCCATAAGTGCTAAGCCAAGTTTTAATAATGGCAGCCAAGCAGCTGCTGAAGAAGATCTTAAGGAGATGAAGCTTTGAGACCCAAATGAATGTAGCTTGCTCATGTCTAGGATAGCAAAAGTTGAGACCAATACGTGCTGCCAATGTTGTTAAGATCAGGATCACGTCATAAATCATAGAAGGTGTCAAGTCAATTGGATCATGGATTGGAAGGCAGATCATAAAAATCTTTCCTTTTCTTTTAAACAGAAAAAATAGGGGTGAAACATTAAGGATAAAAAACATACTTCAATCATGCTTCAAGTGAACAATGAGTAAGAAACCATCATACAAGGACATCGAAAAGATCACCTTCCAACAACTATAATTTCATAAATATCCAAGCAATAATACCATGTCTAATAAATTAATATAGTTTTATTTCACCATATAAGTCAATTGGATATTTAGTTTGAGTTATTTGACCCTCCCATAAAAGTGTATACCTCTATAGGCTTCTTGAACTCGATCATCCTTCAAGGTAAAAGATTATAGAAGGAATCCAATTTTTAAAAATGGTAGGATGGATGAATTCTGGGTTCTATGTCCCAAACAACTCAATTTATTTTTTCTTTACAGAAATTGCTTAGAATGCATATCTAGCATCCTTGTTTCAAACTACCGTCTAGATAATTTCTGAACACACTTCTACTTAGGATAGGCTACCAGAATGTAATCCGAAATCAACCTGAAAACTTGTCTACGGTTACTATAAAATTGCATAACCGAAACTAGTATGACCCAAACTTTAATATGAAAACCCCAACAATAAAAAATGCTGTAGCATCAGCTATTAGAGTTGGTGCTTCCCAAGACTTCAAACACCTAGTACCATAAGAATACTGGAAAATAAAATCCTAAAATGCAAGTAAGATTTTACATAAAGATGCTAGTTAGAGTTGGCATGCATCTATTCACATGGATATGGAAAAGCAAACTGTAGATAAGTTATTTGGTTTAACTGAACTTTCAGAAAAAAAGGGATATGACTGTTGCACTATTTACCATGAAGAAATTAATGATATGAAAGTAAAAGGCAAAGGACATGTTTACCTGGGAAGATACATTAGAATGCTCTTTGACTGCATTTCGACGAACATCCAAAGATCGTGCATAATAATTTTTTGCAGATTCCAGGTCTCCACCATAATAATTAAGATCTCCAATTTTATTTAGTGAAACGGACAGTGTGTGAACCAACTGTAGAAGAACGTGTGGTTAAATTAGCTTGCTGAGTCCAACAACCAACAACAATTTGTATACAATGTTTTCAATTTTTTCGCCTTTTAAGGTTAAAAACCAAATACCAACCTCCAGATCTTTTGCAGACAATTTTGAAAGGAATTCAACACCCTCTTCATAATAATTGACTGCTAAACCAGTATCACCCATTGCTCGACTGCATGGAAATCATGCAAGCACGAAAGTTTAACATGCAAGAATGATAATATGATCATGATTTAAGTAGCAATTCAGACTCATTTAGGCATATGAGAATCAATGAAATTATGTTACTCGATATATAGGACTTTTCTGAAAGCATGAGAAAGACATATGGATGAATTCACAAATAACTTGATCTCAGCTAGAATGCAATGGCTATAATAAAGATGAGCTCAAACTGAAATTTCAAAGAGGCAAAACTTAAACAAGGAACCACCTCAACACCCACCTCAATGTCCTACTATCATGTTCAAGTATGCAGAATGAAAGTGATCCATGAATCAGTATTGAATGCTCCCAAGTTGGTAGTTCTCATTGACCTGCTACACCTTATTTGATATTTTATGTTTCAGGTTGTGGATAAAAATATTGCATTTGAATTTATTGTTTTTGGGATTGCTTCGACCTCTGAGTACCTGCCTCATGCCAACCCTCTGCAAGTTATATTCTTTCAAAGCTTAGCATGCAGAAGCAAGCATATTGCTGATTTCAAGATTCTATCAGAGTTCCAGCTAGAAGAATTTGATTTGCCTAAAGCTAAGGGCCATCACTCAAAATGAAGTGATCCAGAGATACTATTAAAATATGAACAATCATATGCAAGTCATATGTATAGCAAGATCAAAATAGAGTTTATCAATTCACATAGATCTATTTAAAAAAAGCAATTTAAGTATTCACAAGTTACATCCTTAAAAAAGGGCAGCCTAGCGAATGAGGCTCCTGCCATTACATGGTCTGCAAAGGGTCAGATGCGAACAGCCTTACCCCATGCACGGAGAGACTATTCCGTGTTTCAAATCCATAACCTTTAGGTCACAATGGAGCTGCATTACTGTTGCCCCCCACATCCTCTTTTTCACAAGTTACATCTTTGTCAATAAAAAAAATTCCTAATTAATTAAGATTGAAGTGGTGTTAATATGTAAAAGCCTGTATTAGAAGCGCAGACTAGACAAATGTCAAAACAGAAATTGAGGAAACAAGGATGGAAAGAGATGCACCAGCAGTCCCCAAGCATTCCTAGGACAGCCCCAAGTTGCGAACATAAATCTGATGCGTTGTCTGATGTCTGTAATTGTTCTCGGATATCCTCTGCGCAAAGACTAAGCCTTGATTTTGCACTATCTATATTCTGTGCACGGAAAGCCTGCAGATAAAACAGAAAGCCTAACTATGGGGCAACATTCCAAGGATGCATACATAGATAGGATATTACTAAATTAACCTAGATAGGCTATGATTTTCAACTTTAGAATATCCAGTAGGGAAAGAACTGGCCAGATAATAAGCATAATTTTTATTTTACTCACTCTCATAGCTTGTTGCACTAGAAAAGCCCCCCTCTCCATAGAAACATCCCCATATATCACATTTTTCTTTCCATCTACTTCTTGTCCATTTGCATTCACTCTCCTGATTCTGGCATGGCCATCAATGAAGCGATCAACAGTAACCTGTAGTTCTATGTCAGGCTCAATCTTCTCTATGTCAGCACCACACAATGGACAATCCTTAAAGCGAGAGATGCATGTTCTGTTGAAACGAGTGGCAGGTAAGAACATTTAAACATTGTTTTTCTACAAGAAAAGTGGATGACATGTCATCTGCTGTATGCACTACCCACTTGCAAAATTTATGGGAGCAGGGCAAGCATTTACTACTTTGATAAAGCAATGCCTGGCAAATCATGCAGCTTAGAGGACCAAGCTTAAATGTATGAGAATCATATCCAAAGGGACATTTCGGAGCTACTATGGCAGAGTCATTGCTCTTCGTATCTACTTCATCATCGCAATCTGCCTGATGTCTATTGTAATTCCCCTCATGTTTCATAGGACAGCCACCACCAGCAAAAGCAGAATCATTGCTCTTTGTATCTACTTTATCACCACATTCTGCACGCTGTCTAGTATGATCCTCCTCATGTTTCATAGGACAGCTGCCATGAGCACAAGCTGCTTTAGCAAATGGAGAGACAAAACTCATACTGCTGGAGCTTTCACTGCATTAATACAAGGCACTACTGTGAAAACTAATGGGGCACTGCAATATGTAAATTTTTCATTATGAAGGCTTCAGAACAGACCAATAAAAAAAGTAGCATATCACAAGTTGATTGTTCTAAACTCTATTTTTATTTTCTCCATACACAATGGGCACATCAGACGTCATCATGGATACATGCCGATTCATTCAATATTGATAAACATCATTATGTACAAGAAAAGGCAGATCTTTGTTGATACATTCACACTTATTTAAGTTAAAGAGTCACTATGAGCTACTAATCCATACATTAACTAAATGACGATATAACTCAAATGATCTATTGACACTGTCACAGAGGGAAAAACTTGAACTCTAGAAATATTAAAGAGTCACTATGAGCTACTAATCCATACATTAACTAAATGACGATATAACTCAAATGATCTATTGACACTGTCACAGAGGGAAAAACTTGAACTCTAGAAATATTATGACTAAAAAAATCATGTACTGAAAATGAAAATCTCAAATAATCCTTGATTGAAAAGTAAACAGGTACACATATTTTTCCTTTTCCTTTTGTTTCTTTTTCATCTTCGTAAACGAAGCTACATTTTTCATGGCTTGAACAACTGAGAATATCATTCTCCTAAAAACTCACATCAAGATTGTGGATCTAACTATCCATAATCTGATCTTGGAAGTCTAAAGGATTACCCATGAATTATCTTGGAATGAAATATAATTCAAAAACACCGAACCTTTTCGTTGAAACAAGAAGCCGAACAAGCTCGAAGAAGATAACACTCGTTCGCGTTGTCCTTAACGAGAAGAGAAAATAATTTAGCACCTTATAAATCTATAAGCGATAGCAAGAGCTCAAGAATCACCCTAATCTTCCTCAAACACCATCCTCTCCCATTAGGACTATCCCTAAACCCGTCCAGATATACGCCAAAGCGGGTCAAGAAAGCCCTAACCCTATCCATCCGCCCCGAATTATGTCAGAATTTCCCGCAATTCAAGCCGGACAAACCCTAATCCCAGCGGAATTACACTAAATGACATGACCTACCGCACGAACTGTGATACATAGATCGAAAGAGGAGAAAGAAGAAGAAGAAGAAAGAGGCGTACGCGGGGCGATCGCGGCGGTGGCAGCAGTCGCGGACTCCGTCGCAGAACGGCAGCGCCCGGAGAAGCGATCCGAGAGGACAAAAAGGGAATCCGTCAGGAATGGAGCGGGTTCGCAGGAGCCACAATTCTCGCCGATCTTTTCTTGATTTATCGATGGTTTCAGTTTTTTTTTTCCCATTTACCAAAGAGAGCGAGCGAGAAAAAAAAGAGAGCGAGCGAGAAATTTATGACGCTGATGGGATTGCGAAAGATTGGGAAAGCGGTGGATCAGAGACGTGGGTACGGGTCTAATCATTACTTGAACCGGGGGTCCAAGAGAACCACGACGAATCCCACGGTGGATGACACGCCACATTGCCCCTTGCATTTCACCAATTCCCCGTTGCGCGTTATCCACCGTTCATATTTGCTCCACGATTTGCCCCGGTCGACTTGGACCTGGTCCATGCAATAATTTCTCCTGGATAAGGGAGTAGATACTAGATAGCGAAGGACATTGGGATAGGTGAGCCCTCAAGCCCACTTAAAGACATCTCTCGGCCAAGGCCCAATGGGGTCTTCCATTCCCTTTGCATTCCTTCTGCGCGACGTAGGTATATAAACGATGCTGCGGGTATCAACAAGCATCTAATTTGTTTGAAATCTCCCTCGCATCCTAGTTAGGCTTCCTCCTGTACTGGTTTTAAAAAATAATAAACACAATCCATTCTACCTCAAGTCTGTGCGATGCACACGTGTGGATTGTCTTAATGCTTAGAAATCTCATGGAGTAGAACTCATATATTAAACTTCTAATATTGAGCTTCCCTTGAATGCACACGTGCCAAATGGCCAGGATGGCTAGTTGTCCTGTAGCTTGTGTTCAGGCAAGTAAAACCGGAAATGAGATGGGCTCTGAGCACACTATAACTGCTTTCAAATTGTGAAAGCCCGACGATAGGCCTTTTGCCAATACAAGGGGAACTTTTTATGTGGCCTGCAGCCGCTCTTGACCACTGATGTAATTGGAGAGGGGCTATGATCATTCACAAGGATGGTGTTTCTCGTATTAATTTATGTAAATGAGCTTTAGCTACATGAATGAGCAGCTCGAAGAACATTCTATACATAAATATATACATGTATACATATATATATATATATATATATATATATATATATATATATATATATATATATATATATATATATATATATATATATATATAAAGTTTGCAAACGAAAAATAATTGTGCAGTTATGGTAAACATGAATTTGTACCAAGTCTTTTTTATCATCCGAGTCAGCTTTCCACTCACTCATGAGGGTGTATACCTGTGCATGGCAATGAATATAATTTCACATTGACATTTCTCATGCACCCTGAGACATTTATTAACACCGCCAAGCACATGTCATGATCCTTCATCAAGACAATGATTCACCTATATTTAAGTTGGTGTTAAGATGAAACTCATATTAACTCATCCAAATAGTTATTCTCTCTCTCTCTCTCTCTCTCTCTCTCTCTCACTCTCTCACTCTCACGCACGAACACAAAAACAAGCCAGATTTTGTGTTGTTTGTTTTGTTACAGACATGCTCATCGAATATTAATAGGTAGACAGAAAAACCCGGTTCGATGCTCATTCAAGATGCACAAAGCAAAATTCTTTACATAAATATCGTGTCAGCTACAAATGAATCAGAATTGTCAAGAGTGACAACGATATAGTGACCGCAAATGTCATAAGCATCAAATCATTGAATTGCATAAATTATTCTTATACATAATATCGACCGTGTTGTAGTATTCATTTAAATTTCTCTTTCTTTGTAGAGATATGCTTCACCACAATTCTCCCCAGTAACATTCTAATAAACACTGTTCCATGATTCCTAGATTTGAAACCTGTTGATGCTGGACCAAATAGATCGGATGGAGTGGTTCTTCCGCCAGATCACCGTCGACCGCTACCTGCAAGAAGTCCCTGACCAGAAGTTTTCCGGTGGGGATACTCAGATGCCTAAGTCAGAAAAAGCCCAGGCAACAGCAGAATGGAGAGTTTTAAGAGCAATGAGGAAAAAGAGAAATTCAAGAAAATGCCAGTCGAAAAAAAAAAGGTCCTCTGAGTGTCCCCTCTTACTAGTATTTATAGGCTCCAACATAACTACTTACGGTTATGGAGGTTGACGGATGCAACCACTTCATAACTGTAAGTAGTGGCTGTCGAAAAAGCCGTTACACTCGAGATTTGTTTGATCTGAGGCTTCGGACCATGTGGGTGGTTGTAACAACCCAAACAGATTAACTGTTTGTCCAAGAAATCCACATGCTCCAGAACCCTCTTTCTTTTAAGGATGAATCCGAAGTAAACTTTACATTATCTTTAGTAGCGCTCACGAAGGGAATGTTAGAACTTCGGATTCTTTTGAATATAGCAAAAATAAATACTTACAGTCTTCGGATCAAGGTGGATGCACGAAGCCAAAGACAGTAAACAAAACTTGCTTCCCAGAAAAATAGGTATGGTCTTTGGATTGAGATAATGATACGAAGTCGAAGACCCAGAGTTGACAACTTCTGATATAAACATAAAGTCACAAACATTAGGCATGGTCTTCGGATTGAGATAATGATACGAAGCCGAAGTCCCGGAGTTGACATCTTCCGGAATGAACAAAAAGCCATAAATATTAGGCACGACCTTCGGATTGAGATAATGATACGAAGCCGAAGACCTAAGGTTAATAATGAGAAGACGGTAACATAAAACCGAAGACTCCTTTTGCCAGCTGATGCAACCAATAAAATAAAAGAATAAATAATTAAATTAGAATAAAATTGGGATATCATAACAGCTATCCCCCACTCCCAATTTCGAAATGATTACGTTTCGAAAAATGGGAGTACTTTAATTTTGTCTTCCAGTGATAACCGTCAAATAATGATGGCAGAACCCTGACACGTCCTTTCGCCATAACTGCCTGGTGGGGCGATAGAACGGGCGAAGACACGTGTCACCCCATCACGGGCGGCCTCAAAAGTAACGCCTCGATTCCGGAAAGGCCTTGGAAAATTTTTGAGAGAGAAAATTTTAATTGATAGGGATCGGACACGTGGCAATCATCTAGAGCATGGATGTTTTGTCAATGTGATCCCAACCAGTAATGAAATTTTACGCGGATCGCCATGACTTGTCTCATTAATGATCTTTCTAAAAGGCCGTACCCATGATTGAAACCGCCGATACAGTGCACGATCGTTTAATTCTCCGAACCGCCTCGAAGATCCATCTCCTTCACCTATAAAAGGGGAGGGAACTTGAAAGAGAAAATTTTCTTCGCGCCCGTGCTCTTGGATTTTCAGTTTTTCCTGCAGTCCGTCGTCTTCCCCAGTGGTCTGGTCCACCATTTTTGTTTTGTCACAGGTTAGAGGTCCTTCCTCCTTCCTTCTATTTCCTCATTCTTTCAATGTCGAGGTCTTCTAAGAGCCTTTCCTCCAACTCTAGCAGCGGTTCACCAGTAGGCGAAGCGGGTAGAGTATTACCCGAAAGAGAGACCGATAGGATCCCACTAGGGGGTGGGATCAGTAGGAATCCTCAGGGCGAGACCAGTAGGGGAAGGAGTTCTAGTAGGAAGCGGAGCCCGGAATAATCATCGGACTCCGTTGAAAGCTCCTTCACCCTTGCCAAAATAGAAGAAACCAAACAATGTTACCACATTCCACGTATCTTCTACATGATCCTTCCGAAACCCGAAGAAAGGGTAGATAAGCCTCCCATGCGATCCATAGCTATATACGAAGACCACTTCAAAGCAGGTCTTCGGCTTCCCCTCCATCCCTTTTTTACAAAGAATTTTAACCTTTATCAGATAGTACCAACCCAACTGACCCCCAATAGCTTCAGGAACATTTGTGGGTTCCTAGTGCTTTGCAAACTTATGAACGTAGAGCCGAAGATATCCCTGTTTACTTCCTTGTTTATGTTAAAAAGAGATTTTCATGGCAAAGGGTGGTGGGTCATAGGTTCTCAGCCAGGCCAAAGACTACTAAAAGGAACTCCCAGTGTGATATATGGGTGGAAACCTTGCTTCTTTTTTATATACTATACCCACTGGGGTTTCAACACTGAGTGGACAGCTCCGCGTTTGAATGCAAACGCCGGTAAGAGGGTATTAAAAGCAGATGCTAAAGATTTTGAGACCTTGTCAGAACCGAAAGTCCCTTCCCTTAAAGAACTGCTGAGGGAAGAAAATCTTCACCGCACTCATATCAGCGAAGTCCCGATGTTAGGTATAGAATAAGTGGTATTCGGATTCTTCTCGCTTCTCTTCTCAATATGTACATGCATAACAAACTTCTTGTTTCCAATTACAGGTAAGAAAATGAAGCCGCAACTTGAAAAAGTCCGACAGGCTTCTAGGAAGAGAGCAGTGGCCACTCCTTCAACGACTGAGGTCAGGAAAAAGAAAAGGGCTGAGGAGGGTTCCAGCATACCTCCGATGAGGCCCGTAACAGATGATGTTCCTTCGGTATCTTCGATTTCACCTGATTCTACTAGACATCCATCTCCGAGGACGTCTCCTCCGAGGAGTCCTCAATCGATGCCACCAACGGATCAGCATGACGTGGCGTTCAATAAAGAGTTTGTGATTGCCCCTCTGAAAGATAAAATTCAGGAAAGGTCGAAGTATCGATCCGAAGGTCCCAGGTGGAACGCTACTTCGGAGGGGGGATGTAATGTAGACTTTACTACCTTCTCGGACCAAGAGGGCTTAGAGAATCCTGAACTAGCGAGAGAACTAATGAAGCACACTCTCCTCCCGAAAGACTGGGACAAAGTCAAGTCCCGGTGCATCGAAGAAATCTCTGATTCAGTGTTCTCCTCCACTCTGAAGGTAAACATCCATTTGTCATGTCAAATTTAGATTTACAATTACTAAGTTTTCAGCTTACTATTGCAGATGATGCATGACATTACTCATATGGAGGAAAGCATCTTCGACTTCAGAATAACCTATAGGAAAATAAAAGAAGTGAAGGCGGCCAAAGCCGAGAAGGCCATAGCTGAAGAGCAAAAACAAGCTATGGAGGCGAAGCTCGTCCAAAGTGACGCTTCGGTTCAGAATCTAAAAGCTGAACTAGAAAGAGCCCAATCGGAGTGTTCTGAACAAGAGGCTAGATCTAAGAAGAGGAAAGCCAAAATTCGGTCCTTGGAAGCCTCATTTAAGGAAGCTAACGAACATTCTGAAGAAGCTTCCAAAATAAGGGAAGAGGTTATCGAAGAAAATCGATCTCTAAAAGATCAACTAGAGAAGGCAATAGAAAACTATAAAGCATCTCCAGCCTTCGAAGCTGATTTTGGTTGAAGCAGGGACTCACAGTTATCAAGGAGACTTCAACGATGGAGTGGAGGAGGTGCAAAGACTTTACCCTGACTTGGACATCTAAAGTATCAAACTGTTTGATCCTGAGAGTCCAACTGTGCCTGAACTCCAAACGGATCCTGAAGTACCAACAATGACTGAAGAAGCGGCGGGTCCAATTGATCTAACCAATGAGGCTCCTACAGAAAATTTGTAACTTTTCCTTTTCTTCTTTTGGAATGTAAGAAAGTTGTTGTTAATGAAAACTTTTGGAATTTCCAATTACGTGTGATAGGATAGAAGTTTTTTAAGTATGAAGTCTTCGGACGAATAAGAATTTTGAGGCACATAATACTGAATGCTAAATCTTTGAATTTAGGATAAAAGAAATCTAGACATAATAATCAAGTCTTCGGACTTGAATTTATGCTAAGTCTTCGGACTTAGGATAAAAAGAATTCCAAATAATAGTCAAGTCTCTTGGACTTAGGATAAAAGAAATCCAGACATAATAATCAAGTCTTCGAACTTGAATTTACGCTAAGTCTTCGGACTTAAGATAAAAGAATTCCAAATAATAATCAAGTCTCTTAGACTTAGGATAAAAGAAATCTAGACATAATAATCAAGTCTTCGAACTTGAATTTACGCTAAGTCTTCGGACTTAGGATAAAAGAATTCCAAATAATAATCAAGTTTCTTGGACTTAGGATAAAAGAAATCCAGACATAATAATCAAGTCTTCGGACTTGAATTTACACTAAGTCTTCGGACTTAGGATAAAAGAATTCCTTGAATCATTTATGACTTAAGATAGGCTGATCGGCCTACCTCGGCACTTCGTGAGGTAGATCCGAAGATCATCCTCATGTCTTTTTACATTGAGATTAAGACAGGCTGATCATGCCTACCTCGGCACTTCGTGAAGTAAATCTGGAGATCATCTTCATGCCTTTTAAGATTAAGATGGACTATTTTGAGCCCAACTCGGTACTTTGTGAGGTAGATCCGGAGATCATCCTCATGCCTTTAGGATTAAGATGGACTATTTTGAGCCCAACTCGGTACTTTGTGAGGTAGATTCGGAGATCATCCTCATGCCTTTATGATTAAGATGGACTATTTTGAGCCCAACTCGGTACTTTGTGAGGTAGATCCGGAGATCATCCTCATGCCTTTAGGAGAAATAAGATATGCTAGGTATGCTTACCTTAGCATTTCATACAGAGATTACCATAATGCCTTTAAAAAATAGAACGGAGAGGGATAGATCGAATCTGTATCAATGACCTTGAATGAAACCTTTATTGATAATATTTTCGGAAGTTTTGTACATTCCATGGTCGAGGTAATTGAACCCCTTCCAAAGTTTCCAACCGATAAGTTCCAGGTCAAACGACCCCCTTGACCTGGTAAGGCCCTTCCCATGTAGGAGAAAGTTTATCCTGTTCTGTTGGCTTTGACACTTTGGATTTCCGCAGAACTAGATCACCAGGGAGAAGGGCCTGTTCTTTTACACGAGAGTTGTAGTATCCCGCAACTTTTTGCTGCTACATAGCCATTTTTAACTATGCCTGGAGCCGTGCACCTTGTAGTAAATCCAGGTCAACTCTTCGGCGTTCAGAGTTTTCGGGTTCCTCATAGTGATCAATCCGAAGAGAGTGTAAGGAGATCTCTATAGGAAGGACTGCTTCAGTGCCATAAGAAAGATGAAATGGAGATTCACCGGTGGCCGTTCTAGGAGTTGTTCGATATGCCCAAAGAACTGAATTCAACTCATCAGCCCATGATCCCTTAGCATCATTTAACCTGATTTTTAAACCATAAAGAATAGTTCTGTTTGTCACTTCGGCCTCTCCATTGCACTGAGGATGCCCACCGAAATAAGTTTGTGCAGAATATGGTACTGGGTGCAGAAGTTTTTGAACTTCGGATTGTCAAACTATCTCCCGTTGTCAGTTATAATAGAATAGGGAATTCCGAAGCGGAAGATGATGAAATTTCTTACAAAACTTTCAACCTTGGTCTCAGTAATCTGTGCTAATACTTCAGCTTCAACCCATTTAGTGAAATAGTCAATGGCCACAATGAGAAATTTCTGTTGTCCGGAAGCTGGAGGAAATGGACCAAGAATATCCATTTCCTATTGTGCAAAAGGCCAGGGAGCTGTTAACGAAGTTAACTGATAAGCAGGTCGTCTTTGCGCATTGGCATATTTCTGACAATGATCACATTTCTGAATAAATTCTGCAGAGTCTTTTTGGATGGTTGGCCAATAATAACCCTGACGGATTATTTTGTATGCCAAAGATCTACCCCCTAGATGGTCTCCGCATATTCCTTCATGCACTTCCCTGAGTGCATAATCCGCATCGGATGGGCCTAAATATTTTCAGCAAAGGTTGTGTGAAAGACCTCTTATACAATGCTCCGTCCAAGATAACATATTGAGAGGCCGTCCACCGAAGCCGTTTAGCCTCCAATTTATCTTCAAGCAAGGTACCCTCTTTCAAGAACTTGAGAATCGGATCCATCCATGAAGGTTCATGTTCAACTTGACAGATTTTAACTGGGGATTCTGATATGCTGGGATCTTCAAGATATTCCACATACGTCCTTCCAAGAGAATCCGGTGCGGTGGTTGTAAGTCTTGAAAGAGCATCTGTCCGAGAGTTCTCTGTTCTCGGTACATGAACAATTTCAAAGTGTTCCAACCTAGATGTCACGCTTCGGACCTTTTCTAGGTACTGGATCATATTTGGATTTCGAGCTTTGAAATCACCTTTCACCTGATTCACCACCAGCTGTGAATCAGAGAAAACTTTGACCCTTTTGATCTTCAACTTCTGAGAGATTCTAAGTCTAGCAATGAGTGCTTCATACTCTGCCTGATTATTTGATGCTTGAAAAGAAAATCGAAGAGCATATTAAATAACCTGCCCATTGGGTCCAGCGAGAATTAAACCCGCACCACAGCCATTGGCATTAGAAGTACCATCAACATGTAACATCCAAACAAACTCTGGATCATCTTTGGCTTTTTCCTCTTCGACCCTTGATTGGTCCTCTTCAGATCCCCATGTGCACTCAGCTATAAAATCAGCCAAAATTTATGCTTTCATCAATGATCTGGGCTGGCATTCAATATCAAATTTTCCTAATTTAACAGCCCATTTAGCAATTCTTCTTGAAGTATCAGGACAACGAAGTATAGCCTTCAAGGGTTGATCCGTCAGAACCATAATAGAGTGGGCTTGAAAATAAGGCCGAAGTCGCTTTGCTGCAACTACTAGAGAGAAGATGATCTTTTGCACTCTAGGATATCGGACTTCGACTTCATGCAACACCTTGCTGGTATAGTAGATCGATTTCTATGAGTGATTGGCATCTCTTCGTACTAGAACCGAACTGACCGCTTCATTCGTGGCCGACAAATATAGATAAAGTGTTTCTCCTTCATAGGGTTTGGAGAGCAATGGTGGGTTTTCCAAATATTCCTTTAATTTGTCGAAGGCGATTCGGCAATCTTCTGTCCATTCAAAATTTTGAGTCTGACGAAGGACCTTGAAGAAGGGTAAACACCTCTCTGCAGAGCGGAAAATGAAATGGCTCAAAGAGGCTATCCTCCCTGTTAGCCTTTGCACTTCTTTTTTGCTAGTAGGGTGCCTCATAGTTCGAAGGGCCTGTATTTTTTCTGGATTAGCCTCTATTCCCCGCTTGGTAACCAAATATCCCAGGAATTTCCCAGAGGTTACGCCGAAGACACATTTTGTTGGGTTCAACCTCATCTGAAGATGTCTAAGAGCATCAAAAGATTCCTTTAGATCTATGATGTGATCAGACTTATGCAGGCTCTTCACAATCATATCATCAACATAAGCTTCCATATTTCTTCCAATCTGGTTTTTGAAGACTTTGTTGATGAGCCTTTGAAAAATTATCCTAGCATTCTTTAACCCAAACGGTATCATCTTGTAACAGTAGAGTCATTTCTCCGTAATAAAAGCAATCTTTTCTTCATCTTCAGGATCCATTCGAATTTGATTATAGCCTGAAAAAGCATTCATAAAACTCAGTATTTGATGACCAGCTATAGCGTCAACTAGCTGATCGATCTTCAACAAAGGAAAACTGTCCTTTGGGCATGCTTTGTTGAGATCCATATAATCTATACAGATCCTCCACTTGCCATTTGATTTCTTCACTATGACTACATTTGCTAGCCAATTCGGATACTGAACCTCTCTTATGAAGTTTGCTTCAAGGAGTTTGTTAACTTCTTCATCAATTATTTTTTGCCTTTCTGGAGCAAAATTTTTCTTCTTCTAGCGTACTGGCTTATAGTTGGGGGATACTTCCAAGCGATGAGTAATTACTTCAGGCGGAATTCCAGGCATGTCTGAAGTTGTCCAAGCAAAAATATCAGCATTATCACGAAGAAAGGAAATTAATCTTACCTTTGACTCCTCATCAAGCAAACTGCCAATTTGCAGAAGCTTGGTTGGTTCATCTTTGGATAATGGTATAGAAAGTATCTTTTCCATTGGTTCTCCAGAGTCTTCGGATTCGTCTCTCGGATCTAGCTGGTCAAGTGCCAAAGATTTGGATGCTTGTTTGTTTTGAATCATGAGACACTGATGAGCGATCCTTTGATCCCCCCTTACTTCCCCTACGCCTGTCCTAGTAGGAAACCGAACCAACAGATGGTATGTTAAAACTATGGCCCTGAATTTATTCAATACTGGACGCCCCAAGATTGCATTATAAGTTGAAGACGTTCTGGCCACAATAAAATTGATTGGAAGGGTCCTTTGGAATGGTTCGGATCCAAAAGTCACGGACAATACCATTTCACCCTCAACTCCAACCTGATTTCCACCAAAACCAGTTATTGGAATGAGGGATCTTCGTAATTCATGTCCAGGCAATCTCATCCAAAGAAAAGCATCATACAGCAACACATCAACTGAGCTTCCATTATCAATCAATATTATTTTTACATCAAATTTGGCAATTACTGCCGAGACTACTACAGGGTCATCATGCGGAAGCTGTACATCTTGAATATCCTCATCAGTAAAAGTGATAGAGTTTCTTCCCTTAAATCTCTTCGGTATATTCTCTTTAGCTTCTTCATCTCATGCCAAAGACCGATGGAGCATCCCGACATCTTCGCTGGTTGGCTTTTGGTAAGGCAAATCAGCTTCTTCGGATATTCTTGGAAGGGCAGTTACTTTGGCTTGAGACTCTGGGCGGTTGATATATTTGCCTAGATATCCTCTTTTTATCAAATCCTCAATGGCATCCCGAAGCTGGAAGCACTCTTCAATATTATAGCCATGGTCTCGATGATACCGGCAGTATTTGCTTTTATCCCTAGCTTTTGCCGGTGTCTTCAGGGGACGTGGCCTCTGGAAATATTTCTCTTTCTCTATCTCCAGTAGAATCTTTTCCCTAGGTAAGTTGAGAGGTGTGTAGGTGTCGAACTGGTTGTTCTGTTGTCGAGACTTGGGGCTGCGCCTGGAAACCGAAGTGTTGTTAAAGGATGTTGATGCATTCGGATCTCCGGTACCTTTCTTTCTGGGAGGAAGTCTTCCCTTCGCTAGTCTTCGGCTTGCCGCCTACTCCTCAGCGGCAGCATACTTCTGGACTCTTGCCAGCAGTTCGGCGTAGCTCGTTGGGAATCTTTTATCCAAGGAGAAAGTGAATCTAGATGATTTTAAACCTTTCTTTAAGGCAGACATGGCCACATGCTCATTTAAGTTCAGAATTTCCAAGGTGACCGAATTAAAACGATGGATAAAACCTTTCAAACTTTCTCCCTCTTGTTGTTGGAGAAGAAATAAACTGTTAGTATTGCGCGGCATCTTCTGGCATGTCCTGAAGTATGAGACAAATTACCGCTCTAACTCAGCAAAGGAATGAATTGAATTCGGAGGCAGGCTTGAATACCACATTCGAGTGGATTTCTTCAAAGTGACTCGAAAAGCAATACAGTAGAGAGCATCGGACACTCCCTGCACCATCATATGTGCCTTGTAGCATCCTAGATGGTCAAGGGGATCCGAAGTCCTATTATAGGCTTCCAACTGCGGGATCTTGAAGTGCCTAGGAATAATTTCATCCATAATGTCATCAGAAAAGGGAGTTGAGAGTTGAAGGTCACAACCTCATCATTTCTTCTCAATTCTGAAATTCTTGCTATATGCGCTTATATAGCCTTGAGTTTCTCCTACACTTCATGATTGATCTCTTTCTGCTTCGTATTTTCTGGCACATAGCTTCTAGAAGAAACGGAGGGAGATCGCCGTATCCTCTTTCTTTCAGCATGACCCTCTGCTTGTCGATCTGGCGGAGAGATGTAGCGGCCACGAGATGACCGGATCTGTGAGAAGCTGGGGGTGATCTCTCTGCGTTGATCTCACTCCCCTTCAGGTGGACCGTCAGGTTGCGAAACAGGGGGAGGGCATTGTTTCTGAGCTGTGGCTTCATGCAAGTGCTGCACCAGTGCTGTTAAGGTTTCTACCTTGTTCACCAGACTTTCAAATTGTTGCTTCTCTACCATGATCATGGGAGGCGGTGATCCCTGAGCCGCCGGAATAGAATTGACCGGAGGTCCATTTGATGGAGGAGCCTGCTGCTCCTGACTCGTGGAAACATTCTTGCCTTTCCCTTTCACCATTCTTGCCCAGCAGAACTTCTCCTTCGAAATAGATGAAGTAAATTTCTTCCCCTACCTGGCACGCCAATCTGTTAATGCTGGACCAAATAGACCAGGTGGAGTGGTTCTTCCATCGGATCGCCATCGACCGGTACCTGCAAGAAGTCCCTGACCGGAAGTTTTCTGGTGGGGGACACTCCGATGCCTAAGTCAGACAAAGCCTAGGCAATAGCAGAATGGAGAGTTTTGAGAGCAATGAGGAAAAAGAGAAATTCAAGAAAATGCCAGTCGAAAAAAAAAAGGTCCCCTGAGTGTCCTCTTTTACCAGTGTTTATAGGCTCCAACGTAACTACTTACGGTTATGGAGGTTGACGGATGCAACCACTTCATAACTGTAAGTAGTGGCTGTCGGAAAAGCCGTTACACTTGGGGTTTGTTCGATCTGAGACTTCGGACCATGTGGGTGGTTGTAACAACCCAAACAGATTAACTGTTTGTCCAAGAAATCCACATGCTCTAGAACTGTTGACTCTGGTCTTGATTTTGATGATTGACAAAATGTTTAAGTATATATGAATACTAATTGTGTTTTAAGTGTATTTCTCAGATCTTAGTACTCATCCATGTTGAATGAAAAAATGCTTGTATTTCAATTGAAAAAGTTCTTAAATTAATGGAAAATCAAGTATATGGACTTTGGAATTAATATGGAAGAACTTGAAGATGTTAAAGTTTCAATTTGAAGATGTTTCAGTAATGGCACAGGCAAGTGTCGACACTTGGAAATGAAGTGTCGACACCTGAGGAACAAGTGTTGACACTTGAAGAGTGAAGTATCGACACCTGAGGAACAAGTGTTGACACTTGAAGAGTGAAGTGTCGACTCAAGGCCTGAGACAAACAGAAAATTTCAGAAAGCTCTTTCAATGAAGTGTCGACACCTGGAGCTGAAGTGTCGACACTTGGAAATGAAGTGTCGACACCTGGAAACTGAAGTGTCGACACTTAAAACTGAAGTGTCGACACCTGGAGGTGAAGTGTCGACACTTGAACAGTAACGGCTAGTTTTCTGGGCTACAGAACTTCTCTAACTTGCTTCCAAACGGCCATATTTTCCTCCCTAACGGCTATAAACGGTCATTTAAGTGTTGGGAGGCTATATAAACATAAAAAATTAATTGGGAAAGTAATCCTTTGGTGAGTTTTTTGAATATTCTTCAAGGATTCAAGAGTTGAGTGATTCAAAGCCTTCAAGCTTCCAAGTTTCAAAGAGAGCATTCAAAGTCTACATCTACAAGCATCAATCAAAGGCTTCATCAACTTGAAGACAAGATCTTCATCAACAATTAAGGGCTTCAAAGAGATATTTGCTTTATTTTAGAAAGCTTTTATTGTATTCATTTATACTTGCTCTTACATTATTTTACTTAAGATTTTTGGTGAGCCTTGGAAAACCAAAGAGGTTTTTGGTAAGCCTTGAAAACCAAAGTGGTTGTTGGTGAGCCTTGAAACCAACTAGGATTTTACTTATGAGCCCGAAGCCAAAACAAGTTGTTTAGGTTCTTGGTTATCTCGTAAAACCAAGGGTGGTTGTTGGTGAGCCTTGAAACCAACTAGGGTTTGACTTGTGAGCCCGAAGACAAAATAAGTTGTAAAGGTTGTTGGTGAGCCTAAGTTATAAAACCAAACTTAGTGGAATTTCCAAGATATTCTTGGGGAGTGGATGTAGGTGCTTGGTTGGCACCGAACCGCTATAATTCTTTGTATTTGTGTGATTGTTCTCCTTGTGCTTTTATTTATTTATTTTCGCTGCATTTATTTGAAATACACAAGCACTTGAATTGCATTAGCACATACTTGCTTTAGTTCATCTTTTAAATAGTACAAAAGTTTTATAAAACCCAATTCACCCCCCTCTTGGGTTGCCTACCTGAGCCTACAATTGGTATCAGAGCTCGGTGCTCTGATTGAAAATCTAACAATTTTCAGTTAAAGATTATGGCAACCCTTGTTGGTATTAGTGTTAGACCACCATTTTTCAATGGCATAAATTACATATTTTGGAAAACTCGCATGCGCATCCATATTCAATCTATTAGTTATTATCTTTGGAAAATCATTGTTAGTAGTCCTTATATTCCTTCCATTTTGGTTAATGGCATTTCCATTCCAAAGCTCAAAGAGGATTGGAATGAATATGACATTAAACAAATTGAACTCAATGCTAAAGCAATGAACTTGCTTTATTGTGCATTGGACTTAAATGAATTTAATAGAGTTTCTACATGCACATCGGCGAAGAAAATATGGGACACACTTGAAGTTACTCATGAGGGTACTCTTCAAGTGAAGAACACTAAAATTAATTTGCTTGTACATTCTTTTAAAATTTTTGAAATGATGCATTATGAATCTATATCTGATATGTTTTCAAGATTTATGACTATTATTAATGAATTAAAAAGTCTTGGCAAAATCTATACTAATGCTGATTTGGTGAACAAAATTCTTAGATCCTTGCCAAAATTATGGGATCCAAAGGTGACGGCGATCCAATAAGCTAAAGATGTAGAAACCTTACCTTTGGAGGAGCTTATCAGTTCACTCATGATCTATGAGTTGAACATATGGCAAAGGATAGTGGAAGCTGATGTAAATAAGAAGATAATAGCCCTTAAGGCCAAAAAAAATTCAAGGCAATGATGGCAACTTGGAGCAATAGCGAAGAATCAAGTACGGATGATGAAGTTGCCCATCTTTGTTTCATGGCAAATGAGAAAAAGGTATATACTAAAAAAGATTATAATTTTACCTTTGATGAACTACATGATGCATCTAATGATCTTGTGCATGAATATAGATTGCTAAAAATTGAGCACAAGAAATTAAATAGGCATGTAGATTCATTTTCTCTTGACAACACCAATCTTGCAAATAAAAATGGTGATTTAAATACCAAGATTGATATTTTGAAAAATGAAAAGAATAATTTTTCTAAAGAAAAAGAATTTTTAGAAAAAGAAAATATTGTTTTGAAAGATTTATGTGATAAAGTTTTGAATAAGAAAAATATTTTGGTTGAGAAAAAGAAGCAAAAACTTTTGAAGAATTTCTCTATTCCTGCTTCTTTCAATTTATCTTCTAAATGTGGTTATCCTTTTAGATTAAGAAAAGTTTGGGTTTCAAAAGGAACCATAATTACTAATCATAAAGGACCCAAGAAAATTTGGGTACCAAAAATATCCACTTAATTTGTTTTGCAGGAATGTCTTGCAACCTAACATGAAGAAAGGAAGTTCTTGAAAAGAGGTTGTACAAGACAATTTAAAGAAGTGGACAAGCTATATTTTGGACTAAATGGTAAAAGGAAGGATTATGTATATTGGTAAATTCTAAACATCTCCTTCCATGATTGAAAATGTAGTTAAATTTTTTGTTATAATTATTACATCAATTACTTTAAAAAATTATTTTAAATGATTAATTAGAATCAAGTTTGGACTTATCATCATTGGCTATGATCATGAACTTTATGGTGTTGATGAATTTCATGCTATCATGATTAAATTTATGATGTAAGACCTTCACTTGATTTTGATTAATGTATTTCATGAAAAATACTTTTAAAGATGCATATTGATTTGAAAAATATTTTAATTGATTGATTAGAATCAAGCTTAGACTAATAATCATTTGTTGTGATTATGACCATTTTGATGTTGATGGATTTCAAGCTCTCATGGTCAAACTTGTGATTATTAGATCTTCACTTGATTTTGATTAATATAGTTTCTGAATTATTTCAAGTGAAATGTTACGATTTATGTGCTTTCATTGTTGGCATCCATGCTTAAGTTAGAACTGATTTGAATCAAGTATAGAACTGGTAGTTAAGGGATACATTTAAGAAGAATGTATGCATATTGACAAACCCTTGCTCTAGTAGCTAGACTTGATATCATATTACTTCTAGCATTTGTATAGATATCAAATCATCTTAAAATGAATTTGAAATCATACTAAAAATTTTTAAGTGATATAAATGCTTTGTATTTTGAAAATCATGAATATCTTGAAAAATTTCAAATCTTGATGCATAAGCTTTCATGTTTTATTCCTGAAATAAATGTATATTTTTAAAGGAGGAATAACATTCAGGGGGAGCATCCAAAGATTTGTTATCATATTTGATGCTTTGAATATCTTGTTGATATCATGCTTTGCTTATATTGCTCTGATACTGCTTGTTTTCAAATCTAATTCTTTGAGGGGAGTTACATTCAAATGGTATCATATTCTATTGGTATCAAAATTATTTTTAAAAGAATTCCTAGTAACTGCTTCGGATTGGGTTAGTCACCATGACCGTCCGGTCATAGAAGATTAGTAGGGCTTAAAGACCCTCTTTTTCCATTCAATGGGCTCTCTTATGACGTGTAGGGGTGCCGCTGTGACCTTATCCCATGAACAAGTAAGGTGAATGGATAATATACATCAAATCATTTCTTGCATGTGCTTACATTCTTTGGTATCTTGTTCAATTTGTATCATATTCAATTAATATCATAATTATTTGATTTCATGCATTGATTTTGATGACCTACTTGCTATTCTTTCCGACTTCATTCCCACTTTGTATTGCCTTTCACCCTTTTTCATGATGTTAAAAAGGGGGATAAATTATTAAGTATGAAAAGGGGAAGATTGGATAAATATGAAAAATCATTTGAGAAATGAAAGAAAGTGTAAAAGGGGGAGAAGAATGTAAAATATTTTTATCTAAAGGGAAGAATTAATAATAAGAAGAAATTTTAAACATTTAAAAATTTTGCATATTTTGAAAAATATTTTTAGATTTTTTGGATCATATATTGAGGGGGAGCTTGGTGCTTATTGTTTTGAGCTTACATGTTTATCTTATTGTTAATCTTTTTAAGCTTACCCTATTCATATACTTAAAGGTTTTGTCATCATCAAAAATGGAAAGATTGTTGACTCTGGTCTTGATTTTGATGATTGACAAAATGTTTAAGTATATATGAGTACTAATTGTATTTTAAGTGTATTTCTCAGATCTTAGTACTCATCCATGTTGAATGAAGAAATGCTTGTATTTCAATTGAAAAAGTCCTTAAATTAATGGAAAATCAAGTATATGGACTTTGGAATTAATATGGAAGAACTTGAAGAGGTTAAAGTTCCAATTTGAAGATGTTTCAGCAATGGCACAGGCAAGTGTCGACACATGGAAATGAAGTGTCGACACCTGAGGAACAAGTGTCGACACTTGAAGAGTGAAGTGTCGACTCAAGGCCTGAGACAAACAGAAAATTTCAGAAAGCTCTTTCAGTGAAGTGTCGACACATGGAGCTGAAGTGTCGACACTTGGAAGTGAAGTGTCGACACCTGGAAACTGAAGTGTCGACACTTAAAACTGAAGTGTCGACACCTGGAGGTGAAGTGTCGACACTTGAACAGTAACGGCTAGTTTTCTAGGCTGCAGAACTTATCCAACTTGCTTCCAAACGGTCATATTTTCCTCCCTAACGGCTATAAACGGTCATTTAAGTGTTGGGAGGCTATATAAATATCAAAAATCAATTGGGGAAGTAATCCTTTGGTGAGTTTTTTGAATATTCTTCAAGGATTCAAGAGTTGAGTAATTCAAAGCCTTCAAGCTTCCAAGTTTCAAAGAGAGCATTCAAAGTCTACATCTACAAGCATCAATCAAAGGCTTCATCAACTTGAAGACAAGATCTTCATCAACAATTAAGGGCTTCAAAGAGATATTTGCTTTATTTTAGAAAGCTTTTATTGTATTCATTTATACTTGCTCTTACATTGTTTTACTTAAGGTTTTTGGTGAGCCTTGGAAAACCAAAGAGGTTTTTGGTAAGCCTTGAAAACTAAAGTGGTTATTGGTGAGCCTTGAAACCAACTAGGGTTTTACTTGTGAGCCCGAAGTCAAAACAAGTTGTTTAGGTTCTTGGTTATCCCGTAAAACCAAGGGTGGTTGTTGGTGAGCCTTGAAACCAACTAGGATTTGACTTGTGAGCCCGAAGACAAAACAAGTTGTAAAGGTTGTTGGTGAGCCTAAGTTATAAAACCAAACTTAGTGAAATTCCCAAGGGATTCTTGGGAAGTGGATGTAGGTGCTTGGTTGGCACCGAACCACTATAAATCTTTGTGTTTGTGTGATTGTTCTTCTTGTGCTTTTATTTATTTAGTTCCGCTGTATTTATTTGAAATACACAAGCACTTGAATTGCATTAGCACATACTTGCTTTAGTTCATCTTTTAAATAGTACAAAAGTTTTATAAAATCCAATTCACCCCCCTCTTGGGTTGCCTACCTGAGCCTACAAGAACCCTCTTTCTTTTAAGGATGAATCCGAAGTAAACTTTACATTCTCTTTAGTAGCGCTCCCGAAGGGAATGTTAGCACTTCGGATTCTTTTGAATATTGTAAAAATAAATACTTACAGTCTTCGGATCAAGGTGGATGCACGTAGCCGAAGATAGTAAACAAAACTTGCTTCTCAGAAAGATAGGTATGGTCTTCGCATTGAGATAATGATACGAAGCCGAATATCCAGAATTGACAACTTCTGATATGAACATAAAGTCACGAACATTAGGCATGATCTTCGGATTGAGATAATGATACGAAGCCGAAGACCCGAAGTTGATATCTTCCGGAATAAACATAAAACCATAAATATTAGGCACGACCTTCGCATTGAGATGATGATACGAAGCAGAAGACCTAAGGTTAATAATAAGAAGACGGTAACATGAAACCGAAGACTTCTTTTACCAGCCGATGCAACCAATAAAATAAAATAATAAATAATTAAATTAAATTAAAATCGAGATATCATAACAAAATCTTCTCTCGAATCGGTATGCTCGGATATTAGCATCAAATCCATCCAACGCTTTTTTTTTTTTCACGATGCCTCGGTCAACTTCCTGTACCATATTTGCGGGCAAAATTCACCAGCTAAGCAACATGGTCAATTTTCTCATCGCATTACATATTTTTTTTCAAAGGTCTACCAAGTAATGATGATGGCAACAAATTTGGAACCAGTTATCGATTTTATTAGTCTGGATTTATTCCTGTCAATCTACTTCAGACTCTTCATCCTTCAAAGCAACCAATGGGTAGCAGTAATTAAAAGGGCCCGGGTGCTATTTGCTGAACGCAGCTAGCGGAGGAGGTGGTACAAAGATGAGGTGGCACGTAATGACAAATTTTTCTATCGTGATCACTTATCAGTACAATCATATCCGTACATTGCATGCTTAATTACCTAGCGGTACCATATCCACTAATTATAAAAGTTAATTTCACTCATAAAACTTAGATACTCCTAATGAAACTTGAATGCGATGCATGCTAACCATTTGCTTCCACGGAAACAAGAAGACCGACCATGGAGAAATTTTCCACCGCATCGATCGTAGATTGCCCTCCACCAAGCCCGGACTACTCACAACTACACTATCGATCGGGCATCAAATCCCTTGTCACCGTCCCACGTGCATCACAACGAGCATTTGGACACGAACAATCTATGCACATCGCTCACGACCTCGATGTTTGTAGTTAGCTTTTTATGTGGCCGGACAGCGTCCACGGAACTCGAATCGGCAGACATGTGAAAGAAGTTGTCTCCGCCTCGTCAAACGGATGCGGACCGGTCGGTGGTACATGCAAAACGAAGTGGATGACAGGGATGATTCCCACCATCAGACGGGGACGTTAAGCCACCCGTACGTGCTCATCAACCAGCTCCGTCCGATCACGGCTTGAGATGCTAACAAGGAGGACACTCTTTGCAGTGCATATAAAGACCTGGTTCGAGAATCAAAGGACTGTTAATAATGGACGATTGGTCTTTCTTTGGCGACATTAATTGTTGGATCATATCTTGTATAGGATTCAAAATTACTTTCGAACATTTTTCTTCACCACCTGTATAAATCTCGAGAGGTAGCCTAATTTAGATGATGCGGTCCGACATGGGATTCACGTAAAAGAAGGATTTTTTTTTTTTTTTTGTGCAAAAGATACCATCCCTATCCAAGCTCAAGATGGTTCGATTCAATTTGAGGGCGGTTGGGCTATAATATATTATTCTTGCCGGCACGTGCCGGCCATGAAAGTTTTTTTTTTTTTTTTTTTTTTTTTTGACCTTTAGCGTCATCTTGTCCCTCCAAATACACTACTGTATATGTATGTAGGTCTCGCCGACAAAGCATAGACACCACGGCAAATTAATTGACGACTCGGCATAAGAAGGCAAGATGGGGCACATCAAATTTATAAAAGATATCAAGCAGCTTGTCCCATTTATCGTGCTTAATAGATGGAGCTGATGTTCTTCTTTTTGGGCTTTGTCTTGCACGGAGTTAGCCGCGTGCTGAACGTGGAGTGCGGATCTACTACTCATTTTAAAAAATATAATCGGACAAGCCTTGCAAAGGTTGGCTCCACCGCAATTATCTTAAGAATATAATTGGTTAGGAAAAGTTGTGTTTTAGAGCTATTAACGGACTGAGTCGAGACCTACAGATAATTATCTAATAAGTCTAAATTTAGTATTAACATGAGACCTATTTATCTGAACCTGGACCAAAATCTATTTAACTATAATATAAATAGATAAGATCTAGATATTTAATATTCAGACTCGATAGATCCAAAATCCGAATAATATATATATATATATATATATATATATATATATATATATATATATATATATATATATTATTAAAAATATTGTGATGATTAAATTAAAGATCTAATGGTTCAAAATTTAAGTTAAAAGAAAAAAATGCCGGTTGGCCCTAAAGTGTGGAATGCTCTCTCCCCCAATCCGCCTCTATGCCTCGGCAGCTCTTCCCCTCTTCACTCACCAGCAAACCACCAACTGTCTCCTCATAGTCCTCTCCTCCTCCCTTCTCCTTATCGTGGCTCCGACCTTGCCAACTTCTTTCACCACGAGTACGCCTTCCACTCCCCTTACCCCTTGCCCTAGGTCTTTTCCTTCCACTCTTGTTGGATCAATGCCGCTAACCCACTTTATAAAAGGATCGGCCCTATTATAATAGACGTCGTCATCTTTTTTAAATCGGCAACGCAACGACCTCGCGGCACATGAGTCGACCCAACAGGAGCGACCAGACCCGCAAACCAGCTCTGCAAGGACCAATTGACCTTGGCTTCAGCTCACCCAGCCAGCTCTGCAAGGACCTATTGACCCTGGCTCCAGCAACCGCATTGCACGGATCCCAGACCCTGAGTGAATCCACGAGGCATGAGCTGGCACCAATCCAACATTCCCCCCATCGAAATGCCTCGGGGGGCCTTGCTTCAAAATCGAACCCGTGACCTCGGCTTTGATACCAGTTGTTGAATCGATACCACTAACCCACTTTACAAAAGGATCAACCATATTATAAGAGGCACAGTCATCTCTCTTAAACCGGTAGCGCAGCGATCCCGTGGCACATGAGTCGACCCAACAGGAGCGACCAAACCCGCTAGCCGACTTCAGGAGGACTTGTTGACCTTGGCTCTAGCTCACCCAGCCAGTGACCGCATTGCGCAGACCCCAGACCCCGAGTGAATCCACGAGGCGTGAACTGGCACCAGTCCAACAACTCCCCTTAGCCTTTGTCATATCCGACAATCCCATTTCCCTTCCCCTCTCCCCTTCACCTCCTGTCGTAGTCTCAACTCCATCACTAGCAAGGGCCCCTGCTCGATCAAGTTCTGGAGTGACGTTGCCTTCCACTCTCCTTCCCCTGCTCTGGATCTCTTTCTCTGTTGCCAGTGCTTCACCTACGTTGCATCCAATAAGCTCATTCCCCTTCCCCTCCCTCCTATGCCTCTTGCCATAGCCTCGACTCCATCACCGACAAGGCTCCTCGTTGGATCGAGTTCTAGAGCAATGCTACCATTGGAGCTTGTACGCATCCTCTACCTCTAATCCAGATCATTTCTTAGAAATCCGAGCCCTTGGGAGGAGGTTCCAACCTGGATAGGTACCTACTTGGATATGATCAAATCGGTCCTGATCAATGACGAATGGGATGAGTCAGAGATGACGGAGATGGTTGAGGTGATGGCATCTGGCCTCCTCGACGACACCCGCGAAGCAGGTATTTTTCTGTGCTCCTAAGTCCTTTGGTTTCCTATTTGGATTTTGGATCCGGGTATGGATTCCAGATCCGGGTATGGATTCCAGATCCGGGTCTAGATACCTGGGATCCATTAGGGCCTGGATCTGGTACTTTAAGATTAGACCCATTGGTATTCAGGTTTGAATCTGGATTCGATAACTAAGGTCAGGTCCGAGTATGAATATCTAGGTTCCGATCAAAACCCGATCTGTTGATGGCTCTAAGTTGTGCTATGGAATAGAAATAAAAACGAGTAACTTCTAGTTCAACCATTTTGTTGAAAGGGTTTTAATTTTCATCCCTATTTTGATTCTAATAAGAAATGGAAGTGCTTTCATCATCCAAAACTAAATCCCGACTATGTATTGATATTTAAATTCCAATTCAATTATGAACAAAATATGTTCTAGAATATGGTCATTTTGCTTTACATTCCAATTTTGATTTTAATTTCGGTAGCGAACCAAATGCATGTTTAATATAAAGCTTAAGAAAATTAAATCCATTGTTAACGAGGCTTGACGCGGTCCCTGTACCACATTTTCTTTCTTTTATAGAAATTGCAATTCCTGGACTTCCTGCTCCATTCACAATCGATCCTTCCCAATAATATTCAGACCAATTCTATCAGAAGGCGAGGTTTGACTTTTAAGATTGGCAACATTGGAGGAGGGATGGAAAGAGAGAAACAGTGGACTGATGGTGTGGGCATCGTAAAAAGAAATACGACTCAAGCTTTTAATTTTGCAATATCTTCTTTAATATCGATCTTAAAAAAAATAAAAACAAAAAACTTATTAATAGAATCATTTATTTCATAATTAAAAAATATAATATTTATTTTTTTTCTAATTTTCAAATATATATTACATTGCCAAGTAATTCATATTAAGTAAATTAATTATGAAGTAAGTTAATACACAACTGTAGAAAAATCAATGCATAGCTCGACGGAGTTTTCTAATATACAGTAAGGAGTTAGGAAATACATAGCTAATTAGTTATCTATCAGTCCAATACACTTCGTCCATCAACTTTGTAATATATATTATAAACTTTTTTTGTTATACATTTAATAGTAATCCAATACATATTTTTAAGTAAAAAGAATGTTTTAAAAACTATGTACCAATTTATCTAGAGATATATATTAGATCATTATTAGATATGTATTAAAGAAGCTTACGTATATATTAGAAAGTCCACTAGTATATATCATTAGGCCTGTTGCCGCCTAAACCGCCGTTGCCTGTAGCTGAAGATGACCTCGGATCGTACCCTTGTCGCTCTGGGATCTACTTGCTTGTCCAGACCTACAAAACAGAGGAAATCCGGGCCGGTGATCCCGGTTGGGGCACTCCGATGCTCAAGTCAGTGGTGATCCAGGGAAACAGATGCTCCTGGTCGAGCCCCGTAAATAAACTTCATGCTAGGAGGAGAAAGTAATATACTGGGAGAATATAAATAAGTTATGAGTGGAACGGGGGAAGTGGTGATGAATGAGAGTTTGGGTAGGAAGGCTGTGTCTGTCGAGACCCTTCCGATGGGTCTCCGGTAGCCTTGGACGCTTAGTCTCTCAGTTGCTCTCCTGTGTGCCACCCTTCTTGTCCGTTAGTTTGCTTACCCTTGTTCGTGAAACCTTGGAGAGCTCTTTTAAGTCAGGGTGGCTGCCAGACGCCTATCTTGGGATCATCCCCTCGCTTGCAGGTGCGTGCGGCGATGTTCTATGCCGTGCACGAGATGCGTTTCCTCATTTGCGATAAGAAACTTACCATGCGCTCTGACATTCTTTTTGGTCGCTCCATTTCGGGAAGCCCGGTAGAGCCTCGATCGGGGGGCAGCCGTCCCCTGGATTTGAATCTTCTGGATTGACTTCCTCTTCTGGGTGGCACAGACGGTTAGTAGGGAGTGCAGCACCTCGATCGGGGGACCCTTTCATTTTCGGTGTAAGTGGTAGCTGGGGTAATTATTGCAGCCTGGCAGGCACCTCTCCATGGTCCTTGGGTGGCTTATCGACGTCCAAGGAGAGCGGCGACATCCCTCGGTTGCTGGTCCCTTCGTTCAAGGTGAGGTTGTCTGGAGAGGCGGAGCGCGACTTCGGTCACGGCGTCTCGACCTCGAGGGAGCCGCTTGGTGAAGGAGTCCGGAGAGAGGCGGAGCTCGACTTCGGCCACGGTGTCTCGACCTCGAGGGAGCTGAAAGGAAAACTGTAGCGAGCATGCTTTCTATTTTAAAACTTTTCAAAATAATATACAGCGGAAGCATGATCGAGAGGATTAACATTTAATCTAAGCATGCTTGTAGAATTATTCTATGCTACTTAGTCCAAGAATTTGCGTGAATGATTAATATAAACTATGAAATCATGAACTCATGCTATGAACATTTCAAAGCAACATATCTATATATGTAAAACCATACCTCGTATGAAGTGGAGATGCTCTCCGCTGCGGAAGATCCAGGAGGAAGTAGAAGAACTCTGCTTAGCCGCACACATGTCCGGCCTCTACAGGTGGTTCACACCAGGGCTCTTTCAAAATCTACTTCCACTCCAAGTGCTAGCTTGTTGTGGAACGATTTGATCGGAACTCCTTTTTTTTCTTTCGATGCCGGACTCTCTAAATGAATGAAGAAACTCAAGAGGTGGAGAATGAGTGGTTTAAACCTTTCCCAAACACTCAATCTCAATACCTAGATCACTAGGTACAAATATGCATACTTTTCCAAAATCTTCACACCCATATAAAAACTAGAACCTTTCCTAGTTTCTCCCTTTCTTCCCTTTTGATTTTTCCAGCATTTCTTTGCTGAATTCTCTCTTATTTTCGTCCTCCCATTTCAGCCCATTATGTAGATGGAGAGGGAGAGGGAGAGTGGGGAGTTATGGGTGATAATGGAATGGTAATGGGTAGTTATGGGGAGTTATGGTCATGGGAAGTTACATAACTCCTCAAAACTGAATTTAAACTTATTTAAATTCAGATTAATGTCTCAATTAATTTCAATTCATAACTGAAATCAATTGGGTCAAGTGTGCATACATTGGGTTCAACCCAATTGGACCCAAACCTATTTTGAACCAAATCCTATTTGATTCATTCCAGATTTTTATAGCTCAATCAAATTGGGCTATCAAGTAATCACATTACTTAATTCACCTCCATGCATCACCAACTATTAGTGAAAATTTTATGTCACAACCTTTTGTGACATCAAGTGTCTACACTTGCGAAATCAACAAGTGTCGACACTTACACAAGTGTCGATTTCGCAAGTGTCGACACTTACACAAGTGTCGACACTTTCAAGAATATCAAGTGTCGACACTTGGGTAAAGAAAAAATACTTTTTCTTTGTGAGTCCACGAATGATTCCCAATCGTTCTCCGATCATTAGATCAAGTAGAATCCCCTATGGTGTGTGATCCCATAGGTTCGAACACTAAGCCGGTAGCACTGGAACATTTTCAATACCAGTCAAGGTCGCCATCTAGCAATGACACCCGACGTCCGGATAGGTCGAAGTTGCAGAGCAACAATCAAGAACCAGGAGATATGGAAACCTTGTAATTAATCCCTTTGACCTTAATGCTCATGAAGACTTAGGGTTAAACTGCCCAACCCATAAAGTCCATCAACAATGTGTCTCAACCTCACAAGTCCTGTAACACATTACAGAGACTACCCTGGCCAAGGTTTTGCTAAATTGAAACACAGTAAGATATCTGCTCCAAACACTTTGGAGGGGTCAATCCCATCTTGATCCAATCACTGCTACACGAGTACTTAACTGTACCCAGAAACCTTCCGTCCCTGGATTAGAAATCCAGATAGTCTAGCACCAAAGTACAGTGAGTTGCTCGCAAGCTACCATGACGATCTCATGTCTGAGGGATAACTACGTCCATATCAAAACTCTAGGCAGAAAAAAATACAGACGGGTCACGTTCGATGAAATGTTAAACACAACATCTGTATGCCATACTAGTGTCTCCATACTCCTTGGTTAAGAGGACAACCAACGACTATGGCACACAACGACCTATACTTGATATACTATCATCCTGAAATAAGTGTATCATTTGGTTGCGAACAATTTTAGGACTATATGATATATCCTCTCTATATCACATACAAATAGTCCTAAGGATTTCATAGTCCTAAGGATTTCATCACTCTAGAACTCATTACAGAAAGATGAAATAGTGATGAACTGCCAGAACAAACAATTTATTCAATAATATAATTCATATACAATTACATCAAATGTACAACTGTCTATAGTAGAAATTGGCTTTGGGACGCATTTCCCAACAGGAACTGCCTGGCGAAGGAGTCTGGAAAGAGGCAGAGCTCGATTTCGGCCACGACGTTTCGACCTCGAGGGAGTCACCTGGCGAAGGAGTCCTGAAGAAAAAACTGACGTGGCAGCTTCCAGACCATATATTGTATATTGATGATATTATATTTCGGAAACTATGCATAAATTTACTTATACGTGTATATTATATTGCTAGATGATTCATTTGTTAAGTATATATCGCCTGATTATATGTTATATATCGACGATTCAATATTTTAGAAACTATATATCAATTTATTTAAAAATATGTATTGGATCATTATTGAATGTTGCGGTATATATGAAAAAGTCAACAAATACGTATCATCCAACAATATAGTAGTGGATATGATATTTAAGAAACTATGTATTAATTTGCTTGAAAATACGAATTAGACTACTAGATAACTAATTTGATAAATATTTATCACCCGGTCATGTACCGTGTATTAATGAACTTTATTTTCTAAAAATGATATATCAATTTATCTAAAAATATATTTTAACTTGATAATTAATTTATTTGATATATATTATCCGATTATATAATATATACCAATAGAAAGTATCTTAAGAAGATAAGAAAAAAACGAGAATACCACATTTTTTTTTTTTTTTAAATCACGGGACCGATGATTCTATTAGTAGAAATGTCTTTGACTTTTTTTTTTTTTTTTAAGATTGGTATTAAGAGAGATATAGCAAAATAAAAAGTCCGTCTAATATTTCTTTCAATCTCCGGTAACCATTCCATATAATTTTTGTTCTACACGTAATAACCATAAAAGCGGTTTAGCTTTACAGAGAGCATTGGATGGAGAGATGAGAGACAGCCTGGCCAACCCAAGTTGTGTTCCATTGCGGGGTTCAGGGCAGGGCATGGAAAGAAGGGGAGGCTTCACAGGAACTGATCGACGGGGAAATAATTGGGAGACATCTATCAGTGGGTTAAAGCAATTTTCAAAAAGTTCAATAATTCTCGTTGATCCAAAGAAAACAAAAATCCTATCACCTACTAAAAATTTAAAGACTTGAAAAATCTCGGGGCGAACGGATGAAAAGATAAATCATCAGTTTTACCCTTCGACGAGGACTGAAAGTTGATAATTATAACAATAACTATAATAAAAAAAATGCAATTAAGTAAAACTCTTAATTATTAGCTCAAATCATCGAACTTTCCGCATTAAGAAAGAAATTATAGGTAGACTTCATGATTCTGTTATCTTTGGATCATCTATTTTGTTCTTGTTTTATTAACCAATGGCTTTAACATATCTAATTGTTGATTGACCAATATTATCCTAGCTATTTGGAGCTCCTTTCCACTCGAGAGGTACAAAATTCAAATCCTGGTGGTGGTATTCTCATCATACATATATATTTTATTTTATTTATTTATTTATTATTATTTTTTTGTCAATTTGTGTTTCCTAGATCAAGGACGTGAAAGTCATAGGATTTGAAATTTAAAATACAATCTAATAGAATAATTCCAACCGACCAGGAATACCACTACACGGCACTTGGATGCTTTATCACTCCAAACCAAAATTAGCATGCAACTTCTACAATTTTTCTCATATTCTAATTCGATCCGATCCACCCATTCATAGAAAAATTTAGTCGATGGCAAACAATTCAACAATTTATACAATTTCTATCCATCCACCAATCACCCATCCATGAAAACTATACTTGCTACTGAAAATCTATGAAAAAATAAAAAATAAAAAAAATCATGAGAATAATTCACATGGTAATTAAGAGCCAAGAATTTACGTTTCCATGCTACGCAACGCAACATTTCAAATTATCTTTGACAAACTCGGTCATTAAAAGACGTGGAGGCCCTGGGCCACGAATCTCCAACCAATTAAACCTCATCCCACTCGTTCAAAATGAAGGGAACTTGAGTTACATGACCGAATACGCAGCAGGTTAAACCCGCCGTGGACTGGCTGCCTCCGGGCTAGAAAGTCGTGACAAGGCGGCGCAAACCAATCTTAAGATCCGCGCGAAATATAGACCCCGAGGCCTTTTTCTTTTTTTCTTTTCCAGGGAACGTTCGGAATGGCGTCATATCCGCTGACATTGATTCATATCGCTGGCATCGTCTCCTGGGGTGACGAAGGCTAAGCGTCGATTTACCCGCGAACTCGCGCTCGAACGCCAATGACGACCGTGACGTGCCATTAAACTTCTCGCAGAAAAGCGTGCAAGCTGATTGCTAAGATGATAGCTAAGCTGACAGAGACTTTGCCCAAGGATCTTCGATTCAAGATATAATTCGATTCGATTAAATTTATAAATTATTTTTTAATACTAAAATAGATAAAAAATTAATTAATTAATTTTTTTTTTTTTTTATGTTTTTGTTTTAATAGCCGGCCAAGTTAATCTAAGACATTACCTAGCGGGACCGGACATGAATAAATCATGAAATTATTGTTGATGATAGATGTATATGAACAATGATTACCTAGTTGACAAGACCGAGTCTAGAGTTACATTTCATGTCCTTAAAATAATTTCATCCCGCAACGGTGCTTACGGTTTTATGACGATTGTCCTACAGGATACAGCGGTCTTCTTCTGGTAAAAGCAGCACTACAATTCACCAGAAATTCGAACCAGGAATGCTTTTCTCTCTTTGTATGCACTATTGCTATACTATGTTTTCAGAGTATGCAAATGCCTAAAAGATTTAGGATGCACTATAGCTATACTCTGTTATTCAGAGTATGCAAATGTTTAAGAGAAGGAAGAAAAAATTAGATTGAATCGGATGAAATGAACGAGGAATTGTGACATATTTATAGCCTTAAGGTGCCCCTTGGAAGCAATCTTCTGATTTCATCGGAGGGAGTTTCCGATATCGTTTCGTAGTAAGATATGCCTTTACGCGATCGATACGTCTCTTCAATTACGATCGGACGCCATGATACGCTGATTCGTACCGTGATCTCTAGATCACGCGATCAGCGCGTTTCTCAATGCATCATTTCACGATCCGATGGTATCCCTGATCTCAGAAGAGATGTTGATCCGTGAATGGACACATGATTACGTCTCCGGATGCATGATCCGTTGTTTTACGATTCTGAAATTCCGTCATCCGAGTCGGCTCCTTGTTGCAGAGAGCGCCCTGATCGAGTCAGCACGATTCCCTCGAGTCGACTCGTCTAGACCGCATGATATGGATCTGTGGATCTGAGCCAACTCGACCCTGGTTGAGTCGACTCTTCCAGACTGCAAAATACGATTCTGTGGATCCGAGCTAGCTCGACCCTGGTCGACTCAACTCGTCCAGACCGTGTATTTCCGTTTTGTGGATCCGAGTCGACTCCCAATCATCCGAGTCGGCTCGAATCACTCGAGTCGACTCTCCTCCCTGCAATCCTGATGTGGTGCCAATCAATCTCGACTGTTTGATCTGAGAAAATTTAAAGGCTCCTCAAGCTCCTCGCGAGGATGTGAAGTGTGCCTACAAAGCGTCATTGTCGCCCGTAACACGGGCGTGCAGGTGATGCAAGCTCTCCACCTATGGTGAGCCTATAAGTAAGAGTTTGGAAAAATGTTTTCTTATAAAGAGCCTTCTCTTTTTTCCAATCTTTCCATGTGGGACTAAAAGTTCCCATCCCATGGTATAGTTTCCATCCAATAGGATAGTTTCCCTTCCCATATGATAGTTTCCCATCCCAAAGAATAATTTAGGAATAAAAAATTTCTATTCATTTTTTCTAATAATTATATATATATTTTTTTAAAAAATAATTAATAAATTTATATATTTTTTTAATTCACTGCTTCCATTTCAAATTTTATTTCCTCTTTCTGTACGAGAAACAAAGAGGGGTAATGATATATGGCAAAGATGCATACAACAATCTTGCATGACCAGCTTCTTGTTTTGCATGCGGCACCTGTCGTTAAGAAAATGCCACCTACTCAACATTACTAGCAAATATTTTTCTCTTCGTAGCCGGCAAATTAATGCCATGATTAGGCCTGCACATTAATATAGTGATTATTGACATGACGTAGATGCAGTTTAGATCCATTATAAAACAAGAAATTGACTTCCTAATTTCAAGCATGCCTATAATATGACTTCAAGGCTTACAAGATAGTTTTTCAATATATTTTGAGATGACAGCTATCTAAAGTCTTCGAATCTTCTTCTTTCTCTTTTTTTTTTTTTTTTTCAAAAGATAATAGAAAGAGATTTGTCATCCCACTTGATTTATTAAGATAATAATTTTAGAGTAAGGGGACAAAACTCAAAACTAGATTATTTAAATCTAATATCAAATAATTTTATCAATCGAACCAATTAGCAGCCAAATAAGAAGGAATAAAAGTTTTTAACCCACTCATCTCTATCTCTTTTTAGTCTATATAAAGATAAACTGCTTTTTGACGAAGGCATAACTGGTACTTTATCAAAATGTCACAATATAAATATTGTACTCTTCCTCCATTGAATTATTTATTGCACACATCATCCCGGAATAATTTATTCCAATAAAAAATAAATAATTTAATTCTCACTTGTTGCTGCTTTTTTTTTTTTCCTTCCTCCCGATTTATATCACTTTAACTTAATCACTTTAGATTTTATAGAGTATTTCCAAAAGTGAAAGCAGTACAAGAGGCCTGGACTCCCACCACTCCTGCCCTATCATGATACTAATTTTTTTTCTTTCTTAAAAATATAAATTTTAGTAATTAGTAACTGAATCGGAGAACCGCATCATTGGTAGCTAAACATAGACACCTACTTGTCTAACGTGGCAGCTTGAAAACAGTGAGGAAGACCTGATAGCAATTTAAAAAGTCCGCGCCCCAAATAAAATTTTGCGCGCCTATTGGCCTACCACGTCATCAGCCAGGAAGGCTTTTTTGATTTTTTATACGCCAGGAAGGCTCTTTAGTTTGGTGTCAACCACCCAACACGGCAACAGAACTCCCCCACACTGTCTTCCCCTACGCATCATCATCCATTACCTAGTAGAGTTCCAACGAAAATCCCGGTACTCACGGAGGCGGCACCACCCCAACCCCCATTCCCACGTTGTTTGGATATTCAAAATTTATTCATGAGATAGCAATTCAAGTTTTCAAAAAATAATTATTTTAGATTAAAAATTTAAAATAATAATTTAATTTTAATATAATTAATATAATAAAATCTATTATATTTAAAATAAAATAACTTAAAATAAATTATTCCATGATCTGTGATAAAATATAAATTCTAGAATAATATAGTATTGATCTAAATTATTAAATAATTATAATCTTTTTATTTATTTAGAGAGATAAGATGAAATAAATCCTTATTGCATCCTGGATAAGAAACCAAACATTATCTCAGTTTCTACCTTGAAAAAAAAAAAAAAAAAAAAACCAATCCCCTCGGCAACACGTGCATGAATAGGCCCGGGGATTGATGCAGCCCCTGACGTCAGCCGCGGGTATCAACAAAACCAACAAAAAAAAAAAAAAAAATCCCGTCTCTTTTTTGACCGCTCTAAAGACTTCCCCGCTTTGACCAACATCACCCAAAAAAGGTAAAGGAGGGAAATGATAAACCCGTGCCGGTCCCACGGGTTGGTCCGTGGCCGACGGAGGAACCTTCCTCGGCGCCACCGACTCCCATCGGTCACCACGTGTTGGCCGTCGAACCGACTCTCACAAGGAAAACCGCACAGTTGCCAGCGAGCGCCAGAGAGAGAGAGAGAGTGACCACCACAGCGTCCACGTTAACCCCCTCGCCGAAGCTCCTGGATATTTATAGACCTCTTTGGGCCCTTCCCCAGCCCCAGCCCCAGCCCCGTCTTCCCCCGCTCGCAAAAAAACCCCTCCCCTATCCTTCCGCATACGCCACCGAGTTACCGAGTTTCACAAGCCAAAGAAAGTAAGACCTCGAGCGGATAACCATCACCATCTTTTATTTATCATCATCATCGGCAGCGGCGGCCAAGAAGAAGAGTAGAAGAGAATGATGGGAACGATGGGGAGGAGAAGAGATGCCGAGGCTGAGCTCAACCTGCCGCCGGGTTTCCGATTCCACCCCACCGACGAGGAGCTCGTCGTCCATTATCTCTGCCGCAAGATCGCCTGCCAGCGCGTCCCCGTTTCCATCATCGCCGAGGTCGATCTCTACAAGTACAACCCTTGGGACCTCCCAGGTACCAGATCAAACACCTTGGCCCCGATTTTCTGCGAATCGATGCAAAAGTTTTCGACGCATCTTCTGTTCCTTTTTTTTTTTTGGTTCTGATCAGGGTTTGATTTGTTCTTGGTGTCTGATGTTTGAGCAGAGAAGGCGTTGTTCGGACAGAAGGAATGGTATTTCTTCACCCCGCGCGATCGGAAATACCCGAACGGGTCGAGGCCGAACAGGGCCGCCGGAAAGGGATACTGGAAGGCGACAGGGGCCGATAAGCCGGTTACGCCGCCGGGGAACAGCCGGCCTCTCGGGATAAAGAAGGCTCTGGTGTTCTACCATGGAAAGGCGCCGAAAGGAATCAAGACTGATTGGATCATGCATGAATATCGTCTCGCAGACACCAATCGATCTGCCAACAATAAGAAGAATGGTCTCAGAGTATGTCTTATAGGCTCCTTTGATCACTATCTAGTTTCCAATTATTTTATGGAACTAATCAAGAGCCTGTTCCATCGTTACTTGCAGTTGGATGATTGGGTACTCTGCCGATTGTACAACAAGAAGAACATCTGGGGGAAGATGCAGAAGCAGCAGGAGGAGGAGGGATCCTCTGGAGAGATGACAGACTCGATGGAGGTTCACGACGACACAGCATCGGACAGCTTCAGGACTCCAGAATCAGATATCGAGAATGAGGTGTTCCCAGATTTTGAGAGTGTCGGGCAGATTGGAGCTCAGCCATATCAAGCTTTTGATGGAGTTCAAGGAATGAGAAGCAGCACGACGGCCACAACTGGTGGCTTTCAGACAATAATGGAGCGAGCGAAAGAGGATAGCGATTGGTTTACTGACTTGAATCTGGAAGATCTGCAGAGCTCTGGAGCAACGCCGGGTATCGATATGTCGAACCAAGATTACTACTTCTCGACGATCGGTTCTCCGTATCTGAAGCCGAGCCAAACCAACATGCCACCTTTCTGAATTTAGGGGGCCTTCACAGAAACCATTTGTATATAGACCAGGGGAAAGGAGGATTAGTGGTAGTGTAGCAATTTTCTCAGGGATTGTGTTGTAGGATTCATTTGTTTGTTTTTCTCCTGTCTTCCCTTGCATTTTTAAATAGTTGTCATTGGTTTCGAAAGGAAAGGGGGAAAAATCTGGTGTTATGTATATGAAAACATGACTTTAGTTGTGGAAATCAGATCTTGATTTAGTTTATGGAAATGAATGGTTTTCAGGGAAAAAAATAGTTAGCAGCAGAATTCCTGCAGCTTGATGGGAAAACTCATGATTATCTTGTGAAAATTAACAAGTCATTGGTTTTGCCTGCGTTCTTACATGAATTCAATATACACTCAATTGATACAAAAACAGATTCAGGTGCATAAGTGAGTAGGTGGAAGCACAATTGTTAGTTGTGAATGGTATGTGAATCATATATATAAATATCATGAAGATTAACCATGAACATTAACTGATATTGCCAATGGTCAGCGATTGGAGCAATTAAATATCCATAAGATGAATTTCCTCTATTTTTTCTTTTGGTAGGAGGAAACTTTTCCTTGTCGAATCCTGGTCTCGTACTGAGTTTCTTGCACATTACTATTATGATAGAGATTAATATTAACGATTTACCCAGTGATATTGAAAATTGTTAGTTGTCAATGGTATGTTAATCATATATTTTTTTGGATGGTATATGAGCAGCATCATGTTTAAAATATCATGAGGATTAACCGTGAACATTAACTGCTAATGGTCAGCGGTCGGAGCAAATAAAAATATCCATAGGATGAATTTCCTCGACTTTTCTTCTGGTAGGAGAAACTTTTCCTTGTCTAATCCTGGTCTCATACTAGGTTTCTTGCACATTACTATTATGATAGAGCTTAATATTAACGATTTACCCGGTGATATTGAATAAGAGTTTCAGGTCAGAATTGGACCCATTCAGGCCTTATGCTTGTGTGTAAAGCCAGACCTTCCACAAATATAAAATCAACCTCAGACAACCTGTCTGATTGACATGGCACCCCACACGTGTTACAGACAAATCCACGCTCGACAAAGAAATTTGGTTGGTAGGTTGTCTATTTGTTTGACCGCAACTGGCTGTAAAGCCTTTAAATATTTTTCCACGTGAAACTTTAATTTTATAATATTCGTGGAAGTAATGGTTCTGGAATCTTGATCTGCCATAAATTTCATATCATACTCTTTGCTTTATGATTTCTAGATGATTGCCAATGAAGAAGAATACCGTAAGGAACGGTTGTCGTGAAAAAGTCAAATCTCGATTTAAAAGGCTACCTTGCTTTCATGGGCACCGCATAAATCTGGTGGACACGTGGTAGGGAGAGGGTTCTGCTCACTGTTTGCTTGACGAGGATATCTTTAAGGTTGAGATCTGTTGCCATCTGGATCATCGTAACCTGAAGCTCGAGCGAGATTGGGTTGAAGTTGAGCTTTCACAAGAGAGCTAGGTTTTCATTGCGTAGTCTTTGCATCCGATCGGTTTGATATGGCAAGACCGCTGACGTGGGGCAGCTGATAGGTGCCACGTCAAAGAAAGTCGTCGTCGGACGCCACGTCGACTTCCCTGCTCGGACTCCTTCGCCGGGCTGAGCTCCTCCAGGACAATGGGACCGCCCGTCGAAGCCGAGCTCTGTCCTCCACCAGGTTGGACCCGCGAGCTCGGGATGCCTAGGCCGGAGCCGAGTGGCACCCTCCGGAGCGAGCCCCTCGGAGATCGAGCCCCATGGTCGGAGTCGAGCTCAGCCCTCCTCCACCACGTGGAGCCTCTTCGAGGTCGAGCCCTCTGGACCGGCCCTGCGCTCCGCCCTCCAGAGCGAGCCCCTCGGAAATCGAGCCCCGTGGTCGGTCGAGCTCGAGCCTCAGGCCCTCCTCCGCCCTTCAGAGCGAGCCCTTCGGAGATTGAGCCCTGTGGTCGGAGTCGAGCTTAGCCTCCTCCACCACGTGGAGCCTCTCTGAGGCCGAGCCCTCTGGACCGGGCCAGCACTCCGCCCTCTAGAGCGAGCCCCTCGAAGATCGAGCCCCGTGGTTGGAATCGAGTCAGCCCTCCTCTGCCACGTGGAGCCTCTTCGAGGCCGAGCTCTCTGGATCGGGCTCGCGCTATGCCCTCCTCCGCCGAGGCGATCCCGCGAGCTCGGACGACTGGGTCGGAGTTGAGCCCTGCCTTTCCAGCTCAACCCCCAGCTCAGGCGTAAGCACCGCCATCCCAGGACTTCGGCGAGCCACCCAAGGATCGCACAGAGACATCTGTCAAGCCGCAGTGACCACCTGCGGTCGCCGGTTATACCAGAAAGGGGAGAGGCCCACTGATCGAGGCGCCACGCTCCTCACCAACTACCTGAACCACTTGAAAGAAAAATCAACCAGGAGATTCGAATCCTGGGGACGACGGCCTACCAATCGAGGTACTGCCAGGTTTCCCGGAATGAGACGATCAGAGGGAATGTCAGAAGACATGACAGCTTCCCTTATCACGAATCGGGAAAGGTGCCTCGGGACACCGCCACACGCGCCTGACAGCCCGGCGAAGATCCCAAGACGAGCGCCCAACGATAACCTAGACTACAAAGCTCGACGGAAGTAAGACAAAGGAGGTAACACATGCAATACCACCAAAAACACAAGTGCAAGCTCAACTAGAGAGCACAGCACCACAAGCAAATCCATGCAAGGACGGGCGGAAAGGCCACACAGAGAATCCCTCTAGCCAGGCCGCTCTTCCTTCCGACACACTTGCATCCCACTCTCACACTACTCACTCCTCCTAGCATGGAGTCCATCAAGAGGGGCTCGACCAGGAGGATCTATTCTCCTGGATCGTCACTGACTTGACCGTCGGAGTACCCCCGCCGGAAATCCCGGCCCGGTCACTAACCCTTGTTTTGCAGGTCCGGACGGCCAGACAACGAAGGGAGCACACTCCGTCGCCGACAGCAGCTACGGGCCACGACGATCTTGGCGGCAACAGATTGGTACGCCAGATGGGGGGTGTTCCCGTGAACAATCCTTGATCTAGTTCAACCCCCCCTCTCTTTTACAAGCAAGTTCCACGGAAGGATGGTGACGACGCGGGTGCAAGAGGCCTCCACCAGTCGTGCAGGGGAGTCCCCTCCCAGGGGAACCCGCACAACCTAGAGGCGGGGCCATCCGCTCCGATTCAACCACCTCTGGCGGAGTCTCAGCTGGCTGCACTCACTTAGCAAATGCAAATTCTTGCCATAGCAGTGCGCCCGCTTCAGCAGCAGCACCGTCCTTGGCTACCCACCAGCAGCCAGGGACTCCCGCGGCCCATGCCGCGGCCCCCTGCGATAGCCTGCATTCCTTCCAAGGAAGGCCTTCGCAGCCGCGGGCCATTACTGACCACCGGGATAGCCATCAAACTTCGCGAAAAGACAACGAGTGGGGTCTGTTGACAGGGAGAGCTGCTTACCAAACCTCGGGCGGGCAGCATCCAAGCCCCACCGAGGTAGGAAAAGCAAGACCCACTGCCACGGGTGCCATGCACCCATGTCACCTTCTCCGTCTCCTTCGACGGAGGGGTCCACTGACGAAGCCATCAGGCGCGCGGCGGAAAAGCGCCTGGAAGAGCATGACCGTAAGTTGGTGGAGTTAGCCCATCGATTCGCCAACCTGCCAGGCTCAGCTAGCGAGCCAGCGGGCTATGACGCCCGTCCCCCTTTCTCCCAAGAAATTCAAGGGGAGCCAATTCCGAATCGGTTCCATATGCCGCAGGTGGATCCTTACGATGGGACCACCGACCCCCTAGACCACTGGAAAGCTAACGGGCCCTCATGAGGGTCCAGGGGGCCATCGACACTCTTCTCTGCATCGCTTTTTCTGCTACTCTCCGGAAGGCAGCCCGGGTATGGTTCACCTACTTGGAGCCGGAGAGCATTAACTCTTTCGTCCAGTTGGGGCAGAAGTTCATGGCCCACTTCGACGCCTGTCGGAAGTTGCCATGTGAGGCAGACAACCTCTTCTCCATTTGGTAGCAGGACCACGAACCGCTGCAGGACTACGTAGCCCGCTTCAAGGCTGCTGCGTTGGAGATCTACAACCTTGATGAGTCAGTTGCCATGCTGGCACTAAAGCGAGGGCTCAAGACCTCCCGCCTGACCTACTCGCTCGACAAGAGGTCCCTTAAGACTTATTCTGAGCTCCTCCTCCAAGCCCAAAAGTACATCCGCACCGAGGAGGTGGATCGTACGAGGCAGGAGCTCGACAGGAAGCCACCGAAGAAGCCACCCCCACCGAGATGCCTAGAACCCGGAAGCCAGGACCTCAAGTTCCGAACTCCCGGAGGAGGCCAAGACCAAAAGGCGCTCCCGCTCCTGAGGAGAGTTACACCCCCCTCCTTGTCCCGAGGATGAAGATCCTTATGGAGATCGAAGGTGAGGACTACCTGAGACGCTCGCCTCCGATGAAGTCCTCCATTGGCTGTGATAAAATGAAGTACTATTGCTTTCACCGCGACCACGGCCACGACACCGAGGAATGCCGTAACCTCAAGTAGAAAATCGAAGAACTCATCAAGAGGGGCTATCTCAAAAGGTTTGTGGGGGGCAGACCCCAAGTGGAATCCCAAGCGCTCGTCGCTCTCCCGCCAGCTCTAGCCATTGACAACCGCCCTACCGAGAAGCCGATGGGCATGACCTCCTGGAAGCCGCACGCGCGCCAAAGAAGGCCCAGGGGGCAGGGGATCCTGAGAATGTACTCCCCTTTATGAGGGAAGGAGAAGACATGGGAAAAAATGTAAATAGTGATGCCGTGGTCGTCGAGATGACGATCATGAAGCATCCTGTAAAATGCATCATGGTTGATAGTGGAAGCTCCACGGATGTGCTTTTTTATGATGCCTTCTCTAGGATGGACCTTTCTCCCGATCAGCTCAAACCTGTGCATACTCCCCTTGTTGGTTTCACAGGTGATTCTATAAGAGTGGAAGGAGAGATCACTCTCCCAGTCACTGCCGGGACCCCACCTCGGTAGAGCACCGTTATGATGACTTTCAGGTTGTAAGGCTTCCTTCTACCTACAACGTAATTCTAAGCCAACCCTGGCTCAACTTGCTCGATGCTGTTGTCTCCACCAAGAGATTGCTTTACAGTTCTCCACTCCCTATGGTGTCGAGGAGATGAGGGGAGCACCCCAGCCGATGCAACACTGCTTCCAAACCCTCCCTGAGGCCAAGGTCCTTGAGGATGATCCCAAGGCAGATGATCTCGACCAAAGGGCCCAAGATCCCAGGGGAGGCCCGGTCGAGCGCCTACTCTCCTATCCACTCGGGGATGACCCCACAAAGACGGTGCAAATTGGAGCCCATCTACCTGAGGAGGAGAGGGCTCAACTACTGGAGTTCCTGCAGGCAAGCACAGATGTATTTGCCTAGACAGTGGCGGACATGCCAGATATCCCTCCTGACATCAGTACTCACAAATTGAGTGTTGATCCAAAGCACAGGCCAGTACGGCATAAGAAGAGAAGCTTCGCCTCGGAGAGGCAGGCGGCCATCAAGGAGGAAGTGGACAAACTCCTAGCCGCCGGTTTCGTCTGGGAGGTCCAATATCCGAGCTGGCTGGCGAACGTGGTGATGGTAAGGAAGAACAATGGCAAGTGGAGAATCTGTGTAGACTACACCAACCTCAACAAAGCATGCCCGAAGGATAGCTTTCCTCTACCAAAGATTGACCAGCAGGTAGACGCCACCTCTGGCCACAAGCTGCTCTCCTTCATGGATGCATTCTTAAGATATAACCAGATTCGTATGCACCCGGAGGACGATGAGCACACCGCCTTCATCACCGATCAAGGGACATACTGCTACAGGATGATGCCCTTTGGTATGAAGAATGCAGAAGCCACATACCAGCGTCTGGTCAATAAGGTCTTTAAGGACCAAATTGGTCGGAACATGCAAGTATATGTGGACGACATGCTTGTCATGAGCAAGCCGAGCTCGAGCCATATTACTGACCTTGCTGAATCCTTCCACAATCTACGGCAGCATTAGATGAAGCTGAATTCCGCAAAGTGCACCTTCGGAGTGGCGGCTGGGAAGTTCCTCGGCTTCATGGTCATCCAGAGAGGCATCGAAGCAAACCCGAAGAAGGTTCAGGCAATCATCGACATGGAGCACCCGACCTCCAAGAAGCAGGTCCAGCGCCTAACAGGATGTTTTGCCGCCCTGAGCCAGTTCATCTCGAGGTCGGCAGACCATTGCCTTCCATTCTTCAAGGCGCTGCGCAAGATGCACGACTTCACCTGGACGGAGGAGTGCAGGACAGCCTTTGAGGAGCTGAAAAAATTCCTCGCCTCTATCCCATTGCTCTCCAGGCCAGAAGAGGGGGGGAGCTCCTGCTCTACCTGGCGGTTACACCTGGAGTTGTCAGCTCGGTTCTTGTCCACGCAGACGAGGACAAATCTCAAAAGCTGGTATACTACACCAGCAAAATCCTCTGCGATGCGGAGATCAGGTATACTCGTTCCGAGAAACTCGTTTTTGCACTAATAATGTTGCTAAGCGCCTCAGGCCCTACTTCCAAGCGCACCCGATAGTGGTCGTGACGGACCAGCCACTGAGGACCATACTCAGCCACCCCGAGACTTCTGGGAGATTGGCCAAGTGGTCCTTGTTGCTCAGCGAGTTCGACATAATGTACCGACCGAGGTCCTCGCAGAGGGCCCAAGTCCTGGCCGTCTTTGTAGTTGAGTGCACCGAATTCGCGAGGAGCCAGAGCAGACAATAGTGAAGCCCGGACCAGGGAGGAGCCTTGGATCCTCCATGTGGACGGTGCATCTAGTTTTGACAGGAGCAGAGCAAGCCTCATCTCACCAACAGCGCTGTGGTTGTGACAGAATGCGCCCTCCACTTCAAATTCGCCATGACAAACCAAGTGAAGTACGAGGCTCTCCTCGTGGGTCTAAGAGTCTCCCGCGAGCTGAGTGTGCAGAATCTGAAAGTCTTCACCGACTCCCAATGGTTGCCGGACAAGTCTCCGGAGAATATGAAGCCAGAGACCCATAGATGATGAAGTACCTGGAATAGGTCCGCTCAAGCACGACAGGCTTCCGGTGCTTCAGCATCTTCCACATCCCCCGTAGGGAGAATGCAAGCGGATGCACTATCTAGGCTCGCAACCTGCCGGACTCATCGTTGGGACGCGTCTACATTGAGTACCTCGAAAATCCAAGATGCGAAGGCCTAGAGGAGGTGCATCAAGTCACCCCCGAGCCGAGCTGGATGGACAGGTACGTCAGTACATCATCGACGGTTCCCTACCCGAGGACCGCATAGAAGCAGCCCTCGTCAAAAAGAAGGCCTCCCGGTTCGTTCTGATAGAAGGCCAGCTATACCGCCGATCTTACTCCTACCCGCTCCTGAAGTGCCTCAGGCCCGTAGAAGCAGCCTTCGTGCTCCAAGAGATCCACGAAGGCCTCTGCGGGAACCATGTGGGAAGGAGAACGTTGGCTTATAAAGCCCTTCGCCGGGGATACTTCTGGGAGACCATGAGGTAAGACGCCGCTGACTTCGTTAAAAGGTGCGACAAATGCCAGTGCCATGCTCACATACAGCGCCAGCCGGCATCGCCGATCTCCTAGCTCTCAGCCCCTTGGCCTTTTGCCCAGTGGGGAATGGATATCTTGGGGCCGTTTCTCCCTGCACCAGGGCAGCGAAGGTTCCTACTGGTGGTGATCGACTACTTCACTAAGTGGGTCGAGGCAGAGCCACTGGCCCGGATCGTAGAAGCCAATGTCCACCAATTCTTCTGGAAGTCAATTATTTGCTGTTTCAAACTCCCCCGTTGTATCATCATTGACATGGGCGACAATTCGACAATCAGGAGTTCGAAGGGTTCTGCGCCGAACACGGCATCAAACACCGATTCACCTCGGTAGCTCACCATCAGACAAACAAAAAAGCCGAGGTGACTAATCGGACCATCCTTCAAGGGCTTAGAACCAGGCTGGACCAAGCCAAGGGCAGGTGGGCGGAAGAACTCCCATGCGTTCTGTGGGTCTACCACACAACACCCAGAACGACAACCGACGAGACGCCCTTCAACCTTGTTTTCGGTACCGAGGCAGTCATCCCGGTTGAGCTCGGCGTACCCACTCTATGGGTGCAACGATATGACGAGGCACGAAACTCGGCACACCTCCTGCTCAACCTGGATTCCTCGAAGAAACAAGGGATAAAGCCCGGATACGAATGGCGGCATACCGGTAATGAGTAGCCCAGTACTATAACGTCCGTGTCAGACCAAAGTCTTCAGACCCGGGACTTGGTACTACGCCGGGCAGAAGCATCTCAACCTTGGGAGTGCGACAAGCTCTCACCAAACTGGGAAGGCCCATACAAGGTGGCTGAGGCCCTCTCACAAGGGGCCTGTTACCTCGAGGACCTCGACGGCATCAGGTTCCCTCGAACGTGGAATGCCTACAATTTACGAAGATACCATCAATAATGTAAGACCTTTCCCCCAATAATAATAATAATGGTTTTTCTTTTGCACGAGTGTCTATCTGCCTTGCAGGAAAACCACCAACCACGTTTTCGAGCCCAGCTCCGAGATGCCAAGGCCTGAGTCCAGCTCTTAGGCAACGCAAGACCGAGGCCCAGCTCTCCGGCCAAGGGATCTTCGAGCCACGCCACTCTCAATTCAACAACGTCTTCGAGCCCAGCTCTGAGATGCCAAGGCTTGAGCCCAGCTCTCAGGCAACCCAAGACCGGGGCCCCGCTCTTCGGTTAAGGGATCTTCGAGCCACGTCGCTCCCAATTCAACAACATCTTCGAGCCCAGCTCCGAGATGCCAAGGCCTGAGCCCAGCTCTCAGGCAACCCAAGACCGGGGCCCAGCTCTCCGACCAAGGGATCTTCGAGCCACGCCGCTCTCAATTCAACAACGTCTTCGAGCCCAGCTCCGAGATGCCAAGACCTGAGCCCAGCTCTCAGGCAACCCAAGACCGGGGCTCAGCTCTCCGGCCAAGGGACCTTCGAGCCACGCTGCTTCCAATTCAATAACGTCTTCGAGCCTAGCTCCGAGATGCCAAGGCATGAGCCCAGCTCTCAGGCAACCCAAGATCGGGGCCCAGCTCTCCGGCCAAGGGATCTTCGAGCCACGCTGCTCTCAATTCAATAACATCTTCGAGCCCAGCTCCGAGATGCCAAGACCTGAGCCCAGCTCTCAGGCAACCCAAGACCCGGGCCTAGCTCTCTAGCCAAGGGACCTTCGAGCCACACTGCTCCCAATTCAACAACGTCTTCGAGCCCAGCTCCGAGATGCCAAGGCTTGAGCCCAGCTCTCAGGTAACCCAAGACCGGGGCCCATCTCTCCGGCTAAGGGATCTTCGAGCCACGCTGCTCCCAATTCAACAACGTCTTCGAGCCCAGCTCCGAGATGCCAAGACCTGAGCCCAGCTCTCAGGCAACCCAAGATCGGGACCCAGCTCTTCGGCCAAGGTATCTTCAAGCCACGCTGCTCCTAATTCAACAACGTCTTCGAGCATAGCTCCAAGATGCCAAGGCCTGAGCCCAGCTCTCAGGCAACCTAAGACCGGGGCCCAGCTCTCCGCCAAGGGACGTTTGAGCCACGCCGCTCTCAAATCATCAACGTCTTCGAGCCCAGCTCCGAGATGCCAAGACTTGAGCCTAGCTCTCAGGCAACCCAAGACGAGGCCCAGCTCTCCGACCAAGGGACCTTCGAGCCACGCCGCTCTCAAATCAACAATGTCTTCGAGCCCAGCTCCGAGATGCCAAGGCATGAGCCCAGCTCTCAAGCAACCCAAGACCGGGGCCCAGCTCTCTGGCCAAGGGATCTTTGAGCCACGCCGCTCTCAATTCAACAATGTCTTCGAGCCCAGCTCCGAGATGCCAAGGCCTGAGCCCAACTCTCAAGCAACCCAAGACCGGGGCCCAGCTCTCCGGCCAAGAGACCTTCGAGCCACATCACTCTCAAATCAACAACATCTTCGAGCCCAGCTCCGAGATGCCAAGGCCTGAGCCCAGCTCTCAGGCAATCCAAGATTGGGGCCCAGCTCTCCGGCCAAGGGATCTTCGAGCCATGCCACTCTCAAATCATCAACATCTTCGAGCGCAGCTCCAAGACGCCAAGGCATGAGCCCAGCTCTCAGACAACCCAAGACCGAGGCCCAGCTCTCCGACCAAGGGATCTTCGAGCCATGCCACTCTTAAATCATCAACGTCTTCGAGCCCAGCTCCGAGATGCCAAGACCTGAGCCCAGCTCTCAGGCAATCCAAGACTGGGGTCTTGCCCTCTGGCCAAGGGACCTTCGAGCCATGCTGCTCTCAATTCATCAATGTCTTCGAGCCTAGCTCCAAGATAAGACCTGAGCTCAGCTCTCAGGCAATCCTTGGATCGGGGCCCAGCGCCCCGACCAAGAAGGTCTTCGAGCCTAGCTCCAAGACACCAAAGACCTGAGCTTAGCTCTCAGGCAATCCTTAGACCGGGGCCCAACTCTCCGGCCAAGAAGGCCTCGAGCCTAGCTCCAAGGCATTCAAGATCTGAGCCCAGCTCTCAGGCACCTTGGACCGGGCCCAGCTCCCCAGCCAAGAAATTTTTGAGCCCAGCTACTCTCAACTGCCAAAATCTTGTGCCCGGCTTGCCGACACCGAGGTCTGGCAATCAAATCCCAGACGAGGTGGAACCCTCCTCTCTGATCTCCCCACTCATCTCAAAAAAAAAAGAGAGAGGAGAAGAAAAAAGAAGAAAGAGAGAGAGGGGGAAGGAAAGAAAGAGAATAAGAGGAAAAATTAGGCAATGAACAGGTAACAAGAAAATTTTCATTTCATTAACAAAAGACAACTACAAATGTTTTCGGGTCCCCGACATGCCAGGTGACCCCGACCAAGTATAAAAAGGAAAACAAAAAAGAAGACTACTCTACCCTGGCTGGCTCCCGAGCTGGACCTTGAGGCTATGAGGTCCCCTTCCCAGGAACCTCCGGCTAAAAGGCGTCGGCTCCGGGTGGCCCAGCCTCAGCTTTGATCGGCGAGGAAGGCTCGGAGGCCACAGCTTCTTCAACGACCGCCTCCTGGCCAGACTCCATGTCCGAGGCTAGAGGATACCTGAGATGATCACGGCTCTCATCGGGAACGAACATCTCAACCTGACCGTGCAGGAACATGAAGCCCTTGTAGAAGGAGTCCGATGCCGTTTGCTGAATTTCGACGATGAACTCCTCCGAGGCCTTGTACCTGGTGACGGCCTCTCCAGCATCCTTCCTAGCCCCGGCAGCCTCCTTCCTTACCTTGGCGGCCTCTATCCTGGCCGCCTCCGCCAACCTGGCCGCCACCTCTGTTGCCCTCTTAGTCGCGGCCAACCTTTTCTTGCCTACCGCCAGCTCGGCCTGAGCAGACTGGGCGATCTCCTTGTGCCGATCGACCTCGACATTGTACCACCTCAGTTTCTTCTCAGCGAGGGAGAGCTCATCAGCACTCTTCCTCGAGCGACTCCACTCCAGGTCAAGACACTCCAGGAGTTTCTTCGCTCGCCCCTCACCGTCGGTGAGCTGCTTCTCCAGGTCCTTGACCTTTTGCTCAAGCGCTCCGTTTGCCCTGGCCCTCTCCTTCAGTTCGGCCTTCAGTGATTCAATCTTGGCTGTCTGCTGCTGTTCACGGTGCTCCCAGTTTTGACAGCAGCCCCTAATGAAGAGGGCCTCGGCACCGATCTGCATCATGTAAAAGGTCAGCCAAAAAAAAAAAGAAAGAAGAAGAGAGGAAAGAAAAGTGAAGCAACTCATCGAGTAGAGCTGAGGAAAGATGGCGCTAAGCATATCGCCAAGCCGTAGCCTAGCCATCTCCTGATGATCGCATGGCTAGATTGAAAAATCCATCATGCGCTCGGCTAGTAAGGGGCTCCGGAGAAAAGAACTCTCCAACCCCGTCTTGAAAGGAAGTCGGCACCGCGCCTCCTCCCTCCTGCTCTCTCCGGGGATAGGTAGCCTTGCCCCACTAGTGGTAGGGCCCCCGGGGGGCAGGCTGAGGACCCGGCACCTTTGTAGGCGGTGCCCCGGTCGCAAGCTCGGCCCCAGCCCGGACCTCCTTGTCCTCGACCTCGATCATAGTTGGGCTCGGGGGACTGGGGGATGCCGCGGCAGTAGCTGCAGCCCTCGCCCGGATGACCACCTCGGGCTCTGCGGTGGGGGTCGTTCCATGTTGACCGTGCCGCTCCGGAATCTTTCAAACTTCCCACTGGACCGATCCCGGTGCCGCAGACGCTGCCCTCTCCACCGGTGCAGGAGCGGTTTCAGCCGCCCCCGAACTCTGGCCAGCCGGCGCAACAGGAGCAGCTTCAGTTACTTGTCGGCTCGGGTCGGCCATCACGGCGAGAGCGGCCGCATACGCGCTCTCCCCCCAGGCTCATCTCGACGGAGGCTTCTCGACTAGCCCAGTTGGTGGCCTCTTCCGGGTGATCGCCAGCAGGTCACTCTACGTGAAAATCATGCCTGCATGCAAGCCATACAACAGTCAGAGCCTACAGAAAGCAATATAAGGAGTACAAAAAAGAAGAAGAAAAGTTCAGGTCGAACTCACCCAACCCATTCGTTGGGTCGATCTCGGCTTCAGAGAGGTTTTGCTCTGACAACAGAACCTCGAGAGGAGGAATCTGGGTGGTGCGGAGCTGCTCGTAGTCATCCTGGTCAGCCGCATCAACCACAAAATTTTGGTTGGGGGACTGGTCAGGGTCGCTCCAGACCCAATCGACCCCCTCAACCATGGCAAAAAAGAATTTACTCTTCCATCCCTTGACGGAAGAGGGGAGTTCAAACCTAATGCCCTTCGGGTGGGAAGACAAGGACCACCACTCGTCCTCAGTCGGGTGGCACTTCAGGGTAAAGAAAGCCTTGAACAGAGAGAACCGGGCAACAAACCCGTGAAGGTGACAAAGCACAACAAAGGAAAAGATGACCCTAGTGACGTTTGGTACTAACTGAGCAGGGACCAAACAGTAGTTATTCAGGATGGACATGAAGAACGGATGGAAGGAAAAGCAGAGACCCCCAGAAAAGGTCTCCTCATAAAAATCAATACGGCCCGGGCCACTGGAAGTGACCCATTCTCCCGGACGAGGAATCAAAAGCCGAATAGAGTGCGGGATGCCATAGACTTCCCGAATGGTTCCCAGTTCCTCGGCGGTGACCGTCGAGGCGATCTTGCCAGGACTTGTGGACCGGGTGAACTCAGGAGCAAGTTTAGAAGAGGGAGGAGGAAAAGAAGGGAGAGAAGGACCGGACCCTGGTTCCCTGATGAGTACTAGACCAGGAGGACGCCTCCTGCTAAACTCGAAACGAGACGCATATTCCTCCTCACCGGAAGAAGGAGACGCTGGCCTCTGCTCAGAAGGACTAGCCTCGCCCTGGTCAATGGAGGGGCGGAAGCTTGGGCCAAAGCAAGACATCTCTAAAGGAAGAAGCAAAGGACTCAAAGAAGAGGATGAAGGGACGGACTCGACCCAAGGGAAACCCTGAACTTGGAGAAAGGACCCTACTTTGACAAAGGAGGGAGAAAGAGGGAACCAACCTGGTTCCTTAGAAGATCCTAGGCAACTGGGAGGAAGGAGAAAGCTCGGATGCTACGGTGGGCATGGAGAATTCAAAAGAATAGATATTTCGGGTAAGAACCTCCTTTCATTTCGAAGTGACCCGGCGCATCCGTATCGTTACGACCTCTCCACCAACGGATTCACGCCACGTACCGACCATCGGTGAAAAAGGCACCCCAGCTGCTCTGATTCTGTGCCAACATTAACTGATCCTCGGACGTGGCCACGTGGCACCCCCGCACTGGCCTGCAGGACCATCCTCTGGAGCACCAGCAATCATGGCCATCATTGTGCCAGATCTTTACCTTTCCACGTCAGCGTCACAATTACTCCCTTCGGCCTGAGCGCCGCGCACTAACGAGCCTCGAAATGGGGGGCAACTGATGTGGCAAGACTGCTGACATGGGGCAGCTGACAGGTGCCACATCAAAGAAAGTCGCCGCATCAGATGCCATGTCGACTTCCCTGCTCGGACTCCTTCGCCGGGCTGAGCTCCCCCAGGACAACGAGACCGCCCGTCGAAGCCGAGCTCTGTCCTCCGCCAGGTCGGACCCACGAGCTCGGGACGCCTAGACCAGAGCCGAGTGGCACCCTCCAGAGCTAGCCACCACGCTCCTCACCAACCACCAGAAAGGGGAGAGGCCCACTGATCGAGGTACCACGCTCCTCACCAACCACTTGAACCACCTGAAAGAGGAAGTCAACTAGGAGATTCGAATCCCGGGGGCCGCGGCCCACCAATCGAGGTACTGCCAGGTTTCCCAGAATGAGGTTACCAGAGGAAATGTCAGAATACATGACAGCTTCCCTTATCACAAATCGGGAAAGGTGCCTCGGGACACCACTGCACATGCTGACAGCCCGGCGAAGATCTCAAGATGAGCGCCCAACGGTAACCTAGACTACAAAGCTCGACGGAAGCAAGACAAAGGAGGTAACACATGTAATACCACAAAAAATACAAGTGCAAGCTCAACCAGAGAGCACATCACCACAAGCAATTCCATGCAAGGGCGGGCAAAAATGCCACACAGAGAATCCCTCTAGCCAGGCCGCTCTTCCCCCCGACACACTTGCATCCCACTCTCACACTACTCACTCCTCCTAGCATGGAGTCCATCAAGAAGGGCTCGACCAAGAGGATCTGTTCCCCTGGATCTTCACTGACTTGACCGTCGGAATGCCCCCGCCGGAAACCCCAGCCCGGGTCACTAATCCTTGTTTTGCAGGCCCGGACGGCCAGACAGCGAAGGGAGCGCACTCCGTCGCCGACAGCAGCTACGGGCTACGACGATCTTGGTGGCAACAGGTTGGCCCTGCAAAAAGGAAAAGACCCGAGCCGGAGATCCCGGTGGGGACATCCCGATAATTAAGTTAGTAGGGCGATCGTGGGGAATAGATCCTCTTTAGCGAGACTTAGAGAGGCCTCCACATTCAGAGGGTTTGAAAAGTAGAAGGGTTAGAAATGCGGGTGTCTGTGGGAGTCCTCTAGCACTCGTCCGGTCCTTTAGGTTTCCTGTCGCATAGTCTCTGCACCTGGTCAGTTGGCCCTGCAAAAAAGATCCGAGATGGGGATTTCGATGGGGACACTCTGATAATCAAGTTAGTAGAGCGATCGAGAAAAATAGATCCTTTTTAGCGGGGCTTAGAGAGGCCTCTGCATTTAAAGGGTTTGAAAAGTAGAAGGGTTAGAAATGCGAGTGTCTGTGGGAGTCCTCTAGCACTCATCTGGCCCTTGCCCTCCCTTACCCCTTTGATGAAGGTCCCTCTTTTTTCTTATAGCAGTTAGTTCTATCCTTCTGGGCTTAGAGCTCTCGCTCCCCCTCGCACCCCTCTTAAAGGATTCCATCTCCGAGGACCGCCTCGTTGCCAGAGCTGCATGGGACAAGGTCCGGAGTTCTCGGAGGGAGGCTCTACAATGGGTGCAGGCAGCGTACTATAGGGTCTACATCCTTAGTGGGGCGATCCACTGCGACAAGTACGAGTGACGTGCCACGGGATCTGGCGCCCGATTGAGCGCTCCTTCAGAAGGTGCAGGTGACATGCTGCCAAGCCCGTAGACTTGGAGGAGTATCGTCCTAGCGGGAAATGTGAGTGGAGTGCTACAAGGTTTGGATCCCTGGTGGAGTACTCTCCCACAGAGGGTGCAAGCGGCGTACTACAAAGCCTGGAGCTCCGGTGGAGCACTCCTCTATAAAGAGCGTAGGCGGCGTGCTACAGGGTATGGAGCTCCGGTGGAGCACATCTCTACAGAGGGTGCAGGCAGCGTGCTTAGGGTTTGGAGCCTTGGTGGGGCACCACCATTGCAGAAGGTTTGACTTCCTGAGGTTCAGTGGAGATGGCGACGTTGCACGTTAGGGTCGCCATCCGACCCGCCACGATGGCCGCTTCTTGAGGGAGCACACCCCTCTTTTCCCCCGCCGATCCTATCACCGTGATCATGGGGGTCCCTATCGCCTCCAGTATTTGGCCCGTTGGGAGTTCTATCTGGCCATGAACTTCCTCGATCAGTGACTTACTTCATATGGGAGCTCGCCTCGAATATGGCTTGACCTCAGATGGGATCTCACCTCGGATAGGAGCTCGACCTTGGATGGGAGCTCGACCTCGGACAGGAGCTCACCTTGGACGGGAGCTCGACCTCGGATGAAAGCTCACCTTGATTGGGAACCCACCTCGGATGAGAGCTCACCTCGGACGGGAGCTCACCTCGGACGGGAGCTCGACTTTGACTGGGAGCTCACCTGGTGGCCCCGCCTGCCACCTCAATCGCCAGCTATTTTTTATAAGGACTCCATGTCACCAGTTTGTCATGTTAGATGACTCCACGTCAGTGGTTCACCACATCAGATGCCCCCACTCTCGAGTCTGGAGCGTGAGCTGCCCTCTTGGGCCAGAGGCAAGGAGAGTAATGATGTCACTGACATGGAAGACATTGTGCCTGGGCCATTTCATGGCCTGATTGCTGACGATTTGCAGATCGCTCCTTGCACCAATTGAGGGATGTCACATCAGCGGGCATGGCGACCCGTCATGATGGCTACACCCTGTTTGGTGCGGTTGCATGCGAACTGAAGTGCCCCGCGTAGCCGAAATTGACATGTGGCTGAGATCCATTGGTTACATGAGGGCACAAGATGCAAACCCTACTCGGTGCAATGTGATAGTGCTTCATTGTCATTTCCAAAGAGGCCATTCCCCTCCATCCACCTTTTCAAAAATCTTTGAGGGAGCAAAAACACAAAGGGGGGAACGAGAGCCTCACACCCGTTTTGATACTCTTGGCCCAAGATCTCAGCAGATTAGTCTTTTTCCTCGACCTTCTCTCCCTTCGCTTAGTGCCGAGGGGGTTCCTTTAGGGTTTGTGTCCTTCTTTCCTTCCTCTGATCCTTCCTTTCTGTATCCATGAGTTCTCCCATGGGGAGGCACCACCATTCGGACCACCCAGGTGTGACGAAGCCCTCCTGGTCGAGGCTTCCTCCCTCAGATAGCGAGGAGGAGGACGTGCTATTCAGAGTACTGCAGGGTCCCCGTCGGATTGTGGACCACGGTGTATCTTCTCTGCCTCCACCTTCTCCTTCCTCTTCTGGCCAGGATTAGGTAGGCCCATTCGGGATTGCCTCGACAATGACTCGGTTAGATGCCCTCCATCTCTGGAGCGTCTACAGGATCCCGGACTCCATCTGGCTCATGGTGCTGACTGGAGGAATGGGTCACGTCCAGCGGCCCGGGCCAGATTGCCCTATACGAGAACTTCTTCTTCGTTGGGCTCCATCTTCTTCTTCATCCTTTCTTTCTTTCATTGAGCATTATAGGTTAGTTCCTGCTCAACTCATCCCAAATTTTGTTAAAATCATCTCCTCCTTTATCATGCTGTGCCACTTTCATGGCATTATTGCCCATTTCTCTCTCTCTTTAGGGCTCTTTTTTTCTTGAAGCACCATCCCATCGATAGTGGGTGGTGGTTCATGGCCCCCCACCTGGAAGCCCTTAAGTTTGACCTGCCTACTTCCATCAAGAGATGGAAGAGTAGATTTTTCTTTATCTCGATCGAGGGGGTTAATGGGGCCTAGAGTGACCCCGATCGATCCCCAAACTAGAATGCTTTAGTGGAGCCCACCGACTAGGAGATGTACGACCAGTTGTCACTTCGAAGATTCCTCATGGGCGGGACCTCTTGTCCGAACGAAACCTGTTCAACGTCGGGATCAGCCCTGTCCGTAACCTAGGTAAGACCCCAGACCCGGGTCCTTTGACGGCACACAGTAACCGACCCAACTCCATTTTGGATTGTAGATATGAGGCTCTCGATGAACCAAATCAGATAGATTTTTTGCAAGCAGCTCGTGTCCTCGAGGCCTAGAGAGGAGATGCCAAAGAGGCCTCGCGAGAAAACAGAGCGAAGGCCTCGCAAGGAGGCCTCTTCTAGGCCCTAGGAGAGGAGTGCCAGTGATGCCCTGGCACCAACCATGGAGATGGCCAGGGTCGCGGTCCATAGGCCTAGCGAAAGTGTTGCAGCCGAGGAGGGGATGCCTCCAGCTCCTTCGATAGCCCCTCAGACAATCGAGATCTGCCATCCCCAGAGGCTGAGGAGACGGCAGTCGTCATCGTGGCAGGCGAAGAGTCGACCTCGTCAGCATCCATCAAGGTGGCAGAGGCTCGGCCGGCATTACACGGGCCCCCACCGCCCACTGCACCAGGTCCCTCTTCATCGGCGGCATCAGGGCCTTCTACTTCTGCGGTGCCAAGACCTAGGGTTGCCAGGGTGTCCATCCTAGTGCCACCGGATACCGCAATCACCCTTGACCGGGGCTCACCGAGAGGATGCTGGAGTTCATCCTCCAGTCTCGAGATCGTCGGGAAAGGGCTGGCCAGTTGCTGGGGGCCGTCAATTCTAGGCTCTTTCCCTAGTTTCTTACGATGAGTCCTCCCATTTTTTTGAGGTTGAACTCCTTTTTCCTTCCTTCAATTGCAGATGGTCTAGGACACCTTACTGGTATGGGATGCCTGTCTGATATTGCTTCGGCAGGATACAGATATCTACAACAAGGTGGAGTCTATTAAGGGAAAGGCCAAAGCCCTGGCAAACCAGGTGGTGAACCTGAAGGGCCAAGTGAAGGGGCTGAAAGCCGACCTAGCCAGCTCCAGGGACATGATGGAGGACTTAGAGATGCAGGCGAAGGGCCTTAAGGAGGACCTGGCCCAGAAGGAGGGAGAGCCCACCCGCCTGTCGGAGAAGGCCGCCCGTTCAGCCTCCGAGGTGATTTGCCTACAGGGGCGGCTGCAAGCTCTGGAGATGCACCTCGACGTGGTGAAGCTGCGAGCTACATCCATCGAGGAGAAGGCCACTGTAGCCGTGGTGGTGATGGAGGCTGCGCGGAAGGAGGTAGCCAAGGCTGTCTCATGATTCAAGGTATCAGAGGCCTTCATGGAGGAGGTGCGGGAGGCTGTCTGGGATGCATTCCTTAAAGGCTTCGAGAAATGCAAGAAGAGGATGGCCCAGCTCTTCCACCAACCAGACCTAGATGACATCGTCCCCAACGACCCCGGGGATGTCGGGGGCAAGGAGGCCCCTTTCGTGGAGGTTGATGCTGCAGTCGACGCCGCGTTGGGGATCAATCTGTCGCCTTCGTCGGGGCCACAGAAGCTACCACGATGTTTTGAAGGCCCGGCAAGGCCCCAGCCTCAACCCCCTAGGTCGCCCCCTTTTTTTCTCTCTCTTAGTGTATTCAGAACATGTTGCTGGAGTCCTCGGCCTGTCGGGGGTCCTTTTCTTGTAAAAACTTATACTTATCAATGAAATCAATGTTTATCGTGCTTCATCATGTTCTTCTTTTTTCTTTCTGCTTCACTATTTGATCCTATAGGGGTATGAGTTGCATGCAACAGGTGAACACGGACCTTCTAGGGGCCCAGGTTCTTGCAAGACCTTGGAGTCAGGTGGCTGGACGTGGGGATTCAGAAGTGCCCGACTTCTTCGCCAAACTTAGAGTCAGGCGATAAGTACGGGGCTTCAGAAGTTCCTGGCTTTTTTTGCCAGACTTAGAGTCAGCGGATGAATGCAGGGCTTCAGAAGTTCCCAGCTTTCTTTGCCAGACTTAGAGTCAGACGGATGAGTGCAAGGCTTCGAAAATTCCTAACTTTCTTTGCCAGACTTAGAGTCAGACGGATGAGTGCGGGGCTTCAAAAGTTCCCGGCTTTCTTCGCTAAACTCAGAGTCAGGCGAATGAGTACAGAGTTTTGGGAGTTTCCGACTTTCTTTGCTAGATCTGGGGTCGGGCAGACGAGTGCCTTTTAAAAGGGGCAGAGATAGAGTTGTGATGAAAAAGAATCTTCCTTGCTGCCTAAGAATTATACATTACTAGTAGTACATTTTTAAATTTCTGGCATTGCATGTTCGAGGGAGCTGGGCATCATTGAGTCTGGCGAGCCGATAGGCTCCATATGGCAGAGCCTTGACCACTTTGTAAGGACCTTCCTAGTTCGGAGATAACTTGTTCTCCAAGCTGGAAAACTTTGGCCCACCGCAGGACAAGATTGCCTGGGCGAAAAGCTTTCGACTTCATGCGGGAATTGTAGTACCGGACCACCCGCTGCCAGTATGCCGCTATGCGAAACCGAGCTCTATCCCTTGTCTCTTCAAGTAGGTCTAGGTTGAGGAGGCATGCTGGGTTCTTGACCTCGTCATACTGCTTGACCCGTAATGTAGGGAGACCCACCTCTACCGGGATCACAGCTTCGGAGCCGAAGACTAGGTTTAAGGCGTCTCGCCCGTCGCCACCTGAGGCATAGTATGATAGGTCTATAGAACACTAGGGAGCTCTTCTATCCAGCGACCTTTTGCCTCATCTAGCATGGCGCGAAGTCCCTAAAGAATGGTCCAATTGTTACCTCGACCTTCCCGTTGGTTTGTGGATGAGCCACCAATATAAAGTGATGGCGGATGTTCAAAATGGCATAGAACTTTTCGAATGCTTGGTTGTCAAACTACCGCTTGTTGTCAGTGATGATCGTATGTGGCAGGCCAAAATGGCAGATGACTGACTTCTAGAGAAAAGATCTCGCCTTGCTTTTGGTGATATGTGCTAGGGGCTTGGCCTCGACCTACTTCGTGAAGTAATTGATGGCCACAATCAAATACCTTCATTGATCGGATGTAAGGGGGAATGGCTGTAAGATGTCCATCCCCCACTAGGCGAACAGCCACGAGGAAGAAAGTTTGGACAGCGAAGAGGTCGACTGACACTGGATGTGAGCATGCCTCTAGTAGCGGTCACACCTTCTCATGAAGTCAGTCGCATCCTCCTGCATAGTCTCCTAGTAGTAACCTTGCCAGAGGGCCTTGTAAGCTAATATCCTATCCCCCATGTGATTCTTGCAGATGCCCTCATGTATCTCCTAAGGACATAGACGGCCTCCGCGGGCCTTGAGCACTTATGTAGGGAGTAGGAGTAGGACTTTCGGTAGAGCTGTCCATCCATCAATACAAAACGGGCGGCCTTTCACTTGAGGAGGCTAGCTTTCGTGTGATCCTTTAGTAAGGTACCGTCGATGATGTATTTGATGTAGGAATCCATCCAACTAGCATCAGGGATAATCTGCTAGACCTCTCCTGGGACTTCATGGTTGGGGTTTCCAAATACTCAATGTAAGTGCACCCCAGCAACAAGTCCAGGAGGGTTGCCATCCTGAAGAGGATATTAGTACGGGCATTCTCTCCATGGGAGATGTGGAAGATCTCAAAGCATTGGAGACTCGATGCATATGAACGCACTCGATCTAGGTACTTCACCATCACGGGATCTCGAGTCTCGAAGTCTCTGGAGACTTGCCTGCCACAAGTTGCGAGTCTGTAAAGACCTTCAGGCTCATTACGCCTAGCTCACTGGATATTCTGAGGCTCGCAAGGAGCGCCTCGTACTCGGCCTAGTTATCTGTTATTTTGAAGAGAAAGCGCAGCATGCATTTGGCCACCACTCTATCTGAGTTGGCGAGGATGAGACCGGCCCCACTCCCTCCTGTGATTGGATGCTCCGTCCATGTGGAGGATCCATGCCTTCTCCTCGGGCAGGTTCCATGCAGGTCTGGGGGGGAGCCTCTTCCGATTCCGCATCCATCCACGCACACTCCACTAGAAAGTCAGCTAGAACCTAGGACTTCTGGGATCTCCTTGGATAATAAGAGATGTCAAATTCGCTGAGCTTCACCGCCCACTTGGCCAGACATCCTGAAGCATCTGAATGACCTGGGATAGCTCTCAGGGGCTGATGGATGAGAACCACGATCGGATGGGCTTGAAAATAACCCTGAGGCGCTGAGAAAACACTATGAGCATGAAAATAATTTTTTCCGGAGCACGTGTACCTGGTTTTACATCATGAAGTAGCTTATTGGTGTAATTCACTGACCTCTGGACACCGTCTCCATTGGTTCGGACTAGAACCGAGCTCACTGCCCTAGGGAAGATCACCAAGTAGAGGAGAAGCTCCTCTCCACTCTCCGATCTAGATAGTAATAGGGGGTGGCAAGGAACTTCTTTTAGCTCCTCAAATGCTTCTTGATACTCCTCTGTCCATGCAAAATCATGCATCTTACGGAGTGCCTTGAAGAATGGCACGCAATGCTTTGCAGAGTACGAGATAAAATGGCTTAAAGCAGCGATGTGGTCAGTCAAGCATTGGACCTCCTTCTTCAAAGTGGGATGCTTCATGTTTATGATCGCTTGAATCTTCTCAGGGTTTGCTTTAACCCCATGCTGGGTGATCATGAAACCTAAGAACTTTTCTGCCACAACACCAAATGCATACTTTGATGGGTTCAGCCTCATCTGGTGAGGCGAAGGTTATTGAAAGCCTCCACCAAATTAGCGATGTGGTCCAAATCTTGGGCGCTCATCACGAGCATGTCATCCATGTAGACCTGTATATTTCGGCATATCTGGTTCCCAAAGACTTTGTTGACTAGATGTTGGTATGTCATCCCGATGTTCTTTAGGCCGAATGGCATCACCTTATAGCAGAATGTCCCTCGATCCATCATGAAGGATGTATGCTCCTCGTCCTCTAGATGCATGCAGATTTGGTTGTACCCAGAGAATGCATCCATGAAGCTAAGCAGGCGATGTCTTGAGATGGCATTCACCAACTGATCGATCTTGGATAGCGAGAAGCTATCCTTTGGGTATGCCCGATTGGGATCGGTGTAGTCTACACAGATTCTCCACTTTTCATTGGCCTTCTTGACCATATCCATGTTGGCCAACCAGCTGGGATACTGCATTTCTTGAATGAAGCCTGCCATGAGAAGCTTTTCAACTTCTTCATCTATCGCCTTCTGCCTTTCCGGGATGAAGCTCCTTTTCTTCTACCAGATTGGACGGCACTTGAAGTCGATGTTTAGCTTGTGTGTGATGACGTCAGAGGGAATCCCAGGCATGTCCGCTGTCATCTAGGCAAAAACATTAGCATTCATCCGTAAGAAACTTAGGAGACGATTTCTCTCTTCTTCTGGCAAGAGGGCTCCTACTTGCACTGTCTTCAAGGGATCGTCCCCAAGGGGGAACGATAGTAGATGCTCCATCGGCCCGTCTTCAATTTCCTGCTACTTTTGGTCCAACCGATCGACTACGGTGCCTCCCTCAGCACTCCTGGCTCCAGGGATAGCCTGCAGGCAATGCTGGACCGGCTGGTGGGCCCCCCTCATTTTTTTGACTCCATATGGCATCGATAATTGGATAAGGAGCCATCTGGTAGAGATGACTACATTGAGCTGGTTGAGCTTCGGACGGTCCAGAATCACGATATAGGTCGATGGGAGCTTGACACTATAAAGGTCATCATGATGGAGCTTTATCGAGGTGGTGTCCCGACAGTGGTGGAGAGGGTAACTGCTCCTTCGATTTGTACGGAGTCTCCGGTGAAGCCCACCAGGGGGTGAATATCGACTTCAATAGATCGGAGGATGGATTTATTCTGGAAAAGGCATCGTAAAAAAAGATATCGATTGAGCTTCCACTATCAACCATAATTATCTTTACAAAATGCTTTGCTATTGTCATTTCTATGATGACAACATCATTGTTTAGATTTTCTATCCCAGCTCCCCCCTCTCATACAAAAGGGAGTACAACAGCATCTCCCTCTCTTGCCCTGGCTCTCTTCAGCTCTCGCCTTGCCCCCAAGAGATCATCCCTACCAGCTTCTCTGTGGGTTGATTATCGATAGGGGGAGGAAGGGCCACAGCACCTGGGGCTCGGACGGAGCTTTTCCACCCATGAACTTTCTGAGGTAGCCTCTCCTAATTAGGTCTTCAATCTTCCTCTTCATGTGACGGTGTTCCTCGATGTTGTAGCCGTGGTCTTGATAGAACTGGCAATAACGGGACTTGTCTTGGCCACTGAATGGCTTCAGCAGTGGAGGGTGGCGTCAGTAACGTTCACCTTCAATCTTCATCGGGATCTTGGATCTTGGAATGAGGAGAGGGGTATATTTCTAATCCCTGGCCGGGATATTCCCTAGCTTGAGACTCAAACGGGGACTCAGAGTAGCCTTGGGTCTTGGGTCCCGCATAGCTTCCCTAGGCTTGCATCTTCAGGGACCTCCTATCAAACTCCCTCTTGGTGCAGTCAGCCTCCTCTGCACGAATGTATTTGTGGGGATGGAGGAGGAGCTCGGAGTAGATCTTCGAGGGCTTATTGTCAAGGGAGTTGATGAAGCGGGAGGTCTTGAGCCCTCTATTCGGTGCCAACATGGCAACATGCTCATCCAGGTTATAGATTTTCAGGGTGGCAATTTTAAAATAGGATACGTAGTCCCGAAGGGACTTGTGATCCTGATGTCGAATCGAAAAGAGGCTATCAACCTCGTGCGGTAGCTTTCGGCATGCATCGAAATGGGCTACAAACTTATTCTTTAGGTGCTCAAAGGAGTCAATGCTCCTCAGCTTGAAATGTATCGGATCGAGGTCCCTAACCATCTTTACAGAAGGAACGTCCCTAGTAGAAGACTGGGCACCAACACTCCCAAACCGTACATCCCAATCCACTAGGTGGGTTTGCTACCCCATTTATTCGAGCCTACATCAAGGGCAGAGTCGACCCTCGAGAAATCTAATCGGTTCCATCAGCCTCCCCCACGTGGCAACCCCATCCTAGGTCCCACAGATGAGCGCTGGCCTCATAGCTATAATTTTTCCCTTTGGCGGTACCTAGAGGGCCTTTCTGGACTCGAACCTGTGACCTCGGAACTATACCGGTTGTAAGATTGCAGTCCCTAACCATCATTCCATTGGGAACGTTCATATTGTGAGAGGCGAAAGCAACAATCTTAAACTAGCGCAGCCTGGGGCTTATAGGTTGAGCGTTGCGCTCATTTAGTCGGCTCGGATAGGAGGGCTCTGGAACGAGCTGACCCGAGGATGTTGGCCAAACCCCAGTCACCTAGCTCGTTACTGCATTACGCAGAATGGGACCCGAAGGCGTGAGCTGGCACCTAATCAACATTCCCCCCAGCGAAACCGCTCAAGAGGTCCTGCCTCCGGAGTCGAACCTGCAACCTCGGCTCTGATACCAGTTATCGGATCGAGGCACCTAACCATCTTTACAAAAGGAACGTCCCTAGTAGAAAACTAGGCACCAACACTCCCAAACCGTATAGCCCAATCCACTAGGCAAGTTTGCTACCCCATTTACTCGATCCTACATCAGGGGCAGAGTCGACTCTTAAGTCAACCTCCCGAGAAATCTAGCCGGTTCCATCAGCCTCCCCCATGTGGCAACCCCATCCTGGGTCCCACGGGTAAGCGCTGGCCTCATAGCTACAATTTCCCCCCTCGACGGCACCTAGAGGGCCTTTATGGACTCGAACTCGTGATCTCGACACTATACCAGTTGTAAGACTGTGGTCCCTAACCATCATTCCATCAGGAACATTCCTATTATAAGAGGCGGAAGCAACAATCTTAAACTAGCATAGCTCGGGGCCCACAGGCTGAGCGCTGCACTCATTTAGTCTACCCGGACAGGAGGGCTCCGGAACAGCCGACCCGAGGATGTTGGCCATACCCCAATCACCTAGCCTGTGACCGCATTACATGGAGTGGGACCCGAAGGCATAGGCTAGCACCTAGTCAACAAGATGGGAGTACCAAACTCAAGCAACCTTCTGGAGGTAGCTGGGAAGGCAATACAAAGGAGGGCATTGGTGGCCCCTTGAACCTGCATGAGAGCCTTGTAGCTCTCTAGGTGGTCCAGGAGATCAGTGATCCCATCATAGGGATCCACCAGTGGCATATGGAACTGGCTGGGAATTGATTCCTCTTGGATCTTGTAGGAGAAAGGAGGGTGGGAGTCGTATCCTGTGGGCTCGCTTAAGGAGCCCTTCATGTCAGCGAACCGGCAGGCGGGCTTAACTAGTTTGGGCTCTTGCTTCTCCAGGCGCTTCTCAGCCTACCATTGGATGGCCTCATCGGTCGACCCCTCCACCAAGACCATCGGGGGAGAGGGAGGTGAGGATCGGAAGAGCTCGTTCTTCGACCCTTTGCCATGCTGGCACCGGTAACGAGATGCAGCACCATGGTCCGAGGCGAGGAACGGCTTTCCCGGTCAGCCAATCTATTCCAGTACCGTTTCCCGGCCATCCTCAGGCTTCCTTATGGGCAAGATGCTGCCTGTGGGTGCGGCGGCCCTTCCTGGAAGGACCTCAGGCTAGCACGGGATCCGATGGCCTGGGCTGTTGGGGTCCCTGGTGCTGCTGGGTCACTAGGGACCGATGCTGATGGTGCAACTGGCGCACTGCCATCGCTAGGGTCTGGACTTGTTCGACAAGTGCAGCAATCTATGGGTCTGTAGGAGGCGGTGGTGGCTAAGCAGGAGGCTTTCCCCTTGGCGGTACCTAGAGGGCCTTTCTGGACTCGAACCTGTGACCTCGGAACTATACCGGTTATAAGATTGCAGTCCCTAACCATCATTCCATCGGGAACGTTCATATTGTGAGAGGCGAAAGCAACAATCTTAAACTAGCGCAGCCTGGGGCTTATAGGTTGAGCGCTGCGCTCATTTAGTTGGCTCGGATAGGAGGGCTCCGGAACGAGCTGACCCGAGGATGTTGGCCAAACCCCAGTCACCTAGCTCGTGACTGCATTACGCAGAATGGGACCCGAAGGCGTGAGCTGGAACCTAATCAACATTCCCCCCAGCGAAACCGCTTGAGAGGTCCTGCCTTCGGAGTCGAACCTGCAACCTCGGCTCTGATACCAGTTATCGGATCGAGGCACCTAACCATCTTTACAAAAGGAACGTCCCTAGTAGAAAACTAGGCACCAACACTCCCAAACCGTATAGCCCAATCCACTAAGCAGGTTTGCTACCCCATTTACTCGATCCTACATCAGGGGCAGAGTCGACTCTTAAGTCAACCTCCCGAGAAATCTAGTCGGTTCCATCAGCCTCCCCCATGTGGCAACCCCATCCTGGGTCCCACGGGTAAGCGCTGGCCTCATAGCTACAATTTCCCCCCTCGACGGCACCTAGAGGGCCTTTATGGACTCGAACTCGTGACCTCGACACTATACCAGTTGTAAGACTGTGGTCCCTAACCATCATTCCATCAGGAACATTCCTATTATAAGAGGCGGAAGCAACAATCTTAAACTAGCGTAGCTCAGGGCCCACAGGCTGAGCGCTGCACTCATTTAGTCTACCCGGACAGGAGGGCTCCGGAACGAGCCAACCCGAGGACGTTGGCCATACCCCAATCACCTAGCCCGTGACCGCATTACATGGAGTTGGACCCGAAGGCATAAGCTAGCACCTAGTCAACAAGATGGGAGTACCAAACTCAAGCAACCTTCTGGAGCGTAGCTGGGAAGGCAATGCAAAGGAGGGCGTTGGTGGCCCCTTGAACCTGCATGAGAGCCTTGTAGCTCTCTAGGTGGTCCAGGAGATCAGTGATCCCATCATAGGGATCCACCAGTGGCATACGGAACTGGCTGGGAATTGATTCCTCTTGGATCTTGTGGGAGAAAGGAGGGTGGGAGTCGTATCCCGTGGGCTCGCTTAAGGAGCCCTTCATGTCAGCGAACCGGCAAGCGGGCTTAACTAGTTTGGGCTCTTGCTTCTCCAGGCGCTTCTCAGCCTACCATTGGATGGCCTCATCGGTCGACCCCTCCACCAAGACCATCGGGGGAGAGGGAGGTGAGGATCGGAAGAGCTCGTTCTTCGACCCTTTGCCATGCCGGCACCGGTAACGAGATGCAGCACCATGGTCCGAGGCCGAGGAACGGCTTTCCCGGTCAGCCAATCTATTCCAATACCGTTTCCCGGCCATCCTCAAGCTTCCTTATGGGCAAGATGCTGCCTGTGGGTGCGGCGGCCCTTCCTAGAAGGACCTCAGGCTAGCACGGGATCCGATGGCCTGGGCCATCGGGGTCCTTGGTGCTGCTGGGTCACTAGGGACCGATGCTGATGGTGCAACTGGCGCACTGCCATCGCTAGGGTCTGGACTTGTTCGACAAGTGCAGCAATCTATGGGTCTGTTGGAGGCGGTGGTGGCTAAGCAGGAGGCTTTGCCTCCGGACTGTGCCGGTTGCGTGATGGGACGACTCCCCCATGCGGCTGACCGAGCCTCTCATGCTCAGGTCATCACCATAGGACCACTTGGTTTCGCTGATGCCTTTTGGGTGGGGTGGTTGATATCACTGATCGATCATCGCAAATTTCGTCGAACCTCCCCCTACTTGGCATGCCAATCTGTTACTGCCTGGATCACCGTGGCTTGAAGCTCAAGCGGTGTTTGGTCGGAGTTGAGCTCTCAAAGGAGGGCTAGGCTTCCCATTGCGTAGTCTCTGTACCCAATCGGTTGGCCCTGCAAAAGAGGAGACCCAAGTCGGGGGATCCTGGCGAGGATGCTCCGACGATCAAGTTAGTAGAGCATCGAGAAAACAGATCCTCTTTAACGAGGCTTAGACAAACCTTCATATCCAGAGGGTTTGAAAAGTAGGAGGGTTAGAAATGCGGGTGTCTGAGAGAGTCCTCTGGCGCTCGTCCGGCCCTTGCCCTCACTTACCCCTTCATCGGAGATCCCTCTTCTTTCTTATAGCGGTTGGTTCTATCCTTCCAGGCTTAGAGCCCTCTCTCCCCTTTGCACCTCTCTAGGGGGTTCCGTCTTCCAGGACTGCCTCGTTCTTAGAGCCACATGGGACAAGGTCCAGAATTCTTGGAGGGAGGCTCTACAATGGGTGCAGGCGGCATACTGCAGGGTCTGGACCCTTAGTAGGGTGACCCACTGCGACAAGTGCGAGTGGTGTACCACGGGGTCTGGCACCCCGATTGGGCACTCCTTCAGAAGGTGCAGATGATGTGCTACCAAGCTCGGAGGCATAGAGGAGCATTGCCCTGGTGGAAAATGCGAGTGGAGAGCTACAGGGTCTGGACCCCTGGTGGAGTAGTCTCCCACAGAGGGTGCAGGCGGCATACTGCAAAGCCTGGAGCTCCGTTGGAGCACTCCTCTGTAGAGGGCGCAGGCAGCGTGCTAAAGGGTCTGGAGCTCCGATGGAGCACACCTCTGCAGAGGGTGCAGGCGGCGTGCTACAGGGTCTGGAGTCCTGGTGGGGCACCTTCGTTGCAGAAGGTTCGACTCCCTAAGAGCCATGATGGGTTCGGCTGAGATGGCGACATTGCGCATTGGGGTCGCCATCCGAGCTGCCCCGCTCCTTGAGAGCATGCCCCTCTTTTCCCCTGCTGATCCTATCACCGCGACCATGGAGGTCCCTGTCGCCTTTAGTATTTGGTCCGACCGAGGGTTCTATCTGGCCACGACCTTCCTCGATTGGTGACTTACCTCAGATGAGAGCTCATCTCGGACGGGGCTTGACCTCAGACGGGAGCTCACCTTGGACGAAGCTCGACTTTGGACGGGGGCTCGACCTCGGACGGGAGCTCACCTCGGCTGGGAGCCCACCCCGAACAGGAGCTCACCTCAGATGAGTGCTCAACCTTGGACGGGAGTTCGACCTCGGCTGGAAGCTCCCCTGGTGGCCCTGCCTGCCACCTCAACCGCTAGCTGTGTCTGATACAGACTCCACGTCAGTGGTTCGCCATGTCAGATGACTCCACGTCAGTGGTTCCCCATATCAAGATCATAGAACCAAAACTGAAGTTGTTCTCAAGGAGAGGCTCCTAGATACTTTGGCAAACTTGATCTGCTATACTGACAATGAAGTAGGGAATTAATTTACAAAATCATATCAAACTAGTGTGCACAGTCCTCGGTTCTTATGTTTCTCTCCCCTGCCGTGACTCTCCTGAATTGTCTACCTGGATTCTTTCGAAGAGCCAGATAGTTGGTATCGAACATCATGTTAATGGTTTGCCAACCAGAAATTAAAATCTAATGGATCTTACAGTCTTGAACCAAATTCATGAAAAGCAGAGACTCAAAGTATGTTATTGCGGTGAGGTAAATAATAACTCATAGATGGTCAGAGAAAGCTTAAATATGAGGTTTCTTGCTTCCTACAAGTTTGGGTTTCTAAGCTATGGGGAGTTAAAGGAGAGGTTTGAACAATGTTAGGAGAAACATAACGTGAGAAATAAGCTTTCCTGGGGATTATTAGTACTCCTTTCAGGAAGAACCGAATCCAATCATTGAATCAGCAATATTTAAGTGGATAAATCATGCACATGATCTTTTGAATGTGCTGCTTTAGTTTCTCGTGTACTCGATATTCTACGACTGTCTACAGCAGCTAACAATTCTGTCATTAAGAAAAAATATTTGAAGGTAATCGTTAGTATATTTTCAGAGAAGGCTCCAGATCATGCACTCCATATATTTTAAGGATCCATCTCTTGGAAGCAAAATTCTGTTATTCAACCAAAATCACATTTACAGGAGAATCTATTCTGAAGGTGCAATTTAACTTCAATTGATAGGAAGGGGACAGCTGAGTTCATTAAAGTTGATAATATTGAAAAAAATAATCAGATGGAAAAAGAATCATCTTCTACATAGGAAAAGATGATAACTCTGGAGCATGGTACAACTTCAGAAGATTGAAGACAATGACAATGCGCACATCATAAACGGGAGAGAGAAAAATGATTAAGTAGGTTGGAAAAAGAAGACATGGGAAGTAGATTAAAGAAGAGCACAAGAATCTTAATTAACTCTACATTATCCACCTCTCTCTCTCTCTCTCTCTCTCTCTCTCTCTCTCTCTCTCTCTCTCTCTCTCTCTCTTATTTGTTGGATAACTAGGATGTGTGGAAGCCCAGCTGAAGACCAGAATGGAGAGCAAATCTAGCCCACTCTCTTGTATTAACACCAAGAGAATATACCAACCCTGCTAGTTAGCACCCTTAACCTAACTAACCGTCCAGTGTTCACTAGAGGAATTTCTCCCAAACATTATTGATATCCAAGTTCAACACCAATAAACATTTCTTTATTTTGAATAACCTTCCCTTAATTTCAATCTTGCTGGCTAAAAACCTTTAGTCCTTGTTGAAGAAGTCAAACATCTTTTTGACCGAAAGAAGGCAAAAGGCTAAAAGAACATTGATCACAAGTGAATCTTCAAACTCGTGTGTCTCAAATACATTCACAAAGAAAAGACCTTTCAACACCAAGAGTTAAACGATGCAAAAAGTAAATTTGATGTCACCAAAGCATGGTACTAATTATTATTAATTTTGAAACGTGGAAAACTTACAGGGAACAACTCATCACACTTTTCTCCAAAACATAAACGAAAAGAAAAAAAAAGACTTGTTGTACTCTGCATTGTAATTCCGAGAATTACATCACTCCTCCTAAATATAAGAGGGAACTCTGGCTACCGATGGTGGCAGGAAGCAGTATTCTCAGAGACATTAATTGAAAGTGCAACAGCTTTGTATTTGAACCAAAAAATGTATGCACGATGCTTGCATGCATCTGTACATATAATATATACAGGAAAACAAAAGATAATTAACATGACATCATTAAGCAAGCAAATCATAAGGCATATCAGACTGCAAGGTGTAGGAAGCATGAGAGATCACTGGCCCTCAATTTTTTGAGAGCAAGCCAGAGAAACTTTGAAAGATTCTTTCTCTTTGAAAGATTCTCTAGCTTGCTCTCGAAAAACTGGAAAGCAGAAAACAATGTCATACTATAGCTAGAAAATGAAACAATAACATGGTACAGTGATGGGAGGCAAAAGAAAAGAACTCAAAGAGCAAGACAGAGTGGGACATTTAACTGCCCCACTTTCAGCAGGAAGCATCAAAAGATATGGCTACTGAGGTCCCACATCACCAGAAGCCTATGATGGCCAACTGGCCATCCTAAGTATCTTGTTGATCAAACCAGACTTTGCTTTTCCTTATTATCACCACAAAAGACTGCCTTGGATTCCTGTATTAGCACCCTATTTGTTATCCTTAATCATTACATGAGATAAAGAGCCTTTGTCATCCTTTTCTCCTTACTTCCAGTGTTGTCTCTCCAGATGAAAATACATTAGCTATTAAAATTCTCAGGAAATGGCTGTGATATATCAACTTTAGCCTACTAAAGTGGCAGTAAATGCCACAGACAATGATGATGAGCAAGATTTGAAACGAGGGTAGAGAAGTAGCTTAGTATGTAAAGAGACTGAGGAGGTAACTCTTGGCCAAACAACGTAAACTCAGATTCAAGGATCCTCGTTCACCAAGCATGCTTTCCATTAGACATATCCTTGGTCCATCTGTTGTATTCCAAGTTGTACAATGTATTCTTCCAACTTTATTTTAACCTAACTACCATCCCATACTTCAGCATATATCATCTGCAAAACACAAAGGCCATTAACGATTTGTTCCTCTGGAAAATAAAAATTTTTCAACAAATTACCTGATTTTTGCACCTTTATTAGACCTCGCCACCCTAAATTAGTATTACAGCTTATAGTCATCTACTAGTAAAACAAAAGATACGGACTGCAACTCCGCTTCTCCCCGCTAATATCATACATGATGACAAATATTTCTCTACATCAATCTCGATCTTAAACTACTGTGGAGAGTTTTAGAATAACTTCCATCCTATTGGGAAGACATTTATAATATGCTGCATCTTAATATCACAAAATGCTTGCTTGATGACCTTGTCTTTTTTTTTTTTTTTTTTTGGTGAAAAGGAAGGAAAGAATCCACCCAAATTTAGTAAGGAAAGAGAATACAAGAAAGGAAGGGTACAGAAGACTAAGAGAAGCCCCCAAACATCCCATCAACATTCGATCGACAACCTTGTCATGCTGCAACTAAATCAATAGTGATCTGACTTGATATCACAAGCAGCATATTATGCTTTGCATCATGAATAACACTAGGCACCTATACTTAGGAACATATCCTGAACCTTGATATGATTACCAGTAAGAAGAACCTTACTCAAATTTGGAGAGGCTTAAACATGTTTCACTGATAAGTTGTCAATTTACTTTTGGCTCCACTGAATCTTTCCCGATGCACCATTTGCTCTCAAAAGTTAAAAAAGAAAGAAAGAAAATATTTCCTGAAGTATAGATTAAAAGACCAAGGCATAATTTTTTTCCGTTTACAAACGATGCCTCTGATAAGAAAGCTAATATCAGCTTCGGAATCAACAATTTAAAAAACTCATAAGGAAACATGAAAAACGTAGCATAAACAAAATCACTTCTTTCAATCCAGATAGAGTAGGGCTGCCGTGTTTGCAGGTAACCGAAGGGTTTAAAGCTAAAAACAGCAGTAGTTGCGTTTATCAACTTGGCTTGCGAAAAGGTGTCTAAATTTGGAAAACATACCTTCGAAGAGAGAAGAGGGAGGAGAGCAGGCAGAGGGCTCCACCCTCTTGTGCTGTGGATATCCACCAGTCGAGTTCACACGCACTTTGCTCTTCGGTAAACACCGGGAAATGTCGTCGAGTGCGGGGCCACGTCCAGGGAGCTAAAGGCGGAACCAGAAAAGAGCCGGGTTACGACTTCTGAGCCACTGGAGGAGGGAGCCAAGTCACCTGAGAGAAGATCCCACGAAAGATACCAATTTCCACACTAGATGCTTGTTTCCTTGCCAGTCTACTCTAGACGCCTACATGAGATTAGACTGCGTAAATAACCAATAATAATAATAATAATAATAATAATAATAATAATAGGGGCCGTCAGACCCACCAAATGATTATGTAGATTTCGTTGCTGGTATCTTTTTTTCGCAAAATTGCCGTTCCAAACTGTAACATGAGTTGGTACAGAATCAGCATCGTATTGAAAGTTCGTTGTTAGTGGATGAATGGATGGCGCAGTGGCTCATGCAAAACAGAAAAAAAGCAAAAGAAAAAATGGAAGGTGTTCATGTCTAAGACTTTTCTGGGAGGTTAAGGTGGCATCTTCCATACGTTTTCTTGCAGGTACCCTGCAAATTCTCTCATTTGGTATGCTCCAACATGGTTGGAGTACTGTAGGATTTTTCTAATAATCATAACTCATAAGCAGGCTGGCGTTCCATCGAGCCGCCCAAGGGGCTTTCGGTCCTCCCTGTAGAGTCTTTAGCACTCTAAAACCAAAAACAAACTTATGGCATGCAGAATTTTAACGACAAGGTTATGGTTTCCCTGTTGTCGTCTCCCAAGAAAATAAAAATGGTTTGTGGCTTCTTTGGAGATTTTCTACCAGTGGCTTCTTAAACCATGTTTACTTTTTCTCACCATTTTTCCTTTTCACTGAGTTCCTAACTAGGCATATGGATAGCAAAGAAATGCCTGGCTGACATACCACGGTAAATTACAACACACCGCCAGAAGACTGAAAACTCTTCTGGCAAAACTAAACTTTAAAGCACTGATAGAAAATCCGAGTCTCTTCTAACCAGTGGCTTCTATGGCTGTTCCTAACTCTTACAGCCTCCATGGAATTGAATCGTGAAAAAATGCTTAGATCGCACATTCTTATGCCATTAAGAGGTCAGTGCTTAATCAAGAAACATGAAAACAGAGGGAAAAAACAAATGATGCATCATCACCATTCCAACTTGCAAAAAATGATGCCAGCAAAGCTTAGAGCAGCAGCTGAAAGGAAACAACTATTAAATACAACAGAGCAATGTATAAGTTCACTTTCAAGATCCTTGGTACCAACAGAGATGAGGATGCTGAATTCAGGCCATGGTAATACCATGTTTTCCATTTCAGAATCACATGACTGCATGAGCGGTAGCCAATCAAATTGAGTTTGTAATTGCAACTGAAGACAACATTCTGTAACAAAAGAAAGAGGTAACTGAAATATCCTGATACAAGGCCACCGTGTTTGCTATTATAGTCGTGTCAGTTAAACTGAAGAAAATACATGAAGAATCAAAAGAACTGAGCTATAAAAGAATGGCAAAGCAGTCGTCAAAAATGCAGCTAGAACGAAGCTAGGTTGTCAACAAATCAGGTTTGTGATCCTTCAATCTTTACACTCTATGCTCATGGTTTTAGCTCCATTGTGACAGCGTTGCATGCTCCTCTCTGTCCCATGGTACATTGCATACTGCATCATCTATGTCTTACTCAAAAAAAAAAGAGATGGAAAGAGAAACTTAGTCAGCTATACAAAGGAAGCTGCAGATATGGCATACCCTCAAAAGGAGGATAAAATAGTCAGGAAGATGACAAGAATTATTTATCAACAGCTTCAGAAATCAGAGTGCCCAATTCAGTGCCTGGACTCAGAGGGCAAGGCATTCTTGAGGATTGGCATAAAAATAGTCCTCCTCCTTTGGCCGTCCAGCAATGACCTTCCTTATAGCTGGCTGGCCGATTCGGTTCTTGTGTACTTCTTGAACAGCACTAGAGAACTGATTCCACGATAGTTTCCCATCTTTGAGGAGATCCAAAAGTTTTACTAGTTCTCTCTTATCCAACAAAATGGTCTTACGGAAGCCACTAAACCTATACAGGCAAAAGAGAAGCCAGTTGATAAAAAGCTAAACCACTGAATTCATATGAATGTTTAAATGAAGCGATCTGAATAGAGCAGATGGAAATTTTAAGGAGTTCCTATTCAATCACTGAAACAAAATTTTCAGCTCAAACTTATATCTGTCTGTTTTACATGTCTACAATTAAATGCTCTCTATAAAAGAGACATGAAGAGGAAAGCAAACAATGCAGATAAAACACATTTATAACTCTTAAGAGTTGAGGCATCAGTCATGTAAATTACTCAACCAGAATAAAAAAGATTAGCAAATAAAATATCTTGACAGAGCCAAACCTCTCAAGCTGGGCTGTAAAAGTAAGTACAGCTATTCAGATGGCAGTTTCTCAAATAGAGGGATTTAGGGCTAACCAAGAAAAGAAGCAAACAAAATGGATTTGGAAAGAGGCAAACCTGCGGTGTCCCTCTACAACTTTTGCCATATTTCCATCATAACTGGGAATAAAAACATCGCTTGCAACAGAAACCAGATAGTCTAATGCTGCCATCTTATTTGAGTGATTCTGGAAAGGCCTCAACTCATCAGGACTCAGAAGCATCTCCTTCCTTACCTGTAATTTGGAACGTGAATGACAATAGTCCAAGTGACATCTTAAAAATCATACTGAGACTAGTAATAATAAAGGCATACTATTTTAGGATATGCAGCCCTCAGAGCAGCCAGCCTTCTCTCGCCACCATAGATCTCTCCAGAGGCAATGTATATCTGCGTGTCCCTCGTGAAGCCTAGAGCTTGTAAGACCAATGATATTTCCTCAGGGGTCAAGAGGGCACAAACCTTCTAGTCTTTTCTGCTCGGACACTATTTCCTTCTCTTTCCACCATGGGTATGCGTATCTAAAGTTCAAAAATGCAAAACAAATACTATAATTAAAGAGGGAAAAGAAAACCAAAAACAAGGACTCTCAAAGGAAAGAATAAACAGCCAACCTCATCCTTGTGAGTTCCTCAGTTTCTTCATCAGAGCATCCATGTGTACAACCAGAAAATGATAGCATATCCATTTCATATCGCAGATGAAGCACAACAAAGAACCTCCTCCTCCGTAGAATTGAGACAAGCTTGTCACCTAGAGCCTCGATCTGTGGTGTAAATTTTAATGCCTCATAATTAACGCGGCAACGAAGCTTCTGGAGCACAATAGGAAGGCCATTGTTTGCAAGACGAGCATCCGTTTTATTAAAATGGATCACCTTGTGCCTCCTTACAATAGGCAAGATCTGCAAGTAAGACATTTTTGCAAGAAAATCCATGCCTGAAGTAGATTACATAGGAGGAATACTATATGTGGTAATAAGAAGAAAAGGTTCCTTTGACTGACCTGCCTCAAGTAGTATTTCTCATTAGACCAGCTGATTGGAGGCATAGAGAATATTCGCCTGCGAATTTCTCTACCAGACTTGCCTGAAATTTTTCTGCCGAACTTGTCTGGAAGTTTTCTGATGATCTTTACTTCATCTCTCAAGGAATTAATGAAATGATTAACATCAAATATATCCTTAAAGTCACTGCAAAAACATATTGAATGTTGTCAGAAAAAATAATTCCATAAACAATAGTACAGCTTCAGCGTGCAAGCTCAAAGTGAACTTCATACCTAGGGTCAGCCCAAAAAGATGTTTTATCAAGTTCAGGAACGACCAAGGTCAGATTCAGATAGCGTGCAACAGTGACCATATCGCAGATCTGAAATGTCACAAACTATTATAAGAATAGTGGATGAACAACAGCAACCAAGGTGTTCTAATCACACATAATGGCAGTGGAAAATAGAGGGCTTGGGAAAAGCAAATGAAGTTAATTGCAATAAAATTTACAAACCGCAGCTCGCATTTGATTCAAACCACCATTGCATGACACCAGAAGATAGCCATTGCTTTTGTAAACCCCTGGACAAGAAGTTTCAAGTAGTTAGGGGGAAAGTATTTTAATTACGTAAAAATTAATACAATGTAGCTTAAGGTTGACTATAGCATGGTTCATTCTTTTAGTATGACAAAAGTAAGAAACATTTAGTGGCCATTGCTTGGTGCAACGTAAAGGCTTGGGCTGACAAAAACAATGGCATTGGTTTGAGTTCTAGGGCAGCCATTTTGTGTAAATGAAAATGACTAAAAGTTAGAACCATGCCTCAATTGTATATATATAATAATATTAAGCACCTTTTAATAGGAAAAGTTTAGTTTCTCTTTGTATGAGTATATGGTGATACTGTTGGAGCTGTATGTTACCAATGTCAGAGGGATCACAAAAAATAAACATTGTATGAAACAGCTAAAAGAAAATGGGGGTTTTCAACAAAACAGAAAGTAAATAGCATTAACTTGAAACAGTACCAGATTTATTGATATCAAGACAGTCATCATCAAAGTTAGGTTGATTCAGGATAACTTCTCATATAAACACCCATAAAAGCAATGAGTAGATTATGTAAACAGTATGCAACCTGTGGAGCAAATAGAATGCCTTGTTCAACATAAATGAGCATATGGGAAGAGTAGAGACTTAGATAAAATTAACGGACCACAGATTTATTAAAAAAACTGCATTGCTAAAGTTCTGTTCTATACATGGTGGAATGAATGTAAGTGAAGTGCAAATGCACATTTTTTTTCAGTCTTTGGCAGAAACTTAGTAGACAAAGATGTTTGTATAACAACTATAAAACCATGTTTACCATATGTATCATATAGAAATGAGGAAGGCCTATGCGTTTGTGATGATGCAAGGATATTTATGTGATAAAACTAGGATAACAGAGTCACAAGTGGGAAAAAAGAGTTAGGAGTAGCAGTAAAGGGAAAAAAAAAGTTTGAGAATACCTAGACATGTGGATTGCAGCTCAGAGATGAACCTAATGAAGTGAGATTCCTTGGTAGAATTATTTAAAAAATACAAAAAACAAGGAAAGCATTACAGAAGTAGTGAGAAGTAATTTAAGACATCTTTCATTTTTAAGGAAATAGAATGGATAGAATCCAACTGCAAGCAAGGATCCATAGTGCTGATAAACTTATGTACTATGTGTTGCTTTTCGTATGTTGTTTATGCGAGTCATGCATAAAATCTATGCAAACTTCGCACAATTGATAATCATGGTGTCAATGATATTTTAGGAAAACTTTTAACAAGAAACTCATGGAAGCTGCACAAGGAAGACATGATAAACAAATGTCCAACTTGAAACTATCTTAGATTATATCGACCAATTATGTCTCTTCTATAAGTTAAATTTATGCAGAAAGCCTATATCTTATGGTTGAAGAATCACACTATTGTATGAAACCAATGTATCATGACAAAATGTTATGCGTTCTAGAAGACAATAGGCAGCAAACAGATAAACCCTACATTTGCCTGTCACTTCTAACTTCTTCCAGGGTCTGCAATGCAAGACCTTAGAACGGCCTAAACAAGATCAGTCAAATTCAAGCTTGTGAGTGCCAATTCTGAAGATAATCATGCAAATTGCTAACTAAATGTAATTATAAATCACTTTTACAGAACCCAGCTTTTTCTTGCATCCTCCATCCAAAATATAATATATACATTACATTCTATAGCTAATATCTTCAATCTTGTCCTTCAAGGTCTGATTCTCCCGTACAGCAAATTGTCCATCTTCGTCAGTACAAAGCTTCTGGAGGTTAAACCTCTTATGATGACAAAATTGGCCACCAATCTCCAGGTTAATCAAATGACCAAAGAAAAGAGGAAATGATCTCCCCATAGGAAATGCAGGCCTTTCAAAAAAACTTTCAGCGTAGCAATAAAACAAATGATTATATCAATCCACTAATGGCCTACACCTTTTCTTTAATTCTTAACAGATTTATGTATACTCTTGCTATACATCTGGAAAATGACATAACAACTGGGACAGTCCTCAACCTTCATCAGATTTGTAAGCATTGCCTTATCATTGGATCTTTCCTTTTCTTTGTAAATATTAAAAATTAGGACAGTCAACTAATATGTTATTTCCACCATAGCACCCATCTGATTCAGTTAGCCCATATCTATCATGCATCTACTTGATTTCTATCATTGAACACCAACCAATTGGCCATTATAGTAGATGAAGTAATCCCAAAACAACAAGTAAAACAAACAATAAGAACGCTGTACATGAATAGCATGACCTAAATATAAAACTACAGCAGGGGGGGCCCATCTACAGACTAATTCCAAAACAACATATGTATTATGTGCCTCAAGATTTTAAGACCTAATAAGCTCTTCTAGTATCCATCCAAATTAAGCCCTAACTTTAACAATGCAAACATTAATGATACTCTCTTATTCAAATCAAATCGTTAATCTCTAAACTTAAAGAACACGATACCCAACCAAAAGAAACCAGGCATAACCAAACCAGCACCAACGCTTTTGAAACAATAGTCCCAACAGTCCTCTAACAACAAAGAAGTAGAGGGATTAATTAATTCAATCCACTGAATGCCCTAGCAACGGTAAAATCCCATATCAGACAAGACAAAAAAAACCAAAAATCAAACGGAAACCCTAATTCGCTATCCAAATTCGTGCACAATCATCACCACATTCAGCTAAAAATCAGAGATTTCGCTCGCTTTTACAGTAAAGATTGGTAAAATTCCAGTCCACCGCCTGTCAAGAAAATCAAGAACGGGACCAAGGACGAGGACGGCATCCGGATCAAACACACACACAGAGAGAGAGAGGGAGTGCAACTGACTGCGGGGGACGATCGCTGGCGGCAACGGCGGGGAGCGGCCGAGGTCGAGGACGGAGTTGGTGGCGTTGGGGCGTCCGCGGGGGTCGAAACAGCCGGAAGGCCAGGATTTGGGAGGCGGGGGTGCGACAGCGACGTCAACTGCATGATCACCGTCCATAACAGGATGCTCGTCCCCAACTTCAGCGCCCACTTCCTCATCATCCGCCTCCTTCCGCCACCAGCGGCGGCGGCAGCCCTGGGCGGGAGCAGGGGCTTCCTCACCCTCGCGTCCTCCACCATCCCCCGCCCTCTTCCAGAATCCCGGCCTATGGCTGCAATGCGATCTAGATACCATTTAAAAGATTTATACAACGAAGTTCAACAAAAAATAAAAAAATACAAGATGAGCATTATAAAACAACCTTCAACCAGAGAGAGAGAGAGGGGGGAGGAATTATTGAGGAGAAATGGGTTGAGAATGGCGCCTAGTGGGACAGTTCATCCGCCGATGGGTGGAGAGGTTGAGTATTTTTTTAAAATATTTTAATATCTTCTTGGATGGAGTGACAGTACTTTCGCGGTAAGCCGGCCACAAGATAAAGGACTTATCGGTTTTTTTTTTTTTAAAAAAAAAAAAATAGACCCACGGTGAGGTCATCTCCGGACATTCTTTCCATCCGACCAGGAAATATTTGATACACGATAGATAATAATCTTTTTACGCAGTCATTCTTCATTCGAAAATGAGTACGTTAACCTGATTACCATAACATCACTGAACGAGATTTATTATATATATTCTTAATTTTTTTATTATTGTTGCCGTCAATACCGTCGTGGTCCGTAGCTGCTGCGTCAGAACGCGCTCCTCTCGCTACCTGCCGGTCTTCCATTCCTGGTCCTGCAAAACAGGGATCAGAGACCCGGGCCGGGATTTCCGGCGGGGGCACTCAGACGGTCAAGTCAGTGACGATCTAGGGGAACAGGTCCTCCTGGTCGGGCCCCTTTTGATGGACTCCGCACTAGGAGGGATGTGGAGTATGTTTCTTTTTTTTTTGGAGGAAGAGAAAAGTAGCAGGGAGAGAGTGATCGAGGGGACAGAGGGGTTCTCTTTCCTCGGCTTCTCCTTATCCCCAACAGCTTTCCTTCTATCGTGGTGTTGGAGGTGGCGCTCTGCTCTCTCGGTTGAGCTTGCGCTTGTGTTGTTTTCTTTTTGTTTGTTGTGTTTCTCTTGTTTGTTACCTCCTCCCCCTGGAGGTGCCAATCGTTCTTTGTAGTCGAAGATTGGCCGTTGGGGGCTCGCCTCGAGATCTCTGCTGGGTTGGCAGGCACATGGGGCTGGATTCCGTGTCGTGAACGGGACGCCTTTCCTAACAGGTGGTAGGGGAAGCTCCCATTCCTTCTGACATTCTCTCTGGCTGCTCCATTTCGGGAAGTTTGGTAGCGCCTCGATCCGGGAACCGCTGCCCTAGGGGTGTGTGCTCTCTGGCCGGCCCATTTCCTGGAAGTACGGCTGGACAGGTAGTTATGGCGGCATGGGGGGCGCCGTTCCGTGGTCCTCGGGCGGCTCGCTGGTGTCTCGGGACGGTAGGGTCGGCTCCGACCTGGGCGCTCCGGGCTTGTGGGGATGGCCAAGTGGAGGAGGGTGAAGCACGGGCCCGGTCCAGAGGGCATGCGCTCGGAGAGGCTCGAGGCTCGACCTTGACCGCGAGGTACTAACCTCCGAGGGTCTCCTCCGGAGGGCGGATGTCGGGGACCCGGTCCAGAGGGCGCGCACTCGGAGAGGCTCGACCTCGACGGGTGAGCTCTTGGCTCGACCTCGACCGTGGGGCATTAACCTCCGAGGGTCTCCTCTGGAGGGCAGATGTCGGCGGACCCGGTCCAGAGGGCGGGCACTCGAGAGGCTCGACCTCGGCAGGTGAGCTCTTGGCTCGACCTCGACCGCGGGGCACTAACCTCCGAGGGTCTCCTCTGGAGGGTAGATGTTGGCGGACTCGGTACAGAGGGCGCGCACTCGGAGAGGCTCGACCTGAGCTCACCTCGACCGCTAACCTCCGAGGGTCTCCTCTGAAGGGTAGATATCGGCTCCGACCTAGTCGCTGAGCTCACGAGCTCAATGAGCTCAATTTGCAGCGTTGGAGGAGCTCGGCCGGCTCGGCAAGGTGCTCCGGCGGAGCTGTCGCCTTGGTGTCCGGCGTGGTAGTCTCCCTTAACGTGGCGCCTGTCCGCCGTCCATATCAGTGGTCTTGCCACATCATTTGCCCCCACTCCCGAGGCTCGTTAATGCGCGGCGCTCGGGGCAAAGGGAGTAGCTGTGATGCTGGCGGGGAGAGGTGAAATCCGGCGCCATAATGGCCGCAGTTGCTGGCGCTTCGAGGGATGGCCCCGCAGGCCAATATGGGAACGCCGCGTGGCGACGCTCGAGGAACGATTAATGCCGGCACAGAATTTTGAGCACGAGATTCCTCGTTCACGATGGGCTGCACGTGGCGCAGATCCGTTGGCGAGGGATTCATAACAGCGCAGGCCTAGCGGGCTTTTTCGAAGCAACAAGAAAAACTCCTCACGTAAAGGCTTCTCTCAGAATCCCTCGCGCTCGTTGCTGTGTCTAGGTCCTTCTCTGTCAATTCAATATGTCTCGTCCTGAGTCCTGCGACCCGAAGGGTGGTGCTCTCTTCTTCCGACGAGGAATCGGAAGGGGAGCGGTTTAGGATTAGTGTGAGGCCAGCACTTGCCGCCCCTCCTGTCCGGTGGGGGCTGGAGGTCACTCCTTCTCCTCTTGTCGCTCCTCCTCTTCTGCTTGAACCAGCCCCTGAGCTGGTTCGGTCGACAGGTCTAGGCGGGGTTGCTTCGACGATCTCTGCCATGGAATTAGACCATTCGGGATGCTTACAGGATCCCAGCTTCTGTCCGGCTCATGGTTCCCTGCCCTAGGAGCGGGTCACTTCCAGCGGCACAGGGCGTCTCGCTTCTATGAGGGGACCTTCTTTGGAGGTCTCCGATTCCCTTTCCATCCTTTTTTCTTGTCTGTTCTGAGCAACTATTGTCTGGTCCCCACCCAGTTGGTGCCGAATGCCATCAGGGTAATCTTTTCTTTCATTGTACTCTGTCACGTCCACGGGTTCGTTGCCCGTTCTCCCTGTTCAGGGCATTCTTTACCTTGAAACGCCACCCGACAAAAGACGGGTGGTGGTCTTTGTCTTCCCGCCCGAAGGGCATTAGGTTTGAACTTCTCTCTTCTGTCAAGGGATGGAAGAGTAGTGGTGCGGGCACCAGACTCAGAAGAAGACTTCAGAGCTCCATCTGGATCTCTGATTAACCTTGCCCGAAGAATTAGGATTTTCTGGCTTGTAATAAGGGTTGACTTGATCAACTCAATTTTAGCTTGAGTCTATATTACCTGCATTTTTATTTTGTTGAGTCATGTTGACTTAGTAGTGGACTAGGCCTCAACCTGGGGTGTTACATTTTCTCCCAAGGCCAAGCAAGTGGGCGCCACACTCCCAGCCACACTCCCAGCCATACGCCTGAGTCCATGGGGCGCCACATCTCCATCCAGCAGGCTTTGGTCCCCACACCACAGATAGAAGCTCCCTTCTCTCATGCGCCAATTGAGGAGAAATCCACCAGGGGTCCACAAATCAAGGGGGTGGTCCAAGACATTCCCAAAAGAACCAAACTATGAAAGGGAAGAAATTCTCTTGGAGAGAACTTCAAGGAGGCGCCCATTACCTGCCAAAAATACTCAAACAAGTTAGAAAGAGCCATAACTTGGAGAGAAAGAAAGGAGGTATCCAAAAAGGTTTGAGCCATGGAAGGAAGGAGATTTCTCTTGAAGAGCAAGGTTAGGAGGCGCCCTAATCATTCCAACTAAAGCCAGATATAAAAGGAAACAAATTTCTCTTGGAGGGCAAGGTTAAGAGGCGCCCAAACACTTCCAGATAAGGCCAAGCATAGAAGGAAAAAAATAATTTTCTTGGAGGTTAAGACAAGGAGGCGCCACCCACTTTCCTTTTTGAAGCCCTCAATCATCTTTGGAATTATTTGGCTGGCCATATGAGTAGGGATTGATCGTACAATCCTAATTTGAAGATCCCCTCCTTTAGTCCCACATGGGAAGATGTAAAACCCTACTCTCTTGTAATGTCCTATAAATTAAAACCCCTTTGTAAGTTCTAATGAATCAGATGAGATGAATGAAACCAACTTTTTTTTTGTGAGCAAACTCTGTGTTTTCTCTCTTCCACACTTGCATCCAGGTGTTGAGCTCCGTGAGGAGTAAATCCGGTTCCCCAGGAACCTTGAGGAGGTGTGAGATCTCCAAAACCCAAACCCTAGGTTAGCCACTTCTACTCCAAACCCTAGCCGCCCACCATCCACTTCAATCCACCAAACCCTAGCCTATCCCACCTCCCACGGCCTCTCTCTCCAAGTCCAGGCCGACCACCAGCATCCAGCTACAGTCCGGATACTTCAGATCCAAAGCTCTTTCCAGAGGGAGTCGAATCAGCCTTCAAGAGAATCCGGATCTCAGCGACATCAGCCTTCAAGTTCTTCGAACTAGTAAATCCTTCCCTGAGTCTATGATCCATCACTTGTTTGTCTTCTTCCCCGATCTGAGTCCAGGAGAAGCCGACCCAGCCACGAGACCAGTATTGGAGATCCATTGCGAAGATAGCCGAATCCGAGGATCCAACAATCTGCCCGAGAGAGTTCTTCCACCCAAATTCTGTGAAGATCAGTGTCTGGTTGGTAAACCATCTCTCCTCTTTATTTCTGTCCTGTTGAAAGTTCAGAGCGAAATCCTAGATCTGGAGTTTCTCAACCCCCAGCGATCCGTTACTTCTGAACTACTCTGATAACTTAGCTTCTTCTAAATTGTGCTTTCAATCCTTACCTAGTTTCCTTCAACTTAGTTTAACTTTACTTTGAGTCAAAGCCAATTTCTAAAAATATAAAAAAAATAATAATAAAAAGAATTAATCTTAATTTTACTTCCGCATACGCTTCTTGTTCTTTGTTCTGCATCATTTTTGGTATCAGAGCTTTCGTACTGCATCAAGTAGGTTCTTCTTCGTGGACGTCGAGGGAGTCGACTGGCTTGGAGCGAACCAGACAGATCCCCAAACCGGATCTCAGTGATCGAGGCTGCCAATCAGGACGACTACGAGTAGCTTCACACCGCCCAAATCCCTTCCTTGAGGTTCTGCTATCAGAGCAAAATCTCCTCGACGCCAGGATCGACTCGTCGGCCGGGCCAGGTAGGTTCAGCTTTTTCCCCTGCATGCGGTCCCCCCCTTTTTCTTCTCTCTCTTCTCTTCTTCTTTTTCTCTTTTTTTTTTTTTGGTTTGACTTTCCGGTTCCCACATGCAAGGTTGGGCCTTCTAGAGGGTGACGCATCACCGGTCTCTAGGAAGAGGCCGCCCACCGGGGCGGTCACCGAGCCCCTTCCAAAGCGGGCTCGGGTTAAGGAGGCGTCGGTACCTGCTCCTGCTGTGCCGGCAGTCTCGAAGAAGAAAGGGGTCGTGGGAGTCCCTACCCAACGGGCAGAACCGCGGGCGGAACCCCCTCTCCCAGAGCCCGTAGAGGTCGTTCGGCCCGCTGTCGCCGCTGCTCCACTTCATTCCCCAGGCCTGGGGGTGGTCGAAGTTGATGGCTTCCCAGTCATGATGGTGCCGGCCCTCGACTGGTCTTCGGGAGTCCTGCTGAGGGAGTGGCGGACGCAGCTGCCCCCGGGGAGAGCCGGAGGGACGAGGCGAGGCACCGACTCCCATTCAAGTTAGGGCCGGAGAGTTCCCTGGCCGACAACTGCACGCTGGCCTACCAAATGATGGACTTCTCTGTCCCGCGGCACGACCGGAGAACATGGACGGATTGCCGGTCAGGCTCGTAATCGACAGCATTTTCCCCATCTGTATACGGTAGGTAGCTTCGTCCTTTCCCTCCTCCTTCTCTTTCCCCTTTTCTGAACTTCTCGGTACTTTAGATGGGTGTCGAGGCCCTCTTCATTAGAAGCTGCTACTGGAACTGGGAGCAGTCCGCGCAGCAGCAGATGGCCATGATCGCGTCGTTGAAGACTGATCTAAAGAGAAGGCTGACTCTAGGGAGGTGCTTGACCGGCGGGTTAAGGACCTCGAGAGGCAGCTCGCCGACTTCGAGGGGCGAGCGAAGGAGCTCCAGGGAAGGCTTGACTTCAAGCAGGGGGAGTCATAGAAAAAAGCCAAGGAGCTCGCCGACTCGGAGCAGAACTTGGGCTTGGTTATGGTTGAGGTAGCCCGACAGAAATAGATCGCCCGGTCTTTCCGAGCTCGACTGACGGCAGAGGAGGAGCGGTCAACCGCGGCTCAGAGGGTAGCGGATGAGGCGACCAGGGCGGTCGCAGACACCAGGCGCGAGGAAGCTGCCGCAAAGAAAGGAGCCGAGGAGGCAGTGGAGAGGTACAGGGCTTCAGAGGAGTTCCTCGTCGAAATCCAGCAGACGGCGTCGGACTCCTTCTTCAAAGGTTTCATGTACTTGCGCCGCCTAGTCGAAGAGTTCGTCTCAGCCGAAGGCCACGGCTACCTCGACTACCCTGGCACTTCAGATCAGGAGGCGGGTGCTGAGGAGGCCACGCCAGCTGAGACCAAAGCCGCGCGACCAGAGGCCCTTGGTGATGGCGATTCCCGGCCTAGCGATTCGGCTAGGAGATAGTTATTATCTGTTCCTCTTCTTTTTGTGTTTTGTATTCAATAGGGCTGCCCGGCATGTCGGGGGCCCATGATAGGATTCCTGTATTTGACACTTGATCAATGAAATGTAGATTTTTCTTGAAACTGTTCTACTCATCTGGCTCCTCCCCTCCCTCACTCCCTTTCTTTTTTTGTTTTTCTTTTTAATGTATGGGGCGATCAAGTAAGGGGGTACCCGAGGGCTGCCGAGCTTGGCGGTCTCTAGGCCGGAGATCTGAGCTCCGGTCTTGAGAAGATGTCTTGGAGCTGGGCTCAGATCAGAGATTGCTGAAAGCGACTTGGCTCGAAGTTCCCTTGGCTGGAGATCCGAGCTCCGGTCTTAAGAAGATGTCCTGGAGCTGGGCTCGGGGATGGAGATTACTGAGAGCTGCTTGGCTCAAAATTCCCTTGGTCGGAGATCTGAGCTCCGGTCTTGAGAAGATGTCCTGGAGCTGGGCTCGGGGATGGAGATTGCTAAGAGCTGCTTGGCTCGAAATGTCCTTGGCCGGAGATCTGAGCTCTGGTCTTGAGAAGATGTCCTGGAGCTGGGCTCGGGGACGGAGATTGCTGAGAGCTGTTTGGCTCGAAATTCCCTTGGTCGGAGATCTGAGCTCCGGTCTTGAGAAGATGTCCTGGAGCTGGGCTCGGGACGGAGATTGCTGAGAGCTGTAGTTTTGATGGTGCTGTATTTTCTTCTCACTCCCTTTTTCTTTCTTGCCCCACTCTTCTTTTGTTCATTTTCTTTTCATTTTATTCTTTCATCATCATCATCATTTCATCATCATCTTTTCTTTTTTTTTAGAGTAGGGAGATCAGAAGAGAGAATGCTGGCTGGACCCCCATTTTTGCTCTCTTTCTTTCCTTCCCCTCTCACCTTCTTTTCGAGAGGGGAGATCAGAGAGGAGGGCTGCCGGGCTTCCCTCTTTGTTCCCTTTCTTTCCTTCCTCTCCTGTTTTCTTTTCGAGATGGGAGATCAGGGTAGGGGGTTACCGGTCTTGGTTGCCTTGGAGCTAGGCTTGAGACCTTCCTGGATGTGGAGCTAGGCTCGGGCCCAGGGATTGCCTGAGATCTTGACTCAGGTCTTTGGCGCCTTGATCCCTTGGCATCTCGGAGCTAGGCTCGAGGTGTTGACGGGAGCTACGTGGCCTCATGATCCCTTGGCATCTTGGAGCTAAGCTCGGAGGTGTTTGGGATGGAGAGCTGCTTGGCTCGAGATTTTTTTTGACGTCCTGGAGCTGGGCTCGGGGATGCTTGGAGTTGGAGAGCTACGTGACTCAAAGTCCCTCTGGCGTCCTAGAGCTAGGCTCGGGGGTGCCGGGAAGTGGAAGCTACGTGGCTCAAGATTTCTTTGATGTCCTAGAGCTGGGCTCTGAGATGCTTGGAGTTGGAGAGCTACGTGGCTTAAAGTCCCTCTGGCATCCTGGAGCTAGGCTCGGGGGCGCCGAGAAGTGGGAGCTACGTGGCTCGAGGTTTCTTTGACGTCCTGGAGTGGGCTCGAGGATACTTGGAGTTGGAGAGCTACGTGGCTCAAAGTCCCTCTGGCATCCTGGAGCTAGGCTCGGGGTGCCGGGAAGTGGGAGCTATGTGGCTCGAGATTTCTTTGACATCCTGGAGCTAGGCTCAGCGGCGCCTTTGGCGTTCTCCTGCAAGACAGACAAACACTTGCACAGGAAAAGACCATTGTTATTTATTGTTGGGGAACCTTACATTATTGATAGTATTTCCATAAATTGCAGGCGTTCCATGTTCTGGGGAACCTGACGCCGTCGAGGTCCTCAAGATAATAGGCCCCTTGAGAGAGGGCTTCAGCCACTTTTTAGGGGCCATCCCAGTTCGGGGAGAGCTTGCCGGACTCCCTAGGCTGGGACGCTTCCGCCCGCCGCAGCACCAGGTCTCCGGGCTTGAAGGCTTTTGTCCGGACGCGGGCATTGTAGTATCGGGTGACTCTTTGTCGGTAGGCCGCCATCCGCAGGCGGGCTCTATCCCTTGCTTCCTTAAGGAGGTCTAAGTTGAGTAGGAGGTGTGCCGAGTTCCACGCTTCATCGTACTGTCGCACTCGCAGTGTAGGCACGCCGAGCTCGACGGGGATGACGACTGCTTCGGCACTGAAGACGAGGCTGAAGGGCATTTCACCGGTCACTGTCCTGGGCGTTATGTGGTAGGCCCATAGGATGCTAGGTAGCTCCTCTGCCCATAGGCCTTTAGCTTGATCCAGCCTGGTTCGAAGCCCTTGAAGGATGGTCCGGTTGGTCACCTCGGCCTCCCCGTTTGTTTGGGGATGAGCCACCGAGGTGAACCGGTATTGGATGCCATGGGCTGCGCAGAACCCTTCAAACTCGTGATTATCGAACTGTCGCCCGTTGTCGGTGATAATGCAACGGGGAAGCCCGAATCGGCAGATGACGGACTTCCAGAAGAACTGGCGGACATTGGCCTTCGCGATCCGAGCCAGCGGCTCCGCCTCGACCCACTTGGTAAAGTAGTCGATCGCCACCAGCAGGAACTTTTGCTACCCTGACGCTGGGGGGAACGGTCCCAGGATGTCCATTCCCCACTGTGCAAAGGGCCAAGGGACCGAAAGCTAGAAGATCAACACCGTCGGCTGACGCTGGATGTTGGCGTGGTGCTGGCACTTGTCACACCTTTTGACGAAGTCGGCTGCATCTTCTCTCATGGTCTCCTAGAAGTACCCCTGGCGGAGGGCTTTGTAGGCCAGTGTCCTCCCTCCCACGTGATTCCCGCAGAAGCCTTCGTGTATCTCTTGTAGCACGAGGTTGCCTCGGCGGGCCTGAGGCATCTCAAGAGTGGGTAGGAGTAAGATCGGCGATAGAGCTCACCCTCCATCAAGACGAACCGAGAGGCCTTCTTCCTGACGAGGGCGGCCCAGGGTCTCCTGGCAGGGTGCCGTCGGTGATATACTGGATGTACTTGTCCATCCAGCTTGGCTTGGGGGTGACTTGGTGCACCGTTTGGTCCCCGTAGCTGGGACTTTCGAGGTGCTCGATGTAGGCACGTCCCAGCGACGAATCCGGAAGGGTCACGAGCCTGGACAGTGCATCCGCATGCGCATTCTCTCCTCGAGGAATGTGGAAAATGTTGAAGCATCGGAGGCCTGCCGTGCTCGCCCGGACTTGTTCCAAATATTTCGCCATCTGGGCGTCCCTTGCTTCGTATTCCCCGGATACTTGCCCGGCGACCAGTTGGGAGTCAGTGAAGACTTTCAAGTCTTGCATGCCCAACTCACGGGAGACTCTCAAGCCCGCGAGGAGTGTCTCGTACTCCGCCTGGTTGTTAGTCATGATGAACTTGAAGCGGAGGGCGCATTCCACCATGACCCCATCTCCATTGGTGAGGATGAGGCCGGCCCCGCTCCCGCCAGAATTGGACGCTCCATCTACGTGAAGAATCCAGGGCTCTTCTCCTGGCTCGGGCTCTGTTGCTGTCTGCTCTGGCTCCTCGGCGAACCAGGCGCACTCGACCACGAAGTCGGCCAAGACTTGGGCCTTTTGTGACGACCTCGGGCGGTACGATATGTCAAATTTGCTGAGCAGCAGGGACCACTTAGCCAACCTTTCGGATGTTTCTGGTCGGGTGAGAATAGTCCTCAATGGCTGGTCCGTCACCGCTACTATTTGGTGCGCTTGGAAATAGGGCCTGAGGTGCTTAGAAGATATTATTAGTGAAAAAATGAGTTTTTTGGAGCGAGTATACCTGATCTCCGCGTCACGGAGGATCTTGCTGGTGTAATACACCGGCTTCTGAGATTTGTCCTCGTCTGTGCAGGCGAAAACCGAGCTGACAGCCCCCGATGTCACCGCCAGATACAGTAGGAGTTCCTCTCCCTCCTCCGGCCTGGAGAGCAGCGGAGGGGAGGCAAGGAAATTCTTCAGCTCCTCGAAGGCTGTCCTGCATTCCTCGGTCCAGTTGAAGTCGTGCATCTTGCGCAGTGCCTTGAAGAACGGCTAGCAACGGTCAGCCGATCTCAAGATGAATCTACTAAGGGCGGTGACACATCCCGTTAGTCACTGGACCTGCTTCTTGGAGGTCGGATGCTCCATGTCGGTGATGGCTTGCACCTTCTCCGGGTTTGCCTCGATCCCCCTTTGGGTGACCATAAGTCGAGAAACTTTCCTGCGGCCACCCCAAAGGCGCACTTCGTCGGGTTCAACTTCATCTGATGCTGGCGCAAGCTGTAGAAGGAATTGGCAAGATCGGCTACATGGCTTGAGCCCGGCCTGCTCATGACAAGCATGTCATCCACATACACTTGCATGTTGTGGCCAATCTGGTCCTTGAAGACCTTGCTGACCAGGCACTGATAGGTGCCCCCGCATTCTTCAAGCTAAAGGGCATCATCTTGTAGCAGTATATCCCCTGGTCAGTGACGAAGGCAGTATGCTCCTCGTCCTCCGGATGCATGCGGATTTGATTGTATCCGGAGAAAGCATCCATGAAGGAGAGCAGACGGTGGCCTGAGGTGGCGTCCACCAGCTGATCGATCTTTGATAGAGGAAAGCTGTCATTTGGGCAAGCTTTATTGAGGTCGGTGTAGTCTACACAGATCCTCCATTTACCATTATTTTTCTTGACCATCACCATATTTGCTAGCCAGCTCGGGTACTGGACCTCTCGAACGAAGCCGGCAGCCAGGAGTTTATCCACCTCCTCCTTGATGGCTGCTTGCCTCTCCGGGCAAAACTTCTCTTCTTCCGACGAACTGGCTTGTGCTTCGGGTCGAAGCTCAATTTGTGAGTAATGACGTCAGGGGGGATGGGATGCCTGGCATGTCCGCAGCCGTCCAGGCGAACACGTCCGCATTCGCCCACAAGAATCCCAGCAATTGCGTCCTCTCTTCCTCAGGCAATTGTGCTCCGATCTGAACCGTCTTTGCGGAATCGTCTCCAAGCGGATAGGAGAGTAGACGTTCGACCGGGCCTCCTCGGGGGTCTTGGGCCCTTTGGTCGAGGTCATCTACGCTAGGGTCGTCCCAAGGGGTCTTGGCCCCAGGGAGAGTCTGGAAGTAGTGCTGCACCGGTTGGGGTGCTCCTCTCATCTCTCCAACACCGTTTGGGGTTGGGAATTGCACGAGCAGCCTTTTGGTGGAGACAACAGCGTCAAGCAAGTTGAGCCCAGGTCAACCTAATATCACGTTGTAGGCGGAAGGAAGCCTCACAACGGTGAAAGTCATCATGATGGTGCTCTGCCGAGGTGGGGTTCCAGCAGTGACCGGGAGAGTGATTTCTCCTTCCACTCCCATAGAATTGCCCGTAAAATCGACAAGGGGTGTGTGCACGGGCTTAAGCCGATCGGGAGAAAGATTCATTCTGGAGAAGGCATCATAAAAAAGCACGTCTATCGAGCTTCCACTATCAACCATGATGCGCTTTACAGGATGCTTCCCGATTGTCATTTCGACGACCACGACATCATTATTTACATTTTTTCCCCCATCTTCCCCCTCCCTCATAAAGGGGAGTACATTTTCAGAGTCCTCTACCCCCCGGGCCTTCTTGGACACGCGCGCTGTTCCCTGAGAAATCATGCCCACCGGCTTCTCGGTGGGGTGGTTGTCGATGGCTGGAGCTGGCGGGAGAGCGACGAGTGCCTGGGACTCCGCTTGAGATCTGCCGCCCACAAACCTCTTTAGGTAGCCTCTTTTGATGAGCTCCTCAATCTCCCACTTGAGGTTGCGGCATTCCTAAGTATTGTGGCCGTGATCGCGGTGAAAACGACAGTACTTCATCTTGTCACGGCCAACGAAGGGCTTCAATGGAGGTGGGTGTCTCAAGTAGTCCTCGCCCTCGATCTCCATAAGAATTTTAGTCCTTGGGGCGAGGAGAGGGGTGTAGTTTTCCTCAGGGACAAGGGTCCCCCTCGGTCTCGGCCGATTCCTCTAGGAGCTCTGATCCTGAGGTGCTGGCTTCCGGGCCCCGGACACTTCGGCAGGGGCCGGCTTCTTCTGAGGTCCTCCGTCGAGCTCCCGCCTTGCACGGTCCACCTCCTCGGCGTGGATGTACTTTTGGACCCGGAGAAGGAGCTTGGCGTAGGTCTTGGGGGGCTTCTTGTCCAGCAAGTAGGTCAGGCGGGAGGTCCTGAGCCCTCGCTTGAGTGCCAGCATAGCCACTGGCTCTTCAAGATTGTAAATCTCTAGTACGGTGGCCTTGAAGCGGGCCACGTAGTCCCGTAGGGGCTCGCTCTCCTGTTGCCGGATGGAGAAAAGACTGTCTGCCTCTCGTGGCAACTTTCTACAAGCATCGAAGTAAGCCACGAACTTCTGCCCTAGCTGGGCAAAGAAGGTGATGCTCTCCGGCTCCAGACGGGTGAACCACACCCGGGCTGCCTTCCGAAGAGTAGCAGGAAAGGCGACGCAGAGGAGAGCGTCAGCGGCCCCCTGGACCCTCATGAGAGTCCGGTAGCTTTCCAGGTGGTCCAGGGGGTCGGTGGTCCCGTCGTAGGGATCCACCTGCGGCATCCAAAACCAGTGTGGGATCGGCTCTGCCTGAATTTCTTGGAAGAATGGGGGACGGGCATCGTAGCCTGCTGGCTCGCTAGCGGAGCCCAGCATGCTGGCGAACCGGCGATCAAACTTCGCCAGCTTGTGCTCATGTTTCTCCAGGCACCTGCCCGTCGCGCGCCTAGCGGCTTCATTAGTGGACCCCTCCGTCGAAGGAGACGGAGAAAGTGACATGGACGCATGGCACCCGTGGTGGAGGGTCTTACTTTTCTTGCCTCGACGGGGTCTGAGCATCTCCCGCTCGAGGTTTGGTGAACGGCTTACTCTGTCGGCTGAGCCGGCTCGTTGTCTCTTCGCCGGAGCTTGATGGCTGCTCGGTTGTCTATGGTAGCCCGCTGCTGCGACGGCCTTCCTTGAAAGGAGCACAGGTTGTCGCGGGGAGCTGCGACGTTGGCCGCTGGGGTCCTGGGCTGTTGGTGGGTTTCCATGGATCGGTGCTGGTGCTGAAGCTGGCGCACCGCCATGGCAAGGACTTGCATCTACTGGACAAGTGCGGCCAACTGGGCTTCTGGTGGAGGTGGGTGGACCAGAGCGGGTGGCTCCACTTCTTGGCGGTGCGAGTTTCCCTAAGAGGGGGAGTCCCCTGCACGACTGGTGGAAGCCTCCCTTGCTCTTGTCGTCACCATGTTTCCACCTGGCTTGCTTGTGGTGAAATGAAGGGCTTACTTGATTGTTCTGCCCCCCCTTCCTGGTGCACCAAACTGTTACCGCCAAGACCATCGTGGCCCGTAGCTGCTCCGTCGGAGCGCGCTCCTCTCGCCACCTGCCGGTCTTCCGCTCTTGGTCCTGTAAAACAGGGGTCAGAGACCTGGGCTGGGGTTTCCGACTGGGGCACTCCGACGATCAAGTCAGTGACGATCCAGGGGAATAGGTCCTCTTGGTCGGGCCCCTCTTGATGGACTCTGCATTAGGAGGGATGTGGAGTATGTTTCTTTTTTTTTGGAGGAAGAGAAAAGTAGCAGGGGGAGAGTGATCGAGGGGACAGAGGGGTTCTCTGTTCCTCGGGCTTCTCCTTATCCCCCAACAGCTTTCCTTCTATCGTGGTGTTGGTGGTGGTGCTCTGCTCTCTCGGTTGAGCTTGCGCTTGTGTTGTTTTCTTTTTGTTTGTTGTGTTTCTCTTGTTTGTTACCTCCTCCCCCTTGGGGGGTGCCGATCATTCTTTGTAGTCGAAGATTGGCCGTTGGGGGCTCGCCTCGAGATCTCTGTTGGGTTGGCAGGTGCATTGGGCTGGATTCCGTGTCATGAACGGGACGTCTTTCCTGACAGGCGGAAGGGGAAGCTCCCATTCCTTCTGACATTCTCTCTGGCTGCTCCATTTCGAGAATTTTGGCAGCATCTCGATCCGGGAGCCGCCGCCCTAGGGGTGCGTGCTCTCTGGTCGGCCCATGTCCTGGAAGTACGGCCGGACAGGTAGTTATGGTGGCATGGGGGGCACCGTTCCATGGTCCTCGGGTGGCTCGCCGGTGTCTCGGGACTGCAGGGTCGGCTCCGACCTGGGCGCTCCGGGCTTGCGGGGACGGCCAGGTGAAGGAGGGCGAAGCACGGGCTCGGTCTAGAGGGCGCGTGCTCAGAGAGGCTCGACCTCGGCAGGTGAGCTCGTGGCTCGACCTTGACCGCGGGCACTAACCTCCGAGGATCTCCTCCGGAGGGCGGATATTGGCGGACCCGGTCCAGAGGGCGCGCGCTCGGAGAGGCTCGACCTCGGTGGGTGATCTCTTGGCTCGACCTCGACCGCGGGGCTTTAACCTCCGAGGGTCTCCTCTGGAGGGCAGATGTTGGCGGACCTGGTCCAGAGGGCGCGCACTCGGAGAGGCTCGACCTCGACGGGTGAGCTCTTGGCTCGACCTCGACCGCGGGGTACTAACCTCCGAGGGTCTCCTCTGGAGGGCAGATGTCGGCGGACCCGATCCAAAGGGTGCGCACTCAGAGAGGCTCAACCTCGACGGGTGAGCTCTTGGCTCGACCTCAACTACGGGGCACTAACCTCCGAGGATCTCCTCTGGAGGGCAGATATCGGCTCCGACCTAGTCGCCGAGCTCACGAGCTCGACCTGGCGGAGGACTGAGCTCAATTTGCGGTGTTGGAGGAGCTCGGCCCGGCTCGGCAAGGTGCTCTGGGCTGAGCTGTCGCCTTGGTGTCCGGCGTGGCAGTCTCCCTTAACGTGGCGCCTGTCCGCCATCCACGTCAGCGGTCTTGCCGCATCAATTATCACCAACCAACATAGCTCCTAGATTATTTTATTATTATTATTTTTATTTTACTTCGAATTTTTTAGCCGAAATATGTCCAAAACGAGGTTCGAATCTCTGCCAGCTGGTTATGAGAAAAGTCTCACAGCAAACTGTGCCACGCGTCAGTGATAGTAATGGATTTGATATAGTACAACGACCTCTTTATATTTTATCAGATTTATTTTAATTTAAATAATTTATTTTTAAAAAATAATGATAAAATATTATAGAATATATGAAGAGAGAGGATTAAAGCAAATTAAAGTTGACCAAAAAAAGTAGAAAGCTTGTAAAAATAAAATAAAAAATCAAAATTATAGCACCAGTTACATAAAATCTTAAATATTATTTACTATATTATATATTTATATATAATTAATATATTTTTCTCTGTTAAACATAATATTTGCATAAAACTTGTATCAATATATTTAAAATAGTTGAAAAATAAAATATTCCTAAGTATCCACGCATCACTTTCATGTATATCAACCGGAATTCTTTTGAGTGCACGGTAATAAAAATGGCAACCCAGATACCTATATTATTTGCCTCTCAAAAAAATGTTTGATTATTATGGCTCCATATCCCATCAAAAAGGTCGTAATGTTGTGAAAAAAAGAAGTACCGTATCTCTCTGAATGCTCCCTTAAATGCAGGTCACTATTATAGTAAAATTTTTTTCAATAATAAGATGATCAACTGGTAAAATTCTTTATATATAAACGATCTCGGTACATGCAATATGAAGCCCTATCATAGAAATCGTCGATTCAAAGAGATAACTCATAATCGCCACTAGCTCAAAGCCAAGTCCTCATATAACAAAGCTAGTGCCACTTCATCTATCTTTGATACTATCATCGAAATTGATCTTAAAGTACATCGAAGATAGGGGCTCTCAGTAAATAGACACCCATCGGGTTATTATAAGAGCTAGCTAAGTGTCCCAGGTCTTTGCAGGCCTCATGGTCACTTTAATCAGCTCCGCTGCATGTGTAAGTGCTCTCTCCAAAATAAGTTTTGTTGAGCATCTCCTAAACTCTAAAGCAAAGCTATTCCTTAATAGCTATATATGATGTGTAATATAGGTTGCTTAGATACCGCCTACCGTGGTCATCTTGCCTTTGATGCTCCACCTCAAAAGCTCTAGAAATGCTTGCACTATAGCAATAGACTAGATAAACAATTGATGCAATCTTGCAATGTATCACACCTATCTAGCCCTCATGCACATAAAGAGCACATGCTCGACTGTCTCATCCTCTAGTCTACAAGATGGGTAGATCAACTTAAGGTTCATACCTCTCCCTTAGGATAGACCTAGTTGGAAGCTATTCCCAGGCCACCTTTCAAAGAAAGAGAATCATCCTCAAATGTACTTTAGTCCTCTAGATCCACCTAGCATCCAGGCTTCTAAATAGCTTTAGGCATGTGTAAATGATTCGGTTAACTAAAAATCAAACTTAACCATTAATTATTTTAATATTTAGTTTGGTTTTTCTTCTAAAAATTTTGGTTTCGATTTAAAATAGAATCAATTTTTTTAATCGATTTAGCTTTCGATATTTAATTTGATAACTTCAATTAACCAAAAATTAAAATTATAAAATATAATTAAAATCTATTTTTTTTTTCTTTTCTAAATTTATGATAGATATTATATTGGTAGATTGTAAAAACTTGAGATAATTTTATCAAATTAAATTTTTTGAATGATTTATTGTTGATTTAAATTTGAATAAAAATGCTAAGTTTAGGTGTAATTCTATAATTAAAATAATGAAATTACTAAAGAATTTCATAAGTTCAAGCCAAAACTAATATTCTAGCACAAAGAAGTTTAAAATTAAATTACCGAACCAAACTGAACTAAAATTATTTTAATTTGATTTGTTTAGTTTTTAGACTACTTCGGTTCGATTTTTGGTTTTGCTTAATACAAATTTAGAAGTTTAGTTTTTCAAAGCTTCAATTTGGTTTGAATCGGAAAAAATAAATGCACACCTGTAGATGGCTCCCTTCAGTGCATGTAATAGATGTTAGCTATCATTGCTCTCAGAGTACAAAAGAATTTCTAAACCCTAACATCGTGACTGCTATGTATAGGAATCACCATAGACCTGGACATGCTCACCTGATAGTTCTCCAAAGACATGGGTCATAGCTACTAGGTCCCAACCCTTATCATTTGGATGAAAAAGATCAAAATTTCTCATAGAGTATGTCATCTTAAAGCTAATGAAAATCAGCCATCGACTTAAGGATATATTATCAATCTACAAGTATGAAGTAGTCTAATCAGAGAAAAGAAAGATTTCCTTCAACTTGCTCTACTCAAATCTCACAAAAAATCAAAAAAAAAGAGAATATTTAAAGATAAAAGTCAAGTCCCTTTACCTTCTCTTTATTTTTTATTAATTAAAAAAATAAGGTACATACCCTCTATTTATAGTCATGAGGTCCGTCCTTACACACTTCGGGTCAGATTCCTCTTCCTAGCTTAAAGATAAACATTTGTCTATAAGCAAATTAGATCAAATTGAACTAATTAATTATAGTGAGACTCTTTTACCTAAAGTAAATGATTTAGTAGAAATAATCTAAAAAAGTTAAAACTCTTTAGAAGATAAATGTTGACTTCTATATCAACTATACCTTCTATCGCTCTACCAGATTCTTCTTGAATTGAAAGTTATTCTCGATCAAAGTCTTATGTAAAAGAAAAAAAAACTTTCAAGTTGATTGACTTGTTTCGGGGTCCAAATGAAGAAATTTTGGCTTGATCAGTAAGGATGCTACCTTGTTAAAGGGATTGGGTCATGATGTGGTGAGACCGCTGACGTGGGGAGCTGACATGTGCCACGTCAAAGGAGGCCACTGCGTCAGATGCCAAGTCAACTCTTTAGCCCGGACCGCTCCGCCGAGCTGAGCTGAGCTCCCTCAAGACAATGAGCCAAGCTCCGTCCTCTGCCAGGTCGGTCCCGCGAGTTTAGGATGCCTAGGCTGGAGCCGCACTCTGCCCTCCAGAGCGAGACCCTCGAAGGTTGAGCCCTGTGGTCGGAGTCAAGCTCAGCCCTCCTCCATCACGTGGAGCCTCTCCGAGAGCATGTCCTCTGGACTGGGCCCGTACTCTGCCCTCCGAAGCGAGACCCTCGGAGGTTGAGCCCTGTGGTCGGAGCGAGCTCAGCCCTCCTTCGCCACGTGGAGCCTCTCCGAGCGCGAGCTCTTTGGATCGGGCCCGCACTCTGCCCTCCGGAGCGAGACCCTCGGAGGTTGAGCCCTGTGGTCAGAGTCGAGCTCAGCCCTCCTCCGCCACGTGGAGCCTCTCTGAGTGCAAGCCCTCTAGACCGGGCCCGCACTCCGCCCTCCAGAGCGAGACCCTTGGAGGTTGAGCCCTGTGGTTGGGTCGAGCTCAGCCCTCCTCTGCCACGTGGAGCCTCTTCGAGCGTGAGCCCTGTGGACCGGGCTTGCACTCTGCCCTCCAGAGTAAGACCCTTGGAGGTTGAGCCCTGTGGTCAGAGTCGAGCTCAGCCCTCCTCCGCTATGTGGAGCCTCTCCGAGCGCGAGCCCTCTAGACCGGGCCCGTACTTTGCCCTCTAGAGTGAGACCCTCGGAGGTTAAGCCCTGTGGTCAGAGTCGAGCTCAGCCCTCCGCTACGTGGAGCCTCTCTGAGCGCGAGCCCTCTAGACCGGGCCCGCACTCTGCCCTCCAGAGCGAGACCCTCGGAGGTTGAGCCCTGTGGTCGGAGTCGAGCTCAGCCCTCCTCCGCCATGTGGAGCCTCTCCGAGCGCGAGCCCTTTGGACCGGGCCCGCACTCTGCCCTCCGGAGCGAGACCCTCGGAGGTTGAGCCCTATGGATGGAGTTGAGCTTAGCCCTCCTCTGCCACGTGGAGCCTCTCCGAGCGCGAGCCCTCCAGACCTGGCCCACACTTTGCCCTTCAGAGCGAGACCCTCGAAGGTTGAGCCCTATGGACGGAGTCGAGCTCAGCCCTCCTCCGCCACGTGGAGCCTCTCCGAGTACGAGCCCTCTGGACCGGGCCCGCACTCTATACCCTCCTCCATCGAGGTGACCTCGCAAGCTCAGAGCGTCTGGGTCGGAGCAAGCTCTGCCATCCTAAGACGCCGGCGAGCTGCCCAAGGACTATGGAGCGGCGCCCCCCATACCGTAATAACTGTCTGTCCATCCTACTTCCAGGAGGATGGGCCAGTCAGAGAGCACGAACCCCTAGGGCGGCGACCCCCAAATCGAGGCTCTGCCAGGCTTCCCGGAATGGAACGACCGGAGAAGATGTCAGAATGAATGGAAGCTTCCCCTACCGTATGTCAGGAAAGACATCCCGTCCACGGCACGAAATCCCGTCGCACATGCTTGCCAGCCCAGCGAGAATCCTGAGGCAAGCATCCAACGGCCATTTTTTCAACTACAAAGAATGATCGACACCCCCAGAGGGGGAAAGATAACAACAATACAATACCAACACAAGTGCAAGCTCGATCAAGAGGGCAAAGCACCACCATCACCACGACTGAAGGAAAATGAGGGAAACAAGGAGAGGTGGTAGAACAGGGAACCCCTCTATCCCTGCCGTTATTCTCCCCCTGCTACATTTTTGTCTTCATTCACACACCATTTACTCCTCCTAGCACGGAGTCCATTGAGAGGGGCCCGACTGGGAGGATCTGTTTTCCTGGATCGTCACTGACTTGATCGTCGGAGTGTACCCGTCGGAAACCCCGGCCCGGGTTACTAACCCCTGTTTCACAGGTCCAGGACCAGAGGACCTCCAGGCAGCAGCGAAGAGAGCGCACTCCGGCACCGGCAGTAGCTACGGGCCATGGCAATCTTGGCGGCAACAGATTGGCGCACCAGGTAGGGGGGGCAGCCGACAGCGACATTGTGAGCGGTCTTTGATCCAAGTCGAGCCCACCATCTCTTTGCAGATTGATACTCCACGGAAGGATGGTGATGACAAGGGCAAGGGAGGCCTCCACCAGTCGTGCGGGGGACTCCCCTTCCCGGGGGAACCTGCACCGCCAAGAGACGGAGCCACCCATTTCGGTTCAACCACCTCCGTCGGAATCTCAACTGGCTGTACTCACCCAGCAGATGCAAGTCCTTGTCACTGCGGTGCGCCAGCTTCAGCACTGGCCCTTGGCTACCCACCAGTAGCCAGGGACTCTGGCGGCCCACGCCGCAGCTCCACGCGATAGCCTGCACTCCTTCCAAGAAAGGCCATCGCAGCCATGGGCCACCACTGACAACCGGGGTAGCCATCAAGCTTCGGCGAAAAGATAATGAGCTGCCTCTGCCGATAGAGAGAGCCGCTCACCAAACCTCGGGCGGGAGGTGCCCAGACCCTACCGAGGCAGAAGAAGCAAGACCTCCCACCACGGGTGCCATGGACCCATGTCACCTTCTCCATCTCCTTCGGCGGAGGGGTCTACTGATGAAGCCGTCAGGCGCGCGTTGGAGAAGCGCCTGGAAGAACATGAGCGCAAGCTAGCAAAGTTTTCTCGCCGGTTTGCCAACATGCAGGGCTCCGCTAGTGAGCCAGCGGGCTACGACGCTCGTCCCCCATTCTCTCAAGAAATCCAAGCGAAGCCGATTCCGCATCGATTTCGGATGCTGCAGGTGGATCCTTACGATGGGACCACCGACCCCCTGGACCACCAGGAAAGCTATCGGACCCTCATGAGGGTCTAAGGGGCCACCGACGCTCTTCTCTACGTCGCTTTTCCCGCTACTTCTGGAAAGCAGCCCGGGTGTGGTTCACCCATTTGGAGCCGGAGAGTATCGGCTCTTTTGCCCAGCTAGGGCAGAAGTTCGTAGCTCACTTTGATGCCTGCAGGAAGCTACCACGAGAGGCAGACATCCTCTTCTCCATCCGGCAGCAAGACCGCGAACCCCTGCGGGACTATGTGGCCCATTTCAAGGCCGCCGCGATGGAGATCTATAGTCTTGATGAGCCAGTTGCCATGCTGGTGCTGAAGCGAGGGCTCAGGACCTCCCGCCTGACCTGCTCGTTGGACAAGAAGTCCCCCAAGACTTACTCCGAGCTCCTTCTCCGGGTCTAAAAGTATATCCATGCCGAGGAGGCGGATCGTACGAGGCGAGAGCTCGATGGAGGGCCACTGAAGAAGCCGGCCCCCACCGAGATGCCCGGGGCCCGAAAGCCAGCACCCCAGGCTCTAAGCTCCCGAAGGGATCGGCCAAGATCGAGAGGGGCTCCCATTCCCGAGGAGGGTTACACCCCTCTCCTCGCCATGAGGACCAAAATTCTTATGGAGATCAAAGGCGAGGATTACCTGAGACGCCCGCCTCCGCTAAAGTCCTCCACCAGCCATGACAAGATAAAGTACTGTCGCTTTCACCGCGACCACGGCCACGACATCGAGGAATGCCACAACTTTAAGTGGGAGATTGAGGAACTCATCAAGAGAGGCTACCTCAAAAGATTTGTGGGGGCAGACCTCAAGTGGAGTCTCAAGCGCTCGTCACTCTCCTGCCAGCTCCAACCATCGACAACCGTCCTACCGAGAAGCTGGTGGGCATGATCTCCTGGGGAGCTACGCGCGCGTCCAAGAGGACCCGGGGGGCAGGGAATCCTGAGAATGTACTCCCCTTTATGAGGAAAGGGAAAGACGGGAAAAAAAATATAAATAATGATGCCGTGGTCATCGAGATGATGATCGCGAAGCACCCTGTAAAACGCATCATGGTTGATAGTGGAAGCTCCACAGACGTACTTTTTTATGATGCCTTCTCCAGGATGAATCTTTCTCTTGATCAGCTTAGGCATGTGCATGCACCCCTTGTTGATTTCATAGGTGATTCCGTAAGGGTAGAAGGAGAAATCACTCTTCCGGTCATGACCGGGACCTTACCTCGGCAGAGCACCGTCATGATGACTTTCATAGTTGTATGGCTCCCTTCCGCCTACAACGTGATCTTGGGTCGGCTCGGGCTCAACTTGCTTGACGCCGTTGTTTATACCAAGAGGCTACTTGTATAGTTCCCTACGGTATCAGGAAAATAAGGGGAGCACCCTAGCCGGTGTAGCATTGCTTCCAAACCCTCCCTGGGACCAAGGTCCTCGAGGACGACCCCAGTATAGATGACCTCGACCAAAGGGCCCAAGACCCCAGGAGAGGCCCGGTCGAGCGTCTACTTTCCTACCCACTCAGAGATGATCCCGCGAAGATGGTGTAGATCGGAGCCCAGCTACCCGAGGAGGAGAGGGCCCAACTGCTAGGGTTCCTGCGGGCGAACATAGATGTGTTCGCCTGGACTGTGGCGGAAATACCAAGTATCCCTCCTGACATCATTACTCATAAATTGAGTGTTGACCCGAAGCACAAACCAGTTTGATAGAAGAAGAGAAGTTTCATCCCGGAGAGACAAGTAGCTATCAAGGAAGAAGTTGATAAACTCTTGGCTGCTGGTTTCATTCGGGAGGTCCAGTATCCGAGCTGGCTGGCGAATGTGGTCATGGTAAGGAAGAACAATGGCAAGTGGAGGATCTGCGTAGAATACACCAACCTCAATAAAGCTTGCCTGAAGGACAGTTTCTCCCTACCGAAAATCGACCAGCTGGTGGACGCCACCTCTAGCCACAGGCTACTCTCCTTCATGGATGCGTTCTCCGGGTATAACCAGATCCACATGCATCCAGAAGACGAGGAGCACACCACCTTCATCACCGACCAAGGGACATACTGCTACAGGATTATTCCTTTTGGTCTGAAGAACGTAGGAGCCACCTATCAGCGCCTGGTCAGTAAGGTCTTCAAGGACCAAATTGGCCGCAACATGCAAGTATATGTGGATGACATGCTCGTCATGAGTAGGCCGAGCTCGAGCCACGTCGCCGACCTCGCCAAATCCTTCCATAACCTGCGACAACATCAGATGAAGCTGAACCCAGCGAAGTGCGCTTTCGAAGTGGCGGCAGGAAAATTCCTCGGCTTCATGGTCACCCAGAGGGGCATCGAAGCGAACCCGAAAAAGGTTCAGGCCATCATCGACATGGAGCACCCAACCTCCAAGAAGCAGGTTCAGCGCCTGACGGGGCAAATCGCTGCCCTCAGCAGATTCATCTCAAGGTCGGCCGACCGTTGCCTTCCATTTTTCAAGGCGCTGTGCAAGATGCATGACTTCACCTGGACAGAGGAGTGCAGAACAGCCTTCGAGGAGCTGAAGAATTTCCTCGCCTCTCCCCCGTTGCTCTCCATGCCGGAGGAGGGGGAAGAGCTTCTGCTGTACTTGGCGATTACACCGGGAGTTGTCAGCTTGGTTCTCCTCCGTGCAGACGAGGACAAATCTCAAAAGCCGGTATACTACACCAGCAAAATCCTCCACGATGCGGAGATCAGGTATACTCGCTCCGAGAAACTCATTTTTGTACTAATAATGTCTACTAAGCATCTTAGGCCCTACTTTTAAGCACACCCAATAGTGGTCGTGACAGACCAGTCGCTGAGGGCCATACTCAGCCAACCCGAGACTTCCGAAAGATTAGCTAAGTGGTCCCTGCTGCTCAGCGAATTCGACATAGTGTACCGACCGAGGTCCTCACAGAATGTCCAAGTCCTAGTTGACTTCGTGGTTGAGTGTACCGGGTTTGCTGAAGAGCCAGAGCAGATAATAACGGAGCCCGGGCCAGGAGAAGAGCCTTGGATCCTCCACGTGGACGGAGCATCCAATTATGGCAGGAGCGGAGCAGGCCTCATTCTCACTAACAGCGATGGAGTTGTGGCGGAATGTGCCTTCCGCTTCAAGTTCACCGTGACCAACAACCAAGCGGAGTACGAGGCACTCCTCGCGGGCCTAAGAGTCTCCCACGAGTTGGGTGTGCAGGACTTAAAAGTCTTCACCGACTCCCAGCTGGTTGCCGGACAAGTCTCCAGAGAATATGAAGCAAGGGACACTCAGATGATGAAGTACCTGGAGCAGGTCCGCGTAAGCACGACAGGCCTTCGATGCTTTAGCATCTTCCACATCCCCCGAGGGGAGAATGCACATGCGGATGCGCTGTCTAGGCTTGCAACCTTGCCAAACTCGTCGCTGGGACGCGCCTACATCGAGTACCTTGAAAGTCCCAGCTACGAGAGCTTAGCGGGGGTGCATCAAGTCAACCCCGAGCCGAGCTGGATGGACAAGTACATCTGGTACATCACTGACGGCTCCCTGCCCGAAGACCGCGTAGAAGCTGCCCTCATCAAAAAGAAGGCCTCCCGAATCGTTCTGATGGAGGACTAGCTCTATCACCGATCCTACTCCTATCCACTCCTAAAATGCTTCATGCCCGCCGAGGCAACCTTTGTGCTCCAAGAGATACACGAAGGCCTTTGCGGGAACCACGTGGGAGGGAGAACGCTGGCTTATAAGGCCCTTCACCAGGGGTGCTTCTGGGAGACCATGAGGGAGGACGCCGCCGACTTCATTAAAAGGTGTGACAAGTGCCAGCGCCACGCGAATATATAGTGTCAGCCGGTGGCGCCGATCTCCCAACTCTCAGCCCCTTGGCCTTTTGCCCAGTGGGGAATGGATATTTTGGGACCGTTTCCCCAGCACTAGGGCAGCGAAGATTCCTACTGGTGGCGATCGACTACTTTACTAAGTGGGTCGAGGCAGAGCCGCTAGCCCGGATCGCGGAAGCCAATGTCCGCCAGTTCTTTTGGAAGTCAATCATTTGCCACTTCGGACTCCCCCATTGTATCATCACTGATAACGGGTGACAGTTAGACAATCGTGAGTTCGAAGGGTTCTGTGCCTAGCACGGCATCCAACATCGATTCACCTCAGTGGCCCACCCTCAAACAAATGGAGAAGCCGAGGTGACCAACCGGACCATCCTTCAAGGACTTAGAACTAGGCTGGATCAAGCGGGCAAGTGGGCAGAAGAACTTCCAAGCGTCCTGTGGGCCTACCATACAACAACCAGGATGGCGACCAACGAGATGCCCTTCAATCTTGTTTTCGGCATCGAAGCGGTCATCTCGGTCGAGCTCGGTGTGCCCATGTTATGGGTGCAGCAGTACAATGAGGCATGGAATTCGACACACCTCTTGCTCAACCTGGACCTCCTCGAAGAAGCAAGGGATAAAGCCCGGCTACGAATGGTAGCCTACCGGCAATGAGTAACCCGATATTACAATGCCCGGGTCAGGCCGAAAGCTTTCAAGCCCGGAGACTTGGTGCTATGGCGGGCAGAGGCGTCTCAGCCCAGGGAGTGCGGCAAGCTTTCATCGAACTGGGAGGGCCCCTACAAAGTAGCTGAAGCCCTCTCACAAGGGACCTATTACCTCGAAGATCATGGCGGTGTCAAGTTTCCTCGAACGTGGAATGCCTGCAACTTGCGAAAATACTATCAATGATGTAAGGTTTCCCAGCAATAACAATAATAATGGTTTTTCCTTGCACAAGTTTTTATTTTTTGCAGGAGAGCCTCATCAACGTCCCCGAGCCCAGCTCCAGGATGCCAATCCAAGACTGGAGCTCAGATCTTCGACCAAGGGATTTTCGAGCCACGCAGCTCCTAAGTATCAACGTTCCCGAGCCCAGCTCCACGATGCCAACCCAAGACCGGAGCTCAGATCTCCGGCCAAGGGATTTTCGAGCGACGCAGCTCTCAAGCATCAACGTCCCCGAGCCCAGCTGCAGGACGCCAACCCAAGACCGGAGCTCAGATCTCCGGCTAAGGGATTTTCGAGCCATGCAGCTCTCAAGCATCAACGTCCCCGAGCCGAGCTCCAGGATGCCAACCCAAGACCGGAGCTCAGATCTCCGGCCAAGGGATTTTCGAGCCACGCAGCTCCCAAGCATCAACGTCCCCGAGCCCAGCTCCAGGATGCCAACTCAAGACCGGAGCTCAGATCTCCGGCTAAGGAATTTTCGAGCCAAGTAGCTCCTATCAACGCCTCGAGCCTAGCTCCAAGGTGTCGAAGACCTGAGCATGACCCTTAGGCAGTCTCTAGATCGGGACCCAGTATCCCGGCCAGGAAGGCCTCGAGCCTAGCTCCAAGGCATCCAAGACCTGAGACCAACTCTCAAGCACCTTGGACCGGGGCCCAGCTCCCCGGCCAAGGAATTACCGAGCCCGGCAGCTCGCAACTGCCAGAACCTTGCACCTGACTTGCCAACGCTGAAGCCCGGTGATTCAACCCCAGGCGAGGTGAAACCCTCCTCTCTGATCTCCCCACTCATCAAAAAAAAAAGAGAAAAAAGGGGGAGAAGAAGAAGAAAATGATGAAGTCGCTCACCGTGTAGAGATGGGGGAAGATGTTATCAATTACATCTCCCGGCCACAGCCCGGCCATCTCCTGCCGATCACATGGTTGGATGGAGAAATCCATCATGCGAGCGGCTAGGGCATGGTTGTCAAGCAAGGAGCTCTCCGACCCCAGCTTGACAGGAGACGACGCCTCGCCTCGTCTCTCCAGCTCTCTCGGGGAGCGGCTGCGCCCATCCTCCCGGTGGCGGGACCCCAAGGACCGGTCGGGGATCCGGCACCATCGCAACCTGAGCCTTCATTGCAGGAGGAGCTCCAGTACGGGCCTCTCCCCCCTCGACCTAAATTATCATCGGACTCGAGGAGCGGGAGGGCGCGGTAGCAGTAGCAACACCAGCTCGGGCGACCACCTCGGGCTCCAAAGCAGGGACCTCGGTCTGTGGCCTCGTCCGCCCTTCGACTCCTTGAACCACCCGCTGACTCAGTCCTGGTGTCGCGGATGGCACGGGAGCTTCCTCAGCCTCCCTCCTCCTCAAGGCGACTGGCACGGCGGGGGCAGCTATCGATACACCCTCGACCCGGGCCCGCCTCGGGGGAGGCTCATCGGCCATCCCGGTGGGCGGCCTCTTCTTGGTAATCGACAGCAGGTCGCTCTCCGAGAAGATCATCCCCGCAGACAGATTAACCACGGGTCATAAGCCAAGAAAGTTAGCCCAAAATGAAAAGAAGAGAAAACATATATGGATGAAAGAAAGACTTATGCTGGACTCACCTGACCCCCTTGTCGGGTTGACCCTGGCATCAAAGAGGTTCTGCTCCGACAGCATGACCTCGAGAGAAGGGATTTGGGCTGTGCGAAGCTGCTTATAGTCATCTTGGTCAGCTGCATCGACTACGGAGATTCGGTTGGAGGACTGGTCCGGATCACTCCAAGCACAGTCGGCTCCCTCGACGGCTGCGAAGAAGAATTTGCTCTTCCATCTCTTGATGGAAGAGGGGAGCTCGAATCTAATGCCCTTTGGGTGAGAGGACAAGGACCACCACCCGTCCTCAATCATGTGGCATTTCAGGATAAAGAATGCCTTGAACAAGGAGAACCGGGTGACAAACCCGTGGACATGGCAGAGGACAATGAAAGAAGATAGTCCTAATGGCGTTAGGGACTAGCTGAGCGGGGACCAGGCGGTAATTGCTCAGCACGGACATGAAGAAGGGGTGGAAGGAAAAATGAAGCCCTCCCGAGATGGTCTCCTCGTAGAAGGCAATCCGGCTCGGGCCACTTAAAGTGACCCTATCCTCGGGGCGAGGGACTAGAAGCCGGACAGAGTGTGGGATGCCATAGACATCTCGAATGGTCCCCAGCTCTGCAGAGGAAATCGTCGAGGCGATCCCACCCGGACCTGTTGACCGAATAGACTCAGAAACTGGTTCGGGTGGGGGAGGAAGGCGGGAAGAATGAGAAGAAGTAGCCCCCGGCTCCCTAATGGACACGGAGCGGACTGGAAGGACCGGTCTCCTACTAAACTCAAACCTCGCCCCCTCCGACTCCTCATCGGAGGAGGAAGACACTAGCCCCTGTACAGAAGGATCGGGACGAGACATCTTACAAAAAGAATCCAAGGAAGAAGAAGAAGAGGACCGACCTGGTTCCTTAGAGGGGAGAAGGGCGGAAGCGGATCGCGGAGAAAGAAGGGTCCAAGCACTGCAGCGGGCGTGAAGGATTTGAGAGACATCATAGATTTTGAAAAACTATCCTTTTTTTAAAAAAATATCAAAATTAGATACTGTATGACTAAGTTACGATCTCTAAAAGTTTTAGCTTATGAATCGGCTCTTAATATGGTAGATCTTACTCCAAAATCCTGTCCAGCCCTACCCGTAGTAGCCAAAATGGTCCATATCAGTTTGGTGATTTTCCTAGATTAGATAGGAGATTCATAAATCATCTGAAACTCGGGAGCCATCTCATCTAATCAATCACATTCGGAGCTTGAGTACATATCTCTCTCCATAAAGTAGAGCTACTCCAATTAATCAAGATTTCCTCACCAATAAGCCACAGGCCATACTTGGCCCTCATCATCACACTCTAAAGGTTATCTAGGCCAAGCAACAACCTAGTTGCATGTCGGGCAATCAAGGTCCCTCTCCTCATGACTAAGGACTGGATACTAAGTTTACCATCCCTCAATGGTTGGCATACCATATCCCAGGCCAAAAGGTATAGACCACTACCTCTAGGATGCGAGCTCCACAAAAAGCTCAAAAAATGTTTCTCAAGTCTCACCACCAAGTTCTTAGGCATTACTGTGTTCGAAAGTAAATAAATAAACATAGAACTGAGAACTGACTTTACCAAGATGATCCTGCCCATCATGAAAAGGGCTCTAGCCTACCAAACATCTTACTACTCTTGAATTTCATGTTCTACAGTACCACATTCTAACCTTCTTGGTTTGCACCCAATGATAGCGACTCTTAGATACTATAATGTCCCAACATGCTCTACAATCCCAAGTCTATTTTTGATCATCTATTGCAACTAAGATCGAGTCTTTGGGCTAAAATATACTGCCAACTTGAGAATATTGAGTCTGGCCCAAAGGAATCTGGAATTGATGTAGTCATCTTTTTCCCCTTCACTTCCACCTGACATGCCCTAGGTTGCCGAAGCTTGGTGGTGACCAATCATGAGCTTAGCCATGGCCAGATCTCCTATACAATCCATCATCCCTAAGGTCCTCAGCACTTCGATTCACCCCTTTCTCCATCACCATTAGCTCCATGGCCGACGGACCATTTCCTCCCACCACATATCAATGAAGTTATCTGACTATAGGGGGTAGTCGCTCCCCCTTTAACAAAGCTCAGTACGAAAAAATTTATATCCATCATCAGAGTGGCTAATCGGGCTATACTAATAACACACCATTAAAATATTTTTATAAATGAAAGTTTGCCAAAAACAAGCTCTTCTATCCCCTAATCAGCACTCCCACCTTAAGAGGCTCTGAGAAGTTGATCTCCATCTAGATCCAAGCAAACCCCATCTTCCTCAACTGGTTGGTAAAGTCATTGATTGCCATGAATTTTCTAGCCTTTATCACAATCCTAAGGATGTACGGCATTTCCCAATATTCAATTGGAAGCTTCGGCAACTCATTAACAGAATAGTTCATCGGATCGGCCTAAAATACTGCATGCAAGGCTCGATGGTTTGTAAATAGCCAGCAACAAATCATGGGCCTCCCTTCAAAATAGCCTTGTAGTTCTCCTTTGATTTAAACCTGAAAAGATGATAATCCTCTACAAAGGAGAAGGATTCTACCTCATAATCAAACTTTTCCCTTTCCTTGAACTCCTTTGCCACCTAATCTAGGAGAAGCCTCCAACCTAGGCTCTTGGTGAACACCTCTACACTTTTCTACTCCTTCCTCAATGATTCCATTGCCTCTACTAGAAATTCAAGTACCTTTGTGAAAAATTGCTACAACTTTTGAACCTCCTTCTTGGTGATTTTGTGCAAAATCCATATTAATTGATGTGGGGGACCCTACACAACCTTGGCCCACAATCGATTATCCTCATCGGAATCTGATGAAGCTTGCCCCCTGCCACTCTTAGACCCTTCCTTCCTCCCCGACACCATGACACAGAGTGCCTAGAACCTATTCGATAGAAGGCCATAATAAACACTCACGAGTTTTAAAGTAGAGAGAGTTCTCCTTTTCTACAACTTAAGAAGCTTTTTAAATAATGGTTGTTATATAACCATCAAAAAGTAAAAATAAGGATGGCATGAGATTTGTATTGTTATGTACTCAAAATACTGCATCTTTATATTTGAATTTAAAAGTCAATTTAAAAGCATAACTATCTATCCAACATGGATTTAATCATAACGATTAATCATGGCTACAAAATGATTATTTTTATATTTTTTAAAGATGAAATTCATGATTTTTTATGGGCTCGGGTCAAAGCTTTGCCCTAACTAAGATCTATTGTAATACACACCCATTACATCGACATACCAAATTATTCTCAAAGAGGATGGGACATAATTATAACTGTAAATTATAGACTCTCTGTGGATCACTTATATAGCTACCCGGTCAGCTACTTGATTTCCTTCATAGCATATGTAAGTTGCTTGGAATGCAAAGCAAGCATGTTTCTAAAGTAATATATTTTTGAAGATTGGATTGGTAGCTTCCTAGTATATAATATCTATATTTATTCATGAAACAATTATAGTAAAATCTTTTTCAATCCATGCTCTTCCAAATAATAGCTATTTTATCAGTAGGGTCCAATATGCTTGGCTATGGAATGAAGGCATATCTCTTCCTTCATGCTCCACGTCCTTTGCTAAAATGGCTGCTACATGGACTAACCTATGCTATGTGGTTTTTCGATTTCAAAAATGAAAACCATTTTAAGTTAGCAAATAAAGAATGTTAACTTCTATTCTAATAGAATATAATAGATTCTAAAATCATAGTTAGAAATATAATAATTTCAAAGTGATCATTAACTAGGAGGTTTAAATCTAGCAAAAAATTTTGATGCTCTATTAATTTTAGAATATCTTATAAAGTGTTTTATCTCAACTTTGTCAAAAATTTTAGATAACCATTGAATAATAAAAATGTGAATGACTTGAGACTTTTATTATTGTGCATTTAAAGTAACACCTCAAATTTGAGTTTTAAAGTCAATTTAAACCATAGCTATCAAATTGTATTGTTATCTAATATAGTCTTCTTTATAATGATCAATAATGGTTATTATGAAAGTTAATTTTATACTTTTCAATGATTAAATCTATGTTAAGTTAGGCAGGTAAAGACTATTATTTCCATCGCTAAGGTGGTAGCTTGATTGGTAGAGACATTGCCTCACTATCAATAGATCATGGGTTTGAGGCGGGATGCCGTAGGTGATTCGATTAAATCCAGGAATTATCTTCTAGGGCTCGTGACAGTTGGTGTGAGTGAGAGGTCAGAGTTCTTTTTTTTTATTTTTCCATTTTACCATCGGCGTCTTAGTGGTATCAGGTTAACGTACTTACCTTTGATGGGGAAGGCTGCGAAAATCTAAGTACCTTGAATCGAACATTATCTGGTGGGCTGGGGGCCTACGGGGATATCTACACCGGGTTTAACCCCCCTATCCCTTTTGCTTTATCCAAAAAAAAAGACTATTAATTCCTATCCTAAAGATAAATAATGAATTCTAAATGTGTGGTCATAAACATAATAATTTCGAAGCGATCCTTATTGAGGAGAATTATATTATCTAAGCATTAGTAAAATTTCTCAATACTTGATTTTAAAATATTTTATTTTCAACTTTGTATAAAATATTTGATAACCATTGAGTAATGAAAATGAGGATGATTTGAGACTTTTATTGCCATGCATTTAAAGTACGATTTCTAAATTTGAAGTAATTTAAAAGCATAACTTCATTTAAAGTATATAGTTTTGAAGTCAATTTAGAAACATAACTATCAAGTTATATTGCTATCTTAGCATAGACTTCATTATAATGACTAATTATGGCCACTATAGTAGTTATTTTTATACTTTTCAAGGGCTAAATCCATGTTAAGTTAGCAAATATAAACTCTTATTTTGCATTCTAAAGAAAACTAATGGATTCTAAATCTATGTTTACAATGTAAATAATCCATTGCTGGTTGGCTCACTATAATTATATGCTGCATTAAATCTCAAAAAATCTGAATCCAAATCCTAACTCAATTTTTCTTATCTAGTCCAAATATAGATGCAACATGGATCTAGCTCAAGTACAATCCATTTACATTTTTATAATAAGATCATACAATACCAATAAATAGAATAATAAATAACACCAAAACTAGTGACCCTTATTGTTTGGATAAAAAGTTTTTATGTTAAGCCGATTAAAACAGATACTACTTGTATCCAAAACAAAGATGATTTTATATGAAACATACCCGCATCAAGTTACTTCAATATTATTCTACTCTAATAAGGATACACATAGGCTAGTTAAAAAAAGAGCAGTCCATTCTACTACTCTCATCCCAATATAACTCAAGATATAAAGTTTTGATCTGAAAAATAGGCACGCTATGCTTTGGTTCGGGTCTATACACTACAAGAAAAGAGAGAATATGTGACTCAAAATTATAAATTATAGAATGTTTAATTGTAGTCTTGATTTAATATAATTTATATGTGTCATTTTTTTATAAAAAATTATTAGCACATGTCAATTGGTAAATCATTACTATCTTTTCTCTAAATCAGTAGTAGTGACATAGAGTTTTTTTTTTTCCTTTCTTTTATATATTTGGCACAGGAAAAGTAAATATTTGTCTCACTCCTCTAACCCCTTTCCAAGCCTCCCTCTAATTAGTGCTATTCTTTTGCCTCATCTCATAGCCTAGACAAAGCCCAATTTAGTTAACAATAAATGTTTGCAATTCATAATGGATTAGATGTTAGGTACATGATTATGTCTAGTTGAATTTAGCAATACATGATCCGAATTCGGATATGAGATATTGACAAGAATTAACCCATTCATTGGTTCGTTTAAGTTGCAGCTAGCAATGCTTTACAAAGCAAATCCTGTTCAATCAAACAATAACTTATCTAGAAAGCAACAACATGGTACCACTTTAAGAAGAAATGCACCTTTTTTGCTCCACCTAGCCACCCATTTTAAAAAGTAAACTGCAACGGAAAGTTGGAATCAACCGTTGCGATCTCCTCAACGTCTATATATGTGATTATTCCTGATCCATCCTCCCCCCCCCCCCCCCCCTCTCTCTCTCTCTCTGCTTCGGATATTGGATGACTCATAAACTGTGAAGCCCAGCTTGTAATTGGGCCGCTTTGGGCTGAAGTCAACAAGGACTACCGATTTTAGTTCGGAGCTCAGAAAAAAATGAAGAAGAGACTGAACAGGGGACGGAGCCCCTACTTATCCGAGTGATGTTTTCACCAGATTTCATGGCCAGATCACCATGGCGGGGAAGGGAAGTTCGGTGGCATGTAGGGATTGGACGGTGGTGGGGTTCGATTGAATTCCTTCCCTAAACGGTGAGGTATCTTCTCGTTGTTTTTCTATAAATCTTTCCCTCCTCTCATCGTCGCCCAAGTAAGCCCCACTGAGCTTCGCGCCGCCATCTCCCTCCACTCCGGTGAGCGGCAGAAAGTCCCTTCAAGGCTGGTGAGTCCTCTTTCCCTTATTTCATTATTTTTTAGGAAAGGTTTAATCGAGATTTCTGGTTTGATTTTGTTGGGGCCGTGCATCGCCGGTGGCCGCGCCACCATCTTCCCTCCAACCAGTGAGCCCCTTCCCAGTGACCACCTCCCATGGTCGCTGGCAACCATGGGGAGGTTGATTCGGTCGAGCTGTGGAAGAGCAGGGGAGTTCGAGAGAAGGAAAAGAAAAAAAAGAGAAGAAAAGAAAAAAAAGAAAAAGAAAAGAAAAGAAAAAAAAAAAAAAAAAGAGAGAGAGAGAAAAAGAGAGAGAAAGAGGAGAGATAAAAGGAGAGAGAAAGAAGATAGAGAAAATGAAAAAAAGGAAGAGGAGAGAGAAGAAAATAATAAATAAATAAATAAATTTAGTAAAATTAATTTGGGTATTTAGACTGTTTCTATTGATTAATCCGATATTCATCACCCGAACCTAAATAGATGACTAAATCGAGCCTAGCCCTAGGCTGGGTCGAAGAATCATTATCTTATTTTTAGATCTAGTTTTAATTATTTAACTTATTTTGTCAGAGCCTTCATTATCTTTATCAGTATGAAAGTATCAAGGATCTAGAGTTCGAGTCGCGTGTTCTTGATAGAATCAGTTTCGGATAAGTTATCTTGATCTCTAGTATTACATGCTAAATATGTTATGATTTTTGTACAATATTAAATGTATGTGGTATAGTTTGATCTGCATTATGCTAGATTCATTGTCATATGTATTAATGTTGTCGCTCTCTAGTTCGATTATGATCACACGAGGACCTAGTCTCCTTCCGGGCCTCCAGTGGGGAGATCATTGGTACATAACTGATGTATGGTATGTGTAGTCAGGAGCTAGTTACCTTTTATTTTTAGTCATGCATGGCAGTTACTGGCACATGCTGAGGATGCATGTTTTCTCGTATGATATCAAAGTTAGTCTCCTTCCAGGCCTCCAATAGGGCAATCACTGGCACATGACCAGTTTTGGTATGTGTAGTCAGGATTCTATTCTCTTTAAGAACTAGCCACAGGCTGATTGTGGCCATAGTCAGAGGGATTAGAAAAGTAAAATAAATAGTTGGCCATCCATAATCGTGTCGTTTGTAATTGAATGTGCATATAAATATGATGTTACATTTCATTTTATAGTGAGATGGTTGTTCTGTGATGTATGATCTGTTTACGTTTACAAATTTGTTGTTATCATATTTATGCATATATTAGAGGTGATGATAACTTACTGAGCCTGTATAGCTCATCCCTTGTTTCTATATCTTTATTATAAATCTGGAAGATCAATCGGGCTTTGGGACCAATCAGTGAGGAGCTAGGATTTAGGTGTTAATTTCTTAGTTTATGATTTATCCTAAATTTTAGTTGAATTTTATTTACCTGTTCACTTTGATGAAAAATTCTAGAAATAATAAATAATTAGTGAAATTTGTTCTTTACCTCTGCTTGGTTATCAAATTAAAGGATAGGCCTTGCATGATCTCTAAGATAAAACCTAGGGTTGTGCGGCCGGTCACGTAGCTGATTCTGGTGCTAGATTCGGAGCGTGATTGAGTGGTATCAGAGCAAAGATTTAAGATCAAGATGACTTAGTAAGAGGGGTAGAATTAAGATTTTGATGGAATATTTTGGAAGAATTATAGATACTAAAAGTTTATTTAATTTTCTTTGATAGGTGTATAGTATAGTTCTAAAGATTTTGCTAGGTATAGAAGGTTTGCTCGAATAAAATGTTAGATTTGGTTTAGATTCTATTGAAAAGTGATGTCCTTGTCAGAAATTCATCTAATAAAATTAGAGGATTTAGAGAAAAAATTATATTAGAGTGCACAGCGAAAGTGTGGTGGACTAAAGACATTAGAGTTAATTTAAAAATATTATGATAGAAGAATGGAGGCTCTTATTGGGATTACTGAATTTTGGACAGAATGATACTTGTGAGTATTAGATTATGTATATTTGAGTTTTGGAATACTTAGATTTTTTAAAAAAATCTTTGAGGCCAAGATTTTTTTTGTAGGAGGGAAGAATGTGAAGCCCGACTTGTAATTGGGCTGCTTTGGGCTGAAGTCGGTAGCCCTTGTCGACTTTAGTTTGAAGCTCAGAAAAAAATGAAGAAGAGGCCAAATAGGAGATGAAGCCCTTGCTTATTCAAGCGATATTTTCATCGGGTTTCGTGGATGGATCACTATGGCGGGGAATGAGAGTTCGATGGCGTGTGGGGATTGGACGGTGGTGGGGTTCGATCGAATTCCTCACCCAAACGGCGAGGCACTTCTCGTTGTTTTCCTATAAATCTTTTTCCCCTCTCATCATCGTCCAAGTAAGCCCCATCAAGCTTCTCGCTGCCATCTCCCTCCTCTCCAATGAGCGATGGAAAATCCCTTCAAGGCTAGTGAGTCATTTTCCCCTTTTTTCATTATTTTTTAGGAAATGTTTAATCGAGATTTCTAGTTCGATTTTGTTGGGGCCGTGCACTGCCGATGGCCATGCCGCAGTCTTCCCTCCAGCCAGCTGAGCCCCTTCCCGGTGACCACCTCCCATGTCCGTCGGCAACTATGGGGAGGTTGGTTCGGTCGAGCCATGGAAGAGCAGGGGAGTTCGGGAGAAGGAAAAGAAAAAAAGAAGAAGAAAAAAAAAAAAGAAAAAGAGGAAAAAGAGGAAAAAGAAAAGAAAAGAAAAAAAAGAAAAAAAAAGGAGAGAGAGAGAGAAGAGAGAGAAAGAGGAGAGAGAAGATGAGAAGAGAGAGGGGAGAGAAAGAGGAGAGAGAGAAAAGGAAAGAGAAAGAAGAGAGAGAAAATGAAAGAAGAAGAGGAGAGAGAAGAAAAATAATAAATAAATAAATAAATTTTGTAAAATCAATTTGGATATTTATATTGTTTCTATTAATTAATCCGGTATTCATCACCCAGACCTAAATAGATGACTAGATCGAGCGTAGCCCTAGACTAGGTCGAAGAATCATTATTTTATTTTTGGGTCCAGTGTTAATTATTTAACTTATTTTGTCATAGCCTTTATTATCTTTATCAGTATGGAAGTATCGAGGATCTAGAGTTTGAGTCGCGTGTTCTTGATGGAATCAGTTTCAGGTAAGTTATTTTGACCTTTAGTATTATATGCCAAATATGTTATGTTTGTTGTGCGATGTTAAATATGTGTGGTATAGTTTAATCTACATTGTGCTACATTCATTGTCATGTGTATTAGTGTTGTCGCTCTCTAGTCCGACTATGATCACACGAGGACCTAGTCTTCTTCTAGGCTTCCAATGGGACGATCACTGGCATATGACTGATATACGGTATGTGTAGTCAGGAGCTAGTTGCCTTTTATTTTTAGCTATGCATGGCAGTTGCTAGCACATGTTGAGGGTGCATGTTTTCTTGTATGATATCAGAGTTAGTCTCCTTCCAGGCCTCCAATGGGATGATCACTGGTACATGACCGATTTCGATATATGTAGTCAGGATTCTATTCTCTTTCGGAACTAGCCACGGGCCAATCGTGGCCATGGTTAGAAGGACTAAGAGAGTAAAGTAAATGGTTGGCCATCCATAATCATGGCCATGGTTAGAGGGACTAAGAGAGTAAAGTAAATGGTTGGCCATCCATAATCATGTTGTTTGTAATTGAATGTGCATATAAATGTGATATTACATTTTATTTTGTAGTGAGCCGGTTGTTCTGTGATGTATGATTTGTTTATGTTTGCAAATTTGTTGTTATCATATTTATGCATATATTAGAGGTGATGATAATTTACTGAACCTGTATAGCTTACCCCATGTTTCTATATCTTTGTTATAGATCCGGAAGATCAATCAGGCTTTGGGACCAATCAATGAGGAGCTAGGATTTAGGTGTTAATATTTTAGTTTATGATTTACCTAAATTTTAGTTGAGTTTTATTTACCTGTTCATTTTGATAAAAAATTTTAAAAATAATAAATAATTAATGAAATTTGTTCTTTACATTTACTTAGTTATTGAATTGAATGATAGATCTTGTATGATCTCTAGAATAAAATTTAGGATTGTACGACCGGTTACGTAGTTGATTTCGGTGTTGGATTCGATGCTGGATTCCGGTATTGAATTCGGTTAAGTTGCAACTAGCATTGCTTTACAAAGCAAATCCCGTTTAATCAAATAATAACTTATCCGGAAAGCAACGAGATGGTACCATTTTAAGAAGACATGCATCCTTTTTGCTCCACCTAGACGCCCATTTTAAAAAGTAGACTGCCACGGAAAGTTGGAATCAGCCGTTGCCATCTCCTCAACGTCTATATGTGATTATTCCTGGTTCATCCTACCCTCTCTCTCTCTCTTTGCTTCGGAAATTGGACGACTCATAAACCGACCCAAAGAAGGTAGGGACTCCTTCCTTCCGACCTTCTACTTGAACTGCAAGCCAAACAAACCCATGAAGATTCTCTCCATCCATCCCAACCTTCTCCATATCCAACAGTATTAATAATCCCATGCCCATGCCCGGAAGAATTGAAGAAGGAAAAGGGAGAAGAAAGGAAGGGAGACGGCATCCAAAATGGGTGATCAGATCGTGTTCTTCGACCTGGAGACGACGACGCCGGCAAGAGCTGGGAGGAAGTTCTGGTTGTTAGAGTTTGGAGCCATCCTAGTTTGTTCTCGGAGGCTTGTGGAGGTTGACAGCTACTGCACCCTTATCAGACCGGGGGACTTGTCGATGGTGTCACCCAAAAGATTCAGTGGCATCACCCGAGAGGCCGTCGCCGCCGCTCCGGTGTTCGAAGAGGTCGCCAGCCGGATCTTCGAGATTTTGAATGGTAGGTATATGATTTTCTTTTTAGAAGATCCATTGACACGGGGTAGAGAATTATATATGACTGATCGATTTTGGTTGGTGCTGGAATTTGGCAGGGAGAGTGTGGGCTGGACATAATATTCAAAGGTTTGATTGTCCCAGGATCAGGGAAGCGTTTGCGGATATCGGTAGGCCTGCTCCAGAACCTATTGGAGTCATCGACTCTTTAGCTGTCTTAAATCGTGGATTTGGAAGGCGAGCTGGTGATCTCAAGGTGAGCAAAAGAGAATTTTATTTGCTAGCCATGTAATCCTTCTTTAATTTCAGATGTAGTAATAGATTTGATAAGCAAACTTAATTCATATCCCCATATATATGATGTAAATAACTTTTTCTAGCTAGCAGCGGTGTTTTCCCTCAAAACAATTTCATGTTTGCAGAATGCTTCATTTAATAGAAATCAATTATTTCTAATATACCGATGTCTCTCTTTTTCTTCTCTCTCCCTTGAAGTGAAGGGAGGCTGGACCGAGCTAATCAACCAAGAATTTTATTGCAATAATTCAAACTACCAATTTCATTTAGTTTAATTACACTTGGTTCTCTTAATTTAATTTACCAACTTCATATGACAATCTAGCTGCAAGAGTGATCAATATCACTGAAAACAACATCGTACGTAGAATGATCGGTAAATTATGAATTATTGTTTTTTTTTTTTTTTTTTTTTTTTTTGCACGAAAAAATATTTCGAATAACAAATTTCTATGTCCATGAAAGAATTAGCTTGTCGGTACAAGTAATTACATTACTCATTATTTTTTCTTATTACGAATCCCATTTTGAAGAGATTCTTTCTGAACTTTATATCAGATGGCGACCTTGGCTTCATACTTTGGGCTTGGTCAGCAAAAGCACAGGTTATCACTTACCATGGGATGGTCATTTTTTTCATATGCTGTGCACTGTAAAAACTCTAGAATTAATGCTTACAATATTTCTACCTGCAGAAGTCTTGATGATGTTCGTATGAACCTAGATGTCCTCAAGCATTGTGCCACTGTATTGCTCTTGGTATGAAAACTTATTTGATTATTAGCAAATGGACAAATTAAACAGCAAAAATTTTCTTGTTCTAATGCGTGCTACCAATTACATGGAATACCAGGAATCCAGCCTTCCACAAATATTGCCCAACAGAAATACGGGAAGTCTAGAGATGGTAACAAGAAGCAAAGCTAATGGGAGGTCCTGTGGGGAAGAGGCCAGAAGAAAATCTCCTCCCACATCTCTTGGAAACCGTAGAGCAGTTCCATACAAAAAGGATAAGCTTGGAAAGGTAAATCTTTCAATTCTTCTCTTCCTTTGGATATAATTGATAAGGGAAGCTGATCTAAACTAAGGTAATTTTATGATCACAAGAAGGTGATGGAAAGAGCGAAGGATGCGTTGCATGGCACTCAAGGGACAAGGCCTCTGAACACTCTACTCAAACATTCGCGCTTGCTGTTGAGATGAAAAGCAAATGGGAAGCCTAAAAGAAATTGATGAATTTAGATCGCAAGCTGATGATGGAGGAAAGATTTCTAACAAACACCCCCAAGGATATTTATCGTGAAATTCTTTTTTCCCATATTCTTTATACAAAAATAAGCATACATTCAACTAAAATTGTTGTATTGATAAGATGATGTGATTAAATAAAATACGATACATGAATTATTTTGAAATAAAGCTTATAAATTCTACCATTTGATCACATTTAATCAGTCACCAAGTTGAGCATTCAAGCAAGGTATCCGATCACAATGACTATCACAAATCCTATTCCTCGGGAATCATGTCATAAGTTTGTCAATATATACACCATGTTATTGTAATTTCTGACAAGTGTGGCTTATAATCTCAACACCCTACAAGTTTTTGGTATGAAAGTTTTCAATATATAGAACTTATCTCCACAGATTACCTGAAGACGACATGCGAGGTGATAAATAGGGCTATATGCCATGGAATTTGCATAGTTCCATCATTTTTAGATTTTGCAAGCTTAGAGAACAGGGACGAATCTTGAACTCCTGCAAAACATCATCCTTGCTATTGATCTTATGAAACATTAACATTTTCTTAATCTGTAAAAGCTGTACCCAACCTTTCTAAGCTGATGCATTATCTTATTTTGCCATACAATTTATACTACAACGATGACAGTCTATTTATATATATATAACACGGTGGTCATTCTCCTGTATCATGCTTGCAAATGGCCAACATTATGGCTTATCAACTAGTTCCTTATTTAGTGATGGCAATCGGATCAAGTTGATTAGATATTGTTACCTGTTTTGCTCCCAAATGCCGCGAGAGAAGTCTGTTAGGAATTATTTCTCTTTTATAGAAATTATTCTGAAGCCTATTTGAAAGCAATTTTTTAAAAAAATAAACATGTAATATCATTGAGAATAACCAAACAATAAGCAGAAGCGTACCTGAAGTTATATTTGAAAGCCTGGATTTGAAGGTCTATTCCTGTGTCGCACAGCTAGCCTTCTAGATTCACACGGGTTTTCTAAAAAGCCTTTTCTTACTTCTCTAGGATTTTTTTCTCCGATGATGGGATATCGGAGAGAAAGGAATAACACCGTGTAATCTGGGGACCATAACCGCTTTTATATGACAATAGCATTATTATGATTTCTATTTTTGCCCATCATAAAAATAGAAATTATCATTAAGTCTCTACATATTAAAATGCCCACACCCTATTAGATACATTAAGGCCCCAAATAGTTCAAAACATAATTGATCACTTTTAAGTGGGCCAAACCTTAAATGACAGCCCACAAAGCATTATTATTTACATATAAGCCCAATGTTGGATTAAGGATCCAACAATCTCTCATTTGGGCTATATGTATAACCTTATAACATGCTTTGCGAAAATAACCGAATGAGCTCAACTTTACTTTGCTGTCCTTATTAAAATGTATCTATAACCAATCCGGTCCATCAACTACACCAACATAGGATCAAAGCGGTCTTTGTTACAATTATCGTAACTCAACCCATCAATGATCATGTATATCAATGCAATTGAATGACATGGATTATGATGTGGATGTATAGCATGGAAATTTCATGCAATGTGACCTTAACATGAATATTTCCAACTGGCCCACCCTTAAATCTCAGTGAGATCAAACCAAACAAAAAATAGAGTGTAAATAAGCTGAAACTTTATTTCTGCAGAAAACTGAAATAACTGAAATAACTGAAAAATGTATGTATTACAAGAACATCTAAAATATACAAACTCCCACTAAAATTGAATATCCTTTGCTGACATGACACCTATACGAGCAATGTGCTCATGAAATATCTTGGATGGCACTCCTTTAGTAAGCGGATCCGCAACCATGGAGTTTGTACCTATGTGCTCAATAGATAACTTTCCACTCTGAACTCTTTCTTTAACAACCAGGAACTTGATATCTATATGCTTTGATTTCGTTGAGCTCCTGTCGTTATTAGAATATAAAACTGCTGACTTATTGTCACAAAATAACTTGAGTGGCCTTTCAACACCATCCACTATATGTAGTCCCGTGACAAAATTTCGAAGCCATATTCCATGATTGGATGCCTCATAGCATGCTATGAACTCTGCTGCCATGGTAGAAGAGACTATAAGTGACTGTTTAGCACTCTTCCAAGAGATAGCACCTCCGGCAAGCAGGTAGATATAGCCCGATGTAGATTTCATATTATCTTGGCATCTAGCAAAATCGGAGTCAGTATAACCAATGATCTCAAGCTGATTCGACCTCCGATATATGAGCATGTAGTCTTTTGTTCTCTGTAAATACCGTAAGACCCGTTTAGCTGCTTTCCAATGCTCAACTCCTGGATTACTCAAATATCTGTCCAACATCTCAGTGACGTATGCAATATCTGGACGCGTACAAACTTGAGCATATATTAGACTCCCTACTACTGATGTATAGGGAATCTTCTGCATTTCCTCTTTCTCCAAGTTATTCTTAGGGCACTGATATTGACCAAAGTTGTCTCCCTTAGCCACAAGGATATCTCCTGGTTTGCAATTTTGCATGCCATACCTTTTTAGAATCTTCTCGATATAGCTCTTTTGTGATAATCCTAGAATATCCTGAGAACGATTCCGGTGTATCTGTATGCCTAATACAAAAGAGGCATCACCAAGATCTTTCATCTCAAAATTCTTAGCTAGAAATCTCTTGGTTTCATGCATTAAGCCTATATCGCTGCTGGCAAGTAATATATCATCGACATATAAAACCAGAAAAATATATTTACTCCCACAAAACTTATGGTATATACAATCATCAACCAAATTCATCTCAAAACAGAACGAGATGATCACCTGATGAAATTTGAAATACCATTGTCGAGATGCCTGTTTGAGTCCATAGATGGATTTCTTAAGTTTGCAAACCATGTTCTTTGGATCTCCCGATACAAAGTTTTCTAGTTGCACCATATAAATTGTCTCATCAATATCATCATTGAGAAACGCTGTCTTCACATCCATCTGGTGTAACTCAAGATTGAAATGCATCACCAATGCCATTATAATCCTGAAAGAGTCTTTCGAAGAAACCAGAGAGAAAGTCTCTTTATAATCAATGCCTTCTTTCTGTGTAAAACCCTTTGCGACAAGACGAGCCTTGTACCTCTCTACATTGCCTTTCGAATCCCTTTTAGTTTTAAATATCCATTTACAACCAACGGGTTTTGTACCTTCTGGCAATGAGATAAGATCCTATACATCCTTGTCTTTCATGGACTTTATCTCATCATTCATGGCATCAATCCACTTTTGAGAGTCAGAACTTTCCATGACTTGACGAAAGTTGATTGGATCATCTTCCATCACTCCAATGTCTACCTCATGTTCTTGGAGAAATACAATGTAATCATCTGGCACTGCACTTCTCCTCTCTTTAGTGGATCTTCTTAATGGCATAGGTTCTTGAGGTACTAGAGTTTGTTCTTCTGGAATAATTTCTTGAATGGGAGGTTCTCTGACATTGTCTTGATTTGTTGTGTCTTGAACAATGTCAGAAATAAAATCCTGACCAATGCCAATGACACCAGTGAGAATATTAACATATTCCTCTTCAAAGACAAAGTCCTTAGCTATATCTCCCCCCACAAACTCAACATCCTCAAAGAACCATGCATTTCTCGACTCGAAAATTGACTTAGTCGTGGGATCATAAAACTTATACCCTCTGGATCTTTCAAAGTATCCAATAAAATAACAACTCACCGTCTTTGAGTCCAGTTTCTTTTCATTAGGCCTATAAGGCCTTGTCTCAGCTGGACATCCCCAAACATGTAAGTGATTTATACTGGGTTTCCTGCCCGTCCAAAGTTCATAAGGAATTTTGATAGTTGCTTTAGTTGGAACTCTGTTAAGAATATATGCTACAGTCTTAAGTGCTTCTCCCCAGAGTGAGTTAGGTAAGGTAGAATGACTAATCATACTTCTTACCATATCTTTAAGCATTATGTTTCGTCTTTCAGCAACACCATTCATGGTGGGTGAACCCGGCATAGTGTACTGTGGAACGATACCGCATTCCTCTAGGAATTTAGTAAAGATCCTGGACGTTATTCACCTGAACCATCATATCTGCCATAATATTCACCACCACGGTCAGATCTGATGCTTTTAATCCTCATATTGAGTTGGTTCTCAACTTCAACCTTATAATTTTTGAACATATCTAGTGACTGTGACTTTTCATAAATGAGATATATGTAGCCATATATGGAAAAATCATCTATGAACGTTATAAAGTATTGTTGACCATTCCAAGCAACCGTAGGGAATGGCCCACAAATATCTGTATGTATAAGTTCTAAGACATTCGAAGTCCTGTTGGCTTCAAATCTCCTTTGATTGGTTTGTTTATCCTTTATGCAGTTAACACAAACATCAAAATCTGCAAAATCTAAGGGATTCAAGATTCCGTCTAACACAAGTCTCTCCATTCTCCTTCTGGAGATGTGACCTAATCTCTTGTGCCATAACAAAGTCGAAATCTCAATGGTTAATTTTTTCTTTACACCTCGTGTACTTAATTGCAAGGATTCATTAAATGAAGCAATTGAATCAATTAAATAAAGATTATCATAGCCTGATAAAAAATCAGAACCAACCACTTTTGAATCATGAAGCAAACTAAATTTTTCATTTCCAAATAAACAAAAATAACCTGATTTGTCCAAAGCAGAAATAAAAATCAAATTCCGTCTAAATGACGGTACAATAAAAGTTTCATCAAGATCCAAATAAAATCTAGTCTTTAACAATAATTTAAATTTTTCTATTGCCTCAACTTGAACCGCCTGACCATCGCCCACATAGATGTATCTTTTAGCATCACTTAGCTTTTGGCAACTCAGGCAACCCTGCATAGACACACTGATGTGAGTTGTTGCACCGAAATCTATCCACCACGTGTGTCTAGGTACTGAAATTATGTTAACCTCAGAACAAACCAAAATAAGAAGCATACCTTTCTTAGCACGCCAAACGTGATAATTAGTGCACTGCTTCTTCTGATGCCCTTCAGCCCCACAAAAGAAACAACCCTTACCATCTGAGTCAACGGTTTTCTTTTGTTGTTTCTTAGGAGGTACTGTATCTGCAGCTCCTTTATCCTTCTTCCTTTTCTTTTCCTTGCCCTTTTTCCTAGAGGTTGAGATCAGGTGAACACTTTCTGCCTTTTCTTGCTTAAACCTTTTCTTTTCCTGAACACAGTGAGAGATGAGCTCATTCAAAGACCAAGTCTCTTTCTGACAGTTATAGTTCACCTTAAACTGGTTGAACTGGATCGGAAGAGATATCAAAACCAGATGCACTAGCAAGTCCTCAGAGAGTTCAAGCTTAAGTGCTTTCAATCTAGAAGCAAGATGAAACATCTCCATAATGTACTCCCTAATGTTGCCTTTACCCATATACCTCATTAAAATTAGGTTTGTCAAGAGTGTACCAATTTCAGCCTTTTCACTTTTGACAAACCTTTTTTTAATTTCGGCAAGGAAATCTTTGACCGTAGTAACTGTTTTAGATATTGTGCCTTTGAATGCTTCTGAAATCGACTTTTTCTTTAGTCGTAGTAAAATTATGTTTTCGGTTTAAGATTTTGTTTTGGTATTTGATTTTGGGTATCTGTGATTTTTTTACCATTGCCGGCGTCGGAAGGATAGGCGTGGCCTGCTTGGCCGCACCACAGGGACGTCGTGGCCTGGTTAGCTATGGCAGCGATGTTCAATGAAAGGAAATGCAGCAGGTGACCGCCCACTGTGATTAAGATAGTAACCCTTGGGGTTAATTTTAATATTATTTATTTTGGGTAAAATCTTAAATTCAAATATTAGTATTTTTTATATTTTGAGATAAATTAATTAAAGCAACATGTTGCCAAAGTGACCTCTCTTGTGGAAATTAATTTGTTTTAAATTATAAATGGCTGTATATATGTAATTTGTGAATATTTGTCAGCCCAAAGGATGGTAAATATTTAATAAAATTACATGTGTACTTGTGGTAATAAATGTGTGATGATTATTTGGTTTTGCATGTAAATAGTAAATCGGTCCAAAGAAAAGTTTATCGTTTGACATGTTTTCATTATCAGTGTTTGATTACTATACCAAGATATCACTTACAAGTTAATATTTTATCCAAAGATAAACTATTAATGGAGTGCCCGATATCTTGAGATGGGATTTGCCTTTATTTGAATTTATTTTTGTTGTGATACTGATGTAAGCTTGTTTTCTTTGTGGTTCTCTGTTTAGATATGAATCCTGCTAATATAACTGCCAACATCAATTCAATTCCTATGTTGAATGGCTCTAACTTCAAGTCATGGTAAGAGAATCTTTTAATAGTTCTTGGATTCATGGATCTCGACCTTGCGATAAGGAAAAATGCTCCTGTACCTCTTACGGATAAGAGTACCTCTAATGAAAAGAGAGAGATTGAGAGGTGGGAGAGATCAAATAAACATGTGATATCATTGAGAATAACTAAATAATAAGCAGAAACGTACCTGAAGCCATATTTGAAAGCCTGGATTTGAAGATCTACTCCTGTGTCGCACGGCTAGACTTCCAGACTCACACGGGTTTCCTAAAGAGCATTTTCTTACTTCTCTAGGGTTTTCTTCTCCGATGATGGGATATTGGGGAGAAAGGAATAATATCGTGTAATCTGGGGACCATAATCGCTTTTATATGACAACAGCATTATTATGATTTTTATTTTTGCCCATCATAAAAATAGAAATTATCCTTAAGTCTCTACACATTAAAAGGCCCACACCATATTAGATACATTAAGGCCCCAAATAGTTTAAAACATAATTGATCACTTTTAAGTGGGCCAAACCTTAAATGACAGCCCACAAAGCATTATTATTTACATATAAGCCCAATGTTGGATTAAGGATCTAACAAAGTCTTGGTCCATTTCCCAAGAGAAGTCTTGGCCGAAAGATTTGGGTTATTTTATTTCGACTTCCATGGGAGTCCGAGACCAAGAGGCCGCTCCAATTCGTGCGTCCAATCGATTGGGACTCCTGACGAGGGAAAAATCAAGGAGAAAAAAAGAGGCCAAACAAATTGAAAGAGAGGCCCTGCGACACAAGATGCCCAAATATTTTTCTGAGATGCAACAGAGAGTTGCAAAAGGTCCAGAAAAATATTGAAGACAATCCAGAGAGCAAATAAAATAACAAAGAATCCACGACAGGATTTGGCGAGGCTAGAGGCCTGGTATTCTACGATCTCTCTTGTTTTCTTCTTCCCTTTCAATTTGTTTGCCTCTTTGTGATTAATCTGCAATTGTTATTGGAATATTTGTATTTCTTTTATATCCAATTTTGGGGACAGATTATAGTGAATTGCTCCTTCCTTTGTATGGATATAGGCAAATTTGCCGAACCATGTTAAATCTCGTCTTTCCTTCTAATTTGATATCTGCCTGTGTGATTGGTAAATTGCTAAAGTGAGTAAACAGAAATTAATTGGAAGTCTAAACCGGTTCAATCCGCTGCGCACATCCCAACAATTGGTATCAGAGCACTGGGATGGCATCTGACGGGCAACCAAGTTCTTCTACGGCTCCTAAGACAATTATTTTTCATTCTACTACCTCTAGGTATGAGGTGGCAATATTTGATGGCATAAGTGATTTTGCACTATGGAAAGTGAGAATGAAATATCTGTCGGTCAAGGAGGGCATGTCAATAGCCCTCAAAGGTATGGATGCAATTCTAAGTGATACAGAGGCTGCAAAAGAGGAGATGAATGAGAGAGCACTTGGAACTCTGTTTTCGGGACTGAGTGATAAAGTTATCTGCAATGTGATGGATCTTGTTACAGCTAAAAGTGTATGAAAAAAATTAGGCACTTTGTATATGCCAAAATCTTTTACAAATAGGCTATATTTAAGGGGCAAGCTACACACATTCCATATGACGGAAGGGACCTCACTCAAGGATCACTTTGATGATTATAATAAGCTCCTGCTCAATTTGGCGAATATTGGTGTTAATGTTGATGAGGAAGATAAGGCTTTGATCATGATTTATTCTTTGCTTAAGTCCTATGAAAATATTATTACTACCTGCTCTATGGAAGAGAGACTATAAGTCTCGATGAGGTTGAAGCCACTTTGTTATCCAATGAGCTCAGGTTGAAAGTACAGTCAGAGCATCAGGCTCCAAATCTGGTACAAGGACTTACTGTCAAAGGTAGAGATGAGCAAAGAACAGGTGGACAAGGTAGAAACAAGTCCAAGACAAGATCAAAGTCTAGGTCTAAAAGATCTGGAGTTTGCCATTACTGCAAGAAGCCATGCCATTGAGAAAATGAGTGTAGACTTCTACAGTCTAAGAAAGAGAAGGAACAGAAAGAAAAAGGAACAATCTCAGATTCGGCATCAGTTGCAATTACTTCAGTAGATCACAGTAGTGTTGCAGATAATACAGTATTTATAGCTACATGCAGTGTTAGTTAGGCTAATACCTAGATCGTAAAAAATGGTTCACTTCTTTCCACATGACTCTGGAGCATCTTTCCACATGACACCCCATAAAAAATGGTTCACTTCTTTTAGATCCTGTGATGGAGGTGTTGCCGCTCTCGTCGCCGCGCCCGTGCCTCGGATCAGCCGATCCTTCCTGATCGCCTGGCGAGGGAGCCTCCCTTCCCGCGGAGAACCTGCAACAAAGGGGTTAGAGGACCCTGGCCGGGGATCCCGGCGAGGGAGCTCCGACGGTCAAGTCAGTAGACGACGAGAGGGAACAGTCTCCCCAGCCGGATCCTCGAAAGGGTTCCAGGCTTAGAGAGTTAACTGGTAAAGGAAATGCTCTGGGGACCGGAATCTCGGCTGGGCCCCCTTGCCGAACTCACACCCAGTGTTCCCCTCTCGGGATCTCTGGTTTCTTTCTCGGAGCAAGGCCTTGTGCCGGTGCTTCCTCCTTGTCCCCAGGCTAATCGGCTTACCTTGTCGTCCCCAGATCCTCCCCTCTTTATCTCCCCTCATCGTGCATTTGTCTTTTTCCTCCTCGGAAGCTCCCCTCCCCCGTCCTCTTCTCTTTCCCTTTTTTGGTGAAGGAGGCCAGACGGCTTCCTGACCTCGTCCGCGGGGCCCAGCAGGGAAAAGACAAAGACGGAAGAGAAAGAGGGGAGGGCGGTGCTGGCAGGGCGGCCGGTCAGGCCTCGGGCTCCGTGAGAGCGCTCTCTTCCCCAAGCACGGGCGCCATCCATCTATGGGGCCTATTCCGTCAGGATCGGGTCTCTCGGCTGCGGGTCCTGCCGGGCCGACGCAAGTGATGTTCCGCGTGCCGCCGCCCTCCATACGGGACGCCGTCTGGGATTCGTACGGCCCGAGGGACGGCCTCGGGGCCCGTCTCTCTCCCCGGGGCCCTCTCCGTGCGAGCGGTCTGACCTCGGTTGAGTTGGACCCGTCACCGGGGGCCAACTGGCGAGGGGCGAGGGATCAGCCGACCTCGCTTAGGTGGACCCCTCCTGGGTGGACACCTGGCGAGGTGGCAGAAGGTCGCCTGGCTTCGGTCGAGGTGGGCCCGTCTCCGGGCGGCCACCTGGCGAAGGGCGGAGAATCAGCCGACCTCGGCTTAGGTGGACCTCTCCTGGGTGGACACCTGGCGAGGCGGCAGGAGGTCGCCTGGCCTCGGCTGAGGTGGGCCCGTCTCCGGGCGGCCACCTGGCGAAGGGCGGAGAGTCAGCCGACCTCGGTTTAGGTGGACCCCTCCTGGGTGGACACCTGGCGAGGCGGCAGGAGGTCGCCTGGCTTCGGCCGAGGTGGGCCTGTCTCCGGGCGGCCACCTGGCGAAGGGCGGAGAATCAGCCGACCTCGGCTTAGGTGGACCCCTCCTGGGTGGACACCTGGCGAGGCGGCAGGAGGTCGCCTGGCCTCGACCGAGGTGGGCCCGTCTCCGGGCAGCCACCTGGCGAAGGGCGGAGAGTCAGCCGACCTCGGCTTAGGTGGACCCCTCCTGGGTGGACACCTGGCGAGGCGGCAGGAGGTCGCCTGGCTTCGGCCGAGGTGGGCCCGTCTCCGGGCGGCCACCTGGCGAAGGGCGGAGAGTCAGCCGACCTCAACTTAGGTGGACCCCTCCTGGGTGGATACCTGGCGAGGCGGCAGGAGGTCGCCTGGCTTCGGCCGAGGTGGGCCCGTCTCCGGGCGGCCACCTGGCGAAGGGCGGAGAGTCAGCCGACCTCGGCTTCGGTGGACCCCTCCTGGGTGGACACCTGGCGAGGCGGCAGGGAATCGCCCGACCTTGGCCGACCTCACTTAGGCGGACCCCTCCGGGCCCGGGCGCCAATGAGGTGGTAGAGGAACTTCGAGCCGAGCTCGACCTCGGTGAGGGCGGTTTGCCTTAGACAGTCGTCGGGCGGTGTAGTCTTGCCGATCCTGGCTTTGAGGACGTGGCGCTGACTCCGCCGGGGAAACTTACACGTGGCTTGCTCGTATTTGGCGATACCTGAGCCTGGCCACGTCACTGTCACGGCTGTAACAGTTGCCCCCCAGCCCGCCGTTCCGTCGGGGCATCGCAGAACGGAACGTCGGGATTAAATGCGGACATGACGTGGAGAGGCGAAGATCTTGCATCATAATTGCCACGATCCTGGTCGCCGTGGCTCGATGCGGCTAAAGACCTATGGGCAGCCGCCACGCGTCGCCCACTTGCCCGTAATCAATGCGTCGCTTCGAGGCAGAGGCCGTTACTCCGCTAACGAGGCGTCGGTGTCGGGCGTGCGCCCACATGGCGACCATCCAGTGGCCTGAGGCAGAATGACGGGTACGGCTGCTGTCGGCTGAGTTTGAAAGGGAGGGGACTTTCCAGAACGAGGCCTTTTTCCTTGCTTCGTGGGCGGTTTGCTGCAGGCTAACAACTCCTGTTGCTCGCGCTCGTCTGTGCATTTTCGGTGAGTGCCTCCTTCTTCTCCTCTAGCCCCCCTCCTTCTCTCTCATTTCCTTTCCGATCTTCTTGTCCTTTCCTTTTCTATGGCGCGCCGTCGCCATGTCTCTTCCAACCCGGACGAGGCTGGTCCATCCCGGTCGAGGACTCCATCTTCTTCCTCTTCAGATGAGGAGACAATCCCGGAGGAGGTCCGCCGGCATCTGCAACCCGGGGGTGTCACCATCGGCATCCCCAGGGGGATCCGGTCCCCCCCGTTGCACCTGCCGTGTCCCTCCGTTCCCTTCCTGCTCTGCCTTCTCTTCCTACTCCGCCTTCTCTTCCTGCTCTGCCTTCTCTTCCTGCCGGTCCCTCCGGTCATGCCTCCACCATGACCGAAGGTGATTTTTCTCTGCTCCGGGATGCCTATGGCATCCCGGGGTCTATTCGTCTGTTTGTCCCGCGGTCCGGGGAGCACGTCACCATGAGTGGCCCCGGCCGCATAGCTTTCTACGAAGACTTCCTCCTTGGGGGTCTTCGGTTTCCTCTGCATCCTTTCTTTCTTTCCTTCCTCAGCCACTTTCGGCTCGTCCCGGCCCAGCTGGCTCCTAATGCCATCCGGGTCATCTTCTCCTTCATTGTTTTCTGCCACTTCCACGGGTTCGTTGCCCGTTTTTCTCTCTTCAGGGCCTTGTTCACCCTGAAGAAGTGCTCCACCGATGATGGCTGGTGGTACATTTCACCCCGGCCTAGGTGTCTCCGGTTCGACCTCCCTTCCTCGGTCAAGGGATGGAAGAGCCGGTTTTTCTTCGCTTCGGTCGACGACGTCGACTGGGCCTGGAGTGAACCGGACCGGACCCCGAACCGAAACTCCCGGGTCGAGCCGGCGGACCAGGAGTCCTATACCCAGCTCCTGGGCGATGAGGTCCCGGCGCTCGAGGTTCTGCTTTCTGAGCAGAATCTTTTTGAGGCCGGTATCAGTCCCATCCGTGAGACTGGTGAGATTTGGCCCCGCATTGACCTCTACCCCCCCCTCTCTTCATAACCGAGCCGGCTGACTTTCTGTTTCTTTTGTCTTGCAGGGATGAAGTTTTCATTGGAGAACCTCTTGGAGGGGGCGGCCCAGCGGGACGTCGTGGAGGTAGACGAGCCCGCAGCGAAGAGGGCTCGCACGGAGACGAGCCGGGAGGTCGTGGCGGCGACCGTGCCCGGCCCGGTTGCCGTCACTTCCCCGCCCAGGCCACCTCAGGGTGGGGTCACTGATACTTCGGCCGCGCGACCTGGTGGCGCCGCAGAGAGAGCTCCAGCGTCTGCCGCTCCGCCCATCGTCGGGCCCGTCATTGCTGCCAGCTCGACAGCACCACCTGTGGCGATCGCCGGCCCGTCGGTTGCGGCTTCAGCTGAGGGGGCAGCTGCCGCAGGGGCCGGCCCGAAGGCCCCGACGCCGGTGATCACCCACCGGGACTCGGTCATCCTCGACAGGGGGCTGGCGGAGAAGATGATGGAGTACGCTTCCACCGCCCGGGACCGCCGAGCTCGGGGTGGCCGGGATTACGCGGACGCGCTGCTCGGCATCCTTCCGCAGCTCTTCACGATAAGCCCGAGCTTCTTCCTTTTCCTTTTTCCTATCTCGAGACTTACCTGCCTTTGCTCTGACCTGTGTCGCTTTTGCCATTGCAGATCGGGAACGACGTCCTCCTACTGAGGAATTTCCTCGTAGGGAACGCCAAGAGGGACTCCGATCGGGAGCTGAAGCTCGGCAAGCTCGCGGCCGACGTCAAGGATTTGATGGAGAAGGGGGCCGAGCTGCGAGCCGAGAAGCAGCCCTCCAGTCCGACCTGGCGCGTTCCGAGGAGCGGAACAAGGAGTTGGAGGCCTCCTTGTCGGAGGAGCGGACCTCCAACCAGCGCCGAACTGAGGAGGAGGCGGCGGAGAAGGCCCGCCTGCAGGCCCACTCCCAATGGCTGGAGCGTCAGCTGGAGGAGGCCCGGCGAGATGCGGCCGCGGCGAAGGACCGGAGCGCCTACGTCAACGGGCTCCTGGAGGCGGCCAAGCGGGAAGCGCAAGAGGCCGTCCCCAAATTCCGGGCTTCCGACGAGTATACGTCGGAGGTCCGGGAGGCTGCCGTGGACTCCTTCCTGAAGGGGTTCCGGATGTGCCGGGAGAAGGTGGGGGCCTTCTTCCCCCAGCTGGACCTGAGCGGAGTTGTAGTCGGTGGCAGGAGGCCAGGGGGTGAGAGCAGGGCTTCCGGCACGGTCGAAGCGACACCTGCGGTGCCGTCGACCAGCGATGCCACGGCCCCGGAACAGTCCCAGGAGCCGGCCGCTGTAGAAGTCGAGGACGCAGCACCCGCGCCTCCGGCAGATGGCTCCGACCCCACATCCTAGTGATCCCGGCACTGTCTTCTCTGCTTTACTTCTGTTGTTTTTGTTTTTGGGGAGTCCCTGCCTGTCGGGGCTCCCAGCTTGTACCGACTACTTATGTCAATGAAGATCTAATCTTTATCGAAACCTTGGACGTTGTTTCTTCTCACTTTTCTCTTCTTTTCTTTCTGAGATGTCGGTCTGGAACACTTGAAATAACTGCAGGCCTGGTCCTCCCATTGCTCAAATCGAAGGATGGGGCCTGCTGAGTCGCGTCGCAGCAGGGCAAGCCTTAAGCGGGCCCGATTTTGGGTCGCCTTCATGCTCGCGCAGACAACACGATTTCTGCACCGTCTTCCAGGCCGAAGCCCGGGACCTTCGGACTGAGCTTGGTGCCGCAGGCTTTCTCAAGCCTTGCGTGGCTCACTGAGCTGTGCTCCGGGCTTGCGTGGGTGAACTGGGTTCGGCGCCACCTTCCAGGCCGAAGCCCAGGATCTTCCGGACTGAGCTCGATGCCGCATGCTTTCTCAAGCCTTGCATGGCTTGCTGAGCTGTGCTCCAGGCTTGCGTGGGCGAACTGGGTTCGGCGCCACCTTCCAGGTCGAAGCCCAGGATCTTCCGGACTGAGCTCGATGCTGCAGGCTTTCTCAAGCCTTGCGCGGCTTGCTAAGCTGTGCTCCGGGCTTGCGTGGGCGAACTGGGTTCGGCGCCACCTTCCAGGCCGAAGCCCAGGATCTTCTAGACTGAGCTCGATGCCGCAGGCTTTCTCAAGCCTTGCGCGGCTTGCTGAGCTGTGCTCCGGGCTTGCGTGGGCGAACTAGGTTCGGCGCCACCTTCCAGGCCGAAGCCCAGGATCTTCCGGACTGAGCTCGATACCGTAGGCCTTCTCGTCGAAGTTAGAAGGGAGTGCTTGAAGTGGGGAAGCATTGTTACAGAAACTGGGAGCCTTACATCACTGGTAGTACATTCTCAGGTTTGAGGAGTTCCACGTCCGGGGGAACCTGGCACCTCCCAATTCTTCCAAGTAATATGCTCCATGAGGGAGGGCTTCTGCCACCCGATACGGGCCTTCCCAGTTGGGCGATAGCTTGCCGCATTCCCGTGGTTGGGAGGCTTCGGCGCGCCGGAGGACCAAGTCTCCGGGATGAAAAACCTTAGACCGCACTCGGGAGTTGTAATATCTGGCAACACGTTGCCGGTACGCCGCCATTCGGATTCGGGCCATGTCCCTTGTTTCCTCGAGAAGGTCTAGGTTGAGCATCATTCTGGCCGGGTTTTCTGTCTCGTCGTATTGCTCCACGCACAGCGTGGGTAGGCTGAGCTCGATCGGGATGACTGCCTCGGCTCCGAAGACGAGGTTGAATGGAGTTTCGTCGGTAGCCATCCTTGGGGTGGTGTGGTATGCCCAAAGGACGCTAGGAAGCTCATCGGCCCACCTGCCCTTGGCCTGGTCCAGCCGCGTGCGGAGGCCCTGAAGAATGGTCCTGTTCGTGACTTCGGCCTCCCCGTTGGTCTGAGGGTGCGCCACCGAGGTAAAGCAATGCCTGATGCCGAGATCGCTGCAGAATTCTTCGAATTCCCGGCAGTCGAACTGGCGTCCATTGTCGGTGACCACAGTGTGGGGGAGGCCGAAGCGGCAGACGATGGACTTCCAGAAGAACTTGGCGACGTTTGCTTCGGTGATCCTTGCCAAGGGTTCGGCCTCAACCCACTTCGTGAAGTAGTCGATAGCCACTATCAAGAACTTTCGCTGGCCGGACGCCGACGGGAATGGGCCCAGGAGGTCCATCCCCCACTGGGCGAACGGCCAGGGGGCTGAGAGCTGAGAGATTGGATTGGAGGGTTGCCACTGCACCGTGGCGTGACGCTGGCACCGGTCGCATTTCTTCACGAAGTCGGTGGCGTCTTCCTTCATTGTTTCCCAGAAGTAGCCCTGGCGGAGGGCCTTGTATGCCAATGCCCTGCCCCCCACGTGGTTCCCGTAGATGCCTTCGTGAATCTCCTGGAGCACAAGCTTGGCTTCTGTGGGTCCTACGCACTTGAGGAGGGGGTAGGAGTAGGATCTCCGATACAACTGCCCGTCCATCAGGACAAAGCGCACGGCCTTCTTCCTGATGAGGCGAGCCGCCTGTTGGTCCTCCGGCAGGGTGCCACTGGCGATGTACGCAGCGTACTTGTCCATCCAGCTGGGCTCCTGGCTGACCTGATGGACCTCCGTCGGTGCTTCGAGGCTTGGGACCTCAAGGCGCTCCACATGAGCGCGTCCCAGCATCGTGTCCGGCAAGGTCGCCAGCCGGGAGAGGGCGTCCGCACGGGCGTTCTCCCCGCGGGGAATGTAAAAGATGTTGAAGCGGCGGAACTTAGACGCGTCCGCCTTGACGAGCTCCAAGTACTTCGCCATTTGGGGGTCGTGCGCGACGTACTCCCCGGATACCTGCCCCGCTACGAGCTGGGAGTCAGTGAAAGCTCTGAGGTTGGCCACGCCCAGCTCGCGGGAGACTCTCAGTCCGGCAAGAAGTGCCTCGTACTCCGCCTGATTATTTGTCGCGGGGAATTGGAAATGGAGTGCACACTCGGCGACGACCCCATCGCCGTTGGCAAGGATGAGCCCAGCTCCGCTCCCGCCGGAGTTTGAGGCTCCATCCACATGGAGGATCCAGGCGTCCTCTCCGGGCTCATCGGTGCCAACCTCCATCGGCCGGGCCGATGGGCATTCCTCGGGCTCCTTGCCCAAGCCTGCACATTCGACCAAGAAATCGGCCAGCACCTGTGCCTTCATGGCCGACCTTGGCCTGTATGCGATGTCAAACTCGCTGAGTTTCAGTGCCCACTTGGCCAATCGTCCCGAAGTATCGGGTCGGCTGAGCACCGCTTTCAGCGGTTGGTCCGTCAAGACGGCGATGGGGTGCGCTTGGAAGTAGGGCCTGAGACGCTGGGTAGACACTATTAGCGCAAAAACAAGTTTCTCGGGCCGGGAATACCTGAGCTCCGCGTCTCGGAGAAGTTTGCTGGTATAGTACACCGGCCGCTGGAGCCCCTGGTCGTCGGTTCGGACCAAGACAGAGCTGACGGCCTCCGGGGTAACCGCCAGGTAGAGGGCAAGCTCCTCCCCCTCCTCGGGCCTAGACAGTAAAGGTGGCGAGGCGAGCGTCTTCTTCAGCTCCTCGAAGGCCTGCTGACACTCCTCGGTCCAAGCAAAGCCATTCATCTTCCTCAGCACCTTGAAGAAGGGACGGCAGCGGTCCGCCGACCTGGAAATAAAATGGCTAAGGGCCGCGACTCGGCCGGTCAATCGTTGCACCTGCTTCTTGGAGGCGGGCTGCTCCATGTCCAGGATGGCCTGGACCTTTTCCGGGTTGGCCTCGATTCCTCTCTGAGTCACCATAAATCCCAGGAACTTACCGGCGGAGATGCTGAAAGCGCACTTCGCCGGGTTCAGCTTCATCTGATGGCGCCGGAGGTTGCCGAACGTCTCCGTCAAGTCAGCCACGTGGTCCGAATCGAGTTTGCTCATCACCAGCATGTCGTCCACGTACACCTGCATGTTGCGGCCTATCTGGTCTTTGAAGATTTTATTGACCAGACGTTGGTACGTCGCCCCTGCGTTCTTGAGGCCGAAAGGCATCATCTTGTAGCAAAAAGTCTCGCGGTCAGTTATGAAGGCAGTGTGCTCTTCGTCCTCCGGGTTCATCCGGATCTGGTTGTATCCGGAGAAGGCATCCATGAACGACAAGAGGCGATGCCCTGAGGTGGTGTCGACCAGTTGGTCGATCTTTGGAAGAGGGAAACTGTCCTTTGGGCAAGCTCGGTTGAGGTCGGTGTAGTCCACACAGATCCTCCACTTACCGCTACTCTTCTTTACCATGACCACGTTTGCCAGCCAGCTAGGGTATTGGACCTCTCGGACGAAACCGGCGGCGAGGAGCTTCTCTACTTCCTCGTTGATCGCCTTCTGCCTCTCCATGGCGAAGCTTCTCTTCTTCTGGCGGACCGGGCGGCAACTTGGGTCCACGTTCAGCCTGTGCATATTAACCTTGGGCGGGATGCCCGGCATGTCGGCTGCTGACCAGGTGAACACGTCAGCGTTGGCGCGGAGGAACTCCAGCAAGCGGGTTCGCTCTTCCTCGGGGAGCTGGGCCCCGACTTGCACCGTCTTTAGGGGATCCGAACCGAGAGAAAAAGTCAGCAGGCGCTCTACGGGCCCTCCCCTGGGTTCTTTCTCTCTCAGATCGAGGTCGTCGATATCATGGGCGAGCTCCGCGCCCCTGGCGCCTGGGACCGTCTGGAGGCAGAGCGGGACTGGCTAGATCGTCCCCCTCATCTCTTCGAGCCCGGAAGGCGTGGGGAACTGCACCAACAGCCTCCTCGTGGAGATGGTGGCGTCCAGTTGGTTGAGCCCGGGATGCCCGAGAATGGCGTTGTAAGGCGAAGGGAGCCTGACGACGGTGAATGTTATTAGGGCGGTCGCTTGCCGGGGCGGGGATCCGGCAGTGACCGGGAGAGTGATCTCCCCCTCGACCCCCACTGAGTCCCCTATAAAACCTACCAGGGGGGTGTGCACTGGCTTCAGCTGTTCGGGGGACAAATTCATCCGAGAGAATGCATCGTAAAAAAGTATGTCAGCCGAGCTTCCACTATCCACCATGATTCGATGTACAGGATGCTTCGCGATGGTCATCTCGACCACCACGGCATCGTTGTTTACATTATCATTAATTTCCCCTCCCTTGGGAGGGATTACATTCTCCGGGACTTCCCAGGCTCTCTTCATTGCTCGGCCGGACCCGCGCGAGATCATGCCCACGGGCTTCTCCGTCGGGCGGTTGTCGATCGCAGGGACAGGTGGTAGGGCCGCGAGCGGCTGCCCTTCAGAGGGGGCCTCGTTCTTGACGAACTTCCTGAGGTAACCCCTCCTGATCAGCTCCTCAATCTCCCGCTTTAGATGGCGACACTCCTCCGTGTCATGCCCGTGCTCGTGATGGAACTGGCAGTACTTTGATTTGTCTCGGACGGCTCTCGGGTTCTGGGGAGGAGGTCGGCGGAGGTAGCGCTCGCCCTCGATTTCCATGAGGATCTTCGTTCGAGGTGCGAGGAGAGGGGTGTACCTCCGCTCGGGAGTGGCTTCGCCCCTCGGCCTTGGATTTGGGCGGAGGTCGGCAGATAGCCCGGGCCTCTGAGCTCCCGGGGTGTCTCTCGGGAGCGGCTTCTTTGGAGTCTTCCCGTCCAGCTCTCGATGGGTGCGGTCGGCCTCCTCCGCTCGGATGTACTTGTGGGCGCGGAGGAGGAGCTCGGAATACGTCCTGGGTGGCTTCTTGTCCAGGGAATAGGTTAGGCGGGATGTCTTGAGTCCACGCTTCAAGGCCAGCATGGCGACGGGCTCGTCCAAGCTGTAGATCTCCAGTGCTGCGGTCTTGAACCGGGTGATGTAGTCCCGGAGCAGCTCCTGGTCATGCTGGAGGATGGAAAAGAGGCTGTCCACCTCTCTTGGCACCTTTCGACAAGCGTCGAAGTGCGCCACAAACTTTCCTTCCAACTGATGGAAGGAGCAAATGGACCCGGGCTCGAGGCGGGCGAACCAGACTCGAGCGGCCTTCCGAAGGGTTGCCGGGAAGGCGATGCACAGAAGGGCGTCGGTGGCCCCCTGGACCCTCATAAGAGCCTTATAGCTCTCCAAATGATCCAGGGGGTCGGTGGTTCCGTCGTAGGGATCCACCTGTGGCATGCGGAACCGTTTCGGGATTGGTTCCGCCTGGATTTCTTCAAAGAAAGGGGGGCGGGAGTCGTAGCCCGCCGGGTCTGCCGACGAGTTCTGCAGGTCGGCGAATCGGCGAGCGAACTCCGCCAGCTTGCGCTCATGCTCCTCCAGGCGCCTCTCGGCCTGGCGCCTGATGGCTTCATCGGTGGAGTCTTCCACCGAGGCTGCGGGTGAATGGGGCGCCGATCGGTCTTGGCGCGAGGTCTGGCCTCGGCGTCGCTTGCTGCGATGTACCGTTTCGGCCCCGTCGGCCGGGGATCGACTCTCGTGATCCTCCGAACCGGAATAGTTTCTCTTTGCGGGAGCTTGGTGGCTCCCCCGGGGGTTGGAGATGGCCCTCGGGTGGGATGGCCTGCCCTGGATTGAGCGCAGGCTCCCACGCTGCCCCGCGGCTCGGGCCGCGGGGGTCCCTGGCTGCGGCTGAGTGGCCAGGGACCGTTGCTGATGCTGAAGCTGTCGGACCGTAGAGGTCAAGGTCTGCAGTTGCTGGATGATGGCCGCAAGGGATCCGTCCACCGGGGTAGGCTGCTGTGGAAGAGGAGGGGGAGCCGGGAGCTCCCTTTCGGGGCTGTGGCCCCCTGGAGGGGAGTGGACATCCCCCACACGGCTGGTGGACGCCTCGCGACCACGAGTGACCACCATTGCTGGAGAGCGTGGCACCTGCAGAAAGCTGGTTCCGGCTAGGGGTTAGTGTCCTGCCCCCCTTCCTGGCGCGCCAATCTGTTGCCGCTCTCACCGCCGCGCCCGTGCCTCGGATCAGCCGATCCTTCCTGACCGCCTGGCGAGGGAGCCTCCCTTCCCGCGGAGAACCTGCAACAAAGGGGTTAGAGGACCTTGGCCGGGGATCCCGGCGAGGGAGCTCCGACGGTCAAGTCAGTAGACGACGAGAGGGAACAGTCTCCCCAGCCGGACCCTCGAAAGGGTTCCAGGCTTAGAGAGTTAACTGGTGAAGGAAATGCTCTGGGGACCGAAATCTCGGCAGGGCCCCTTGCCGAACTCACACCCAGTGTTCCCCTCTCGGGATCTCTGGTTTCTTTCTCGGAGCAAGGCCTTGTGCCGGTGCTTCCTCCTTGTCCCCAGGCTAATCAGCTTACCTTGTCGTCCCCAGATCCTTCCCTCTTTATCTCCCCTCATCGTGCGTTTGTCTTTTTCCTCCTCGGAAGCTCCCCTTCCCCGTCCTCTTCTCTTTCCCCTTTTTGGTGAAGGAGGCCAGGCGGCTTCCTGACCTCGTCCGCCGGGCCCAGCAGGGAAAAGGCAAAGACGGAAGAGAAAGAGGGGAGGGCGGTGCTGGCAGGGCGGCCGGTCAGGCCTCGGGCTCCGTGAGAGTGCTCTCTTCCCCAAGCGCGGGCGCCATCCATCTATGGGGCCTGTTCCGTCAGGATCGGGTCTCTCGGCTGCGGGTCCTGCCGGGCCGACACAAGTGATGTTCCGCGTGCCGCCGCCCTCCGTACGGGATGCCGTCTGGGATTCGTACGGCCCGAGAGACGGCCTCGGGGCCCATCTCTCTCCCCGGGGCCCTCTCCGTGCGAGCGGTCTGACCTTGGTTGAGTTGGACCCATCCCCGGGGGCCAACTGGCGAGGGGCGAGGGATCAGCCGACCTCGCTTAGGTGGACCCCTCCTGGATGGACACCTGGTGAGGTGGCAGAAGGTCGCCTGGCTTCGACCGAGGTGGGCCCGTCTCCATGCGGCCACCTGGCGAAGGGCGGAGAATCAGCCGACCTCGGCTTAGGTGGACCCCTCCTGGGTGGACACCTGGCGAGGCGGCAGGAGGTCGCCTGGCCTCGGCCGAGGTGGGCCCGTCTCCGGGCGGCCTCCTGGCGAAGGGCGGAGAGTCAGCCGACCTCGGCTTAGGTGGACCCCTCCTGGGTGGACACCTGGCGAGGCGGCAGGAGGTCGCCTAGCTTCGGCCGAGGTGGGCCCGTCTCCGGGTGGCCACCTGGCGAAGGGCGGAGAATCAGCCGACCTCGGCTTAGGTGGACCCCTCCTGGGTGGACACCTAGCGAGGCGGCAGGAGGTCGCCTGGCCTCGACCGAGGTGGGCCCGTCTCCGGGCGGCCACCTGGCGAAGGGCGGAGAGTCAGCCGACCTCGGCTTAGGTGGACCCCTCCTGGGTGGACACCTGGCGAGGCGGCAGGAGGTCGCCTGGCTTCGGCCGAGGTGAGCCCGTCTCCTGGCGGCCACCTGGCGAAGGGCGGAGAGTCAGCCGACCTCGGCTTAGGTGGACCCCTCCTGGGTGGACACCTGGCGAGGCGGCAGGAGATCGCCTGGCTTCGGCCGAGGTGGGCTCGTCTCCGGGCGGCCACCTGGCGAAGGGCGGAGAGTCAGCCGACCTCGGCTTCGGTGGACCCCTCCTGGGTGGACACCTGGCGAGGCGGCAGGGAATCGCCCGACCTTGGCCGACCTCACTTAGGCGGACCCCTCCGGGCCCGGGCGCCAATGAGGTGGTAGAGGAACTCCGAGCCGAGCTCGACCTCGGCGAGGGCGGTTTGCCTTAGACAGTCGTCGGGCGGTGTAGTCTTGCCGATCCTGGCTTTGAGGACGTGGCGCTGACTCCGCCGGGGAAACTTACACGTGGCTTGCTCGTATTTGGCGATACCTGAGCCTGGCCACGTCACTGTCACGGCTGTAACAGGAGGCTTTGTTCTTCTTGGGGATGACGCCATCTATAAAGTGGAAGGAATTGGTATAATTCAGATCAAATATCATGCAAATACTGTGGTGACTTTGGATGATATCAAATATGTTTCCCAATTGAAAAGAAATCTTCTCTCAGTAAATGCTCTTGATATTGCAGGTTTTGAGGGCAGATGGGGTAGATGATCTATTACAATTAGTAAAGGTGCATTGACTTTGTTAAGAGGTAAATTGAGTGGCACTCTTTATTATTTGGATGGTACTACAGTGGTTGGTGAGGCTTCTTCAGTACATTCATCTATTGATCAATTGACACAGTTATGGCATCAAAGATTGGACCATATGTCAGATAAAGGTTTACAGGAGCTGAGTAGACGTGGTCTGCTAGAAGGTCAGAAAGTTGGTGCACTTGGATTCTGTGAGCATTGTATATCTGAAAAACAACACAGAGTCAGCTTTATTTCAGGAGTGCACAGGACAGCAGGTATATTGTATTACATTCATTCTGACCTATGGGGACCTGTCCTAGTTACATCCAAGGGTGGATCTAGATATTTGCTCACTTTGATTGATGACTACTCCTGCAAAGTCTGGATTTATACTATAAAAAATAAAAGTGATGTGTTTCACACTTTTAAAGGGTGCAAGGCTATGGTTGAGAGGCAAACTGAGAGGAAGGTGAAAACCTTCTGGACTGGCAATGGATTGGAATTTTGTTCTACATAATTTAATGACTTTTGCAAGTCAGAGGGCATTGTCAGGCATAGGACCACTGTGTATACACCTCAGCAAAATGGTGTGGCGGAATGCATGAATCGCACATTACTGGAAAGAGTCAGATCTATGCTATCAAGTTCTGGATTGAGTAGAGATTTCTGGGCAGAGGCTGCACATACAGCCTGCTTTATTATAAATCGATCTCCAGCATCTGTATTGAATATGAAGACTTCGGAAGAAATGTGGATAGGTAGACCTTTAGACTATTTAGTTCTTAGAGTATTTGGGTGTTCAGCATATGCACATGTCAAAGATGGAAAGCTGAATCCCAGGGCTAAGAAATGCATATTTTTTGGATATGCATATGGGGTGAAGGGCTACAGATTATGGTGCACAGAGCTCGGATCTCAGGGTTTTCTAGTCAACAGGGATGTGACTTTTGATGAGTCAGCCACTCCTTTACGGCAGCTACAGCCAAGTTCTTCACCGGGAGATTAGGTTCAGGATCAGCAGGATAGGACTGTTGTTGATATTAATCAGACTGTTAGATTATAGCAGTTGCAGCCTACAGGTGATATTCAGAATGAACAGCATCAGCAGACAGATCCAGAGTTATAGACTCAGGAAGAGGTTATTATACGTGGTCAAGTTCAAGATGATAGTATTGCCACTCAAAGAACCAGGCAACATATCAGAGCACCTCAAATGTATGGTTTTGAGGATTCTGCTTGTGCTGAGTTAGTATATTATGCTCTGAATATTGCAGACACTATAGGTGATGAGTCGACCACATTTCAAGAAGCAATTGGTAGTTCACATGCTGAGCAATGAACCATGGCTATGGTAGAAGAGCTTCAGTCTTTGAAAAAGAATAAGACTTGGGAATTAGTCAGATTACCTAAGGGCAAGAAGAAAATTGGCTGCAAATGGATCTTCAAGAAGAAGGAAAGAGCTACTCCTTAGGATTTGAAATATAAGGCAAGGTTGGTGGCTAAGGGTTACAGTCAAAGAGAGGATATTGATTATAAGGAAGTATTTTCTCCTGTAGTTAAACACTCTTATATTCATTTGTTCCTTGCTTTAGTTGCTTCTCAGAATTTGGAGTTAGAACAGCTAGATGTCAAGACAGCTTTTTTACATTGTGATTTGGAAGAGCAGATTTATATGCAACAGCCACCAGGTTTTGAGGCTCCAGATAAAAAAGATCATGTATGCTTGCTCAAAAGGTCTTTGTATGGTTTGAAGCAGTCTCCAAGATAATGGTACCGTAAATTTGATAGGTTTATGGTCGACCATGACTTCAAAAGATCTCCATATGATAGTTGCATGTATCATCAGCAGTTTTCAAACGGATCCTTTTGTTACTATTATTATATGTGGATGACATGATGATTGCAGCCAGGGATATGTCAGTCATTCAGAAGCTAAAAGTTGAGCTTAGTACTGCATTTGAGATGAAGGACCTTGGACCGGCAAAGAAGATACTTGGGATGGAGATCATTCGTGACAGGCAATTATGTAGACTATTTGTTACTCAGCATGATTATATTGAGAAAGTCTTGGACATATATGGTATGTCTACAGCTAAGCCATCACTACTCGTTTTGCCAGTCATTTTTGGTTATCTGCCAGGGATTCTCTTCAGACTGAGAAGAAGTATATGTCTAAAGTACCTTATGTGAGTGCAGTTGGCAGTATCATGTATGCAACAGTCTGCACTCGTCCTGATATTTCACAGGCAATTAGTGTAGTGAGCAGATATATGGACAAGCCTGGAAAAGCTCACTGGTCAGCTGTGAAATGGATTCTTAAATACTTGAAAGGTACTTCTGATTTGAGATTGGTATTCTCCGGACAGAGTGGTTGCACTGTTACAAGATTTTGTAATTCAGATTATGCTTATGACTTGGATAGGAGGAGGTCATTGACCGGATATGTATTTACTCTCTCTGGTTGTATAATTAGTTGGAAGGCTACTTTGCAATCTACAATTGCTTTGTCTACTATAGAGGCAGAGTATATGGCATTGACAGAGATAGCAAAGGAAGCTATCTGGCTAAGAGGGTTAGTACAAGATTTGGATTTCAAGCAGAATTGTTTGGTTATTCACTGTGACAGTCAGAGTGCTTTATATCTTGCCAGAGATCAGATGTATCATGAACGTACTAAGCATGTGGATGTCAGGTATCACTTTATCAGAGATTTGGTAGAGGATGGTGATATTCAACTTCAAAAAGTTAGTACTGTTATTAATCCGACTGATATGCTCACTAAACCAATTCCAGTGGTCAAGTTCAGGACATTCCTGAACTTGATTGGTTTGAGCACTTGGTGATACCCCTTCGGGGCTTGTGATGAGGAGGAGGCTTTACAATCCATATTTGATAGAGGCATTTTTTTTTGTCGCAAGGAGGAGGATTGTTACCTATTTTGCTCCCAAACGCCATAAGAGAAGTCTTGGTCCGTTTCTCGAGAGAAGTCTTGGTCGAAAGATTTGGATTATTTTATTTCGACTTTCGTGGGAGTCCGAGACCAAGAGGCCACTCCAGTTCGTGCGTCCAACCGATTGGGACTTCTGACGAGGGAAAAATCAAGGAGAAAAAAAGAGGCCCAAAAAATTGAAAGAGAGGCCCTGCGATACAAGACGCCGAAATATTTTTCTGAGATGCAATAGGGAGCTGCAGAAGGTCCAGAAAAATATTGAAGACGATCCAGAGAGTAAATAAAATAACAGAGAATCCACGACAGGATTTGGCGAGGCTAGAGACCTGGTATTCTGTGATCTCTCATGTTTTCTTTTTCCCTTTCGATTTATTTGCCTCTTTGTGATTAATCTGTAATTGTTATTGGGATATTTGTATTTCTTTTGTGCCCAATTTTGAGGGCAGATTATAGTGGATTGTTCCTTTCTCTGTGTAGATGTAGACAAATTTGCCGAACCACGTTAAATCTCGTCTTTCCTTCTGATTTGATATCTACCTATGTGATTGGTAAATTGCTAAAGTGAGTAAACAGGAATTAATTAGAAGCCTAAACCTGTTCAATCCGCTGCGCACATCCCAACAAATATGGATTGAGTCGTAGATCCGATAAAAAATTTATCAACTTAAATTCAACATGTTTGTTAAATAGATTAAATATTCAGATCTAAACTCAATCTATTTATTAAATAAAACATCCAGTCCAATCCAAGTAACTTATTATTAAATAAGTCAAGTGAGGTTAAATATATTAAATTAATTAAATAGATTAAATATATTAAATGGATCGAATTAAATATATTAGGATAAATTTTAAATATATTAAATAAATCAGGTTATGATTGGATTTAATTATTAAGATGGGTCAAAATAGGTTAAATGGATATGAACCTAAATAATCTATTTAATAAATAGATATAAATGGTGTTATGGTAGCTATCTACTGGGTCCCGAGATGTTCACTGGACCACCGACTCGGGCGAAGATACCCTCCAGCCAGATGGCCGAGAAGTATTCCCGATACTGGATACATCACTAATTGCCATCATAGCCATCCCAGCACCTGTACCAAGAGATTGCACGATCGGTTGGGTCCGACTCGCATCCCCACTAAGTGCTTGCTTGGGCCTGAGTAGGGCCCACCATTAGTCGGGCATATTGTAGAGTCGGACACCCTATCTTGGCCCGGCCTTCTCTTAGTGTCCAAAGTTGAGACAACTGGTCCCAACTGTCCCAGTCATGCCGCATGTCACTACAATAATCATGGCAAGTAAATCATGGCAGACAAGTTCGTGGGGAACAGCATCCTGGTAAAATCAGTGGCCCTAATAAAGAAGATACTAATGAAATGGGTCACAGGAGATAAGATCCTAACCATCTATCAGTATTCGTTACTCTTGTCAGGGGCCACCTCTCTAGCAATTTTTCGTTATCCAATGTAACACCATATATGGGTAAGAGGGATGGCAAACGAGGTACGTTCTTTGAACGCTCACATTCCTATATACTTGCACTTACACAATCAACGGGGTTCTCAACTATAGCTATTATTATCTACTTCATCATTCCTTTCTAACTTCAGCATCAAAGTATCCCCGCCGGTAATCTCGGTCCAAGAATCTTCTTGCATGTTTCCGTTCGCAAACATCCCGTTCCATCAAAGAAGATGTTGCCGCCCAGATCGTCGTGGCCCGTAGTTGCTGATGGTGTCAAGGGTCGCGCGTCCACCTGTCGGGGGTGCCTCCAGTGCCTCGGGACCTGCAAATAAATCAACATTAGCAACCCGGGCCGGGGATTCCGACGGGGGCACTCCGACGGTCCATGGCAAGGAGCTTTGCCCTTCCTACCTTGGCGGGGTTTAGATGCCCCCCGGTCAAGGTGCGGTGAGCAGCTTTCTTCGTCAGTGGACCCGGCCCGCCGTCGCTTCATCGGGGCTTGATGAGTATCCCCGGGGGTTTGTAACGACCCGCGGCTGCGAAGGCCTCCCATGGAAGGAACGCAGGCTATCGCGGGATGCTGCGGCATGGGCCACGGGGGTCTCCGGCTGCTGATGAGTAGCCAGAGATCGATGCTAGTGCTGAAGCTGGAGCACTGCTGCAGTGAGAGTGTGCATCTGCTGAGCGAGTGCAATCAGCTGGGTCTCCAAAGGAGGCGGTTGAACCGGGATATGTGGCTCCGTCTCCGGGCCGTGTGGGTTCTCGTGGGAAGGGGACACTTCCGCGCAGCTGGGAGAGGTTCCCCTCGCCCGAGTGGTCACCATCCTCCTAACGAACTGTCTGAGCGGGGCCTAAACTGGATCAAAAGTCGTTCTGCCCCCCTACCTGGTGCGCCAATCTGTTGCCGCCTGGATCGTCATGGCCCGTAGCTGCTGATGGTGTCGGGGGTCGCGCGTCCGCCTGCCGGGGTTGTCTCCGGTGCCTCGGGACCTGCAAAAAAATCAACATTAGCGACTCGGGCCGGGGATTCCGGCTAGGACACTTCGACGGTCAAGTCAGTGACGATCCAGAGGAACATATCCTCCTTGTCGAGCCCCTCTAGATGAGCTCCATGCTAGGAGGAGTGAGTTTAGTGTATGAAAGTGTGAGTGAGCTAGGAGAGGTGATGGCCGAGGTGGTCTTGCCCTCCTCTCTGGCCCTTTCCCCTTCTCCTCTTTCTCTTTTTTTGTGGTTGTTGTTGAAAAATTGTTGTTACCTTCCTTTTGCTTACTCTGGCCGAGTCTTCTACTTTGGCTTGCCTCGGGGTCCTCCCATGCTGTCAGACGGGTACGACGAGGTATCGTGCCATAGACGGGACTCCTTCATCGTTGGGGAAGCTTCTATACGCCTCTGACATTCCTTCCGTTTGCCCCTCTCCTAAAAGCCTGGCAGGACCTCGATTAGCGGGCCACCGCTCTCGGGACCCATGCTCTCCGGTAGGGTCTTTTCTCCATCCGTACGGCGGGTCGGTGGAGGGCATGGTGCCTTGATGTGAGTTTCCTTTCTTTCTGGTGTGAATGGCAGCCGTGGGCATTAATGACAGCGTGGCGGGAGTTGCTGTACGCTCCTTGGGAGGCCCGCCATTGTCCTCAGAGGGGAAGTGCTGCTCCTTTGATGGTTGGTGCTTCGACTTGAGTTAGGGCCGAGCTAGGAAGGTGGTGCCCCCCTCCGGTGGACCCATGCCGAGATGGTCAGGCTGGGTGGAGGAGGGCCGAGCTCGACTCCGGGACAGTGGAGCTCGGATGTGGACGAGATCAAGCTGGCAGAGGTGGTCGAGGTGTCGCTCAGCCCGGGGGACCCGACCTTGAAGGGGCTCCTCGTGGTGGAGGAGGCTTGAGCTCAACTCCCGACCACGAGACCCGACCTCGGGGGGTCCGCCTCGGAAAGGGGCTTGTACTCGGCTCCGGCTTAGGCATCCCGACCTAGCGGGGACCGACCTAGCGGGGACCGACCTGGCGAAGGACGGAGCCCGGCTTCGACGGGCGACCCCGTTGCTCCTGGAGATTTCAGCCCGGCGAAGGGGCTCAAGATGGAATCAATCGTGGCGCCCGATGAGAGCTCCACGTCAGTTCGTCCGTGCCACGTCAGCGATCTAGCCACATCAAAGACATAGGACTTCCAAGTACCATTTCAACGAAGGATGATCTAGCAATAACATATGGATTATCTCATTTATAATTCAAATTTATTTATATTAAATTTAAATTTATTTAAAATGAATCCCGGATTAGGTCATATATTACTATCATTGGTTCTCTTGTAACCTCCCATGCTCATGCACATTGGCATGATTAAATGTAACTCACACCAAATTAGTGGTATCATTATCAAATATCAATCATGATCGTTAAGATGGTAGATTGGTTAATAAAAATTTTGCCTTACTATCAATTTTTTTTATTTTATTATTCTATTCTACCCGTGAAAAAAAAAATATATATATATATAATTACCTTGATAATATCAACCATCAATAAAGCAATCGTAACCAACGGCTGGTGGTATCACCAACTCTAATAACTCCACGGTCTTGCTGTCCGAGGCGCGTCGGACGAGTCCCGGCTCCAATCCGCGGTCGCGAAAGAGAAATGGACTCGATCCGTTTTCTTCCTCTGATAGTACTACTAAATTTCTCTCTCCTGCCTGCGACTCCCCTCGCCCTCGTCTTTCTCATCCCCTCCGGCAGCGTCTAATGCCTCACGGAGGACCTCGCCGCCGGCGCCCTCTCCGTTGCCCACTTCCGCGTCGCCGATGATCCCCCGTCCGCCCACAAGATCTCCGCCAGCGTAATCCTCTATGACTTTCGTTTACTATTTTTTGTTGATTTCTTTTTGGTCGAGAGATGGAGAGGGGATTGGGTTTGGGTCGCAGGTGAGTGATCCCAATGGAGAGATCGTCCACAACGCGGAGAGCGTGGAGTCGGGGCAGTTCGCCTTCGAGGCGGGGATCGCGGGGCGGTACACTGCCTGCTTCTGCTCCCCAAAATTCCAGCTCGACGCCGCCGTCTCGCTGGATTTCGAGTGGAAGTCTGGGGTCCTAGCCAAGGTCTGGACTTCTGTCGCCAAGAAAGAGAAGATCGATGTACGTATTCCGTCCCAAAATCTCTTTCTTGAGAACAAATTCTTACAGTGCTAATAATTATCTGGTTTCTGGCTAAAAATTATTTGATTTTTACGAGTGAATTTGTTCGGAAATGATCTTATTATGTTCTACTGGAATTACTCTGGTTTGCTCTTGATTTATTTGTGTAATTCAACGAAAAAAACGGCTGAGAATCTGAAATGCTGTACATTTTTCCTTGATTTGTGGCTAGGAAAAGAATGGGCATGGATTCCACCTTATATCTCTCTCAAAGGGACACATTTGTTTATCCTGCAAACAAGCATTTAATCTTTGTGTAAAAAGATTTACTCTTTTTGTGTGAATTGGCTTAGAAAATAAGACATTAGGAAATTTACTTTTCCTTGCTCCAAAGTCATACTCTGGATTCATGGGGCTTGAAATGCCTAGTAGACGATGATTCAATTCTAAACTAAAGGGATGGGCCATTATGCTAACAGCATGTGAATTAATATAATGTAAGGAAATGGAATATGTGATGCCATGCACATTCTTTCTCGATTTATAGCTAAGCTTTCTGAGGCTTTGGGTTAAGTTTCAAGTTTGTGATCATTGACACGATTTACTTTGTTTTGCAGTGAATTTAGTTAAGCAAATTCTAATGTTGATTATCATACATAAGGCAAACAAGGGAAATAACTAGGAAGAGGAAAAGATCAGAATTTAAATAAAAGTAAATGAATTCAAAAGGAGTGAAGATATAGTTGCGAAAATCAGACATTTAGAATAGAGGTGTAATTTTGTATATTGAAATTTGATTTGTGACTTGGTTCTTTTTGTACCACACAACAAGTACTCATGTTATAGTGAATTATGTCATGCACTTGTGTACACATCACACAGTATAAATTGAGTAGTGCATTAACAAAGTCAAAGTCAAGTAAGAATACCACAACCTGTCCTTGCCATTAGGTCATCTGGGTGAATGATCTTGAGAAATAACCAATGATGCTCATTCTAAAGAAATTGGACAGAAGGCATCTATTTGTCATTGGAATTCATTGCCTTTTGTTACTAATCTTCTATAAAAAAACCAGAGGGAATCTTGCTAGAGTTCTATTTATGAGTGGACTTAGAAACAGTATGTGGTCTTTGAATGCTTAAATAAAGGATATTATTTGAAGGTATTTATTTGTTCTACTAGATTATTATGCAAGATGATGCATGGGTTTTCTTCGTTCCTCTTGGTGCAAATTCTTCAAGCTAAAGTCCTATTTTCATCAGGAGATTTACAATGCTGTACATCAGTCCCACTTCTGGGAAGATATTCAAGATTATGTCCATCTGGTCACGAGCAATCTGTAAATCCCTGTGTTGCATGTATGGTCTGTGGCAAATATGTCAAGTCAGTCTTAACAGTTCAGCCGCTGGTTGCTAGCAGAGACATGTTTGTTTTAGTGTCAAAATTCATTTTCATCATTAGCGAGCTCAATGGTAGGGTGCCTTTGGTAGTTAAATTTCAAAACAAATTATTTTTAAAATTTATTCTCATATTTATCAATGTCTCACTGATTGAGGTTGGAACACCTTCTGAATATGTATAATCAGTAGCGGAACAAAAAAATGAAGTTACGGGGAGCCAAAATAATATGTATATAATATAATATAATTTTTAAAATTTTTAAAATACTCTGTTGATTTTCAATGCCTTCTCATTCAATGTCCCAATAACTTAATTATCCACTACCCTCAAATCCTAGTCCCCATAAATGATATTATAGAAAATATGGATAATTTTGGCAACTTATGCAGCAAAGTAATAATATAAAAGAACGTGGATAACAAATCTCGAAACTATTTTTTGATACATAAAAAAATATGGATAAATTATTTTTCTGTCTAAATATTGTCTAAAAAAATATTTATCCAAAAAATATAGATTCTTAGCTAAATTTTTTATCCACAAAAGAAAGGGCCCTACTAGAGTTCCTGGTTTAAATGGAGGTGATTAAGAGTAGCTTGGCTGAAATTACTCAGATCTAATACCATCGGCAGCTCCACCTCATTTATTTATTTCGGTTTAGTGTTTGCTTTGTGGAAACCCACCAGGCAAGGTAGCTTGCACGAATTTGATATTGAATTGCATGTGACCCCAATCAATTGACCCAATCCACTGGTTTTAGAAATTTACAATTGTGATCTCATATATCGATGATGAGGTTATTAAGGGCCGGGGGGGGGGGGGGGGGGGTGGGCTCCCTGCCTCCACATAGCTCCGCCACTGTGTACAATGAAGAAGCAATCATAAAGCTAAACTCAATGGTATTTAGGCTTGTTATTTTTGATTTATGATTATTTTGTGTCCATCATTAACTATATTTTATGGTTTCACCTTGTTCTATAAGTTGTGTTAAAAATTCTTAAATCCAATTGCTTGCACCCAGGTGATGGAGCTAGAGTTGAAAAAGCTGGAGTTAATTATTGACTTGATACATGAAGAGATGATGTTTCTGCGTCAGAGGTAAATATACCTTCAATACTGTGTACGATATTATATAAGTAAGAATAAAGTGACTCCCATTGTTATCATTTGGTTTAAGGGAGGCAGAAACACAGAGATTAAATCAAAGCACAACCTCAGGAATGGGTTTCTTGAGTCTGTTATCCCTTATTGTTTGCTTGGGAGTTGCTGGTCTGCAGCTATGGCATTTGAAGGCTTACTTTGAAAGAAAAAAAATCCTGTGACAACGTTATGACGATACATATTAATTTACGACTAAAACATGCTCCCGACAGTTTTTACAATGTTCTATTTGCCGGACCTGAACGACCTACGAGGTAAGGAAATTCTCCGCTCGCTAGGACCTTGAGAACCATAGTCATTTTTGCACTAACCACAGGTTTTTTGATATCTGGTTGCTTTCCAATAGCAGGTCTCGGTGCATTGTTCAGGCAATTGGCACATTCTAATTGGAGTACATCCGGCAATAAACCTATCGTTCATGTCCTTTGTGACTTTTTGTTCACCCTGTTTCTCTTCGGTTTATTTTGTAATGTTGTTACTCCTATCTCTATATTTGGGCGTACCATTTATTCCGTGTTTTGGTTCCAGGGGAAGGTTCTGAGGGTGAGTTTTTTTCTCTGTTTTTCAGGTCTAAGCTTTGCCTCAGATCTGAGTTTTGTATCCTCGTTTGAGTGTGCTGTTGTCTGCGGGATCTCTTCCTCTTCCACCTTCTGTGTCACTTAATTTCATGAAATGCCGGTGACATGGTCACCGTTTGGCTTAAATTAAAAGGTCAATGGAAATTATGTTTCTCGTTTGCACCTTTTGTTAATGTCTAGTCTGCATATAGCTTCTACCAAAAAGAAGTGTAGCATCTAGTTGAAATTTCAACAGGTATGGCTTGGGGAAAAATAAAGGTGAGCATTGGATCCATTAGCTCTATAGGATTTCGTATCTATTGTTTTTTTGGCTTAGTTTCAAGTTTCTATAGGATTTCTTCTTCTTCTTCTTTCTTTTCTTTTCTTTTCTTTTTTTTTTTTTTTTTGCTTTGCATGTATCAAAAGAGCACTATAATTATTCACGTCTGAATTCTCAGGGATGCATCACCTAGAAATAAACTCAAACATTTAATTGCTAAATGAAGGGATGTGATTCAAGCATTTTAAGCAGTAAGTAGTTTTCCACTCCTATGATAGTTATTATTCTTCAAGAAATTTTTCAAAGCGAGAATTAATAGAGCTGGCAAATGACTCACGGCTCATGACCCAAAAATCTGGGATCGGGGTTGCTCAAATTGTTGCGTATGAACTGCTTGCTCATATGTTAGCATCCACTGATGACTATAGAGAATGAACCTTCACATTTGATGCCCCAATGAATGTATGCATTCACCCTAATAATCTCACAGAATCATGCCAGGCAAGAATTCAATTTGAATTTGACAAATGATTGGCAGAAGCCATATGAACCAATATCAATTTTGATAATTATGTTATTGTAATAACGTTCACAAATAATCATCAAATGTCATTTAAGGGCTTCATGAGAATAGGAAGAATTCTATCAGGAAAGAATGTGTGTCAAAATGCATCGTTCCCGGTTACAAACGGAAAACCAATCAATTATAATGCAAAATTGTGACAGCCATCTCCCCTTAACTGCAGCATAACTGGAAACCTGAAGCAGCAGGAAAGACTATTGGCAGACCTTTCTCATTATTGTTTGCCAACAAAATCAGAGCCACCGAACCACCAGTACCTGAAACCACTGCAAAGGCTAATTCTCAGAAACTTGTGTTTTTGCGGCTGATGCAACTTCGATAGCACTACCCAGTGACCATGCTGCCTCGACAAGGGCATCCCTATACTTCACCTGCTTCACTAGTGTGATCTCTTGATGTGGATCCAGGGCTGTCAGAATACAAATATGGGGATCAGAATCATATATACAGTACTAGGAGAAATACTGCAAACGGAAACAAAGTTCATTTTGATTGACATACCAAACCCATCCACAAGTAAGGTGTACTGGTAAACAAGATCCATGCACAAAAAGGGAAGGTTCTCCACAGAAACACTAGGATAGGTAGTCTTGGCATCATCAACATTCAACTTGCAAGCACGCTTTGCAGCCTCCTCAAAATCTGAAGGTCTAACCTTCGCAACTGGGACCTTGGGATCTACAAAACCAGCCTATATAAAGAATGACACATAATTAGTACTACAAAGTGGAAGGTAAGAGCTCCAAAAACAGCATAAATAATGTTTGACCGTATTATAGATGCCTATGTATGAAAGAGACTGTAGTTGAGTATCACCTCAGCTGCCCTATCAAAGAAAAAGGATGCCACGAATAGATTTTTCTGCCCATCTCCACCCCCGCCATTCCACACACCACCAAATGTACACTTCATGTGTGTACATACCGGTTCACCAACTTTGAGAGCTTTAACAGCATCACTCCTGCACTTAGAAAGACTAGCTCCAGAAGGTGCAGCTGATGCTTTGTATACATCATCCCCATATTTGTATTTCCCTGGAGAGAGGAAAAATGAAAAGCGATAAGTGAGAATCAGAAGGAAGATTCCAACGATATATCGAACAATAAGAAGACAGCATGAATTCATTCCCATAATTAGAATAAGCAAAGAAAATGGAATTAAATGAGATCTTCCAATGCTACCATCATTTCCACTATAGCAAAAGTACCGTATATTTTTGTTGGTTTACCATGGTTCTGGCAGATTTTAGCCTTTTAGAGGTGGAAAACATTCAAATGGACCTGCATGCAAAAGTGATACCTAAGATCTACTGCCAAATTTATTTAAGAGATTCTAAAAGAACAATGTGTTGATCCTTTATCTGTATTATATATTAATATTCTCGAGCACGGTAGCAACAGAATTGACAATGTTGGAAACTTCTTGAATTGTTCTAGATTTTTATTATTGGGCACATGGCGCTCTGAGTTATTCCCTACGAATGAATAAATCAAAACTTATTCATACATTCGTGATGTGTTCTCAAATTTTAGAATATACAAATGGATTTTTTATAATTGATTTAAGAAACCTTAATGAATTAACCATTAATAATCTAATGTTTTGTTGGCAATGATCTTTTAACTACTTTTTGCTGTTCATATATCACCACCACTTGTTTCACATGAATAAATATGTAAATATATTATTAATTTATATTTTTTTAATTATTATATTTTTCTATTTTTGAGTATTCAAGTTATTTCCAAACTTCGGGATAATTCTGCAGTTTTTTTGAATTTGCATATTATACTTTAGCTGTTTCATTTCTAAGTCCCAAACGTGTGACTATATTCTAAAGTTGCATCATTTAAATAGAAATCCACAAGCAGCTTAAGGATCATGACATAACATATGAAATGCTCCAGGATCACAGCAAGAGAATTTCATCGTATGCTGACTGATTACCAAATATCTTTAAGAAACCTTTAGGCAAAAACCATATTGCCTATGCAAAAGGGCCCTAAAGCATCCATCTTACCAGAATTTTCATTGTTCTAGATTAAAAATCCAAATATAACATTTTGCATAAGCAGGTAATTTGTCACCTTTTATATTCCTAGCAGAAGTGTTAGCAATGGGAGCATTGCTTCTGTTTCTCCAGATACAGTAAATCAAAAGTACCTCGAGACATACAAAAAAAAAAGAAAAAGAAAAATTAGGCATGGTAGCCTTCTAAGTTTTTGGTGGTCAGTTCTTGTGCAATCAATCCATTGCACATGCTAAAGTTTTACAAACTCTTGTCTGTTTTAGGTGAATTGCTAATTTAAAAGGATGAAGAAAATATAACAAAATACGGCACACAAAATTTACAGGAGCAATACGTATAATTTGAAAATTCCATACTCCTAGGGAGAGTTTAACATTCCTGCATTAAATAGTATTTTAGGGCTGCAAACAGGTTGAGTCAGACCGGGGAATGCTTGACCCAATATGACCCAGTTTCAAGTTTGGGGCATGATTCAGGACCCCAACACATTGATAGATCGGATCAGGTCAGGTTAGGCCCATGGAAAAGATTCTAGACTCAAGGGGTCATTCGGGTTATGTTGGGGTCAACTGGTCAAGTATACCCAGACTCACCTTAAATATTTAGGTTAGCGTGCAGACCAGGTTGAATCCAGTCTACTATTAGAAACAATTAGCTATTATTTCATAGCTAAAATACAATAATTGATAATTAAATATAGAACCATTAAAAATTTTAAAATAAAATTAAATGCCAACTAAAACATAAATTTCCACTCAAAAAACTTTTTTCAATGCAAACAGGAAGGCTTAGGAAGTATGATGGAAATCATACCGCGATAACTATTCAAAATGCAAGTGCTGTAATCACCTCCAGCCTTCAAAATCTCTGCTCGAGCAGCCAACAGACCATAGTGCAAGTAACTAAAAGGGAAAGAACCCAGTTAAGATTATATTTTAGAACATTAGAAATGTTAGCGACACTTTCCAAGTCATCAACTGTAGAAATGGCTAGAATTTGAATGCCCAAATTTCAAAAACAGATAAGTTCTATAACTTTTTAACTTTACAAGAGAAAGTATTGCTTGAAACAAACATTAGAAAGCAAAAGCTCTAATAGTAGATCAAGGGAATTATCAAACCTATGAACATATAGGTAATATTTTGTTCCTTTAAGAAACAGCTGCTTCACATATGTGTCCTCTCCATCTGCAACTTTTGGAGCCTTTGCAGCATCCTCTTCAGAGATAGCATAAGCCATTTGAACAGACCCTCCTCCCAAATCAACCACTCCAACAGTGTCTGAGTATGTCTTTCCCAAATTTCCTAATAGAAAATTTATAGCAACCTACATAAAAGATTTTCTTAGAATGATATTGAATATTTGCAAAATCAGAATATTATTTCTCCATAAACTAGTAGGACAATAAAATTATCTCAAAAAGTTTAAACAAAGTGTTCAAGTATTTTCAAAAAAGAAAAAGGGAATACAAAGCAAGCCTTATTACATAATAGCATGCACAATATAACAAGAAAAAATGCTTATATTTCTTTATTTGAGGACATCACACCATTGCGGCTTAACTGTAGGTCCGATTTTTCTCTAAGGATAATGGAAGATGAATAAGAAGGTGCAAATCGAAATACAAGAAAGAAGCAAAAGGCTGTCATTGAAAACTCAAGCTATCACATGCTTCAATATTCAGCTGGTTTATGGAAACAGGATTTTAAAACTAGGATGCACAATATGGTGACATCAAGACAAGTATCATAAAGAAAAATGAATTTCATTTTTTCTTTGAGATCGGTTTGGTTAAAAGACCCTTGTCCTTTTCCAAAAGGCTTGTGTTCTATCCACTTCCCCGCCCCCCCCCCCCCCCCCCCCCCCCTTCCCAAATAGCAAAAGTATATATTGGCAAAATCTCACTCAGCAACATCAAAACAAACAGCTGATTGTAACATGATACTTAATTCTCTTGCAGAGATTCCATATATAGAGTTATTCTCACCAAGGCCCAGCTTCATGGGATAAGGTTAAATGAGATTGCTGTTGTTGTACATCATGGTCTTGAGGCAAAAGGCTGGAGCATTCATGTGATGCTTTTTCACTTGATCTGAAGTTCTGTTTTTGAATGCAATGCAAGCTAGCTGCTTTAACTAGACATAGTCAAACTGATGATTGACTTGGCCGTTCGTGAAATCGATTTTAAATTGCTGAGTTATGTACATCTCATTAGATTTGGCGAAATAAAAAAGGCATCACCACAAGAACAAAGGAGACATGAGCAAACTAATTCAGCTTTCCTGAAGTATTATTAGGAAGTCGCACATATGAATTGACAACAACAATGTTCATCATAACTATGCTAAGACTCATGAAGCCTATCATCAAAATCACCCTGCTTCCTTTTATAATTCATGCTTTCTCCTAGATGAATAATAGTTTGTTTCAATATTGAGAATAATCACAATATTAAAAGGAACCAAATAGGATTTCCAAACTGAAGTGCCAAATATACCACATAAATAAGTTTGGATAACATACCCACTGAAAAGCGCCTTCTTGAGTTCCATCAAGAACAGACACCCAATCTGGCTGGAATTTAAGTGAGCTCTTGCCTTTAAGAAGATCCCTAACCTGTAAAAATGCAGGTTCAGATCAAAGAAAATAATGGGATATTCTGTATGTGCTGTGCTAAAGCAAGAATCAGACTGTTCCTTGCAAGGATAAAGCTGCAATTATGGAATTAGAAACTCCTTTAAAGCAATTGAACATAAAAAATGAAACATAACAAATAATTGCTCTTTGCAGCTTTAAAATAAGCATAACCTTTTCTAATGAATATAGAAATGTTATTACCGCTTGCAAAATTTTCTCAGATGTTTCATCTCCCAAAGCTCTCAGCCCTGCAGTGGCCTGGATAAGCATCAACATATGAATGACCTTTGATGACAACAAGCATGCAACTTTAAAACTACAAACACCATGCGATCCTATTGGCCAAGAAACTATTTTTTTACCCCAACTCTGACAGGTGTTTTCTTGCGCAATTCAGAAGGAACTACACTTTCAGCTTTCTCCAGAAGAGGAATTAGTGAATTTGCAGCCTCCTGGGGATCTTTAGCAAAGGCACTCAAGCCAGGTTTTCTCTGCACATGAAGGACAAAAAGTATGACACCAAATAACAAGCTCTTTGAAAACTTCCTAACCTACACATTTAAATTGCTCGCTAGAGAGCATGACACATGAAAAGAGGCATTACAAGTCTTTATCTTCTGAGATTTTATCGGGCTGCATTTCTAGCCAAAGTTTATGATATCCCTATTCTTAAACTTCCAAAGAGTTGTGTGTGATATAGCGTTTTTATACCTTTTTTCCAAATATTTACTCAGCTATAACAGCTGCAAAATTGGGTTTCCATGATCGTCAATCATCAATGATGCATATAAAACGGACCTTGGTACTACAACTGTGATCACTCATGATACCACAAACATCCCAAAAGCACACTCCAAATAATGGCATTTGTGATTCCATAAGTCATCATAAAGAAGATCTGCTTATCATCACATTTTTGTATTAAGTAAACTGACCCTGTCAATTTTCACCACTCTGGTCCTTTTACCCAAGTTCTAACTTCGTTGATAAAAATTCAGTTACATCTATAAATCTTTTCACATGGTGGCCAAGTATTCATGACACTATTTAACCTTCTTTAAGGCGTTTCTTGAAAATGAGTAGAAAATTTATCGTAGAAGTGATCAAAAGATGATAAATGTCACACACATTACTTGAATTCCAACCTCAAATAAAGAATTCAACTAGAAGTAGATGCAAGCCTACTCGATCAATACCTGTATGAAGAGCTCGATATCCACCCCGATGTGAAGCAGATCCAAATTCTCATCGAAGCAGTAGACATGAACCCTACTCCCGGAACTCCCGGCATCGAAGATGACGGCGTAGCTCTTGGATCCCGCGTCCGCCGCAGCTCCGCCGCCGCCGCCGCCGCCAGGGACGGTCTTGCGGCCGGCGTTGGCGGCGATCGAGAGGAAGGGCGCAGCGGGGGAGCGGGGCATGAGGAAGAGAACGAAGGAGACGAGGAGGAGGGGGATGGAGACGACAAGGATGGCGCCGCGGTAGCGGTGGATCTTGTCGGCGAGGGGCTCCTGCCGGAGCGCGGCGGCCCGCTGCTTCATCTTCGCGTCAGCGTCGCCGAGGGCCCGGATCAGATCGGCCGCGGACGGCGACCGGTATCGGATCTGCCCGTTGCTCGGCGACGGCTTCACGGGCTGCGGCGTTTCTTGGAGGGGCTCCAGCTTCTAATATAAGAGATACGATCGCGTGGAGGGGGGCGGGGGATGGGATCAGAGAGACGGGTAGATCTCTCTGCCGCTTTGGAACTCGAACTCTACGTGCTGGTGCTGCTGCTTCGCTGCTCCTTAGCGAGAGAGACTAAGCAGTTGCTTAAGAAATAATAGTAATTTATTAAGGAATTTTATGGGGACTAAGCACGATCGACCGAAAAAAAAAAACTATAGGTTGTCAAAGTGTTGGGGGGGGGGGGGGGGGGGGTTGCGTCTCGAGGAGATTAGAGAGTGGGGTGGAAGGAAGAATGTTGCTTGGCTGTCAAACTCGGGTTACCGTTCTGTGTGACCTATAAGCATGACCTTTCCGGAAGTGTGCGTGAGGGACGAGGCGGGAACGTAACGGTGAGGGAGCGGGAAACGGGGACATGTGGCGGGGGCTGGGATGTGGGTGCGGAAGGAAGTGGGGTACATATGGGGTTTGCGAGATGGTTGGTTTTGGGGTCTGGTCTGGATGCGGGTATCGTTTGGGTTGGTTTGAGATGTTGCTTGAGTTCTCCAACATTCGATGGGGTAAACGCGGCGCGTTCGTTGGAAGATATGGTGTGCGGTCAAAGGGGTTCGGGAATTAGGACTAAAAGCGTAAGTTAGGTACTTAAACAATGCAGGGAGGATTTTATCCCCCCCTCCCTCAAAAAAAAAAAAAAAAAAAAGTGAGGATGGATGATGGTGAAAGTTGTCTATGTATATAATATTCAGTTGTATGGATGAATTCGGGGATGTGCTTCGGTCTTAAAAATTAAAAAATGAAAAAAATATACGTATTGTCGTGGAGTGCTGTTCTCTTAATAAAAGTTATATGGATGATTTGGGTAGTTAGAATTTTGAGACTCATTGTATCACACTTGTTTTCTCTTAAATACACACGTTATCTAATGTCTCGCTAATTGAATGCTTGCAAATTAACAATCATTATTTTGAAAAAAATTATATCTGATATAAAATTATCGGACCATTTGATTATCTAAATGAGGTGCTAGCTTTATCCTGTATTGTTGATGCATGTGAAGGTAGACAGCAACTTATAATGTCTACAAGTATAGAGTTCAAAAGTTTTGTCTTTACATTGCTATGCATCAACAGCCATTCCTATTTGAATGGCCTCCCAAGCTAACCGTCTTCTCCAGGGACAGGATGATGGGGAAGCGCTCTGACAGCATCCAGGAGTCTTCTTATTTTCTCCGAGAATAGAAAATTGCTCCTGGTGCTTTATCATGGAAACTTGCAAGAATAATTTTTTGATTAATGATAATTAACGAAAAATTCTTCGATGCTCAATTTAGTAAAAGAATGAGATGAGCCATGGCAGTTGGAGCTGAGAGCGAAGTGATGACCGGGAGCGTGAGAGTGATAGAAATGAAATATTGTGGTATAATGTACCTTGCTAGAATTCCTTCTTATCAATTTATAAAATTACATGGAGTAACAGAATATCATTAGAAAAGTGGCCTTCTCTGCATGTATAATAGATTCTAGTAGAATATTAGAATTTTATTTCTAGAATTTTTTTTATTGATATTTTTTCTATTAGGATAGCTGATTCTGTTGGGAAACCTTTGTCCATAAACTCGTTCGCCATGATTCTGCTTGCCACGATCGCTATTAGAATAACTGGATCAGTTATTGACACTTACTCGGATGTCATCGACTTTGAGTATTGGGATAACTTGTTCGTTACTGAGAGAGAAGAAATCTTGCCGAGAGAGGAGGCTTTGACATTTGCAATTTAGCATGCTTGACTAAGTTTGGAGTTAATCAGGTTCGAGCAAGTACTCGGTAGATGTGCATGAAGGAATGTTAGTCGGATTTGGCTATATATAATTTCTTAGTGCAAAGTGTCAAGATAGTCGGTATGATGACTGACCTGGCCGTCTTCTATTCAGTTGATTGTACTCGATTGTTAGATGAGTCAATAGTCATAATCATCTTCTTTATGATCGATAGTATGATTATCAGCTTCCTCAATCGGTGGTATTATTACTTGTTGGTTGTCTAATGGATGATTTTATTTTAGTCGATGGTCTGGTAAGTATCTTGAAATCAAGTAGGTAATTATCATAATAATATTTTTAAAAATTTATTATAAAATTAAAATAAATAAAAAGTAAATTGATTGACGTTCATTGATTGATTGACAAGTCAATTTCCTTCTATCCATGCATTTGGCTGGTGGTTGCCTAACATGGCCAAATATGTGCAACATATTTATAATCAAAACAAAAGTTACAAGTAACTTAAGAAACTTATTTTAACATGGCGAACTTCACGTGGCCACGCATATCGTCAATTAAAGCTATATATATTTTTAAAGATATAAAAAGGACAAAAAATATTAAAAAGGAAACAAAAATTTTAAAATATTACCTACGGATCCCCTACATAAATGTAGAAAACCAAGTATTAGTGGACATTTTCCATTAGATTTTCCTGCATCAGAGGCTGTAGTAATTAGAGTAAACTAGATGATGGGGCATGACGCACGGAATATAATAATTTTAATATTTAATATAATTTAAAATTTATTTAATAAAATTAAGATAATTTTTTTTATTTTTATAGATATAATGATTATACAGAAAGTATAATTTTAAATGAAAAAAATTATAAAAATTTGATACTTGGTAATTATTGGATCTGGATAGTATTATTTTAGTTATATATAATAGGTTTTCCTAAATAGAACCTTAAATATTAACCACCGGTGAACATGCTGTCCGCCAAAAAATTTAGGATTTGAAGGATAATATTAATCATTTGATTAGCAAAAAAATATTTAAAAAATTAAGTGGCATATCATAATTTTTTCGTAACATCTACCATAAAAGAAAGAAATCTTCAAATTATTATCAATATCAGGACATTAAGAAGGTATGTTAGCAAGTGGAGTGACAAATATCCATGGATGCTGCAGGACATTTGTTTCCTCCCCGTTGCCAAGGCATTTCTTGATGCCATGATTAATATAGCGGGCCATATAAGAGAGATGGCTCTACCACCAGCCAGGAGGCGCCCCTCAAAGTTATGTTATTCCTGGAATAAAGGCTTTGGTACTTCGTTCGCATAAAAGTAAGAATAGAATTGGACCGGCCCGAAGCCCATTATTTGAAATTGGACTGGACGAGCTCAATAAATTTTGGACCGATCCGAAATCGATTTGAATTTCGGATCAAATTTTAAATATATCGGACTAGATTTCGGGATATAAAATAGAGTCCATTTAATTTTTGGACCAAAAAGATGCACTGATTCAATCCAAAAATTCTTAAAATATGATTTGAAATTTAATCTAATTTTGAACTGGGCCGATCCAATGAACTTTGGACCGGTCCACTTCCAACCCTACAATCCCTGCACACCCTCCTCCAACCCCACCCCCTCAAAAAAAAAAAAAAAAGAGGATGATCATATACACACGCAATCCAAATTCTTTTTAAATTTTGCGTGCACTAATTGAAGTAGCACGCAACTTGCTAATCTCATCTCACCTACATTGAAATGGGAGCTGATTGAATTTATAACAACACTTAATTGGATGTTGATAAATATGCATCTTTGTTAGTGATATAATGTGGATTTAGACTGAAACAAGAGCACTCTGCAGGACAAGCTAGATGATCTCTGGAGTTAATTGTTGTCTGATAATTCGTTACATAAAAATCCAGTTCTTGACTCTTTGCCTAATAGCCTTGCACTTAGTTTAAATGGCGCATAAAACTTGTGCACCGATACAATTGCAATCAGAAATGAGTTAATTAATGCAAAAATCTAGCTAAAAAAAAAACAACCATGTGCTATTATATTATTTTCATTGCTCCTAATATCAATAGCCTTTCTTGCTTCTTCCTTTTATTCATTTTTATTATATTTTTTCAATGTGTGTGTGTGTGTGTGAAAGGCTTCTTTCATTAATTCAAAATGATCAATAGGAAAACTCCACATTGCTCAAGCAAGTTTTTTAAAAATATTTTAAAATTGAGATGATCTAAATCAGGCATATGTGTGAATGCATCGAACATTTCTTGATTTGGCATTGTGTTAACAAAACAGGGGCAATGAGTCAAAAGATATATTTGTTGTTGTTACTAAACTCCAAGTTAGGCTAAAATCGACAGGAGCCAAAGTGAGTTAAAATTGAATATACTATCGATGCTCCTAGGTTGACCGCTAAATTCGAGAAAAATCCCACTTGCCAGAATTTTTTCTATGAAAATTCCCTGATATTCAAATCAATCAAAATCTAGAAAGTAATAAAAAGAGTGATTTTGAGGATCCTTTGCATATGTCAAAATCAAGAAAATAGCATTAAAGAGCAATTCGGAGGATCCCTTGCCCTTTTTTGTATATAGATGGAGATCAGTAGCCATTTCGGTGATGAGCAATATACGTAGTAACTGCACATGAATGGTTAGTTTGTGGTTTAAATAGATCGTAATAGCTAAATAAGTGATCTAGTAGTTATGAGCATCTTAATTATGTGATAATGATTGTAGGTGTAATTACCGTTGACCATACCGAGCTAGTTTCATCTTGACCATACCGAGGTCAACCGAAACATCTCCCGCATACAGCTGGGAAGTGAGAGATGGAGATGGTGGCGAAAAGGAGAGAGGTGTGGAGAGTCCATTTCTCGAACTTAAGACACGTGGAACATGGAACCATAGCCAGTTTCATTTAAACTACCATCTTAGTGGTAACGTGCTTCTTCTACAAACTCCATTCTTGAAGGATATGTATTTAACAAACTAAAAAATTATTTAATAAACCGGGATTTCCTCCAAGATAATTGCTGTTAATGGTATTAGAGGAGCTCAGATGGATGGTCGGGATATATTACAACCAAATCTTAAATTTTGAGATTTAATTGGAAAAAATAGATCCTATAATTTATCCTAAAATTTTTATATTTAGATTTTGCTCAGCCTATTTAGTCCAATTCATTGAACATCGGTTCGATAAACTGAGCTGAACTGAATTCTTCTAGTCAATTTGAAGAGATGGTCGGTTCACCTAACATGAAGGCATATAATAACATCGGAAGCCCACGAACGGGAAATAAGCTTGGCCCAGTCTATTACAATGACCATGGCCCAACATGGACGAAATGTTGGTAAACGGGCTTAAAAAAACTTGGCACCCAATAATCCTACTAGAGCTGTCAATGGGTCGGGTCCGGACCCGAGACCCGCGGGTATTTATCCAACGGGTCCGGGTCTGGTAATAAATCTGGATCCATTTACCCGGACTCGAGATCCAAACCCATTTAGTCATAATTAAATAGATCCGGGTCTGGATATGTAATATCCAGACCAAGTAGACCCGAGACCCAGTTATATAAAATAATATTACATATTTATATATATATTTATATTATTAGGAACTATTAGATCGCGATCCAAGAATTCGAAATCAACCATTGTTTTTAATATAAAAGCCTTTCCTCCTCCTCGATTCGGTGCCCTCGATTTTTTCCATTCGATGAAATCCCCAAATCCTCCCCCCTCAACGACCGACGTCTCCCCTCACCTCGACGACCGACACCTCCCCCCGTCAGTGGCTCAGCCTCTCTCCAGTCTAGATCGGCCATCGGTGTCCATCGCCGATCATGTCCTCTAGCACTGCCCTTTTTCTGTCGATCGTTTCAAAGCTCTTGTACATGCATCAATGGTGAGGAGGAGAGGCCGAATTGGCAGCATGGTGGTGCTGGACTCGATCTACCCTGTGATCGCCCTCGTCCTCATCCTCGTCGCTTGCATCGAGCTCGGAGACGTCGCCACGGCCGTCGATGTCTACCTCTTGATCTAGTACGATTTTGCTAGCATGCTTTACGGATCTCACCTCGCTAGCCTCAATCTCTATGCCGGCGCTTCACCCTTCGCTCCTGGCACCGATATCTCATGCACCATCTTCATGATGCCCATCCGGGAACTCAACCTCACCTTTTTTCGAGGTAAATCGCGTCCCTTCCCCCTTTCCCCGAGATAAATCGCGTCCCTCATCTTTCTTCGAGATAAATCGCATCCCTCCCCCATTCGAGTCCGAGTCTGGATACATGGGATTCATTCATGGTACTTCAAAATTAAACCCATTGGGTATTTGGGTCCGGATCCAGGTCCAGTAATTAAGATTGGATCAAGATCCGGATAAGCCTCTGTTGGCATGGAGTCCCTGGATCTGCCGGTCGGAGCCGCTGCGTCGCAGGACCGCTCCCTGGTTCACCTACAAAACAGGTCCCTTGCTGGAGTTGTTCTGGTGGAGGACACTCCGATGCCTAAGTCAGTGGTGGATTCCAGCCACAGAATGGGGAAGATGTCGAGAGTGGAAGAGAAAAAGAGTTCTTAGAGATTGGAAAATGTGTATGTGCGAGATTATTCACGCGTACCTCTCGAGCCATCCTTCTTACCCATATTTAAAAGATGGCCTCCGGTCTGTGGCCCGCTCTTTTCCCAGAGATCATGGGGAGCCATTCACTCCCATGATAGTCGATCGTGGGTTGTCAATGAGCAGTTCCGGCCAGATCGGAGGCGTGGCTGCAGGAATTGCGCGCCATGATCATGGTATAATGAGTGTCGATTGTAACCGTTGGTTACAGTTTTCTTTTTGGAACAGATTGTGATTCAAGCTTCGGGTTTCCCCTTGCATGGGCTGAAGGCTTGATATTTCCCGAGGCCGGAGATCATGTCTACGACGGGGACCGAAGTTCATGTCTACGGAAGTCGATGAGTAGTTCAGACTTCGGCCGAGGCCGAAGGTGCTACCCGAAGGACTGGCCTTCGGATGTTGTAGTTCGGTGTGAAGCCTTGAGTTGCTTACAGTTGGCCTTCGCTTAGTCCGAAGTCCGTAATTCGGAGAACTGGGGCTTCGATAAGTCGAACCGGAGCCTGGTTCGTAGCTGAACCAGGATATCCCAACAGTTGCCCCCTACTCTCAGTTGTCGAAGCGAAGATCTGCCTCGAGAAGTGAGAGTATTATAGCCTTGTCGCTTTCTTCCTGAGAGATGGTGTAGTGAATGATTACGGGACCTCTATTGGGCTGCCCATCACGATCTGAGAATCAGATGGTGGACAAGTGCCATTCCTTAATCAGGAAAAAGTAGGTGGCCCTGAGGCTATCTCTCCTCGTCCCGTTGCACAGTGGTTGAGGCAATCTTTTGGTTGGGATTTGGATAGTTGTGGTGGTTGTTCTCCGCCCATTGGATGAAGGATAGATCTTATCCTGGCGGTCAGTCGTAAGTGGGTTACCTCCCAGGGTAACCTTAAGTCAAATTAACCCTCTGTGGGGGTCCAGAGACCCTTACTTTTCTTTTGGGAAAGGGTAAAGGTCTGGGCAAGGAAGCTTCTTCAACCTCATCACATTCTCCGCCCAAACCGTCCTGGAGTAAGCTTCTTCAACCTCATCACATTCTCCGCCCAAACCGTCCTGGAGTACCAGTCTATTCTTCAGGTAGAATCCTTTTTCCACCCCTTTGCTTCATTCCTTTGTCATGGAAGAGACCGTAGAGAGTCAGGGGAAGCAGGTTGGGCCCTCGGGGGCCGGAGATACAGTAAGTCCGGAGTCGGTCCCCAGCTCGGTTTCTCAGAGCAAGGCAACCCTTCTTTGAGAACGCTACCGCATTCCTGAGGAATTTCCCTTCGTCCTCCCTGCGCCCGAGGAGCAGGTGAACGAAGCTCCCCCTGGGTGCCTAGCTGTGTACGAAGATCAACTGAAGGCTGGTCTTTGGTTTTCCCTGCACCCCTTATTTGTTAAGATTTTTCGCTTGTACCAAGTGGTGCCAACGCAGTTAACCCCAAACAGCATCAGGAACATCTGCGGGTTCCTGGTCATGTGCAGCATTGCCAACGTAGAGCCTAGAACCAACCTATTCTCGGCCCATTTCGACTTCAAGATGGACTTCCACAGCAACGGATGGTGGGTGATCGGTCCTAGATCGAGCCGCAGGGTGATTAAGGATATGCCCATCGCCATCCACGGGTGGAAACCTGTCTTTGTATTTGTGTTGTCCTTCGACCCATGGGACTTCGACACTGAGTGGAAGAAACCTCGCCTGACCGCCAATGACAGAAAGAAAGTCTTGGCGACCGATCAGTCAGATTATGATCTTCTGACCAACTCGAAAGTTGCTCATATCCGGGAGTTGTTGGAGGAGAGGAACCTCCATCAAGCGGGAATCAATAAATTCGCCTCACTAGGTATAGTAGTGGAAATTTCTGCTCTTCTTCTTTAGGTTTCATTGTAGTTCATTCGACTGAGGCGATCCCCTTTGCCTGCAGGTGGTGGGATGAAGCGCAATTTGAGCTGGCTTCGCCAGACTTCGGAGAGGAGGGTGGCACAGGCCCCTTCCACCAGGTCTGCAGCTCGGAAGAAAGCTCGGAGAGATGGTCCCAAAGGGGACCAAAGCGCTTCGTCTTCCCGAGGCATCTCCGGGGAAAATGTAGCGGCCGCGGAAGAGGTTCCAGCGAGGCCATGCCCAGTCGAGACTCCAGCGGCGGTCACCTCCCCAATCGACACGACGGGGGGCCCGCCTCAAGGAGTGGATGTGCCACCGGTTTGCCCCTCTGCTGCCAATAGGGGCAAGGCACAGCAAGTCGAAGGAGAGTCCATCTGCGGAGATTCTTCAGCCGGAGGTTGCTCAACGAACCCTTCAGAGCTCCCGCCTATGGGAGAGTTGCTGGTTCCGGAGGAGGCCAGACAGGCGTTGAAGGGCACGATACAGCCCCGTAACCTGGCAATTCTCCGGAACCGGAGCTTTCTCAAGGTGTCCGATTCTGGCTTCGCCGCCCTGCAACAGGTATGACTATCACCGCCTCCTTTACCTTGAGAGTTATTTGACCCTCAATTCTTCTTTTTTGATGTAGTTGGTCTATGACTTCACCTTCATGGAGGAAGGCTTGGGGAACGTGGACAGCCTCATCTACGACCTCAAGGAGGAGCTTCAGACTGCTAGGGCTGCCAGGGAAGTAGCCAAGGAGCTAAAGCAATCCATGGAGGACCGTCTTGTCTGGGTGACTGATGAAGTTCGTGACCTGAAGGGCGAACTGAAGAGCGCCCACTCGAGGATAGCGGGACAAGAGACAGGGTGGAACAGGAGCAGGAGGCAAGTTGAATCCCTGGAGCGGACTGCCAGGGAAAACTAGGAGAGGATGGAGAGCCTGTCCAAGGTGGCAGAGGAGGCTTCTAAGAGGGTCGAAGAGGCGATCCTAGAATCCGAAGCTGCCAAGAGGGAGGCCGAAGCCACCAAGAGGGAGTCCGAAGCTTTGAGGAAGCAAATAGACAATGTCGTGGCTGACTTCAAGATGTCTTCGCAATTTCAGACAGAGATTAATGAAGTATCGTTGTATGCCTACCAGCACGGCTTCAATGATGGGCTTTCCAAGGTAAAGGAGACCCTCCCTCATCTCGACCTTTCAAAGATCCCCTCCTTCAACATAATTGGAGAGGAAGGAGAAGAAGCGGAGGAGGCCGAAGCCGCAGGGGAGGTCAAGGAGTCACCATGTCCGACGGAGGAGGCTGCTGCCCCAGTCGAAAACCCAGAGATGATCCCAGCTATGATCTCGGTCTAGGAGGCGACTCAGGCTGGAGGAGTCCAGGCTGAAGGTTCTCCCGTCCCGGCCCAGATTGATGAGACCCTCTCCGATCAAGTTGATAGGTTGCTCCAGTCTTGTGGTGTGGAGCCCTCTCCTGTTGATGTTGAGTGACCTGGATCACTCCGAATGTATTTTCTTTTTTTTTACTTGTATTGCCAATGAATTTTGTATTGCAATTTTTTCAGATTTTGGAATGAATTCCCCTTTCTTTGCATATGCATTGTTGTGCCTCATGTGTTCATGTGTAGCCTGAAACGGTTCTATCATTTCTCCTTTGGCTTAGTCGAACGATAGCCTTCGAAGGCCATCCAGTTGATAAGAGCTGGTTTTACCGTTCTCTTTCCCACTTAGTCGAATAGTCGTGGCCGAAGGCCGTTCAGTCGGTAAGGATGAATCCTTGAACGGACCAGAACTCCATTGTGTTGCTTTCCTTCGAATAATTAGCTTGTCCATTGGGGCGGACAGGAGTCATCTCCCCGCCAATCAATAATTAAGGGGATTTGATTGGGACCACCGTTGTCCACGTGGCACGTCGAAATTTGTACAGTCGTGATCTCTTGCGCCTTATTAGCCATCGGGCCTCTTTTTCCCAAAAAGAGACCATCAATGATGCCGTCGCATGACGCGGATCTCTTCGGATTTGAAACGATGGCGGTTGCAGTCTTGGGGATGGCTTCCAAGAGACTTTCTGGTTCTCGAAGCGTCACCTGGACACGTGGCGCCTTCTCATATGGCCGGGAAGGATGTGGGACGCACCTCCCCGCAGTCGATTATGGGCGCAGGGTTTCTATAAATAGGACCCTGCCCCCTGCTATCGCCAAGGGCCCCGGTCGCCAGGGGACATATCATTAAGAGAGGGTACCTGAGACGGTACATCGGTCGCCAGGGGTCTCGGTCGGAAGCAACTGTTCCCCAGCTACCTCCCGAAGAGGTCGAATTGCCAAGTCAAAGGCCCACCAATGGAGGTGTAGGGATGATACACCGGCTCGCCAATTGGAGAAGGGATGAAGATGAAGCTTCAAAGCGACTACGGCTATATTTCCAAGCCCACGCTATCGTGGTGCTGACTGATCAACCTCTCAAGGCCGTTCTCCGATCTCCGGATACTTCTGAAAGGATAGCCAAGTGGGCTGTGAAGCTAAGCGAATTTGACATTAGCTTCCAGCCCCGAGCGGCTATGAAGGCCCAGGTGCTCTCCGATTTTCTGGTCGAGTGCACCTGGAAGTCCGAAGATGAAGCCTCTTCGGATGAAGGAGAAGCCCCAAAGGTGGTGAAGTCTGTTTGGATGCTTCATGTGGACCGAGCTTCCAATGCTACTGGGTGCGGGGCTGGACTTATGTTGATCGAACCTGGCGACCAGATTATAGAGTATGCACTCCGTTTCTCCTTCCACGCCTCCAATAATCAGGCTGAATATGAGGCCCTACTCGCCGGACTTTGGATCACCAAAGATCTGGGAGTCCGGCAACTCCGAGCCTTCTCCGACTCTCAACTGGTTGTAAATCAAGTCAATGGAGAATACGCAGCCAAAGATCCAACCATGGTGCAATACCTGGAGAAGGTTCAGGCCTTATCCTCTCAACTGGAACATTTTGAAATTATTCATGTTCTCCGATCCGAGAACTCCCAGGCGGATGCACTGTCTTGACTGGCAACTACAGCACCGGAGTCTCTCGGGCGCACCTTTGTTGAACATCTTGAAACTCCAAGCATTGCCAAAGAGGCAGCAGAGGTGCGCCAGATTGATGCTGAGCTAAGATGGATAGATCCCATCATTAGATTCCTGAATGAAGGAGAACTGCTCGAAGATAAGGTAGAGGCCAAGAAGATCCGCTGGATGGCATCTCAGTACGTCATCTTAGACAGAACCCTCTACAAGAGATCGTTCTCCCAACCACTGGTGAAATGCCTTAGACCCACCGATGCAGATTATGCATTGAGAGAGGTTCACGAGGGCATATACGGGGATCACTTGGGAGGCAGATCTCAAGGATACAAGATTATTCGATAGGGATATTACTGGCCCTCCATCCAGAAAGACTCAGCTGATTTCGTGCAGAAGTGCAACCAATGCCAGAGGTATGCCAATATGCAGAGATAACCTGCAAGTCACCTGACTTAGTTGGAAGCCCTATGGCCCTTTGTCCAGTGGGGGATGGACATTCTTGGCTCGTTCCCACCAGTATCGGGGCAAAGAAAGTTTCTCCTAGTGGCCATCGACTATTTCACGAAATGGATGGAAGTCGAACCATTGGCCCAAATCACAGAGGGCAAGGTGGAAAGTTTTATAAAAAACTCCATCATCTTCAGGTTCGGTATCCCACACATCATCATCACGGACAACGGGAGACAATTCGACAATCCGACAATCCGAAGTTCAAGGACTTCTGTGCTCGGTACCATATCCAGCATCGACTAACATCCGTTGCACATCCACAGTCCAACGGAGAAGCTGAAGTCACCAACCGGACCATCCTTCATGGTCTAAAGACAAGGTTGAACGCCGCCAAAGGGCTTTAGGCCGATGAAGTGACATATGTCCTTTGGGCGTACCGAACTACCCCAAGAATAGCCACCGGTGAATCTCCGTTCAACCTAGCCTACGGTACCGAAGCCGTGCTACCTATCGAAGTCTCCCTACAGTCCCTGAGAATTGACAACTATGAAGAGCCTGAGAATTTCGATCGTAGAAGGATCGATCTGGATCTGCTATCAAGCACCAGGCTACAGGCCCAGATAAGGATGGCGGCATACCAGCAAAGGGTCGCCAAGTACTATAATGCAAGAGTGAAGGAGCAAACTTTCTGTACGGGGGACATGGTATTGCGAAGAGCAGAAGTGTCCAGGCCAACGGAACAGGGTAAACTCTCCCCTAACTAGGAAGGCCCATATCAAGTCAAAGAAGTCGTTCAACCAGGGACATATCGACTCAAGATCCTAGAGGGGAAGACCCTATCCCGACCATTGAATGTACAAAACCTTCGCAAATACTATCAATGAAAAAGTTCCAAAAAACTCCTGTGCAAAGCTTATCAACCCTACTCAACTCAGAATGGCTATTTGAATCGACTGAACGACAACAACCCAAATGACCCAATCTGAAAAATCGGTCAACTGCACAAAGGAGAGTCTGATCCACTCATCTTATCGGTATGCTCGACGAGTGCAATGGATGGCCTAACCAGGCCACCAAAAAGATCAAAGGCGCAGGGATGGTTTCCGTAACCTACCCTATGGTGAATCCGAACACGCGCCGAGGCGGGCCTGAACAGCCTACCTTAATCACGACAGAAAGTGCACAGGGATGGAATAAATACCATACCCTACAAAAAATCCGAACACGTGCCTAAAAGGACCATTGTTATCCTCTCTGTCAACAATAAACACTCTCAGAGCGGTCCAACAGATCCTACTTCTTCCCTACAAACCGCAAGTGGTTTATGGAGTCTACGTTATGGACAAATCGTGATGCAACACATTGCAAAAAATACATAGGAAGAGGTAAGAGAAAAGATCTTTCATTTCTTTCGATTTTTCATACAAAGAGAAAAGAAAAGAAAGAAAAAAGAAAGAAACTCTCCTATAAAGAGAGAAAGAAAAGAGGAAAAAAAAAGAAACTCTCCTATAAAGAGAGTAAGAAAAAGAAAAGAAAAACTCCAAAAGAGATATTAAAAAAAAAAAAAAAAGCAGTAGCAGCAGCAACAACAGAGTTGGGAAATTTGTATTAACTCCCCGATGGATTTTTCCCGTACTGTCGGGGAGAGACCAGATGGGACGATGAAGGGCCCCCGGGGTTCCCGCCCGAACTCGAGTCCGACCCCTCATCAGAGTCAGAATCGAATTCATGGCCGGAGAAGGGAACGGAGGGTTTGATATTATCCAAGCCCTTCAAGTCATGAAACTTGAAGGCTTTCTTCCGGCACTCCCGAAACCCATAGTGAAAGGAGTCCAGGGCCACCCCGGCGAGCTCATCCTTGAATGAGGCGGAAGTTCTGAAGTTTGCGACGGCCTCCGCCGCCTCCTTCTTCGCCTCCTCCGCCGTCGTGGTCGCCGTCGTGACTTGGGCCCGGGCCTCCCTCAACTGAGCCTCCAGAAGGCGGACCTTCTTCTTAAGATGGTCCACCAGAGGCTCCTCCTCTTCGCCGATAGGCCCAGATGGCTTCGGACTTCGCTTCCTCTCGGGGTCAATAGCCCTCCTCTTTGCTGTACGATGAAGCTCGGAAGTGCTGAACCTCATGGCTGATAGAAGGAAGACACCAACAGAAATGATGGCCTTCGACAGCAGGGGACAGGATCCTATTTATAGAAACCCTGTGCCCATAATCGATTACGGGGAGGCGCGTCCCACGTCCTTCCCTGCCATATGAGAAGGCGCACAACAGTGGTCCCAATCAAATCTCCCTAATTATTGATTGGCGGGGAGATGACTCCTGTCCACCCCAACGGACAAGCTAATTATCCGAAGGAAAGCAACGCAGCGGAGTTCTGGTCCGTTCAAGGATTCGTCCTTACCGACTGAACGACCTTCGGCCATGACTATTCGACTAAGCAAAAAAGAGAACGATAAAACCGGCTCTTATCAACTGGACGGCCTTTGAAGGCTATCATTCGACTAAGCCAAAGGAGAAACGATAGAACCGTTTCAGGCTACACATGAACACATGAGGCACAACAATGCATATGCAAAGAAAGGAGAATTCATTCCAAAATCTGAAAAAATTGCAATACAAAGTTCATTGGCAATACAAGTAAAAAAAGAAGAAAATACATTTGGAGTGATCCAGGTCACTCAACATCAACAGGAGAGGGCTCCACACCACAAAACTGGAGCAACCTATCAACTTGATCGGAAAGGGTCTCATCAATCTGGGCCGGGACAGGAGAACCTTCAGCCTGGACTCCTCCAGCTTGAGTCGCCTCCTGGGCCGAGATCATAGCTGGGATCACCTCTGGGTTTTCGACTGGGGCAGCAGCCTCCTCCGTCGGACATGGTGACTCCTTGACCTCCCCTGCGGCTTCGGCCTCCTCCGCTTCTTCTCCTTCCTCTCCAATTATGTTGAAGGAGGGGATCTTCGAAAGGTCGAGGTGAGGGAGGGTCTCCTTTACCTTGGAAAGCCCATCATTGAAGTCGTGCTGGTAGGCATACAACGATGCTTCATCAATCTCTGTCTGAAATTGCGAAGACATCTTGAAGTCAACTACGGCATTGTCTATTTGCTTCCTCAAAGCTTCGGACTCCCTCTTGGCGGCTTCGGCCTCCCTCTTGGCAGCTTCGGCCTCCCTCTTGGCAGCTTCGGATTCTAGGATCGCCTCTTCGGCCCTCTTAGAAGCCTCCTCCGCCACCTTGGACAAGCTCTCCATCCTCTCCTGGTTCTCCCTGGCAGTCCGCTCCAGGGATTCAACTTGCCTCCTGCTCCTGTTCCACCCTGCCTCTTGTCCCGTTATCCTCGAGTGGGCACTCTTCAGTTCGCCCTTCAGGTCATGAACTTCATCAGTCACCCGGACAAGACAGTCCTCCATGGATTGCTTTAGATCCTCGGCTACTTCCCTGGCAGCCCTAGCAGTCTGAAGCTCCTCCTTGAGGTCGTAGATGAGGCTGTCCACGTTCTCCAAGCCTTCCTCCATGAAGGTGAAGTCATAGACCAACTACATCAAAAAAGAAGAATTGAGGGTCAAATAACTCTCAAGGCAAAGGAGATGGTGATAGTCATACCTGTTGCAGGACGGCGAAGCAGAAATCGGATACCTTGAGAAAGCTTCGATTCCGGAGAATTGCCAGGTTGCGGGGCTGTATCGTGCCCTTCAACGCCTGTCTAGCCTCCTCCGGAACCAGCAACTCTCCCATAGGCGGGAGCTCCGAAGGGTTCGTCGAGTGACCTCCGGCTGAAGAAGCTCCGCAGACGGACTCTCCTTCGACTTGCCGCGCCTTGCCCCTATAGGCAGCAGAGGGGCAAACCGGTGGCACATCCACTCCTTGGGGCGGGCCCCCCGTTGTGTCGACTGGGGAGGCGACCGCCGCTGGAGTCTCGACTGGGCAGGGCCTCGCTGGAACCTCTTCCGCGGTCACTGCTTTTTCCCCCGAGATGCCTCGAGAAGACGAAGCGCTTTGGTCCCCTTCGGGACCATCTCTCCGAGCTTTCTTCCGAGCTGCAGACCTGATGGAAGGGGCCCGTGCCACCCTCCTCTCCGAAGTCTGAGCTCAAATTGCGCTTCATCCCACCACCTGCAGGCAAAGGGGATCACCTCAATCGAATGAACTACAATGAAACCTAAAGAAGAAGAGCAGAAATTTTCATTGCTATACCTAGTGAGGGGAATTTACTGATTCCCGCTCGATGGAGGTTCCTCTCCTCCAACAACTCCCGGATAGGAGCAACTTCCGAGTTGGTCAGAAGATCATAATCCGACTGATCGGCCGCCAAGACTTTCTTTCCGTCATTGGCGGTCAGGCGAGGCTTCTTCCACTTAGTGTCGAAGTCCCATGGATCGAAGGACAACACAAATACAAAGACAGGTTTCCACCCGTGGATGGCGCTGGGCATATCCTTAATCACCCTGCGGCTTGATCTGGGACCGATCACCCACCATCCGTTGCTGTGGAAGTCCCTCTTGAGGACGAAAAGGGCCGAGAACAGGTTGGTCCTAGGCTCTACGTTGGCAATGCTGCACATGACCAGGAACTCGCAGATGTTCCTGATGCTGTTTGGGGTTAATTGCGCTGGCACCACTTGGTACAAGCGAAAAATCTTAACAAAGAAGAGGTGCAGGGAAAACCGAAGACCAGCCTTCAGGTGATCTTCGTACACAGCTAGGCACCCAGGGGGAGCTTCGTTCACCCGCTCCTTAGGCGCAGGGAGGACGAAGGGAAATTCCTCATGAATGCGGTAGCGTTCCCAAAGAAGGGTTGCCTTGCTCTGATAAATTGAGTTGGGGACCGACTCCAGACCTACTGTATCTCCGGCCCCCGAGGGCCTAACCTGCTTCCCCTGACTCTCTACGGTCTCTTCTATGACAAAGGAATGAAGCAAAGGGGTGGAAAGAGGATTCTACCTGAAGAATAGACTGGTACTCCAGGACGGTTTGGGCGGAGAATGAGATGAGGTTGAAGAAGCTTCCTTGCCCAGACCTTCACCCTTCTCCAAAAGAAAAGTAAGGGTCTCTGGACCCCCACAGAGGGTTAATTTGACTCAAGGTTACCCTAGGAGGTAACCAACTTACGACTGACCACCAGGATAAGATCTATCATTCATCCAACGGGCGGAGAACAGCCACCACAACTATCCAAATCCCAACCAAAAGATTTCCTCAATCACTGTACAACGGGACGAGGAGAGATAGCCTCAAGGCCACCTATTTTTCCCCAATCAGGGAATGGCACCTGTCCACCATCTGATTCTCAGATCGTGATGGGCAGCCCAATAGAGGTCCCGTAATCATTCACTGTGCCGTCTCTCAGGAAGAAAGCGATAAGGCTATAATACTCTCACTTCTTGAAGCAAATCTTTGCTTCGACAACTGAGAGTAGGGGGGCAACTGTTGGGATATCCTGATTCAGCTACGAACCAGGCTCCGGTTCGACTTATCGAAGCCCCGGTTCTCCGGACTACGGACTTCGGACTAAGCGAAGGCCAACTGTAAGTAACTCAAGGCTTCACACCAAACTACAACATCCGAAGGCCAGTCCTTCGGGTAGCACCTTCGACCCCAGCCAAAGTCTGAACTACTCATCGACTTCCGAAGACACGAACTTTGGTCCCCGCCGTAGACATGATCTCCGGCCTCAGGGAAATATCAAGCCTTCGGCCCACACAAGGGGAAACCCGAAGCTTGAATCACAATCTGTTCCAAAAAGAAAACTGTAACCAACGGTTACAATCGACACTCATCATGCCATGATCAGGCGCGCAATTCCTGTAGCCACGCCTCCGATCTGGCCGGAACCGCTCATTGACAACCCACGATCAACTATCATGGGAGTGAATGGCTTCCCATGATCTCCGAGAAAAGAGCGGGTCACAGACCGGAGGCCATCTTTTAAATATGGGTAAGAATGATGGCTCGAGAGGTACGCATGAATAATCTCGCACATACATATTTTCAATCTCCAATAACTCTTTTTCTCTTCCACTCTCGACATCTTCCACATTCTATGGCTGGAATCCGCCACTGACTTAGGCATCGGAGTGTCCTCCACCGGAACAACTCCGACAAGGGACCTATTTTATAGGTGAACCAGGAAGCGGTCTTGCAATGCAACGGCTCTGACCGGCCGATCCAGGAACTCCACGCCAACAGCCTCGATCCGAATCTAACCTGTTGACAACTCTAAATCCGACCCATGCACAAACCTAATCACAATCCCGCACGGTAGATTGGCATGAACCCGACCCAATGGACCCCAATGATACGGTTGGTGGATGCGAAGCCCAACAAACCCCAACCTAGAATGGAGGGCATACGGATTAGGCCTCACATGACTCTGGCCGAACACGGCCACAACCAAAATTAGTGCATCCACCGCCGACGGTAGACCCGGAGCCCTACGCATCCTTCTCCTCCGGACCCTCACCGGTGTTGGAGCAAGGAACTAAATTTGATGGCGAGCACCCAAACCAAAGCTTCTCCGATCGAGCTCGCCTTCCACCACCAGCGCCGGAAAATATCCCCCAATTCCCAAAAAAAGCCACAACCTAAGCATGAGAGGAGTGGGCCAAACAACATCACCGCATTAATCTAAAACTAAAAAAACAATAAAAGGATTGTGCTAAGGAGGAATTTTTTTTTAAAAAAAAATAATGCTTTCATATTTTTTATTTCCTAGAATAAGGCAGGCAGAACCATGCAGAGAACTCACAAGTTAAATCAATGACTCTTTATCACTATGGTGATAGCATGACCGGTAAAAACATGATTTCGTTCTTGTAAATTATTTTTTGGTCATGGATTCGAGGCATGATTCTTCGGGTGACTCAATTAAATTCTAAAATTTTCTGGACGCACGTGACTGAAAGGCAGAGCGGTTTTTACTCTGATGCCATAGTGGGGTTAGGTTGACGTACTCACCGATTGGTGAAGAAGGACACGAAAAAATGTGGCCTGAATCGAACATTCTGTTACTCCGGCACCGTAGTGGGATTAGGTTGACGTACTCACCGGTTTGGTAGGGAAGATACACGGAAAAATACGGCCTGAATCAAACATTCGTTTAACGGGCTGGGGACCAGAATGGGGAGCTACACCGGGGTTTTACCCCCCCCCACACCCTTTTTTTTCATCAAAAAAACCAGCGACTCTTTTTTAAAAAAAGTCGCCAATTCAAAATTAAAAAATTAAAAAATCTTTAAAACTTTTTTTTAAAAAATTTAAAATTTTATTATAATAACATGATATATTATAATAAATATAAAATATAGTATTATACTAAATATTATATTATAATAAATATTTCATATTCTAATATATAATAAATATATTATATTATATTATCATATAATATATATTATATTATATTATAAAAAATTATAATATATAATATATAATATTATTTTGTAATTGAATATTTAATTTTGTTGTTCATAAAATTATATTTTGAAAATATCTAAAATGTGATTTCATTCTTGATTAATTTTTTCTTCAAGAGGACGTGCATGCAGTTTCTTTGCCCCCTTCCATATCTTTTATTTTTTTCTTCTTTCTTGTCACTCCCTCTTCCTCCTACTTTTTCTCTCATCATGTATTTTAATAATTTATTTATTTATGATTATTTTTATTTATTTAATATTTTATTTAGATACAAAATAAATAAAAAAAGTATTATTAATCATTATATTTAATAAATATTTTAAATAAATTTTTAATTAATATTTATTAATGAAATCAAATTTTGAAGTTTCAACTTCATCAGAAATTTATAAAATAAAAATATAATATATTTTGTTATAAAGTGGTATAGTATACTAAATATATATTTATAATAATAATAATAATAATATATAATATATTAATATAATACAAATATTTTTATACATAATATATTGTTATAAATATATATGATATTAGTATTGTTGCCGACCTTACCGTTGTGGCCTGTAGCTTCGAGTTGGCACCGAACCTCGGTCCCCTTTACTTTGAAATCCTAGCATTCCTGGACCTGCGAAACAAGGTTAGAGACCCGGGCCAGGGATTCCGGCGGGAGCACTCCGACGATCAAGTTAGTGAGCGGTAAAGAGGAACAGATCCACTAAGACGGATCCCTACTGGGTCTCCGTGCTTAGAGAAATCCTTAATGAGGAGATGAGAGAGAACGAGAGGGTGGTCAGCACTCCAGTTCTTGTGATTGGGCTCGCCGGATTCGCTCCCGAGAGTTCCTTCGGAGCCTTTGTCTCCGAATCGCTTGTTCCCTCCTTCCGTGCCTTTGCCCTCTCGATTGCTTACCTTCTTCCATGCCCGTTGGTGCCTTTTTGAGATCGCCGGGTGCTTCGGTGCCTCGATTCTCCCCCTCTAGGGGGCCTTGGAGGTCAACGGTGCTCATTGGTCGTTCTCCTGAGGTCGCCTCCCCTTATGGTTGAAAGTTAAGTGGCGAGGTTGTCTCGTCCGCCATCCTGTCACGAAATGGGAAACTAGGCGGGACCTCGATTCAGGCGCAGACACCTTTGGGTTCTAGGCGTTGACCGTGGCTCTTCCTTTGGGGGAGGGCTCCAGGTCACCGGCTGTAGGATCTGATACCTCGAACAGGGTGTCCCTCCTAAACTGGTGCAAACGAGGTTACGCGCACCTGGGGCACCGTACTGGGCATGCCGCAACGCATGCACCGGCCTTAGCAGCATCCTCGGAGTCGGCAGCTTTGGTTCTCCCAATGCTCCTAGGAGAAGGTACGACTTCGGCCGAGATGGACCCATCTGGGGGTGCCACCTGGCGAAGGAGTAGGAGCGCCTGGCTCGACTTTGGTCAAGGTGGACCCATCTGGGGGTGCCACCTGGCGAAGGATCAGAGGCAAGCTCGACTTCGGCCGAGGTGGATCCACCTGGGGGTGCCACCTGGCGAAGGAGCAGGAGCGCCTGACTCGACTTCGGTCGAGGAGGACCCATATGGGGGCGCCACCTGGTGAAGGATCAAAGGCAAGCTCGATTTCGACCGAGGTGGATCTAGATTGGGGTGCCATCTAGCGAAGGAGCAGGAGTGCCTAGCTCGACTTCGGCCGAGGTGGACCCATCTAGGGGCGCCACCTAGCGAAGGAGCAGAGGCAAGCTCAACTTCGGATGAGGTGGACCCACCTAGGGGTGCCACCTGGCAAAGTAGTAGGAGTGCTTGGCTCAACTTTGGTCGAGGTGGACCCATCTGGGGGCGCCACCTAGCAAAGAAGCAGAGGCAAGCTCGACTTCGGCCGAGGTGGACCCATCTAGGGGTGCCACCTAGCGAAGAAGCAGTAGTGCCTGGCTAGACTTTGACCAAGGTGGACCCATCTGGGGGCGCCACCTGGCGAAGGAGCAGAGACAAGCTCGACTTCGATCGAGGTGGACCTACCTGGAGGTGCCACCTGGCAAAAAAGCAAGAGTACCTGGCTCAACTTCAGCCGAAGTGGATCCATTTGGGGGCGCCACCTTATGAAGGAGTAGAAGCAAGCTCGACTTCGGCTGAGATGGACCTACCTAGGGATGCCACCTGGCGAAGGAGCAGGAGTGCCTGGCTCGACTTCGGCCGAGGTGGACCCACCTGGGGTTGCCACTTGGAGAAGGAGCATGAGTGCCTGGCTCGACTTCGATTAAGATGGACCCATCTGGGGGCGCTACCTGGCAAAGAAGTAGAGGCAAGCTTGACTTTGACTGAGGTGAACCCACTTGGGGGTGCCACCCGGCGAAGGAGCAGGAGCGCCTGGCTCGACTTTGGCCGAGGTGGACCTATCTAGGGGTGCCACCTAGCGAAGGAGCAGAGACAAGCTCAACTTCGGTCGAGGTGGACCCACCTGGGGGTGCCACCTGGTGAAGGAGCAGGAGTGCTTGGCTTGACTTCGGCTAAGGTGGACCCATCAGGGGGCACCACCTGGCGAAGGAACAGAGGGAAGCTTGACTTCGACCGAGGTGGACCCACCTAGGGGTGCCACCTAGCGAAGAAGCAAGAGTGCCTGGCTAGACTTCGACCGAGGTGGACCCATCTGAGGGCACCACCTGGCGAAGGAGTAGAGGCAAGCTTGACTTCAGTCGAGGTGGACCTCCTTGGAGGTGCCACCTGGAGAAAAAGTAGGAGTGCCTGGCTCGACTTCGATCGAGGTGGACTCATCTGGGGGTGCCACTTGGCGAAGGAGCAAAGGCAAGCTCGACTTCGACCGAGGTGGACCTGCCTAGGGGTGCCACATGGCGAAGGAGCAAGAGTGCCTAGCTCGACTTTGGCCGAGGTGAACCCATCTGGGGGCACCACCTGGCGATGGAGCAGAGACAAGCTTAACTTCGACCGAGGTGGACCTGCCTGGGGGTGCCACCTGGCGAAGGAGCAGGAGTGCCTGGCTCAACATCGATTGAGGTGGACCCATCTGGCGGTGCCACCTGGCGAAGGAGCAGAGACAAGCTCGAATTCGATCGAGGTGGACCCACCTGAGGGTGCCACCCGACGATGGAGTAGGAGCGCCTGGCTCGACTTTGACGGAGGTGGACCCATCTGGGGGCGCCACCTGGTGAAGGAGCAGAGGTAAGCTCTACTTCGATCAAGGTGAATCCACTTGGGGGTGCCACCTAGAGAAGGAGCAAGAGTGCCCCACTTCGGCCGAGGTGGGCCCCACCTAGGGGCGCCACCTGGTGAAGGGGTAGAGGTGCCGAGCTTGGCTCGAGGTTGGCGTGACCGCTGGTCAGGCCAACTGGCAGGGGAGCTCGAAAGGGAACATGGCGTGGTGCTGCTTGGCTACCAACTAGGTCTGACACATTCTCCACATCAACGATCTCGCCATATCAGTTGCCCCCCACTTCCAAGTTCCATCAAATTGTCACAACTAGGATGTGGAGAGTTAATGCAGAGATGACGTGAGAGGACAAAAATCTCATGCAATAATTGCCATGATTGCCGCTACTCCTCTCATCGCGCCTGAGGTCCAATGTGTAGGTGCCGCGTCCGCGTGTTCAACGGACCATAATTATGTCTGCCAGACTCGAGGCGGTTTTCAACAAACCGAAGCATCGTCGTCGGGCATTTTCATACATGGTGCTTATCTGATGGCTCGGGCGAAAAGAGGCTGTACAACTGCTATCAATTGGTTTTGAAAAGAGAGGAGACATTCTAGAAATAAGGTCTCTTGGCTTTCTCACACCTCGCCGGCGGTTGCAGCGGTCCTTCTTAATCTCTCATATCGCCTTTCTTCACTAAAACAGCTTGGTGAGTGTCTGGTGATCCTTATTTTCTCCTCCGCTTTTTCTCGAACTCCAGTCCTCCCTCCTGTCCTGGGTGAACCAGATCTTTTTCTAACTTCTTCCTTCTCGATGGCCCCTTCGGGTCATCATCCTCACTTCTCTTCTAACCCAGACGAGGCTGGTCCATCCTGGCTGAGGACTCCATCGTCCTCCTTGTCGAAGGACGACGTTGCCCTTGACGTCCGGAGGCAGTTGCAGCCTGGCAAAATTACCATTGGAAATCCTAGGGCTCCTCTTGTTACCCCTGTTCTTCCCATCTCTGCCATTGCCCCTTCGATGGCAGAGGCTCCTTCAGGTCCCTCCGGTTTCGCTTCGACGATGACCGGAGATGATCTTTCCTAAATTCGGGATATGTTTAGGGTCCCAAACTCCATCCAGCTCTCGCTCCCGAGATCGAGGGAGCGAGTTACCTCAAGCAGCCCTGGCCGAATTGCTTTCTACGAGGACTTCCTTACTGGGGGTCTTCATTTTCCGCTCCACCCTTTCTTCCTTTCCTTTCTCAACACTTCCGTCTCATTCCAGCCCAGTTGGCTTCTAATGCCATCAGGGATATCTTCACCTTCATCGTCTTCTGCCACTTTCATGGGTTTGTCGCCCGTTTCTCGCTGTTCAGGGTCCTCTTTATCCTGAAACGTTACTCTATCGATGATGGCTGGTGGTACCTCTCCCCCTGGCCTAGGTGCCTTCGGTTCGACCTTCCCACATCAATCAAGGAAAGGAAGAACCAATTCTTCTTTGCCTCGGTTGGGTATGGAGTGAGCCAGACCGGTCCCTAAACCGGAACTCCCAAGTTGAGCTGGCTGACCGAGAAGTCCACTCCCAGCTGTTAGCTGATGTGGTTCATTCCCTCGAAGTTCTACTCTCAGAGCAAAACCTATTCGAGGTAGGGGTCAGCCCGATCCGGATGATTGGTGAGGCTCCGGGCCTTCTTTCTTCTTCTTTTCTCCTTTTTTTTGGTCTCCTCTGACTTTTCTCTCTTTTCAGGGATGAAATTCTCCGTGGAAAGCCTGGTGGAGTCGGCCTTGAAAAGGAGTGCTTCGGGCGGGGCCCAGGAGACTCCGTTGAAGACCGCCCGCGTGGAGATGGACCAAGGGCCCAGGCCCACTCCGACCTCGAAGCCTAGGGTGGCGGATACAACCCCTCAGCCATCTCAGCAGCAAACTCCCGCCCTAGAGGTTGTCGACATCGATGGGAGCGGGGAGGAGCGACCTGTGCCTTCTATGACGACCGTGGTGACCAGTGCTCCGATAGTAGCCATGACGGCGTTGGTGACCTCGCAAGCTACAACTCCGCTGGCTAGAGGGACTTCTGCTCAGCCCTCCTCCGAGCCCTGTCCCACACCGGTAGGGCTCCCTGGCAATGCCTCTATCATCCGGGACCAGGGCCTAGTGGAGAGAATGATGGAGTACGTGGCCTAGCCTCGAGACTGCCGCCTGAGAGGTGACCAGGACTACACAGCCGCACTGCTTGGGATCCTTTCCCAGCTCTTCACGGTAAGTATCCATCACCTACCTTTTAATGTTCCAGATTGATTACTAAGGAATTATGAACTCATTTTCAATGTAGATCGGGACTGATGTCCTACTTCTCCATGACTTCCTTACCTCTTCTGCAAGGAAAGAGGCCGAAAGGGAGAAGAGGCTAGCCAAGCTCGTGGCTGACATGAAGGATCTAATGGAGAAGGGGCATGAGCAAAGGGAGAGCAACGAGGCTCTCCGAGGGGACCTAGCTCATGTTGAAGGGCGCATTAGGGACCTCGAGGCCTCTTGGTCCAAGGAGAGGATCTTGTCTCAGCGCCGTGCCGATGAAGATGCAGTAGAGATTTCCCGTCTTAGGGGGCAATCCCGGTCACTGGAGAGCCGGATCGACGAGGTCTTGGCAGAGTTGATGATGGCCAAGAAGAAAACCTCTTACATCTCAGGGCTGCTGGAGGCCACACAGAGGGATGCCCAGGAGGCCGTGCCTAAGTTCCGGGCCTTCCAGGAGTTCAAGGATGAGGTCCACGAGGCTGTCGTGGACTCCTTCCTGAAGGGCTTCGGGGTCTACCGGGAGAAGGTGGCCTCCCTCTTCCCGGAGCTTGATCTGGCTGAAGTCGTTCTTGGTGGCCCCAGGGAGCAGCCTGAGGAGGCAGTCGGGCAACCTACTGGGGAGGCAACCGATGACGTGAAGGCTTCCCAGCCTAGGGCGGAGTTGGCGACGGAGTGACCTCGGGTCATCCATTCTGTACTCTAGCATAGGGCTTCTTTTTTGTTCTTTTGGGTCACCCGATTTGTCGGGTACCTTTCGCTTGTAAGAAACCCTTGCACTAGAAATGAAGCACCTCTTCTCTTCATTCTTCACTTGTTTTTGTCTTGACTCTTTATTATGCTCTTTGTTGATGGTGTCTGATTTCTTGTTGTTGTTTGTTGTTGTTTTTTTGTTTGGGGAGCCAAGTCTGCAACTTTGATTTGTAGTTCGACTTTGACTCTCAATTAGAAATCAGATTCAGGAGGCCTCCAGTCTTCGGGAAGGAACTCCTGGAGCTTCCGGCTTATATTTTATAAGTCGTTGGTGCCGGTACTTTGGTTGTCGGAATTGGGTTCCGGGCCATCTTCTAGACTAAGCTTTGGAATTTCATGCCGGAACTGGGTTCCGTGCGATCTTCCGGACTTAACTCTAGGATTTCATGCCGGAACTGGGTTCCGTGCCATCTTCCGGACTGAACTCCGGGATTTCATATCAGAACTGGGTTTCGTGCCATCCTCCGGACTGAACTCTGAGATTTCATGAAGAAACTGGGTTTCGTGCCATCTTCTGGACTGAACTCTGGGATTTCATGGAGGAACTGGGTTCCGTGCCTCTTCCGGATGGAGTTCCGGGATTTCACACGGGAGCTGGGTTCCGTGCGATCTTCCAGACTGAACTCCAGGATTTCATGCCGGAATTGAGTTCCGTGCAATCTTCCGAACTGAACTCCAGGCTTTGTGTTTCCCATGAACTGCTTGCGGGACTTTTGCCTCGCTTTTGTCCGTCAGACCTAAGGCCAGGAGATGATAGTCTTACGAGACAGAAACAAGCATTGCACTAAATAGAATTTTATTATTAATGTTCAGAAAGTCTTACATCATTGGTAATACATCCTCAAGTTTACGGCATTCCATGTCCGCTGAAATCGAGTTCTATCGAGCTCGATAAGATAGTAGGCGCCATGAGAAAGTACTTCGACCATCCTGTAAGGGCCTTCCCAGTTCGGAGAGAGCTTACCACATTCCCGAGGTTAGGAGGCCTCGGCACGTCGCAGCACCAGGTCTCCAGGGCGGAAGGACTTCGGTCTCACCCTTGAGTTGTAGTATCTGGCCACTCGTTGCCGGTAGGTTGCCATTCGGACCCGGGCCTTGTCCCTCATTTCTTCAAGCAGATCTAGATTGTGCAGGAGTCGTGCTGGGTTCTCAACTTCATCATATTGCTCCACATGCAACGTCGACAAGCTGAGCTCCACCGAAATCACTGCTTCTGCACCGAAGACAAGGTTGAATGGAGTTTCATCCGTGGCTGTCCTTGGTGTTGTGTGGTATGCCCACAGGATGCTGGAAAGTTCTTCAGCCCATCTTTCCTTGGCCTGGTCCTATCTGGTCCGGAGCCCTTGAAGGATTGTCCAGTAGTCACCTCGGCTTTCCTATTGGTCTGAGGGTGCACTACCGAGGTGAAGCGATGATAAATGCCGAGGTCATTGCAGAACTCCTCGAACTCCCGATTGTCGAACTGTCGTCCATTGTCGGTGATGATGGTGTGAGGGAGCTCAAAGCAGTATATGATTGACTTCTAGAAAAATTTGCTGGCATTTGCCTCCATGATCCGAGCTAACGGCTCAGCCTCAACCCACTTCGTGAAGTAGTCGATAGTGACTATCAAGAACTTATGCTGCCCGGATGCAAGAAGAAATGGACCTAGGATGTCCATGCCCCACTGGGTAAACGGCTAGGGGGCGGAGAGTTGGGAGAGCAGCGCAGCCGGCTGGCATTGCACAACAGCGTGACGTTGATAGCGGTCACACCTCTTGACAAAGTTGGCTGCATCCTCCCTTATCGTTTCCCGAAAGTATCCTTGGTGGAGGGCCTTGTATGCTAGAGTCCTGCCCCCCACATAATTCCCAGAGAGGCCTTCGTGTATCTCCTGGAGCACGAGTACCACTTCCGTGGGTCTAAAACATCTGAGGAGTGGATAGGAGTAGGACTTCCGGTAAAGCAATCCATCCATCAGCACAAAGCACGCAGCCTTCCTTTTGATGAGGCCGGCCTCTATCCGATTCTCAGGCAAGGTACCGTCGATGATGTATTTGACATACTTGTCCATCCAGCTGGGCTCCAGGGTGAATTGCTAGATTTCTCTGAGGGCCTTATAGCTCGGGGCTTGAAGATGTTTGATGCAGGCACGGCTGAATGATGAGTCCGGTAAGGTTGCCAGCTGGGAGAGGGCATCAGTGCGAGCATTTTCTCCACACGGGATGTGGGAGATGCTGAAGTGCTTGAAACCTGCCGCACTTGCATGTACTAGCTCCAGGTACTTCGACATTTGAGGGTCCCGGGCCTTGAGCTCGCCTGAGACCTGCCCGGCCACCAACTATGAGTCGATGATGACCCTCAAGCTGGTCACACCCAGTTCGCGGGAGACTCTCAGTCCCGCGAGGAGTGTCTCATACTATGCCTGATTTTTGGTGGCGGCGAACTGGAGGTGGAGTGCACACTCAACGATGACTCCCTCGCTATTAGCAAGGATGAGTCCTACTCCACTTCCACCGGAGTTGGAAGCTCCGTCCACATGTAGGACCCAGATGTCCTCCTTCGATTCAGGTCCTGGTTGTTGATTCTGGGGGCTCTCTTCCGGCCCCTCATCCAAGCTTACACACTCAACTAGAAAGTCAGGCAGTACCTATGCCTTCATGGATGACCTCGACCGATATGTAATGTCGAACTCGCTGAGCTTCAGCGCCTACTTCGCCAGTCATCCAGACATGTCAGGTCGGCTAAACACGACCTTCAGCGGTTGATCCATGAGGATCGTGATCGGATGCGCTTGGAAGTAAGGCCTGAGGCACTGGGCAGATATAATGAGCGCAAAAATCAACTTCTCAAATCGAGAATACCTGAGCTCGGCATCGCAAAGAAACTCGCTTGTACAGTATACAGGTCTCTGGATCCCTCCATCATCCATCCGAACCAGGATCGAGTTGACGGCCTTCGGAGTGATCGCCATATACAGGAGGAGCTCTTCTCCCTCTTCCGGCCGGGAGAGCAGTGGTGGTGATGCCAAGGTCTTTCTTAACTCCTCGAATGCCTCCTGGCACTCTTTCGTCCAAGCGTAGTCATGCATCTTCCTCAACGCCTTGAAGAAGGCTGGCAACGATCGGTAGATCACGAAATGAACTAGCTCAGGATTGCTATCCAGTCGGTAAGTCACTGAACTTGCTTCTTAGAAGTGGGCTGCTCCATGTCAAGGATTGCTCGGACCTTTTCAGGGTTGGTTTCGATCACTCTTTGGGTCACCATGAAGCCCAGAAACTTCCTCGCTACCACACTAAAAGTACACTTCACTGGTTCAACTTCATTTGGTAGAGGCGAAGGTTGTGGAAGGTCTCCGTCAGGTCATCGACATGGTCTGAGGTCAGCTTGCTCATCATGAGCATGTCATCCATGTACACCTGCATGTTGCAGTCAATTTGATCTTTGAAGACCTTGTTGACTAGCCGCTGGTACGTGGCACCAGCATTCTTCAGACCAAAGGGCATCATCCTGTAGCAGTATGTCATAATCCGTGATGAAGGTGGTATGCTCCTCGTCCTTCGGATGCATCCGGATTTGATTATACCCAGAGAATGCATCCATGAAGGAGAGGAGGCGGTGTCCCGAAGTGGCGTTCACAAGCTGGTCAATCTTCAGGAGGGGAAAGCTGTCTTTCGAGCAAGCACGGTTGAGGTTGGTGTAGTCCACACAGATCCTCCACTTTTCGTTGTTCTTCTTGACCATCACCACATTCGCCAGCCAACTGGGGTACTGCACTTCGTGAATGAAGCTAGCAGTGAGGAGCTTCTCCACCTCATCGTTGATCGCCTTCTACCTTTCTACGGCAAAACTTATCTTCTTCTACCGAACTGGGCAGCACTTCGAGTCAATCTTCAACTGATGGGTGATAACATCTGGGGGAATGCCTGGCATATCTGCCATTGACCATGCAAACATGTCCACGTTCGCCCGAAAGAAACTCAACAAGCGAGCATGCTCATCTTTCTGGAGTTGGGCTCTTATCTGCACCTTCTTCAGTGGATTTGAGCCAAGGGGGTACGTCAGTAGGAGCTCAACGGGACCAACCCTGGGGTCCTGTGCCCTTTGGTCGAGGTCATCGATGTCAGCGTCGAGCTCGACACTCCGAGCCCCTGGGACAGCTTGCAAGTAATGCTGGGCGGGCTGAACTGCCCCCCTCATCTCTTCCATCTCAAAAGTGGTAGGAAACTGTACCAGCAATCTTTTGGTAGAAATGACTGCGTCGAGCTGGTTGAGCCCAGGGTGGCCCAAGATAGCATTGTATGGTGACGGGAGTCTGACGACAGTGAAAGTCATCATGACCGTGCTCTACCGGGGTAGAGTCCCGGTGGTGACAGGGAGAGTGATCTCTCCCTCGACCCCCATAGAATCTCCGGTGAAACCTACGAGAGGGGTGTGCACTGGCCTTAGCCGATCATGGGACAAGTTCATCCAAAAGAAAGCATCGTAAAAAAGCACGTCTGTGGAGCTCCCACTATCAACAATAATACGATGTACATGATGCTTAGCGATGGTCATCTCGACCATGATAACATCATTATTTACATTTTCTTCTTCACCTCCCTTTCCCTTCTCAAAGGGGAGTACATTTTCCAGCTCTCCTCCCTCTCGGGCTCTCTTCGTCGTGCGCCCTATTCTCCAAGAGATCATGTCCACTGGCTTCTCCGTAGGGCGGTTGTCGACTGTAGGAACAAGGGGAAGGGCCGCAAGTGGTTGATCCTCCATCGAGGCCTCTCTTCCCATGAACTTCTTGAGATAGCCCCTCCTGATCAGGTCCTCGATTTTCCTCTTTAGGTTGCAACAGTTCTCAGTGTCATGGTCGTGGTCGCAGTGGAATTGGTAGTATTTCATTTTGTCATGACTACTTCTCGGCTTCTAAGGGGGAGGTCAGCGAAGGTAGCGCTCGTCCTCGATCTCAATAAGAATCTGTCCTTGGAGCTAGGAGGGGAGTGAAGGTCTGCTCGGGAACGGGACCATTTTTTGGCTTCGATCCTGACCAGAAGTCTGCAGGCGGCCCGAGCCTTCGGGTTCCAGGCACATCCTTTGGGGTAGGCTTCTTAGAAGGCTTCTTGTCTAGCTCTCTCCTAGTACGGTTAGCCTCCTCAGTGTGGATGTACTTGTGGATACGGAGGAGGAGTTTAGAATATATCTTGGATGGTTTTTTATCTAAAGAATATGTTAGACGGGAGGTCCTGAGCCCTCGCTTCAGCACCAGCATGATGACGGGCTCGTTCAGACTATAGATCTCCATGGTAGTAGTCTTGAAGCGGGTCACATAGTCCCGCAAGAGCTCATGGTCTTGCTGTCGGATGGAGAAGAGGCTATCCACCTCCCGTGATACCTTTCGACAGGCATCGAAGTGCGCCACAAACCTCCTCTCCAATTGCTGGAAGGAGTTGATGCTTTTGGGCTCGAGGTGGGTGAACCAAACTAGAGCAGCCTTCCGGAGGGTGGCCAAAAAGGCGATGCACAGGAGGGCATTTGTCGCCCCCTGGACTCTCATAAGAGCTTTATAGCTCTCCAGGTGGTCTAGGGGGTCAGTGGTTCCATCGTAGGGATCCACATGAGGCATGTGGAACTGACCCGGAATCGATTCCTATAGAATTTTCCAAGAGAAGGGGGGTCGGGCATTATAGCCCACTGGCTCGTTGGAGGAGCCCTGCATGTTGGCAAACCGGTGGGAGAGCTTCGCCAGTTTGTGCTATTGCTCTTCCAGGCACCTCTCGGCTTGGTACCTGATGGCCTCGTCAATGGAACCTTCCATCGAGGCTGTTGGAGAAGAAGGGGCCGACGGGTCGTGGAGAGGGGCCTTGCCCAGGCGGTGCCTGTTGTGCTTGGCGGCATCATTATCGCATGTCGGGGATCGGCTCTCATGGTCCACCGATCCAGTGTGATTCCTCTTCACGGTGGTCTGATGACTCCCGTGGGGGTTGGTTGTTGCCCACGGATGGGACGGCCTGTCTTGAATGGAGCGCAAGCTTCCGCGGGGACCCGCGGGGATCCCTGGCTGGGGTTGAGTGACCAGGGAGTGCTGCTGATGCTTCAACTGCCTCACGACCGTGGTCAGTGTCTGCATCTGCTGAATGAGTGCAACGTACTGACTGTTTGTCGAGGGCAGCTCAGGAGGAGCGGGAAATTCCCTTTCCAGGCTATAGGGGCCCAGGGGAGAGGGAACCTCTCCGCCCGGCTGGTGCAAGCTTCATGTCCGCGGGTTACCACCATGCTTAAGGTCGAGCTGCTCTCAAGCTCGTTGGAAGTTTGTTCGTATAGGGGCTTTCGTTACTCCTACCTGGCGCGCCAATCTATTGCCGACCTTACAGCTATGGCTTGTAGCTTCGAGTTGGCGTCGGACCTTGGTCCCATTTACTTTAGAATCCTAACATTCCTGGACCTGTGAAACAAGGTTAAAGACCCGGATTGGGAATTCCGGTGGGGGCACTTCGATAATTAAGTTAGTGAGCAGTAACGAAGAACATATCCACTAAGGCGGATCCTCACTGGATCTCCATGCTTAGAGGAATCCTTAATAAGGAGATGAGAGAGAACAAGAGGGTGGTCAACACTCTAGTTCTTGCAAATGGGCTCGTCGGACTCGCTCCTGAGAGTCCCTTCAGAGCCTTTGTCTCTGAATCGCTTGTTCCCTCCTTCCATGCCTTTGCCCTCTCGATCGCTTACCTTCTTTCATGCCCGTTGGTGCTTTTTGAGATCGCCGGGTGCTTCGGTGCCTCGATTCTCCCCTTCTATGGGGGCCTTGGAGGTCAACAGTGCTCATTGGCTGTTCTCCTGAGGTCGCCTCCCCTTATGGTTGGCAGTTAAGTGGTGAGGTCGTCTCGTCTGCCATGCTGTCACGAAAGGGGGAACTAGGTGGGACCTTGATTCAAGCGCAAGCGCCTTTGGGTTCGAGGCGTTGACCGCGGCTCTCCTTTTAGGGGGGCTCCAGGTCACCGGCCGTAGGATCTGATAACTTGAATAGGGTGTCCCTCCTAAACTGGAGCAAACGAGGTTACGCGCACCTGGGGTGCCGTACTGGGCACGCCGCACCGCATGCACCAGCCTCAGCAGTGTCCTCGGGGACGGCGGCTTTGGTCCTCCCGATGCTCCAAGGAGAAGTCCCGACTTCGGCCAAGGTAGACCCACCTGGGGGTGCCACCTGGCGAAGGAGCAGGAGCGTCTAACTCGACTTCGGCTGAGGTGGACCTAGATGGGGGTGCCACCCGACGAAGGAGCTGGAGTGCCTGGCTCGACTTTGGCCGAGGTGGTTCTATCTGGGGGCACCACCTGGCGAAGGAGCAGAGGCAAGCTCGACTCGGCCGAGGTGGACCTACCAAGGGGTTCCATCTGGCGAAGGAGCAGGAGTGCTTGGCTCGACTTTGGCTGAGGTGGATCCATATGGGAGCGTCACCTCATAGAGGAGCAGAGGCAAGCTTGACTTCGACCGAGGTAGACCCACCCGGGGGTGCCACCAGGCGAAGAAGTAGGAGTGCCTGGCTCGACTTCGACCAATGTGGACCCATCTGAGGGCGCCACTTAGCAAAGGAGCATAGGAAAGATCGACTTCAGCCGAGGTGGACCTACCTTGGGATGTCACCTGGCGAAGGAGCAGGAGTGCCTGGCTCGACTTCGACTAGTGTGGACCCATATGGGGGCACCACCTGACGAAGGAGCAGAGACAAGCTCGACTTCGACCGAGGTGGATCCACCTGAGGATGCCACCTGGCGAAAAAGCAGGAGTGCCTGGCTCGACTTTGGCCGAGGTGGACCCATCTGGGGGCGCCACCTAGTGTAGGAGCAGAGGCAAGCTCGACTTTGACCGAGGTTGACCTACATTGGGGTGCCACCTGGCGAAGGAGCAGGAGTGCCTGGCTCGACTTCGGCCTAGGTGGACTTATCTGGGGGCGTCACCTGGCGAATGAGCAAAGGCAAGCTCAACTTCGATCGAGGTGGACCCACCTGGGGGTGCCACCTGGCAAAGGAGCAGGAGTGCCTGACTCGACTTCGACCGAGGTAGACCCATCTGGGGGTGCCACCTGGCGAAGGAGAAGAGGCAACCTCGACTTCGACCGAGGTGGACCCACCTGGGGTGCCACCTAGCGAAGGAGCAGGAGTGCCTGGCTCGACTTCGGCCGAGGTGGACCTGCTTGGGGGTGCCACCTGGCGAAAGAGCAGGAATGGCCTGGCTCGACTTCGACCGAGGTGGACCCATCTGGGGGTGCTACTTGGCGAAGGAGCAAAGGCAAGCTCGACTTTGGCCGAGGTGGACCTGCTTGGGGGTGCCACTTGGTGAAGGAGCAAGAGTCCCTGGCTCGACTTCGGTCGAGGTGGACCCATCTGGGGGCACCACCTGGCGAAGGAGCAGAGGCAAGCTCGACTTCGATCGAGGTGGACTCACCTGAGGGTGCCACCCGGCGAAGGAGCAGGAGCGCCTTGCTCGACTTCGACTGAGGTGGACCTATCTGGGGGCACCACCTGGCGAAAAAGCAAAGGCAAGCTCGACTTCGGTCGAGGTGGATCCACTTGGGGGTGCGACCTGGCGAAAAAGCAGGAGTGCCCCACTTCGATCGATGTGGGCCCCACCTGGGGGCGTCACTTGGCGAAGGGACAGAGGTGCCGAGATCGACTCGAGGTTGGCGTGACCACTAGTTAAGCCACCTAGCAGGGGAGCTCGGAAAGGAACACGACATGATGTTGCTTGGCCGCCAGTTGGGTCTGACACATACTCCATGTCAGCGATCTCGCCATATCAAGTATATTAAGTTATTATTATAGAAAAATAAATATTATAATATATTGTACTATAATGATATATTTGCTTATCATAGATTACTTGTATCAAAATATGATAGTACATATTGTTGCCACTCTCGTCGCCGCGCCCGTGCCACGGATCCGCTGATCCTTCCTGACCGCCTGGCGAGGGAGCCTCCCTTCCTGCGGAGAACCTGCAACAAAGGGGTTAGAGGACCCTGGCCGGGGATCCCGGCGAGGGAGCTCCGACGGTCAAGTCAGTAGACGACGAGAAGGAACAGACTCTCCAGCCGGACCCTCGAAAGGGTTCCAGACTTAGAGAGTTAACTGGTGAAGGAAACGCTCTGGGGACCAGAATCTCGGCTGGGCCTCCTTGCCGAGCTCACGCCCAGTGTTCCCCTCTCGGGATCTCTGGTTTTTCTCCCGGAGCAAGGCCTTGTGCCGGTGCTTCTTTCTTGTCCCCAGGCTAGTTGGCTTACCTTGTCGTCCCCAGATTCCTCCCTCTTTATCCCCCTCCGTCGTGCGCTTGTTTCTTCCTCTTCGGAGACTCCCCTCCCCGTCCTTTTCTCTTTTCCCTTTTCGGTGAAGAGGGCCAGGCGACTTTCCGACCTCGTCCGCCGGGCCCAGCAGGGAAAAGGCAAAGACAGAAGAGAAAAAGGGGGAGGGCGGCGCTGGCAAGGCGGCCGGTCAGGCCTCGGGCCCAGCGAGGGCGCTCTCCTCTCCAAGCATGGGTGCTATCCATCTATGGGGCCTGTTCCGTCAGGATCGGGTCTCTCGGCTGTGGGACCTGTCGGGCCGATGCAAGTGATGTTCCGCGTGCCGCCGCCCTCCGTACGGGGCACAGTCTGGGATTCGTACGGCCCGAGGGATGGCCTCGGGGCCCGTCTCTCTCCCTGGGGCCCTCTCCGTACGAGCGGTCTGACCTTGGCTAAGTTGGACCCGTCTCCGGGGGCCAACTGGCGAGGAGCGAGGGATCGGCCGACCTCGGCTTAGGTGGACCCCTCCTGGGTGGACACCTGGCGAGGTGGCAGGAGGTCGCCTAGCTTCGGCCGAGGTGGGCCCGTCTCCGGGTGGCCACCTGGCGAAGGACGAAGGATCAGCCGACCTCGGCTTAGGTGGACCCCTCCCGGGTGGACACCTGGCGAGGTGGCAGGAGGTCGCCTGGCTTCGGCCGAGGTGGACCCGTCTCCGGGTGGCCACCTGGCGAAGGGCGAAGGATCAGCCGACCTCGGCTTAGGTGGACCCCTCCCGGGTGGACACCTGGCGAGGTGGCAGGAGGTCGCCTGGCTTCGGCCGAGGTGGACCCGTCTCCGGGTGGCCACCTGGCGAAGGGCGAAGGATCAACCGACCTCGGCTTAGGTGGACCCCTCCCGGGTGGACACCTGGCGAGGTGGTAGGAGGTCGCCTGACCTCGGCCGACCTCACTTAGGCGAACCCCTCCGGGCCCGGGCGCCAATGAGATGGTAGAGGAACTCCAAGCCGAACTCGACCTCGACGAGGGCGGTTTGCCTCAGACAGTCGTCGGGCGGTGTAGCATTGTCGATCCTGGCTTTGAAGACGTGGCGCTGACTCGGCCGGAAAAGCTTACACGTGGCTCGCTCGTATTCGGTGATACCTGAGCCTGGCCACATCACTGTCATGGCTGTAACAGTTGCCCCCCAGCCCGCCGTTCCGTCGGGGCATCGTAGAACGGAACATCGGGATTAAATGCGGACATGACGTGGAGAGGCGAAGATCTTGCATCATAATTGCCACGATCCTCATCACCGTGGCTCGATACGGCTGAAGACTTATGGGGAGCCGTCACGCGTCGCCCACTTGCCCGTAATTAATGCGTCGCTTCGAGGCAGAGGCCGTTACTCTGCTAACGAGGCGTCGGTGTCGGGCGTGCGCCCACGTGGCGATCATCCAGTGGCCTGAGACAGAATGACGGGTACGGTCGCTGTCGGCTGAGTTTGAAAGGGAGGGGACTTTCCAGAACGAGGCCTTTTCCCTTGCTTCGTGGGCGGTTTGCTGCAGGCTAACAACTCCTGTTGCTCGCGCTCGTCTGGCGTATTTTCGGTGAGTGCCTCCTTCTTCTCCTCTAGCCCCCCTCCTTCTTTCTCGTTTCTTTTCTGATCTTTTTGTCCTTTCCTTTTCTATGGCGCGCCGTCGCCATGTTTCTTCCAACCCGGACGAGGCCGGTCCATCCCGGCCGAGGACTCCATCTTCTTCCTCCTCAGATGAGGAGACAATCCCGGAGGAGGTCCGCTGGCGTCTGCAACCCGGGGGTGTCACCATTGGCATCCCCAGGGGGATCCGGTCCCCTCCGGTTGCACCTGCCGTGCCCCTCCGTTCCCTTCGTGCTCTGCCTTCTCTTCCTGCTCCGCCTTCTCTTCCCGCCGGTCCCTCCGGTCATGCTTCTACCATGACCGAAGGTGATCTTTCTCTGCTCCGGGATGCCTACGGCATTCCGGGGTCAGTTCATTTGTTTGTTCCGCGGTCCGGGGAGCGCGTCACCATGAGTGGCCCTAGCCGCATAGCCTTCTACGAAGACTTCCTCCTTGGGGATCTTCTTTTTCCTCTGCATCCTTTCTTTCTTTCCTTCCTCAGCCACTTCCGGCTTGTCCCGGCCCAGCTGGCTCCTAATGCCATCCGGGTCATCTTCTCCTTTATTGTTTTCTGTCACTTCCACGGGTTCGTTGCCCATTTTTCTCTCTTCAGGGCCTTGTTCACCCTGAAGAAGTGCTCCACCGATGACGGCTGGTGGTACATTTCGCCCCGGCCCAGGTATCTCCGGTTCGACCTCCCTTCCTCGGTCAAGGGCTGGAAGAGCCGGTTTTTCTTCGCCTCGGTCGACGACGTCGACTGGGCCTGCAGTGAACCGGACCGGACCCCGAACCGAAATTCCCGGGTCGAGTCGGCGGACCAGGAGTCCTATACCCAGCTCCTGAGCGACGTGGTCCCGGCGCTCGAGGTTCTGCTCTCTGAACAGAATCTTTTTGAGGTCGGTATCAGTCCCATCCGCGAGACCGGTGAGATTCGGCCCCACTTTGACCTCTGCCCCCCTTTCTCTTCATAACCGAGCCGGCTGACTTCCTGTTTCTTTTGTTTTGCAGGGATGAAATTTTCACTGGAGAACGTCTTGGAGGGGGCAGCCCAGCGGGATGTCGTGGAGGTGGACGAGCCCGCAGCGAAGAGGGCTCGCACGGAGACGAGCCGGGAGGTCGTGGCGGCGACCATGCCCAGCCCAGTTGCTATCATTTCCCCGCCCATGCTACCTCAGGGCGGGGCTACTGATACCCCGGCCGCGCGACCTGGTGGCGCCGCCGCCGAGAGGGCTCCAGCGCCTGCTGCTCCGCCCATCACCGGGCCCGTCGTTGCTGCCAGCTCGACAGCGCCGCCTGTGGCAACCGCCGGCCCGTCGGTTGCGGCCTCGGCTGAGGGGGCGGCCACCGCAGGAGCCGGCCCGAAGGCTCCGGCGCCGGTGATCACCCACCGGGACTCTGTCATCCTCGACAAAGGGCTGGCGGAGAAGATCATGGAGTACGCCTCCACCGCCCGGGACCGCCGAGCTCGGGACGGCCGGGATTATGCAGACGCGCTGCTCGGGATCCTCCCGCAGCTCTTCACGGTAAGTCCGAGCTTCTTCCTTTTCCTTTTTTTCTTTCGAGACTTAGCTTCCTTTATTCTGACCTGTGTTGCTTTTGTCATTGCAGATCGGGAACGACGTTCTCCTACTGAGGAATTTCCTCGTAGGGAACGCCAAAAGGGACTCCGAGCGGGAGCTGAGACTCGGCAAGCTCGCGGCCGACGTCAAGGACTTGATGGAGAAGGGGGTCGAGCTGCGAGCCGATAAACAAGCCCTCCAGTCTGACCTGGCGCGTTCCGAGGAGCGGAACAAGGAGTTGGAGGCCTCCTTGTCGGAGGAGCGGACCTCCAACCAGCACCGAACATAGGAGGAGGCGGTGGAGAAGGCCCGCCTACAGGCCCACTCCCAGTGGCTGGAGCGCCAGCTGGAGGAGGCCCGGCGAGACGCGGCCGCGGCGAAGGACCGGAGCGCGTACGTCAACGGGCTCCTGGAGGCAGCCAAGCGGGAGGCGCAAGAGGCCGTCCCCAAATTCCGGGCTTCCGACGAGTACACGTCGGAGGTCCGGGAGGCCGCCGTGGACTCCTTCCTGAAGGGGTTCCGGATGTGCCGGGAGAAGGTGGGGGCCTTCTTCCCCCAGCTGGATCTGAGCGGGGTTGTGATCGGTGGCAGGAGGCCAGGGGGCGAGAGCAGGGCCTCCGGCACGGCCGAAGCGACTCCTGCGGCGCCGTCGACCAGCGATGCCGCGGCTCCGGAGCAGCCCCAGGAGCCGGCCATCGTGGAAGTCGAGGACGCAGCACCCGCGCCCCCGGCAGAGGGCTTCGATCCCGCACCTCAGTGAACCCGGCGCCTTCTTCCTGATGTCTTCTTCTCTTTTGCTTCTGTTTGTTGTTGTTTCTTCTTTTGGGGAGTCCCGGCCTGTCGGGACTCCCAGCTTGTACTGGCTACTTGTATTAATGAAAATCCCTATTTACCAAAAGCTTGAGTTCTTTCATTCCATCTCGCCTTTCTTTTTTCTTTCTTTCTGAGATGCTGGTATGGAATACTTGAAGCAGTTGTAGGCCTGGTCCTTCCATTGCTCAAATCGAAGGCTGGGGGCCTGCCGGATCGCGCGGCTGCAGAGCAAGCCTTAAGCGGGCCCGACTTTGGGTCGCCTTCATGCTCGCGCAGGCAACACGGTTTCTGCATCGCCTTCCAGGCTGAAGCCCAGGATCTCCGGACTGAGCTCGGTGCCGCAGGCTTTCTCAAGCCTTGCGCGGCTTGCTGAGCTGTGCTCCGGGCTTGCGTGGGCGAACTGGGTTCGACGCCACCTTCCAGGCCGAAGCCCAGGATCTCCGGACTGAGCTCGATGCCGCAGGCTTCCTCAAGCCTTGCGCGGCTCGCTGAGCTGTGCTCCGGGGTTGCATGGGCGAACTGGGTTCGGCGCCACCTTCCAGGCCGAAGCCCAGGATCTCCGGACTGAGCTCGATGCCGCAGGCTTTCTCAAGCCTTGCGCGGCTTGCTGAACTGTGCTCCGGGCTTGCATGGGCGAACTGGGTTCGGCGCCACCTTCCAGGCCGAAGCCCAGGATCTCCGAACTGAGCTCGATGCCGCAGGCTTTCTCAAGCCTTGCGCGGCTTGCTGAGCTGTGCTCCGGGCTTGCGTGGGCGAACTAGGTTCGGCGCCACCTTCCAGGCCGAAGCCCAGGATTTGCGGTCTAAATCGGATGCCGTAGGCCTTCTTGTCGAAGTTAGAAGGGAGTGTTTGAAGTGGGGGAACTTTGTTACAGGAACTGGGAGCCTTACATCACTGATAGTACATCCTCAGGTTCGAGGAGTTCCACGTCCGGGGGAACCTGGCACCTCCCAATTCTTCCAAGTAATATGCTCCATGAGGGAGGGCTTCTGCCACCCGATATGGGCCTTCCCAATTGGGCGATAGCTTGCCGCATTCCCGTGGCTGGGAGGCTTCGGCGTACCGGAGGACCAAGTCTCCGGGACGAAAAACCTTCGGTCGCACTCGGGAGTTGTAATATCTGGCTACACGTTGCCGGTACGCCGCCATTCGGATTCGGGCCTTGTCCCTCGTTTCCCCGAGAAGGTCTAGGTTGAGCATCATCCTGGCCGGGTTTTCTGTCTCGTCGTATTGCTCCACGCGCAGCGTGGGTAGGCTGAGCTCGATCGAGATGACTACCTCGGCTCCGAAGACGAGGTTGAATGGGGTTTCGTCGGTAGCCGCCCTTGGGGTGGTGTGGTATGCCCAAAGGACGCTGGGAAGCTCGTCGGCCCACCTGCCCTTGGCCTGGTCCAGCCGCGTGCGGAGGCCCTGAAGAATGGTCCTGTTCGTGACTTTGGCCTCCCCGTTGGTCTGAGGGTGCGCCACCGAGGTAAAGCGATGCCTGATGCCAAGGTCGCTGCAGAATTCTTCGAATTCCCGGCAGTCGAACTGGCGTCCGTTGTCGGTGATCATGGTGTGGGGGAGGCCGAAGCGGCAGACGATGGACTTCCAGAAGAACTTGGCGACGTTTGCTTTGGTGATCCTCGCCAAGGGTTTGGCCTCGACCCACTTCGTGAAGTAGTCGATAGCCACTATCAAGAACTTCCGCTGGCCAGACGCCGGCGAAAATGGGCCCAGGAGGTCCATCCCCCACTGGGCGAACGGCCAGGGGGCTGAGAGCTGAGAGATTGGGTTGGAGGGTTGCCGCTGCACCGTGGCGTGACGCTGGCACCGGTCGCACTTCTTCACGAAGTCGGCGGCGTCTTCCTTCATTGTCTCCCAGAAGTAGCCCTGACGGAGGGCCTTGTACGCCAATGCCCTGCCCCCCACGTGGTTCCCGCAGATGCCTTCGTGAATCTCCTGGAGCACAAGCTTGGCTTCTATGGGTCCTACGCACTTGAGGAGGGGGTAGGAGTAGGATCTTCGATACAGCTGCCCGTCCATCAGGACGAACCGCACGGCCTTCTTCCTGATGAGGCGAGCCGCCTCTCGGTCCTCCGGCAGGGTGCCGCTGGTGATGTACGCAGCGTACTTGTCCATCCAGCTGGGCTCCTGGCTGACCTGATGGACCTCCATCGGTGCTTCGAGGCTTGGGACCTCAAGGCGCTCCACATGAGTGCATCCCAGCATCGTGTCCGGCAGGGTCGCCAGCCGAGAGAGGGCATCCGCGCGGGCGTTCTCCCCGCGGGGGATATGGAAGATGTTGAAGCGCCGGAACTTGGACGCGCCCGCCTTGACGAGCTCCAAGCACTTCGCCATTTGGGGGTCGTGTGCGACGTACTCCCCGGATACCTGCCCCGCCACGAGCTGGGAGTCAGTGAAAGCTCTGAGGTTGGTCACGCCCAGCTCGCGGGAGACTCTCAGTCCGGCAAGAAGTGCCTCGTACTCCGCCTGGTTATTTGTTGCGGGGAATTGGAAACGGAGTGCGCACTCGACGACGACCCCGTCGCCGTTGGCAAGGATGAGCCCAGCTCCGCTCCCGCCGGAGTTTGAGGCTCCGTCTACATGGAGGATCCAGGCATCCTCTCCGGGCTCATCGGTGCCAACCTCCATCGGCTGGGCCGGGGGGCCCTCCTCGGGCTCCTTGCCCAAGCCTGCACATTCGACCAAGAAATCGGCCAGCACCTGCGCTTTCATGGCCGACCTTGGCCTGTATGTAATGTCGAACTCGCTGAGTTTCAGTGCCCACTTGGCCAATCGTCCCGAAGTATCGGGTCGGCTGAGCACCGCTTTCAGCGGTTGATCCGTCAAGACGGCGATGGGGTGCGCTTGAAAATAGGGCCTGAGATGCTGGGCAGACACTATTAGCACAAAAACAAGTTTCTCGGGCCGAGAATACCTGAGCTCCGCGTCTCGGAGAAGTTTGCTGGTATAGTACACCGGCCGCTGGAGCCCCTGGTCGTCGGTTTAGACCAAGACAGAGTTGACGACCTCCGGGGTAACCGCCAGGTAGAGGGTAAGCTCCTCTCCCTCCTCGGGCCTGGACAGCAAAGATGGCGATGCGAGCGTCTTCTTCAGCTCCTCGAAGGCCTGCTGACACTCCTCGGTCCAAGCAAAGCCATTCATCTTCCTCAGCACCTTGAAGAAGGGACGGCAGCGGTCCGCCAACCTGGAGATAAAATGGCTAAGGGCCACGACTCGGCCGGTCAGTTGCTGCACTTGCTTCTTGGAGGCGGGCTGCTCCATGTCCAGGATGGCCTGGACCTTCTCCGGGTTGGCCTCGATTCCTCTTTGAGTCACCATAAACCCTAGAAACTTCCCGGCGGAGACGCCGAAGGCGCACTTCACCGGGTTCAGCTTCATCTGATGGCGTCGAAGGTTGCCGAACGTCTCCGTCAAGTCAGCCACATGGTCTGAATCGAGTTTGCTCATCACCAGCATGTCGTCCACGTACACCTGCATGTTGCGGCCTATCTAGTCTTTGAAGATTTTATTGACCAGACGTTGGTACGTCGCCCCCGCGTTCTTGAGGTCGAAGGGCATCATCCTGTAGCAAAAAGTCCCGCGGTCAGTTATGAAGGCAGTGTGCTCTTCGTCCTCCGGGTTCATCCGGATCTGGTTGTATCCGGAGAAGGCGTCCATGAACGATAGGAGGCGATGCCCCGAGGTGGTGTCGACCAGCTGGTCGATCTTTGGAAGAGGGAAGCTGTCCTTTGGGCAAGCTCGGTTGAGGTCGGTGTAGTCCATACAGATCCCCCACATACCACTATTCTTCTTTACCATGACCACGTTTGCCAGCCAACTGGGGTACTGGACCTCTCGGACAAAACCGGCGGCGAGGAGCTTCTCTACTTCCTCGTTGATCGCCTTCTGCCTCTCCATGGCGAAGCTTCTCTTCTTCTGGCAGACCGGGCGGCAACTTGGGTCCACGTTCAGCCTGTGCATGATGACCTCGGGCGGGATGCCCGGCATGTCGGCCGCTGACCAGGCGAACATGTCAGCGTTGGCACGGAGGAACTCCAGCAGGCGGGTTCGCTCTTCCTCGGGGAGCTGGGCCCCGACTTGCACCGTCTTCAGGGGATCCGAACCAAGGGGAAAAGTCAGCAGGCGCTCTACGGGCCCTCCCCTGGGTTCCTTCTCTCTCAGATCGAGGTCGTCAATATCATGGACGAGATCCGTGCCCCTGGCGCCTGGGACCGTCTGGAGGCAGAGCGGGACTGGCTGGATCGTCCCCTTCATCTCCCCGAGCCCGGAAGGCATGGGGAACTGCACCAACAGCCTCCTCGTGGAGATGGTGGCGTCCAGTTGGTTGAGCCCGGGACGCCCGAGAATGGCGTTGTAAGGCGAAGGGAGTCTGACGATGGTGAATGTTATTAGGACGGTCGCCTGCCGGGGCGGGGATCCGGCGGTGACCGGGAGAGTGATCTCCCCTTCGACCCCGACGGAGTCCCCTGTAAAACCTACCAGGGGGATGTGCACCGGTTTCAACTGATCGGGGGATAAGTTCATCCGAGAGAAAGCATCGTAAAAAAGTACATAAGCCGAGCTTCCACTATCCACCATGATTCGATGTACAGGATGCTTCGCGATGGTCATCTCGACCACCACGGCATCGTTGTTTACATTGTCATTAATTTCCCCTCCCTTGGGAGGGATTACATTCTCCGGGACTTCCCGGGCTCTCTTCATTGCTCGGTCGGACCCGCGTGAGATCATGCCCACGGGCTTTTCCGTTGGGCGGTTGTCGATCGCAGGGGCAGGCGGTAAGGCCGCGAGCGGCTGCCCTTCAGAGGGGGCCTCGTTCTTGACGAACTTCCTGAGGTAACCCCTCCTGATCAGCTCCTCAATCTCCCGCTTCAGGTGGCGGCACTCCTCCGTGTCATGCCCGTGCTCGCGATGGAACTGGCAGTACTTTGATTTGTCTCGGACGGCTCTCGGGTTCTGAGGAGGAGGTCGGCGGAGGTAGCGGTCGCCCTTGATTTCCATGAGGATCTTCGTTCGAGGTGCGAGAAGAGGGGTGTACCTCCGCTCGGGAGTGGCTTCGCTTCTCGGCCTTGGATTCGGGCGAGGGTCGGCAGACGGTCCGGGCCTCCGAGCTCCCGAGGTGTCCCTCGGGAGCGGCTTCTTCGGAGTCTTCCCGTCCAGCTCTCGACGGGTGCGGTCAGCCTCCTCCGCTCGGATGTACTTGTGGGCGCGGAGGAGGAGCTCGGAGTACGTCCTGGGCGGCTTCTTGTCCAGGGAATAGGTCAAGCGGGACGTCTTAAGCCCGCGCTTCAAAGCCAGCATGGCGACGGGCTCATCCAAGCTGTAGATCTACAGGGCTGCGGTCTTGAACCGGGTGATGTAGTCCCGGAGCAGCTCCTGGTCCTGCTAGCGGATGGAGAAGAGGCTGTCCATCTCTCTTGGCACCTTTCAACAAGCATCGAAGTGCGCCACGAACTTTCCTTCCAACTGATGGAAGGAGCAAATGGACCCGGGCTCGAGGCGGGTGAACCAGACTCGAGCGACCTTCCGAAGGGTTGCCGGGAAGGCGATGCACAGAAGGGCGTCGGTGGCGTCCTGGACCCTCATGAGAGCTTTATAGCTCTCCAAATGGTCCATGGGGTCGGTGGTCCCGTCGTAGGGGTCCACCTGCGGCATGCGGAACCGTTTCGGGATTGGTTCCGCCTGGATTTCTTCGGAGAAAGGGGGGCGGGAGTCGTAGCCCGCCGGGTCTGCCGACGAGTTCTGCAGGTCGGCGAATCGTCGGGCGAACTCTGCCAACTTGCGCTCGTGCTCCTCCAGGCGCCTCTCGGCCTGGCGCCTGATGGCTTCGTCTGTGGAGTCTTCCACCGAGACTGCAGGTGAAGGGGGCGCCGATCGGTCTCGGTGCGAGATCTGGCCTCGACGTCGCTTGCTGCGATGCGCCGTTTCGGCCCCGTCGGCCGGGGATCGACTCTCGTGATCCTCCGAACTGGAGTAGTTTCTTTTTGCGGGAGCTTGGTGGCTCCCCCAGGGGTTGGAGACGGCCCTCAGATGGGATGGCCTGCCCTGGATTGAGCGCAGGCTCCCACGCAACCCCGCGGCTCGGGCCGCGGGGGTCCCTGGCTGCGGCTAGGTGGCCAGGGACCGTTGCTGATGCTGAAGCTGTCGGACCGCTGAGGTCAAGGTCTGCAGCTGCTGGACGATGGCCGCAAGGGATCCGTCCACCGGGGTAGGCTACTGTGGAAGAGGAGGGGGAGCCGGAAGCTCCCGTTCGGGGCTGTGGCCCCCTGGAGGGGAGTGGACTTCCCCCACACGGCTGGTGGACGCCTCGCGACCACGAGTGACTACCATTGCTAGAGAGCGTGACACCTGCAGAAAGCTGGTTCCCACTAGGGGTTAGTGTCCTGCCCCCCTTACCTGGCGCGCCAATCTGTTGCCGCTCTCGTCGCCGCGCCCGTGCCACGGATCCGCTGATCCTTCCTGACCGCCTGGCGAGGGAGCCTCCCTTCCCGCGGAGAACCTGCAACAAAGGGGTTAGAGGACCCTGGCCGGGGATCCCGGCGAGGGAGCTCCGACGGTCAAGTCAGTAGACAACGAGAAGGAACAGACTCTCCAGCCGGACCCTCGAAAGGGTTCCAGACTTAGAGAGTTAACTGGTGAAGGAAACGCTCTGGGGACCAGAATCTCGGCTGGGCCTCCTTGCCGAGCTCACACCCAGTGTTCCCCTCTCAGGATCTCTGGTTTTTCTCCCGGAGCAAGGCCTTGTGCCGGTGCTTCTTTCTTGTCCCCAGGCTAGTTGGCTTACCTTGTCATCCCCAGATTCCTCCCTCTTTATCCCCCTCCGTCGTGCGCTTGTTTCTTCCTCTTTGGAGACTCCCCTCCCCGTCCTTTTCTCTTTTCCCTTTTCGGTGAAGAGGGCCAGGCGGCTTTCCGACTTCGTCCGCCGGGCCCAGCAGGGAAAAGGCAAAGACAGAAGAGAAAAAGGGGGAGGGCGGCGCTGGCAAGGCGGCCGGTCAGGCCTCGGGCCCAGCGAGGGCGCTCTCCTCCCCAAGCATGGGCGCTATCCATATATGGGGCCTGTTCCGTCAAGATCGGGTCTCTCGACTGCGGGACCTGTCGGGCCGATGCAAGTGATGTTTCGCGTGCCGCCGCCCTCCGTACGGGGCACCGTCTGGGATTCGTACGACCCGAGGGATGGCCTCGGGGCCCATCTCTCTCCCTGGGGCCCTCTCCGTACGAGCGGTCTGACCTCGGCTGAGTTGGACCCGTCTCCGGGGGCCAACTGGCGAGGGGCGAGGGATCGGCCGACCTCGGCTTAGGTGGACCCCTCCTGGGTGGACACCTGGCGAGGTGGCAGGAGGTCGCCTGGCTTCGGCCGAGGTGGGCCCGTCTCCGGGTGGCCACCTGGCGAAGGGCGAAGGATCAGCCAACCTCGGCTTAGGTGGACCCCTCCCGGGTGGACACCTGGCGAGGTGGCAGGAGATCGCCTGGCTTCGGCCGAGGTGGACCCGTCTCCGGGTGGCCACCTGGCGAAGGGCGAAGGATCAGCCGACCTCGGCTTAGGTGGACCCCTCCCGGGTGGACACCTGGCGAGGTGGCAGGAGGTCGCCTGGCTTCGGTCGAGGTGGACCCGTCTCCGGGTGGCCACCTGGCGAAGGGTGAAGGATCAGCCGACCTCGGCTTAGGTGGACCCCTCCCGGGTGGACACCTGGCGAGGTGGCAGGAGGTCGCCTGACCTCGGCCGACCTCACTTAGGCGGACCCCTCCGGGCCCGGGCGCCAATGAGATGGTAGAGGAACTCCAAGCCGAACTCGACCTCGGCGAGGGCGGTTTGCCTCAGACAGTCGTCGGGCGGTGTAGCCTTGCCGATCCTGGCTTTGAAGACGTGGCACTGACTCGGCCGGAAAAGCTTACACGTGGCTTGCTCGTATTCGGTGATACCTGAGCCTGGCCACGTCACTGTTACGGCTGTAACACATATCATTATAATATTATGTATATTATAACATTAGTACATAGTATATATAATTTAGTACACTATACTATTATTATAACAAAATATGTTTTAATTTTTTAAAAATTTCTGATCCCGTGGGTGATTTGGTTAAATCCAGGATGGTTAAATCCAGGAATTTTCTGATCCCTGCTCTACTAACCGGCGTCTTAGTGGTATCAGGTTGACGTACTCACCATTAGGTAGGGAGAGACTACATGAATCTGAGCATCTCGAATCGAACATTACCTAGTAGAGTGGGGGCCTGCGGAGGTAGCTACACTGAAATTTATCCCCCCTATCTTTTTTTTACCAAAAGAAAAATTCTGATGAAATCGTTCAACATTCGATTTCATTAACAAATTTATTAATAAACTTTATTAAAAATATTTATTAAATATAATAATTAATAATATTTTTTACTTATTTTATATTTAAATAAAATATTAAATAATTAATTAATTAAAATATGTGAGAAAGTAAGAAAGCGAAAGAAAAAAAGTGGAAATGATAGAGTGACGGGAAAGAAGAAAAAAATAAAATGTATGAATGGGAAACGAGAAAATCACGTATCCGAAGAAAAAAAGGTAGGACTTGAAATGAAATTGCATTTTAAAAATATAATTTTATTAAATATTTTCAAAATATGATTTTGTAAACAACAAAATTATATGTTCAATATATTACAATATAATAATATATATTATAATATTCAATATAATATAATATAATATATTATTGTATATTATTATATATTTATTATATATTAGAATATAAAATATTCATTGTTATATAAAATATGTCATAATATATTTATTATAATATAATATTTATTATAATACTATATTCTATATTTATTATAATATTTCATGTTATTATGATATTTTTATATTTTTATATTTTTTAAAAAATATTAAATATTTTTATTTTTTTATTAAATTTTGAAAGATAAATAGGTCTCGCTGATTCGATCTGAGTTTTTTATATGAAAAAATTGTAGTTTGAACATATGATCGAGTTTTTTGCAAAGTCATATTTTAAATTCGTGACCTATTGATTGTGAGACAAGATTCTAACTAGCTGGGCTACCACTTAGAACGTATTTGGTAGATGGTAATCTATCCAGATTACCGGTAATTTTAAAGTAGGCCCACCAGATAACTACGTTTGGTATTTTTATGAAATGGTAATCTATCTTGAACCGGTAATCCGGATTATCTCTCATGTGGCAATCCAGATTATCTCAGGGAGAGGTGGTTATCCAGATTACCGGAGATATGGTAATTCATTTTATTTTTTTGACAAAATTGTCCTGTCCCTTTTCGCTTTTGTGAGAACTAAACCGTCCTCCCTTCCCTTTCCTCTAGTTTCTCCTTCTCGTCATCGTCGTCCTCCAAGCACATCCATCTCGCCTGCGCTCCAGTTTCTCCACCCAAGGTATGGCTACTCTTTCACTCACTCTCTATATTTCTTCCTTTCTCCAACTCTCTCTCTCCTCCCTTCCCAATTTATCGGTATCTGTTATCGTTTATTGGCATTTTGTTTTACGTTTTCTGTTAATAGCATTAGAAGTACCATGAATAAGAATAGGAAGCATCCTGTTGACATTTTTTTTTTCCTTAACGGGTCAGATCTGGATCTGGTGTCCAGGTTGGGTCTAGATATGTCCACTGGCCGTGATAAGATGAGAGCAAGCATTGATCGAGTGCCGCTGTCGCCTTTCTATTTTGCAAGATAACAAGAAGTTATCATCCACACATTGCTATTTTGCTTTCCAACAATTAGTGCACCATTGCAATGAATGCATCTGTGATGTATGTTAAATGGAATTTTCATGTCTGGCATATGTTTGATGTAATGCCTATATGGTTTTTCATGTAAATTTTAAGGAGACGGTGCTGAGCAATTTATTCAAAGTTTATCCCACTTCAATCACACCAACAAATAACAAATTGCAAGTAAAATTGTAGAAGTTTAGAAACACAGAACACCGTTTAAGATCATTCCAAAATACTGTTCGAAAATCAAAAGAAAATAGTGGAAACCCAAGAAACAGAGAACAAAATCATAACCAAAATTGTAGTGCTACCCATATGTTGGTATTTATTTTAAATTTGATGTTAGTTTAACTTATAATTTGTTAAAATATTTATTTAAATATGCTCAAATATATTACTAAAAAATATGTTTTTTTTGTGATCATATTATCATTTAGATGGATCGACTGCCAGCAGAGTTGCTTTCAAAAATAGCAACTATCATTGCAATGTACATCAACCTTCATAAGGCCATTGTTGTGTTAACTGGTATATTGCATACATATTGTGTTACTTTATTGATTAGAAAAAGTAAAAAGAGAAAAATGATTGATTTTGATGAGTATGAGAGATACAAGATTAGAGAAATTACTTTATACAAGATTGTATTTGATTCTGAGTTGGCATGTATAGAAAATACGTGCATGGATAGAAAAAGTTTTCATGCATTATGTGATATGTTACAAACTACTGGAAGATTATCGAGTATGAAAAATATGTGTGTTGAGGAGATGGTTGCTATATTTTTACATATATGTGCTCACCATGCTAAGAATAGAGTCATTAAAAGATAGTTTGTTAGGAGTGGTGAAACAATTAGTAGGCAATTTACAACTATGTTGAAGTCTATTCTTCTTTGTCATGAAATATTGCTGAAGAAACTAGAGCCGTTCCTGATAACTCAACTAACTACAGATGATAATGGTTCAAGATACTTTTTCTAATTAGATGGATAAATATTATCTTCATTTTAAATTATTTAAGAAGCAATTTATATTATTATAATAATAATATTTTATTTGTATTGTAGAATTGTCTAGGTGCCTTAGATGGGACATATATTAGATGCACAGTCCTTGACATCGACAAGCCTAGGTATAGAACAAGAAAAGGTGAAATAGCTATGAATGTTCTAGGAGTTTGTAGTCAAGATATGTAATTCATCTATATTTTACCTGGATGGGAAGGATCAGCTGTAGATGGTAAAGTATTAAGAGATGCGTTATCAAGAACAAGAGGTTTAAAAGTAACCCACGGTAATAGCTCTACTTGTTTAAAACTTCTTTTCATTTATATGTTGAACTTATTTTCTAACAAGAGTTGTACTTATGTTAGGTTATTATTACTTGTGTGATGCTGGATATACAAATGCAGAAGGGTTTTTAACTCCAAATAGGGGTCAACAATATCATTTGAATGATTGAAGACAAAATCATAAACCTACAACATCACAAGAATATTTTAACTATAGGCACTCATTTGCTAGAAATGTTATTGAGAGATGCTTCGATTTTCTTAAAATGAGATGGGCAATTCTTAGAGAGAAGTCATTTTATCCAGTAAAAACACAAGCAAGAATCATTAATGCATGTCCTCTTCTTCATAACCATATTAGAAGAGAGATGTCCGTTGACCCAATTGAATATGAGATGCATGATGTCCTCCTGACAAAAGAAAATAGCAATGAAGGAGAAATGATTGATCACGTTATGAGTACAAATGCCTGGACTCAATTTAGGAATGACTTGGCACAACAAATGTGGGACCAATCCAGAGCTTAAAGAAATTCTCAAGACTATTACAAATTTTGTTGTGTTCAAATTTTATGTATTTGACTCTTATTTTAATATGAACCTTATTGCAAATTGTGATTGAACATTATTACTACCATTTGAAATATCTGTTGCCACCCGGATCGCCGTGGCCCGTAGCTGCTGGTGGTGCTGGGTGTTCCGCGTCCGCCCGCGGGAGATGCCTCCGGTGCCTCGGGACCAGCAAGAAAGCCAACGTTAGTGACCCGGGCCGGGGATTCTGGCGGGGGCATTCCGACGATCAAGTCAGTGACGATCCAGGAGAACATATCCTCCTGGTCGAGCCCCTCTGGATGAGCTCCACGCTATGAGAAGTGAATATAGTGTGAGTGAAAGATGAGGACAAGCTGAGAGTGGTGTTGGCCAAGGTGGTCTTGCCCTCCTCTCTGGCCTTCCTCCCTTGTGTCGCTCTGGTTCCTCTCTTGGCTTGAAAACTATGCTATGGGTGTTCTTTCTTTGAGGTTAGATGCCGATACCTCTTTTGCTTATTTTTTGGCGGGAGTTTCTACCTTGGTTTGCTTTGGGATCTCCCCCTGCTGTCGTGTACGGCGAGGTACCGTGATGTGGACGGGACGTCTCTCCTGTTTTTATAGTCGGGGAAGCCTCCGTAGATTTCTGACATTCCTTCCGCTTATCCCTCTCCTGGGAGTCTGACAGGGCCTCGACCGGCGGGTCGCCGGTCTTAGGATCCGTGCTCTCTGGTAGGGTTTTTTCTCCGGTTGTACGACAGATCGACGAAGGGTATGGCGCCTTGATTGCGGTATGGTTGGTGTCGTACGGCCCTCAGGAGCATCGCTACTGTCCTTGGAGGAGAGGTATGGCTCCCTTTGCGGCCGGTGCATTGGCTTGAACAGAGGGCCGAGCTGGAGAGGCAGGGCCCCGTCTTTGGTAGACTCGCCTTGGTGCTGCTCGGCAGGATGGAGGTCGACCGAGCTCAGTCGCGGAGGGGCGCCTCGTGGCGGAGGAGGCTGAGCTCGACTCCTGACCACGGGGCCTGACCTCAGATGAGCTCGGTGCCGGGGTGCCGCCCAGCCTAGGGGACCTGAGCTCGGAGGGGCGCCTCGTGGCGGAGGAGGCTGAGCTCAACTCCTGACCACGGGGCCCAACTCAAGGGGTCCGTCTCAGGTGGGAACTCGAACTCGGCTCCGGCCTAGGCATTCCGGGCTTGCGGGAACGGGCCTGGCGGAGGACGGAGCTTGCCTTCGACGAGCAGAGGTGTCGCTTCAGGGAAGCTCAACTTGGCAAAGGCGCTCATGTTGAAAGCTTGCCGTGGCGTCTGATGGGGACTCCACGTCAGCTGCCTCGTGCCACGTCAGCGTTCTGACCACATCATGGATGCATAGTAATATTACTTTCGGATTATTTGTCTTTATTCAACTTATTGTTGTTATTATTTTAATTTACAATATAAACATCTATTATCTTTTGTATTATATAATTATCATTTAGATATGGATGCTTCTATAAGTCAAAAGAGGAACCAGGGGAAGAAGCATCAATAGAATGCAGAGGAAGATGCTACACTAATTGGATGTCTGCTTGATTTGAAGAATGATCCTATGTGGAGGGGAGATGGTGGTAATTTCAAGGCTAAGTTCTTACCTCAATTGGAGAAGATGATGGCAAACAAGATTCCTAATTGTAGTATCAAGGCTCATCCACACATCTAATCAAGGTTCAAGTTGTTGAAACAACAATATGGTACTATTTATGATATGTTGAATACATCAGGATTTGGATGGGATGATACAAGAAAATGTATTACTTTTGATCGAGATGTATGGGACAACTGGATCAAGGTAATTGCACAACATATTAAATATTTCATCATTGTTATTTAATTTATTCTGCTTTATGTATAGTTTACTTAATTTATATTGGTTCATTATGATAGAGTCATCCTCAAGCATCTGCTCTTCGGAATAAGCCATTCTTATACTTAGAGGAACTCTCAATCACATTTGGAAAAGATCGTGCAACAGGTCAGAGGGCCGAAGATCCTGCAGATGCAGCAAATGAAATCCTTACAGAGGGATTGAATATTGAAGAGGAGGTCCAGTTTGTAGATCCTACCAAATTTGAGAGTTACAACTCCATTCCCCAAACTCCTATCGGTCATGTTCAATAAAGTGTTTCTTCATCAAGGTCAAGAAAAAGGAAGGCTTCTAATGAGGAAGACGTTGCTCTTACAAACACTTTGATTAAAACTATAAACAATCTTGAAGTAATGTGTGAAAGTTCAAGTAAAGGTATTGATAAGTTGGCAAATTGTTTCCAGTTTCTTGCAAATGATGAAGAGATGAAGAAAGTTTATGAGGCAATAGCGGAGATTGAAGATTTGGGGTTGCATGAGTCATTGATGGTTAAAGCTGGATTGATAATTGCTGGTGATAGTGCAAGTCTGACTCACTTTTTTTCACTACCTCAGAGGTTGAGAAAATATCTTGGATGTCCTTGGTTTGAGTCATAATTAGCTATGAATGTTACCGGTTATAATTATTTTGGATGCTGTGGTTGTTTAGTTGTTTGAAAGACGATATTTATATTAAAATACTGTTTGGATTATTATTGAATTGTTTATATTATGTTATTGTTTAATTTTTATTGGACTGTATGTCGTAAAATTTTATGATCACATGATATAGAAAAAATCCAACTGTTATATAGAAAAGATCCACTTTCTTAATTTGGGGATTGTCAGTATTAAAGTATTGTCATATATAAATACAGGTTGTTTCAGGTCAAACATGTAATAATATATGAATTTTAATAAATTTGACTAAGGAGTATTTTGGCAATTTGAACTTAGATTACTGGTAATCTTTTTGTCATACCAAATACAGTAATCAATCTTACTGATAGATTACCTGTGTATATCAAACACAGTAATCAGTATTACTGGTAATCTATCAGTGGTAATCTATCTTGCAGGTAATCCAGATTATCATTCAGGATTCCCTAACGATCCATCAAATGCAACCTTAAATGATTTATCATATTTTCATAAATATATTTTTTAATTTTTTTTAAAAAATAAATTATATTATTTTAAAAAAAATTCTATTTAGGAAAGGGACATGCGAAGAATAAACAATTTCATCTTGCAAGCAGAGTTGCGGCACGTGAGAACAAAGTGCAGAAGCGCTCTCTTTTTTCTTTTCTTTTTTTTTTAATTGCTAGTGGCTATTGATTTTTTTTTTTTATAAAAAATATGGGTCGTATATTTTTTACGTACCATTTTATTAATGGATAAGTATGTCACCCTAATTTTATTAGAACACCGGAGTATCAGCCAGTTACCTAAAATTTAAAATTTAAATGAGATATCCGAAAGATCACGTTTCGAATCCGTGATTGGAGCTACCACCGTAGGTGGCTACTGGCCTTTAACACGCTGGCGGAAAGCAACATGGCAACCGGCGAAAGCGTTCAATGATGCGCCGTAACAATGAAGAGAGCATTACGTCACCTTCGTTTCCACCGCTGCACGGAATGTTTAAATTATTCGGCACCCATTTCACAGACACCCCTTCACCCTCTCTCTCTCGCCTGCCAACCCGCGCCCAAGAAAAATCGTTACAACGAGAGTGTTTTTTTGGTTCCCGCATGCTTATCACCGGGTGAATAACCAAAACCCCAAGCGGGATCCCCTCCAACACGCCCTTATATCCCGCTAAGTAATCCACCGTCCATGTACATGGTCCCACAAATTGACGATTGTTGATCAAAACAAAAATTGGGACCCACACTAATTCTTTCTCTCCTTACCTCTTGCGTCACCATCTCGGCTCATCTTGCCCTAGTGCAAGGAGCTCGACCCGTCCGTCCGGATAAGGAAGTGAGGGCCCTTGTCGCCATAGCCGATGATAACATCCCCGCACCCGCCGGCCTTCCATTGCACGAAACCTCTTACCCACCGTCCCATGTCCGACCTCCGGAGGAGGACCGGAGGACAGTCCCGCCGCCTCCGCCGCCGCCGCCGCCGCCGCGTCGCCATTTGACGTCAGACCTCGCCCCCATGGCCTCCGGCCCGGCCGACTTCAACGACGACGATTTCGAGGAGTACAACCCCCACCCTTACCAGGGCGGTTACGACATCGCCCTCACCTACGGCACCCCGCTTCCCCCCTCCCCCGCCATCTGCTACCCCCTCTCCTCCCCCACCCCGGGTCTTCAGCCACCGCCCCTCGCCGAGGAGGCCAAACCTGCCCCCGCTCCCCGCTCCCCCCCGCCGGCGGTGCCGGTGCCGGAGCCGATTCCAGTTCCGGCAGCGCCGACTCCAGTGCCGGCAGCGCCGACTCCAGTGCCGGCAGCGCCGATTCCAGTGCCGGCAGCGCCGATTCCAGTGCCGGAGCCGGAACCGCAGCGCCCCCCTCCTTACGACTACGGAACGCAAGTGAGCTATCAGCGAGAACCCTATTGCCCGGATATCTTCAGGTCCTGGCTCTTTGGGGTGGAGGGGCATTGGAACCCCTGGGGAAGGGCTCTGGATTACCTCTTTGGGCACGCCCAGGGGTACGGCGAGAGAAGGATTGGGGTCGATAGTTATGGGATTCCTGTCTATGCTAACAAAAATGAGAGAAGTCGGTCGATTTCGGTGCAGGTCGAGCCGGCATCGACTCAAAGTTTGGATTTTTACGATGTCTACGGCGAGGAAGCTGACGAAAGTGTGAGTGCTGGATCAACTTGTGATTTTTTTGGAGTAATTGGGTGTAATGGTTAGTGCTAAGTGTTTGATTCTGGTGATTTGAATGTATATAGTGGTCCTCATCATACGGCGAGAGGAGGGAGGAAAGCCATGGCTATCTGAATCCAACTGATGCTTATGATAGGCACTACCATGACCAGCCCGTTTCTATTCAAGTGAGTCCAAGTGAGCACAAGGTCTTTGAAGAACAAGAGTATCATAATCAGGTTAATGCCAACATTGTCTCTGTTTTTTGACACCATGATGTATTGTACTTGCTTGTTGGTACAATTTTGTGTTTTTTGAATTTAATGTTGTTCTTTTTTGTTCCATTTCGATGATATGTGCCTCCGAATATAGTATTCATCATCGTTTGATGAGAGGAACTATGTGACTGATTTATTTGGTAGTCTGAGCTATGGGTATGAGAAGCACTACCATGAGCAACCACTAAATGTTCAGATGGAGCCGATGGAGCAAACTTGGTCTCAGAAGTTGAGTTACTATAATGACTACCAGCAACCGGCATCTCCTAAGTCCAACTGGGTGAGTATGTGCTCTTGTTCGTGGATCTTATGTGGTTTAATTGTACAATGCTTGTTGGTGTAATTTTGGTATAGGATAATTCATTCCTGCTTGTATTATGTACATCCTATGCCTTTTTGTGGATAGAATTCATCTTCTAATGACCGAGGGAGTGAGGGCCATATATTTGGAGATCCAAACTATGCATATGGAAGGCACTCCAACGAGCAGACTCATGGTGATCAGCTCGAGCCTTTCGTGCCATCATGGTCTAGAAATCTGGGTTACCATGAGTTTTATGGGGAGGAGATTTCTCATGAGTCGAGCTGGGTGAGGATCCAACCTTGACCTTGCATGTAACATGCTACTTATATATACTTATGTGTTTAAGGTGTATGTTTTGGCCCTTCTTGATTTGAATTCAATCTCCAAGATAATTTCAACTTTGTTATAGTCTTACACGTCACATGCAAGTTTGGTAATATTAATCATGTTTACTCAGATATTATTTGTAGTTATATTGAATAGGATTACATGTGCTTGTTAAGAAGAACTGTGTTTGCATTGCATTAATTTAGTCCGACCACGTTCCTTCTTGCAAAATATTCCCCATGTTATAAATGGTTATAATTTGTTTCAGTTTACATACTTTCTTAACTGAATGGCTCTTATATTTGACTTACTGTGATGCCTGCTTGGCATATCCTTCCCAAACCCAACTTGTGTGAGAATGAAGCTTGTTTCATTGCAATATGTTTAAGCTTGTTGGCAAAATTTGGTATATTATGCAAAGCAAATAAATTATGCTGGTTTTAATCATCATCCTTTTTCATTTTGGTTATTGCATGGGGCATTCTTCATTGTTCGGTGAACAGGGGAATGAGGATGATATCATCACAAATCTCAACCATGCTTATGAAAGGCATTACCAAGAGGACCCCCTGTGTCTGCAGCTTGAGCCTTTCAAGCCAGCATGGTCTCAGAATCCAAGTTATTATAAGGTGAATGAGGGAGAAGTGGCTCCAATGTCCAATTGGGTGAGTATCCAATCTTGACTCTCCATGCAATATGCCTCAGAATTCAGTGTTGGAGTTTAAGTGCACTGCTCAACCTTTATTAAATATTCAAACATCATGAAGTCCTTTCATCTTTGCACTGCCTTTTTGTCATGTGGAAGATGGGCCTTGTCCTTGTCAACGATAATGTACAGTTGACTTTAAAAGATTGCTATTAGTGATTTAATTAAAGAAAAGTACTTTTTTTTGGGTTAAATTATCATAACTTGTTATTAGCATTTCTCACTGGAGATAGAATTTTCCTTCCATCAAATCTGGGAAAGATCTGATTTACATCCACATTAGGTATCCAGTCTTTCAGCCCAAGCAACATTGACTTAAAACTCCTACCTAAGCGTCCAAGGTTGGACATTGGGATAATTTAGGCCTATCTAATGAAATGCTATGAAACAAGTGATGTGGATTAGAAAGAACTCTTGCTCTCCTGACCAAACAATTGAAACCCCTTGAGATGATTTGTGAAAGAGAGTCTATTTCCAATACATGGGCAACTGCCTTGTATGTTAACATAGAAGATGCCAATAGTTTGCTCAATTTTGACACGTGAACTTTCCAAATTTTTTGAAAACAGAAAATTTACTGCATGGAGACCCTTAGGTTGAGATAAGAGGGATAATGAAGAATTTTGTAAGTTTTTTGGACTTTATTTGTTGATATGATGTGCTGTAGCTATAGGAAATATCTGTAATGGGTAAAAAATTGTGTAATTATTTTTATCTACATTGATCAGTGTCTTTGGTTATCTCACAGAAACATTTGCTGTGCAATAAATGCGACATCATGTCAAACAGAAAACGATGAGTGGAACCTTTGGGGAAGGTGTGTGGAACTCTAAGGGTGGCAACTAGTAGATTTTGCCTAATACTGATCCAGACACTTAGAAACTAACTAGAGATTGGTCCCAAATGTGTGCAACATTTCCTAAGTCAGAATGCTCTTCTGACCTAACTCCCATTCTGGCCACAACAAACTTGAATGCAGAGCTAATTCTTGTCTTAACTCATATTGCAGCCCATTCAGATCCTGGCCAAGAGTGCTTGATACCCTAGCCTATGTAACATTAACAGTAGCCACCACCTCATGTTGTTTCCCTTGATCTGGAAAAGGAAACTTTAGAAGGATAAGGCTTCGGGAATAAGCCTATTATTGGAATTGGGGAAGCCTATTATTGGAATTGGGGAGGCTAAGAGTGGCATTGATTGACATTAACAACTTATGAGGAGCAATTCCTCCATGATTGTGGATCACCATGATAGCAATCTATCAATGATTGTTGATCACCATGATTGTGTAAGAGGGGGAGGGGGAGGTTCACCATGGAACAGGGGAAGTGGTGGCACTTGAGTGGTGGATGATTTTTTTCAACCTGTTGGTTGGGATGTCTGTCACAATAGATGTATGTATGTGGCTGTGGTGAGATCAGTGCTCAACTAGAAGGTAATGTTGGCTAATCCCAATGCTCAAAGATTCTAGGGTGTGGTGCCCACCATAGGTGGGTTATGATTAAAATGATGTTGGACCATGTGGGTCAGCATGTGGCTGACAGGTGAAACTTGGGTTTCCATTGGCAGAAGTTGATTGCCTGTGGGTTTCCATCTGCTATAATTTTGTAGCTCATCTAGGTGATTGTAGGCCAGGCTTAATTTCTTGGGGCTCTTGAGAGCATCTGCTGCCAAAATATAGGCTGTGCACTCCATCTCTAATTGATCAAATTTGGTTATCTTTTCTCTTTGTTCTCTTGATAAATTTGAGTTGCATGTGTTCTTAGTTTCTTTGTTGCTTAATGGTTGCATTATGCATAGATCAATATGCTCTTTGAAGCCATTTTATTTTAAACTAGATCAAGGATTACAACTTTACAGGCAATGATTTTAAGTGCGAGTCTACATCATTTGCAATTGTATGGTACATCCTGAGCCACATGCTTTCTGACATCATATGGGGGCTGCTTATTGGACTATTGGTACTAGCCCATATTAGCTTGCACCATAGTGTATTATAGATTTGTAGCATACCGTCCTACTAACTGATATAGGTTATTGTTGTATTGAACTGGATATTAGTCCAATTGGTCCTCCCAGAATTTTGATTATGTCATGCAAGTGAGGTTGTTGATTATTCACCCTCTGAAACTTTCCAAATCTTTTTCAAGCTTTTGCTTGTTTAGTCCAATATGGTGTGAATTTATATTATATAGTCATTAGATATGTGAAGGTATAAAACATGTTTATATTTGTCAATAATCAGTACACATCTTCAATATTGCTTACAATGCTTGATTTGTTTAGTCGAATAATAATAATGTTCAAGTTCTTTTTCTAAAAAAAAAAAAAAGAAATCTTTAAATTCTGACTAGCATGCCTACTTCCAATAAACTGAAATTAAAAAATAGTCTAAATGCAAAGTTGCAAGCAAGACAGTTTCCCTTGTGTATCTTAACGTGTTTGTCACATTTTTTTAGACATTATTAAACCTTTGTGTGGTATGTGCTAATCAATATGAACATCCTGTTGGCCTTTGAGGCCTTGACTGGAATAGGCATGATGTGTGATGTGATAATCCTTGTGAGACTGAAGAGGGATTAATGAGTTGGAAAACAGCTATACATGATAAACCGTATTCATAAAATTTGTGGTGAAATTTTATTTCACTTGATGAAAGTGATTCAGAATTTTTCCTTGCTAATATCAGCTCCTAAATCTGAGAGAAATATGTGAATAGTTTTGCTTTGAGTTACATGCAATCATATGCCTAGATTAGCATCCTACATTGGCTTGCTATTCTTTTGCATTATAGAGCCCATTTGTGCAACATGCAGCCTCCCTGCTATCCACCTCATCCCTAAGTACCTCTTCCATCTTCAATATAAAAAGTCAGTTAATCAGAATGATTTTGAATGGTGATTATCAAATTTATGGTATACTTGTAACTGATAGTCTGATTATTAATACCATGAGTCCCCCCTTTTCTTACACAACTTGTAGGTGAAGTAGACCATGGGTAGACATCAAAGACATGGCGAAAATCTTGATAGACAAGGGTCTGAAATCAGCTGTTTCAAAAGGCATATATTGAATGCACGGTAATAGGACAATGGTTGATTTTATGGTGAGATCCTTAAAGTGGTAATACTCTTTATCTTGGATCTTTATAAGGAAACAAGCCAATGAAATCAGACAAAGGTTGTTGGTTAGGATAAGTGCTTCAGTTCTATTTGAGTTTCTCATGTAGGTGATACTTGATTCAAGCGTTTCATAAGATGACAAGAACGTTTCTCTCTAGATGAATGTGATGAGAATGTTGAGATGGACGTATGATAAACTTAAAGGGACAATGTAGAAAGTGGTGTAGCTTAGTTTGGTGCTAGTTTAATCATGCATGATCAAGGGTTAAGGAGTGCCATATCAAGTGCTTTTGAATTCAAATAAAAGATGTAAGTGTACAAAATGAGGGGAAGATCTGAAAGACATCTGTTTGCAAGCTGGAAGATGGGGTTTTAGGCAGTTGTAGGCAGATGACCATGGAAATGGCCTCTCCACATGTGGGTGTAAGGCTGTGTACATTTGACCCTTCATATATCCCACAATGGTGGGAGCCTCATGCACTAGGATGCACTTTTTAGTTATAGACAGGTGACAGCTCTTATATGCAGTGGTGTCCAAAGTAACATATGCACATGACAACAACAAAATCCACCAATATTATGATGATCTTTTTTTTTGTCAAAATTAAATGTGGGAATCCCACCAAATACATTAACAGAATGAATAAAGAAAATAAAAAGTGGCCAGAGGTCTAGCGGACATAACATGAAACAAAACAGGACAATGAGAAAGAATGTGGGATGGGAAAATGAAAGAGACTAGGGGCCAGTATTATGATAAAGTTGCTGAAGGGCTCAATGAGAAAGACTTTGTAAACAAGAACATGGTTTCAAACTAGAGGAGATAAATATGAGAACATTGAGATGGATGTGTGATAAATTGAGGAAGGACAAAGTTTGAAAAAAGTGCATTATATGAAACTGTTGGATGGAGATGGAGAAAATGTTGATATGGCACAATCTTGTGTGACAAAGTCTAAAAGGAGGCCTATGTTAAAGAAGATTTTGAATATGGATAAAGTCCATAATGGATGAGAAAGAGGAGCAGAAAACTAGATAAATTTGCGTGAAAATTTTTACAAGGGATGTAAGAAAGGTCAGCATTCTGCAGCGATAGCCCTTGATTGCAATTATTTCTGAAAAATATTAAAGCATCAGCTCAACTGAGGGATATGTAGAAAACCTTGCTTAGATTAATGGAGTAAACTTCTTAGACATGGTTATTTTCACCAGATATTTTAATTGTATAGAATATAGTTATGTGGTTTGTTGTAATAATGGACGTAAAATAATTATGACTTTTCCACTTTGTGGTTTCATAAACAGAAGTTCTCTTTAATTAGCTTTTAATGAGATAGCAGGCTACTGTATTAATGATGCACACGAAAAAATCTTCTGGATTTAGTTTTGTTTTGGTTGTGTGAGGGTTATGCATATATTTTGTTGTATGTTCTGAGGCTTTCGATAACCTCTTCTGCTTTATGGTGTTTGAGGACTAATGTTGTTAAAAGAGAGCGCCTAGGCACCTAGGCAGCTGCCTAAATACTTAACATGTCTGGGCTGCATGCCTAGGCCAAGCACACTAAACCCCTACTCTTTAAGGGTTTCTTTTCCAGTTTTCTTATAAGCGAAGGCTACCACCAATCTGGTAGTAGCCAGATTGGTGGTAGCCAGTGGGCTGATCAGTGTATACCAATAGATCAGGTAATAATGATGATAGGCAATGGCTGTTGCAGTGACCAGCACACTTCTTCATCGGGCCATTGTTCCACCTTCCTAAAGTTTCACTTTTGTCCTACTTTGTAGTCTCTAGATTGTTGCCTCCTGTTTCTTGCTTGGTGCTGGCCACCAAGCATTCTACAATTTGTTGGATGTTGAAGTGGCAGCAATATTGGTATTGCTATCCTTGTAGTTTTTGGTGTTTGGACATTTTGGGCAGAACAAATAGGTTCATGATCCGATATATGGTAAAAAATGATATGTATGTATGTTTGTGTGTACATACATTAAAAGCACGTATTATGAAAGTTTGAAGATCTTTCCTTCCCAGGTGGCCACCTAAGCAACTACACACTTGCCTTGGCTGTACAAGGATCCACCACCTGGCCTTGTCTTACACAAGTTGACAACCTTGTTAAGAACATATTGCTTTGGTTGCTTAGCATGTCTGATAAGGTTCCACGTTCAGAACATTTGACTTTACTGCCGATGCAATTCATGTACAGCCTCAATTAGCTATACATCATTGTTTAATAAGTGCAAAGCTTGTTACTGGATCCATGCTTCTGATCTCTGAGTGCATTTCTTGCTTCTTTAAATTCTTATCTATCACAAACTGATTGCCATCTGAGTTCATATTTCCAAAACAAGATCATTTATATTTTTCAAAGTTCATTTAAGTTTATATGCATCCATGTTATTCCTGACTCTATTTTCCTCTAATTTACCAAATCTACAGGATAACGACTCCGAGAACAATGGTTTCCAATTCTTTTACCCCTTCTAGAAGTACTCGGACTATGATGAGTAATGTCTACCTCATTGCACTTCTCTTGATAATGTCTACAATGATGAACAGCATTTGTCCTGCTCTGCTCTTTGCAAATGTATATAAGCTTTCACAATAATATGATATTTGTATTCTTGCCCTGAAGCAACTTGTAGTCTAGGTAGAATGTGGTGTAACAGTAGTTACTGTGAGTAAATATGCATTCAGAGCTAGTTTAATTATTCTTTCCTTAGTTCCATTATGATTAAGTTCAAGAGCATTCCCTTCCTAAATATGCTGCGTCCATTTCAACTAAAATTTTGATCTGACTGTTATAGATCATGTTGTCATGGACAATGGAAGGAGGGTACAAAATCCCGAAGGCTGTAAAAAGGTGGAAAAAGAAGGGAATTTAAGGGGGGGGGATAGAGGAAAACCGCTGTAGAGCAAAATACCACATCGAGGCATCTGAATTACTCTGACAGCTATCTTTAGCAGTATATTCTTTCCATTCATCACGATTGACCTGCATATCATCCAGTTCTTAAAGAATTTAAATGAGGACTACCACTTCAGCTTGGCTCATGTAAAACTTTGTTGCTTTGATTGAGTTTGAATGCTTCTTCATAGATTCAGATGCTGTTATCTGGCATGGAACGCTACAGTCCGTGAATATTACAAATTTACAATATATATGCATGTAGTTTCTAATCCATCGATCGATAGGACAAGCATTCCTCCTCATGTCTTCATAGCTCATGGTTTCGTAGCTTTTACTTGATCTGAAGATCCTGTGAAAAGATTTGTAGGCACACTTCATATCATTTTACCCGATCTTTCCCTCGTACACATTTCACTCTGTTCCTAGTTGGTGCTAAAGACTATCTGATGGGCCTTACTTATCTCGGATGCTTCATGAGTTTCCTTGTTGCCAAGCAACACGGGATTCCTGGTTGAATCATCAAAAGGGTAGGTGGACAAACAGCCACGGCACCAAATTCAGATACATCTTGGCAAGAAATTGGATGTCGGTGGCATTTCATAGGCTTTAGCTAAGGCGAACCTGCTCTCTCGAGCCTTAGCTTGAGCTGTTTGGTACCTGACCAAATTATAGGATGTTGATAGTGGTTGTTATTCTAGCAAGGTAGAGCTTTCAATTGTCCATATTCTTTTGATGCTGCCATAGGATTTCAGGCTCCTCTTGCTTTTGTCTACAATCTTGATAATGAGTTATTGAAAGCATTAAGTACGGGCCAAGCTAAAGGTGACACCTTGAACCGGGGGGTGGGGGAGGGAGATCGGAGCAACCAATATTAGTAATCCAAGTTTGGTGCAGGAGAACCATCATCATTATATCTGTTCCTCTGCTGTTGAAGAAAGAACTACTGCAATTTACGCCAGTTAGTTGGAGACTATTCCGGTCCAATTAATCCAATTTTTCTGCCTTGGTGGGAAGTGGCATTGACAGAGAATAGAGCGAGGGAAAACTGTTCAAAATGGACCGGATATATGCATGGTGTCTCTCGAGTCGCACACGTAAATTTTGAGACCCAAGAAGAGTAGGATAAGCAAAAGTTAGCTTAGATAATAATCCCCCATTCCGGGGAGGATCGGTTTAAAAGAGAATTGAGAGAGAGTGAAGAAAGACTGAAGGGTGCCATCTTGGTAGGCAATCACAGCCTCTCCCTCGGCGTACAAGCCATTTGGATTCAAATCCCTCCCTCGCTGCATTTCATGGTCTGACGAAATATTCATGATTTTTTTTAGCTTTGTCCTCAAAAAAAAAAAAAAAAAAAAGGAGGCCATTAGGGATGATTACATTTTTAAGGTCATAGATTTAAATTTTAATCGGGCGACATAGGATCCATGTTCTCCATCCCAAATCAACGGGACTACTTTTTATGTTTACATTATGAATACAGGTGCTCTTATTGCTTCTCAATGTTGCTGCTATCATCATTGGCAAGGAAAAGAAAGGAGGGTAGGGGAGTGCCTTGTATGAAAAGGATCCACCTAACACACACTCTATATCTGTGGACACCTTTGGTGGCCTCAATCCCCACATCAACTTAATTTAGAGAAATGTCTTCATTATCTTTCTGTTAGTTGTTACACCATTAGGATGATGGTCTTGGTTGTGGCTTGGTGCCTTCCCTTTTTCCATTTCCTTTCCCCTAATGGGTATGGAAAGCTAAGGTCTGGTCCTGAAACCTTATTAAGCCTACAAAGATTGCGAGGAGTACTATAAAGCGATGCTCCATTTCTTATGGGAGCATAGGTTTGGTGCGTGATGGTGGGGGAGTGTGCGAGAGGGTGACCCACACCTTTGGGCCGGATTGGATTTTGATTTCTTGTAAGAAATAATATTCCACAACCTTGGAGTGGGTGTCAAAGGCTCCAAATCAACTAGGCCCCAGGGACAGGCGGACAGGCTTTTTTTCACTCACGGCCATTCATAAAACTGATGCCTGCCAGCATGTGTATATAATTCATCCATATGGTATACATGCACCACAAAGAGAGAAAGAGAGAGAGAGGATTAGAATTAGATGGGGCAGTTTGGTTGGGTTGGGTTAGGTAAAAAATCTGCCAATCTATTTGTTAAACAAGTCAAACAATCAGATTGAATCCGACTATTTTATTAAATAGGTAACCCAAACAAGCCTACAAGAGGTCGAATCAAGTTAAAGGGATTAAACGGCTCAAATCTAGCCATCGCTAATTAGAAATCGTATCGATATAGTAGCACTTTTCTCTAAAATGTCAAGAGATTTTCTTGCTTTTCCTCTGGGTCAAACAAGTCTGCCATGGTTGGTTGTTCTCAAGAATTATTCATTTGTTCAAAAATTTTATAATTTAAAATAAATTATTCATGACATCTTTGAGAAATGCTCATGAATTACAAATAAATGATGTATGATCTTAGCAGCGCTGGTGTTACTAAGATATTGTTTTATTATTGTGTCTTCCATGCTTATTTCTAAATTATTCACAAAACTTTTTTTTTTTTTTTTTTTTAGTTACTAGTTTTCTTGTCATGTATTTTTTTTTTTTTTTTTTTTTGGTTAGTTATTAGTTATTTCATACGCCTTTGAAATTTTCATGAATTTTTAGATTTTTTTTTTTAAAAAAAAAGTTTTAAATCTCTTTCCCATCAAGTTATTCCATGATGGTAAACTTTCAAATTTTAGTTATCATCGATGAAATATTCCACACCAGTAATGTACGGTGGTGAAATCATAAAATTTCCCCTGGTGCTTTTTTAAATGCCTCCAGATGGAGGAGATGGGAGCATATTAAAAAAGTCCTTGGACCTAAGCAAAGGCGACTACCTGAAGGACATATAGAATATATAGAAATACGCAAAGGCGCATACAAATGGAATCATCAGCTGGGAAAGCAAATACACATGGAATTATATTACCTAAAAAGCAAGACCCATCATTAGATAGCACTTTAAAGTTCCATGAGCTGGTCGTTCTGATGAGGTTATTTAGAAAATATCAGTGGTGGGGACGCAAGCTTTTTTTTTTTTTTTTTTTTTGCTGGTTATGTAAAGATAACTGGAGGAAGCTGGGAAAGTCCCACACATGGATGTGCATCCACAGAGACTCAAGCATCCCCCATATGATCTGGTGATTCTTATCCGATCTTTTAATCGTCCAATTATTAAAGAGAAAGCTACGGGAAGGGAGAGCTCAGAAAGGGGCATTGGAAGAACGACATTTATTTATTTTATTTTATTTTATTTATTTATTTTTGGAAGTGAAAGAAGAACAACATTTTAAATAAGCCAATTTGATGGAAGTGGGGAAGACAGGTGCCACAGGCCATGGTCACATCCATCTGAAAGCCACCACCACGGGATGGAAATGAATTGTCTGCACTCGAGCAGTGTTTTGCCCAGCAAAAAAGATTGCAGCTTTTCTCCACCCAACCCCTCATTCCAAGAGAGAGAAATAAAGGGAAAAAAGCTCCATCCATTTCCGTCCCGTAAAGCTCGGTTGTGACTTGAAATCCAGCCGATGCTCTCACATGGGGGTTGGGTTTGGTTTGGTTCCCCTCATCCCCCTCTCACCTTTTCAAGTGTGGTGTTGTGCGCTCTGGTACAGAAAAGGGAGCTTGGAGGGATTCCAACTTGTACAGGAGAGCAGGGTGCAAGGAATGGTCAATCCTAAGGCACACGCATTGAACCCTCCTTTTCTCCAAACTCGTGAAAGGGTGTGCAAATATGTAGTCGATTGAGATACTTGATATGCGATCACATTTCCTAGCGAGCAATTGCATCAACAACAAGGATTGGCGAGAAAGAGGGAATCATCTTAACATAATCCCATATCCTCTACATTCGGTGGAGTGGGGTCAGAGAATGGAACGAAACAAAGAGCCCTGATGACCAGCTCGCCCTTCTAGGCAGTGGCAGTGCAACCATTCTATGATTTTGTCATTGGTTTAATACTCTGCTTAGGTTGTTGGATATCTTATTTAAGGTTTTGTATCAAATAGAGCGATACAAGAGGTGGGACTTTTTCCTGAGGATTGCCATCGTTCAGTGCATCTCACCTAGAGAAAGCATAATCCAAATTCTCTTTTGCATCAACTTCCATCATTGCGGTAATTACCGAGGTATTGACGCGGGGGGGGGGGGGGGTGTGAAGGCGTAGAGGACAGACACTGACATTATCACATGGAGCTGAATCAGTGGTGGTGAGGCAGGGTGGGGCGGGGATGGTAGATTTAGTTTAATCATCACACCTTGAAGAGGTGCAGCATGTGGTACATCTTCCACTGCCCTCTTCGTTTATTATGACATGATAAAATCCCTACAGAGAAAAGGACAGTAAAAACATTGCACATGTAAAGCCACCTTCCCCCATGCACTGCCAGTACTTGTAAAAAGAGAGAGAGAGAGAGAGAGAGAGAGAGAGATTCCACCTCGTGGTTGAGATTGAGAAACTTGATAGGAAGGAGAAGAATTGGCTTTTTGAAGGGGCTCTGAAGCTTTTTGATATATTTTTTTCATCTTCCAAAGAATAGGGGACTATAGCAAGGGGGAAAAGAAAAGGGCCAGTGTTACTGAAAGTGATGATTTTTTTTTTTTTTTTTTTCTGTGTAGTAGTAATTGGTGATTCAAAGGCATATGGTGAGAGGGGAGAGAGAGAGAGAGAAGCCAATCATGCAGGCAAATTGATTGTGCCCTGGTGGTGGGCCTCGGTCTCTATTTTCTTTTCAGTCCTGACCAAGACACTGTCCGCGCAAATGACAAATGAATGCTGTCATTGATGATGAGCTCCACCAAGACCACCTCCGTGGCTCCACAAAATGGAGAGAGAGAGAGAGAGAGAGAGAGAGAGAGAGAGGAGGGTTTTTAAACAAGTAAAAAGCCTTGTCACGAGGTTATTTAATTTAAAAGTACGTGCATTAGCATTAATTAATGGGAAAAGCAAAACCTCCCCCCCCCCCCCCCCCCCCCCCCCCTTCTAGCGTTCCTCCAGAGCAATTCCATGGTGAAGTTTGTATCCAAATAGCTAAAAGAAAACATGCTTTCAGACATCTTAATTTGTACTTTCTTTCCTCCGAAGTTATCACCCTCAGTTGTTACTCATTCATGGTATCAAACTGATATGACATTAATGTTTACACATTACCGAGTGCGACCTTTGGCCCTTGAAAAGCAGAGCTTGCACTGTTTAAAAGAATCGGATCCAATCGAAAGCCATGGCAATTACTTTTTCATCTCGATCTTTAGGATAAGAGGAGCCTATTCAAGTCACCATATGGGGGTCGCATGAAGCCTATATTTTTTCCGTAGTCAGAGTTGATCTTATATAAATCTTTGTTGTTTGGTAGTAGGGTACGGATCGATCGTAGCTAGTCCGGTGAAAACTGTGGGATTTCTTCGTTGGATTATGTACCAAGAAGATACTAAATCCCATGTGCCATGCACCGGCAAGCAGCGTAACTTGCGGGGAGTCAATTGTTTTGTGAGACCCACCTCACGAGACCGACAACAACTTATTATAATGAAATCCCTACAATGCCTACTAATTTTAGCCAAACACTGCAATGCCGCATTGGATAACAATTAGATATCCAGCATAAGGCCTTTATCCTAGGCAATGCATGACAGGTTACCCATAGAGCTTGGACAGAACCGGACCTATTAATAGCCCATCTTCTTACTCATACCGCGACATGAACAAAAAGAATTGTGCCATTAATCCTGGATAGGATTATTTAGCAATTAAACATAATCCTTGTGCGCAGATCATACGGATCTATGCATGCGGCGCGTTATAATTTAGGTTTTTATGTCCTGGATAAGGTATTCTATTTTATTTAAGTACCAAGGGGGAAGGAATACATTAAATGATAGAGATGAAGAATAGAAAATGTGTTGGAATAAAATAAATTCTTCAACTTATGATATCCATATGAACCTATGAGAAGAGCGAGTTTACCATTTCACCGAAATTCTTTAAATCGAAGATTTGTATCGTATAGTTTGGATAACATGGTGGTATATATTTCATGGAATGAAATACCAAAAAAAAAAAAAAAAAATCAAACCAACCAATGATGCGGGATTTTTTATGTAGGTAGGTGGGTCATGACTAGCTGGATATATAGATCGAAGTCTGTATGTGACTATTAAATTCTTAATAGATATGACTTGGAGCTGGATAAGAAAGTTCCTGATTCCTTGTATGTTTGCATAATTTATATTGATGGTTTTTCTACAAAGTAGATATCTTGTAAGATAGAGGGCAAGGAGATGAGCCAGGAGGAGAATTAGTGAAACAATAATATACTATGGTTCTAATTGAGGTGGTTTTGTTAGCTCAGGAGAGGGAAATGATTTGATCGAAGCAATGTGCTGTCAAATTTTTATTATCTCTATATTTATCTACCCACACCTACCAAGTCAACCAAGGCAAAGCGTGGAAGTTTAAGCTAGTGCATGGAAACCAATGAATGTGATATCCCTACGAGTTTGAAGATGAAATAACTAGTTTACTGTATATGTAAAAGGAAATCTACATGAACTTTAAATAAGTTGCGGAGAAGACAACGTTGAGTGATCCAGGATTGTCTTAGGAATGACTATCAAATGAATTAATTCAGGCTACTTACCTCGATCAATGTTATCCGGAATATTTTGAATCATGGCAACTCTGAAATTAACCTCAGAATTCTGATGCCTACTATATATTTCTTGCTGCATCTTTTAGAATCATAATCAATCTCGAGACTGACGTCACAACATGCTATAATTCTCTCAGCAAGAAGATTTTGAGGAATAATTTTTCTAACGGTTAAAGAAAAAGTCTACGTGCCCATCTCTTGATCGTATGTCATCGAAGTTAAAGCTTATAAAAATGATAATAACTTATATATATATATATATATATATATTCATTCACCTCACGCTCGTCTCGATGATGGATGGCCCACTGGAATACCACACCACAGGACTGGTGGCACGCGGTGGTGCAACCTCCCCCAACCAGCTACAGATTACTTTTTTTTTATAAAAAAAAAAAATAATAAATAAATAAATAAATATTGGTTGCGTGGAAATTTTGCTTTTGAAAAAAAGCATGTTTCGTTCATGTAAAATTGGCACCATGTTCTCCAAATATCTGCTGATGCGATGGGTGTAGGTCCATTCGATTGCATTGACAATATGATTACTGAAACACGCACCAGCTTCACGATTCGGAGTGCACAATCACTTCCTGATGGAATTGGGAACACCCTCGCATCATGCATCCAGCACGACTCTGAAAGCTCTCCCTCTATTTCCCTCAGCCTCCAATGAAGTTTATCATGCTTGGCGGTGGACCTAACACCCCTGCAATCCCTGTCCTTTCCTGGTCAAACCGAGTTGATGCCACTGTTCCCTGAGTCTAAACATCAAGTAGAGAAATTTCATAATTACAGGTGGATGTGGTGCACGAAGATTGGAACCAGCCAAAGCACAACTACCATCACTATAGCCTGAAAGGGAGATGCTTAACAATTCCCTATGCTAGACAGAGACATTTCGGCTCCGTGAACAGAGAGTCCGATTGGATACATCCAGTCCAAAAACCACAACCACCACCGCAATAATAGCAACCATTTGGTCTTCAAAAGCGGCCGAGCTTTTACTCGCTCCATGTCCCTATCATGTAATGTACTTGTAACCACGGACTTGTGCATGAGAGAGAGTTTGGTGCAATGCTACGATCCGTGTGACTGATTCGATTTCCGAACCAACGCTGATTAGAGCTCCAATGATAAGCTATATGCAAGGCTGTTTGTGTGGACCAATCTTAATCTGAAATTATGGGTGGATAAACTTGTTTTGTTTGTCACCTGGTGCTGATCATTAAAATAAATAAGGAGTCTTAATCGAACGGTAGTAAAAGGAGCCGCTCTGTGATGGGATATTTTGGGACCTTTCGCCCGTTCCCCTCCCCTGTCAACAAAAACAAACATACCTGTCCTTCCGCGATAGGACGTGACGCCTTTCTGCCATCGGATCCCCACCGTTCCTCGTTTACTGTAGAGTTGGGGTTCTGTTGGAGGAATTATTGTTGAGAATAGTTATTTCACGCGTAATCCCGGATGAATAAAAAGTCAACTCATATCATTCATTATTAAAATAAATTTATTATTATTTAAATTTAATTTAAAACTTTAAATAATAAATTAATTTTTTAATTATAATTAGTTAATAATTTTTGTTGCGGGTAAATCATCTATGGCCGAGACTTCGGAGGTACCCGGTAATCGCACTCGCTTTTCCAACCGGATAAGATCATGTTCCTGGCACTTTTCTTGAGCGTGGAGTCATGCAAAAAGTTCCGGACCCTAGGCTTATTCTTGATGGGTCTCAAGTTGGTTAGCTTTTATGAGCCGGTCAGCTTTTATGATCTTTTGATCTGCCTTGACGACCTCTGGCCAGCTTTTATGACCTCTTCATCGGCCTTGACGATCTCTGGTCGGCCTTGATGACCTCTGGTTGGCCTTTATGAGCTCTGGTCGGTCTTTAGAGCTCTGGTCGTATTTTATGACCTCTGGTTGGTCTTCATGAGCTTTGGTCGGTCTTTATAAGTTCTGGTCATACGTTATGACCTATGGTCGATCTTCAGAGCTCTGGTCGGCCTTTATGAGTTCTGGTCATACTTTATGATCTCTGGTCGGTCTTCAGCTTCATCACATCGAGGCCAAGTGACCGAGTTATTGTCACGACATTGCCCCCCACTCCCGAGTTCAAAATGATGCTAGTGAAGTGCTTCGGCTTTTATTCTTTTTTGGGCGAAAGGAGTAGTTTCATATATTCGGCCTCCATATTGGCATAAGGTAGGCTGATAAGGCACATCTTTGTGCTTGTAGATCGTGTTGATAAGGTAGGCTGGTCAAGCCCGTCTTTGTACTCGTCGGACATACCGATAAGGTAGGCTGGTCAGGCCCATCTTTGTACTTGTGGATCATATTGATAAAGTAGGCTGGTCAGGCCTGCCTTTGTACTTGTTGAACATAATGATAAGGTAGGCTAGTCGGGCCCGCCTTTATGCTTATGGATCATATTGATAAGGTAGGCTCGTCAGGCCCACTCTTATGCTGGTCAACCTTTATGACCTCTGGTCGGCTTTTGTGCTTTCTTGATCGGCCTTTTTGAGTTCTGGTTGGCCTTCATGAGCTATGGTCGGCCTTTATGACCTCTGGTCGACCTTAATGATTTCTGGTCAACCTTTGCGACATCTGGTCAACCTTTGCAACATTTGGTCGACCTTTTGAGCTCCGATCGACCTTTTGGACTTCTGGTTGGTCTTCATGACTTCGACGATATCATTGGCAATCGCTTCAGCTGCTGAAGAAGGCCTCCCCTTCGGTTCAATCGAATGCATTGTCGATGGCCTCAAACCTCTTTTGGCTTGGTCCCAGCCTTAGTCATTAGAGCATCGACAGCAAATGTCTCAACCATGAGAACCTCGACCATGATCACTTCGATCATGAGAAGGCCCATCTTTCGACCTTCTTTGACTGGTCCGGCAATCGACCTTTGCCCCCACCTCTTCCTTGGGATGATTTCCTCCCAAACTGTTGCTCAACTTTAGCCGCCTCGCCATCTTCCAAGTAGCTCGGATGGAAGAGTAATCCTATTACCATACTCCCAGCAAGGGAGCCCCACCCACTGCTAGACCCCTGATGCTGGCTGCTCAAGGTGCCATTAGCACGCTCATCACAAGATGAGAGAGGGAGGCCGTAGAGGTTGGAATTGTTCTCATACCGGTACCATGGAAATGTGGCCAGCTACCCCAACTCAGGGATGGTCCCATTAAGCTTGTTATTGGAGAGAATGATCTCGGACAGCATCAAGAGATCCATGGCCGCCCGAAGTTCTTTGGCCACCTCTCTCTCAGCTTTGGCCGATGCCAACTAGTCTTGAAGTCTTTTGTTAGAGTCGGTGAATCCACGGGCACTCTCCTCGATCAAAGATATTTCGTGGATGAACTGCCAAGAAAAACAGTATAAAGTTCCTCACAAATTCTTATCATCTCTCGCTGTTCGAGCCATTAGAAAATTTACTTGAACTCGGGAGCTGGGGGGGCAAATGTTGGGACAAAAGGAATGGACCAAGTTGCAAAAGGCCAGATAAGGCCCAAAAAGTTTTACAGAAGGACAAATTAGTCCCCAATGCTATAGAAAAAGTAAGTGATTGACCGACTTATAAAAGCTGATCAAATCATAAAGCTGATCGAAGTACATGACCGATCAACTCCCAAGGCCGATCCATGCACAAGGCCAATCGAGGTGCAAGGCTGATCAATGCCCAAGGCCGATCCATGCATAAGGCCGATAGAGGCACAAGGTTGATCAATGCTCGAAGCCGACCTATGCACAAGGCCAAGCAACTCATAGAGCCGATTGACACATAAGTGCCGACCATCACTTGATAACTAATCCATCAAAAGAAGAATAAATACGATAAGAAATGAGGTAGTTATCCTACCCGAATGATCAATTATTGTTATTACAAGCACGTATTAATTCTTAACGGAATTAACCGTCTAAGGCCCTTCTAACTAAATTCAGTTAAGGTCCAAGCCTATAAATATCGACACATGGGAACTTTCAGGGGTAAGTAAGCTCAACTAGCAAAAATACTATTTCATTCTTTAGCCATTTTTTTTGAGATTCCATATCTATTTATCCGAACCCTTGCTAACATAAGCATTGGAGTGTCCCCCACTTGCTAACTTAAGCATTGGAGTGTCCCCCACCAAAATTCTTCCGGTGAGTGGACTTGTTTTATAGATTCTGAAGAAGCCCAGAATGGACTTGTTTTATAGATTCTGAAGAAGCCCAGAAGAGCGAACCCAGACGGTGCACCAAAGTCATGCTGGTTCGGCAACAACAATTTTTATTATTTTGAATAATAATTTTTTTCTTAAATATTATGATTATTTCTCATTAGATGATCCAAGATATATATGGTAAAACTGTTCCAATTAATATTTTTTTTTCAATTTGAGCCGTACTTAGTAAGAAATCTTAGCCGGTACTGGACTAAAATTTTGGAACAACTCTAAGCCAACTCATATGAACTTAGCTTCTATATTTGGTAAAACTGTTCTAATTAACAATTTCTCATTTTATTTGATTTGAGTCGCACTCGGTGAGAAAGCTTAGTTGGCATTAGATTAAAATCTTGGATCGGTTCTAAACCGACTCATATGAACTTAGATTCTGATGGCTATGTTAAATTTGAACTCTAGTTATGAAAAGATCACTCACGACTTCAAGCTTCGATACTTTGAATCATTTGTTTTTATATAGCTCATGAACTTTCTAATATGATATAAATGGACAAACACTATAAGAAAAATCAGGTTTAGCAACCAATTTTTTGGTTACTAATAATTAAAAATCGGTTGCTAAATTAATTTACAACCGATTTTGCAACCGAAATTAGTTGGTTGCAAAAGTATAGGTTGTTAAAATTTGTGACCGAATTTTTTCAGTTGCAAAATTTAGCAACCGAATTTGACATAATTTTTTTTTAAAAAAAATCAAAAAATATTTAAAAAATTCTGAAAAAAAATCGGTTGCTAAAAAAAAATTCAGAAAAAAAAATCGATTGCTATATCGGTTGGTAAAAAAAAATCCAAAAAAAAAAAAAAAAAATTGGTTGCTAAATCGGTTGCTAAAAAAAAATCTAGAAAAAATAAAAAAAATCAGTTGCTAAAAAAAAATCCAGAAAAAATAAAAAAAATCGGTTGCTAAAAAAAAATCCAAAAAAAATAAAAAAAATCGGTTGCTAAAAAAAAAATCCAGAAAAAATAAAAAAAATCGGTTGCTAAAAAAAAATCCAGAAAAAATAAAAAAAAATCGATTGCTAAAAAAAAAAATCCAGAAAAAATAAAAAAAATCGGTTGCTAAAAAAAAATCCAGAAAAAATAAAAAAATCGGTTGCTAAAAAAAAAAATCCAAAAAAACTAAAAAAAATCGGTTGCTAAAAAAAATCCAGAAAAAATATAAAAAAATTGGTTGCTAAAAAAAATCAAGAAAAAATTTAAAAAAATCGGTTGCTAAATCATTTGCTAAAAAAAATTCAGAAAAAATTAAAAAAAAATTGGTTACTAAATCGGTTACTAAAAAAAAATCCAAAAAAAAATAAAAAAATCGGTTACTAAAAAAAAATCAAGAAAAAATAAAAAAAAATCGGTTGCTAAATCGGTTGCTAAAAAAAAATCCAGAAAAAATAAAAAAATCGGTTGCTAAAAAAAATCAAGAAAAAATAAAAAAATCAGTTGCTAAATCGGTTGCTAAAAAAAAATCAAGAAAAAATAAAAAAAAAATCGGTTGCTAAAAAAAAATCCAAAAAAAATTAAAAAAAATCGATTGCTAAATCGGTTGCTAAAAAAAATCTAGAAAAAATAAAATAAAAATTGGTTGCTAAATCGGTTGTTAAAAAAATCTAGAAAAAATAAAAAAAATTCGATTGCTAAATCGGTTCTTAAAATTGAATAATTTTAAAAAATATAAATTATGAATTTTTTTCATGAATTTACAAATTTAAGCTAAGATATATAAAGCAGATATTCATTTCAACATTAGCCACAAATCATTGAGAAGGGTTCAATCACATCCATTAGATACAATGGCAACATATAAAGCATCCATTAGACAGCTTAGGCACAAATTAGATATTCATTTCAAGGGTTCAATCACATCCAATTATCCAAAAATAACAGCTACATACACCAAATGGGTTTAACCGAAATTGAATACCAGGTACAAAATGAAGGTAAAACAACCAAAAAATTCTATAAGTTATAACTTGAACACTGTAATTAATCGTTAGATTTAATGAAAAATAATAACATTCAGAAGCACAGGATTGCCTCTTTTTTTATATTTAAAAGGGTCTAAGGCAGCAAATGGTTGCTTGCAAAAATAGCAAGCCATCCAAATTTGCAACACCATTTAGATCCTTGCAAAACGGTCCGATCCACCCTACACTTTCAGCTTTTGAAGCATCACGAAGATACCAAGGCAACTCATCACAGCCTCTAGCCATAGGTAACAAAAGAAAATCAATGAAAATTAAAATGCACAATAAAACCGCAAAAATCAGTTGCAACTTTCAATCAATAAGATTCAGAAGCTCAGGATAGCCACTTTTTGTACATTGCGAAGGATCTAAGGCAGCAAATGGTTGCTTGCAAAAAGAGCAAGCCATCCAAATTTGCAACACCATTTAGATCCTTACAAAACGGTCCGATCCAGCATACACTTTCAGCATTTGAAGCATCATGAAGATACCAAGGCAACTCATCACAACCTCTAGCCATAGGTAACAAAAGAAAATCAATGAAATTAAAATGCACAATAAAACAGCAAAAATCGAACAAAACTTTCAAACAATAAGATTCAGAAGCTCAGGATTGCCTCTTTTTGTACATTGCGAAGGATCTAAGGCAGCAAATGGTTGCTTGCAAAAATAGCAAGCCATCCAAATTTGCAACACCATTTAGATCCTTGCAAAATGATCCGATCCAGCATACACTTTCAGCATTTGAAGCATCACGAAGATACCAAGACAACTCATCACAGCCTCTAACTGCATGAAATAAAAGGAGATAATTAATGAAAATGCATAATAAAATAACAAAAACAACATCAAGATTTGCAGTTCATAATACAAAGCTAAACAAATAACGATAACAAGAGATGCAATTCATAATATAATGCAAAACATATAAGAGTAATCATAATACAAAGCTAAACATATAACGATAAGAAGATGTGCAGTCCATAATGTAATGCAAAACTTATAAGAATAATAAGTAGAGCAAGATAATATGAATAATGTGCTAATGCTCCTATTCCTCCTCGTTCTCGTCCTCCTCGGCGTCATCCTCATCCTCGCCCCGCTGTGATCCTTGTCCACGATATATCTGATAAGGATCGACTCCAGTTCGTTGCGAAGGATTACCACTAAAAGCATGAGTTGCAGGAGTTGCTGCAGGTTGAAAATTTATGTTGGCTAATATATCCTGCAACATTCGTTCATTGTGTTCAACTCGCCTCCGCAGTTCATCCCTTTCTTGCTCGGCAGCTCGTCCAGACCGCATGATACCATTCTGTGGATCCGAGTGGACTCGAACCACTCGAGTCAACTCGTCCAGATCGTGTATTTTCGTTTCGCGGATCCAGCCGACTCGGCTAGTCATCCAGCCGGCTCGTCTCCATGCAACCTTGATCTGGTGCCAATCAATCTCGACCGTCTGATCTATTTGATCAGGAAAAATTTAAAGGCTCCTCAAGCTCCTCGCGACGATGCATACGTGCGAAGTACAAAGTGTGCCTACAAAGTGCCCTTGTCACCCGTCACACACGCACGTGCAAGCTCTCCACCTATTGTGAGCCTAGAAGTAAGAGCTTGAGAAAAGATTTTCTTATAAAGAGCCTTCTCTTTTTCCAATCTTTTCATGTGGGACTAAAAGTTCCCATCCCACAGGATAGTTTCCATCCCACAGGATGGTTTCCCATCCCAAAGGATAGTTTAGGAATAAAAAATTTCTATTCACTTTTTACAACACATACGTAATTGAGTTCACTAACACTTTGAAAGCAAGTTCATCTAAGGTCCCCTACGATCATCTTTCCTGAGTTAAACCTATCATTAACCATATTAGAATCAGTTCAACAGTTGATAGCACTTGGGTTAGCTAGTGGATGACCACCTTCATTGATTGAAGATGCATTCTGATTATGGTTGGGGTTTGGATCACATAGAGAAGGATTTATGGAATCATTTGCATCTAAAGATTCTAAACCATGTTCACAAGTGTTATTCCACTTCAATCTATAAAAGACTCATGCTTAGACATGTAATTAAAGTGAACCAGCTAAAGGCAAGTTTAAAATAAAATGATTAAGAAATTATATAATGAATTCTGTCGTCAGTGCAATGATTCATCTAAGAAAATAGAATATAAATTTAAACAAAAATGATAGCAAACAATTCAGACTCTACTTATATTATGTTCCTAATGACATCAACTAATCTTCTAAGCAGAAAATCAGTTTTAGAAGTAATGATCATTTGTATAAGAGAACAAAGTAGTGGAAAAGAAAAATTCAGAGCAGTACAATAACTAAGAAGTATTGTCTCATCTATATGGTTGGTTTAGATCAAGGTTCCATCAATCAAACATTGAAAACATTTTCAGTTCCCACAATCAGAAAGTAGCAAACCAAGTTTTGCCTAGACTTTGAAAGAACTGAGAAAAAAAATATCATACCACAATATAAATACTTAAGTTTTACAGATAAAACAATTTATGTTAACAATACTTGGTAAAAAACAAAACAATCTTAATAGTGTTGTTACAGCCGTGACAGTGACGTGGCCAGGCCCAGGTATCGCCGAATGCGAGCGAGCCACGTGTGAGTTTCCCTGCCAGAATCAGCGCCACGTCCTCAAAGCTAGGGTCGGCAAGACCGCACCGCCCGACGACTATCTGAAGCAAACAGCTCCCGCCGAGGTCGAGTTTGGCGCGGAGTTCCCCCACCGACTCATCTGCGCCCGGGCTCGGAGGAGTCCGCCTCGAGTAAGGTCGGCCGAGGTCGGCTGACCCTCCGCCTTGCGCCAGGTGGCCACCCGGAGACGGGTCCACCTCGGCCGAAGCCAGGCGATCTTCTGCCACCTCGCCAGGTGTCCACCCAGGAGGGGTCCACCTAGGCCGAGGTCGGCTGACCCTCCGCCTTGCACCAGGTGGCCACCCGGAGACGGGTCCACCTCGGCCGAAGCCAGGCGATCTTCTGCCACCTCGCCAGGTGTCCACCCAGGAGGGGTCCACCTAGGCCGAGGTCGGCTGACCCTCCGCCTTGCGCCAGGTGGCCACCCGGAGACGGGTCCACCTCGGCCGAAGCCAGGCGATCTTCTGCCACCTCGCCAGGTGTCCACCCAGGAGGGGTCCACCTAGGCCGAGGTCGGCTGACCCCCCGCCTTGCGCCAGGTGGCCACCCGGAGACGGGTCCACCTCGGCCGAAGCCAGGCGACCTCCTGCCACCTCGCCAGGTGTCCACCCAGGAGGGGTCCACCTAAGCCGAGGTCGGCCGATCCCTCGCCTCTCGCCAGTTGGCCCCCGGAGACAAGTCCAACTCAGCCGAGGTCAGACCGCTCGTACGGAGAGGCCCCCGGGGAAAGCGACAGGTCCCGAGGCCATCCCTCGGGCCGTACCGACCCCAGACGACGTCCCGTACGGAGGGCGGCGGCACGCGGAACGTCACTTACATTGACCCGACAGGTCCCGCAGTCGAGAGACCCGATCCTGACGGAACAGGCCCCGTAAACGGATGGCGCCCACGCTCGGGGAAAAGAGCACTCTCACGGAGCCCGAAGCCTGACGACTGGCCGCTCTGCCAGCGCCGCCCCCCCTCCTTTTCTCTTCTGTCCTTGCCTTCTCCCTGCTGGGCCCAGTGGACGAGGTCGGAAAGCCGCCTGGCCTCCTTCACCAAAAAGGAAAAAGAAAGGAAGACGGGGGAGAGGAGTTTTCGAGGAGGAAAAGGACAAGCGCACGACGAAGGGAGATAAAGAGGGAAGAATCTGGAGACTGCAAGGTAAGCCAACTAGCCTGGGGACAAGGAGGAAGCACCGGCACAAGGCCTCGCTCCGAAAAAGAAACCAGAGATCCCGAGAGGGGAATACTGGACGTGAGCTCGGCAAGCAGGCCCAGCCGAGATTCCGGTCCCCAGCGCATTCCCTTCACCAGTTAACTCTCCAAATCTGGGACCCTTTAGAGGGCCTGGGAGGGAGAGTCTGTTCCTTCTCGTCGTCTACTGACTTGACCGTCGGAGCCCCCTCGCCGGAATCCCCGGTCAGGGTCCTCTAATCCCTTTGTCGCAGGTTCTCCGCAGGAAGGGAGGCTCCCTCGCCAGGCGGTCAGGAAGGATCGGCTGATCCACGGCGCGGGCGCGGCGACGAGAACGGCAACAAGTGTCAATGGACATCAAGAAACAAAATCCACAAGTCAAAAAATAGTATTGTCATTAACTAAGGTTGCCCACTCAAACTATAAATTAGAGCAAGTATTCATTCGTGAGACCATGAAAAATGACAGTTTCCAATAAAAGGTAGATCTACATTCTTAAAATTTTATAACAAACAAGATGGCAAGCATAACAATTACAAAATACTTAAACCCTTTGTACAATGATGCAAAATACTTAAAAAATACAATATTAGCTGCACGAGAATTGACAGGGCTGATGGACCATGGACGCTGCCAGATGATACAAAACTATAACATAAACTATAGCAATTACCTGCACGAGATTTGGAGATATATGAACAAAAGGCTTAAAAAAAAATAAAACAATATAGACGGCGATATCAGAATCCGGTGGGGCTCGGAGCTGAGGAAGGGAGAGCCGGAGGCGGCGGCCGGCGGGGCTCGGAGCTGAGGAAGGGACAGCCGGAGGGGTAGCCGGTACCCGACGACTGACGGGGCTCGGAGATGAGAAAGGGAGAGTCGGTGGCGTAGGAGATACCCCGAGCCGGCGAGGCTTGGAGCGGAGGAAGGGAGAGCCGGATGCGACGGCCGACAGGGCTCGGACCCGAGGAAGGGAGAGCCGGAGGGGTAGCCGGTACCCGACGACTGGCGGGGCTCTGAAATGAGGAAGGGAGAGCCGGTAGCGTAGGAGATACCCGGAGCCGATGAGGCTCGGAGCGGAGGAAGGGAGAGTCGGAGGCGGCGGTCGGCGGAGCTCGGAGCCGAGGAAGGGAAAGCCGAAGGGGTAGCCAGTACCCGACGACCGACGGGGCTCGGAGATGAGGAAGGGAGAGTCGGTGGCGTAGGAGATGCCCGGATTCGGAGCCGACGAGGCTCGGAGCGGAGGAAGAGGGAGCCGATGGGGTAGCCGGTACCCGGAGCCGGCCATCGAGGGGAGCGATGCGTCGACCGTCGAGGGGAGCGATGCGTCGGCCGTCGAGGGAGGCGTTAAGATGGAGGGAGATCTGGAATCGGCGGCAGAGGGAGATTATGGAACCGGTGATTTGGGAGAGCGAGAGAAAAAAATGGGGGGCTAGGGCATTGTTTTTTTATTTTTTTTTAATACCCCTCAATTTCTACAAAAAGAAATTTTAAAAAAAAACCAATTTTTTTTGCAACCGAAAATATTGGTTGCAAAATTTAAAAAATTATAAAATTTATTTTTAAAAAAATGAGCAACCGAAAAAATCGGTTGCAAAAATCAAAAATTATAAAATTTATTTTTTTAAAAAAATTAGCAACCAAAAAATTTGGTTGCAAATTTTAAAAATAAAAAATTAAATTTTAAAAAAAGTTTGCAACCGAAAAATCGGTTGTAATATTTTAAATAAAAATTTTTAAACAAAATTGAAAATTTATTTATTTATAATTTTTTTTGCAACCAAAAAAATCGGTTGCAAAAATCAAAAATTATAAAATTTATTTTTTAAAAAAATTTAGCAACCGAAAAATTCGGTTGCAAATTTCAAAAATAAAAAAAATTAAATTTAAATAAAATTTTGCAACCAAAAAATTGGTTACAAAATTTTAAATATTTTTTTATAAAAAAACTTAAAATTTATATATTTATATTTTTTTTTGAAACCAAAAAAATCGGTTGCAAATTTCAAAAATTATTAAATTTATTTTCAAAAAAAATTTAGCAACCAAAAAATTTGGTTGCAAATTTTAAAAAAAAATTTTAAAAAAAATTTGCAACCGAAAAATCGGTTACAAAATTTTAAATATTTTTTTATAAAAAAATTAAAAAATTATATATTTATATTTTTTTTTGCAATCGAAAAAATTGGTTGCAAATTTCAAAAATTATAAAATTTATTTTCAAAAAAAATATAGCAACCGAAAAAATTCGGTTGCAAATTTTTAAAAAAAATTAAATTTAAATAAAATTTGCAACCAAAATATCGGTTGCAAAACTATTATTATTATTTTTTAAATTTGTAACCGAATTTTTCGGTTGCTAAGTTTTTAAATAATAATTTAAAAAAAATTAAAAATATTTTCTATTTCGGTTGCAAAATAAAATTTTTGTAATTGAATTTGCAACCGATTTAAATCGGTTGCAAAATTATTCAGAAAAAATATCGGTTGCAAAATCGGTTGCAAAATCAGTCACAAATATAACCAAAAAAATCGGTTGCAAAATCGGTTGCTAAAACTGATTTTTCTTGTAGTGAAAGGTTGAAAACTATGCATTATAATGTAAAATTAATTAGATTTTTTAAACATATATAACTTTATAAATGTGATTTATTATTTCTATTTACACACATATATATAATCATCATTTTTTTTAGTAATAATATATTTTTTTAGACTTTTGGCTAACGATATTAATAAATAAATATCTTAAAAAAATAAAAAAAATAATTATCTTTTTACGTTAATATTTTTTGAAAATTTATATAAAATTATAGCTTAATATACAAATCAAGCATGGTATCTTTTCAATATATTAATGCAAAAGGAACAATATCATTTTATAATTAAAATGGTTGTTTGTTAATATCATTAACAAAAATCTAATAAAATGAGTAGTAGTATAAAAATATGATGATTTGATGGATTTACCTACAAATAGCATTTTTTATTATAAATATATAATTAGCCAGATTAATAGGGAATATATGTAAATTTTTAAGAAAAAAATTAGAGCCGTTCTTCGTTATGCATGCTAGACAAGAACATGCATGATGCATATGATAGCAAGACTATAAAATATAGAGATGTATAGAACTATCAATGAACTCTATTCTAAAGTTTATACTGCATGTTAGAATGGGATTATGAAAATTTTTAAAAACAATAATTACTTCTTTATAGTGACTCTAATATCACTAACTATTACTAATTGAAACTTTCGTTTCTCATTTGAATAAACTAATATTTCTTAATTAAAAACTAAATAAAAAACCTTTTATTCAAATATGAAGGTAATTAAATAAATTTTTTTGGTCGTTGCATGTAACAGCGGCAAACTCTATTTTATTTCCAAGAAAATTGTTTCAATGTTTGGACCCAGGATAAATATTTAATTTTTTTTAATAAAAATAGATAAATTATACTAGTTTAGTATGAATATATCCAGTAAAACGAGAAAATAAAATATCTCTAAAATTAGTGAGAGCTTTGGATATGTTAGCCGATAATACATCCACAAAATGCTAAGCAAGGGAAGATTCACCCTAGTATACCATACTATTCATCTCTCGATATATGTGTTGAGACCATCCCATAAAACTCTTTGAATATCAAGCAAGAATGAATTGCTAATAGTAGAATTTGGTTGAGTTTGGATCCACCCTATCCCTACAGCCAAGTCTCTCTCAATAATGAGCTGATCCATTTCAAGGATCTATCATGCATAAACGATGTCTATTCAAGTAACCCTTGGTTCACTAGCAAGTATCGGGATATCAAAAAGATGACTACCACCCACCACACCATGAGACCACCATTTGGATGCCGAATAATAAAATTTGCACCATCATTACCATGAATAACACTGCTGTCGAATTTGATCTTTCTTGGATGGAAACTTTCAGGTAATAAAAATCTTTTGATGTGCTCGAGGAGCAAAAAAGAAATCTCGGGTATCCCAAGCTATCAACATCTTTTTATTGAGAACAACCGGTGATTCTAGCTGCCCGGCTCTTTCCAAAATAAACCTAGCAAACCACAAAAACCCATCAAAGATTCAAGTATTTCTGGCTAGCTAAATTTAATAAAATACATAAATCAATTTGATACTCCAAAGCTTGCAAGGATCGAGAGCTCAATTGCAAGCATGTGAATAAAAGCTTGACTTGATACTTTCTCCTGGGTGAACATCGAAGCAACATCAAAGAGATGCCGAACCTACAAAACAACCATCGGGCACCAAAAAATGTCACCAAAGAGTTGACATTTTTTCACTACCTATATCCTTACAAAGATCATTCTTTAAACAAAAGTCTCCGTGTTAGATAAAACATATTTTATAACGAACATTGCTATCAAATAGCATCGATATTTTTCTGATCACCCGTTATTTATCATCGTAAAAATAAATAACGGCGGTAATCATTTTGCACCGGTGATGAAGAAGAAGTCCGTTATTCGATGATCTCGGCATAATTAGAAGCCCGGATTAATCTTGCCAGCGGGACACGGAGGTGTGGTGACCGAGAGTGATCGGATCCCGGAGAAATATTCCCGTAGCTCGACGGGATGATGAGACGTCGCGGCCTTCGATTCCATGGGATTGGTTTGAAATGGCAAAATACGGTAACCGTTGGATTCTGCCTCCTTTAAACGTCCTTCCCCTCCAAACCAAACCAATTAAGCAATGGCTTCCTCGGCGCCAGCTTGCCGTGCTGCCTTTCCTAATACTCTAACCCAAAGAAGCGAGCCAAGTGGTCAATTCGTCCTTTTATGCTTTCATCGCCGACTCCTCTAAAAATCCAGCCTGGCCATGAAGCATCCCCAAGAGCCGGAGGCTTTTACACGTCAGGGTGTGTCCGTCGCGTTCGGGGCAGTGGCTCGTGAGTAGAGTGACCATACCTTTCTTCGATACAGTGGCACCGCTATTCTAGTATGAAGGCCCGTTATTCATGGGTGTAATAGTGAAGAGATGTTTATTATTTGTCCGACTCATTCTCAAAATGGGGAATCTAAGATAAAATCATCATCGCCATCATGATGCAGTGGTACGAAGGAATAAACTGTTACAGTTTTCTCCACCATTTATCATGTCCAGTCATATTATTATTATTATTTTGTTAAAAAAATGATGATGGTATACATGTATGGTTATTTTTTTCTAGTTTATTTAACTTTAGCAAGCGGTATTGATGAGTTGATGTACAGACCTATGAAAGACATGAAGTCTTCATCATGTAACCAACCACAATGCATCTTTTTGGTATATGTTAAATTTTACTGAAATGCGCATATAATTAAATAAATAGTGAAAAGGTAATAATAATTGGTATTTTTGAAAGATGTAACAACTATTGATATTGTAATGTAAAATAACAACAAAGGATTAAAGGGGGTTGATGTTGTGGGATTGACTTTGTTGTGTATATGAAATATTGATGCTATTATTATTATTATTATATTGTGAATGAATAAAAATATAAACCGGTTGTAGCGATGTCAATACGGTCAGTCTAAAAACAAATGATTGGTATTAATCGTTATGATGATCGGTATTTTGTACCCATGAACAGGGGGAGTGGTTGAATACGAGCGCGGGATTAAATCCGTGCGGTTGTGGGAACGGGGTGGTGACCACACCGACCATGTGAGGCTCTGGAACCGCAGGGTACTTTTCGCCTCGCCTTAAAGCCGTCTCGTCCCCTTCACTGCCCGCCCGACCCCACCGGTCACCCCCAATCCCGTCCCAGACTAGCCAGGCTTCACCACTCCCCCCACCAAAAAAAAAAAAAAAAAAAACAACGCGGTACGATAACACCATGTGTGCCACTGTGCACATGATTAACCCTCGGCGTCCCACCCAAAGGCCGCAGTGAAAGCTGCGCACTAAAAAACTAATAATAGCCCGTTTGGTCCGGAAATAAGAAAAATAAAAATAAAAAATATGTTTTAAAGTAACTTTGAATGGTGATTTTATGTGTATAATATATTTTTAATATTAAGAAAAATAGGTCATGACAATTTTTTTATCGAAATAGTTATATATCTGTTATAAAATAAAATTTGGAGCAATATAACTGGTGATGCATCCTTCCCAGAAATTATTTTAGCACTTGCACTTATATTTTATACCTGAACCAAATATAAGCAGAGGTTTTTTTGGTTTAATTCCACGTCCACGGAGACAAGCAACGAAACTGAGGAAGAGCCTTAAAAAACGCATGGATCCATGATGGTGAAACGAGAAAAGAAGAAAAATTTGCAGATCGGGGGGAACATTCACCAGCCCCATCATTTATCAATTTCTGCGACAGGGACGGTGAAATGATGGCTAGGGAGAGATGCACGGTCAGATCTTTATGATGTCGTTCAAATCCTCAGAATGGTTGCTCTGAAAACACCATCAAAGCAATCTCTCATCTTTTTGCCCGTTTCTTGACCCCTTGAATTTATGATTAAGATAACAAAATAATAAATAAGTTATGGTATGGTGGTGCGTGAACTGTGATGCAGTATATGATTAGTTTAGACCAAATTATTATAATATTATTATCATCGTGAAAGGGCAACAACAACAACACCAGAACAGCAATAAAGACGACAAAAGAGGAGAGAGAGAGAGAGAGAGTGAGAAGAGGGTCAAGACCGGAACCCAAATCATGGCTTAGGGAAAAGGGCATTTAGCAGTGCAAGGAAAAGGGAAAGAGAAAAGTGTGAGAGAAAGAGAGAGAGGCCCATTGACCCAAGCGCCCGGAGCCTCGTGCCAGAGAAAGGAAGAGAGAGAGAGAGAGAGAGAGAGAGAGAGGGAGAAGAGCAAGGGTTCAGGTGTGTAGGGGGGAACGTGCCCTATATGAGCAGATCTGGATCTATCCGCACACTCCCACTCTCTCCTGCTTCAAACGACCAAAGCAGAGAAAAGGAGAGGGGGATAGAGAGAGGTAGAGCAAAGAGGCCATTAGAATCCTCGCCAAACCATGTTGGGCGAAGCAATAAGTGAGCCGAAGAGGGCAGGATAATTGATAGGCCGTTGCTGGTGACTCGCAGCTTTCCACTCTTCTCTCTGATCTTTGGGAATGGAGTTGGTCGGTAGCTCAGTGCTGCACTGTTCTTCTGGGGGTAAGAGAGATAAAGAAGGGAGGGAAGAGCACTCTCGAGCAGCAGTGACCGCAAGAGCCATAGAAAGCAGCAGCCCCGCAGCAGGAGCAGCAGCAGCAGCAGCTGCTCTTTTTTATTAGACAAACAAAGCTCAAGGTAACAAACACAAGCACAAACACAAGCAGTGGGTACTACTTATTTGGGGAGGGGGGAATAAGGTTTTAGCCTTTGGCTTTTTTTTGTTTTTTTTCTTCCCCACCTTTTCTCCCACCCAACTGCTTTTTAATGGCAGCAGTATAAGGGGAGTTAGTGTCAGCTACTCTTCCTCGTCTTCTTCCTCTCTTTTAACACACCCATCATGCTTTCCTCTTTACCTTTTTTTTTTTTTTTTTTGGCCCCTCTCTCTCTCTTTCTCTTTCTTTTTTCTTTAGCCAGTGCAGAAGTGAGTTGATAAAAGAAGAAAAGAGAAGGAGAAATAGGAAGAGGAGTAAAAGAAGAGGAAGGGTCTTTAGTTCTAAAATTCTATGGACGCCTACGAGGCGACGAGGATCGTGTTCTCGAGGATCCAGAGCCTGGACCCGGAGAACGCCGCCAAGATCATGGGTCTTCTTTTGATCCAGGACCACGGCGAGAAGGAGATGATCCGCCTCGCCTTCGGCCCCGAGGCCCTCGTCCACTCAATCGTTCTCAAGGCCCGCAAGGACCTCGGTCTCCTCCTCCCCTCCACCCCTGCCACCCCCTCTGCCGTCGTCGCCGCCGCCTCCCAGCCCCCATTCCTCCTACCCCGCCAGAACTCCTCCACCCGCCTCGGCCTCGCTCCCCCGCCGCCGCTCTCCGTCTCCTCCCCCTCCTCCTGGGTTCCGCCCCCGGTCTTCTCCCGCACCAACAGCAACGGCAGCGCTCTCAACGGCTCCGCGGACGACGTCCTCGTCCAGAACCCCGCTGACGAGCTCGTAAGCCCGAGCAATCCCGCCGTCGCCCCGCCGTTCTACGGAGGGGGAGACCTCATCGACGAATTCCAGCTCCAGGACCAGCTCTCTTTCCTTAACGACGCCCAGGTCTCCTCCTCCCTCCCTGTCGGTCCCAAGTCCGCCACCAGCGACTTCTTCTACCAGGATGTCGAGTGCCGGAGCCCGAGTGGCGACGGGAACGGGATGCTCTACCCCTACGGGGTCGGCTGGGGGGCCAACGGTCACCACCGCCGAAGCTGCTCCGTCACCGACATCTGCCTCGGCGCCGACCCCACCGGCTCCTGCTTCGGGTGGAAGCCCTGCCTCTACTTCGCCAGGGGGTACTGCAAAAACGGCAGCGCCTGTCGGTTCCTCCACGGTCTTCCCGACGACGCCGCCGCCACCGCAGCGGCGGTGGCCGCGGGGAGCAAAATGGATGCCGTGGTGGAGCAGCAGTGCCAGGAGCTGCTTCTGAGGTCCAAGAGCCAGAGGCTGGGCGGCGCTTCCCAGCTCATGGCCTCCGCCTTCCCCTACTCTCCTACTGTCTCCGTGCCGCCGTCTCCCTCGTCATCGAGCAAATGCCTCAACTTTTTGCTCCAGCAGCAGCAGAATGACAGCCAAAGGTATTTGCTTCTCCCCCCCCCCCCCCCCCTCTTTTGACTCCAAAGATCCAATTTTAGCGTCCCAGTCCATGAATGAATCTTAATAAAGGTGTTGGCTTTCGAATTCCGACAGGGCGGCAGCGGCGGCAGCGCTGATGCTCGGAGGCGACGAGTCCCACAAGTTCATTGGCCGGTCAAGAATGGAAAGGAGCGATTTTGCCGGCATGGTGAATCCGGCATCGAGGCAGATTTATTTGACCTTCCCGGCTGACAGCACCTTCCGCGAAGAAGATGTCTCAAACTATTTCAGGTTGGAACTATGTGTGTTGCTGCTGCCTACTAAACGCTAGGTTTTGTTCATCCGGGGGCTGATTTTTGCTGCTTTGTTCCTGTTCCAAAATGAAGCATTTATGGGCCAGTTCAGGACGTGAGGATCCCATACCAGCAGAAGAGGATGTTTGGGTTCGTGACCTTCGTCTACCCGGAAACGGTGAAGCTGATCCTGGCCAAGGGGAACCCTCACTTCGTTTGCGACGCCCGGGTCCTCGTCAAGCCCTACAAGGAAAAGGGAAAAGTCCCCGACAAGTACAGGCACCACTCCTCCCCCACTTCCCTCCCGACTCGAACAAAATTCCTAGCTTTTGATTAGCATTTGTTTCCTAGCTTGATCTCTGATTCCGTTCCTTTCTGTGGCCCCAGGAAGCAGCAGCAGCAGCAGCAGGGCGAGAGGGGGGATTTCTCTGGTTGTACTACCCCTACTGGCCTCGACTCCAGAGATCCCTATGACCTTCAGCAGATCGGTTAGTTCCGTTTCTATATTATATATAGCAAGCATTCTTTCTTTTCTTTTTTTTTATATTTAGTTTACTGAACTGGAGTGGATTGGAGAGCAGCAGCAAGGATGCTGTATAGCAGCACCAGCAGCCAGGAGTTATTAATGAGGAGGAAGCTAGAGGAGCAGCAGCAAGCCGCGGAGCTGCAGCAGGCCATTGAGCTCCAGAACAGGCGATTCATGGGCCTCCAGCTGCTCGACCTCAAAACCCGAAGCCTCTCCTCCTCCATGCCCACCTCCACCACTGCCTCCACCATTGCCACTCCCCCAACCATCATCATTGCTCGTCTGGATTCTGGGAGCAATGGTGGAAGCCAGGATGACTCGCCATCGGAAGGTACCCGTCATTTTGGTTAATGGAGCTAATCTGTTGGACTTGATGGATAAGATTAGTTAAGACTTATGAGTGCAAGTTAATTGGTTCTATGCTTGTAACGTTGTTTGGGTGAATGGCGGAGTTAATGCGAGGGTATTATTTTCTGTTCATAGACGGCAAGAGCTTCGGTGAGCCGCCTGGCGCGGCGCCGGACCTCAAGGGAAACGCTTCTTCCCACGGACTGCTTCGCCAGACGCCAGTCAACGCTGCAGATAAGGAGGAATCTCCCGGTGAGACGACCCCAAATGAAGATAGCGATTTCCAAGAAAGGTAATAAAATAAATTGAAAAGCCCCTCCCATTTGCGCCCTTTTTTTTTTTTTGGTTATTATTATAATACTATTATTATTATTCCCTCTCTCGAATGCTTTTATTAAGAAATAGAAGGTGAGAAAAAAGAGGAGTGACAGTGATGGAAAGAGAATAAAAGAAACTAGAAAGAAGGCCAAAAAAAAAAAAAAAGGGAGAGGGGAGATGGGCAAGAAAGGTTCTTCTAGGATTATTATTAACGCTAGGGAAGCTTTTTATTATTATTATTACATATTTGGTGTTAACGGCTTCAATCATTTGTTTTTGAACAACAATTTGGCAGTGCCGAGCACAACCTGCCGGATAGTCCCTTCGCTTCGCCCACGAAGACTTCGTTTACGCTCGACTCGTTCTCGGCCGGCGAAGCGGATAACCTGGCGGCCTCTGCCTCTGCTATGGCTTCCTACATTGGCACCAGCAGCAGCAGCAGCAGCGGCGGCGGCGGCAATAGCCATCTCTTCACCTCCACACTGCTGCCGGCTACTTCTACACTGGACATGACCACCTTCAAATCTTGCTTCTTCCAAATGCCCAGGTAACTTGCTTCTATTGTAGTAATTTGTCTTAAACTTACATCAATGTGTACTTCATCTCCTAAAAGTACCTAAAATGCTCGATTCAACTAGGTTCTCGTCCGGTCACGGAGCGATCGGAATGTAAAGTGGGGGTCAGCCTCCCAAATTAAAGTAAGTAGCAGTCCATTTTCCCAACATTGTCCTCCAAACAACACTCAATTAATGGCATTCTATAGGTAGCCGTTTTTTATTGCTTGGACGTTATGTTGCAGGAAGGAAAGAGTGACAGTGGAATGGATATAGGAAAAGAGAAGTTGCAGTCAGGATAAGATAGATTTTCATATAGCTTTGCTTTCTTTTTTTTACTTTTTCTTTTTTTTTTTTTTTTAAAACAGCTGTTTCTAGACTATAAGTTATAGAGTGGCCCTCCACTGACTCCCCAAGCCCTCTATTCTGCCATGGCGTAGTGCAGCTGCTTTCAAGAAAGGAAACAGGGATAGGGGTGATAAGGAGGAAAGAATGGGCAAGGAAAACAACAGCTCGGTCGTCATCAGCAATCAATCTATTTGCCTACCACCAATACAGCATTACTAAAAGCCTACTACTTTCTATTACTATTACTAGTACTAGTGCAAGCTAGCTAGCTTACTGCCTATCAGCAACCATCCATCAGATACTTAACATTTGAATATGGAGTACAGACACCAAACAGAAGAGAACAGGACAGGATTACAGAAGCCTGATTTCCGAAAGGATAGCTAAGCAAAGCTGAGGAAAGGACCACACCAAGCGGAGGAGAAGACAAAGGATCACAGAGTAGAGTTTTATTTAACACCGTGAAGGCTGTCATCATCCTCTTGCGTCCTCTCTCCTTCCATCTTCCATTTGGCTTTTACTTTTTCTACTTTCATCGTTTTTTCTTCCTTTAAATCTACTGTAGGTAACAGCGATAAAGGAAAAAAAAAGTGAAAGGCAATAATTTCAACTTTTTTCACTTTGTGCAGATGTAACATCTATAGTTTTGCCCTCTTATTTAGTACTGATGCCTATAGTTTTCTCGTCTCTTTAATAGCCTGTGCATGTCCTTTAGATGTCAGTCCGTACCTCTGATTATTGTCAAGGAGTGACGAATCTTCTTTGTTCTCTCTCTCACTCTTTCTTCTCTTGGGTGGATGGTACCGTGAACGGCTACTGCAAGAAACTCCAATGACTAGGTTAGAATGAAGTGACCTACACTCTAGAGTGGAAATTTTCCATGTGAGAATTCCCCTTTTACATCGGCAAAGGTAAATTTACTATCTTGGGAATTTGTCAGGGTTTTGTGTCTCTTTCCCTTGGAAGCTATTAAAACGGTAACTTTTTAAAGAACCGGGCATGCTAATTTGGGATGTCCTAATTTAGTGCACATCTAATGGTGGAACGGGTGAGACTGGATGCATGAGTACTCGCTTAAGTTGATCGCCGAATTCTTTGAAGTCTTGTCAATTTAAGATTAATTACATATTATTAGTTAGTAATAGTTTAAGTACTAGATAGGCTCTTCAACAAGATAGGTAATTTAAAATACAAACAACTCGCAATCTCCTGATGGCCAAAGTCATTATTTGTTCTCGGCTGGTGGTGAAAATTATTTTTTGTTTGAGGTTCATCAAGACCCGCCACTTACTGATGCCACGATGGATGAAGAAAGTAAAAGCAACCGCAAGGGTGGTAAAAAAAAAATAATGATGTGGTGATGTCAAGTGGTAGTGGATTCCACTGCTCCCCCTTGGAACGTCAGGCATTCCCACTTTTTCCCACGGTCGGAGATCCATTTTTTGCGGCCCCGCGCGCTGTCACGCTGCGGTCTCGTCTCTGCGCAGCCCTGTTGTTTATCTGGACGTCACGGGGGTGCTTACGCTGCGCCGTGGTCCATCCCTCCGTCTCTATCTCCGAGCAAACTCGTGCCACCTTTCTTTACTTTTTTTTTTTCTTTAACCTGTGGTGACCGCGACCAATAGCTTTTGGGAGTTCGTGTGGGTTGGAGAATGAGCCGTTGCTTCTGTTCCTTGATCTGTTGCTTCTTTCCCTTGCCTTTCTTACTTTTGATTTTTTTTTTTTTTAATTGCCGTTTTTCGCAGAGGAATGAGATCAGAACAATCTGGTGATGGTGACGGTGATGGAGGCTTTTACTTAATGGGGTAGGTAGATAGACTTGATGGACTGTAGGGAATGGATAAGCTCCGAGGCCAGGGTTGATATATATGAGAGAGGACACTGGTTCGTCTAGATGTTTACGAGATCCTCTGTCTCAGACAGTGATTGGTCTTCGGTAATTTTTTTTTTTTTTTCACCTAAATGGGACTTGTATTTTTTTTTAAGCTGGCATCTAAGATTATTCTTACCAGCAATTGGTAACGGGACGTAACTTTGAAGAAAAAGTATATGAAGTAAATTGGTAACTGGACGTATCCGTGATTTCCATCCGCCCTTCTCTCCTGCGAGACTTCTCCTCTCCTACGAGGCTTCTGAGCTTCTTCCGTGGGGGTTCGGATCTCTCACTCCCCGTCCCGTCCCCTCTCTCTCTCTCTGTCTCTGGGGCAGGGGAACCATTTATACGCTTTTGGGAGCCTGGGTTGGGGCCGTGGGATCTCTTCCCCTTCCCTTCTCTCTATCGCACACACGTGCGGGGCGTTGGGGGTGGGAACCGGGAGAATCTCTCGAGTCTCCCCTTCAGGTTCTCTCTCGGGCGCGCAAGCAAGAGGCAGGGCGGTGGGGTCTTGGAGATCCCCTCCCGTTTGCTCTCTTTCTCGTGTGGTGGAGTGTGTGGGGGGGGGGGAGGACTATAGGAATCTCTCTCCCTCCCGTTACCAATCTTTTGGCGCTCAGGAGGCGCTGGAACGATGGGTTAAATATTTTGGGCATGTTTGGTTGGGGGGAGTCAGAGGACCGTAACTCCGTTCTACTTACTTGGTAGGGATTGATTCCATTTTCATTCTCGAGGGAATATGAATATCTTAATTTTTTAAAATTATTTTTTTTTTTCTCTTCTGCTATTCAAAATCTATTTAGATTTCAATTACGGCGACGAAACAAATGTGCTAAGAGAAAATGGCCATCCAATTTTTTATGAGCCGCATCAATTTTCTCTTTCGATGCTAATTTTGATCTAAAGTCATGAATGTGCCAGTGTAGCACTATATTTAATGACCGAAAATATGATTCAATTGGTGATTTATTTTAAGCATGTTTGAATTTGGACTAAACTAGTTTAGGTCATAAATGAATCGATTCATTTAATATATTTATTAATTATACGAATCGTGTTCAATTTTTAATCTTCTTATCTATTTATCATATGAGTTGGGCTGGTTTAAATATCATTTAACATCTGCTATATTTAAACCAAAACCTGCTTTGTCTGCTGCATGCCCATTTAAAATTCAAAAGTTAAAAGTTACAAACCAGTGCCTACAGTCCATCCGAATCACAATCTGCATATATATATATATATATATAAATCTTGTATTTAGGGAATTATTGAGGCTACTTTGGGACTTGTGTTCTCATAGGATTTCAAAATAGATATCGTCTCCACGGGGTATTTGGTTGGAAGAAGATGAGCTGTCATTTTGGCCTTACTCTTTTTTTTTTTCTTTTTTTTAAAAATTTTTTTCAAAATTTGTAGGAGAGATTTTTTGTATTTTACTCTTGATCTTGCTGCTGCTAATTTGGAACCAGCGAAGAATCTTTGGGTGAGGAACCTTGAGGTGGAGGGTTCCATCTTGACAGTTATGGATTCTTGTTGAACCATTCTAAAATTTTTGGCTTAGTGACCTTTTCTAGATTAAAGTCTTGCCATCATTTTGTCTTGAATTTCTGGCTAATATTGGCTGAAAATTTGGGATGTTGATAATAGCATATTCCCAACCTAAAATTCAAGATAGAGAGAATTGGGCAAAGAAATTAAGAAGAAGAGAGAATTTCTTTTCCCGGTCTGTTAGTAATAATTTTTATTGATAGGTAAAATACCCTTCATCACAACTTGGAATAGAATTTCAAGAGTTGGTCCATAATGACACCACCAATTGGAAAACAGTGTAGGAAGTGGAATTTGGTATTTGTCTTAAAATAAAACAACAAGAGTGGCGATGGTAAGTGTTTTGGAAGAGGAATGCATTGTACCATGTGTTCCTATAATCCCAGTAGTTGAAGTATTGGGGATTATATTTTTGGAATAGTTTTTTGAAAGTATTTGAAGCATCTCCTCATGCAGATGGAGACATGACTTGAAGAATCTAGGCTATGGAGTGGGTAATAATGGAGGGATCAGCCCTGTCTTTCTAGTATTTGATGGCAACTGAGTCCGTATCCACTAAGATAAATTCATAAAAATATATATTTTTAAGGGGTCCTTGGATAGAAAATGCCAACCTTCTGGAAATATTTTTGAAATTATGTTTCATGGATCATTTTCCATGAATTAATCTTCTATGGTTACAATAGATTGAAAAATGGATTTTTTGAAATATGTTGATTTTTTGGGTGGTATTTTTTGAAGAGGAGTTGGATCAGAAATCCCAACTTCCGTTTGAGATATTTGGAGTGGTAATGAGTCGGAAATCTTAATTACCGATTTTTGTTTTTGAATTTTTTGTTGCTGAGCTTCAGCTTCTGCCTCGGCAATTACCTCTTGGAAGACTTCTAAACTCATGAGAGTCGGATTTGCCCTAACTAATTCAGGCATTCAGCCATCTGTTGGGTAGAGAGTGAAGGACTTTGAGATTTTTCTTGGAGGTTTTCTTTTTCTTCATTCTCACTTTGGGTTACAATATCATACCAAGACAATTTTGGTAGAGTAGGTTGGGGTTTTGGAGATTGTGACGGAATCATTGTAGTCTTTGGTTCAGACATTTGGGCATATAATGCTTTGGTTTATTTTTGGGCTATGGAATTTTAGGCTGGAGGTTTTTTGGGATCCATGGGATTTGAGGCCCTGTAAAACTCACGAGACATAAAATCAGGTAAGGAATTCTCCTAGCCTTTGATATGTTCGATATCAAAGTCGAAGACTGATAATAAAGCTTGCCGCCTAGTAAATATATGTTTTGAAGCTAGGTTTTCAACATCTTTTTTCAAAATAAATTTTACAGCTTTGCAATCAATTCGAAGTAAGAACTTTTGGTTAAGTAAATCATTTTGAAACTTTGAAATGCATAGAATAATAGCTAAAACTTTCTTCTTGATAGTAGAATATTTTTGTTGGGTATTATTTCAACTACCAGAAGTAAATTGGACTAATTGCTCTATTCCATTTTTCTTTTGTTTGAGGATGCCTCCAAAGCCTAACTCAAAAGCATCAGTCTTAACTATTTTGAGGGCTTTGGGGTCAGGTAAATAAAGACATGGAAGACTTTTGACTTGGGTTTTTATTTGTTTAACAATATTGGTATGCTTTTAGGTCCAATTTGGAGCATTCTTCTTGAGCCTTTGATAAAGGGACTTTACTATGTACACGGGGTCTCCACCTTCCTTCTTTTTGCCCGATTTGTGGTGTTGACGACGAGACCATTGGACACTCCTTATTTTACTGCGGTTGAGCTCAGCGGGTATGGTTCTTAGCTGGTTACACTTCCCTCTAGCACCATGACGATGATGTGATTGATACCTTTCTGCATGTTCTTCGTCATCCTCCTTCCTCGGCCTCTCCAGTGTTTGTTGCCTACCTTGTATATCATATATGGCTCTTTCGGAATGCTCTACATTTCAACTCTGACACTTTTTCCCCTAGGTTCATTGTTGTGCATGCTAGGGCTCACGTGCACGAGTATTGGAGTATGGCGGTGGATAGTTCTCAGACCTGGGGCTCCGTTTCTGCTCTTCGAGCACCTCACCGGATATTTTTTTCTTGGGAGCCCCCTCCTCCGACCTATGCCACCATCAGCTTTGATGGGAGTGTCAGAGGCTCTATTGGTGGAGCAGCTTTTGTGATCAGGGCAGCCAGTTTAGGGTTTCTGGCAGCTGGAGGAACTCGGCTTTTTGACCCTACTGTCCCCATGGCGGAGCTTCATGGAGCCTGGATGGGGATTCGGTATGCTACGATGGTGTTACATCTTGATCGTCTTATTATCGAGGGAGACTCATTGACAATCATCACTTAGATCCATCAGGCCTTCCGTTGCTCCCCAGATCATCTTCTGCTCCGGGATATTATATTACTTCTACGAGGATGTTCTGGGCTGTATGTCAGGCATGTCTACCGTGAAACCAATTCGGCTTTCGACTGGGTAGCATCTTTTATGGCGAATCACTCTGACAATGTTACCTAGACTACTTTAGCTGATATGCTAGAGAGATTTCGTGATATTTTTCTGACTGATTCTATGGGATGTATCTATTCTAGGGTTATATAAGGTTTTTTTCAGTTTTTTTTTAAAAAAGGGACTTTGTTATAGTTTTGAGATTTTTGATATGACCAGAAACATAATTGAGGCTACCTAAAAATCTTTGCAATTATTTTTTATCTAGGATTATATCAGAGAATTTGTTAGTAAACTCAATGGATCTATCAATGGGTCTAATTATTCCTTGGTTAAAGTCATGACCTAAGAATCTAATTTTTGTTTGAAATAAATTTATTTTTGATTCAGAAAGAACCAAACCATTTTTGATTATCAGACTCAGAAAGGTTTAGAGATGTTTGAAATGTTGTTCTAATGATTCAGAGAATACTAGAACATCATTAATATAGATAATAATAAATTTTGAATATGATGTAAAGATATCATTCATGATTTTTTGGAATTCAGAAAGAGCATTTTTGAGTCCAAAAGATATTACATTCCATTAGTACTTTCCAAATGGAATAGTGAATGTTGTTTTGTATTTGTCATGCTCATAGATTTGGATTTGCCAAAAACCAAACTTCAGATCAAATTTTGAGAAGATTCTTGCTTCTATCATTCTATTTAGCAAGTCTTTCTTATTAAGTAATGGATATCTAATCCACCTTAAAGCTTGATTGAGTTGCTTATAATTAATTACAAGCCTTGGAGCTCCTCTTTCTAATTTTGTATTTTTTTGAACATAAAAAGCAGTACAACTCCAAGGAGAATGACTTGGCCTAATTAATTTTTTTCTAACTAGGTCATTAATTTTTTGCTTACAGTATTCTAGCATTTCTTGGTTTATTTGAATTGATCTGGCTTTTGTAGGTATCTTTCTTTCATTGAATTCCTTTTCATAAGGGAGGCTTACTGTATGGTTTTTTCCTATTCCAAAAGGCATTGGGTAGGTTAGAATATGCAGATTCTTGAGTTAGATTTTTAAAGTTTTCTATTCTTTATTTTATTATAGGAATTTTCAATTGTTCTTCAATCTTTTTGTAACTTATGTCCTCTTTTAAGAATTCTATTTGTTTTGATTTTCTTGTTACTTCATTGAATGTATTTAAGGTTTTAATGTACTTCCTTGTTACAAATTTGATTTTTAATTCTTGACCTAAGGCTTTCATGGTAATTCCTTTATCATCCATCATAAAGGGTTTTATCAAGTTGAGAAAAGGAGTCCCCACGATGACATGCCTATTTAGGTTTCTTATCAAAATAAATTGGGTGACAAAATATTGGCCGGCAAAATAAATTTTTGTTTCAAAGAGTTTATATTTTATTATTAGTTCTGAACCACTTACAGTTTTTAACTTATCTTTAGTTTTTTTAAAGTACTTTATAGGGATTAATCCTTCTTATATACAGTTTAAGTCTGCATCTGAATCAATTAAGGCAATGGTTTCCAACTTGAATTTATCTATTATGATAATTACTCTAACATAACAATTTTGTATAGTTAAGTTTGTAATTAATTCTAAAAAACTTTGATTTTGAGGATCTTGCTCTGGTTCTGAATCAGAGCCTTCTTGTTTTTCTAATTTTTTATTTGTCCTTTGATCTGATTTATTTCTATTTTTATTTAGTTCATTTCAGATTGTAAGTCTTGCAATGCTATTGGTTTTTGTTTTTGATGACTAAATTTATTGAAGATATCATTCAAATTATAAGTTTAGGGCATAGATGATTGGTTTTCACTTAAGGTTTCTTTTAGTTTGAGGAGATATTCTTTTGTGAGTTTTGGTTCATTGATTTTATCTATGAAGTCTAGAAGTAAATTTTATTTTTTTGTTATCATGTTTATGCTTGAGGATGGCTGATCATCTTCTTCCAATTCTTTTGAAGAAGACTCAACATCAAATTCAAGCAATAGTTTTTCTAATTAAATTTTGAGAGAATTTTCTAGATCTTTTTTGTCAATTTGTATTTCATTTATCTTCCTTCTTAACTTACAATATCTGGCATAGTGTCCAGCTTTGCCGCACTTAAAGCAAATTATTTGGTTTGTTGATTTACTTATTTGTTTTTTATTTTGAAAGGTCTTTCTCTCTATTTTTATTGGTTTGTTTATTGCTTGTTTGTGATCTGTAAATTTGTATGATTGTTTTTTTTTAGTACAATTATGACAAGATTTTGATTTAGAAAATTTTCTTTTGGTTAAAGGATTTTAACCAAATTATTCACATAAGTTTCCTAATTCTCTTTTGCTAGTTAGCTGTTCCTTTTTTAATTATTGCTTCATCCTTAGATCATTACAGAGATTTAAGTCTTTAGAATTGATAATATTGATTAAATCTTCATAAGTGAGTCTATCATAAGTATTTTATTATTATTTTATTCTCTAATTTTTAATTTGACCTTTTTTGTAAAGACTTGAGGGAGCCCAGCAATGAATTTTTCTTTCCAGAATGACTATTGACAATCCTTTCTAGTCATTATCTTAGTAAGGAAGATATCTTTGCACCACCTGAAGTCTTGTAGCTTCTTGCATCTAAGATTAGCCAAAATCTCAAAGCTTCTATCTTTCAGATTTGATGGATCATCTAAGAAGTATCTTGCAATTGCAAATATGAGAGTTGATACCGAATCTTGTATTGGTTCACCTATTTCATCTTTGACAATCACACCTTCGTTTCTTTTGTAGATGAAAAAAATATTGTTCCTATCAATTTTATCAAGGTAGTGATCCCACCATCCTTTTAGTTGGCTAGTGAAACCGGCTACCAAAGTTTGGGCAATTACTTGATTAGTAATATTGGGTTTTATTCGGTAAGCTATAGCTACCATGGTTATTTCTTGAAGGGTGTTGAGGATTTGATATTCAGTTTGACTATCTATGTTCCATTTATAAATGGTATTTGCTGAATAATAGTTCTACCTGATTGATTGATGGCCTTTCTTCTATGGCTATGTCAGGAATGGTAGGTCTGTGGTAGAACAGTTTCATAGGTTTAACCCAAGTCTAAATTTTATTGACTTATAAATTTTTATTACTATTTTGGTCTTTTAGAGTTTCTGGTTCATTGCTATTACTAGAGCTATTTTCAATAGAATCCTCACTATTGGAGGTTTCTAGGTCTTGGATCAAGGGGCCGCCGGCTTTGGCCGAGGTGGACCCCTCCTGGGCGGACACCTGGTGAAGCGGCAGAGGAGCGCTCGACTTCAGCCGAGGTGGACCCGTGTCCGGGCGCCACCTGGCGAAGGAGCAGGAAGGCCCGACTCGACCTCGACTTCGGCCGCCATGGAGCCACATCCGACCTTGCTGGACCGTTCCCGTTCTGACAAAAAAATTCACGTGGTTCGGATCACGCCCGGCGAAATCTGAGACACGCCACGTCATCGTAACGGCTATATCACATGGAATGCATAAGAATCACCCGCATGATATATATCTTCAGGATGTGTGATCGGTCATCTAAAATGGCCAATTTGTATGTCCCAAGATTCCACGGCGATGGATAACAATCTCGTATATATAAACTATCCCCAGAGGATTCTCTAAGTAAATCTTAAATTCTAAGCCCGAAGCTCTGAGTTTTAAGTCTCCTAAGTATCTATGAGTTCTCATCACTTTGCCACTCTCATGACCTGCACCTTCATTATTATTTGAGATTTTTATCTGACTTAGACATCATAGAGTCCCTCCCAGACACTCCAATAGAAGAACTTCTTCATTTGTACCATTTCAAGTTAGATCTAGTATCGATATGAAGGTCCGAGCATGACCTTCTTTCCTCGACCTTATCCTGGATGTGATCCATGCTACAGTGATCACTTCCAAGTCCTGGTGGTCACTATCGACTTCCTAAGAGGTGCATCATGATCTTTGTCTAGCTCCTCCGGTCTATCAATGCTTCGTCGAGCCCTCTAGCATAGCTAGTCAGCTGGACAACCTAACCTAATTAGCTCCAAGCAGCAACATCTGCCATTCTATTTAAGAAAAAAATTATTTATTATCATTGACCTACTCATACATGTATATATACCTAGAATTTCTTGTAAAATAAATGTTTATTTTAAAACATTTATATGCTTATTAGATGGTTTCCAATTTACAAATACCAACATCCATGATACTTGTCAAAATATTAATTACTTATATTTTTAAACCTTCATGAATTAACAATAATTTAGATTTCATAGAATGATTGTAGCCTCGTTCATTGCTCTTTTTTTTTTTGTGAGTGCTTTATTTTCCTCCCAATATGCTATTAGTTTGTATACGCTCAATTTTAGATTTTCTATCTCAAAGAATCTTAATATTTTAGTGCCTAATCAAAAATTTTCTATAACATATATTAATATCTACTACCTAGAGCCAAAAACTCACCAAGTCTCTTAAATATTAAGGGAGCATTTGGTATGGGATGATAACCCCAAGATCAAGGATGATCCGCGTAAAGGTAATGGAATCATCTTATTTGGTTGCATCATAGTAATCATACATGGCAGTAATTTTGAATCATCTCATTTTTTTAAATCACCGTCCAACATGATCATTGAAAACTCGCTCTTGAGGATGGGTATCCAACATCACCGTATCATAATGATCTTAGATATACATTAACTAAAATGCTTCTCATAAGCATAGACCGATGAAGAAGAAATTATCCTTCTTTTTTACCGATAATTTTCTATGCTGTAATATTTTTTCATGATAGGTGGTTAGGGCATCATATCCACGAAAGAAGAGAAATCTCTTCTTAGCATTATCCTAAAGAGGAGAGCCCGTAAAAAAGAGAAGATCAGGCATGTGGAGAAATCAAGGAAGAGGAGAGTAAGAGAAGTCCCTTTTTTTTTTTTTTATCACAGATTTTTTTTTAGGCAATGTATAGAAAGATTTAATCTTAGTTTTTCTTATTATCTTTCCTAGTTGATCTTTTATTTTTTTTTCGATAGAAAAGCATAAACAAAGATTTTTTTTTTTATTTTGGTTTTATGAAACAAAAGAATTTTTTATTTCTTAATTTATATTTATTTATGTTTAACTTTGTTAAATGACTTTGTCATGACTATTCCTGGTATTATATACTATGTGATCTTTTATTTCTATAAACAAGTTATTCATGAAAATTGTTAATCACTGCACCATGATCGATCAAATATAATGATCTTAGATCATTAAAGATCGGATCATCCTAGAATTTGGATCATCGGTGATCCCTAATCATCATGGTGATCCCATCCGGGTCACCAATGGATGAATCCCATGGGCAGGGTAGTGCTGATGCAACAAAGCTTTTCAGTATAATTAGGCCTTGATATTTATATATCAGGTGAAGATATTAGAAAGGAATAAAAGTTTTACAGCAGGTCTCATATAATAAACCGCATGGCATAGCCTGCAAAAATCAAAAAGCAAGGCTTCTACAGGATAGATGTGTCCCAGATGGTGCTTCCATCAATTCTTCGACTCGAGAACAATTATCTTTAGCTGCCGCCACCCCTCGTCGCCTCTATCTCCAGCCACCTTATCGGCCATCGATTTGCTGACACATGGTTTATTATAGCGGACATGGTATATAGAATTTTTACTCGTTAGAAAGAGATGTTGTACTTATCGACTTTAAATCCGCTAAATAACAAGGATATATAATAAACACTACTCTTGAGTGCCCATCATGCTCAGACAATGAAGTTGTGTGGGAGGCACGCAAGTGCTTGCACCAAAATAGAAAAGATTAATTATGATATTATTATAAAAATGCATTTAGATTTCTGGGCGGTGGGTTATTGGGTCTGGAAAGGACTTGTGGCCTAACATGCACGTAATGCTTAGGTCGTTCCTGACATCTAATTCCAGAAAGGCTCAGCATCAAGGTACATGCATGGTTTTGGTTATGTACGATATCGAAACACCATGATAAATTTGTAGACAGTTAATTCCAGTTAACATTTCACTTAGTGACAGTTTTCTAAAAAGCTTTCCCGGATTTTGTTAAATCAAGTAAGAACAGATTCATCGTGCTTCAAATGACACCGGGTTAACTTAATTTTGTGTGCTGCAACGATTCCTCGTATGAAAGAATGATCGATGCTAGCATGGGCCATGAAATCCTGCCTTTCATGGATTTTAAATCACTCCAATATCTTTCTCCCATGCATCTGCCTGCATGGATCTCAAACTGGTCATCATACAATTCAACAGTTGATGCTGCAAAAAAAAAAAAGATGAATCATTATATTCTTTCGTACAAAAGATACAACCCGAACCCGGTGCAATGGTTGGTTGATGATCATTTTGTTCCGGTGAGAGTAACGGCAAGAGCAAAGATAAGCTAGCGGGGTATTCTAGGTCCCTGTAGGTATTCATGATTCCCTTGATCCAGTTTAATCAGAATTGATCAGCCATTTGGGGGTTTCATCCTTTTATGCAAGTAGACAGAAAGATATTATATATGAAAGCTTACAGAGCAATTATTTTATAGCAGCTTCTGAGAATGTCTTGTGGTATGAGTCATTCTTTACAGTAAAATTCAATAACAGCTTCTATAACTTTATGTGCCAAAGTTCGTTTGTAGTACAATAAACTTTATCACAGTATAGCTAGCAATACAACCTTGTATATATCATCCTCCCAATCATAATGAGTTGAGGAAGATATTTTGGTGGAGACATCTTCCAACATGATAATGATATGCTATGTATACAGAGGCATCACTGGAAAATTATTCGGTGCACCATAACTAAAGGACAAGTTCCTTTGTCAAGAAGAGAATGATGCAAGTAGACATCCATCTCTGCAAGTCAATGCATATAATTAATGTTGATGAAATAACATGCATGATTATTCGCTCATACATCCTCCCGAGCTCATGATCGGGTCCATCAAAATTAGATGCCGTACATGAAATCCAAAAAAGTTTTCGGTAGCATTTTTCTCTCATCATGTTGGCCCTAAAATTATCTTAATTAGCCATGATAACGATGATATATGACAGACTTGCTAGTCCAGTCCAACCTTCATCTGAATTTTCTCAAAAAAACAATCATAGCCGTATTATAAAAGCCATACTTATCCACTATGATATGACAAAAATGCATGGCTAATAGTAAGATATTTATGCGAGCAAACTAATGTTCATGTTAACACGATATTAGCTATGTTAATACCATATATGATTAATATTTTCTCTATTAGACACATAAGCTGTATTAGTCCAGACCTCATTGATATTTCCTTTATGAAACACATAATTAGACTATATATTATGATCGATGTATATATTGTTGTAAGGTAATCAATCAGAAATAAGAATTTATCGTCTCCTTCTTCCCTTCGTTTTCCTTTTCTTAACAGTTCGAATGGGTACCATAACATTTTTCATACTTGATATGGCAAGACCGTTGACGTGGAGCACACCTCGGATCTAGCTGGAAGCGAAGCGGGTAGACATTGCCACATCGGATCTCTTTCCAAGCTCCCCTGCCAGGTGGCTCCCCCAGGGTCGAGCCCACCTCGGTCAAGATCGAGCTCGGCACCTCAGCTCCTTCGCCAGGTGGCTCTCCAAGGGTCGAGCCCATCTCGGCCGAAGCCGAGCTTTCTCAATTTCTTCGCCAGGTGGCTCCCCAAGGATCGAGCCCACCTCGGCCAAAGTCGAGCTCCCTCCGCTCATCAGGTGGCTCCCCAAGGATGGAGCCCACCCCGGCCGAAGTCGAGCTCCCTCCGCTCCTTCGCCAGGTGGCTCCCAAAGGATGGAGCCCACCCCGGCCAAAGTCGAGCTCCCTCCGCTCCTTCGCCAGGTGGCTTCCCCAGGGTCGAGCCCATCCCGGTCGAAGTCGAGCTCCCTCCGCTCCTTCGCCAGGTGGCTCCCCAAGGGTCGAGCCCATCCCGACCGAAGTCAAGCTCCCTCCGCTCCTTCGCCAGGTGGCTCCCCAAGGGTCGAGCCCATCCCGGTCGAAGTTGAGCTCCCTCCGCTCCTTCGCCAGGTTGCTCCTCAAGGGTCGAGCCCACCCCGACCGAAGTCGAGCTCCCTCCGCTCCTTCACCAGGTGGCACCCCAAGTGTCAAGCCCACTCCGGCCAAAGTCGAGCTCCTTCTGCTCCTTCGCCTCACCAAGGGTCGAGCCCACCTCGGCCGAAGTCGAGCTCCCTCACCTCCTTCGCCAGGTGGCTCCTCAAAGGTTGAGCCCATCTCAGTCGAAGTCGAGCTCCCTCCACTCCTTCGCTAGGTGGCTCCTCAAAGGTTGAGCCAATCTCAGTCAAAGTCGAGCCCGCTCCTCAGAAGCGTCACGAAAAGGACAAAGGCATCAACACCAAGTCTGCCATCGAAGCCGGCACGTCCAGTATGGCACATCCAGTACGGTGCCCCAAAGTTAGTGAGGTGCACCTATCATCGTTTGCACAAATTGAGGAGTGCCCCGATTGAGACACCGGGTCCTGCAGCCGATCATCTGTACCACCCAGCAGGAGAAGGCCGCGTCAGGGACCTTGGACCTGAGAGCGGCTACCCCCAGATCGAGGCCCTGCTAAACTTCTCCAGCCATGATGACCCATCAGGAAAACAAGGCTCGCAACATAACTCCCTACTATAAGGGAAAATGATCTCGAGAGCATGGCCAATGGATGCCGTTGACTTTCTGGCACCCCAGGAGGGAGAAAATCGAGGCAAGAAGCGGGGACAGCTGGTGATCTAAAAGGAGGACCCAACGGACAAGGAGGTAAGCAAAGAAAAGGGGGAAAAGGAGATAGAAGCGAAGAGAGTGCATGGAGTCTACCATGAAACTCCCGGAGAGAGTTCCGACGGATATGGCCGTCATGGCTCGAGCCTTACTCCTCTCCTACCCTTTCTACTCCATCATTTACTAAAAACTCTTCTTCAAGCATGGTGACCGAAGAGGGAGCCATCTTAAAAGATCTGTTTCTCTTTACTGTCCGCTGACTTGATCGTCAGAGTGCCCCTGTTGGGATCCCCGGCCCGGATCTCTAACTCTATTTTGCAAGACCAGGTACTGCTAGATTCCGGAAAACGAGGCTATCATCCGGTGCCACATCCGAGCTGCGGGCGATGACGGTAAGGGCGGCAACAGATTGGCATACCAGGTAGGGAGGAAAGCCCCTGTCTAGATGAGCCCCTCGGTAATTTTGAGAACAGCTTCACTCGAAGTATGGTGGTAACTTGCGCGCGAGAAGCCTCCACCAACCGAGCAGGGGATGCCCCTTCTCCTGTGGGCCCACACAGCCCAGAAAGGGAGCTTCCCGCTCCACCATAGCCACCCCTGGCAGACGGCCAGTACGCTGCACTCGCCCAGGAGATGCAGGTTCTGGCCACGGCCGTGAAGCAGCTGCAGCACCAGCAACGCTCTCTAGTCATCCAGCCACAGCCAAAAACCCCTGCGACCCAAGCCGCCGGCCCCCGCGGTAGCTTGTGCTCCATCAAAGATAGGCTATCACATCCGCGGGCCACAACTGATCCCCGAGGGAGTTACCAGACCCTCGCAAAGAGAAATCATTCTAGGTCGCTGACCGGGAGAGCCGGTCCCTGGCTGACGGCAATGCCATCGTCAAGCATGGTAAACGTCGCCAAGGTAAGGCTCCTCGTCGTGACCATCTTCAACTGTCAACCCCATCTTCTCCAATGGCCTCAGTGGAAGGTTCCACTGACGAGACTATTAGGTACATGGCTGAGCGGTGCCTAGAAGAACAAGAGCGTAGGTTGGCAGAGCTTTCCCGCTAGTTCGCCAACATGCAGGACACCTCCAAGGAGCCAGTGGGCTATAATGCCCAACCCCCCTTCTCCCGGAAAATCCAAGAGGAACCGATCCTGAGTCAGTTCTGTATGCCTCAAGTGGATCCTACGACGGGACCACCAACCTCCTGGACCACCTAGAGAGCTATAAGGCTCTCACGAGAGTCCGGGGAGCGTTGGTACACCCTCCTATGCATCGCCTTTCCGGCCACCCTTCAGAAGGTCGCTCGAGTCTGGTTCACCCGCCTCAAGCTTGAAAGCATCGACTCCTTCCCGTATCTGGAGAGGAGGTTTGTGGCCCGCTTTGATGCCTGTTGAAAAGTGCCACGTGAGGTGGATAGCCTCTTCTCTATCAGGTAGCAAGATCATGAATCCTTGTGGGACTACGTGACCCGCTTCAAAGTTGCCACCCTTGAGATCTATAGTCTGGATGAGCCCGTTGCCATGCTGGCATTGAAGAGAGGGCTCAAAACCTCCTGCCTGACCTACTCCTTGGACAAGAAGTCACTGAAGACGTACTTTGACCTCCTCCTCCATGTCCAAAAGTACATCCATGCCGAGGAGGCCAACCGCACCAGAAGGGAACTGGATGGGAAGCATTCGAAGAAGCCGACCTCGAGAAAAGTACCCGGGATGCGGAGACCTGGGCCATCCACGAACTTTCGGCCGGGACTGAAGCAGAAGGGCAGTCCCATTATGGAGGAGACTTTCACTCCCCTCCTCGCTCCGAGGTCAAAAATCTTGATGAAAATTGAGGACGAGCGCTACCTATGCCGACCTCCCCCACTGAAGTCGTCAAGTGATCGTGATAGGACAAAGTATTGTCATTTCCATTGTGATCATGGCCACGACACCGAGCACCGCCGTAACCTAAAAAGGAAAATCGAAGACCTGATAAGGAGGGGCTACCTCAGAAAGTTTGTAAGGGGTGAGGCCCTAGCGAAGAATCAACCACTTGCAGCTCTTCTCCCTGACCCTGCAGTTAATAATCGATCCACTGAGAAGCCTGTGGGTATGATATGTTGGGGGATAGAGCATGCCTCTAAGAGAGCCCGGGAGGGAGAGAATATAGAAAATGTACTCCCCTTTGTGAAGGGGAAGGGAAGTGAGGAAAAAAATGTAAATAATGATGCCGTCATGGTTGAAATGACCATCACCAAGCATCCTGCAAGAGGGGTTATGGTCGACAGTGGGAGCTCGACTGATATCCTTTTCTACGATGCTTTCTCTCGGATGAACTTGTCCTCTGATCGATTGAGATCAGTGCACACCCCTCTCGTGAATTTTACTGGAGATTCTGTGGGAGTCGAGAGAGAGATTACTCTCCCTGTCACAACCGGGTCACCACCCCAATAGAGGACGGTCATGATGACCTTCACTATCGTTAGGCTCCTATCACCTTTCAATGTAATCCTTGGCCATCCCTGGCTCAACTTACTTGATGCGGTCATATCCACCAAAGGACTGTTGGTGCAGTTCCCGATCCCCTACGGCGTGGGAGAGATGAGGGGAGCACCTCAACCAGTCCAACATTGCCTGCAAGCCATCCTCGGAGCCTGGAGCACCGAGGACAATCCCAGTGTCGACGGCCTCGACCAAAGGATGTAGGACCCTAGGGGCAGCCTCGTCGAGTGCCTTTTGACATATCCCCTCGGCTCGGACCCGTTGAAAATGGTGCAGGTGGCAGCCCACCTACCAGAAGAAGAACGAGCTCGCTTGCTGAGTTTCTTCCGGGCAAATACGGACGTGTTCGCCTAGACTGCGACTGATATGCTAGGGATTTTCCTTGATGTCATCACCCACAAGCTGAATGTTGATCCGAAGTGCTGTCCAGTTCGACAGAAGAAGAGAAACTTTGGCTCGGAGAGGCAGAAGGCGATCAATGACGAAGTAGAGAAGCTCCTCATGGCCGATTTTGTTCGTGAAGTACAATACCCTAGCTGGCTGGCGAATGTGATCATGGTCAAGAAGAGCAATGGAAAATGGAGGATCTGTGTAGACTACACCGACCTTAACGGTGCTTGCCCGAAGGACTGCTTCCCTCTTCCGAAGATCGACCAACTCGTGGATGCCACCTCGAGGCACCACTTACTCTCCTTTATGGATATGTTCTCTGGGTACAACCAGATCCGAATGTATCCGAAGGATGAAAAGCGCACTACCTTCATCACATACCGCAGGATGTACTACTACAGAATGATGTCGTTCGGCCTGAAGAATGCTAGCACCACGTACCAGTGGCTAGTCAACAAGATCTTTAAAGACCAGATCGGCCGTAACATGCAAGTTTACATGGAAGATATGCTCGTTATGAGTAGGCCGACCTCGGACTATGTCGATGACCTAGCGAAGACCTTTCGCAACCTTTTCCTTCACCAAATGAAGTTAAACCCGGCGAAGTGTGCTTTTGGCATAGCAGCTGGGAAGTTCCTTGGCTTCATGGTCATCTAGAGAGGGATCGAGGCCAACCCAAAAAAGGTCCAAGTAATTCTTGATATATAGCACCCCCCTCCAAGAAGCAAGTCCAGCGACTCACTGGCCATATAGCAGCCCTGAGTCGGTTCATCTCGCGATCCACCGACCGCTGCCAACCCATCTTCAAGGCACTGCGAAAGATGCATGACTTCACCTGGATAAAGGATTGCCAGGAAGATGTCGAGGAGCTGAAGAAGACCCTAGCATCACCACCACTGCTCTCCTGATCGAAACATGGAGAAGAGCTCCTCCAGTACATGGCGGTCATCCCGGGAGCCGTCAGCTCAGTTTTGGTCTGCACAGACGATGATGGAGTCCAAAGGCCAGTATATTATAATTGCAAGCTTCTCTGCGATGCCGAGGTTAGGTATTCTCGCTCTAAGAAGTTAATTTTTGTGCTCATCATATCTGCCCAATACCTCAGGCCTTACTTCTAAGCACACCCGATCGTTGCCTTGACGGACCAACCTGTAAAGGCCATACTTAGCCACCTCAACACATCCGGACGTCTGACGAAGTGGGTGCTGAATCTCAGCAAATTTGACATCACCTACCGACCGAGATCGTCTATGAAGGCATAGGTACTGACTAATTTCCTGGTCGAGTGTGCAGGCCTGGGCGAGGAGCCAGAGGAGATCGCTCAAGAGCAATAGACGAGACCTGAACTGAAGGGGAATATCTGGGTCCTGCACGTGGACAGAGCATCCAACGCTGGGGGAAGCGAAGTCGGACTCATTCAGCAAAAGAGTTATCACTGAATGTGCGCTCCATTTCCAGTTCGCAGCCACCAACAACAAGGCAGAGTACGAGGCGCTCCTCACGGGACTGAGAGTCTCTTGCAAGTTGGGCATACCCAACCTGAAAGTCTTCACCGACTCGCAATTGGTGGCCGGGCGGGTCTCGAGAGAATTTGAGGCCCAGGACCCTCAAATGTCAAAGTACTTGGAGCTGGTATGCACAAGTGCAGTGGGCTTCAGGCACTTTAGAATCTCCAACATTCCACGTAGAGAGAATGCTTGCGCTGACGCCCTCTCTCGACTGGCGATCATACCGAACTCGTTCTTAGGGCGTGCCTATATTGAGCATCTTCAGGCCCCAAGCTACGAAGCGCCCGGGGAAGTCCAGCAAGTCATCCCATAGCCCAGCTGGATGGACAAGTATGTCAGGTACATCACCGATGGGACCTTGCCCGAAGATTACATTGAGGCCGGCCTCATCAAGAGGAAGGCCACACACTTCGTGCTGATGGACAGGCAACTTTACCAAAGGTCCTATTCCTATCCACTCCTGAAGTACCTGAGACCATCGGAGGTGGCCTTCATACTCCAAGAGATACACGAAGGCCTGTGCGGAAATCATATGGGGGGCAGAACATTGGCATACAAGGCCCTCCACCAGGGGTACTATTGAGAAACCACGAGAAAGGATGTAGCAGACTTCGTAAAGAAGTGTGACCGATGCCAATGCCATGCCAGCGTGCAACGTTAGCCGGCTACACCACTCTCCCAACTCTCTACCCCCTGGCCATTCATCCAGTGGGGCATGGACATCCTTGATCCTTTTCCTTCCATGCCCGGGCAGTGCAAGTTCCTGATAGTTGCTATCGACTACTTCACCAAGTGGGTCCAGGCCGAACCGCTAGCACGGATCACGGAGGCCAATGTTAGCAAGTTCTTTTGGAAATCAATCATATGCCGCTTCGGACTCCCTCATACTCTCATCATCGATAACGGACGACAGTTCGACAGTCAGGAGTTCGAGAAGTTCTGCGACGGCCTCAACATCTATCATCGTTTCACCTCGGTGGCCCACCCTCGGACCAACGGAGAGCCGAGGTGACTAACCAGACATCCTTCAAGGACTCTGGACCAAGCTAGACCAAGCCAAAGGCAGATGGGCCGAAGAACTCCCCAGTGTCCTATGGGCATACCACACCATACCCATAATGGCCATGAATGAGACACCCTTTAACCTCATCTTCGGCGTGGAAGCCATGATCCCAGTAGAACTAAGTTTGACCACATTGCGAGTGTAGCGGTACGATGAAGCTGAGAACCCAGCTCGACTCCTACTCAACCTGGACCTCCTTGAAGAAAAAAAGGATAAGGCTCGACTCCGGATGGCGCCCTATCGGCAACGAGTGGCCCCGGTATTACAACTCTAGGGTGAAGTCGAAGACCTTCCATCCTAGCGATTTGGTATTGCGACAAGCAGAAGCCTCCCATCCTTCAGAGTGCAGCAAGCTTTTTCCAAACTGGGAAGGCCCTTACATAGTAGTCGAGGCCCTTTCTCATGGGGCCTACTACCTCGCCGAGCTCGACGGAGCCCATTTCCCATGGACTTGGAATACCAGCAACTTGAGGATGTACTACCAATGATGTAAGGCTTCCTCCCATTATAATAAAATTCCTTTTAGCACAATAGTTGCCTTTGTCTCGCAGGAAGGCTCTCGCCCGACTCTAGGTCTGGCGATTGAAGACGGGAGACCTGGAAGTCCTGCGAATAACCTGCTGGAACTCAGTTTGGCGAAGTCAAGATCAGAAACTACTAAAGCCCGGCATCTTAAGCCTGGAAACATATGAAGCCCAGGACATCAAGACCGAAAACTCTTGAAGCCCGGCACCTTAAGCATGAAAAGTTATGAAGCTTGGCACATCAAGACCGGAAACTCCTGAAGCCTAGTACCTTAAGCCCAAAAACATACGAAGCCCAGCACATCAAGACCGAAAACTCCTGAAGCCCAACACCTTAAGCCTGGAAACTTATGAAGCCCGACACATCAAGACTGGAAACTCCTGAAGCCTGGCACCTTAAGCTCGAAAACTTACGAAGCCCGGCACATCAAGACCGGAAACTCCTAAAGCCTAGCACTTTAAGACCAAAAACTCCCAAAGCCCAGCACCTCAAGACAGGAAACTCCAGAAGTTCCACACCTGCAACCCTACTCACAGTCCTAAGATGTCGGCCGGGAAATCCCATGAATCCCACCGTCTACAGCCTAGGCTCACAGTTCGGCCCCTCAAGCCAGGAAGCTTTCGAAGCCCTGCATTCAAGCTAAGAGCCGAAGTTAAATTCTTTAATGAGGCCACTGAAGTCAAGTTCCTTAATGAGGCTAAGCTCCTCATCGAAGTCAAGTTTTTTAATGAGGCCAAGCTCCTCATCAAAGTCAAGATCTTAATGAGGCCAAGCTCCCTATTGAAGTCGCACCCTGACTCCCGGCATGGATAGAAGGACCCTCAAACAGGCCACCGACCCCGGGCGGGTGCCTGGAGTCCTTCAGTTGGTGCCCTAATTTAGCCCAGATGACCCCTTCGAGGACTTCTAGATCCCTTCTAAGTCATCTGCTACGACTGAGGCCCCCCGGAGAGGACTGAAATTTGGAGCCCCCGGGTGGTTGGACCTAGATAAGACCCAAGTTCATGGAATTACAGAAAGACACATGAAGCACAAAAGGAATAGAAGGTTAAAATGCAAGACAAGAAGACGTGAAGAGAGGAAATTTCATTGCATAAGGGGTTTACAGCTTGAAAGGACCCCCGACAGGCTGGGCGATCATAAGAACAAAGTTAAAAACCCTATTTTAAGTACAAAGGTCAGAAGGGTGAAGGCCCCAGGGAGGTTACTGCACTGCCAGCTCCTTCCCAGGCCGGTGCGCCGGGGCGTCGGCATCCCCTTGGACCTCCATCGGTGAGACCATCCACTCGGCCGGCTGCTCGGCGGTCAATGCTTCTGTTGCCCTCGACGGGGTCCCCACCTCTTCCGATTGTTCCCCTGCGTTGCCAATGACGATCCCCTCCAAGTTGAGCCCCGGGAAGGTCGACGCCACCTTCTCCCGACAGGCCTCGAAGCCCTTTATGAAGCAGTCCATGTCTGCCCCGCGGACCTCGTCGTCGTACTCTTGTGAGGCCCGGAACTTGGGCACGGTCTCGAGGGCTTCCTTCTTAGCAGCCTCCATCAATGCCATTGTCCTGTTTGCCTTCTTGTCAGCCACCGCCAACTTGGCAAGGACTTCATTCACTCGGGCCTCGAGGGTTTAGGATCTCCCCTTGAGGCAGGACACCTCCACCGCAGACTTAGCTACGCGGTGCTTCATTCGGGCCTTCTCCTCGGCTAGGGATGCTTCGAGCTCCCGGATATGCCCCTCGACCCTGGACAGGTCACCCTAAAGTGACTTGTTAGTTGCCCTCATCTCCTGTCCCTTCTCCATCAGAGTCTTTATGTCGGCTACGAGGGAGCCCAGTTGCTTATCCTTCTGGGCCTCCCTCTTCGCCCAGTTGGCGCAATAGTCTCGGAGCAGGAGCATGTCGGTCCCGATCTACATCGAAGAGAAGGTTAGCCCCAATGACCCAACCAGAATATTAAAGAAGCAAAACACTCATCGAGAAGAGATGGGGAATTACGCCGAGTATGGCCACCGTGTAGTCCCTGCCTGCCCTCATGCGGCGATCTTGGGACTGAACGGCATATTCCATCATCCTTTCTGCCAGGGCGGGGTCTTGGATGATCGAGGCATTCATCGGGACCCCCGTTGGTGCATGCCAGGGTTCGGAGGATGATGGTGCCGGGGCCGCCTCGGTGCTCGGTGGCATGGCCCATGAAGGGACCTCGGCCGTTGGTGTAGGACTTGCTGCCATGACTGGCGGCATAGGAGGTAGAGTAGGCTGCTTGTATCCCCTCCTCGACTTCGACGACTTCTTGAGAGGGTGCTCGCTGCCATGGAGGCCTGGGAGCCCGATCAGCCACCTTCGCCTCTGAAGACAGAGGGCCCTCTTCGACGTAGTCTCCCTGGGCCCGATCGAAGAGCTCCTTTTGCGAGCGAATTCCATCAAACGCTCGGCGAGTACTTCATTCCTGCAAGAAAGAAGGAAAAAGAGTCAGCCCCCAAGTCAAAAAGCAAAAAGAAAAAAAGGGATACATCCAGTAGAGACTCACTAAGTTCTCGGATCGAGCTAATCCCGGCCTCAAACAAGTTCTGCTCCAATAGCAGAACATCGAGGGAAGGGAGCTCGTCACTGATCAACTAGGTGAAGACCTCCCGGTCGGCAGACTTCACTTGGGAGTTACGGTTCTGGGACTGGTCCGGATCACTCCAGACCCAGTCAACACCCTTGATCGAGGTGAAAAAATATCGGTTCTTCCACCCCTTGATAGAAGTGGGGAGGTCTAACCTGAGGCACTTAGGCCTGGGAGAAAGGAACCACCACCCGTCATCAGTGGGGTGGCGCTAGGATGAAGAGAGTTATGAACAATGAAAAATGGGCAACAAACCCGTGGAAGTGATCGAAAATGATGAAGGTAGGAATGACCCTGATGGCATTGGGGGCCAACTGGGTAGGCATAGCATGGAAGTTGTTGAGGAAGGAAAGGAAAAAAGAGTGAAGAGGAAAACAAAGGCCCCTAGCAAGGAACTCTTCGTAAAAGGCGATCTGACCCGAACCGCTCAAGACGGCCCGTTCCCCTGGCCTTGGGAGTGAGAGCTAGATAAAATTCGGGACCCCGTATGTCTCCCGGATCAGAGAAAGGTCCTCTTTGATCATCGTCGAAGCGATTTCGGAGGGACCAGTCGAAGCCACTGGCACCGGAGGAGTGACAGCAGGAACAAAGGAAGAAGGAGGAACCCTAGGACTTCCTATAACGATCCCAGTGGGATGCATACTCCTCCGGACTGCAAGAGGAACTTTGTCCTCCTCATCGAAGGATGGAGTCCTCGACCGAGAGGGTCCTCGACTGAGAGGGGCCTGCTTCATTGGGATTGCGGAGGATCGGGGGATTCAACTTGAAGGAGCCATTTAAAGAAGAAGGAATGAAGACAAAAGGGATGGAAGACCTAAAAGAAAGTCTCGGTCTGCCTAAAAGAAAAAGGAAGGACTTGGACACTACCAGTCGGAAAGAAGAAGAAGAAGAAGAAAAAGGAAGGATGCAGGGACTGACCTGTTTATCTTGAAGAAAGAGGACCGCCAAGGAAGAAGAAACTTTGAACCGCCGGCGAGCGCGAGAAGTTCGAAAGGGCGAGTTTATGGAAAGTCCTCTCTCCTTTCAAAATCGATGGACAACGGCCGTACGCCCCTTTTACATCTCCACCATCAAATAAGCACCACGTGTGGGGGATGGCTGGCGGCGACGCTTCGATGCGCTGAAAACTGCCTCAAGTCTGGCACCAGCAATTATGGTTCCTTGGACTCGCGGACGTGGCACCCGTTTATTGGACCTCAAGGTGCGACCTGTAGAGTGGTGGTGATCGCGGCAATTATGGCACCAGATTTTCATCCTTCCATGTCAGCTCTGCATTAACTCCCTTCATCCCAGTCGCGACGCTTCGATGGGACTTGGAAATAGGGGACAAATGATATGGCAAGACCGTTGACGTAGAGCATACCTCGGATCTAGCTGGCAGCGAAGCGGGTAGATGTCATCACATCGGATCTCTTTCCGAGCTCCCTTGCTAGGTGGCTCCCCCAGGGTCGAGCCTACCTCGGTCAAGGTCGAGACTCGCACCTCAGCTCCTTCGCTAGGCGGCTCTTCAAGGGTCGAGCCCACCTCGACCGAAGCCAAGCTCTCTCAGCTCCGTCACCAAGTAGCTCCCCAAGGGTGGAGCCCGCCTCGATCGAAGTCGAGCTCTCTCAGCTCCTTCACCAGGTGGCTCCCCAAGGGTGGAGCTCACATCGACCAAATTCGAGCTCCCTTCGTTCCTTCGCCAGGTGGTTCCCCAAGAGTCGAGCCCACCTCGGACGAAGTCGAGCCATCTCAACTCCTTTGGTAAGTGGCTCTCCAAGGATCGAGCCCACCTCGACCGAAGTCAAGTCATCTCAGCTCCTTCGCTAGGTGGCTCCCCAAGGGTCGATCCCACCTCAGCCAAAGTCGAGCTCTCTCTGCTCCTTCTCCAGGTGGCTCCCCAAGGGTCGAGCCCACCCCGGCCGAAGTCGAGCTCCCTCTGCTCCTTCGCCAGGTGGCTCCCCAAGGGTCGATCCCACCTCGAGCTCCCTCCGCTCCTTCGCCAGGTGGCTCCCCAAGAGTTGAGCCCACCTCGACCGAAGTCAAGCTCTCTCCGCTCTTTCGCCAGGTGGCTCCCCAAGGGTCGAGCCCACCTCGACCGAAGTCGAGCTCCCTCTGCTCCTTCGCCAGGTGCCTCCCCAAGTGTCGAGCCCATCTCGGTTGAAGTCGAGCTCTCTCCGCTCCATCGCCAGGTAGCTCCCCAAGGGTTGAGCCCACCTCGGTCGAAGTTGAGCTCCCTCCCTTCCTTCGCTAGGTGGCTCCCCAAGTGTTGAGCCCACCTCAATCAAAGTCAAGCTCCCTCTGCTAGGTAGCTCCCCAAGGGTCGAGCCTACCCCGGTCGAAGTCAAGCTCCCTCCGCTTCTTCTTTAGGTGGCTCCCCAAGGGTCAAGCCCACCTCGATCGAAGTCGAGCTCCCTCTGCTCCTTTGCTAGGTGGCTTCCCAAGGGTCGAGCCCACCTCGACCGAAGTCAAGCTCTCTCCGCTCCTTCACCAGGTGGCTCCCCAAGGGTCGAGCCCGCTCCTTGGAAGTGTCACAAAAAGGATAAAAGCGCCAGCACCAAGTTTGCTATCGAAGCCAGCATGCCCAATACAGCACGTCCAGTATGGTGCCCCAAAGCTAGCGATGTGCGCCTATCATCGTTTGCACCAATTAAGGAGGAGTGCCCCGATCAAGACACCGGGTCTTGCAGCCGACCATCTGTACCATCTAGAAGGAGAAGGCCGCGTCAAGGACCTCAGACCTGAGGGCGGCTACCCCCGGATCAAGGCCCTGCTAAACTTCTCCATCCAGATTACCCACCGGGAAAACAAGGCTCGCAACATAACTCCCTACTATAAGGAAAAATGACCACGGGAGCATGGCCAATGGATGTCGTTGACCTTCTGGCACCCCAGGAGGGAGAAAATCGAGGCAAGAAGCGGGGAGAGCCGGTGATCTAAAAGGAAGACCCAACAGGCGAGAAGGAGGTAAGAAAGGAAAAGGAAAAAAAGGAGATAGAAGTGAAGAGAACGCACAGAGGCTACCACAAAACTCCTGGAGAGAGTTTCGACGGACACAACCATCATGGCTCGAGCCTTACTCCTCTCCTACCCTTCCTACTACATCCTTTACTAAAAACTCTCCTTCAAGCGTGGTGACCGAAGAGGGAGCCACCTTGAAGGATCTGTTCCTCTTTACCGTCCGCTGAATTGATTGTCGGAATGCCCCCGCCGGGATCCTCGGCCCAGATCTCTAACTCTGTTTTGCAGGAGTGGGTACCGCTGGATTCCAGGAAACGAGGCTATCATCCAGTGCCACATCTGAGCTACGGGCCACGACAGTAAGGGCGCCAACAATACTAAAACTCTAAAAAAATAAATTAAGGCTATTCGCATTTTCCCTAATATTAAGGAAAAAGTTTGCATAATGAGCACTCCTCGAATGCCCACTGCATGTTCCCATAGCGAATTAAATATTTATGCATGTGAACTCATAGCAGAAGGGATAGAAGGGTTAAATCCGGTATAGCTATCCCTGCAGGCTTTTATCACGCCAGCTGGTAGAATGGGGAAACAAAGAACAGACTTCATGAAATAATTTCTAGATTTAATCGAGTCATCCACGAGATCCCGTCTCACATCCACGACTTGTTGATAATGAGACAAAGCTTCTACCAACCGAGCTACCAATCTTAGCGATGAAAAGAAGGCCCTTGATAGCATTACTGGAACCATAGTAAATCTTGACCCAAAGTACAAAATCAAATTTGAATAATTACTGTAACTAGATTTTTTTTTTTTGTTTTCGGGTGCCCTTTAGTCAGTCCCATCTTATTGATTTGGTACAAATCGTTTTACTACGGATCCAACTTTGCTGCTAATAGAGCTCCTGAAATGCTTTCCATCTTTTTTTATTTTTATTTTTGATAGTCTATTTTCTTGAGCATGACACCTTACAGGAGCAATGGTTACGACCAATGCAGCAGCCGAATAGAAAATATATGAAAACCTTTAGGTGATAGAATGGTCGTGTGGCCCTGAGCATGCATGCTATCTTCCTTCGGTAGTAGGAAAAGAAGGCACCAAAGAAAGAAGCCTTGGGGTCTTCCATTTTTTAGCAGTGAAAAAGTGTGGTCACAACTCGACTCTTCTAGCAATTGGCAACGTAAAGCAGAAAAAGAAAGGAATTAACTCACAAGACGATACGTTTCCTAAAATCGTTTAAAAGCTGCATGCCATCCACTAGTTCCCACCCTCCCACCTCCCCTCGCATCCTGCTCCATAGCTTCAAGGTATGGAAGTTGCAACTCATCCCTGGAACGACCTGGGACGGTTGAAAAATTTGTCAAACTAATTTACCTTCGACCGTGACCAAGATGGATTCATATTTGATCAACCAATCCTAAATAGTTGGAACTCCTGCTGGTTACGGTACACTCATGTGACATATATACTTCTCTGCATGTATATATATATGTGCATGCATGCGGTGTTACTTGAAGAAGTAATGAAGGTGCCATCAACCAGTTTATATACATGATGGAGAAACATATTATTCATATGAATTATTTGAAAAGCCACATCTCAAGATTCAAACGCAAACCACTTGCATCCAAAGTGAAGAGGGGGGTGGGGGTGCAACCATGAGGTTGTTGCCCAGTTTGCTACGTGGCTGATTAAAGTTGCTACTGACCATGGTTCCAAGTCCTTGGCTTACATGGTCACTGTCTGTCAAGCACGCAAAGTCCGAAATTAATTAAAAGCTACGGGAGCAGAGAAGTTGGCATCATCATCATCATTAGATTTCTCTCTATCTCATGGAACAAAACAACCAAGAAACAACCAAATCGATCAGATGGCAAAGCAAATAAACAAATGGTGTCGGTTCTCATCACCACCCGTGCTCCTAGCTAGCTTGGTGTTTCCAACTTATGGATCGAAGAGAAGATGAAAGATTCCTTTTCTTCTCTCATGCGGGTTTTCCGCTTTGCATGTGCCTTCACGTGCTCCATCTAACACTTCCCCAACCTCTTACAAGAGTGTAGAGAACGGTGACCACCTTAAACGTACGTATTAGTTAATAACGGGGTGTTTCCGAGCTCTTCCTCCGCGTTTCTTCCGTTGCTACGTAATTTTTGTAAGAACCGGAAATTCTTCGTCTCAGTATACTTGAAATTTATCTCATTAAATATATATTTTATAATATATATAAGATAAATACCTATCAAGATATTTTAAATAGGATTAGCCAAACACGATAAAGTATTCTAAATAGGATTAGCCAAACATGAATACATATCAATACATTCTATATAGAAACATCTAAATTTGGAAAGAAATCATTTAAATAAAGAAAGATGTTTAACACTTTTAATACTCTTCCACTCCCCAACCAACCGATCCTGCCTCTGGGTACCAACCAGAATTATTATCTACTTGTCGAGATGGGCTTGGGTTTCACCGGAGATTCCGTGAGAAGATCATGTATATATATATATATATATATATATATATGTCCCGAGGTGATGCCCGGATCCGGATGGTCTACTTGCCAGCACGATTTTCAAAGTAATCGGTGTACCATAAGGTGAACCACCTGTTTTCTGGCAGGTCATGTTGGTTTAATTTGGACATTCGAAGTTGAAGAACCGGATAAGACTTTGCATTTCTTGTGGGATTCCATTCAAGTTCGAGAGATTTGGTTGTACCTTTGCTATATTTTATAAAGCGTTATACAGGTGAAGGATCATATCTTAAAGACCCTGTTTGAATATGAATAAATTAAAGATCTTATTAAATTTACTAGATTGGACCATTACCAATGGTTAAAAATAAACTTACAAGCTGGACTGGATTATATCCACAAGTGTCCAGGATTGATTTTGTAATAGCTAGGCTAGCCCGAATTCTATAGGCATTCATACTGGACTTATTTCCTGATATTTTTTTTCTTCTCATAGGATTTAGGCTGGTCTACTAACAGAAGCACTCTTGGATAGGTATGGATATGGTCCAGCACAGCTTATAAGTCTATTTTTATCCGGTAATAATGATCTAATGCGAGGAACCGATGAAATTTTTAGCCCATTTATCCAAATAAAGATCTAATAATTTTTTTTTATATATTTTTAGAATTATAAGGGTAGAAATTCAGGCCAAGATTTGGGTGAGAACGGAACTCAAACCCACTTCCTTGGCACGAATGCTCATAGATTTTACCGGTTATATACTTGTTCTAGTTGGTATCTGTTATACCCAATCGGCTTATCCTCGAATTAGATCGGTACCGACAGTCCTTCAGCCTGATCGAACTGAAGGCCCGATCTGCCCATTTCAGTAAAGATCCGACTGATCCACTTTATCAGTGGTCCGAACGATTCACTCCAGCGAAGGTCCGACCGATCCCCTTCAGCAGAGGTCCAAATCGACCCACTTCATCAGTGGTCCGACTGACCCACTCCAGCGGAGGTTCGACTGACCCACTTCATCAGTGGTCCGACCGACCCATTCCAACAAAGGTCTAACCGATCCACTTCAGCAAGGCTCGTATTGGTCTAAGGCGAGCCGCTTCAAGGGTTGCCCGGGGGCTCTAGAAGTCCCTTTCAGTTGGTACCAGAATTCTGATATAACATAATTCTGACACATCGGTGCCACTATTCTGCGAGTCCCACGGTGCCATCCCATCCTGGTGCCATGTGGCCACTACCCAGATTCTTTTAGGGGCAGACCGGTCATTCCCTACTTAGCTCCTAACAGATTCTGGCAAGGTTCCGCACCTATATAAGGTAAAACGGGGGATCTCGAGTGGTAAGAGAGCTTTTCCTTCTCCACGAGCTTATCTCCTTTGATTCCTCCATTATGTTGCTTTAAGGCTCCCACTAACTTAATCATCGGAGTGTCCTCCACCATAACATCACCGGTCCATGGGACTTTCTTGTAGGAACCGAGAAAATGTGCACTCCAGCCAGCTCCAGAAACTCGGTCCGGGAGATTCAGCGGCAATAGTATCCTTTAGTTATCTCAATAGCCCTATGGACTTTTTGACCAGCAACATGAACTATAATTTGCTTAGCACACACACACAAGGCAAAGAAGAAGAAGAAGAAGAAGCGCTTAATGGATTGATCTATAAATATTATTCATGCGATTGATCTAAGAAGAAAAAGCGCTTAATGGATTATTTTCTTCTTATATGCAACCATGTCGATTATTCAAATGGAAGAAATGCTTGGATTGATTTGATGACATCAATTGTGATATGCCGAAATAATTCATTTTATTATGATGCTTCTTCGTTTACTTTAGCAAGTCATCATGAACTTTAACCGATTAAATAGGAATCCATTTGACCTCATGGTTTGTTAATTAACCCCACATAGCCTGTGGAGTAGTTACACTGGGATTTATCCCCTCCTATCCCTTTCTATTTTATCAAAAAATAAAAAACTAACCCCACACCCCGCCACTTGGATCTAGGCATCATGTTTTTGGCTCCCACATCTACGGTACGAGTTTTATGATAACTTGTAATCACTTGTTACAAATGATGCTTGCAAAGGGAAATAAATTGTCAGGACAGTACTAGTACTATTATCCATCATATTTATCAGGAAACGAACTCAGCAGCGGACTGGATCACTTTCTATGTTGTCCATCATACAGATAAAATACGATGGACCTTCTCGAGGACCCGAGAGCTTTTTGTGATATTTTATTTTTTAATTTTTTGGATTGTATTCACACTCGCTCTGTTATATGAATACACCGATTCATCGAAAAAAAAAAGGAAATCAAATGTTAGGATTAAAAAAAAAATCGGTTATGTGAAGAAAAAGATAAAAGATATGTACCTTGTTACAAAAAGAATGACTCTTCTACAACTTTTTAAGAAAAGCATTCATGAGAAAGCCAGGTTTGGTCATTATTAGTAAAAAGTTTTCTTGCATCAAAGTAAAAAAAAAAAAAAAAACTTATTATTTTTTTTTTGGTAGAACAAAAAGGGTGGGGAGGAGTTAGATCCCGGGCATGGCCACCCCCAGACGGTCCCCCAACCCCTGTCAGGAAATGTTCGATACACGGCGTATATTAATTTTTCTGCAGCCATTCCCCACTCGAAGGTGAGTACGTCAACCTGACTACCACTGACGTACCAGCCAACAGGGGCTAAGGGTTATTTTATTAATTTTTTTTTTTTTTTGATTTTACTTCCGAACTTTTTTTTTATTTTTTATTTTATTTTCGGACTTTCCAGTCGAAATATGTCCAAATCAAGACTCGAATCCCTGCCAGTTGGTTGTGAGACCAACTATACCACTCACCAGTGGCAAAAAAAAAAAAAAAAAAAAAACTTCTTTACTGCATATGTGAAACAACTATTTTGTTTCCTTAAAACAATTAACTTTTAACTCATTTTACTGGACACAAATGCTAACATATATTATTGTATATCGACAAGTGAAAAATGCCTCTCTTTATAAAACTTTCAACATAGAGCCGTAGGAAAATTTTTCATTGATCCCATGGATCATAAACAAATAGAAAATTAGAACACAAATATTTAGATCTGATTTTATGATTTTTATCATAGAATCAATATTAAAAAGGATTTACGATACATATACCTATATTCGTATAATTCTAAACCTGGAAGTGATACTCACATGAACATCGAAGGCAAAGTCCTTCTCTTCAACATCTTCCTGGTATGCGGCTCATCGATGGGGTAAGCCATGAGAATAAAACTCACGTAGAATATGATATGATAATAATGAGAAATGGAGAGAGGACTTAGCCTATTATTTATAAGCAAACCCTAACAGGCCCTCCTATCACGGGCTAGTTGGGCCAAGGCCTACACTATGCCGTCTCAACCACACCAACCCATATGAGTTTGCTTTTAGCCCAAACAATGATCACATAACATTGGGCCCATCATATGTCTATCAACATGGACCATAAAATCAATCCGATTTTAATAAAAGAAAATTTTCAATTAATGTTAGCCCAAATTAAGAAAAAATTCTCACATTCTCCTGCTTAGACTACATTAATTATAGTTTTGAAACCATTTTATTTTAAAAATAACTCTCGAATTGAAAACAAAATGTTGCCACCATATGATCCATAGACAGCACCGACAAATGACTTGGTCCAACAGTATCCATGATGTCGAATCAGGGATCGTTGTACTACTTAACAGATACAAGACTTATCCATGGTTACAAGCATCATAAACACCATCGACATGAGTCTTGGTATAGTAGTATAGCAAGAAAATAGCATCAAGGTGATCAAAATAAAACATGCTATTCTCATTATCAGTAGTCCAATTCTCTTCAACATGTTTAGAAACAAAATAAGCAAGAAAAATTTTAATGGCATCAAATAACGAGCCATTTTGTCTCACATACTCAACAATGGTGTCAATGACGAGATAGCACAACAATTTTGAAACTCGATACTTATTCTCAGTCAGGTACAAAAATAAAAGAGATATCTTATAATCAAAATAAATTAAACATATGTAATTGCAATTATGATTTCTCTTTAACCAAATGCTATGTAACAAGCTAGAGAAATCTCACGACTTCAAAAGAAGTCTGTATGTCTCCAAATATAATGAGATCTCATATTATCAAATGAGACATACCCATACAACTGTCATTCTCAAGACAAAGATCAATTATCATGTCAATAATGTATATAAATATGCATGATAGAAAAATCAAATGAAATCAAGCTTTTATAATAATAAATCACAAATATAAAGTCACTTCTACTAACAAAGCACAATAAAAGAATTCAATATGTTCATATTTTCAACATGCTTTGTAAAGCATACGGGCTTCAAAAACTCTTGGTTAGAGAATCAGATGACACGGACTTTATTCATATACACTCGACATTTATGTGTCCTTGGATTACAATCCAACAATCAATGACAAATAAAATTTGCCAATCAAGTCAATGTATAAATACATTAAACTCCCACTAATCTAAAGAATAAAAGATTCTTAAAATGCCCATATTCTTGATATATTTTATAAAAACTATGGGTCTTATTCTTGATTAGAGGATCAACAAATATTGACTTTGTATATTGTACAAAATATCTCCCTTTCAACTACAACCTCTGACCGACAAAAATTCTATCTTTATATAGAAAGAGATAATGGAAGCTCTTATTGTTCCTTTAAAAATCATAGCTGCCTATGATTATAAGAAATTAAAAATGGTTTTAAGACATAATTAATAATTATAAGATCCAGGATAAAGTTTCATAATAAAAATAATATGAATTGTGACTTTGCAACATGCCACAAACTTTGCTTGCATATCCGAGAATGTCACTAGATTCTATTTTCAAGCATTTTATAAAATAAAACCTCCAGTCATTTACATTGTCATAAGAAATAACATGTATCTATTTTCTTATCATATGATTTCTTTATTAATGTTACATCAACTAGTAATGAAGGTACTATAATTAGTTTGTATATTTAATATTGCTCTCCCACTAACCTCCAATAGAATGAAATATAATATTTATATAAATAAGAGCAACAACTTATTTTCCTTCAATGTCATATTTCTAATATATAGAAGCATCTGATATTATGCAAATCAGAATCTACAAATATGGCATGATTTAATTTAATATTCTTTATACCTCTATTAAGATAATAGAATCTATATTCATTTAAAAATAATTGGATAACTAAAATAAACAACGTATTATTACAAAAATAAGATTTATTCACTGATAGATTTTCAATGATTAAGTGTTGCAGGACAGCTCCAACAATAAAGTTAAAAGATATTGGACTTCCTACCAATCTTCAACACAAAAAAGATATCATTTTTTAAGAATATAGATGTCAGTTATTTAGGATCTTATACTAGAGACATCATGATAAATTGCACCCACTCATCATACTTTATACCATATCTTTCATAGTATACTTTGTCTCTCAGTCACACCATTTTATTTAGAAATTTCAGACATGGTGTATTAAACAACTATCCCATACTTATACAAATATTTAATAATACTATTTATTTGTTATATATGGGATCTCAGAATGTGACTAATATATATATGATTTTAAGTTCATTAAACCACACAGCAAGAAAACTAAATATGATGAGTAGCCTATGTATTAGAGATAGAAATCTCATAATACTAATTTAAGATGCAATTCTCTCTAGTTTCAAGATATAAATCCTAACACCATCATACCATCCATCTCACATATTAATTTATCTATCCATCAGCTATCCAGACTTTCTTTTATCAGATTCTACATATCTATCACAAATGATGTCAAAATTAGATCACCATTCTTAAATACAATAATAATAATAATGGAATCAATTATATAAATATATTTCAAATAAAATGATCAAACTTAGTGCTAGCACAATTTCAGTTTTTATATTTTATTTCAGTCAGAGTATCATAATGGGAGTATTAACTCTATTGAACACAAATATACTAACTACTAAATAGTCTTTATGCAATTAATCAATAGAGAGATATAACAATATATTTCAAAAAATCTTTATCAGCATTATTTTAATAAGAGTCCTTGGTCCAATGCAACAAAACTTTCTTTAGAAAGAAAATGATCTATATAAGGAATCTCTCTTCAACATAAATACTACACAATCCCTTCTAAATAGCTCACGAAAGGATCTTGTAAATCTCAATGAATAGGCTACTTTGATGGTCACCATCCATCGAAATTCATAAACCTTCCAATCAAGGATTATCAAGTCTTGACCTTTGAGGTGCCCAAGATATATAAAATATCAATCAAACTCATGTACGATGCAACATGTTTGAGGTACAAATAATAAATCAATAAATATTTTAAATATAATAAGTCATTTTCAACAAATGTACCATGTGCATCATCATAAAACTCTTTTATAACAGAGAATGTGATGTACTTTTGAGCTCCAAAAAAGAGATCAATTTAATGAAAATACAAATTTTGAAAATATTTCTCTATTTGGATAAACAAATTTCTTAGATCCAATATATATTTTTCTTCAAAAAAAATAAAAGTTAACATGATGAGGATACAAGGCATTCAAAAATCTATCCCTTTTGGGCAGACATTTTCAAAATCCAATATACCTCTACCTTTGATATTTTGACCCAGTCAAAAAACTGAATAATAATATGATTATTAACATAAATGACTACATAATCAAAGATGGTAAGAATGCAAAATACTAATCAATGGATATATACCATAAATGATATACAAGAGTCCAAATACAATATCATATATTCTCCTCTAGATAGAACATGTAATATGCATAAGTACTTTTCACATGAAGCCACAAGCCAATGAAATATCCTAACAGTCATAAACCTATCCCCTTTGAACAGGCAAGCCCATGAAAGCTAGAGCACCATTACTACACAATATCCCATACAACCTTTCCAGATTAAAATATATAACAATCCTCTTTAGACAGGCGGTTGTATGCAATAATCAGAAACCCTCTCACAATAAAAAAACTCATGAAAAATATAAATAAACCACTTTGATGATAAATACTTATGTCAATTCATAAATTATTCATATAGGGAAGACAAATATCCAAATAAATACAAAATGACATACTTCAACGACATGTATACTACAAAATATCAGTCCAAAATAGGATACTCTACAACATGCACCCCAATGATCAATTATAATAATAATGCATTCTAACTCCCACTTCTATCAATGATACTTACTACACAACTATAAAAACCTTTGGGCAAAAATTATAGTAATAATAAGTGTAACAAGCAATTATAGTCAATTTTGGATCAACTGCAATAGAGACATCAATATACAATTTTCAAAAATAAAAGATGAGTCATTAGTCCTCAATAACTTAGCTATTCAAAAAATTCATAGAGTGCTCCGAACTCTTTGAGACTATGCAAAGACACTAGAATTATATAATAGTAAGTAGAATCACACATATAAATAATTTTAAATTATTTAAATATTTTATTATATATGAAGAACTCAACCAAAATGTTCTTCAAATTAAAATGAGTCCAATGGTCTAAAAAATGCTTAAATCGAATGCAACATGAGCAAGTTCTAGTAATTTTAATCAACAAACAAAGATAGAGAACCAAAACCATAAATTATAGAAAATATATAGACTTTTCTATAAAATACATTTTTAGAAAAATAAAGATCTTAATATTTTTAGGACTCAAATTAAATTTATAGGGGCTTAAGTGCAAAAAAAAACCCTTAATCCCAAAGTTAAAAAAAAAAAAGGTCCAATGTAATTGGATCCGGCCAGATCTTCAATTTGGGCTAAATTTATAATTAATGAATTCAATTTAAAGTGGGTTGTAACCCGATAACCCATCAATCCAAAATTCTTTAAAATATTCTCTTCATCCTCTCCCTTTCAACCCAACCGAGACTTTCCAAAAACTCCATTAATGGCTTCTTTGATCTTGGGATCTTCCTTCAAGGAGAGCCATCGGCCAAACCAACCACTAGCGGCCATTCCGTGGCCACCGATGACCCAAAGTTCCGGAGGAGACAAGAACGGAGCGACATAGAAGAGCCATCGACCACTTGTCTAGTTGTCCAAGAAGTCTGCTATGGCATTCATCACAAGCCGGGCGGGGTCCAGCAATCTGGCAACAGCCTCCGCTATCTCCTTCTGGAAGATGGCGAGGTCCCTGTGATGGGACACCACAAATCGTCAAAGTCTAATGAGATCCATCCAGCGGTAGTACAGCGGAGGACCCCTTGAGGTCCTCAAGAAAATAGAGCCAGGAGCTGCAACCTAAGGGCCCAGCACAGGTCAGCACCAGCACCGGTGGACGAGCCTTAGTCGCCACTATCTAGGTGATCACCGGTCAATCGCTGTCGGATGCTTCTAGCGATGGATGGGAGGAGAAAGAGACCACGGTGGTTCCTACCACTACCGAAAGGATTAATATAAAATATCAGGAAATCCAGGGGTCTAAGTGCAAAATGGCCTTTTGGACCAAAATATAATTATAAATTTTGGAGGGACAAAATTATAAAAGGGCTAATATATAATTACAGAAAATCCAAGGGCCTTAGTGCAAAATGGTCTCTTTTTTTTTTTGTGATAATGGATCAACGAATTTTGGGTTAAAACCCGAAACCCAAAACCTGGAAGGCCAAAAAGGCCCTTCTTCCTCACGAGACCCAAATCATAGGTCCCTTTTTTTTTGTCCATCGCAAAACATCTCACCATCGGCACCAGACTGGCCAGATGGCCATGACAGCTGACTGAGAATCGTCGATCGTGGCCTTCGACGGTGTCACCGATGTCCGGTGCAGTCTAAAAGGAGAGAACGGTAACAATTTTTTTGTGTTCGTCCCACAAATGGTGATCTGGATCTCAGATCACCGCCGCCAAGGGGGGAAGCTGGGGGGGTCCGATCATGGATACCGACGGGAAACACGGCCATCGATGATGGCCCAGGGATGGCCGACCATGGCCTCCCACGATCGCCGAATCGCTGCAATCGGCCTCCATACCATTTTTTTTATTGATGGTTTTGTTTGTAATCTCAGCCACTGGCCGAGATCTGAAGCTCTCGATCACCGAGATGGGTTTGATGCCCAATCACCGCCAGGTTTGATTATTTTTTTTATTCAACTGGACTTTATCTTCTTCCTTCCCGGCAGTCACCGCGGCCTTCATCTCGATGCTGCCGATCACCCCACAACACGGACAACATCCGGCATGCAAAGATCCATAACAATCGGTGGAAAAAATAAGAGGAAGAAGGAAGGTTTTATTTTACAGATCTAAAGCATGAGAACATAATGATTCTAATCTTCCATTACAACAACCAAAGCTCTGATACTAAATATAGAAAAATCTTCATTGCTCCAATGGATCATAGACAGACAGAAGATTAGAACACAAATGTTTAGATCTAATTTTATGATTTTTATCACATAATCAATATCAAAAAGGGTTTACGATACATACCTGTATTCATATAATCCCAAACCTGGAAGTGATGCCCACGTGAACATCGAAGGCAAAGTCCTTCTCTCCAGCATCCTCTCGGTAAGTAGCTCATCGATGGGGCAAGCTATGAGAATAAAACTCACGTAGAATATGATATCATAATAATGAGGAATGGAGAGGGGACCTAGCCTATTATTTACAAGCAAACCCTAACAGGCCCTTCCATCACAGGCCAGTTAGGCCAAGGCTACACTGTGCCGTCTCAACCACACCAACCCACATGAGGTGCTCCTAGCCCAAACAGTGATCACATAATATTGGGTCCATTATACGTCTATCAACAAGGACCATAAAATCAATCCAGTTTTAATAAAAAAAATTTAATTAATGTTAGCCCAAATTAAAAAAAAATTCTTACAAGTGCTTCATGAAAAGCCATACCATGTAAGCTTGCACACCGAATAATCACCAAAAATAAAATACGTAGGTCAAAGTCGTATTTATAGGAAGGTGAAACTATGAAAATATGTTGCATCCCATGCAACTAGTTCAACATGATGACTACGAAGAGACAGGTGCTATCTTTGGTGTTGAAGAATGCTGCCCAAAGTTGCACTTTAATACCACCCAGGTGGTAGGCATATTGTCACATATCCTGCTCTTCTAAGGTTCAAGGTTTGATATTTTAATTGACTTGAACATATTCAGGTTAATTTCTGGGATCTAGAAATGGGAGTGTGGGATTGGCTAAGAAATTTCTAGATCCGAATTTTTCGCTTAGTACTTGATTGAGGTTGGAATGACATACTCACCTCTTTGTAGAGCAAGGTTTAGCTATTTTTATTGTCGTCCTGTATCGAACATTCTCCTGTGAAGTGAGGATCCTTATGATCTCATTCAGAAGGAATAGCTATACTAGTTCTCCCAACTTCCCCTCGCTCCTTTTTCTGTATTAAAAAAATTGTACTTTAATAAAATCAGAATATTATCTGAAAATTGATGAAAACATAATGTCTAAAATCATGCCTGAACCCACCCATGCTTTTTTTTCCATTAGGAGCTTTGGAAAAGCAGAAACATGAAATCGTTACTCCAACAATTATAGATGATATCCTTGTCATATTCTGGTCCTCTCCTCGCCATAACAAAGGCCACTTAATAAGAGCAGCAGATGTTTAAATTTAAGCATTTGTGCATGGTATAATTGTTTGTACACTACTTCCGATAGAGAAAAAAAAATGCCTCATCTAATTGGGCTATGTAAGTCTTCCCCTTCTAACATGTATTTAATGCTTAGAATTATATTTTTTCTTTTAAATTTTTGAGAAGAAAATACACTTTAAATTATGATATGATTAAATTATGATTTCCTATAAATAGGATGTCATAATTAAATACCTCTCTCCTTATGACTTCCTATTGGTTATTATGATTTTCTGTTCACAAGAAGTCATGTTTTATCTACGGGATATCATAATGTGATCACAAGATGTTATAATTTGTTCGGGAGAGGGGCATTTTTATCATTCAATTTTTTAAAAAAAAAATGAAACTGCAAATATTAAATACATGTTTAAAAAAAAAAGAAAAAACTACATAGATGGAACAGTGCATTATTTTCTCTATGGGAGGTGATGCACAAGGAATTTTCCTTTGTGTAATTGGGCATATACCGATATATCCTGTCCTTAAAAGGCATATTCATATGGAGAATAAGTGGTAGGATATCCCTTCAAAGTGGGGGGATATCTATATGGAGGCATAATTAGTTTATCCCCTCCTATCAAATCCCATCTTTAAAACGCTGAAAAATATTGAGAAAATCCAAATTATCGGGAAATCTAATACCCATCAAATACCCTTTATTTCTTGCACTCATCCATCATCCCGCCAAATATTAAAAAATCTTCACTTTTGCCAAAACAGGTTCATTCCTTGAACAATAAAAAGGAAACCCTTTCGAACTCTATTCTGCAACCAAAGCCTGCCTAACATGCGTTGTGAATTCATGCTTTATTCAAGATGCAACCAAAGAACGAAAGAAATGATCTGTAATTTTAGGAATGCACTACCAAGACATGGGCCGTATTTTCGCAATTGCAACTCAAATTTAGTCGTGTTTGCTTGCCCAAGCTCCTAAACGTACCAACAAGATCACCATCACCCCAATTCACCAAAGAACGAAAGAAATGATCTGTAATTTTAGGAATTCACTATTTTTATCTTTAACATATGCAAACCAACAAGATCACCCCAATTCACCATCCATCCATCCTCCTCACCTGTTGAAACCGTTGGCTTTGATTTTTCTTGAGCAATGGTCATTATAATAACCGGTCGGCCAAGCATCCCACGCACCTGGCAGCAAAAATTGACCTCAATCAAAAGTTTTCTTTTGGTTAGCATAGGATGCAGATCTTTTTTTTCTTTTCTTTTTTTTTTACACGAATTTTAAATTAATCAGTATGGCTCGAACCTTTAACCCGATTCAGGCCTTGAGAGCAATTCCAATTAAATTCGAATAGTTTAGAACAAGAACCAGACCTTATTCAACAATCAATCCTTTTTTTTTTTTCCTTCCTATTTATTATTTAATTTATTTTAAAAATTACGTATTTTAATAGACTCGCATAAATTTATCAAGGATTGACGTCTTACAAAATATATTAATGTCGAATGGATGAACCATGGATGAGTATAAATCAAAACAATTAACCTGATATCTAGCATGGATCAGGTTTACCGGATCCAACACTTAACCCATCCACCGCCTCCCTTATTTCTAAAAACTAGCACAAGAAAATACCTATAACGTGCACATTACTCCCCTCCATACCAAAATACGGTAACCTTTGGAATAAAAAAACAAACCGGAGCTGGGCGTCCCAGGCACCTTATGAGAGTTTGCACAGGAAAATAACTCACAATGAGCTTAAAAAACGGCGGCCATCAGCATCGAATAACAAAGAGAGCTTAATAACAGAACCTACCACGAAAACACTTCCAATCAGCACAAAGTTTTTCATAACTTCTCTGTTCTTTCGTTTCTCTTTTGGTGCATGCCTTGCCACTGTCATGGCGAGTGCTGAGAATTCTTCTCTTTATATATACCGCATGTACTAATGATACTGGCCAATAAAGTCAGATAAACGAAATACGGGAAAAAAAAAAACATATATTTTACTGAGAAATACTTTGAAATTTGCCCCAAAAAAACATTCTGAAGAGGTCATTTTCAAAACATGTTCTTAAATAATAAGCATTTCAAGGCCCGTAATTTTGTGCAATGCTAAAAGCCAGGTTTTATATATATACCACATGTACTAATGATACAAGCCAGATAAACGAAATACAGAAAAAAACACCATATATTTTACTGAAAAATACTTATATCTTGTGTCCGACTCCTATGCTTTTTAATGAAGTTATGTAAGTTTAGCTATAAATGACAAAAGTCTGCCTCTAAACGAGAAAATCACAGACAGGATATTCTTAAAAGAAAGATAGATGCATAATGAAAAGTTCCTAATGAAATACCGGGTCGATCTAGGAATGCCAAGGCCGACAGAAATCACCTACCAACTCAATTGCAAAAAAATAATAATAATAATAAAAAGAACACAGATTTAAAGAGAATGAATAATAGATTGGATCGAGTTTATTTCTAGAATTAATAACACATGCTGGGCCTTTTACACCGAAAGACAGATTGGCTTATGTTAAGGGCGTGCAGGAGGAAGAGTTGGTTTCTTATCCACTGCCTCGTATTGGAGAACAAAATTTTCCTGCAGTACACGGCCAATGCATCCGACATGTGAATACCAAAGAACAAATAAATAAAAAGAAACAAAAGAGGCTTGTGATCGTACCTTAGTTCTAGTTTCCCATGTGTTTGGATCGAAACAGACATAGGTTCCCCTTTCATATGTCTGAGTCTTAACCAGAGGTTCCACGTTTGCTCTTGTGAACCATAATTGGTGCTCTTTATGGTAGAACCATCCCCGTGAGTATCTGCAAACGCATTTGAATAAGAGATTGTTTATGCCACATTGGAAAATTTTATTTTATCGCTATGGATCCTCACACAATTCATACCGGAAAGAAAATGCATGAAAACAAAGCCAATCATTACATTTTTCCAAGAAAAATAGCAAATCAAAATTGGACCGGTGCTTCAGGACAAAAGCAGCAGGTTGCACTGATCAGGAATACAAGCAAATATCTGCATGTCTAAGACTTTATCCATAAAAAGGGGCATAAGAGAGTTTTTCTTACGTTCCTTGGCCAAATGAAGAATCCAGAATAATAGAAATGAATAAAAACCATCCAGTTTGGTAATGTAACATTAGAAATCAGACTAACAGCACGCTGCCAGTTCTGGCAATTGAAAGGGTGGAAAGGGAGAAGGTGAACAGGTAGAGAAAGGAAGCTTACAGTTCAGAAGCAGCATAAAGCTGTGCTTCATCTTTTGGCATGCTGCAAGAAAAGTAGAAGCACAAGTAATTAAACAACAATTGCAAGCAATACAGAAACTAACCAAAAAGTGAAAATTCATCAATAGATACACACCTGTAAAAGATGTAAAAAAGTGTCAACAGATTAAACCGTGAAAAATATCCTTGCTACATCCAAAACGTTACATTTAGTACAGCCATGTAAATAGAGATAGATTTTGTATCAAAAGGATTTCAAAAGATGAAAATCTAACCTGTAGTGGAGGTGGTTGTTTGGCATAATAACAAGATGGAATGGAATACTCAGGCTCTCCTCTGGCTGGCTCATCAGACCATGGAGATCCAAATGTCTTATGAAGATTATCTGATGAGTTCAAATTCAACCCTAAAGTTGTCAAGTCAATTCCTAAAGCAAGGGATGTCAGGTCTGGATCGTTCATCCTGATAACACTTAACAAACCCAGTAAGCCAAACCGATCAGGAGCAGTTTGTATCCCTGGCATGGACTTCAGACTCTGATCTCTATATGATTGATTAACAGCAGACATCTGCTGCAGACGAAATTGAGATTGATTATGTGGGTGTTGATATTGCTGAATGAGCTGCTCATATGCTCCCATACCAGAAGCTGCATTTGGAGAGCTTAATGATCTCAATCCAATGCTAGGTGGTCCACTATTTTGCATCTATAAAGAGAAGTTGAGGAGAGGAACTTCTTATTAATATTATAAGATGGACCACAGCAAACACACAGGTTAGTTGATAGTCCTAAAGCATTAAGGAGTTAAGTGGAGTAATATACCTGGGAGTGATAGGTTCCATGAGAAGATGGAAATAAATCAGATCCATGCAGATGGATAAGATCTTGATTGTTTCCCGGTGAATATGTAACCCCAGCACTACTGGCCGCTGCAGTATGCTGCTGTTGTTGCTGACGGTTAGATGGATAAGTCCCTCCTAAGCTAAATCCAGAAGATTTTGCCATCTGCAAGATATTGCACCAACCCAATCTTCAATCTAAGTAAATGAAAGGCACGACAACAACATGAAATTATATCATTATTTCATATAAAGGCTTCAACTCACACTGAAGTGCTGTGGCTGCATCATAGGAACATTCTCTTGAAGTTGTTCCTTCTGATGCAAATCGACAGAATAATCTGAGCTGCCACCTATACAAGAGTCAAAACTAGATTAAAAAGGGCAAAACAGAGTTAAAAGCCATATTATACAACTGAAGGACAAAGATAATTTTTTGATAGATTTTGGTATACAGAATAATTAACAGATAAACATGAACAATTAAAAATAATGTCTTAACATTTTTCTGATGTCATTGAAGTGACAGAAACTGCTGCTACTGAACTAGTTCCAAAGAAGTTTTGCTGAATATGGAATAAATTGACTATGGAAAGCATGATGAAATAACCCAAACTCAAAAAAAGCAGTCCATGATGGAACAAAGAATTTATACACTACTCCACTAGAATAAACAGTGGAGCACTGCTTACATAGGATTCCAGCATACTTGCCAGCATGATACAGCAGGTTCGTATTAATAAGACCCTATAACTGCATGTGACTTGGTCAGTCTTGTAATGCATTACAACAATAGGCTGCAACAAAAGCACTACACGGCAGTATGTACTCTGTACATGGATGCAGATACACCCACTTAAGGTTGATTAGTTGCACCAAGCAAGTGATTGTATCTAACTTTCTCAAGTTTCAAATCTCTTTCATGTTTCTTATCTATTTTTTTTATTTGAAAGAATACAGTCCATATTATTTTGTAGGTTAGATTCTTTAATAAAGTGAAAATAGACATATTTAGGGCATAAATATAACAGAAGGCATGCATTTTTAGAATGGCATAGAATGCTAGATTTGTCTAAGTCAAAAATCATCTTTTCACATTCACAACATGCTTACTTCCCACCAGAAAAAATCAGTCAAGAAATTGTAGCAACAGGGATGTAAGAAGTTGTCAGGTTTATGCATCTTTGAGAGGTATCAGACAAGTACTAGCAATGAAATATATCCTTGCAAAGATTGGTCGTTTCCCAAGGTATTTTATGCACTCAAATATAACTAATAAAAAATAAGTTCATAGGAAAGAAAACTGGACACAATCTTCAAACTTATATTTGTCCAAACTGGAATTACTGGACACCCACCGAAAAAACTGATGGAAGTGAATTGTCAGAACTAAAGCTTATAAGCCACTTATGAACCAACTGGCTGAAGGCAAAATGCGATACGCACATCAAATATTAGCAGTAATTTGCTACACATGCGGATCTAGTTGCCTGTTTTGATCCTAGACTCATCACAGGTTGATCTCGGGCCTCGGATCAGGCTTGGTTAAATAAGCTTAAGGCAAGCTCAAGTGAGATAGCTTGAGCTCATATAAACCACTTCAGGAAAGACCAGAGCATGGATTGCTGTTTATATGGAAAAAAAGAGTGCATGTAGGTGAAAATGAGCCTTTCCTCCAGCTCCCAAAGCACCCAAAGACCCATGAAACTACTAAACCTCAAGGAAGGTAAAGCAGCTGTACCAGACAAGCATGGTAGGAAAGCAGATCACAAGGAAAAAGAACTAGAGAAAAACAGTTGTAGAAAGTCAAAATAAAGGGGAAAAAAAAAAAAGAAGGCCACTCCAGCACTCTAAGATGTTTTTGGAATTGACTATACCAAAACTTTCAAAATCTTGGTCTCCTCCTTAACAATGACCACTTTGAATTTATATTTCATATCAGAGGTCCTCTGTTTCTCTGTCACCAGATAAGCCAACAGAAGGCTACTGAAAAAGTGCTGGTCACACAATCTTTGATGCAATTACGCCAAATTGGTTTACAGGATGATACCGGGGCTCATAATTTACTCCTCAATCAAATGTCAACCATTGTCATTGTAAGCTCCTCTATACCTTTATCACAATATTCAGAAACATTACCTTGAATGTAATTTGCATTTCATCATAACTAAAAGAGAGCTATGACCACAATGCAGCATAACCAAATGAGATGCATGCTCAGAACCCAGGGACAGTTTGAAACAAGGACTAAGTGCTGGTGCCAGTACCAGCCCAGGTTTTGTCCTTGGTCAGTATGGCATCGGGATTTGGACAGACCAAAGGACCGTTAACATGAACAAATGAGGTGATTAAAAAAAAAACAAAAATCTCATAAGATGGTCTTAAAATGAAATGTCCTAGGATGCCAAGCTGTCACAAGCATCCAGATGTAACTGTCCGTATCCATCCTGGCTTGAGATGGTTGGGACATCCCAGTTCTTGAGAGAACTAGTGTCTCAGGTGAATCCTAAACACCATTCTCTCATTGGAACAGCACGCTACCAACAGGGTGCACCGGGAACCAAATCCTTGGTTTGAAGCAGACAATTTGCATATAAAAATTACAAAAATAGCGAAGGCATAACTAGAACGCATTCGTAGCCAGAACTAATTATAATATTTATACTAAATTTATTAAAAAATATACATTAAGTGCCAAAGCAGTAGAAAGTGTTTTCAGAGTTGTGTGATACCACTGTCCGCATCTTCTGGTAAAAGCTAGCAAAGAAGCCACTGCAACCTAAGGCTTTGTCCTGATGGATGCTATTTTAGGCCAACTTCATACTTGAGATCTTTGTGAGATTGATGACTTTTTTTGAGGATCCTTCCCCCCGCGTGCCCAGAATGGCACCCAAATAAATAAATAGATTGTCAAAATTGACAGTTTAAATTCTATCACGATTATAGGCCATAATCTCCAAAGCTACTCATAACTTACAGTGACCCAATTAGAGTCATAAAATCTATTGCCCTGTTTCATAATTATAGTTTTGTACAAAAATATTTAATATATCCCATTATTGTGGCCAAATAATTTACCAATTTTTTTCCAGTGGGTCTTGCACAGAAACATTATAGAATCATGGGAAAATTTTCAAACAATCAGGACATTCATCATCATATGGATCTTTCTATTATATTATTGTATAATGATAGCAATAGCAAAATCTTAAGTGTGCCTTTACAAAAATCTTTGACTTCCAAGAAACATGATAACATAGATAATTTCCCATGGGTTATTCTTCAACAAGTGCAAGCAGTACGTGTATCTTTCATGATCTAACATGTATTCGGGATTTTTCTTGAAAACAAATTAAAATCAAATTACAACAAAGATAAATAAGGAAGAAAAAAAGAAGTAAACACAATGCACATGAGTTGCAGAATGTTCCGGATAACACCAATGTAAAACAATATCTGGTCCCCATTATCAAACTAGAACATAAAATTGATAATGATTTGCTAGCAAATATAAGATAAGTAATATTTCAAAGAAAATAAAGCAACATTTAGATTTGGTGATAGCTAAAACACCTTTAAATCCAGGCAAAGCTGGAAAATCCTCATTTTGGATGCTAAATTCCTGGGTTTGTTGGACAATGGAATTAACACCAACTCCTTGCTTGCGCATTGAACCTACAAATTTGGAGATCAGCAGGCATTTTGTTGCATGCCAAGGTTATTAAAAATTGAATCACAAATCTCTTATGTACCCAATTGTCCTTGTGGGCCTCCAGCTGAACTTGGTCTCCCGGTCAATTGAGGAAAATCATTCAAGTCAAAGGGAGAACCATCATTGGAGTTGACATCATTTAACATTCCCATAGAGCTTAATGAATTATTCCCTCCTTGCATTTGACTCTGTAATAATGGTCCTCCTGAAGTAGGATAAGAGTTCCCAAGCATACCAAGCATTTGAGGTGCTGCTAATTCACAAACACATGTGACACAACCTCAGAGACCATGCTTGAGAAAAAACTAATATAGTCAACAAGGGCAGTAGCTATTAAATGCAAATCATTCCCAAAAGATTCAGAAGTTCATAGAATCCAAAATGTACATTTAAAAGCAAAGTGCTCAAACTAACAGCATGAATTAGGGGGAAAATGACATCAAAGAGGAAAATGATACACAGTTTTCACAAATATGAGTAAACTCATAATATCCTGCATGGGGGAAGTTTGAACATGTTACAAACATGTTAAACATTACATAGGTATTTCTTGGACCAACTATCAAAAATGATATAAACTGAAGTTGGTTCAAGACCCAATAACCTACCACAAACACAACAAACTCCCTAAATAACAGAGCTCTCAATATGGGAAAAGAAAAGAAAGTTATTGCAAGATGCAACCATTAATATAAACTGCAAGTAAATCATACATATTCAAATTGCAAAAAAAGTGAGACATTCCATAGTGATTAGACTTATGCATTATAATGCAATTGTATTGCATGTTACCAGCTCTTAGAACTAGCAAAGATATTCCAATGATATGCATATACTGCTAAAAATAATTCATAAATTAATATAATGGTATATAAATCAAAGATAGTACCTTTCATTAATTTTAATAAGATGACTAAAGCACATAAGATTTTTACAGATGTCTTCAAAAGAAAAACCTGTATAACTGATAAAAAAAATCCATTTACAATGGTAATAGCATATCACTACATGTTTCAGTATATCCGATCTGTTCACCAATGTGGTAAATGAGGACAAACATGTTTCAGTATATCCGATCTGTTCACCAATGTGGTAAATGAGGACAAACGAAAGAGAAAACAAGAAAAAGAGAAGAGACTGATGGGTTTGATCCTGAAATTTCAAGAATTCTGCATACAAGATGTAAAATAATCTGAAATGTGATCTCTGATATCGTAAAAATTCAGATAGCAAACATCCAGACAACTACCATGCCATAATAAAAGATATCAACCCATAAGCTTCTAACTGCAACCATTCTAGGCTTCCATGGACAAAAACAGTGGCATAGCATCCTAAAACTTATGAGGTTTTCAATTAGTTCATTCTATAATCCATTCCACCAGACAGCTTTCACATAATGACCAGCGAATATTTTATTATGTTGGCAAATGTTTTAACAAACCGGAAGTGAAAAAAGGGTATTGATCTCATTGTCACATATCATGACTGCAGAATTCACTTGATACTATTGATGACATTGCACTTCCCTTTCGCAAAAAGTAAGAGAAAATGCATAAGAATCATTTTTTTATTGATAAACACAAGCAGTTTTTAAAAAATTCAGTTCTATCATTGACTGCCATACAGATTACAACTACCCCCCTGAAACAACCCTCTTGGAACACAGCTTTATCCAACCTAGGGGTGTCAAATCCAGTCATCAAGTTTCTAAAAACTGGCAAAACCTCATATCCAACTGAGAATAACAAACTTATGCAATAATCGAGCTCTTTTTTCTTTTTGCCGGGAGGAGGGGGGGGGGGGGGGGGCCTTTCAAGGTAGCATCTAAAATCAACTTCACAAATGACAATAGTTTTATCTCTTTATGAAGTCAAATCCAACAACTACCAACTTAACATTTTCATCATAATTCATGACTCCACCACCACCATCCTGGCAGCCAAAGTACTCATTAAAGATAGCCAAGAGAGAGGATGTCAAATATTCACCAATATTGCCTCTTCATTTCAAGGATGAAATTTTATTCCATAGTCATTTCTATGTTCAGTAGTTCAGCATTCCAAATTTTTCATGTATTTATATGCATTTTAATCCAGCTAAAAATATTTCATATAGATTTTTGGGTAAGGACCACCAAAATACCATATTCAAAGTTTCAGCTATGAATGTCAAAGATGCGAGCAGCTTCCACTAAAACTTTAGATTTCCAATGAAGGTTATTTTCATGATTAAGAAAATTTTCTCCATGATGTAATATGGATGATGGAATGTACAAAAGTATCAAAATACCAAGAACATAAGAAAATCTGAAGAACAGAACAAGAGTAGCCCAAGACATGCACAACCATGTTTTACAATTGTTCCATAAAAAGCTCCATAGTGACATCATAATTAATTTTGAGAAAGCTAAAAGAACTCCTAGAAGTTGTTCATGTAAATCTCTTATCAAGCACCTCTTAGGAAGGAGACAGAGATCCATGAGATTGGAAAATTGAAGCATAGATAATCTCTAGAAGCATTTCATACCCTACAATGGAGAAGAATGCCCTCAGCAATAAACTAATCCTGGCTTCCAAGAAAAGAGACACTGCGAAGTTGAGAAGCCATTTTATAAGACAACCCATGAGACATATAAGTAATCACTAGTCAGAGGATTGGCAGTTGGTAATAGTTGTAATTACAAAAGAAGAAATCTGTAATGTCGAAGTTACCACCCACCCCCACCCCCCCCCAAAAAAAAAAAGAAAGAAAAAAAAAAACCACCATCGCTATACCTTGCTACTCAGCCTCAGATCTTGATAAAATAAAATTAATAATAATGATAATAATATAATCAAGGGTGTTTGCGGTATACAAATTTCCAGCTAATACCAACATTTTCACAAAAAAAAAAAAAGTTGATAAATGTAATTTAACCTGAATTACCCTTGTTGCATTGAGAAAAGACTAGACTCCTCTTTGGACTAACCTAACAGTGATGCCTATTGTTAACAAATGAAAAAAATAAACTATTTTCTCAATTAATATTGCAAATGTTTGAAAATCAATTATAGTGCCCATTGAGCTGGTTGCAAAAGACTAAAGAATGTTATTGATCCATAGAGAACCCATCTAACAAAGTTTACCGGATACATATAGATATCTAGTTACACCACATGAAAACAAATAGATAATAAAATTTAAACAAACTCCAAATAGCACATATATGTATGTATATGTATATATGCATGTATGTGTGTGTATGTATGTGTGTGTATGTAGGTGCCTGTGCACGTATGTGTGCCTGTGCATGTATGTGCATATGCATGCATGTATGTATGTACAACAGTATTAAAATACCAATGAATGTCAAGTTTTATGGGAGTTGGGATTAAAGATTCGTCTATGACAAACTAAAAGCCCCAAGGAAAATGTTATATATCTGGGACAAAGAAATCTAGACAGAACATAATAGCTCAATACAGGACTTTTGAGACTTCCTAATGCTTTCAAATGGCCTGGGAAGAAACATGGACGTATGTCATCAACATTCACTATACAAATTTGTCAATATAACAATCACAGTCTTGGTTGCACACAAGCAATAATAATAGGCTAATTGGAGATGACAGAGACAAAATATTTATTGTATCTACGTCCTGACAGAAACATGCCCACGATACTGCATAAACCTGAGCCCAGCTTCAATATAAATTATGAAATTCTTAATGGAAATGAATAATATGAAGGCAAAAGCAGACTAAAATGATAGTAACACTATCTTCTAAAATTATGAGTTAGAGATCTCCGGGGAATTTAATAGAGTAACCTTGTTGAAGCATGCTGCCCATCAGCCTGTTTGGTCCCTGTACATTAAGGTTTCCTGCTCCACTATTAGCAGCTAAATTTACACGAGAAGCAAGGCCAGGAACAGACAATCCTCCAGAGCCTATGCTTCTTCCCATGCTTCCTCCACCAACCATGTTCCCCATTGAGCTTGTTATTCGAGGACCTACATTTCCCAAAATTGGAGAAACCCCCAACCCAGGAACAGAACTACGGTTGCCAGCAGTAGCAGAGCTTGAGGAAATTCCAGGTATTGAACCACCAACTCCACTCATACTACTACTAAATGCAGGGCTTCCTACAACACTAATGCCCCCTCTATTGGTTACCCCGGAACCATGTGAAATCTGCACAAAAAAACGAGAATACATGGATAAGAATTTGAAGGTAGGCAAAGGCTAAAATAAAGCATAAACAAGCAAACATTCAGTTAAAAAAGCAATGTATGATATTTTGATATTTCATGATGAAGCAAAAGGATATTAGTCTAGATAAAAAGGATTTTAATATACAAACCTGAGACAAAGCAACTGGAATATTGTTTGATGCAAATCGTCCACCAGATATGTTTCCTCCTGGTTGCTGAACACCACTTGATGGGACACCACTCATTGCCGCATTCCTGGATGCAAGTGAGCTTGGCATGTTTGGAATGTTAAAGCTTCCATGAATGTTGTGTAGCCCTTGTAGACCACCTAAATGTTAGCATTTTTGTTATTGTGAATCATATTTATTTTGTTAAAGAAAGACAAGTGCATGAGAATCTCCTCACCAGAGTGATGAAAACCTGGAGTTGTTGCAGATTGAGCGGAAAATGAAGATGTGAAAGGCCTGCCAGTCGAGTCAGGAAGATTTGATGTTGAACCATTAAGTGTTGACTGCAACCAGAGGTTTTATCTGTATGGTTAAGCAAAACAAGACCCTATGCATGTGCATATATACAAGAATTGAAAGAAATATAAGAACCCCCCATTCAATAGAGTGGCAACTAAATTACACTTCCTGTATACTTGATAAAAGACAACATCTCACAGACTATCATATCTAAGAAATTCTCCTCTACTCATAAAATTATCATCACCCAGAACCACTACAACATGACAAGTCATCAGGTACCGAAGCAACTTTTCGGTTTCAACAATTATAAACAGAAAACAGTGAAGCTACAATGATAAGACTACAAAACAACTATCTGACCCAAAAATAATAAATAATTATGGAGAAGCAGTAGATCTGAGGAATGTAAAAAAAATTTACTAGTCAAAAGCCTTGTTAGTGTTCTCTTTCTGAGCCAAACAAAGAACAAGAAATTTTAATCGTTTGTAACATGAATTGTTAGAGCAAAACTTGGAGTAGAGGAATTACATTAAGCAACCCGGACATTGTGCTGAAAAGAATATTGACAGAAAACTCAATTCCAGATGCAACAACTTCTCATTCTACTTGAGTGTCCAAAGGCTTTCCAGTTTTTGACAACTGTCTCCTAATCTGAAAAGTAATAATAATAATAATACATTAAGATTAGACATGAGCACAGTATGAATCAAAATTTGAACTTGCTTCATGCAAAATGTCATCAAAAACAAGGTGACATAACCATACATGAAACTTCTATAACTGGATAAAACAACATAAAAATTAACAAATGAATATTTTCTTTAATCAGAATCATCTTTGTGTAACATGCTGTAGGTTTACAGCTGACAGGCCTATCCCTTTAATAGCGGTCAGCTATATGTATTGTTATTTATCCTGGAATTGCTATAAGGATAGGCCAGTCATAAAGTTTTTATTGAAGTATAAGAGAGTTATACACCCAGAAAGCGGAAAAAGAGACAATATGAACAAAAATTGATCTTCTATATAAACATTGGGACTAGAAAAATCTCCACTACCAGGTTCTAATCCATCCCCCATTTCTTTCTTCACTATATTAGGTTATAATTTCAGAGGCTTTGTGAAAGTGTTTTCAAACCTTCACTCAACCTTCAAGATTCCTTAAGTCTCCTCCATACAGACCCAACCAGACCTTGCCACAGACCTCTAAACTCTTCGTGGGTGGTTAAACCACCTCAAAACACCCCACCACTCAATTGGACCTCCTGAGCTTTACCAAAGTGGCATTGTAACTGAAAAAGAACATGCACATCCTGATTGGTTACAGTTGATCGTTTTGCGAAAGGACACATATCAAGAAGAAAAAAAAAGTCCAGAGAAAAAGAGCAATACTACTCACTATGCCATCTCACTGTTGCTATATGAATCTAAGAAAGAGGAAAAGAAACGACAGATATTGCTAAAGATGTTCGTGTTGAGCGCAACAAGCATCAAAAAAAAGTCGAGTGAGGCAAACTGCTCCTAAAAATTGTTCTAACGGTTTATCACCATTCCTACCTTGTTCTCTCAAAAAAGATTTTATTTAAAGTTTCTTGAATGAAAACCAATTTGGCGTTCAGGACTCGTCGAATGGAACGAGTAAAGATTCATCCTTTGTTGCTCCCAGATCTTACAAATAGTAGAGAATCATCGACTCCAAAACTCCGATCAAACAAGAAACGAACCAGAAGGGGGCGAAATCTTTCCAAGGAGGGACTTTACGCCAAAAAAACCAATCTGAGAGCAAAACCCTAGAGCGAGACCGATCGATAGCGAGGATACTAAACGCATAGCAAGGTCAGAGATCGAGAGATGGAAAGAGGCATCTACCTTCGACGACGAAAGAATGGGTGCCAGCGGTGCGAGAAGGGAATGGTGGAGCGACGGAGAAGACGGATGGGGGCGTCGCTTTCGATCGAGCGCAGGAAAGGGAGGAAGAAGAAAAGAGGAGCAAAAAAGAGTGCGCCGTCCGGAGACGACAAAAAAAGAACCGGTTTTGGGCCCAGACCGTGCGAAGAGATCATATGGACTACTTCTTGGCTACCGATCCAATAGGTGGTGAAGGTTGAGCCGACCGCAAATCTTCTCACCCGGCTGCTACCCACGTGACCTCTCAGGAGAGAGAACCTCAAATCATCACAAAATACCAAAAACTTCATGAGCGTGAAGATATTTTGTAATAGAACCAAGCTTTTATCATTATAATATTCTATAATTTTTTATGCATTAATTAATTATAGAAATGGTTGGAGTCGCCACCTTTGTAAAGGGAATATGTGGATAGATAAATTTTTTTTTTAAGCAAAATTGTAAGCTAGTTTGCTAATAGGATAGAGGATGTATTATTATATCAAATTTTAAAAAATTTGAGCGCTCGTACCACTCTAGCTAAGAAATAGAGAGGATGTTGATAGATCTTTTTTTTTTATGTATACATAAAAAAATGTTGTTGGTCGTGATATAAAAGAAGATCCCTTGGATCTACTCCTAGGTTGGTAACATCTTACTTTTCATAGCTAAAAAAATCGAAGGATGATGACCAGATAGTAATACGTAATACATATGATCACATAACACCTTTGGATGATTGCATGTATTTGAAAGCACTAACCTTGCAGAACATTATTCAATCAAGTTTCACTCTACTTAAATAGTCATTGATATGTCTTCATCTCATTAAAGACATTTTAGTTGTAAGCTATATAATGCCAGCTTGTTCTTCTGGCTTGTTCCATATTATAGAAAATAAGGCTGAGGATCTTGACTACCTGCATTGAATTTTTAGACAACAATTACTAATCGATTAATAGTTATTGATTAATAGTTTCAGAATGCTTGCTTACATCTCAACCTCTTAGTTCAAGGAAATGAGTGTAACTTTGCCCTTCATTTTTATTCAAAAGTAGATAATTTGGGTTAGCAACATCATATGCGTTTCCTCTCTAGGAAGTTCAAGGAAATGAGTGCGACTGCCATTCATTTCTATTCAAAAGTAGACAATTTGGGTTAACAACATCATATACGTTTTCTCTTTAAGAAGCTCAAGGAAATGAGTACGACTTTGTCATTCATTTCTATTGAAAAGTAGACAATTTAGGTTAGCAACATCATACACATTTCCTCTTTAGGAAGCAGGTGTTAAATGAGAGGCCTTGGTTGTATAATGCATAACTAAATATTCTAACCCAAAATTATCATATCCATTGGTACTATATATATATAGGATGAAAGTAGTATGAATAATATTTGATCTCCAAATCTATCAGGATGTGGATAGAAATTTGAATATCTGACTAATATCTATATCCATGAAAAAAAATGGATATAGATGTGGATGGACAACTATCCAATCCATATATGAATTTGAATATCCAATTCTGCTTATAATCCTATTTAATTTTATATAGTACTTATTATTTTTTAAAAATATATATAATCATGTTAACATATTATTAACATGATTTATCTTCTACTTAATAATATTTTTGATTCTATAGTCATAAAATTTAATTATCTGACTTATATAGATATTTATATATAAAAAATTTTAGTATCTGATTTGTACTGATATCTATTTAAAATAAATATGAATATGAATTTTTATATTTGATTTATATCTGTATCTACGTATGTATTCGTCAAATAAAATAAAAATAGATATGAAAATATTTTCAGCCCTAACCACATAGGACCAAAATTCGTTTCACAATTTCAACTCATGGTAACGAACCTCAATATTTTAGTTCAAGGAAATGAGTGCTACTTTGCCATTTATTTGTATTTAAGGTTGTTCTCCAAAGTAGACAATTTAGAATAGCAACATTCTATATTTTTCCTTATTAGGAAGGAGGCTTTAAATGAGAAGCCTTGGTTGCATAATGCATAACTAAATATTCCGATGCAAAATTTACCGTATCAATTAGTACCGTACGATATTAGTATTGAACTAGTATATAGTTTCATATCATATGGATACTTCTTATGCTTCACCATCTCATACCATATCATGTATCAACATTATAATAAAATAATATTAATAAGAATTTTATACCGTACATCTTCTTCCAACTAATTTATTTTGACCTCTATGGAAGAAATTGAAAGAAAGCCAAAGAAACTATATTTCATAAACAAGTCACAAGATTTTTAAGACCCCATTCAACATAAAATAATAGGATTTTGAATGGGACTGTTATGGTACCATCTGCTCTGATACCACTTGCAGGAGGATTCCTCATATTACAAAATACGAATCCTCGATCAAAATCACATCTTCGTCGATGAAGTTGATACTGCAAGAGGAAAAAAAAAAAGAAAAGGCACATTAACACAATTTAATTTGATATGCAAAACTTTACTATGAGAGAAAAAAATCACTTACAAGAAAAGAACTCGTGTTCTTAATTTCATACAATAATCTTTCAATAAGAAGTCCCTTAATTTATCACAGAACTCTCAACTCTTAAGGAGACCCTCTAGTCCCTATAGACTTTTTCTCGACTTTCTAAGCTTTTTCTACTACAACCATATAAGGTCCTTTGACCGTCTACCCTTTTTTTATAGGTCAAAAATATAATTCAGGATAGAACAAAACTCCTAAAGCTCTCAAAATGGCATCTGTCGCGTTCAGAATGCGTGAAACATCCGAAACGGTCTAAAACCAGTCCCAAACCATCTCAAAAATAGTTGAACTAGTTGGTGAGTTGCATGTGAACCTTGCCTAACCACTGCAGACTATGCTAACCTCTCCCTCATGAACCGGTGCATGAACCGATGCATGAACCGTGCCCATCACCGCACGCCACTTGTGCACCCATGCGCATCCGCATGCATGGACCACCATGCCATGTGAAATGCATGGGAAATGCATGGTGCACTACATGTACAGGTCACATGCCTATGGCCTGTAAGTCACATGCTTAGATCGGGCCTAGCCCACTACTGACGGGCTTGATCTACTCCTGGACCTATGCTAATCTTTTCTTGGATTTTCTAGTATCTGATCTTTGCATTTTGGATCGAATCAAGACGTTTTCTCAACAATCTTCATTTCAACTCGACATTCGATCTCCACCTAATTTTTGAAAACTTTTGAAATATCTAAATCCCATGCTCCGGAATAAATGCATGTTGCTAATGGATAGGCAAACATGAAAATTGAGCTAGGCTATTTGATCCCATCTCCATTGTGTGCTATGCTCTGCATGATCTAAGACCTACTTGCAAAAGCCTCTTTCGGTAATAGAAACTTCTCTACGATATCACCTATTATCCTCCAGAGTCTCACATCTTGTGCATGATCCACCTACTCCCGGAGCTCTACCTCATACTGGACTTTCATCTACATTAGGGACTTCACCTTGCACTGGACTTGCTGTCAAAAGATAATATACTATATACTTTTTTCTCTTCAATATAACCCTACTATCGTGCATGACTTTTAGGATTCCATCACCAACTTTTCACCCGTAACTGTTTGAATTCAATCAGTTCAGTAAAATCAGATTCTTATGAAAATGGATATGCATCGGATATCAGCCACTTTCTGTACTATTCTATCATGTGCCCTCAAGCTGACTGTCTCAATGTCCTTGATTGCATAGCTTAATCCATTTAGTAAATAGATAGCACTATCTTTGCTCTCTAGAAAGTCAAACAGCTCCTCCCTGTAATAGATCTAATGTAGATATATAGAATTTAAAATTAACTATAGAAAAGAAGTAGATACATTATTGGATATCATGAGTGTCTCACCGTATCCATCATTATTGCTACCATTGACAACTACCACAGTAGCCTTCATCCGATTCTTGAATTACGAATAATTTTTTATTGATATCCTAATCCATCGCATCGATAGCATCTGATCTTGCATGTATCTCTTGACTTGGACCTGGATCGCCCACGTCACGATCTTCTGTTGCTCTGTCTTTTATCACCTGTATCTCTAGTCACTTTCAAAACTGAGTTGCCATCTTAACTTGAAGTCTGTTCTCCCATTTGAGAACCTCATTCTAAAGTAGTGTTACAGTGATCTCTTTATCTTAGTGGTGCTCTTTTCCATTAGAAGAACAGTCACCAAAGACTCGAAGAATGGAAGAAGTGATGACAACAAGACCAGACCCTTGGTTTTCTCCTTAAATTTCTTGCCAATATTGGAAGCTCGATGAGAATCCTCTGAAAGTTGCTGAGATATTTTTGCATGCTTTGTTCCTCGCTCATCTATAATTGGTAGAACTACTTTCAAAGAAAGAGAACATTGGTGAGTGACTTCACCATGTACATCTCTTTGAGCTTCATCCATACCGCCATTTGTTGCCCAGGTGGCTTTCCAAGAGGGGGGTGAATTGGGATTAAAAACTTTTCATAATAATGTGCACTTTCAAATTCTTTTAGTGTTGTGGTGCAATATGCAATGCGAAAGTAATTAAGTAAAAGCAATAAGAACACAATCACAAATACAAGAAAATTTAGAGTGGTTCGGAGCAACTGGCTCCTACGTCTACTACCCAAGCACCACTTGGGATTTCCACTATATCCCCTAACCGAAATACAGTCGGATTGTTTTACCAGGCTCACAATCCAAACCTATACCTTTGGTTTTACCAGGATCATCAAAGAAACCCTAACTCCCTTTGGTTTAAAACGGGATTACCAAAGAAAACCCTAACACTTGGTTTTATACCGGGATTACCAAGAACCCAACTTAGGTTTTATAAGGTTCACCTAAAAACCTTCAACCCTCTCTTAAGACACAGCCCCTTGCTATTCTTAGAGAGAAAACAAAGATAGATAAATAATAAACAAGCAACTACAACAAACCAAGTTTGTTTAAATGTCGCTGAAGTAGATCAAGATGAAGCCATGCTTTGAATACTCTTTAATGCTCTTCAAGCTACTTCTTTGCTTCTTCAATGAGTGGATTCAATGATGGAGTAGAGTTGATGAAGCTTTGAATCCTAACTTGAAAGCTCTTTGAGGTAGGTAGGTGAAAGACATGAAAGCTCTTCAATATCTCAAGATAATTCCATAATAAAGCTCTAATAATTATTTAATCCTTCAAAAATAATTCCTTTTATAGTTTTCCAAGAGATATGGCCGTTGTAGGGTCTAGGGATTCGTGAAAGAGCTGTTGGAGATGAATTGGAGTTCAAAAATCAACTTCAGCAACTAGCCGTTGGAGTGCAGAAAACGGCTCCACGAGTCGGCTCGAAGTCTCAGACAGCCCAAAATAAAATTCTGTAAGAGTCGGCTCTTTAGACTGGAGTCGGCTCTTGCTATTAGTCAATTCAAAATGATGAATACCTAGAGTCGACTCTTCAGGGGCAAAGTTGGCTCGAGTTCTCAGACCTTCAAAATTCATAACTCTGAACGAGTCGGCTCTTGGGGTAGGAGTCGGCTCTTGATGCTGAAACATAGAAACTTTCTCCGTGCTGTACCACAACAAGTCAGCTCTTGATCCAAGAGTTAGCTCTTGCAAATCTTTAATTAATGCTTCAAACTTCTCCAAAAACTCTTCAACATTAAATCAAATAGAAGCTAATCTACATACCTTTAATTTTATAATTTCCAGCCCATTTTATAAGATTACAAGATTGATAAAACTAGGATTTTTACAATTTCAAGTTCACAAAACTTTATACATAAATAAATTACCTTCCAATCAATTTGAAAACCATTTTAAACTAAAGATAACCAATTTTCTGCAAAACCTCTCAAGTAGTTTGAAAGAATTAGTATCAAATACATGCTCCAATATTTTGTGATCATCAAAATCATTCCAGGGGTCAACAATCTCCCCATTTTTGATGATGACAAAATACTATGCATGATTAAAATTTAAAAGCACTTTACAATTGTAGTATATTCAAATTTATTAAAAGATATTAGACATAATGTGTATCACACAGATTAAGTATCAAGGTATCAACACAGTATGTCACAATGTATCAAATGTATAACACTGAACACTATTAACACAAAGTATCATATATATCGATACACTGTATTATCTGTATCATATCAGCAATAGGTATCGAAATATAATGTATCAAGAGTATCATCTATACAATACGTATTGAAACTTATAAAATTACCAAATATTTGAAGTAAATTTCATGATAATATATAAGTAAAACTCTCCCTTACTATTTGTAATAGCATTCCTTCTAAGTTTCATCAAATTTTCATGAATCACATGAATCAACATTCATATTTTCATTTCAACATTCATATATCAACATTCATATTTTCATAATATAGCCTTTTCAAATTTTTATATAAATTTGTAAGTTGAACATTTATATTATAGCTTTTTCATGCACAATCTTCATTCTCCCCCTTTTTGTCATCAACAAAAGGTATAGAAGAGAATATTCATTTACAATAATTCAATCATAACAAAGATAGATATGTAGCATAAAAAAGGTAATATATAAATATATATATGAAAAGTCATTACATATGTGATACTTTACAGATGTGCCACGGCACGACAAAAAGTATCATAATATCAAAATATAACAAACATAGAGTCCTAAAAACATCAAGATAAAAGCCTAAGAAACATCAAAAAGATGGGCTAGGATCATCACTACCAGGTTCTTCCTCATCAGAGGAACCAATTTCTAAGATTCCTAGACTAGGCTTAAATTTAGGGAACCTAGGTCTAAGATCCCTAATTCTAGTCCTGGTAGGAGTGGTAGTCCTAGATACTTTAGTTTTAGCTTTGGCTTTTACTTTGGACTCTGAAGATATGATAATGGGAGTGGGTCTAATAGTCGGAGGATCAAAGGATAACGCCAAGGTGCTGGTGGTAGAAAGTATCTGTGTAGCTGGAGTCTATCCAACCTCAGATCATGGAATGTTGATGCGGGACTAATATGCATGCAATTCTTTTTGTATATTTTATATGTGGGGTAAGGTGATTAATTCCCAAATTTCAGATCAAAATTAGTTGTAGGAATTTTTGTATGAATTTTTGAAGCCAAGCATGCAGATTAGAACCTAGAAAAGTACTAAAGAAGGATCGCCGGGGCTGAGAAGCCTCGGTTAGGGCAAGTTCTCCTACAATATAAAGACTGGAGGTAGAGGGGGTGTACCTGACAAAGTCTGAAGTGCCCGGTGAAGATCGCAGTGAAAGGATCTCTCGTTTCTCGATGGATGCGGCCTGGAAAACCAAGCCAAAGACCCGCGGATACCCAGCTTTCTGCTTGGTGGTCCGATTGGGGCTTGGCTGGAGTCATTGGATTCGTAGGAACTCGGGGACCTGCAAACGACCTGTCAGGGGTTAGAAAACTCAGAGAAAATCAAGAAAACAAAGGAAAACAGCAAAGGAAAGAAAGTTTTGGAGGGGGCTGGAAGGATGGTTGGCGGCAGGAAGATGGTTGCAAACACCGGGAAGAAGAACTCTCAAACCCCTTTATGCACACAGCAGGGTAATCACACAAAGCAATTGAAGAACTCAAGGTTTATTTCATATCAAAATATCCCCTCATACAAGTGGCTAGGGTCCTTTAAATAGACCCTTAACCTTGGGCTCCAAGTAAGGGCACATAAGTCTTTACATAAGAATTATTTTCCCTCTCAAACCCTAGCTAGAAAATAAGGAAACATTAGGTAGAAAATGTCCCTAAAAATTCTCTTGACTTGGCCAACACTCCAAGGATGCCTAGGGGGCGTGTTGGGCTTCTAGGAGTAGCAAGAGGCCAGCCCAAAGGGGCTCGGGCGCATGGGTTTGGGCCTCTAGAAGCTGGGGTGGCCTGGTAGCCAGGTAGCAGAAATATTTCCTGGTATCTTGCTTCTTAGGGGCTTGGGCTTGGCGCCTGGGCTTGATTTCTTTGGGCTAGGATACAGATGGACCTCTAAAATCATGGATGCCTTGGTATATGAATATATTTTGGCATCTGGAAGGGAATCTAGGCATCTGGAGGGCATCTGTAAGGAATCAGGGTTTTCTGAATTTTTCTTCCTGGGGTCTTCAAATCTTCAAGCTAGGTTGGACTTGGGCTATACTTCCATGTTTTCAATCTGGTTGGACTTGGTCTTCACTTGTATGATGTGGTCTTGAGTCTTCAATATGGTTGAATAGGACTCAATAAAATTAGCTCGACATGAGCTGACTAACACTGGATTGAACTAGCTCAACATGAGCTGACTAGTACAGAACTGAAATTCAAAAGACTCAAATAACAACTAAAATGGACTCAGATGGACTAAGCCTTTATTACAGATGGACTCATAAATTATTGATCAATTCACAGAGGGTTGAAAAGCCTCTGTCTTATTCTGGTGCTTATTGGTGTCCCCATCAATTCTCCCGGGATGGGAGAAACTCGACCCTGTCAAGTGAAGATCAAGCTGGCTCACATATCTCTCGAGGAGGTCTGAGTTGAGGTGCTGCAAGTCCTCTCGAGAAATCCATAAATCGTCTGACTCTGGCCGGCCTTGCCATCGGACCAGGAAACGTTGATAACCGCAGCCCCAGGTCATAATGGCTTGATCATCGAGGATACGCTCGATCCGTTCTCCTCTCTCAGGCCAAATTTATTAGTGGACACTCTGGGTTATGGTCACTCATAATGGAAAGGTATAGGTTCAAAAGCCTCACTAGGTATCGCTGCCAGTTCCCTGTACTCAACCAGGTCTAATATTGAAGGTAGAACTAATGCCCAAATCCGAAGGCATGTCTAACACCTAGGCATTTGATCCAACCTTCTCTATCACTTTAAAAGGTCCGTCTCTGCAAGCATGAAGCTTCTTTTAGGCCTAAGCCTAACCAAGATAGAATCCACTACATCAAATTCTTTGATCTATCTTCGGAAATTAGCCAGTTTGTTTAAAATTAGTGTAGGTGGTGAACATGTTGGGCACATGCAGACTCCTAACAAATGATTCAAAGGACTCAAACCTATACCTAACAAACTCGACTAAAGAGATTTATTAGGTCTTAACTATCACTTGGGCATGGGGCCATGAGTCGTGGTTGATGGATGACATGTAGAAGAAAATTTGCTAGTAACTCTTAATAGGTGCCAGAGGGTCTGCCAAAAGTAGGTAGCAAATGGGATGGGCTCTATGGATCCTTGCAACCTAGCAACCTCAACAAAATGTAACCTAATAGTTCTAGACACATGAGAAGACTCAGGAAAGGGTAGGAAATAGGAAGTGGGTTCAGAATTAGTCTGGTAGGGTGGAGAAAAAGGTTCCGAGTTAGTTGGATAAAGTAAGATAAAAGAAGGGACGTCAGGGACTAATCCTAGACTAATGAGGCTAACCTTACGAGGTTGCGGTATATCTATAGGGTTTGCATAATGGAAGGATGGATTACTGATCTCAGGGAAGAGGTCCTTAATGGGAACTATAGGAGGAGGCTCATCCTGAGGGTACTGATTCAAAGAGATCGAGTCCTTAATAAATTTTTATGGTTCTTGTATTTTAGGACTAGACTCTATAATTTGGCTCTCCTCTATGGTTTCCTTAGGTAAGGCTCTAATAGCAATACCTAGGTTCTCTTCCTCTATTTGTTCTTCCACTATAGCTTTAGGTTGGATGTGGTCAAGGTCAACTACCTCTAGGTTGACTTCTACCTAGGTATCTATTGGGTCAGCTAATTCTAGGTCATCTAAAGGTGTCTCCTCTTCTCCCTCATACTCATCCACTAAGCTTGCATCAGCTTCATACACTTCTGCATTAATGTAAGCCTTGTGAATCTCATGAATGGTTAGAGAAGGTCGGCTAAGGAAAAATTGGCTAGGTCCTGGTTTCTGATTATGGGCACTATTCCTAGTAGGCTCAGGTTGACTAAAGGGTAGTGGCTCACTACTAGGTTCATATTTAGGGGTACTAATCCTATGGGATTCAAGTTGGTTAGGAGAAACCTGTCTAGTACTAGATTGATACTTAGGGGTTATGGGTTCTCTGGACTCATAGGACAAGGGTGCAGATCTATGGGTCATGGGATTATAGGATTTGGGGTCATAGGATTTTGGGTCAGCTCTATGGGTCATGGGATTATAGGATTTGGGGTCATAGAATTTTGGGTCAACTCTATGGTCAGGTTCTAAGGATGGATCATGGTATGGGGTCCTCCTAAGGTTGGGCTCCCTATATGGGTCAGGATATTGGGTTCTCCTAGGGTTGGACTCCCTATGTGGGTCAGAATATTGGGTTCTCCTAGGGTTGGACTCCCTATATGGGTCAGAATATTGGGTGTTGGGTCTACTAGGCTCATAGGGTGTGGGTGCATAGGATCTATGATCATGGGATCTAGAGTCATAGGATCTAGGTTCATAGGTTATGGATTCATAGGTTCTGGGTTCATAGGATTTGGAGTCATAAGATCTATAGGTTGTGGGTATACTAGGCTTGTAGGGAGAGGGTAAATAGGATCTATCTTCCTGGTCTATAAAATCCTGATTGGGTCTTCTAGGACTAACCTTAGGGATTGGGTCATGACGATGGGCTCTCCTAGGTTCAGCCTCAAGGTATGGATCAGGGTTTGGGGTCCTCCTAGGTTCAGTATCATAGTATGGGTCATGACGATGGGCTCTCCTAGGTTCAACCTCTCGGTAGGGATCAGGGTTTGGGATCCTCCTAGGTTGAGGATTGTAGTACGGGTCAGGATGAGGGACTCTTCTAGGTTCGACCTCATGGTATAGATCAGGATTTGGGGTCCTCCTAGGTTGAGAGGACTCAGGATCTGGATCAGACTGTGACCCATGGGTTCTTGCTATAGTCCCTACACGGCCTTCTAACTGGTCAAACCTGTTGGCAAGATGGTCAATTCTATTGTTGGTTTGGGTACTAGACTGAGTTAACTGGGCCATGGATTGGGTTAGTTGCTCAGTGAGTGCTTTTATTTGGGCTTGCAAATTTTCCATGGGTTCAGACATTTGTGAAGGAGGTGGGTGATATGAAACCCCTAATCTAGTGCTCATACAAGACTCGATCAGACCGACTATAGCTGACTAGACCCAGAGTCCAAACTAGATGCTCAATCAGGGTGGCAAACTAGTATATAGTAACCCTGTACTCAGCCAGGCAGGTGTAAGGGGAGTGTTAGGTCCCTGATTGCCAATCCTAGACACCAATCAGAGATTGGCCAGGTAGGCGGACCAGCACACAAGCACTTCGGGATTGAATCCCTGAACCACCATTCTAGACACTGAGCACAAGGCACACATAGGTTAACTTGACACGGTGATCTGATACTAGCCCGGACCCGACTAGTTGGTGTCCCTAGCCCACTAGGGCAAATTAAGTCTAGTTAATTTTAGGTTAAGGCTTGGGACCGAATGCAAGGGATGTGGTTTTGGGCTAAGGAGAGGTGATCAAATCCTCCCCCCATCTGACATAGCAAGAGTGCCCTTAAAGGTAGATTATGCAATGATGGCAGGCAGATGAGGATGCAAATTAGGGTTTAGACATTTTTGGTATTTTTGGAGAATATGTAATTTTTTATTTTTATTTTTTTGGTATTTTATTAAATAGAAGAAAACTTGCAAATTATGGCCTAATATGCAAGAAATATACTAAAATTAAAAGATATGCAAAAAATGCTAAACAAAACCCTAAAACTTCCAAACTTGTCTTGCTGAAAAAAAAACAGAGCCGAAAATTTGCAGGCTGTATTTCGGCTTGCAAAAAATTCACAGGTCATAATAAAATCTACAAAAATTCTTAAAATTATTGTGAATTATGATGAATCCAGAAAAATAAATTTTAGAATTTTTGAAGTTTTTATCAGAGAGAAATAATTTAATAACAGAGCATATACGGACTAAAAAATTGCAGAAAACAAGCCCTAATCTAAGCTCTGATACCAAATGATGCTGGACTAATATGCATGCAATTCTTTTTGTATATTTTATATGTGGGGTTAGGTGATTAATTCTCAAATTTCAGATCAAAATTAGTTGTAGAAAATTTTGTATGAATTTTTGAAGCCAAGCATGCAGATTAGAACCTAGAAAAGTACTAAAGAAGGATCGCCGGGGCTGAGAAGTCTCGGTTAGAGCAAGTTCTCCTACAATATAAAGACTGGAGGTAGAGGGGGTGTACCTGACAACGTCTGAAGTACCCGGTGAAGATCGCAGTGAAGGGATCGTTCGTTCCTCGATGGATGCGGCCTGGAAAATCGAGCCAAAGACCCGCGGATACCCGGCTTTCTGCTCGGTGGTCCGATTGAGGCTTGGCTGGAGTCATTGGATTTGTAGGAACTCAGGGACCTGCAAATGACCTGTCAGGGGTTAGAAAACTCAGAGGAAATCAAGAAAACAAAAGAAAACAGCAAAGGGAAGAAAGTTTTGGAGGGGGCTGGAAGGATGGTTGGCGGTAGGAAGATGGTTGCAAACACCGGGAAGAAGAACTCTCAAACCCCTTTATGCACACAGCAGGGTAATCACACAAAGCAATTAAAGAACTCAAGGTTTATTTCATATATCAAAAACCTTCCTTCATAAAAGAGGCTAGGGTCCCTTAAATGGACCCTTAACCTTGGGCTCCAAGTAAGGGCACATTAGTCTTTACATAAGAATCATTTTCCCTCTCAAACCCTAGCTAGAAAATAAGGAAATATTAAGTAGAAAAATCCCTAAAAATTCTCTTGACTTGGCCAACACTCCAAGGATGCCTAGGGGGGCGTGTTGGGCTTCTAAGAACAGCAAGAGGCCGGCCCAAAGGGGCTCGGGTGCATGGGTTTGGGCCTATGAAAGCTGGGGTGGCCTGGTAGCCATGTAGCAGGAATATTCCCTGGTATCTTGCTTCTTTAGGGATTGGGCTTGGCACCTGGGCTTGGCACATGGGCTTGATTTCTTTGGGCTAGGATGCAGATAGACCTCTAAAATCATGGATTCCTTGGTATATGAATATATTTTGGCATCTGGAAGAGAATCTGGACATCTGGAGGGCATCTGCAAGGAATCATGGTTTTCTGAATTTTCCTCCTGGGGTCTTCAAATCTTCAAGCTGGGTTGGACTTGGGCTATACTTCCATGTCTTCAATCTGGTTGGACTTAGTCTTCACTTGTATGATGTGGTCTTGAGTCTTCAATATGGTTGAATATGACTCAAAATAAAATTAGCTCAACATGAGCTGACTAACACTGGACTGAACTAGCTCAACATGAGCTGACTAGTACAGAACTGAAACTCAAAAGACTCAAATAACAACTAAAATGGACTCAGATAGGCTAAGCCCTTATTACAGATAGATTCATAAATTATTGATCAATTCACAGAGGGTTGAAAAGCCTCTGTCTTATTCTGGTGCCTCCGGTGTCCCAACCTAGAGCTAGTTGACCTTGACCACATCCAACCTAAAGCTATAGTGGAAGAACAATTAAAGGAAGAGAACTCTGATACCAGGATTTTACCTGAGAAAACACTAGAAAAGGATCTAATTGTAGAGCCTATTCCTAAATTCCATGAACAAGAAGACTTTATTGAGAATTTGGCTTACTTAACCCATTGCCCTCAGGATGAATCCCTTCCTACCATTCCTATTGAAGATCTCTTCCCAGAAATTGTTGACCCATCCTTCCATAGCATGGACCTTTTCTTGTCGATAGATATATCGCAACCCCGTAAGGTTAGCCTCATTAGTCTAGGATTAGTCCCTGAGATGCCTTCTTTTATCCTACTGTATCCAACTAACCCGGAACCTTTTTCTCTACCCTACCAAACTAATTCTGAACCCACTTCCTATTTTCTGCCCTTTCCAGACATCTCCAACATTTCTAGGATCATTAGATTGCATTTAGTTGAGATTAGCGTACTGCATGCATTCATTACGCATGTTAGGTTTGCATTATACTTCTGGCATACCCTTTGGCATTTGCTTGGAGTCCATTGTAAATACTCTTATGCACACCACACTAGGGTCAGACCTAGAGAGTCTATAGTCTCTTAGGTTTAGGCCCATAAAAGTCTAATAAATTTCCTTCGATAAGAATGCAAAGTCGAGTCTATTAGGTATTAGTTTGAGTCCTTTGCATCATTTTGTTAAGAGTCTGCATGTGCCCAGCATGTTCACCACCTACACTAATTTTAAACAAACTGGCTAATTCCCGAAGATGGATCAAAGAATTTGATGTAGTGGATTCTATCTTGGTTAGGCATAGGCCTAAAAGAAGCTTCATGCTCGCAGAGCCGAACCTTTTAAAGTGTTAAAGAAGGTTGGATCAAATGTCTAGGTGTTAGACATGCCTTCGGATTTGGGCATTAGTTCTACCTTCAATATTATAGACCTTGTTGAGTACAGGGAACCGGCAGCGATACCTAGTGAGGCTTTTGAACCTATTCCTTTTCATTGTGAGTGACCCTAACCCAGATTGTTCACTAATAAATTTGGCCTGAGAGAGGAGAACGGATCGAGCGTATCCTGGACGATCAAGCCATTATGACCCGGGGCCGCAGTTATCAACGTTTCCTGGTCCGATGGCAAGGCCGGCCAGAGTCGGACGATTCGTGGATTTCTCGAGAGGACTTGCAGCACCTCAACCTAGACCTCCTCGAGAGATATGTAAGCCAGCTTGATCTTCACTCGACAGGGTCAAGTTCCTCCCACCCCGGGAGAATTGGTGGGGACATCAAAGGCACCAGAATAAGATAGAGGCTTTTCAACCCTCTATGAATTGATCAATAATTTATGAATCCATCTGTAATAAGGGCTTAGCCTATCTGAGTCCATTTTAGTTGTTATTTGAGTCTTTTGAGTTTCAGTTCTGTACTAGTCAGCTCATGTTGAGCTAGTTCAGTCCAGTGTTAGTCAGCTCATATTGAGCTAATTTTATTTTGAGTCCTATTCAACCATATTGAAGACTCAAGACCATATCATACAAGTGAAGACCAAGTCCAACCAGATTGAAGACATGGAAGTATAGCCTAAGTCCAACCCAGCTTGAAGATTTGAAGACCCCAGGAGGAAAATTCAGAAAATCCTGATTCATTGCAGATGCCCTCCAGATGCCCAGATTCCCTTCCAGATGCTAAAATATATTAATATACCAAGGCATCCATGATTTTAGAGGTCCATCTGCATCCTAGCCCAAAGAAATCAAGCCCAGGTGCCAAGCCCAAGCCTTAAAGAAGCAAGAAACCAGGAAATATTCCTGCTACATGGCTACCAGGCCACCCCAGCTTCCAGAGGCCCAAATCCATGCACCCGAGCCCCTTTGGGCCGGTCTCTTGCTGCTCCTAGAAGCCCAACACGCCCCCCTAGGCATCCTTGGAGTGTTGGCCAAGTCAAGAGAATTTTTAGAGATTTTTCTACCTAATGTTTCCTTATTTTCTAGCTAGGGTTTGAGAGGAAAAATGATTCTTATGTAAAGACTAATGTGCCCTTACTTGGAGCCCAAGGTTAAGGGTCTATATAAGGGCCCCTAGCCTCTTGTATGAAGGGAGATTTTTGATATATGAAATAAACCTTGAGTTCTCCAATTGCTTTGTGTGATTACCCTGCTGTGTGCATAAAGGGGTTTGAGAGTTCTTCTTCCCGGTGTTTGCAACCATCTTCCTACCGCTAACCATCCTTCCAGCCCCCTCCAAAACTTTCTTCCCTTTGCTATTTTCCTTTGTTTTCTTGATTTCCTCTGAGTTTTCTAACCCCTGACAGGTCGTTTGCAGGTCCCCGAGTTCCTACGAATCCAACGACTCCAGCCAAGCCTCAATCGGACCACCGAGCAGAAAGCCGGGTATCCGCGGGTCTTTGACTCGGTTTTCCAGGCCGCATCCATCGAGGAACGAGAGATCCCTTCACTGCGATCTTCACCAGGCGCTTTAGACGTTGTCAGGTACACCCCTTCTACCTCCAGTCTTTATATTGTAGGAGAACTTGCCCTAACCGAGGCTTCTCAGTCCCGGCGATCCTTCTTTAGTACTTTTCTAGGTTCTAATATGCATGCTTGGCTTCAAAAATTTATATAAAATTTCTTGCAACTAATTTTGATCTAAAATTCATGAATTAATCACCTAACCCCACATATAAAATATACAAAAAGAATTGCATGAATATTAGTCCCCCATCATTAATTGGTGGGGACACCGAAGGCACCAAAATAAGACAGAGGCTTTTCAACCCTCTGTGAATTGATCAATAATTTATGAGTCCATCTGTAATAAAGTCTTAGCCCATCTGAGTCCATTTTAGTTGTTATTTGAGTCTTTTGAATTTCAGTTCTGTACTAGTCAGCTCATGTTGAGCTAGTTCAGTCCAGTGTTAGTCAGCTCATGTCGAGCTAATTTTATTGAGTCATATTCAACCATATTGAAGACTCAAGACCACATCATACAAGTGAAGACCAAGTCCAACCAGATTGAAGACATGAAAGTATAGCCCAAGTCCAACCCAGCTTGAAGATTTGAAGACCCCAGGAGGAAAAATTCAGAAAACCCTGATTCCTTACATATGCCCTCCAGATGCCTAGATTCCCTTCCAGATGCCAAAATATTTCATATACCAAGGCATCCATAATTTTAGAGGTCTATCTGCATCCTAGCCCAAAGAAATCAAGCCCAGGCGCCAAGCTCAAGCCCCTAAGAAGCAAGATACCAGGGAATATTCCTGCTACCTGGCTACCAGGCCACCCTAGCTTCCAGAGGCCCAAACCCATGCGCCCGAGCCCCTTTGGGCCGGCCTCCTGCTGCTCCTAGAAGCCTAACACGCCCCCTAGGCATCCTTGGAATGTTGGCCAAGTCAAGAGAATTTTTAGGGATTTTTTCTACCTAATGTTTCCTTATTTTCTAGCTAGGGTTTGAGAGGGAAAATGATTCTTATATAAAGACTTATGTGCCCTTACTTGGAGCCCAAGGTTAAGGTCTATTTAAAGGACCCCAGCCTCTTGTATGAGGGAAGATTTTGATATGAAATAAACCTTGAGTTCTTCAATTGCTTTGTGTGATTACCCTACTGTGTGCATAAAGGGGTTTGAGAGTTCTTCTTCCCGGTGTTTGCAATCATCTTCCTGCCGCCAACCATCCTTCCAGCCCCCTCCAAAATTTTCTTCTCTTTGCTGTTTTCCTTTGTTTTCTTGATTTTCTCTGAGTTTTCTAACCCCTGACAGGTTGTTTGCAGGTCCCCAAGTTCCTACGAATCCAACGACTCCAGCTAAGCCTCAATCGGACCATCGAGCAGAAAGTCGGGTATCCGCGGGTCTTTAGCTCGATTTTCCAGGCCGCATCCATCGAGGAACGAGAGATCCCTTCGCTGCGATCTTCACCGGGCACTTTAGACATTGTCAGGTACACCTCCTCTACCTCCAGTCTTTATATTGTATGAGAACTTGCCCAAACCGAGGCTTCTCAGCCCCGGCGATCATTCTTTAGTACTTTTTTAGGTTCTAATCTGCATGCTTGGCTTCAAAAATTCATACAAAATTCCCTACAACTAATTTTGATCCGAAATTCGGGAATTAATTACCTAACCCCACATATAAAATATAAAAAAAGAATTGCATGCATATTAGTCCCGCATCAAATGTCCATACCAGCATCGATCTCTGCAGGAGTATCAGTAGACTGTGCAGCCTCTCCCTGCTCACAATCAGTGCCAGTACCAGTGCAAGGTGCTGCTGTGGAAGTTGATGGTACATACTGGCTGGCTACAGTAAGCTGTCTCAGTATGGTCATAATATCGTGAAATTCCTGCTGCATCTAAGACTGTAGTAGAGTAATCCTGCTATCAATGTCAGATCTGAGACAAGATATCTCCTCTAAAACTCTCTGAAGTCTGTCATCTACATCAAGTCCAATAGCTGTGGATCTCCCGACTAGTAAATGAGGTATGGTAGGAGCTAGCTCTGATGGTCCAGCCTCATCAGCCTAAGCATCTGTCTCCTCATCAAGTCCCTGTGCTGCCTGAGTGTTGTCCTCTGAATCATCTGAGTGTGCTATCGGAACACTTGAAGTCTTCCGAATCCAATGACCGTCTACTTTAATAAATTCCATTATAGTAAGGGATTTCAGAGTATACCTGTCAGTGTGCAGCAGTAGTCGGCCATCCTCACCTGTCAGATCTACCAAGGCATCCTGAAATAGAAGTGTAAAGGCCATCCCATATAGTAGACAAGCCCGTGCCCTACGAGATGCCTCTCTCATCCGTGAAAGCATGATAAACGGTAAGTTGAGGGCCTCCCCCTCAATCAGACATCTCATAAAAACAAGGTCATGCTCGCTGACCCAATCAAATCGCCCTGTCCGGGGCAAGAAAATCCTACTGATAATGTTATGCAACTGCCTCATTTCCAATGAAAGCTGATTTGCACTTACATGCACAACACCCTTCACATTAGATATTTCTAGTATGAGTCTATGGGTCTTCTGCTTCTCTTTTAAAACCAAATAGCATTCACCTTCTTTTGGAATATTCAGGATACTTGAAAGTTTTAGCTCACTAACCTCATTGTGTTTTCCTTTTACAGTTCCTTCAATATGAAATGCACCTAGTGACATATTCTCAAAAAATTGTCGGACTAAATTAGGATATGTAGGTACATTCATCAGACAGAAATTCTTCCAGCCTTGTCTAACTAACCAATCCCCAATACGTAACTGTTCTTGTTCCAAGAAACTAAAATCAATGCACCTACCAGGAGTTACTTGACGATTTCCCATAAGAGTCACCTGCCTGGGTGCCCGAGGCTTTTGTTCTTGCTCCATGTGCTGCTCTTCTTCTAGATTGGAGGTGTCCAAGCACCTTTTGGTTCTCCTTTCTTTCACGACGGTCGTACCACCCGCCGGAGTTTCTTAGCTACGGTTTTACGGGGTGCCATTTAGCTAGGGTTAAGAGATTGGAGGGATTTGAGAGTGTTTTAGGAAGTTTTCCTAGGATGAAATGAGGAGTCGGCTAAGTGTAATAGAGCAAAACCTAAAAACATAGTGAAAACAAACCACTTAAACCCTATTTAAAAACGTTTGGCCTGACCTTCGAGTCGGCTCTTCGAACACCCTGATGACTCGAGTTGGCTCGAGCCAAAAAGCATTCTAAAAGTTGAAAAAGGTCAAAATCAGTTTTTATAGGTTTCTAGACATTAAAATAGGTTGTCCTATGCTCTAGAGAGAAATTTGAAATACCTAGATAATTTTTCCTTATTTTTCAAAAATTAGGTTAAAAAAAAATTTTCAGAATGGGTCACATAGCCCTAAGTTCCTTCTAATTTTCTCGAATCTATCTAGACTAAATGGTTTAGTAAAAATGTCAGCAAGTTGATCTTCAATAGGTACAAATTCTAGTTCAACAACATTATTTAAAACATGATCACATATAAAATGATGTCTAATTTCAATGTGCTTAGTTTGTGAGTGCTGAATTAGATTTTTGGATAAATTAATAGTACTAGTATTGTCACATTTGATAGGAATTTTAGATTGGACAACACCATAATCTTCTAGTTGTTGCTTGATCTACAACACTTGAGCACAACAGCTCCCAGCAGCCATATATTCTGCCTCAGCAGTAGATAGTGCTATAGAGTTCTGTTTGCGATAGTGCCATGAAATCAAGTTAACACCTAGAAATTGACAGGTGCCACTCGTGCTTTTTCTATCAATTTTACAGCATCCATAATCAGCATCAGAATAACTAATTAATTTCAAAGATGTGTGCTTAGAATACCATAAACCTACATTGCATGTGCCTTTTAGATATTTAATGATTCTCTTAACAGCTATGATGTGTGACTCTTTTGGATTAGATTGAAAATGTGCACACATACAAATACTAAATAATATATCAGGTCTACTAGCTGTTAAATAAAGTAATGAATCGATCATACCTCGGTACAGCTTTTGATCAACATTTGTGCCATTCTCATCTTTATCAAGTCTACATGCATGACTCATGGGTGTTCCATTTTCTTTGCTTGATTACATGTCAAACTTTTTGATAATCTTTTTAATGTATTTGACCTGGTTGATCAGGATACCTTCTTTAGTTTGTTTGATTTGAAGTCCAAGAAAGTAACTCAACTCACCCATCAAGCTCATTTCAAATTCTCCCTGCATTAGCTTAACAAAATCTTGACACAAGGATTCATCAGTAGATCCAAAAATAATATCATCAACATAGATTTGAATGACTAAAATATCATCATTTTTTCTTTGAATAAACAGTGTAGTATCAACACTACCTCTTACAAAATTATTTGTAATTAAAAACTTGCTTAATCTGTCATACCAGGCTCTAGGTGCCTGTTTCAGACCATACAAGCTTTATTTAATTTGAAAACATGATTTGAAAAAAGTGTGATCAATAAAACCTAGTGGTTGCTCAACAAAAATTTCTTCGGATAAAAAACCATTTAAAAATGCACTCTTTATGTCCATTTGAAATAATTTAAAGTTCATAAAGTATGCATAAGCTAATAGTAATCTAATGGCTTCTAATCTAGCTACTGGTACATAAGTCTTATCAAAATATATTCTCTCTTCTTGATTGTATCCTTGTACTACCGGTATAGTCTTATTTCTAATTACATTTTCATCTTCATCTAGTTTATTTCTATAAACCCACCTAGTACTTATAACAGGATAGTCATTAGGTTTTTCTACTATGGTCCAAATATTATTTCTCCTAAATTGGTTTAATTCATCATGCATTGCTAACATCCAATTAGGATTAGTTTCAGCTTCTTCTATAGTGTGTGGTTCTACATGAGAAACAAAATTAATTAAATCATGCATATCTCTATGTGCAGATCTAGTTTTAACACCTTGAGATGGATCCCCTATAATTAATTCTTTAGGATGTGATTGTACATATCTTCATTCATTGGGTATATCATCATGATTTTTGCTTACCTCTTCTTCATGTGGTTCACTTGATTGTTTGTCTTTAAGAGTTAAATCTTTCAGTCCATGTTCTAGAGTACCTGTATCATCATCAGCAAAATATTCTTTTCTAGAAGATGTAATGTCAGATTCATTGAAAACAACGTATATAGATTCTTCAACAGACAAAGTTCTTTTATTGAAAACACGATAGGCTTTACTATTTAAAGAAATCCAAGAAAATTGGTCTTATCAGATTTTGCATCGAATTTATCAAGATTATCTTTTTCATTATTAAGAACAAAATATTTGCATCCAAAAACATGAAAATACTTAATATTAGGTTTTCTATTATTCCAAAGTTCATAGGGAATTTTTCTGATAATAGGTCTAATCAAAACTCTATTCAAAATATAGCATGCGGTATTAACAGCTTCTGTCCAAAAGTATTTTGGAAGATTTCCTTCATAAAGCATTATTCTAGACATTTCTTCCAAAGTACGATTCTTTCTTTCTACAACCCCATTTTGCTATGGTATTCTAGGTGCAGAAAAATTATGATCAATACCGTGCTTTATGCAAAAATGATCAAAATATTGATTTTCAAATTCGGTGCTATGATCACTACGAATTGAAATAACAGATAAATTTTTCAAATGTGTAACTCTTTTATAAAACTTTTTGAATACATTGAAAGTTTCATCTTTATGTGCGATAAACAAAACCCATGTGTATCTTGAAAAGTCATCTACAATCACAAGGTCATATTTCATACCACCTAGGCTGGTAGTCCTAGTAGGTCCAAATAAGTCCATGTGAAGTAGCTCTAATGGTCTAGTAGTAAAAACGATGTTTTTAGATTTAAAACTTCCCCTTACTTATTTTCCTAACTGACAAGCATCGCATACATAATCAAAATTAACTTTAAATTTTGGCAAACCTTTGACTAAATCTTTTGAAATAAGTTTAGCTATAGTATCCATACTAGCATGATCAAGTCGCCTATGCCATAGTAAACTTGATTTCTTGCTCTTGTCATTCATTGCTACAAGACTTGTGTTGCTTGGCATAGCTAGATCATTAAGATCTACTACATAAATGTTACCAAGTCTGTGTCCAATAAATTTAGTACTAGAGTCAAGTGGATCAACTACTATACACATTGATGACTTGAAGAAAATATTAAAACCAATGTCACATAGCTGACTAATACTCAAAAGATTATACTTTAGCTTTTCTACAAGTAACACACTTTCAATAAATGTAGGAGTAATTTTAATTTTACCAATACCGATTATCCTTCCTTTTCGATTATCACCAAATGTTACCGTTCCACCATCTTTTTGTTCTAGGATGAAGAATTGATCAGCATCACCTGTCATGTGTCTTGAACAGCCGCTATCCAGATACCATCTTTTCTTTATATTTGTGGCTGTAAGACATCCCTACAAAACAATCATTTAATAAATTTAGGTATCCAAGCTTTCTTGGGTCCTTGCAAATTAGTGGAAGTGGTTCCTTTTGAAACCCAAACTTTCTTAATTTTTCTTTTGTCATTATGTTTTAAAAGACATTCAAATGATTTATGACCAAAGTTATTTCATACATAGCATACAATTTTTGACTTTGAATAATAAACATGAGATGATGCAAATTTAGGTCTAACTGGTTGTGAAGTAGTAAACTTAGGAGCATATGAAGTAGATGCAGAAAATTTGTTTGGAGTAGAACCTTTATAACCAATTCCAAAATTTTTTTTTTTTTTTTTGATCTTTCAAAATTAATTCAAGTTTGTTAGAACTGAGGGTTAATTTTTCAACCAAGGGCTTTAGCTTTTGAACTTCCTTCTTTAAATCATAGTTTTCATTTTCCAAACCTTTATTTTTCTCACAAAGCACTTTTTTTCAAATTGAGTAGTTTTAAGTCTTTCACAAATAAGGTTTAATTCTCTTTGCAAAATTTTATTTCTTTCATCAAATTCATTTTTGTCTTTTTCAAATGTATCACACTGATTTTTTAAAGTTTTCATTTTCAAACCAGCTTTCTTATATTCTACTAATAGTTCACAAAATGCATTATGCAATTCATCATAAATAAATTCTAAATTGGGTTCAGAAGTAGTTACCTCGTCTTCTAAGCCCATAAGACAGATTTGTGCAATCTTCATTATCTATTCATCCTCTTCAGTGGATGTAGATTCATCACTGTCATTCCAGGTTGCGAGCATTGCCTTCTTCTTCTTTTTGGTGAACATCTTTTTCTTTCCTTCCGGACAGTCAGGACGAATGTATCCCGGCTTCTTGTATCCATAGCATATTGGTACTTGATCTTTATCTTTATCCTTCTCTTTTTTTTGTTTCTTTCTCTTTCTTTCCTAAAATTTTCTTTTCTAAATTGCTTTCTCCATCTGTTTATTTTTCTTCTACCCATAAATCTCTTGAATTTTCTCATTACAAGGGCATTTTCATCATTTCCTAGATCATCATCATCTGATGAATCTTAATCTTCATTTTTATCTTCTTCTGTAGCTTTAAAAGTAATAGCTTTCTTTCTTTTAGTATCTTCCTCAGTCCTTTGTTGCATAGCCAATTCATGCATGATCAGTGATCCAAGCAGTTCATCTAATGGCAGAGTGTTTAGGTCCTTCACCTCTTGAATTGCTGTCACTTTGGCTTCCCACTTATCTGGTAAAGATCTCAAAACTTTTTGGACAAGATCAGCATTAGTATAAGTTCTACCAAGACTTTTGAGACCATTTACAATATTAGTAAAGCGAGTATACATAGCAAATATAGTCTTACTAGGATCCATCTTAAATAGCTTATAGTTATGCACAAGAAGATTGATTTTTGATGTTTTAACTTGTGATGTGCCTTCATGTGTAATTTCTAATTTATCCTAAATTTCTTTAGTAGAATTGCAAGTTGAGATTCTGTTAAACTCATTTGGATCCAAAGCACAATACAATAAGTTCATTGCTTTGGTATTAAGCTCAGCTAATTTCATATCATTTTCGTCCCAATCCTCTTCTGATTTGGGAACCTCTACATCATTAACTTTAATAGTGGGTGTGTGAGGTCCTTTCAGCATAATCTTCCATAAATGAAAATCTATGACTTGAATGTATATTTTCATTCTTGCCTTCCAATATGTGTAATTGGTTCTGGTGAAAAGTGGAGATCGATTTGTGGATTGACCTTCGGCCAATGAAGTACTCATGGGATGTGCCATATATCTTTACTCTAAGTAACTTTCAGAGACTCCGCTCTGATACCACTTGTTGCCCAGGTGGCTTTCCAAGAGGGGGGTGAATTGGGATTAAAAACTTTTCACAATAATGTGCACTTTCAAATTCTTTTAGTGTTGTAGTGCAATATACAATACGGAAGTAATTAAGTAAAAGCAATAAAGCAATAAGAACACAATCATAAACACAAGAAAATTTAGAGTGGTTCGGAGCAACCGGCTCCTACGTCCACTATCCAAGCACCACTTGAGATTTTCACTATATCTCCCAATCATAATACAGTTGGATTATTTTACCAGGCTCACAATCCAAACCTATACACTTTGGTTTTACCAGGATCACCAAAGAAACCCTAACTCCCTTTAGTTTTAAACAGGATTACCAAAGAAAATCCTAATACTTAGTTTTATATCGGGATTACCAAGAACCCAACTTAGATTTTATAAGGTTCACCTAAAAATCTTCAACCCTCTCTTAAGACACAGCCCCTTGCTGTTCTTAGAGAGAAAACAAAGATAGACAAATGATAAACAAGCAACTATAACAAACCAAGTTTGTTTAAATATTGTTGATGTAGATCAAGATGAAGCCAAGCTTTGAATACTCTTTAATGCTCTTCAAGCTGCTTCTTTGCTTCTTTAATGAGTGGATTCAATGATGGAGTAGAGTTGGTAAAGCTTTGAATCCTAACTTGAAAGCTCTTTGAGGTAGGTAGGTGAAAGACTTGAAAGCTCTTCAATATCTCAAGATAATTCTATAATAAAGTTATAATAATTGTTTAATCCTTCAAAAACAATCTCTTTTATAGTTTTTCAAGAGATATGGCCGTTGTAGGGCCTAGGAATTCGTGAAAGAGCTGTTGGAGATGAATTATAGTTCAAAGATCAACTTCAGCAACTAGCCGTTGGAGTACAGAAAATGGCTCCACGAGTCGGCTCGAGATCCACGAGTCGGCTCGAAGTCTCAGATAGCCCAAAATGAAATTCTGTAAGAGTCGGCTCTTCAGACTGGAGTCGGCTCTTGCTATCAGTTAATTCAAAATGATGAATACCTAGAGTCGGCTCTTCAGGGCAGAGTCAGCTCGAGTTCTCAGACTTTCAAAATTCATAACTCTGGATGAGTCGGCTCTTGAGGTACGAGTCGGCTCTTGATGCTGAAACACTGAAACTTTCTCCATGCCGTGCCACAGCGAGTCAGCTCTTGATCCAAGAGTCAGCTCTTACAAATCTTCAATTGATGCTTCAAGCTTCTCCAAAAACTCTTCAACATTGAATCAAATAGAAGCTAATCTACATACCTTTAATTTTACAATTTTCAGCCCATTTTACAATATTACAAGATTGATAAAACTAGGATTTTTACAATTTCAAGTTCACATAACTTTATACATAATTGAATTACCTTCCAATAAATTTAAAAACCATTTTAAACTAAAGGTAACCAATTTCCTGCAAAACCTCTCAAGTAGTTTGAAAGAATTAGTATCAAATATATGCTCCAATATTTTGTGATCATCAAAATCATTTCATGGATCAACAATCTCCCCATTTTTGATGATGACAAAACATTGGGCATGATTAAAATTTAAAAGCACTTTACAATTGCAGTATATTCAAATTTATCAAAAGATATTAGACATAATGTGTATCACACAGATTAAGTATCAAGGTCTTTCTTCCTAACCGCCCTCTGTACTCAGAGCTCTGTTAGAAAGGGCCAAAGGACTTGGTACCTCGAGGCAAGGCACCACAACAAGAACCTATACATGGGCAGTCAAATAAAAAAAAAGAAAAAAGAAAGGAAAGAAGAAAAGAGAAGGGAGAAGGAAGAGGGGTTGTTGAAGCAGTCAAGAATACAAAAGAGAACATATGAGAAATTCTATGAGCTTAGTTCAACGAAAAAATATTTCATCCAATGTTAAGAAAGGATTACACTACCCCAGGACCCCCGACAGGCCGAGCGGTCCAGAAAGAAGCAGAATACAAGAAGCAAAAAGAAAAGTTCCTATTCAGCTAGCTTCTTCCCGGGACAGTGCTGAGGCAGGGCGGCATCCTCTTGGACCTCCATCGACGGAGCTGCTTCAACAACGGCCATAGGCTCCTCCCCCGCTTTGGCCATGGCCTCAACTAGGTCCCTGCACAGAACAGCTGGAAAGGCGAGCACCTCCAGGTTTAGCTTCGGAAAGAGCTGTGCTGCCATGGACTGGCAAAACTCGTAGCCTTTGAGGAATAAGTTCGTGGCCGCCTCCTGGACCTCGTCAATGTATTCCGCTGATGCCTTGAAGTTTGGCACTGCCTCGGTGGCCTCCTTCTTTGCAACCACCATCAAGGCCATCACCCCCGCGGCCCTCTCTTCAGCGGTGGCATCCCGTGCCTGCGCTACCTCCAACTAAGCCCGGAGAGCCTGAGCCTATTCCACCACCTAGGCCACTTTGACCTTGAGCTCTTCTGTCCGGGCCACTTTGGCCTTGAGCTCTTCTGTCCGGGCCACTTCAGCCTTGAGCTCCTCGACCCGATGCTTAACCCAGTCCTTCTCCCGGGCCAGGGACATCTCGAGGTCCTTGATGTGCCTCTCAGCGCTCGCTGCCTCGGCCTTCAGTTCCCTATTTTTCTCCTCAGCTTCTTGGGCCCTATTAGTCTTCTCTCTAGCCTCGACCACCAGCGATGCCATCTCCTGCTCCTTCAATTTCTCCCTTTTGGCCCAGTGGAAGCAGTAATCATGGATGAGCAGAAGGTCCATCCCGAGCTGCACCAAAGAAAACGTCAACTATGAAAATGAAAAATGAAAAATGAGGAGGAAAAAGGCAAGGGACCATACTATGAAGAGATGAGGGAAGGTGCCGAGGATGGCATCCGGCAATGGCCTTCCTCTCCTTTCCTGCCGGTCACATGATTGGATGGCAAAGTCCATCATACGCTCGGTCAGGGATCAATCCTGGATCACCGAGGAGTTTGGCACCACCTCGATGGGTGCCCTTCCGGAGCTAATCTTCTTCCTCGCCGGGGGCACCGCCGTGCCCTCAGGGATGGTCGAAGATGTCTCCGAACCCCTGTTGGAGCTCGCCGCCATGCCGGACGGTGCCATCGATGGCGGCTCCCTCCTTTCCTCTCCTTCCACTTCCACCTCGATGACTTCAGGAGGTGGAGGCGCAGCAACGACGACAGCAGCGGGCCGAACTCGCACGTTCATACCGGACTCCCAGACCGGAGGCATAATCTATTGCCTTGGTAGTTCGGGGGCTGGTTCGGCCATCCTTCTCCCTGGACCGGCGGCTGCAACAGGCCCGGGCCTCGAGCTGGGCTCATTTCAGGCCCTCTTCGTGGGGACTCCCTAGGTCCCGCCGGTGCACTCCTCTTCTGGGAGGACTGGACGAGTTGCTCCATCGAGAACTTCATGCCTGCAAGAAGGAAAGAACCAAGATCAGCCTCGAGCTCGAAGAGACCTGCAGAAGAAGAAAGAAAGGTTTACGCCGAACTTACCCACTCCCGGATTGGGCTGGCCTTGGCTTTGAACAGGTTCTGCTCCGATAACAGAACCTCAAAGGAAGGGATTTAGTCGGCAACGAGTTGGTCGTAAATCTCTCGATCAGCTGCTTCGACCTTAGAGTTTCGATTCGGAGTCCGGTCCGAATCACCCTAGACCCAGTCGACCCCTGCAATGGAGGTGAAGAAGTACTTGCTCTTCCATCCTTTGATGGAAGAGGGGAGTTCAAATTTAATGCCCTTCGGGCGAGGAGAGATGAACCACCATCCATCCTCGGTTGGGTGGTGTTTCAGGGTGAAGAAGGCCCTGAATAGAGAAAAACGAGCTACAATCCCGTGAAAGTGGCAGAGGACAATGAAACAGAAGATGGTCCTAACCGCATTCGAAACTAGCTGAGCAGGGACGAGGCAGTAGTTGCTGAGCACAGAAAGAAAAAAATGATGAAAAGGAAAATGAAGACCCCTTGCGAGAGATTCCTTGTAGAGGGCAATCCGGCCCGAGACACTATAGGTGACCCATTCCCCTGGTCTTAGGACCGAGAGCCGGATAGAGTCCGGGATGCCGAAGGCTTCCTGGATTATCGAAAGGTCCTCCGTGGTCATCATCGAAGCGATGCCATCGGGACCAGTCGAACGAGAAGGGTCAGAGGGGATTTCAGAAATAGGGGAAGGAGGAAGATGAGCCTTAGGCTCCCCTATTACTATCCCGGTGGGGCGAAGGCTTCTGTGAACCTGAAGAGGAATTTCCTCCTCCTCATCGGAGGATGGAGTCCTCGATCAAGAAGACCCTGCCTCGTTGGGATTGCTCGAAGGATGGTGGCTACGACCTAAGGGGGCCATCCTAAGGAAGAACAAGGAAGGAAGGAAGAAGAATGAAGTATGGAGGGGCCCTAGGGATGAACTCTACCTAGCCAGAAAAGAGGAAGGACTGAGGAAGACGAACCTGGTGGCCTTGAAGGGAAAGGATAGTCGGGGGAGAGAAGAAGGAAGGCTCTGGTCCATTGGCAATCATGAAGAATTCGAAAGAAAACATGTTTTCAGAAAACTTCCCTTCTTTTTGAAATGGTCAGACATCAACCATACCCCCTCGGAACCGCCTCTGTCGGATTGGTGCCACGTGTCGAGGAGGAGCGATGCTTCGGTTCACCTGAAACCATTTCGAGTTCTATGTCGATCATTATGCTTCCTCGGATAAGCCGACGTGTCGTCCCCGCATTGGTCTCAAGGCCCATTATGCGAAGCACCGACGATCACGATATTAATGGCGCCCAATTTCCACCTTTCCATGTCAGCTTCGTATTTACTCCCTTCACCACGAGCGCCGTATGCCAACGGGACTTGGAAGTGGGGGACAAATGATGTGGCAAGATCGCTGACATGGAGTTCCTATCATATCCAGTCGGATGCCATATTGATAGAAGTTGCCACGTCAGACCCTCTCTTCGAGCCCGCTCTCTTCGAGTTCCTTTGCCAGGTGGGTCCCACGAGATCAAGCCAGCCTCGGTCGAAGTCGAGCTCCTTCTCCTTAGACCAAGCTCTCTTCAGGCGAGAGGTCCATCAGCCGGAAGCCATCCCCGCGGCCAAAGCCCACGGTGCTTCAGGGGATTTAGAAGCAGGATGAAGGGGACGGCGCCACCTCCCTTAAGTGGTGGTGCGCCTCCCAAGGACTACGAAGGGGTGCCCCCTAGGATGTCATAATTACTCCCGTTGCTACTTTCGCCAGATAGGAAAGGATGCCCTGGCCAAGGCACTGCACTTCCTAACCGACCATTTGCACCACCCGAAAGAGGAAATCACCCCGAAAGATTCAAATCAGGGGGGTGGCTGCTCCCTGATCGAGGCCCTGCCAAATTTTCTAAAGTAGAGCAATCAGATGGGAGGTTAGAGCCTGCGATATAACTCCCTATCATGGATGGGGAAGGCACCTGGGCACGGAGCGCTACCGAACATTGACTTTTCGATGCCTGCAGAGAGGGAAGAACCCGAGATAGGTCGTTGGAAGGGTCCATGACCTAAAAGAAGGTTCAAGAGATATTCGAACGAGGTAAGAAAACAAAGACAAGCAAACGAGAGAGCAAGCAAGGGGCAAAGCATTCTGAGGCCACCGGAGCACTCGTCGGACGAGTCTCAATGAATATAGCCGTCACCGCTGTGCTCTCCTCCACTGCTGCCACTCTCACTCCACTCTTTCTTTCTAATGCAAATTCTCCTCCTCCAAGCATGGAGTCCGACCAAAGAGGCCCATAGGGGAGGATCCGTTCTCCTAGATCGCTACTGACTTGATCGTCAAAGTGCCCCCGTTGGGATCCCTGGCCCGGGTCTCCTCTTTTTTGCAAGTCTGGGCGCGCGAGCTGGTTTCTGGGCGACGAGGTCGGCATCCAAGTTCATCCCCAAGCTATAGGCCACGGCGGTGTAGGCGGCAACATCAAGTATATATACCGTGGAACATATATTGAAGACATTGAAGGACTCAAATATTAAATTTGGATAAGTTTCGGCACTGGTCAAGTCAAGTATCGACACTTCCAAGTATCGACACTTGAAGTGTCAACTCACAGAAGGCTTGGACTGATACGTAGAGAAAATTTCAACCGGCATGCTAAAGTATCGACTCATGATCAGCCAAGTATCGACTCATGAATAGTGAAGTGTCGACTCAAGGCCTGAGACCAAACAGAAGACAGAACGAGCAGATTTCAGAAGTTTGGTCAAGTGTCGACTCACTGTTCCAAGTGTCGACTCAAAGTATCGACTCATCAGATGAAGTGTCGGCTCACCAATGCAGAGCAGAAAATTTTAGAAGACATTTTTGGTCAAGTGTCGACTCACTGTTCCAAGTGTCGACTCAAGGTGTTGACTCATGAAGGTCAAGTACGACACTTACTGTAACGGCTAGTTTTTTTTAAGCACAGAACATTTCCAGATCGTGTCTAACAGCCATATTTTATTCTCCAACGGTCATCAACGATTATTTGAGGATTGGAGAGGTAAATAAACTACACAAATCAAATGGGGGAGTAATCCTTTGGTAACATTATTGAATATCCTTCAAGGATTCAAGAGTTGAGTGGTTCAAGCCTTCAAGCTTCTAAAGATAAGAGAGTGCATCCAAGTTCACATCATCAAGCTGCAATCAAAGGCTTCAACAACTTAAAGACAAGATCTTCATCAACATTCAAAGAGCTTCAAAGAGATATTTGCTTTTATTAGAAAGCGTTATTGTATTATTTATTTTCATTCTTACATTGTTGTATCAAGATTTTTGGTGAGCCTTAGAAAACCAAGAGGTTGTTGGTTAGCCTTTGTGTAAAACCAACATAAGTTGTTGGCAATCCTGTAAAACCAACATAGATTGTTGGTGAGCCCACAAAACCAACAAGGTTTTTGGTTAGCCATGTAAACCAAGAGGTTGTTGGTTAGCCTAAGTTAGAAAACCAACAAGGGTTTTGATTTATGAGCCCAGTAAAACAAGTTGGGTTTGATTAGTGAGCCCAGAAAACTAATCGACTGTAATCTTGGTGATTATAGTGAATTTCCAAGAAAAACTTGGGGAGTGGATCTAGGTGCCTTGGAGTGCACCAAACCACTATAAATTTGTTGTGTTTGTGTGATTGTTTTCTTTGTGCATTTACTTTATTAATTCCACTGCACATTATTTTGAAGCACACAAATACTTTAGTAAAACACAAGCACTTCATTACAATTAGCACATACTTGTTTAGTTTATCATAAATCATTGCAAATAATTTTATAAAACCCAATTCATCCCCTTCTTAGGTTGCATTATCGCTGGGTAACAGACTCGAGCTGGGGATCCTAGTAGGGGCACTCCAATGGTCAAGTCAGTAAGACGATCAAGGAGAACAGATCCTCGATCATGGTGGCTGGATCGCCACCATGAGGAGGGAAAGATAGAAGGAGAAAGTGAAGAGAATCGAGGAGGTTGAGAGTTGTTCCCTGTTTTTGGTCCAATGCTTTCTTTTCCTCTCTCTTGGTTCGCTCCCTCCATCATGGAGGTCCTACTTGATGTTATATAAGAATTGATCATTCCCGTTCAAGCCCGGAGCTTCGACCAGTAGCCCCCTCCCCCTTGTCCCCTCCTGGGAGGGGCATAAGTGTCTTGTCTGAATTTCTGACAGACTAGTTCTCGGAAGAAGGTCCTCTTGCAGGGGGCGCAGATGGCATGCCGCAGGGTCGTCCCCTTAATAGGATGATCCCCTATGATAAGTGTGGGTAGCATGCCACAGGGTCTCGCGCCGTAGCCAAGTACTTCCGCTTTCAAGGGTACAGATGGTGTGCTACAGGGTCTGTGACCTTGATAGAGCACTCTTCTTATGGAAGGTGCAGGCGGCATGCCACGGGACCTGCACCCCCGATGGAGCACGGACCTGACAGAAGATACAGGCGATGTGCTACAGGACCTGGAGTCCCGGTGGGGCACACGTCATATAGAAGGTGTGGACGGCTGGCCCGTCAGAGACGGTGGCATCGTGCCTTTCTGTGTCGCAATCTAGGTCTCCATTGCCTTTGTCCTCCGGGAACTAAACTTCACTTCCTACTGTCTTCCTAGCCATGACCGGGGGAGCACCTCTCCTACCTCTGGGGACCATTGGATGGGAGCTCGATCTTGGACAAGAGCTCGACCTTAGTTGGGAGCTCGACTTTGAATGGGCCAGGTGGCACTTCCCGCCACCTCACTGCCCAACTGTATCCATCATGGGCGCCATGTCAGTGACTTGTCACATCAGGAAGATCTCTCAGATTGCGCTATATGAATTTTTAATTAAGATCGCACCTCTATTGATGAAGTTGATACTATGAAAAGAAATAGAAAGAGAAAAGGCATACAATATAATTTAATTGGGCATGCAGGAATTCATTATAAGAGAAAAAAATTACTTATAAGGGAAGAACTCGTACTCTCAACTCTATACAATAATCTCTCAACAAAAAATCCCTTAATCCCTCATAGAGCTCTCAACTCCTAAGGAGACCTTTTAGCCCCTATAAGCTTTCCTTCGACTCTCTTGACTTTCTTTGCTACTACCACATAATGTCTTCTGACCTTTTGCCCTCTTTATATATGCCAAAAACATAGTTCAGGATTGAAGGACTCCGAATTGGACTAAAACCAATCCTAAATTGGCCCAAAAATAGTTGAACCAGTCAGTGAACCGTGCGTGAACCATACTTGGACCGCTGCAGACCGTGCTAACCTTCTCCTGCATGAACTAGTGTATGAACCACACTTATCGCCGCGTGCCATGTGTGCGTCCACATGCATCTGCATGCTTGGACCACCGTGCGCTGCGCGAAATGCATGGAAAATGTGCATAGACTATGTGGTATGCTGCGCGCTGCGAGCCATGTGCTTGTAGGCTGCATGCTTAGGCTGGGCTTGGCCTGCTACTATCGGGCCTAGTCTACTCCTGGGCTTGTGCTTGATCTTTTTTTGAATTTTTTGATACCTGAATTTTGCATTTTGAATCGAATTAAGGCATGTTCTCGACAAGACTATCTTTAGTTGGATCTCCAAATCTATACTCACTATTTGTTTGATGCTTTACTTATTCATATCTACTTGCCTGCCATTGTAAAGACATGGTTAGTTGCTATATCTTCTCCTTAAATAGAATAAATGCATATCTGATTACGAGAAACATTATGCCAAAACCTTTACAAATAGACCCATGGCCCATACTTTCCTCTACCGCAATGCCCGATTCAATGCCAGCTTCCGGTGCCACACACTAACTAGCCTAATAATAGCCCCAACTAGACCAAGTGCTCTCTCATCAATCGCTATAACAATGGACAAGTGGAACAAAAATCATATATCTTATGGGATGGACTTTATTATTTGCTATATTTTACTTTTCATCAATTTTAAAGAATAAATATAAAAATTAAATATTTTTCTACGAATGGAGTTATAGTCCTGTAATTATGACATTCTCTTTCTTTTTTGTTTTCAATTAATATTTTTTGCCGATGCATAGTATGTATTAGTAAACCATCTAGTATGTATCATTTGATCATGTATTATATATTGATGAGCATTATATTCTGCAAACTATGTATCAATTAGCTAAAAATATGTGTTAGAATGTTAAATAAATATTTTACTCAACTAGTCATATACAATATGTATCAATAAACTATCAAGTTTGTACCAATTAGCCACATATTGTATATTGGTGAATACTATATTAAAAAAATTATGTATTAATTTAACTGTAGGTATGCATTGGATTGCTACTAGGTATCAAAAAAGCTTACAATATATATTGGTAAGCTATTAAGTATATATCAATTCGCCATATACTGTGTATTAGTAAATACTATATTCAAAAAATTATATATTAATTTATCTATAGGTATATATTGAATCGCTACTAAATATGTACCTAAAAAATTTACAATATGTATCGGTAAGCCATTAAATATGTATTAATTGGTCATATACTACATATTGGTGAACACTATATTCGAAAAATTATGTATTAATTTATTTATAGGTATGTTTGGATCATTACTAGGTATGTATTAAAAAGCTTATAATATGTATCAGTAAGCCATCAAATGTCTATCAATTAGCTATATACTATATATTGGTAAATACTATATTTAAAAAATTATATATTAATTTATCTGTAGATATGTATTAGATCACTACTAGATATGTATTAAAAAAATTTACAGTATATATCGATAAGCCATCAAGTATATATCAATTGATCATATATTGTGTATCGGTGAATACTATATGGCTAGTTGATACACACCTAGCAAAATATTCATCTAATATCTTAATACATACTTTTAAATAAATCAATACATAATTTGTAGAATATAGCGCTCATCAATATATAGTACATGATCAAATGATGCACACTCGAAAGCTTACTGATACATATTATGTATCGATAAAAAATATATACTGAAAATGAGGAAGAAATAGAATGCCATAATTATAAAACTATAACTCTATTAGCAGAAAAGTTATTTGATTTTTATACTTACTCTTTAAAACTAGTGAAAAGAAAAATATGGCAAACAATAAAGCCCACCTAATATGATATTCTATAATGCCTGCCTTATATGATTTTTGTTGGGACAAGTGGCCTTCATCTCAGGAATCTCAGGGACATGTTAAAAAAATGTCCATTCAGGAATCACTCACTAAATTTTTCCTTAACATATCTAGTGCCTGGTGGTCCTCTTAGGAATCTAGATAAAATTATAAGTTTTATAGCCTAAAAGTTTGATAGGGATCTTTATCTAAGTTTTCAATTGGAATATAAAGCCGGCGGTCGGTTGACGTATTTATATTGAACTTGTAAATTTGGAATTTTTGAATAACTCCATTTTGGATAGGGATCTGTAGATAATTATCCTATAAGCATTGAGATATTTACATGAAAGTTGCAAATTAGGAACTTTTAAATAATTTTGGGTTTATACAGGAACTTGTAGATAATTTTTCCATTTGATGTAAAATCCTTAGAGGCTGGGATATTATTTGAAAGAAATAAATTAGGAATTTTAAATAATTTAAGGCTTATACGGGGATCTGAATACGTTTTTGCCACAGCAGGTGCCGTATCCATGTTAAAATGTAATTGAGGAACTTTTAAATGGTTTTAGGTTCAAATAGGAATCTGCTGATCATCTTACAGAAGTCAAAGCTTCCAGGCCTTCCTCCTCCTCCCTCTCTATCTCTCGCCCCCTCCCCCTCCAGTTGTTATTCATTTTGGAAAGAAGACTAGGGTTCTTTGTACATTGCTCATGTATTATACTTAAACATTTAAGTCATGTATCTGAACTATATGCTGCATAAGGATTTTAAGAAGCATTGTTCAGACTTTAATGCTGAACCATTTTCAAGTTTCACAGTGATGTGTATATGTGTAAATGTACAAAATATCTTACCCAAAAAAAAAAAAGTACAAAATATGTGTGTGTATCAACATCATTTTCTGATGGGCTGAATGGCAATTTATCTTCCTGGAGGATTGTTGTTTTTGTTAAATGTAAAACCATGCGAAGGTGAGACAAGTTTACAATTGGTACAGTTATTATTCACCAACCCAATTAATTCATATGGTTATTTTTATGCTTGAACTCTTTGTTTCATTTAGCTTAAACTTAGAATTTTACTTTGCCTAAGAAAAAGTTGATGTGGTTAATGACAAAAAGTTAAAGTGGTCAATATATAACATTGCTTTCTAGTGCCAGTACCTATTGAATGCATGGATTGAATTTTTTTTTTCTGTTAAAAAAGGCATAGAATGCATTCTCTGGATCTTGCTGCCTTATGCCTAATTACAGTATCTGTTGGCTTGAGCATTAACGGGCGCCTACTGAAACAATAGGAAGGGAGAAGCCCATTAGTAAAGATACTTCACCATCAGAAATTTCTAATTAGTATGTATTTGATGTGACTGATCTGACTTTGCAATGTTGAGGTACAAGGCTTGATGACAACAATGGTTAGAAATGCAGATCAAAAAATATTGATGACAAAATATTGGAGTTCTAAAATGCTTGCAATACTATCTAATAAAGTTTCAAGCATTTGGTTCTTTGACAAATATCATTGCGAACAAATCTTTTATGCAAGAGGGATGCAGCGAGCTATGTTTGAAGCATTATCTACTAATGACCTGTGATTTAGGTGATTTCATGTGTCTAATGAATTTTCAACTATTTGGCTTGTGTAATGTCTATATTCATGTCCCCTGTAGATGCTTAAAGCAGTATCTTGTCACGTAGAATGAAACTATGTAGCCGACTATGTTCTTTTTGAACCAATTTAAAGTTGTACCCGTCTAACTTATCCCTCTCCCTGCCTCAAGTTGCATATTTGATCTAAAATCGATTACATTTACATGAAAGCAGATGAAAATATGCAATAAGTGATGCACTACTTGATTCAATCCGTTTCTGCAAAAGTCTAAATTCTTCTCTCTTTAATAATGCTTTTCGTATTTGCCTTGTAATTTGATTTAATCCATCATAATTTCTGTCTTTCTTTCTTTCTTTTTTTAAATAATGATGAAGTGGCATAATAACCAAGCTAACATATTGTTAATAATTTTACTATGAATTTGATTTCACATTCTAGAAGAACTATCATCACGTACCTTCAGTTATATATTTATGGTTCCGAGTAAGATGGATCTAAGCAGCTATTTTCTACTAATGTGTGTTGGGCATTGACATTCCATTATGGTTAAGAGACTGGAGAATAAGTACTTCTTAATGTAGGTTAAAGACCTCACGTTTGTTGACTTGCAGGAAAGTTTTAATTATGTTTAGAGACATCTCTTTTGCAGCAGAGAAGGAAAAGACTTTTGAGTTGTTGTCTGGCATTCCTCAAACTAAAATGGCACAAACCCCTCCATCCCAAAATCCAGACTTGTCCAAAGAAGTCAATATATCAACAGGATCAACAAGTTTCGATTCATCTATTTCCTGGGGAGCTGCAAGTAGAAAGTTATATAAGTTGCTGCATGTGAATCATATTGAATTGAACTGCATGCATCGACGCATCGCATTTAATAACAACATATTGGTCCAGGTTCGTGCCTTTTTCTCTACATAGAGCATTGTACTTGAACCAGTTTCAGAAAAAAATAATTCTAGATAGAAAGACAACATAAACTTGAGTTCCTAACATCAACCATGGATTCTGGAGAAGTACCAATACCTGCTACTTCTGTAACAGCTTCTAACTATGCTTCCTTGTCTTGCTTGAATCTGAAATAAAATATCCAGGATATTAGGCTACGAAAGCTTTACAAACCATCAGTTTCAAGTGGTGTATTTTGATTTATATTTAGAAGCTCCATGGATGCAAGACTAACATCATGGAACAAAAAATGATGCTTTTTATCATTAGTTAATGCACAATTTAGCATGGATGAACCCATTCTTGTAATGTACTCTTCTCTATGTGCGGTTTTTTGAAGATCTGATAAGGGAGATGGGAGCTTTGAATCCATGGCAAACATTAATAGATGCAATGTTCACCATTCCCTACCAGAGTGAACAAAACTTTTGATAATGCTAGCAACAGCAGAGACCAACCATTATGAACTAGGACTTCAAATAAATGGTTCATTTTACAATAATGTTAAGGAATCTCAAAGCATTTGACTGGAAATGTGAAACAAAGCATTTTTATAAATTTATTTTATGATTTAGTATTTTAAAGTTGCATTTTACTTGTCTAAAATAGCTAATGAAATGAGATTTTATATCATTTTCTATATTCTAGGAGCTAAAAAGCGACTATATCCACATGCATAATTATTATTTGCGAGCAGGTTTAATATGTAAAGAAGGGAAAAATCATATTACCTCACATAATGAAGTCAACATCACAAAATAAATTTATCATGCAGAATCCTGATATCATGACACTTCTGCCATAGTGGGATTGACAATCTTTGGGTTTCATTCCAGAGCAAAACAACAACAAAAGCATGTTAATGGTAGAAGTAAACCAATCTACATTCTTTCAGTATTACTAATCTTTCTTGATCCTAATCATTATAAAAATAAAATTACTCATATTCAAATAACTGAACAATGTTTTTTTCCAGGACGAAAGATTTGATTGTTTAGAGGACGCAGAGAATGATTATCTTCCATAGATTGTATGGGACAAGTTGGACAAGTATGGAGCCAACAAAAGATACGAATTAAAGATATTCCATATGAAGGAACAATAACAGTGAAACTAAATAACCATATTGAAGTACAAATATTACATAATTATGCTACATATCAAACCATTCAGATTTGTAATAATTTACCATGTGACTCCATCTGTCCTTGCAACATGATTCAGCAAAAAATTGGACAAGCATTTAGTATCAGATTTTTAAAGAATCAATATTCTTATCTATTCTTATGAGATGGCCTAGATCCAGTGACATTAGCAAGTTCTGTCTCAAGTTCTTTTTTCTTCAAACAATAAAGGGACAATAAATTATTTCATATATGCAATATGACATGAAATAAACAAATTGATGATTTCCTCACCATGGTATCCTGTATATTCTCAAAAATAATAGATTTTTTAGGATCCTTCCCAAACCAGCAACAAATTCGAGGTTCAGGAAGCATTTTCAATATCTTCTTTGGGTGAACCACCTTTGCCCCAAATTCACTTAATATAGAAAGAACATCAGAAGAACAAAATCCCTTATTTCAATCACTAAATCATGGCGATGGGGGTTGGAGGGCCTACAGAAACATCCATCAGTAAAAAATGCAGACCCGAGAGCTCAAAACATGACATCAATAGCTGGCACAAGAGCTTTTGCAACTTTTTTTTTTAATTTTATTTTTATAGCTTTAAAGATCCATTACATCCTTAAATCACAAAGAGGTCCAGAAAACTCTTTTAGTTAAAAAATAAATTTAAAAAAAAAATCTGTACAAATTATCAAGGAAGAAAATTAGCTTATTTGGAAAAAGTAAAAAAGAGCAACCCATTATTCAATATCTTAATTCTTATTAATAGACTTGAGAAAAAAGGCATTGAAGATGTATATTTTTGCCCAATTGATCAATGACTTTTTATATTATATATTATTTTGTAAAGCTACAGGCAATCTAGGGAAACTGAACAATGGGGGGCATTGGCAAGCAGCTCAAAATATTCTACAACATGGTGATGTAACATATACTTTATATGCAATGATAACAAGGATGAAGATGACTTAACGAAGAGATGAAAAAGAAAGCACCGTCCGGCAAGTATGGTAAAAGGTAAAGACCCTCTGCATACAATCTTATCTTACATTTTTTTTTTGGATAGGAAATGTGCTTTTCATTATCATGAAAACCAACATGATTGAAAGATGGAAAAGGACTGGAAAAATATAGGGTACATCCCATCGTTAGCAATTCTAGTTACTTCAACAATATTAGAGAGGGTAGGCCTCAAGGTGAGCTACCATCAAAGTTTAAATATCTGTTTAAGAATTGGTTCAGATATATGTTGATTAGATGAATTGTAATAAACAATCATTATTAATATATTTTATTTCACTTGAAATATTCAATAGATCATTAGAAATAATAAGTCTTAGATAAATAGTTTTTTGCAGATACGGTTTCATAATTAGTAAAATACTCATGTACCTGTTAGCTTTAAATGTTGTTATATTGTTAATTATTACAAACATAATCGGCTCTTCTCTTAGTTGAGATTTTTATTGTTTTGAAGAGGTCATGTGTTTTTTTTTTTTGGTGGGGGGGGGGGGGGGGCTATAAGCATAACTTTCTTGTAGGTATACACACTCCCATAACTGTACCTCGTGTTAAGGGAAAATTCAGCTGAGTATTAAGTCTATACTAGTTCAAAAGTTCAGCTGCAACTAATATTTGAAATAATCTGTGAGATATTGCTTGCCTCAAGAAACATCAAGAATCAGGGAGGGAGGAAAGAGCGTGGATACTGGGTACATCGTTCATCCTTTAGAGCTGCAGGATATATGCTTAGGCAAGCTATGGAAAACCAACATAGCCACTAGAATAACTCAGGGTCCAACCAACCACCTGATGTTGATGTCTCTGAAGCTATGCGCTTAGCTCTTTTGAAAGACATGGTGGATTTAGTCAAGAAAACACTGTAATATACAATACAACAACAAGAATACTGGTGTGCTATCTGCTTCTGACTGTGCACAAGGTAGTGCAGGAAGCATTGCCTTCAAACAGTAAAAGCACACCTATTAACAGAAGGTTAGGTCAAATTATGTTGGTTCAATCCAGATCTCATGAGATACAGCCATAAACGAAGAACCATTCCTTGAAGTTTACTGGAAACTGGCCCCTTATCGGATTCACAAAACAACACTGGATAATCACCCTTTTAATGAACAATGCATTCTCACATCAAGGATTCCACAATTCTATAAGAAGCTCCTTCAGATGAGTGGCTAATCAGTCCCAGTGCCTGCTAACCTGACATAAAAGGCATCTCAGCCACCAAGTGATGTGAATAAACAACAACCTAATATATGCAGGAAACCCAATCCACCCCTAGTGCTTGTAGACTAACTATACCACAGAATTTGCAGAACAATAAACCCAGAGCTTCTTTTGTGTATCATGCCTTCAATTACAAAAAGTTGCATAAGACTGCAGCCTCTAGCACATGCTTTGCTCATCGCTAATGGTCAAACAGAATACATGGAAAACTCCTGAAGCCCTATCACTTTCCTAGTATCATATTTCTCTACCATTATCATGACCGAATGGCATTATCCCATATATTCGGATCTGGGAGTATCATTCTTCTCTCTCTGTTATATATTCAGCTCTTGATGGCTTTCAACATCGACCAGAAAGAACATGGGAGCGGAGCAAACATAGCTAAGAATGGACCATGTATTGCATCAATTCAGATCAGCAATATTCAAAAGCACGATACAAACTTCAAGCTAACATGCAATAACCCGTAAAACAACATAGCAATCTCTATCTGAAAGAACGCTTACCTAACAATTATTAAAAAAATCATAAACAAAAGCAATGAACACAATATATATATATATATACTTCTTACCAAGAAAATGTCAGCCGCCTCCAACTCCACCCAGAACAGATATGCAGCCTGAGATTTCTCGACAGAGTTGGGTCGACAAGTTGAGCACTTCGCAACGATCGCATCAGATACTTGCTTTGCTTATCTGCACCTAAGTAATCATACGATAAGCGAATATATTAGAAAACAGAGTATATTCAGCTAAATAGGATAAAAAATTGTGCCTTCCAGCATCAGCATCATCTGCTCGCAGAAAAGCAGTTAGGGCATCGAGAGCACCTTCTCCTGTACAGGAGCATTCGAATCCGCCAAAAGAGGCCCTGATCAACAAAAACAAATAACAAAGAAGAACCAAAATGGCAATTGTTTTAGAAAAAAACTGAGTGGCATCGACAGCCAATCAAGAACCGTATCGAGAAAGAAGCTTCAAAATACAGCAAAAATACATAATAATTACGTGATAAAGAATCCAAAACCCCAAATTTCCTTGTCATCGCCGATTCATCCATCTATCACGCAAGCCATGCACACTGGCGGATCAAAAAACCGAATGCCATCGATCTTGGAGTGAATGAAAGAAGAAAAGAAAAACGAATCGAGGAAGAGGATTTACCGATTTCAAGGGGATCCCGGGTGTTATGGCAACTGCTTACTCGCCTCAAGGATGAACCGGACCAACGACCGAGGAGGAGATGGCCGACTGGACCACCGACGAGACGGCCACTGACTGATGATGCACCGAATAACCAAGTAGAAGATGATTAAGACGGACCGACTAAGTACAACATCCCAATCCGAGAAGCTACGAACGACCGGTTCCGGCCAACAGGTGTCAATGTGTATTTAATATCGATAATTATATATTTTTATTAAGAACTTTAAATAATATTAATTTTTTTTTATAAAACAGTACGTGAAGGACAAGATATGGTAATTCTATTAAAAAATATTATAAAATCAAAAAAAAATTTAATTATTTAAAAAATATTAAAAAATTATAATGATAAAAATATTTTATAATTTTATAGCATTATATAAAAAAGATTATGATATTTTGTCCGTAAACTTGATCACGAAATATCATAATATATATATATATATATATATATATATATTTATAATTTAAGATTTTTAATTTAAAAATAAAATATAGATATTAAATATATTTTTAAATTATAAAAAAATATTTTTTTTTTATGATATCATGTGGACAAGTTATGAACAAGATGTCATAACCTTATTTAAAATATACAACAAGATTAAAAAAAAATTTTATCATTCAAAATTTTTAACAAAAAAAAATTATAAACATTAAATGTATAATAAAAAATGAGATTTGTATAACCTAATTAATATATTTTGTCTCCATCGACAATAGTGCACAAAAAAGTTTTCGTAACCTTTTATCATCCAAGAATGAGTATGTTAACTCTATATCATCAAGGTACCAGCTGATCAGAATAAAAAAAAAAGATTCTAGTCACTTACTCATCCATTTATCGTGAATTTTAAAAAATAATTTTTAAATTTAAAAATAAGAAGGATTTGTTGGCAACACAGATCAGTGACAAGGTTGGAAACTGCAGTAAGGTTGATGTTCGCATCGTAAGATCGATGTTGTCAGGGTTGCAAACTACGGTAAGATCGATGTCTTTGTGAAGTAGCCTCTCGTCCCACCACTGCTTCTTTGCCAGCTTCAATAACGCCTCGTCCTCCGTTAATATGTAAAAAAAAATTACCGGGACATTCCTAAATTTATCTCCATTTTCCGATCCCAAATATTTTAAAAATTGCAAACCATTCCAAAACTTTAAAATTATTAAAAAAAACCCGATCATCTATAATAACCAGACATAATAATAATAATAATAATAATAATAATAATAATAATATATAATAATAATTGTTGCCTCTCTTTCTCCTGAGCCGGGCTCGGCGGACGCGCTGGAGGGCTCCTCAATCGGACAACCTGCAAGAAGTCCCTAGACGCCGGAGGGGGTTCCGGTGAGGAACACTCCGATGCTTAAGTTAGAGGAGGGTTGGAGCAACAGAATGGAAAAAACTCTAGTAAAGGATCAGAATGGGGAAGAAGAACGTTACCCTTCACAGAGGTCTCCCGGGTGGCTTTTATAGGTACAGAGTGCTGCCAAATTCTGTTGGAGAGCAGGCTGGGAAAACCCGGATATGCCCCTAAGAGAATAGGCGTGGCGGCGAGATCGTGGGTGGCGGCGTGCCAGGTGTGTCAGAGTAGTGGCCATGCGCTGGAGTTTGTTATAACAAATGTCAGAACTGTCGGAGAGGAAAGGTTCCTGGAAACTTCGGACGGTCCCTTCAACAGTGGATCGGCTGGCTTTCCAGAAGCCGACCGGGGAGTTCGGCTGGATCTCAGGAGCCGACCGCGGCAATCAAAGGGCCGTCGCACGGGCGGTGAGGCACCTGTCAACCCTCAAAACCCCCGGGTCGGCTCTTTGGGAAAGCCAACCGGGAGTCGAGCTCCGCGCAGGGACTAGCCGACTGGACGCCGGGGGGCCGGTTCGACTGGGGACTAGCCGAATGGGCACATCAGTTGCCCCCCTACTCCTGGGCGTTGAAGGGCCACGTGGCTCAAAAGGACGGGAGCATGATCGTGCGCACCTGCGGTGGACTCTGGATCGAGGCGTCGGGTCGCTTCGAATCCACCCCAAACGGTGCCTTGGACAACTGTCAGCCGCTCGTTGGGGCGCAGGCGAGGCAGTTAATGTAAGTCAGGCGCCATGATGAAAACCTGGCTGTCCCGCATCGATCCGGGGCGAAGTGGTGCATCGCACCACGCGGCAGCATCCAGCCGACTGGCGCTACCTCCCGGGTTAGTCTCGCACCGCTGATCCGGCACGCACGCGGATCGTGATCCACGTGAGAGGGCATTTCAGTCGCTTCGATTCTCGCAGCACAGGCGGTTGTGGCTCTTGATGGGATGGCTGAGACGTGCCCGAGGCGGGCAATAACTTCTCCCCCCTCTCCTCGAAGGCCTATAAAAGGAGGAGGCAGGGCGAGGGGGCTTTTCCTACTGCGCCTGCCCTTCGCGAGATCGAGTCCTCCCTTCCTTCTTCCATGAAAACCAGCACCTAGGAGTCCACCCCAGGTTAGTTCAGCCATTCCTCTTCTCCTTCTAGCTTCCAATAGCATCTAGCAGTAGGGGTTCATCCCATAGACCTAGGGACCCAGGATCGAGCGCGGTATCCTCGACCATGACCCGGGAACAGATCGAAAATCTCAGGGCGGTATACGGTATCCCGTCCACCCTGCACCTCACTCTTCTGGGCCGAGAGGGAAGAGCAAACAATCCATTAGATCCAGGGACCCTTCCGATGTACGAGTCCCATCTTAAGGCCGGCCTTAGGTTCCCACTGCATTCCATGTTTATAGCCATCTTCAACCACTATAGGGTAACCCCGGTGTAGCTGACCCCGAACAGTATTCGGGTGATATGCTGCTTTACAGTACTCTATCATAGGGCCGGTCCGACCCCAGTCTGTCCCTCTTCGGTAACTTCTTTTACCTGAAGAGGGACTTTAGGAGCCGAGAGTGGGTCCTATTTGTCCCTCGTCAAGGCCGAAAGATCTTGAAGTGCCTCCCGTCGGCCGTCCACGGGTGGAAGGCCAGATTCTTCTTCGTCAGCAGCCTCGAACCTTGGGGGTTCGAGCCATTGTGGAGAGAGCCACAGGCGAGGGTCCGCGAGGGGAGGTCGGTATCGGTGGCTGACCTGGGCGTGTTCAATGCGCTTAGTAGAGCCGGCCCGGTGGCGGCATTTGAGCTGTTGGGGGAAGAGACCCTTCATCAGGCAGGGATCAGTCCCCAAAGATTCTTAGGTAAGGGCCGACCCCTCTTCTTACAGTTATCTTAATCTTTCCTCCTTCTCTCTCTGACTCTGGATGTTTGGTGACAGGAGGAAGAATGCAACGGATTGACAAGTCCAACGTCATCCGACGGGCGGTGCGGAAGCGCGTCGCTCCAGAATCAGCCCCCCCACCAGCCGCCGAGCGACAGAAGAAGAGGCAGGAGGAGGAGCGACCCGCCCCCGTCGTCGACATCGAGTTGGATGGGGACGACCTCCCTCTTAGGGAGCGCAGGGCAAGGAACGCGACGGGGGTGTTGGCCGCACAGGAAGAGCCAGCCCCTTGGCCGGAGCAAGAGCATCTGGGGATGCCCATTGCGGCCGTGGCGCCCGCCGATCCGGAGGTGGTAGTCCCTCTAGCCGACAAGGGTAAGGGGCCGGCCATTGAAGGGACGACCGGCAGCGAGCTCGAGCTGTCAGAAGAGGAGGTACGCCAGGAGGAGTTTCAGCACTGGCGTGCCCTGGACCATCCCAGGCGGGCACGGAGCCTGCTGAGGGGGGCGATGACCGATGCCGATTGGGAGGCGTCGATCAAGAGGAACTTGGTCGACGTGACCGTGGAGAGCTACCGTGACCTTATGAGGGTAAGGATTTTACCTTGCTTTTTTATCCCACTACCTTTCCGTTTTCAAGTAAAACACTAACTGGGTCATACTTCCGCAGCTCCTCCATGGCATCTCCCTCATGGACGATGCCATCTGCCAAGTAGTGCAGGCCGCTAAGACCTCTGCGAAGAGGGCCCAGGAGCTAGAAGCGGCCCAGGAGATCGCTCTGGTGTCCCTGAAGTCGGCCGAAGAGAACCTGGCGGTAGCCCAAGCGGAGACAGAGTCGACGAAGGCGGCTCTGAAGGAGGCTGAGGGCCGGCTGGCCGACCGCGAGGCCAGGTTGAAGAAAAGAAAGGCGAAAGCCGACTCTCTCGCCCGTCGGTTGGGTGAGGAGGAGAAGCGGTCGGCGGAGGCTGACAGGAGAGCCCGGGCCGAGTGGGCGATGGTGGTACAGTTGGAGGCCCAGCTTAAGGAGTCCCAGGAGTTGGCCACGAAGCAGGTCGAGGAGGTCGTGGTGGCGTACAAGGCCTCCAACGCCTTTACTGAAGATGTGGAAGAGGCGGCGGCCGACTTCTACAGGGAGGGCTATGATGATGCCCTGAAGAAGGTGGGTCTGCTGTTCCCGGAGCTGGACCTGGCGGGCGCCGAGCTGCGGGACCCGTCCGAAGGAGAGGAGGCCGAAGCGGAGCCTCCAGCGGAGGGCGAGGTAGGAGCGACCAGGGCCGAAGCTCCAGCGCCAGCCGGCGCGGAAGCGGTGGCCCCTCTGGAGGAAGCCTCGGCCACCGTAGTCCCAGCCGACCCTCCAATTGTAGCCGATGGGGCCGAGGTTGTGTCCCCTAATGCATTTCCCGTGGGCCGGACCTAAGGGGTTTGTAAATGTCCGACCCATCTCTTTTGTAAATACCACCTTTTGAAATGAACGAGTAGACCTATTTTTGGAACTTCTTCAATATGTGTAAAGCATTTCTTTTTCAAAAATTCTTCTAAGTACCCCCGGTCGGTTTTACGGCCTTGTAGGGTCACGAGCTGCCTTGGAGTGGCCGACGGGCATGGGGCAAGTGCCCTTTTCCCAGAATTTCTTCAAGTGCCCCCGGTCGGCCCATTCGTGCCAGAAACCAGTAGGGTAGTTGAGAACAGTAATTTGATTTGGGCCGGATGCCTGGGTGCTTGCTTCTGGTCTCCGTCTGCGAGTTGGCTTGCACTGCGGCCCATCTTCTTTGAGGTCCCGCTGGAGCTGTCTCGGGATGGTTGTCGACCGAGGTCGGACTTTCGGAAGTGGGCTGCCTTGGAGCCTCTGCTGACCAGAGTCGGACTTTCGGAAGTGGGCTGGAGCCTCTGCCGACCGGGATCGGACATTCGGAAGTGGGCTGCCTTGGAGCCTCTGCTGACCGAAGTCGGACTTTCGGAAGTGGGCTGGAGCCTCTGCCGACCGGGATCGGACATTCAGAAGTGGGCTGCCTTGGAACCTCTGCCGATCGGGGTCAGACTCTCGGAAGTGGGCTGCCTTGGAGCCTCTGCCGATCAGGGTCGGACTTTCGGAAGTGGGCTGCCTTGGAGCCTCTGCCGATCGGGGTCGGACTTTCGGAAGTGGGCTGCCTTGGAGCCTCTGCCGACCGGGGTCGGACTTTCGGAAATGGGCTACCTTGGAGCCTCTGCCGACCGGAGTCGAACTTTCGGAAGTGGGCTGCCATGGAGCCTCTGCCGACCGGAGTCAGACTTTCAGAAGTAGGCTAGAAAAAGTTGGAGAAGTTTGTAGACTTCATTGATAATACTTACGAAGATTGTCTACATTCCATGGGCGCGCTATCTGTCGCCCATCCAGGTATGCTAGGGGGTAGTTCCAGCCTGGACTATCTCGATAACCCGATAGGGGCCTTCCCAATTGGGGGAGAGCTTTTCCTGTTCGGTGGGCCTCGAGACCTCCGCCTTCCGCAGGACCAGATCCCCAACTTGGAAGGTGTGCGCTTTAACCCATGAGTTGTAATATCTGGCCATCCTTTGACGGTAGGTCACCATCTTCATAATTGCCCGGAATCAGGTCTCATCTAGCAAATCTATGTCAGCCCTTCATTGCTCTGAATTGGCCGGCTCAGCGAATTGATCAACCCACAGGGATAGTAGAGAAACCTCCACAGGGATGACCACCTCACTCCCATAAGTCAGGTTAAACGGAGTTTCTCCCGTTGCTGACCGTGTGGTCGTCCGGTATGCCCAGAGCACTAAATGAAGCTCTTCCGCCCAGAGCCCCTTGGCTTTATTTAGCCGGGTCTTCAGCCCATGCAGGATCGTCCTATTGGTAACCTCGGCCTCTCCATTGGACTGAAGGTGAGCAACCGATGTAAGTCGATAGGCGATGTGATATTGTTGATAGAAGTCCCGGAACTGGGAGTTGTCGAATTGCCTCCCATTGTCAGTGATGATCGTCTTCGGAATCCCAAACTGGAAGATAATGCAGTTCCGGACGAAGTTTTCCACTTTGGCCTCGGTTATCTGCGCCAATGCCTCTGCCTCCACCCACTTAGTGAAGTAATCAATGGCCACGAGGAGAAGTTTTCGCTGACCGGAGGCCGGGGGAAAAGGTCCCAAGATGTCCATCCCCCATTGGACGAATGGCCAAGGCGTTGTGAGCAGGGTCAGCTGGCTGGCTGGCTTCCTTTGGATGCTGGAGAACCTCTAGCTTGCATCGCACCTTCGCACGAAGTCGAGGGTGTCCTTCTGGATTGTAGGCCAGTAATACCCTTGGCGAACGATTTTGTAAGCCAGGGACCTTCCACCAAGATGATCGCCACAGAAGCCTTCATGCACCTCCCGAAGCATGTAGTCCGCATCGGTCGATCCTGAGCATTTCAGCAAGGGTTGAGAAAATGAGTGCTTGTAGAGAGCCCCATCGAGGATGACGTACTTAGAGGCCATTGAGCGAATGCGCCTGGCCTCCGCTGGGTCATCCAGAAGGGCTCCTCGTGCCAGGAATGCATGGATTGGGTCCATCCACGAGACCTCTTGCTCAACCTGGTGGATCTCCATCGGCTCCTCTGTAATGCTTGGGTGCTGGAGATGTTCCACAAAGGTTCCGTCGGAGGTGCCGACCGCAGCGGTGGCCAGCCGCGACAAAGCATCCACCCGGGAGTTTTGTTGCCGAGGTATATGAAAAATCTCAAAGAATTTAAGTTATGACACCAAGTCCCGTACCTTGTCTAAGTACTTGGCCAAAGACGGATCCCTCGTCTCAAACTCACCCTTCACCTGATTGACTACCAGCTGGGAGTCGGAGAATGCGCGGATCCTAGCAATACCCAGTTCGTTCACTATCTTCAGCCTTGCAAGCAGAGCTTCATACTCCGCCTGATTGTTCGACACCTGGAACGCGAAATGCAGGAGTACTCTAAACATTGCCCATCGGGGTCAGCTAGGATTAAACCTGCACCGCACCCCGAGAGGTTGGAAGCTCCATCCACGTGCAGGGTCCAGGCGGGCTCGGCTTCTCCCGTCGGGTCAGCCTCTCTCGCGGGCTCAGCCATGGACGTCTCGACCGTTGCCGGGGGCGGCTCCGCCCCTCAGGTGCATTTCGCAATGAAATCAGCTATCACTTGGGCTTTCAAGGCCGACCGTGGCTGGAAGGAGATGTCAAACTCGTCCAACCTGATGGCCCATTTGGCGAGCCGTCCGGAGGTATCGGGGCTTTGGATGATCATCCTGAGGGGTTGGTCCGTCAGCACGACGATGGGATGCGCCTGGAAGTAAGGTCGGAGGCGCTTCGCCGCCATAACCAATGAGTATACCAGCTTTTTCATCTTAGGATATCTGACCTCGGCATCATGGAGAACCTTGTTGATGTAGTAAACAGGTCTTTGTTGGCCACCTTCCTCCACTCGCACAAGGATGGCGCTGACAGCCTCACTAGAAGCTGACAGATATAGGTACAACACTTCCCCCTCCGTTGGTTTGGCCAAGAGAGGAGGGTTCCTCAAGTAGCCCTTCAAGGCTTCAAAGACCGTTCAGCATTCATCAGTTCACTGGAAACGGTCCGATCGGTGCAAGGTCTTGAAGAACGGGAGGGATCTCTCAGCCGACCGGGAGATGAAGCGGCTGAGAGATGCGATTCGACTCGTAAGCTCTTGCACCTGCTTTTTATTGGTCGGATTGGTCATGTCAATGATGGCCTTGATCTTCTCGGGGTTGACCTCGATGCCTCTTTGAGTAACTAGGAAGCCGAGAAACTTTTCGGAGGTCATCCCGAAGATGCTTTCAGCTTCATCTTGTAGTGCCTCAACGTGTCGAAGGACTCCTGCAGGTCGCTGATGTGGTCGACTTTATGGAGGCTTTTGACTATCATATCATCGACATATGCCTCCATGTTCCTTCCCAACTGATCTTTAAAGACTCGGTTGATCAACCTTTGGAAAGTGGCGCCCGCATTCTTCAGGCCAAAGGGCATCATTTTTTAGCAATACAGGCCTCTGTCTGTGACAAAGGCCATATTCTCCTCATCTTCGGGATGCATCATGATCTGGTTGTACCCAGAGAAAGCATCCATGAAGCTCAAGAGTTGGTGGCTAGCCGTCGCATCTACCAGCTAGTCAATCTTTGGCAAGGAGAAGCTATCTTTGGGGCACGCCTTGTTGAGGTCTGTGTAATCTACACAGATCCTCCACTTCCCACTAGCCTTCTTCACCATGACGACATTGGCCAGCCACTCCCTGATGAAGCCAGCATCGAGAAGCTTCTTCACTTCCTCCTCAATGGCCCTCTGCCTTTCGGCGGCGAAGCTCCTCTTCTTTTGTCAGACGGGCCTGTAAGTAGGATCCACCCTAAGCTGATGGGTGTTGATGTCCACCGGGATGCCTGGCATGTCGGACGCCGCCCAGGCGACGACGTCCGCATTCTCCCTCAAGAAGCCGACCAGCTCCTGTCTGGCTCCCTCATCCAGGGTGCTCCCTATCTGGAGGACCCTCGTAGGATCGTCCTCCCTAAGGGGCACAAATATAATCTTTTCAACGGGCCGACCGTAGCTGTCAGCCTCGTCCCTGGGGTCCAGCTATTCGAGCGTGGGGCACTCGTCTAACTGCTTGTCGTGGATAGTTAGGCATTGCCGGGCCATTCTGCGGTCTCCCCTTAGCTCCCCAACTCCATCGCGGGTCGAAAACTTGGCCAGCAGGTGGTAAGTAGATACAACAATCCAGAACTTATTGATGGCCGGCCGACCCAGAATTGCATTGTACATCGAGGTCGTACGGACGACTATAAAGTTGATAGAGAAGGTTCGCTGGTAAGGTTCCATTCCGAGGGTCACAGGTAGGGCAATCTTCCTTTCAACCCCGATGAAATTCCCTCCAAAAATAGTGAGTGGCACCGCGGACTCCCGCAGTCTGGACCTGGACAGGTTCATCCGGACGAACGCATCATACAATAAAACCTCCGCACAACTTCCATTATCGATAAGGACGCACTTTACATCATAATTAGCGATGACAGCCGACACAACCACAGGGACATCGCCCGGGAGAGGAGGCTCCAAGAGGTCCTCATCAGAAAAGCTAATTACATTGGATCCCCTGGGCCTCTTTACAATGTCCTGGTCCTCCTTCTGCCCCCAGTCAGATCGTCGATGCAGCATGCTAACGCCTCCATCGGTTGGGCGCTGATTCAGGAGCTCAGCCTCCCCCGGGGGGTCTCTAACAGTTGAAGTCCCGGCCCGATCCCGGCGAGGTCGGACATACTTGTTCAGATATCCCCTGCGGATGAGGTCCTCGATGGCGTCCTTTAGCTAAAGGCACTCCTCCGTGTCGTGCCCATGGTCCCTGTAGAACCGCAGTATTTGTTCTTATTTCTGGAGGCAGGAGGTCCTCTCATCGGGCGAGGTCTTCGGAAGATGGCCTCATTCTCAATCTCCATCAGGATCTTCTCCCGGGTAGGGAGAGGGGTGCATAGTTGTTGAACCACTTGAGGTAGTCCCTCGGCTTGGAGCTCTGGCACCGGGTGGATTGGCCATCATCGTCGGGAGGTCGGACCATGGGGGCCTTATCGCCCCGCTTCCTTGGGGCCGACCTCCCCTCGGCCTGGCGCCGGCTCACCGCTTGCTCTTCCGCTAAGGCATACTTGTGTGCCTTGGCTAGCAAATCGGTGTAGCTTGTAGGGAGCTTCTTGTCCAGGGAAAACATGAACCTGGATGAGCGGAGCCCCCTCTTGAAAGCCAACATGGCCACCGCTTCATTTAAGTCATGGATCTCTATAGCGGTCGAGTTGAAGCGGGCCGTATAGTCCCGGAGGGTCTCTCCCTCCGTTTGCTGGATAAGGAAGAGGCAGTCGGTGTTCTTCGGAGCCCGGCTGCAGGTCCTGAAATGAGAAAGAAAAAGGGTCTCGAGCTGGAAAAAAGAATAGATCGTACCTGGGTGGATGGCGGAGAACCACATCTGCACGGCCTTCTTCAGGGTCGCTGGGAAGGCGATGCAGTGGAGGGCGTCGGACGTGCCCTGCACTATCATGTGGGCTTCGTAGGCGCCCAGGTGATCCAAGGGATCGATGGTACCGTCGTAGGGGTCCACCTGCGAAATCTTGAAATGGCGGGGGATAGACTCCCCCAGAATCTCTGCAGAGAAAGGCGGGCGGGTGTCATGCGCCGGCCTTCCCTCAGCATTCTGCCGCTTGACTATCTCGGCAATGCGCTCCTCCATGCGCATGATCTTGCTGTCGTAGTCATGCATGTTTGCAGCAGGGCGCCGGCCGCCGGGATGAGCAGAGTCGGTGAAAGAGGGGGAGGCTGACCTCGCCCTCTTTCCTTCAACGCGGGCCCTCATGGACCCTTGGGGTTCTGGGACTATGGGGGACGGTGGCGGAGGTGCGTCCGGTTGCAGGCTGACGCCGGCGACCGGCTGATGATTGACACAGCAAGCCGGCGGCTGCTGCTAGCGGTTCGCCATCTCCTGGAAGCGCTGGACCGACGAGGTAAGCATCTCGATGCGGTTCACCAGTGTCTGGAATTGTTGCAGCCCCAGGGTGATGGTGGGCTAGACGGCGGTGGCGATATTGCTCTTCGCGGGGGGCGCACTGGGCCCTTGGTGGGAGCGTCCTCCCCTCGCGGAGACGCTCTGGGTTCTTCCTCTTGCCATAGCTGGATCCTTCCCATTTATCTCCCCTTTTAGAGTAAAGAGCGCAGCGAAGGTTCAGCCCCCTTCCTCTAGCGCCAATCTGTTGCCTCTCTTCTTCTTGAACATGGCTCGGCGGACGCGCTGGAGGGCTCTTCGACCGGACGACCTGCAAGAAATTCCTAGACACCGGAGGGGGCTCCAGCGGAGGACACTCCGATGCTTAAGTTAGAGGAGGGTTGGAGCAACAGAACAGGAAGAACTTTGGGAAATGATCATAATGGGGAAGAAGAACGTTACCCTTCACGGAGGTCCCCGGGTGGCTTTTATAGGCACGGAGCGCTGCCAAATTCTGTTGGAGAGCAGGCTAGGAAAACCCGGATATGCCTTCAGGAGAATAGGCATGGCGGCGAGATCATGGGTGGCGGCGTGCCAGGTGTGTCAGAGTAGTTGCAATGCGCTGAGTTTGTTATGACAGAATGTCAGAACTGTCGGAGAGGAAAGGTTCCTGGAAACTTCGGGCGGTCCCTTCAGCAGTGGGTCGGCTGGCTTTCCAGAAGCTGACCAGGGAGTTCGGCAAGATCTCAGGAGCCGACCGCGGCAATCAAAGGGCCGTCACACGGGCGGTGAGGCACCTGTCAGCCCTCAAAACCCCCGGGTCGGCTCTTTGGGAAAGCCGACCAGGCAGTCGAGCTCCGCGCGGGGACCAGCCGACCGGACGTCGGGAGCCGGTCCGACCAGGGACTAGCCGAATGGGCGCATCAATAATAATAATAATAATAATTAAAAAATAATAATTTATATCCATCAAATAAATTTTAACAAGTTGAACAAAATAAAAGAATTTGATCTTGTTAAAAAATTCATATCCAATTTTTTTTAATTTTGATAATATTTTTATTCAAAGATGAGTCACTTATCCAAGTGTCACAAATTTTAGAGGATAATTTATGAATTTAATCGAGTTTTATACAAAGTCACGTCTCAAATTCATGATCAATTAGTTGCGAGACAAGGTTCCAACCAGCTAGACCACTGTCTTGGCGGTAATTCATATTCAATCTTCAAAATGCATACATGTCATATCTTACATCATGCATTGTATTCTACAGCTCACATTAATATAAATTTAATTAAAAATAATTAATAAATGATTTACAGAGAAGAAATAGAATATGAGTAGGATTTCGAAAATTTGTCAATCTCAACTTCAAGATATTGGGGGTTGATGGCATAAACTCTCTCTTTTATTTTTTAATATCAAAGATTTGTATAAAACATCCCATAATGTCATAATAATGTGATCTAATAAAGATATATTGTCCAAGCCTTCTTGCTACGATTTACAACTTTTTTAAAATAATTATAAATTTTAAAATTTTTGAAACCAAAGTACGAAAAGAGGATGTCTCTGCAATTTTTTTTAAAAAAAAAAACCGCAAAAGTAGCATGAGAGGAAGGGGGACCTCTCACCCTTGTACCAAAAAAAAAAAAAAAAAAAAAAAAACCTTTCGCCCAATGCTATCTTCCAAACAAACAAGCCTACATAAATTCCATGCGGGAGGTTCCCAGTGGGATGTTTTCTTGAGGCGAAAGGAACGGCAGATCCGTTCTCCGTATGTAAATCTGTATGCTTATTTAAGATGGCGTGCTCTCAAAGCAAAGAGCGTGCGAGGAGCGGGGGATCGTGTCGGAGGACGGATCTTGACGGCGTCGAGTCAGGGTGGGATGTCGGATCCGCCGAGGAATTAAAAAAAATCTGAGAATGTTTTATTCGGTGCCGGGTTGCAGCGGCGGATTGGACGGACCGGGAACGGCTGGATAAAGGCAAACAGAAATAAAAATGCTGTGCTTTTTTTTTGGTGAAATAAAAATGCTGGCTCTGAAAAACTAATAAAATAGAAATAAAAATGCTGGATTTTTTTTGGTGAAATAAAAATGCAGGCTCTGAAAAGCTAACAATGGTGATTAATATATGCACAGGATTTTAATTCTTAAGCGTTTATGGTAAAAGCAAAGGTAACACCATGAGGAACACTCCTAAGACCAATATATATATATATATATATATATATATATATATGTAAGACTGATATTGTTATAAAGGAAAATGACTGAATCTAGATGGTGTTTGAGACCAGACATGTCCTGACCTCTGGGCTCTGGCCTCTGGGTGCATCTTCGATGCTTTGGTGTCTGGGGCCGAGACAGGGATCATGTTTGGTTTGGTCCCATGTATTACCTTTAACTATGCAAGATGGCAACACCAAATCTTCCTTGCAATCAGGGTTAAATATGTAACATATCTCAGTTTGCTCTCGTATATTACAGACTCTTAGCATCACCGTATAGCATGAACATGACATGTGCCTGGGAAGAGCTTGGTCCATATGCACCATTATTATCCGAGATAGATTTTCAGATAGTTGGACCCTTGGTCCTTCTTACCATTGTCTAAGCTTCAAGATTCATATTCACATACATCAAATTAAGACATGCAAGTATTAGGATGCATCACGCATGCATGTCAAAACATCATTCAAGTATCCATTTTATCAAATGTACAGCATATACATCCACCAAACAGAAAAGATCTAATTCTCACCCATCCAAATGCCACGTTCAACATTTTTTTGCTACTTGCAACGAATTAAAGTTCGAGATAGCACGCGTATTTTGGAAAATAAAATGCTCGGGAGAGAAGTTGTGGAGCCCAGCACGTAATTGGGCCGTTTTAGGATGAAGTCGGCAATCCTTGTCGGCAATCCTTGCCGACTTCATTTGAAACTCAGGAAAAAAAAAAGGGAGTCCATGTTCGGAAACAGGGAAGGTTGGTTCTTCCTTATCCGGCTAGAGGTTTTGCTGGAGGTTTCGAAGAAAGAGTCGTGGAGGGGAAGGAGTGGTCGGCGATAAGTTTGGGAGCGATTGGGACTTCGATCAGCGAAGTTTCTTTTACGAACGATAGTTTTTCTATCGAGTTGTTCCTTTGAAATTTTTCTATCGTTGTCCTAAACAAAGCCTTCAAACCTCTTCCAAGTTGTTCTTCTTTTTCTACGGCGAGCGATCGAAAGTTTCTCAGCGCCGGCTGGTGAATCTTTCCCTTGTTTGATATTTTTTTTTAGAAGGGATTTAGGGGATTTTTGGGATTGACTTATTCGGTATGGATAGTACCTGCCGGTGGCCGCGTCGCCATTCGCTTCGATCCGTCGAGCCCTCCCTGGTAACCATCTTCCACGGTCGTCGCCGGCAACCGTGGGGGAAGGCCGGTTCGGTCAAGCCGAGGGAGCAACAGGGGAGTTCGGAAGAAGAAAGAAAGAAAGACAAAGAGAAGAAAGAAGGGGAAATGGAAAAGGAGAAAGAAGAAAAAAAGAAAGAAAAAAAAGAAAAAAAAAAGAGAGGAGAGAAACAAGAGGAAGACAGAGGAAGGAGAGAGGAGAGAGAAAGAGGAGGGGAGAAAAGAAGAGAGAAGAGAGAGAAAGAGGAGGGAGAAAAGAAGAGAGAAAGAGGAGAGAGAAAAGAAAGGGAGGAATGGTTAAATTCTGGACCAGAATTAGAATTGGATTGACGAGAGTGCCTTATAATAATCTAGTTTTCATTTTAGTTTTTTTGAATAGAAATTAATTGTATGATTAAAGTTGTTGGTCATGATCGTTGTTGTCCTTGGAAGACCAGGTCTAGTATTTGAATTATATCTAGTTGGTGGATACTCTTCGGTAAGTCATCTTGACCTCTGGTATTATCTGCAAAGTATATTATGTATTTATAAAATATTAAATGTATGTAGTTATTTTAATCTGCATTAGATTACATTGGGTTGCATGCATTGTATTAGTGTAGATGCTCTCTAGTCCGACTAGATCACACGAGAATCTAGTCTCCTTTTGGACCTCCAATGGGGCTATCACTGGTGCATGACCGTTGAGCGGTATGTGTACATAGGAGCTAGTTGCCTTAGCCATGCATGGCAATTGCTGGTACATGCTGGGGATGCATATTTTCTTGTATGATTTCAGAGCTAGTTTTCCTTTTGGGCCTCTAGTAGGGCTATCACCGGTGCATGACCGATGAGCAGTATGTGTACACAGGATCTAATCTCTTTCGGGGCTAGCCACGGACCGATCGTGGCCATAGTCTGAGGGACTAGGAGGGTTTAGTAAATGGTTGGCCATCCATAGTCGTGTCGGTTGTATTTAAGTGTATACATTTGCATAGTAGTACTGGTTATATTATTTTGATGCTAGACATCTTGTTGTATGATGTGTTTATGCTTGTTGTTTGTTAATGGTATATTTGTGTACGTATATTGGAGGCGATGATAACTTACCGAGCCTGTATAGCTCACTCCCTGTTTTCCTATGTTTTTGTTATAGATCCAGAAGATCAATCGGGCTTTGGGACTAGTCAGTGAAGAGCTAGGGTTTGGTGTTACGCGTATGCCTAGCTGGGTAATTATTGCTGGAATTATGTTTTGATGCAGGCTTTGTGTGTCTGAGGGAGAAATAAATTCTAGGGCACACGGCCGTCTGTTGCGCATCCGACTCGGGTTTGGGGTCGGGGCGTGATAGATTTAGTGGTATCAGAGCAAAGGTTTAAGATCAAGATGACCTAGTTAATGAGAGTGGGGTAGAATTAGGATTTTGATTGAATATTCCGGAATAATTATCGATACTGAGAATTTATTTAATTTTTTTTGATAGGTGTATGTTATAGTTCCAAGGATTTTGTTTGGTGTAGAAGGCTTGCACGAATAAAATGATTAAATTCTCCTAGCATAATTTTTGGAAGGATATTATCGAGGCTAGATAATGGATATACGGAGGTATATTTTGAGTTATATTATCGATTTGATTTTGATATAATTGTAAATTGTGATACAAGTGATTATAAATTAATATGATAGTTATTAAGGCATGACTGAATGATATCGAATGTTAGATTATGATCACTTGAGACCGACATAGATATGATTGAGTGATATTAAAATTTAGATTATGATCACTGTGGATTGTGATTTAAGAGATATTTGAACTTGTGCCATGATCAGTTGGGATATGATAAAGCTGTAAAAAAAAATAAAGATGGATTTGAAACTTGGATTTCTAGTCCTTAGGTATAGCGTATAAGGTTTGACATATGATTACTGTAAAAGAAAAATATGATTTTTGTAGAGAAATTGATCTTGGATGAGTGTAAAAGGCTGAATGAGTTATACTATTTGATTATGATGAGTTAGCATATTATAGATATCGAAGAGCTTAATAAGATGTCTTTACCTTGATAAATGGGTTTGATTGAACTTTGAAAGTGTTGGCCTGAAAATACAATATGGTATGTTAAAGGTTTATACTGGATATGTATGATCAATTATTAATTGAATAATGTTGGAATCCTAAACTTGATATGGATGAAGATCATGATAGTATATGAATTTTATTAGTAATTATTAAATTATAAATTTTGGGATTGTTGCAAAAAGATGTTTAGGATGAAGGTTATGAAAAAGTTTAATGATATTAAGAAGGAGAGTTTTTTGATGAATTTATATGGGGATTATTATTGAAAATATGTAATGAAAAATATGTTTGGGATAATGTATAGATTTGCAAATTAGCGGGTTAAATGATATTATATGGATATAGCATGCATATCTTGGTATAATTATTGATGTCTTGAATGGATGGTATAATTTTATGCAAAGGCTTTGAATGTAGGAAATGGATCGAAGTTTAAATTTGATATGATATACTCAAGGCCTAGTAAGGACAAGAAAATTTAATAGTTTTGATATCGTTTTATTTGAATGTTAGATTTGGTTTAGATTCTAATGAAAAATGATATTCTTGTCTGAAATTAGATGATTTGATCAGAGTGCACAGTGTAAGTATGGTGGACTAAAGATATTATGATTAATTTAAAGTATATTATGATGAATGAATAGGAGCTTTTATTGGGATTACCGAATTTTGGACAAATGAATCATGTGAGTTTTGGATTGCGCATCTTTGAGTTTTGGAAGACTTAGATTTTTTTAAAATTTCGACGACGAAATTTTTTTTTAGGATGAGAGAATGTGAAGCCTAGTGCGTAACTGGGCCATTTTGGGCTGAAGTCGGTAGCCCTTGCCAACTTCATCCGGAACTCAGAAAAAAAGGGGGAGTCTGCATTCAGAAACAGGGGAGGTTGGTTCTCCCTTATCCACCCGGAGATTTCGTTGGAGATTTCGAAGGAAGAGTCGTGGAGGGGAGGAAGTGTGGTCGGCGATAAGTTTGGGAGTGATTGGGACTTCGATCAGCAAAGTTTCTTTTTCGAATGATGGTTTCTTTGTCGGGTTGTTCCTTTGAATATTTCATATCATCGCCCCAAACAGAGCCTTCAAACCTCTTCCAAGTTGTTCTTCTTCCTCTCTAGCAAGCGACCGATAGTTCTTTAGCACCGGCTGGTGAGTCTTTCCTTTGTTTAGTATTTTTTTTAGAAAGGATTTAGGAGATTTTTGGGGTTGGCTTATTTGGTGTGGACAGTAGTTGTCGGTGGTCGCGCCACCGTCCACTTCGGTCCGTCGAGCTCTCCTCGACAACCACCTCCCGTGATCGCCGCCGGCAACCATGGGGAAAGGCCGGTTCGATCAAGCCGAGGGAGCAACAGGGGAGTTCGGGAGAAGAAAGAAAGAAAGAAAAAGAGAAGAAAAAAAGGGAAAAGAAAAAGGAAAAAAAAGAAAAAAAGAAAGAAAAAAAAAGAGAGGAGAGAAAGAAGAGAGAGAGAAGAGAAAGAAAGAGAAAGGAGAGAGGAGAGAGGAGAGAAAAAGAAGAGGTAGAAAAGAAGAGAGAGAGAGGAGAGAGCAAGAGGAGGGAGAAAATAAAAGAGAGAGAGGAGAGAGAAAAGAAAGGGAGGAATGGTTAAATTCTGGACCAGAATTAGAATCGGATTGACTAGAGTGCTCCATGATAATCTAGTTTTCATTTTAATTTTTTTGAATAGAAATTAATTATATGATTAAAATTGTTGGTCGGGATCGTCGTTGTCCTTGGAAGACTAGGTATAGTGTTTGAATTGTACTTACTTGGTGGATACTCTTCGGTAAGTTATCTTGACATCTTGTATTATCTAACAAATATGTTATGTATTTATAAAATATTAAATATATGCAGTTATTTTAATCTGCATTGGATTGCATCGGGTGGCATACATTGTGTTGGTGTTGATGCTCTCTAGTCCGATTATAATCACGCGAAAATCTAGTCTCCTTTTGGGCCTCCAGTGGGGCTATCACTGGTGCATGACTGTTGAGCGGTATGTGTATATAGGAGCTAGTTGCCTTAGCCATGCATGGCAGTTGCTGGGATGCATATTTTCTCGTGTGATTTCAGAGCTAGTTTTCTTTTTAGGCCTCCAGTGGGGCTATCACTGGCGCGTGACCAAGGAGCGGTATGTATATACAGGATCTAGTCTCTTTCGGGGATAGCTACGGGCCGATCGTGGCCATAGTCTAAGGGACTAAGAGGGTAATGTAAATGATTGGCCATCCATAGTCGTGTCGGTTGCATTTAAGTGTTTATATTTGCATAGTATTACTGGTTATATTATGCTGATGCTAGACATCTTGTTGTATGATGAGTTTATGCAAGTTGTTTGTTAATGGTATATTTATGAACGTATATTGGATGTGATGATAATTTACTGAGCCCGTATATCTCATCCCCTGTTTTCCTATGTTTTTGTTACAGATCCAGAAGATCAATCGGGCTTTGAGACTAGTCAGTGAGAAACTAGGATTTAGATGTTACGCGTATACCTGGCTATGTAATTATTGCTGAAATTATGTTTTGATACATGTCTTGTATATCCGAGGGAGAAATAAGTTTTAGGGCATACGGCCGTCTATTGTGCATCCGGCATGGGTTTAGTGTTGGGGCGTAACAGCAGTAGATTAGTTTGCAAAACAATTTCTGATTATGATGTCCAGCGAAGGCCATGGTTGGATTCAAGCTTGGCTTAAGCCCTTGGTGCAAAGCTAGCAAATGCAGACACATCTACGTTTCCTAGGATCCCATCATTAATAATTTGACCAGCTATGATGCTAACACAAGTGGGCATTAAATAATCGTGCTGATGGCATGAGTTCGTTACCAACCTAGAACACACCACAATATCAACATCTCTAAACTTGAAACTGGATTGAATTAAACTTTCAGGACCCACATTTCTTCAAACCAAAGACACTTGTTTTGACAATTACATGTCGAATATGACCATCACCCAACGGTCCAAAATGATACAAGGCACCTAAATTCCTAACTGCTCCAAGGGCCATCATAGATTTTAATAGGTTGGAGAGCAGCACCATGTTGCAAAGAAGCACAGTATCGAACAAAGAAAACTTATAATGCACTCATTTGAGTGGAAACTTTCCTCAGAAAATCTAAATATTTCATGCAAGTTCTTCACTGGATATGGTTAATGAGAATTGTATAATCTGCATCAATCAATATCAATACGGTTTCAAGCATATAGTCAGGAGGTTTCAAGACAATTGGACCTGTCTTTCTTATGGGAAGGGCTTCACTACATTAAAACTGTTGCACAGATCATTCAGGCAATAAAGGGTCTCCGTTATTTTAGAATTTATGAACATCATATATCCTGTATATATAACACAAGCCATGAGACAACCTGATACACAAAGAGTGATGCAGCACTAGGCTTCACATCGTTAGTTGCTTCTTGGACAAATTTTTCATGTCATCATCTTAGACGTTAGATCTTCATAGCTGGGATGAAAAGAATCGTCATAAAGTTTAGATCATGAGGCACACAAAAGCAGGTCTTCCTTATCTCAAGGCTTCCATGGTGCAGGGGGTGGCGGGGGAGTTGGAAACATCGGTGGAACTGCAGAGAATATTGTGTTCTTATCCACTCCATTCTTCTCACCAGACAAAGCCACCAGTGCGGCAACTAGACCGGCATTGCCGGCAAGAGTTGGCTCCGTATAGTTGAAGTTGGCTCGAACATCTCGGAACCCATCACGTCTATCAGGACCAGCAACCATAGCTCCAACAATGGTGTGAGGGTTTGGCTTCTTAGTGTTTCTCCACTTCCATCCTCCTTTACAGCTATACTTAATACCATTCTTAGGAATTGATGCAGCTCGATGATGAACATGCTTTGGATAGCGGTTCCCAAATCCCACAACATAGCTCATCTTCCGGGGATTTTTACCCAATATATAATCAATCTGCCATTACATGAAGAGAGTTCATGTCAAAGCCTATAATTGTTAAAATCGAGCATGCTAGACACCATGTTCTGCTAGAAGAGAACTTAACCTGTTTCTGGGCAAAATCACGAAGGACCCCGGTAGAGTAGAAGTTGGGACCGCAATACCATCCCGGAGTATCTGCAGCATCAAGATAGTCACTGTAGACAGCTGCAAGAAAAGCTGCATTGACTACGTACTGAAGAGGCTGTGGTCTTCCATGGTTCAGCTCTATTAAACCACCTGCCATTGATGGAATGGTTGAGAGTTTTTCTGAGAGACAAGAAAGTAATTTAAAAATGAACTGTCTCAAACCTTTTGTTCGGTTAAAAGAGGTGAAAACAGGTAGATACGAGCACATGACAATGCTGGTCTGGTTGTGGAAAGTTCTCAAAATTTCTTCGTATGGGTATCCTGGACTCAAGAAGAGCCTTAATCTGCTAAGAAGAACCTGGATGCGGAAGAGTAAAATAAGCAAACAAGAATTCTATAGAGAAAACAAAGTAACTTTCATACAAATTACAAGAGGTATTGAAGCTTTTTCTGCAAGATCAAACCAATCAACCGTAGTTGAAGAACTCTTACATCGCCCTAATCTACATAACAAAAAAAGAACTACTGGATCTCGCTAGAAAGTTTGCAAGCAAGGCCAAACCACCCAACCAAGAAATATGAGCATGAAAGTTCATCAAAAATTGCAGATGAGCAATTATAGAAGCTCAGTGGAACCCGACTCAAGACAAAACTAGAGGGTGCTAGAGCAATCTACTAGAATGAGGTCTGCTCATAAATTAAGCAATTTTTGTCCTTTTGTAAGGTTAAAACAGTGGTATAGTGAGAATTGTTGAAAGAAAATGCAGTCTACTTCAAAAGCTAGCTAAGGAAACTGGAAAAGAAATGATGAAATTAGTCATGGTCAATAAGATGTACAGAAGAAAACCAGGCAATAGGATTATCTATCTAGCCAAATAGAATAAGATAAATAATTCCAATACAGGTGCTATTTTAAATATAAATTCCATTTCCATTTGGAAGGTTGTAGCCTTGCCATGGTCTTAATGTGAAAATTAGGTCTGCAAAGAAATTAAGTAGATCCATTTCTCTGCTAATAAAAATGCAGGAAAGAAATATCTGCACCATTCTTTCGATTTGTACCAAAATAATCAGCACTTTTATATTTCTTGATGCCAGGAAAATTCCTAATGCATATTTAAACATGACATGAGGTAAAACAGAACCCATGCCACTCTCTTATTAGAATCAGAAACAAACATATCATGCACGATTATTGGGATAAAACCAAAAAAATCATGATCACATCATCCACAGTAGTCAGACTTCCAAATGGTGCCTGTCGATATGGCAGAAGCTATTAAGAGTGTAAAACCAATATGACAATGAAGACTTTTAGGCATATAGATATTCCCAAATGGATAACTATCACTATTTGAATATTGAATTAGAGAACATATCATATAATGAGTTAGGTGCCAGTAACATTCATTAGTTTAAATAAAAATCCCTAAGACTACACCAGACAATTTAGAAGCAAATAACACTCAACCATTTAGTGAATGTAACGTTGACTTCTTGACCAATTGGTGCATCATAAACCTATTGCAAAACAGGAGAATTATAAGGCAGCAGCCTTTTCCAAGTTTTCAAATCCTTGAAATTTTTATAACACAACATATTTTTGACAGAAAAAAAGTCAAAACTATCTTGTTTAATTTATATTATGTAACTAACAACCAAAGGAGAGCACCCCAAATTAAAATCTTAATTAATAAAAAAGAAGGCAGGTAAAAGTCCTCCCATCAAAACCAACAAAAGGATCTACCCATATCAGATATCTTGATCCCACATATAGATACAACTCCAATCCAAAAGAAAAATGGGGGAAAAGAAGTAATCTCATGAATTCATCTGAACTAATAATAAGCATGCCTAAACAAAAGTCTCTAGGACAGGATATGCTTGAAAACCTGAAGCTTCAAATTGGACCATATATAACCATGCGACCGAACAGATCAGGAAAGTTGGACAACAAGTTTAATGCATAAAAAAGATATAATATTTTATCAAGCTCCATTAAGTCTTTCAGCTTAGCTACCATCTTTTCCACCAATTAAGACAAAGTGTCCAAGAAGTAAATAAGAGAGTTTGATCAACAGATCAAAAAGAGGGAAGATTTTAAAATTCCAAATTAAGCAAGATCGACAATGATATGTATTGACAGTATTTTCAACAACCTCACAACGCAGCGCAGTTATTATTTAAAGTTCTAAGAAATTCAAACTCAATAGCACAATCTATGATCAGGTCAAACTACTCAATATATTATTAAATCATCCAAGAAAGATATATAGGCACTCAATATTTCAAGCATGCTCGAGTACTGAAGCAAGAAGAATATATAATCAATTGGTCAACACTTACTTGAGCACCAATGAGCTTGTTGTCCCAGCTGAAGACACCATAATCCGGACCGCCCCAGAAGGCACCAGCATGCTTTGCGAGAGTGGGATGAGTAGATAAATAAAGGTAAGATGAATTGCCCGTTGCCAGATACATCCATGCTCCACCCCACACAAACTCATCCCAGTAACTGGTTGAATTGTAGAAGAGAGAGGGGTCGGAGCCCGGGGGACTGTACCTCCCTCTCTGGTCCCTTGCAAACTTCCAGACCGTCGCCGCACCATGGACCAGCTTCTGGGAGTAGGCCTTGTTGTCCTTGAACACAATGGATGCAGCAGCCAGAGCTGCGGCCATCTCGGCGGCGAGATCTGAACAGCTGTGGCACAAATAGACTGGCCTCGGGTAGTCAATGTCCTCCGGCCTCATCCAGCAGTAATGGTCATTTGGAGTCGTTCCTCCCGAAGTGTCTCCTATTCCAACCTGCCAGAGATTTCATAAACCACCACCTCAGTAATCACTGTTCCATGGTTTTATGCTCTACCTACGGATCCTTTTCCTATCAAAGTTTGCTCTTTTCTTCTTACCTGGGCGGCGATCTGATCGATGGTATTGGCGGAGTTGTTGAAGGTCTTGAGGAGGTAATCAGTGCCCCACTTGATGATCTCCTTGACATGGTTGAGCTCGCCGGCGGCCTCAAACTTGGCACTGTACTCGATCACACTCCAGCTTAGCATGGTCATGGCGAAGGAGGCCGGGAAGTTGAACTTGATAGCATCTCCGGCGTCGTAGAAGCCTCCGACGAGGCTCCTCCCGAAGGACGTGTCGGAGATGCCGTCCTTCATCCCGGAATTACCTCTCCACGACACGTTGTTGTGCTTGGGAAGCCGCCCAGCTGCAGGAAAAAACACCAAAAATCTCGTAAAAGTCCAATCTTTGTCTCATCGACCGATCAAAATCCAATCTTAACGAATTTTGTAAAGGGGACCGCATGCATTGGGAGAAGGAAATATTTTTAGGGAAGATAGGAGAAGGCTTGGCTTACATCGCTGGGCGTTGAAGAACATGAGGGCCTTGCGGAGGGCGAGGGTATAGTGGTCCGGAGGTGGCTGGGGGTGGTGGTGGCGGGGGATAGTCTTAACGATGAGAGTGATGAACCCGGCGAGTGCGGCGGTGGCGACGATGGTGCCCACGGTCCAGATGAAGAGCTTCCGGCTGACGATGAGACACCCAAGGTCAACATACTTCTTCTTCTTCTTCCCCTGGTCCCCTGGCCCAGCCAGGAGCCAGCTCTGCTGCGTCTCATCCAGCGGCCGCGACGACGTCGACAGCGCCGCCCGGTCCAAATCCAGATTCCGGCTCCGGTCGTCGTCCGTCGCCGAGTCCGCATTCGATATCTCCAGCGGCCCGCCCCACGGATCTCTCCCGTACATACTCATCCTTCCACTTCTCTCAATCCGACTCTCGCCTCACAGCCTCAAAACCGCCATCTTTTGCCTCTTTTTTTGCCCCTCCTTTTCCCTTTCTAGACGGTAGAAAGGAACAGAGAAGGTAAAGATTCGAAGCAAAGCAAATGATCCGGTGGAGCAGTTTATTATATAAAATCCTTTGCTGTTAAGAGACTGAGGTGACTGAGATCCGGGTTCCAGAGAGTTTTTGGGGGTCTTTTGAGCGGGTGGTGACAGTGACGGCGAGACAGAGGGGTTCGGTAAAGATTAGATCATACGGTAAGAGGGAGCGTAGGCGCAAAGAAAGCGGTGGCGTTCCATGGGTTTTTTTTTTTTTAATGGTGGTTAGGGTTGCCTAATGGGGGATGCCAGGCTGGAAACAGCAGGCTCGGATGGGAGGAGGGAGGACGACCCAAGGATGCGTCAAAGGGAGCGGGGGATGCCGTGGAAGACAGGATTCAACGTTTTATGTTTGCGTTTAAACGAGAATTGCATGTGAACTGTGGACCGATTGGATCGCTAGGGATCTTGGTAGGGTTGGGTACGCATGGGGCCAGCTGTATTCGGAACACCAGATCAGATACAAGGTCGGTGTATGAGCTGTCGCTGGGGGCCCCGGTCGGCGGCGCAAAGCACCTGATTCAAAAACTTGGCTGTTGGCAATTCAACTGAAAATATCAGTTTATTTGTGCACTTTGTTTTATATGAATCGTATATTTTCCTGATTGATTACACTTTGTTCGGAACCTTCCTATATACCTCCAACCTCCAAATTTTTTAGTTGTTAATATATTTAATTTTGGAGTTTTAATGGGAGTTGGTGCTCCGGTACAGGTCTTATCATATCAATGATGAAGATGGATTTGAACGCAAGTTTCATGCACCAATCAATGAGATTCTGCGCATTTGTAACTTGGGATTCTTCGTATGAGAAATGTGTTTAATGAAAAGGAAAGTGAGGTAGGTTTCTTGGAAGGTGAGAAGCATAGATCAAAGTGGAAAAAAACTTAAAATGTTTTTTTTTTAAAAAAAAAAATTATTATTTGGGACCTGGTCTACTTCTTGATTAGAATTGAAGTTTGAAGAATCAAGGCAATAAAGGAAGCATTGGGTCCCTTGCATCACTGTTGAAAGTCTCTAGAATTGATGCCGCAAACGCTGGCAAAGGATGCATTCAAGCACTTCCCATAAATAAAGAAAAATATAAATAAAAGTAGTAGGAGTAAAAGCTCTTATATCATAGAAGACAATCGTTCCACCTCTTGCTCGATAATTTTAATCTGGTTAAAAGTAAAATAAGTATTGAAAAAATATTTCCATGTTTTTTTTTGTCCCATCAAGGGTATCAAAAATTTATCCGTGAATTTGTTAGTGAACTATAAAACACAGCACATGAAGGTTTATATCTTCGATAATTCCAAGCGAGTGTCATAATGAAAGACATTATATAAAAGAAACCAACTACAAGTTCTGCTATAAGAATTAATCAAGACCATCAAACCATTTTTTTGTCTTGGTGGTAGGGGTGGCGGGGTGTAGGGGAGTGGCCAGACATCGGACAAAATTTGCCTCATTTCAGCGTGATTTGCTGTGGAACTCGACCATCTACGATTCTTAGCTACTCATGGCCCCCGAGGCCCTAATCAATGGCAACCGAGTAAACAAAGCGAGCATTTTTTAATCTGTATCCGAGTTAAACAAAACAACCCCTGTAAGCTTGCAAGGAGAACTACTAGTAAATAGGTTAAGCGTAAAATAGAGCATGATATCCACTGTATAAACCTCATAATGATTTTTAAACGTGAGTAAAACCTATGAGTATTAGAACCAAAACCAATATGCATGAACGAAGAGAGGAGCCACCATCTACAACCCAGAGGAGGATAGAACAGAAATTATAGAACATATTATATTCAATACTAGCCCTGAAGTGCACTTCTCGGATTAGACATTTGACAATCACTCCCTTGATTTAATGCCTAACAGCCATGGAACTCTAGGTCACCGGAGATAAAAAAAAAAAAAAAAAACAGTTCCGTAAAATACAATTGCTTAAAATAGTGCCACCTTGACATTAAAGTGATAATAAATTTAGTTCATTCGACTGACATCAATAATAGACAGGTTAATGCACTCATCTTCGGATAAGAAACGATTACGAAAAATTAATATGCGCAATGTATCGAACATTTCCTGACTGGAATTGGGAAACCGTTTAGGGATGGCCACACCTGGGGTCTAACTCCTCCCTCCTTTTTTTTAATAAAAAAAGGAAAAACAAAATTGAAGTGATAGATAGGATTGGATGAGAGATCGAGATTCTTCCTCTTTGTCTTTATTTTATCAGCCGATGTGTGAGGCCCAGCCCATCCGGCTGTTCGATCCAGGCGGGTTTGGGCTGAAGTCGGCAACTGGGTTGCCGACTTCAGTTCAGAATTTCTTTAGGCACCGGACTTCGGAACGATCGGCGGAAGCTGCGGAAGCCGGTCGATCGATGCAGGGGGGATAAGGGTTTTCTCTGGCTTTAAAGGCTCCTCGCGTGCCTCTCCTCCAGCCAAACCCTCCACCTTCGATGGATGTCGAAGATCGACGCCGATCGTGCCAGGCGTTTTCCTCTTGTGCTACGGCTGTTTTCGACGGTCATTCCTTTCTCTGGTGCTGCCGAAACTGCCGCCGACCTCGCCGGTAAGTGCCCTATCCCCTGTCTTCATCTGTGCGTGGGCATCTAAGGCGATGGACGGGAGTCGTCTCCTCTCGAGCACGGGCTTGGATAGGGACAACCGGACAGGGAGGAGGATCCATTTTATTTTTTTTTTCTTTTTTTTTTTTGGGATTTAGGTGGGTGTTCGGGCAGCCGCCGGTGGTTGCATTGCCGTCCACTCCTATCAACCGAGCCCCCTTCTTGGTGGCCGTCTCCCATGGCAGCCGCCGGCAACCGTGGATAGACTGGCTCGGTCAAGCCGAGAGAGGAGCAGCAGGGTTACTTTGGGTTTCTGGCTGGTGGCCGGACGGCCATCGGGGTCGTTGCCGGTCTCTCTCCTCCTTCCGATCTTCCGTTGGCTAAGGGGGTTGGCTTAGTAGGGGAGATGGCGGCGGGTGAGTGAAAGAAGGGAGGCAGAGTCGGTGAAAGGAGAGAACCGAGTTGACTCGGTTAGCAGGGGTGAGTCGACTCGGTCAATAGAACTGGGTTGACTCGGTCTATGGGATGTGTTGACTCGATTTTCTGGGATGGGTCTCTTCGGTGAAAGCAAATTTTGGAGAGAGAAAGGAAAAAGGGGAAAAAGTGAAAATAGAACTGGGATTCGAGGGTGTTTCGGGGAATTTAGTTTTTTTTTTAGTTTTTTTTTGAAATAGAAATTAATTGTATATTTAAATTGTTGATCATGATCATTGTTGATCTTGGAAGACCCGGTTTAGTGTTGGATTGTACTAGTTGGTGGAGGCTCTTCGGTAAGTTATCTTGACCTCTGATATGTATGCCAATATATATATATATTTATAACTTAGTAGATATATGTAATATATCTACATTTGATTGTATTGGATTGCGTGCATCATGTTGGTGTGGGTGCTGTGTTGGTGTGAGTACATTGTGTTGGTGTGGGTACATTGTGGGATTGTTTTGGATTGCGTGCATCGTGTTGATGTGGATGCATTGTGCTGGTGTGAGTACATTGTGTTGGTGTGGATACATTGTGGGATTGCTTTGGATTGCGTGCATCGTGTTGATGTGGATGTATTGTGTTGGTGCGAGTGCATTGTGACGGTGTGAGTGCTCTCTAGTCTGACTATGATCATACGAGAATCTAGTCTCCTTTTGGACCTCCAGCAGGGCTATTGCTGGTACATGACCGTTGAGCGGTACGTGACACAGGGGCTAGTTGCCTTATTTTAGTCATGCGTGGTGGGCACATGCAGAGGATGCATGTTTCTCGTGTGATACTCATAGCTAGTTTTTCTTTTGGGCCTCCAACAGGGCTATTGCTGGCACATGACTGTTGAGCGGTATGTGACACAAGATCTAGTCTCTTTCGGGGCGAGCCATGGACCGATCGTGGCCATAATCTGAGGGACTAGGAGAGTTAAATAAATGGTTGGCCATCTATAGTCGTGTCGTGTTAGTATCGTTTGCATTTAAGTGTACACATTTGCATAGTGTTGCTGGTATATTATTTTGAGATGGATATCTTGTATGTGTGTTGTATATGTTACTAATTATTATTGACATATTTGTATATGTATATTGGAGGTGATGATAACTTACTGAGCCTGTTTAGCTCATTCTATATTTTTTTTTATGTTTTTGTTGCAGATCTAGAAAATCAAGCGGGCTTTGGGACCAGTCAGTGAGGAGTAGGATTTAGGTATTGATCTCTGAGTATATATTAAAAATTTAGTTAAATTTTATGATTAATTCTTGGAACCAATAAATATTTCATGAGATTTGTTCTTTACCACTGTTTTGATATTGAATTGAGGTTAGGCCTGGCATGATCTCCAGGATGATACCTAGGGTTGTGCGGTCGATCGCGTAGCCGATCCTAAATCTGGATTCGGGGCGTGACACGGTGTCTTAATGGTATCAGGTTGATATACTCGTCTATAGATGGAAAAAGACTGTGAAAATTTAAGTGCCTTGCATCGAATATTACCTGACGAGACAGAGCCTACGAGGTAGCTATACCGGATTTAATTCTCCTATCCCTATTTCTCATCAAAAAAATGATTGAAGTGATAATTACCGTCAAGGCTTTCTGATATTCTGATATGCATAATGTTATTAGTTTGGTACCTGAAAAAATGTTCATACAAAATGATGTTTGTTATCTTTAGAAGTTGTCTATTTTTTTAATTTTCAGTACGGTGCAGAGACAAGCCCCGGAGTACAAAAGAAAAACTAAAATAAATTATGGTTACAGGGATCGGAGTCTGCTCCAATAACAAAAGCAAAATTAGCAGAATATAAGTTAGGCCTTCAATTACCCTCCCTCGACCATGCCTAAGTTCTATTACAATTTTTTTTTATTATTAATCAGTAAAAGGCTGCTACAATCACCAGCTATGGTGCTTCAAATGAGCGGTTGCACTTTGCTGCACTTTAACTACAGCTCAAAATAAAAAGCTTCGGTCCGGCCTCTATTTCCACCATTACATCTTGCAGTTTTTGCAAGCCAAGTCACAACCCCACCCTCTTTCTCTCTGTGTACATTATCATGCGAAGCAGTTCTTAAATACAACCGCTTGGATTAAAATATTATAATTATCATTCAAAGAAAAGAAAAGAAAAATTAAAATCTATTTGTAGTGAATTACAATTTTTAGTGACGTAGAAAAGCAATTTGAGCAAACTCTTAATGGATTTTATAAAACGTGGAGTGGACTTGTTGGTTGAACCAGTTGAAGTGCCATAAGAAAATCTAAAAGCCCATACTTTTACTAAAATTACTTTAGTCAAGGAAAACTCGAACAATTCCAAACCAAAAAGGTTTTCTTAAATTAATTGGTTTTAACCTTGTTAAGGTAAGTCAAAAATTAGGAATTAACTCTCAAATCAATATTTCCTCTACTCTTCCTCCATGCTGTTAGAGGCTAGCGGGTAATGGACAAGCAGCAAATATTAGGCACGCAACACTAATTATCCTCTCTTTCAATCTCTATCCCTCTCCATAAACCTCGCACCTCTCTTTCCTATGTTCCTCCTCTTCACCCTGGAGCTGGTGGCTTTAAGGCAGTAGGGCAGACTTATGGATTGTGGTCCATCCCTATTTCAATAATTGCGATCAATTCCAAATCTTTGGTCCCGAGTTTTTCATCTCTATATTTCAAATTTTCCTTAATGTTGTGTACAGAAAGAAACTGATATTATAAAGTGTGATTCTATGTTCATCGGCATTTGACAATCTTTTGAACATATTTCCAATTATATATCATCAAAATATATATTTATGATCAATAATTATCTTCTACATGTACCTTCAGAGGTTGTTCTTGAATTCATAGGGTTATGAATTCGTGATTTTGCGATGCTTTTTTTTGACATGGATACTACTCATTCAAAATTTTACTTTTCATATTTTATTTTTATTTTATTTTTGTTAGATGAATAAAAAGAATATGAGGGATAAATCAGGTATAATTATTCTCGTAGATCTCATCCCATCAAAAAATATTTAATTTAGATGGTAATTTCAGAATTTAATCAAATCTTTTACAGAATCACAAATTTAAATCATAATCAGGTGAAATCGCAAGGCAAGATCCGAACTAATTGAGCTACCATCTCCGTGGTACCTGAATTGTTTTTGAAAGCAAAAAACTTTGAGTCCAACGTAGTATGAAGTGATACCGTGCATTATTATAATGCTACGTTGCAGTAAACGTGACAATAAATATAGTGCTCAAAATTAGTCGAAAGTTGCCGATAATATTTTAATTATTTTATATATTTCAAAATTTATGCTCATTTTTCTACAAATAATTTATGACTAATATAATTATTATATTATACATATCATGATTGACGCGACGAAACCGATGGTCCATGATACGTTCTATGATTTGATTAACGGTCGGGTTTTCAAACTCTATTTTTGGTCCTGCTTTGTTGAAATTTGCTGCACGAATGGTCACGCTGCCCGGCTCGCCCGGGCCGCTGGAACCTTCGGCGGGGCGAAAGCGAAGGACGCGCTTTCACGCGACGCGCGCCGCTCGCATGGCCAAGTGCCAACCGAGAAATTATTAGTTGGACCACGCGTGGGGCTATCGTTTCATCTACCGGCCCGGTCCAGCAGCAGCGCGGAGGCGTGACGACAGCCCCTTGCCTATCCGAAAGAACACTCCACCCGCCCATCCCATTTGGTCGTCGGTCCCGGCTCTGGACCAAACCGATCTCCCTCTCGTTTCTCTCTCTCTCTCTTCCGTCTCTTCCTTCGGAGCTTTCCGGTGGGGATATCGGCAGGTAGGCGAGGCGTTTGCAACAATCTCAGAGGCTCCTTTTGCGGTAACTTTGCGAGAATTTCTGGCGATGTCGACGAATTAGGGTATCAATTCCGTATGTTTCTTGATATAAGATGCCGTTAATTGGTTGGGGTTTAGTCAATGCACTATTTTTGAATACTTTTCTGGTAGATACTTCTTTTTAATTCTTAATTGCACTTTGTTTCACCGGATCGTTGAGAGATTTTTGTTGTCCTTGTCTTACGGGATCCGAGCAAGGAAGCCGAAATTCTGACGCGTTTCAAGGAATTTAGGGTTTCTCAATTTAATGTTCATGGCACGTCTGAGTGATTTTTTTAAAATTTTATTTTCGGTCTTAAAAGCGAAGATTTTTCCCTCATATTGGTGAGCGGTCGCTGCTGCCTTCTCTCTTTAAGATGCGATGGGATTGATCCGCGAAGACCTTCGTTTTAAGTAATTTTATAAAATTCATAGCCGCAGAACCGGAAGACACAAAGAGGAACAGGTTTATTTTTTTGTTACGGAGAAAGCTCATGTTATATGCATGTTATCCTTCTCTGATAAACTAGAGATCGGTCAAAACGACTTTCTATTCCAGTAGTCTAATTAACAACACAACCTTGCAAAGGCTAATTACTTAATAATGCACACAGCGCAAAAGGAAAAACGAAAATCTAGTCAGCTGAACAGTCTTATGTAGGAAAAAAACAAACTTGGATATGCAAAGATGTTCGAGTGCACACATGCACTGCCCTGTGGAGTGGTTTCACTCATGTCTCACATACATGCTTGCACATTTTGTTCCCTAGGGTAGTCCAAACAATAAAAATTCAAGAGGATCAATCCGTGCAAAAGGCTAAGAGAAAATATCCCTTGGTGGGGTTCTTTTCCCTCTTTTGTTATGCTAGTATTCTTCTACATGGAGTTTGAAATATTGAAATTACATTATAAGTGTAGGTCCATGTAGAGGAAGTTAATAGTGCATGTTACGTGTTAGCACTTAATTCTTGTGTGTTTGTACCCTAAAAGTGAATTAGAGTTTTTGTTGGTGTTACTAGAGAGAATATAATCCATAACACTATTAGTTGCTTTTGAAGCCAATATATCACTGCATTAGATGTCACTGCATTAGATGGCTCTGGAGTTGTAAAAACTAATGTTATGAGTCATGACTTAGCTATTTCTCTTCACTTGGTTTAATACTCCTTAGTTTCCATCATAAGTATTATTTCCCTAGAGATAAATTTTTATAACCGGAAGGATTGATGCGTGTAAGGATATTGTATGGCTTAGATCACCGGGCAATAAAGAAAGTACATCACAGCAAGTTGAATGTGGTAGAAACGTGAATGTTATGTCTTTATAGTAAAACTAGAGAAAAAAATAAATATATTAGAGGAGTTGTAGGAGTTGCACAAAATAAGGATAAAGTGATGGAAAATCGGCTTAGTTGGTGTGGACATGTACAACGAAGATTTGAGAAAGCTCCAGTAAAGAGGGGCACTTTGATTTTTGTTGGTGGTAAGAAAAGGAGAGGAAGTTCTAAGGTAACATGGATAGAGATTGTGAGGAAGGATATGGAGAAATTTGGAATAACATCAGAAATGACCTTAAATAGGAATACTTGACGAATGAGGGCCCATAAGCCAACCCGAAATAGTTTGGAAAAGGCATGATGATTATGATTATGATTATGAAAGATGGAGGGATGTGTTATGTTATAAAACATGATGCAAGTTTCAAAGTTACTAAAAAAAGTCAATTCTTCAACTTATCTATCTACAATATTCTGTATATTTTTGCATGTCAAGAATGGACAGCCTTTGACTCTTCTCTTTTTGTCTATTTCTCTTTGCTTCCTTTTTTTTCTTGAACTTGTTAAATTTACTGCCTTTTTTATTTGTCACTACACAGATATGAGGCAGAATTCTATCTTCTAAGTGCTTGTTTCTGCTAGAAAGACATCAAAACTCAATACACTTCTGTTCATCTGAGGAATTCTCAACATGAAGTTTTTAGAATACACTCCCTTAGACAGGTATTTTCTAGATTTTCTTGTAGGCATGCTTAGGAATCTAAGTAATTAGTCTAGCAAGTATTGTTAATTCTTCTTAGTCTCACCATTGTAATTTTATTCTTAAGATAATGTTATTTTTTCATCCAGCATAAATCTTTTCCTGAATCATTTGAATCTTGGAGAAAGTACTATCAAGGGAAATCTTGAAGCATTCTCGTGTAAGTAGAGGTTGTGATTTACTTGCAAAGTTTGTTGATATAATTGGAAGACTTAATAGGTACTTGTTTCTTGGGCATGTAGGTAAACATACAGGAAGTGATCGAAAACTCTCTCTTAGCTTAGAGCATGAGGTAGCTACAACCTTCTGACTTGTTTGACAATGATTGCTATGATTTCTTATTTCTGCTGCATGTACTGTTAATAGAAAATATAGTTTATGTACATGCATTTCTCACTCTATGCACTCAAAGCTTGCCTTATCATTGAATTCTTATGATACAGTCTATTGGTCAAAGTTTGTGATTGGTACCATCATCCATATTATTGAACCAGTAGATTGAAAACATTTTACGAATAAATGAAAAAGCATTAACATGAAGGGGATAAAGGGATGAAAGAAGAGCACCCTCTGATGAGTAGAGAACAAGGCATCTAAATGAGCATCATGGATTGCCTCATTTAGTTCTTCGCAGTCTAATTATATGATTTTGTGGCTTTCTCTTGATCTAGGCTTGCTTGTCTCGTTTGCTAGCTTCATACTTATCAGAACTGAGTGATGGCTCTAATTAGTAGCTGCATTTGTAAGCATACTTGATCCGTACTAAAAGATTGATAATAAATAACTACTTTAAAGAAGAAATGAACAAAATATCTGGCCAATATTCATTTGTATCTAGTTTTAATCTTGTTGTTTCAAGCCCAACCATTACGATGAAAGGAACTGGCTTGTTATACTGCTTTTGTTTTGTTTTGGTTCATTTTGATTGATAATGCCATTAAAATTGCATGTCAGTGCAAGTTTTATGCAGTTCACTATAGGTTTCAGCTGATTTTAATGCATGAAGCTTGCTATCTTATTTATGCTTTATATCATGTTGTTTGCTGGGCCCTGCAGCCTTACCCCTATATTTATTGTACAGAGCCTCGTCAAATTGATGGTGCATGTGCCCATACTGTTTCATTACTATTTGTTCTCTTGTATAATGTTTGCATTATATTGATTTTCCTTGATTATTTCAGTGTCATCTGTTATTATCAGGAACTGACTTTCAAGGCTGATTGATGCTTATGGCATTTGGTAGCAACATAATCTATCATAATATCTGTTTCATTATTCAGTTTCACTATTCTCTACTTTATCCTGATTTAATAGATGAACCATGCTTAGCCATGTGGAATATGAAACTGATTTCTTTAAGAGTTTTACCATGCTTTATTGTTTGATCTTGTTTGTGTTTGGGAGGGAAAAAAAGAATACTTATACTAGTCAGAAACATGAGGACTGCACTATACCCTCCTCTTTTCTTCTTTTCTTTGAAAGCTGGAGCAGAATTTATATTATGCCAATTGGAGTACAATTTTCAGCTCTTTATTTTAAATTGTGTTGCTAAACAAAATTAATCAACTAAGGAATGTGATATTTTCTTATCCTAAGTGTTATATCTAGATTTTGCAGTTCTGGTATCTTTCTGTCCATTCTTAGTTCTGGAGCAAGTATTGGTGGTTAAGCATTGTTGTCTTAATATACCTGGTTATCCAAAAGTGAATAGAGCTCAAAATTATTCAGTCATCATGAATTCTTCTTTCACTATTTCAATCACTACTTGGTAGGATTACTGACTTTTGACTATTGTTTTGTGATGATGTTGCCGTGCTCATGGTTATTGATATGCTCTGATTTACATGTTCTAATTTAGTTATTACCTGTGAGTTTTTATAGATCTTTGTTCAGGTTATGGTTCTCTGCCAATTATTTTGATTGCAGATTTTATATATTTTTTTTTGACTTTGTTTTTTAAAAAATCTTTGTTCAGATTCTTGACTTCCTTGGGCAATCATCTGATAGTGACCCTTCATCTCCTGTTGAATTCTTGTCTAGTAGATCAAGGTGGTAAAAGACATACAAATTGATGTTATGTATTCTTGGATTCTTCAAGAGACCTAATCTTGTATTTCCTGTGCTTGTTCCAGCCGGAAAACATTGATATATCTGGTTCTTACACTCAGTCATATGTATCCAGATTATGATTTCAGGTATTTCTTTTCCAAAGTTGCAACACATTAAATTTTGAGAAATAAAGTGAGGAAGGATCCTGGGTAATGACATTGTCAGCTTCATCGGCGACATGGCAACCCGCTTTATATCCTTTCTGACCAGCACAGGGAGTGTTGTCAAGTGGCTTGACAGACGGTTTTAACCGTTGCTCTATGAGCTGAGAGTTCAATTCTCTCCATTTCCCTACAAATTTTTTGTCCTTTCTTATGTTGCATTTATGGATTTTTGCTGGAGTCATTTGCCACTGAAATTGTACTGGGTGAGTGCAATTTAATATTGTATGTAACATTATTTTATCGACATTTATCGTCTTAGCAGTGCAGTGCGAGCCCATCTGTTTTTCAGAGAAGAAGAGTGGGAGAACTTCAAGCAGATATATGACACCTACTTGTTTGAAGCAGCTAGGGTACGCTTGTATCTTATTATTATTATCAAATGGAGTTGATAATGTTGTTGTTTTCATCCTTCATACCTCTAAAGGTATGACCGTGCATGTTGGTGGCTCATGGTTCTCTTTATCTCTACAAGGGCATGGATATTTGTTCATATTTGTTTAGAAATGGGTAACATAGCTTGGTAGTGTTTCATGTAAAATTCATATAAATTGATATTTGACAGCATTGCATAGCCCATTGTGAGGACACTTTGAAAATGTGAAATTTTGAGGTAGCTTCATAAATTGCTAAAAAGGACAAAGTTTTTGAAAGAAGTGACACGACTCAGTTGTTCATTAAAGAATCAATAAGACTTGAATCTTTTTCGTTAAAGCAAGTATTTGAAATTTTTTTAGAACCTGAAGAATCTTACTCTAAAGATCAAGCAACTTATATTAGGTTGAAAATTTTCATAATCAAGCCCTTTCCTTTGGTGGTATTTGTGTTGCATGTTGACTAGCCTTTTCTTTCTTATTATTGAAAAATATCATCAGGGACCTTTATAAAGCTGCCATGTTGTAAAATATGCTGTAGATTTTTGTGATTTTATTATTGGGCATATCCCCTTCTTTTCTATTTAATTACTTGTGAATCTATCATCATATCCCATAATTTCTTGTCAGTTATAACTAAGATTCTTTTTCCAAGGAAGAGTGGATGACTTTTAGTAGCACTAAAATTTGTCCAGGAGAAATATTATATATTAATTAGAAGAAACATTCTTTCTCATGCTATTAATTAGAAGAAACATTATATATTAATTAGAAATATTAATATATATTAATTAGAAGAAACATTCTTTCTCATGCTATTAATTAGAAATATTATATATTAATTAGAAGAAACATTATATATTAATTAGAAATATTAATATATATTAATTAGTAGAAACATTCTTTCTCATGCTATTAATTAGAAATATTATATATTAATTAGAAGAAACATTGTTTCTCATGCTATTGATTAAATGTCTTTTCTTGGCCTTTGATTTCAACCAGCTAGTCATTACTTAAGCTCTAGAACTGTACGTTATGTCCTGGATTTGCTGTCTACCTTCTGGTGTGTGTTTGTGTGTAAAATGTTTGTATTGCAGGAATGGGCTATAGTTCACGGAGGTAGTTCCCTTCTGGAAAGCATGACCAATGCAATAAATGAGGTGAATATTTTTTTTGTATGGCTATAGGAATAAATGATTGGTGGCCATCGACATATGTTCCTTTGATGCAGGTTGTAAAACTAAATGAGTGTGAGATCTACAGCTACAACCCGGACTTTGATGGGGACCCTTTTCTGGAGAAGGGAGCCATGTAGGATTCTCTTAATTGAGCCTATCTAGTTATGGATCAACAGTTGCTGAGTCATCTGACATGGAGTTTTGTTCCTTGTAGATGGTCGTTCAATTTCTTTTTCTATAATAGGAAGCTGAAGTGCGTTGTCAGCTTTCGGTGTTGTTGCATGAGGTAGGTCCTTGGCTTCATTTGTTAGCATAAAGTCAGAAATAAATTGCATCTTTTTTTTTTTTATTTTTGGAGGGGGGATTTTATATTGCCCTCAATTTATTGGAGTTTCTATTTCATGGCAGCAACCTGGCAGTAGATGGCTTTCTTGCTGATGAGATGTGCGAGGATGAAGAGGATGATCTGCTCATTAACATGGATATGTGACTTGTTGCATGTGATGTACATAATGCCCAACCCTGGGAACGTCCTCTGTTGTATAAGAAATCTTAGGTTCACCATGGATGACTCAGCGAGTCAAGTATGGTGTGTTTGTACAGGTGGTCTATGGAATGAGCAAGATGTTTAACTTGCTCGTCATTGTTATTACCTCTATGAGTTGTAGGTGTAAGTACTGAATTGGTGAAGCAGTTACATTTAGAACTCCAGACTTGTTTTCCCCTGTATTTAAGTCTGTAGCGAACCTGAAGTTAGAACTAATAAGTGGAACCAATGTTTGAAAGTGAAAGCAATTTCCATTTTCTGTGTGACATGAAATTATGCCTCTGATCAAATATTCAGATTTTAAGTGCGACTTGTTTAGCATATCAAATTTCTGATGCTTATTGAACTTGAGCATGACTGTCAGACTTCTTGGTGGAAGGCTGAGGATAAGAGGCTTGAAATTTATGCTCCAAGTTGATTACGAGGAGAGGGGGGTTGTTTGCAAATACATTCTGATGACATTAATATGGTCCATAGTCTTTATTACTGCTTAATTAGGTCATCAGTGTGTTACTTAAAGGAACTGGATCGTCATCTCCAGTGGCAGTAAGTCTGGATGTACGAGTGCCCGTGCCCAAGCGGTGCTTCTAGTAACCCAACCAAAATATTTTAAATGAGTTATATATTTGGTGACCTCGAAATAGAGATCTTATGAGGCAATTCTAATTATACTTTGTTGTTATGTCGATATCTTTCTCTTAGTTCTCTTTGCTGGTGTTGTTGGTCGGCTGCCAATCGGATTGTTCAAGTTTCACTTGGTTGATATGTTATGGAAGTACGAGAGGAGGGAAGTTTGTCCAGCGAATGCCATCTTTTTTGCGAGGTGTAAACTGGGGGTCAGTTTGCAGCACGTGATATGACAAATAATTTTGTACACTAACTCAGCGCATCAGAGCAAACATGAATCTTATCTGGCCATCAATTTTTTTTTTTTTAAAAAAAAAAACCAAGTTTCCTGAATTTATTGCGTATTGGAGGGAGGCCGTGACTTAAAATGCACTACCCTGTTATTAAAATTAATAACAACTCATGGGCCACGACGATCTATGGGGCCATGCTGAATCAACAAAGCTATGGTACTCTAGATTCGTTTTAATTAGCACTAATAAATTCATATTTTGATGCATTATTAGTGGTAAGCAATAATTCTTTTATTTGATCCAAATTTGACCCAAGCCGCCTGGACCTAACCGAGACAAAGCAGACCCAATCCAACCTGACATGAAATGGCAGGTCCTCGAAGCCGGGCTATAAGTCTGTAACGGATGGATGATAAGCTTCTGGAAATTAATTACATGCCGAGGTTACGGGCCTAAAGGCTCCCAACCGTCCCTGCAAAGGAATCCTAGTTTTTCATTCCGGTTTCTGGGGCTGAGGTTAGTGCTGTCCTTTGATCTTTGGAAGAAGACAAAGCTCATTATTTAGATGGATTTCTTTCTCTATTTTTCAAGAGATATTGGAGTATCTCTGGTGTAATATTGTTTTAGCTATGCAGGACTTCTTTGTTTCTGGTCAGATGCCGGAATGCTGGAAGCAGACCTTTGTCACTCTTATTCCGCCGTGATGCTTGTGAGCCAACCCACTTTAAACCTATCAGTTTGTATAATACTCTCTATAAACTGTATTAAGTTGTTGGCTAACAGGATGAAGCATATCTCCCATATCTTATTTGTCCCGAGTAAGGTGTCTTTGTTGGGGGTCGGTGTATCTCTGACAATGTTCATATAGCATAGGAATTCATGTTTGATCTCTGAAGAGCCCCGCTCCAACAATGTTTGATGGCCATCAAGCTTGATATAGAGAGGGCTTACGATCGCATGTAGCGGAGATTTTTGGAGAAAGCTTTGGGGGATTTTGGCTTTCACCCCCTTTGGATCTCTAGGATTATGGCTTGCATCATCAAACCTTTTATTCTATCTCATTAATAGTTCTCCTTCAGAGTTTTTCTATTCAAACATTGGTCTTCGGCAAGGTTGTCCCCTCTCACTATATTTATTTATAATTTGTGCTGACTCTCTAAAACGAGCATTGTAGAAATCGACACGAGATCAGCAATCCATCCATATATTACAGCTCCTGCTGCTTCCTCGATCTCGTATCTATTGTTTACAGATGATTGCTTGCTTTTGGGCAGGGTCTCTGTGGCCACTGTGCAGGGTTTAGGAGGGTGCTCTAGTCTTTTTGCTTGTCTTTAGGGCAGAAGGTCAATCTTCAAAAGTCCGAGGTACACTTTAAGCTGAAGATCCTTGTCTACCAATAGCACTTGATTAGGAACATTCCTGGGATTTCTGAGCAGGAGGGAGCTCTTCATTATTTGGAGATCCCAATCTCAGGAGGAAGACTCCATAAGGTGGACTGTACTATGGTGGTGTAGGCGATTCAGAATATGATGGAGAATTGGCAGGGTAGAGCCTTGTCCTTCATGGGAGGATCACTTTGATCAAGTTAGTCCTTACTTTCCTTCCGATGTATATGCTTTCCAATGTCATCATTCCAAAGTCGGTAGTTTTCAACTTGGAGCAAATTATTCATGCTTTCTCGTGGGGATTTGCCAATGCTTCTTGGGATGTTCATCTTCTAGGGTGGCAGGTCGTCTGTCAGCCAATACGAGAGGGGGGCCTAGGTATTTACTTACTTATGGTTAGGAGAGAGGCTCCCTTGGCAAGACATGTCACTCGGCTCTTCTTTGCTCTGGACAGTATGTGAACCTTTATCATGTAGGCTAGATATGGTCTTTCCTCTGGTGTCTCGGGGGGGAATCTCGGACTGCTCATCACAGCTGTGCTATATGGAAGGAGATGGTGGTGAGGGTGACACGGGACATGAGCCCCGATCAAGATTTATTCCAAGAAGATCGGACCGTTGGTCGTTAAGAAATGATCCTAGACTAGGTTAAACCAAAACCCAATTATTTCTTTCCCAATTTTTATTTAAATGAACTCATTTTTTTTCCCATATTTTCTTTTTTTCTTTCTTTCTTTTCCTTCCTTGTTTTTTCACTCTTTTTTTTCTGCCCTTTTTCTAAAGTCGGCAGAGGAGGCTGCTATTGCTTTGAAAGGCATACAAAATAACTCCTGCTTTCATGTTCGTGCATGGGTTCTTCCTTGCGCTTTGACAGTCATGCGGAACACCGGTGCCGATCCTTGGAGGGGCAGATCCGGCGGGCATCGCCGGTGACAGGGCTAGGGACGGCTACGGTGGCGGCCATGGCGGAGTCGACGGACCGGACGGAGATGGCAGCAGGGAGGAAAGGAGCCGGGCGGCCGTCGATGTGTCGTCGTGGGCGAAGATGGGAGCGGAGGAGTTGGATGGCCGGCTGGAGACTTCCGATCGGCGAGTGGTTTGCTCGAACGGGCGGATTCGGGGAGATGCTCGATGCTTGATTCTCGGGCGGATCTTCACACGGGCGGATGGAAACGAGAGAGGGTCACTCCCTCGGTTTGGTCAGTGGGCGGCGATTCTGGTTTGGAGGAAGAGGATGCAGAAAGGATTGCTGATGGTGCTCGAAAAGTAGAGGAATGGTGGTGTCGAGAGCAGCGGGTGGATAGGCACTGTGGAAGCTTTTCGGTGTTTGGCGGAGGCGGGATCCGGATGGTTGGTTGCCCAATGGCACAGGGCTAATGGCGTTGTGGAGGTCGTTGGTTAATTGGTTCTCGCACGAGATCAAGAGATTTGAGGCGGGTTGTCGGTGCTGGACGAAGGGAACGATCGAAGATAACTTAGAAAACTGGGATTCTCAGAGTGGGAAAGGGAAAAGAAGAGGAAGCAGAAGAAGCAAAGAAGAGCAGAGAGGAGAGTAGCCGTAGGAAGAATATCAGAGGAAAGAAGAACCAGAAGAGGAGGAAGAGACAGGATAACACCCAAAATCTTTTCTCAATAATTCATCGCTTCACTAATTTTTATTGAATAACCAAATTCTTAAATAGACTAATCTAAGATATCCGATATCTTGATCATATATCCTTAACAAATTCAAACTACTTATTTTTAAAAACAAACTAATCCAACTAGGGATAAAGTAAATCCTAAAACAAACTTTCAAACAATCGAGATAAATCCTAAAAATTCCTAATATTCCAATCCCTCGTACATCCATAGAAATAAACTGCTCCGAGGTTTGTATACTTTGGGATTTGTGCTGCACCGGAATGTGTGCTCATCGACTCAGGATCTTGGGCCCTAGGGTTTGGGCTGGGTTGGCTTCAGGTTCTGGGCTGGCTTCTGGGTTGGGTTGGCTTTAGGTTCTGGGTTGGGCTGGGCTTCAGGTTCTAGGCTGGGCTTCATGTTTGATTTGGTCTGCTTCAGATTTTGGGCTGGCTTCAATGTCCCCATCATTTTCCCTGAAGTGGGGAGAACTCGACTCTGTCGAATCAGGCTTCAAAAAATTGGTTCCTTGATGCATCATCTGTAGACTGAATAATTCAAAGCAGAAAGCAAATAAAAATGGAATTAATCCTAACCTAACCTAACCTGGCTCTGATACCAAATTTGACGCGGGACACGAGCCTCGATCAAGATTTATTCCAAGAAGATCGGACTGTTGGTCGTTAAGAAATGACCCTAGAATAGGTTAAACCAAAACCCAATTATTTTTTTCCCAATTTTTATTTAAATGAACTCATTTTTTTTCCATATTTTCTTTTTTTTTTATTTCTTTTCCTTCCTTTTTTTTTCACTCTTTTTTTCTGCCCTTTTTCTAAAGTCGGCAGAGGAGGCCGCTATTGCTTTGAAAGGCGTGCAGAAGAACTACTTTCATGTTTGTGCAGGGGTTCTTCCTTGCACTTTGATGGTCGTGCAGAACATCGATGTCGGTCCTTGGAGGGGCAGATCCGGCAGGCATCACCGGTGATAGGGCTGGGGATGGCTACGGTGGCGGCCATGGCGGAGTCGACGGACCGGGCGGAGATGGCAGCAGGGCGGCAAGGAGCCGGGCGGCCGTCGGTGTGTTGTCGTGGGCGGAGACGGGAGCGAAGGAGTTGGACGGCCGGCTGGGAGCGGAGTCGGACGGCCGGCTGGAGACTTTCGGTCAGTGGGTGGTTTGCTCGAATGGGCGGATCCGGGGAGATGCTCGATGCTTGTTCTCAGGCAGATCTTCACACGGGCGGACGGAAACGAGAGAGGGTCACTCCCTCGGTTTGGTCGATGGGTGGCGATTCCGGTTGGGAGGAAGAGGATGCAGAAAGGATCGCTGATGGTGCTCGAAAAGCAGAGGAATGGTGGTGTCGAGAGCAGCGGGTGGCTCGGCACCGTGGAAGCTTTTCGGTGTTTGGCAGAGGCGGGATCCGGATAGTTGGTCGCCCAATGGCACAGGGCTAATGGCATTGTGGAGGTCATCGGTTAATCGGTTGTCATAGGAGATCAAGAGATTTGAGGCGGGTTGTCGGTGCTGGACGAAGGGAACGATCGAAGATAACTTAGAAAACTGGGATTCTCAGAGTGGGAAGGGGAAAAGAAAAGGAAGTAGAAGAAGCAAAGAAGAGCAGACAGGAGAGCAGCCGGAAGAAGAATATTAGAGGAAAGAAGAATCATAAGAGGAGGAGGAGACGGGATAACACCCAAAATCTTTTCTCAATAATTCATCGCTTCGCTAATTTTTATTGAATAACCAAACTCTTAAATAGACTAATCTAAGATATCCGATATCCTGATCAGATATCCCAAACAAATTCAAATTACTTATTTTTAAAAACAAACTAATCCAACTAGAGATAAAGTAAATCCTAAAACAAACTTTCAAACAATCGAGATAAATCCTAAAAATTTCTAATATCCCAATCCCTCATACACCCATAGAAATAAACTACTCCGAGGTTTGTGTACTTCGGGATTTGTGATGCACCGGAATGTGTGCTCATCAACTCTGGATCTTGGGCCCCAGGGTTTGGGCTGGGTTGGCTTCAGGTTCTGGGCTGGCTTCTGGGTTGGGCTGGCTTCAGGTTTTGGGCTGGGCTTCAGGTTCTGGGCTGGGCTTCAGGTTTGATCTGAGCTACTTCAAATTCTGGGCTGGCTTCAATGTCCCCATCAGAGGGCTCCTGATGTTCTACATCATATGAGATGGATAGTAGGAGATGGATAGTGGGGGATGGCAAGTTGATCAATTTTATGTTTGACCCCTGGATTTTGGATATTTTTTTGGACTGGTAGCCTACCTTTATCTCGATGGATATTCCTGATACTATATCTATCGCGGATCTCTTACTCCCAGGAGGGTCTCAGTGGAACCCTTTGATGGTCACTTGGTCCTTTGGTAACCTTTTGGACCAGAATTATCTATTGGGTTACCGGTGCATCCCTGTGTCGATGTTAGAGTTTTGAGGTTCTCTGCTCTCCCTAGAGCCTCATTATCCGAGCTGTATTCTATCTATTGCTCGGAGGTACAGAGGGGTCTTAACATTGGTTGATTTTGGTCACTTAAGGTGCACCCAGGGTGAGATTATTTTTGTGAAAAGTTATTTGGCATTGGCTTCTGACAAGATCTTTCCTGTTTTCGAGAGGGCTTCATTTGCCCCTCTCTTGTCCGGCATGTGGGGCTGATGATGAGTCCCTAGCGCATGTTCTATTTTATTATCTGAGGGCTTCGTAGGTTTGGCATATGGCAGGGTGTGATGGGCCTTTTATGCACGGAGCGGATGTGTTGGATACATTCTTCGAGCTGCTTCGATCAGGTACTACCAACCCTCCTATCTTTTTGGCCTACCTTGCGTACCATATATGGCTCACTTGGAATACCATAGTGTTTAGCTCTTTGAGATGCACGACAAGGATGATTTTGAAAGAGCTCGGGCTCACGCGATAGAGCATCATAGTTCAACTATGGTGAACACGGAGACTTGGGGTTTCGGCTTAGCTCTTGGAGCACCCCACTGGGTTTTTATCCCTTGGGAGCCCCCTCCTCTGAGATTTATCACGGTCAGTTTTGATGGGAGTGTCAGGGATAGGCATGGAGGTGCAGCCTTTATTATCTGTGCCTCCGGATCTGGCTTTTTGGCTGCAGGGGGCTGCCATTTTCTAGATCCCACGATCTCGATGGTGGAGCTCTAGGGTGCTTGGGCTGGTATTCGTTACAGCCGTATGACCTTCATCTCGATCGACTTATTATTGAGGACGATTCAGCCACTACCATTTCTTGGATTCGTTAGGCCATCAGGTCCACACCTGTTTATCCTTTTATTCGGGACATAACTATTCTTTTGTAGGGTTGCTCAGCATTTATTGTTAAGCATATGTCTCGAAAGGCCAATTCTATGGTTGATTGGATGGCTTTCTTTATTGTTAATTACTTTGATGAAATTTTTTTGATCCCAATTGGAGAACTCTTATGCCTCTAGGCTGTGTTTGGAAACGGAATAAGAGGGAGAATAAGGCTTTTATCCCTCTTATTCCGCTAAACGGTGTTGTTACAGCCGTGACAGTGACATGGCCAGGCTCAGGTATCGCCGAATGCGAGCGAGCCACGTGCGAGTTTCCCTGCCAGAATCAGCGCCACGTCCTCAAAGCTAGGGTCGGCAAGACCGCACCGCCTGACGACTATCTGAAGCAACAGCTCCCGCCGAGGTCGAGTTCGGCGCGGAGTTCCCCCACCGACTCATCTGCGCCCGGGCTCGGAGGAGTCCGCCCCGAGTAAGGTCGGCCGAGGTCGGCTGACCCTCCGCCTTGCGCCAGGTGGCCACCCGGAGACGGGTCCACCTCGGCCGAAGCCAGGCGATCTTCTGCCACCTCGCCAGGTGTCCACCCAGGAGGGGTCCACCTAGGCCGAGGTCGGCTGACCCTCCGCCTTGCACCAGGTGGCCACCCGGAGACGGGTCCACCTCGGCCGAAGCCAGGCGATCTTCTGCCACCTCGCCAGGTGTCCACCTAGGAGGGGTCCACCTAGGCCGAGGTCGGCTGACCCCCCGCCTTGCGCCAGGTGGCCACCCGGAGACGGGTCCACCTCGGCCGAAGCCAGGCGACCTCCTGCCACCTCGCCAGGTGTCCACCCAGGAGGGGTCCACCTAAGCCGAGGTCGGCCGATCCCTCGCCTCTCGCCAGTTGGCCCCCGGAGACAGGTCCAACTCAGCCGAGGTCAGACCGCTCGTACGGAGAGGCCCCCGGGGAAAGCGACAGGTCCCGAGGCCATCCCTCGGGCCGTACCGACCCCAGACGGCGTCCCGTACGGAGGGCGGCGGCACGCGGAACGTCACTTACATTGGCCCGAAAGGTCCCGCAGTCGAGAGACCCGATCCTGACGGAACAGGCCCCGTAAACGGATGGCGCCCACGCTCGGGGAAAAGAGCACTCTCACGGAGCCCGAAGCCTGACGACTGGCCGCTCTGCCAGCGCCGCCCCCCCCTCCTTTTCTCTTCTGTCCTTGCCTTCTCCCTGCTGGGCCCGGTGGACGAGGTCGGAAAGCCGCCTGGCCTCCTTCACCAAAAAGGGAAAAGAAAGGAAGACAGGGGAGAGGAGTTTTCGAGGAGGAAAAGGACAAGCGCACGACGGAGGGAGATAAAGAGGGAAGAATCTGGAGACTGCGAGGTAAGCCAACTAGCCTGGGGACAAGGAGGAAGCACCGGCACAAGGCCTCGCTCCGAGAAAGAAGCCAGAGATCCCAAGAGGGGAATACTGGACGCGAGCTCGGCAGGCAGGCCCAGCCGAGATTCCGGTCCCCGGCGCTTCCCCTTCACTAGTTAACTCTCCAAACCTGGGACCCTTTAGAGGGCCTGGGAGCGAGAGTCTGTTCCCCCACGTCGTCTACTGACTTGACCGTCGGAGCCCCCTCGCCGGAATCCCCGGCCAGGGTCCTCTAACCCCTTTGTTGCAGGTTTCTCGCAGGAAGGGAGGCTCCCTTGCCAGGCAGTCAGGGAGGATCGGTTGATCCTCGGCACGGGCGCGGCGACGAGGACGGCAACAGATTGGCGCGCCAGGTAGGGGGGCAGGACACTAACCCCTAGTGGGAACTAGCTTTTTGCAGGTGTCACGCTCTCTAGCAATGGTGGTCACTCGTGGTCGCGAGGCGCCCACCAGCCGTGTGGGAGAAGCCCACTCCCCACCAGGGGGCCACACCCCCGAGCGGGAGCTTCCGGCTCCCCCCCTCTTCTGCAGCAGCCTACCCCGGCGGACGGATCCCTTGCGGCCATCGTCCAGCAGCTGCAGACCTTGACCTCAGCGGTCCGACAGCTCCAGCATCAGCAACGGTCCTTGGCCACTCAGCCGCAGCCAGGGACCCCCGCGGCCCGGGTCGCGGGACAGCGTGGGAGCCTGCGCTCAATCCAGGGCAGGCCGTCCCATCCGCAAGCCAGTGCACACCCCACTGGTAGGTTTTACAGGGGACTCCGTGGGAGTCGAAGGGGAGATCACTCTCCCAGTTACCGCCGGATCCCCACCTCGGCAGGCGACCATCATGGTAACTTTCACTGTAGTCAAGCTCCCTTCCCCTTACAACGCCATCCTTGGGCGTCCCGGGCTCAACCGACTAGACGACACTATCTCCACAAGGAGATTGCTGGTGCAGTTCCCCACGCCTTTCGGGTTCGGGGAAATGAAGGGGACGATCCAGCCAGTCCCGCTCTGCCTGCAGACAATCCCGGGCATCAAGGGCGCAGAGCTCGCCCGCGAGGTCGAGGACCTCGACCTAAGAGAAAAGGAACCCAGGGGAGGGCCCGTAGAGCGCCTGCTCTCCTTTCCCCTTGGTTCAGACCCCCTGAAGACGGTGCAAGTTGGGGCCCAGCTCCCCGAGGAGGAACGAACCCGCCTGCTGGAGTTCCTCCGTGCCAACGCCGATGTGTTCGCCTGGTCGGCGGTCGACATGCCGGGTATTCCGCCCGAGATTATCATGCACAGCCTGAACGTGGACCCAGGCAGCCGCCCGGTCCGCCAGAAGAAGAGAAGCTTTGCCATGGAGAGGCAGAAGGCGATCGACGAGGAGGTAGAGAAACTTCTCGCCGCCGGTTTCGTCCGAGAAGTCCAATACCCCAGCTGGTTAGCAAATGTGGTCATGGTAAAGAAGAGCAGCGATAAGTGGAGGATCTGCGTGGACTACACCGACCTCAATCGAGCTTGCCCGAAGGACAGCTTCCCTCTGCCAAAGATCGACCAGCTGGTCGACACCACCTCGGGACACCGTCTCCTGTCATTCATGGACGCTTTCTCCGGATACAACCAGATCCGGATGAATCCGGAGGACGAAGAGCGTACCGCCTTCATAACTGACCGCGGGACTTTCTGTTACAGGATGATGCCCTTCGGCCTCAAGAACGCGGGGGCGACGTACCAACGTCTGGTCAATAAAGTCTTCAAAGACCAGATAGGCCGCAACATGCAGGTGTACGTGGACGACATGCTGGTAATGAGCAAACTTGACTCGGACCACGTAGCCGACCTGGCAGAGACGTTCGGCAACCTCCGGCGCCACCAGATGAAGCTGAATCCAGCGAAGTGCGCCTTCGGGGTCTCCGCCGGAAAGTTCCTAGGGTTCATGGTGACCCAGAGAGGAATCGAGGCCAACCCGGAGAAGGTCCAGGCTATCCTGGACATGGAGCAGCCAGCCTCCAAGAAACAAGTGCAGCAGCTGACCGGCCGGGTTGCGGCCCTTAGCCGTTTTATTTCCAGGTCGGCGGACCGCTGCCGTCCCTTCTTCAAGGTGCTGAGGAAGATGAATGGTTTCGCCTGGACCGAGGAATGCCAGCAGGCCTTCGAGGAGTTGAAGAAGACGCTCGCATCACCACCTTTGCTGTCCAGGCCCGAGGAAGGGGAGGAGCTTACCCTCTACTTGGCCGTTACCCCGGAGGCCGTCAGCTCTGTCCTGGTCCGAACCGACGACCACGGGATCCAGCGACCGGTGTACTACACCAGCAAACTCCTCCGGGACGCGGAGCTCAGGTATTCCCGGCCCGAGAAACTCGTTTTTGCGCTGATAGTATCTGCCCAGCGTCTCAGGCCCTATTTCCAAGCGCATCCCATCGCCGTCTTGACGGACCAACCACTGAAAGCGGTGCTCAGCCGACCCGACACCTCGGGGCGATTGGCCAAATGGGCACTGAAACTCAGCGAGTTCGACATTACATACCGACCGAGGTCGGCAATGAAGGCACAGGTGCTGGCCGATTTCTTGGTCGAATGCGCAGGTTTGGGCAAGGAGCCCGAGGAGGACTCTTCGGCCCAGCCGAGATTCCGGTCCCCGGCGCTTCCCCTTCACTAGTTAACTCTCCAAACCTGGGACCCTTTAGAGGGCCTGGGAGCGAGAGTCTGTTCCCCCACGTCGTCTACTGACTTGACCGTCGGAGCCCCCTCGCCGGAATCCCCGGCCAGGGTCCTCTAACCCCTTTGTTGCAGGTTTCTCGCAGGAAGGGAGGCTCCCTTGCCAGGCGGTCAGGGAGGATCGGTTGATCCTCGGCACGGGCGCGGCGACGAGGACGGCAACAGATTGGCGCGCCAGGAAGGGCTCATCCTTGCCAACGAGCCGATGGAGGTCGGCGCCAACAAGCCCGGAGAGGACGCCTGGATCCTCCATGTAGACGGAGCCTCAAACTCCGGAGGGAGCGGAGCTGGGCTCATCCTTGCCAACGGCGACGGGGTCGTCGCAGAATGTGCGCTCCGTTTCCAGTTCCCCGCGACAAACAATCAAGCGGAGTACGAGGCGCTTCTCGCCGGACTCAGGGTCTCCCGCGAGCTGGGCGTGACCAACCTCAGAGCTTTCACTGACTCCCAGCTCGTGGCGGGGCAGGTGTCCGGGGAGTACGTCGCTCACGACCCCCAGATGGCGAAGTATCTGGAGCTCGTCAAGGCAGGCGCGTCCAAGTTTCGGCGCTTCAACATCTTCCATATCCCCCGCGGGGAGAACGCCCGCGCGGATGCTCTCTCTCGATTGGCGACTCTGCCGGACACAATGCTGGGACGCGCTCATGTGGAGCGACTCGAAGTCCCAAGCCTCGAAGCACCGGCGGGGGTCCATCAGGTCAGCCAGGAGACCGGCTGGATGGACAAGTACGCCGCGTACATCACCAACGGCATTCTGCCGGAAGACCGAGACGCGGCTCGCCTCATCAGGAGGAAGGCCGTGCGGTTTGTCCTGATGGACGGGCAGCTGTATCGAAGGTCCTACTCTTATCCCCTCCTCAAGTGCATTGGACCCGCAGAAGCCAAGCTTGTGCTCCAGGAGATTCACGAAGGCATCTGTGGGAACACGTGGGGGGCAGGGCATTGGCATACAAGGCCCTTCGTCAAGGCTACTTCTGGGAGACGATGAAGGAGGACGCCGCTGACTTCGTGAAGAAATGCGACCGGTGCCAGCGCCACGCCACGGTACAGCGGCAACCCTCCAACCCGATCTCTCAGCTCTCAGCCCCCTGGCCATTCGCCCAGTGGGGAATGGACCTTCTGGGCCCATTCCCGCCGGCATCCGGCCAGCGGAAGTTCCTGATAGTGGCCATCGACTACTTCACAAAGTGGGTCGAAGCCGAACCCTTGGCAAGAATCACCGAAGCAAACGTCGCCAAATTCTTCTGGAAGTCCATCGTCTGCCGCTTCGGCCTCCCCCACACCGTGGTCACCGACAACGGACGCCAGTTCGACTGTCGAGAGTTCGAGGATTTCTGCAACGACCTCGGCATCAAACATCGCTTCACCTCGGTGGCGCACCCCCAGACCAACGGGGAGGCTGAGGTCACGAACAGGACCATTCTTCAGGGCCTCCGCACGCGGCTAGACCAAGCCAAGGGCAGGTGGGCCGACGAGCTTCCCAGCGTTCTTTGGGCATACCACACCACTCCAAGGACGGCTACCGACGAAACCCCATTCAACCTCGTCTTCGGGGCCGAGGCAGTCATCCCGATCGAGCTCAGCATACCCACGCTGCGCGTAGAACAATACGACGAGACAGAAAACCCGGCCAGGATGATGCTCAACCTAGACCTCCTCGAAGAAACAAGGGACAAGGCCCGAATTCGAATGGCGGCATACCGGCAACGTGTAGCCAGATATTACAACTCCCGAGTACGGCCGAAGGTTTTTCGTCCCGGGGACTTGGTCCTCCGGCGTACAGAAGCCTCCCAGCCACGAGAGTGCGGCAAGCTTTCACCCAACTGGGAAGGCCCTTATCGGGTAGCAGAAGCCCTCCCCCACGGGGCATGTTACTTGGAAGAATTGGGAGGTGCCAGGTTCCCCCGGACATGGAACCCCTCGAACCTGAGAATGTACTACCAGTGATGTAAGGCTCCCGGCTCCTTTAACAAAGCTTCTTCACTTTAAACATTCTTCTCTAAACTTCAGCAAGGAGGCCTGCGAAGATCCTGGGCTTCGGCCTGGAAGGTGGCGTCGAACCCAGTTCGCCCACGCAAGCCCGGAGCACAGCTCAGCAAGCCGTGCAAGGTTTGAGAAAGCCTGCGGCATCGAGCTCAGTCCGGAAGATCCTAGGCTTCGGCCTGGAAGGTGGCGCCGAATCCGCTTCGCCCACGCAAGCCCGGAGCACAGCTCGGCGAGCCGCGCAAGGTTTGAGAAAGCCTGCGGCATCGAGCTCAGTCCGGAAGATCCTGGGCTTCGGCCTGGAAGGTGGCGTCGAACCCAGTTCGACCACGCAAGCCCGGAGCACAGCTCAGCAAGCCGCGCAAGGTTTGAGAAAGCCTGCGGCATCGAGCTCAGTCCGGAAGATCCTGGGCTCCGGCCTGGAAGGTGGCGCCGAATCCGCTTCGCCCACGCAAGCCCGGAGCACAGCTCAGCAAGCCGCGCAAGGTTTGAGAAAGCCTGCGGCATCGAGCTCAGTCCGGAGGATCCCGGGTTTCGGCCCAGAAGATGGTGCAGGAACTGTGCTGTCCGCGCAAGCATGAAGGCAGCCCAAAGTCGGACCTGCTCAGGATTCTTGCCTTGCCGCAACACGGCTCTGCAGACCCCGTCCTTCGATTTAGTATAGAAGGACCAGGCCTGCAGTTATCTCAGGTGTCCCAGACCGACATCTCAGAAACAAAAAGAAGAAAAAAGAAAAGGCAAAATGATGAACGAGTTTTGGTAAAAGCTGTGTCTTTATTAAACGAAGTCTTTCAGTACAAACTGGGAGCCCCGACAGGCCGGGACTCCCCAAAAGAAGAAAAAGAAAGGAAAACAAAATTACAGAGCAACGATCACTGGGGCGCAGGGTCGGTGCCGTCCGCCGGAGGCGCGGGCGCCACTTCTTCGATTTCCACGACAACCGGCTCCGGGGGCTGTGTCGGGGCCGCGGCGTCATCAGTCGGAGGTGCTGCAGGTGCCGCCTGAGGTGTCGCCTGGGCCGTGCCGGAGGCCCTGCCCTCGCTCCCCGGCTTCCTGCCGCCGACGACGACCGCACTCAAGTCCAGTTGGGGGAAGAAGGCCCCCACCTTTTCCCGGCACATCCGGAACCCCTTCAGGAAGGAGTCCACGGCGGCCTCCCGGACTTCCGACGTAAACTCGTCGGAGGCTCGGAATTTGGGGACGGCCTCCAGCGCTTCCCGCTTCGCCGCCTCCAAGAGCCCGTTGATGTAGGAGCTCCGGTCCTTCGCCGCGGCCACCTCTCGCCGGGCCTCATCCAGTTGGCGCTCCAAAAACAGGGAATGGGCCTGCAGGCGGGCCTTCTCCGCCGCATCCTCCTCAGTCCGGCGCTGGTTGGAGGTCCGCTCCTCCGCCAAGGAAGCCTCCAGTTCCTTGTTCCGCTCCTCGGAACGCGTCAGGTCGGACCGGAGGGCCTGCTTTTCAGCTCGCAGCTCGGCCCCCTTGTCCATCAAGTCCTTCACGTCGGCCGCGAGTTTTCCAAGCTTCTGCTCCCGATCGGAGTCCCGCTTGGCGTTCCCTACGAGGTAGTTCCTCAGTAGGAGGACGTCGTTCCCGATCTGCAAGGGCAGAAATGACATGTCAGTACCGAGGCAGGAGGCCTCGGATTGGAAGAGAAAAGAAGAGTCAAGGATCAGGCTTACCGTGAAGAGTTGGGGCAGGATGCCGAGCAGCGCATCCGCGTAATCTCGGCCGCCCCGAGCTCGGCGGTCCCGGGCGGTGGAAGCGTACTCCATCAACTTCTCCGCCAGTCCTCGGTCGAGGATGACCGAGTCTCGGTGCGAGATCACCGGCGCCGGGCCCTTCGGGCCGATCCCCGCGACAGCTGCCCCCTCTGCTGGAGCTGCAGCCGACGGACCGGCGGTCGCCACTGGCGGTGCCGTTGGGCTGCTGACAGGAGCGGGCCCGGCGATGGGCAGAGCGGCGGGCGCCGGAGCTCTCTCGGCAGCGTTGCCAGGTCGTGGGGCCGAGGCTCCAGGGGCGCCGCCCTGAGGAGGTCTGGGCGGAGAAACAGCGGCAGCTAGGCCGGGCGCGGTCGCCGCTGCGACCTCCCGGCTCGTCTCTGTGCGAGCCCTCTTCGCCACGGGCTCGTCCACGTCGACGACCTCCCTCTGGGCCGCTCCCTCCAGAAGATTCTCTAAGGAAAACTTCATCCCTGCAAAGTGGAGAAATCAGAAGGTCAGACAGTTCAATCTTAAAAAGAGAGGGGGGAAGGGCAGGAGTTAATGCGGGGCCAAATCTCACCGGTCTCCCGGATGGGACTGATGCCGGCCTCAAAAAGATTCTGCTCAGAAAGCAGAACCTCGAGCGGCGGGACCACGTCACTCAGGAGCTGGCTGTAAGACTCCTGGTCCGCGGGCTCGACTCGAGAACTCCGGTTCGGCGACCGGTCCGGTTCGCTCCAAGCCCAGTCGACGTCGTCGACCGAAGCAAAGAAAAACCGGCTCTTCCATCCCTTGACCGAAGAAGGGAGGTCGAACCGGAGACACCTAGGCCGGGGCGAAATGTACCACCAGCCATCATCGGTGGAGCACTTCTTCAGGGTGAACAGGGCCCTGAAGAGTGAAAAACGGGCAACGAACCCGTGGAAATGGCAGAAGACAATGAAGGAGAAGATGACCCGGATGGCATTAGGAGCCAGCTGAGCCGGGACGAGCCGGAAATGGCTGAGAAAGGAAAGGAAAAAAGGGTGCAGAGGAAAACGAAGACCCCCGAGGAGGAAGTCTTCGTAGAAGGCAATGCGGCCGGGGCCACTCATGGTGACACGCTCCCCGGACCGCGGAGCAAACAGACGGACAGATCCCGGGATGCCATAGGCATCCCGGAGCAGAGAAAGATCACCTTCGGTCATGGTAGAGGCATGACCGGAGGGACCGGCGGGAAGAAGTGGCGGAGCAGGAAGAGAAGCCAAGGCGGGGAGTGAACGGAGGGGCACGGCAGGCGCAACCGGAGGGGACCGGATCCCCCTGGGGATGCCAATAGTGACACCCCCGGGTTGCAAGCGCCGGCGGACCTCCTCTGGAACTACCTCCTCATCCGAGGAGGAAGAAGATGGAGTCCTCGGCCGGGATGGACCGGCCTCGTCCGGGTTAGAAGAGACATGGCGACGGCGCGCCATGGGGAAGGAAAGGACAAAGAAACTGAATAAGAAATGAGAGAGGAGGGGGGCTAGAGAAGGAGAAGAAGACACTCACCCGAAAATGCACAGACGGGCGCGAGCAGCAGAAGTTGTTAGCCTGCAGCAAACCGCCCACGAAGCAAGGGAAAAGGCCTCGTTCTGGAAAGTCCCCTCCCTTTCAAACTCAGCCGGCAGCAGCCGTACCCATCACTCCGCCTCAGACCACTGGATGGTCGCCACGTGGGCACACGCCCGACACCGTCGCCTCGTTAGCAGAGTAACGGCCTCTGCCCCGAAGCGACGCATTGATTACGGGCAAGTGGACGACGCGTGGCGACCCCCCATAGGTCTTCAGCCGCATCGAGCCACGACGAAAGGAGATCGTGCCAATTATGATGCAAGATCTTCGCCTCCCCACGTCATGTCTGCAATTAAATCCCGACGTTCCGTTTTACGATGCCCCGACGGAACGACGGGCTGGGGGGCAACTGTTACAGCCGTGACAGTGACGTGGCCAGGCTCAGGTATCGCCGAATGCGAGCGAGCCACGTGCGAGTTTCCCTGCCAGAATCAGCGCCACGTCCTCAAAGCTAGGGTCGGCAAGACCGCACCGCCCGACGACTATCTGAAGCAACAGCTCCCGCCGAGGTCGAGTTCGGCGCGGAGTTCCCCCACCGACTCATCTGCGCCCGGGCTCGGAGGAGTCCGCCCCGAGTAAGGTCGGCCGAGGTCGGCTGACCCTCCGCCTTGCGCCAGGTGGCCACCCGGAGACGGGTCCACCTCGGCCGAAGCCAGGCGATCTTCTGCCACCTTGCCAGGTGTCCACCCAGGAGGGGTCCACCTAGGCCGAGGTCGGCTGACCCTCCGCCTTGCGCCAGGTGGCCACCCGGAGACGGGTCCACCTCGGCCGAAGCCAGGCAATCTTCTGCCACCTCGCCAGGTGTCCACCCAGGAGGGGTCCACCTAGGCCGAGGTCGGCTGACCCCCCGCCTTGCGCCAGGTGGCCACCCGGAGACGGGTCCACCTCGGCCGAAGCCAGGCGACCTCCTGCCACCTCGCCAGGTGTCCACCCAGGAGGGGTCCACCTAAGCCGAGGTCGGCCGATCCCTCGCCTCTCGCCAGTTGGCCCCCGGAGACAGGTCCAACTCAGCCGAGGTCAGACCGCTCGTACGGAGAGGCCCCCGGGGAAAGCGACAGGTCCCGAGGCCATCCCTCGGGCCGTACCGACCCCAGACGGCGTCCCGTACGGAGGGCGGCGGCACGCGGAACGTCACTTACATTGGCCCGAAAGGTCCCGCAGTCGAGAGACCCGATCCTGACGGAACAGGCCCCGTAAACGGATGGCGCCCACGCTCGGGGAAAAGAGCACTCTCACGGAGCCCGAAGCCTGACGACTGGCCGCTCTGCCAGCGCCGCCCCCCCCTCCTTTTCTCTTCTGTCCTTGCCTTCTCCCTGCTGGGCCCGGTGGACGAGGTCGGAAAGCCGCCTGGCCTCCTTCACCAAAAAGGGAAAAGAAAGGAAGACAGGGGAGAGGAGTTTTCGAGGAGGAAAAGGACAAGCGCACGACGGAGGGAGATAAAGAGGGAAGAATCTGGAGACTGCGAGGTAAGCCAACTAGCCTGGGGACAAGGAGGAAGCACCGGCACAAGGCCTCGCTCCGAGAAAGAAGCCAGAGATCCCAAGAGGGGAATACTGGACGCGAGCTCGGCAGGCAGGCCCAGCCGAGATTCCGGTCCCCGGCGCTTCCCCTTCACTAGTTAACTCTCCAAACCTGGGACCCTTTAGAGGGCCTGGGAGCGAGAGTCTGTTCCCCCACGTCGTCTACTGACTTGACCGTCGGAGCCCCCTCGCCGGAATCCCCGGCCAGGGTCCTCTAACCCCTTTGTTGCAGGTTTCTCGCAGGAAGGGAGGCTCCCTTGCCAGGCGGTCAGGGAGGATCGGTTGATCCTCGGCACGGGCGCGGCGACGAGGACGGCAACAGGTGTAAAAATCGAGGGAGAATAACAAAAGTAAGTTATTCCTCCCCTGCCGGTAATTCTTGAATTGCTATTCCATGTGTCCCATGGAATAGCCCTATTCTTACTTTTCTTATTCCAAGGATATTTTCAGAATTTCTAAAAATTAATTAGTACGAAATATTTTTTAATTATTTCAATATATTATAATAATAAATTAATTAATATAATATAATTTTAATATATCATAATAATAAATTAAATAATATAAAATAATATATTTAATTATTTTAATATATCATACTAATTAATTAATCAATATAACATAATTTTAATATATCATAATAATAAATTAAATAATATAAAATAATTTAATTTATTATTTTAATCAATTATAATAGATCATACTAATGAATTAATTAGCATAACATAATTTTAATAGATCATATTATTAAATTATTATTAATATAATAATATATTTACTTAAATATAAAATCAAAAAAGAATTTTATAACTCATTTTATATTAATATTTGAGTAGGGGTATTTTTGAGATTTTAAAAAATTCCTTCCGATGGAATACAGGATTATTCTAATCTCATCCAAATACTATTTAGAATAACACCGCATTAATTACATTGAAATAAGATGGAATACCAAATTTTTATCTAAACAAAAATTAGGAATAATAACAAGAATAAATTATTCTTAAAAAATATTAATTTTTATTTTCAGAATAATTTTTTACCAACCAAACACTATCTAAAGAATATCCTACTTTCTAATTTTCTTAGTTATATTTACCGGATAACTGTTGGTTGAATGCTTCGATTTTTTTTTTTTTTTTTTTTAAAAAAACCCTAGTTGCTCGCTCCAGGGGTTTTTCTATGATCCACCGTTAAATATCGAACCCTAGTTAGGGTTCCAAGCGGTAAAGAAACTTCAAAAGAGAGAAATCGAGATCTTCTTTTCTTATTCGTCCGGTTGGAAGCTACGATGGAGCCGGAGGTGGTGAATTCGGAGATGCTGCTGCCCCCCGCTCTTCCCTTCAAGAGAGTACAGATGTCGGACAAATACCCGAAAGGGCACGCCCGAGGCCGCCACTGGAAGCACCTCAAGCAGATCCTCCAAGCCGAGAACTATGCCTCCTACCAGGCCGACGAACCCAATTGTAAGCCAAGCTATCCTCTTCTTTTATATATTTCCATGATATCCCTCTATTGTTGGATGCACCACAATCGCGCAATATTTGATGTCGGTTCGTGGGAATTGAAATTTCAATCAATCGATTTGTTTTGCTGATGATAATTGATTTGGATGATTGTTTGATTTGTTTGGTGGCGTAAGATGAGAAAGAATTTCAACTCGATTAATAAGACTATTTGCAATAAGTGGGTGCCTTTTTGTTCTTTTAGCTTCTTTTCTGGCATTGCGTGGAAATGGAAAACCGCAATCCAAGTTGAGATAATGTTCGGGAAGAGAATGTTTAGCGGAAAATTGCGAGAATATTGATGCCGGAATTTTGTTTACGGTGTCATAATGCGGTTTCTGTTGATATACGGGATATCTAGGCTAGGCGGGCATTATGTTAGAATGGGATTTGCTAATGGTATCTGATTTGGATGAAATATGATCTTTTATTTTTTTTTTAAGAAAATCTTTTTAAAAAATTGTAAACAATTTTAACTCTAAACTTGCAAGGATCTTTTGCAGTTATGGAGGCCTGGTTTCTCCAAAGCTTTTCTCCATACAATGTTTAACATAGTATGGGGTGAGTAGTTTAGTGAAAATTGTGTGCATTGATGTTAAATATTTAGTTTACAACGTGATTCATGTGCATAGTGTCATGGAAAACTAATAAAAATTACCTGCAAGTCGCGGGCCAGAAATTGTTGCTCTGTTAGTTAAATTAATTTAAAAGATCTCCATTTGTTTTGACTTGTTTTAATTGAACCATTTGTTTGGAACAATTTCCCCATCACCCTGGTATTTTCTGGAAATCTAAAGTATGAACTAGGGCCTTGTTGTCTTTTTTGTGCATCAGTATTTATATAGAATATCATCACCAGTAAAAGCATATCTAAGGTGCTCGATCAGTTGCTGTGGGATTTGACAGTTTGGTTCACTAGTGTTTTCAAACTATGACAAATTATACTGCAGGCTCTGCTTATGACCTGATTACTTGAATATATGCTTTCTTTGTTTCCGTTGCCAATAGCAACATTAGTTTTCTACGAGGAATATATGAAAGGCATAACCACATATTTGCTGATCTAAGCCAACATAACCAGGACGAAGCATTTGGAGTAATTTGCATTGGCATTAGAGGTAGTCCTTAGTAGGAAGGAGTTCTTCATGAATAATGATTCATAAAGCTGACATCAAATAGTAGGGACAAAGTCTATTGTTTTGGTTTATGGTTATGCTAATTTTTATTACAGAAAGAAGCTGGATTAGCTTGATTTTGTTTTATGTATCATATGTGGTTTTTTTCATAATGTGCAAAATCAATCTGCATGGTTGCTTTTATTGATTCTTAAGGGTGCTAAACTTATAAAATTGTGCATTGGGATGCCTCTGACCTTTAATTTGTTTCACAGATTTAAATATTGAGACACCTCCATCTATGTACCCATCAAAGAAATTTTGTGATATAACAGGTTATGAGGTAAATGCTCTTTCCTTTCAACTTTCAATATGAACAATGTTGTTGGTTATAATTCATGATATTATATTCTTGGTGTACATTCTATGCTCATGCATATGCAAAGTGATAGAAGTTGCATGCCTGCTTAACTGTTCTTGGCAGAAGGCAGTTAATCATGTTGAGTAATAAGGCACAGCTGTCTTGTAAGCACTTAGAAATATTGCAAATATTCTATGCTTCTCTCTGCAAGGTCTGAGTTGCTTTTATCATACTGTATTGTCTTTATGTGAATCATAAATTATGGTATCCGGTTGTCTACAACTGATAAAAAAGTATGATTGAATAGCACATTTCACTTGAATGGTCCTATCCGTGCTTATGGAATGCGCATTTGATCATGTTTCTTACAAAATAGGCTTGTTTATGATGCAAGTTACTTGATGCAACACGTCTTATGGACTATGCCACTCCTAACTACATGATTTAGTATATAATTGTTGATGTGATCAAAGTTTGACTGTGTATATCCTTCTTAGAGCAATTTCTATTCTAAAGGGCTAAGAACATCTAGAAATGATTGTCATCCAAAATTGGTTCCATCATATATATATAGCAAGGTTACTATCATGGTTTGTTGGCATACTATATGATACTGATAATGAACCAATACTTTGTATGAGGGGTGTATTGAGTGCAGTACCATGAATTGACCTGTGTAGACACTATACTAGCATGGTATTGGTATGGGTATTGAAGACAATATTATGAAACATGGTTAGTATTCTTAGTACGGTACATTGTGGTTTAATTGGTTGATCGTATGTTATTAAGATTAGGATTAAGTCATAAATTGTAGAGAGTGCTAGATCAGATCAGATTATAGATTGTAAGATTCTTATGCTTTTTTAGAAACTGCTAAACAAGGTTCATCGAATTGGTGTTGGAGGGGTATCGGCCGGTGACCGTTTCAAGTTCAGCACAATATGGGTCCATATCATGCCATTCCGGGGCATACCAACATGGAGAGCTAGAGAGGGAGGGGGAGAGGGAGAAGGAGATGGAGGAAAAGAGAGAGAGAGAGAGATAGAGGCTATCATGTTGAGTTGGAGAGAGGTAGAGAGAGAGGAGGGAGAGGAAGGGAGGGAGAAACCTCCTCGTTTGGTAGTGTAAGAGGGAGAGGGCGGGAGAGAGAGAGGAAGAGGAAGGGAGGGAGAGGGAGTGGGAGAGAATAAGAAAGAGAGGGAGAGGGTGGTAGCTAGGGAGGGGGTTTGTCATCAGTGGCTCGTTGCGTTCAGCTTGGTCATCAAGTACTAGGGATAGAAGCCCTTAGGGTTTCAAGGGAGGGGGGTGGGCACAGCAATCGAATTGGAAAAGAAAGCTGTAGGTATAGTGGGGCTAGGGTGATTTATATACTGAACCATGTAATCAAACTATGCCGAGAGCTGACTGGTCTGGATCGGTACGCCCCTAATTGGTCAATTTGGCATGGTTCAGAAATCCTTGCTCATAAATATAAAAGAAATATGAAAAATTGAAATATCAATCAACTATAAAGTGGACGAATGAAGAATATATATGCAAGAAGTCTAGTTTTCACCAATTTAGGCCCATATACAATATTTTTAATGAAGCAAACATCTTGTTTGGTTAATCTTAATCAAGATGTTGATATACTATGTATCAATTTAATTATCCTTTTATGTAGAATACTTAGGAAGAAACTAGGATAAGACTTTAACATGTGTCTGTAAAATACAAAACCTTGCATCTTATTTTTAAGTCTATGAACTCTGGTAATAGACGTGCTAATTTTACTATTTGAGATTTATTGGTGATAAGGAATTTAAGAATAAAATGGACCTAGACATGATTTAATATGTAAATAACAACATGAAATTAGATCCTCTGATCCAAATGAATATATAGCCCATCATTTGCAGATTGTGGATTCTCTTGTATCTTATGTCAAGACATGTGGATTATTGATTGCTTAATATGATTGATGCTCTAGTTTTTAGGTAAGTATATTTTGGTTTCTCTTCTTGGGGTTTCATTTAACTGTTAATGTCTGTCTGCAAGACTGTGTTTTGCTTTCGCTGAAGATTTTTGGTTTTGTTTTTCATTGCTTGGCATACCATCTCCACAAATGGTGGAGAAATATATTTAAAAAAACTCATGCTTGGAACCTGAAGATGTATTTGAACATTTTATTATTTTATTCTGACATGGTTTAATGACTGCAGGCACAGTACATAGACCCTAGGACAAACCTGCGCTATGCAAACCCGGATGTCTTCAAGCGGATAAGAATGCTTCCCGATGATCACGTCCAAAGATATCTGGCTTTGAGAAATGCAGCTGTCGTTTTGAAATAGCATTTGTCTTCAGTAACAGGTTAGAGACAAAAGAATGTTGATTGAGAACTTCGCTTTCTTTTAGGAAGCAATGGAAAACTAGTGAGGTGCTCCCTGTAATTATGATTTTAATGTAAAATTGTTCATAGCGTTTGTATATTTGCAGGTAAGTTTTCAACTACCTCTTTGTGGCTGTGGGAGATTTAAGGGAATGTTTTGTATTTTGGTTCAGGCAGTGTCGGTGCTTTACTGCAAGAACTATGCATGGAGGTAGGGAAGGTAGCAAGAACTATGCATGGAGGTAGGGAAGGTAACATGAACATGTTGAATGGAATATTTATCAAATTGCCTTGGTGCCGTGTGGTCAGGGTTGATCATTGGATGAAAGAAGCCAAAAAAAACTTTGCACTGTTTTCAACTACTATAATACAAATATTCAGTTGACTCTCACCTCTAGAGACTAATCCAAATGAAACGCTTAATATTTTTCTTGCATCAAAGTGTAGCCGTATATGTTTTTGATGAAACTATTCAATGGATCAAAGGCATTGAAAGATAAAGATTGATTGGTCAGGTCGATGTTAATCACTCATGGTGGATGGATTTTGCCTCTTGTGAAGGGCTTCATAGATGAGGCTTGTTTAGATGCTTGAAGACCTTAGCTTCTTTGTTTTGAAATATGGCATCATTCGGGTGTGAGACAGGATGGGAGGTGATTTTAGGGGTTAATAGAAGTAGCAAGAAAGGTAATCTACTTTATCCTTCGAAAATATTGATAAGTTGTGGTCGGTAGGCTCCTCATCTCTTATGTTTTCGGTCGCACGCGTGCACAACCTGTTAGGCTCCTCATTTACTTTATCCTTCAAAAATATTGATAGGTTGGGGATGCTGCTAGGTGGTTTATTGTTACTGTTTTAAACGTGGGTGCCGCTAGGAAACAAATGCACAGTAAAAATGAAATTCTTTTAAAAAGAATTATGGCATATGATATAATAATTATATCAAATAGTATTCGAAATCTTAATTACAAGATATATTTACATTAAAACAATGAAATAACAAGAATAATTATAAAATAAATACATACCTGTTGAGTTATTTGATGCTGGTTTGCGGTCTACCATGTTTTCAAGCATGAGTTTTCAAATGGTGATCAATATGTTAACCTTTCAAGGATTTTCACTATCAAAAAAATTCGCTGAAAGTTCTTTACAAGGATTTCAGCTCTTTTCTTTTTTAAGGATTAGACTTCTATTTCTCACCTCTCGCTTTTCGAGCTCCTGGCCAAGGTCAGCTCCTCTGAGATCGAGCCCTCGGTTGAGGTCGTGCTCTCACATTTTGAGCCCCTGGTCAAGGTTAGCTCCATTGAGGTCGAGCCCTTGGTCGAGATCACATTCCCCTTGCTCGAGGTTGATCCCATGGTCAAAGTCAACTCATTCCCTCGAAGTTAGGTATAGATTTTTACAACTGGATGCGACCTTTTCCACGAGCACCTTTAGAGCGGCCATTATAGTGATGTCGGCAGGTGATGTTGCTATCCCCATTAGGACCCTTGCATTGCCCGGAGAAGCTGGCACTCCTTTGGGGTGGTGCTTTACTAGAACATGCCATCTGTAACCTCCGAGGAATGGCGTCCCACCATGGCATGCCGACTACAACCCCTATGGGATGGCGCTTCATTAGAGCACGCCTTCCGTAGAGGAACGTCTCGCTGGAGCATCAGGCCTCTCAGCCTACTATCGGCGCTTCTTGAGACAGGGTACTTTGCTCGGGACATCGCACCCTCAACCTACCGCCTGCACCACCCAGAAGAGGAAGGTCTCACCAGGGGCCTCAGACCCCATAGTATCTCCCGCTAGACCGGTACTCTACTAGGTTTTTCCAAACATGGCAGAACGATTCCAGAAAGAGGTAGTGCCCTATCGAAGTGTCAGGCCCCGCGGTGTGCCACACGCACTCACCATAAAAGAGACGTACACTCCTCAGTACTCTACCTGCACCCGTAGCAGACTTCACCTGATGGAGGCTGTGGATCCTGTCCCCCTCATTGGAGGGAGGGGAAAAGAATAGGCCTACATCTCGTCTGCATGGGAGCTCCCAGAGGGTGCCAGGTTAGGGCTCTACGCTCCACCAGAGGTATGATGCTTTTATAAGAAACTCAAAGGGGCCTCCAATAAAGGAAAGTGAGAAAGGGCAGGCAACCACTAAGGCTCTAAGGGCAAGAAGAATGCACAAGGATTCCCTAGGAGAGTTCCTGCTGCAGTAGCCATCATTGCCTAAGCTCTCCCTCTCTATCCCAACTCTCCTTCTATCATCTCTTGAATCCTTTGAGAGTGGAGACCACTTCGAAATCCACCGAGGAGGATCTGTTCCCTTTGATCACCCATTGACTTGACCGTCGGAGTGCTCCCATCGAGATTCGTTGCCCGGGTCTCCTTTTGCAGAATCGGGCGCTCGTGGAAGATACCAAGCGGGAAACCCATCAACCAATGCCACGTAGGAGCTGCAAGCCACGACGATCTAGGTGGTAATAGATTGGCATGCCAGGAAGGGGCTCGGTCAGGTTAAGCCAGTCCCTCGTTACTAGAATAGTTCTGCTGGTGACATGGTGGTGATGCATGCACGAGAAGCCTCCGTTAGCTGCATGGGGGATCCTCCTCCCCACCAGGATCTGCATAGTTCGGAGAGGGAGCTCCCTGCCCGCCATCGCCACCTCCGACAGACCCCCAGCTTGCTATATTCACCCAGTAGGTCCAGACCCTGACTACAGTGGTGCGATAGCTGCATCATCAACATTGGTCCCTGGTAACCCAGTAGCAGCCAAGGACCCCCATGGCTCAAGCCACCAGACACCACGATAGCTTGCGATCCTTCCAAGGAAGGTAATCGTACATGTGGACCATATCTTATCACCGAGAAAGCCTTCAGACCCCAAGGAAGAGGCAATGGAGCGGTTTGACTGACCGGGAGTTGGTCTCTAGCCTTGGACCATGTCACCTCAAGGCACTGCAAGCATCATCGCGGCAAGGCCTCCTGACATGATCTCCTCCAACCCTTATCTTCTTTTCCTCCGACAGCCTCGATAGAAGGGTCCACCGATGAGGCTATCAAGCATCAGGCTGAGAAGCACATGGAGGAACTGTTGGGAAATATGTCCCAAAGTCAATTTCTACTGTAAACAGTTGTACATTTGATGTAATTATATATGAATTATATTATTGAATAAAATGTTTATTATGGCAGTTCATCACTATTTCATCTTTTTGTAATGAGTTCTTCAGTGATGAAGTCCTTAGGACTATTTGTATATGATATAGAGATGATATATCATATAGTTCTAAAATTGTTCGTGACCAAATGATACACTTATTTCAGGATGATAGTATATCAAGTATAGGTCGTTGTGTGCCATAGTCGTTGGTTGTCCTCTTAACCAAGGAGTGTAGAGACACTGGTATGGCATGCAGATGTTGTGTTTGACATTTCATCGAACGTGACCCGTCTGTACTTTTTCTGCCTAGAGTTTTGATATGGACGTAGTTATCCCTCAGACATGAGATCGTCATGGTAGCTTGCGAGCAACTCACTGTACTTTGGTACTGGACTATCTAGATTTCTAATCCAGGGACGGAAGGTTTCTGGGTACAGTTAAGTACTCGTGTAGCGGTGATCGGATCAAGATGGGATTGACCCCTCCAAAGTGTTTGGAGCAGATATCTTACTGTGTTTCAATTTAGCAAAATCTTGGCCAGGGTAGTCACTGTAAAGTGTTACAGGACTTGTGAGATTGAGACACATTGTTGATGGACTTTATGGGTTGGGCAGTTAAACCCTAAGTCTTCCTGAGCATTGAGGTCAAAGGGATTAATTACAAGGTTTCCATATCTCCTGGTTCTTGATTGTTGCTCTGTAACTTCGACCTATCCGGACGTCGGGTGTCATTGCTAGATGGCGACTTTGACTGGAATTGAAAATGTTCCAGTGCTACTGGCTTAGTGTTCGAACCTATGGGGTCACACACCATAGGGGTTTCTACTTGATCTAGTGATCAAAGAATGATTGGGAATCGTTCGTGGACTCACAGAGAAAAAGGATTTTTCTTTATCCAAGTGTCAACACTTGATATTCTTGAAAGTGTCGATACTTGTGTAAGTGTCGATACTTGTTGATTTCGCAAGTATAGACACTTGATATCACAAAAAGTTGTGACAAGAAATTTTCATTAATAGTTGGTGATGCATGGAGGTGAATTAAGTAATGTGATTACTTGATAGCCCAATTTGATTGAGCTATAAAAATCTGGAACGAATCAAATAGGATTTGGTTCAAAATGGGTTTGGGTCCAATCGGGTTGAACCCAATGTATGCACACTTGACCCAATTGATTTTAGTTATGAATTAAAATCAATTAATACATTTAATCTGAATTTAAATAAGTTTAAATTCATTTTTGGGGAGTTATGTAACTTCCCATGACCATAACTCCCCATAACTACCTATTACCACACCTATAACTCCCCACTCTCCTTCTCCCTCTCCATCTACTTAAGGGGCTGAAATGGGAGGACTAAAATAAGGAAAAATTCAGCAAATAAATGCTGGAAAAATCAAGGGAAGAAAAGGAAGAAACTAGAAAAAAGTTCTAGTTTTTAGGTGTGAGGTTTTTGGAGAAAAGTGTGCATTTTTGTACCTAGAGATCTAGGTCTTAGGATTGAGTGTTTGGGAAGGGTTCCAACCACTCATTCTCCACCTCTTGAGCTTCTTCATTCATTCGGAGAGTCCGGCATCGAAAGAAGAAAAGGAGTCCCGATCAAATCGTTCCACAACAAGCTAGCACTTGGAGTGGAAGTAGATTTTGAAAGAGCCCTGGTGTGAACCACCTGTAGAGGCCGGACACGTGTGCGGCTAAGCAGAGTTCTTCCTCCTGCTCCTGGATCTTTCGCAGCGGAGAGCGTCTCCATTTCATACAAGGTATGGTTTTACATATATAGATATGTTGCTTTGAAATGTTCATAGCATGAATTCATGATTTCACTGTTTATATTAATCATTCATGCAAGATCTTGGGATAAGTAGCATAGAAAAGTTTTAAAGCATGCTTAGATTAAATGTTAATCATTTTATCATGCTTCCGCTGTATGTTATTTTGAAAAAGTTTTAAAATACAAAGCATGCTCGCTACTAGTTTTCCTTTCAATTGGTATCAGAGCAACAAGGTTGCTTTAGCATGAATGTTTAGTATAAACATTATAAAATCAGTTTAATTTCATACAAGGCTGTCCGATCATAGGAGAGAAGTAGGGCTGCAAGACCCTTACTTCCCATTCAAAGGGATCTCCTATGGCGTGTAGGGGTGCCATTGTGAAGGACTCATGAAGAAGAAAAAGAAAAGAAAAAGTAAAGATTAAAATGTTTTGATCTTTATTATGTTCTAAATTTGAAGTCATAAAATGTTTTAGAAATGTTCTAAAGTTAGTTTATGATTGCTATGTTAAATAGTTTAACATAAAATTCAAGTTTAGAAAAGACAAAGTTTGGATTTCAGCATTTCTGTGCTCGGATTTGATCAAGTGTCGACACTTGGTTTACCTAGTGTCGACACTTGGGTGTCTATGTGTCGACACTTGGCCTTCTAGGTGTTGACTCATGAACAAAAACACAGAAATCGGTTCTCTGTATGTCGACCTGTCTCAGAGTAGTGTCGACACCTAGTGTCGACACTTGCTACTGAAGTGTCGACACTTCACAGTGAACAGAAATTTAAAAATTGGATTTTCTTGTAAAAATGTTTTATAAAGTTTTTTGAAAATGTTTCAATATGTTGTATGATTAACTTAATTATGAATTAAGTAAATCTAAGTGACTAAATGATCTAAGGATATGATTTTAAGATCTAAGTCATATTCATAACTTTGGTTTAAATGGGTTAGCTTGAGTTAGGTCCTAATTGGGTTAGACCTAAGTTTAGATGAATAAGACTTAATAGAGAATTAACTTAATCAAATGTTGAGTTAAGGTTCTTCTCTAGTATCTATCTAATAGTTAGATTGATTGGTCCATACATCTAAATGGACTTAATCTTGGCTTCGTGGTAGGACCCGATTCCTTAGGCTAGTCTAATCGAAATTGGTGAACCAATTGGTGTCTACGGTAAGTATGGCTTTTGATCTATGGTTTTTGGGGCTACCTCTTTCCTGGCCAATGATATTGGTGTCTAAGGAAAGATGGTTAATGGCTTAACCTATAACCTTGATCTCACTTACCTGGCCAATATGGTCAACCAGTTTTGATTAGTTAGCTCATTGATTCGAGTTAGCCCATGCCAATAAGGTTAATCAGCTTGACTGATTTAGGTGCCCATGGATTTTGTGGTTCATGTAACCCTTTCATTAACATATGAAGTTAGTGAAAGATAATCCATGACTTATCCTTTCTCTTCTGTCACAACATGTATAAAACCTCTAAATTATTAGGTCCTTAAAAAGATGGAAATTATATGATAATTTTTTGTCTTAGCCTCCCATTAAGATGTTTGGTAATGAGTCCAGTAGTGGGGTGATCATCGACAGATCCATAGATCGGGTGGTCATCATACTATTGGAATTGCCATTCATTATATGATGACATAATGCAACTTTCTTAAACAGGTGGTCAGGTTAGCCGGCCAAAGTCGGGCTTGATCATTTGTTAGCTAGAAGCATTAAGATCAGTCATGTTAATGGTTGGACCTAACTGGGACCTTCTTTAGCAGGTAGCCCAAAGGCCGATTGAAGTGTTCCTAGGGAAAAATAAATTACTAGGAGTTGTTTGGAGAAACAACTGGTTATGAACCTACCTTTAGATGAACATGGGTTGGCCGACCATAGTCGGGCTCATGTATTGTCTATTGGATTCTGGTACCCACTAAGGGATAAGGGTTATTCTTCGGATTGGAGGTAGAGGCTACCAGTCTGAATAAAATAGTGGGAGGAGCTTTTAGACAAAAGTCCATGTCTTTAAGTTTTAAATAATTCATATACTAAATAGTCTTGGTTTTCTTTTTCAGATAATGTCTACTAATCTGTCACTCCGGTCATTATTAGATAATGACAAGCTCATGGGACTCAACTTCGATAGCTGGTATCGAAGACTGAGAATTGTTCTCGAGCACGAACGGATCCTTTATGTATTAACGGATCCGGCACCTGAGGAGCCAGCCCCCACCGCACATACTGCAGTCAGAGATGCTTATCAAAAGTGGGTCTCTGACCGTATTACGGTGCGGTGCATTATGTTGGCGGCTATGAACGACGAGTTCAGTCGCAGATTCGAGGAGGCCCAACCGGAGAAAATCCTTCAAAAGTTGAAGGAATCTTTTGGTGCTCCAGACGATGTTGAAAGGTACAGGGTTTCCTCTACCATCTTCAACGCTCGAATGACTGAAGGGTCCTCGGTCACTGATCATGTATTGTACATGATCGAGATGATCGAGCGCTTGGCCAAACTCGGATATCCTTTCCACGAGCAGCTTAGGAAAGATGCGATTTTGAATTCTTTGCCTCCCTCCTACTTACCTTTTCTAGATCACTATAGATTAACAAGGCCTGTAGTCAACTACCATGGGTTGATGGGGTTACTACAGACTTATGAAAAGGATCACCAGCTCCAAAAGAGCTTGGTGAATTTAGTGGGAGGCAGTGCGGCAAGGCGTCGCCACTTTAAGAAAGGGAAAAAGAAAAAGAATAAAAATAGAATGGTGCAAAATGCTGGACTCAGTCAGATTAAGAAGAAGGCTGACCAGAGTCAGGCAGAATGCTTCTACTGCAAGAAGCCGGGTCATTGGAAGAGGAATTGTTCCGCTTACCTAGCTACACTTGACCCGAACAGGCCGAAGAAGAAGAAGCAGCAAAAGGTTGCTGGACAAGGTATTTATATGATAAATCCTTGTTGTTTTTCTATTTGTGATACTACTAACTGGATATTAGATACTGGTAGTCCTTATCATATTTGCAATACGTTGCAGGGACTACAAGTTAGTAGAAGATTCGAGAATGGCGAGAGATTTCTGAATGTGGGGAACGGAAGTCAAGCTCCAATCTTGGCATTGGGAATTGTCAATCTATTTTTCGAGTCTTGTAAAGTTGTTCTTAGTGATTGTCACTATTGTCCATCATTCCTTGTAAATATTATCTTTATAGGCCAGTTGGCCAGTAATGGTTATGAACTATTAATCAAGAGTGATTTTTGCAAAGTCATTATGAATGATATTATGGTTATGACTGGACATATTAAGAATGGCATTTATGTTTTATCACAGCCTATTGGTGTAATGTACATTTCTTGCAAACGCCCTAGATTAGATAATGTCAATGATGCTTATCTCTGGCATTGTAGGCTAGGTCATATAAACAAGAATAGAATCAACAGGTTAGTGGGAGAAGGTCTCCTAAACGTTAGTGATTGTGAATCACTGCCAACTTGTGAATCTTGTTTACTTGGTAAGATGACCAAGTCACCTTTTACTGGAAAAGGTGTACGAGCCGATGACATTTTGTGTCTAGTACATACTGATGTATGTGGACCAATGAATGTCGATGCCAAGGGTGGGTATAAATATTTCATTACATTTACAGACGACCTCTCAAGGTACGGTTATGTCTTTTTGATGAGACATAAATCTGAATCGTTTGAGATGTTCAAACGGTATCGTAATGAAGTTGAAAAACAAACCGGGAAGCTTATTAAAATCCTTCGATCAGATCGAGGTGGAGAATATCTTTCTGGGGAGTTTCTGACTTATCTTGAAGAGAATGGGATTCTCTCTCAATGGACACCTCCTGGGACGCCTCAGTTAAATGGTATGTCTGAAAGGAGGAATCGGACTCTGTTAGACATGGTAAGATCCATGATGGGATTTGCAACTCTGTCAACTTCCTTTTGGGGGTATGCTTTGGAGTCAGCATGCTATCTTCTAAATAGAGTTCCGAGTAAGTCTGTTAACAAAACTCCATATGAAATATGGAATGGGCGTAAGCCGAGTCTATCACACCTTCGGGTTTGGGGATGTCCGGCTTATGTCAAGCGTTTGGAAACAGATAAACTTGGACCTAGGTCTGACAGGTGCCTCTTTGTTGGGTATCCTAAAGAGTCTAAGGGTTATTTCTTCTATATGCTTGGGGAACAAAAATTGTTCGTCAGTCTTAGAGCTACCTTTTTGGAAAGGGAGTACCTTACTGAAGGTGCTCAAGCTGCCAATGTTGAGCTTACTGAAGTTCAACAGATAGAAGAACCAAATCACTCAAGGACTGCTAAAGAACCCGTTATGATAAGATCAAACCTTGAGCCTATTGACCAGTCATTAAGGAGATCTGGTAGAGTACCGCGTCAACCGGACAGATACTATGGTTTTCTGGTTCGAGACGGTGATCCCGTTGAGCTCGATGAGAACAACGAGGATCCAATCACCTATATGGACGCGATGCAGAGGTCTGATTCTGAGTTGTAGCTGGGAGCCATGAAATCTGAAATGGAGTCCATGAAAATCAACAAAGTATGGACTTTGGTTGATCCACCTGAAGGGGTAAAACCCATTGGGTGCAAATGGGTCTTCAAAAGGAAACTGGGCGCAGATGGGCAGGTAGAGACCTATAAAGCCCGTCTGGTTGCCAAGGGTTATCGTCAACGTTATGGTATTGACTATGACGAGACGTTTTCTCCTGTGGCAATGCTCAAGTCTATTCGGATTATGCTTGCCTTAGCTGCATATCTGGATTATGAAATCTGGCAATGGATGTCCGAACAGCTTTCCTGAATGGTGAGCTAGATGAGGAGGTGTATATGATGCAACCTGAAGGGTTCACATCTATAGATGAATCTAATGTATGTAAGCTTAGTAAGTCCATCTATGGACTAAAGCAGGCGTCTCGGAGTTGGAACATGCATTTTAATAAGTGTATCAAGACGTATGGTTTTGTTAGGAACAAAGAAGAACCCTGCATATATAAGTGGACAAATGGTTCTGTAGTTGTATTTCTTGTACTGTATGTGGATGACATTCTCTTAATCGGGAATGACATCCCTGCATTACAGGGAATAAAGGTCTGGTTGTCATCCCAGTTTTCTATGAAAGACCTGGGTGAAGCTTCTTTCATACTAGGTATGAAGATCTATAGGGATAGATCAAGGAAGCTTATGGGTTTGTCCCAGTCTACGTACATTGATACCGTGCTGAAAAGGTTTAGCATGGAGAATTCCAAGAAAGGCTATCTTCCGATAGGCCATGGAATTTCTCTTTCCAAGAAGGATTGTCCGACAACTCCTGAGGAAAGAGAGCGTATGAGTAGGATTCCTTATGCTTCGATAGTAGGGTCCATCATGTACACCATGACATGTACTAGACCAGACGTGGCATACTCATTAGGAATAGTGAGTCGATACCAGTCTGACCCAGGTGAAGCACACTGGAAGGTTGCAAAGACCATCCTGAAGTATTTGCGAAATACCAAGGACCAGTGGCTTCTTTTTGGAGGACCTGACTTGAAACTTGTGGGGTATACTGACTCCAGTTTTCAGTCAGATAGGGATGATAGCAAGAGTGTATCTGGTTTTTTTTTTACCCTGAATGGTGGAGCTATCTGCTGGAAGAGTTCCAAGCAGCACACTATAGCAGACTCTGTATGCGAAGCGGAATATATTGCAGCATCTGATGCAGTAAAGGAAGCTGTTTAGTTGCGAAAATTTCTTGGCGAGCTGGGAGTGGCACCTTCCCTGGATGGTCCTGTTCCAGTGTACTGTGACAGCACTGGAGCCATTGCTCAAGCCAAAGAGCCGAAGTCCCATCAGCGTACCAAGCATATTCTGCGCTGATTTCATCTTGTGCGAGAAATCGTGGAATGAGGTGATATCGACCTTCTGAAGATTGACAGAAAGGAGAACCTGGCTGACCCCTTTACTAAAGCCGTTGGAATTCAAGAACTCAATAATTGTAAATGGAAGATGGGTATACGATACTGTTCTGATTGGCTTTAGTCCAACTGGGAGTTGTTGGGAAATGTGTCCCAAAGTCAATTTCTACTGTAAACAGTTGTACATTTGATGTAATTATATATGAATTATATTATTGAATAAAATGTTTATTCTGCCAGTTCATCACTATTTCATCTTTCTGTAATGAGTTCTTCAGTGATGAAGTCCTTCGGACTATTTGTATGTGATATAGAGAGGATATATCATATAGTCCTAAAATTGTTCGCGACCAAATGATACACTTATTTCAGGATGATAGTATATCAAGTATAGGTCGTTGTGTGCCATAGTCATTGGTTGTCCTCTTAACCAAGGAGTGTAGAGACACTGGTATGGCATGCAGATGTTGTGTTTGACATTTCATCGAACGTGACCCGTCTGTACTTTTTCTGCCTAGAGTTTTGATATGGACGTAGTTATCCCTCAGACATGAGATCGTCATGGTAGCTTGCGAGCAACTCACTGTACTTTGGTACTGGACTATCTGGATTTCTAATCCAGGGATGGAAGGTTTCTGGGTACAGTTAAGTACTCGTATAGCGGTGATCGGATCAAGATGGGATTGACCCCTCCAAAGTGTTTGGAGCAGATATCTTACTGTGTTTCAATTTAGCAAAACCTTGGCCAGGGTAGTCACTGTAAAGTGTTACAGGACTTGTGAGATTGAGACACATTGTTGATGGACTTTATGGGTTGGGCAGTTAAACCCTAAGTCTTCCTGAGCATTGAGGTCAAAGGGATTAATTACAAGGTTTCCATATCTCCTGGTTCTTGATTGTTGCTCTACAACTTCGACCTATCCGGACGTCGGGTGTCATTGCTAGATGGCGACTTTGACTGGTATTGAAAATGTTCCAGTGCTACCAGCTTAGTGTTCGAACCTATGGGGTCACACTCCATAGGGGTTTCTACTTGATCTAGTGATCGGAGAATGATTGGGAATCGTTCGTGGACTCACAGAGAAAAAGGGTTTTTCTTTATCCAAGTGTCAACACTTGATATTCTTGAAAGTGTCGACACTTGTGTAAGTGTCGACACTTGTTGATTTCGCAAGTGTAGACACTTGATGTCACAAAAAGTTTTGACATGAAATTTTCACTAATAGTTGGTGATGCATGGAGGTGAATTAAGTAATGTGATTACTTGATAGCCCAATTTGATTGAGCTATAAAAATCTGGAACGAATCAAATAGAATTTGGTTCAAAATGGGTTTGGGTCCAATCGGGTTGAACCCAATGTATACACACTTGACCCAGTTGATTTTAGTTATGAAGTAAAATCAATTAATACATTTAATCTGAATTTAAATAAGTTTAAATTCATTTTTGGGGAGTTATGTAACTTTCCATGACCATAACTCCCCATAACTACCCATTACCACACCTATAACTTCCCACTCTCCCCTCTCCCTCTCCATCTACTTAAGGGGCTGAAATGGGAGGACGAAAATAAGGAAAAATTCAGCAAATAAATGCTGAAAAAATCAAGGAAAGAAAGGGAAGAAACTAGGAAAAAGTTCTAGTTTTTAGGTGTGAGGTTTTTAGAGAAAAGTGTGCATTTTTGTACCTAGAGATTTAGGTCTTAGGATTGAGTGTTTGGGAAGGGTTCCAACCACTCATTCTCCACCTCTTGAGCTTCTTCATTCATTTGGAGAGTCCGGCATCGAAAGAAGAAAAGGAGTCCCGATCAAATCGTTCCACAACAAGCTAGCACTTGGAGTGGAAGTAGATTTTGAAAGAGCCCTGGTGTGAACCACCTGTAGAGGCCGGACACGTGTGCGGCTAAGCAGAGTTCTTCCTCCTGCTCCTGGATCTTTCGCAGCGGAGAGCGTCTCCATTTCATACAAGGTATGGCTTTACATATATAGATATGTTGCTTTGAAATGTTCATTACATGAATTCATGATTTCACTGTTTATATTAATCATTCATGCAAGATCTTGGGACAAGTAGCATAGAAAAGTTTTAAAGCATGCTTAGATTAAATGTTAATCATTTTATCATGCTTCCGCTGCATGTTATTTTGAAAAAGTTTTAAAATACAAAGCATGCTCGCTACTAGTTTTCCTTTCAGGAACAAGAGTGCAAGCTGGCCGAACTGTCCCGTCAGTTTGCTAATCTACAGGGCTCCTCACATGATCCCGAGAGCTATGATGCTCGTCCCCCTTTCTTCCGAAAGATCAAAAAGGAATCGATTCCCAGTCGGTTCCGCATGCCCTAGGTGGATCCCTACGAAGGGACCACCGATCCCCTGGACCACCTGGAGAGCTACAAGGCCCTTATGAGAGTCCAAGGGATAACTGATGCCCTTCTTTGCGTTGCCTTCCCGATCACATTTTAGAAGGTCGCTCGAGTTTGGTACACCCACCTCGAGCCAGTGAGCATTGACTCCTTTGCACAGTTAGAGAAGAAGTTCGTGGCTCACTTCGATGCTTGCCAAAAGGTACCGCGAGAAGCTGACATCCTCTTCTCCATCCACTAACAAGACTATGAGTCCTTGGGGGACTACGTGTCTCTCTTTAAAGCTACCATCGTGGAGATCTATAACCCGGATGAGCCTATTGCCATGTTGGCATTGAAGAGAGTGCTTAGAACCTCCCGTCTCACCTACTCCCTTAATAAGAAGCTCCTGAAGACCTACTCCAAGCTCCTCTTCCAGGTCCACAAGTATATCCGTGCGGAGGAGGCAGACCGCACCAGGAGGGAATTAGACGGAAGGCCCTTGAAGAAGCAGTCTTAGGGGAACCCTCCAAGATGCACATGCTCGGAATGACCCCGAACCTTCGGATGGGCCTGAAGCCGAAGAGTATCACTGTCCAGGAAGAAAGGTACACTTTTCTCCTCGCCCCAAGGTCCAAGATCATCATGGAAATCAAGGGAGAACGCTACCTATGCCACCCTCCCCCGCTAAGGCTGTCCGGTGGCTGGGATAAGTCGAAGTACTACTAGTTCAATCGCGACCATGGCCACGACACTGAGGAATGCCACCATATCAAGAAAGAGATTGAAGATCTCATTAGAAGAGGCTACCTTGAAAAGTTTGTGGGGGGCAAAACCCTATCGGGACCCCCGATGCTCGCGGATCTCCCTCCTGTCAACAACCAGCCCACCGAGAGGCCAGTGGGCATGATCTCGTGGGGGATAGAGCGTGCCTCGAAAAGGACTAGGGCGGGGGAAGGGTCTAAAAATATACTTTTCTTTATGAGAGAGAGGGGAACCGGGATGGAAAATGTAATTAATGATACTGTTGTCATCGAGATAACGATAGTGAAGCATCCTGTAAAATGGATTACGATCAATAGTGAAAGCTGTTGACTCTGGTCTTGATTTTGATGATTGACAAAATACTTAAGTATATATGAGTACTAATTATATTTTTAAGTGTGTTTATTAGATCTTAGTACTCATCCATGTTGAATGAAGAAATATATGTTTTCAGTTGAAGAAGTCATGGAATTTCAAGTTATGGACATTGGAACATATATTGAAGACTTTGAAGGATTCAAATATTAAATTTGGATAAGTTTTGGCACTGGTCAAGTCAAGTGTCAACACTTGGAAGTGCTGACACTTGGAAGTGTCGACTCATAGAAAGCTTGGGCTGATATACAGAAAATTTTTTTTTTCAACCGGCACGCTGAAGTGTCGACTCAAATGTCGACTCATAAACAGTGAAGTGTCGACTCAAGACCTGAGACCAAACAAAAGACATAACGAGCTAATTTCAGGGATTTGGTCAAGTGTCGACTCATGGACTGAAGTGTCGACTTATTAGATGAAGTGTCGGCTCACCAGTGTAGAATGGAAGACTTTAGAAGATATTTTTTGATCAAGTATCAACTCACTGTTTCAAGTATCAATCCTAAGTATCGATTCATGACCTGAAGTGTCGATACTTGAACGGACAATAGCTCTGCAATGACTAGTTTTCTGAAGAACAGAACTTTTCCAAAATATTTGTAACTGCTAGTTTTTCCTCTCCAATGGTCTCTAACAGTCTTTTAAGGTTTGGAGAGCTATATAATCAACATAAATCAAATGGGGAGGTAATCTTTTGAGGAAAAAATTTCATACACTTCAAGGATTCATATTTTGAGTAATTTAAGCCTTCAAGTTTCTAAATTTTAAAGAGAGCATCCAAAGTTCACATCCTTAAGCATCATTCAAGGCTTCAACAAATTGAAGACAAGCTTCTTTAACATCATCCAAAAGCTTCAAAGAGATATTTGCTTTGTTTTAGAAAGCTTTTTATTGTACTCTTTAATATTATTCTTACATTATTTACTCAAGGTTATTGGTGAGCCTTTGTGAAAAACCAACTTGAGATTGTTGGTTAGCCTTTATATCAAAACCAACAAGGTTGTTGGTGAGCCCGTAAAACTAACTAGGTTGTTGGTCATCTCGCAGAACCAACTAAGTTGTTGGTGAGCCCGCAAAACCAACAAGATTTTTGGTTAGCCTGGAAAACCAAGAAGTTTGACTTGTGATCCCAGTGAAAACAAGTTGGGTTTTGAATAGTGAGCCTGAAAAACTAATTGGCTGTAATTTTGGTGATTATAATGAATTTCTAAGTGAACCTTTGGGAGTGGATGTAGGTGCCTTGGAGTGCACTGAACCATTATAAATTTGTTGTGTTTATATGATTGTTTTCTTTGTGTATTTACTTTATTAATTTCACTACATAATATTTTGAAGCGCACAAACACTTTGGCAAAATACAAGCACTTAATTATAATTAGCACATACTTGTTTAGTTCATTATAAATCCTTGCAAGTAATTTTTATAAAATCCAATTCACCTCCTCTCTTGGATTGCATCATCATTGGGCAACAATTGGTATCAGAGTCCGGTACTCTGTTTGAAAATCTAATGATTTAGAATAAAAGATCATGGCAACCCTTGTAGGTATTAGTGTCAGACCACCATTTTTCAATGGCACAAATTACATATATTAGAAAACATGCATGCACATTTATATTCAATCTATAGATTATTATCTTTGAAAAATGATTGTTAATGGTCCACATATTCCTTCAATATTGGTTAATGGCGTTTCTATTCCAAAACTCGAGAAGAATTGGGATGAAAACAACATTAAGCAATATGTGCTTAATGCCAAAGCAATGAACTTACTTTATTGCGTATTGGACCCTAATGAATTCAATAGGATCTCCACATGCGAAGCAGCGAAGGAAATATGGGACACACTTGAGGTTACTCATGAGGGTACTCTTCAAGTGAAGATACTAAAATTAATTTGCTTATACATTCTTTTGAAATATTTAAAATGCTGGACTATGAATCTATATTTGATATGTATGGAAGATTTATGAATATTATTAATGAATTGAAAAGTCTTGGTAAAGTCTATACTAATGCTGATTTGGTTAATAAAATTCTTAGGTCTTTGCCAATATCACGGGATCCAAAGATAACGACGATCCAAGAAGCCAAAGATATTGATATCCTATCTTTGGAGGAGCTTATTGGTTCACTTATGACCCATGAGTTGAATTTATGGTATAAAGAAATGGTTGCTGATCAATAAAAGAAGAAGATAATAGCCCTCAAGGTCAAAAAAAATTTAATTCAATAATGGCAACTTGGAATGATAGCGAAGATTCAAGTTCAGATGATGAACAAGAAGTTGCCAATCTTTGCTTTATAACAAATGAGAAAGAGGTATATACTGAAAATGAATATAATTTTACCTTTGATGAATTACATGATGCATTTAATGATCTTGTGTATGAATACAAAGTATTAAAAATTGAGCACAAGAAATTAAAAATATATGTAGTTTCTTTTTCTCTTGAGAACACCAATCTTGTCAATAAAAATTATGATTTAAATATAAAGATTGATGTTTTAGAAATTGATAAGAATAATCTTTCTAAAAAAAAAAAAATGTTAGAAAAAAAATCTTGATTTGAAAAAGTTATGTAATAAGTTTTCAAATGAGAAAAATATTTTGGTACATGAAATAAAAATTCTAAAAAGATCCAAGTTTTTTATATCAAATGATGAGCTTTTAAAGAAAAACAAAAATCTTGAGTTGAAAAACAAGAATTTCTTTGTTGCTACTTCTTCCAATATTGCATCCTTTAAATATAAAAAATCTGGACTTAATGTATATCCTCCTTGTAGATTAAAAAAAATTTGGGTTCCAAAAGGAACCATATTTACTAACCCTAAAGGATCCAAGAAAGTTCGGGTACCAAAATTGTTCACCTAGTTTATTTTGCAAGAATGTCTTATAGCCCAACATGAAGAAATGAAGTTTTTGAAAAGTGGCTGTATAAGACAATATAAAGAGTGGACAAGCTATATTTTTGGACTAAATGGTAAATGAAGGATTATATATATTGGTAAATTTTAAATATTTCCTTTCATAATTAAAAAGATAGTTGAATATTTGTATCAATTACTTTGAAAAATTATTTTAAATGATTAATTAGAATCAAGTTTAGACTTATAGTCATTGGTTATGATCATGAACTCTTTGATGTTGATGAACTTCATGCTATCATGATTAAACTTGTGATTAGAAGACCTTCACTTGATTTTAATTAATGTATCTTAAATTACTTCATGAAAAATATTTTTTAAAGTTGCATACTGCTTTGAAAATTATTTCAATTGATTAATTAGAATCAAGCTTAGACTAATAATCATTTGTTGTGATCATGAACTTTTTGATATTGATGGATTTCATGCTCTCATGATTAAACTTGTGATTATTAGACTTTCACTTGATTTTGATTAATATAGTTTTAAACTATTTCAAGTAAAATGTTATGATTTATGTATTTTCATTTTTGGCATCTATGCTTAAGTTAGAAATGATTTGGATCCAGACTAGAACTAGTAGTTAAGGATTACATTTAAGAAGAAGGTATACATATTGATAAACCCTTGCTTCAGTAGCTAAACTTGGTACTAGATTACTTCTAATATTTGTATGGATAATCAAAATTATTTCAAATCATATGGTTTTCATGAAATGTAATCCATTTATATCCATGCTTAGACTAGAAATGATTTGAAACAAGTATATAACTGGTAGTTAAGGGTTACATTTAAGAAGAAGGTATACACATTGATAAACCCTTAATCCAGTAGCTAGACTTGATATTATATTACTTCTAGCATTTGTATGGATATCAAATCACTTCAAATGAATTTGAAATCATATTAAATTAAATCTTTAAAATGTTAACCTCTTGCATTTTGAAAATCTTGTATATCTTGAAAATTTAAATCTTTGATTTCAGACTTAGTATGTATGTTCATATCTCAAATTGTCTGAATTTATGATGCTTGTGCTTTCATGTTTTATTCCTCAATGAATGCATATTTTTAAGGGGGAATAATATTTAGGGAGAGCATCCAAAGATTTGTTGTCATTTATATATATGATGCTTTCAATGTTTTCTTGATATCATACTTATATTGGTCTGATACTTCTTCTCTTTGTTTTCAAATCTAATTCTTTGAGGGGAGTTACATTTAATTGGTATCAAGATTTATTAAGAATCTTAAAAAAAGGAGAGAGAAAAGCTCCTAGTAACTGCTTTGGATTGGGTTAGTCACCATGACTGTCCGGTCATAAGAGCTAAGTAGTGTTTAAAGATCCTCTTTTTTTATTCAATGGGATCTCTTATGACGTGTTGGGGTGCCACTGTGGCCTTATCCCATGAACAAGTGAGATGAATAGATTATTGTCTTGCTATCAGTTATGCATATTAGAGCTAATATATATTGAATTATTTTTATATATGCATGCCATTTTTGTGGTATTATGTTCAATTAGTATCATATTTAATTGGTATCATGATTAATTGATTTCATGTATTGATTTTGATGATCTACTGGTTATTCTTTCCACCTTCATTTTCATTTTGTATTGTCTTTCATCCTTTTTCATGATGATAAAAATAGAGAGAAAAATATTAAGTATGAAAAGGAAAAGATATGATAAACATGATAAATTATATGAGAAATGAAAGAAAGTGCAAAAGGAAAAAAAGTAAGCAAAATGTTTTAATCTTAAGGGAAGAATTAGCAAGGGAGAGAATGTTTAAAAATCTTTGAATGATTTTTGAAAATATTTTTGAAATCATATTTTGAGGGAGAGCTTGATACTTACTGATTTTAAGCTTACATGTTTATTATTAATCTTTTTAAGCTTACCCTGTTCATATACTTAAAAATTTTGTCATCATCAAAAAGGAAAAGATTATTGATTCTGGTCTTGATTTTGATGATTGATAAAATACTTAAGTATATTAAGTACTAATTATATTTTTAAGTGTGTTTATCAGATCTTAGTACTCATCCATGTTGAATGAAGAAATACATGTTTTCAGTTGAAGAAGTCATGGAATTTCAAGTTATGGACCTTAGAACATACCGAAGACCTTGAAGGACTCAAATATTAAATTTGGACAAGTTTCGGCACTGTCAAGTGTCAACACTTGGAAGTGTTGACACTTGAAGTGTCAACTCACAGAAAGCTTGGGCTGATACATAGAAAAAATCTGTTTTCAACCGGCACACTGAAGTGTCGACTCATGATCAGCCAAGTGTTGACTCAAGTGTCGACTCATGAACAATGAAGTGTCGACTTAAGGCCTGAGACCAAATAAAAGACAGAACGAACTGATTTCAGGGATTTGGTCAAGTGTCGACTCACGGACTGAAGTGTCGACTCACGGACTGAAGTGTCGACTCACGGACTGAAGTATCGACTCATCAGATGAAGTGTCGGCTCACCAGTATAGAACATAAGACTTTAGAAGATATTTTTTGATCAAGTGTTGACTCACCGTTCCAAGTGTCGATCCTAAGTATCGACTCATGACCTGAAGTGTCGATACTTGAACGGACGACAGCTCTGCAACGGCTAGTTTTCAGAAGAACAGAACTTTTCCAAAATGTTTGCAATGGCTAGTTTTTCCTCTCTAACGATCTCTAACGGTCATTTAAGGTTTAGGAGCTATATAATCAACACAAATCAAATGGGGAGGTAATCATTTGAGAGAAAAATTTTATACACTTCAAGGATTTATATTTTGAGTGATTTAAGCCTTCAAGCTTCCAAGTTTCAAAGAGAGCATCCAAAGTTCACATCCTCAAGCATCATTCAAGGCTTCAACAAATTGAAGACAAGCTTTTCAACATCATCCAAGAGCTTCAAAGAGATATTTGCTTTATTTTAAAAAGCTTTTATTGTACTCTTTCATATTGTTCTTACATTATTTGCTCAAGGTTATTGGTGAGACTTTGTGAAAAACCAACTTGAGGTTGTTGGTTAGCCTTTGTATCAAAACTAACAAGGTTGTTGGTGAGCCCGTAAAACCAACTAGGTTGCTGGTTATCCCGCAAAACCAACTAGGTTGTTGGTCATCCTGCAAAACCAACTAGGTTGTTAGTGAGCCCACAAAACCAACAAGATTTTTGGTTAGCCTGGAAAACCAAGTGGTTTGACTTGTGAGCCCGGTGAAAATAAGTTGGATTTTGATTAGTGAGCTCGAAAAACTAATCGGTTGTAATCTTGGTGATTATAGTGAATTCCTAAGTGGACCTTGGGGAGTGGATGTAGGTGCCTTGGAGTGCACCGAACTACTATAAATTTGTTGTGTTTGTGTGATTATTTTCTTTGTACATTTACTTTATTAATTTTACTGTATTTTATTTTGAAGCACACAAACACTTTGGCAAAACACAAGCACTTAATTGTAATTAGCACATACTTGTTTAGTTTATTATAAATCATTGCAAGTAATTTTTATAAAACCCAATTCACCCCCCCTCTTGGGTTGCATCATTACCGGGCAACAAAAGCTCGACTGATGTCCTTTTTTATGATGCCTTCTCCAAGATGAATTTGTCTCCTGCCCAGTTGAAACTAGTGCACACACCTCTGGTCGATTTTACTGGAGATTTTATAGGGGTCGAGGAAGAGATTACCCTCCCAGTCACTGCTAGGTCATTGCCTCGATGGAGCACATTTATGATGACTTTCATGGTTGTTAGGCTCCCTTCACCCTATAACATGATTCTTGGCTGCCTTGAGCTCAACTTGCTCGATGCGGCATATCTACAAAAAGGCTTATAGTGCAGTTCCCAACCCCGTCGGTGTACGGGAGATAAGGGGGATCCCCTAGCTAGTTCAGCACTACCTGCAGGCCATCCCTGGGGCTATAAGCATCAGGGAGGATCCTATCGCTGGCAAGCTCAACCAAGGGTACAGGATGCTATAAGGAGGCTCGGTCGAGCACCTGTTGTCGTACCCCCTAGGCACAGATCCTTTGAAGAAGGTACAAGTGGGAGCCCAGTTGTAGGAGGATGAGAAGGCTCGCTTACTAAGTTTCCTCCGGGCGAATGTAGGCATCTTCGCCTGGACCACGACGAACATGCCGGGAATTCCTTCTGACATCATCACCCATAGGCTAAATGTCGACCCGAAGTATCGCTCGATCTGACAGAAGAAGAGAAGCTTCACTCCGAAGAGACAAAAGGCAATCAATGAAGAAGTGGAAAAGCTTCTCACAACTGACTTTGTCCGAGAAGTCCAATATCCCAGCTGGCTGGCGAACATAGTCATGGTTAAGAAGGCCAGCAGGAAGTGGAGGATCTGTGTAGACTACACCGACCTTAATCGAGCCTATCCAAAAGATAGTTTCTTCTTTTCTAAGATTGACCAGTTGGTGGATGCTACATCGGGGCACCGCTTACTCACCTTCATGGATGCATTTTTTGGGTACAACCAGATTCGGATGCACCCAGAAGATGAAAAGCACACTACCTTCATCATAGACCGAGGGACTTACTGCTACAGGATGATGCTGTTCGATATGAAGAATGCTGGAGCCACGTACCAGTGCTTGGTTAATAAGGCTTCAAAGACCAAATCGATCGGAACATGCAGGTCTATGTAGACAACATGCTTGTTATGAGCAAGCGAGAGTTGGACCATGTCACAGACCTAGTAGAAGCCTTCCAAAATCTTCATCTTCATTAGATGAAGTTAAATCCAGCCAAGTGCACCTTCAGCATCGCCACTAAAAAATTCTTGGACTTTGTGGTCATCCAAAGAGGGATCGAGGCCAACCCCGAGAAGGTTCGCGCGATCGTCGACATGGAGCACCCTACCTTGAAGAAGCAGGTTTAGCGCCTGACTGGTCAGATTACGACCCTAAGCTAATTCATCTCGTACTTTATCGATCGCTGCTTGCCCTTCTTCAAGGTACTACGCAAGATGCACGACTTCACCTGGATGGAGGAGTATCGGGAAACCTTCGAGGAGTTAAAGAGATTCCTTGTGTTGCCACCACTGCTCTTCAGGCCGGAGGATGGGGAGAAACTCCTCCTATATCTAGTGGTCTCCCCGGGCACCGTCAGTTCAATGCTCATTCGCATGGATGGATACAAGAACCAGAGGTTGGTGTACTATGCTAGCAAGCTTCTTCGAGATGCGAAGACCAGGTATATCCACTCTAAAATATTAATTTTTGTGCTCATTATGTCTGCTCAACGTCTCAAGCCATACTTCCATGCTCACCCAATTACGGTCCTCACCGACCAGCCCTTGATGGCCATACTTAGCCATCTGGATACATCTGGGTGTCTGGCTAAATGGGTGCCGAAGCTCAGTGAATTCGATCTCCTATCGTCCGAGACCATCTCAAAAAGCACAGGTGCTGGCTGACTTTCTGGTAAAATGCGCTGCCATGAGCGGAGAGCCAGAAGAAACTCCTTTGGAGCATCCCGTGGAACCTCCAACCGATGAGACGGTTTGGGTCCTCCATGAGGATAGCGCATCCAATGCGGGAGGAAGCAGAGCTGGCCTCATCCTCGCCAACTCCGACGGGGTCGTGGTCGAGTGTACATTGTGCTTTCTGTTCAAAGCTACTAATAACCAGGTTGAATATGAAGCACTCCCATGGGATTAAGGGTATCCCACGAGCTGGGTGTGACAAGCCTAAGGGTCTTCACTGACTCGTAACTAGTTATCGGTCAAGTCTCAAGAGAGTTCGAAGCCCAAGATCCTCAGATGGTAAGATATCTAGAGCAGGTACGTTCGAGCATAGTGGGTTTCCAGTGATTTAGTATTTTCCATATCCCTCATGGAGAGAACACCTGCACCGATGCTATCTCCAGGCTTGCAACTCTACCGGACTCATTGCTGGGACATGCCTATATTGAATACCTGCAAGCTCCCAGTTATGAAGTGTCCGGTGAAGTCCAGCAGGTTACTCTTGAGTCTAGTTGGATGGACCGCTACGTCAGATATATCACTGATGGTACCCAACTCGAGAATCGTGTAGAGGCTGGCCTTCTCAAGAAGAAGGCTGCGCATTTCATGCTGATGGACGGGCAGCTCTACCGGAGGTCCCATGCTTACCTGCTCTTGAAATGCTTGAGACCCTGAGAGGTGGCCTAACGAAGGCCTCTACGAGAACCATATGGGGGGTAGGATGTTGGCATATAGAGCCCTCCAACAAGGATATTACTGGGAGACTATGAGAGAAGACGTGACTGACTTCATAAAAAAGTGTGACCGTTGCCAACGACATGCTTACAGCATCAGCCGGCCATGCCACCTCCCAACTCTCTACTCCTTGACTGTTCACCCAGTGAGGAATGGACATCTTGGACTCCTTTCCCCCCATGTCCGGACAATGAAGGTACCTAATTGTGGCCATCAACTACTTCATCAAGTGGATCGAGGCTGAGCCATTGGCATGAATCACCGAAGCCAAGGCCAGATCTTTCCTCTAGAAGTTGATCATTTGTCATTTTGGTCTCCCTCACTCAATCATCATTGACAATGGATGACAATTCGATAGCCAAGCATGCGAGGAGTTCTATGCTGATCTCAACATCTATCACCACTTCACCTTGATGGCTTATCCTCAGACCAACGAGGAGACAGAGGTGACCAATCGGACCATCCTCTAAGGGCTCCACACCAGGCTAGATGAGGCCAAGGGCCGGTGGGCCGAGGAACTTCTTAGTGTTCTTTAAGCCTACCACACCATGCCCAAGATGGCAACAGGTGAGATACCCTTCAACCTTGTTTTCGGTACTAATGCTATGATTTCGGTGGAGATGGGTCTGCCTATACTGTGGGAAGAGCAATATGATGAGGCTGAAAATCTAGGCCGCCTTCTGCTCAACCTGGACCTATTGAAAGAGACAAGGGACAAAGCTTGGCTCCGTATGGCAGCTTATAGACAATGGGTGGCCCAGTATTACAATTCCTGCATGAAGCCAAAAGCCTTCCGCTTGGGTGACTTGGTCCTATGGCAAGCCGAAGTCTCACAGCTGGGGAAATATGACAAGCTCTCCCCCAACTGGGAAGGTCCTTACAAGGTAGTCGAGGCCCTCTCTTATGGAGCCTATTAGCTCGCTGAACTCGATGGCACCCAATTTCCCTAAACCTGGAGCGCCGATAATCTGAAAATGTATTACCAATGATATAAGATTTTCTCTCATTAATGAAAAGTTTCTTTTTGGTGCAATACTATTTTTTACCTATGCAGGAACTCTATCCATCGAACTTCTAGTTTGGTGATGGCAAGCCGGGAAACTCCAGAAGCCCCACACTCTATCCATCGGACTCCCAGTTCGGCGACGGTAAGCCGGGAAACTCCTAAAGTCCTGTACTTTATCCGTCGGACTTCCAATTCGATGACTGCAAGTCGAGGAATTTTTGAAGCCCCGCACTCTATCCATCATACTTCCAGTTCGGTGATGGTAAGTTGGGAAACTCCTGAAGCCCTCTATCTGTCAGACTCCCAGTTTGACGATGGCAAGTCGAGAAACTCCAGAAGTCCCACACTCTATCCGCCATACTCCCAGTTCGGTGATGGCAAGCTGAGAAACTCCTGAAGCCCCGTACTTTATCCATCATACTTCTATTTTGGTGATGACAAGCCGGAAAACTTTTGAAGCCCCGCACTCTATCCATCGGACTCTCAATTCGATGATGGTAAGCTGAAAAACTCATGAAGTCCCACACACTATCTGTCAACTCTCAATTCGGTGATGGCAACCTGGAAAACTCTAGAAGCCCCGCACTTTATCCGTTGAACTTCCAGTTCGATGATGGCAAGTCAGAAAATTCCTGAAGCCCCGTGCTCTATCCATCGGCTTCCAGTTTGGTGACGGCAAGCCGGGAAACACCTGAAGCCCCGCACTCTATCCATCAGACTTCCAGTTTGGCGATGGCAAGCCGGGAAACTCTTAAAGTCCCGTACTCTATCCATCGGACTTCTAGTTCACGACAGCAAGCCAGAAAACTCCTGAAACCCCGTATTCTATACATTGGACTTCTGATTTGGCGATAGCAAGCTGGGAACTCCTGAAGCCTCGACTCTATCCACCGGACTCCTAGTTCGACGATGGCAAGCCAAAAACTCCAGGATCCCCACACACCAACCTGCTAGACTCTTGGTCCGATGGAGTTGGATTGTGAAATTTCCAAGGTCCCCTTGGCTAGTGATGCGCGTCGCAACGCATCGATTTAATTACCTTAAAACTATTATTCTAAAATAGGATAGCAGGAGCGAGGGTCGAATCCACAGGGACTTTCATGATTACTTTGAAAATAATCAATATGCAACAGAAATTGAAATCTTAAAACTATAAAAGAAAATTAATAAGTAATCAACAGTAAAGGTAACTCAAGAAATGATCTATCTGATAGAGAGCACGGCCCGTATCCGTGAATCATGGCCCGTCCCTTGTCGGGAATAGACCGGTCTAAATGCTAGTGAAATAACCTAGATATGATCTATCTCACGAGAGTACAGCCCGTACTCACTTGAAAATAGGTCAGTCAGGATTAATTTTACTTGACTTACCTCCAAAGCTTTGCCCTAGCAACGTATCTGAATCAAAAACAAAAACAAAAACAACAGAACATCAATTAATCGAATGATTTCTTTATTTCAAGTAAGAGGGAGTACATCAAAGTAATAAAATCAAAAATAAAAACCCCTTTCCCAAGTGAAGCTCCGGACTCGGTTGATTTCTGCATGAAGATGGCACTGACCAGTAGAGAATAGGTATGCTGGAACAAAGTTGGGATAAACTTGGAATAGAGCTGGAATAGATCTGGAATAGTGGGAATAAAGCTGGAATAAGTGGAATAGCAGAAAACCAAAAGATCGCAGGGAAGAAATAGGAATTTTCGGGACTGTGACTGAACCGAGGGTTGGAAGAATGAAGGGGTGGACTATACTCTGGAATGGGGTCTCTACGACTAAGCTGGAGTGGTGGGAAGATGGCTTACTGCTCTCAATGGAATGGAGAAGAGAAGGCACTGTTCTGTGATGGAGGAAGAAAACACAGAGAAGAAGAAAATGGAAACACGGAAAGAGAACTGCAGGGCTTCTTCACTGATCGACCGAATCCCTCCCACTGGCTCCAAAGGACCCCTATTTATAGGCTTTCCTTGCCCTACTCCCAACCCGCTCCACGGTTCCATCGTTGCAACGACCCACTCCTCTGTTAGAACAACTCAACTGCACACGCTTCTTGGTTGCACCAGACACAACCGAACAACAGAACCCCGCTCCACCGTTTGCAATGAAGCTCGGGCTCCCATCGATCTCCAGCTTATCCGGTGACGCTCCATGCTCGAGAACCTTCTTCCCGATTTGGTTCAATCCCGGTTCAGTCCACCCAGTCCATATTTCGGCCAAAATTTGGTTCAAACCGAAGGGAACTTCCCACTGCTGCAACTCACGTGAAGAACCTCCCGGCGACAGGAAATGGTGCACCGCCATCTTCTCCGGCCGGTGGTGGTCGTGGGAGGCGGTCCGGCGATGGGAAATGGTGACTGCGGTGAGATTCGGCCAAAAGAAGATGAAACAATCGCGGCCCCTTTTGGAAGAAATTTTCCGGCCACCGAGGCTTCTCCGGCCGGTGGCAAGCTTGCCAGCGACCTCCCCGGTGGTGGGGGCGACTCTCCGACGAGTTTCGGCTTGAATGTGTAAGTTGAAATGTTCATTTGCGAATGCCTACCCTAAGCATGCAACATCAGGGAGCAGGTAAGTATTTTAAAATAATTTTAAAATGCACAGCGGAAAACATGCTCCACGCAGGATCTAACACAATCTGGAAGCATGTACAGACTAAAATATGTTATAATATGGGCATGTAATGTTTATAAAATATTTTAAATCCAAAGATCTACGCATGCATGAATTAAAAACAAAACCCATACCTTATTCCTGCATGGAATAAATCTGGTATAGTCCTGGAATAGCTGGGATAACAGGAATAAATTTATTCCTGTTGTCTTCCACTATCAGCACGTTGACAAATTGCTGTTCTTTCCACCAAAAACTGTTGCAGAACAGAGAAATTTTTGCCAACGTATGGATCTCTCTTCCAGCACCAAGAGTTAGGGAACAAGTTTGTAGATCTTCCTTCAAAGGGGAGAAGATGATCCAATGGTTTTGATCCTCTTCCTTTCAGCCAAAATCAGCACAAGAAATTCAGCAATCTGAAAAACCTGCAACCAAAAACAGAGCAGAAAAGGACAGCCGCAAGGAGGTCGATCCGGCTTCCAAGTGCTCGGTTGAACACTCTCAAGAGGGGGAACACGCCGGGGGCTAGCTCTGATCCGTCTCTCGGTCGATGCTAGTCGCCGGAAGACATGGAACGGTGGGAGGGAAGAGGGAATAAAACAGAATTTGTGAACCTATTTTTCAGCAAAACAGGGATCCTTCTTCCTACAATTTTGAGCACCAGAAAACAGGGATTAAGGAGCTTCCTCTCTTCCTTTCCCTCACAAAAAATAGCCCTCAACTTCACTAGTGGAAAGGGAAGGAATATTCTGCCAGCAAAAGGAACTCTCACAGCCTCTTTTCTTCTCACACGATGACGTCTCATCTTGTGAACCAGGGGACTGCAGCAAATATAAGGAAGCAACAGCGGGGAGAAAAAACAACGGAGAGGGAGGGAGGCCAAAGGACGTCGGTGGTATAATCACCCATTAAACCAGCCATAAGGACTAATTAAACGGGTTTAAGGGTAATCGGTGGAGGGAGGCGAGAAGACGCCCAACAGCGTCCGACGCATGGAATTCGCCCAGCAGAAAAAGACCGTGTAAACCGGTCAAATGAAGAAAAACGGTCCAAATGAATGGGTTTAATCCAATTAAAACCAAGGGTTCAAAAGAAAAATCGGTTCAAGGAATTTTGGGTTCAAACAAATTCCAAAAAATCGGTTTAATTCAATTTGAACAGTCCAAGCCCAATTAAATAAAATTCAATTGGTTCACAACCAATTGAAGGCCGAATTTAGCTCCGAATCAGTTCAAATCTGATTCAGAAAAATCCTGGCGCAGATCTGGTCAGCCCGGAACAATTTTCGGTTGACCCAAATAAGGGCAAGACCGGGAAAAAAGTGCTCAAAAAAATACCGTGACCATAAAACCGAGACGATTCCCAATTGTAATCGGTATCCAGATCAGAGAGTTATCCTCTGTGACGTGTGACCTCATAGGTTCGAACCTAAACAGTAGTACTGGAATGATTCCAGTACCAGCACAGGAGACCATCTAGCAATGGGTCCTGGCGTCCGGATAGGTCGAAGATGCAGGAGCATACTATCGAACCTCTGGCATATGGTTACTGTATAATTCATCCCTTTGACCTTTAATGCTCAGGATGACTGATATTGGGCTGCCAACCCAGACTGAGTCAGTCGATAACGTGTCTCAATCTTGCAAGCCCAGTGACTCTTCACTAGGGCTACCCCGGCCGAGGATTTGCTAAATTGAGATACAGCGAGACATTCAATCCAAACTGTTCAGACAGGTCAATTCCATCTTGGTCCATCACTGCTCCACAAGTACTTGCCTGTACCCAGAAACCTTCCGTCACCGGATTAAAAATCCGGGTAGTCCGGTACCAATGCACAGGGAGTTGCTTGCAAGCAATCGTGATGACCTCAGGTCATAGGGACACATATACCCATATCCAATCGTGAGTATCCCTTTGGCAGAAAGAGGTTTCACGGAGTCACGTTCAATGAGATATCATATATCCGACTTGCAGATCACATCAGTGTCACCACACTCATTTGGTCAAGAGGACAACCAAACAATGTGAACTGCAACAACCTATACTTGATATATTGCCGTCCAGTACAATATATCCTTTGGTTGTGAACAGGATTTAAGGACCAGTCGATACATCCTCTCTGTATCGAAGTCAGTGTAGCCCTAAGGACTTCATCACTGGAAAAGAGTTCATTTTTAGGAAAATTCAATATGTGATGAGCTACCAAAAATAATATTTTATTAATTCACAAAATGAATACAATACTCAGCACAACCGCCTACAACCAAGGCGATTGGCTTTGGGACACAATTCCCAACAGAATGGGGCAATGCGGTCCATGGCTCTGCAGCCGTGGACCGCGTTAATGGTGGATCGCGGCCTATGGAGCGCTGGGTGGACCGAGCGACCGGTCCACTATGCACCAGCTGCTTTAAATTTCATGAAAACCTTTAGTTAATTCTTCAAAAATTTTTTCTGGGCATGTTCTGAGTTCGATTCGAGTGCCGTTCATGCCGTTGGACTTCTAAAATCGGGCTCTCCATGTGGGTAATGTTCTTTTCTATAAATGACATATAAAAGTATTAATTTTGAAAGAATAATGATATTTTAATATTAAAATAATACTTTTATATTTATGTTTAATGTAGTTATCAGCTAGTTCTTAAATTAGGCAGGAAGAGTCAGAACTTTGCAGGCCTTAAGATTGGCAATCACAGTATGGATTCATTTTTGTGCCAAGTAAAAATAAAGAAAAAAGAAGAAAGAAAGAAAGAGGAAGAAGGAAGGAAGAATGGAGAACTTATTGAAGGAAAAGAAATTTCATTAATAAAGAAAAGTATTTACAACAAAAAGGACCCCCCGATAGGTCGAGAGGTCCTCCAATATGTCTAAATATAAAGCAAAAAGGAAAGAAGTGTGGATCACGGTGATGTCGTAGAAGCCTTGCCAGGACGTCGGGGGATCTTGTTGGTATCCTCTCGGCTCTTTGCCGGTGGGGTGGATGGATCAGCCGCTTCCTTAATAGGCACCGTACCAGCCTCTTCAGTTGGCACCTCCTCCTCCGCATCGCTGCCGCTTGGCAAGTCTGGGACAATGGCCTCCAGGTCTTGACCGGGATAAGCCTGGGCCACCTTCGCCTTACAGTCGGCGAACCCCTTGAGGAAGGAGTCCACCATTACCTCTCGAACCTCCTTGACAAATTTGACCGAGGCCTTGAAACTCGGCATGGCTTCTGCAGCCTCCTTCTTGGTGGCCTCCATCAATGCCACTGCCGCATTCGCCTTTTCTTCCACCGCCGAAGCCTGGGCCATCGCCACCTTCAAGTGCACCTGGAGGGTCCGGGATCGCCCCTCCAGGCGTGCCATCTCTGTGGCAGACTCCTCCGCCTGGTGGGTGGCCTTCTCCTTCTCGACCGCCAAGGTCACCTCGAGGTCTCTGGCATGCCTCTCCACCCTGGCCATCAATGCCTTGGCATCGGCCACCTTGGTCCCGAGGGCCCTGGTTTGCTCCTCTAGGACCTGCACCCTCTCGGTCTATGCCCGAGCCTCCATCTCTAGCACCTCCGAGCGCTTGCTGGGCATCCCGCTTGGCCATGCCAAGCAGTAATCTCGGATGAGTATCATATCGGTGGCCATCTGCAATGACGGAAGTGTCAGTGGAGCTAACACAAGCAATAATGAGAAGTGAGAAAGAAGTGAAAAGAGAAGAAAACTCATCATAAGCAGTTGGGGGAAGATGCCCGTAATGGCAGTCACCAGCTACTTGCCACTCATCTCGCGGTGGTCATGTGGTGAACGGCAAATTTGATCATCCACTTAGCTAGCACAGTGTCCAGGGTGACCACCGCATTCGACGGTATCGCGATGGATACCCTATTCACCCCGGGAGTTGTAGTTGAAGGGGTCATCATCAGTCCTGGGGTGGTTGATGGTGGAGGTACCCCAGCTACCGGGGGTGCAGTTGCTGCTTGATAACTACATTAAACATAAATATAAAAGTATTAATTTAATACTAAAATATCATTATTTCTCCAAAATTAATACTTTTATATGTCATTTACAGGAAAGAACATCACCAACATGGAGAGCCCAATTTTAGAAGTCCAACGGCGCGAACGGCACTCGAATCGGACTCAAAATGGGCCAAAATGAATTTTTGAAGAATTTACTAAGAATTGCATGAAGTTTAAAGCAGCCGGTCCACAGTGGACCGGCCGCTCAGTCCACCGAACGACCCATGGGCCGCGATCTGCCATTGACGCGGTCCACAGAAGCAGAGCCGTGGACTGCCATGCCCCAATCACGTCGAGACTCGTCGGAGAGCCGCCCCCACCGCCGGGGAGGTCGCTGGCATGCTCACCACCGGCCGGAGAAGCCCTAGTGGCCAGAAAGACGCTTCCGAAGTGGGCTGTTCACCATGATTTGTTCCTCTTGGCCGAACCTCATCGAAACCAACATCCTTCGCCGCCGGACCACCTACCCAGTCCACCACCGGCCGGAGATGACGGTGGAGTGCCCTTCCTTGCCGCCGGGAGGGTCTTCACAATGAGTTGCAATTGATGATCTCTTTTGGTCTGAACTTCTTTTGGACCGAACCGGTGTACTGGGTTGGACCGAACCGGTTGGACAGAACTGGGAAGAAGAATCTGGAGCACCACCGGATGAGCTGGAGATCAATGGAGCGTCTTCGTTGCAACCGTGGAGCGGCTTCGTTGCAACTGTGGAGCGGTGTTCGTTGCTCTGTTGAGTTCGTTTCAACGGTGGAGCGGGTTGGTCGGATCGAGGGAGCGGGTTGGGAGCAGGGAGAGCCTATATAAAGGGGTCCAGGGGAGCTAGAAGGGTATTGGGTGGATCAGTGAGGAAGCCATCTACAGTTCTTTTTCCCTGTGTTCTTCTCCATCACAGAGAGCAGTGGTGCCTTCTCTTCTCCGTTCCACAGAGAGCAGCAAGCCATCTCCCACCACTCCAGCTTAGTCGTAGAGACCCCATTCCAGAGTATAGTCCACCTCTTCATTCTTCCAACCCTCGGTTCAGTCACAGTCCCAAAAATCTTTCCTGCGATCTTTTGGTTTTCTGCTATTCCACTTATTCCAGCTTTATTCCCACTATTCCAACACTATTCCAAGTTTATCCCAACTTTATTCTAGCAGACCTATTCTCTACCGGTCAGCGCCATCTTCATGCAGAAATCAACCGAGTCCGGAGCTTCACTTGGGAAAGGGGGTTTTATTTTTGGTTTTATTACTTTGATGTACTCCCTCTTACTTAAAATAAAGAAATCATTCGAGTAATTGATGTTCTGTTGTTTTTGTTTTTGTTTTTGATTCAGATGCGTTGTTAGGGCAAAGTTTTGGAGGTAAGTCAAGTGAAATTAATCCTGACTGACCTATTCCTAAGTGAGTACAGGCAATACTCTCGTGAGATAGATCATATCTAGGTTATTTCACTAGCATTTAAATCAATCTATTCCTAAAAAGGGACGGGCCATGATTCGCGAATATGGATCGTGCTCTTACTCAGATAGATCATTCCTTGAGTTACCTTTACTGCTAATTACTAGTTAATTTTTGTTTTTGTTTTAAAATTTTAATTTCTGTTGCACATTTATTATTTTCAAAGTAATTAAGAAAGTCCCTGTGGATTCGACCCTTGCTCCTGCTATCCTATTCTAGAATAGTAGTTTTAAGGTAATTAAATCGGTGCGTTGCGACGCGCATCAGATTTTTGGCACCGTTGCCGGGGACTTTTGGCATTATTTTGAAAAATTTCAAAAATTCAAAAAAAAATATCAAATTTCAAAAGTTTAATTTTTTGGTATTTTTGTTTTATTCTATTTGATCTCCTTTTTAGAATTACTTAGGTAAACTTACTTTCCTGCAAAATCAAATCAAAAAAAAAAATCATAATTCATTAGAGAATTAGATACTTAATCATCAAAATTAAAAAAAAAGTAAATAGTTTAGTTTTGTTTGATAATTTCAAGATATGGACACCTTGCTTATTGCATCCATTTCATTTCTCCATAATTCATCTTAAGGGCATTAACCTCTTTAATTAGATAAGGAGGGGATTTCATTACCCTTCCTTGGCCCACAAATCATTTTCCATCATTTGCATTCACCTAAGCCTCTAACCCTAAAATCAATTAGACGCCAGCCCTAAGGAATTCGAGCTCAATAGGACAAGGGAACCCTAGAGTTATACCGGGTTCAGGTCAGTTAACTACTTGGTGTCTAAGGAAAGTGGTTCAGGGACAAGAGCCCGAAGGGAGGTGCTTTGGTTCCGCTTACCTGGCCAATTTTTAATTGGTGTCTAAGGCAAGCGATAAGGGAACCTTCACCAACCTTACACTTACCTGGCCAAGTTAGTTGGGTGATCTTGGACTTGGAGTGCTCAAAGGTGACCTTGGAACAGTTAGGAGCTGTCCAGGTCTAAGCTAACCCTAGGATAGAGTTTTGTAAATTGTTTGTGTAAAGTGTTTGAAAAAAAAAAAAGAAAAAAAAATTCATCTAGTTCTAGGATTCTCTTAGGAGTCTTTCCTTTAGACCTTTTCTCATTTTTGTATATAAAAAATCTTATAAAAATTCTGCTGTTGTTTGCTCTAGAATACCATTGTAGGGTGTATGTTAGGTCATCGGTTACTAGAACCGAAACTTGTACCCCTAGACCTAGAAATTGACAGAACTTGTAGAGCAAACAAATCAGGTACTATGGACCCCAATCATGAAATTGATCCCCCGGGTCAGTTGAGGGAGTACTTCACTCCTTCAAAGTATACCTATTCACCTTGTATCCAAGTACCTCCAATTGAAGCTGTCCAGTATGAAATTAAGTCTAGCATAATCCAGATGTTACCATCTTTCTATGGACTTACAAATGAAGACCCTTACAAACATTTAGATGAGTTCCTGGAAATATGTTCAACTGTCAAAATCTAACATTTCTCTGATGACGCTCTTAGGCTTAAGTTGTTCCCTTTTTTCCTAAAAGATAGAGCTAAGTAATGGTTGAATTTCCTAGACACGGTAACAATTTCAACTTGGGATCAACTTCAGAGGGAATTTCTTAAGAAGTACTTTCCAATTAGAAAAACAAACCAGATTAGAAAAGCCATAACCAGTTTTTCCCAGTTAGACGGAGAGATGTTTCATGAAACATGGGAGAGATTAAAGGATCTGATTAGAAAATGTCCCCATCATGCCATACCAAAATGGCAATTGGTTCAATGTTTTTATGATGGTCTGTCTGAAAGATACCGGCAAATGGTAGATGCTTCATGTGGAGGAACATTTATGCTTAAAAATAAACATGAAGCTTGGCAGCTATTTGAAACCCTTAGTGAAAATTCATTACATCACATGTCTGCTGCCCGTAGAGATCCTCCCCTAGGACCCAAGAGAGGGGGAATGTATAGGTCACTCTATAGACATCTACAGCAAGGTAGATGAATTGTCCCAAAAGCTTGACCGAATTCTACAAAGTGGAAATCTCTCTTCCTCACCTCATCAAAACCTTCATCAAAACCATGATGTTTGCATCATTTGTTCAAGTCCTACCCATTCGATAGGTGATTGTCCAGCTGCCTATCAATTCCCCGAGCTTGTTCAGGAACATGTCCATCAAGCACAAACCCGTATGGTTCATAGACCAGGAAATGACCCATTTGCAAATACTTACAATCCTGGCTGGCGAAACCATCCAAATTTTTCTTGGAAACCCCAAGCTGTTAATAATCCAACACCAATTAGGACCAACTATCAGGAGACCAGCTTTGGAAACATGTCTTATTCCCAATACCCGAGTGCTCCACAACCTCCACCGAATAATCATGGTCCTACATTTGAAGAGAAGGTACTTCAAGCATTAAAAGGACTAGAAATGAACACCCAACTCCTTCACTCCCACACGCAATCCATTGCAAAGTTAGAAACCCAGATAGGTCAGCTAGCTACATCTTTCAATAGAAGAGAGGAAGGTAAGTTGCCTAGTCAACCCATCAGTAACCCAAAAGGACATTACATGGCTGAAAGTTCTACCAAACCTGAAATATTCCTAGAACAAGCTAAATCGATCACAACTTTAAAAAGTGGAAAAATACTGAATCAGCCTGATCTGACCCAAAAACTTGAGTTGGCTAAGCCAGAAGATGAAAATAATGAAGAGAGAAAGGAACCTATTAGCCAAGCATTAACACCTAGGGCTCCATTTCCTAAAGCCTTAGAATCACCTGTATTTTTGGATAAGAAGAGCCTAAAAATGAATGAAATGCTTAAGCTATTCAAACAAGTCTAGATAAACCTACCTCTTCTTGATGCCATCAAACAAGTGCCGACTTATGCCAAATTCCTTAAAGATCTGTGTACGCAGAAACGAAAATCTAAAACACACATACCGAAAAAGATCCAGTTGACTGAGCAAGCAAGTTCAGTTTTTCAGCAAATTGTCCCACCCAAATTGAAAGACCCCGAATCCCAACTATTTCCTGTGTCATAGGGGACCTCACAATTAAGAAAGCTTTATTAGATTTGGGTGCGAGTGTAAACCTTCTCCCGGGCTCAATGTACAATTTATTTGGATTTGGGGAACTGAAACCCATGTCAGTAATGTTGCAGTTAGCAGATCGATCAATTAAGGTACCCCGTGGATTATTAGAGGATGTGTTGGTGAAAGTCGATGAGTTTTACTTTCCTGTTGACTTTCTTGTCTTGGACATGAAGTCTAGCGGTAATCCTAGCCAAATACCCATTATTCTTGGAAGACCTTTTCTAGCTACCGCTAATGCTTGTATAAACTGTAGGACAGGGGTTATGGATGTATCTTTTGAAAATAAAAAGATGAGATTAAACATTTTTAATGCATCCCAAGGACCACCTGTATTTGATGAAGTGAACATGCTTGAGAAAGTTATAGACAAGAAACTCCCCATTCTACTCGAGGCGGACCCTCTGCAAGCATGTTTGACACATGTTGGATCAGATGAGTTTGATGAAGTAAGTGCTTTGTTAGAGCCACCAAAGTCTAACACTACTCCTCCTTGGACTGTCAAGTTTGAACCTTTACCGACTCAATCAACCCCTTTAGTGCCATCCTTAGAAACACCACCAATGCTTGAGTTGAAGCCTTTTCCTGAAAAGTTGAAATATTCTCTTCTTGGATCCAAGGATACTCTCCCAGTGATCATTGCATCTACTTTAACCCCAGATCAGGAAGAGAAATTGGTGGAAGTACTTATGGAACATAGAGAAGCAATAGGATGGGCAGGAGCTGATCTTAAGGAAATTGACCCTTCTGTTTGCATGCATCATATTCACTGTGAGCCTGAATCTAAACTATGTAGGGACATGCAACGAAGGTTTAATCCGAACATGAGGGAAGTTGTTAAGAAAGAAGTGGTAAAATGGCTCGATGCTGGAATCATTTACCTAATCTCGGATAGCCAATGGGTCAGTCCAACTCAGGTAGTACCTAAGAAGTCAGGTATTACTGTTGTTGAGAATGAAAAAGGCGAGTCAATTCCTACTCGAATGGTGTATATAACTATCGAAAACTGAATGCCGTTACTAGGAAAGATCACTTTCCTTTGCCTTTCATTGATCAAATTTTAGAACGGCTAGCTGGGTAGAGTTTCTTCTGTTTTCTAGATGGATATTCAGGATATAACCAAGTTCCGATATTTCGTGCTGATCAAGAAAAAACCACCTTTACCTATCCCTTTGGAACATTTGCCTTTAGACGTATGCCATTTGGTCTGTGCAATGCACCAGCCACTTTTCAACGATGTATGTTATCCATATTTTCTGATATGGTTGGTCAATTTCTTGAAATATTTATGGATGACTTTTCGGTGTTTAGATCTTCATTTGATGATTGTCTCCGAAACTTGACTAAGGTTTTGAAACGATGTATAGAAATGAACCTAGTCCTAAGTTGGGAGAAGAGCCATTTTATGGTTCGTGAGGGAATCGTGCTCGGACATATTGTTTCGGAGTGAGGTATTGAGGTTGACAAAGCTAAGGTAGAATTGATCTCGAAATTGCCTCCCCCAATCTCGGTTAAACAAGTACGATCCTTCCTTGGTCATGCTGGATTTTATAGACGCTTTATCAAGGATTTCAGCAAAATTTCATGACCTTTGTGTAATCTACTCGTTAAAAACAATCCATTTGATTTTAATAAGGAATGAGTGGCTGCTTATGACATTCTGAGAACTGCTTTGACCATTGCACCAGTTATCAAGCCTCCCGATTGGACCCTTCCCTTCGAAATCATGTATGATGCCTCTGACTATGCTGTAGGGGCAGTTTTGGGACAGAAGTTTAATAAGGAACCACATGTGATTTATTATGCTAGTAAAACTCTTTCGGATGCACAAATAAATTACACCACTACTGAATAGGAGTTGCTAGTGGTTGTTTTTGCCCTGGAGAAATTCCGATCATATCTGTTAGGGTCTAAGATCTTAGTTTACACTGATCATGCAGCATTGCGACATCTGCTATCTAAGAAAGACACAAAGCCCAGACTGATTAGGTGGATCCTTCTACTGCAGGAATTTGACTTAGAAATCTTAGATAAGAAGGGTTCTGAAAATTTGGTAGCAGATCATATTTCTAGGATTTTAGTAGAATGCAACAAAGAAACAATTAGAGATCAGTTTCCTGATGAGCAACTTTTCTCTATTTTATCTGATGGCCTACCCTGGTTTGCCCATATTATGAATTACTTAGCAACAGGACAAGTTCCTTCCCACTGGTCCAAACAAGAAAAAGATAGATTTTTCTCACAAATCAAATATTACTTTTAGGAGGAGCCTGAGTTGTTTAAGTACTGTTCAAATCAGGATGATGTGTCCTTGAGAGTGAATTCCAAGGCATACTCATTTTTGTCATTCTCTTGCTTGTGGGGGACATTTTAGTGGAAGGAAAACTGCAGCAAAAGTGCTGCAGAGTGGGTTCTATTGGCCAACTCTTTTTAAAGATGCACATGAATTTGGCCATAATTGTCTAAGATATCAACAAACGGGGAATATTTCGCGTAGAGATATGATGCCTCTAACCCCTATTTTAATTGTTGAGATTTTTGATGTATGGGGCATTGACTTCATGGGGCCATTCCCTTCTTCTTTTGGGTTTGAGTATATTCTGGTTGCAGTTGATTATGTGTCTAAATGGATCGAAGCCATAGCAACCCGAACCAATGATCACAAAGTTGTAATCAAGTTCATTCAGTGTAACATCCTTAGTCGGTTTGGGTGCCCAAGGACAATTATTAGTGATGGGGGCACACATTTCATAAATAAACATTTTGAAGGATTAATGAAGAAATATGGAATTACACATAAGGTAGCCACACCTTACCATCCCCAAACTTGTAGCCAGGTTGAAGTATCAAACAGAGAAATTAAACACATCCTGGAGAAAATGGTAAGGCCCGATAGGAAAGATTGGTCAGAACGTTTGAATGATGCATTATGGGCTTACTGGACTACCTTTAAGACTCCCCTAGGAATGTCTCCATACCGGTTAGTGTTTGGCAAGGCATGTCATTTATCGGTAGAGTTAGAACATCGTGCATTTTGGGCTATTAAGCAATGTAATTTTGATTTGAAGACTACGGGTTCTAATAGAAAACTTCAATTGAGTGAATTAGAAGAGCTGCGGAATGAAGCTTATAAAAGTTCAAAAATTTATAAGGCTCGAACTAAGGCATATCATGATAAATTCATTAATCGAAAAATGTTTAAGCCTGATCAGAAAGTGTGGCTCTACAATTCTAGGATGCACCTTTTTCCTGGAAAACTTTGCTCACGATGGGATGGACCCTTCATCATTACTCAAGTATTTCCTCAGGCACGATTGAACTTAAGGATCCCAAACAAGGAAATATTTTTAAAGTAAATGGCCAACGCTTGAAACCCTATGTTGAGGATATTCATGATGGAGAAATTATTGAAATTCTTGATCTTATGGATCCAGTACTACCATCAGCTGAGTCTGGCTGAAGACTTTAAACTTAGCGCTCCTGGGAGGCAACCCAGTTTATGCTTTTAATTTTTAACTAGTTTCTTTTCTTTTCTTTTTAGAAGAATAAAGTGAGGGAGTGCAGCAACAAATGAATCCAATACTTCATGAAACCTTTGAAGCACATTTTTCCAAGGTGTATTCTTTCCTATTATACTTCTCATTTTCTTTCCTACTCCATTGAGGACAATGTCGATTAAGTTGGGAGGGGAAGATTTACTTGACTTGCTTAGATCTTCGAGTGCAGTTAGAAATGATTAGGTTATGTGTACCTAATTATTGTCTCGAACTAGAGTTACTTATGCACCTTAATCAAATGATTGATTAATGGCCTAGATAATACTAGAGATGCTGAGGGATAAATCATTAAAGAAACTCAATAAATGATAGGGTATGGATCATAAATAATTTCATGAACTAATTCCAAAGCCTTTTGACCATTGAACTTAATAAAGAGTCTACTTTTTACGGATATAAATCAAAAGATCAAGTATGCTAAGGTTTTTCCTTAAAAAAAAAAAAAAGGTTAGTCTAGTCTCACAGCTTTACTTGAACTCTTACTAAGTAACCGGGCCCCTTCGTCTAAGTAAGCATTGTGGTTCACGTCAAAAGGTGAGAAGATCAATAAATCTGTTAAGCAATGGTACCTCCTTGAGTAACCGGGCTCCTTCACCTAAGTAAGCATTGTGGTTCGCGTCAAAAAGGGAAAGAATACTAATACTTATGAGGCTTGGATATAACACATGAAAAATGAAAGGGAAAAAATCATCTAGCAGAAAGGTATTGAAATAAATCCCAGAAAGTTAGAGGATTTTAAAGTGAGATGGAAAGTTGGCAGAAGAACTCTAGAAATCTTTATGAGCTTTACCTGACCACTAAAAGAGTTGAATTAATAATCTAATGAAGTATCTCAGTAGTAGTCTGACCAGGTATCATATGCTTTTAGGGTTGCTTGGGTTAACATCTAATTCAAGGATGGGTTGATACACATAGATAATCTTTCTGCTTTACTCGAGGACGAGCAAAGTTCAAGTTGGGAGGTGTGATAACTACATTAAACATAAATATAAAAGTATTAATTTAATATTAAAATGTCATTATTTCTCCAAAATTAATACTTTTATATGTCATTTACAGGAAAGAACATTATCAACATGGAGAGCCCAATTTTAGAAGTCCAACGGTGTGAAAGGCACTCGAATCGGACTCAAAACGGGCCCAAAATGAATTTTTGAAGAATTTACTAAGAATTGCACGAAGTTTAAAGCAGCCGGTCCATAGTGGACCGGCCGCTCGGTCCACCGAATGACCCATGGGCCGCGATCTGCCATTGACGCGGTCCACGGAAGCAGAGCCGTGGACCGCCATGCCCCAATCACGCGGAGACTCGCTGGAGAGCCGCCCCCACCGTCGGGGAGGTCGCCGGCACGCTCACTGCCGGTCGGAGAAGCCCTGGTGGCCAGAAAGATGCTTCCGAAGTGGGCTGTTCACCGTGATTTGTTCCTCTTGGCCGAACCTCACCGAAAACACCATCCTCCGCCACCGGACCACCTACCCAGTCCACCACCGGCCGGAGATGACGGTGGAGTGCCCTTCCTCGCCGCCGGGAGGGTCTTCACAATGAGTTGCAGCCGATGATCTCTTTCGGTCTGAACTTCTTTTGGACTGAATCGATGTACTGGGTTGGACCGAACCGGGAAGAAGAATCTGGAGCACCACCGGATGAGCTGGAGATCGATGGAGCATCTTCGTTGCAACTGTGGAGTGGTGTTCATTGCTCTGTTGAGTTCGTTTCAACAGTAGAGCGGGTTGGTCAGATTGAGGGAGCGGGTTGGGAGCAGGGAGAGCCTATATAAAGGGATCCAAGAGAGCCAGAAGGGTATTGGGTGGATCAGTGAGGAAGCCATCTGCAGTTCTTTTTCCCTGTGTTCTTCTTCTCCATCATAGAGAGCAGCAGTGCCTTCTCTTCTCCGTTCCACAGAGAGCAGCAAGCCATCTCCCACCACTCCAGCTTAGTTGTAGAGACCCCATTCCAGAGTATAGTCCACCTCTTCATTCTTTCAACCCTCGGTTCAGTCATAGTCCCGAAAATCTTCCCTGCGATCTTTTGGTTTTCTGCTATTCCACTTATTCCAGCTTTATTCCCATTATTCCAACACTATTCCAAGTTTATCCCAACTTTATTCCAACGGACCTATTCTCTACTGGTCAGCACCATCTTCATACAGAAATCAACCGAGTCTGGAGCTTCACTTGGGAAAGGGGGTTTTATTTTTGGTTTTATTACTTTGATGTACTCCCTCTTACTTGAAATAAAGAAATCATTCGAGTAATTGATGTTATGTTGTTTTTGTTTTTGTTTTTGATTCAAATGCGTTGCTAGGACAAAGCTTTGGAGGTAAGTCAAGTAAAATTAATCATGACTGACCTATTCCCAAGTGAGTATGGGCTGTACTCTCGTGAGATAGATCATATCAAAGTTATTTCACTAGCATTTAAATCAATCTATTCCTAAAAAGGGATGGGCCGTGATTTGCGGATACGGACCGTGCTCTTACTCAGATAGATCATTCCTTGAGTTACCTTTACTGCTAATTACTTGTTAATCTTTGTTTTAGTTTTAAGATTTCAATTTCTATTGCACATTTATTGTTTTCAAAGTAATTAAGAAAGTCCCTATGGATTCGACCCTTGCTCCTGCTATCCTATTCTAGAATAGTAGTTTTAAGATAATTAAATCGGTGCGTTGCGACGCGCATCACTGCTCCTACTGCCGGTGGCGGTGCTGGTCTCCCTCCCATTGCTGCCTCGACCTTGACTTCGACCACCTCGGGGACTTCAGCAGAAGAGATCACCGGCACGGCCCATGCAACCCCCTCTCTGATAGCGGCACTCATGTCGGGCCCATGAGTCGGGAGCTGGGCCTGCGCTTTGGACAAGGTGGGGGCCGGCCCAAGCCTCATCTCTCCTAGGCTGGATGACAAACCTGTACCGGTTCCCCACCCAGACTCATCGCAGGCCTTCTTCGAACAAATTATGTTCAGCCAAAGCATAAATCCATGTATATAAGGTACCATGATGATTTCAGATATAAAGATCACATACACTACTCCCATTAAAGAAACATTTATTATATTCTTATAAGACTCCATTAGATATTCTCTTTGCAAGTCAGTTTAGTGAACTTATTCTCCAATAAATATCCACATTCTTGTATTAGTGTCCCCATATAAGTGACATAAGATCAGTAACTTTCTCTCCTACACTACAGCAAAAACGGGAAGTTGCAACGATTTTTTCCCGATGCTAGGGAGGAGCATCGGGAAGCTCTGTCACCGTGCCAACGCTAAGGAGGCGCGTCGGGAGGTCGCCTGCGGGTCTGCTATTTCTTTCCCATCCCGATTGAACCCTAAAACGCCCTAACCTAATTTCCACTGCACGCCGCTCCTCTCTTCCCCTCCTCTGGGATCCCTCCCTCCTCCTTCATCTCCGCCACACGCCGCTCCTCCGTTTCCCCTCCTTCGAGATCGCGACCTCCTCCTTCATCTCCTCCTAAGCTCCCTTCAAAAACCCATTCCATCATCTTCCCCCAACCCCCGGTCCTTCTCGTGCCTCCGGTGTGGTCCGTGGAGACAATACCCAAGTGGATCCTTCCTCAGTGCCAACATTGAGGAGTTCATCACCTCCGATCCTGTCTGCAGCTCCAAGTAACCCTCTCCGCTGTCTTCTTCTTCTTTTTTTTTTTTTTTGTGTGTGTGATCATACTGCCTCTGTTTCCATGTTTTTCCAGCATGTCAATCACCCACCCCAGTCCATGGCCTCTAGTGATTAGGATCAAATGATCTACCAAGCCTCTACAGTCCAGTAGCAGGTCGAGGGTCAAAAGCTTCTGGATGGTTTGTAGATCATGCACGTCCTTGGTTGTCCATTTCTGATCGTTTTTGGGCACCTGATGGGGGTTCAAAAGATGAAATGGTCATTGGTACCGTTGCTTTTGGCTGGGGTTTTGATCTTGTGGTCAGGTGGAGACCATTGCCCTTCACAAAAGAATAATAATTTGACATCCATAACTTGCCCCCTTCAACAAACCAGGTTACTGCGTGGTTTCTCTCTAGAGTACATTGTTCCTCTGTTTTATTATGAGTGTCTTCTTCTTCCAGGGGGCGTGGTATATTGGATGGTGAATCCATGTCCTTATTCACCTGAAAATGCCTCATGAATAAATTATCTATTTCAGGTCAGGTCTTGAATTGTAGGGATCCTTCCATGCAGGCTTTTCCCTTTCGGTACTGGACATGCATGGTAAACCCTGCTCCATGGCCAGTTTATTGAATGTAGTGCTACTTATCAGCCATGGATTTGGACTGCTGGAAATCATGAAATAGAGTACAGACCTGACTTGGTAAAATTATTTTTATTCACATTTATTATTTGTACATGTTTTCTGTATTTTGTCTGAACAAGTTTTAGGATCAGTTGGTTTATTTTGGTAACCTTTGTTATCCCTGTTCTCCGAGCCACAACCAGACTATTCTGCATTTAGGGAGGCCAGTTCTGGTCATTCTACGTTGGAACTGAAGAACAGAACCCATGCATTATACCGCTGGAACAGAAATGATGATGGGAAAAATTCGGCGACCCGCCGATGCAAGCTTTTGTAGGTAAGTTATTTGCTTTGTGTTTCCATAGCTATAATTTTCAAGCCATATCTCGTCTATATGAGGCCATCTTTGTGAATCCCCATTCACAAGAAACTCTTATTTAGGGCTAATTATGATATTAAGTTTTTCATGATGCAACTTTGTACATGCTGCTGCAACTTTTTTTCATGAATATGTTACAATTCTGATTCTTCAATAGTTTCTCATGGATATCTTACTATATGCTAATTCATGGGATATGTCTTCTATTATCCTTTATATGTCTTCTCTGTTACTTCATGGACTCTTTTTCATGGGAATTCTCTACTAATTCATGGATTTTGTACAACGTTGGACATTTCTTCGTCAAGAATGCTGGGTTCTTCATGGATATCTTACTATATGTTAATTCATGGGATATGTCTTCTATTATCCTTTATATGCCTTCTCTGTTACTTCATGGACTCTTTTGCATGGGAATTCTCTTCTAATTCATGGATTTTGTACAAAGTTGGACATTTCTTCGTCAAGAATGCTGGGTTCTTCATGGATATCTTATTATATGCTAATTCATGAGATATGTCTTCTATTATCCTTTGTATGTCTCCTCTGTTACTTCATCGGCTCTTATTCATGGGTATTCTCTACAAATTCATGGATTCTGTACAAAGTTGGACAGTTGTTCATGAATGCTGTGATACTTCATCAGTTTGTTTCTTCCTCATGGGTACTTACTTCATCAGTATAACTCTTTTACAACTCTGTTACTGTTACATTTCTTGCACTTTCAAAATTTTCAAATGTCATTTTAGTGTAGGCACTCTCAGTACTCTTGAACTTTGATGATGCATTTGATGTTTCACTACACCATTCTTTGCTCTGTACAAAAGGATTGTGGGGATTCAGATGGAAAAGTTTCATACATAAGTATTTTACAGTAACTTTATTAAGGGGACAAATTACGACATCTTTTCCTATCAATTGTTTGATCAGATCCAGACATGCTCAAAGTAGGAAATGGGTGATTGAAAAAATATGAATACATAGTACATTTCAGTATATGGGCTATTTCCAAGGTAACATTATATGGTTCCAGGAGTCATCAACATTTTGATATTCTACTGATCTTTATTTCAGTCAGTTAAATATTTCATTTCATGCCTATTAATGCATGGCTCGCCTTCTTGTTGGATGTGATGTGATGGGGCCTCATTAAATTACTGGCAATCTGGATGGATTGCCCGCTACCAAACACAACCTTATAGCTTGGACCAAGGGATAAGTAAAATTCCCTTTATTTGAATGTTTCATGCAATTGCATTTTTTTATAAGTTTTGCAAGAGAAACCATGTTTTGATGGATTCCTTGTAGACCAGAGCTTATTGAATTTTAGTATGGAATCGTGCAATACGCATCTAGTCTATGTAAATATTGTATTGTCTTCGACTCTTAGTTTTTGAGTCATGTTCATTTTGCATTCTCATCCTTGTCACTATTTTCTTATCATGGCATATTATCTTGGTGGATATCTTCCTGAACCATTTGGTTAAGTAAATTATGAAATGCATAGGTTGTGATCCCATTGTACATTAGCCTTTATTATCCCCTATGATTCTGGAGCTTTGAAGAACTCCACTTATACAAATGGCTTTGAAAATTTATCATTATTGCTCATTGCTTTGTTAATAGTCTCTGTAATGGCAGAAAAAACTTAAATTATTTCATTCTTGAGTGGTACATGGACTTCCAAAGAGTTTGAAGCTAGGAATTTCTGGGTATGCATTGTTATAAAAGAACACAAACATGTATATACACATAGGTAGATGGACGCTTCCCTTCTACTGTTAGCAGTGGTTAACACACACACAGAGGGGTGCTTTCTATGATGCTTCTTCCCTATGTCATGACGCTTGCCATAATGAGATCTATTGTCTATATAAGAAATTTAGGTAGGTGAAGTGTAGTTTTTATTTCTGGAATATTTGACAACAGAGCTGTACAGTAGCAACCTTCTTTTAAGAGTATATTCAGATTGGCACAGTAATAAATTATCAATTGAAAAAACATATCTACTTTCAGATGATTCTTGTTTCTCTTACTCTTATGAATAACACATGATAAATGATGCTATGTACTCAAGTTTGTTTAAATCTTCTGAATAAGAAATTCATGCATTTCTGTTTTATCTTCTGATAAATATCGGTACATCTGTGTCTTGAAATAGGTTTGTGCAATTTTAAAAGCTGTCAGCGCTCTGGGTGCAGAAACATATCTTGTTGCCGCTCTCGCTTGGTTGCTGCTCATGGTAGTATTGGGTTATTTCGTGCATGTATTGGATAACGTTATCGACACCATTTACGCGTGCTATTCATAGACAGGGATAAAGTGGAAGTGTGCATGTATTGCCTGGTAGCAACCTATACCATAATTTTACGTGATACCATGACTGGGAGTGAGGAAAAAGTTTGTTGAAGCTCGTCTTGGTATGGGATGCATATTGTACCATACCTAATCCGGTAACTAACTGGTATGGCTTCCAATATTAATTCGATGGATCTTTTTGTAACAATGCTTTGATGTTCCGATGTCTTGGTCCAGTCTAGATTTTTAGACATGATTTAGTATTTTTATTGTCATAATAATGTAGAAAACAAGTTTGTTGGCTTTTGGGGTTTGTTGGTTTTAAAATTTTTTTGTCAATCATATCTTTTCTTTTGTTGCAAGAAAAAATTCTGAAGCGAGAAACATTGAATGGCCAGAGTTTGAAGCTTTGCATTTATAAACGTCGATAAATTCCTTTTTTTTTTTTTTTTTAATTGGAACGTCGCTAAGTTCTCATTGCTGATTGTGGGCAGCTTCCTTTCTAGTTGTTTTTTCATTCTTGGTGTAGAGTAAATTTTGTTTCGAATGGTCGACATTTTTGTATATTTGCTAAAAAAAATACACACATCGGAAAAGGCCATACTATGTTCTTCATTATGTATTAAATTTTGTATATTTGCTAACAAAAATACACACCGGAAAAGGCCATACTATAAAAAAATACACACACCGGAAAATATACTGTTTCAAAGTATTTTCCTTACAAAGATCACGCATGTATCTTTCCTTTCTCTCAAATAAGATATTTTTCTACCTGGACTTTGCATTTTTAATCTATATTTTTCATTAATGATCCTCTTCTTTGATCTGAACTTTACTGAATGCCATTGGATCATTAACGAAATTACTTATCGCTACGTTTTGAGACCGTTTTTTATATGAATCGTGACAGGTAGATACGGGGTCTTCCTTCTCACCATTGATCATGGTAAAAGAAACAGGGTGATGCGAGATTAATTTTCAACATACAAAAGAGATAATTAGTCATCATTTAATAATGACTTAAATACTATAAATAAGTTACTTGATGACTAAAGTTCAGGATCCTCTTCAACGTTTCCCTTTTAGAATTAGAAGTAATGTTAGATTATTCTCTATTTAAGGTAAATATAACCTTATTATTCTCCGTTTAAGGTAAATATAATCTTACTTTCTTATTTTAAATAACATGATGACCTTTGTAATATTTATAACGATATTCTCTTATAATGCATTATTGCTTCAGAGAAATTGAAGAAGGACATATTCTTGCAATGATACGGCAAGAGGACCAAACAATATTTCGATGCAAACAAATGTTTTCCTCTCAAAATGTAATGGTTACAATATCCTTCCAGATGTGTTTTAATTTTATTGCTGCTGGATGCAAAGGCTTGGCATCTAACCAAGCAATGGGTTATTAGATATGGAAGTTTAAGTGTTCTAGAAGTAAACTTGGAATTTTATTTTTTTTTACAAAGATAAATTTAAAGTACTCTGTTTAATTATGAATTTCTGTTGCCGTTTATTCTCCACTTTGCATTTGTAGTTGCAGATATAAATTATCATAGCACTGTTGTTCTTCTTCTGCGGCAGTTAAACAAGCATAGTATTGTAGAACAAAAAACAATCACACACGGGTTAAGAAGACGGGAAACTCAGAAAAATAAAAACGTTGCTGCAACCACACAAACGTTGATGCTTTTCATATTTTTTTATATCAAAGCCTTCTCTAGCGTACATGATAAAAATACTAGAACTTTAACTAAAAATTGACTCTTGAAACTAATTAATGATAAAACTAAAGATTCATTGTTCAAACAAAATAAACAAACCAAGAGACCAAACAAAGATAAACTCTACGCTCAATCGTGCGTAGATAGGGACTGGTGTTGGTCATTCAATACTCTCCCTCAACGCCAGCACTTCATCTCTTTACTACACCGAGCTGACGATAATGATCTTCAACATTGTTGCCACACAAGCTCTTGGTAAACAAGTCTGCAACTTGGTCTTCCGTTCGAACATATTTCAACTCAACCCCCCCTGCAGCACCTTTTCTCTTATGAAGTGATAATGAACCTCCACATGCTTTGTCCTAGCATGAAAAACTGGATTTTCTACCAGCTTAATTGTTGACAGATTGTCACAATGTAAGAGAACTCCACCTTCTTCCAACTGAAACAGATCTTTCAGCAATTGCCTTAGCCAGGCAATTTCTTGAGATGCCATTGCAGCAGTTCGGTATTCAGCTTCTGTGGTTGACAAAGAGACAGCGGGCTATCTCTTACTGCACCATGAAACTGCTCCAGATCCAAGCTTAAACACATACCCAGTAGTTGACCGCCGAGTATCAAGATCACCTGCGTAGTCAGCGTTACAATAACCTTCCAATTTGCAACTGCTGTTCTTTGTGTACATGATGCCATGACCAAGCGTTCCTTTCACGTACCTCAAGATTCGTCGAGCTGCTTCCAGATGAAGGTTCGTTGGATTGTGCATGAATCGGCTCATCACCCGGACAGCAAACAAAATATCCGACCTAGTAACACTGAGGTAAATAAGACTGCCCATCAGTTGCCGATACATAGTGATATCTGTCAGACTTTTGCCTTCCTGGAAGTAGATTTTCGCATTAGGTTCCATTAATGTTGTGCTCGGTTTGCAACTGAGCATCCCAAATTTCTTCAACAAATCCTCGGAGTACTTCCTTTGATGTAGAAACAGCCCTTCATCAGAGTGATCAACTTCTAAACCCAAGAAATGCTTCAGCCATCCGAGTTCTTTCATCTGAAAACGGATCGACAAGTTTTCCTTGGTTCGAATAATCTCCTCCTCAAAATCTCCGGTGATAATTAGATCATCCAAATACACTAATACGGCAGCTATTTTCCCTTCACTAGCTTTGACAAACAGGCTTGAGTCTGCAAAAGTTACCTGGTATCTAGAGTGAATAAGAAATTCAGCAATCTTCCCATACCAGGCCCTCGGCGCCTGCTATAAACCATAGAGTGCCTTCCGAAGTTTGCACACATATTCAGGGTGCTCAGAACTCTGAAATCTCAGCGGTTGTTCCATGTAAATTTCCTGGTCTAGCTCTCTATGTAAGAAAGCATTTCTTACATCCATTTGCCATAAATTCCACCCTCTGCTTGCTGCCAAAGCCAGGAGAACTCTCACTATTGTGAGCTTTGCAACAGGACTAAAGGTCTCATCATAATCTAACCCATATTGTTGGGAGAACCCTCGAACTACAAGACGAGCTTTGTATCTCTCAATTGATCCATCAGCATGGTGCTTGATTTTGTACACCCACTTGCATGAGATGGGCATCACATCCTTTGGCTTGGCCATCAGCTCCCAGGTCTGATTTCGGTCAAGTGCAGCAATCTCTTCCTTCATTGCGTTGAACCATTCCGAGTGCTGTGAAGCCTCTTCAAAAGTCTCTGGTTCCCTTGTATCCAGATCCTCCATTAATGCAGCATTAGCATATTTAGGATTTGTTTTTCTAATCCTGGTTGATCTTCTAAGTGCAGTTGGCATATTTTGCTGTAATGGCTCATCCTCCTCTTCTACTCTCTGATAAACACATGTCTGCCATGGATGTTGAACAGCTCTTTCCTCGCAATTACCACTACTTTCTGCAACTTCAAATTGCTGTGAACTAAGCTGAACATGTGAGGGTTCCAGATCTTCTTTATAGACATCCGAACTTGGCAGTTCCTTCTTGTCCGCAGACCACCATGAAGATGCTTCATCAAATACCACGTTCCGCGATGTGTAGCATCTTCCTATAATTGGATCACAGCACCGCCACCCTTTTCTTTGACTATCATAACCTACAAAAATACATCTGACAGCCTTCTCCATTTTGCTACGTAGATGGTCAGGTACAAACACAGCACACAGATCCAAAAACGCGAAAATGTCCTACTGCGGGTTTTGAATTCCATAATTTTTCAAAGGGTGAAAGAAAGGATAACCTTTTTTGAGGCAACCGGTTGATCACAAAGACTGCTGTCTTCATTGCTTCAGCCCAAAATCGACCCGGTACATTCTTCGCATGAAGCAAGCTTCGACAGATTTCAGCTAGGTGCCTGTTCTTCCTTTCTGATACACCATTTTGTTGTGGAGTATTGGTGCAAGTGAACTGATGGCGAATTCTGCACTTCTGAAGAAAATCCAGGAACTCCTTTGAGGTGTACTCTCCCCCGTTATCTGTCCGTAAACAGTGGACAGTTCTTCCAGTTTCCGCTTCTGCAGTTTTCTTGAACTCTCGAAATTTTGAGAAGGTTTCAGACTTTTCCTTCATGCAATAAATCCAAACATACCTTGAGAAGTCATCAATAAAGGTCACCAAGTATTTCATTCCACTGATGGAAACCTGCTTGACTGGTCCAAACACATCCGAATGAATCAGTTGTAGGGGCTCCTTTGCTTGAAAGTTGGACACCTCATAAGGCAGCTGATGTGCTTTCCCATATTGGCATCCAGCACAAATCGTATCAGTTCTTACTTCAAGTTGTGGAAGGTCCCTCAGCATCGCCTTCTTCATCATCACATTGAGCTTGGAATAGCTGACATGTCCTAATCGCATATGCCAAAGATCAGCTGTTTCATTTTTCCGGGTTTTGTCTACATAGGCGGTTTGGGCAGACATCACATAAACTGAATCCAATTTCCGCCCCTTCATCACTGGTTCTTGGACAATCTGAAGATCCCGATACACCTTGACATCTCGTGGGCCAAACACAACAACATGGCCAGAAGATGTCAACTGTGCCACAGAGAGAAGATTCTTTTTCATCCCTGGAACATGGTAGACATTATGGAGCGGCACCTCACTATTATTGCAAGGAAGAGCAACTGCTGTATTGCCAGTATGAGCAATCGGTAGCTTTGAATTATTTGCTGTCACCACCACCCGGCTTCCCTTATATTCAAACAGATTCTGTAGATTCTCCTTGTCACCGGTCATGTGATTTGAACACCCTGAATCAACAATCCAGTCATTTTCATAATCAACTTCGGTGACAGTTGTTACCGTGAATGCTTGCTCAACCTCGGCTGTAGCGAAAAGTGCCTCAGTATCCCATTCATCTTCGATTTTTGAGGTTGCAACATTGCTTTCTACCTCTTTCTTCTTGAACCAGCAATCCTTTGCTATATGACCTTTCTTCTTGCAATTGTAGCATTTTCCTTCAAACCTTTTACCATTGCCAGAGTTTCTTGATCTACCCCCTGCACGAGAGTTCCCTTCGCCCTGATGATTCTCCACCTCATCATCCTTCTTCTTAGATCCTTTAACAACATGCTGCTTAGAGTTCTTCTTGCCTCTATTGGCATAGAGTGCCTCTTCTTCACCTTTTTACGAGACTCCTCCCATCTGCTTGGCTAAGGCTTCTTGGCCGGCTAACAGATTTTCAAACTCCACAAGCGATGGCTGATTTTGCCATCCCTGTATAGCAGCAACAAAGCTCCTAAATTCAGGCATCAAACCGTGGATGATGATTCGCTTCATCCTGGTATCACCAATTAGAGCTTCTGGATCCAACTCGGAAATCTCTCGGCACAAGGATTTCACCTTGTGGAAATACTGGGCGATCGTCTGATCTCGCTGCGCCACCGACAGTAGTTCACTCTCCAGAAGTTGAAGCCTGGTATCATTCTTCTTGGAGAATAATACAGCAAGAGTATTCCAAGCTTCGTTGGGGGTCTTCAACTCACGGATATGGTCCAGCACGTCTTCTTCGACCGTCGTCTTCAGGACAAACATCGCCTTGCCCGCCTTGATCCTCCACTTCCGCAGCGTCCCGTTCGTATCTTCATCAGGTTGCCGTGTTTCGTTGCCATTTACAACCTCCCACAAATCCTGGCCTTGCATATACGAAATCATGCAGGTTGACCAGGAGTTGTAGTTCTGATTGTTGAGCTTCTTGATGCCGCCAACAACGTGAAGATCACCCATGGCAGATTGAGATAGAATGCCCTTTTCCTTTCTTCAACTCCCGCACGCTCACGGCCCTTGTTTTCCCGCACGTCCTGCTTTTCTTTCAAAAAAAACCGTGCACAATGTCTTCTCCTCACCCTCACGCACAGCAACTTCCACTCTCTCTCACCCCCCCCCCCCCCCCCGTTCCTCCTCTTTGTTTCACAGGCCAGCAACAGGGAAATAAAAGGATGCTAAAAACGAGAATTTCCAATTCCCTTCTTCCTCTCACTATCTCACGCTCTGTTTTTTTTTTTAAACCCACGAGCAACCAAGAAAAAATTAAGAGGCCGCGAAAAACGTGAAACCCAGGAAGAAATCACCGCAAGCCACGGTCTTGGTCCGCTCTCTCACGCTCAGATTTGTAGAACTTTTCTCCAGAGGAGGATTCACCGTGGAGGATGTGGCAAGGGGTAGTCGCCGTCTGGTACGCGAACTCGTGCCGGAGAGATTTTTGGTCGGCCACAGTGCGCGGCGTCCGGCGAATAGAGGATCTTTCCAAGAAGAAGCCTTCCGGCCAAGGCTCTAATACCAAAATTGTAGAACAAAAAACAACCACACACGGGTTAAGAAGACGGGAAACTCAGAAAATAAAAACGTTGCTGCAACCACACAAACGTTGATGCTTTTCATATTTTTTTATATCAAAGCCTTCTCTAGCGTACATGATAAAAATACTAGAACTTTAACTAAAAATGGACTCTTGAAACTAATTAATGATAAAACTAAAGACTCATTGTTCAAACAAAATAAACAAACCAAGAGACCAAACAAAGATAAACTCTACGCTCAATCGCGCGTAGATAGGGACTGGTATTGGTCATTCAATAAGTATTTGGTTAACATGCGCTTGTTTAATATTCTCTTCGGAGAAAACCAAGCCAAGACTCTGATCCTCTCCATCTCCTACCAATCAAACGGCCAATAGGTTTTAGGCTTTTTTAAACTTTTTTTTGTAACTTGTGTTTCGTTTTATATGGATGGATGTGATGATCCTTTCCCCACATGATCGACGATGGATATTCTCTGCGCTTTCTTTGTTATGCTCCTTTATAGAGGAGAAAAATCAAGCCAGGAATCTGATCCTTTCCAGTGATGCATTTGAAGTCTAAACATGTTTTTTTTTCTTGGTTTCATGTAATTTTTTTCTTCTATCTTGCCATTTTCATTATTTCGAAGCTTCCGAAAGGATTGTCATTTAGGCATTAGTATGGGTAGCTGGTCAGTTTTGGAATTGGATTATTAAATAGTTTTTACTCAATTTAAGGGAATGCCATTGATGATTTCTAAAGCACTGACTAATGGCAGTCTAATACTAACAAGAAATTAATCAGTTAAATAATAATTTATACAACCTGGTAGAATTAGATTAAGAGAGAATTGATATTTTTTATTTATTTTTTACAGCCTTACATCTGCATGTACGGAGATGTTTCACATTTTAAATCTATGATATATAGATTAAAATAAAGTAACTTTACCGTTGCACTAAAGCCCGGCCTTTTTTTAAAAGATTAGAGCTAAGGTGCAGCGCTCACAAAACGGGAATTATTTCCTCTAGCAAAGACAGCGAACGGAGGTCTACAGGAAACGCCGCCATTACACGTAATGGGCCTCTTTCCCGATGCTTAAACAGGAAACGCCGCAATCACACGCAACGGGTCTCTTTTTCTATACTTTTAAGTATCAAAAAAAATCAGAAATAAAAAAATTATTCTCGATGTTTTTAAATAGCATCGCGATAATTTTATTTCTGATACTATTCTTGGTTATCCTCGATGTTTTTAAATAGCATCGGGGATAACTTTATTTTCGATGCTTAAAAGTATCGGGAATAGCTATATTCCCGATGCTTAAAAATATCGGGAAAAGCCTGGTCAACGCCGATGCTTTCCAAAAGCATCGGGAAAAATTTTTCCCACTCTCACCTACACGACGTGTTTAGCATGCTTTTTAAAGCATCGGGAAAAACCAAAAGAAATGTCGGAAATTTTTTTTTTAGTAGTACTAAGAGCATACATAAAATGTGCCAGTCTATCCAGTATTATTGAGCCCTAAGTCGATGATCCTATGACTAGAAATATTTTAGATTAGAGCTATCAAGGTTTTAGGTCTTACAAGCGTGATCTCATTATGGTCCTAAAGCCATTGCCTCAATCTATGATGTTGCCAAGCTAGCAATCCAAGAGGGAGATGAATTGAGTACTTCAAAAACTAAAATAAAAATATACTACTTTTGAAAACATGTGGTGTGATATAAGTAAAAATATATGCTGACTTTTCTAAAATGATGTATTGAAGATAAAAGTAAAGAAATTAAAAAACATACACAAACATATAGAAATTTTATAATGATTCAGTATACTCAATACCTACATCCACTTTCCAAGCAGTTCCTTGAAAATCTCTACTATAATCTTTCCAAGATTATAGCTAGATTAATTTTCCAGGCTCATAATCTAAAATCCTTTTTGACCAATCCCTAGCTAAATAGCTAACTTTAATTTCTAATTGAAATTAGAAAACTAAAAACTAAAAAAGGAAAATATAAGTAAAAAGCTCCTTGAATATGAGCAAAAATAAAGCAATAATGTACTAAAAAAAAAAGACTCATAGGAATCTTCAAAGCTTGTCTCCTTGGTGAGAAGCCAACGATTAGAAGACTTTTCAGGGGTTAGGAGTGGAAGCTCTCAAAAAATCAATACTATTTACTTTTTCTCTTTATTCTCGACTTTCTCTTGATGGCTCTAGGAATATTCTCAGTTCTTCTTATTCTTCAATAAGTTTGGTAAGCTTTCAAATATGTTTCTAGAATCAAAATGATTGTTTCTAGCTGTTAGAAGATGAAGTAGCGCTATTAGATTCAAATTTGGATGATTATGAACTTTCGATAGAACTAGCCATTATGCTATTAACAGTCTTCGAGTCGACTAGGATCACTATCAAGTTGACTCATATTCCATCTGAGTTGGCTCAGTCTTCAAATGAGTAGACTCGATTTCAGTTCGTCAAATCCATCTTTCTATTTTTTACTGTTAATGTTGACTTCGTTATTGATTTTGATGATAAGCAAAATGCTTAAGTATAAGTTGAGTACTAATGATGTCTTTGAAATGTGTTTTTATAAAAAAAGATGCTCATCAACTTAACAAAAACTTGTTTGTTTGAGAAGTCCTAAATATGAATAGAAGATCTGTTTAAAGAGGACTTTAGAAGATGAAGAATGCTTGAAAGGACATATGAGTTCAACTCAAACTTGTTTCAGTAGAAGTTCAGATGTTTATGTGAGAATATCAGTGATGTGTCGACTCAAAGTGTCGACACATACAACTCAGGTGTTGACACATGACAGTGAAGTGTCGATACAAGCCGGCACGCAGATATAGTTTTAGTTGGCATGGCTGAAGTGTCAACACTTGGATGTATTGTGTCGATACATGGATCGGCTCTTCGCCTGAGATTTTTGTATCACAGAATTTGCTGAAGTTAAAGACTTGCCTGTGGTGTCGATACATGAATGCAAGTGTCGACTCAAAGTGTCGACTCATCAAAGGAAGTGTCGACACATCTAAGAATTATAGAGGACTTCATTGAAGATACTTGAAGAAGGTGCCGACACATGAAGAACAAGTGCCGACCCTATGTATCGACTCACAGCCTGAAGTGTCCACACTTGGAGTTCTAGGAACAGTAACGGCTAGTTTTTTAAATGCAGAACTCGCCCCTCTTGCCTCCCAACGACTAGTTTTTCATGTCTAATGGCTACAAACCGAGTTTGAGGCCTTGGGAAGGTATTCAAGTGATTCAAATCAAATCAAAACATAAGAGGAAAAAGAAGAACAAAAGAAAAGAAGAGAATTCACTCCTATTCATTGAGTCCAACTACTTTCAAGCTAAGAGAAGTCTCCAAGTATTCAAGAGCCTTCAAGAGCATTCAAGTTCAACCTATTTGAGCATTAAATGAGGCTTCATCAAGTCAAAAGTAGCTCTACATCAAAGCTTCAAAGAGATATTCGCTTTATTAGAAAGCTTTCATTCTTTCTTTATTTCCAACATAAATTCTTGTTGTAAAGGTTGTTGGTTAGCCTTGAAAACCAAGGAGGTTATTAGTTAGCCTTGGAAAACCAATTAGGTTCTTGGTTAGCCCGCAAAACCAAGAAAGGTTTTTGGTGAGCCTTAAAACCAATTAGGTTCTTGGTTAGCCTGGAAAACCAAGTGAGGTTTTGACTTGTGAGTCTTGTGAAAACAAGTTAGGTTTTGATTAGTAAGCCCGGAAAACTAATCGGCTGTAATCGGTTGAGATTATAGTGAATTCCCAAGTGGGTCTTGGGGAGTGGATGTAGGTGCATTGGATAGCATCGAATCACTATATTTTCTTTGTATTTGTTGTTGCTTGTCTCTTCCATTTATTCCTCTCTTATTGCTTTATATTTCCGCTGTACACGTATTTAAAAGTACTTTATCTTTGCATTTATAGTACTAAGTTTTATAATTGGATTGGTTTACACACTTGTATTTAAATTTTTAGAAACCCAATTCACCCCCCCTCTTGGGTTGCTTACTGGGCAACAAGTGATATCAGAGCCCTGTTCTTAGTTTATAAGTCTAACCACCTTGAGTAAAGATCTATGGCAGCTCCCCTTGGTACTAGTGTAGTTGAGGGACAAGTCTCAAATAGATCTCCATTTTTCAATGGAACAAATTATACTTATTGAAAAACTAGGATGAGAATATATATGCATTCAATTGATTATAACTTGTGGAAGGTTGTTGATAAGGGTCCTCATGTTTCTTCGGTTGTTGTGAATAGTGTTTCCATCCTAAAGCTCAAAGAGGATTGGGATGAAAATGACATTAAACAATCCGAGATCAATGCAAAAGTAATGAATCTTTTCTATTGTGCATTAGATCATAGTGAGTTTAATAGGATTTCTACATGCACTCCGGCCAAGAAAATATGGGATACACTTAAAGTTACCCATGAGGGTACCGATCAAGTGAAGAATACAAAAGTGAACATGTTAGTGCACACATATGAAATGTTTCGAATGGAACTAAATGAATCTATCACTGATATGTTTACAAGATTCACAAATATTGTCAATAGAATGAGAAGTTTAGGAAAAGTAATGTCTAACGCTGATCTTGTCAACAAAACTTTCAGGTCACTTCCAACATCATGGGATCCGAAGGTGACCGCCATCCAAGAAGCTAAGGACGTTGACAAGCTACCTTTGGAGCAATTGGTAGGATCGCTCATAACTTATGAGTTGAACTTAAAACGGAAGTTCATGGACATGGACAAAAAGAAAAAGGGGATAGCATTCAAGTCAACTATTCAAGAAGAATCCTCAAATGAAGAATCTGAAGGAGGAGAAGAGAGTGAAGAAGCACTACTTGCTCGAAAATTTAGAAAGTTCATGAAGAGAAGGAAGTTTCCCTATAAGAAGAAGTTTCAATCAACTAAAGAGAAGGGAAAGAAAAAGGAGAAAGAAAAGGAAAAGGAGAAGGAAATACCTACATGCTTCGAGTGCAAGAAGCCTGGACACTATAAATTTGACTGCCCTCTCCTAAAGAAGCTTAGGAAGAAAGCTATGATGGCGACCTGGAGTGATAGTGAAGACTCCAGTTTAGAGGAAGAACAAGCTGAAATTACAAACCTATATTTCATGGCACATCAAGAATAAGAAGAGGTAACTTCTGATATAGAAATAGATTTTACTTTTGATGAATTAAGAAATGCTTTTGATGAATTAATGCATGATTACAAACTGATTTTATCTGAAAATAGAAAATTGAAAAAGTATGCAAATAGTTTTTTTCATGAAAATAATTCTCTTTTGAATGATGTCAGTGAGTTAAAAAATAAACTTGATGTTTTGGAAAAGAAAAATAAGGCTTTAACTATGGAAAATGATGTTTTGAAAAGATCTGGAATTATCATTTCAAATGGTGATCTTTTGAAGAAAAATAAGGATTTAGAGTTAGAAAATAAAAATTACAAAAATGAGCTTGATAAAATGAAACATTTTGTTGAAAAGTTTACTTATAGCTCAGAAAAACTAATTTTTTTGTTAAATAACCAAAGAGCTATTTTCAATAAAGCATGATTAGGTTATAAACCTCAAAGACAATAAAAGTATTTAAAAAACTTTTTTGTGCCTGCATCATTTAGCATCACATGCTTTTCATGTAAAAAACAAGGACACAAAGCTTTTCAATATAATATGAGAAAAATCAATAACTCCGGAAAAGTTTGGGTTTCAAAAGAAACCAATTTAAGTACTAACCCTAAAGGACCAAAGTTGGCTTAGATACCTAAAAACAAAACTTGATTTGTTTTACATGTGTGTCTTGCAACCAAGAAAAACAAAAGACTATGGTATCTAGATAGTGGTTGCTCAAGGCACATGATAAGATATGTGAATCAATTCACCTCTCTTGAAGCAATAAATGGAGGAAGTGTGACCTTCGGGGAGAATGGTAAAGAAAAAATCATTGGCATTGGTAAGGTTCACATCACCCCATCTACATGTATTAATAATGTACTTTTTGTTGAAGGTTTGAAGCATAATCTTTTAAGTATTAGTCAGTTTTGCGACAAAGATTTTCAAGTTATTTTTAAATCATCTTATTGCATGATTGTTAGTCATGATAAAAATGGAGTACAATTCATTGAAAAAAGGCATGGTAATATTTATTTGGTAGATTTAGATAATCTATCATAACCTAATGGAGAATGCCTAGTTGCAATGAATTCTACTATAGATGAGACTAGCTGGCTTTAGCATAGAAGATTAGGACATGCTAGTATATTTTTACTTTCAAAACCTTGTAAAAAGGATTTAGTAAGAGATTTACCAAAACTTGTTTTTGAAAAGGATAGAGTTTGCCAATCTTGCTAATTTGGAAAACAAGCTAAAACATCTTTCAAACCTAAAGGTTTTGTCACTACTGGTAGGCCACTTGAACTACTTCATATGGATCTCTTTGGATCAACTAGAACATCTAGTCTAGGAGGTAAGAGGTATGGATTGGTCATAGTGGATGATTTTTCAAGATTTACTTGGATTTTCTTTCTTATTTATAAAGATGAATCATTTTCTGTATTTGTAAAGTTTTATCGAAAAGTTTTAAATAAAAAATGTACTTTTGTCATTTACATACAAAGTGATCATGGTTCTGAGTTTGAAAATCAAGATTTCAAAAAATTTTTGTAATGAAAAAGGTATAGAACATAATTTTTCTGCACCTAGGATATCTCAGCAAAATATGGTAGTAGAAGGAAAAATTGTACTTTAGAAAAAATGGCACGCACTATGCCTTGCAAAAATGATTTGCCAAGATATTTTTGGGCTAAAACAATTAATACTGCCAGTTACATTTTAAACCATGTTTTGATCCAGCCTATTTTAAAGAAAACTCCTTATGAACTTTGGAATCAAAGAAAACCAACTTTGAAGTATTTTCGAGTTTTTGGTTGTCAATGTTTTATTTTGAATAATGGTAAAGATAATCTTAAAAAACTTGATGCCAAGTCTGATGAATGTATCTTTGTAGGATACTCCACATCAAGTAGGGCATACAGAATTTTTAACAAAAGAACCCTAGTTGTAGAGGAGTCTGTACATGTAGTTTTTGAAGAGTCTACTAACAAATCCTCTAGAAAAGAGGATACTTATGATGCATGTGCAGGTGCTGAAAAGTTACAAAAATTGACTTTGGATGATCAGCCCTCTCAACAAAATAAAGAAAATCAAAACAAAGATGAAAAGAAGGAAGCCATACAATCCACACCTAAGCACCAAGATCTACCTAAGGAGTGGAGGTATGCTCATGGACATCCTAAGGAATTAATTCTAGGTGATCCATCAAAAAGGATAAGAACTCTAGCATCAATTAGAAATGAATGTGATTATATTGCTTTTGTTTCTCAAATAGAGCTTAAATATTTTGAAGATGTTGAAAAAGACCCTAACTGGATAAATGCTATGCAAGATGAACTAATTCAGCTTGATAGAAATAATGTTTGGACATTAATAGAAAGACCATCTAATATTTTTGTTATTAGCACTAAATGGTGTTTAGAAATAAGTTAGATGAAAATTGAATTGTTATTAGAAATAAAGCTAGGCTAGTTGCCAAAGGCTACAATCAGGAAGAAGGAATTGATTTTGATGAAACTTTTGCTCCTGTTGCTAGACTTAAAGCAATTAAACTACTATTAGCATTTGCTTGTTTTATGAATTTCAGACTTTTTCAAATGGATGTTGATGTGACGGGATCGATGACATGGGGGAGCCGGCAGGTGCCACATCAAAGGAAGACGCTGTGTCGGACACCGCGTCATTTCTCCTGCTCGGACCGCCTCGCCGAGCTGAGCTCATTCAAGGCAACAAGCCTAGCTCCGTCCTCCACCAGGTTGGTCTCGCAAGCTCAGGATGCCTAGGTCGGAGCCGCACTCTGCCCTCCAGAGTGAGACCCTCGGAGGTTGAGCCCTGTGGTCGGAGTCGAGCTCAGCCCTCCTCCGCCATGTGGAGCCTCTTCGAGTGCGAGCCCTCTGGATCGGGCTCGCACTCTGCCCTCCAGAGCGAGACCCTCGGAGGTTGAGCCCTGTGGTCGGAGTCGAGCTCAGCCCTCCTCTGCCACGTGGAGCCTCTCCGAGCACGAGCCCTCTAGATCGGGCCCGCACTCTGCCCTCCAGAGCGAGACCCTTGGAGGTTGAGCCCTGTGGTCGGAGTCGAGCTCAGCCCTCCTCCACCATGTGGAGCCTCTCCGAGCGTAAGCCCTCTAGACCGGGCCCGCACTCTGCCCTCCAGAATGAGACCCTCGGAGGTTGAGCCCTGTGGTCGGAGTCGAGCTCAGCCCTCCTTTGCCACGTGGAGCCTCTCCGAGCGCGAGCCTTCTGGACCAGGCCCGCACTCTGCCCTCCAGAGCGAGATCCTCGGAGGTTGAGCCTTGTGGTCAAAGTCGAGCTCAGCCCTCCTCTGCCACGTGGAGCCTCTCCGAGCGCGAGCCCTCTGGACCGGGCCCGCACTCTGCCCTCCTCCACCGAGACGACCCCGCAAGCTCGGGGTATCTAGGTCAGAGCGAGCCCTGCCATTCCAGCTCAGCCCCCACTTGGACATGGGCACCGCCATCCCAGGACACCGGCGAGCCATCCGAAGACTACACTGGAGCACCTGCCAGATCGTACTGATCGCCTGCAACTGTCGGTTACAGTAGAAAGGGGAGAAGCACACTGATCGAGATGCCACGCTCCTCACCAACCACCTGGACCACCCAAGAGAGGAAGCTAACCAGGAGATTCGAATTCCAGGGATGGCGGCGCACCGATCGAGGTACTGCTAGGTTTTCCGGAATGAGGCAACCAAGAGGAATGTTAGAGCACATGACAGCTTCCCTTATCACGAATCAAGAAAAGGCTCCTCGAGACACCACCGCACGTACCTGACAGCCTGGTGGAGATCCCAAGATGGATGCCCAACGGTAACCTAGTTTACAAAAAGCTTGGAGGTAACACCCTCAAGAACAACAGCACAAGCAAGGCACAAGCCAGATGACTGGAACACAAGTGCAAGCTCCACCAGGAAGAGGAGCACGGCACCACCAGCATTCCCAGGCAAGGTCGGGCAGAAAGGCCACACAGAGACTCCCTCTAACTAGGCCACACTTCCCCTGACACACTTGCATCCCACTCTTCACAACACACTCCTCCTCCTCGTGTGGAGTCCATCAAGAGGGGCTCGACCAGGAGGATCTGTTCTCCTGGATCATCATTGACATGACCGTCGAAGTGCCCCCACCGAAAATCCTGGCCCGGATCACTAACCCGTGTTTTGCAGGTCCAGGACCAGAGGACCACCAGGCAGTGAAAGGAGCGCACTCCGGCGCCGGCAGCAGCTACGAGCCACGGCAATCTTGGTGGCAACAGATTGGCATGCCAGAAAGGGGAGGCCGGTCAAGCCCTCCATCTCTTTGCAGATTGACACTCCACGGAAGGATGGTGACGACATGAGCACGAGAGGCCTCCACCAGCCGTGCAGGGGACTCCCCCTCCCGAGGGAACCCACATAATCTCGGGACGGGGCCATCCGCTCCAGCAGCTTAACCACCTCTGGCGGAGTCTCAGCTGGCCGCACTCACCCAACAAATGCAGATCCTCGCTATCGTAGTGCGCCAGCTTCAGTATCAGCACCACTCCTTGGCTACCTACCAGCAGCCAGGAACACCGGTGGCCCATGTCGTAGCCCCCCGCGACAACCTGCGTTCCTTCCAGGAAGGGCCTTTGCAGCCGCAGGCCATCACTGACAATCGAGATAGTCATCGGACTCCCGCGAAAAGGCAACGAGCCGGGCCTCCTGATAGGGAGAGCCACTCACCAAACCTCGAGCGGGCGATGCCCAGACCCCATCGAGGTAGAAAGAGCAAGATCCTCCATCACGGAGAGCGTGCACCCATGTCACGTTCTCCGTCTCCCTCAGCGGAGGGGTCTATTGACGAAGCCATCAGGCGCACAGTGGAGGAGCGCCTGGAGGAACATGAGCGCAAGCTGGCAGAGTTCTCCCACCGGTTTGCCAACATGCAAGGCTCAGCTAGTGAGCCAGTGGGCTACGATGCCTGTCCCCTATTCTCCAAAGAAATCCAAGCGGAGCCGATCCCACATCGATTCCGGATGTCGCAAGTGGATCCTTACGATGGGACCACCGACCCCCTGGACCACCTGAAAAGCTACCGGACCCTCATGAGAGTCCAGGGGGCCATCGACGCTCTTCTCTGCATCGCCTTTCCTGCCACTTTCTAGAAAGCAGCCCGGGTGTGGTTCACCCACTTGGAGCCGGAGAGCATCAACTCTTTCGCCCAGTTAGGGCAAAAACTCATGGCCCACTTTGACACCTGTAGGAAGTTGCCACGAGAGGCAGACAGCCTCTTCTCCATCCGACAGCAGGATCGCGAGTCCTTGCGATACTACGTGGTCCGTTTCAAGGCTACCACGTTGGAGATTTATAACCTTGATGAGCCAGTTGCCATGCTGGCACTGAAGGTTACGACCTTCGGCACCATCGAGCCCAGCTCCTCGGCATCAAAAGACCGGATGACCTCCGGCACTGACGAGCCCAGCTCCCTGGCATCAAAAGACCGGACGACCTCCGGCATCGACGAGCCCAGCTCCCCGGCATCAAAAGACCGGACGACCTCTGGCACCGGCGAGCCTAGCTCCCCGGCACCAAAGCCCAGAGAAGAGTGCTCTGGTACGAAGACCTGGGAAGCCCCCAGGCATCGGCGAGCCTAGCTCTCCGGCATCAAAGAATGGATGACCTCCGGCACCAGCGAGCCCAGCTCCCCGGCATCAAAAGACTGGACGACCTCCGGCACCGGCGGGCCCAGCTCCCCGGCATCAAAGACCGGACGACCTTCGGCACTGGCGAGCCTAGCTCCCCGGCTTCAAAGATCGGACGACCTCCGACACCGGCGAGCCCAGCTCCCCAGCATCAAAAGACTAGACGACCTCCGGCACCAGCGAGCCCGGCTCCCCGGCATCAAAAGACCAGACGACCTCCGGCACCGGCGAGCCTGGCTCCCCGGCATCAAAAGACCGGATGACCTCCGGCACCGGCGAGCCCGGCCCCCGGCATCAAAAGACCAGACGACCTCCGGCACCGGCGAGCCCGGCTCCCCGGCATCAAAAGACCGGATGACCTCCGGCACCAGCGAGCCCGGCTCCTCGGCACCAAAGCCCAGAGAAGAGTGCTCTGGCACGAAGACCTGGGAAGCCCCCAGGCACCGGCGAGCCTAGCTCCCCGGCATTAAAGACCGGATGACCCTCCAGCATCGAAGACCGGACGACCCTCCGGCATCGAAGACCGGACGACCCTCCAGCACCGACGAGCCGAGCTCCCCGGCAAAGGACCTGGGAAGCCCCAAGGCACTTAGTGCCTTCGAGCCCAACTCCAGGACGCCAAGGCCTAGAACTCAGATTTCCAGCGCCGCAATTCTCAAGCGTCAACGTCTTTGGAACTGACTCCGAGACACTAAGGTCCAAGACTCAGACTTCTGATATCGAGGATCTCATCTTTCGACGCCGCCAAGCCTAGCTTCGAGACGGCGACCACTGAATTATGTCCCTGAGCAACTGAGTCCAATGCCAACACACATCAATGACGTGACCTCAAGCTCAACACCGGGTCCGTGCCAATTGAAGTTCTTGACTCCCATCTCGGACCCCCCTGCACTGAAAAGAATGAAATAGCAAAGAAAGGGGAGAGAAGAGAGAGAAGGGACATTCCACATTGCAGATGATGGAGACACCATGATTACAAAAGTGCATTTCATTACTGGAAGAGCTGATTACACTGTCTCCCGGGCCCTGACAGGCTGGGTGACCCGGTCAAGAAAAAGAAAAGACAAAGGAAAAATACAATTATAAGAAGAAAAAGGAAGAAACCCTATCCTAAGTAGCCAGCTCCTTCTCCGGGAGTTGTGCGGCTGGGACCTCTCCCTCCTCCACCTCCATTGCTTGAGCATGCTCCTGGGCACCCTTTGCTGGAGGAGCAGGTTTAGCTACTAAAGCCGCTGGGCTCAGATCAGCAGCCCCCATCTACGGCACGGGCACTGCCCTCGCCACCGTCGATGTCGGCTCCTTGGGGCCGAGCGCCGCCGAGGTCGCCAGGAAGCTAGCCTCGGCTGGAGTAGCCTCCTGCCCTGTCGCCACCATCGTCGTTGCAGAGGGAGCCTTCTTCCTCGAAGTTCGGAGAGCGGCCAACTGCTCCTCAGATAGAATACCCCTCAGCTACTGACGGCAATAGGCGAACCCCTTAGCAAAGGAATCCGTCGCCGCCTCCTTAAAATCTTTGAGGTACTCAGGAGAAGCTTTGAAGGCGGCCACCGCACTGGCGAGTCCCTTCGGGTGCCCTCCGCCTTGCTCCTTTCGGTGGCCACCAGGTCCTCAGCACGCTCAGCCTGACGGATTGCCACCGCCATTCCCTTCTCGGCGGCCTTGGCGGCATGGCTGGCGGCAGTAGCTTTCTTCTCGACCTCAGCGGCCCTCCCCTCGGCCTCAGCGGCCCTCTTCTCCGCAGCTGCCACCTTCCTCTCGGACTCAACCCGGAGCTCCTTCAGCCGAGTTCTCTTCAACTCCAGCTCGTTTTCGAGCTCCTTCTTCGTCTGGACGAGGTCGCCAACCTCGACCGCGAGGCACTTATTTTTGAGGTGGGCCTCTTGGGCATCCTGGCTCTTCTCTCTCGCCTTAGCCCACAGAGATTCAAGCTCAGCCAATCGCTCCTTCTCCCCTCTGGCCCAATTCCGGTAGAAGTCCCGAATGAGGAGAATCTCTCTGCCTTACTGCATCGAGGAAGGGGTGTCGGCTATCAGGTAAGAAGAGAAAGAAGCGACTTGGAGAAGCAACGGCGAGCGGAGGGCTTACAGCATAGAGGTTCACGAACGTCGTGCTGATGACGTTGCCCAAAAGCCTCCTGCTTCTGTCTCGCTTGTCGCAGGACTGGATGGAGAAGTCCATCATTCGCTTGGCGAAATTGGGGTCTTTAACCAGAGAGACGTTCAGCTCCAATTTGAAGGGGACCCTCCGGTAATCTCTGTCCCTGGTCCCCGCCGGCTCAGCTCCTTCATCGACGGGTGGTGCCCTCGGTGCCAGTTACGGGATTGGAGCTGCATCGGACCGCACCTGGGACGTCGGCTTGATCTCTTCCAGGTCCTCCTCCTCGATGTTGTCGACCTCCGGGATGGGGGGTGCTGACCTTGCGGCAGCGGCAGTCGATCTTGCGTGGGCCACCATCTCGGGCTCGGGCGCCGCCACTAGCTCACGCTGCCCGGCAGGCACGGGAACGGGATCGGCCGCCCTTTTCTGCCATCGTTCCTGAACCGGTGCGTCCGCCCCACCTGCACCGGCCTCGCCCCATCCTCAGCTCAAGCCCTCTTTGGAGCAGGCTCACCTGCCTCAGCAGCCTGCTCTCGTTCCTCAGAAATTGAGAGCAGCTCATCCATCGAAAACTTCATTTCTACACCGAAGGGAATGAGGTTAGCCCAACAGTAGCAGCAAAAAAAAAAAAGAAGAAGAAGGAGAAGGAGGGGAAAGAAAAATAAATAGGAAACGATGGGGAAGTGGCCAAGTCAAACTCACCCGGCTCTCGCGCCGAGCTGACCCTGGCCTCGCGAAGATTCTACTATGACAGCAAGACCTCCAGTGATGGAATCTCGGCCGATCTAAGCAGGTCATACATATCGAGGTCGGCAGCTTCGACGGAGGAGTTCCTGTTCGGAGATCGATCTGGGTCGCTCCAAACCCAGTCGATCCCCTCTACAGAGGCGAAAAAGAACCTGCTCTTCCATCCTTTGACGGAAGAGGGGAGCACAAATCTGATGCCCCGAGGACAGGAAGAAAGGGACCACCACCCGTCCTCGATAGGGTGGCGTTTCAGGGTGAAGAAGGCCCCGAACAAGGAAAAACGAGCAACAATCCCAAGGAAGCGGCACAGAACAATGAAACAAAATATCGTTCTAATGGCATTGGGGACCAACTGGGATGGGACAAGCTGGTAGCTGGCCAAGAAAGAAAGGAAAAAAGGGTGCACAGGGAGGCGAAGACCCCCAGCAAAGGTCTCCTCGTAGAAGGTGATCCATCGAGGACCACTGGAAGTGACTAGCTCTCCGGGACGAGGAATGGATAGCTGGATGGATTCGGGGACGCCGTAAGCCTCCCGGATGAACACAAGGTCCTCAGCGGTAATCACCGAGGTGATCCCTCCTGGACCTGACGACCGAGAAGACTCAGGCTCAGGGAGAGGAACAGAAACAGAAGTAGAAGTAGGAGCAGGAGCAGGAAGAGAAGCCAAGCGAGGATGAGAAGACCCGTGTTCCTTAATGGACACCGGGCCATGGAAAGGCCTTCTACTGAACTTGCACCTCGCTGCCTCCATCTCCTCATCGGAAGAGGAAGGAGTCTTCGGCCGGGAAGGTCCGGCCTCAGCCTGGCAAGAGGGATGGAGTTGGGCCCGAAGCAGTCCATGGAAGAGAAAGGGAGAGAACAGAGCAACTCCTAGATGACGAAAGGGAGGGAGAGAATGGAGAAAGGTCTACGGTGACTTCTAATGGGCGAGAAGGAAGAGCTAACCTGCTGATGCTCATAGAAGGCACCGACGACCGGAAAAGAAGAAGAGGAAGGCTCCTGTATGACTCCGGGTGCGAAGAGTTTGAAAAAAGGTATGTTTCGAAATGACTTACCCATCCCTTCGAGACAACCTGCATCCGACCATACCGTTATGGCTTTTCCAAAAGTCACGCCACGTGTCGCCGATCAACGGGGCCAGCGCCCCCATTCGACCGCAGCCGATTTAGCTTCCATGCTCGGCATAACTGCTCCCAAGACGTGGCCATGCGGCGCCCCCGCACAAGCTTAAGGGCCCGCCGGGCGAGACGCCGTCGATATCAGTTATTATCGTACCATATTTTCCATCTTTCCACATCAGCACCGCAACTACTCCCTTCGCCCCGAGCGCCACGCGACAACGGGCCTCGGGAGTGGGGGGGGCAAATGATGTGACTAGATCGCTGACGTGGAGCAAGGAGCCTGACGTGGAGCCCCCATCGAATGACACATGGGATTACCACCACGGGCCCCTTCATCAGGCTGAGCCCCCGATGCCAGCGGGGCCGCCCGTCAAAAGCCGGGCTCCGTCCTCCGCCAGGTCGGTACCCACCAGGTCAGGGTGCCTAGGTCGGAGCCGAGCTCAAATCCCACTAGAGGCAGACCTTCCAAGCCCGAGCTCGGGTCCCGCGGTCCGGAGTCGAGCTCAAGCCTCTTCCACCATGCGGGACCCTTTCGAGGCCGGGTCCCCTGGCCTGGGTGCACCTCAGCCACCTCAGCCAGTTCGAGCTCGGTCAAAGCTGGGCCCCTCTGGCCTGGTGCCGAGCTAGGCCCCTCTCTGCATAGTCGAGCCACCGCGAGACGGGTCTCTTGCGAGCGGGTCCCGTCTTTCCAGCTCGGCCCCCGATATAAGTCAAGACGTCAACCACCGAGGAAGTGGCACCTCCCATTCGAAGACGGTGGCGGGCCCCTCGAGGACCGTACGACAGCACCCGCCACATCATCATTAATGCCCATGGCCGCCATTCACCCCAGGAAGAAGGGAAGCCCACACCAAGGCACCGTGCCCCCCATCGACTTGCTGTACGACTGGGGAAAAAACACCAGGGAGCGTGATTCCTGAGAGCAGCGGCGTGACAGTCGAAGCCCTGCCGTACTTCCAGGAAGGGCAAATCGAAGAAATGTCAGAGGCACGTGGAAGCTTCCCCAGATACCTAATAAAGAAGGCGTACCATTCACAGCACGACATCACGTCATACCCGTCTGACAACACGGGAGAACCCCAAGGCAAGCCATGAAAAAAGGACCCAGCCAGTATAAGCGGAGGGGAGGTAACACTCATTTCTCAATTCCAAGCAAGAACAACACAACCACCACAAAGAGAAAGAGGAGAAAGGGGAGAGGCCAGACAGGAGGGCAAGACCACCTCGGCCACCACATCTCTCGGCTCACCCGCACTCGCATACACTATATTCACTCCTCCTAGTATGGAGCTCATCGAGAGGGGCTCGACCAGGAGGATCTGTTCCCCTAGGCCATTACTGACTTGATCGTCAGAGTGCCCCCGCCGGAATCCCCGGCCCGGGTCACTGACGTTGATCGTCTTGCAGGTCTCGAGGTACCGGAGGCATCCCTGATGGGCGGGCGCGGACCACTCGACACTATCAGCAGCTATGGGCCACGATGGTCCAGGCGACAATAGTGCCAAATGCAAGTTAATAAAAACTTGCACTACAAGAAAAATAATTATTAGCGATGATAATTAGTGACGGTCAAATTGATCATCGCTAATAATAATTTTTAGTCACCAAACATTACGATAGAAGAATTTGACATCACTAATAGTATTAGTGACGGCAAAATCCATCATTAATAAAATTTAAAATTTAAAATTATTTATTTTTAAAATATATTAGTGATGAAAATTGCTATTATTAGCGATAGTAATGTGCCATCGCTAATAATATTTTAATTTTTTTTATTTTGAAAATATATTAGAGATGGCAACTATATTATTAGCAACAGTAACTTATCATTGCTAATAATATTTAAATTTAAATTTTTTTATATTTTAAAAATATATTAGCAATGATAAATATATTATTAGCGATGATAGATGGCCGTTGTTGCCGTCCGGATCATCGTGGCCTGTAGCTCTTCGGGTGGTCGGGAGTCACGCATCTGCCCGCCTGGGAATGCCTCCGGCGCCGCGGGACCTCCAAGGAAGCAACGTCAATGACCCGGGCCGGGGATTCCAGCGGGGGCACTCCAATGATCAAGCCAGTGATGATCCAGGGGAACAGATCCTCCTGGTCGAGCCCCTCTGGATGAGCTCCATGCTAGGAGGAGTGAATATAGTGTGAGTGGAAGATGAGGATGAGCTGGGAATGGTGTTGGCCGAGGTGGTCTTGCCCTCCTCTCTGGCCTTCTTTCCTTATGTCGCTCTGGTTCCTCTCTTTTTTTGGAAAGCATGCTCTGGGGATCCCCCCTTTGAGGTTAGATGCTGATACCTTTTTTGCTTATTTTTCTGGCAGGATTTTCTACCTTGGTTTGCTTCGGGATCTCCCCCTGCTGTCATGTACGGCGAGGTACCGTGACGTGGACGGGACATCTCTCCTGTTGTGACAGTCGGGGAAGCCTCCGTAGATTTCTGACATTCCTTCTACTTATCCCTCTCTTGGGAGTCTGTCAAGGTCTCGATCGGCGGGTCGCCGATCTTGGGATCCGTGCTCTCCGGTAGGGTCTTTTCTCCAATTGTACGATAGATCAGCGGAGGGTATGGCACCATGATTGCGGCATGGTTGGTGTCGTACGGCCCTCAGGAGCATCACCATTGTCCTCGGAGGAGAGGTATGGCTCCCTTAGCGGCTAGCGTATTGGCTTGAACAGTGGGCCGAGCTGGAGAGGCAAGGCCCGTCTGCGGTACACTCTCCTGGGTGCTGCTCGGCAGGACAGAGGTGGACCGAGCTTGCTCGTGGAGGGGCGCCTCATGGCAGAGGAGGCTGAGCTCGACTCCTGACCTCGGGGCCCAACCTCAGACGAGCTCAGTGCCGGGGTGCCACCCAGCCCAGGGACCTGAGCTCGGAGGGGCGCCTCATGGCGGAGGATGCTGAGCTCGACTCTTGACCACGGGGCCCGATCTCGAGGGGTCCGCCTTAGGTGGGAACTCGGACTCGGCTCTGGCCTAGGTATTCCGGGCTTGCGGGAACGGACTTGGCGGAGGACGGAGCTTGCCTTTGGCGGGCAGAGGTGTTGCCTCAGGGAAGCTCAGCTCGGCAAAGGCGCTCATGTTGAAAGCTTGTCATGGTGTCTGATGGGGACTCCACGTCCACTGCCTCGTGCCACGTCAGCGTTCTGGCCACATCAGCCGTCACTAATAATTTACAGGTTTTATTGACCACTTTTAATGATGGTTGTGTTTGTTATCTCTAAAAGTATTCACCATGACCCTCCTGGATGTGCGATTGGCTAGATTTTTCCCTCGCTCTGCCAAAATCAGCTTCCTACCACTGGTTCCCTCTTTCCCACACTGTGCTCCCCTGTGCTGTGCTGCTTCCTCTCTATGCCATGCTCCCCCATGCTACGCTGCCCCTTCCCTACACCGGCTCTCCACTCTTGGTGCCCTGTGCTCCCCATGTCGTGCTGCCCCCTCTTCGTGCCGACTATCCACTCCCAGCACCCTATGCTCCCTTGTGCCATGCTGCCCCCTCCCCGCGCCGTGCTCCACCATGCCATGCTGCACCCTCCCCATATTGGCTCCCCACTCCTAGCACCCCATGCTCCCCTCGCTCGGATCTAGCCTCCCGATGGCCGTTCACCTTCGCACTGCTACTCTCATTTCTCTCCCTTTATCAGCTATCAAAACTACATCCTCGTGCTCCTGCACTATCGTATCGCGACCCAGGCCTTGCATTGATGTTCCCATCGCCTTATTGCCATTCCCCTGCCATCGTTGCCATCCTAGTGGCCTTGCTATTTTCGTGGCCCCGCCATCGCCATCGTCCTCATGGCCCCATCATCATCGTGGCCTAGCCATCACCGTCGTCCCCATGGCCTTGCCATCCCCATGGCCCCATTGTCTCTACCGTCCTATTCATGCACCGCCATTCCTGCACTACCATCTATTCCCGCTGCTAAGTCTGTGCATGTTGGATCTGCCATCCGTGGGATCCACTATTGTTTGGTTGTAAGTATTAGTGACAACGGCAGCAACGACAACAGAGCCATCGCTCAAAATCTTTTTTTATTTAAAATATATTAATTAAATTTGATTAGCTATGTATTTAACTAATTAATTATATGTTAATTTGATTAATTAATTACGTGTTTGTTTAATTAATTAATTAGGTATGCATGGATATGTGCCCTGCATGCATAAAACTTGGGTCTTGGCATGCAGAGTGCAAGCAAGGGCACAGGTCATGCGTGCTACGCACTTGGGCCGACGGAAGGTGCCAAGGGCTGCCCTGGATGCCGGGTCCTCGCATGCACAGGTTGGCTACCCTGGATGCTGGTTGGAACCCAAGGCCTGAGCATGTGGGGCACGTCCTAGTCCCTGTGTTTGCAATATCGCCTAGCACCTTCTCTCAGCTCAAGTGCATGGGGAGCACGAGGGTTGGCTTTGCTGGACACTGGCTAGGATCGGAGGCTTAAGCGCCCTGCATGCTTGGGCCGAGGAAAGGTGCCATGCAACATTGCAAAACACAAAGGCCAGGGAGTGCTAGCATGCTTGGGCCTCGAGTCCCATTCAGCATCTAGGGCAACCGGTCCTCTCACACCCCGCATGCTCGGGTTGAGATAAGGTACCGAGTAGCATTGAAAATATTGGAGCTGGGGCATGCCCCATGCGCTTAGGTCTCGGGTGCCAGCCAACATCTAGGGTAGCTAGCCCTTGCATAAGGATCGAATGGCAATTAACTCACAGTTGACTTCATTCACTATGGACATTCTAACTCTTTCTTCACCTTTACAGATAAAGTGTTCAACTTCTAGTTGTGGATAGACCACTTTCCATCGAATATTGCAATGGATATGCTCACATTAACAAAATATCGAAATGGATATCCTGGTTATTTATGAGTAGGGTTGGAACTGGGCCGGGCCATACCCCTACTCAAGCTTGGCCCCCAAAAGATTTCAAGCTTCAGGCCAGGTTTAGGCCCGAAGTTTTTTGAAAAAATCAGGCCCGAGCCCAATCCGAGCTCAATTGGACTAGCCCGAATGCCACAAGCGCCTTGGTGGCCACCGCATCCTCATGCCGGCCTCCACCGTCATCATCCCCAGCCCCTCCTCCACCATTGCCTCCACCCCCTTCCTTTGCTACCCGTTCACCGATGCTACTCCGGCCATGAAGAAATCCATGCCATCGATTGCCCCCACCTCACTGACTGCATCAAGAATACGGGACCACCGCACGAAGAAATCCAATGGGGGTGCTTCACCGCCACCAGAGAGCGGTGACACCTGCATCGACTAGTCATTGATGTCCCTACAGGGCGACTTGCAATAGAGGATTAATTCAATTAGGGCATGGGCATAGGATCGCTGGGTTTCGATCAACACCGCAAGGAAGGAGCACCAATTACGGAGCTCTACCTGACTGCCTCGAGGAGGATGGTGGATTGTGAAAGCCTTGGCAATGGAGCTCCGACCGGGACGGTAACAAAGGAGAAGAAAAGGAGCTTGGCCTTGTCTATCGTGTGAAAAAAACAACAGAGATAGAGGATTGGGGAGATGGGTTGTAACTCTTGGGTCGAGGGTTGGGCTGGGGCTCGAACCTGTGTACAGGCCAGGCTAGGCCAAAGGGAAGCCCAGGTCCAATCCAAAAATTGAATGGGTTCTAAAATTAGGCCCAAGCTCGGCATGATCTACTTCAGCCTAGCCTGAAGCCTGGCCCGACTTTAGGCCGGCCTGAAGTCCATTGAGTTGGCTTGAGCCTAGTTCTAGCCCTATTTATGAGTCAATAAAAGCATACCTTTTCATTTTATTAGATGAATAAACTAACTCCTAAAGGCCAATTTGTACACTAGGTTAATTCCCGGTCTTACAAGTTCACCTCATTGAAATCATGAATTGGGAATTTCACTTTGACACAAGCTAAAAATGTCCCCCCTTTCCTACTCAACTATGGAATGCAACGTCATGGAAAGAGGGAGCTCATTTTTCTCTTCTCTTATTATTTTGCTTACTTTATCTCCACTGTCCCTCTGTAATCATTTTAAATCTTGTATTAGCACCCATAATTATATAATTAATTCAATAAATCTATTTTTTTTATTTTTAGAGATTATGTATCATGTCTTCTAGAGACCAGAGCCATGCTAGCCAAGGAGAGATCAATCTTTAAAGGACATAGCTCTTGAGGAGAGAGTGATCATGTTACTAGCTCGCATGGTTCTGAGCCACTCACACCATGCGGTAAACTCTAACACTTTATATATTTTTTTAATATTATTTTATCCTTTATTATCTAATATAGCATTCTTTATATTAGATGTTTTGCTCTTAGGTTCGGATGACTTGTGGTCACTAGTGACCCCACAGTCACATGGAGCAGCGACCATCTTTCAGACTTAGAATCATGGTCGATGACCCATCTGGCACGCAGCACCTCCGATCGACTGGAGGATGGAGAGCTCATCTACATTCAGAGTCGCTAATAAGTATATTTTAATTCATATGTTTAAATTTTAACCATTTTAGAGTTAACATTTGTTATTCAAAAATAATTTTGCAGCACATTTAGAGAGCTTAGGATGTCTCGTGTGGTTACCAAAATCATCCACCATTTGGTGTTGGGGTCGATGAATGAGTTCTTCAGTTGGTCATCGGAGGCTCATAATGTAGCTTAGGAGATGTTCCTGGTAAATAAATATGTTTAATTATTAAATTTATAGTATATTTGTATTCTATTTATTTAATACAAGCTTGTTTTTACTTGCAGGAATACTATCGATTCGAGACTTCTCAGGATGAGGAGGCTGGCCATCTGACTTTCAAGGAAGTGGCAATACGTAGACTCCAGGATAGGCTTACAGTCGTAGATAAGTTGCCATAGAGCATTTCAATTCTGAGTCACTATCGAATTAGAAGTCTTTCAGGGATCACTAAATGCAGGCAGATGTATGAAAAGCTCTCTATGACTAGTGGAGCAATGAGGAATACTCTAGTAGGCAACAGAGGGTATGGTAGAATTGTACTGCATAGTAGGATTCAATCAAGCATACCACCAGCTCCCTTGGCACACATGCAGTGGCAGATAGATTGATAAGAATTCTATGCTTATATTAATTTCATATTAAATTAATTATATATATTTTAACTAAATTTCTTTATTATTTATTTATTGTAGACATGATAGTTGGGTCATGCACCAAGATAGTTACAATTGTGGAAGGCCACATACTAGTTTAGGAGGACTAGTGATTATTTAAATCCAAGATCTCAATGTATCGTGGTAATAACTTAAAATATTAAGTATTAGTTTTTATATATATTGATATGTATAATTGGACTAATGAATTTGTAAACTGTATAAGTGGTTTGCACGGAGTACGTTGTATCACGGCATGGTAAGGATCCAATTTCTCAGCCCCTCCTTAATCTCGAGGGATGGCTTAGGGCTATCGAAGGGATGAGTAGGAATCAGGTCATAGGATTTGAGCATAGCTTTGATTCTCTGGTAGCTCGCCATTCCTCGGTGTCCTCCTCCTAGGCCTCGATGACTAAGACATGGAGTGATGCACATGTCGAGAATATTGTGATCTATCTTTTTGTTCAGCGATCTCAGAGCTTTCGGGATGCTTTCCATAATACGATCATAGAGATTCTCTGGAACCCGCATTTGCATGATCGGCTTACCTCATTATCACAACCATTATAGTAGGTAAGCCTATTAAAAATTTTCTTAACTTATTTTAAATTTTTATAGTTATAAACTTCAAAATTTAGGCTAGTTCAGAAAAGAAGATCTAAGGAATAAAAATTCAATCTAACCATTCAATCGATGGACTGGGAGTGCGTATAGTTCCATATTATCGAATGGAATATATAGGAACAATCTATTTGAGAATCGGAGGAGTATACTGAAATATACGCCTCCATATTGATATATATATTTTCGTATTAAAACTTATTAATAATATTTTATTTTTTATTACAAGATTGTGCGATATCCAGCTTTCATCCACCGACTGCTATAGAAGACATACAGGAGTACGAGGAGGAGAATGACGATGAAGAGGATCTTACATGATTTTTTTTAGTTTGATGTTATGTATTTAATTTTTTTCCTTGTAAAGCATGAAAATTTGTAAATTTATATTTTTTATACTTTTAATATGGTATAATTAGTTTTTTATTTAAATTTGTGGTTGTTAATTTTTAATTTACTTATAATAGGGTCAAACTGTAATTGTTTGTTATTAAAATTAAAATAGGTTTAAAAAATTAATTACTATTTTTTAAAAAAATAAAAAATATATTAGTGATGGTAATTGCCATCACTAAGCTTCGTTGCCAACGATCATATATTTTTAGCGACAACATATTTTGGTCTCTAATAGATTTTTTATTTAATTATTTTTTTAAATTTAAAATATTATTAGCGATAGTAATTATCATCGCTAATAGTCGTCTCTAATAATTGTTATTAGAGATGGTTTTTTTTTTGCTATCGCTAATGATGATAATCAGCAATAAAGATATTTAAGATAAATTATTAGCAATAACAAACCTACTATTAGTGAAGATAATTAATCATCATTAATGATCAATTTTCTTGTAGTATTATATCAGGACAAAGACCTAAATCAGAACCTTCACTTTGAATATGATCGTGTTGTTAAAGGTCCAACTTAGCAAACTCAACTATTTTATCAGAAATTATAACATCAAGGCATTGATTGATATTATTTAATCTCTTTATAATTATCTTTTTATAGTTTTTCTAAATTACTGAGTATTAAACTAGAAATTATAGACATTATAACATCAAGATATGGATTGATGTTGTCTTTTTTTTTGGCAGTAATTAATGTTTGATGTTGGCTTTGCTGTATTAGTTGATACTTTGAAAGTTTTTCGTTTGCATGTCAACGTCGACATGTAATTGCCTTAATATTTTTAAAACTGATAAATAGAAAAATGCTAGCTCAAGTGTTAGCTTAGATAAAGTGAGCTGGTAAACCTCCGCACAATAATTCTAGATTCAAACATGCACTCACCCGATGTTCTATTGGCCTTTCATGTTCATTATCCTAGCAATTTATAAGCACTTATACCATCCCGTATATTGTCAACCGGTGACTTGGCAAAGTCTTATGTTGGTACAGGACACTTGGATTCGATCATCTACGGTTGGAAGCTTTCATCACCAAACCCCACCTTACCCCCTTAAAAAAAAGAAATAAATAAACATTCTAATTAAAAGGCCCATGTATCCGGTTGGCATGCGCTTTATAGACAATTTTTTTTAAGGAAATCTATGGGTTAAAATTTTTAGATAAGCACGAATCCTGTGTCGGTATTGATATGTGTGGTCTTCTTCTTCTCCTTCTTCTTTCCCCTTCAATTTTTTTTTTTTTTTTTTTTTTTTTTTTTTTTTTTTTTTTTTTTTTTTTGGAGGGTAAATCACTATCAGACTCGTCAAGAATTAAATGCCTTGATAGATACAAGGAGGACCATTTCTATAATCCAGCTAGTTCGCATTTTTGTCACATCGCTCCCATTTCAGCCTTGTGGAATATTGAGGAGCCTTGCTGCATACAAATACTGCCATTTCTATATTCCACCCAGTAGAAATTCTTTTGGAAATTATGAAGCATCTTTTGAAGCGGCCCTTCCGTTCACATATCCTAAAATTATTAAATAAATGGGTCTAACATTACCGCTCTTTTTTTTAAAAAAAAAAAAAAAAAAAAAAAATCCTTTTACTTTCACAGTACCGTGGCTCTCTATGAACCAAAACTTTAAAAACTGATAATATTTTCTCAACAATATTTTTGTGTGTGTGTGTGTGAGTGAAGTGGACAATTTTGTTTAAAAATGTTCACCATGCTCCTCTTTCCTATCCATAACTTTTAACACAACTTTCTCAAAGTCCCAGTGTTGACCAGAAGACCTGCCAGCGCCGTGGAGTACCCTTCCCATCAGGAGACTGGAAATCCCTCCACAGATTCTCTATAAGTTTTTGGTCCCGGTGAAGTTTTGTTGAGGAAATTTCTGCATGCTTCAGCTAAGGATAGGCTTTACGTGGGACATCATCTCTCCGTTCATTTTCAAGCACCAATTCCAATTCCAACTACCTTCCCTCGTACTTGTCATCACCCAACCACCCTTATTCCATTGTCTTCAAAAGAATCCCAAACTTTTGGGCAGATCACCTCTCCTTTAAGTTCTGATCTTTTTAGTGAAGATTATGTCTGTTTAACTGTTGGCCTCTCCTCCGGATCTGTGCTAGCTAGCTGAGTTGAAGGTTTTCTAAGGCTTGACAGCATTGATCTCAGTTGAAATGGGATGGATGAAGGGGATTCTTCTGTTGTTGGTTTGTTTTGCCAGTCTTCGGCCCGCTTTCGGAGACACAGATAAATTGGATGGTATTTCTACTCATGTTTCCGAGAAATATGAAATTACTCATACTCATACGGTGTCCATTTGAATTTTCTACATATGTTAAATAAATGTGGATATTAGTGATAAAATAATCTTATGTTTATTCGTTTAGAGCCCATTGATGATTCCATAGTCATGTAGTTCTGATTAATTTATGTCCACATCAATATTCTTATTTAATGAACAAATACAATTTAATTATGGAGGTCCAATCCTTGATCCGTATTCTATTCATCTTCACCCAATTCAGCTATGTATTACTCTTTCTACATGGAAGATTTTCTAGATTCTAACAAAAGATGGATGACAAGGCTAACATACATGGATTTTCTGTAATAGCATGCTGAGGTACTTGTTAACCAACAAAATTTCTGCAGTTGCTGCACTCCAATCTCTTGCGAGTCACTGGAAGAACACACCACCAAGCTGGGAGAAGTCAGATGATCCCTGTGGTGCACGGTGGGAAGGAGTCACTTGTGATGAAAATTCGAGGGTGACTCAACTGTGAGTCTTTCAATACCGAACACATTACTGTCTACCATCCTACCACTGCTTACCTAATTTTGACGTCCACAGGCAGCTATTCAGCATGGGTCTGGAAGGTACGTTAAGCAGTGACATAGGGAACCTTACGCAGTTGCAACTTCTGTAAGTTTGCTTGCTTAAATTGTTCACAAACTTTGTTCTATAATTATACAATCTAGCATACTTGAGAGGATCCTGGGAAAAATTGCAAATCCCAGAAACCTGAACTAAATTTTAGATACTGAACAACATCCTCCATACAATTTCTGCATGGTGGAACATTGGAGCCATAGCTGACTCATCTTTAACTGCAGTTTATTATTAACTTCAAATCCATTGTCACATTGATTACCCTTGACCTACCACTAGCTCTATTGAGACCCATGTCTTAAGCTTTCTAGTCAACTGGTAGCACAATCTATAAAAACTTTATGGGACAATAAAACTTACTCGAAGATAAAACCATTAATACCGTTCGCGATCTCTAGAATTAGCCTGCATGCAATATACAATCTTTAATAATCTGCATGCCCGCAATTACAAAAGAGAACTCACCGGATGTGTTCCCTGTATTCATGAGAAACACCTTGGTTTTCAAGAATTCCTGATGGAAAGACTTCACAAGCTCTCGAGAAGGTCAGAGACCAAGTCCATAGAGGTATCTTTTTATAACATGCCTCATGCATAAGAAGCAATATTTGAATCAGTTCCGGATACTAAGATGGACGTTATTTCAACTTTATCATAATAACCATTAAATATATCCTTATCATTTTCTCGGAGGCTTATCTTTGGTCAGAGTTCATATCAAACTAAACTAACTAAAATAAATCCTGACGAGTGTTAGTATGGGCCACATCTGGATAGGCTAAATTAGATAAATTCCAACATAACCATGAAACGATTCATAGATCCATAAGATTAATAATATTTGACATGAACCATAACTAATGCGATGTTGCATGCAGGGACCTCTCTAGCAACCCAAAACTTGGTGGTACACTCCCACCAGCTATTGGAAATTTGAAGCAGCTGACATCCTTGTAAGTCCAGCAGGCCTATTTCATAGTAGAAGATTCATCTATATTTATAAAACTCAAGGACTCTACTTCATAACAGATGCTTAATTCCTTCACTCTTTTTCAGGATCTTAGTCTATTGCGCTTTCAGAGGTAGCATCCCAGATGAATTAGGCGACTTATCACAGCTCACATTCTTGTAAGGATTATGGTCTCGTAAATTTCTGCTGTTTGTTCTTCTTGCTATCAAGTTTTTGGCTAAATAGTATTTTCAACTAGTGGAACAAGAATTTGATTGTTCTTTTATATTTTTCGACTACCATTCCCAGGGCTCTGAACAAAAACCACTTCACTGGCAATATACCCGCCTCCATAGGTAAGCTCTCCAATCTCTCCTGGCTGGACCTGGCAGATAATCAGTTAACAGGATCTCTCCCAGTCTCAACGGATGAGGCTCCGGGCTTGAATCAGCTTCTCAACACAACGCACTTGTGAGACATTTGCTTCTTCACTGGGCCTCTGGATAAATAATAAAAGAAATCATATGGATAATATGTGTAACATGCTTCTATGTTTATGTTCCTGACAGCCATCTCAACAAGAATCAGTTGTCAGGTCCCATCCCCGAAAATCTTTTCAACTCCAGTATGAAATTAATACATTTGTAAGCTGAAACTTCCCATTGTCGGTTGCCTTTCTGTAATTCTGCATTTCTTCTGTGTCCTGAGGATTCCTTATGCACAGAATCTTGGATAGCAATCAACTTAGAGGGACAATTCCAGAGTCCATAGGATCGGTGCACACACTTGAGATTCTGTAAGTATTCTTTAACCAGATGAACTACTACCCTTCTGTCTAATCTATTTTTCATGTTATTGTAACTTTTTGCTATTGAATAAAATCAACTGATAATTGTGATTTGGCTTCGTATGACAGCCGTCTCGATAATAACCATCTGATCGGCTCCGTTCCTTCCAACATTGCCAATCTTAAAAACCTCTTCATGCTGTAAGTAATCATCACAGTCGATTATTCCCGACTTAAAATCATCACAAGTTGTTCTCCTTGATACCATCTGCACTCGTTACATGCTTCCACCCTTTCAGGGATTTAGCAAATAATAATCTAACTGGACCACTGCCAAATCTAACTGGGATGGATGCTCTCATCTATGTGTAAGAACTCATATAAACTCTAACGTACTTTCATTTTTTCCCCATTCTAGTGATAAGAAAGTAAATTGTGACTGCTTAATCTGTTCTACAGGGATTTAAGCAATAATTCGTTTCATCCCTCGAAAGCTCCACCATGGTTCTCAAGTTTACGGAATCTCACAACTCTGTAAGTTCTCCAAGTACCGAGTTGAAACTGTTAACTTGGTGATCTTTTCCATAGCCTGCAGTTTCAACCAGGTCTTTCTTAATGGTGTGCATCCAGTGTTATAGAATCTGGCCGGCTTCAAGGGACAATGCCGAAGAAGCTATTCAGCTTTCCTAATTTACAGCAAGTGTAAGCATGCTAAATTATTGACAGATCTTTTCTAAGATAAGAAGAAGAAAACCTGTTGATAGACAAAAATTAACATTTCTTGGTCTTTAAAAAAAAAAAAAAAAAAAGGTTGTTCTAATAGAGGATCATATTGTTTACTGGTCATGTTACAACTATCTGATTATTCTTATTGTTTTTTTCACAGAAGACTAAAAAACAATAAATTTAATGGTACGCTCGACTTGGGCAACAACATCGGCAAGAAACTACAGTTGGTGGATTTCCAAAATAATGCTCTTGACTCAGTCACGCTGTCTTCCAACTATAATCATATCACGTAAGAGCATTTTAACATGCCATTCTAACCAATGAGAGCTGAAGTGCATTTCCCTTTACCGCATCCTTAACCTGTGTAACATTCCTTCAATATCCTCAGTGATTTCAGACTTGGAGGAAATCCTGTGTGCAAAAATAATTGGCTTGCAATGACACCCTATTGCCCACCTGAGCAAACTTGGCCAAATCCACGAGAGGGGCAACCCATGTCCTATCAAGCCAGTTGCCCCCATCCATATGAAGGACTGATGGTTTTCAGAGCACCTTCCTTTCTTGACATAGAAGAGCATATAAACGAACTGGGGGACAGCTTATATGATTTTTTCTCTCTTAAGAGAGCTCCAGTTAACTTCTCTTTTCAGGATATTTCCTTCGACAGATACGCTTATCTGCGGATGCGGCTGAAAGTTTGCCCTTCAAATGGAAAGTACTTTAACAGGACAGAAATACTGGTTTGGATTGATATAAACCCCGAATCTTTTAACAACTCCCCTGCAGTATTTGGACCATTCGATTTCGCTGCCGATTCATACCGCTTCCTAGGTGTCTACTCCATATCTTTGCTTGGCAAAATAACAATAAAGGTTTTCATTTCCTACAGGTTACTGACAAAACCTTATTTTTCAGATAAACCACTGAACAGAGGCCTGATCATTGGAGTGACAGTTGGTGGTGTCCTCATGATCCTTGTACTTGTCATGGTGGGGATCTATGCCTTGGAAAAAAAGAAGCAAGCACAAAGAGCGGTTGCTCTAACCAATCCTTTTGGTAATGCGTTTCAAAAAACATATGAAGTACGAAAAATTTCTTGACCAAGTAATAATTATGTTTTTAGCTAGGGCAATAATCATCTAATTTCATCTACATGAAATGGGCAAAAAGCCAACAAGGCTGTAGGTCTGATGGAAATGCATACCTATATTTTGTGACTTATCTGTTGAACTCTGTGCGCGTGCGTGTGTGTGCGTGTGTGTGTGTGTGAAGCACTAAACATGGGTATATCATGCTACACAAACACAGGAGTGCACTTTAGTAACTTCTCTTCTTTCAATCCATATTTCAGCATCATGGGTATCCACTGGTGAAGATGATGGAGGTGCACCGCAGCTAAAGGCAGCAAAATGCTTTAGTTTTGATGAACTCCGGAAATATACTAATAATTTCCCGGAAATTAATCTTATTGGTTCAGGAGGCTATGGAAAGGTAATGCGTTACAAAATCTTATTTTTGTGTCTAAAGAAGAATCTCTGGGAACTGGACAATCTTGTGACCATTTCCGTCCTCCTCCTTTTCTTCTTCAGGTCTACAGAGGAATGCTTCCAGATGGGCAGATTGTTGCAATCAAGAGATTGCAACAAGGTTCCACACAAGGAGGACTGGAGTTCAAGACTGAGATAGAGTTGCTTTCCAGGGTTCATCACAGAAACCTAGTAGGACTTGTTGGCTTTTGCTTCGAGAAAGGGGAGCAGATGCTGGTATATGAATATATTTCTAATGGAACATTAAGGGAGAGCTTGTCCGGTACTTTGTCCAACCAACCACAGCTGAAAGGGTTCCTATATGTCATCTTTTAATCTTCACCTTCACTCATTATTGCTGCAATTATTGACTGCAGGAAAGAGTGGCATACAATTGGACTGGAAGAGGAGACTTAGGATTGCTTTCGATTCAGCTAGAGGATTAACTTATCTTCATGAACTTGCTAATCCACCAATAATACACAGAGATGTCAAGTCGACCAATATTCTTTTGGATGAAAATTTAATGGCAAAGGTTGCAGATTTTGGTCTTTCAAAGTTGGTATCGGACAGTGAACAAGGTTTTGTTACTACTGATGTTAAGGGAACACTGGTGAGTATATACTCCTTAATCACCTCAATGACATGCCGCATCCTTCTTTGTCATGCATTGCAGAATCATCATTTTTAAGATGCCTTGTTTTGTATGAAGCTCTTACCTGAACTGGTGACTTCAATCAAAAAAATTAACTTGGATTATAAGTTCTTTCCCGATCTAGTTTAAAATAAATATCTCCACAGACTAAATTTGTTTTCTCAAGCAATGACACAGAGATTAAAGAGTTGTGTTTCTTATTATTTGTCTAATGCCGTATTAATCTTTACAGGGTTATCTGGATCCCGAGTTCTACATGACACACCAGCTGACCGGAAAGAGCGATGTTTACAGTTTTGGTGTGGTAATGCTTGAGTTAATATCTGCTCGGCCACCAATACGAAACGGCAAGTATATCGTTCAAGAGGTGAAGACGGCAATTGATAAGAATGACAAAGAGTACTATGGTTTGCAGGAGATAATGGATCCTGTGATCCGAAATACAGGTTATCTGGCTGGTTTCCAGAGGTTTGTGGATTTGGCCTTGCAATGTGTTCAAGATTCAGCTGCACATCGTCCAACAATTAGTGATGTTGCGAAGGAAATTGAAACAATTATGCGTCATGATGGACAGATGACCACCTCAACCACGGCGTTTTCGTCTGCAAGGGACTTGGCAAGTTCAAATGGTGCTCTTCCATATTTCTGGGGCGATCTGACTCCTAGAAAGGATGTAAGCAGCAGTATAAGCAGCAATGCTTTTGAATACAGCGGTAGATACTCCGCCCCAGAAGGGCCTCAGCCCGTGTAGATCTTATAATTTCTTTCGCAAGAAACATTCCAAGCCTAAGGGAGTTTAAAGAGGCTTTTGCTTCATTGAGTTGTGTAAGTTGTGATTTCCCCCATCACGTACCCAATGCCAAGAACCGAAGCCATGTTGCAGTGGATTGAGATCAGATCTGGAGTAGGTTGTAGAAACCTGCAGAACCTGATTCATTAAGCCAACTTTTAGATTGGTACAGATATATTTTGGTCCCAAGAGATCCAAAAAAAAAAACCTTGGATTGTTTGTGTCAACTTTTGATGATATCTTTCCAACGCAGCAAAAGTAAAAAATCTGAGAACTTCGCGTATCCACTTCCATTTTCCCTAACCACTGAAGCTCAAAAAAATGAAAAAAAATGGTACTGTTCTCCACTGATATATAGAGTTCATGCACCGTAGGTGCCAAATATTAGCAAGCCAAAGATGTAGTCTAATAATCCACGACTTCATCTGAAAAACGGTGTAAATGGGCTGGGTTGGATCAAATATTGGTGAGTGGTCCGGTCCGACCCGATTCCTTGATTTGGTCATGATATTGAATCCAGATCCAGCCGAATAAAAAAAGATGGGGTCGGGTTCATAGCCAAAATTTTTTCATCTATTGGGTCGGGTCGGGTTTATATATAATTCAGTCCCGGTTCATTAAATGCAGGTCTGGTTTGGATTAGATTGGGTCTTAGAAGTCAACATCTCTGTTGATATGTCATCCAAATCCATACAAAACAGGTCCAGCCCAATCTGTCACAGAATTATTGTTGACTTCCTTCTGGACCTCAAGTCAAACACGAGGGCACTAAATAAACCACCAAAAAAGTGATGCCAGGGACCGTGGTTCCCCCCCGTTGAGCTCTCGTCACACATATTCGGATAAGATGCAACCACCATATTGCTCACGGTTTTCCTACGGGAGTTGCATCTGAATTTTTTTTTTTTTTTTTTTTTTTTTGGGGGGGGGGTGGGGGGGGGATTTTATATTGCTCTCAGTTTATTGGAGTTTCTATTCATGGCAGCAACCTGGCAGTAGATGGCTTTCTTGCTGATGAGATGTACAATGAGGATGAAGAGGAAGATCTGCTCATTGACATGGATATGTGACTTGTTGCATGTGACGTACATAATGACCAACACTGGGAACTTCCTCTGCCTCTGCTGTATAAGAAATCTTAGGTTCACCATGGATGACTCAGCGAGTCAAGTATGGTCGGTTTGTACAGGTGGTCTATGGATCATGAGGAAGATTGCTCGTCATTGTTATCACCTCTATCGGTTGTAGGTGTAAGTACTGAATTGGTGAAGCATTTACATTTAGAACTCCAGACTTGTTTTCCCCTCTATTTAAATCTGCAGCAAACCGGAAGCTAGCACTAATAAATAAGTGGAACCAATGTTTGAAAGTGAAAGCAATTTCCATTTTGTGTTACATGAAATTATGCCTCTGATCAAATAGTCAGATTTAAGTGCGACTTGTCCGGCATATCAAATTTCTGATGCCTATTGAACTTGGGCATGACTGTCAGACTTCTTGATGAAAAGCTGAGGATGATAAGATGCTTGAAATTTATGCTCCAAGTTGATTACGAGGAAAGGGGGTTGTTAGTTTGCAAAGATATGCTCATGCCATTAATATGGTCCATGGTCTTTATTACTGCTTAATTAGGCTATCGGTGTGCTGCTTAAAGGAACTGGATCATCATCTCCAGTGGCAGCAAGTCTGGATGTACGGGTGCCCAAGCGGTGCTTCTAATAATCCAACCAAAATATTTTTAATGAGTTATATATTTGGTGACCTCGAAATTAATAGAGGTCTTATGAGGCAATTCTAATTATACTTTGTTGTTATGTCGATATCTTTCTCTTTGTTCTGTTTGCTGGTATTGTGGGTTGGCTGCCAATTGGATTGTTTCAGTTTCACTTGGTTGATATGCTGTGCAAGTGCGGAGAGGAGGGAAGTTTATCCAGCGATGCCATATTTTTTGCGAGGCGGAAACTGGGGGTCAGTTTGCAGCACATGACATAATAATTATTTTTTGTACACTCCCCAGAACATCAGAGCAAACATGAATCTTATCTGGCCATCAAAAGTTTTTTTTTAAAAAAAAATCCCCAAATTTCCTGAATTTATTGCGTATTGGAGGGAGGCCGTGACTTAAAAATGCCCTGCCCTATTGGTAAAATTAACACCAACTCATCGGCCACGACGATCTATGGGGCCATGTCGAATCAACTAAGCTATGGTACTCTAGATTTGTTTCAATTAGCACTAATAACTTTAGATTTTGATGTGTTATTAGTGGTAAGCAATAATTCTTTTATTTGTTCCAAATGTGACCCAAGCCACCTGGACCTAACCGAGCCACAGCAGAACCAATCCAACCTGACCGGAAATGACGGGTCCTCGGAGTTGGGCTATAAGTATGTAATGGATAGATAATAAGCTCCTGGAAATTAATGACATGCCAAGGTTACGAGCCTAAGGACTCCCCACCATCCCAACAAGAAACCCTGATTTTTTTTTCTATGGTTGTATTTGGTGCATCGCCGGGCAATCTTGAATTATCAATAACGTTGATTATCGTATTTCGTATACGCAGGTAATGTTGTAGTAAAATTACTAAGAATCTTGATAGAGAAACATAGACTATTTCATGCATGCATTTCAAAATTTTTTAAAATAAATAAACAAAAAAAAATAAAAAATTAATCTAATTAATCTAAACATGAATATGGTCATATCTATAAATAGTCTACACAGGATTATGACATGATAAAGATTTATATAAAACTAAACTAAAATATATAAAATGATATACATACAAACCTTTGTATAGACTTATGCAACAAACCTAGAACTGTAGTAGACCATTTCTATAGCACAATGAATTCAAACTCATTACCTTCTTGCAAGTGATCGATGATCGCCGCTGTTGAAAGGTTCTGATAGAAACTATCTTGACTAATCTTTTCAAAGTGCTAACTCTTTTGGAACCTCGATGGTTGATCTTCTTCTTCTTCACATGCTGGGATGCTTTGAGAATGAAAGAAGGACCTTGGAAGAAAGGAGGTGGTAGAAGATTATGCTAAAAAACCCCTTCCCAGTTCACTCTTCCCAGAAGTTAGTGAAAATACTAAATAGCTCACACCCAAGCCCTTTTCTCTCTTTCCCACACTATCTTTTTCCTTAGATAGAAAACTTTTTCAGCCTAAAACTACTCACTTAATTCATTAACCTCTCCACCCCACCAACACATCCCTTTAAAAAGAGGCACCCAAGTGGTTAGGAGGTTGAGTGGGTCAGGGAGAGATAAGGGAAGAGAGATTGGGGGGTTAAAACAAATCAATAACTTGAATTTAAAATTTAAGTTTAAATTCAAATTCAAATTAAATTCAAAATTCAAGTTTGAATTCAAATTCAGGAACCAATTTAAATTTAAATTTATAATTCAAATTTAAGTAGGATTAGAGTGCATAGGCTAGGTCCAATCCAATTGGACTCAACTTGAGCTCAAACTAAATTTTATTTACCTCGATCCAAATTTTATTATTCAATCAAATTGAGCTAATTAGCAATCTAATTACTAATTAATTCTTCAGTAATTCTCCATTAGTGAAAAAATACTATTACAATATTTGCAAATTGATGAGTCAACTCTTTGAAAAACCTAAAGTGTCGACTCAAGTTCAACTATCAATTATATTGATAATTAAATCCTGAAATAATTCACAATTATTGATCAGCCATTAGATCAGGTAAAAACTTCTATTGTGTGTAACCTCATAGGTTCGATAGTACAGAAATACTTCCTGTACTAATCGAAGTAGCCATCTAGCAATGACACCCGATATCCGGATAGGTTGAAAGTTGTAGAGCAACAATCAGAAACCTCTAGCATATTGTTACCATATAATTCATCTCTTTGACCTTCAATACTCAGGATGACTTAAGGATTTAACTACCAATCCTTAAATAGTTCCACAAAATGTCTCAACCTTACAAATCTTGTGACTCCTCATAAGAACTATCATAGCTAAGGTTTTGCTAAATTGAAATACCATGAGACATTCACTTTAACATTTGGAGGGGTCAATCCCATTTTGACTCACACAACGACTCTGCAAGTACTTGACTACATCCAGAAACCTTTTATCATTGGATTAGAAATTCAGGTAGTTCGATACCAAAGTATAGTGAGTTGCTTACAAGTTACTATGATGATCTTAGGTCTGAGAGATGCTTGTATCCATATCCCTTCACGAACAACACTTGACAAAAGAGTGCTCCGCAAGTAAGTCATGTTTAGTAAAATATCCTATACTTCACCTACATGCCATACCAGTGTCTCCACACTCCTTAGTTAAAGGAACAACCAACCTATATGGCATACAACAAACTACACTCGATATATCATCATCCTATAATAATATATTATTTAGTCAGAAATAGATTTAAGAACCATACGATAAATCCTCTCTTTATCGTATACTAATGTAGTTCTAAGGACTTCATTATAAAAGAGCTCATAATAGAAAGACATAATGTGATGAACTATTAAAAAATAACTTTTATTAATAATAATTTATATATATAATCAACCATCTACAAGTTAGATGATTGGTATTATGACATATTTTTCAATAACTTTCACTTGGACTAAAGCCAATAAGAACAATATTTAATACTCATCTTCCATTTACAATCATTAAACTCTTTGATCCCAATAGCTTTAGCAAATAGATTGGTCAGGTTCTTCTTTCCGTCGATCTTCTAAAGCTTGATGTTACATGATCTCTTGTACAAGATGAAAGCGATGCATAATATGCTTGGTGCATTAATGGGACTTCGGCTCTTTGGCTTAAGCTATGGCTCTAGTGCTCACATAACAAAAGAACTGGACCATCAAGGGAGGGTGCCACTCCCAGCTCATCGAGGAACTTCCGTAACTACACAACTTCCTTTGTCGCATCTAATACTACAATATACTCTGCCTCGCAAATTGAATCCACCATGATATGCTGCTTAAAACTTTTCTAGCAATATACTCTATCTGATTGAAAATTGGAGTCAGTATATTTCACAAGTTTTAAGTCATATTCTCCATAAACGAGCCATTGGTCTTTAGTATTTTGCAAATACTTAAAGATAGTTTTCACTACCTTTCAATGAACTTCACTTAGGTTAGACTAGTATCTGCTCACTATCCCTAATGAATATACCATGTATGGTCTCGTACATATCATGATATACATAATAGACCTAACTATCAAGGCATATGAGATCCTACTCATATGATCTCTCTCATTTGGAGTTGTCGTATAATCCTTCTTAGAGAGAAAATTTTCATGGTCTATCGAAAGATAGCTTTTCTTGGAATTTTCCATGCCGAACCGCTTTAGCACAATATTGATGTACATAGACTGAAACAATCCTAGTAACTTTCTAGATCCATCTTTATAGATTTTTATCTTTAGAATGTAGGAAGCTTCACCCAAGTCCTTTATAGAGAATTGAGATGATAACCATACCTTTATTCTCTATAGTACAAGGATGTTATTCTGATTAAGAGAATGGCGTCCACATACAGCACAAGGAATACTATCATAGAACTATTAGCCAATTTATAAATGCAGGGTTCCTCTCCATTCTTAATGAAGCCATTCGTTCTGATTGTCTTATCAAAATGCATGTTCCAACTCCAAGATGCCTACTTCAGTCTGTAAATGGACTTCTGAAGCTTGCATATCTTTGACTCATTTATGGATGTGAACTTTTTAGGTTGCATCATATACACTTTTTTATCCAGTTTTTTATTTAGAAAAGCTGTTTGGATATCTATTTGCCAGATTTCATAGTCAAAGTATGTAACCAAAGCAAACATACTCTAAATGGACTTGAATATTATCACAGAGAAAAATAGATCATCATAGTCAATACCATATTATTGACGATATCCCTTGGTAGCCAAATGGGCTTTATATGTTTCTACCTGCCCGTCTGCGCCTCGTTTCTTTTTGAAAACCCATTTGCACTCAATGAATTTTATCCCTTCAAGTGGATCAACAGTGTCACACATTGTTGACCTGTTTAATACAATAATCAAATTACTGGTAATTGAAATCAAATTTCTAAAATATTTTTAAGTCAAATTTATTAAACATTCATATACGGTGAAACCCGAGTTTTTTTGGGGCTTTTGGGCCAAAGTCGGTATGCCCAGACGACTTCAGCCCAATCATAGTTTAAAAAAAAAAAGGAGCTGAGACCGGAATAGGGGATGCTCGTTTTCCCCTATTTGGTCAAATTTTTCATTGGAGATGGAGGAGAAGCCATGGAGGAGAGGGGCACTGTCGACGATGGGGTTGGGGTAGGTAAGGACTCCGATTGATGGAATCTTTCTTCTCTAAACGGCAAGAAGAGCTCGACGGGGTTTTGTTAGGAATAGTGTCCCAAAGCCAATCATCTAGGTTGTAGACGGTTGTGCTATTTTATAATTGTATGTGAATTTTTTAAATTAATAAAAGTTATTTTTTTGGCTGTTCATCACATGTGCATTTTCTTGAAAAGAACTCTTGTGCGATGAGAACTACATTATATTTGATATAGAGAGGATATATCAAGTAGTTCTTAAATTAGTTCACAACCAAAGGATGCATTGTTATAGGACGATGATGTATCAAGCATAGGTTATTGTATGTCACATTGGTTGGTTGTTCTCTTGACCAAGGAGTGTAGAGACACTGATGTGACATACAGGTAAAATGTATGACATCTCACTGAACGTGACCAACTATGGAGCTCCCTTCTACCAAAGATTTGCTCGCGAAAGGATATGGGTATATGTGTCCCCTAGACCTGAGATCACCATGGTAGCTTGTAAGCAACTCACTGTATTTTGGTGCCAGACTACCTGAATTTCTAATCCAGTGATGAAAGGTTTCTGGGTACAGTCAAGTACTTGTGGAGCGGTGGTGGATCAAGATAGGATTTGACCCCTCCAAATGGTTTGGAGTGAATGACTCATTATGTCTTAATTTAGCAAAATCTTGGCCAGGGTAGTTCTTGTAAGGAGTCACAGAACTTGTAAGGTTGAGACACGATCTGGATGTACTAAATTAGGGTTGCTAGTCAAACCTAGGTCATCCTGAGCATTATGAGGTAAAAGGGATGAATTATGCGGTAATCATATGCCAGGGGTTCTAGAAAGTTGCTTTGCAATCTTCAACCTATCCGGATGTTGGGTATTATTGCTAGATGATGACTTTGACTGGTACTGAAAGTGTTCCAGTGTTACCGGCTTGGTCTTCAAACCTATGGGGTCACACACTATAGGAGTTTCTACCTGATCTAAAGGCTGGTCGATAATTGAGAATCGTTTGACATCATTGGGAGTCAATATGATTGACCATGATCCAAGTGTCACACTTTGGAGTGTCGACACCTGGTCAATATGATTGACCATGATCCAAGTGTCACACTTTGGAGTGTCGACACATGGTCAATATGATTGACCATGATCCAAGTGTCACACTTTAGAGTGTCGACACCTCCATGTGTCGACACTTGGCTGTGACGAGGATTTTTTTTTCACTAATTCGATTAGTGAATTTTGGAGGACTTATTTGCAATATGGTTGCAACCTGATGGGTTAAGCCAAATATGATTTGGCTTAGGATCAAATTAGATTTGATTTTTCATGCACTTTTTTCTTTAAAAAGATTTAAATTTGAATTTCGAATTCAAATTTCAAATCTTGGCTGAAATTAGCTCCAAGGTTTTTATGGAATGCATTATTTGGGAATATAGATTTTTATTCCATTTAAACCTAGAGCTAATTTAGTTTAACCCTTAACCCTCTCCCCCAATCACTCCACCTTCCATATCTCTCTCCCTCTTCGCTGCCACTATAAATAAGTGTTATTATAGGGCCAACAAAAGGATGACATGCTATATTTTTCTAAGAGAAAAAGAAAAGGATTCCTTAGAGTAGTGGGGTTTGAAAGGATTAGGATTTTGGGTATGAGCTTACCTAGCAATTAAGCTAGGGTTTGGGAAGAGAGAGTTGGTTGGGAAAAGTTCCACTTCCACTTCTCATTGTCCTCCAACAAGTTCTTCCCGGCGGCTTCAAAAAAGTCTTGCAGGTTCAAGGAAAGAGAAGATTAGCTTCCAGGATCTTGAGGAGCTAGCACTCTAAGAAAGTTGATTGGGATCGAGCCCCGGTGTGAACTACCCGTAGAGGCTAGACAATACTTGTGTGGCTCGACATCTCTTCATCACCTCCATCTAATGATTTAAAGATAACGTACCTTTTTCTTGGTCTCATGTGATCAGATCTAAAGCATGAAATTGTTACATGCTTTTCCTTTTTATTGCTTTCGGTATCCTTTGCATGCACTTTTATTATGTTGGATCCTGTTGCAGATAGATTGGTAGATCGATTTACTAAGTCTTCCGCTGTTCTTTATTTTAAAATAGTTTTAAAATATAGTCTGCTTGTACTGCTTCACTTTCAGGTTTTTCTTTAAATCTCCCCTCATCACCGCCCATCGAGCCCTTCAAACTTCCTTCCACGCCATCGTTCTCCTCTCCAGCGAGTGACGGAAAGCCCTTCAATTCCAATAAGTCCTTTATTTTCTTTATTTTGATTTTAGGGAAGATTAATGGAGTTTTATTAATTTTCGATCTAGTTTGGTTCGATTTTGGACCGTACCTTGTTGGTGGCCGCACCACCGAACCATCTTCTCGATGACCATCTCTCGTGGTCGCCGTCGGCAACCAGGGGGAGGTGGTTCGGTTGAGCCGAGGAAGAATAGGGAGGAGAGTTCGGGAGAAGAGAAAGAAAAAAAAAGAGGAAGGAAAAAAAAAGAAAAAGAAAAGGAAAAAGAAAAGAAAAAAAATATACTTATCTAAGAGCTGAGTCGCCGGTATGGTTTTCCGGTTGCTGGAGCTGCCACCAGTGGCTCACCCGAGGCTCTTCCCATCATCATGGAAGAGAAAGAGGAGAGAGAAAGAAGAGAGAGAAAGAGGAGAGAAGATGAGGAGAGAGAGGAGAGAGAAGATGAGGAGAGATAAAGAAAAGGAAAGAGAAAGAGGAGAGAGAAAGAAAAGGAGAGAGAAAGAGGAGAGAAGATGAGGAGAGAGAAAGAAGAGGAGAGAGAAATATGAGAGAGAAGATGGGAGAGAAAGGAGAAAGAAAAAAATATAAATATTGAAGAGGGGAGATTGAAAAGCTTTTTTGGAAATTCTTAAAGTTAGGATTTTATAGGTAAAAGATTTTGGTTTACAAATTTTTCTAGGATTATTTATGTTTAAAAATTATTATTGCAGGGGGCAGCCTTCTGAGTAAAAGGATATTGTACGGATTTCGGGTATGGACCAATAGTAGGCATGTTAGTTGTCTTTAGTGAGGTAAGAATTTTTGGACATGATCACCAGTTCTATACATTATTTTATATCGCATGATTTGATCCGTGTATATGAGCATTGGCATGCATGATTAGTTTGCATGGTATTGTTTGACTTTTTATGTTAGACATTATGATTGTTGTGGTTATTAGTTATGTTCATGTATATCATATTTTTATCAAGTAAAATTACTTTTGATGGTTTGGACCGTGATGGCGGTTGACATGGCAAGATCACTAAATGGAGTCCCTGTCAGATCCAGCCGGATGCCATGTTGGTAGAAGCTGCCATGTCATACCCTCTCTTCGAGCTCCTTCGCTAGGTGGCTCCCCTGAGGTCGAGCCCTCCCTGGCCGGAGTCGAGCCCCCGTTCTTCGAGCTCCTTCGCTGGGTGGCTCCCTCGAGATCGAGCCCATCCTGGCCGGAGTCGAGCCCCTGCTCTTCGAGCTCCTTCGCCAGGCGGCTCCCTCGAGGTTGAGCCCATCTCGACCGAAGTGAAGCTCCTCCTTCTCGGACCAAGCTCTCTTCGGATGAGAGGACCAGCAGTCGGAGGCTGTCCCTGTGGCCAAAGCCCACAGCGCTTCAAGGGATTCAGAAGCAGGAGGAAGAGGACATCACCACCTCCCTGGGGTGGCAGTGCACCGCCCAAGGACCATGGAGGGGCACCCCCAGGATGCCATGATTACTCCCGCTACTATTTATACCAGATAGGAAAGGGTGCCCTGGCCAAGGCACTGCACTTCCCAGCCGACTGTTTGCACCACCCAAAAGAGGAAACCATGCTAGAAGATTCAAACTAGGGGGCGGCTGCTCCTAGATCGAGGCCCTGTCAAATTTCCTGAAGTAGAGCGACCGTCCGGGAGGTCAGGGCCTACGACATAACCCCCTATCATGGATGGGGGATGGCACCCAGGCACACGACACGGAGAGTTGCTGAACATTGACCTTCTGGCACCTGCAGAGAGGGAGGAACTCGAGGTAGGTGGCTAGAGAGATCCATGGCCTAAAAGGAACTTCCAAAGGTCTTCGAAGAAGGTAAGCAAACAAGGGGCAAGCGAACAGGAAAGCAACCAAGAGGTAGAGCGCTCCATTAAAAGAGAAGTCATTTGGATGCATAGAAGAAGACTAAATTGGAAGGCTAAAATGCTTCACAGTGCAAATCCGTTTAAAGTTGTAAAGAAAATAGGATCTAATGCGTATGTGCTAGACTTACCATCTGATTTAGGTATCAGCTCGACTTTCAATGTTTCAGACCTAGTAGAGTATAAGGAGCCAATAATAATACCTAGCGAGCCATTTGAGCCTGAGCCAATTATTGAGAGTGAATCCATCCCTAAGTGTCCACCAACAATTCTACCAGAATGGCGAGATAAGATTGAGCGAGTTCTGGATGACCAAGCCATCACCACTCGGAATAAAGGTTACCAACACTATTTAGTTTATTGGCAAGGTCGACCTAAGTCCGAAGACTCATAAAGTACTTGAGAGGATCTACAGAGAATCAACCCAGACTTATTAGAGTACTACCAAAGTAAAATAGATCCCTACTCGACAGAGTCAAGTTCTTTCCACCTCGGGGAAATTGGTGTGGGCACCAAGGTTAAAAGAAGACTTCAATCAAACCTAAGCAACACCAATTCCTTATGGATTGCAAATTGAGTTCTAACTTTGTTAACTTGTTCCTAGTCTGAGTCTTGAGTCTAGTTAATTCTTCTTGTATCATGAATTTTATGTTTGAGTCTTGCTAAGTATCAGGTGTTGAAACCTTGGGTCAATTGAGTTGTAAGAGTCAAATGTATTCAAGTCCAAATTGAGTTGTAATTTTTCTTTTGAGCTTGAGTCAAGCCCAACCAAGGGAGCATATAATTGGACCATGGGATGAACCAAAGCTACATCAAGTAAATCTTCAAATCAAGGGTGCATGAAATAAGAGCCATTGGATGGAATGAATCTTTGATTGAAGCCACCTCACCAAACACCTTATCCAAGAGAATGGACACTTGGCACCCATACATGAATATTTTCAGATTTGGACACTTGGCACCCATACATGAAGAATTTCAGATTTGGACACTTGGCACCCATGCGTGCAGATTTTCATATTTGGACACTTGGCATCCATATATGAAGATTTTCAGATTTAGACACTTGGCACCCATGCATGCAGATTTTCAGATTTGGTACCCCCTTTTCATGAATTTTGAAATTCAAATATGTAACTACATTTTTCCCTCTTTTTATGTAAAATTTGAATTTCAAATGGGGCTTAGAAGGTTTTAAATAGGCTCCTAATCTCTTTGTAAAAGGATGTTTTTGAATGAATGAAATTCAGAATTTTTTTATCTCCATTTGTGTTTGCAAATGCCATCCATGAGGGATTGAGTGAGAGGCTCAACCAAGTACTTTAATTCTCAAATTCCAGCAAAAGTTCTTCTTCCATTGATGCCTACCTCATCTTCAAGATCAGCCGGCCACACTCCACCTAGATCATCAACAATCCTCTACTCCCTCCCTTCCATTATTTCTATTCCATGCTATCTTCCAATTTTCCCACAATACTAATGGGTGTTCTTGCAGGATCCTAACGAGTACCCGGTCCAGGATGAAGTCCTCCTTACCCTCAACTCAGCAGCAAGGACCTCTACTTCCAATGGGTGGTTTGGTTTGATCATTCAATCGCCAGTCTTGAGAGTTCCTGTAGTAAGGTTAGTGTAGGGTCTTTGAAAGTCATTATTGGTCTCTAAACCCTATCCTTACCTCTTGAGGTCTGAGATTCTGAATAGGGTAAAGTCCTAATTAGATGGTTTCTCTAGCCACGTAGGTCCTTATTTCTTAACTTAATCTAGATTTGCACTGCGAAGCATTTTAGCCTTCCAATTTAGTCTTCTTCTATGCATCCAAATGACTCCTCTTTGAATGAATTATAATCATATGTTTAGAGTTTAATTAGCTTAATTGCTTTAGTCATTCATGCTATATTTCCTATATGTATGCCGCATCAGGCACCCCCAGGATGCCATGATTACTCCCGCTACTATTTATACCATATAGGAAAGGATGCCCTGGCCAAGGCACTGCACTTCCCTCCGACTGTTTGCACCACCCGAAAGAGGAAATCATGCTAAAATATTCAAACCAGGGGGCGACTACTCCTAGATCGAGGCCTTGCCAAATTTCCTGAAGTAGAGCGACCGGTCGGGAGGTCAGGGCCTATGACATAACTCCTTATCATGGATGGGGGATGGCACCCGGGCACATGGCACAGAGAGCTGCTGAACATTGACCTTCTGGCACTTGCAGAGAGGGAGGAACTCAAGGTAAGTGGCTGGAGGGGTCCATGGCCTAAAAGGAACTTCCAAAGGTCTTCGAAGAAGGTAAGCAAACAAAGGGCAAGCGAACAGGAAAGCAACCGAGAGGCAGAGCGCTCTAGGGCTACCGGAGACTCACCGGAAGAGTCTCGATGGACACAACCACCATAGCTCAAGCTTTCTTCCATCGCTGCCTCTCTCACCTTACTCTCTCTTTCTAAAGCAAAATCTCTTTCTCCTAGCATGGAGTCCGACCAAGGGGCCCACAGGGGAGGATCTGTTCTCCTAGATCGCCACTGACTTGATCGTCGGAGTGCCTGCACCAGGATCCCTAGCCTGGGTCTCCTCTTTTTTGTAGGTCCGAGCACGTGGACTAGGTTTCGAACGACAAGGTCGGTAGCCGGCGCCATCTCCAAGCTACAAGCCATGGCGGTGTAGGCGGCAACATATTGGCATGCCAGGTAGGGGGTAGGACACAGTCTGATTCAAGTTAATTCCCTCATGTGCAACTCCACCTGAAGCATGGTGATGACACACACACGGGAGGTCTCCACTCAGCCATGCGGGAGACCCCCTTCTAATGGGGGCCCGCATAGTCCAGAAGGGAGCCCCCCGCTCCACCGCGACCACCTCCAGCGGATGTCCATTGACAACGCTCACCTAGTAGATGCAGGTTCTGACTACGGCGGTGCGACAGTTATAGCATCAACACCAGTCCCTGGCCACCCATCAATAGCCAGGGACCCCTGCGGCCCAAGCCACCGCATCCCGCGATAGCCTACATTCCTTTCAAGGAAGGCCGTCACTACTGTGGGCCACGACTGACCCTTGGGGAAGCCACCGGACCCCGACGAAGAGGCAATGGATCGGGTCTGTCGATCGGGAGAGCTGGTCTTCGATTTTCAAGCAAACCGTAGATAAGCACTGCCGAGGTCGTTGAGGCAAGGCCCCCAGTCGTGACCCCCCTCAATTGTCATCTTCATCTTCTCTGACGGTCTCGGCGAAAGGCTCCACCGACGAGGCCATCAAGTACATAGCTGAGAAGTACCTAGAGGAGCAGGAGTGCAAGCTGGCAGAACTATCCCGCCAGTTTGCAAACTTGTAGGGCTCCTCCCGCGAGCCGGCGAGCCATGACACCCATCCCTCATTCTCCCGAGAAATCCAAGAGGAGCCGAATCCAAGTCGATTCCGCATGCCACAGGTGGATCCCTACGATGGGACCACCGATCCTTTGGACCATCTTGAGAGCTATAAGGCTCTCATGAGAGTCCAAGGGGCGACCGACGTCCTCTTTTACATCACCTTTCCAGCCACTCTTCGAAAGGCCGCTCGAGTCTGGTTTATCCAACTTGAGCCTGAAAGCATCAACTCCTTCACACAACTGGAAAGGAAGTTTGTGGCTCATTTTGATGCCTGCTGGAAGGTGCCACGGGAAGTAGAGAGTCTTTTCTCCATTAGGCAGTAGGACCATAAACCCTTGCGGGACTACGTAACCCGCTTCAAGGTTGCCGTGCTGGAGATCTACAACTTGGATAAACTAGTCGCCATGTTGGTGCTGAAGAGAGGGCTCAGGACCTCATGTTTGACCTACTCCCTGGATAAAAAGCCATCGAAGACGTACTTTGATCTCCTCCTCCGTGCCCACAAGTATATTCATGTTGAGGAGGCAGACCGTACGAGGAGGGAGATGGATGGGAAGCCATTGAAGAAGCAACCTCCAGGAGAGACATCTGGGATGCGGAAGCCCGGGCCAACCCCGAACTTACAACCAGGGCCAAAGTCGAAGAGCAGCCCCATCCCAGAAAAAAGATACACACCTCTCCTTGGCCCGAGGTCAAAGATCCTCATGGAGATTGAGGACGAGCGCTACTTATGCCGCCCTCTCTCGCCAAGGCCATCCAACGGTTATGACAAGATAAAGTATTGCCAGTTTCACCATGACCATGGTCATGACACCGAGGAGTGCCGCCACCTCAAGAAAGAAATTGAAGATCTGATAAGGAGGGGCTATCTCGAAAAATTTGTAATGGGCAAGACCCTGGCAGAACCTCAGGCGCTTGCTGCTCTTCCTCTTGTCCTTACAGTCGACAATCGAGCCACCGAGATGCCTGTGGATATGATATGTTGGGGAATAGAGTGTGCTCCTAAGAGGACCCGAGAGGGAGAGAGTTTGGAAAATGTACTCCCCTTTATGAGGGAGGAGAGATCTGGGAACCAAAATGTAAACAATGATGCCATGGTTGTCGAGATAACAATTGCCCGGCATCTTGTAAAGTGAATTATGGTTGATAATGAAAGTTCGACTGATGTCCTTTTTTATGATGCTTTCTCTAGGATGAACTTGTCCTCTGCTCAATTGAGGCCCATTCACACCCTCCTTGTTGATTTTACTGGGGACTCCGTGGGAGTTGAAGGAGAAATCACTCTCTCTGTTACTGCCAGGTCACCACCTCGACAGAGTATTGTCATGATGACTTTCATGGTTGCTAGGCTTTCTTCGGCCTACAAGATGATCTTTGGCTATCCTTGGCTTAATCTGCTCGACGTGGTTATCTCTACCAAGCAGCAATTGGTGCAATTTCCCATCCCTTACGATGTGGGAGAAATGAGGGGGGCACCTCAATAGATTCAACACTGTCTGCAAGCTATCCTGGGAGCCAAAAGTTTCGAGGAGGATCCCAACATCGATGACCTCAACCAAAGGGCACAGGACCCCAGAGGTGGTTCGATTGAGCACCTGTTGACATATCCACTTAGGACAAACCCGACAAAGACGGTACAGATTGGGGCCCAGTTGTAAGAAGAGGAGCGGGCCCACCTATTTCCTCCGGGTGAATGCGGACGTGTTTGCTTGGACAGTGGCAGACATGCCTGGGATTCTGATACGGACATCGAGATGAATATTGAACCAGATCAGTTGACTCATATATCAGGACAGCCTGGTGATAGTTCGGCGAAGCCCAACCCAGACGTTTCGGTTCAGCTTCCGGCCCATGACGATTTGGGGTCGCCAGCCTCGCCAACAGGAAACGTGCGCAGGTCCAGACGCCTTCAAGGGAAGCAAGTTTCAAATCTGACCTGTTTTTGGGATGAAAATAATTAATTAGAAATTGGACCGAAGGCCCAATACACTATTAGCGCTCGTGGAGTTTCGGATCCGGGGAAAACACCGGAGTCTTTAGTCTTATTATTATTATTATTATAATTTTATTAGTGGCGTGATCTCTTGATTTTTTTTTTTTAAAAAAAAATCCGTTTGAAGAATTTCATGCAAGAGTCAGCGTTTGGAGTTGTTTATATTTGTTTTTCCTCCTTTTAGACACGTGGAGAACACTTGTTTTTTTTATTCCCTCCCTTGTAGTCACGTGGGGGACATTAATGCTTGGTATTGTTTTTTTTTAAAACCTGTACCAAGGAAACAAAGAGGACGTTGATTGTTTCGTTTTGGAATAGATTGGACGAGCTTTTGTTTGGAAAAATCTTGGACAGCATTGTTTTGTTTTGGGAATAATACATTGGACGGTGTGTTTTTTTTTGCTTTGGGGCGTCTTCTTTCCGTGGAAGGCCGCAGGCTATCTTTTTTCCCTTTTGCGCACACCAGGCCGAAAGCCTGGTTGGGAGAAGATGATTCCGTGAGGAATCTCTTCCTTCCGTTCCAAGTTCCTGATAAAAAAAAACAAAAAGAAGAAACAGGGACTCACGGTGAGAAACCCATCGTTCGTCCCTTCCAATCTTGAAGACCCGGATTGAAATCCGGTAGAGGGCTGGCAACGTGAGGAATCACGCAGTCCTTCCAGCGCTTGATCGTTGCAGGTTTCAAAGGATCTTCCCCATCTTGCTCAATCCTAGCATCCAAGAATTCCCAGAACCCATTCTCGCTGAATCGGGGTTTTGGTCACTGCAGGCGTTTGACAACCACCCTGCACCAGCTTGGTATCAGAGCCTTGATCCATTCTTGATCTGTCCTTGATCCATTCTTGATTTGTCCAGGTTCCGTTCTTGATCTGTCCTAGATCCGTTCTAGATTTTTTTTTAAAAAAAAAATTACCGGTAACCATGGAGCGGAACAATGGGGAGCCTTCTCTTCGTGACGTTGTGGAGACCCAGCAGCAGATGATGGCTATTTTGCAAGCAATGATGGCATGGTTGGAGGCGCAAGATCATGCTATACCTCGTCAAGATCGCAATGTACCTGACAAACATCGAGAAGGTGATGCCGACCCTTTCCAGAATATTGAAGATCCTCCACCATTGCAAAGAGGGCAGCAACCATGGCGTGATGTAGCGCTTCCCAGGGATTTCGGACCGCCGCCTATGCATGACAATCAGACTCGTTGGGAGTCCGGGTTTCGGATTGAAATACCGGAGTTCATAGGTGGTTTGAATCCTGATGAGTATGTACATTGGACCCTGCAGGTTGATGATGTTTTCTGGCTGAAAGAAGTGCCTTTGGACAAGCAAGTGCTACTTATCACAATCCGATTTCGAGATCGAGCAGCGGCTTGGTAGCATGCATAGCACTACCGGAGGTATATGGATGGGAGGCCACCAATTGCATCATGGGCAACCTTGAAGCAGGAGATGAATCGAGAGTTCCTTCCTCAGAACCATGAACAGATCCTTTATTCTAAATTGCATGGTTTAACACAAGGAAATCGAAGCGTGGAAGATTATACTACAGAGTTCTACCGACTGGTGGCTTGAAACCGATTGATGGAGCCAGAACCGAGGTTGGTAGCCATGTATTTGCTTGGACTGCAATTCCCGATCCAGGATGCGTTGGCTCTGCATTGGATTGACAGTGTTGGTGATGCGCACATGCGGGCGTAAGCAGTGGAGCGAAGCCTGATGCGGAATAGAGGGTTCCAGAGTAGAGGAAAATTATCTGGTCAGTTTTCGGGGCAGAGTTCTGGTAGTAGGAGTGCACTTCCTGTGGTGAGGCAACAAACTTCGGCAGTTCCTCCGAGACCTACAGTGCCGAGTGGGGCTTCAGGTCCCCAGCAGAGGGTGGGCAGAAATCGAGCCAATGTTCGCTGCCATCGGTGTCATGACCTAGGACATTATGCCAATGAGTGCCCCAAGGCGCGTACCTAGTTACTTATGGAGGAGGAGCAGGAAGTTGAATTTCCCGAGGATGAGGAGTTCGAGGATGAGATATATGTGATTGACCCAGACCACATCCAGGAAGAGAGTCTGATCATTAGGAGGATGTGTCTTGCACCAAGAGCTGGTGGAGATTGGCGTCGGCACGATATTTTCTCAACAAAGTGCACTGTAGCTGGTAAAACTTGCAAGGTAATTATTGATTCTGGAAGTTGGGAGAATGTGATTGCTGAGAAAGTTGTGAAGAAATTGGGGTTGATGACTGAGCCCCATCCTCAACCATACAAGCTCGGCTGAGTGAATCGGGATGCAGATATTCAGGTCAGTCAACGTTGTAGGTTGGCCTTGTCTTTTGGGCCTCAGCTTGAGACGTCAATAGTAGCTGATGTTGTACCAATGGATGCGACACACATCATTTTGGGACGACCATGGCAGTTTGACAATAAAGCAATGTATAATGGTTACACTCATACTTATATGCTGCGACTAGATGGGAGAAAAGTGATCTTAAAACCGCTACAGGACATGGCTGAACAGAAGGTAATAATTTGTTTGCCAAGCAGGGAGTTTGAGGCGAGTTTAGAGGGAGAAAATTTCTGTTTTGCCCTGGTTAGTAAGCCAGAAGAGTTTGGCCAGAATGGGGAGCAGGAGCTACATGATCTTCCTCAGGAGTTGGTATCAGTTTTGAAGGAATTTCGGGATGTTGTACGGAGTGAGCTTCCTGCGGGTTTGCCACCACTTCGAGATATTCAGCATGAGATTGATCTAATTTCGGGTTCTGTGTTGCCGAATAAGGCTCATTATCGAATGATCCCATAGCAGCATGAGGAACTGAAGAGGCAGGTTCAAGATCTTTTAGACAAAGGCTTTGTACGGGAAAGCATTAGCCCATGCACGGTACCAGCACTTTTGGTGCCGAAAAAAGATAGTTCATGGCGTATGTATGTTGACAGCCGGGCAATAAACAGAATTACTGTGAAGTATAGATTTCCAATACCGAAGCTGGATGATATGCTAGATTAGTTGAGTGGTGCCGTGTTCTTTACTAAGATTGATTTAAAAAGTGGGTACCATCAGATCAGAATGAAGCCAGGTGATGAATGGAAGACAGCCTTCAAGACAAAGGAAGGCCTGTATGAATGGTTGGTGATGCCATTCGGGCTATCTAATGCGCCTAGTACATTCATGCGAGTAATGAACCAGGTTTTGCGTCCATTTCTTAGTTCTTTTGTTGTTGCATACTTTAATGATATATTGATATACAGTAAGACAGCACAAGAGCATGTTGAGCATGTTTCACAAGTTCTAACAGTATTACGTGAAAATCAGCTTTTTGCTAACCCAGAGAAGTATATTTGGATGGTAGACAAATTAATTTTTCTGGGATATGTTGTTACTGGTGATGGAATTCTTCCAGATGAAAGTAAGGTGCGAACGATAGTGGACTGGCCAGCACCTACTACTTTGACTGAATTGAGATCCTTTTTGGATCTTGCAGGTTTTTACAGAAGGTTTGTGAAGAGGTATAGTAAGATTGCTGCACCCTTAACAGACTTGTTGAAATTAAATCAGTTTGGATGGAATGACACTACTCAGGCAGCATTTGATGAGATGAAAGTCAAGTTGACCCAAGCACCACTGTTGGTTCTTCCAAATTTTGACAAGGTATTCGAAGTGGATTGTGATGCTTCGAAGACTGGGATTGGCGCAGTACTCAGCCAAGATGGGAGACCCGTTGCTCTCTACAGTGAGAAGCTTGGAGGTGCCAAACTGTTGTATTCGGTTTATGATTTGGAGCTATACGCCATTGTGAGGTCATTGCATCATTGGCGACATTACTTGATCCAGCGAGAATTTGTGCTGTACTCAGATCATCAAGCATTAAAATTTCTACAGGGACAGCATAAGTTGAGCTCCAGACATGCAAAATGGGTAAGTACTCTACAGGAGTATACTTTCAGCATCAAGCATAAGTCAGGCACTTTGAACAAAGTGGCAGATGCTTTAAGTAGACAGAGTTTATTGATTGGTGCTATGCAAGTATATACCCTTGGGTTTGAAAGCATTAAGGATGATATCCGTGCAGATGAGCATTTCCAGAGCATTGTGACTGAATTGGAAGCTGGAGGTCGATCTGACTTCGTCCTACATGATGGATATTTGTTCCATGGTAATTGTCTCTGTATTCCTAACACTTCACTACGTGTATTGATTATTCAGGAGCTGCATAATCAAGGACATTTTGGAAGAGACAAAACTGCATGGTTAATTCGTCAACGGTTTTATTGGCCTGGGCTTGACCGAGATGTCAAAACCTATGTGAAGAGATGCCGTTTGTGTCAGGAATCCAAAGGATCAGATACAAATCAAGGTTTATATACCCCTTTACCGATTCCAGATGAGCCATGGCGAGAGGTATCTATGGATTTTGTTGTAGGTTTACCGCGGACAGTGAGAGGTCAAGATTCAATTATGGTAGTCGTAGATCGGTTCAGCAAGATGGCTTGTTTCTTGTCATGCAAAACGATATTTGATGCATCGAAAGTAGCTGATCTTTATTTTTCTGCAGTTGTTCGACATTATGGGTTACCATCGTCGATAGTTTCGGACCGAGATAGCAAGTTTATGGGGCATTTCTGGCGTGAATTGTGGAAAAAGTTGGGTACAAAATTAAAATTCAGTAGTCCCTATCATCCTCAGACCGATGGGCAAACCAAGACTGTCAACCGAAGTCTTGGTAACTTGTTGAGAGCCAATGTTCAAGAATTTAAAAACTGGGATGTATGTTTGCCAAAGATTGAGTTTGAGTTTAATTCTTCGGTGAACCGTTCTACTGGTTTTGCACCCTTTCAGGTATTGTATGGATTCTGCCAAGAGGACCACTTGATATTTTACCTGTTGATATGCCAAACAAATCAAGTAAGAAAATTGAAGATCAAGTGGCTGATCTCCGTGAGGTGCACGCAACTGTTAAAGCCAATCTAGAGCAAAATTATGCCAAGTATAAGGCTAAGGCTGATCAGACGCGTCGACAGCAGACTTTTGAGGTTAGTGATTTGGTATGGGTCTTATTGCCAAGAGAACGATATCCACAGGGGGCTTACACCAAACTCAAACCAAAGAAAATTGGTCCTTGTCAGGTGTTGGAGAAATTTAGTGACAATGCCTACCGAGTTGAATTACCAGACGATGTCCTTATTTCTGATGTATTCAATATTCGACATCTAATCCCTTATGCAGGTGATAATTCAAGCTTAAGGACAAGCTTTTCAGAGGAAGGGGAGAGTGATGCGGACATCGAGATAAATATTGAACCAGATCAGTTGACTCATATATCAGGACAGCCTGGTGATAGTTCGGCGAAGCCCAACCCAGACGTTTCGGTTCAGCTTCTGGCCCATGACGATTTGGGGTCACCAGCCTTGCCAGCAGGAAACGTGCGCAGGTCCAAACGCCTTCAAGGGAAGCAAGTTTCAAATCTGACCCGTTTTTGGGATGAAAATAATTAATTGGGAATTGGGCCGAAGGCCCAATACACTATTAGCGCCCGTGGAGTTTCGGATCCGGGGAAAACACCGGAATCTTTAGTCTTATTATTATTATTATTATTATTTTATTAGTGGCGTGATCTCTTGATTTTTTTTTTAAAGAAAAAAATCCGTTTGAAGAGTTTCATGCAAGAGTCAGTGTTTGGAGTTGTTTACATTTGTTTTTCCTTCTTTTAGACACGTGGAGAACACTTGTTTTTTTTATTCCCTCCCTTGTAGTCACGTGGGAGACATTAATGCTTGGTATTGTTTTTTTTTAAAACCCGTACCAAGGAAATAAAGAGGACGTTGATTGTTTCGTTTTGGAATAGATTGGACGAGCTTTTGTTTGGAAAAATTTTGGACAGCATTGTTTTGTTTTGGGAATAATACATTGGACGGCATGTTTTTTTTGCTTTGGGGCGTCTTCTTTCCGTGGAAGGTCGCAGGCTATCTTTTTTCCCTTTTGCGCACACCAGGCCGAAAGCCTGGTTGGGAGAAGACGATTTCGTGAGGAATCTCTTCCTTCCGTTCTAAGTTCCTGATAAAAAAAAAAAAGAAGAAACAGGGACTCACGGTGAGAAACCCATCGTTCGTCCCTTCCAATCTTGAAGATCCGGATTGAAATCCGGTAGAGGGCTGGCAATGTGAGGAATCACGCGGCCCTTCCAGCGCTTGATCGTTGCAGGTTTCAAAGGATCTTCCCCATCTTGCTCAATCATAGCATCCAAGAATTCCCAGAACCCGTTCTCGCTGAATCGGGGTTTTGGTCGCTGCAGGCGTTTGACAACCACCCTGCACCAGATTCTCCCCAACATCATCACTCATAGGTTAAGCATCGACCCGAAGTACCGTCCTGTCTGGCAGAAGAAGAGATGCTTCACCCCGGAGAGGCAACGGGCGATCAACGAGGAGGTGGAGAACCTCCTCGCAGCCAACTTTATCCATGAGGTGCAGTATTTCAGCTAGCTAGTGAACGTGGTCATAGTCAAGAAGAACAATGAGAAGTGGAGGATCTGCGTGGACTACACCGACCTCAATTGAGCTTGCCTAAAAGATAGCTTTTCGCTTCCGAAGATCGACCAACTGGTAGACGCCACCTCGGGGCACCGCTTACTCTCCTTCATGGATATATTTTTCGGGTATAATCAAATTCGGAAGCACCCAGAGGACGAAGAGCACACTACCTTCATCATAGGTCAGGGGATATACTGCTACAAGATGATACCTTTCGGCCTGAAGAACACTGGCACCACATACCAACGGCTGGTCAATCGAGTCTTTAAGGATCAAATCGGCTGAAACATGTAAGTCTATGTGGACGACATGCTCGTCATGAGCAAGTCGATGTTGGACCACGTTGCCAACCTGGTGAAGGCCTTCCAAAATCTTTGCCTGCACTAGATAAAGGTGAATCCAGCGAAATGCACTTTTAGCATGGTTGTAAGAAAGTTCCTAGGCTTCATGGTCACCCAGAGAGGGATAGAGGCCAACCCTGAGAAGGTTTGGGCAATTGTCAACATGGAGCATCCCACCTCGAAGAAGCAAGTCCATCACCTCACGGACCGGATTGCTACCTTGAGCCGGTTCATCTCTCGATCTGCTGATCGTCACTGCCTTTCTTCAAGGCACTGCGCAAGGTGCATAACTTCACCTGGATAGAAGAGTGCAGAGGAAGCATTCGTGGAGTTGAAGAAGTTCTTGGCATCACCTTCGCTGCTCTTGAGGCCGGAGGATGGAGAGGAACTCTTGTTGTACTTGGCTATCACCCCGGGGGTTGTCGGTTTGGTCCTTGTCTGTACAGATGGAGATGGAGCTTAGAAACTAGTGTATTATGCCAGCAAACTCCTCCAAGATACAGAGATCAGGTACACCCACTCCAAGAAACTAGTTTTTGCCCTTATAATGCCTGCTCAGCACCTCAGGCCGTACTTCCAAGTTCACCTGATCGTGGTCCTGACGGATCAACCACTGAGGGCCATACTCAGCCACCCTGATACTTATGGTTGCCTAGCCAAGTAGGCTCAGAAACTCGACGAGTTCAACATTGCATACCGATCGAGACCATTTTATAAGGCCCAGGTATTGGCTGATTTTCTAGTCGAGTGCGCAGGCATGGGCGAGGAACCGAAGGAGAACCCCTTGGAGCGCTAGACGGAGCCCAAAGCTGAGGAGGAGGTCTGGGTCCTCCATGTGGACGGTGCATCCAACTCTGGTGGGAGCGAAGCAGGCCTCATCCTCGCCAATGACGACGGGGTTGTAGCTGAATGCACGCTCCATTTCCGGTTTGCAACAACCAACAACCATGCAGAGTACGAGGCACTTCTCACGGGACTGAGAGTCTCATGCAAACTAGGTGTACCGAATCTAAAGGTCTTCACCGACTTCCAGCTGGTGGCCGGGCAGGTCTTTAGAGAATTTAAGGCCTGAGATCCCCAGATGATGAAGTACTTGGATCAGGTACGCTCAAGCATGGCAAGCTTCCAGCACTTCAGCATCTCCCACATTCCTCGTGGAGAGAATGCTCGCATCGATACCCTCTCAAGGCTCGCGACCCTGCCGGACTCATCACTGGGATGCGCCCACATCGAGTACCTAGAATCTCTAAGTTATGAGGCTTTCGGAGAAGTCTAGCAGGTCACCCTGGAACCCAATTGGATGGACTGGTACATCAGGTACATCACCGATGGCATCTTGCCAGGAGACCGTGTAGAGGCTGGCCTCGTCAAGAAGAAAGCCATGTGCTTCATGTTGATAGATGGGCAACTCTATCGTAGGTCCTACTCTTACCCACTTCTAAAATGCTTGAGACCCATGGAGGCGGCCTTCGTGCTCCAAAAGATACACGAAGGCCTTTGCAGGAATCACGTGGGGGGCAGGATGTTAGCATACACGGCCCTCTGTCAAGGATATTACTGGGATACTATGAGGAAGGACGCTGCAACTTCATGAAGAAGTGCGATCGCTACCAGCGCCATGGCTGCATACAGCATCAACCGGTGGTGCTGCTCTCCCAGCTCTTTGCCCCTTGGCCGTTTTTATAATGGAGGATGGACATCCTTGGTCCCTTTCCTTCCACATATGGACAACGCAGGTTCCTAATAATGGCCATCGATTAATTCACCAAATGGGTGGAGGCAAAGCCAAGAGCACGGATTACCGAGGCCAAGGTTAGCCAATTCTTTGGGAAGTCAATCATCTGCCGCTTCGGGCTCCCCCACACCATCATCACTGATAACGGATGGTAGTTCGACAATCGAGAGTTTGAAGAGTTCTGCACCGGTCTCAATATCCACCATCGCTTCACCTTGGTGGCTTAACCTCAGACCAACGAAGAGGTCGAGGTGACCAACTAAACTATCCTCCAGGGACTCCGACCCAGGCTGGACCAGGCCAAGAGTAAGTGAACCGAAGAACTCCCTAGTGTCTTTTGGGCCTACCACACAGCGCCCCGAACGGCCATGGATGAGATGCCTTTCAACCTCGTCTTCAGCATCGAGGCCGTAGTCCCGATGGAACTTGGCATGCCCACGCTGCGGGTGGAGCAATATGACACAGCTGAAAACCCAGCTCTCCTTCTACTCAACTTAGACCTCCTCGAGGAAACGAGAGATAAGGCTTGACTCCGGATGGTGACCTACCAGCAGCGGGTAGCTTGGTACTACAACATGTAGGTAAGGCCAAAGATCTTTTGCCCGAGCGATTTGGTGTTGTGGTGGGCTAAAGCCTCTCAACCTCGAGAGTGTGGCAAACTCTCCTCGAATTGGGAAGGCCCTTACAAGGTGGTCGAAGCTATCCCCCATGGAGCCTACTACCTCACTGAGCTCAATGGCGTCTGATTTCCACAAACTTGGAATACCAGCAATTTGAGGATGTATTACCAATGATGTAAGGCCTCCTTCCATTAATAAAAAGATTTCCATTCGATGCAAATTGTCTTTGCTTTGCAGGAATATTGCTGCCCGACCTTAGGTCTGGTAGATAAAGTCGGGAAACTCCAGAAGCCCCGCACCTCAAGCCAGGAAACTCCTGAAGCCCCACACTTCAAGCCGGGAAACTCCTGAAGCCCCGCACTTCAAGCCGGGAAACTCCTGAAGGCCCGCACTTCAAGCCGGGAAACTCCTGAAGCCCCGTACCTCGAAGCTAGAAAAGGCCTAAAGCCCCGCACCTCAAGTCGAGAAACTCCTGAAGCCCCACACTTCAAGCCAGAAAACTCCAGAAGCCCCACACCTCGAAGTCGGAAAACTCCTGAAGCCCCGCACCTCAAGCCGGGAGATTCCTGAAGCCCTGCACCTCGAAGCCGGGATATCCTAGATGCACCCAACTCAATTGTATTCTAGGCACTTAGAAACAATTTCACTTGGGGTCACTTAGGCCTCCCCGAAATGTTCATCGGCTCTCGGCCCGGCCAGGAAGAATCTGGAATACACAACTAGCCTCAAGGAGATGTATGAAGCCCCTTTACCTCATTTCTGACATGGTGAAAATGACCCAAAAACATAAGACCTCTCTTCTTAACCACCTCTGTGCCCAGAGCTCTACAGGGAAGAGCTAAAAACTTGATACCCCATGGTGTGGCTTCGCAACAAAAACATGTACATCGACGGTTGCCAAAAAAAAAAGGGGAGAAGAAGAATAGAAGAGGGGAAGAAGAACTTAATGAACAGAAAGAAAATCTTCATTGAAATTGGAAGAAAGACTACATTATCTCTGGACCCCCGACAGGCCGAGCGGTCCAGAAACAAAAGAAAAAAGGCACAAGTTACAAAAGAAAACAAGGAAATCCCTATTCTACTCCATCGGTTCCTTCCTAGGATGGCGCTAAGGCACGCCGGCATCATCTCGGACCTCCATCGGGGGGGTTGCTTCAGTGGCGGCTGCAGATTCTTCGTCCTCCGCTTCGGCTGCAGCCTCAACTGGGTCCCCCCCGAAGCTGCAGGGAAGGCGAGCTCCTCCAGTTTCAGCTCCGGGAAGACCTAGGCCACCCGGGACTGGCAGAACTCATAGCCTTTGAGGAACGAGTCCATGGCCACCTCCTGGACCTCGTCAGTATATTCCACCGAGGCCTTAAAGTTAGGCACTGCCTCGACAACCTCCTTTTCGGTGGCCTCCATCAAGGCCACCGCCCCCATGCCTTCTCCTCAGCAGTGGCAGCCCGTGTCCGCGCTGCCTCTAGCTGAGCTCGGAGGGCCTTAGACTACTCCACCGCTCGAGCCACCTCAGCCTTGAGCTCTTCTGACCGAGCTACCTCGGCCTTGAGCTCCTTAGCCCGGCGCTTGACTCGGTCCTTCTCTCGGGCCAGGGACACTTCAAGGTCTTTGATATGCCCCTCAGCATTCGCCACCTCGGCTCTAAGCTCCCTATTCTTTTCCTCCATGGCTTGGGCCCTATCAGTCTTCTCCTTGGCCTTAGCCACCAGCGACGCAATCTTCTGCTCCTTCAAGCTCTCCCTTTTGGCCTAGTGGGAGTAGTAGTCGCAGATGAGTAGAAGGTCCGTCCTGAGCTACACCAACGAAGACGTCAGCCATGCAAAAAAAAAGAAAGAAAGAAGAAAAAAAGACAAAGGAAAGAATCCTACCATGAAGAGGTGAGGGAAGGTGACGAGGATGGCATCCGATAGTGAGAGATCACTGTCCAGTCATCCGACAAAGGGACTTCCTTGCTATTTTTAAATTATTACTATTGATTGTGACTATTTGGAGACCTTACTGGACTGTAGAGCTTACAACCTACTTTCTTCTTCTACAGAGTCATGCAGATATTTGGCTTGGTGATGAATGAGGTTTTCTTGAGGTAAGTGACTCTTGTGTACCCAGGCCTTGCATGATCTCTAGGATAAAACCTAGGATTTGTGCGGTTGGTCGCATGCTGATTTCGATGCTGGATTCGGGGCATGACAGAGTGGTATTAAAGCTTAGGTTATGATCATTTGGGATGGTGATACAAGTGGATAATAATAATAATGACATGATGGTTATTAGGATATGACAAGAATTGTGACAAATCTTAGTTATGATGATTTGGGGAATGTGGCAAAGTGATTATAATAGATATGAGTGATATTGAATTTAGGTCATGATTGTTTGAGGTTGTGATATAAAATATTAAGAAACTAACATGATGATTAGTAACACATGACAGAAACTTCTAGAAGGATTTATTAGTGAACCTAGATAGTTTAGCAAATTATATCAGAGTGCGCAGTGGAAGCGTAGTGATTTTGAAGTGTTATGATGGGAGCATTGATTTAGATCTCGATCAAGCTAATTTCGAGGACGAAATTATTTTAACGGGAGGAGAATGTAACACCCAAAAAAGAAAAGAAAAAAAAAAGATTGAAGCCTGGCCGGCCCACCGGAACTGGCCCAGACCCACTGTGCGGCCCAGGCAGGGCGCGAGGGAGCGCGGGCGCAGTCGTGCACGGGCGCACGGGCGACACGTGACGGGCGACAATGCACGGGTGCGCGGCCCGGCCCATCGTGGCGGGCACGCGGTGCGCGCAAGCGCTGGGCTCTGCCCAGCTGGAGCCGGCCGTCGTGGGGACGTTTCCCACATGTTTCTCAGGTGTTTCCCCAAGGTTTTTCACGATTCACGGTGGTCCATGGGATTTCTGAGCGATCTGGACCGTCCAATCGCCCGATCGAACGGCTGAGATTAATCCGAGAGAGTTTAGGCTTGATTGGGTGCTTTTGGATTTGGATTTGGACGTGGTTTGAGGTGTAGATCACAATCAGACGGCCAGGGAGAATTTTGATGGTTTTGGACTTCTCAGGTTACGTTTGAGGTGATTTTGGATTAGTTTTTCCCCTCTTTTTAACCAGGACATCGACAGGAAGCAGGGAAGAGCCTACAGAGAGCCAGAAGAGAGAGAAAGAGAAGGGAAAAGATAAGAGAAGAAGGAAGAAAGAGAAAGAGGAGAAGAGAGAGAAGGGGAGAGGGAAGATATTTTGGTTTGGAAGATGAGGGAAGAGAAAATCAGGAAGGAATCTTCTTCCTCAAAATTTGTGAAACCTAGGATTTGATTTGAATGAATTTATTTATTATTGTAGGAAATCAACCTTTTGAGCAGGTAGGATTTAGACGAATTTCGAGTATAGATTGATACCGGATATTTGGGATTAGTAGTTAAAGGTAAGGATTCTGGACATGATCATCAATTTTATATATTATTTTACATGACATGATTTGATCCGTGCATATGAACATTAGCAGGCATGTTTGTTTTGCATCATATATTTAATTTCTCAAGATGGATAGTATGTTTGAGATTGTTAATTATGTTCCTATATATCATGTTTTATCAAAAAGTTATATTTTGATGATTTGGACCGTGATACCGGTCATCGAAAGATTTAAGATTTCATTGTTGACATCATGATGTGGTGTGATATCATGATATGATTTGACATGATGATGTGAAAAGATAAAGTGTTAACAGTATATGGACTAGCTATGCCACAGGATCGTGGTTATATAACCAGAGCGGGCTTAGTACGTGAGCCTGACCATGGACAGGTTGTACATGATCAATTATATAGCCAAAGCGGGCTTAGTACATGAGCCTGGCCATGGGCAGGTTGTATATGGTCAATTACACAGCCAGAGAGGACTTAGTACGTGGGCCTGGCCATGGGCAGGTTGTACATGGTCGATTATGAGATTGCCAGTCATAGGCTGAAGTGTGACACTGAGATTGCCAGTCATGGGCTGAAGCATGACCGTGGCTAGTCCATAACCCTGAAGAAGAAGGATGATTATATTGAGAACTTGAAAAGGAAACATGATTTTTCAAAAAGGTTTTGTCGTATGTGACATTTGAGTTGTTTCGTTGTATGGTATGATGTGTACTATTATATCCTTGCTATTTTCAAATTATTACTATTGATGGTGACTGTTTGGAGACCTTACTGAACTGTAGAGCTTACAACCTACTTTCTTCTTCTACAGAGTCGTGCAGATATTTGGCTTGGTAATGAATGAGGTTTTCTTGAGGTAAGTGACTCTTGTGTACCCAGGCCTTGCATGATCTCTAGGATAAAACCTAGGATTTGTGCAGCCGGTCGCATGCCGATTCCGGTGCTGGATTCAGGGCGTGACAGGGCCATTCTAAAGCAGAACAATAAAGGAAAGGAGGAAGAAGCAAAATGGGGTCTGGAGAGGCCCCAAAGACGAACTCAACCTAGCCAAAGAAGATAAAGGACTAAGGAGGATGAACCTGATGGCCTTGAAGGTAAGGGACACTCGGGGGAGAGAAGGAAGAAGACTCTGGTCCGTCGGTGGGAGCGAAGAATTCGAAAGGAATGATGTTTCAGGAAACTTTCCTTCTTTTCAAAATGGCCAGACAGCAACCGTGCCCCCCCTCAGAACCGCCTCCATCGGATTGCTGCCACATGTCAAGATCAATGAGGAGCGACTCTTCGGTTTGCCAGAAACCATTTCGGGTTCTGCATCGGTCATTATGCTTCCTCGGATGTGCTGATGTGTCATCCCTGCATTGGCCTCAAGGCCCGTTCCGCGAAGTGGTGGCAATCGTGGTATTAATGGTGCCTGATTTTTACCTTTCCATGTTAGCTCTGCATTTACTCCCTTCGCCCCAAACGTGGCGTGCCAATGGGACTTAGGAGTGGAGGGCAAATGATGTGGCAAGATCGCTGACGTTGAGTCATTATCAGATCCAACCGTATACCACGTTGGCAGAAGCTGCTACGTCAGACCCTCTCTTCGAGCTCCTTCGCTGGGCGGCTCCCCCAAGGTCGAGCCTGCCCTGGCCGGAGTTGAGCCCTCGCTCTTCGAACTCCTTCGCTGGGCGGCTCCCTCGAGGTCGAGCTTGCCCTGGCCGAAGTTGAGTTCCTGCTCTTCGAACTCCTTCGTCAGGCGGCTCCCTCGAGGTTGAGCCCACCTTGACTGAAGTCGAGCTCCTCCTCCTCGAACCAAGCTCTCTTCAGACGAGAGGACCAGCAGCCGGAGGCCATCCCCGTGGCCAAAGCCCACAGCGCTTCGGGGGATTCAGAAGCAGGAGGAAGAAGATGTCACCACCTCTTCGAGGCGGCGGTGCACCGCCCAAGGACCACTGAGAGGCACCCCATGATGCCATGATTACTCCCGTTACTATTTACACTAGATAGGAAAGGGCGCCCCAGCTAAGGCATTGCACTTCCCAGCTGACCGTTTGCACCACCCGAAAGAGAAAACAATGCCGAAAGACTCAAACCAAGGGGCGGCTGCTCCCAGATTGAGACCCTACCAAGTTTTCTGAAGTAAAGCGACCGATCGGGAGGTCAGGGCCTGCGACATAACTCCCTATCGTGGATGGGAAAAGGCACCCGGGTGCACGGCACGGAAAGCTGCTGAACGTTGAGCTTTTTCATACCTACAGAGAGGGAGGAACCCGAGGTAGGTGGCTGAAGGGATCCATGGCCTAAAAGAAACTTCCAAAGATCTTCGAAGAAGGTAAGCAAACAAGGAGCAAGCGAACAGGAAAGCAACGAGAGGCAGAGCACTATGGGGCTACCAGAGACTCACCGAAAGAGTCTCGACGGACACAGCCACCATAGCTCAAGCTTTCCTCCATCGCTGCCTCTCTCACCCTACTCTCTTTCTAAAGCAAAATCTCCTCCTCCTAGCATGGAGTCCGACCAAGGGGCCCACAAGGGAGGATCTGTTCTCCTAGATCGTCACTGACTTGATCGTCGGAGTGCCCCCGCCAGGATCCCCGGCCTGGGTCTCCTCTTTTTTACAGGTCCGGGCGCATGGACTGGGTTTCGGATGATAAGGTCGGCAGCCGGCGCCATCTCGAAGCTACAGGCCATGGCGATGTAGGCGGCAACACCGATCATTGAAAAAATTGAGATTTCTTGGTTTGTTATCACGATATGATTGATAAAGTAATAACCAAGAGAATGAAATAATTGGACTAGCCATGCCACGGGATCGTGATTACTGAGATTGTCAATCATAAACTGGACAATGATATTGTCAGTCATAAGTGGGACAAATTTTGCTAATCACAAGCATGGACAATGATATTACCGGTCACAGGCAGAATCATGACAAATATTGCCAATCACAAGTATGGACGATAATATTGCCGGTCACAAGCAGAATCATGACAAATATTGCCAATTACAAGCATAGACAATGAGATTGTCCGTTACAGGCTGAAGTGTGATAATGAGCTTGCCAGTTACAGGTTGAAGTGTGACACTGAGATTGCCAGTCATGGGCTGAAGCATGATTGTGGTTAGTCAAGAACCCTAAAGAAGAAAGGATAACTAATGGAAACACTAAAAGAAAATGTAATGTTATCAAATATTTTGTTATATATGATATTTGAGTTGTCTTGGTTGCATGATTTGATAAACTATTATTTTTTAATATTTTCAAATTATACTATTATTGATGTGACTGTTTGGAAACCTTACTAGACTATAAAGCTTACAACCTCATAGTTTCTTTTTTCTCAGAGTTGTGCAAAATATTCGAACTTGGTAACGGATTGGATTCGTGGTGAAATGATGCATATCAAGGATTGGGTTGGGACTGAATATAAATTTTTAGATGGTTTAGTTAATTTTGTTTAGTTAGATCTGTTGTTGATACTTATATAATAACTCAGTGGACCATTTAGTAATTTTGACTTGAATAAATGGATTGTTTAATTATTATTCAATTATTTAAATAATATTAGTTTATTTGAAATGATTTTTGAATGAAGTGAATATTGTGTATCTAGGCCTTACATGATCTCTAGAATATATTCTAGGATTTGTGCGGCCAGTCGCGTAGCCGATTCCGGTGCCGGATTCGGGGCATGACATATATTCATCAGAAATTATCAATTATATGATCTATATCATTATATAAAATAATATTAACCATAAGAAAGAAAGATAATAATAAAAAATTTAAGCATAATAAAAATTATTGGGCAAGAATAGAAAAAAATATAAGAAATGATTTACTAGTTATAAAAGTAATGGTTAAAATGATGATAAGAATGGCCGGTGTGAAAAGCAAAATCATTTTGAAATTAGGATTTGTTAGGTGAAAAAAAAAAAAAAATGCTTTGATAATTTATATAAAAACTTTTAAATGGATAATTTAATCTAAATTTTTAATTTCCTATCCTTTTTTTAAATTACTTATATTATTATTAAAATATTTTATAAAATAAAATAATATGATGGACCTTTAAATTGCTAGTAACATGAGTAGACTGCTTGCTATCTGTCGACCCCTCCGCTCCCCCAAACCCACCGTTAAATATCGAATGGGGTTCCAAGCGGTAAAGAAACATCAAAAGAAAGAAATCGAGATCTTTTTTTCTTATTCGTCCGGTTGGATGCTACGATGGAGCCGGAGGTGGTGAATTCGGAGATGCTGCTGCCCCCCGTTCTACCCTTCAAGAGGGTACAGATGTCGGACAAGTACCCGAAAGGGCACGCCCGAGGCCGCCACTGGAAGCACCTCAAGCAGATCCTCCAAGCCGAGAGCTATGCCTCCTACCAGGCCGGCGAACCCAATTGTAAGCCAAGCTCTTCTCTTCTTTTATATAATTTCCATGATATCCCTCTATTGTTGGATGCACCACATCGTGCAATATTTGTCGTCGGTTCGTGGGAATTGAAATTTCAATCTATCCATTTTGTTTTGCTGATGATAATTGATTTGGATGATTGTTTGATTTGTTTGGTAGCGTAAGGTGAGAAAGAATTTCAACTCGATGGGCCGTTCGCAATCACTGGGAGCCTTTTTTTTATTTTATCTTCTTTTCTGGCGTTGCGTGGCAATGGAAAACTGCAATCCAAGTTGAGATAATGTTCCGAGAGAGAATGTTTAGCGGAAAATTGGGAGAATATTGATGCCGGAATTTTGTTTACGATGTCATAATGCGGTTTCTGTTGATATATGGGATATCTAGGCTAGGTGGGCTTTAGATTAGAATGGGATTTGCTAATGGTATCTGATTTGGATGAAACATGATCTTTTTTTAATTTTTTTTTAAAAAAATTATAAACAATTTTAACTCTAAACTTGCAAGGATCTTTGCAGTTATGGAGGCCTGGTTTCTCCATAGGCTTTCTCCATACAATGTTAACATAGTATGGCGTGAGTAGTTTAGTGAAAATTGTGTGCATTGATATTAAATATTTAGTTTACAATGTGATTCATGTGCATAGTGTCATGGAAAACTAATAAAAATGGGAAACTAATATTTAGTTTACAATGTGATTCATGTGCATAGTGTCATGGAAAACTAATAAAAATTACCTGCAAGTTGCAGGCCAGAAATTGTTGCTCTGTTAGTTAAATTAATATAAAAGATCTCTATTTGTTTTGACTTGTTTTAATTGAACCATTTGTCTAGAACAATTTCCCCGTTTCCCCAGTATTTTCTGGAAATCTAATATATGAACTAGGGCCATTTTGTCTTTTTTGTGCATCAGTATTTATATAGAATATCATCACCTGTAAAAGCATATCTAAGGTGCTCGATCAGTTGCTGTGGGATTTGACAGTTTGGTTCACTAGTGTTTTCAAACTATGACAAATTATACTGCAGGCTCTGCTTATGACCTGATTACTTGAATATATGCTTTCTTTGTTTCCGTTGCCAATAGCAACATTAGTTTTCTACGAGGAATATATGAAAGGCATAACCACATATTTGCTGATCTAAGCCAACATAACCAGGACGAAGCATTTGGAGTAATTTGCATTGGCATTAGAGGTAGTCCTTAGTAGGAAGGAGTTCTTCATGGATAATGATTCATAAAGCTGACCTCAAATAGTAGGGACAAAGTCTATTGTATGGTTTATGGTTATGCTACATTTTATCACAGAAAGAAGTTGGATTAGCTTGATTTTGTTTTATGTATCGCATTTGGTTTTTTTTCCTAATGTACAAAATCAATCTGCATGGTTGCTTTTATTGATTCTTAAGGGTGCTAAAATTATAAAATTGAGCATTGGGATGCCTCTGACCTTTACTTTGTTTCACAGACTTAAATATCGAGACACCTCCATCCATGTACCCGTCAAAGAAGTTTTGTGATATAACAGGTTATGAGGTAAACGCTCTTTCTTTTCAACTTTAAAGATGAACGATGTTGTTAGTTATAATTCATGATATTATTAAAGCCTAAAGCTTTCTTGGTGTACATTCTATGCTCATGCATATGCAAAGTGATAGAAGTTGCATGCCTGCTTAACTATTCTTGGCAGAAGGCAATTAATCATGTCTAGTAATAAGGCACAGCTATGTTTTGTAAGTGCTTAGAAATATTGCAAGCATTCTACTCTCCTCTTTGCAAGGTCCAAGTTGCTTTTATCATACTGTATTGTCTTTATGTGAATCATAAATTATGGTATCTAGGTGTTTACAAACTAATTAATTAGTGTGATTGAATAGCACATTTCACTGGAGTGGTCCTATCCGTGCTTATAGAATGCGCTTTTGATAATGTTTCTTACAAAGTAGGCTTGTTTATGATGCAAGTTACTTGATGCAACACATATTATGGACTAAGCCACTCCAAACTCCAAACTACATGATTTAGTATATAATTGTTGATGTGATCAAAGTTTGACCATCTTTATCCTTCTTAGAGCAATTTCTATTTTATAGGGCTAAGAACAACTAGAAATGATGGTCATCCAAAATTGGTTCCATCATATATATGTAACAAGGGTTACCATCATGGTTCATCGTACTAGACTGTACCATCCTGAATCGAGCATACTATATGATATTGATAATGAACCAATACTTTGTATGAAGGGTGTATTGAGTGCGGTACCACGAACTGACCTGTATAGATACTATACTAGCATGGTACTTGTATGGGTCTTGAAAACAATGTTATAAAACATGGTTAGTATTCTTAGTATGGTACATCATGGTTTAATTGGTTGATCAAATGTTATTAAGATTAGGATCTAGTCATAAATTGTAGAGAGGGCTAGATTAGATTAGATTGTAGATTGTAAGATTTTTATGCTTTTTTAGAAACTCCTAAACAAGGTTTGTTGAACAGGTATCAGAGGGGTATCGGCCGGTGATTGTTTTGAGTTTGGCACAATATGGGTCCATACTATGCCATTCCTTGGCATACCAACATGGAGAACTAGAGAGGGAGAAGGAGATAGAGGAAGAGAGAGAGAGGAGGGGGCCAAGAGGTTGTCATGTTGAGTCGGAGAGAGAGGGGAAGAGTGAGGAGGGAGAGGGAGGAGGAAGGGAGGGAGAGAGAGTGGGAGAGAATAAGAAAGAGAGGGACATGGTGGAAGCTAGGAAGGAGGTGCCTCATCGATGGTGCGGTGCATTCAGCTTGGTCATCGAGTGCTAGGGATGGAAGCCCTTAGGGTTTCAGGGAGGTGGGGTGGGGAAGGGAAACGGGAAAAGAAAGCCATGGGCAAGCTATGCCAAGAGCTGACCGGTCTAGATCGGTACACCCCTAATTGGCCGATTCGGCATGGTTCAGAATTCCTTGCTCCTAAATATAAAAAGAAACATGAAAAATTGAAATATCAATCAACTATAAACTGGATGAATGAAGAATATATATACAAGAAGTCTAGTTTTCACCAATTTAGGCCCATATACAATGTTTTTAATGAAGCAAACATTTTGTTTGGTTAATCAAGATGTTTATATACTATGTATAAATTTAATTATCCTTTTATGTAGAATACTTAAGAAGAAACTAGCATAAGACTTTAACATGTGTCTGTAAAATACAAAAACTTGCACCTTATTTTTTAAGTCTATGAACTCCAATAATAGACATGCTAATTTTACTATTTGAGATTTATTGGTGATAAGTAATTTAAGAATAAAATGGACCTAGACATGATTTGATATGAAATTAGATTCTGTGATCCAACTGAATGTATATCCCATCATATGCAAATTGTGGAGTCTCTTATATCTTATGTACGGACATGTGGATTATTGATTGCTTAATAAGATTGATGCTCTAGTTTTTAGGTAAATGTATTTTGGTTTCTCTTCCAGTGGTTTCAGTTAACTGTTAATGTCTGTCTCAAAGCTTGTGTTTTGCTTTCACTGAAGATTTTTGGTTTTGTTTTTCATCCATCGGCATACCTTCTCCACAAATGGTGGAAAAATATATATTTTTTTAAAAAAAACTCATGCTTGGAACCTGAAGATGTGTTTGAACATTTATTATTTTATTTTGACATGGTTTAATGACTGCAGGCAGAGTACATAGACCCAAGGACAAACCTACGCTATGCAAACCTGGATGTCTTCAAGCGGATAAGAATGCTTCCCGATGATCATGTCCAAAGATATCTGGCTTTGAGAAATGCAGCAGTCGTTTTGAAATAGCATTTGTTTTCAGTAACGGGGTAGAGACAAAAGAATGTTGATTTAGAACTTTAGCTTTCTTTTAGGGAAGCAATGGAAAACTTGTGAGGTGCTCCCTGTAATTATGATTTTAATGTTCAATTGTTCATAGCCTTTGTATATTTACGAGTAAGTTGAACACAGTGAAACTACCTCTTCATGGCTGTGGGAGATTTCAAGGGAATGTTTTGTATTTTGGTTCTGGCAGTGTGGGTGCTTTACTGCAAGAACCGTGCATGGAGGCAGACAAGGTAACATTATTCAGGTGAGAGACAGGATGGGAGGAGATTTTAGGGGTTAATAGAAGCAGCAAGAAAGGTAATTTACTTTATCCTTGGAAAATATCGATAATTTGTGGCCGGTAGGCTCCTCAGCTCTTATGTTTTCGGTCACATGAATGCACATGTGCGCGCGTGTTGAAGTTTTGGGGTGCTGTTGTGTAGTTTATTGTTACTGTTTTAAATCATTGTGCTACTGCATTCATGGCTATATTTGAGATGATGATGAGAGTTTATTGATAGTAACCCTCGATGACTTTTATACCATCTTGCTTTTGATATTCGTGTCTTGATTTGGACAATCATGTTCTTGACTCAGTCAATTGTCCTATTATTTTATTTTATTCTTTTACTTTTCTATGCTGGTGAAGGTTGAGTTTGATTAATAGCCCCCCCCAAAAAAGTGGAGTTTGATTGATCAACATCTTTGACTACAATTAGCTTTTTTATATGCACTTGTAGCCTAAAATCCTGGAAGCTTGTTTTATCTGGTGTCTCCCTCCAACTTTAGACCATCATTTTGCTTCTGTAGTGACATTGCCTTGGTGAATTAATATTGATAGGCAGAGAGGCAATAAAAAAGGGCTCTAACACGCTCCAGTAGCTGATCTGTTATAAATTAGATGATGAGTTTTGGACACTCAGCATCTTCTTTATCTGTTTATGTGTTCTTTTTATGTTATTTTCAGTAATATGACCTTGGTGTCTACAACAATTAGCATTCTGAGCATGGCTTCGCTGGCTCTCCTGAATAATTCTAAGTTGTTCATTTAATGTGGTGACAGTGGCCCAGCCATGGTGATTGCTTGGATTCAGGAGCGATCAAGATTTACTACCATGCTCCCGTTCCTCCAGGATATCCAAAAATTGATGACTGGGTACATCTTGGTAGGTTTCAGGTATATTTATTGCGAGATAGGCGGTGTTGCTGATTAAGTTGTGATGATATTGCGAGATAAATGGTGCTGCTGATTAAGTTGTGATGCATATTTCTGCTTGCTTGGGGAATGCGATGTGGACATGTTCAGGGACATTTCGTTTCCTGAATTTTTTTTTATATTTATATCATGCTTGTATGAATGCTTCCTCTTAACAAAAATTTTTAAAAAAATAAGAAAGAAAGAAGTCGCGTGGTGTTTTAAGCTTCTTATGAAAGTGAGAACGGAGGGCGGTGGGGAAATTCCCAGATATTTTTAAGGGCTGCTTGGGTGGGGTATTTTAGTAGTTGCATGTGAATCCACCACGATATTTCGTAGATGGAAGGTCAAAGGGAACATCATTTCATGACGTGTGATTTGAATTATTAGGATTTTTGGCATGTTTAGTATATGTAATATTTAGTTGCTTTACACAAGAAGACTTTACTGTATCTGAAATTGAAATGAGATGATACACCATACATGTGTGATTTATTGCATATTCTTCTCTGGTGGCAATCCATAATTTTATTAGTTTCAGCAAACCACAAAAGTTAAAAATAACGTATTCGTTTATATATTTTTCATGTCTCAAAGTTTTTCGAGAGTATACGATGTAGGTTTTTTTTGGGGTAAGTATACAATATAGTTTTTATCTCTATGAAATATGTTAACCATCAGCTCATTCTATCTTGGATGTTTTTATTGGCCATCCTGGTATTAAAATAGTGGGCGGTATTGTTTATTCTCTTTTCAACAATTTTTTTTATGATTTTAAATTATTTAGTTTTTGGTAAAATATGTGGAATGCTATTTAACATTGACTTTATTGTATCAGCTGATATTTTGAAAATTCACCTATCATATATAATCGAGACAGTCAATTATCTCAACAATATAAAGATTACTAGGTTTAGAAAAATTCTAGTATACGAGACAGCTTACACACTATTGGGAATTGGCAAGTTGACAAACTATTATTGTTGATACAATTAAGAGATGATTTGGTCGTGCCCTTATTTCATATTTTATTGGATGTTCAACTTTTTTTTTTTCTTTTATTTTTTTGAGATTAGAAGAGACTAATTCACACCTTCCATCCACATTAACCTAAACGTTTAATCTCTTTTCAACAATATTTTATAATTTTAAATTATTTAGTACTTTGTAAAACATATAGACTGCTGTTTAACTTTGTCTTCTATTTTGAAAATTCATTTATCATATATAATTGAGACAGTCAATTATCTTTAAAATTTGAAAATTATTAGGCATACAAAAATTCTAGTATACGAGAGAACTTTCACACCATCCCCAATTGGCAAGTTGATAAACTCCCATATTAATACCAGAGATGGTCTAGTCATGCCCTTATTTCATGTTTTATTGGATGTTTATTTTTTTTTATTTTTATTTTTTGGAGGTTAGAAGAGACAAATTCACACCTTCTACCCACATCAACCTCAACTTAAGATTGACTCCATCGATGATTGAGGCCTCGCTCCCTTCCCATTTGGGGAAGAGATGGTACCGTTCTTTCAAGGATTCAATGGTGTTTATCCTACCTCATTGTCTTGGCTATTTTATTGCTCCTACAATATCAATATTTCGGTTGATAGAACTTAATCCATTTTAACTATCCCTTTATAATTTTTAAATTTTTAATATTACAATAAAATATATAGAAGGGTATTTAATATTATTTTTAGTGATATTTTGAAAACTCATCTATCAAATTTCAACGAAGATACCTAGTTATTCTAACAATTTTAAATATTTGAAGAGGACTGGTCAAAAGGCAACCATTATATTAGCCCATCCGGTGCCAAATGTGAGTTGATAAATATTTGTATTGGTACCAAAACCTACATCAGGCTTCACCTTCACTTTGAATGTGATTGTGTTCTTAAAGGTCCAACTTAGCTAACTCAACTATTTTATCAGACATTATAACATCAAGACATTGATTGATGCTATGTAAAGACATTGATTGATATTATCTAATTCTTTCTAATTATCTTTTTATAGTTTTTCTAAATTACTGAGTATTAAACTAGAAATTATAGACATTATAACATCGAGATATGGATCGATGTTGTCTTTTTTTTTTTTTTTTTTTTTTTTTTGGCATTAATTGATTGATGTTGTCTTTACCGTATTAGTTGATACTTCGAAAAATCTTCATGTCTAACGTCAACACGTAGTTGCCTTAATAATTTTCTAACGTCAGCACGTAGTTGCCTTAATAATTTTAAAATTGATAAATAGAAAAATGCTAGTTCAAAGTGTTAGCTTAGATAAATCTAGATTCAAACATGCACTCACTTCATATTCTATTGGCTTTTCATCCATCCTGCTTCACCATCTTAGCAATTTATAAGCCATTACAGCATCAATACATTGATTGATACCATTGAATCTCTCATTGGCCATCTCTATAGCTTTATAAACAACCTCATAACGTAAACAATACATAAAATTGTGTTCAACCATTGAATCTCTCATTGACATCTCTATAGCTTTATAAACAACCTCATAACGTAAACAATACATAAAATTGTATTCAACGTAAATTTTACTGTAGTCAATATTTTGAAAACTAATTTATCATGTATCAACCAAGACATTTATCTTAGCAAGTTTAAAATTGATAGGTAGAATAATGCTACTTCACTGTAGCAGAATTTATACCACCCCAGATATTGTCAACTGGTACCTTGGTAAATAAAGTCTTATATTCGTATAGGACACTTGGATTCGATCATGACCAGACTCCATCTACGGTTGGAAGCCTTCATCACCAAACCCCACCTTAACCCCCCCCTCAAAAAAAGATATAAATATACATTCTAAAAAGCTCGTGTCCTGTTGGTATGCGCTCCTTGGACAATTTTTTTAAGGCAATCTATAGGTTAAAATTTTTAAATAAGCACAAATCCTGTATTAGTATTGATATGTATGGATTAATCACCATCAGCCCTACCTTCACGGGATAGTGCGGCTGGTAAAGGCTTGACTCCCCATCTTGCCTGGTCACGGATTCGATGAATCCATGGATGACTCGATTAAAATTCTGAATTACCGGATGCACGTGATTGAGAGGCGGACCGGCTAATACTTCAACATCGTAGAAGGACTAGGCTGATGTATTTATCGGATCGGATAAATTCTGTACGCGAAAAATTATAACATGTATCGAACAAAGATCTAGCATGCTAGAAAACATAATCGGATGCTACACCGTGATAAAATCTTCCTACATTTTTTTTTTTTATATATATAAAAAAATCACCATCAGCCGTCTCTCTCTTTCCTTTTCTTTCTTTTTTTTTTTTTTTTTTTTTTTTTTTTTTTTTTTTATTTTTTAAATCACTATCAGCCGCGTGAAGAATTAAATGCCTTTATATATGCATTCAAAGAAGGCCATTTCACTGTCAGGACAGTAGCCTAAGCAAGCTAGGATTTTGCAATTAATGGATCACGAATCGAGCCAGGACTTTATGAAAGATTTAATTCGATTAACTTTAAAAAAATTTTCATGAAACCCGGTTTTGATCAACTGGCATCTAAATCTATTTCCCTATCCTTAAAAAAAACTGGCACTAAATTTATTTTCCTATCCTGAAAAAAAAAAAAAACGCCATTTCTGTTCTCCACCTCGTTGACATTTTGTCACACCGCTCCTACCTAACAAACCACCATCGGCCTCGTGGAATATCAAGGAGCCTTGCTACGTACAAAGATTTCCAAATTCAGGGTACGGGGTGAAGTGCTCGCTGTTTAAAAATTTTCTCCATGCTCCTCTTTCCAAGCCGTAGCTTTTTCACACAACTTCGTGTATAATGATTTCCAAATTCACTTCTTTGCCGTGGTTGACCTGAAGACCTTTCAGCGTTGCCGAGTCTTTCCTTGTCGGCTGGCGCGCAGGTTACTGGAAATCCCTCTACAGATTCTCCATAAGATTTTGGACCCGGTGATGGTTTGTTGAGAAAATTTTTGAGTGCTTCAGCTCAGGGTAGTCTTTACGTGGGGCATCATCTCTCTCTTCTTTTTCTCGTACCAATTCCAATTCCAACTACCTTCCCCCGTATTTGTCATCACCCAACCATCCATAGATCGCCTCTTGTCTAAGTTCTGATCTTTTTAGTGAAGATTATGTCTGGTTAGCTCTTGGCCTCTCCTTCGGATCTGTGCTAGCTAGCTAAGTTGAAGGTTTATTTAAGGCTTGCCAGTATTGATCTCAGTTGAAATGGGATGGATGAAGGGAATTCTTCTGTTGTTGGTTTGTTTTGTCTATCTTCGGCCCGCTTTCGGAATCACTACAGATAAATCGGATGGTATTTCTTCTTCTTCTTACTTTAAATTTCATGGAGTTGAATCGATTGAATTGAATTAAATGGACATGGTTTCTTTTTTTGGTTCCAACATTCATGTCGCAATACTTGAGCCTAGAAATTGAAGGGTGTGATGAAAGAATATTCTTTCAATACTAGCATGACATAGATGATTTTACCATTAAATTTTATTCCATATTCTTCATAATAGTTAGACAATTATTTTCATTTCATGTTTGAATGTTCATAGGTACTTTGGTATTAAGAGTTCAAGGTTTTAATAAGAGTCTGTCCAATCAATGATTATTTCAATGCATTCATCAGTATGCTTAACCTATATACAAATAATTCAAAAAGGATTGAAATTGGATTGGATGTACCCTGACTGTATATGCTTTTAAATCCAGAATTGGCTGGATATGAATATCTAAATTCATGCCCCTTCCGGATATCGATGCAGGTTCAGAATTTTTTTAAACTAATTTTGACCTTTAAAGAGTCCAGATACAGTTGTTTATATATCATCCACAAACAGATGAGGATATCCAGATATCTGGATAGGAATACGGATAAGGACACTAAAATCAGCATATCATATACATGGTTCCTTTTTTTTCATCTTAATTTCATATAAAAGTTTTACTGTGGTCATTTCGTTAGTTTCATGTTGTTTGATTTACTGACTAATTTTTTCAATTGATTTTCTTGTTTGTCCCATTTTTTTTTCATTTTATATTCTTGCCGATCCATTCATCTGCAGATGTTCTGAGATCTCATTTATATACATATATTTGATCAAAGAAACCATGTATATTGCAAATAATTTATTTGAATCTACACATGTTGTTATGAAATATGAAATTACTCATCTTCATACCATATCCATTTGAATTTTCTACATATCTTAAATAAATGTGGATATTAGTGATAAAATAATCATAAGCTTATTTGTTTAGAGCGAATTGATGATTCCATTTTCACGTAGTGCGGATATATGTCGATATCAATATTTTTATTTAATGAACAAATACAATTTATGGATGTCCAATCCTTGACCCATATTCTATATACTCATCTTCACCCAATTCAGCTATTTATTACTCTTTCTATGTGACCTTAGACTATATAGTCTTCTCGGAAGATTTTTTAGATTCTAACAAAAGATGGATGACAAGGCTAACATTCATGGATTTTCTGTAATAGCATGCTGAGGTACTTGTTAACCAACAAAATTTCTGCAGTTGCTGCACTCCAATCTCTTGCGAGTCACTGGAAGAACACACCACCAAGCTGGGAGAAGTCAGATGATCCCTGTGGTGCACGGTGGGAAGGAGTCACTTGTGATGAAAATTCGAGGGTGACTCAACTGTGAGTCTTTTAATACTGAACGTGTTACTGTCTACTCTCCTACCACTGCTTACCTAATTTTGACGTCCACAGGAGGCTATTCAATATGGGCCTGGAAGGTACATTAAGCAGTGACATAGGAAACCTTACGCAGTTGCAACTTCTGTAAGTTTGCTTGTTTAAATTGTTCACAAACTTTGTTCTATAATATTACAACTTCAGCATACTTGAGAGGATCATGGGAGAAATTGCAAATCCCTTTGCAGGCAGAAGCCTGAACTAAATTTTAGATACTTAACAATATCCTCAATACAATTTCTGCATGGTGGAGCATTGGAACGATAGCTGACTCATCTTTAACCGCAGTTTCTTATTAACTTCAAATCCATTGTCACATTGATTACTCTCAACCAACCACTAGCTCTATTGATCCATGTCTAAAGCTTTCTAGACAACTAGTAGCATAGTCTATAAGAACTTTATGGGACAATATAACTTACTTGAAGATGAAGCCATTAATACCATACGCTATCTCTAGAATTAGCCTGCTTACAATACACAATCTTTAATAATCCGCATGCCTGCAATCACAAAAGAGAACTCACTAGATGTGCTCCTCGTTATTCATGAGCAGCACCTTGGTTTCCTGAATCCCTTCCCAAGAATTCTTGATGGGAGGACCTTACAAGCTCTTGGGCAGGTTGGGGATTAAGTCCGCAGGGGATGTCCTTTTATAACATGCCTTACCCATCAGAGGCAGTTTTTAAGTCAGTTTCAAATGCCGAGATGAATATTATCCACAATGATTTCAATTTTATCATAATAACAATTAAATATATTCTTGTCACGTTATTGGAAGCTTATCTTTAGTTAAAGTCCAAATCAAACTAAACTAACTAAAATAAATGCTAATGAGTGTTAATATGGGCCACATGTAGATAGGCTAAATCGGATAAATTCCAACATAATCATGAAACAATTCATAGATTCATAAGATTAATAATATATGACATGAGACATAATAACTAGTGCGATGTTACATGCAGGGACCTCTCTAGCAACCAAAAACTTGGTGGTACACTCCCACCAGCTATTGGAAATTTGAAGCAGTTGACATCCTTGTAAGTCCAGCAGGCCTATTTCTTAGTAGAAAGACTCGTCTGTATTTATGAAACTCACCTATTCATGATGGACTCTACTTCATAACAGATGCTTCCTTCACTCTTTTTCAGGTGGTTGGTCTCTTGCGCCTTCAGCGGTAGCATCCCAGATGAATTAGGCAACTTATCACAGCTCCAATTCTTGTAAGGATAATGGTCTCGTAAATTTCTGTTGTTAGTTCTTTTTGCTATCAAGTTTTTGGCTAAATAGTATTTTCAACTAATGGAACAAGAATTTGATTTCTTTTTTATTTTTCGACCACCATTCCCAGGGCCCTGAACACAAACAACTTCACTGGCAAGATACCTGCCTCCCTGGGTAGGCTCTCCAATCTCACCTGGCTGGACCTGGCAGAAAATCAGTTAACAGGATCTCTTCCAGTCTCGATGGATGGGGCTCCAGGCTTGAATTGGCTTAACAAGACACAGCACTTGTGAGTCATTTGCTTCTTCACTAGCCGTCTGAATAAAGAATAAAAGAAATCATATGGATACTTTGTGTAATAAGCTTCTATGTTATGTTCATGACAGCCATTTCAATCAGAATAATTTGTCAGGTCCCATCCCCAAAGATCTTTTCCACTCCAATATGGCATTAATACATGTGTAAGCTGAAACTGCCCATTGTCAGTTTCCTTTCTATAATTCTGCACTTCTTCTGTGTCCTGATGATTCCTTATGCACAGACTCTTTGATAGCAATCAATTTAGTGGGACAATTCCAGAGTCCATTGGATTGGTGCAGTCGCTTGAGATTCTGTAAGTATTCTTTAACCAGATAAACTACAACCCTTCTGTCTAATCTATTTTCATCTTATTTAACTTTTTTCTATTGAATAAAATCAACTGATAATTGTGGTTTGCCTTCATATGACAGCCGTCTCGATAATAACCATCTGAATGGCTTGGTTCCTTCCAATATTACCAATCTTAAAAACCTCATCATACTGTAAGTAATCATCATGATTGATTATTCCCAACTTAAAATCATCACAAGTTGTTCTCCTTGGTACCATCTGCACTCATTACATGCTTCCACCCTTTCAGGTATTTAGCAAATAATAATCTAACTGGACGAATGCCGAATCTAGCTGGGATGGATGCTCTCAACTATGTGTAAGATCTCATATGAACCCTAACATACTTTCATTTTTTTCCCATTCTAGTCAGAATGTAAATTGTGATTGCCTAATCTGTCCTACAGGGATTTAAGCAATAACTCATTTTATCCTTCAGAAGCTCCACCATGGTTCTTGAGTTTACAACATCTCACAACTCTGTAAGTTCTCCAAGTACCGAGTTGAAATTGTTGTCTTGGTGATCTTTTCCATAGCCTGCAGTTTCAACCAGGTCTTTCTTAATGGTGTGCATCCAGTGTTATAGAATCTGGCAGGCTTCAAGGGGAAATGCCGCAGAAGCTATTCAGCTTTCCTAATTTACAGGAAGTGTAAGCATGCTAAACTATTGATAGATCTTTTCTAAGATAAGAAGAAAACCTGTTGATAGATAAATATTAACATTTTGTGGTCTTTTTTTTTAAAAAAAAAAACTTGTTGTTCTAGTCAAGGAACATATTGTTTACTGGTCATGTTACAACTATCTGATCATTCTGATTGTTTTTTCACAGAATACTAAAAAACAATAAATTTAATGGTACACTCGACTTGGGCAACAACATCAGCCAGAAACTACAGTTGGTGGATTTCCAAAATAATGCTCTTGACTCGGTCACACTGTCTTCCAACTATAATAATATCGCGTAAGAGCATTTTAACATACCATTCTAACTAATGAGAGCCGAAGTGCATTTCCCTTTACCGCATCCTTACCTGTGTAACATTCCTTCCATCCTCAGTGATTTCAGACTTGGAGGAAATCCTGTGTGCAACAATAGTGTGCTTGCAATGACATCCTATTGCCCACCTGAGCAAACTGGGGAAAATCTGCAAAAGGGGCAATATATGTCCAATCAAGTCAGTTGCCACCATCCATATGAAGGACAGCTGGTTTTCAGAGCACCTTCCTTTCGTGACGTGGAAGAGCATATAAAAGAGCTGTATTCCAACGTATTACGGTTTTTCTCTAATAGTAATGCTGCAGTTGATTTCTCTTTTCAGAATTTTTCCTTTAACAGCTATCGTTATCTGCTGGTGCAACTGAAAGTTTGCCCTAGAACTGGAGTGTACTTTAACAGGACAGAAATTTTGCGTTGGTTTGATCTAAACGGTGAAACTTATGACCCCGCGGACGCGGACGTATTTGGACCATTCTTTTTCATTGCCTTTGAATACCAATACCAAGGTGCCTACTCCAATTCTTTGCTTAGCAAAATAATTCAAAGGTTTTCATTTCCTAGAGGTTACTGACAAAACCTTATGTTTCAGATAACCCACTGAACAGAGCCTTGATCATTGGTGCGATAGTTGGTGCTGTCCTCATGATCCTTGGACTTGTCATGGTGGGGATCTATGCCTTGCGAAAAAAGAAGCAAGCTCAAAGAGCAATTTCTCTAACCAATCCTTTTGGTAATGTATTTCAAGATGCATATGAAGCACAGTAATAATTATGTTTTTGGTTAAAGGCAATAAACATCGAACTGCATCTCATGAAGATAAACCGGCAGACAGTTGTTGGGCAAAAAGCCAAAAGGGCTGTCGGTCTGATGGAAATACATACCTATATTATCTGACTCATCTGTTGAACTCTTTGTGTGTGTGTGTGTGTGTGAATCACAAAACATGGGTATATCGCACTACACAAACACGGTAATGCACTTTAGTAACCTTTTTTCTTTTAATCCATATGTCAGCATCATGGGTATCCACTGGTGAAGATGATGGAGGTGCACCGCAGCTAACGGGAGCAAAATGCTTTAGTTTTGATGAACTCCGGAAGTACACTAATAATTTCCCAGAAATTAATGTTATTGGTTCAGGAGGCTATGGAAAGGTAATACATTAGAAAATCTTATTTTGGTGTCTAAAGAAGAATCTCTGGGAACTGGACAATCTTGTGACCATTTCCTTCTTCTTTTCTTCTTCAGGTCTACAGAGGAATGCTTCCAAATGGGCAGATTGTTGCGATCAAGAGATTGCAACAAGGTTCCACACAAGGAGGACTGGAGTTCAAGACTGAGATAGAGTTGCTTTCCAGGGTTCATCACAGAAACCTAGTAGGACTTGTTGGCTTTTGCTTCGAGAAAGGGGAGCAGATGCTGGTATATGAATATATTTCTAATGGAACATTAAGGGAGAGCTTGTCCGGTACTTTGTCCAACCAAACACAGCTGAAAGGGTTCCTATATGTCATCTTTTAATCTTCACCTTCACTCATTATTGCTGCAATTATTGACTGCAGGAAAGAGTGGCTTACAATTGGACTGGAAGAGGAGACTTAGGATTGCTTTCGATTCAGCTAGAGGATTAACTTATCTTCATGAACTTGCTAATCCACCAATAATACACAGAGATGTCAAGTCGACCAATATTCTTTTGGATGAAAATTTAATGGCAAAGGTTGCAGATTTTGGTCTTTCAAAGTTGGTATCAGACAGTGAACAAGGTTTTGTTACTACTCATGTTAAGGGAACACTGGTGAGTATATACTCCTTAATCACCTCAATGTCATGCCGCATCCTTCTTTGTCATGCATTGCAGAATCATCATTTTTAAGATGCCTTGTTTTGTATGAAGCTCTAACCTGAACTGGTGACTTCAATCAAAAAAATTAACTTGGATTATAAGTTCTTTCCCGAACTAGTTTAAAATAAATATCTCCACAGAGTAAATTTGTTTTTTCAAGCAATGAAAGAGATTAAAGAGTTGTGTTTCTTATTTTTTGTCCATGCCGTGTTAATCTTTACAGGGTTATCTGGATCCCGAGTACTACATGACACACCAGCTAACCGGAAAGAGCGATGTTTACAGTTTTGGTGTGGTAATGCTAGAGCTAATATCTGCTCGGCCACCGATACAGAACGGCAAGTATATCGTTCGAGAGGTGAAGATGGCAATTGATAAGAATGACAAAGAGTACTACGGTTTAAAGGAGATAATGGATCCTGTGATCCAAAATACAGGTTATCTGGCTGGTTTCCAGAGGTTTGTGGATTTGGCCTTGCAATGTGTTCTAGATTCAGCTGCACATCGTCCAACAATGAGTGATGTTGTGAAGGAAATTGAGACAATTCTGCGTAATGATGGACTCATGACCACCTCAACTTCGGTGTCTTCGTCTGCAAGGGACTTGGGAAGTTCTAATGGTGCTCTTCCATATTTCTGGGGCGATGTGCTACCTAGAAAGGATGTAAGCAGTAGTATAAGCAGCAATGCTTTTGAATACAGCGGTGGATTCTCCCTCTCAGAAAGGCCTCAAGCCAAGTAGATTTTATGATTTCTTTCACAAGAAACATTCCAAGCCCGAGGGAGTGTAAAGAGGCTTTTGTTTCAATGAGTCGTGAATTTGTGATTCCCCCCATCACATAGCCAATGCCAAGAACCGAAGCCATGTTGCTGTTTGTAAAGAAACTTAATTATAATTTAATTGTTGTTAGAAGTTTAAGAGTCTTTGTTGGTAGTCTAAAAGTTGAGGGAGCCTAAGAGCCACCTAGAAACTTTCATTATCTAGAAACAAATGCATAAGTAATTATATTTTAATTTCTTGTTTAGTGATATATTGTGTCCTTTGAGCTTCCTAGAGGTTATAAATACTTATGGGATCAATTTACAATGTAACCATGACTATTTTGAGTCTTTGAGTACCTCCAAAAAATATATTATTATTTTATTCCGAGCCTATCATTCTTCCTTGCCAATATCAAAGTGGTATCAGAGCCAATGATGTCCATCAATAGTCTCCTACAACCCTTCTTTTCTCATCTCACCAAAACAAACTACGAAAATTGGTGCTTGCAAATGAATGCTCTACTTGGATCCCAAGATCTTTGGGATTTAGTAGAAGAAGGTTATCAAGAACCAAGGGAATGAGAGGCTCTTACTAATCAGCAAAGAGAGTCTTGGAGAAAGGATAATAAAGCTTTATACTTCATCTATCAATCTACAGATGAATCAGCCTTTGAAAAGATCGCGGCGGCAACCACCTCAAATGAAGCATGGGAGATTCTCAAAAATTCTTATAGAGAAATTGAGAAAGTGAAGAAAGTTCGTCTCCAAACTCTTCGAGGCGAATTTGAAGCTCTACAAATGAAGGAATCCGAATGTGTTTCGGATTATTTTACAAGAGTCTTAGCCGTCGTTAATCAATTAAGGAGGAACGGTGAAACCATGATTGACACCAAAGTAGTAGAAAAAATCCTACGCTTATTGGATGTCAAATTCAACTATATTGTGGTTGCCATCGAGAAGTCAAAGATTTTGAAGGAGATGACAATAGATGAACTTTTGGGTTCCTTATAAGCTCCTGAAGAAAGACTCAATAAGAGGAAACAAGAGCCTTTGGAGCAAGTTCTTCGATCAAAGTTTTTTTTGAAGGAGAACAAAGAAGACTCAAGGAATGAGTCAAGACAAAGCCAAAGAGGATGAGGCCGTGGCTCTTGGAGAGGCCGTGGCTTGTGGAGAGGCTGCGGTCGTGGACAAGGAAGAACAAATAGAGATGAAGAAAGAAATCAAAGCCCAAAAGGAGAAGGACAAGGAGACTCATCAAGAAGCCAAAGGTATGACAAATCTAAAGTTCGGTGCTATATTTGTAAGAAGATTGGACATTATGCTTCAGAATGTTGGTATAATGATTCTAATCAAGTACAAGAGAAGACCTATGTTGCAAAGAAACAAGAGGAGGAAGGAGATTCGGTTCTTCTATTGGCACACAAGGGAGATGACATCAACAATCAAAGCTTATGGTATTTGGATACTGGAGCAAGTAATCATATATGTGGATACAAAGATATGTTTGCGGAGCTAGATGAATCAGTGGATGGTCATGTCTCTTTTGGAGATTCTTCTAAAGTATCAGTGAAAGAAAAGGTAAAATTCTTATTGAATTGAAAAATGAAAGTCATCAATTTCTTTCTAAAGTTTATTATATGCCAAGTATGACAAGTAATATTTTAAGTGTGGGACAACTTCTGGAGAAAGGCTATACCATACATATGAATGATAAAAGTCTTTTCTTGAGAAATCAAAATAATAAGTTGCTTGCTCATATTCAAATGACCAACAATAGAATGTTTTTATTGAATATCAAGCATATCTCTTCCACATGTTTAAATGCTTGTATGAAAGATATTTCATGGCTATGGCATTTGAGATATGGACATCTCCATTTTGATGGTCTTAAACAACTCTCTACAAAGAAGATGGTGAACGGGTTGCCTCATATTGATTCTCCCAACCAATTTTATGAAGGATGTGTTCTTAGCAAACAATCAAGAATGAGCTTTCCGAAAAAGGCATCATATTATACAAAGATGCCCCTTGAACTCATCCACACCGACATTTGTGGGCTAATCACTCCAACATCATTAGGAGGTAATCGATATTTTCTAATATTTATTGATGATTATAGCAGAAAGACATGGATCTATTTCTTGAAGGAGAAGTTTGATGCATTTGAAGTCTTTAAGAAGTTCAAAATTATAGTGAAAAATCAAAGTGGCTATCACATCAAGGCACTTCGATCAGACCGTGGTGAAGAATACACATCTAAAGATTTTGAAGATTATTATGAAGAGCATGGCATTTGGCAGCTACTGACGGCACCATATTCACCTCAACAAAATGGCGTGGCGGAGAGAAAAAATCGAACTATCCTTGATATGATCCGCAGCATGCTGAAGAGTAAAAATCTATCTAAGAAGTTTTAGGTGGAAGCCGCAGATTGTGCCATCTATTTACTTAATAGATGTCCAACAAAAAGTTTAGAAGACATGACTCCACAAGAAGCATGGAGTGGTAGAAGGCCAAATGTTTCACACTTGAGAGTATTCGGTTGTCTGGCTTATGCGCATGTACCATATCAAAAAAGGATAAAACTAGATGATAAGAGTGCCAAATATATTTTTATTGGCTATGATGCAAGAACAAAAGCTTACAAACTTCTAGATCTAACAACCAAGAAGCTAATTATAAGCCGAGATGTGCAGTTCCATGAAGAAGGAGCTTGGAATTGGGAAGAATATAAAGAAATGTATATTCATGAAGAAGAAAAAGAGGAGCAAGAGAAGATCACCTCGCCACCATTATCTTCTACAACATCAACGATATCTCCATCCAAGGAAGACTTTTCAAGAACACCAAAGACAAGATCTATTAAAGAGCTCTATAAGGTAACGGATGAGCTTAATCTTATATGTTTGCTTACTAATTAAGAAGCTATTTCTTATGAAGATGCAAAAGAAGATGAAAGATGGAGGAGAGCCATGGATGAGGAGATCGAAGCCATAAAAAGGAATGACACATGGGAGTATGTCAATCTTCCTAAAGGACATGAACCCATTGGTGTGAAGTGGGTTTACAAAATTAAGAAGAATGCTCAAGGAGAACTTAAAAAATACAAAGCAAGATTGGTAGCAAAAGGATACAAGTAATAAGCCGGTATCGGCTATGATGAGGTATTTGCACCAGTTGCTCGTATTGAGACTGTTAGATTGTTATTTTCTTTTGCTGCTCAAAATCAATGGCAAATTTTACAAATGGATGTCAAATCAGTATTTTTAAATGGATTTCTTAATGAGGAAGTTTATGTGGAGCAACCTATGGGTTTTGTGAAAAAGGGATATGAAGGACAAGTTTTGAAGTTAAAGAAGGCATTGTATGGTTTGAAACAAGCTCCAAGAGCTTGGAATAGTCGTATTGATGTCTACTTTAAGACTAATGATTTTGTGCAATGTCCTTACGAGCATGCCTTATATGTAAAAACACAAAATGGAGATATTTTGTTTGTTGCTTTGTATGTGGATGATATTATTTTCACAGGAAATAATCCACAAGTATTCGAGGAATTCAAACAAATCATGATTCGAGAGTTTGAGATGACAGACATGGGACTCATGACCTACTTCCTTGGCTTAGAAGTAAAGCAAACAAAAGAAGGTATCTTTATATCACAAGAAGCTTATGCAAAGGAGATTTTAAAGAAATTCAACATGGAAGACTGTAAGGCAAAAAATACTCCTGTTGATTGTGGAATGAAGCTATCTAAATATGATGAAGGCAAAGTGGTAGACCCTACTCTCTACAAAAGCATGGTTGGAAGTTTGAGATACTTAACTTGCACAAGACCAGACATACTTTATGGAGTTGGATTGGTTAGTAGATATATGGAAAATCCAAAGTCTACACATTGGAAGGCCATAAAGAGAATTCTTCACTATATTCAAGGTACCATCTCTCATGGTCTATTATATTCATCTTCTAATAATTTTCAACTTTATGGTTTTTCTGATAGTGATTGGGGAGGAGACTTTGATGATAGAAAAAGCACTACTGGATTTGTTTTTTATATGGATAATACAGCATTCACTTGGATTTCCAAAAAGTAGCCAATTGTTACCCTCTCCACATGTGAAGCTGAGTATGTGGCAGTATCATCTTGTGTATGCCATGCAATTTGGCTAAGAAGTTTGCTTGAGGAGATGTATTTTTCACAAGTTGACGCTACATAAATTGGTGTTGATTGTAAATCTGCAATTAATTTGGCTAAAATCCAGTACATCATGAAAAGAGCAAACATATTAACATTCGGTACCATTTTGTTCGAAATCATGTGAAGGAGAAGGATGTGGAGCTAATTTATGTCAAGTCTCAAAATCAAGTGGCGGATATCTTCACCAAACCACTTGCAGGAGATCCATTTCACAAGCTCAAAAATTTGCTTGGAATGAAGGATGGAACACAATTAAGTTTAAAGGGGAGTGTTAGTAAATAAACTTAATTATAATTTAATTGTTGTTAGAAGTCTAAGAGTCTTTGTTGGTAGTCTAAAGGTTGAGGGAGCCTAAGAGCCACATAGAAACTCCCATTACCTAGAAACAAATGTATGAGTAATTGTGTTTTAATTTCTTGTTTAGGGATATATTGTGTCCTTTAAGCTTCCTAGAGGTTATAAATATCTATGGGATCCATTTGCAATGTAACCATGACTATTTTGAGTCTTTGAGTACCTCTAAAAAATATATTATTATTTTATTCTGAGTCTACCATTCTTCCTTGCCAATATCAATTGCAGTGGATTGAGATCAAGTCTAGAGTTGGTCGTGGAAACTTGCAGAACCTGATTCATTAAAGCCAACTTTTAGATTTGTACATATACATTTTGGTCCCAAGAGATCCAAACAACCATGGATTGTATGTGTCAGCTTTTGATGATATCTTTCCAATACAGAAAAAGTAAAAAAATATGAGTACTTCGCATATCCACTTCCATTTTGCCTTACTACTGCAGCTTAAAAAAATGGTGCTGCTCTTCATTGATATGTATAGTTCATGTACCTAGGTGCCAAATATTAGCAAGCCAACCATGTAGTCTAATAATCTAGGACTTCACATAAAATAGGGGTGTGAATGGGCCTCGGATCAAATCAAGAGTGATCCCAGTCTGATCCAGTTTCTTGATCGGGTCTTTATATTGGATGGAGATAGCTGAATAGATGATCAAGTTGGATTTATGACCAAAATCTTTGGTCCATCAGGTCATTCGGGTCTATATAAAATTTGGTCCAAATCCATGAAATACAGGCCTAGTTCGGATTGAATTGGGTTTGAAAACTCAACATCTTTATTAGTACATCATCCAAATCCATGCAAAATAGGTCTAGCCTATTTTATCATGGCACTAAAAAAACCACCAAATAAATGATGCTAGGAACCGTAGTCTCCCCCCCCCCCCTTTAGCTTTCGTCATATCTTTGGATGAGGTGTGTTGCTACTGGTCATCGTAGACCACTGGAGAGGTGATGCTCATGGGTTATACCTACAAACTAGTCAAAGATGGCTCCTGTGTGGATCCTTCGATATTCAAGTCAAGAACCAGGAATAAATAGAAGAAAGGCAAAGCGGAGGTTAGAGAAAAGGAGAGAGATGCTATTGTTCACTTACTTTAGGAGCTCCCGGGAGCCCCCTTTTATAGATGTAAATCCAAGAGTATTTTCGAGATAAAAAGCTCTTAGTAGCATTTGGTAGAAAGTGACAGGGTTGAAGATATTATCACATGGGGCTATCAAGAGGTCATTTCGTTTCGTATAGAATGTCTACCCTTCCTTAAATGGAATCTTGTTTTTTGCACAGATATAGCCTTACCTTTTAATTACGATGTTGACCACTGCATGGGATTAATTCTGTCCCTTAATTGTGAAGATTCGTCGGCGATTTTGAGATATGATATGGCCACCTGGTCACACAATTGGATGCATAGAGATGAGCATCGATCGAACCATCCTTCGGGTTATTTGAGGGAGCATAGCCTAAGAGTCATCGTCCGCTACGTCTAGGTTCAAGAATTTAGGGTCGGCCTAAGGGTTTTTGCCGAGGCCAACATCAATCTAGCTGAGGGTCAATCTAGCCAAGGGACTCAAGGTGTGACTCTACTTTGTCCGAAGAATGGCGGGTCCTGGTTGCCGGAGATGAGGTTCGGCCTATGAAGCCTTGGAATACCAAGGGAGGGGTTGACCCCAACTTCTTAGTTTGAGTGTGAAAGGTCTTGGGTTGAGTAGATCGAGATGCATGCCTGAGGGATCCCGATACCAAGCCAAAGCTGAAATGTTTCTCGAGAGAAGTGCACGATAGACTGGTGATTAAAAGAACGACATGCATCGCATTTATGGCATTCCTTGGGGAAAGAGGGGAATTTATTATGATCTTTTCCTTTATAAGGAGCTCTAGGGCCACCCCTCTCACTACCGCTTTAGGTTGGTAGGGAGAGGTCTTTGCGCACTGAAAGGCCATTTTCGATGAATGTGGCGATTTTCGACAAGGGTTTCAGGCAACAAAGTTCTAAGATCGCTAGAATTATTTGTTGTAGAATGAAGACTGATGGACCTGAGTGATTTGAAGAAGTTGCATAGGGCTACCATAAGGCCTTAGAAGTTTGGCCTGTCGGTGGGATTGATGTCGGCCAACCCGTGCCACTATCGCTAAAGGAGCAGGCACCTGAGAAACGTGCGTTAGAGCCACCAACCTTAAATTCTTTTGAAGGTCCGAGGGTGGCCGAAGATCTAGTGCAGTCCCTTCTACCTGCCAACTTGGTGAAAATGCACGAAGCTGATCCCAAACTCTATAGGCGCGGGGCTTTTTAATCGATTATCCAGGTATGACACTTGGACATATTTTTTGAATACCTTGCCTCTGAATTCTTCTGATAATGGTTTGCCATACAGTTGGGATAGTATCTTGACTTCTTTATGGAGTCAACGGAGGTAGCGGAAGCTAAAGTGGCGATAGCCAACCAAAAAGCTACTTCCATGGAGATGTTGGCTTGCGAGACTGAGGAGCGTGCTTTGGAGGTGGAGCTAGCATTCCAACGACAAAAAAGGCATATCGATGCCATGATGGACGATGCCAAACATTCAACAAAAAAAATTGGAGGTGGAAGAATGACTTGTGTCGATATGCAAGTGAATGATTGAAGCCCATCAACAAGAAATTCAAGTTATCGAGAAGGCATAGGTGAAGATCGTGAATTAGAAGGAGGGTTTTTATACTGAAATTACGGACCTGAAGGAGGATTCTCGTGCCCAAGTTCATTGGCTATGGGATGAACTCCAGTTAATGAGAGACGAGAACAAGTGGCACTGGGGCAAACTTCAGGAGGCTCATAATAAGGCTCGGAGCTAGGGATCTTCGGGCCAAGGACAAGAGGAGAGGATCCGTCAGGTGGAGCAAGCTTAGAATGAAGCTTTGGTCGAAGCTTAGTTCCTTCACCAAGCACTTGAAGAAGGGAGGAGGAACGCAACAAAGAGAGCATGGGCCCATAACATTTGCACCGAGGAGATGCGGGAGGTGGTTCTTCTAAAAGGCAAGATCAAGGTTGTGGAGAAGATGATTAAGCACCTAAAGAATGATGTTGACAAGAGTGAACAAGAGGTCAAGGATACTACAAAGTAAATAGTTAGTGAATGAGGTGCACCTCGAATCAGCTAACGTTCAACTTCGGCATGTAGAGAGATGGGCATATGTGACTAGATTTGAAAAGTGCAAGGCCTTAGCAACATAGATCCTTCCATCGGCCAAGGTGAGCTTGCTTCAGATCCCCCTTCTAGTGATTTCTCATGCCCTAGCTATCCTTCACACCGATCAAGGCTAAGCTCAATGACTTCATCCTCTTCTTCTATGTTTTATTCATCATTGTTAGTTGTTTTTTCTTTTTTGTTCGGCAGGATTTTCGCCTCTATAAATGGCCATCTTGTAAATGAATAAAATTTCTAGTTTTCACAAATTTTTTCAATGTATAGTCAAATGTTGTGCCTGTTGATTCGGTATCGAATATGAACTTTACTGAACTTAGCTTCACGAGACCCGATTGGACTTGGCATTGAGATGCCAGATTTCACAAGTTTGAAGGGTCAGCCTTAAATGCTTTTATAAGTTAAGGGAAGTGTAAGCTTTGTTGATGCACCATTCGGCCATTTGTTTGAGTGTCCTGGGGATGCATCCCCTGAAGCACACAGTGATGGGGACGATGCTAAACCAGCAAGGCTCGAGACTTGAGGCGATATCCTATTGCAAGTTTCATGAAGAATGATATCAATGTTAAATACGGTGCGATGGACAAAAGGGGCATGGAGCTCGAGGCGACATGGATTGCCTACAATTGCGGGCAATAGAGTGTTGACATTCCTTTCCTCAGACACCTATTGCCCCACAATCCATGTGAGAAGGGTTTGGGCCTATCTCGGGTTGCCATGTGTCTAGCATCTGATGGTGGCGATGTTCTTAGTGCTAGATCTTGATCGTTGAGGGGTCTTATATATAGCTAGGGTCTAGGCCCCTGCCTAATAATCTTTTGGCTTTTTTTCTCCCATCTTTTCTTCCTCTCTTCTCTCCTTCTTCTCCTTTGAATGCTGCCCTAAAGAGTTAGGTTCCTCGGTCGGCTAGTTTTTTGGTAACAGATCTCATCTCTGTCATCTAAGCTAGGTTTCTAGTAGTTTCCCAGACTTCCATTCACTAGATTTATCCTTTTGCCTCTTTTTCCTGTCCTTTTACCTTATACACGTTTGAACCTATGAAGAGTAGTGCTATCGTTCATTTTTTAAGTCAATTTTTCTTTGATTTTTACTATTTTTTCTTGATTTTTGAAGATGGACGAGTACTCTGATTTGATTGATTCTTTGTCTTTGGAGTGAGGATTGACCGAAGTCAAGACTCTAGGGGTTTCTCCAAGGTACGAGGATTCTAAACCAAAGGAATTTGCTCTCGATGCTTCCAGTCTGAACTTAGTAAAGTGTACCTGGACCTAATTCGGCATCAGTACTAGGTCCCACCTAAGTTCATGTTGGAAGTCCCACTCCCGACTGAGCGGGTATGCAATCCTCCCCTAAGCCAGATCGCTATTTACAAAGAGTGCTTATGGGCCGAGCTTAGGCTCCCCCTTCATGACTTTTTCATTCAGCTTTTTTATTTTTTGAGGATGCCACCATGTGTAGCTATACCGAACTTGTGGCGGTACATTTGTGACTTCACAGTAGTTTGTTTTCTGATTGGTATTCGACCATCTTTAAATCTTTCTAAAGCTTTCATTTCTTTTGAGAAGTATCATCGTCTCTTCGGGTGGTGGTACGTTTATCCTAAGAAGAGAATAATGGTCCCCCCTAATCAGGGCGCTCCTTCCTCGGTGCATTACTGGAAGGAGTGCTTCTTTTTTATGAAACATTCTTCCAGAGAAGATTGAGAGTTTGAGTCATGGGGTGTTCTTTCATACCATCTGATTCGAGCTCTGATCCTAAGAGAGGATAAAGAACATTACAAGATGCTTCTTCACTTCAAGGTCTCTGGGCTGAAGGAGCTCCTGTCCAATGAAACCCTATTTGAGGTGAGCATCAGCCAGACATGATCGAGAGGTGGGGAACAAGTCCAACTACTTTCCTCCTTCGAAGGTTTCTTTTTTCCCTTTTATATTGTTATTGGCCCTTATGATAATCTCTGATCTTTATAGTGATAGATCCCTCAAACACAAAAAATACTGAAGAGGGTGGCGATGAAGACCAGCATGGCCAAGGGCCCCTTGGGCAAGCCAAAGAAGATCCATCTAGTTGTGCATCCGACCCTTCATGTGGAACTGCTCCTAGGGCCAAGGGAGTGGTTCTCGCTGTGCCCTTGGATGCCCACCAACCATCGCTCCGGTGGTGCACCGACCAGCACCAGCCTCCAAGGCTGGGGCATTCTCATCTACCCCCAAGCCTGAGGGTACCGACGAGCAAAGCACCCTCGCTTATCAACCCAAGGTTTCTATCTTTGATAACTATCAGGTCACCTGGGACCTATTTAAAAGCATCATTCTCCCAGTCAACACCAAGAGGATCGTCAGGGAGGGGGCCCCCACCCATCGAAAAGGGGCCATTTTGACTTTCTTTCTAGTATGTTATCTTCCTCTTCCTCAGATTATAATTTGGCCATCCAATTATTTGACTATCCTTTTCTTTTTGCAAATGATCAGTTACCTGAATGACTACTTCAAGTTATGGGGTCATGCTACCACAAACAAAAGAAAATGGGGGAGATTTAGGGCCAACTCCTTAAAGTCGAGTTGGCCACATCCTTTGTCGAGGTCAAAGCTGATTGTCTAAAGAAGGCAGTCAAGACACTAAAAAAAAAACTCTCATCGAAGAGTAAGAAAAGGCAGGATGCCAAGAGGAGGCAAAGGGAGTTGGGCAATACGCTCGTGGAGGCACGTTAGAACTTATTTGACTTCGAGGCCCAAATGGCGACAACAATCCAAGAAGGCATGGAGGCCTTCAAACTTTTCGAGGATTGCTACAACTTGAAGATTGAGTTCCCCACCAAGGCCTACCTTTGTAGGAAAAATGAGATCCAATCCAAGGTAGCTAGCCACTTCCTCGATCTGGACTTGACATTCATGAATGAGGAGTTAGAGGCTAAGGAGGACAAATCAACCCCCTAGGTTGAGACCCCTGCTGATTCCCCAACACCGACTACCTAAACTTATCACGTTTTTCTTTTACTTTTTGTATATATGGTTTTGGTTTGCATTTGGAGTAGACCCACTTTGTAGAGCTTTTGGGCTCATTTTTGAAAATACTAATGAAAGAATCTTTTTCATTTAGTCTACATAGTGTTGTAGTCCCTAACCTTCATAGCCATGCATTCTTTTCAACTTCTGTATCTCGAAGCACATAAGGGTATTGGTAGCGATGTATTGACTACGCCTTTTCGAGGATAGGGGTTAGCATCGACTTGATGCTCTTATGCCAAGAGTCCTGTAGGTTAGCTCTTGATATTTAGTGTTGGACGAGGGTCCTATAGGTTAGCCCTTGCTATTGAGCTAGGTTCTGTAGGTTATCTCCCGACATTCAATATTAGGCAAGGGTCTTATAAGTTAGCCATCGCCATTGAGCCGGGGTTCCTATATATTAGCTCCCAACGTTCAATATTAGATGAGGGTCACATAAGTTAACCCTTGCTAATAAGCCAAGAGTCCTATAGGTTAGCCCTGACATTTAGCATCAGGCAAGGATCTTATAAGTTAGCCCTCATCATTGAGCTGAGGGTCCTATAGGTTAGCCCCCGATATTCAGCATCAGATGAGGATCATATAAGTTAGCCCTCACCATTGAGTCAGGGATCTTGTAGGTTAGCCCCCAACATTCAACATCGGATAAGGATCTTATAAGTTAGCCCTCGCTATTAAGCTAGAGATCCTGCAGGTTAGCCCCCAACATTCAGCATCGGGCAAGAATCTTATAAGTTAGCCCTCGTCATTGAACCAGGGGTCCTGTAGATTAGCCCCCAATATTCAGCATTGAGTGAGGGTCTTATAAGTTAGCCCTCACTATTTAGCTAGGGGTCCTGTAGGTTAGTCCCTAACATTCAACATTGGATAAGGGTCTCATAAGTTAGTCCTCATTGTTGAGCCGGGGTCTGCAAAGACATAAATGGAACCCACACAGTTAGTTTATAATAACAACATTGTTTATGAGAAAATTATATCATTGATACTTAAAGATTTTCTAAATTTCAAGGATGAGACAAAGGTGTTCCATCCAGTTATGCAAGACAATATGTTCCAGGCCGGACGATCTCTTCTACCCAATACAAGCCTTCCCAATCAGGAGAGAGCTTCCATCGGCTAGCTGGTTGAGATTCCTCAGCCTGATGGAGCACTAGGTCTCCAACTTGAAAAAACTTGCCTTGAACCTGCATGTTATGGTACCAAGAGACTCTTTGTTGATAAGTTGCCATCCTTATAGTTGCCCATTCTCGAACCTCTTCCAACAGGTATAAGTTCATCTTTAGCTGCTCCGAGTTGCCATCTTCATCAAAGTTTTTTACTTAAGGGGATAAAAGTCCTACCTCCAACGGGATCATTGCTTCGATCCCAAAGGCAAGGTTGAAAGAAGTCTCACCCATTGGAACTCTCTACATGGTTTTGTAGGTCCAGAGGACATAGCACAATTCTTCGGCCCACATCCCCTTTTACATGATCTAGCTAGGTCTTCAATCCCTGCAAAAGAGTTATATTAGCAACTTCGATCTTCCCATTGGCTTGAGGGTAGCCAATAGAGGTAAAACAATGCATGATGCCTAAGTCCTTGCAGAATTTAGCCAACTTAAAGCCATTGAATTGGCGGCCATTATCTATAATGAGGATCCTTGGGAGGCTAAAGCAGCAAATGATAGATTCCAGATTAAGTCCTTTACCCAAACTTCTGTTATCTTGGGAAGGGTTCAGCTTCTATCCATTTTGTGAAGTAGTCTATAGCCACAAGCAAGAACTTTTACTATCCAGGAGCTTGGAGAAAGGATCCAAGAATATCCATATCCTATTAGGAAAAGGGCCATAGTGTGCTGATTGGGACAAGCGACGCGGCTAGCTGTCATTGTATATTTGAATATCACTAGCAACAATCATACTTCTTGACCATATCAATGGTATCTTGCTTCATAGTGGACTAGTAGTATCCTTGCCACAGAATCTTATAGGATAAGGCTCTGTCTCCCAAGTGATTCCCACATATCCCTTCTGGATTTCTCGCAGAGCATACTCCACCTCCGAGCGTCATAGGCATTTTAGCAATGGCAGGAAAAAAGATCTCTTATAAAGCTTATCTTCATGAAGGACATATCGGAAGGCTTGATATTGTATTTTTTGGACTCTTCCCTTGATCGACGAGAAGAGTCCCATCACGGAGGTACTGGGCTAGTGGATCAATCCAGCAGGGCTTTATGTCAAGTTGCAATATAGGCACAGACTCCCTGATATTAAGTTCTTCCACTACTTCAAAGAAAGCCTACATGCACAAATCATGCGGCACAGATGTTGCAAGCTTTGACAAGGCATCGGCTTGAATATTCTCTATTCTAAGGATCTATTGGATATCAAAATTATGAAAGGCTTTGATCATGTCCTTTACCTTCTAAAGATATTTCTTGATGTTGTCCTCTCTCGTCTCATATTCGTTCAACACGTAGGCAACAATAAGCTACGAGTTGCTGTAGGCCTTCAGGTGTTACACTCCTAATTACTTGGAAATCCTGAGGCCAGTAGTCAAAGCCTTATATTTGACTTTGTTGTTTGTAGATGGGATCCCAAATTGAAGAGTATACTGGATGATGTCTCTCTCGCAGCTGGTGAGAATTAATCCTACTCTTGATCCATTGGCATTTAAGGAGATATCTACGTGCATCATCCATTGGTTCTCAGGATCTTTGTCCATCGAGTCATCGTCCACTGGCTCTTCCTCTGGGATGGTGCATTCAATCATAAAATTGGCCAATACTTGTTCTTATGGAGGGTCATGGCCGAAACATGAGACTGAATTTAGAAAGCTCAAGGGCCCACTTGGCCACCCAGCTTGATGTATCCACTCTGTGTAGGGTCACCTTGAGTGGCTAATCCGTGAGACTAACCATGGTATGTGCCTAAAAATAGGAGCGAAGCTTGCTGGCCGAGGTTACAAGAGCAATGATTACTTTTTCAAGCTCAATATACCTAGTTTCCACATTTTGTAAAACTCTATTGATATAGTAAACTAGCATTTACACTCAATCCTCTTCCCTGACAAGGATGGAGCTGATGGAGGAAAGGGAGACCACCAGGTATAAGTACAACTCTTCACCTGCCATGGGCTTACTGAGAAGCGGTGGAGTGCTGAGATAGCTCTTAAGTTCTTCGAACACCTTTTGGTACTCGTTGGTCCGTTAGAAGTCCTTTGACTTCTTTAATGTCTTGAAAATGGGAGACATCGCTTAGCCGATCTGGAGATAAATTGACTGAGGGTGACAACCTTTCTAGTGAGTCGCTATACCTCCTTTACCATCCTCGAGGCACCCATTACTTCATGACCTGGATTTTTTCAAGGTTGGCTTCGTGATGCGGGACAATTATGAAAACATAACCTACTGATTATTAACCTAATTAATAATAAAAAAATAGCAATTAATTTTTTTTATAATTTTTGGATTTTAGAGACTCAAAGTATGCAATTAAAGGTAACTAGTCAACTAGTTATGCCTGCAAGTGTTGAACTAACAAAGTAATTAAAATAATCAGAATTTGGTGATTAAAAAATTACCTTAAACTAGGGTCTACTTTCAAAGATCAGAAACTAAGGAGTAGGAAAAGGATTTTGAATTTTACCAACGTTAAATTTTTTCCTCTGAAGTAGATCTGTTGGAACTCTCAGGATTCCATGGTAGGGCTTCAAGATTTTGATCTTCGAGCTCCGATCTTCTGCGATATCAGTTCCAAGGCAAGAACACCTCGACTTTAGTTCCTGATCACCTGCAAATACTCAACAAAGAAAGTTTTCAATTAGAAAGAAACAAAGTAAGGAAAAGATGGAAAAGTGAAGAGAAGAAGAAAGGAAGAGGTCGGCTAGAGTTTTTATGATGTTTGGATAAGTAGGGCCTCACACCCCATGATGCACACAGCAAAGAAAGAAAATTTGATAGAGTGTTGCTTTATTTCATCAATAAATCATTAATAATATAAGGGGGTTAATGGAGTATTTATAGAGCAACAACCAGAGATGTAAGGGTTACAAAGACTAGTGTTTGCTTTCCTTAGGCAATGACTCCTAGAAACCTTGCTCTGGGCATCTTGTACTCCTGCTCTTGGGCTAATCTGGGACTTTCTCTAAGGTGGATGAATTCATGGGTCTCTTATCCAAAGTTGGCGCCAAGATGTGGATTGGTGAGGTGTCATGATGAAGGGCCAAGATTGCTTCATGGATTGCCCTGATTACTGGACTCTGGAGTCTGGATGATGTGAGCTCCTGCAGGATGGTGGACTCTTCAGTCTGGATAAAAGAAAACTCAAGAGTTTTTATAGGATTCTTGAGTTCTCTAATTTTGAGCAATTAGAAACCTGTTTGATCAAAACTCTTAGGTAGAGAACCATTGAATCTCCTTCACTGTGGGCGATCAACTAGGCTTGAAAGTTGGCATGAAAGAGAGGAAGAGATGCTTGGCCGACTCCTTGGAGTTTTTTGGCATGAATTACTTGAGTGGGGGTGCCAATTTGGAGAGTCCTTCTCATTTACACATCTTAAAATTAAGTGGCGCCAATTCTTGCTTTCATTTGAGACATGGCATGTGGGATGTCCAAACATAAGTGACATACCATGTGATAATGTCCTGGATGATGTGGCGAGTGATGTCCAAAAATCATGTGATGTTGTCCAAATTCTTGAAAAGGTGGCGCTAAGAAGTGGTTGCACATGACAAGTGACTTAGGCTAGCACATGAAGTCACACACATAAAGTCACATGGCTTGTCTTGAGCTAGCACATAGGGTCACATGGGTCTTTAATTGGATCCCCCTTGTATTACAGGACTCAATAACTAACTAGTCATATGATTTAACCAACTAAAAACCAACTCTATGCCCAACTTGATCAAATTGATCAAAAGGCATAACCTCATACAACAAAAAAGAATAAATTTGGTAAACAAGGTTTGGCCCAATAGGGTTTGACGCAACTGATAAATGGGATTTTTATACAAACCCTAATTGGTAAAAAGGGCTAACCGACACTAGACCATTTATAACCCAATTGAAATTGGGGTTTTTTTACAGACTCAATTTTGGACCCGGAGTTTTGACAGGGACTTAATTTTAGGGTTTAGGACTAAACCCAGCTAAGCTAAAATAACAAAAACTAAAGATAAAATATTTACAGGTAAAAAGAATTTGGGTTCAGGACATTATTCACAGGTAATCCACAGGGATGTGGGTTCGACCTATCGATCTTTTTTGGCCCTGGTATCCGCACCACTTCGATCTCTCGGTGTGATATCATAAATTTGAGGAACTTTCTTAATGTCACCCTGAATGCGCACTTTGTTGGGTTTAACTTAATATGATACTTGCATAGAGTGGTGAAGGTCTCCTCCAAAATATTTACATGGTTTTCCAAAGCACGGCTCTTAACTGGCATGTTATCTACATAGACTTCTATGTTGTACCCGATTTGATCCTTGTAGACCTTGTTCACTAGCCACTGGAAGGTTGCTCCTACATTCTTTAGACTAAATGAAATTATCCTGTAAAAAAATAAACCACGATCAATAATAAAAACTATTTTTTCTTCATTTTCAGGTACCATATAGATTTAATTATATCCCGAGAATGCATCATGAATGTGAAGAGTTCAAGGCCTGCAGTTGCATCCACAACTGGTTGATCCGAAGGAGCAGGTAGCTATCCTTCGAACATACTTTATTTAGATCAGTGAAGTCAATGCACATCTACCACTCCCTATTGACTTTCTTCACCAACATGACATTAGCCAATCAATTAAGATAGTTTACTTCTCTGATGAATTCGGCATTGGTCAACTTGTTCACTTCCTTGACGATGGCCTTCTGTCGCTTGAGAGCAAGGCTTCTCTTTTTTTGGTTCACTAGTCGATGGGTAGGGTCCACATTTAGACTGTGTACCATCATTTTTGACTTGATACCAGGCATATCTATAGGAGACCAAGCAAAGATATCAGTATTCTTTTTGTAAAAAGTTTATGAGTTGTTGCTTAGTGGTCTCATCTAGCCTTAAGCTAATCTGGACGATGTGCTAAGGGTTCTCATCATGAAAGGGGATGGTTATGAGATCCTCTATAGGTTCTTCCATTTTCTTTGTCAATTCATCTCTGGTATCCAGCCCTTCAACTGGAAAGGCACTGGATGGTTTAACCTGTCAGGATACCAAGTAGTATATATTGCCTTGCCAAAATTTGGTTCCTATGGATTTCTCCGACCCCATGCACACTTGGAAACTTTATGATTAAGTAATACGTTATAACCAATGCACAAAGGGCATTCAATCCAGATCAATCGAGGATGACATTATATGCCAAGGGGGTCTTTATGACCATGAAGGCTAGGTGCACCTAGGATTGTTGGGGAGCTCATCCTGTTATCACTGACAGTGAAATAATACTTTGAACAGGAATTGGCTTCCCAAAGAACCATGTTATACCACTCTGAAAAAATATTCATCTTTAAGAGAACCTCATGAAATAAGATATCTATTGAACTTCTATTATCAACTAGCATACGGTGTACATTATAGTTTGCTATGTTCAAGGTTACAACCACGTCATCATTGTGTGGGTACTGCACTCCTTCATCGTCTGCCCGGGTGATGGTAATGGCTTCTTCAATTCTCTTCCTTTTGCTCGAGTCAGCTTCTCCCATTGAGCTACTGATGACGGTATTGGCATCTCCTACGGTAGGGCGGTCAGCTGGCTCCTCCATCCTTGGTGGTGGTTTTGATAGATGTGGCGAGGCTTCTTAGGTATTGCACCTCTCCCTCCAATTTCGAAGGAACCTGTCCAGTCTACCATGGTAGATGAATTCCTTAATCTTGTCCTAGAGTTGAATGCACTCCATATCATGGTCATGATTATTTCCGCCTGGATCATCATGGCCTGTAGCTTTGATGTGTAGCGGACTCGTCGGGCTCCCATTGGATGCTTGGTCCTCTTTCCTGGTCAGCTCCAGGACCAGCATGACCTACAAAAGAGAGGAGATCTAGGCCAGAGATTCTGACGGGAACACTCCAACGATCAAGTCAGTTGGGATGATCAAGGGGGACGAAATCTCTGTAACGGAGAGCTTAGGATTTCTCCATATTGAGGATGAAAGATGACATATAAGAAATAGAAAGACAAGGTGAAGTAGAGATCAAAGAACTGGGAGGTTTTCTTGACTGGTCCCTTGCCGTTTGCTCCCTAAGTCTTACCAGTTGCTCCCTCCCCCCTCTCGGGGATCCTTTCTTCCATTTTATATAAGAAGGATGGGCCAGACCAAGTCTGGAGCTTCACTAAGATGTCCCTTTCATAGTATCCCTTCTGGAGGGGTCTTCCTTTGTCTGTAGCCTTCTCCCTATCAGACTAGTCCTCAGAAGGAGATCCTTCTATTGGAGGTGTTCGCCAGCGTAGTACAGATCTTGCCCCTCTGGTAGTGTAGTTTTCATGGAAGGGACGGGCACCATGCCACTGAGTCCTAAGCCATGGTGGGGCATTTCTATTCTAGGAGGGACCGTCAGAGTGTTGTAGGGAATGGGGCCTTAATGAAATACTCCTCTTGGAGGAGGTACAAGTTCCATGTCATGAGAGCTGGAGCCCTCGGTTGCATGGTTGTTGATGTGGCGGCATGCTTCAGGGCCTGGAGCCTGATAGAGCACGCATTGCGCAGAGCATGCGGATGGCGCATTGCAGAGCTTGAATGTTTTGGCAGGGCATGCGCCACCTCTGGGAGGTTGCAAATAGCTAGGGCTAGAAGTGGGCCGGCCCAAAGCCCATCGACTGGAACTAGGCCAGGCCAGTGTAATGGGCTTTGGGCCGGCCCAAAATTGGGTCAGGTTTTGGGCCAGATTTTAAGAACTTTCGGGCTGAGCCTGGGTACCCCTTTGGCCTGAAAATTGAATGAGCTCTAGTTTAAAGCCTGAAGTCTAACCCGATATGCTTAAAATCTGGCCCGAAGTTCGACTCGATTTCGGACTGCCCGAAGCTTATTGGGCTGGCCCGGCTCAGTTCCAGGTGATGGACTTTGGACCAGCCCAGTTCTAGCCCTACAGATAGCTAGGAGCTTCCATGCCTCAGTTTGAACTTCTGTTGATCCTCCACACTTTTGCTTATGGTGGGAACTTCGGTCTTGTCAGGAATGGGGGAGCTCTATCTTAGGAGCTCGACCCCAAGAAGTGAGAGCACGACCTCAGCTGAGAGCTCAACCCCGGATGGGAGCTGACCTCGGTCGGGGGCTTGACCTCGGCAGGATGGGGGAGCTCTATCTTAGGAGCTCGACCCCGAGAAGCGAGAGCATGACCTCAACCGGGAGCTCGACCCTGGATGGGAGCTAATCTCGGTCAGGGGCTCGACCTCGACAGGATGGAAGAGCTCTATCTCGGGAGCTTGATCTCGGGAGCTCGATCTCAGGAAGCGAGAGCATGACCTCAGAGAGGAGCTTTACCTCGAATGGGCGCTAACCTCGACTAGGGGCTCGACCTCGAAAGGTGGGAAGTGCACTCCAGCACCAGGGTAACTTAATTCTGGATCTCCATTCAGTCACCGCATCCAGGTGGCACTTTCCACCAGTGTGGCCGCCATTTGGTACAATCATGGATTCCACATCAGCAGTAATGCCACATCATGTGCTCCCCACTCTCGAGCCTAGAGAATGATGCAATGCTCGGGGCAAAGAAAGTAATGATCACGCTGACATGGAGGGGCGTGCCTCCCTGCACCATAAATGCCTCGAGTACTGGCACCCCGGAGATCATGCTTCCGTATCAATGAAGCGACGCCATGTTAGCCCTTCCAAAAGGAGGCCATAAATGCTATGCCCAAACAAAGCGTCTACCTCCAAACCAAAGTGTCGGCTCCGTTGGATCCTGGCACGTGGTAGGCCCTTGTTGGTTAAGAAGGGAAAAAGGTGCACGCCTTCGACTGGTACGAGGCGACGAGGTTGCAGGCTTTTTAAAAGGGACTCGTCCTCTCTCCCTTAAGGGTTTTTTGAGCAGGGGAGACAAGTCATTTCTGCAGAGCCCCTCTCTTCCTTAGTCTTCTTGATGCAGTGTTCGAAGTCTTTAGCAGGTTAGCCCCTTCTTCTCCTTTCTTCCTCTTTCTTCTTTTTTTCCATCTCCTGTTCTTCTTCTTCGACCTGTGCTGAAGGAGAGCTTCCATAGAGTCTTTAGGTTCCCGTCTTCTTTTTGTATTTCTCTTCTTTGTTCTTCATGAGTTCTTCCAGTAGAAGACACCGTCGTCCAGATTATACCGGTGAGGCGAAGCCATCTTGTCCAAGGTCTCCTTTCTCGGATAGCAAGGAGGAGGAAGTCCCTGTAGTGGCCCGCAGGGGTACCCACCAGATGGGGATTGTCATGGACCCCCTGTGGCTCCTCCCCTTCCTCCTTCTCCTTCTCCTCTCACCAAGGAGTGTGCCAGTCCCGCCGGCATTGCTTTGGTGGTGACTGGTGAGGACCTCCTCCATGTCCAGAGGGTGTATGGGATCCCTGATTCCATCCAGCTCTCGATCCCAAGACCAGAGGAGCGGGTCACTTCCAGTGGCCCGAGCCGGATCACCTTGTACGAAGACTTTTTCTTTGGGAGCCTCCATCTTCCTCTTCACCCCTTCTTTCTTTCTTTTCTGAGCAATTATCGTCTGGTCCCAACTCAACTCGCTCCCAATGCCATGAGGATCATTTTCTGTTTCATTATCCTTTGTCACTTTCAAAGGATTGTTGCCCATTTCTCTCTCTTCAGGATCTTATTCATTCTAAAGCACCACCCAGTTGATAATGGGTGGTGGTTCATGGCCCCCCGCCCGGGGGCCATCAAGCTCGACCTTCACTCTTCCATCAAGGGGTGGAAGAGCAGGTTTATGTTCACCTGGGTTGAGAGGGTAGACTAGGTTTGGAGTGACCCAAACCGCTCTCCCAACCGGTAGTTTGTAGTCGAGTCGGTTGACAAGAAAGTGTACGACCGGCTCGTCACTTCTGAGGTCCTGACTCTTCAGGACCTGTTAATCAAGCAGAACCTCGTTGATGCCGGGGTCAGCCAGGCCCAATCTCAAGGTAAGGCTCGCTGCTGGGCTTCTCTTTCTTCCGGTTGATATGGTTTCAATAAAGGACTAACCAGTTCCTTTTATCTTGTAGGGATGAAGTTCACCATGGGAGAGCTCCTCAGCATGTCCAAAAAGAGGACTGCTTCATGGGGCTCGAAGGGGAGCCTACAAAGAAGGCCTGGGAGGAGCCCGAGTGGAGGCCTGGTGAGGAGCCTGCCAGAAAGGGGCCTGCTCCCACATCAGCTACACCTGGGCCAGCGGCCCATCCTTCAGCCCGCAGGTCCAAGAGCGAGGCCGGGCCTGCGGAGGGGGCCGTGTCAACAGCCTCGATGGCCCCTCCATGAACTGAAGCTCCGCCCTAGCCGAAGGTGGTGGAGGTGGCAGGAGACACCGCCACAGGAAGACTGACCCCATCGTCCAGAGACAGAGCCTCCAGTGGCCAGCTTGCTGCTGCCGCGCCTCCACTAGTAGCCACACCTGAGTCCTCGGAGCCATCCACGATGTCAAAGCTGGGGATGAAGAAGGTATCCCTTTACCTGCTCCGAGATGCGGTGCTAATGAAGGATGACAAGTTGGTGGAGGAAATCCTCAATGCCCTCATCCAACCACAAGAATGCTAAGAGAAGAGTGGCCGGCAGCTTGTGGATGTGGTCACCAACATGTTCCCTCAGCTCCTTTCGGTAGGTCACCTTCTAACCGCCTCATTTTCTTCTTCTACCGGTGGAGGCATTGACTAACGTTCTTCATGCAGGTGGTCGCTGATGTCCAGCTCCTTCGAGATTCCTGCCAAGGGCTGATGAAGCAAGACTATCGGCTCTGCAAGGAGCGAGATGAAGCCCGGACTTAGGCCTCATGGGCTTAAGAACTGGAGGGTCAAGTGAAGGCCCTCCAGGACCAGCTAGCCAGCTCCCAGGCATGGGCGATTAAGTTGGAGAAGAGATCCGTCAAGCTCGATGGAGCATTGAAGGCGAAGAGGGGGAAGACCCTCGGTTTGGCAGAGTAGGAAGTGAGCTCTGCGGCGGAGGTGGTCCATCTGGAGGGGAAGACACAAACCCTCAAGGCGTAGCTCGAGGAGGAAGCAGCCTGGATCGCGGTGGCCTTGGAGAAGGCCACGATGACCATGGCATTGATGGAGGTAGAAAAGAAGGAAGCCGTCGAGGCCATCCCCTGCTTCAAGGTGTCCGAAGCCTTCAAGGATGAGGTCGCCAAAGCTGTCTTGGACTCCTACCACAAGGGGTTCAACGACTTCAAGGATAAGGCCATTCGCCTCTTTGGGATGAAAGGGTTGGACAACATCCGGCCCGAGCTGCCTATTCCTGGGGCACCAAGAGAACCTGCAGTCAAAGCAGAGCCAAAGCCAGAGTTGGAGCCAAAGTCCAGGGTGGAGGCCAAGGCCAGAGCTGCCTCTTGAGGTGCCCCTCAGTCCGATGCTGCACCGACATCGGGGGGAGTCGGTCATCGACCGAGGAAGGAGCCGGTGATCGAAGCCTAAATATTATAGACTTGGTTGAGTACAGGAAACCGGCAGCGATACCTAGTGAGGCTTTTGAACATATTCCTTTTCATTGTGAGTGACCCTAACCCAGAGTGTCCACTAACAAATTGGCCTGAGAGAGGAGAATGGATCAAGCGTATCCTGGGCAATCAAGCCATCACGACCCGGGGCCATGACTATCAACGCTTCCTGGTCCGATGGCAAGGCCAGCCAGAGTCGGACGATTCGTGGATTTCTCAAGAGGACTTGCAATGCCTCAACCCAGACCTTCTCGAGAGATATGTGAGCCAGTCTGATCTTCACTCGACAGGGTCGAGTTCCTCCCATCCCGGGAGAATTGGTGGGGACACCAAAGGCACCAGAATAAGATAGAGGCTTTTCAACCCTCTATGAATTGATCAATAATTTATGAGTCCATCTGTAATAAGGGCTTAGCCCATCTGAGTCCATTTTAGTTGTTATTTGAGTCTTTTGAGTTGTTATTTCAGTTCTGTACTAGTCAGCTCATGTTGAGCTAGTTCAGTCCAATGCCAGTCAGCTCATGTTGAGCTAATTTTATTTTTTTGAGTCCTGTCCAAGCATACTGAAGACTCAAGACTATATCATATAAGTGAAGACCAAGTCCAACTAGATTGAAGACATGAAAGTATAGCCCAAGTCCAACCCAGCTTGAAGATTTGAAGACCCCAGGAGGAAAATTCAGAAAATCCTGATTCCTTGCAGATGCCCTCCAGATGTCCAGATTCGCTTCCAGATGCCAAAGTATATTCATAGACCAGGGCATCCATGATTCTAGAGGTCTATCTGCATCCTAGCCCAAAGAAATCAAGCCCAGGTGCCAAGCCCAAGCCCTAAAGAAGCAAGATACCAGGGAATATTCCTGCTACATGGCTACCAGGCCACCCCAGCTTCCAGAGGCCCAAACCCATGCACCCGAGCCCCTTTGGGCCGGCCTCTTGCTGCTCCTAGAAGCCCAACACGCCCTCTTAGGCATCCTTGGAGTGTTGGCCAAGTCAAGAGAATTTTTAGGGATTTTTCTACCTAATATTTCCTTATTTTCTAGCTAGGGTTTGAGAGGGAAAAGGATTCTTATGTAAAGACTAATGTGCCCGTACTTGGAGCCCAAGGTTAAGGATCTATTTAAAGGACCCTAGCCTCTTGTATGAGGAGAGATTTTGATATATGAAATAAACCTTGAGTTCTTCAATTGCTTTGTGTGATTACCCTGCTGTGTGCATAAAGGGATTTGAGAGTTCTTCTTCCCGGTGTTTGCAATCATCTTCCTGCCGCCAACCATCCTTCCAGCCCCTCCAAAACTTTCTTTCCTTTGCTGTTTTCCTTTATTTTCTTGATCTCCTTTGAGTTTTCTAACCCCTGACAGGTCGTTTGCAGGTCCCTGAATTCCTACGAATCCAACGACTCCAGTCACGCCTCAATCGGACCACCGAGCAGAAAGCCGAGTATCCGTGGGTCTTTGGCTCGGTTTTCCAGGCCGCATCCGTCGAGGAACGAGAGATCCCTTCACTGTGATCTTCACCGGGCACTTCAGAAGTTGTCAGGTACACCCCCTCTACCTCTAGTCTTATTATTGTAGGAGAACTTGCCCTAATCGAGGCTTCTCAACCTCGACGATCCTTCTTTAGTACTTTTCTAGGTTCTAATCTGCATGCTTGGCTTCAAAAATTCATACAAAATTCCCTACAACTAATTTTGATCTGAAATTCGGGAATTAATCACCTAACCCCACATATAAAACATACAAAAAGAATTGCATGCATATTAGTCCCGCATCAACTGCAGTCCAGGCAAAGACATCTACATTGGCCCATAAAAAGTGGAGCAAACGAGATCTCTCCTCTTCGAGTAACAGGGTTCCCACTTGTACCATCTTCAGGGGGTTCTGCCCTAGGGGAAAAGACAGTAGGGGCTCGATCGGCCTGCCCTTCGAGTCCTACTTTGTCGAGGTCAACTGGTCGATGAATGGACCCTATGTAGTCTCTCATGCTCCTGGGATCATCCGCAGGTAGGCTGGATTGGCTACCGAGGTCCTCTCATCTCTCTGATCCCCCAGGGAGTGGAAAACTGGATGAGGAGACACCGAGTAGAGACAGTAGCATCGAGTAGGTTAAGTCCAGGATGCCCCAGGATCGCGAGGGAAACCTCACAATGGTGAACTTCGTCAGTACGGTGCTTTACCGAGATGGCATCCCAGCAATTATTGGGAGTGTAATCTCTCCTTCAACTCCAACTGAATCTCTAATGAAGCCCACTAAGGATGTGAACACCAGCTTTATTTGGTCAGTAAACAAGTTCATCCTTGCAAAAGCATCATAAAAAAGGATGTCAGCAGAGCTTCCATTGTCAACCATAATTCTCTTTATAGGATGTTTCACTATCATCATTTTTATGATGATAGTGTCATTATTTGGGTTATCTACCCTAGCCGACCCTTCTCCTCGCAGGGAGTACATCATCACTTCCCTTACTCCCCCTATCCCACTTTGAGCTTCTCCCTACCCCCCAGGAGATCATTCTGACCAGCTTCTCAGTGGGGTGATTGTCGATGGCGAGCGATCGGGGCTCTTCATTTTGGGCTGCTGGAGGTGCTTTTCCCTCCACGTACTTCTCAAGATAGCCGTGCTTGATCAGATCTTCTATCTCTCTCTTCAGGTAGCGGCATTCCTTAGTATCATGGTCGCGGTCCCGGTGGAAGCGACAGTAGCAGGATCTATCACGTCCAGCGAATGGCCTCAGCAAGGGAGGACGACGTAGGAAGTGCTCATCCTCGATCTTCATCAGGATCTTTGCTCTTGGGACGAGGAGAGGAGTGAACTTTTCTTCCTTGGTAGGGTCAACTTTGGGCCTGGCCCCTAGCCGTGGGGTTGACGTAGCCTTTGAGGCCGGGGGGCCAGATGTCTCCCTCATGACTTGTCTCTTTAGCGACCTCCTGTCTAGCTTCCTTCTAGTATGGTCAGCCTCTTCTGCATGGATGTACTTATGGGCCTGGAGGAGAAGCTCTGAGTATATCTTTGAAGGCTTCTTGTCGAGGAAGTGGGTGAAGTGGGAGGTCCTGAGTTCCCTCTTCAGGGCTAGCATGGCGACTAGCTTATCGAGGTGATAGATCTCCAGGGTGGCAGTTTTAAACCGGGACATGTAATCCTGGAGGGGCTCTCGATCTTGCTGGTAGATCGAGAAGAGACTGTCGGCTTCACGTGGCACCTTTCTACATGCATCAAAGTGTGCCATGAACTTTTTCTCCAACTATGCGAAGAAGTCGATGCTTTTTGACTCGAGTCTAAAGAACCAAGCTCGAGCAACCTTCCAACGAATAGACAGGAAGGTAATACGGAGAAGAGCATTAGTGGCCTCCTAGACCCTCATGAGGGTCTTGTAGCTTTTCAGGTGGTCCAGGGGGTTAGTTATTCCATCGTAGGGGTCAACTTGGGGCATGTGGAACTGGTTAGGGATTGGTTCCTCTCGGATTCTGCGAGAGAAGGGTGAATAGGTGTCATAACCCATAGGCTCACTAGGGGAGCCCTGGATCTTAGCAAACTAGTAGGACAGGTCTGCCAGCTTGCACTCTTGCTCTTTGAGGTGCCTTTCTAGCTGGTGGCGAATGCCCTCGTCTATAGACCCTTCGATGAAGGTCGTTAAGGGTGAAGGGGGCATGGAGTGGAGGAACTCTTGCTTGAGTTCCCAACCATGCTGGTGCTGTCGATGCGAGCATGCACCATGGTCCGAGGCCGGGGAGAAGCTCTCCCGGCTGGTTGGGCCATCATGCCGCTTCTTCCCAACCGTCTGGTGGTCTTCCTGTAGGTAGGAGGCTACATGTAACGGCCCCTCCTAGAAGGACCGTAGGCTAGTGCGGGAGTCGGCAGCGTGGGCTATCAGCATCCCCAGCTACTGCTACATGGCCAGGGACCGGTGTCTATGGTGGAGCTGGTGCATCACCACAGTTAGGGCATAGACCTACTAGGCCAGTGCGGTGATCTAGAGATCCATCGGAGGTGGCGGTGGTGGAGCGGGGAGCTCCCCCTCAGGGCTCTGTAGGTCGCCATGTGAGGGGGGGCCCCTACATGGCTGGCGGAAGCCTCCCGTGCACGTTGTCACCATGAGGCCATGGATATCCATGAGTGTCCTTCTTGTGGTTGGGGACTTGTTGCCAGAACTTTCACAATCAACGGCATTTTTGCCCCCTACCTAGCATGCCAATCTATTGCCGCATAGATCATCGTGACTTGTATCTCTGACATGTCATGGACTTGTCAGGCTCCTGTTGGATGCTTGGTCCTCTTCCCCAGTCAGCTCTAGGACCAGCGTGACCTGCAAAAGAGAGGAGACCCGGGCTAGAGATTCTGACGGGGACACTCCAATGATCAAGTCGGTTGGGATGATCAAAGGGAACAGAACATCTGTAATGGAGAGCTTAGGATCTCTCCATGTAGAGAATAAAAGATGAGATGTAAGAAATGAAAAGACAAGGTGAAGTGGAGATCAAAGAGCTGGGAGGTTTTCTTGGCTGGTCCCTTGCCCGTTTGCATTCTGAGTCTTACCAGTTGCCCCCCTCCCCCTTCTTGGGGATCCTTTCTTCCATTTTATATAAGAAGGATAGCCCAAACTTAGTCTGGGGCTTCACTAAGATGTCTCTTTCCTGGTATCCCTTTCTGGAGGGGTCTTCCTTTGTTTGCAGCCTCTCCCATATCAAACCAGTCCTCGGAAGGAGATCCTTCTATTGGAGGTGTTTGCCGGTGTAGTATAAATCTTGTCCCTCTGGTGGTGTAGTTTTTCATTAGATGGGCAGGCGCCATACCGCTGAGCCCCGAGCCATGATGGGGCATTTCTATTCTAGAAGGGACCGTCGAAGTGTTGCAAGACCTGAGGCCTTAATCGAATACTCCTTTGAAGAAGGTACAAGTTCCGTGTCACAAGGGCCGGATGTTGCCCAGCGATGATGCAACCCAAGAGGGGGGTGAATTGGGTTTCAAAAATTATTTGAACTATTTCAAAAACAAGTATGTGCAAATTCAAATCAAGTGCTTATATTTTTTCTAAAGTGTTTGTGTGTTTCAAAATAATATGCAGTGAAAATAATAAAGTAAATGAAAGCAAATAACAAAGAGAAGCAAGCAATCACAAATATAAAAAATTTATAGTGGTCCGGTGTACTCCAAGCACCTACATCCACTCCCCAAGTTCTCATTAAAAATTTACTATAATCACCAAGATTACAGTCGATTAGTTTTCCGGTCTCACTAAGTCAAATCTCTTGTTGGTTTTCTAACTTAGGCTAACCAACAATCTCTTGGTTTTCATGGCTAACCAAAAACCTTGTTGATTTTGTAACTTAGGCTTACCAACAACCTTGATACAACAAAGTAAGCACAATATGAAAAGAACACAATAAAAGCTTTCTTAAACAAAGCAAATATCTCTTTGAAGCCCTTGATTATTGATGAAGAAGCTTATCTTCAATTTGTTGAAGCCTTGAATGATACTTGAGGATGTGAACTTTGGATGCTCTCTTTGAAACTTGGAAGCTTGAAAGCTTAAATCACTCAAAGTATGAATCCTTGAAGTGCATGGAATTTTTCTCTTAAAGGATTACTTTTTCATTTGATTTTGGTGTTTATATAGCTCTCCAACTCATAAATGACCATTTATGACTGTTGGGGATGAAAAACTAGCTGTTTGAAGCAAGTTGGAATCAATTCTGTATTTCTAAAAAACTAGCCGTTACTCCAAATGTCGATACTTGAATTTTCTAAATTTTCTTCATGAGTCGACCTCTTGAGTCGACACTTCACCATGAGTCAACCTCTTGAGTCGATACTTAGGTCAGCTTAAGGTAAAAATTTTGATTTGACACTGTTCTATCTTTTTCTTGTTCTTAGAGCTTCAGTCGACACTTGAGTGTGCCAGTACTGAAACTTCTCCAAAATTAATTTTTAGCCTCTTCAAGTTCTTCCTTATAAATTTCAAAGTCCATATACTTGATTTTCCATTAATTTAAGAACTTTCTTCAACTGAAAATATAGATTTCTTCATTCAACATGGATGAGTACTAAGATCTGATAAACACACTTAAAAATATAATTAGTACTCATATATACTTAAATATTTTGTCAATCATCAAAATCAAGATCAGAGTCAACAATCTCTCCCTTTTTGATGATGACAAAACCTTTAAGTATATGAATAGGGTAAGCTTAAAAAAGATTAACAATAATATAAACATGTAAGCTCAAAATCAATAAGTATCAAGCTTCCCTTCAAAATATGATTTCAAAACATTTTTCAAAGTATGCAAAAATTTTTAATTTTCTCTCCCTTACTAATTCTTCCCTTAAGATTATAACATTTTGCTTTCTTCTCTTCCTTTTGCATTTTCTTTCATTTCTCTTATAATTTTTCATGTTTATCATATCTTTTTCCTTTTCATACTTAATATATTTCTCTCCCTTTTTGTCATCATGATAAAGGATGAAAAAACACAAAATGGGAATGAAAGTAAAAAGAATAACAAGTAAATCATCAAAATCAATACATGATACTAATTAAATATGATACCAATTGAACATGATACCACAAAAATGACATGCACATGTAAAAAATAATTCAATGTATATTAGCTCTAATATGCATAACCAAGGTATGATTAAGACAACAATCCATTCACCTCACTTGTTTATGGGATAAGGCTATAGTGGCACCCCAACACGTTATAAAAGATCCCATTGAATAGGAAGAGATGATCTTTAAACCCTACTTAGCTCATATGACCGGATGGCCATGGTGACTAACCCAACCGAAGCAATTACTAGGAGCTATTCTTCTTCTTTTTAAAAAAAAAAAATTCTTAATGAAATAAATCTTAATACCAATTGAATGTAACTTCTCTCAAAAGATTAGATTTGAAAACAAGGAGTATCAGAGTAAAATATGTAAAGCATGATAAAAAACAAGGAGTATCAGAGTAAAATATGTAAAGCATGATATCAAATAAAATATTGAATGCATCATATATGATAATAAATCTTTGGATGCTCCTCCTAAATATTACTCCCCCTTAAAAATATGCATTCATTTGAAAAATAAAACATGAAAGCACAAGCAACATAATTTTAGACATTTTGAAATATAAACATACATACTAAGTTTGAAATCAAAGATTTGAATTTTCAAGATATACATTATCTTCAAAAAATAAGAGATTGATCATTTAAAAACTTTTAGCATTATTTAAAATCTATTTAAAATAATTTGATATCCATACAAATGTTACAAGTAATATAGTACCAAGTTTAGCTACTCGGGCAAGGTTTATCAATATGCATACCTTCTTCTTAAATGTAATCCTTAACTACCAGATCTATTCTTGATCCAAATCATTTCTAATTTAAGCATAGATGCCAAAAATATATACATTTGATCACAACATTTTACTTAAAATAATTTAAAACTATATTAATCAAAATCAAGTGAAAGTTAATAATCACAAGTTTAATCATGAGAGCATAAAATCCATCAACATCAAAAAGTTCATGATCATAATAAATGACTATCAGTCAAACTTGATTCTAATCAATTGACATAATTTTCAAAGCAATATGCAACTTTGAAAATATTTTTCATGAAGTAATTTAAGATACATTAATCAAAATCAAGTGAGGGTCTTATAATCACAAGTTTAATCATGATAGCATGAAATTTATCAACATCAAAAAGTTCATGATCATAACCAATGACTATAAGTCTAAACTTGATTCTAGTTAATCATTTAAAATAATTTTCAAAGTAATTGATATAACATTTATAACAAATATTCAACTATATTTTTAATTATGGAAGGAAATATTTAGAATTTACCAATCTGTATAATCCTTCCTTTACCATTTAGTCCAAAATGTAATTTGTCCACTCTTTGTATTATCTTATAAAGCCACCTTTCAAAAACTTCCTTTCTTCATGTTGGACTGCAAGACACTCCTGCAAAATAAACTAGGTGGACAATTTTGGTGCCCAAACTTTCTTGGATCCTTTAGCGTTAGTAAATATGGTTCCTTTTGGAACCTAATTTTTTTTAATTTATAAGGATATGCATTATGCCCAATTTTATAATATTTAAAATAAGTAAGATCATAAGATGCATCAATAAAGAAATTCTTGTTTTCCACTCAAGAGTTTTATTTTTTTAAAAAAGCTTATCATTTGATACATAAATCTTAGGTCTTGTTAGAATTTTTATTTCATTCAATAAAATAGTTTTCTCATTTGAAAACTTATTACATAAATCATTCAAATCAAAATTTTCTTTTCTAAAATTTCTTTTTCTTTAGAAAGATTATTCTTATCATTTTCTAAAATATCAATCTTTATATTTAAATCATGATTTTTATTAGCAAGATTGGTGTTCTCAAGAGAAAAAGAATCTACATATCTTTTTAATTTCTTGTGCTCAGTTTTTAATACTTTGTATTCATGTACAAGATCATTAAATGCATCATATAATTCATCAAAGGTAAAATCATATTCATTTTTAGCACATACCTCTTCCTCATTTGCCATGAAGCAAAGATTGATAACTTCTTGTTCATCATCCGAACTTGAATCTTCACTATCGCTCCAAGTTGCCATCACTGCCTTGAATTTTTTTTTGGCCTTGAAGGCTATTATCTTCTTCTTCTCTTGATCAGCAACCACTTCTTTGTGCTATAAATTCAACTCATGGGTCATGAGTGAACCAATAAACTCCTCCAAAGGCAGGGTATCAATATATTTGGCTTCTTGGATCGTCGTTATATTTGGATCCCCTAATATTGGCAAAGATCTAAGAATTTTATTAACCAAATCAGCATCAGTATAGACTTTTCCAAGACTTTTCAATTTATTAATAATAGTCATAAATATAGTATCCATATCATATATAGATTCATAATGCAGTATTTTAAACATTTCAAAAGAATGAACAAGTATATTAATTTTAGTACTTTTCACTTACAGAGTACCCTCATGAGTAATTTAAAGTGTGTCCCATATCTCCTTCGTCGATGTGCATATGGAGATCCTATTGAATTCATTAGAGTCCATTGCATAATAAAGCAAATTCATTGCTTTAGCATAATTTCAGATTGCTTAATGTCATATTCTTTCTAATCCTCTTCAAGCTTTAGAATGGAAATACCATTAACCAAAATGGAAAGAATATGAGGACCATTAACTATAACTTTCCAAAGATAATAACTAATAGATTGAATATAGATGCACATGTGAGATTTCCAAAAAGTATAATTAGTGCCATTAAAAAATGGTGGTCTATTAGTTGCATGTCCTATAGCAAAACAAGCACCTTCTAGGATTGTCATGATCTTTTAACTCAAACCGTTGGATTCTTTGCAAAGCACCAAGTTTAGATACCAACGATTTTGGATTTCGAGCTTTGATACCAATTATTGTCTAACGATGATGCAACCTAAGAGGGGGGGTGAATTGGGTTTCAAAAATTATTTGAATTATTTCAAAAACAAGTATGTGCAGATTCAAATCAAGTGCTTATATTTTTGCTAAAGTGTTTATGTGCTTCAAAATAATATGCAGCAAAAATAATAAAGTAAATGAAAACAAATAACAAAGAGAAGCAAGCAATTACAAACACAAGAAATTTATAGTGGTTCGGCGCACTCCAAGCACCTACATCCACTCCCCAAGTTTTTCTTGGGAATTCACTATAATCACTAAGATTACAGTCGACTAATTTTTCGGGCTCACTAATCATAACCCAACTTATTTTTCCGGGCTCACAAGTCAAAATCTCTTATTGGTTTTCTAACTTAGGCTAACCAACAACCTCTTGATTTTCATGACTAACTAAAAATCTTATTGGTTTTGTAACTTATGCTTACTAACAACCTTGATACAACAAAGTAAGCACAATATGAAAAGAACATAATAAAAGCTTTCTTAAACAAAGCAAATATCTCTTTGAAGTCCTTGATTGTTGATGAAGAAGCTTGTCTTTAATTTGTTGAAGTCTTGAATGATGCTTCAGGATGTGAACTTTGGATGCTCTCTTTGAAACTGGGAAGCTTGAAAGCTTAAATCACTCAAAGTATGAATCTTTGAAGTGCATGAAATTTTTCTTTCAAAGGATTACTTCTCCATTAGATTTTTGATGTTTATATAGCTCTCCAACCCATAGATGACCGTTTATGACCGTTGGGGATAAAAAATTAGTCGTTTAAAGTAAGTTAGAATTAATTCTGCACTTCTAAAAAACTAGCCATTACTTCAAGTATCGATACTTGAATTTCCTGAATTTTTTTTATTAGTCGACCTCTTGAGTCGATACTTCACCATGAGTCGACCTCTTGAGTTGATACTTCACCATGAGTCGACCTCTTGAGTTGACACTTAGGTCAACTCAAAGCAAAAATTATGGTTTGACACTGTTTTGTCTTTTTCTTATTCTCAGGCCTTGAGTTGATACTTTGAATGACACTTGAGTGTGCCAATACTGAAACTTGCTGAAACTTCTCCAAAATTGATTTTTATCCTCTTCAAGTTCTTCTTTATAAATTTTAAAGTCCATATACTTGATTTTCCATTAATTTAAGAACTTTCTTCAATTGAAAACTTGGATTTCTTCATTCAACATGGATGAGTACTAAGATCTGATAAACACACATAAAAATATAATTAGTACTCATATATATTTAAATATTTTGTTAATCATCAAAATCAAGATCAAAGTCAACATCGGAGCTCTCGATTGCATGACCGTTGACGTGGTGGCACGCTTCAGGGCCTGGAGCCTGGTGGAGCATGCATTGCGTAAAGTGTGTGGATGGTGCATTGCAAAGCTTAAATTTTTTGGTAAGGCATGCGCCATCTCCGAGAGGTTGCAGGTAGCTGAAGGCTTGCATGACACAGTCTGAACTTTTGCTGATCCTCCCCCTCTTTTACTTCTAACGAGAACTTCAATCTAGGTGGGAATGGGGGAGCTCTATCTTGGGAGCTCGACCCCGAGAAGCGGGAGCACAACCTCGACCGGAAGCTCGACCCTAGATGGGAGCTGACCTCGACCGGGAGCTCGACCTTGACAGAATGGGGGAGCTCTATCTCGGGAGCTCGACCCCGGGAAGAGAAAGCACGACCTCAATCGGGAGCTTGATCCCGAATGGGAGCTGACCTAGGCCGGGGGCTCGACGTTAGTAGGATGGGGGAGCTTTATCTTGGAAGGTTGACCTCGGTCGGGAGCTCAACCCCGGATGGGAGCTGACCTCGATTAGGGGCTCAACCTTGACAGGATGGGAGAGCTTTATCTCAGGATCTCGACCTCGAGAAGCGGGAGCATGACCTTAGCCAGGAGCTCGACCCCGGATGGGAGCTGACCTCGACTGGGGGCTTGACCTCGATAGGATGGGGGAGCTCGACCTCAGGAAGCTGGAGCACGACCTCGACCGGGAGCTTGACCCTGGATGGGAGCTGACCTCGACCGGGTGCTCGACCTCGAAAGGTGGGAGCATGCTTCAAGCACCAGGGCGGCTTGATTCTGGATCTATATTCGGTCACCGCGTCCAAGTGGCACTTTCCACCAGCATGGCTGCCAACTGGTGCAATCATAGTTCCACATCAGCGATAATGCCACATCGGTGATCATAGTGGTAGAGGCAGTACTTATTTAGATTATGCTTTTATGGCCTCATCCATAGCCTCCTTGCCTCAGGTAGTTGTCCCTTGACCTGCATCAAAATTTGAGCACATGGAATATTTAGAGGGGTGTATTCATCAAACCTTCTTGGAGGTGGAATGTCTTGCAATTTATGGGAGCTTTTATGGCATTGGATCGAAGGGGGAGTTCTCCGATGCTGTGGGGGGTTGGCTTCTTTGACTCCCTCATCCTTGATTTTCTTTCTTTGGTCGAAACTCCTAGATCGAAGGTCATTTTTTGACTGGCAGACTAGAAGGCAGGCCATGCACTTTATACACTTCTTTGACATGCGCATACGTCACTACCTTGGCTAGCATTTCAAGAAGTCTACCGGCACTCTCTTCCCTAATAAGAAGAGGAAAGAACACCTCTATTGTCCACTTTTCATCATGGGCATGGCAATCGTATAGTCTAGATTATACACCTCTAGAGCCACAGCATTAAACCGGCTCACATATGACCTAAGGGATTTCCATTCTTCTTGCTTGATGTTGACTAGGAAATTGGAACCCCGGTATAGTCTCTTGCTACTAACAAAATGCGTGACAAAGGAATGACTCAACTAGTTGAAGGAATGTATGGAGTTTGGCTTTAAACTTGAATACCAATACCTAGTTGCCATCTTGAGAGTGGAAGAAAATGCTTGGCATAGAACTCTATCAATGGTTCTATGGAGAACCATCAAAGCCTTGAAACTTTTCAAATGGGTAATTGGATTGGTTGACCCATCATAGGTTTCCAACTATGGCATCTTGAAATGCCTCGGTAGTGGTTCTTGTATGACATGAGCTCCAAAAGATAGATCGATGCTAAAGCTGAGTCCCTCATTTTTGTTTAGGGTCGAAACTTCGCAGGACTTTAATGCACCAGTTCAGCTCTTGGAGCCTATGATCTACCTTTGCATCTCTTGCAGTATGAACCTCGGAGGGTCAAGGTGGTGATCAAGTTGGTATCGATCCCTTGTTTGACTAAGATGAGAGAGAATGTCCCCTTGCCCACCTTGGACATTCGAGTCTACTTTGGCGAGTATTTCTCCTTCACCCTGGACTTCATGGGAGGGAAAGCTGTGGCTGCTCTAGCTGCAACATCCCTAATGCTACTTGACCATGGTACAGCATCACCCAGACTACTTTCGATGCCGGGGTCCCTAGCATGGCCTGGTCTTAGTATTGAGTCATCTAGACCACGACCGTTAGGGACCTAAATCTGCTGAAAATATTGGTCAAAGTGATCAGGCTCTGACCAAACTTCCTGGTGGATGATGCCAAGCTGGGGCTCAGGGGGGTGATCACCAATACGTGGATTAGCCAGCTTGGATGTGATGGCACTAGAGCACTAAGTGGACACACCTTTAGGTGGCATGACAACTCCGCTCTGTGTTTCTTCCAAAAAATGGCTGGGCCCTGATTCTAGCTCCAATCTATTGCTGCTAGTTCCCGGACATATGTCAAAAACTGCTGGAGAGGTGGCGCTCACCAATGTACCTCCAAGAAAAGTTTTTGATCTAATGTGGCTCTGGCATGGACCATTCAATGCTCAAATCAGGAACCAAGAATAGATGGAAGAAAGGAGGAGTGGAGGTTGGATAAAGAAAGAGAGACACTATTGTTATCTTACCTTGGGAGCTCCTAGGGAGCTCCCTTTTATAGACATGATCCTAGGAGTATTTTTGGAATGAAAAACTCTTAGTGGAATTTGGTAAGAAGTGACAGGAATGAAGGTCCTATCACACAGGGCTATCAAGTAATCATTCCTTTTCCTACAAAATGTCTACCTTCCCTTAAATGGGATCTTGTCTTTTATGTTGAAATAGCCATGCCCTTTAATTACGATGTTGCCCACTACATGGGACTAGTCATGCCCTTTAATTATGAAGATTCGTCAACGATTATGAGATATAATTTAGCTACCTGGTCATGTAATCGAATGCATGGAGATGAGCATCGATCGAACCATCCTTTGGGTTGTCCAAGAGAGCACCGCCTGAGAGTCCTTGTTCACTACGTCTAGGCTCAAGGACCTAGGGTCGGCTCAAGGGTTTTTATCGAGGCCAAGGTTTAGTCTAGCTGAGGGACTCAAGGTATGACTCTATTTTGCCTGAAGGAAGGTGAATCTTGGTTGCCAGAAACAAAATTTGGCATGTGAAGCCTTAGGATACCAAGAGAGGGGTTGACTTCCACACCAAGGTGCAACCACCATGGTTTTCCTATAGAACTTGGTTTTCTCAGCACCATTACCTGCCAAGAAACCATCCTCTTCTATTAATAAGAACAGGATCTTTAATTTGGATCCTACTCTCATTCACCCCTATCTTAGATTTTATTTCCTAGCAAAAATGGCCTCTAGTGTGTAACAAGGACTTGAATGCACAACGACAACTATAATTGAGGGACAAAACACATTACAAGATTACAAAGAAAACCAAAACACCCTACATACAATCATTACAAAAAGAACCCCACCTTTGCTCATCTCCTCATACTTGGCACCTTGTCCTCCCTATTCCCCCATACTTGGCCATCTCCACCTCCTAAAGACACCCCTCCACTACTTCCTCGCCACACTCTTTGCTTTCTATGACCTAATCATCTTTTAAAGGATTGGGCGGGAGCCAAAGTGGAGGAAAAGAGGAACATGGCAATCGAAGATGGTAAAAAGGGTGTGGTGGATGGGCTAGCTGAGGTGGCCGATGACGAAGAAGGCAACAGGGCTAGTGGGTGGACAAGCCCTGAGATTTTGAACGGAGGATGGATGAGAATAAGAAAGGATGGAGGAGTAGATATTTACTAAGACATAAGATCTAAGACTTTGGAGAATGGCTTACCTCTAGACGAAGAGCTTGCTAAAGTAGTCACCTTGCCAAGCATCAAAGTCACTAGATGTCGAAGCTCCTGATTCACTAATAAGAATCTAAGATTTTGTAGAGAATAAGAGAGACCGATAGAGAAGGAATTGGGGAGGGAAAGAGTTTGGGAGATGGAGGTCAAAGAGAACGTGATTTGGGAATTGATTTGGGAGAGACCGATAAAGACTAAGTAATGTCAAGTTTGAGATAGTCTCCATGAGACCGAGACAAAGAAAACAGAGATGACTCGATTTGGATTTGGGTGATGGGTTAGGACCCAAGATCGATTTGCCTATTCCATCAAGGTCAAAAAATCGATTCGGCTCAAGTCAGATCATTAAGGATAGGATGCACATAAACCCAGAAAATTATGCAGGTCAAGTTGGAATTCAGTAAACCTAGACTTGACCTAGAAAATAGAACGGGTTCAATTTAGAACCTGGCTCGGTTCCACGGATCTTTTTAAACATCTTGGGTAGGGTCGGCTCATAAGTCAACCCGATCTACTTACATTCTTAACTAAAAAGACTAGCTATAAGGTATTATTTGGATCCCTAGCCAAAGATCGACTTCATATATACCTGCACAGACTCTCACATGCTTTCCTCATTTAAGTTTTAGCATTATTACTAGACTAAGGGTCCAAATCCATGTATCTATTCATAAACACCATAATTATCTCGTAGTTAGCCCAATGAATCTATGCTGCAGTACGCTCAAACATCATTTGTAGCAACTCAGATTCTCATCTCAAAAAAGTAATTGGAAGATATTGTTTGGATATCTTGATTCTGATAAGTATTTAAAATCTTTCTAATATATAACTGATATAGAACTAAATACATACCCGTATAGATTCCCACATATTTCTTTCATTTAAATTCTAATATTCTTGCTAGTTTAAGTATCTAAATCCATGTACTTATTCATAAATACAATGATCTAACCAATTATTGGTTGTATGTGTCAACTTTTGATGGTATCTTTCCAATACAGCAAGAGTAAGAAATCTGAGTGCTTCGCATATCCACTTCGATTTTCCCTTACCACTGAAGCTCAAAAAAATTTAAAAAATGGTACTGTTCTCCGTTGATATATAGAGGGCATGCACCGTAGGTGCCAAATATGCAGTGCCAAATATGCAGTGCCATATCCTCCTCCATCTCAAGTCAAGCATTCCTTTTGCACAACAGGCAGAGTTCCTCGTTCTTGCAGAGTTCATTGATGGATGCGGAAATTTAATGGTACCCTGCACTCATTGACCAAGTGGCTCATGTAGCTCCTTTACACTGCACTCGTTGCCTTTCTCCTCATGGTCCCTCCCTTCTTAAGAGAAGCATCCAGATCCGAGAATCCTGGCTCGTCCCTGGCTCCAAGGTCACGCGGTAAAGCATGGTCGTCCAAAGTTTCTCTGCCTTCCATTCTAAAGTTCGCCTTCACGCCTCAAGGGTGGCAGACCAGCTTGCCATTTTCTTTTAAGTCATCCTGCATTAAGTTCTCGCACGGCGACAAAAAGGGTTTCCCGCCGTCTGGGTCAGGTCAAGCTTTGCCTTAACCTGAGCCTTCGCTTTAAATAGCTTGGGATCTATTTACGACAAAAGTTTCTTGGGGTCTTCGATTGATCATTTACGTCTCGATTTGATCATTTCTAGCTGCACCGCCCAATTTCATCTCGTGTCTTGGAAAACAGGTCAACCGTGGCTTTATTAACTGTGCCGTAAAATTACACCCCATTTGGTATTTTTACCAGGGAGGGGATGTTTTTTACTCGGTTGGATCTTCTAAACTTACAACTTGTTTGGTCAACTGCCTCCTCGGGATGGCAGAGCCAGACCAGGAATGATAGGATAGATATGGTATCAAGTACATATATATGTCCATTGAATGTAATAGCCCTCTGAACCAAAACGAAGACTTAGCCAAAGAGTCAACCTTGCATTTGATTCACGTTGGAGTTTTAATTTGAAAAAAAAAAAAAAAATAAATTTAAAAAGTAAACAGTCCTTATCTCCTAATTGTTAGTTGTTTTCAAAAGCTTAAAATTTCAAACTTTTTTTTTAATCCCACATGGGATATCTAAAATTTAGAGCTCTTGCTTAAATAGAAATTCTTTTCCGCGAATCCCATACTTTGAAATTGATTCCGAGCAATGCTTTTTTTAATTTTCTGATTTTCTATATTAATTAGGATTTTTAATATTTATAATCAGGAAAAACATAACTGATTTTAAACTCTGAAGCATGTCTATATACAATCTTTTTACGAGCTAACAATAAATCCTCTCATGATATTAGGATAAGGGCACAACTCGAATCAAGATCCTTGTACAAACCCTTAAAACTTTAGCAACTGCACTAATCGACACCCCCCGAATTCCAAGTTGATCTTTTACTGCCCAAGATTAGGTTTCAAACATCCGAGCATTCCTGAGTCATTTTAATTTAAACATGAATTTCAAATCTAAACATGATGATCATTGCATTTGAGCATCAACACTGACGAATCTATGGTAGCAATAAAGGGTAACAAGAAACCCCGCACAAGGCTTCTTTTTATGCTTGACCAAGGGGCAGGCTTGGAAGCCAGTGCACGGTCAAACCCTCGTTACCGGAAAAGTTCCCGGATATGACAAAATCTTTGCTATCGTTGATGTCTCCTTCGTACTCTATCAATGACAAATTTGCAGAAAAAAATCTAGGGAGCTAGACCAGTGTCGCTGCCTTGAAAATTAAGCACCCTTCTCCCCAGACTTTTCTCTGGTGTATGAGGATATTTTATGAGCATATTTTGCACCGCGAAGTTCTTGGATAGCCACAGCATCATTCATCTTGAAATAGAAATGCAAGACATGCACCACAAAGGATCCGGAGTCTTGCATCCTTGAGGTCATCTCTCCTATATATGCCTATTGGTGATTGCCTGATGAAATCAAGCAGTCTATCAATCTGATAAAGAATCTAACATCGGGGACCATCTCCATCCCCACTCTCAGCCAAACATTTGAAAGCTAAGGACGAGAGGATGATTTAAATATCCCACTTGTAGCTATTAAATAACAGCTACACTGTAGCTGCGCGGACCGTACAGCAAACATTAGTCCTCTGCAGGACAAGCTCTCTGTGAATGACATGAAATTACTTTCCGTTCATCCGTTGCTTAAAAACCACGATGTTACCATCATTCTAATTTTTGAGAATTTCTGCAAGTTGGCATATAGCATTAATATTTTATCATCAAAATTCATATTGGCATTGACCAAAAAATTATGTAGAAAAAGAACATTGACTTGATAGTTATTCTAACCCTACGGAGAAGGCAAACATGTCGGTGGTGCATCTTTTCTTCAAACCTCTCCATGCTCTGTACGTAATTGGCCTTTTTCTCCCCCTTGCAGTTAAATGGTAGAAAAGTAGAGCTACCATTTCATGTTGAAAGACTTTTTCTGCTTTCCCTTCTTTCACCACCTTCACGTTCCAGTGAACCAAACAATGGCTCAAAGTTGATAGCAGCCAAGAAACTCTCTTTGGCAATGTCCTCTTGTTTCGGGACCTATTTGCTGCACGGCCTGAGTGCTATCTGATTAAAAGCCCCCTTCCTTCCTGGCATCCCCTCTAAGCTATCTATAATCCAGCTAATCCATGAACAACTATTCAGTTCCAAAGTAGCATCAGAACCTGGACTTCATCTACTGGACCGTGTACATACCAAGGGCTTAGCTGGGAATTCCCCTCAACTCCACTACACTCAATTGTGGAATTGGTGGGAGAATTTTTTTGAGTGCTCTGGGTCCCCATTAGCACTCTACCGATAACACTATTTGAAGATAAAATAACAAGCTAACATCATACATCGGATGCTTTGATTTGTTTGTTTGCTCCTTGCTGACATCAGTCATGATCTCCTTGAACGATGTCCTCGTCTGCTGCACTAAACGTAGAAAAAAGGGAATGGTAGCAAGTCCAATCTCATCTTGTCCTGAGATTATTATTCTCAAGACGCAGAGAAAGAGAGCCTTTCAAGGTTGACCGACTTCGAAGATAAGGCAACGCCTCGTGGACAAAGAATTCTTTTCTAACTTCCAATCTCATGATCTGTTTCCCGGAACCCAGAAGCCATGATGGAGGGAATGATGGTAGTTACTAGCTCCTACCGTGCTAACCCACTAAACTAAGTGGCTTCTAATACCAGGCAGATCACCGAGGGACGGCAAGGGGTGGTACTCACCTTCTCCAAGCTGCTGCCGGCATGGGAACGGGCCTTCTGCTTCTGCTTGTATTTGTTGCAGGCCTTCAAGTCACTTCTGGCACCACAGATCCCACAGATGGTATTTCTAGTCTCTCTGTCCCTTTGTATTGTTAAGATTAATAAAGAAAAGGGGGAGGTTTCTCTTTGTTGGATATGGATTCCACATCCACAGAATTTTGCAGAGGTCCGCCGAGAGTGTTGAATTGCTATTAGGACATTGTGACATGAAGATGCCGTACCTCCTATAATTTCTGTCAGAAAGACCCTTCTCCATATTAAAAAGTCCTTTTTCTCTGTAAAAATCTCGCACAAAAAAAGTGCAGTCATGTTTCAATTAAGCTTCAGTTGTATAACAATAGAGTTAAATTACCCACTAATACATACAAGAGAAATTTTAGCAAGAGGTCTCTAGATATCAATATTTCAGGAAATATCCATCATCTGCTTGGTTTAGAAATAGAAAATTCTTTCCATATCGTAACAATTCATTCCGTACATACCTTTTATGGATTTGGATTTCACATGGAGATTTATGGTTAACTTCAGAGATTTCTCCTTTCAAGCGAGGGAAGAAAATAAAGCTAACTATGAACCAATGAATCACTTACAGCTGCTGTTCTCCGATCTCTAATGAGTGAATGGCAGAACACACCACCAAATTGGGGGCAGTCAGATGATCCCTGTGGTACACCATGGGTAGGAGTCAACTGCAGCAATTCCAGAGTGACCGTCCTGTAAGCTTCTTCTAAACTTATCATCAGCTGGTATTGCCTGGTCACTTTACTAACCCATAATATTTTCAGGAAACTGTCAACTATGGGCCTCGAAGGTACATTAAGTGGGGACATAGGGCAACTCAGTGAACTGCGGATCCTGTAAGTTTGATACGGCAGCTCGGATAAAATTTTAATTATTCCAGTGATGCATGGATGTAACAACATGCAGGATGCCAATAAAAGATTATGAATTTAACTATATTTAACCTCCTAGATCAAATAGATAGTGCCTTAAAAATCAATAGAATGGCACACCTGCAACATGCCATTTTGGATGCAAATTTCAACAACCAACTTCAAATCATTAGCACTTATCAAATTTCAGAGCATGACACGTAATGATGTCCAAACCTTTTTAAGTAAACCACTAATATGCAAGTTCAGTCGTATAAATTAGGATTTAACAATGGTACCTGCAGGGACCTGTCCTACAATAATGAGCTTGGCGGTCCACTTCCTGCAAGTATTGGAAACCTGAAGAAGATCACCACCCTGTAAGTTCAACAGGCCTATTACCAGGACCAATATTTCAATTCAAGCTTATCCAGACATTTTGAAGTTTCCTTGACAGTCGCTACTTTCCTATTTCATAGAATCGTGATCGGCTGCAACTTCAGTGGTATAATTCCAGAGGAATTAGGACATTTAGGAAACCTCTCATTCCTGTAAGATTTACTGTAACATTCTTATTCCGCTCCATCTTTCTGAATGAAATGATTAAACAGGTTGAAGGATTTGATTTCTCCCACCCACCACCCCTTTTTTTCCTTTGTATTTTTATTCCAGAGCTCTCAATTCAAACAAGTTCACTGGTGGGATACCTGCTTCCCTGGGTACCCTTTCAAATCTCTACTGGCTAGATGTGGCAGACAATCAGTTGACTGGGCCTATCCCCATTTCAAATAATGGGGCTCCTGGACTGGACCAGCTTTTGCACACGAAGCATTTGTAAGTCTTTTACATTCTTCATGATTCTGCTAACAATGATGTAGATTAAACAAAAACCTGCAGACAAGTATATGTTATTTCTGTCAAATGATTATCTGTTTTTATTTCTGTCTAATGAATATATGTCTTTATTTTGTGTGCTAAACAGTCATTTTAACAAGAATCAGCTATCAGGTCCCATCCCTGAAGAGCTCTTCAGCACAAAAATGGAGCCAATACACATGTAAGCTGCTATATGACTGTTGCTAGTTTCTGTCTCTTACCTCTACACTTTCGACTCCTGATGGTTATCTTTGGGTAGACTTTTTGATGGAAATCGATTTACCGGAGAAATTCCAGAGTCCATAGGGCTATTACAATCTCTTCAGGTTTTGTAAGTGCCCTTCAACCAGATATGCCTCTAGTTCTACTATCACATCAATCAGCAATCTCTTATCCAACTTGATTATATTGTCAACAGGAGACTTGACAGAAATTCTCTGAAGGGCTCAGTTCCGTCAAATATTAACAACTTGACAAACATAACTGCACTGTAAGCTCCCTATTAACCAATCAAAATCCAACAAAAGAATATTGGATATATAATGGCTTACAATTTTTCCCTATTTGTATCTTTCAGTTACTTAGCAAACAACCAGTTAAGCGGACCTATGCCAAATCTAACTGGGATGAACCACCTCAACTATGTGTAAGAACTCAACTCTGTTATAGTGGTACTTTCATGCCTACCCTTCATTTTCGAATTAACCAGTAACTTGCAAAACCTTCATATGGTCTGCAGGGATTTAAGCAACAACACATTTAATTCTTCAGAAAGCCCAGCTTGGTTCTCGCAAATAGAGTCTCTCTTTGCTCTGTAAGTTCTCTGACTGCCCATGAAAATTGTAAGTAATTTTGTTAACTAGCTGGAAATCTCACCAAAAAACTTCATGTTGGTGGTCATTCAGGGTGATACAATCTGGAGGTCTTTATGGGCAAGTGCCACAAAAACTGTTCAGCTTTCCTCAACTACAGCAAGTGTAAGTTTTCCATGACAGATGATCGACTGGAAAGTTGAAGAGATCCAATGAAACAAAATCTTAAGTACTGATGCATGACAAACTATTTGATTGTTGTAAACCTTTGACAGAATACTTGATGACAACAAATTCAATGGTACCCTTAACATGGGCTACAACTTTAGCCAGCAATTAAAGTTGGTGAGCTTCAAAAACAATGCCCTGGAATCTGTCACCCTGAATTCCAGTTATAACAAGACTTTAATGTGAGAATTCCAACATTCCGGTGTATGATTAATGAGAAATGAAGTGCATCTCTATTTTGGCCATCACAATCTTTTTTTCTTTTTTTTTTTTTACCTTCATTTCCTGCTAATTGCAGACTTGCTGGAAACCCTTGGTGCAAAAATCAAAACCTCGAAGGCATCCCATATTGCAGCCTTCGGGAAAAGCAATCAGCACCTTACTCCACCAGTCTGGCCAATTGTGGTCCTGACCAATGTACCCTAGGTCAGAGTCTCAGTCCTTCAAAATGCAACTGTGCCTATCCATACAATGGAACGATGTTCTTCAGAGCACCAAACTTCCGAGATGTGACAAACAGGACAATCTTCCAAGAACTGGAGAGAGACATGTGGACAAAACTGGACCTAGAACCTGGCTCGGTGTTTCTTGAAAACCCCTTTTTGATGAAGATTCTTATCTGCTGTTGCAAGTAAAACTCTTCCCATCTAATGAAACGTACTTCAGCCGGTCCGAGATTCTGAGAATTGGGTTTGATCTGAGCAACCAAACTTACAAACCTCCAAAAATGTTTGGACCATACTATTTCATTGCATCACCATACCGTTTCCTAGGTGTGTACTCCATTCCTTACTCAGCAATATAAACTTAATGAATTTGTTATACTGAACAAATTTACATTCCAGATGTTGAAGGAAGATCCTCAACAAGAACTGCTTTGATCACTGGAATAGCAGTTGGTTGTGCTCTTCTACTCCTTGCATTTGTAGGATCAGCACTCTATGCCTTGAGACAGAAGAAACGGGCAGAAAGAGCAATTGAACTGAGTAAACCTTTTGGTAATGTGCTTCATAAAACATGCCATTTATATTAGCTATCTTCAGAAAGTGAAGCATTTATCCATCAGAGAAGACAGCATGCGTCAAATTGCAATCTTACACAGATCAGCCAACAGATCTTAGACTGAAAATCACAGATCCATCAATATTTGTCTAACTAATAGATACGATTTTCATCTGCTATTGTACCTCATCTTGTACTGTACTAAAGAAAAGCACCATGAAAACATATAGAGCTCTCTGACAATATTCTTTTTATTTCAGCATCATGGACTTGCAGTGTTGAAGATAGTGGTGGTGCACCACAATTGAAAGGAGCAAGATGGTTTTCATTTGATGAACTAAAGAAGAGCACCAACAATTTCTCAGAAACTAATGAAATTGGATCAGGTGCCTATGGAAAGGTAATTTGATAAATCCTATGTCTACTGGAAAATACCATATATTGGGAACATATGACAAATATTCAGTCTACTCCATTTCCTCTTCAGGTCTATAGAGGAATGCTTTCAGGCGGGCAACTAGTTGCAATCAAGAGGGCACAACGGGGATCCCAGCAAGGTGGACTTGAGTTCAAGACGGAGATTGAGTTGCTATCTAGGGTTCATCACAAGAACCTGCTAGGACTAGTAGGTTTCTGCTTCGAGGAAGGGGAGCAGATGCTGGTATATGAGCTCATGCCTAATGGAACACTACGTGAAAGCTTGTCCGGCATGTTCTCCAACAATATCTCAAAAAATTTCTTATAGTCCTTTACCATCTTATGGTTATTTATATCTTTTGTTGCTACAAAAATTTACTGCAGGAAAGAGTGGAGTACAACTGGATTGGAAGAGGAGAATCCGCATTGCACTAGACTCAGCAAGAGGATTGGCTTATCTCCATGAACTTGCTGATCCTCCCATAATTCACAGAGATGTCAAGTCAAGTAATATCCTATTGGATGAAAACTTGACTGCAAAGGTTGCAGATTTTGGCCTCTCAAAATCGGTATCAGACTCTGAAAAAGGATATGTTTCTACACAAGTAAAAGGAACGATGGTGAGTGTCATTCTATATATTAGTGCAAGTATTCATTTTATTTATCAGCGCCTTGCAATACCACGAGCTTCTTTTTATCTCTGTCATACAATGCAAAATAATCATCTATATGAAATATTATATCGCAAGGTGTACTAGTGGATTCAAATGATACGTACATTAGAATTTGATTGAGTTTATGCAACTAAGAATTTGACATGATCAGTACAGCTTCTCAGCAACTAGCATGACTAAAAGAGAGTATTCTTATCATCCATGTTTCATCTTTACAGGGTTATGTAGATCCTGAGTATTACACGACACAACAGCTGACAGAGAAGAGTGATGTTTATAGCTTTGGAGTGGTGATGCTAGAACTGATAACTGCTAGGAAACCAATAGAGAAGGGCAAGTATATTGTCCGTGAGGTGAAGAAGGCAATAGATGTAAAAGATGAAGAGTACTATGGTCTCAAGGAGATAATGGATCCCATAATTCGGAATGCAACGCATCCAGTAGTTTTCAGACAATATGTAGATTTGGCTATGCGCTGTGTCGAAGAATCAACTGCTGACCGCCCAACAATGAGTGATGTTGCAAAGGAAATTGAGACCAAGTTGCACAGTGAGGGTCTGCAGACAAACTCAAATTCAGCATCTTCATCTGCCACAGACTTTGGAAGCACAAAGGGTGCTCCTCGTCATCCTTACGATGACTCATTTCCTCGAAAGGATGTTAGCGGCGGTGCATTTGATTACAGTGGCGGATACTTTCGGTCAGGAGATCCTGAACCAAAGTAGCAGATATTTCCTTTCTTTTGATATTGTCTTTCTATATTCTATATTTCCATTACATAACTTCTAGTGTACTAAACAGGTATATGTTGACCAATAAATGTTACTGCATTTTCTATGTTCAGTAAATTTTTCCCCCTAAAAGCAATGCCAAATATATATTTATTTTTTGATAACACGAGGGATACTCTAATTCCCCCAATAGCAAATTGCTATCGATACGAGGCTTTTCACACAATATTTTAACATTTCAACCAACATTTAGAATCAACAAATCTATATGTCATAAGTTTTACCTGTCATGCCCCGAATCCAGTACCGGAATCGCTACGTGACCAATCGCACAACCTTAGAATACATTCTAGAGATCATGCAAGGCCTGGGTACACAAGAATCACTTCATTTAAAATCACAGTAACTAAACCAACATTACTTAAACAATTTAATAAATAACTAAAAAAATCCATTTATTTAAATCAAAACTACTAAATGATCCACTAAGTTATTACATAAGTATCAACAATAGATCTAACCAAATAAAACTAATTAAGCCATCTAAAAATTGATGTACAGTCTTATGCCCAACCCGATCCTTGCTATGCATCATTTCACTACGAATCCAATCCATTACCGAGCTCGAATATCATGCATAACTCTGAGAAGGAAGAAAGTAGGGGTTGTGAGCTTTACAGCCCAGTAAGGTCTCCAAATAGTCACACCAATAATAGTATAACTTAAAAATAACTGGAAAATAATAGTTTTCCAGATCATATAATCAAAATAACTCAAATATCATGTATAACAAAATCTTTTATAATATTATGTTTTATTTTTATGTTTCCATTAGTTATCCTTCTTGCTTAGGGTTTTCGACTAGCCACTGTCACACTCCAGCCTATGACTGGCACACTATTATCACACTCCCGCCTGTGACTGGCACACTATTGTCACACTCTCACCTATGACTGGCACATAATTGTCACAATCCCGCCTATAACTGGTACACAATTTGTCACAATTCTGCCAATAACTGGTATACAATTTGTCACAATCCCACCTGTGACTGACAACCTGAGTAATCACGGTCCCGCCCGTGGCATGGCTAGTCCAAATACCATATTCACTTGATTAACACTTTATCATTTCACATCATGTAGTCAAATCATGTCTTTTATAGTTTTTTAATAACCGGAATCATAGTCCAATCCATACAAAGATAACCTTGCTTGATAAAACATGGTATATAGAAACATAAATAATAATAACAATCATATTATTTATCACGAGAAATCAAACTATAGCATGTGAAAATAACTATGCATGCTAATGTGTATGTGCTTAGATCAAATCATGTCATGTAAGATACATATATACAATGGGTGATCAAGTCCAGAAATCCTTACTTCTCAAAAGCTAATCCAAATGTATCCGATATCAATCTGTACTCGGAACTCGTCCAACACCTTCCTACTCAGAAGGCTGTTCCCCTACAACAATATTTTTTTAAGATAAATAAATAATCCTAGGATAATTATAAATTCTAAAATCTTTTTATCAGAATTTTATCAGTGGTCCTCCCGTTGACACCCCCACTCCCTAAATTTCCAGAGAAAGAGACTTTTCAATCTCCCTCTCACTATTTTTTATTATTTTTTCTCTTTCTCTCTCCTCTTTCTCCTTATCTTCTCTTTCCTCTCTCTCCTATTTCTTTCTCCTCTCTCTCTTCTCATCTTTTCTCTCCTCTCTCCTCTCCTCTTTCTCCTCATCTTCTCTCTCCTCTCTCCTCATCTTCTCTCTCTCCTCCTTTTTTTTTCTTTTCCTTTCCCTTTCTTTCTTCCTCTCTTCTCCTCCTCTCTCTCTTCTTCCTCTCCTTCCTCCCCTCTTCTTCCTTCTTCCTCTCCTCTTCTTCTCCATAGAATAAAAGGTCCTCCCTCTGTCCATGGACCAATCCCTTAGTCCCATCCATGGCAATCGTCCTCACCATGTTCTCCCCAAGTGCTGGGCCACCTTCAGCACGAGCAAGATAAAGTGGTCCATTACCTCAAGGGCCGTCAAGATCGGTGGCAGCCCCCCATCAAACCAGACATCGACGATGGCATAGATCACTTGGCAGACCTGGCCGATCGTGCCTTTCTCAATGAACTCGTCGGTGATTCTTCCAATCATGCTGGTGGTCGGGGATGTCGACGGCAGAGACGAAGGAGTAAGCACCAATAGTGATGGGGAAAAACACCCTGCTCATCGATGATTCCGAGGATCCATTCGCCATGCTCACCATTGATGCAGTGTCCCACGGACTGAATAGAGGGGGAACGATAAGAGAAATAGAGAGCCGGGAGTTGAGGACGAGATGAAAGGTCGAGGAGCTTTGATGGTATCGACTCTAGGGAGGAGGGGAAAGCCCATACCATGGAGGATCTCATTGCCAAAGCTGGGGGATGGGGGATTTAGCACAGCCACCAACAAGGGAGGGGGATTTATAGATCAATTCTTAGGACTTTATTAGAGTCCAACCATCCCTAAGAGTTATCCTACTATAATTGGAAGAGGGGAGGTAGACTCTCATGGGAGTCCTCTTACAGATCAAACAGGGCTAATGTCTGGGTTATCACATTTTCCCTCCTTAAAATAATTTTATCCTTGAAATTAACTTGTTTAAGATTTTAAATCTTGAATGTAACCAACCTTCATGTCACTCCCATACTCCCATTTAATCTACCTCTTAGGGTACTTGTTTCTCAAATCTAAATCGTAACGATATCATATAATACTCAAAACTTGATCCTTTCCTTTCATAATGTTTGTTGAATTCTCTTGAGCTCTTCCAAAAGGATACTAACCCTTTGATATGATTAATTATGTTGCCCGGTTAGCCAACCCAAGAGGGGGGTGAATTAGGTTTGAAAATAATTTCAACTAGTATGTGCCTTTTGAAAACTTTGTGTGATGAGTGAAGTGTATAAAGTATTATGTGCGGAAGCAAATGAGTATGCAAAGACAAGAACAATCACAAACACCACAAATTTAGAGTGGCTCAGAGCAACATAGCTCCTATGTCCACTACTCAAGGTATATACTTGGGATTTCCACTATATTCTTCTCAAATATAGCCGAATTATTTTTCTACGGGCTCACAATCCAAAATCCAATACAATGTTAGTTTTTTCGGGCTCACTAACAACCTAACTTGGTTTTCAAGGCTCACCAATAACCTAAAAATAATTCACAAGTTACAGCCACCTACTTTACTTGAAACAGCTCAAAATAGAGTATCAAAAGAAGTAACACAAAAATAAACAAAAAATGTCGGATGGTTGCAGTTGAAGCTCTTAATGAAGCCTTCTTGATTGCTTTTTCAATGCTCTTTAAGGCTCACTTAATTCCTCAAAGAATAACTCAAGAAGTTGGTGGAAGTAGTTGAAGAACTTGAGTTTTTCTCTTAAAAGCACTTAGAATATTCAATGCTATCTTCTCTCTTGTAAAAGCTTTTCAAAAAAACCTTTTTCTTCACTTAAATCCTTTATTTATAGCTTCTTGAAGTGTTCCCATGATGAGCTATCAAAGGATTGGAGGTATGCACATTTTCATCCTAAAGAATTAATTATTGGTGATCCCTCACAAGGACTAAGAACTAGGTCATCCTTTAGAAACACCTTTGACTACTTAGCATTTGTTTCTCAAGTTGAACCTAACTGCATAGAGAAAGCTAAAAATGATTAATATTGGATAATGGCTATGCAGGAGGAACTTAATTAATTTGAAAGAAACAATGTATGTACTTTAGTAGCTTGACATAAGGAACATCCTGTTATATGTTCAAAATAGGTTTTCAGAAATAAATTAGATGACAAAGGTAATGTAGTTGGAAACAAAGCCAGATTAGTTGCTAAAGGATATAACCAAGAAGGAATAGATTTTGATGAAACTTATGCACCTGTAACAAGATTAGAAGCCATAAGACTCTTACTTGCATTTTCAAATGGATGTGAAAAGTGCTTTTTTAAATGGCTATATTGAAGAAGAAGTTTTTGTAAAACAACCTCCTGAATTTGAAAATCACTCTTTTCCAAATCATGTTTTCAAACTAAATAAAACTTTATATAGTTTAAAGCAAGCACCTAGAGCATGGTATGAGAGGTTGAGCAAATTTCTTTTAGAAAATGATTTCAAAAAAAGTCAAGTAGATACAACTTTGTTTATGAAGAGAAAATATGATGAATTATTAGTTGTACAGATATATGTTGATGATATAATCTTTGGTGCAACTAATGAAACTTTACATCAAGATTTTGCCAAGCTAATGTAGGGAGAATTTGAAATGAGCATGATAAGTGAACTCACTTTCTTCCTTGGACTACAAATCAAACAAACAAAGGAAGGGATATTCATCAACCAAACAAAGTATATGAAAGAACTATTGAAAAATTTTGGGATGGAATCTGTAAAAGAAATTGGCACACCCATGAGTCCAACCTGCAAACTTGACAATGATGAGGAAGGTAACAAAGTAGATCAAAAACTATATCGAGATATGATCGGATCTCTACTCTATCTAACTGCAAGTAGACCTGATATACTATTTAGTGTTTATATATATGTAAGATTTCAATCTAATCCTAAAGAATCACATATACTTGCTATTAAAATAATTATAAGATATCTTAAAGGTACATCAAACTTAGGTTTATGGTATTCTAAACCTTCATCTTTAAATTTAATTGGTTATTCTGATGCTGATTATGGTGGATGTAGAATTGATAGAAAGAGCACTAATGGCACATGTCAATTTCTAGGGTTGAACTTAATCTCATGGCATAGTAAGAGTGTTATGGATTAAGCAACAACTAGAAGATTATGGTATTATTCAATCTGAAATTCTAATCAAATGTGATAACACATTACTATTAACTTAATAAAGAATCTTATTCAGCATTCAAGAATAAACATATTGAAATTAGACATCATTTCATTATGGATCATGTTCAAAATGGTGATATTGAACTTGAATTCATTTGTACTGAAAAATAATTGGCTGACATCTTTACTAAACCACTTAGTGAGGATATATTTCAAATGATTAGAGAAAAATTAGACTTTTATGATCCTTTTTAGAATTTTAACCTAATTTCTTCAAAAATTAAGAAAAAATTATCTAGAAAACCTCAATCACTTATCAAAGCTAGATACACACCCATTTTAATGTTTTAATAGAAGCAAAATTCATTTATCTGAATTTTAGACCATTTTTCTCTATTTTTGCTCGAGCCAGCTCGAGCAGGAAAACTCTCTAACCGAGCCGACTCGAACAGCGGGCCTACATAAGAGCCGAATGCCCTAGAAATTCTATTTCACTTCCCCATTCACTGTTGAAACCGAACCCTAGGGGACCACTTTCCACTCTAAGCTTTGGGACCACTCAACCCTTCTATTTTTCCCTTAGATCTTGATCCTATGGCACCCAAGAAAGCCGTGGCCAAGAGATCCAAGCGGGTGGCACCCAATACTGCACAAGTCGAGAGAAGATCCAAGAGAAGGGAGGATGAGCCGACTAAGAGGATCCCCAAGAACATCAAGCTCCACAGAGGCAAATCATCCTAATGGGTAATCATCTAGTCACTTCAGAAGAAAAATAGATTTTACTTTTCTTGAAAATCAAGGGTTTCAGATTGGAGATTGGATTGAAACTCAGGGTTAGAAATATTTTTGTTCACTGGACATTCCTACTTACCCCACACTAGTTAGAACATTTTTTGAGCATCTCACACTGGAGCAAATCAAATACTCTCCACGGTAAAAGGGATTACCATTTTTAGTTGATGAAGCCAGACTAAGTAGGGTTTTACAGTTACCTAAAGTTGGGAAGTGTTATTTAAATATCAAAGATAAGCAGAAAAATTATGCTTGAAAGGAGTAATGTAGAGGGTATTACAAATATTCAAGCTAGCATTCTTTCATTGGAAATAAGGCTGCTACATAACATTATCAGTAAAGTGTTCTTACCCAGAACAGAGAGTTTCAACTGGGTAAGTCAGAGAGACCTAATGTTTATGAGGTACTTGATTGAGGGGGAGGCCCTCAATCTACCTTTCATTATGATGGGCCAGATCAGGGACGTAGCTAGGAGGGCCAAGACATGTCTGCCCTATGGCATGGCTTTTACTATTCTATTCCAAGATTGTGGTATAGATCTCACTGGTGAGGATAGCAGACCCTACTTCATACAAACAGATACTCAGAGAAATCCTTACATAGGATGGGGTACCACCGAGTAGAGGGAGTTTGGATAAGAAATATTTCAGGACAGAGGGTAGCACATTATGATGGTGATGATAGTGATGATGATGTTCCAGCTAATGTAGATATTGCTGAGTGGACTGTTAATGAGGATGAGTCAGAGAATGAGGCTAGACCTTCAGAGTCAGCTCCTACTACACTCCCTCCGACAGTTCCATCTGAGCCCAGTACTGGTGGGCATCATGATTCTGAGTAGATACAGATGCTTCGGGCTTATATTTCAACTCTGAGATCTGATTTACATACTGTCCAGGCAGAGTTACATTCCAGGATTGATTTGCTACAAACAGAGATGCGAGATGGATTCAATCAGATTCTAGCAGCTATTCATCGGACCACTTCGGCTGGACCTTCTAGATCTCCACCACCACTAGATCATGATTTTCAAGACTTTGATTACCAGTCAGATGAGCATGGCATGACACTCCTGTAGTACCTGAGTCTAAGCAGCCTGAGTAGAGCATTCATGATACACCAGCTACACTGATACTCATAGGGACTAGTACACTTGCTTTATCAGATGCCTTCATTGATCAGAGGACTCCTATGCTTTTAGAGCCTACTCCTCCTCCTGCACCCACACAAGACACTCCGAGACAGTACCATAGGACTAGAGTTTCTAGAACTAGACCCTCTCTTAGGACTAGGAACTTAACACATCAGACTCCTAGATCTACTGCACATAGGGTTATGGCTAATATTATACTAGACCTTCTATCTGATGAGGACTAGCCTCACAGATATCTTTTGTTGTATCTCATGTATGTTGTATTTCAGTGTATTACATGTATTGAACTGAAATTCTAATGTTTATGAAATTTCACTTTTATGGCAATTACAGTTCTTTACTCTTGTTTCTCTCTAAATGTGTGATACTATTGAACCTATAATAAGGGAAGAAATATGTAATACAAAGTTTATACTTTTTGTTGATGACAAAAAGGGAGAGAAATCTATAAAGCATGGAAAATAATCATATAGGTGAAGCATAGGTAAAGCATGAAAAATGATCATCTAATATGATAAAATTATGTAATGCACAAAGCTCTGATATTTGGAAAATATGGATTATAATGAAAAATTACAATGAGCCTTGATATTTCACTTTAAAAGCTCTGGTACTTTTGCTAAAGCTTTGATAGCTCTAATACTTTTGTTAAAGCTGTGACACTTCAGTCAAATTGCAAAAGCTCTGATACTTAAGTTAAATTGTAAAATAAACTCTCATATAAAGCTCTAATACTTCAATCATTTTGTAAATTGAATGCTCGACAGCTTTGATACTTAACTTATACAGCTCTAATACTTAACTTGCAAAGCTCTGATGTTTCAATCAAGCTGTGATATAGTTGTCATACACTAGGTCATAATTTGAACAAATTTGAATTGCTCGATATAATGTATATCATTTTAAGCTTGTTCACTCTATTACAGTTGTCAGTTACTTTGATACAATTAAAATGTAAAAGTACACTCTATTACAGTTGGCAGTTACTTTGATACAATTTAAATGTAAAAGTACTTGTTATATTTTCATGCCCGGTATTTTGTCATCATCAAGAAGGGAAAGATTATTGATCCCTGGAGTGATTTTGATGATAACAAAATATTGTAGCATACATTTGATACTAATACTTTTTAAATATTTAAGAAGTTTTTGTAGGATATTTCAAATGGATAATCATTCATCCTATAATTCTAACATCATTGTAGTGTATCAATGTACTCATAAAAAAAGTTTCATATATTTAAGAGCCCTAGGTAAATTCGTTTGTATATTCATATAAAAGGACCAAATTAATGTAATTTTAAGTTTAAAGATCTTAGAACTTGTTTAGAAGTTGTTTGGAAGATGTTGGAAGAAGTTTGAAGTTGTTTGGAAGCATTTGGAGAAGTTTCACTCGAGCCGACTTAATATTAGAGCTGGTACATTTTCTTGGCATGGCACAGAAATTTCATGATACAGTCATCTGAGCCGACTCAAGAAAGAATAGAGCCGACTCCTTCAGAGTGACAGAAAAGTAGTTCTGAGAACCTAGTCATCCGAGCCGACTCTAATTGGCAAATGAGCTGACTCTAATAGAACTACAATAATTCTTCTCTAAGCATCCGAGCCGACTCAATCATCCAAGCCAACTCTAATCCTAGTTTTTAAACAGTAACGGCTAGTTCCATAATTCAAATTTCTTGAAGAAAAAGCTTCTCCAACGGTTAGTTTTCGATTTTCAAGGAATTCTAATGGCCATATTCACTGGCACTACAAAAAAAGTCACATACACCCATACTTTTTAGACATATAAAATAAATACGTGAGTAAAAGTTCAAATTCTAAAAAAAAGAGTTATATATATCCATGTTTGGCAAACGTGAAAATGTTATAATCAATTTGTAACTTATGTTTCAACTATTAAACATGAGTAAATCAAATATAATGGATAAACATTGGTATGCCAAGAAAAGAGTGTCCAAAAAAATTAATATTGATCCCAGGTCTATAACTATTCTAAACTTGGATCCGATTAACTCTAACATAAATGGATCAAATCTGAATATTTAATATCTAGACCCGAGACCCGACTAAAAATATAATATAATATATATTTAAATAATATAATATAATATAATATAATATAATATGATGTATTTTATAATTTATTATAATATATTATTTTATATTTTATATTTTAAATATTAAAAATATAATTACACTATGTTATAATTTATCATAATATATTAAAATGTATCATATTATTTTATATTCTATTATATTTAATATAATGCTAAATATTGATTTTAGTTATATTAAAATATATTAATATTTAATATAATATAGTTTTTAATTTAATTTGATTTGGCATGATTTTATATAATTTTGCATGATAAAAACATATAATATAATATAATATAATATAATATGATGTAATATAGCATAATTTATAATTTAATATAATATATTTTATTTTATTTTTTAATATTAAAAATATTATGCTATATTATAATATGTCATAATATATCATAATGTATCATATTATTTTATATTCTATTATATTTAATATAATGTCAAATACTAATTTAGATTACATTAAAATATATTAATATATAACATAATATAGTTTTATATATTTGTATTTTATTTTACATGATTTTATATGATTTTATATAATCTTATCAATTAAAATCACATAGTACAATATAAAGCAATATTATATGATATAACATAATATAATATAATATAATACAGTATGATGTAATATAGCATATTTTATAATTTATTATAATATATTATTTTATATTTTATATTTTTAAATATCAAAAATATTACACTATATTATAATATATCATATTATTTTATATCTTTTATATAATTTTATATTATAAAATTGCATAATATAATATAAAGTAATAAAATATAATATAATATAGTATAATATAATATAGCATTATATAGTATAATATAATATAATATAATATAGCATATTTTATAATTTATTGTAATACACTATGTTATATTTTATATTTTGAATTATTAAAAATATAATTATACTATATTACAATTTACCATAATATATTATAATGTATCATATTATTTATATTCTATTAGATTTAATATAATGCCAAATATTGATTTTAATTATATTAAAATACATTAATATATAATATAATATTATTTTATATAATTTAATTTGACTTTACATGATTTTATATGATTTTGTATTACAAAATCACATAATATGATATAAAACAATCTAATATAAAATAATGTAATGTAATATAATATAATGTAATATAGCATATTCTATAATTTATTATAATATATTATGTTGTATTTTATATTTTCAAAAATTAAAAATATTATGCTATATTATAATATGTCATAATATATTATAATATATCATAATATATTATAACATGTCATATTATTTTATATTCTATTATATTTAATATAATATCAAATATTAACTTTTAAATATATTAAAATATATTAGTAAATAATATAATATATTTTTATATAATTTAATTTGATTTTACATGATTTTATATAATTTTATATGATTTTTTTCTGATTTTAGATTATTTTATATGATTTTACACATATGTATTTGATCTTATATTATTTTATTTATTTTTTTATAAAATAAATTTTTAAAAAGTTGAAAGCAAAATTCAAACATGCTATCTGTTATAACAAACCATTCACAACCATAACCACTACATTATTATGGCAATATATAAAAGTTTTTATGATATAATTTTAAACTAATTAACGCACTTCTTATAAAAATAACTTAAATCTTTTCCACTGCCCAAGCTTCTCCATTTACACGTCTCTTCCATTCCAGATGCCTATTCCATAGATAAAATCCTTCTCCGTTCCAGGTAAATCTTGGCCTGACCACTAACCAAGGTTCATGTATATTTTTAAATTGATTGTTAATATATTTATATCGTTTAAAATTGTTACATATAAATATCCAGCACAAAATCCATCATTTCGTTGTGCAGTTTGGCCACTTCAAGCCGCCCACCCGATCGAGACTCCCGAGGACGTAAAAAAGTGGTGGAAGACATAAGAAATATCAAAGAAAACAAAAAAAATGGAAAAAATTGAAAGGTAAGGCTTTTATTGATGTATTTTTTTTTCTTTTAGCTTCTTTTTCGAAGATATGTGGAGAAGGAGAGAACATAAGGGAGATCCGAAGGGTTTTTGGGTTCTGATTTAGATTTTTTCATAGAGGCCGACAACGACGAGATTAAGGGCAAGGGGGCCTCATGGCGGCTGGTTAGGGCTGTGAGGAGGAGAAAGGTGGGGGGAAGGGAGAGTAAGAGGCGAAGGAGGGCAAGAAAGGAGAGGACCCAGAAGGGGCAGTTGGAGAAGAGAAAAGATAGAAAAGGGGAAGGGCAGTAGCAGATGGTGCAGGCGAAAAGGGGTCGGAGACGATGGTGGTGTGAAAGTAGAGCAGTAGCATGGAGGTAGAGCTCGAAAATCATAGAAAAAAAACATGCAGCGGATTTTTTTTTTATACGATTAGGCATTTTTGTTGTTCTTTTATTTTATAATTCAATCATCCAAGCAATGGTCAGAATATATATATATATATATATATATATATCATAGGATCCATTGATTATGTAACATTTGGGCCATCCCCATCATCTCCAAGCAGGCCCTAGATTGTTTGGGCACTCTTATGCAGCAATGAGTAGGTCACAAAAATTGACAAACAGCCATTGAGAGATGTCTAATCATTAAATGTACCAGGATTAGTGCACTAATCCTATGATAACTCGCCATATTATCCTCTTGTATTTAAATAATTCAAAATCAATTGAGATATGTTTGTTACCTACCGTACATTTGCTTTGCAATTTGATTGGTCAATTGGATGAACGGCTATGATGTGACAATCATTGTGATGGTTCAAATTATCTACTAGGTGAGGTTGTTCGACTACTCACCCGAGTCTGATCTCTATCAGGATAGAGCTGTCAATTGGTCAGGTCCGGACCCGAGACCCACGGGTATTTACCCAATGGGTTCAGGTCTGGTATTAAATCTGAACCTGTTTACCCGGATTCGGATCTGGACCCGTTTAGTCATAATTAAATGGATCCGGGTCTGGATATGTAATATCCAACCCGACAGACTCGAGATCCGATTATATAAAATAATATTTTATATATTTATATTATTAGGGCTCGTTAGATCATGATCCAAGGGTTGAAATCAATCCTTGCTTTTACTATAAAAGGCCTCCTCTGCCCTAACCTTTTTTCCTTCGACTGAATCCTCAAATCCCCCCTCGATGGACGACACCTCCCCCGCCCTCAATGGCCAACCCCTCAATGGTCGACGCCTCCCTCCCTCGATGATCGACTCCTCGATGGCCAACGCCTCCCCCCCTCGGGCTGATCTGGACTGGCATTCAGTCAGCACCACCCTTTGACATTCTTCGATCTTCTCCACAACCCATGGTACAGAGAAAATAAAAGAAAAGTAAGGGAACAAGGGTCCCTTTCTCCCTTTTTATCCGACTCTGACTCTCTGTGACAGCAACAGGTGGAACTACGGACAGCAAGTGGAACCTCCCCAAAAATTCTTCTTTTCTTTTCAGAAGAGAATCACTGAGGTATTTATAAATGAGAAATACCGTGTCGGGTCCGTGTGGAAAGCACGGTGATTTCCTTATCTCAATCTGATTTTCAAACTCTGCGCTATCTCGTTATCTGATATTTTTTTACGATCATCCCCATCTCAAAAACCAAACTTAAAAATTCTATCGCACAATCCCGCGTCCATCCAGCGTCGTCCGACATCTCTTCTCGTTCTGATGCTTCTTTGTTTTCGGACATCCCGGTCTGAACGACGGTGACAAGCAGCTGGGCAGACGGCGCTGCGGTGAACGGTGGCTGGTTGCTCGCGGCTCGCAGACGGTGGAGGCGGCTTCGGCGGACAGCATAGGGGCAGACACTGCTCGCTGGTGAAGGCGGACACGCGGCTGGGGAACACGGCTCGCGGCAGAGGCGACTTCGCAAGGGCAGACGGGCGCTGCGAATGGCAGAGGGGGCTCCGGCTGGGCAGACGGGCGCTGCGGCGAGGATGGCTTGGGGCGGACACGCGACTGCAGGCGGCGAACGGAGGCAGCTGCAGCGAATGGTGGCTGGGCGGCGTGGAGCGGTGCTGCGGCTTGGGCGGAGACGGACACTCCTGTGGGGCGGAGAGCGGCTGGGCGGCTTCGCGGGCGGAGGCGGACGGTGCTGCGGGCAGAGAGGCGTGGCTGGGGCGGAGAGCGGAGACGCGGCGTGGCCGGCGGGCACTGCGGGCGGCGAGCTCGGGCGGACACGGCTTCGGCGGTGACGGCTCACGGACGGCGGCGGAGAGCGGACGGCGTACACGCCTGTGGGGTGGAGAGTGGCTGCAGCAGGTTCCGGCCATTTTTTCGGCCGAACGAAAGCTCTCCGGCCGAAGGGAAGGTTGGCGACGGCTTCGGCGGTGCCGGGGGAAGCTCTCCGGCGAATTTCAGCGCGATCGGAGCACGGTGGTCCACGGCTCTGCCCGTGGACCGGCAGCAATGGCTGCCGTGGACCGGAAGGTCGTGCGGTGGACCATTGAGCCGGTCCACCGTAAGCCATTGAAATTTTAAGGTTCGCTCCAAAAATCGTGTAGCTCTGAAATCCATGCTAAAATCTTCTAAATTCCATTTTGGGTCCGTTCGAAGTCCGAATTACATTCCGTTTGCGTCGTTGGACTCCTAAAATCAAGATCTACATGTTTATGGAGTCAATTCTTGCAAAGTATCATAAAAGTATCAATTTTAATCAAATAAAGTTGGGTTAATTTTTATTATTCTAATGTCTAACACACCCCCAACTTAAACTTTGCTCGTCCTCGAGTAAAGAAAATGGATGAGTCTTATATACTAAGATGGTCAATGAAATGAAAATTATCGTACTAGCCCTAAAATCAAAGGATACATGGTTAGACTATTAAAAAGGTACTTCATTGGATTACCAATTCCATCCATTTAGTAGTAGAATAAAGTCCATAGAAGTTTTAAGAGTTTTTTTTTCGTTCCCAACTTTCTATCTCACTATCTAAATCTTCCAACTTAGTTTGGTTTTGGTACAATATTTATTTAGTCCCCACTTTTTCTTTCTTTTTTTTTTTTTTTTCTTTTTTTTTTTTTAATGTAAAGTCAGTGCAATGTCCTGACACCTTGCTTTCTAATTAACCCTTGTAGCGAGCTTTAAGCCAATGACTCCTAAACCTGTTGGCTTTAGGGCATTAGGTGTAAAACATCCCTCGGGCTTACTGACTCGAGTTAAAAAGGCTAAGTCAAGACTAACTCTACGAAAGATTTCGTTACATCCCCACCTTTTGATGCGAACAACAACGCTTACTTAGGCGAAGGGGTCCGGTTACTCAGTGAGAGATGCTAAAAATCTTTATTAACCTCAAAAAATTTTTAACTGGGGACTTTTTATAATGCCTATACCAAAATAAGTAAGATTCATTATTAAGATCAATAGGCCGAAGGGTCTGGAATTACTCTTCTAAAATTTTCTGGACTACACTCTACCACTTATAGGGTTTTCTTGATAAATCATCCCTTAGTATCTCTAAAATTTTCTAAACCATTAATCACTCCTCATTTAGTGAGCTTGATTTTTTTCAATTCGAGACAAATTTTTGTACACAAAAACTGATTAAAATTTTACTTGAGGATTTGATTTAATTAATTAGATTACCCCCCCCAACTTAATTTCCATTGTCCCCAATGGAAGAGAATATTAATAACGAAATGGCATGGAAGGATACAACCTGGTAGGGTATGGAATTGGACGTCCTTCTATCACCATGTTCCCACAATCTTCTTTTATTACTCCATTTATTCTAAAAACAAAGAACTAGAAGTTAAAATATGAACTAAGGAAAGAGCTGGGCTGCCTCCCAGGAGCGCTAAGTTTATAGTCTTCAGCCAGACTAAGTTGATCATCACAGCAACACTGGGTGTTCAAGATCAAGAGTTTCAATAACTTCTCCATCACTGATTCCTTCAATATACGATTTCAAACGCTGGCCATTCACCTTAAAAACATTCCCTTGCTTAGGATCCTTAAGTTCAACAGCTCCATGGGAAAATACTTGAGTTATTACAAAAGGTCCATCCCATCGTGAGCGGAGTTTTCCGGGAAAAAGACGTAACCTAGAGTTGTAGAGCCACACTTTTTGATTAGGCTCAAATGATTTTCTATTAATGAATTTGTCATGATAAGCCTTTGTTCGAGCCTTATAAATTTTCGAACTCTCATACGCCTCATTTCGTAACTCTTCCAACTCACATAACTGAAGTTTTCTATGGGAACCTGCATTCTTCATGTCAAAATTAAATTGCTTGATAGCCCAAAATGCACGGTGTTCTAATTCAACAGGTAGGTGACAAGCCTTTCCAAACACTAACCGGTACGGAGACATTACTAGCAGTTCGGTAAGCCTATAAAGCGTCATCCAAATGTTCGGACAATCTTTCCTATCGGGTCTTACCGTTTTCTCAAGAATGTGCTTGATCTCTCTATTTGAAACTTCAACCTGACCACTAGTCTGAGGATGATATGGTGTGGCTACTTTATGGGTAATTCCATACTTTTCATCAGTCCGTCAAAGTGTCTATTTGTGAAATGCGCACCCCCATCACTAATAATGGCCCTTGGGCACCCAAACCGACTAAAGATGTTATGCTGAATGAACTTGATCACAACTTTGTGATCATTAGTTCGAGTTGCCACAGCTTCAATCCATTTCGAAACATAATCCACTGCTACCAAAATGTACTCAAATCCAAAGGAAAGAGGAAATGGTCCCATAAAGTCAATACCCCAAACATCAAAAATTTCAACAACTAAAATGGGGTTTAGGGGCATCATATCTTTTCATGAAATATTCACCCTTTGTTTACACTTGAGACAATTACGGCCAAATTCATGTGCATCTTTAAAGAGAGTTGGCCAATAAAATCCACTTTGCAGCACCTTTGCTGCAGTTTTTCTCCCACTAAAGTGTCCCCCACATGCAAGAGAATGGCAAAAATTGAGTATACTCTTGAATTCACTCTCAGGGACACATCGCCTGATCACTTGATCAGAACAGTATTTAAACAATTCAGGTTCCTCCCAAAAGTAATATTTGATTCGCGAAAAGAACCTATCCTTTTCTTGTTGTGACCAGTATGGAGGAACTTGCCCTGTTACCAGATAATTCACAATATGGGCAAACCAGGGGAGATTGCTGGTAGAAGAAATTGAGAATAGCTGCTCATCAGGAAACCTATCTCCAATAATTTCCTTGTTGTATTCTACTAAGATCCTAGAAATGTGATCTGCTACCATATTTTCGGAACATTTCTTATCCAAAATTTCTAAGTCAAATTCCTGTAATAAAAGGATCCATCGAATCAGTCTAGGCTTTGTATCCTTTTTGGATAGCAGATGTCTTAATGCAGCATGATCAGAGTAAACTAGGACCTTAGACCCTAATAAATATGATCGAAATTTTTCTAGGACGAATACAACTGCTAGTAACTCTTTTTCAGTAGTGGTATAGTTCATTTGTGCATCTGAAAGAGTTTTATTAGCATAGTAAATTACATGGGGTTCCCTATTGAGCTTCTGTCCTAAAACAGCTCCTACAGCATAATCAGAAGCATCACACATGATTTCAAATGGCAGAGTCCAATCTGGAGGCTTGATGATAGGTGCAGTGGTCAAAGCAGTTCGAAGAATGTCAAAAGCGGCCAAACATTCTTTACTAAAATCAAAGGACTTGTCTTTGGCAAGTAAATCACACAATGGTCGAGAGATTTTGCTGAAATCCTTGATGAATCGTCTATAAAAACCAGCATGGCCAAGGAAGGATCGTACTTGTCTAACCGAGGTCGGGGGAGGAGATTTCGAGATTAATTCAACCTTAGCTTTGTCAACCTCAATCCCTCGCTCAGAAACAATGTGTCCGAGTACAATTCCCTCACGAACCATAAAATGGCTTTTCTCCCAACTTAAGACTAAGTTGGTTTCTATACAGCGTTTCAATACCTTAGCCAAATTATGGAGACAGTCCTCGAATGAAGATCCAAAGACAGAAAAATCATCCATAAACACTTCAAGGAAATGACCAACCATATCGGAGAATAAGGCCAACATACATCGTTGAAAGGTGGCTGGTGCATTACAGAGACCAAAAGGCATACGCTTGAATGCAAACGTTCCAAAAGGGCAAGTAAAGGTGGTCTTTTCTTGGTCTGTAGGAAATACTAGAACCTAGTTGTATCCTGAATATCCATCCAGAAAATAAAAGAAACTCTGCCCTGCTAGTCGTTCTAGAATTTGATCAATAAAAGGCAGAGGAAAATGATCTTTCCTAGTAACAGCATTCAATTTCTGGTAATCTATACACTCTCCAACTAGTGGTTGCTCGGGTAGAAATTGACTCACCCTTTTCATTTTGAATGACAGTAATTCCTGACTTTTTAGGTACTACCTGAGTTGGATTGACCCATTGGCTATCCGAAATTGGGTAAATAATGCCGGCATCCAACCATTTAACCACTTCTTTTTTAACAATTTCCCGCATGTTTGGATTTAACCTCCGTTGCATGTCCCTATGTGGTTTAGCTTCTGCTTCACAGTGAATATGGTGCATGCAAACAGAAGGGTCAATTCCCTTAAGATCAGCTATTGTCCATCCTATTGCCTCTTTATGTTCCCTGAGTATATCCATCAATTTTTGTTCCTGATCAGAGGTAAAGTAGATGCAATGATTACCGGAAGGGTATCATTGGATCCAAGAAAAGAATACTTTAACTTGTCAGGAAGAGGCTTCAATTCCAGACTGGGTGGTGCTTCTAAGGATGGCACTAAAGCGCTTGATTGAGTCGGTAATGATTCATATTTCACAGTCCAAGGAGGAATGGTGCTAAACTTGGGTGGCTCTAACAAAGCATTCACTTCATTTGCATATTCATCAACATCAAAATCGTTAGTTCCAAAATGTGTCAAACATGCTTGCAAGGGATCCGAATCAAGCAACACAGGAAGATTCCTATTTACTACTTCTTCTATCATATTTACTTCGTTATGATCATAAGAGGGTGGTCCTTGGCATGCATTAAAAATATTCAACCGTATTTTCTTATTCCCAAAAGAGACATCCATAACCCCTGTTCTGCAATTTATGCAAGCATTAGCGGTAGCTAGGAAAGGTCTTCCAAGAATGATGGGTATCTGACTAGGGTTACCACTAGATTCCATGTCCAAAACAAGAAAATCAACCGGGAAGTAGAACTCATCTACTTTTACCAACACATCCTCGAGCATTCCACGGGGTGCCTTGACGGACCGATCAGCTAACTGTATTGTCACCGTCGTGGGTTTTAATTCTCCGAATTTAAACAGATCATACATTGATCCTGGGAGAAGGTTTACACTCGCACCTAAATCTAACAAGGCTTTCTTGATTGTAAGGTCCCCTATGACACAAGAGATAATTGGGGTACCTGGGTCTTTGAGTTTGGGTGGAGCTATTTGCTGAAAAACTGAGCTGGCTTGCTCAGTTAAGAGGATTTTCTTAGGGATATGTGCCTTAGATTTCCGTTTTTGAGTGCACAAATCCTTAAGAAATTTGGCATAAGCCGTACTTGCTTGATGGCATCGAGGAGAGGTAAATTGATTTGGACTTGCTTGAATAATTCAAGCATCTCATTCATTTTCAAATTTTTCTTATCCAATGGTAAAGGTGACTCCAAAGCACTAGGGAATGGAGCCTTAGGTACAGGTGCTTGACCAATGGATTCCTTCTCCTCTTCATTCTTTTTCTCTAGCTTAGTGGTGCGGGCACCTGACTCAGAAGAAGACTTCAGGGCTCCATCTGGATCTCTGATTGACCTTGCCCGAAGAATTAGGGTTTTCTGGTTTTGTAATAAGGGTTGACCTGATCAACTCAATTTTGAGTCTGTAATTTTGTCATTTCAATTTTTGTTGGGTCATGTTGACTCAGTCCAAGTCCAAGGCCCAGGTAGGTGTCATTCCCTTTGCCATAGGGCACCACATTTTTCAGCTACAAGTGGGTGCCACACTCCCTGCCACATCTCCATCTAGTGTACCTTGGTCCCCACGCCTCAAGTAAGCAGGTTCTTTTTTTCTTGCACCACTTGGGGGAGAAATCCATCAAGATACCTCAATCCAAGGAGGAGCCAACTTCTTTCCAGATAAACCCAAGCCAGGATGGCAAGAATTTTTCTTGAAGAGAGGATCAAGGAGGTGCCCCACAATGTTCCATAAAAATCCAAGTTATAAAAGGGAAGAGAGCATGTCTTGGGGAGAAATCAAGGAGGCACCCAAAAGTTTCCAAAAGTGCCAAAGTCATGAAAGGAAGAAGCCTAAACTTGTGGAGCAAGACTAGGAGGTGTCCAAAAGAGCCAAACCATGAAGGGAAAATCCTTGATTCATGGAGAGATACTAGGAGACACCCCCATAACCTGCCATTTGGAGCTGATTTTCAAGTTTTCTTGGAGTTTTTGGGCTGCCCACTCATGGAAGGAGTCTTGGGAAGAGAATTTGATGTGTAAAGTGTGGGTTAATCCTATTAGTCCCACATGGGAAATGTATAAAATCTTATTTCTTTGTTATGTCTATATATTCAACTCTATGTAACTCTTGAATGAAAAATGATGAATGAAATCAATTTCTTTGTGAGCAACTTTGTGTTTCTCTCTTCCGCACTTGTATTCAGGTGTTGAGCTCCGTGAGGGAGTAAATCCGGGTTCCCTAGGAACCTTGAGGAGGTGTGAGATCTCCAACCCCAAAACCTAGCTTAGTCCACCCATCTCTACTCCACCACCACCAAACCCTAATTTTCATCTTCATCCCATGGCCCCTCTCTTCCACATCGAAGCCGGTCACCAGCATCCAGGTTCAGATCAACTGTTTCAACTACAGAGCCAGTTCAAATGAGAGTCAGATCAGTATCAAGATCTCCGAAACTTCTACATCCAACAATCTTCATTAAGTCCTCAGGTCAGTGTCTTTCTTTGAGTTTCTGGTTCTTCTTTTGTTCTTCTTCTTCCAGATCCTGAGTTCGAGAAGGAGGCCAACCTTGCCATAGGACTACAATCCGAGGATCCATTGCGAAGATACCCCATCTCCAAGGATCCTACAATCTGCTCGAGAGTGTCCTCCAATTGAAGCAACGAGAGATATCACTACTAGGTAACAAGAACCTTCCCTTCTCACTTTGTCTGTTTCGTTGAAACTCAGAGCAAACCCTAGATCTGGGGGTTTCTCAATCCCCAGCGATCCTACTTTTGAGTTACTCTGATAATCCACTCCTTTTAATTGTGCTCTCTGTCATTTCTTAGTTTCTTTCAACATTAGTTTATCTTTTCTTTGAGTCAAAGCCGACTTCTGAAAATATATTAAAAAATATATATATACATTAATTTTAATTTACTTTCGCATCGCATCATCTTTTTTGTTCTGCATCATTTTGGTATCAGATCTTTCGTTCTGCATCACTTAGCCAGCTCTACTTCTTGGATCGGGTCATGTTGGTCCAATGTTTTTCCACTTCTTAAGGTTATACAGATTTAGCGTGTTCAAGAAAATTTTCAGGTCCAGTGGAACTCTCAGCCATATATTGACCCTTGGGATTGATAATGGGCTGGCTAGGCAACTTACCTTTTTCTCTGATTGAAAGCTGTAGCTAGCTGACCTATCTGAGTCTCTAGCTTGGCAATGGATTGGGTATGGGAGTGAAGGATTTGGGTATTCATGTTCATCCCCTCCTTCAAAGTTTGAAGGATCTTCTCTTGAAAGGAAGGATCAAGATTGCTTGGCGGAGGTTGTGGAGGCTGTGGGGCATTTTGATATTGTGGAAATGGCATGCTTTGAAATTTGGTCTCCTGATAGTTGGGCCAAATGGAAGAATTGATTCCGGGTTGGGGTTTCCAAGAAAAATTTGGGTGATTGTGCCAGCCGGGATTGTATGTGTTCGAATAAGGGTCGTTTCCTGGTCTAGGAGCCATTCGAGTTTGAGCTTGATGAGCTTGCTCCTGAAGAAGCTCAGGAAATTGGTAAACTGATGGACAATCACCTAAAGTGTGGGTGGAACTCAAGCAGATAATACAGACTTCATGAGTAGGTTAAGATGAGGAGGAATTATTTCCAGCTTGCAAAAGTTTGTCGAGCTTCTAAGATAGCTCATCAACCTTGCTATAGATGTCTACAGCACGACCAACTTCATACATACCTCCTCTCTTGGGTTCTACAGGTCCTATGGGAGGATCTCTACGGGCAGCTGACATATGATGTAGAGAATTTTCACTTAAAGTTTCAAACAACTACCATGCCTCATGTTCATTTTTAAGCATGAACGTTCCTCCACATGAGGCATCCACCATTTGCCGGTGCCTTTCTGACAAACCGTCATAGAAGCACTGGACTAATTGCCATTCGGGTATGGCATGGTGAGGATATTTTTTAATCAGCTCTTTCAATCTCTCCCAGGTTTCATGAAACATTTCTCCATCTAATTGGAAAAAACTAGTAATGGATTTTCTAATTTGATTCGTCTTTCCTATGGGAAAATATTTCTTAAGGAACTCCCTCTGAAGTTGATCCCAAGTTGAAATTGTCACAGTGTCTAGGGAATTCAACCAATATTTGGCTTTATCTTTCAGGAAAAAAGGAAATAACCTAAGCCTTAAAGCATCGTCGGAGAGATTTTGGATCTTAACAGTGGAACAGATTTCTAGAAATTCATCTAGATATTTATATGGGTCTTCAGTCGCAAGTCCGTAAAAAGAGGGTAACATCTGAATCACACTGGACTTGATTTCGTACTGGATGGCATCTACAGGGGGTACTTGGATACAAGGTGAATAAGTGAATTTTGAAGGAGTGAAGTACTCCTTCAACGGAGGGTCAATTCCTTGATTAGGATTCATAGTACCTGGGCTGGTTGCTCTACTGGAGCCTTCGATTTTCGGATCTAGGGATATATGTTTAGGTTCTCGAAGTTGGCGCCTAGAATATACTAACATACACCCTCCCTCCTAAAGCAAACAGCAATCAAAGATTTTTTTTTTTTTTTTTAATTGGAAAGTGGAAGAATGAGAAGAGGTCTAAAGGAGAAGTTCCTAAGAGAGTCCTAAACTAGAGAGAAGAAAGTTAATTAATTAATTTTTCTTTTTTTTTTTTCAATCAAGCAAGTGAAACAAATCAAAATCACTATCCTAGGGTTAACATGGATCTAGACAGCTCCTAACTGATCCAAGGTTACCTTCGAGCACTCCAAGCCCAAGATCAATTAACTGACTTGGCCAGGTAAGTGTAAGGTTGGTGAAGGTTCCCTTATTGCTTGCCTTAGAGTGTCGTAATGCATCGATTTAGAACCTTAATTCCACTACTCTAAAGGGTAGAATAGCGGGAGTAATGGTCGATCCCACAGAGACTTTGGGGTTATCTTGAAAAAGTATTTTCTTTTGATTTAAAATAAACTAAAATAAACTAGAACTATGCAAGAAATAGATGCAAATAATAAATTCGTGAAAATAATTCAGATATGACCTATCACACTGGGCTCGGAGACATGCTGGCCGGAGGACTAGGCTCCGAATTTGGATGCCTGAGGACATGGCTCAGGAGTTGCCATCTTGGAGCTGGGCTCGGAGACGTGCTGGCCGGAGGACTGGGCTCCGGAATTTGGATGCTTGAGGACATGGCTCAGGAGTCACCGTCTTGGAGCTAGGCTCGAAGACATGCTGGCCAGAGGACTGGGCTCCGGATTTGAGTGCCTGAGGACATGGCTCAGGAGTTGCCATCTTGGAGCTAGGCTCGGAGACGTGCTAGCCAGAGGACTGGGCTCCGGATTTGGATGCCTGAGGGCTTCTCAGGTCTTGGTGCCAGAGGACTTTTCTCCGGGCTTGGATGCCTTGGAGCTAGGCTCGAGGCTTGAGTGCCTGAGGGCTTCTCAGGTCTTGGTGCTGGAGGACTTTTCTCCAGGCTTGGATGCCTTGGAGCTAGGCTCGAGGCTTGAGTGCCTGAGGGCTTATCAGGTCTTGGTGCCGGAGGACTTTTCTCCGGGCTTGGATGCCTTGGAGCTGGGCTCAAGGCTTGAGTGCTTGAGGGCTTCTCAAGTCTTGGTGCCGGAGGACTTTTCTCCGGGCTTGGATGTCTTGGAGCTGGGCTCGAAGCTTGCCTCCCAGAGAGCTGGGTCCCGGGCAGCGACATTCCTGGAAGGCAAATAACCCGTTGTGCAAAGGAAAGTCTTTATTTCTAATGGAGGAAGAACTTACATTACTGATAGTATCTCCTCAAATTACAAGCATTCCATGTTCGGGGGAACCTGGCGCCATCAAGGTCCTCGAGATAGTAGGCCCCATGTGAAAGGGCCTTGGCCACTTTATAAGGGCCTTCCCAGTTCAGCGAGAGCTTGTCGCACCCTCGGGGTTGAGATGCTTCGGCCCGGCACAGTACCAGGTCGCCAGGTTGGAAAGTCTTCAGCTTCACCCGTGCATTGTAATATCGGGCAACCCGTTATCGGATGCCACCATCCGAAGTCGGACTTTGTCCCTTGTTTCTTCTAGAAGATCCAGATTGAGCAGGAGGTGCACCGAATTCTGCATCTCGTCATACTGCTGCACCCACAACATGGGCACTCCGAGCTCGATTCGGATTACCGCTTCATCATCGAAGACGAGGTTGAAGGGTGTTTCACCCGTTGCTATTATGGGCATTGTGTGGTAGGCCCACAGGATGCTTGGAAGTTCCTCTGCCCATCTGCCCTTCGCTTGGTCCAACCTGGTGCGAAGTCCTTGGAGGATGGTCCAGTTGGTCACCTCAGCTTCCCCATTTGTCTAGGGATGAGCTACCGAGGTGAACCTATGTTGGATGCCATGTTCAGTGCAGAATCCTTTGAATTCTCGGTTGTCGAACTGCTGCTTGTTATCGGTGATGATGCAATTAGGGAGTCCGAAGCGGTGGATGACAGACTTCCAGAAGAATTGTCGAACATTGGCTTCTATAATCCGAGCTAGCAGCTCCGCTTCGACCCACTTGGTGAAGTAGTCGATCACCACTAGCAGGAACTTATGCTGCCCTGGCACGGTGGGGAACGATCCCAGAATGTCCATCCCCCACTGTGCAAAAGGCCAGGGGGATGACAACTAGGAGATCGGTGCAGCCGGCAGGTGCTGTATGTGGGAATGGCATTGGCATTTGTCACAATTCTTGATGAAGTCGACGATGTCTTCCCTCATCGTCTCCCAGAAGTATCCCTAGCGAAGAGCCTTGTATGCCAGGGTCCTCCCCCCTACATGGTTCCCACAGAGGCCCTCGTGTATCTCCCGGAGCATGAAGGCTATCTCCGTGGGTCTGAGGAACTTCAAGAGTGGGTAGGAGTAAGATCGGCGGTAGAGATGACCATCCATTAGAACAAAATAGGTGGCCTTCCTTTTGATGAGGCTGGCTTCTCTGCGGTCCTCTGGTAGGAGGCCATCTTGGATGTACTTGATGTACCTATCCATCCAGCTCGGCTCCTAGGCTACTTGTTGCATATCCTCTGGGCTCTCGTAGCTTGGATTCTTGAGATACTCAACGTAGGCACACCCCAGGGATGAGTCCGGTAGGGTTGCGAGCCTCGACAGTGCATCCGCATGAGCGTTATCTCCATGAGGGATGTGGAAAATGCGGAAGTAATGGAAGCCTGCCGTGCTCAAACGAACCTTCTCCAGGTACTTCACCATCTGGAGGTCTCCGACCTCGTACTCTCTGGAGACTTGTCCGGCAACTAGTTGGGAGTCGATGAAAACCTTCAGGCTTTTGACACCCAGCTTACGAGATACCTTGAGGCTCGTGAAGAGCACTTCATACTCTGCCTGGTTGTTCGTGGTGGCAAACTTGAAGCAGAGAGCGCATTCCGTCACCACTCCGTCGGAATTGGCGAGGATGAGGCCCACTCTGCTTCTGCCGAATTATAGGCACCATCCACGTGGAGGATCCAAGGGTCCTCTCGTGGTCCGGGCTCAGTTGGCTCTCCGGGGCCGTCCGCTCTGGCTCCTCGAGGGGCCCTGTACATTCGACCATGAAGTCGGCTAGGACTTGGGCCTTCTGCGATGACCTCAGCCTATACGCGATGTCAAACTCACTCAGCATCAGGGACCATTTAGCCAGTCTCCCGGAAGTTTCGGGGTGGCCTAGTATGGTCCTTAGTAGCTGATCGGTCATAACCACGATGGGATGCGCTTGGAAGTAGGGCCTGAGGCGCTTAGCATACATGATTAATGCAAAATTGAGTTTCTTGGAGCGGGTATACCTGATCTCCGTGTCGCGAAGGATTTTGCTGGTGTAGTACACCAGCTTTTGAGTTTCATCTTGATCTATGTGGACGATGACCAAGCTGACGGCCCTGGGTGTAATCACTAGGTAGAGCAGGAGCTCTTCTCCTTCTTCTGGTCTGGATAGCAAAGGTGGAGAGGTCAGGAACTCCTTCAGCTCTTCAAAAGCCATCTTGCACTCTTCAGTCCAAGTGAAGTCATGCATTTTGAGCAACGCCTTGAATAAAGGGAGGCAGCGGTCAGCCGACCTCGAGATGAATCGGCTTAAGGCTGCGACCCTCCCTGTCAGATGTTGAACTTGCTTCTTGGATGTCGGGTGCTCCATGTCAAGGATCTCCTGGACCTTCTCCGGGTTCGCTTCGATGCCTCTCTGGGTGACCATGAAGCCGAGAAACTTTCCGGCCGCCACCCTGAAAGCGCACTTTGCCGGATAGAGCTTCATTTAGTACTTTCGGAGATTGTGAAAGGCTTCAGCGAGGTCGACGGCGTTGTCCGAGCTCGGCTTGCTCATAACGAGCATGTCATCCACGTACACCTACACATTCCGGCCAATCTAGTCCTTGAAGACCTTGTTAACCAAACGTTGGTACGTGGCTCCAGCAAACTTCAGGCCAAAGGACATCATCCTGTAGCAGTATGTCCCTCAGTCGATGATGAAAGCAGTGTGCTCTTCGTCCCCCGGATGCATCCGGATCTGATTGTACCTGGAGAACGCATCCATGAAGGAGAGCAGCCTGTGCCCCGAGGTGGCGTCCACCAACTGATCTGTCCTCGATAGAGGGAAGCTATCCTTCGGTCATGCCTTATTGAGGTCGGTGTAGTCTACACAGATCCTTCACTTGCCATTGTTCTTCTTCACCATCACCACGTTCGCCAACCTGCTCGGGTATTGCACCTCCCGGATGAAGCCGGCGGTCAAGAGTTTTTCCACTTCCTCGTTGATGGCCGCCTGCCTTTCTGGGATGAAGCTTCTCTTTTTCTGCCGAATCGCCTGTGCTTCGGATCGACGTTGAGCTTGTGGGTGATGACTTTAGGGAGAATACCTGGCATGTCCGTCGCTGTCCAGGCGAACAAATCTGCATTCACCCGCAGGAACACCAACAGTGGAGCCTTCTCCTCCTCGGGCAGCTAGGCTCCGATCTGCACGGTCTTCGTCTGGTCGGCCCCGAGCTGGTAAGGAAGTAGGTGCTCGGCCAGGCCTCCCCTGGGGTCCTAAACCCTCTGGTCGAGCTCGTCTGTCTTGGGATCCTCCTCGAGCGCCCGGGCCCCGGGGAGGGTTTGAAAGCAATGCTACACCGGCTGGGGCGTACCCCTCATCTCTCCCATGCCACAAGGGGTTGGGGGTTATACAAACAATCTCTTGGTAGAGACAACAGCGTCGAGGAGATTGAGCCCAGATCGATCCAAAATCACATTGTAAGGCGAAGGAAGCCTGACAACTGAGAACGTCATCATGACGGTACTCTGCCGAGGTGGGGTCCCGGCAGTGACTGGGAGAGTGATTTCTCCCTCCACCCTTACGGAGTCACCCGTGAAACCAACAAGGGGGGTATGTACAGGCTTGAGCTGAACAGAGGAAAGATTCATCCTGGAGAAGGCATCGTAGAAAAGCACATCTGTGGAGCTTCCACTACTACCATGATGCATTTTACAGGATGCTTTGCGATCGTCATCTCGACGACCACAGCATCATTATTTATATTTTTCTCCTCGTCTTTCCTTGCTCTCATAAAGGGGAGTACAACCTCAGGATGCCCTGCCCCCCGGGCCCTCTTGGGCGCGCGCTCAGCTCCCCAGCATATCATCCCCACCGGCTTCTCGGTAGGGCGATTGTCGACCACTAGGACTGGAGGGAGGGCGACGAGCGCCTGAGATTCCAGTTATGGTCTGCCCCCCACATATCTTCCAAGGTAACCCCTCTTGATGAGCTCTTCGATCACCCATTTGAGATTGCGGCACTCCTCGGTGTCGTGGCCATGGTCACGGTGGAAATGACAGTACTTCATCTTGTCACGGCTAGAGGATGGCTTCAATGACGATGGGCGCCTCAGCTAGGTCTCGCCTTCGATCTCCATGAGGATCTTTATTCTCGGGGTGAGGAGGGGGGTGAAACTCCCCTCATAGATGGGAGCGCTTCTTGGCCTTGGTCCCGGTCGGGAGCTCTGAGCTGGCAGTCCTGGCCTCCGTGCCCCAGGCACCTCAGTGGGTGCCAGCATCTTCAGCAGCTTTCCATCGAGCTCCTACCTCGAACGATCCGCCTCCTCGATGCGATGTACTTCTGAGCTCGGGAAAGGAGCTCAGAGTAAGTCTTTGGGGGCTTCTTGTCAAGCGAGTAGGTCAGGTGAGAAGTCCTGAGCCCTCCTTCAGAGCCAGCATTGTGATCGGCTCCTCCAGGTTGTAGATCTCCAGCGCGGTAGGCTTGAAGCGAGCCACGTAGTCTCGTAGCAGCTCGCAGTCTTGCTGCCTGATGGAGAAGAGGCTGTTCGCCTCCCGTGGCATCTTCCGACAGGCATCGAAGTGAGCCACGAACCTCTACCCCAGCTGGGCAAAGGAGTTGATTCTTTCCGGCTCAAGACGGGCAAACCATACCCGAGCCGCCTTTCGGAGAGTTGCAGGAAAGGCGACGCACAGGAGAGCGTCAGTGGCCCCCTAGACCCTCATGAGGGCCCGGTAGCTTTCCAGGTGGTCCAGGGGTCAATGGTCCCGTTGTAAGGATCCACCTACGACATGTGGAACCGGCGAGGAATCGGCACCGCTTGGATCTCCTAGGAGAACAGAGGGCGGACGTCGTAGCCCGCCAGCTCGCTAGCGGAGCCGAACAAGTTAGCAACCTGATGGGACAGCTTCGCCAGTTTGCAGTCATGCTCTTCCAGGCGCTTCTCCGCCATGCGCCTGATGGCTTCATCCATCGACCCCTCTACTAGAGAGGCGGGGAAGGTGACATGGGTGCGCGGTGCCCGTGATGAGGGGCTTTGCCCTTTCTGCCTTGGCGGGGTTTAGATGCCCCCCGGTCAAGGTGTGGTGAGCAGCTTTCTTCGTCGATGGACCTGGCCCGTTGTCGCTTCATCGAGGCTTGACGACTACCCCGGGGGTCTGTAACGGCCCGTGGCTACGAAGGCCTCCCGTGGAATGAATGCAAGCTATCGCGGGGTGCTGCGGCATGGGCCGCGGGGGTCTCTGGCTGCTGGTGAGTAGCCAGGGATCGATGATGGTGCTGGAGCTGCTGTACTACTGTAGTGCAAGTGTGCATCTGCTGAGCAAATGTGGTCAGCTAGACTTCTAGCAGAGACGACTGAACCGGGGCGAGTGGCCCCGTCCCCGGACCGTGTGGGTTCCCATGGGAAGGGGACTCTTTCGCACGGTTGGGAGAGGCTCCCCTCGCCCGAGTGGTCACCATCCTCTCGATAAACTGTCTGAGTGGGGCCTGAATCAGATCGGGAATCGTTCTACCCCCCTTCCTGGTGTGCCAATCTGTTGTCGCCCAGATCATCGTGGCCCGTAGCTGCTAGTGGCATCGAGGGTCGCGCGTCCACCTACTCAAGATGCCTCCGGTGCCTCGGGACTTGCAAGGAAAAATGTCAGTGATCCGGGCCGGGAATTCGGTGGGGGCGCTCCGATGGTCAAGTCAGTGACGATCCAGGGGAACAGATCCTCTTGGTCGAGCCCCTCGGGATGAGCTCCATGCTAGGAGGAGTGAGTGTAGTGTATGTGGAAGTGAGAGTGAGCTAGGAGAGGTGATGGCCGAGGTGGTAGAATTCTCCTGTCTGGCCTCTCTCCCTTGTTTCTGTGCTTGCTTACTTTTGGCTTACTCTGGCTGGGCTTTTACTTTGGCTTGCCTCGGGATCTCCCCGTGTCGTCAGACGTGTGCGATGAGGTATCGTGCCGTAGATGGGATGCCTCTCCTGCCAGGTAGCCGGGGAAGCTTCCATGCGCTCTGACATTCCCTCTGCTTGCCCCACTCCTGGAAGCCTAGCAAGGCCTCGGTTGGCGGGTCACCATCCTCAGGACTCGTGCTCTTTAATTGGGTCTTTTCCCTGGTGGTATGGCAGGTTGGTGGAGTGCATAGCACCTTGATGTGAGTTTCCTTTCTTTCTGGTGTGAGTGACGGCAGTGGGCATTAATGGTGGCATGGCGGGCGCTGCTATACGACCCTCGGGAGGCCCGCCGTCATCCTTGGAGAGGGGACGCCGCTCTTTTGGTGGTTGGTGCCTCTATCTGAGCTGGGGACCAAGCTGGAAAGGTGGGGCCCATCTCCAAGGGGCTCGCCTTGAGGTGGCTCGGCTGGGCGAAGGAGGGCAAAGCTCGACTCCGGACCAACGGAGCTCGGCTTTGGATGAGCTCGACCTGACGGAGGTGGGTGGGGTGCCGCCCAGCCCAGGGGATCTGACCTCGGAGGGGTCCCTCATAGCGGAGGAGGCTTGAGCTTGACCCCTGACCACGGGGTCCGACCTTAAGGGGGTCCGCCTTGAATGGGGACTTGTACTCTGCTCTGGCCTAGGCGTCCCGACCCGGCGAGGACCGACCTGGCGGAGGACTAAGCACGACTTCGACGAGCGAACCCGTTGCTCCGGGGGAGCTCAGCCCGGCGAAGGGGGCTCATGTTGAAAATCCATCATGGCATCTGATGGGGACTCCACGTCAGTTTGCCTGCCCCATGTCAGCAATCCAGCCACATCAATATGCAAGCTCAATTTAGCTGTGTACTATTAAATAACTGTGTGTAGTAGTAAAATAACCATGTACTACATTTAGTTAATTATGTGCAGGCTCAATTTAACTGTATATTATTAAATTAACTATGTGGAGTGTTAAATTAACTATGAGCTGGCTTAATTTAATTATATATAGTGGTAATTTAACTATGTACTATGTTTAATTAATTATGTGCATAACTAAATTAACTGTGTGTAGTAGTAATTTAATTACATGCCAAATTAATTATATGATAGCTTAATTTAATTAATACAATGTGTCGAAGCTTATTATTATAATAAATGAATATTATAATTCAAATTTGAACATTCATTAATATAAGAACAACCCGATATCAACAGTCCCATTAACATTATACCAAATTTTGTTATAGTAAAGAAAAAATAGAATTTAGAATTCATTACGATAAGAACAAATAAATATCAACAGCCCTATTAACATTGTGTGCAATTCAGTTGTTTAAGAAAAAAATACAAAATTTAGAATAAGAATAAAATAATATCAGTAGCCTTCTTTCTATTGTACCAAATTCAGTTATTTCGGTAAGAAAGAATAGTAAATGCAGAATAACAATAAATGTTACTCAACAATCTCATTACAAGTCCTATTATATCCTTCTTTTTTGCATCGTCCACATTGTGTAGTTCTCGATGAATCCATTTGTAAAGCTCTTCTCTTCTTCCTAGGCCTACCAGGACGAGTCTTGATGATAGGAGATAAAATATGCACCTCATCTGAACTACCATGGCTCATCTCAATATCAGGAATTGGTTGATACATTCTTCATATGCTGCTCTATATGTTTCAACCCGAAAATAACTATCAGTGAAGTGATATAATGACCTGCCAGCCTTCTCAATGCATGCACATGCATGCTTACATGGCATCCGAAAGATTTGCCATTCACTACAAGAGCACATGCAATCTTGTAGGTCAACCTTACATAAGTACTTTGTATTCTTTATATCATAAATCATGATGCTTGATATAAACACATATAACTTCTGATCCTCTTCGTATTTCTTTACAATACTTTTGCAAGATCAAGACAAAGATACGTTTGGATGCTATGTCCTTGCATTCGTCTAGCATGTATCAATTGCATAATTTGAAGTCTTATATGATCAATCATTTGAGGAATAGCAAGATGTCAAGCCTCTAAAATCCAACTATTAAAATATTCGGCAATATTAGATGTCATAATACCCCAACGCAGACCTGGAAATATTGAATTTGCCTAGTTCTCTGGCTTTGAATGTGTTATAAAGTTATTTGCACCTGAGACTTCAGGTACAAGGTTACTCATTAATTTTTGAAAAATATTTAGCCTTGGAGTATATGCAGCAGCATTTAACAAAACAACCAACCTTTCCTTTCAACTGCACGATAATGAGCAAGCACCTGCACGCATACAATGATTGTATGTTAACATACATGATGATTTAAAAATAAAAATTAAAAGTTTTGAAAAGGATGTTGCATGCCTGATTTTTAAGATTTTCTTTGATATGATGGATGCAGTAAAAGTGGTAGCTATCGAAAAAGTACTTGGATACTGCTTTCATAAGTCCCTGATATCTATCTATCATAATTATAAATGGTTATCTATGGTACTCAACACAAGACTCTATGGCTCCTTTTAAAATCTGACAAAACCAGTCCCAATTATCATCATTCTCTATATCAACAATGGCATATACTATAGGGAACATATCATCATTCGCATCTTTGCCCGTAACACCAAGTAAAACTCCATCCCTATGTTTAACAAATATTGCATCCATGAATATTAGAGGTCTACAACCTCTAAGGAAATCATTGATTGAGGCTCTAAAGGAAATGAATAAATACTTAAATTGATCTTCGAGGGTTTCATACTCTGATATGCTACTAGGGTTGGTCTTAAGAATGGCATTATAATACCATCGTATCCGTTCATAAGATATTGACCTTTGACCATATAGCTCCTTCATAGCAACCTCTTTCCTATGCCAAGCTTGATGATATGGTAATTCTACACCAAATTCATGATGAATATCTTTTACAATATCACTTGGCCTATACAAAGGCATATCATGAATTTTCTCTTTCACAATATTTGAAACCCAATGCTTCGAAGCCTTGGAATGAGATCGAACTTGTAACTCTACTCTGCATGTATGTTGATTGCTCATTGTTTTAATTGCAAATCTATCTTGATTACCAAGATGAGAAGCATGAATACGCCATCCACCTCCTTCATATGCACATTCAACAGTAACACACTGACAACATTCTTTATAAACACAAAATCTCTACAATTTGTAATATAGAAATTATGAATTATATCATGAAGGGTTTCAACATCCTTGAATTCTTGACCTACACCCTCTATAGAGTTTTTCCAAGCATCTAAATTATTCCTTGAATTTGGTTCATCTTCAATGATACTCTTTGTTTCTTCGACTACTCGAGAAAAATTACTTGAACTGCCAAATGAAAAAAAATGAGATGAACTGCCCTTTCGATAATTCTTAGAATAATTTATATATTTAATATTTTTAGATGGGATACCATCTCTGGAAGTACAAAAGATTGGTTCTTCCCGCAAATAATATTGCCTCACATTAAACATCACATTATATGATTCAGATTAATTATAGAAACATAATATACTAAAATAAATTATCAATAGACTTTAAATTATCTCAAATTGATTATCAAATTAGGTGATTCAATCATCGACACTGCATGAAATATAACAATTTCAATTAAATCATTTCAATTATTGCAGCTTTTAACTTTCGATGTATTTCGTAAATATTGCTGACATCCTTATCTGCCATGAGTATAACGAGCATTCTTGAATTATTAGGAATATAGAATTTTAGATCAATCATTGTAGGGGATAAATGCTTCCATCTCTTCACTATTCTTCGATAATATAATTAATAGTTGTGTCTTTTAAAATTAAAATGATATGGGCTTCATTACCATAGAGCACGTAGCCATAAAATTTGAATTTTCAATGTCCTTAGTGTTGGGAAATGTATCCCAAAGCCAATTTCTACTGTACACAGTTGTACATTTGATGTAATTGTATATGAATTATATTATTGAATAAAATGATTATTCTGGCAGTCATATCATCTTTCTGAAATGAGTTCTTGAGTGATGAAATCCTTAAAACTATTTATATGTGATATAGAGAGGATATATCATATAGTCCTAAAATTATTCGCGACCAAATGATACACTTATTTCAAGATGATAGTATATCAAGTATAGGTCGTTATGTGCCATAGTCGTTGGTTGTCCTCTTAACCAAGGAGTGTGGAGACACTGGTATGGCATGCAGATATTGTGTTTGACATTTCATCAAACGTGACCTGTTATATTTTTCTGCCTAGAGTTTTGATATGGACATAGTTATCCCTCAGACATGAGATCGTTATGGTAGCTTGCGAGCAACTCACTATACTTTGGTACTGGACTATCTAGATTTCTAATCCAGGGATGGAAGGTTTCTGGGTATAATTAAGTACTCGTGTAGCAGTGATCGGATCAAGATGGGATTGACCCCTCCAAAGTGTTTGGAGCAGATATCTTACTGTGTTTCAATTTAGCAAACCTTGGCCAGGATAGTCTCTGTAAAGTGTTACAGGACTTGTGAGGTTGAGACACATTATTGATGGATTTTATGGGTTAGGCAGTTTAACCCTAAGTCTTCCTGAGCATTGAGGTCAAAGGGATTAATTACAATGTTTCCATATCTCTTGGTTCTTGATTGTTGCTCTGCAACTTCGACCTATCCGGATATCTGGTATCATTGCTAGATGGCGACTTTGACTGGTATTGGAAATGTTCCAGTGCTACCGGCTTAGTATTCGAACCTATGGGGTCACACACCATAGGGGTTTCTACTTGATCTGGTGATCGGAGAATGATTGGGAATCGTTCGTGGACTCACAAAGAAAAAGTATTTTTCTTTACCTAAGTGTCGACACTTGATATTCTTGAAAGTGTCGACACTTGCGTAAATGTCGACACTTGTTGATTTCACAAGTGTAGACACTTGATATCACAAAAGGTTGTGACATAAAATTTTCACTAATAGTTGGTGATGCATGAAGGTGAATTAAGTACTCTGATTACTTGATAGCACAATTTGATTGAGCTATAAAAATCTAGAATGAATCAAATAGGATTTGGTTCAAAATAGGTTTGGGTCCAATTGGGTTGAACCCAATGTATGCACACTTGACCCAATTGATTTCATTTATGAACTGAAATTAATTAACACATTAATCTGAATTTAAATAAGTTTAAATTCAGTTTTGAGGAGTTATGTAACTTCCCATGACCATAACTTTCCATAACTACCCATTACCACTTCATTATCACCAATAACTCCCCACTCTCCCTCTCCACCTACATAATGGGCTGAAATGGGAGGATGAAAATAAGAGAGAATTCAGCAAAGAAATGCTGGAAAAATCAAAAGGGAAGAAATGGAAGAAACTAGGAAAGGTTCTAGTTTTGTATGGGTGTGAGTTTTTTGAAAAGTGTGCATATTTGTACCTAGTGATCTAGGTCTTGAGATTGAGTATTGAGGAAGGATTTCAACAACTCATTCTCCACCTCTTGAGTTTCTTCATTCATTGGGAGAGTCCAGCATCGAAAGAAGAAAAGGAGTTCTGATAAAAACGTTCCACAACAAGCTAGCACTTGGAGTGGAAGTAGATTTTGAAAGAGCCCTGGTGTGAACCACCTGTAGAGGCCGGACACGTGTGCGGCTAAGCAGAGTTCTTCTTCCTCCTGGATCTTTCGCAACGGAGAGCATCTTCACTTCATACGAGGTATGATTTTACATATATAGATATGATGCTTTGAAATGTTCATAGCATGAATTCATGATTTCATAGTTTATATTAACCATTCATGCAAGATCTTGGGATAAGTAGCATAGAAAAGTTTTAAAAGCATGCTTAGATTAAATGTTAATCTTCTCGATAACGCTTCCGCTGCATGTTATTTTGAAAAAGTTTTACAATAGAAAGCATGCTCGCTATTAGTTTTCCTTTCAATTTGTATCAGAGCACCCAGATTGCTCTAGCATGAATGTTTAGTATAAACATTATGAAATCAGTTTAATATCTTGCAAGTACTCGGATTGAGTGCCTCACCAGGTCGTCCAGTCATAGGAGAGAAGTAGGGCTGCAAGACCCTCACTTCCCATTCAAAGGGATCTCCTATGGCGTGTCGGGGTGCCATTGTGAAGGACTCATGAAGAAGAAAAAGAAAAGAAAAAGTAAAGATTAAAATGTTTTGATCTTTATTATGTTCTAAATTTGAAGTCATAAAATGTTTTAGAAATGTTCTAAAGTTAGTTTATGATTGTTATGTTAAATAGTTTAACATAAAATTCAAATTTAGAAAAGACAATGTTTGGATTTCTGCATTTCTGTGCTCGGGTTGGATCAAGTGTCGACACTTAGCTTACCAAGTGTCGACACTTGGGTGTCTATGTGTCGACACTTGGGCTTCTAGGTGTCGACTCATGAACAAAAACATAGAAATTGGTTTACTGTTTTTTCAATGTGTGTCGACCTGTCTCAAGGTAGTGTCGACACCTTGGTGTCAACACTTGCTACTGAAGTGTCGACACTCACAGTGAACAGAAATTCAAAAGTTGGATTTTCTTGTAAAAATGTTTTATAAAGTTTACTGAAAATGTTTCAATCTGTTGTATGATTGACTTAATTATAAATTAAGTAAATCTAAGTGACTAAATGATCTAAGGATATGATTTTAAGATCTAAGTCATATTCATAACTTTGGATTAAATGGGTTAGCTTGAATTAGGTCCTAATTGGGTTAGACCTAAGTTTAGATGAATTGGACTTAATAGAGAATTAACTTAATCAAATGTTGAGTTAAGGTTCTTCTCTAGTATCTATCTAATAGTTAGATTGATTGGTCCATACATCTAAATGGACTTAATCTTGGCTTCGTGGTAGGACCCGATTCCTTAGGCTAGCCTAATCGAAATTGGTGAACCAATTGGTGTCTAAGGTAAGTATGGCTTTTGATCTATGGTTTTTGGGGCTAGCTCTTTCCTGGCTAATAATATTGGTGTCTAAGGAAAGATGGTTAATGGCTTAACCCATAACCTTGATCTCACTTACCTGGCCAATATGGTCAACCAGTTTTGATTAGTTAGCTCATTGATTCGAGTTAGCCCATGCCAATAAGGTTTATCAGCTTGACTGATTTAGGTGCCCATGGATTTTGTGGTTCATGTAACCCTTTCATTAACATATGAAGTTAGTGAAAGATAATCCATGATTTATCTTTTCTCTTCTATCACAACATGTATAAAACCTCTAAATTATTAGGTCCTTAAAAAGATGGAAATTATATGATAATTTTTGTCTTAGCCTTCCATTAAGGTGTTTGGTAATGAGTCCAGTAGTGGGGTGATTATCGGTAGATCCATAGATCGGGTGGTCATCATACTATTGGAATTGCCATTCATTATATGATGATATAGTGCAACTTTCTTAAATAGGTGGTCAGGTTAGCCAGCCAAAGTCGGGCTTGATCATTTGTTAGCTAGAAGCATTAAGATTAGTCATGTTAATGGTTGGACCTAACTGGGACCTTCTTTAGTAGGTAGCCCAAAGGCCGATTGAAGTGTTCCTGGGGCAAAATAAATTACTAGGAGTTGTTTGGAGAAACAACTGGTTATGAACCTACCTTTAGATGAACATGGGTTGGCCGACCATAGTCGGGTTCATGCATTATCTATTGGATTCTGGTACCCACTAAGGGATAAGTGTTATTCTTCGGATTGGAGGTAGAGGCTACCAGTCTGAATAAAATAGTGGGAGGAGCTTTTAGATAAAAGTCCATGTTTTTAAGTTTTAAATGATTCATATACTAAATAGTCTTGGTTTTATCTTTTTCAGATAATGTCTACTAATCTGTCACTCCGGTCATTTTAGATAATGACAAGCTCATGGGACCCAACTTCGATAGCTGGTATCGAAGACTGAGAATTGTTCTCGAGCATAAACGGATCCTTTATGTATTAACGGATCCGACACCTGAGGGGCCAGCCCCCACCGCACATACTGCAGTCAGGGATGTTTATCAAAAGTTGGTCTCTGACCGTACTACAGTGCGGTGCATTATGTTGGCGGCTATGAACGATGAGTTCAGTCGTAGATTCGAGGAGGCCCAACCGGAGGAAATCCTTCAAAAGTTGAAGGAATCTTTTGGTGCCCCAGACGACGTTGAAAGGTACAGGGTTTCCTCTACCATCTTCAATGCTCGAATGACTGAAGGGTCTTCAGTCACTGATCATGTATTGTACATGATCGAGATGATCGAGCGCCTGGCCAAACTCGGATATCCTTTCCACGAGCAGCTTGGGAAGGATGCGGTTTTGAATTCTTTGCCTCCCTCCTACTTACCTTTTCTAGATCATTATAGATTAACAAGGCCTGTAGTCAACTACCATGGGTTGATGGGGTTACTACAGACTTATGAAAAGGATCACCAGCTCCAAAAGAGCTTGGTGAATTTAGTGGGAGGCAGTGCGGCAAGGCGTCGTCCCTTTAAGAAAGGGAAAAAGAAAAAGAATAAAAGTAAAATGGTGCAAAGTGCTGGGCCCAGTCAGACTAAGAAGAAGGCTAACTAGAGTCAGGCAGAATGCTTCTACTACAAGAAGTCGAGTCATTGGAAGATGAATTGTTCTGCTTACCTAGCTACACTTGACCCGAACAGGCCGAAGAAGAAGAAACAGCAAAAGGTTGCTGGACAAGGTATTTTATGATAAATCCTTGTTGTTTTTCTATTTGTGATATTACTAACTGGATATTGGATACTGGTAGTCCTTATCACATTTGCAATATGTTGCAGGGACTACAAGTTAGTAGAAGATTCGAGAATGGCGAGAGATTTCTGAATATGGGTGATGTGGTACTGTACGCTCTGATACCAAGACCGGTGTCGGACCGTTGATCATTAAGAAACGATCTCTAGATTAGGGTGTCCAATTTAATTAAATTAAATCTAATTAAATAAAAATAACCAGCAATCAATTGGGTCAGGTTATCAAAATGGATCTCACCCGAAAATACGGAACCTCACGAACTTTGGAAGAGGGAGATCATCCTGAAGTCGTCCAAAATCCGGACCAATAGTTCACGAGCGAGGTGGATCAGAAGCCGTTGGACCTGGAACACCAAAAAAAAAAAATAACGAATGAATTCCAAATCAAACAAAATTTAATTTAACCATAATGCTCTGAAAACTATGCTTTGAGATCCGTGAGATTTTGAGAACTGTGCGCCTCTGGGAGTCATGCGGTGCAGAAGTCGGCAGCAGCGAACGTGAATGCTTTCACGTTCGTGCTGTTTTTTTTCTCCTTCACCATGGATCAACACCAAGAAACAGGGGAGGGAAGGCCTAAGGCCATGCGGCCGGGTTCGCCGGCGTCGATTTTGGGCGACGATGGTGGATCGACCGGCAGTGGTCTCGGAGATAGCTGGCGATGCCGACGGATGGGGCGGAAGGAAGGGGCTTCGGGCGGAAGACCAGCTGGAGGGTTCGTGGGAGAATGGAGGCACCGGAGGAGAGGGGCTTCGGGCGGTGGCGGGGTGGCTCTCACCGGCGATGGCTTGCATAAGCAGAGATGGTCCGGCTGTGGTCGCGCGGCGGTCGTGGAGGACACGGCGGCAGCAAGGAGATAGGCGACCGTCCGGCATCGGGGCTGATGGGATGCTCGGCTCCGGCCGTACGTTGGGACGGCTTCGGAGGGGCCGATCCGGCATCTTGGGGCTTCGATCGGGCAGATCCCAGGGGAGAACGGTGGTTGGACGGTGCTTCGGATTTTGACGACGATCGTGGGGAGAGTTTGGTAATCGGGAAGTGGTTAACAGGGGATTGTAATCTCTGAGAACTTGGGATTAGCCGGGAATAGAAATAAGGGAGAAAGAAATCCAAGAAGAGACGGAGAAAGAGATCAGAGAAGAAGAGAGAGAAGGGGAAGAAGAGAACCGGGAAGAAGAAGTAGAACAAGGAAGAAGAGGGGGGAGAAGTTGGGATATACCCTTTTGTTTTCTCAAAATATTCATTCGCTAATTTTTTTATTCATGATAAACATACCTTAAATAAAGCAACAACGATAAAGGTAAATCCTAAACAATCACAAAATAATCGGAACGACTAAGTATTCCGATAACTCTAAAAAAATAAAAAATCTGATCTCCGATTTAGAGATATCCCAAATCCCACGTACACCCATAAAATAATAAAATGATACATCAAGAATCGTGATGGGCTGGCATCGAGATCTGGGCTGGCTGGGTCTGGACTGGCTGGATCTGAACTGGCTCAATGTCCCCATCAGTGAGGAATGGAAGTCAAGCTCCAGTCCTGGCGTTTGGAATTGTCAATCTATTTTTCGAGTCTTGTAAAGTTGTTTTTAGTGATTGTCACTATTGTCCATCATTCCTTGTAAATATTATCTCTGTAGGATAGTTGGCCAGTAATGGTTATGAACTATTAATCAAGAGTGATTTTTGCAAAGTCATTATGAATGATATTGTGGTTATGACTGGACATATTAAGAATGGCATTTATGTTTTATCACAGCCTGTTGGTGTAATGTACATTTCTTGCAAACGCCCTAGATTAGATAATGTCAATGATGCTTATCTCTGGCACTGTAGGCTATGTCATATAAACAAGAATAAAATCAACAGGTTAGTGGGAGAAGGTCTCCTAAACGTTAGTAATTGTGAATCACTGCCAACCTGTGAATCTTGTTTACTTGGTAAGATGACCAAGTCACCTTTTACTGGAAAAGGTGTACGAGCCGATGACATTTTGTGTCTAGTACATACTGATGTATATGGACCAATGAATGCCGATGCCAAGGGTGGGTATAAATATTTCATTATGTTTACAGACGACCTCTCATGGTACGGTTATGTATTTTTGATGAGACATAAATCTGAATCGTTTGAAATATTCAGACGGTATTGTAATGAAGTTGAAAAACAAACCGGGAAGCTTATTAAAATCCTTCGATCAGATCGAGGTGGAGAATATCTTTCTGGAGAATTTCTGACTTATCTTGAAGAGAATGGGATTCTCTCTCAATGGACACCTCCTGGGACACCCTAGTTAAATGGTGTGTCTAAAAGGAGGAATCGGACTCTGTTAGACATGGTCAGATCCATGATGGGATTTGCAACTTTGTCAACTTCCTTTTGGGGGTATGCTTTGGAGTCAGCATGCTATCTTCTAAATAGAGTTTCGAATAAGTCTGTTAATAAAACTCCATATGAGATATGAAATGGGCGTAAGCCGAGTCTTTCACACCTTCGGGTTTGGGGGTGTCCAGCTTATGTCAAGCATTTGGAGACAGATAAACTTGGACCTAGGTCTGACAGGTGCCTCTTTGTTGGGTATCCTAAAGAGTCTAAGGGTTATTTCTTCTATATGCCTGGGGAACAAAAATTGTTCGTCAGTCTTAGAGCTACCTTTTTTGAAAGGGATTACCTTATTGAAGGTGCTCAAGCTGCCAATGTTAAGCTTACTGAAGTTCAATAGATAGAAGAACCAAATCATTCAAGGACTGCTACAGATCCCGTTATGATAAGATCAAACCTTGAGCCTATTGACCAGTCATTAAGGAGATCCGGTAGAGTACCACGTCAACCGGACAGATACTATGGTTTTCTGGTCTGAGACGGTGATCCCGTTGAGCTCGATGAGAACAACGAGGATCCAATCACCTATATGGACGCGATGCAGAGGTCTAATTCTGAGTTGTGGCTGGGAGCCATGAAATCTGAAATGGAGACCATGGAAATCAACAAAGTATGGACTTTGGTTGATCCACCTGAAGGGGTAAAACCCATTGGGTGCAAATGGGTCTTCAAAAAGAAACGGGGTGCAGATGGGCAGGTAGAGACCTATAAAGCCCGTCTAGTTGCCAAGGGTTATCTTCAACGTTATGGTATTGACTATGACGAGACGTTTTTCCCTGTGGCAATGCTCAAGTCTATTCGGATTATGCTTGCCTTAGCTGCATATCTGGACTATGAAATCTGGCAAATGGATGTCCGAACAGCTTTTCTAAATGGTGAGCTAGATGAGGAGGTGTATATGATGCAACCTGAAGGGTTCACATCCATAGATGAATCTAAGGTATGTAAGCTTAGTAGGTCCATCTATGGACTAAAGCAGGTGTCTCGGAGTTGGAACATGCATTTTGATAAGTGTATCAAGATGTATGGTTTTGTTGGAACAAAGAAGAACCCTGCATATATAAGTGGGCAAATGGTTCTGTAGTTGTATTTCTTGTACTGTATGTGGATGACATTCTCTTAATCGGGAATGACATCCCTACATTACAAGGAATAAAGGTCAGGTTGTCTTCCCAGTTTTCTATGAAAGACTTGGATGAAGCTTCTTTCATACTAGGTATGAAGATCTATAGGGATAGATCAAGGAAGCTTCTGGGTTTGTCCTAGTCTACGTACATTGATACCGTGCTGAAAAGGTTCAGCATGGAGAATTCCAAGAAAGGCTATCTTCCGATAGGCCATGGAATTTCTCTTTCCAAGAAGGATTGTCCAACAACTCCTGAGGAAAGAGAGCGTATGAGTAGGATTCCTTATGCTTCGGTAGTAGGGTCCATCATGTACACCATGACATGTACTAGATCAGACGTGGCATACTCATTAGGAATAGTGAGTCGATACCAGTCTGACTCAGGTGAAGCACACTAGAAGGTTGCAAAAACCATCCTGAAGTATTTGCGAAATACCAAGGACCAGTGGCTTCTTTTTGGAGGACCTGACTTGAAACTTGTGGGGTATACTGACTCCAGTTTCCAGTCAGATAGGGATGATAGCAAGAGTGTATCCGGCTTTGTTTTTATCCTGAATGGTGGAGCTATCTGCTGGAAGAGTTCCAAGCAGCACACTGTAGCAGACTTTGTATGCGAAGCGGAATATATTGCAACATCTGATGCAGCAAAGAAAGCTGTTTGGTTGCGAAAATTTCTTGGTGAGCTGGGAGTGGCACCTTCCCTGGATGATCCTGTTCCAGTGTACTATGACAGCACTGGAGCCATTGCTCAAGCCAAAGAGCCGAAGTCTCATCAGCGTACCAAGCATATTCTGCACCGGTTTCATCTTGTGCGAGAAATCGTGGAACGAGATGATATCAACCTTCTGAAGATCGATGGAAAGGAGAACCTGGCTGACCCCTTCATTAAAGCCGTTGGAATTCAAGAACTCAATGATTGTAAATGGAAGATGGGTATACGATACTGTTCTGATTGGCTTTAGTCCAAGTGGGAGTTGTTGGGAAATGTGTCACAAAATCAATTTCTACTATACACAGTTGTACATTTGATATAATTGTATATGAATTATATTATTGAATAAAAGATTATTCTAGCAGTTCATCACTATTTCATCTTTCTGAAATGAGTTCTTGAGTGATGAAATCCTTAGGACTATTTGTATGTGATATAGAGAGGATATATCATATAGTCCTAAAATTGTTCACGACCAAATAATATACTTATTTCAGGATGATAGTATATCAAGTATAGGTCGTTGTGTGCCATAGTCGTTGGTTGTCCTCTTAACCAAGGAGTGTGGAGATACTGGTATGGCATGCAGATGTTGTATTTGACATTTCATCGAACGTGACCCATCTGTATTTTTTCTGCCTAGAGTTTTGATATGGATATAGTTATCCCTCAGACATGAGATCGTCATGGTAGCTTGCGAGCAACTCACTGTACTTTGGTGCTGGACTATCTGGATTTCTAATCCATGGACGGAAGGTTTCTGAGTACAGTTAAATACTTGTGTAGCAGTGATCAGATCAAGATGGGATTGACCCCTCCAAAGTGTTTGGAGCAGATATCTTACTGTGTTTCAATTTAGCAAAATCTTGACCAGGGTAGTCTCTGTAAAGTGTTACAGGACTTGTGAGGTTGAGACACATTGTTGATGGACTTTATAGGTTGGGCAGTTTAACCCTAAGTCTTCCTGAGCATTGAGGTCAAAGGGATTAATTACAAGGTTTCTATATCTCCTGGTTCTTGATTGTTGCTCTGCAACTTCGACCTATCCGGACGTCGGGTGTCATTGCTTGATGGCGACTTTAACTGGTATTGGAAATGTTCCAGTGCTATCGGCTTAGTCTTCGAACCTATGGGGTCACACACCATAGGGGTTTCTACTTGATCTGGTGATCGGAGAATGATTGAGAATCGTTCATGGACTCACAAAGGAAAAGTATTTTTCTTTACCCAAGTATCGATACTTGATATTCTTGAAAGTGTCGACACTTGTTGATTTCACAAGTGTAAACACTTGATGTCACAAAAGGTTGTGACATAAAATTTTCACTAATAGTTGGTGATGCATGGAGGTGAATTAAGTAATCTGATTACTTGATGGCACAATTTGATTGAGCTATAAAAATCTAGAACGAATCAAATAGGATTTGGTTCAAAATAGGTTTGGATCCAATTGGGTTGAACCCAATGTATGCACACTTGATCCAATTGATTTCAGTTATGAACTGAAATTAATTAACACATTAATCTGAATTTAAATAAATTTAAATTCAGTTTTGGGGAGTTATGTAACTTCCCATGACCATAACTTTTCATAACTACCCATTTCCACTCCATTATCACCAATAACTCCCCACTCTCCCTCTCCCTCTCCACCTACATAATGGGCTGAAATGGGAGGACGAAAATAAGAGAGAATTCAGCAAAGAAATGCTGGAAAAATCAAAAGGGAAGAAAGGGAAGAAACTAGGAAAGGTTTTAGTTTTGTATGGGTGTGAGTTTTTTGAAAAGTGTGCATATTTGTACCTGGTGATCTAGGTCTTGAGATTGAGTGTTGAAGAAGGGTTTCAACAACTCATTCTCCACCTCTTGAGTTTCTTCATTCATTCGGAGAGTCCGGCATCGAAAGAAGAAAAGGAGTTCTGATCAAAACGTTCCACAACAAGCTAGCACTTGGAGTGGAAGTAGATTTTGAAAGAGCCCTGGTGTGAACCACCTGTAGAGGCCGGACACGTGTGCGGCTAAGCAAAGTTCTTCTTCCTCCTCCTGGATCTTTCGCAACGGAGAGCATCTCCACTTCATACTAGATATGGTTTTACATATATAGATATGATGCTTTGAAATGTTCATAGCATGAATTCATGATTTCATAGTTTATATTAACTATTCATGCAAGATCTTGGGATAAGTAGCATAGAAAAGTTTTAAAAGCATGCTTAGATTAAATGTTAATCTTCTCGATAATGCTTCCGCTGCATATTATTTTGAAAAAGTTTTAAAATAGAAAGCATGCTCGCTACTAGTTTTCCTTTAATCCTTAGGATCCATAACTATTAAAAACCAAGATAATAATAAGGAAGATAATTCAAAAAAAAGATTTGTGAACATGACATGGAAAAGGATTCAGAAGAAATCAATGAAAAGGCAGGCCAGTGGGAGGAGGATGTGTGAATGGTGGAGGAGCTAGGGGGACTACTATCTTCGTGGAAGAGCTTCACTGGTAGACGACGGACATTGATCTCAAGGCAGAGCTCATCAAGTACGGGCAGCTGAAGGAGGTAATGAGAAGACGAGCATCAAGTCCAAGGGGTTCTTCCAGATTGATTTCTATGATCTAGCGGCTGCTGCAGCATGCAAGAAAGGGATGAATGGGCACGTCTTCAATGACCGGTCCTACATTATGATGTTTTCATCACCACACGCTGTTCGTCGGATGGGAAAAGCGAAACTCAAGAATCAGCAGATGGCAGTCCAAACGTCAGCACAGCCTTAAAAAGAACGACAAACGGAATATGATAAAGAATATTTTGGATATTTTTTAGAAAAATATGACATCATAAAGGATGTCGTATTACGGAAACTTAAACAAAGGATCAGAAAGTTAGAATTTTAGTCAATAAGGATATTTTATTATAGTAGGATCAAATTGGGGAGTGGGAATTAATTTTTCCTATATAATAATGCTTACATTAAGTTAAAAAATAGTTTCAAAATCAGTTAACGTGAGGTTAAGTTTTGGGAGTTGGGGGTGGGGGTAATGCAAATGGGAATTAACTTCGGACACTTTTGTTTAAACCTCGAAATATTAATATGGACGGTCTTGACTCCCTGATCACCATCGGAAATCCGTAGAGAAGTGGATGACACATGCAGCCATCATCTAATTTATGTAACTCAAAACAGGCGGCGTACGTTGTCTAGAGGACTAACACGAAGGCACGGAGCGGAGACCACTTCTCTCTCTCCGCCCTCCTCGTTCTCCCTCCTCTCCTGCCTCCCCCCAAGTGGATAAAAACCGTTGGGACTTGGGAGGGAAAGAACGCCAAGGGCGGAAAAACGAGTGAAGGAAAGCAACGCTTTGAACGGGCATGTGGCCCAAACCCCTCCACGACCCTCCTCTTCTGTATTCGATCGAGTCGCTGCTTGTGTTATAAATTAAGGAATCAGCGCCGAGACAAGATCTAAAGACAGAGCCAAGCTATCTGATAGGCGATAACCCCTTCTATTCTTCCATATCTCTCTCCTCTATGACCTAAATTCTCCCCGTAGAAAGTAGATAGAAAAAGGAGAGGAGTAAAGAAACAAAAAGGAGAGATGTCACGGGTCGCGCTCGTCGTGCTATTAGCACTCCTCGGCCTCAGGACGGTCCAGGCCGAGGACCCGTATCTCTTCTTCGAATGGAACGTCACCTATGGCACCATCTCCCCTTTCGGCGTTCCCCAGCAGGTCATCCTCATCAACAATCAGTTCCCCGGTCCCGAAATCAACTGCACTTCCAACAACAACATCATCGTCAATGTCTTCAACAACATCGACGAGCCCTTCCTTTTCTCATGGTTTGTCACCTGACTCTCTCTCTCTATTCAACACAAGAACAAAATAAGTTCCATTGTTAATTTCTGGAACTTGGACGTGAATGTGTAGGATTGACTAGAGACTTTGTAGATCCAAATAAATTTCGTAATGCTTAGATGGGGCTAGAATGATATACTCATCACTTGAAAAAGACCTAGAGGAGATCTTTATGGTATCGTCCTCACTCCTCTCGCTTATATATATATATATATAAAAAAAAAACACACAAACACACAAAACCAACCAATTAACAACACTTAGCATGCATTCACGATTTGAATGATCCATGTTTTTATTTTGTTATCATTATCTTTATTTTTCCATGGCAGGAATGGCATCGAGCAGAGGAAGAACTCGTGGATGGACGGGATGCCGGGTACCAACTGCCCCATAATGCCGGGCAAGAACTGGACGTACCACTTCCAGCCCAAGGACCAGATCGGCAGCTTCTTCTACTTCCCGTCCATCGGCATGCAGAAGGCGGCCGGAGGCATAGGCATGCTCCGCGTCCACAGCCGGCTCCTCATCCCGGTCCCCTACGCCGACCCCGCCGCCGAGTTCAACATCCTGGCCGGCGACTGGTACACCAAGAGCCACAAGGTGCTGGCCCACCGCCTTGATAGAGGCCGCGGCACCGGCCGCCCTGCCGGCCTCCTCATCAATGGAAAATACGGCAAGGACGCCTCCGGCAAGGACGAGCCGCCGATGTTCACCATGGAGGCCGGCAAGACCTACCGCTTCCGTGTGTGCAACGTCGGCATCAAGAACTCCCTCAACTTCCGCATCCAGAAGCACTCGCTGAGGCTAGTCGAGATGGAGGGCTCCCACGTCGTGCAGAACGTGTACGACTCGTTGGACCTCCACACCGGTCAGTGCTTCTCCGTCTTCGTCCCCGCCGACCAGCAGCCCGGCGACTACTACATCCTCGTGTCCACCCGCTTCACCAAGTACCACTGCGGTGGCAGCGCGATCATTCGCTACGCCGGCTCCAACACCCCGCCATCCAAGGACCTGCCGCCGGCCCCCTCCGGCTGGGCCTGGTCCTTCAACCAGTGGCGTTCCTTCCGCTGGAATCTCACCGCCAGCGCCGCCCGCCCCAACCCCCAGGGCTCCTACCACTATGGCCAGATCAACATCACCCGCACCATCAGGCTCCGTGGCGGCACCGGCCTCGTCAACGGGAAGCGCCGTTACGCCATCAATGGCGTCTCCCATGAGGACCCCGTCACCCCGGTTAAGCTATCAGAGTACTTCGGCATCGCCGACAAGGAGTTCAAGTACAACATCATCGGGGACGAGCCACCGAACGGCAAAGGTCCCGTCACCGTTGCACCCAACGTCATCAACTGCACCTTCCGGACCTTCATCGAGGTTATCTTCGAGAACCCTGAGAGAAGCATCCATGTTTATCACATTGATGGCTATTCTTTCTTCCCCGTTGGGTAAGCTTGCCTCCTTATCGCTATATCATGTCATGTCATGCCATGCCAATCACACGTCGAGGCTTGAAGAGTTACATGACTCATGCATGCATGAGATCAGTATCCACCTGTACTTAAAAATCTTTGATTCAATGATGGTGCAGAATGGGACATGGGGAATGGGACCCCAATAAAAGAAAAACCTACAACCCTCTTGATGCACCGAGCCGTCACACGGTCCAGGTGTACCCGAAGTCGTGGTCGGCGATATTGCTCACGTTCGACAATGCCGGAATGTGGAACCTGAGGACGTTGATCTGGGAAAAGCAATACCTAGGGCAGAGGCTCTACATCAGCGTTCTCTCGCCGGCGAGGTCACTGAGGGATGAGTACGACATTCCAGTTAACGCCATGACCTGCGGTAACGTCGTCAACCTGCCAAAGCCGGCACCTTACACTTAAACGCCGATCCTTGCTGATTACCGTCCATGGCACCTGATCCTTCCTTCCTCTTCTTATCAAGGGGGTGGGAGGGGAAGGGATTCTTGAGGTGGTACTAGTAGTAGTCCGAGAGAGGGGGGTAGGGAGAATACGATCGAAGAGAGTTTAATTTAGAGGGACGAATAAGTGGCGTGTTCAGGGCCGCCTTCTTATTGTCTAGTTGGCTGGTCGTGTTAATGCTATAAACACTCTCCAAGCTTATAGAAGACGTTTTTTTTTCTTTCTTTCTTTTTTTTTTTTTTTTTTTTTTTTCTTTATATTTTTTTGGGTATGTAATTGTCGAGGCTAGCCTTTCACTTCTGTTACCCTTTCTGCAAAAGTTTGCTTCAGTGGGTGGTTAACCTCCTCAAGTCTTTCATTCATTTTTCTTCTTTTTCTTGGAAGATAGATTGTCCTGCTCGTAATAACAAATTTGTGTCAATCTAATCAGCTTTGCAAGATATCAGTTGATTAATTTTCGTGTTGATTAATCCACTGGCTGTTTTATTTCAAATAGTGAGAGTATTACATTACAGTAGAGGGCCAGAAAGCACATCTGTTGCATTTACGTTGTAAGAGATTAAAAAAACCAAAATAGATATTAGAGATGTACGTAATAAATAATCCTGCAATATGATCCAATATAATTGACATTTGTGCCATAGGGAATAAAGCTCCAATAGTAGTCAATAATAATCCGCAAAATAAAGAAAAAAGTTGGTAAGCAGCAACAAAGAAGAAAGGCATGCGTGATAGGGCTCTGGAAATGTTTTCTGCAGCTGCAACCGGAGCTCAATGCCATTATATCAACCTTGGTATAACCATTGTCAATTTAGTCTGATATCATTCAAAAATAAATAAGTAATAATTCTTGGGAATGTGGAAGGCATACCATGCTCCGGTTGTAGCTCATGTGACCTGCTCAAGTAACATTCCCAAAACGCCCGGTAATGTATACATCATTAAAGCAAGCTAATGGTTCGATCCTGTCAATGAATTGATCTCATGCTGAAAGTTAAACATTTTAAGATTACCTCCAAAAATCTAATCAAGTGCCCGTCTTCCCCCCCTGCCAATTTCTCTCTCAGGTTTATAAACAGGGAATGATACTCTTTTAGCTCGGAGTGCACGGCGCTCTTACGACTTGGCCAATTACCCACAAAACCATGTCATTCCAACAGTACTGATGGAAACATGCATAGAAAAGCGTGGATCTGATAAGAAACAGAGTGACCTGGAGGCTTTTTTTTTTTTATTTGAAAAATAAAATAAGAACCAAGAACCTAAAACTTGATATAGTCATTAAGGAAAATTGCTTGAGATAAAAGAGCGAAAAATCAATTGTCATCAACCTTAAACAGCCGAAAATGGTCTTGTATCCACGCAAACCTTGCAAAAGTCACAGTTTCATTCTAATGCAGCCATTGACAAAAGATTAGCACCGTGTAAGGTAAACAAGCATGTATCCTTATTGGGAAGGATAACAAAACAACAAATACTAAAGAAATAAAGGAAAATATTAAAAAAATAATAAAATTACATTGATCTTAAACAGCGCTGACACCAGCCCAATTCAAGGTGCCAACCGAACAATCATCCAGCCGTATCATAAAAAACGAATAGTAAGACACCCATTTACAGAATATTGACCTCCTGCCCTCATTTTGATTTCATTGTACATCTTTCCAGCCATACGTAACAGCCAGAGAACCAATATCCATTATGTCCCTCACCTCCAACAAACCAATTCTGGTCTTCAGCTCTTCTTGGAATTGGTGGTTCGATAGTATTCTCTTTAAACCCTTTTATTAGTGAACTTAGCTGCCCTTTGGGAGCTATAGTACGTCCACACAGCTCAGGGATCATCTTTTGTAAAACCTTAAGAAAGTCAACAAGTTTGTCCACCCCTTGGCTTGTCTCCGATTTCCAAAGAGATATCCACACAATTCATGCCTGTCTGCTATGGGCTTACATTGCACTCGTCCATGAACCGCTCCTCTTGCGTAAGAAATCTCTTCCAGTATTTTTTGTAATTTGGAATACCTAATTGAAGCCAAGGTTTCATGTTGCCATTGTAATGCAGTGATACAGCATTGCCTATAGCTTCTGCATTAATGCCAAAATCATGACCAAGTCCTGACAGAGTCCATCTATCATCCAGGGGATGTATAAGATTTTGAAATGCAAGCAAGCTTATAGGCAGTGCTGCAGCTCTCCATGATGCTTCACTCTTGGTTTGTAACTGTTAAGTTGGCAGAGAATGTTCAAGATAATTACAGTTTATCAAACATAATACAATTTCAAATGCATTTCAACATAAATTTAAAAATTCACACCATCATCTTAGATCTTAGAGAAAAATATGTAGACAGTTCATTATTTCTCAAGAATAACAAAGACAACTTGTCAACTCTTGGATAAACAGTGTAAAGCACTTGTCTTCATTCTTGATCTAAGTAGAGAGATATGCCCGCATTTAACAACTGGTATTAGAAAGACATGCACAACCCAAACAGATAAATATAGAGATGCATTTTCTACATATCACTAAATAGGGAATCGATTACATGAATACAAACTGAGCAGCTAACAAGGGGGGAGAGGCTGAAAACTTGCTCAGATCTCATAGAGCCAGAAATGGAAGAAAAAGGGCTTATTTCTTTTGTTCAGTAGTAGTCAAGACATCAGGACAAAATTTGGAAATATTGAATCGGTTGATCAATAACGGAAATAAGCCTCCAGCCCTCTCAACTCAACACAACTACCTTTCTATTTTCTTTTGCATTTGTGTGGTGTCTAGATCAATATACAAAAATTAAAAAGAAAAACTCACTTCTCATTTCCAAATCCAAATTCTCTAATCAGCTAGAACAATGATAAATTGAAATGAATATAATGTCCAAATAAGATTCATACTACTAACCTTTCGGAGGAGCTGAAGGTATGTCCCAGTAACATTGTGTTCCCTCCACTTCTCCAGATCAAGTATATTAAATCCAGATATCCAGGCACAAGAATCAGCATCATAGATATTTCTGCCTAAGTATGTTCTCAGATGACCCAGTTTTACCCCACAGAATTCCACAGCACCATTAACTTTTCCTTCCAAATCAAGGTTCCACAAGGATGATAAATCATGCTGAACAACCACATCATCATCCAAAACCACCACCTTATTTAGATTCTTGAATATTTCTGGTAGAATAAAGTGTGAGTGACCAAAAACTGATAAGTACTCTGTTCTCATCTGTATGGAGGGTTTATCAGCATCAAGAATGGAAACATGAAATTCCTCGGTCAATGAAAGCTTTGCCATGCCTTCATTCTTATTGTGTTTAAGTTCTTCAAAGTTCAAGACACGTATGGTTGCCTCCTCGTAAGAATTTCTGGCAAACCAGAGTTTCATAGCATAGTAATTTTGTCCATCCGTTAGCACATGAAAAACCACATCTTCTGTCACCTATAGAATTATGATGAGATTAATCACCAGTAACCATCACATAATGCAGATTTTATAATGTCCAGATATTAACTAAGGAAAACAAAAATACCTCAGAATTTGCCACAGTTGAATTAATGGCAACAGAAGCAGCAAGTGTGTTTCTAGAGAAAATCACATAATGCCTAAGCTCTGGGTTGTCAAATTTGTGAGCATGTAAGTATGCTGAATCCATGGGAGGAGATTTAAAGTATTCTACAGTCAACCTCATGGACAAGCAATGGAGACTTTTGGGCATGGTTTGAACACCGAGGTGATAGAGAAATGCACTCTGCTTCTTATGGAAACGAGCCTCATCCTCTGTCAGATCAAGTATCTGTCTAAGTTTCTTGTCAACATTATTGCAATCCACAGTGCATGATTTGGCTCTTGCAATGGTCTGGTCCATCTTCTGTATCTTCCAAGCAACACTGAAAGTAACAGAAATAGTGTTATTAGTTCGCCATGACAACCAATCTATGGAAATTAAAAGCAAGCTTCAAATAATCTTCAAAACTAGCTTGGTAGTTCCATAGTTAAACACACCAATTTGCAAAACTTTTATTTCTATGTTGTCACTTATGGATACAAGGAAGAATTATGCTGAACATATAAACAAAATTATATGCCACTGTTAAGTTTTCTATTTTTTTTCCAATTTTACGGGTTCCCTGCATTATATTCTCTTTTTAATTAGGTCATACAACACAAGATGTTGCTGAATAAACCCAAAAGATAGATACATAGCCAAAACAAAAGATGTCCTTGACAACTGACTGATCTTGTCATACTAATTCACCACAACATTATGCCAAAAACTAAATTCTCACACTAGCACCAGGATCCTTCTCTTGCACCTACAACAACATGGCATGATACCATCGACACCAACTTCAAACTGGTGAAACACTTCAACATCAAAACTATCTTTCTATGAAGTTTATGAACTCTAATGGTTATATATCTTACAAAACGGATCAAAGTCTGGTCACAGAACTAATAGACTGCATGAAGTTGCAATGAGAGAGGTGGTTTCCTAGTAGAAGCTATAAATATATAATAGGCTTCCTTGGTTACTTAATTTGCATATGAAAAAACTATTAAAAGGATCAAAAGTCATAATTACAATTTAGGGAAGAAAATGATGAACCAAATCAATATTCTCTCTCTTGTAATTCTTTAAGGAATACCAATGAGTTGACGGAAAGACTTGGCCCCCTTTGAACATTGATTTAATCAGTGCAAATCGTGAATTGTCTGAATCAAGATTTTTCTATCTCGATCATCAATCATATTTAAATTTAAACCAACTGGTCTAGAACCAATCCGCAGACTGGTTCTTGCCAATTTGGTTTTGTAATTGAGCATGTCTCAACGGTAACATTGTCCTTGGAGTTCACAATGCGAGTGACACCTGATGCAACCAATATTTTGGAAGTCCATACGAGCAATGAATTCAAATCAGGACTTGTCAGTGCTGGTTGTTGGAAAGAAAACATCACATAATTTGGTGAAAAGATAATACAATTCAACATGAGTATCCAGAAAACATAATGGAAGATATCATTACAAGTCCATGCTTACATGTTTCATCATCGATCATAAAAAAGCAAGCCATTCTTGAAGACACATCAAGACAGCAGGACAAATGTCCTCAAGGGTTCAACTCAAGTATACACCTTTCACAACTCACGGAAGATTCACATTCCCATGACAATGGTAATCACATCTAAAAACAATCATCCTAGCTAAATCTGAGGAGTTGGCTGTTATGTTTTATACAACACTCAATCAAGAACAATGAGAACAATGGACTCCTGAAATTTCCTTTACAACATTTTGCTCCCTTCACCAACAAGAACCACTCTCATTGCCTACACCATTAGAAGTTTCAGAGAACAAACCATGAAAATGAAAACCCAACCAGGATAGATCTCAAGGCAAGGCCAATGTACCAACAGTTAATTGACAAGATAATAAAAGACAGGACAACTTTTGGCAGAATTATCCATATTCTTAAGCTACTTTTTTATACGTTCAATAAACAAACATGTCCTACAATCAATAAGACTGCTTTAGGATTCAATTTGCAAGCTCAAAACATACACATCATCTAGGTATGCATGTCCTCATTTTAAATCAAATTTAAGCCCCACAAGTTTGTTCTTGTTTCATTTAGGCTAATTGCTTTTGAGTTCAAAAAATAAGGAAAGTAAATATTCAAAATAGCATTGTAAAAAGTGGGCTAATAAGCATAGATTTCAGTGTTGGACCTAATAGAACTATAAGCATTAGAGGACTACATTAGTTAGGAACTTGATCTATAAGTTTCTATAGAATAGGCTCCGATAGCTTCATGTATTAGGAGAAATCACACTGACAAATTTATTATTTACAATTTCCAAATTATAACTAAAATTATTCTATCTTGGGAACCCCTCCAAATCCAGGATGTTCAGCGAACAGAGCTGCCAATTTGTTCATTTAATTGTCTGAGTGTAAAAAGTTCAGTTCCATAGGATCACCCTGTCCAGTAGGAGGGTTCTCATGCAAACAAAAAGAATAGATAGGATAAGTGCTTTAAAATGCATATGGGACAATTCCATAATGGGTTTAATATATCACTCACAGTGGAGGTAGATCAGCATCTAAAATTGCTTCACTAAGCATGTGCTCATGTTCCTGAATGTTCTGCTTTAATTCACGTGTCAATGTCTCCTGTCCACGAAGTTTTGCAATGCTTGGATAGTAAGCTCTAGCCACAAAAAGCTGATCTTTTAGTCTCTTTACTGTAGAGTCCTTCATCACTTCTTTATGCTCTCTGGACCAAAGGCAATAGCTCCCAAATTCAAGTTGACAAGATCTTGCAGTTTCATCAGTGGTCAAACTTTTGACATTATTCTTCTTGCTTTCCTTGCCATCATTCTAAAAAGAGGGGGGGAAATGTAAGTCATCCTAGAAATCCTACAATTTAAAACCACTATTAGGATAAAAAACCAGACATTAACAAAATAAAATAGCTTTTTTTTAAGGCAAGGTTGGAAATTTAGTTTTGGCCACAGCTGTTAACATGTTCAACCACTAACTTATTTGATTTATAAGAATTTTCTAAAGAAAACTTGCTATTAGATCAAATTATTCAGTTGCTAGATAAATAATAGAATTTAGAGCATCAATTTGAAATAAAGGATAATAGGCAACATTTGTTAATCAACCAAAATTAAATCTTACTTTTGTATTCGAAGCTAGAAGTGGTTTTGAGGTGACTCTTTGTGGTGTAGTAACAACTGCACATAATGAACAATAACAACAGTTAATACGATAAAGAAAAACTATTCAAAACAAAATAATATAAAGGATTGGAGGAAAAACAAGCGGATACCAGCTCAAACCAGCTAGTTTATACTTGTACTGGCCCAAACTGGTACCTTCCTTTTTCCTATGAACCAGCATATATAGCCACTTCATGTAGACCAACATGAAGATTAAATTAGTGGTACTGACTGGTCTAACTCTATTTGGGTGCAAAAATGCCTGTACATATCGTTGGTAGCTTGGGTAGTTGTGTAGTACTCTTATCTCTTCATTCTAATACTAAATAAGTAATATAAGAAAGCAGGAAGAAGAGAATGGATAGAATAAAGAAAAGCATAATTCAAGAACAAAATTCAAGATATAAGTGCATGTGGATCATGTTCATAAGAATGATGCATTGAGCTCAGCATAATGCATATTTCCTGTAAAAAGAATATGTTTGTCCAAAATTTGAAATTCTCCTGTTCTTGATTGGACCTGCATGCTAAACTGTGCATGCATGATGAATATGACATTAAAAATGTAATGCCTGTTTGTACAATAGACCTGCTAATTGCTATATAAACAACACCAAAAAAGAAAGAAAGAAAAATAAAGTATAATAAACGTTGCAATATTCCTACCAAAGAAAGATAGGTATTCTATATTCCTCATGTTTTTGCTAAAATTTAAATTTTCACTAAAAGGAACAGGCTTGCTGAAAAAATAGAATTTTCAGAGTGTTGGTGCTTGATTCACATTGCAGAGCATGCTAACTTGTTAAATGTAAGCATTCTTTGCTTGTTCACATGGGAAGCATGGAAATTTCTATGTACCTGTACTTAGAAAAGAAAAGGATTTGTAACCTTTCCTTACAAATTTTCTCTTTTTTTATTTTCCCTTTTCCAAATTCTCCAAAATTTTTTATCTCAATTACTTAAGAATAATTCTTAACTTTTCCAAAAAAATCAAAACCAGTCATGACTTGCTAGCCATTACCTGGCAACAGTGCTCCACCTTTCTTGTACCTAGTACCATCTTTCAAACCTTAGGCTAAGAATTAAAGATAACAGCATTTCATTTTGCATACCTTTAGGGTGAGAGATGATGTCTTCTGTTCCAACTTGGCTGATAATATCCTTTGATTCAGAGAGAGAAGCCACATCCATTGGTTGAGACTGAGAGGTAGCATGATTCAGCCTTAAGGTTAAACTCACACCATTGCCAAAGGATTTATTGTTAGTTCCCTTATGAAGCTCCCCACCAGCTTGGAATGTTGTGTGCTCAATAACATCCTGACAAATAGAGTAGTACATATTTTCAGATAAAATAATCAGCCTATTCAATATATATTGCATTTCAAGAAACACAGGCACAACCTAAGTAGCTTCCAGCTGCAAAATCTTAAGATGCTATAAGTGTCAATTCCACAATCTAGGTGAGCTGTCATGATAGTCCATGGACTAGGTGTTAAAAAAAGAAAAAAGACAAGGAAAAAAAAATAAGAATAAGATGTGTAACTACCATATAGATGCTATGTGATCGAATGAGCGCAGTACCCACTGAAACAATGACATAACAAATAGCAGATTTTTTTTATTCCCTAAATATGGGATGAAATAATTGAACAGTCCATCCAAATAACATGCTAAGATTACATTTCAACATTGATTTCAAATAAGGGAAAAAAGATTTTTGCAACAAACAAATTTCTGACAACAAAACAATCAACATCAGATCCATGAAACCATGAGATTTGTCAATCTGATGCAATTAATACAAATGACATGAATGAGAAAACAGAGCAACAAGCACATATCTTGAAATGAAAACATCTGTTGTTTGGGGGAAGAATAAGATATATTCTAATCAGAGTCTCTCTAGTGTGCAGTAGCTTGTTTAATGACCTCATTTCCCTTGACAGGGAGTATTTACAGATAGTGCATTAGAAGCATCAAAAACTATAGCAAAAGATAAAAAGGAGGATGGCAAGGTCATTATGAATGCCACCAGATGTCTTTTTAGATGATAACAATAAACATAAATAGCAGCCTGTATCACTTAGTAATGCAGGATGGATTCTTGCTCATTAGGACTTCCAGAGGAATTACAAAGTCAGAAATAAAATTTAGAGTTCATGGAATTTTCTGGCAGGCCTGTAATCAATTCTGTTTTGAAACTATAATCAAATATAAAAAGTTGGGGAAGATCTTGTTTGAGGGTAAGCAAAGAGAGATGGTTTGGTATTTGAAGGGGTCTGCGGAGGGAAAAAGCAGATCAAGATATATCCAATTCCATTCAGTATAAATATTCAACTTCAATTGATGTTGGCATAGTTAATATATCTGATTTTGCAGTTTTGAATTTCACCAGGATTCAAAAGTCTAATATGGTTCTGCTTCAAAATTTTGAATACAGTTAGGTATATCCGCATATACACAACATGCACAAAATTTAGATGCACATATGGCTATGCTATAGAGTCAGGATAAGAATATTTTTTCTCATGTACACTTGGGAAGAATATAAGCTCATCAAGACTCAACCAGTGTTAAAAATCCTAGTACCCTTTTTGAACTGACGATTTAACACTTCAACATATGCCAATCATGGCCATGCAATATTAACTAATAGGTCATTATGTTTCTCTCCACCTTCATTCAACTTTCCACATATTCTACTGAAACAGTTAACTTCCAGCTACAAGTTCTCATCCACCGTACAATGTTTCTTCAGTTCCAACTGTTACGCTTCTCTACAATATATAGAACAATTAACAGGAAGGACCTACTTTTCTTAAGCAAAACCAAGATTTTTGTTCTACTCCATTTGTACCTATAACAAGGGCACATATATTTCATCCTTTCTACAGGATATCTAGAATAGGATGATTTAGGGCGTACCTGCACTAAATATGTAACTTGCTTTATTGAAAGCGTAACTTTTATATATCTTGAGTAAACTGTCAAGATCGGACCTTGAAATGGTGAAGAAAGGTTGAACAACATTTCAAATGAGAACATTAGAATAACATTTTTAACTTGTGCTTATCTAATAACAATTCCTTAAATTCGAATAAATCATCTCCCAAGAACCCTCCTCTGATACCAATCTATAATGACCTAACACAGGATCAAAAAATTAGACTCTTAAAAGAACCAAGTATTGCTACCCTGATTTATATGCTAGACAAGCTAGTGGTTGTTAGCTGTAATTTGAGAATAAAACTCGAGGCCATAAAGAATTTAAGGGTTTAGATGTGGTAGAAAGAGCAAAACATTTAATCACTAGCATTGGGATGTGATACAATGTTAGAGACTACAATTTAAGAAATTTTGCTAGTTTATTGCCAAAAAAGGGGACAACTCCCACCTATATGGGAGAGAAAGTACATCTTTACTACTATTCTAATGGAAAACAATGTGGGAGATAAGAATTTCAGTGGTTGTGCTAATTCACCACCAAAAATGGGACGACTTCCATCTCCAAGGTTACTTAAAAAACAAAAATCAAGGGATGTTTTGGTTATTTGAGCAAATGTAATACATTCAAGGATTCATCTGGCACTTATATCATAGCTAGGTAGTGATTTTATGCAATTCACAAGGATAGTAAGGGAAATTGAAGTGGGAAGTGGACATAACAGAGAATATAAGGTGTGAGGGAAAATACCAAAAGAAAAGGGAGAATGTGATTGAAGTTTTTATTCAATTTCTGCTCTATGAACCTACCTCATACAGGTCTTCCAATTGCCTTAAATTGAGCAGTTCAAAAAGACTCTTAGACATCCATCCAGCCTTACGACCATGAAATCAGGCAGTGTGATCAACTAATTGAAACAGCATATTAGAGTCAGATTTGATGTAACTCTGAAACAAAATATTTTTGGGTTTGCTTCTTAAACTTGCACATCCACTAATGCAAAACCGTGAGTCTTAAGGAGTGCATGGTTTCCATAGGAGGCCTGCTTGACATTGATTAATCACCAACATTGCTGCTCAAATAGTCTGCGACAGCAAAAACTCAAGATATATCTATCTGACTACAATTAAGAGTTGAGGTAGGAGAATGAGCAGACTTGTTTTACATTCAGCAGCTTGCAATACAAGGGAATCACATCTATCATAAGTTCAATAAGGTAGTCTGCAAGTAGTAGGACTGTCTAAATGTTGAGTTGTTTCTGAAAAGCAAAAGGAGAATGCTTAAAAATATTAGAAGGCAACAGAGAACTTCCAAAGGGGGGGAACCAATAAGGAGGAGGTTAGAGGCATCGTTGCAATACCAGAGAACAGCAACAAGCAACATCAAGTCGAACTGATTCATGGATCATGGACAAACCGATTAATAAAGCCACTGAATTAGAGTAATGACTCACATTGGTGATGGCAAGAAGCAGATGTTTTAGCAACCATTGTCACTAAGGAAGTCCAGCAGCAAGCTTCAGAAACAAGGTTGCAGCAAATCTGATGAAATGACAGGTAGCAGGAGAGGTGAATTGGTGATGATCAGGGGAGGTTGTAGAAGCACAAAATTGTTATAGCATAAGCAAGATGATGAGAACATGCTTTTGCAGGGGCATGATGAAGGCAAAAAAAATAAGATAGTAATTATGATGCCATGCATTTAATTATGAATATTAAATTCTTCACATGTTTTAACAAGTGGGTTCTAAAACAACAGTTCAGTTAGGTGGTCAATGCAACATTGCCAATTCAGTAAACAATCTTCTTTTCTTCACATTATTGTCATGCATTGTCCATGAAAATATTTAGAGTGATAGAGAGCCACAAAAATCAAAAAAAAAAAAAAAAAGGGTAGTCAACAACTCAAACAGGCCAAAAGGAAACTTCGATAAAGGTTGTCCAAATTCTTTCATAGCATTGTCAATCCTAGACAGATCACCCTGCCATGAACTAGAGCAAATAGGAAACCAAAGGTCATGATTCATACACTTTTCCCACCAAAAGAATCCGTCAAATCAAACATCTAATGGAAAATTTTGACAATCCTATCATCTCGTGATACAATTTTACAGAGGTAAGTGACAAGAGAAGAACCTCCGGTAATTCTCGAACACCATCCAGCCGGCCATATCTTCGAAGGTTAGTTTCCTGGATTTAAAAGGCTCCAAAAATCAACAACTACCGGATAACCAGCAAAAGGAAATCACTCCATTCATTACAGTAGTTAAAAAATCCTCACCAAAGATGAGCGATCGTCGCTCGAGTACCCTGCATTTATTAAAAAAAAACACACAGACAGAGTATCAAAGTTCTAATAGTTCACCAATAGTTTATACCAAGAAAAAAAAAAATCTAGTAAAGAAACACGTTATGTATATAAAAATAAATGCACGCCCTAACTCCCCAACCCAGCAAAAAAGAAATAAAAACTCCCCACCCATCCCCACACTCAAAGTGAAGCAGAGGCAATCCCAGAGCCAGATCCCTAAATAAACAGACAAATCCAGTCCTAAGAAACCGAATGCATATCAACAAGAGATCTAATCCCATCAACCAAATTGAAGAAAAGAACACAATGCTGCTACCAAAAGACTTTCCTAGGTCGATCAAACGAAATCCTAGGGTTTTACGAGAGAGATACGAAACAAGTGACAACACGACCAGGGGCATCGCAAACGTACCGGAAGGGAATCCGCTGTGGAAGCCAAGTAGAAACCCGAGGGGGACGAGCACCGAGCAGCAGACAAGGGCCAGCACCGCCACCGCGAACCCCCTCCACCGCCGCTTCGCCGGCGGCACCGAGGCGACGACGAAACCCTTCATATCCTCCTCCTCCTCCTCCTCCTCCCCCCTTTCTTCTTCTCTTCCTCCAGACGCTACCTATGTTTATGCTCGGCCATCGCCTCCCCTTCCCTTCCCATCTCCTCTCTCCTCTCCTCCACTCTAAAAAGTCCAGACTTCGATCCTTAAACGCGAAGTCTCCCTGTTTCCTCTTTTATTTACGCTCTCTCCTTTCGCTTCTCTTTTGCTCCCGAAGAAACGAGAAGGGAAAGAAAAAGGCGAGGAGAGAGATGAATGAAGAGCGTGGGAACAGTCTCGAATTTTTAAGTCCTCTCAAATCTTTGAAATCTGCCGCTAAATACAACTAATGCTTCGATCAAAAGGAAGATTAAAATTTGAGACAGCTTAACCCCTCCTCCTCTTTCCGTTTCCCATACGGTTCCCATGTTGGGACTTGGGATAGGGAATCATCGCCCCTTCCCAGCTAAGATAAGAAGGGACAAGAATGGCTTACTTTGTGAATTATGATAATTTCCTATCTTCATCCATAGGAGCATATGATACGATTTCTTTTTGGTAAAGGAATTTGTGAAGTGGGGTTGGAGTTGGATGGAAATCATAAAAGGCTCCTTGCATTAAGAAAAGAAAATCTTTTGAACAAAGGAATCTATACCTTATTAGCTATTGCTATCTCTTGATTAAATAAGTAGCAAAAAGAGGCCGCCAGAATGTTTGCTTTCTTCTTCTTTTTTTTTTGTATTGCACTTCATTTAGCGCCAATCATTCACTAACTAACCAGGCGGAGGAACGATTTAATTCCCATTTTGCACACAATTTTTGTCTCATGAAAATGTAATTATCTGTTAATGCTGATTTATGACCCCGTTACTGCCAGCAAAAAAAAAAAAAAAAAAAAAGCTAATGGATGTCTCTATCACTGGTCTTTCATTGGTCATGCCCTTGCTCTAAAAATGTTCACTAGCCGTTAGCCTTCTCTATTTTTTGCTTTCAGTTTAGGGCAAAGTGGTGATTGTCCCCGCGGAGAGGGGGACCTTAAACGTTTTACAGGTGGACAGAAAAGCTACTAAAAAAAAAATTAAAAAAAAAGAAAAATGTTTCACGTACATTAACATATAGAGAGCAATGTAGCATTCTGAAGAATTGCATCTCTCTTTTCTTGTATTTTGGGCACAAAACTTTTGGGAAGGTACCCTCTTTAGGATAAGATCGGTAGGCTAAAAGAACTTTGTCAAACGTAACAGGAATAGCCCGCCTTGTATTTGTTTTCGCATGTTCAAGTTTCTGATTTATTGAATAGCCTGATATTGATATTTTCCAACAATTTTCCGCTTAATAAATATGTGCAGCATCTAGTATTAAAAAACATTTGTGTTGGCTGTGGGGAGGCGAATTTGATTTCACTTAGGAAAAAAAAAGAACAAGGGAGGGGATGAGTTGTGGAAAAGCTCTCTCTTTTCTCTATAAGCCAAGTATGATATCATTTTATTTCTTTAAAATAAAATAAAGGATCGAACCAAAAATCTTGCTCTTTTCAAAATGAGAAAGGGATTGAATATTTATGGTGGCGCTCAACTTTGAAACAGAGACTATCAAGACTACTATTATTACCGTTGATTCCTCCATCCCAAGGAGAGGGACACTCGAAAAATTTGCATGAAAAATCTTACCTTTATATTAGAGAGATCAGTACTGGAGGGACACAAGTTAAATAGAAGTGGGAGAACTGTTGGGGGGTCTGGAAAGCAAAATAATTATCCCTTCAGTTCTTTCCATTTAATTAGCTATCCAAAAGAAGCAGCAGCCAGAGACATTACTTTTTTACAATATTCCGAATTTAAAGCAGCACAAACTCATTCATTCTTTCAAATCAAATTTCAGTTATAGCTAGACTTCATCCTCTATTTTTTCCTCCAATATAATATAACTCTATTAATAAATCCCAAAAGCTATAATCTTAAATCCTGTTAACTCTCTCTCTGAAAATTCCTCCCATCGGTGCATCTCTATTTTGCCCCGATTGCGGTGCTCGTGCTTCCCAAATGATCCAGGTGGCACCTGCACAACGTGGGTATGGGACAATAACAACTGGAAGTTGGTAATATGTGGCCCAGGGCCTGCACTTTTTGCCCCCCAGTAACAGCCTGATATTATGCTATGGCCCTTATGCTTAAAGCAAACATTAAGCATGATATGATAGTACTGGTACTGTCTTGACACTAATTTTTCTATGAGGAAGTCACCGATCCTTATAAATTGCAAATTTACATCAAGAAAATAAATTGCGAATTCGATAAAATATTTTGTACTATTTTGCGAACTACCGTGTCAACAGGCCCTGGATTATTATGGTTGACAACGTCCAGGCATGGCATGATCCATAATTTTGGGATTGGTCAAATTTTAAACAATACCTACTGATTTCAACCCAACTGCCCTATAATTATATCCAGGGTCACTTGACCTATAATGTGTTCCAAGTTCTGCCGTTCTGGCCAGTTGGATTCCTGGTAACCTTCACAAATCCGGCCGCAAACTTTGCCGTGTCGGCCGCGTATCTTGGGTGCGCGTATCTTCGGTGCCGCGTATCACTTGACCTATAATGTGTTCCAAGTTCTGCCGTTCTGGCCAGTTGGATTCCTGGTAACCTTCACAAATCCGGCCGCAAACTTTGCCGTGTCGGCCGCGTATCTTGGGTGCGCGTATCTTCGGTGCCGCGTATCTTAGATCGAGGGAATTTGGTCAACTTGTAACTGGGCCGGGCCTTTACACGTAAAACCCTCGGACAATGTTCTCAGATGCGGTCTATTGTATATGTGGTCGTGGAACGTTCCTTCGATAGAGAGCCATGGCTAAGATCAAAGCAATTTAGAATATATAGGGATCATTTAGACACATCTCTACGGCATCAACGGTGGTTGAAAAGATGGTTAGAGATCGAGAAACTGAAGGTAATGGAGAAGTATAAATAAATAAATAAATAAATAGTAAAAAATATTTTTATTTTAATTTATAAATATATTTTTATATCTTTAATTATAGTTATATCAAGATTATATTTTCAATTTATTATGGTGCTCCTCCTAACTATCCAATTTGGGATAAAGCTTCGTGACTGATGCATATATGGTAAATTATTTAATATTAGATAGCTGATATTAGGGATGGGCATGTAAAATTAAAAAATTGTACCTGATCGAAAAATCAATATGAATCAATTCAAAATTTTTGGTTAACCAATTTGACTAGTTCGGTCTCATTTTGGCATTTTTAAAAACCAATTTCTTGGTTCAGTTTTGATTTCTTGATTTTAGAACCGGCCAGTTAAATGAACCAAACCGTGTATATATATATATATATATATATATATATATATATATATATATATATATATATATATTGAATCTAGGTATTTCAAATAAAAAAATTATTCTACGAAATTTTTTCACTCTTCGTCTCCATCTCTTAGCCGATTACTTTTGTAACTTTTTTTTATCAGAAGAAGGTTCGGAGTAAAGTAGAAGAGAACCGAAAATAACTTTTTTTAACATTCCAGAAAAAAAGACAGAGCTATTCTTCATGAATCTGGAAAGTTCTAGATAAAAAACCAAAAGCCATGATTTTTTTTTTTTTTTTTTTTCATTTTCCTCCTTTATCTTCTTCTTCATATATATATATATATAAAAGATACTATATTCCCTTCCACTTTCCTGTGGGTAAGATTTACATGTCTCTTTTTTTTTTTTTTGTTTAATTGTGTCTCCTTAGTTTTCCTCTGGTATGAGTTTTTCACCAAAGTATTGTATATATATATATATATAAAGATACCAGATTCCTTTCCACTTTTCTTTAGGTAAGATTTACATATCTCTTTCTTTTTTTTTTATTGTATCTTCTTAGTTTTTCTCTAGCATGATTTTTTTATCAAAGTATTCTACAAGCTATTAAACTATTCATGGATCTCTTCCTTCAATGCCCTCTCTTATGTTGTACGCAGATTTAATTAATTAGCATAACAAACCCACCAAGTGAAGCTCACAGTTTACCAAATAAAACAGTAAAATCCTATTAGTGGTGGATAGGAAAGGGGGGGAACTGTAGAAGCCTTGTAATTTCTTTTTAATTTTGTAGTTATATAAAATATATTTTTTTTAAAATTAACTTGACTTTATTTTTTTTTTCTTGATAGATGTCAAGTATAAGTATTGGTGGTAATACTAAATCAATGGCAAAAGTCTTGGTACCAATCCTATTCCTGCACCATTTGAGCCATTCGACAAAGGCTCCTAAGGATGATAGAAAAAAAAAATCTTCTTAGATGTGGGAGCACTTCACCAAAATTGATTATGGAGATCCAAGTGAGCAAAGGGCAACATATAACTATTGTAATAAGAATCTTGCTTGTTCATCCACTAATGACACTAGTTGTTTACATAATCATTTAAATAGATCTTAAAAGTACCCATACAATCAAGTAAATAAGAAGCGAAAAATTTTATCCTTTCAACCTACAGAAGGAAAGGAGAGGATCACTATACAAATACTAGTTGCTTAGGTTTTGGATTTTTTATCAAGAAAGGTATAGAAAGTCACTTGCTAAGTAATTATGATTGATAAGTTGCCTTTTAAGTATGTTGAATGTGAGGGATTTCATAATTTTTGCAATGACATGCAGCTATATTTTGAAGTCCCTTTATGATGCATACTTTCTAAAGATTATTACAATCCTTTTTTGGATGAGAAAAAGTTAAAAAAACTTTTTTAAAAAAATTATATTCTAGAGTTTGTTTCACCAAAGATATATAGATTTCTATGCAAAATCTCAATTATATGTACCTCACTGCTCACTTTATTGATGATAATTGAAAGTTGCACAAAAAGATCTTAAACTTTTATCCAATTTCTAGACATTTAGGTGAAGTAATTGGAAGAGCAGTTGAGAGTTGTTTACTTGATTAGGGTATTGATAGGATAATGGTGATCATAGTAGATAATACTAGCTCAAATGACGTGGAAATTCAATATTAGAAAAGAAAACTTGATAGTTGAAAATGAACTATCTTAGAAGGTAGGTTTTTATACATAAAATGTGCTGCACATATACTAAACTTGGTTATTAGAAATAGATTATCAGGTATGGATGATTCTATTGTTAGAATCCATAATGCTATGAAATATGTTAGATCCTCTCCAGCTAGGTTACAAAGGTTTAAAAATTGTATGGAGGAAAAAAAATATAATATCAGAGCATGGCTTGTCAAGATGTGAAAACAAGGCGAAACTCTACTTTCCTGGTATTAGAAACAACTCTCAAATTTCAAAAAATATTTGAATTATTAAACAGTTAAGATTCTAAATATATAAAGGAGCTTACTAATATTGTCAAAAATAAAAACAATATTGATATATCTAATAAAAGTGATTAGGATTATGCATGCAACTTGTTGCCATTCCTCAGGACTTTTTATGATATCAACACTAAATTATCTGGCTCACGTTATATCACTAGTAATAAGTATATAAAAAAATCTTTGGCTTCGGAATGAAGGTGCATTTTGAAAGATGTTGGTACATGTTTGATAGCTTCCAAAATCAAAAGGAAGCATGACAAAAATTGGACAAATATTGATAACATAAATATGTTATTGATCCTTGTTAAAAGTTACAATATGTGAATTAGATAATTGGTGAGACATATGAACTTGAAAAGGCAAAAAAAAAAAATTGTAGAACAAAGTACAATATATTTTGAATTCTTTGTTTGATTTCTATAGTCCCACATAATTATCTTTGAATGTGCAATCAAATATTCAATCTCAAGAAACATATAAGATGGAGGTCGATAGTGTAGAAGATATTATGGATTTCATGGGTTTATTGTATATAAAACAACAAATTGGCCTAGAAAATGCAAAGAACAAAAATGAGTTGAATGAATATTTAGGGGAGAAGTGTGAAAATTATAAGAATAAGTCCTTTAATATATTGAATCAATAAAAAGTTAATTTCTCAAAGTATCAGATCCTTATTTCTATAGCTTATGATGTATCAGCTATGCTGGCATCAACCATTACTTCAGAATCTACTTTAAGCACTAAAAGTCGTGTGCTTGATCTATTTCGCGGCTCTTTAATGTCAAAAATGATAGAGGCTCTTGTTAGTGAATATGATTGATTGCGAAGAGCTTATGTTCCTTTTTATATAGAGAAAAATATAGATGAATCGCTAAGACGGTAGTCCAAGGCCTCTACCAACTGGTCGCGGGTTCGAGACATGATCCATGAATGACTCGATTAAATCTAGAAATTTTTCTAAGACATGCGATAGTTGGTGTGAGTCAAAGGTCAGAGTCTCCCTCTTTATCCCCATTCTACTAGCCGGTGTCTTAGTGGTGTCAGGTTGACCTACTCATCATTAGATGGGAAGAGACTATAAAAATCTGAGCATCTCGAATAGAACATTACCTGGCAGGATGGGGACATGCGAGGATAGCTACACCAGGATTTATCCCCCTATCCCTTTTGGCTTATCAAAATATATATATATAGATGATGCGAAATCAATGAATTCATGTAAGGCTTTTAAATTTGTTTTTGAACAAATTTAATATTTTATTATTATATTTACATTCGTACGTGTCTTGCTTTTTTTTTAAGATGCATCATATATAATGGATAAACATCATGCTATCATCATTAATGACTAAATATTATATTTGAAAGTAATGTTGTGAGCTTCTAATAAATTTATTTTAAAAATTATTTTTTATTTATTTTATTATATTGTATAAGTTTTAGTTTATTTTTATTTTCACATTTTGTGGATTTGTCAAGTTTGCTATATAGCTTTTATTCGAAGTGATTTATGAGTTATGATAGAAAAAAGATATATGATCTTATTTGAAGTTGCAACCTCTGGCTTGTGTTTATGTTATTTTTTAAAATATAATTATGCTCATATTAATCAAAAATTTAGTTTTTATAATATTTTAAAAAAATTATGTTAGGAAGGTATTCACTTTAGTTTGATTTTTTGATGGATTGTAATTTGAAATAAATTTTAAAAAAATTTGAAAAACCAAGAAACCGAACTGGTCCTATACTAGTTAACTAGTTAATCGATCTGACCGGATTGATTTCGGTTTGATTTTTTATAAAATTGATAGAATCGATTTAGTTTTAAAAATAAGATGATGATTCGGTTAACTAAACCATGCTCATTTTTAGATATAAATTTATTGGACCATTTTAAAATGAGATGGATATATAACATATATCATAAAAGTCTTGAATAGTAGAGTTCACCTCACGTGCCGTCCTGTAATCTGTCAAAAAACTAATAGAGACTATATGCTGATGTTTCTTCGGGTGCAAAAGAGATTCCCTTCCAGCATGCTTTGTTTCTCTTAATTTTTCTGCTTTGGACCGATTGTTATGGTGTTCCCATTCCCAGACCACGGTTTAAGTGTTAGGTGTGGAGCCATATTCACTTAAGATCCAAGCTCGATGCCCAGCATAGAAAAACCAAAAAAATTAAAAAAAAAAGAAAAAAGAGGAAGAAGGCCGGCCCATCATATCGGACCAACCCAGACCGATGCGCTACCCAGCACATGGCCTAGGCACGCTGGTGCACGCCCAGTCCAACGCGCAGGCTTAGCCCAGGTGCAAGCGGCAGCGACCTGGATTGTTTCCCACCGTTTCTCCAAGGCATTTCGCGTGGTTCACCAAGGTCCATGGGCCTTTTGAGCGATCTGGACCGTCCGATCGCTTGATTGGATGGTTGAGATAGATCCGAGAGAGATCATGCTTGATCGGGAGGTTTTTGATTCGGATTTTGACATGATCTGAGACGTTGATCTCAGATCTGATAGCATGGGAGTTTTTCTGACTGTTTTGGACTTCCGAGATAAGTTTTGATGCGATTTTAGACTAGTTTTGTTCTCTTTTCATCAAGGACAGCAGAGAGCCACCGGAAGGGCATGCAAAGCAATAGAGCCAAGAAGAGAGCCAGAGAAGTTTTGCAACCTAGAGAAGAGAAGTCCAAGGATTTTCCAAGAGAGAAAACAAGGGAAAGAGAGAGAGAAAGGTAGAGAGAGGACAAGGATTCCTCCTGTATTGATTTATTCTTTCTTCTTTCTTCGTATTGAGCTGGGATTTGCATCTAGGAAGGGTTCTATTGTGTAATAACTTCATTTATTTCTTCTTCATGGTGGAGATTTGATCCTGTGCGGCCATGGACGTAAGAACAATAGGCTCCGAACCACGTAATTCCTGTGTATTTGGTTGTGCTTGTGTTTCTATTTATTTTTCAGGCTTTCTTTTTCGTTTCTCATGCAACCTTTTCGGCATCCCACTGCGATCTACATTCCAAACAACTAGTATCAAAGCACCGGGTTCAAGTGGGAGCTGATATGACAACATCCACTGATGTGGAGCCTATACAGACACCAACCAGCTGCCGTGTGGGTGGAGACTACCACCTGGACATGGCGCTCGAGTAAAAGACCGAGACGAGCCCTCCTGCCGATGCCAGCTCCCAGCCGAGGTCGTGCTAATAAGACGAGCCCTCCGTCTGATGTCAGCACCCGGCCGAGGTCGTGCTCATGCATCCAAGGCGAGCACTCCTACTGAGGTCAGCTCCCAGCCGGGGTCATGCTCATGAGGCGAGCCCTCCATCTGAAGTCAGCACCCAGTCAGGGTCATGCTTATGCAACCGAGACGAGTCCTCCTACCGATGTCAACTCCCAGCCAGGGTCGTGCTCATGAGGCGAGCCCTCCATATAAGGTCAGCACCCGGCCGGGGTCGTGCTCATGTGACCAAGGCGAGCCCTCCTGCTAAGGTCAGCTCACAGTCGAGGTCGTGTTCATGAGGCGAGCCCTCCGTCTGAGGTCAGCACCCGGCTAGGGTCATGCTCATGCTGTCAAGGCAAGTTCTAAGGTGGAGTTCTCCCAAGACAGGACTCACCCCAGTATCAGAAAGGCCAACAGAAACTCAAACCATGGCAGGACGAAGCCTAACCACCCATAACCTTCAGGAGGGGTCAGACACCCGGCCATGAATTCAAACTCTACGACGCACCACCTGCAAACTATGCATGGAGAGTGCTCCACCAGGTTTCGAGCCCTGTGACGAGCTGCCACCCTAACAATCGTGCAACCAAGGGGGTCAACCCTTGCAATGCGAACGAGAACCTGCAAACTATGCATGGAGAGTGCTCCACCAGGTTTCGAGCCCTGTGACGAGCTGCCACCCTAACAATCGTGCAACCAAGGGGGTCAACCCTTGCAATGCGAACGAGAATCTCCCCTAAGAGTACTCCATCAAGGCCCCAGGGTCCTGAAAGCTCTGACGGTCCCTCCAGCAATGGAAACATCCCACCGTGGCACAAGGCTTAATGGCATGATGCCTGCCCCTCCCATGGGAGACTGCACCACCAAAAGGACAGGATCTGCCCCACACACCCCTATCAGAAGAATCTCCTCCTAAGGACCAGTCCGAGAGAGGGGAAGCCGCAGGCAACGGTACACCCCTCCCAGAGAGGGCACATGGAAAAGGACAACGAGACAAAGCCCCAAATCCGGTCTGGGCCATCTGACATACATAAGGTCAGAGAGAAAGAAGGCAAGAGATAAGCGAGCGAGTGACGGAGAAAGGGGGGGAGAGGGAGCTGACGGGCAAGAAGCTAGCCAGAAGATCCTTCCAGGCTCACCTATCCCATCTCTGCCTTGCTCTTGCAATCTCAATCCTACATTTTTTTCACCCTCTATGCAAAGAGTCCCCCAAAACTCTCCGCCACATAGGTTCTATTCCTCTTGATCGTCCCATTGACTTGATCGTCGGAGTGTCCCCACCGGAATTCCCGATCCGAGTTTTCTCTTTTTTGCAGGCCGATTGGACCGAAGAGCCGACCTCAGAAGAGGGGGAAGTGTACCCAGCAGGAGGAGGCACCCGACGCAGCGACGACGCACCGAAGCTACAGGCCACGACGATCTAGGCGGCAGCAGAAGCGATGGCAGAAGATGAAGGAAAGGTCAAGATCGACAGATTTGACGGGAAAGACTTCGGATTCTGGAAGATGCAGATCGATGATTATCTATACCAGAAGAATCTTCACCTACCGCTGTTGGGGAAGAAACCTATCGAGATGTTATAAGCAAACTGGGATTTGTTGAACCGCCAGGCCTTGGAAGTTATCCGTTTGATGTTGGCCAGGAACGTCGCATTCAATATTCTAGAGGAGAAGACGATAGCTGGATTGATACAGGCACTATCCAACATATATGAGAAACCTTCGACCTCCAACAAGGTTTATCTTATGCATCATTTGTTCAACTTGAAGATGAGCGAAGGTGTGTCCGTAACCGATCACATCAATGAATTTAATTTGATCATTAGTTAATTGAGTTCAGTTGATATAAGCTTCAAGGATGAAGTCCGTGCCCTAATCCTGTTATCCTCTTTGCCCGAGAGCTAGGGTGCAACTGTGACAGCGATAAGTAGTTCGTGCTGCTCGAGCAAGCTGAAATTTAAATAAGTCCATAACTTGATTCTTAGTGAAGACATTAGGAGAAAAGAAATTAAAGGGAGCTCTGGTTCTGCCTTGGTGACCCAAGAAGGCAGAGGAAGAACTACACAGTGCAGCGAAGGCCATGGGAGATCCAAGTCCAAGGAAAAGAGCCCATCAACACCAAAGGGTGATGGTTGTTGGCACTACGGCAAGAAAGGGCACATCAAAAAGAATGCTAGGCAAGGAAGGACAAGGGCAAAACGAAGAGTCAATCAATGCAGCGATCGAGATAATTAAAGATGCATTGGTTCTTAGCGTAGACAGTCCGATGGAGTCTTGGATCCTAGACTCCGGAGCTTTGTTTCACTCTACCGTACAAAAGGAGTCTATGCACAACTATATTGCTGGAAGCTTCGAGAAGATCTCTCTTGTAGATGAAGAGACTTTGGATATTATGGAAAAGGGTGATGTACATATCACGATGCCAGATCAATCAACTTGGAAGCTCAAGAATGTCAGACATGTCCCAGGATTGAAGAAAAACTTGATATCAGTCAGGCAGCTAGAGTTAGAGGGGCACATTACAACTTTCATTGGTGGCTCTTGGAAGATTACCAAAGGTGCGATGGTGATAGCACGAGGAAGCAGATTGTGTACCCTATACATGACTAGTAACAGAGATCCAGTGACACGAGGAAGCAGATTGTGTACCCTATACATGACTAGTAACACCAGAGATCCAGTGACACTGGCACAGGCAGACTTGAAGTTGTGGCACTACAAGCTAGGTCACATGAGCGAGAAAGGAATGCAAGTAATGCTGAAAAAGGACAAGCTACCAGGTTTGAAGATGACAGATATTGGTTTCTGCGAGAATTGTGTTCTTGGAAAGTAGAAGAGAGTCAGCTTCTCTAAGATTGGCAGGGCACCAAGATCAAAAAAGCTGGAACTTATGCACACCGATGTGTGGGATCCCTTCCCGGTTACATCCTTTGGAGCTTCGCGATATTATTTGACTTTCATTGACGACTCTACCAGAAATTCATGGGTTTTTTTACAGAATAAATCTGATATATTTGACACTTTCAGGAAGTGAAAAAGTCTAGTGGAGAATGAGTCCAGACAGAGAGTGAAGTGCCTGAGATCGAATAATGGAGGTGAGTACGACAGCAACGAGTTCAAGAAGTTCTGCGCAACCAATGGGATCAAGATGGAGAAGATGATTCCAAATATGCCACAACAGAACGGGGTAGCTGAGTGCATGAACAGGATCTTGAACGAGAGAGCCGGGAGTATGAGGCTCCATGCTGGATTGCCCGAGATATTTTGGGCTGAGACAGTTAGCACTACTGCCTATCTGATCAACAGGAGTCCCTCAGCCCCTCTTGAGTACAAGCTACCAGAAGAAAAGTGGACGAAAAAGTCAGCAAGTTTATCTCACCTGAATGTCTTCGGCTGTGTCTCCTACGTACACGTCAATGCAAAGAAGAGGTCAGAGAGGTGCTTCTTCATTGGATATGGTACCAATGAGTCTAATTACAAGCTCTGGAGTGAGAAGGATAGGAAGATCATCGGGAGCAAGGACGTGGTGTTCAATGAAAAAAACCTGTACAAAGATCAGAGTATTCCAGATAGAGCGGGACAGGCAAACAAGGAGAAAGAACAAGTAGAGTTAGAAGAGATCATAGAAGAGGACATTGCTGAGGGAGCAAAAGATCCTGAACCTGAGCCAAAGACACCTCAGCTAAGAAGATCTATAAGGATCCTGAAACCACATGTAAGGTATTCACCCTCATTGTATTATCTGCTGTTGACAGATGGAGGGGAGCCAGAGTGCTTTGATGAAGCCATGGAGAGCAAAGATTCAGTCAAGTGGGAGCTGGCGATGAAGGACAAGATGCAATCCTTGATAAAGAACCAGACAAGGAAGCTCAGCACACTGCCGAAAGGAAAAAAAGCACTGCATAACAAATAGATCTACAAGATCAAGGAAAAATACAATGGCAGCAAGAAGTACAAGGCAAGGTTAGCTATGAAAGGGTTCCAACAGGATTCAGGTGGTGATGCCGACACTAGGAGAAGCACGACAGGGTACATGTACATCATTGGCAGGACAGCGATGAGCTAGGTCTCACAGTCACAGAAGATCATGGCTTTTTCTACTACCGAGACAGATATGCTGACAGAGACGGTTACTATAGAAAAATTGGGGCCATGCATGGTCTCAATTGACCTCCGAAGCTAGTTAATTGGAGGCACCGCACAAGATACTGACTTATTTTTTTATTTTTTTTGAAAGTTTGTTTTTTGATGTTTCAGGTGGATGCAATATTGGGTATCTAAGTCTCCAAGTGGGAGAGTTGTTGGATGTGGAGCCATATCCACCCAAGACCCAAGCCCAGAAGCCTAGAAGCCTAGCAGAGAAAAACCAGAAAAACCAAAAAAAAGGAAAAAGAAGAAGTAGGCCGGCCCACCAGATCGGATCGACCCAGACCCGCGCGCACGGCCCAGCAGCCCAAGCGCCAGCGACAACGACCAGGGCATTTCCCAAGCATTTCCCATCATTTCCCCAGGCATTTTGCGTAGTTCACCATGGTCCATAAGCCTTTTGAGCTATCTGGACCGTCTGATCGCTTGATCTGATGGCTACGATAGATCCAAGAGAGATCAGGCTTAATCGAAAGATTTTTTATTCGAATTTTGATGCGATCTGAGATGTTGATCTCAGATCTGATGGCCTGGAAGTTTTCCTAACTATTTTGGACTTCTGAGACAAATCTTGATGTAATTTTGGATTGGTTTTATTCTCTTTTCATCAAGGGCAATAGAGAGCCACCAAGAAGAGCCTATAGAGTAACAGAGCCAAGAAGAGAGTCAGAAAAGTTTTGCAATCCAGAGAAGCGAAATCCAGTATTTCTTTTTCACAGTCTGGAATTTGCATCTATGAAGAATTCTCTTGTATAATAAATTCCTGTATTTCTTTTTCACAGTGAAGATTTGATCCTGTACGATCATGGACATAAAAGCAAGAAGTTCCAAACCACGTGGTCCCTATGTATTTGATTATGCTTTTATTTCTATTTATTTTTCAGGTTTTCTTTTTCCTTTCTCCTGCAACCTTTTTGGCATCCCACCACGGTCCACATCACTAACATTAAAATTAAAGCGAACAATTAAGAGATCGGAAGCAGCAGCATTGTGGATGGCGATGGCTGCAACAGGCAAGAAAGGTAGCAGGGAGAGGGCGGAGGAGCCAAGGCAGACTAGGTTATGAAGGAGGGCCTGGGAAAGACGGCCACGACAGAGCAGAAGCAGCTCCTTGAGGTGATCAAAGACAAGGAAGCGGAGGAGAAAGGTTTCCCTGTCTACAATGGCCACCAGGTGATGTCGCAAGAGAAAATGGATGATCTCTCTTCGCAACAAACGTCTCAATTTCGGATCAGGTTCTCGGGTGAAGTCGGACCGTGTCATGCAAGCTTTCAGGTCGGATCCTGATCCGACCCATTGTTAGGTCCAGGACCACGAGACCAAAGATAAAAGTTTGAATTAAAAAGAATCCGGTTGCTCAATGTCATGCAAGGAATCACACGAAATCTTCTTAACACGTGACCATGATAGACTTTTTTTATATGAACATACGCGGATAACGCACTTAAATAAAACAGGAATGCATGCACGCAATGGTCAAGATAACTTTGTAGACAGTTTCACTTGATGAGCTCCATTTTGAGTTCAATATTTTCTCGGCTATCACACGGCACCTAAAATAATTTGAAGTTGGTTTCTCTAGCAACTAGTGGGGGTTTTTGCGTAGTGTTTCAATATATGCTAAAATGCATTGAGCGTTGCAGTGTCTAAATAGAATGACTGAATGTTCCAGATACTAAATTCCTTGTTTATAGATAGATAGCAGCAATAACACATCTGGAGGTAATAGTTTTAGCATTTCAAGCGATGCAACATGATATAGCATCGATCAGGATGGAATTTTTAAAAAAAATTAAAATATCACTCGAAATCATGCCAGCCTTCAACTGAAAGTGTGGCATCACACACCAAATAACATGTCCAACTTGAGTGGATGGAAGAAGATAACATCAACATCTGGCCTTAATTTTATGTATACAAAATTCATTGGTAAGTGGGTATAAAAATACTAACGCATACACACTACAGTTTTTCTTAACATGGCACCTGTGAAGTCTGAACCCTAAGATTGGTGATAAAATTATTTCAATCCAGGGTACAAAATAATACTGCCGAAAGAATTGGATTATTATAACATTTGAGTGGTTCAATAGAGTACCTCTCCAGCAGAGTTCAGAAAGACCATTTTATCCGGATTCAGCAACAGGCTGCAGCGTTTCCACGACAGGAGGCACAGCATCCACCTTGTACCGCAAGCTCTGTCAACATCGAAGGGAAAAAATATCAAAAATCTATCTGATGTGGCTTAAGCTTGTCATGTGCCAAAATTCTGCTGCAATCTACTAAGCCTCTGTTGCTTTTCTGAGTTTGAATTTGGTTCCCCCAAGTGCAAGCTTTGGGTACCAAGGCTGCATTTTGCTCACGGCTAAGATGGAATAAGACTCCTTCAACTAGCTAACCCAACATTAACCCACCAAATGCTACCTAGCAGTCCACTTTAATTCAAAGGTGAAGTAGGTACTGTAAAAGGTACATAGAACTACATTTTAACTTTAATCCGGAGTAGACCATTCCACCCTTATGGATATAGTAGTTTACATTAAAAAATAAAAAATTAGGAGTAGCTTAACCCATTATTCTGCAAACGGCAAAAAAGCAGGATCTGCGACTGAATTATATATGCCCTTCCAATATGTACCCAACATGTTGCCCTGGACCGATACAGGAGCTACACAGCTTATTTTCTGAAGCCTAACACATCTAGCACCTCTTTCAGGTCCATTTCTTGCAATGATAATTTAGCTAACTACGCTGGCATTTCAAAGAATCTAAAGCCCTCAAAGCACTTGGTTCTGCCTACTTTATGGATGTGTCATTAATGAAAGAAAACGTAGCCCATAAGCAACAGGATAAGTAGCTAACCACTGAAGCTTCGCTACCTTTTTGAAAAATGTCGAATAAGAATTGTCCCATATGAGCTTGTAGGATCCAGCCAAGATTGTGCAGAAATTTCCCTGTGAGCAGAAAACAAGACAGAAAAAACTGACGAATCAAAGGGAACAAAAAGGATAGGATTAGATAACCTAAATAACAAATGTCAACATCAACTCACTTGGTCAGACTCATATCGTCGATAGGGTAAGATCAGCTGCAGAATTTTACTTAATCAGCAAATGCAGTAAACCATGTATGAAAACAAAAATCAAGCTATTCTAGGTGGACATTGTATAACAGTCATCCCCAAAGGAATCCAAAATCTTGTCATGAATGGAATAAGAAATGGTCAATGGTAATTTGGCTAATGGATAATATTACTACTGTAAAAAGAAACTTAACTGTTATATCTCCCGAAGGGCTAACATACTCCACATGAAAACCAATATCCTGTCCATGCAAAACGGATGTTACTGATAGTATTTTTTTCTTCCCAAGTTAAAAGCAGGAAAGCAGTTGGTGTGATGGACAAGTTGGAAGGCACAAGCTTGAAACTAGATAAAAATAATTAAGAGAAATGAAAACAGTCAACATAAAATGTCAGAATTAAGGACAATAAAACCAAATAAGTTTCTGTACGTCCTTTTGCTGCAACCAACTGTTTCAATCAGCGCTATTACTATAACCGTGGGAATTTTTCCTCTTCAAAACTTTAGGCATTGAAGCTTCTGACAGGAATAAAATCCAAGATGATATGTGTGGGTTAATGTGGTGAAACATTTGAACCAACATCAAAAACATGCATTTGAATGCATGGTGATTGTATTCTCAAAAAAAAAGACAAGGTGATTGAAGATGCAATCTCAATTGTCTTGTTTCCAGAAGAGTGGTATGGATGCAAAGATTTAAAACACATTAACAGAGCATCTCAGAGATGATCCCTGTTATCTAAAGTGGCATAACCACAACACAAAAATAGGCTCAAGCCTACTGAAAGAAATATATACAAATTTAGGTCTGCTTTGGGCAATTTAGTTTGATTCTAAATAACAGCATTAAAGTCAGGTTATGCTGGAAGTTATTTTAGTTTTGTATTATGAAGATCAGGCAGATTTATGATTACTTTTATTTTCATAATTTTAATCTTTCAACTATCTTAGCACTTACAAATAAATCAGCGATGTTGAGTTTGATGCAATGCAATCTGTATAAGAGAGATGATGTGTCAACATGACATCTAAGCTAATGGATGGTATAAAACCTGCATGAGCGGGGGACCTGATGTCAGGTAAGGAGAGGTTGGGGGAGCAAATGATCCCACATGCGCAGCAGAAGGGTCGCTGCCAGTTTCACATGAAAGAGTGAACGCAGAATGGATGTATCTGAGCTCTAAGAAAGAAAAAGGATATTGAGTAGCTGATTGTTGAGCAAAGGAGGATAATTTGAATGGTTTCGTATGTCACAAGAAGGATTAAGAGAATCATAGCTGTAACCCCCATGAAAAAAAGGGTTCACCAAACAGTTGTGATCTAACATAATCAAACTGCATTAAGGTCTTCTACTCCTGGACATAATGTAAAGTGCTAATTTGGGGCTTCCCAGTTGGTTCAACACAAGATGGCATCGGTAATTGTCATATATGTGTCCATGTCTGCATGTGTGTATGTGCACTCAAGCATTGAATGCATAACAGTGATAGGGATGAGAATCCCAAACCTTTAAAAGTCTAAACATCAGCATAAGCATCCAAGCTCTACATACTGTCAACTGAAAGCTTTGATGTCCAGTTTTTAGTAGCATTAACCTTTTCTTTTTTCAATTCACTAGGGATTTATCAGTCATCTATAACTTATTTCAACCTTGTGATTATTTAGAGATTGTTTACTTCTTTGCTAGTCTAGAAGGGAGCTTTACACAAAATTCCATCCAACTGGCCTACTCTAAGGTAGAGAGAGAGACAAGTAGTTTATAAATATAAGGACTTCTTGCTAATTGTTTTCTCTCCATGTGAGGCCAGAGAGGGTGCAAGGCCCCAGTAAGTGCCTCTTTCCTCCACCAGTGTGAGATCAGTACACTCTTCGCTGCCCTTCATGAACATATTCTTCTTCATGTCTCTGATTCTTCTTTGAAACACTAACACACCTCTAACTGGATTCCTAAATTCAGATTGTAATCCAGCTCCTCCTTTGCATCATTCTTAGCTCAGGTCTAAATTGATGATCTAACCTCTAATTAAACTGAAAACCTAACCAAACTGATTAATCTGAATTTTCTGAGGTCTTTGAGAGTACTAAGATCCTCCCACAACTTCAATTACCTGATATCTCAATTCATGAGCATTCCCTGGTAGAAAACAACTGCAGCATTTTGGGGCTCATCAGAAGGTGTCATAATGGACTAAATTTGTCTGCATGACAATCCACCAGTGTGGAGAGCTCCAAAACTTTGGCTGACTTCTGAATCATTTGACTGCAGATCAGTAATTTCAATCGATTTAAATCTATTCATAGAGCCGTAACTCAGCTTAGTTTGTGAGCTTTATGTTGCATAAACTTACATTCTCGTAATGGTTTCCTGACCTATATTAACACATGCATACATTGAGTGCTTCGGCCTTTTAGGTTACTGCTATCATGGTGGAACTGCAATAAGATTGTTGCCCAGGACTTTCTTGCAGCAATCAGTATTTGTTTATGCAATCTAACTATATACAATTGTTCTGTCAAACTCATTAGCATACAAATGTGCCATCATGACATTAGAATAATTTTGCTTTCATTATTATTTGCTAGAACAGATTGTTTTAGGCAATCCAGATTAGTTTATCAAAAGTAAGGGTTTTGGTTCCTAGTCACCCATCAGAGTGAACCTTCTTGCATTTACATGGAAAATTATTTAACTGATCCATCAAGATTCAAGAGCTACTAAAACCAAATTAAAATTTTATATATTGATTTAGATTTCATATACTTCAACAAAATATCTATCAAGTCTTTTAATTTTTAGTATATTACTGATTAAGTTTATGATTGACTTGACATAAATAATAAACTCATACAAGCCAACTAGAGGAATGCTAGTACAGATACAATTACTTGTATTAGCACTATAACTAAGACTATAAATAGTTGCAAATCAATAATGGAGAACCCAAATTGAGGATTCACAACATTAATCATAATTTATACTACTAAAAATGCCTAAAGACCAAAAAACACAGTTTTGGTTGCCTTTAACCTATGCATCAAATGAGTGCAAAAATGTATAATTAGAATAATATGTGACCATGTTTTGCTAATGATCTAAGCATTAAAATCTATTGATTGCAATCTATACATGTTTTAGCACGTGTAAATTATGACCAAGAAGATGGATTCACTTTAAACGCTTAACAATGTATTTTAATATACTAGCAAATGAAAACCATCCATTTTGAATATACTTGATAACAGTTGATCTACAAGTTAGAGATCACTAAAATACATGATTCTGGTTTCTATACATTTTTAGTGGTATAGATCATGATCCACAATGTGGATCTTCAATTTGGGTGCCCAGTTATTGATCTTGGACCTGATAAGAGTAAATAGCATCTCCTCTCAATAGGAGTGTAGTATATATATAGATAGAGGGGTAGACTAGGATCCAGTCAAGTGGATCTCAACTTGGATTCAGTCAACTCAAAACTGAAAGATGAGAGCCCAACATTGATGATTCAAGTATTGGATGTGATCCACTACCTGTAAACTACTTATACACAAAAAATCATGTGATTTGGAGATCCCTAGACCATGTATCAATTGGTTAAAAATTGGATAGATTAAATATAATGAGACTATATATTTTTGACCACTTGAGGCATATGTTAATGATCTTCAAATTACACAAATTTTAGTAATGTAAGCAATTTTAAGGTAACAGATCACATCCAACAACTTGAATCATCAATGGACCCCCATCGTCCAATCATGGCTTGACTGAATCTAAGTGGAGATCCACTCAACCAAATCCTAATCTACCTTTCTATGTATGTATGCATGTACATATGTATGCAATGTATGCATGTATTTATGTAAAGCATATATGTGTGGATGCATGCACATATATATAGTACAATCACAGATATTTAAATTGATGGTAACTTATATATGTGCAATATATGAGTGGTCAAAATCTTTCAACAACCACCAGAAGTGTAGGCGCCTGTCTTGGCACTTAAGTGCCATATGACCCAAACGAATGCCTTAAACTTGTATCAAAACCTAGGTACCTAGTTGGAGTTTATGGTCGCTAACAAAAATAAGTTTGGCATCATCTGTGCGTAGTCTAGACTCCCTTCTATGCCTGTCCATTCAAGACTTTTCGTGCAAGGTCCTTGACAAGGATCACCAAATTCAAGTGGAAATCCCTATACCAGAAATAATATGTAATCGCAAATGTGCCAAAAGAAGATTCTGCCCACATAGTTGGACAGACTTGATTGATGATGTTGGTTTCACTATGCATTACAAGAAGTTACAACATAATAGAAATACTAATACTTTTCATTGAAATGCTTGATGATAAGGATTTTCACTAATCCTTATGTACTTGCTCAAATAAGATCATCAAAGCCATGCAAACATGTCTATATTCATTCTGACTAACACATGTCCAGGATTAATATTTTATTTTACATAAGCCAAAATGTGATCCAATCCACAATCATGGGTAAAAACAGCCATTATAATGGTTTCACAGGGGAGTTACATTTGACAATATTAATGACAGGTATTTAAATAGCAGCAACTATTTGACTGTCTTCCTGCTATAACAACCACTATTCTGCAATACACTTTCCCTAAATAAAATAGCTTCTATTCAAATTTTCGTACCAATTTTCCCTCCAAAAATAAAAATTACTACCTGAATTTGAAGGAACAGTGGTCTGGACAATAACACTTTATTATTCTGCTATTTCCTATTATTTTCAGTTATATCACTGTTATAATGCCATTATAAGAGATTAATTTTCATCTAAATAAGCCAATATCACACAGATGGGGCTTTAACAGCTGTTACAGAGTTTGCAGTGCAAGTCAGTTATAATGGAATAACACCATCGTTGAACCCTTAATCCCAACAGTCAGGACCTGTCTTGATGGTTATGATTTAACTACATGCTGCAAGGGATAAACACATAATAGACATATTTACAAAATAATATTTTCCTTGATCCCTTTGAACAAATTGAGGTTCTTAATGCTACCTCAAATAGTTAATAACATCAGTAAATCCTTTAAGAGTGTTTCCTTGAGCTTGAATATACAAGGACAGTCTTTTTGCAAGTTCTTTCCCATAGCAAGTACAAACAAATCATAAACAACAAATCTAATCCTTTTTTTTTTTTTTGTATGTGTGTGTTAGCTGGGGTTTGGTTTATTTCAAAACAAAGCTACCATGGCATGCTGTGAATGATAAAGAAAACATACTCTGATTATTTCACTAGGAGTTTCTGATATTACCAGGTTAAGTGTCCCTTGTATCAAAGTAAAATCCCAAGCAATATACGAATTTACAGATTCAACTGTCAGAACAACCTGGAAAAGAAAACAAACAAGGGATGTAAGAAGTGGCGTTATTTTCTTGCTACAAGAATAAGAAACATCAGTTTTTCACTTTTAGAGGATTTTGTCCCAGGGTCACGCAAATCAGAGGAAATGACAAACTAATAGTGGTTTGGCTATAAAAAAGAAAGAAAAGAAATCATCTTTGCAATTTGTATTGGTCATTTTTAGCATCTGATTTTATATAATTGCCAGACATTATAGCCCTATGAAGCTTTTGCAATTCTAGGAAAGGAAATTCTGGGACAGTCCTGACCACAGCCCACAAGTCAAAAAGCTGCTACAGAAAGTTCAAAGACAAAAAAAATGAAGGAACAGAAACCAAACAAAACAGTTGATGATCATTTCAATATTATAACAAAACAAAGATGGTTTGATAAATCAGCAACTCCCAGATTCCCTAAGCTGATTTCAGAGAATAAGTAAATAGATCATTCTGTGTAACTTTATAACAGTACAAGCACCACCTCCAATTTTATGGAGAGAGATGGGGAGAGAGAGAGAGAGAGAGAGAAACAGAGAGAGAGAGAGAGAGTTTTGACTATAATAGAAAAAAAATAATAAAATATACTTGGCTATAAAAGATGCACCTTGCTATCAGGTCATACCTCATGTGTTTTTCCTGGAGGAATGATGGTTTCTTTGTATTCATCACTTTTCCTTTTAAAAAAAAAAAGGAAAAAGAAAAAGGAACCAACCATCAAAATTGAAAACAGATTATATTTATTGGCTTTCTCCCCCTCCCCAAAAAAAACCCCAAAGTACATTTCGCATATTTGTGCCTCAAATCCAATGCTCATAGGGGGGAATAAGCACAAGCCTTAATGCCATTGATGGAGGGATAGCAAACCTTGTTTCAGCACCACCTACATCCTCTGCCGATATTAAGAAAGGAGAATTGGCAAAGACCTCACTGCAATAGATATATGTTTTTTTAGACCAATCTCATACAAAAAGTAGAACTGGTCAAATAATGTAAAAATACCAGGCGTGCAAAGCACTTCAGATAATTTAGCAATATTACGAAGCAAGCTCATCAATATACATGCATATCTCACTAAATGCAGAAATGCTACTAAGTACAACTAGGAAGCATGATAACTTCCTGAATTTGCACTTACACCAACAGATAGCACCATGCTTAGGAAAACCATAACACTACAAAATCCTAATAACTTTATAAGCAAATTGTTAAAATTACATAAGGCATCCATACTGTTGAAGAACCATCAGAAATATAAATGCTAACAATATCAGAGCCAAGTGTTAGAACTAATTACTTCAAACAAATCAATTTCTTATTGTAACGTAAACTAGGGAAGATTAAATACATAGCTCAACTAAAGCACAGGAGTCTAAATGATATCACTGACTAAAATGAGATATGATAGTAGAAACCATAGCCACAATCATCCAGCCCTATTTCAAATGTTTGGCATTAGCCTTACAAACCCTTATCATATGTTCTTTGTAGCTTTTTCAAAGAACAGAAAGAAGTCGAACAATGTCAACAATGTCACAACATTTCATTTAGTACAATGAAGATATTGCACATGGTAGACAGCTTCACAGATGCATAACCTTGCAGTGGATCCCAAGAACGATGCAAGAACAACAAAGTAGTTGAAGTTTACACGAATTTGTTGGCAACACAAAAAAAAGAGCCTCCCAATGCACTGCGAGGTCTATGGAGGGTCAGATGCATGCAGCCACACTCCCACGTGTTGAGAGGCTGTTTCCGTGTTTCAAACCCATGACACCCAGGTCACAAGGGAACAACATTACCATTGCACCAAGGCCCATCCTCTATTGTTATAGGGAAAAAACAACCATAGTCTTACATATATCAAGTGTTATAAGAAACATGTTAATAGCAATCTGTACATGTTTGTTTGTATATAAAACAACCAGAATCTTATGTGCGAGCTAAATCATAGGTATGACTAATATTAGCTCCATTACAAGCAAGGCTCGCCATCCATCTCAATACCGAACCCTGTATAGGTACCATCCTATTATAGTGTGTCGATATGCAGTTCCGTACGGTACGATAGTGTCAATGCACTCCAAAATGGCATACCGGTACAAGATTGGTATGGTATGCAATGGTACAACATTCGATGATTACACGTATGAAAGTCATATCAAGTGCTCTTGGTTTCAATTTAGCTTCATTAATTAGGTGATCTTACTTGTAGCTTCAAAAAGATTAGTTTGGTGCAATAAACTCTTAAGTTGCTTGCATTCTAGTGCAGGTATTGATGTGAAGTACTAATACAAGGTGTCCAGTCCTACTTCTCCAAACCCCTGAATATAGGACTCGACAACATGACCATATGAATTAGGTCATACTATCATGCATGTACAGAAAAGTTTTTAAGTCCATATTAACAATCAAGTAATAAAATTTAAAATGCTTTGTACAATTAATAATAATGATAATTAAGAAAAGGCTACATGCAGCTTTTTCACAAACATATAAAAGAAGCATGTCTTGTAGAAGTAGTCAAGCAATTAAAGCATAAATCCATAAAACCAATAAGTCAAGGCAAATAAATATATTTTCGTCTAATTAGGAAAACATTACAAGAATATAAAAAGGCATAATACTCTTTGCTATTGGTTTTTTAAGATCATGGTATTTGTACCAGACTTGGTACCCACATTAACATCTATATATGTCAGATTTCGGTACCTCAGCTTGGTAGAAGGATGCAACTAACATAGTCCTGTAACTAAACATGGTATGCAGATTGATATCACCTGATGCCTCAATTAATTTAGAAATTTCCGTGTCTTTGTCCATTAATTTACTACATACCTAAGCTATCCCATTGATGTATATGAAGCCTAAGTTGTTTGGTATTTAATCTTTCCTTAACATGGAAGTTGGAAAGAGAGTAAGAACTAGAACACAGATTCTATACTTTAGGCTGCCTAAACATGATGAAATCAATGAAGGTTGATCTACACAAACTACAGTAACAAGATATGCTAACATCAATAAATGAATGATGTCACTGTGACACAGAAGCCTCACAACTTCACATGATAAAGTTACAGAACTAATGTCTATGCCTCCTACATTTTATTTTCAGTTGGCACTATACAAGCTGCCAGATTAAGGAGCAATAGAGTAGTAACAAAATTCTATGCAACTAAAGCATTTTTCTTTATGAATGCATCAAGAATAAAGTGAAGGTAGGTAAAAATATGTAGAGATAACTAACTGAATTACTGTAGGATAATAAATGACAAAATGGATGATGAATGTTATAGCTAAGACTAATAAAATATAATCTCATACTTCTGTGCAACTCAACATGGCCAACTTTAGTAGTTACTAGAAGCTTAACATTTTCACCAATACTACTTGTTAATAATTACTGAATTGCAGATCCTAAAACAGAGCAGAATAATAAGTACATAAAGATGAACTCTGTTGGTATAGGGAAAAAAATAGCGATATCCAATAACTGCATAATTTTTTTTTACAATAAAAGGAGTTAAAACATTTAAAGAAAATCAAAGCAATAATAGATACCCTATAAATTTGATGAATTTCTCAAACTCAGAGCTGTAGACATGCACAGCTTGCTGTACAACAGATACCTGATTCATCTGTCTGCTCAACATGACACCAGGAACAAAGAAATAATAAGGGAAACAAATTGATGAAACAGTTGGTATGAAAATGTACAATATAGGACCTACGATTTTTTTGGTATAGAGAGGTAATGGACAGAATTTAAAGGAAGAAAGCTATCTCACAGTTTTCTTGACTCAAAACGCCCCCAGGAAAGAAGTATAAATAGTCGAATAGAGAGCACCATTTTCGTAAGGCCACACAAGGCTGGCCCATAGCGTTGCCGTTGTTCTTCCAAAGGCCTAAAGTAAAATATGGTTCGCAATAAAATGAACAAGGTATACATCACAATCAGAGTAAATGCACCATAGAGAAAATACAGAAGCCAGCATTAATGAGCAAGCGATCAGTAAGTTCCAGGATAACAGTAAAATATATATATACCCTTGATCATCATTTATCTGTTGTAAGAAATCTAATAAAACCTGCAAGAAAGAGGAGAGAGATCAAATGATTTGACTGGCCAGACAGTTGGAAATATATTAAAACTCATGGAAATTTACTACATTTTTTTTAATTTAACACAACATAACACACAGAACACAAGAGTACCACACTAAAGATTAGAAGTAAAATAGACCCATTCATTTTTTATTCTTGCAAGTTCGAAACTAGATAACTCACATAGAATATAGAAAACTGCGATCAGAATTAGTGGCCGACCAAGAACAATAATCAAAGCTATATCCCTGATTATAATTTAACTCTTTGGCATATAACTTGGGGACACAGACTTTGTCCCATAAATCGAAGTTTGCCTTCTCCACTTCATTCAGTCTCATTCAAAACACAGGAAACTTGGAGGATCGCCATCCAATTGCTTTATTTCAGGTTGCACAACTAGTAATCCTAACCACCAGAGATGCTTTAACAAAGAACTTGGCACCAGATCTTTGAAAGTTGATGCTAGGCCAAGAACAAATTATGACATATTCTCAAACTTTATTGTATGATCAATAGTAAATAATTCTCATCCCATATAAGTGAGAAGACTTTTGGAATAAAGATAAGAATCCGAAAGATATCTTTTGGGCCTATACCAGATCACAAAATATTAAAAAAAGTCATTGCATATAGGTTAGTTCCATTTAGGAGAGAGGCAACTGTTCAGGACATTAAAAAGGTAGGTACGATGTCAGTCTAGAAATGCCTACAACCTAGTACATGGTCCAAACCTATTGAAAAACAATTAACTAATCGATGAATTGATCTTACAATGACATCAACAAACTTGAATTTTCTGATTTGTTATGTTTTACATATGTGTATATGGTCTCTGTTTCTCTCAACATTGACAAAAACTGTTTTGAACCCAGCCCTGCAATTTGCATCTCTCCTCTATCCTTACCTTTACATGCAAGTGAGAATCCCTTTTGCTATTAGGACCTCCTTAATTGCTGACACACATGATCATGCCATCTAAGCCAACTGCATATTACATTGTTTTTATTACTGCAATCCTAGTTTTCTTGATCATGAACCTGTATATTTTAGAGATAAAATGTCCATGTCAACATCACATGTCGGTTTTAATGTTTCATTTAAATGTTTAAAACATTTTATCACCCAACATTGTTTTTCCCACACATAGTTGGCCTTTGAACTAAATTAACTCTTCTGATAGATTCCTGAGGCATCTAATGATTACAAAGGAACACAAAAAGCATTTTGCAATTTTAAATGACCTGCCGAAATCCCATTTGAAAAATTTTTATTTGCACCACAACTAAAATCTATAAAATCTAGTAATTTGCATTGTTGTTGACGGTGTTGGTGATGATGATGATGATGATGATGATATATATGTATGTATATGAAATCTAATAATTTATTAATATTGCCGTTATTTTGTTGTTAATTACTAATAGAGCAATAGCCAATTTAAACAACATTCATATCAAATGCATGGGACTTTGACACATTTACAACAACGAGTATACAAAGCATGCATAAACATATATTAGACTTATAAACATATCTTTAACAACCAAAGCAACTAACCAAGAGCTTTCTTGGTAATACTAAAAGCCCAGGGTGCTAATAAATGGATCGCATATATGTAAACCAGGGAATGAGTAGATCAGACTGGCAAGATAGTCATCAATCTTCACGTGAAAACTGAGTTTTATTCAGTAACAATTCATTTGATCATAATACAATAGTATAGGAGCACTCACAATGATTATAAAGTAAAATGATCTGTACAGTATACACCTAATATATATATAATGATAGCACTCAAAACTGATCACTTGATAAAAAATGTACTTATTCATAGAGCAAGAATGGAAAGATAATAACAAGTTCCTAAAAAGCTGTGCATGACACACCTGTGGCACCCCAACCAAGTACTTAACAAGTGCCTTGTATACACCTGCTGCTGAACTAAGCTGAGCCAATTGCCTCCGTCTGAAAGCGCAACACAAATTCAACAAATCAAGTCTATAAATATATTCAGATTGTGCATTTAATTCACATGTTCGAGGTCATGAGTCATTACTTGGGGGGACCAAAAAAGCATACCTCTCCATTTGCTGTTTCCACAGTAAAGCATATCGATCATGTATGCTGCCCCCAGAATTAACCAAGGCATCAATCTCAGCTTGCCTATTTCTCTCTGAGCGTTCTCGTTGTTGCCTAATGAGAGAGCCTCGAAAGTCTTGGGGCATGTAGGTCATAACTGCAAATTTACAGACCACCTGATCAATTGTCAAGAAAGCATCTTAGCAATTTGCTGATAAACTGAGCAGGTTTCTAAGTACCTATTAATACTGCAATTAATTTATTTGCCAAAAGAACTAGCATCAGAGATATAGACAGAAACTGATCTAGAGCAAGCAATTCTGGCATACATCCCAAACATGCAACCATATTGCACGGTTAGCCGATGGCAAAATTTGTGAATCATTGATTGACCCTGATAAATTTAATTACATGAGAACAATCCTAAGAATCACTCAGCCAATAAATAAAAGCGCTTTGTATTAAGGCATGCTTCTAGATTACACAGAGATAGTTACAAATAGGCCATTACATACTAACCTGTATTAAATACATTGTCAGCATTTTTTAATTGAAACATCTCCAGTGTCTTCAAAGTGGCTTTAAGCTTGGCTCCAATATCCCCAAAAACAGCAGCTATATCTTCATATTCAGGCGAGGCTTTTTCTTGAAGCTGCATCAATATGTAACACAAAGATTAAATTTGTTTAAAGTTTTACTGGATCATATCTGATGAAAGCATTAAAAAAAAGATATCCATTGAAGACTACAACAGAGCAAAAGGTTTAAAGGAGGAAAGCATTAGAAACATTGAAATTTGAAAGTCATTTCATTATCAAAACCATTTGATGGGAAGATGAGGTATAAATCTGAAAATAAAAGAGAACAAGTTAATTAAAATCATACCGATCTTGGCTGATGAGAATCCTCAAGTAAAAACAGAATTTCTTCAATCTGTTCTCTGTTCTTCCACAAGTTCTCATCAATTTTGCGTGGAGGTTCACGGTGTGCTTCATTTACCACTAATTCCTCGCCTTCATAGTCACAACGAGAATATGTGTTTATATGGCACAATGCAAATTGTTGCTCAAACTTTCTAAAAACAAGAGTGCTATCATTCTAATTCCTGTGTTTTAAGTCACTGTAATAGTATTAAAACAAAAGGATGGTAATATTAACAATTTGAGTTAACTAAAGGAAAGCCAAATTACTGGTAGAGTTGAAAAGGGAGTAAGTTGCCTTCCACATGAAGGACTTTGGCACATTACTTCTGTAGAAGCCTGAACTTCTATTGAAACAAGCTGCCCACTCTAGAACATGATTAAGTAGCGTATATCTTCTGGAATAATCTATAACTTGATAAGGCAGACAGAGATGATCAGACACTCAAAAATCACGTATTTCTGATGGATTTGGCCGAAAATAAAAATCCCTAAAGTTGAAAGGTCAAGAGAATTCGTGATAAGTAATACTGCAATAATATCAATGTTCAAATTAATGTTTATAAGTGACATGGGCTTCTGGGTTTCTCGTGATCACGTAATTCTTCCCATATTCCTCCAAGAGATCGTGATGCAACCTCCACACCAGAGTTCGGATGAGTGCAGGCACGTTTCATGTCCATCTAACTCTTGGAAATTCCCCTAAGCTGCCAGCAGATGAGTTCTTGCGCAAAGGCCAGAACCAAATTACCAAATCTAGAAGCAATGCAGATGAAACGTTTCCAACTTCATCCTAGCACTAACAAAAATATTATTAAAACATAAATTTTTGCCATCACTTATATGAACAAAGCCTTGATTCTTGAATTTTATAGGCGCAATAAACTCAAAGAAACCCTACCTTTTTAGAAATTGTTCCAGATGCCACAATCCCTCAAATTTATTACAAATCTTGAAAAACAAAATCCACAGAAAACCAAAAGAACTTAGAATCAAAGACTCCAGCGAACAGTTGCAACGATTCAGCACAAGAAAGCCTTCTTTTGCAACGGTATCACCTTCCAAAGCTCGCTCAGACTCAAAGAAAAAAGATGTCTTAATCGAACGCAAAAACTCACCGGAGGTGAGCGGGAATTCCCGCAGGAGGCTGTCGGAGAAGCCTCGGAGCTCGGCGGTGAGGCGAGGAACGTCGTCGGGCAGCGGGGGAAGCGGGTACTTGTCGTAATAGAGGGCGAGAAAGGCCCTAGTGATCGGCACCAATCCCTCCGTCGAGGCCATCCCCGCCAAACCCGATCGCCGTAGGTCAAAACCTCTTCTCGTATCCTCCTAATCGAGCGGCGAGAGGTCGGCGAGGCTTCCACGGAGCATCGGTGGGTGCCGGACACGGCCGGTATTTGTATTATAAGCACCGGAGGAGGGTAGTGAAAAAGGAACTGGAACGTGGATGGTCCTGGGCACGTGGCTCGCATGCTCCCGGCAGTGTTATGCGATTGCGAACACTTGCGGTGAGATTAGTGAGTCCTTTCCGCTTTCGTTCGTGGATGATCCTTGGCACGTGGCTCCAATGCTCCGGGCAGTGCGATGCGATTGCGAATACTTACTTGCAGCGAGATTGAGCGAGTCCTTTCCGCTTTCGTAGGTGGGTAAAAGGCCTGGAAGAAAGGGAGCCGCCGTGAAAGTTGGGGGGGCGAGGGGGTGCGAGTACGGGGTGGTGGTGGGCATCGTAGTGGGGCTGGAACATGCGGAGTCCCCGATTCCTCGAAGGTGACGACCTCTTTGCTTTCGCTTCTATTACGAAAGGTCCACGGGCATGCCTCGCCATTAGTAGATCATGAATTCGAAATATAATCATAATTATAATTAAATTAAATTTTAAAAAAATTTAAAATCTATGATTATATATTAGTATTACGTATAAATTTAAGCATATCATATCAAATATTACTTGATGAAATAGAAATTTACACGTAGCTATATCAAAATTTATCTCCCTAATTTTTTTTTAAAAAAAAGATTTACTGGCAAATGCTCCTTGAAAGTCCAAAAAAAAAAAAAAAAAAAAAATCTTTATCATCCAGAAGGTAAATAGATGTTTTTTTTAAATAAATATTTTTAATTTCAGATGAAGTGTGCATTAAAATGGACCAAATTATAATAACGGGAAGTAGGGTGGGCAAAGTTTAATGCATGTTTACTCGTTTACATGCATAAATGGAAGAGGTGATGTAGTGCATAATGTAAGATTCTTAATAAATTTTAAATCTATTTATATCCATATATATATACTTTAATGCTAGATTAAAACTAGATCGAATATCAATATATTTATATTTATTATCCATATCTATTTTTGTTCAATAAAAATAATATAAATATAAATATTAGATAAATAAAAAAATTATATCAAAGTTTATTTTAAAAGGATATTTAAAATATAGATATAAATATGAATTAAATTGGATGATCCAATTTTACAATCATAAAATCAAAGATATTATTGAATCGATGATAAATCAAGTTTATAACATGTTAACATAGTTATATTTTTTTAAAAAAAATATTAAATACTATATAAAATTAAATATGATTATAAGTAGATTTAGTTATCAGATATTGATCGAATAGTTGTCTGTTCTTATCTATATCAAATCTTAAATTTTTAGCTATATTGAAATAGATTTGGATGTAAAAATTAATTCAAATAAATATTATCCAATCTACTTTCATCTCTGTAATTAAGGAATGCTTGCTTATTGTCAAATCTTTTTATCATCATTTAAGTTAATGTCATGTAAAGACTCTTAATAAATGTCAAATGTTGGTATATTGTACTGCATGACGGGAGTATAAGGCTCTTAATAGATGTCAAATGTTGGTATATTGTACTTCATGATGGGAGTAGAAGGGCTAGCCTAATTAGGGTAGGCATTTTGATTTCAAAGGATACTTTTCATTCTTTACGGTGGTGTTTGGATGTTAAAAAGTTAACCTTGGAATAGGGATAGTAATTCCTGGGAATTAGTTGGTATTCTCGTTTTCTGTTTGGTTGGAAGTATGGAATAAGGTGGTTATTCCAGTGCAATTAATGCAGTCTTATTCCTATTTGTGTTTGGTTGACATGAGAATAAGACTTTATTCTTGGAGGATAGTGGATGAATTTTATTAAAATGACAAAATTACCCTTGAAGATTATAATGTAGAAAATGTTAATTATTTTTTAATAAATTATATTTAAATTGGCAAATTTTCATGTTAACATGGATAGGGATATCAATTTAGATATGATTATCTCCAATAAAATATTATAAAATTGTTAATATTTTTATTAAAAAAATTATTATCAAATAAAAATGAATAAAAATAATTTTAGGCATTAATTTTAAGAAAAATAATATTAATTAATAATAATTTTTTATTAGTCGGGACGAAGAGGGTTTGAGACGGAGACACCGGAGACACCGGAGCGAGACGAAGAAATCAAGACCTTCTCTTCGAAATGAGTCGGGACGAAGAAGGTTTGAGAAGAACACCGATCGGCCATTTACATGAGTACCCTTGGAATACAAAAACACGAATAACGTAATTCCATGGGAACCCATGGAATTAGAATTCGTGAATAAGGCCATGTTGACCGGAATAAAAAACCATCATAATTTCCTCTCGTAATTTGGGTCGTTTGGCATTTTAATCGCGAATAAGAACTTATTCCTCGCTCTATTCCGCAACCAAACACGGCCTACGTGTTTTAACATTCAAGATTGAAAAGACAAATATTATAAGGCCTAAAACAATACTATATAAAAGATATTGTGAAAATGAAACGATCTAAGACTTGTTCAAGTGATTGTGCCCGTCCTACTAGCAACCAAAATTTTTGGATTCAGATACTAGATGGTGGCAATCCAAATATTGGGATCAAGGTAATTCTAATATGGGTAAAGATATTACATCTAATTATTATACCTCTCACTGACTCACATGTCGATTTCAGTGAAAGTTCTAGTTGCTATCATATTTGACATATATTAGCATGGATTTATAGATAACCTTCCTCTCATAATTTGGTATTAGCAAATTCTCTCATTCATCTAGCATGTCTATTATTTTCAGGATCCTATTGTCCTAAGTAATTTAACCTGGTTTCTTCTATATACATCATGGCTCTATTGCTATTCAATCCTTCAGTTGATACTGAGCCCCATGAACCAAATTGTAGCTTCCAAACTATCAAATGTTCACTCCGAGATACTGCAAAAAAGATTTCGAATCGGAGGTTTTCCGATGGGGGATACTTCAATGCCTAAGTGAGTAGGGCTCAAGCAACAGATGGAGAATCAAAACAAAAATAAAATGGAAAGGGTGGATAGCACTTAGCCTTTCTTAGCTTCGAAAATCTCCTTTTACCCCTTTTTATAGGCATTAATTTTAACAGAAATCGATTAAGAGAAACTTTTGGTAACTAACTACCGTTAGGATAACCTTCGGTGGTTTATCTTAACGGGTAGCAATTGTGATGTTGTTCGGTTATAACAACCATGTCTTTTCTTGCCTAACCCGCTTTGAAATTATTCATCCGATCCGAAGTCAATCGGATAGATACGTTCTAAAAGCAAGTCGATTGGCTATTATATTAGCAACTTGTTGTGTTACTAGGCTCCGTGGTCTGGAGTTCATCAGTCCGATTGGCCCAACCGAGCCCAGTGCTCACGGATCCGTCCGATTCATCACAACAGTTGCCCCCCACTCCCAATTTCAAGGCATATTGTTGCTTTGAAAGATGGGAGTCGATTGGCCTCTTTGTTCTTTCTTTCTTTTTTTTGGTTTCTTCATTGTTAGTGTCCTTTACAGGGAGGGGGATGTCTTTTAATGAAGGCACGCCTTTGGGCCAACAAGTATAATTGATTGATTTCTGTTTCAAGCATTGTGGCCTCGCCAGATGTTGAATTTTCATTGGCGGCTGAAAAGTTCATGCGAATTCGTGAGTTGTGTTGGTTTTTCTCATGCTGGCTCTTCGTCTTCACCTCGAATACTGATTCATGGCATGATCATAGGTATTCAATGTTGTTCAAGAGTGTAATTGCAGCCATTGTTGCTGATTCATTACTGACAGCTAGATTTGTGCAGATTGAGGCTGACGCATTGATTTTTCCCCCATCATATCAATTTCTTCTTCGTTTGGCCCCATATTTCTGGCAAAGATCTCCGCATGTGGCATGATCAGAGAGGTCTCTCGTCACTCAAGGAAGAAATCATGGTCGTTGGTGCTCCCCTATAAACATCTCTCTTCCTTTAGGGCCAGGCTTTTCGCCATTCTGGTTCTAGTCTTTGCAGGTCTTCGTCGTCGCTTCAACCTCTTCTTCTCCTTCCGAGCTTCTTCCCCTTCTTTCAGGTTAGATCTTCTTTCCTTATCATGGTTAGGTCTTTAGGGGCTTCTATTGCTGGTATGCCTTCGACCGGTAGGGGAGGAGATGAATCCTCCAGTAGTCCTAGTCTTCCTAGGATAAGGGGCCCTCATTATAGGGAAGAATTGAAACCCAAGTCCACTAGGTTGGCTTCCCTATGAAATTATTACAAGATTTCGCAGGACTTACCGGCCTTCGTCCCTCAATCCGGTGAAAGGATAAATAGATCCCCTCCCGGTACCATAACCGTATACGAGGAACACCTAAAGGCTGGTCTTCGTTTTCCTCTCCATCCATTCTTTATTCAGATTTTTAATCTAGACCAAATAATCCCTGCATAGTTAACTCTGAACAGCATTCAGATCATCTGCACTTTCTTAGTCCTTTGCCATGATCTGAATATAGAGCCTAGGACTTCTTTGTTCACTTCCTTCTTCGTCTTGAAGAAGGATTTCCATGGTCAAGGATAATGGGTCATCAACTCTCGTCCTGGTCGGAGGTTCATCTTAGGTCTTCCATCTATTATCCATTAATGGAAACCTTGTTTCTTTTTCCTTTTTTCTGCACAGTCGTAGGGCTTTAGTGCCGAGTGGAGGGAGCCCCGTCTGATCCCTAATGACGGAAAGAAGGTCTTGGTGGCCGATAGGAAGGACTTCGACAAGCTCTCACGAGTCGAAGTTCTTCCAATGATGGAGTTGCTGAGCGAGCAAGGCTTTTATCTCGCTCAGATTAACACATCTCCTTCTTTAGGTATGTCTTGTCGAGCATATCACTTATTTTCTCTTTACTTTCCTTTTCTTTTTTACTAACGAGTCCTTTCATTCTTCTTTCTTGTAGATGAGAAGATGAAGCATGATGCTCGGAAACTCCGTTAGGCCGTCAAGAAGAGGTCGACAACAGCTCCTTCTACTGAACCGGAGGGCACAAAAAAGGTATGCACAACTGGTGCCCCTTCTAGTACCCCTTCTGAGGCTCCACCCAGGGGAAATGCCCCGATAGTGGTAAGAACAACATCCGATGAGGACAACATCCCCTTGATGGAACTCCATCCGAGGGTAGCTCCAGCCAAATAGTATTCAAAGTGTTGCCCAGTGATGATGATGCAATCCAAGAGGGGGGTGAATTGGACTTTAAGATTTTTTCGCAATACTTCAAATAATATACCAATTCAAAACATGTGTTTCTGAGCATGATAAATAAGTGCAGCGAAAATAAAGAAATAAATGCAAGAATAAAAACAATCACAAACATATAAAGATTTATAGTGGGTCGGTGCACTCCAAGGCACCTATATCCACTCTCCAAGTTTTCTTTGGAAATTCACTATAATCACCAATATTACAGCCAACTTGTTTTCCGGGCTCAAAAGTCAAAACTTCTTGATTTTCACGAGCTAACCAAAAATCTCTTGGTTTTCACGGGCTCACCAAAAATCCCTTGATTTTGAGGGCTAACCAAAAACCTAATTAGTTTTACGGGCTCACCAACAACCTAGTTGGTTTTACGGGCTCACCAACAACCTAGTTAGTTTTACGGGATGACTAACAACCTAGATGGTTTTCTGGGCTAACCAACAATCTAACTTGTTTTGCGGGCTAACAAGTCAAAATTCTTGTTGATTTTTATCACATAAGCTCACCAACAACCTTGATGGTTTTTCCAAGGCTCACCATTAACCTAAATACAATAACGTAAGAATGAAAATAAAAAGCTTTCTTACAAAATAAATATTTCATTGAGGCACATTGATTGCTGATGTTGAGCTTGTCTCCATGTTGTAGAAGCTTCAATGGATGCTTGAAGATGTTGCTCTTGGAAGCTCCCTCTCTTCTTTGAATCCTTGAAGGCTCAACATCTCAACAAATGGATCCTTAAAATATCCTACACATATTTTCACTTGAAAATCAAAGGATTTATCTTTCAAACCATGGAACATCTTCTCTCTACTTTAGAATTGCTTATCCAAGTGTTTAAATAACATCCCAACACTTAAATGACCGTTTGTAGCTGTTAGGAAGGAAAAACTAGCTGTTAGAGCCAAGTTAGGAAAGTTCTGCACTTTAGAAAAACTAGCCATTACAGTCCAAGTGTCGACACTTGACCTTCGTGATTCGACACATCATTTATTCATTTTCTTGAGTCGACACTTCATTTCCTTAAGTCGATACTTGATCAAAGATATTTTTCTGAAATCTTCTACTTTGCATTGGTGAGTCGACACTTCTTCTGGTGAGTCAACACCTTGAGTCGATACTTTGAGTTCGTGAGTCGATACTTAACCAAACTCTGAAATTCCTCATTATGTCTTCTGTTTGGTCTCAGGCCTTAAGTCGACACTTCACTATTCATGAGTCGACACTTGGATTTCATGAGTCGACACTTGGCTGCACCAATGGTGAAACCTCTCTAAATTCAAATCTTGAGTGCCTATAACTGATTAACACACTTAACGCACAATTAATACTCAAATATACTTAAGTATTTTGTCATAATTAAAACCAGAGTCAACACGAAGCAGCCGACCACTCCTTTGAAAGTCGGAGCATCGTCGTTGCGAGCCTGCCCTCAAGACAAGGGTAAGGCTCCCAGAGTTGACACAGGGTCTGAGCGGTGAGTAGAAAGAAGAAGAGCCAATCGACTTCAACATTTATTCCGATGATACGGGATTAGATAACCCAGGTTGGCCCGCAGGATGCTGAAGGCCATCATCCTCCCAAGAGATTGGGAGGTAACAAAGACTCGTCATCTGGACGACATCTTTACCTCTTTGTATCCGATCACTTTGAAGGTATGAACTTTTCCTTCTTTGTATCTTTCTGGTTACGGATCACAACAAGATAATTGATTCTCTTATTATTTTAGTTTATTCATGAGATCTCTCTGATCAAAGAGAGCATCACCGGTTTGCTGATTTAAGCTGAGGCCTTCGTGATCAATTGGAGACAGCGAAGGCTAAGAAGGAGGTTGCCGAAGAATTCAAGATGAGCCTTATTGGGAAACTGGAGAAAAGTCAAGCTACCAATCTCTCAATGGAGAAGGAACTGAAGGCAGCTCAAAATAAAATGGTCGAACTGGAGGCCAAGTTAAAAAGGAAGAAAAAGAAGCTGCGATCGTCAGAGCTCCTAATCAAAGAAAGCCTTCAAAAGTCCGATGAAGCTCTGGCCTAGAAAATGGCAATAGAAAAAAAGGCATAATCGGCTAAGAAAAGGGCAAAATTAGCTAAAGAATGAGCTCATCAAGCCGTTATGGAATACAAGGCATCTTCTGCCTTTGACGATGAGATGATGGAAGCCGGGGTGGAAAGTTACAAAATGGGCTTCGACGACTGCTTGGAGAAAATCTTGAAGCTCTACCCGACCTTGATGTCTCCAAAGTAAATACGGATGACACGAATGAGGAGGATGGGGTGGCAAAACAAGCCGAAGATGTCCATCCTGATGTCGTTGATCATATTGTTGAAGTCCCAGTTGTGGCTGACCCCGAACCGGTTTCTGAAATCTCCGAGCAAATTGAAGATCAATCATGATGCTTTCAATATAAATGTAGCTTTTCTTGTTGCTTTTTAGATTTCTTCCATGTAGCCAAAGACTCAAAATATGAAATGTAGCAAAACTTTTTGAATATGGATGAAATTCTTGCTCTCTTCACATATGATACTTTCACTGTATGCTTGAAGAATATCTAAGTATGAGTTGGTGAGAGTTGCGGACCCTGATATATAACAACTTTGATGGCTCTTTTTCACTAAGTACTTACCTTTCGGCAAGATGACCAAGTAATGGTGGAGAGCATCTTCGATAGGGCTAATGCTATTTATACTAGACAATTGAGTCAATTAATTAGACTCTTTCTTTGTTAGATATATTGAATGAGTCAGAAAGCTAGATCAAGCTTTTTATTTGTCGAGTGTGAATCAGTGATTTAGACTGATTTTTAATTTATCAAACATACTGATTGGATCGGCTAATTAGGCCAACTTTGTACTTATCGGATAGACCGATTGGGTCAACTGATTAGGTCAACTCGCTGTACTTGTCGGATATACCAATTGAGTCGACTGATTAGACCAACTTTGTACTTATCGGATATACCGATTGAACCGGTTGATTAGGCCAACTTTCTGTACTTGTTGAATATACCAATTGGATCGACTGATTAGACCAACTCTCTGTACTTATCGGATATATCAATTGGATCGGCTGATTAGGCCAACTTTGAACTTGTCGGATATACCGATTGGATCAACTAATTAGGCCAACTTTTTGTACTTGTCGGATATATCGATTGGATCGGCTGATTAGGCCAACTCTCTGTACTTGTCGGATATACCGATTGAGTCGGTTGATTGCTTGTCTTGGATCATCAAATATTGCCGGGCTACTATCTGATCTCCTTTTATTTTTTCGATCCCATTTTTGGTCGAAAATCATACCAAGAGGTGGTAGGTCGATACAATGGCACGGAACTTGTTCAAAGCTGGTCATCCCAATATCGCATTGTATGCGAAGGATGTCTGAACGACCATAAAGTTGATATGGAGAGTTTTTTAGAAGGGTTCCGTACCGATGGTCACTGGAAGTGTTATTTATCCTTCCACTCCGACTAGGTTTCCCCCAAATCCTGTTAGGGGCATTGGGGTTCTTTGCAATTTATCTTTAGATAGGTTCATTCGAACAAATGCATCATAGAGTAATACCTTGGTTGAACTTCCATTATCCACCAAAATTATTCTTACATCATATTTTGTAATAATAGCAAAAACAACTACAGGGTCATCGTGAGGTGTTTGAATTCCCCGCCAGTCATTGTCAAAGAAGCTGATCACATTGGTACTCCTATATCTCTTCAGAGCATCTTCCTCCATTTCTTCCCTTCTCCAATCCGATCAGCGATGCAACATGCCGACCATCCCATCTGTGGGCCGTTGGTTAAGGAGCTCCATTTCTTCTGTAGATTTCTTAAGGACAGCAACTTTGGCTCGGTATTCATGATTACGGACATACTTTCCCAGATATCCACGCTTGATCATCTTTTCTATCTCATTCTTAAGCTAGATGCATTCTTCAGTGGTATGTCCATGGTCACGGTGGAACCGACAATATTTATTTTTATCTCTTGCTGTGTGAGTGATCTCACATCAATCGAGGTCTTTGTAAGAAGTTTTCCTTCTCTATCTCCATCAGAACCTTTTCCTTTGGTAGGGACAAGGGGGTGTAAGCATCAAATTTACTGACTAAGGTCTTTGGCTTCGGACTACATCATCGAGCAACAGTATCATTATTGTTGGCAGGTTGAGAATCGCCATTCTTTTGGTTCTTCTTCTTGGAGACGGATCTTCTTTCAGCCTATCGTCGGTTGGCAGCTTGTTCTTCAGCCAGCGCGTAATTTTACACATGCACCAATAGTTTCGATTAGCTAATGGAGAATTTCTTGTCCAGAGAAAAGATAAATCCAGATGATCGGAGTCCCTTTTTCATCACGGACATGGCCACATATTTATTGAGATCCGGGATCTCAAGCGTGGCATAATTGAAGCGAGCCACATAGTCCCTCAAACTTTCACCCTCATTTTGTTGTATAAGGAAGAGACTATCTGAATTGCATGGCATCTTTCTGCATGTCCTGAAATAAGACACAAATAGTTTTTTCAATTGGTTAAAAGAATGGATTGTCCCTGGTTAGAGGCTGTAGTACCATATGCGAGCAGCCTTCTTCAAGGTGGCTGGGAAAGCCAAGCAATGTAGGGCATCGGATGCCCCCTAAATCATCATATGGATCTTAAAACTAACTAGTTGATCAAAAGGGTCAGTAGTGCCATCGTAAGGTTCCAACCGGAGAATCTTGAAATGTTATGGAATCACTTTCTCCATGATCCTTCTGGAGAATGGAAGTCGTGAGTCGTAAGCCACCACCTCCTCGTTCCTTCGTTGCTCATCAAGCTTCACAGTCTGCATCTCCAACTTCTAAAATTTTCTTTCGTAATTCTTGTGTTGTCGAGTTCCATCACCTCGTTGGGTGTTTCCTGAATGGAATCCTTTGAAGATCTTGATGGAGATCTCATCCATTTCCTCTCAAATCGGCTTTCTCCATGCCCTCGGTATCAAGAGTTGTTGTCTAAGAGATCGGCATTCCCAAGAAGGCTGATATTGAGGATATCAGGTTGGTTCTTGATGCCGGCTCTCTTTTTCTGGAGATCGTCGACTAATCCAGGATGCGGCCAAACAATGTTGCTTGCTAACAGCTGCTTCTTGAAGATTCTGCACGATAGTGGTTAAGGTTTCCATCCGATTCAAGAGGGCATCAATATGATGCTGTCCCGCATTCAAAGTGGGGGATGTAATATCATTCTCTACTTGTTAGTTGGGCGGGTCATTTCTTTTGCATGGTTGATGGCCCTTGCTAGCTGAGACGATCTATGCCCTTCCTTTCACCATCTTTTCTTTTGAAATTCTCCTTTCCAAGAGGAGTAATTGATGCAATTTAGCTATCCCTACATGGCACGCCAATCTATTGATGTTGAACCCTACGAACCAGGTTGTAGCTTCCAAACTACCAGACGTTCGCTCTAGGATCCTACAAAAAAGACCCCGAATCGAAAGTTTTTCGATGGATGACACTCCGATGCCTAAATCAGTAGAGCTCAAGCGACAGATGAAAAATTAAAAGATAAATAAAATTTATAAGTATTAATCTTAAACAAAAATCGTATAAGTTTTTGATAACTAACTGCAATTAGCATAACCTGATACTTTATCTTAACGGATAGCAGTTATGATATTGTTTGGTTATAACAATCATATATTTTCTTGCCGACCGTGCTTTAAAATTATTTATTCGATCCAAAGTCAGTCAGATAGATACATTATGAAGCAAGTTGATTGGCTATTATATCAGTCAGCTGGTTGTGTTACCAGGCTCCGCGGTCTAGAGTTCATCAATCCGACTGGCCCAACCGAGCTCAGACCGAGCTCAGTGCTCGTGGATCCGTCCGGTTCATCACAACACCTATATCACTTCCGCTTTCCTATACATCAATTATCTGCATTCAAATGAATAATACATGCATTTCCTCAAATCATTATATTTTCTCTAGTCCAGATTCAAAACTTTCACCTCAACGGTTCTATCAAAGATTGTATTTATCTCAACTTTTACCCAGATCTGTAGTCCTCTATCTTGTTGACCAGTTTGTCAAACTTCTTCTCATTTTCTTTCTGTTACAGAGATTGTTTAAAACTTTAAATCATAATTGACAGTGAATAATACTTTCAGTTGCATCACAGAGAATTATTTTTTTTAGTAAATGCCTTCTTTTGACTAAACTACCAACCATTTTACTGGATGATAGTCCCAGCTATTTATATATTTCAGTCTGGAACACTAATATTGGATATCATCTTTTTGGCAAAACCAACTTTTACAATGACCAAAAAGGGCCATATCCCTGGTGCAGCCCTTAATCCTCATCTTGTCTGAAGAAATACATGCTCTGGGAGAAAGACTCCCTTCAGTAGAAATTTCCGTAGGGCTTCGGACAGGTTATTAAATTCTCGACGCTTATCATCAATCAAGACGGGCATCACTTATGCTTTGACTACAGGCAGTAAGACACAACAAACTTATTATGAGCAAGCAAGCAAGAGCACAAGATACCATCCAACCACCATGTCCGTAAAATTTCCAATAACGGCATCTGTGACTTGATTTCAGATAACCCATGAATGCCGATGATAGGGTAAGTAAAATTGATCTATATGATCAATTGGCTTGCTGAACAGAAGCACTGTATTACACCGGCCATTGAATGAATTGTGGATGTCTAAATGAAAAAAGGTGATTGCTCTAGGTACAGAAATGAAGTGGTTGGGCGAGGCCTGCTTATGCAAATGCGATCGTTGAGTGCCTCAATTAGCTTCAATGAGGATGTTGCTAAGAATGGAACATGAAGCTTGACATTACCATGTACATCAGATGATAACTTAGATTGTAGATACAGAACATGATCCTTATTTGTCTCGTTCAACAATTGTTCCCAAGTGATTGCATGTTGTCTAAGGTTATCACCTCTACAAAGCTCGGTACAGATCATTCTTCTTAAATACCAAAAACTCACCTTCAAGGTTGGCTAACAGCCTGACCAGCATGTCTCTATTTGATCCTTTGAAGTACTCTATCGCATCTGATAATGAAACCTGCAAAATTACATTAGTAAATTACAGATATGCCCCTTGCTCAAAGTTAATTTAAGCAATTAAAAAAAAAATCCAGTTTGGAGAAACTGAACCAGACTCACCCCATCTTGGTTTCCAACCCACTCCAATACAGTACTCTCAGTCACATCTAAAGCATCATTCTGCTTTTCTTGTCCATGGAGTGCATGTAGCTTTTTTGCAAAAGATTCAAAATGTAGAGGGTTCTCACTCCGTTTGCGAGGGACAGTTTCACAACTACATGGTGTGGTTGGAGTAGAAATGGTATCAGTCATATTCTCCAAGGAATGAGATGGCACCTTTTTTCTGATGCAGGCTTCATGTGCACTACTTTGCACTTCTGATTTCGCAACATCACACGGTGACGGTGATTCAGGCATCATGGTTGAAATCTCACCAAAACTAGCTTCTGCTGAGACACCAAGATCTTCCATTATCAAGAGGGTCCTGATGTGCTCATAACTTACCTGCGAACCACGCATGCTGCTGTCATGGCCATTAGAGAAAAGAAAAAGGCATAGGTGCCCTTTCAGGGATCCCCGAATCTAGGGCTGCAAATGGCTAGGGTCAGAACAGGGCATGCTTGAGCCTGACTGGACACGGTTTCATGTTCGGGTCTTGATATTGGCCCAGATCCAACCAAATAAATCATTGGTTCAGATCAGATCGGGTCCGTGGAATATATTTTAGATCCAGTGGGCCGTTTAAATCAGGATGGGGTTATGCATGACTTACACCATACCCAAAATAGCTAGGTCCTGATTGGGCCAGGATCGGGACTTGGTCTAGATTTGTTTACTAATTCTAACCATAATTCATGAAAAAAATAGTTCATAACAAATTTTGTAATTGGGAAATATTTTGATTGAAAAAATATTTCAATCACAATGCAATTTTTATAATCATCAAATAGTACCTCTTTCTATAACCACAAAACCGTGCCATAAATTTGAAAACTATCATTGTATGATTGGCAGCATCATATTTTTATATCTCACTCCACTTTAAAAAATTTGATTTAAAACAGGCATACTGGTTCAGACAGTAAATGTCAGTGCAGCATTGAACATGACCATTGTGGCGTGTCACCAATGAGTGGGCTGGGACCAATGGGTGCAGCATTGAACGTGACCATTGTGGGGTGTCCTAAATGTGTTACACTGGCTTCTTTCAATTTTTCATTGCCAGTGCTTCTTTTGGTCAGTTAACAGGAAGCATATAGCATCTCCTCCAATAATAAGCATTTTGGCTTAGGCAACCGCCAAGATTTATGAGAATGGAGATAGGATAGGCATGCAGACAAAGAAAGGCTTATTGATGAAATATTTTGAACCACAAAGAGCAATTTTGTCATTTGTGAATGCGCTTGCCAAAAAGAGAGAAAAAAACTTCAGTTGAAGGGAAATCAAACTGTAAGGTGAAAGAAAGTTTCACATGAGGATATCACACAGAATTTAAAGGCCTTGTATACAAGGTAAACATGAAAAACAATTTCTGCCAAAATTCTCGCCTTATAGAGCATCATATCTCATAACTCAAAGCATGAAAAAGAGGCATATAAGTACTTAAAATGGATGTCACTTGACAAAATAACGACTGAAAATTGATATTAAAAAATCCAAATTATAACCAGACTTATTAAATGGACCAGCAAAAATGATAGCATATTGGTTTGTGTCAAAAAAGACAAGGCAAAAGCTGACATAGATAAGAATTCATTCCATTTCTCTAGCATCAAAAAATACCGACCCAGGATTAACCAGTAGAATTTCTCAACTTAGACATGTCATGGCATACATGAAGTACATACCTCAGTCTTGTAACATGTGTCAGGTGGTGGTATCTTCAACCATGCCTTCACCAGTGATCTAGGGTTTCAAATTGGGAAAGGGGACAGAGATCCAGAACCCTTGGACTCAGGAGTGGGCAGTGACTTTGAGGGGGGGATTTGGGGCATTGCTGGATGCCAGATTTGTGAAAGAGACTGGAATGTGGAGGAGGCCATTTTCACCAGACGGCCAGATCAAGGCAAAAGGACAATAAACTGCAAGGATGCCAATGATCTAGGATTTTGAATTGAGAAAGGGGTAGATAGATCTAGATCATTCAGGACTTGCAAGTGGGTAGTGAGGACGAGACCGGCTCACTTACCTCTTTTTATTTCATGGGTGGATAAGTCAGGTAACTAAAAGGGAGACCCATTTTAGACCCGCATAACATACAGATTGGTCAGGTCAAAGTTTAGAAAACCCAGACTCGACATGAATACAGAACGGGTCTGACATTTGAACCCGACTAGCCCTACATATCCTCAAGAATAAGTTTGATTGGGTATAAACATGTCAAGTCAGGTTGGATCACAGGTCAAACCGACCCATTTGCAGTCCTACTCGAATCTTCTTGTCTCTTTTCAGGGCTTTTAGATCTCTAATTTTGTTGGATCTAGATCTTTTCAAAACTTTTATTTTGTTTTGTTTTATTTACTTTACTTTCTTTCCTTTCTTTTGCCTCAAACACTGGTTTATTATGTTTATAATGATTTGAAAATTGAAATTAATTACTTGGAAATGAAGTTTTATAACCAAATAAACAAAGATGAACACAAGGATAAGCATCAAAACAACATGCAAATTTGAATGGCAATGTGCAAAAAATAGTTTCTAAAGAGGCAAAAACTTACATTTTCAGGTAATTCCTCTTTGATCGGTTTTAACCTATCCCGTGATCCAACTTTTGAAACAGCAGAATGAATTTGTGAGACTATCTCAGGTGTTAGGCCTATCTCCTCACAAAATCTGGTCCAATTGATCTCAAACCTCTCACGAGCAGCTTCAAGGATATATCCAATAACTGTTTGTTCTTTTATAGGAGCTGATTTTCCAGACGAATTCTAAAAAATGAAAGAGTTCGATCAACTACAAAAGGTTTATCACATAAAAGGTCATTAAATAGTCCAGCACCTAAAAGATTGTTAAATACTGAATATTGGCTTACAGCAATTTCTTGCAATGAAAGTCCAGCTTGCCACATTTGCCATGCACCACACTTAGCTGGAGCTAGTTTTTTCTGAGAGTTTGGATATTCCTTCAAGGTGACAGCAGTTGGTTTTCTCTGAGAATTCAGACACTCTGCAGTAGCAGTTAGTACTGTTCCTTCATCCAGTGGAAGGTTCAATTCTTGTGATAAGTGACTGACGTTCTGAAGAAAACTATCACCATACTTTTTCACAAGGTGCTACATGCAGAAAAGAAAATGTTTAAATGCATCAATAAACTAACTCAACATACAGATTTTGCCAGCATATTGTTCAGACTGACAATAGTGAATTGGAAGATACAACTGCCAATATTTTTGAACAGGAATTAAATGCACATTGTTCAGTTTGTCAAGATAAAAAAACCAGACAATATTCTGTACCACCACCTATTTAGACTCTGCATGACAATCTACAAGCTGATAGCTAACATCTTAGTCAGTCATCCATAAGGAATGTTGGATCAACAGAACAGCAACGAATCATAACCAGTTATCTCTCACTGAAAGCTTCATACAAGGAACATATGTCTTACCAAACAGAGTTACAAAATAATAATGTACAGAAGAGATACTTATTAATCATCTTTCCAAGCAAAAGCTGAAACTACTTTAATGTCTCGTAACTCCACTGTAAGGCATGATTGTCTGCATTACTTGCTCGACGATCACAACATGATCCATGGAAGTTCTAAGTTTCGATTCTGGTTTTTTAATATAGATTTTAACTCCTTGTGTAAGAAATTTGGGCAAGATTATAAATTTAAAATAAGATTTATTTATAACATGTCAGACTAATGTGAATCAGGTATGTTAGTATCAAGAATTTAGATCCCAACAGGACATTCCACAAGATAATGGGCTAGGGTACCATCCTATATGTCAGGATAAGACATCCCACCAGTATCCCGAACATCTTGGGACATCCCTTGTTCCGACTATCGAGACGGGGCGAGAAGCTGACGCATCCCATTCCATGAAAAAATCATGATAGCCTTGTCTAATGAGATTTAAAACCTTGGTTAGTATGGCCATATATAAGAAATTTGATTTAGTAAATTTTGAAAAATCAATATAATAATTCAAATTATTAGGATTTCTTTTGGAATTGTAATGAAGTTACCGAGATCCAGGACACCATGACCTGGAATAAAAATTGTTAATAAGCTAGCAATATCTGAACAGGTCAAAACCATCTCCAGACATGAAGGTAGACAGGTTCTATTTGCATCCCAGATGGTGCCATTTACTCATAAATCTAGCATATAATTTAACCACTGGATAAATCAGTGCAACACATAAGAACCCAGATTCACATAAAATTCTGTATCCAAGTCATCTAAATACCTGGTTAACACCATCAATGTTTGACAACCTAGCTCTGGTGGATGGCCTTATCTTGGCTATCTTTTTAATTGTTTGATCACCACATATAGCATATCTATCAAATAGAAAATTCCAAAGAAAAACAAATGAGAATAGAGTCATTATAATAAATAATGAAGCACCTAAAATGGTACTAAAATATAAACCAACAAACATTATGAACTAGTTGACTCACGGAGCAGTTCCACCATCTCTGGCAAGTTTCATTCTGATATCTAAAAGTTTGTGGAAGAGCTTTGCCTCTGCCTGAAAGAAAGAAAAATCATTCACAGAAAAATTCAAAATAGATATAGATGATTAGTCTCACCATTCACAAGTATCAGGAATTGAGATAGTATCTAATCTAGGATATGGTTGGAAATATATGTTTTGTTTTTGGCGTTCGGGTTGTATCTTTCTCGTGAAAGAATGATTGATCTTCTATTGTGACCATAACCATTGGGTCATGCTTTGCACAGCATTCAAAGCACAACTTCGGCTTCATAGACTGCTGTGGATGGAAGGGGTCCATCATGCTTTGAAAGTTGGACAAAGCACGATCCAACGATTAAGGTCGCAAAAGAAGATCAATCATTCTTTTGCACAAAAGATACAACTCGGACCCTTGTCTCTGGACAAATAAAGGTAAGCAACAAGCACAATAAGAAATATAGGGTACTGTTCTACATATATGAGATAGTTAATGTGCACAATGGACAGAGACCTTTGGGAAGCATAATATCAGCTGTCATTCCTAAGAAAAGAAGGTCAAGGTTGATAAAAATCTCTTCTCTACTGATGTCCTATGATGCACGAATCCCTAGTAATGTACACATAAGAATTTTTTTCTTTGAACAACCAAGGAAAATAATTACATAGCAATCTCTCCAGAAAAATTATAAGTGATAAGAAATCACATAAATTGTTGCTTCAAATGGAAACAAAATGCACTTGCAATACCATGCAAGAGATTGAAGACCCAGTCAAGGCTTCTCCCAGTCCCATGTACAGCTTAAGCACCATGTAGATGAAGGGGTTGTTTTAAAAGTCATACAAAATGGAGGCATTATTGCCTTTTGCTAAGTTCAAAAACTTCCTGAACAAAGAACTAATAATTACAAGCTAGTCTAGGTAGGCACCCAAGTAAATGTAAGAACACATCCTAATCACCTTGCAAAAAAAAATAATAGTTCATGTCTAGAAATTAATATAAATTACACCTCTCATGCAACAAAAAGAATACATGAGATGAAAATCTGTTTGCACATCATTTATCTTTTGCAACTCATGAATCCAACACTTAAACTTTTGTACTCAGCTTTTATGTCTGTATCCTGTTTGTTAAGAACTCTACAATTCATGAAATATCCAAATTGAAATTTTAAAAACTAAGCACTGTGTCACTAGCATGTAGTGCAATACTCAAGCCAGATCATCATTTTAGCAATCTTTTTAATCCATTAGAAAATCTGCTAATAAGCCAAATTGATCACAAAAGGGTAGTTATCTGTCATCACTTATTTCCCACTCATTACCAGAGCATGCCTTATTAGATTGATTCCAACATACCAGCTCCACAACTTGCATATAATAACACTTTCATCTAAATATTTCCTGAATCATGTCTTAAGGGTCCATTAAATTACTGCTCATCTTCTTAGGACACTTTGTTGAAACTATGTTTTCTAGTTTACCAAGTCATTGTTATATCCTACTGCTATTTTACCAAATCGTTGTTAAAACTCAGCGCAGATCAAATATAGGTGAAGTCTGCAACAAAAACATCCTTTGAAAGGATAAGCATAAGAGGTTTAAATGCAAATCAGAAAACAAGTAACATTTGAAAAATGAGAGCAAAGTAGTTTGGAATGGGTAATGTAAGCAGTGAACTTTTCCATGCATCAAGAGATCCCCCAATAAATTACAGTAAACAGAAAGAATATTAAATCCATATTAGTATTGCTTTCAGAATTTCTTAAGTAATAGATCAACTAGATCAACTTCCCTTCACAATTAGGAGATTATAATCCATCATTCGCAACAACAGTAGCAGTAAAGAAATAACAGTATAGTCAATGCACAAAGTAGCAATTTTAGATATGGCTACTTGACCTCAGAGAATCCTTCACATTCTAGAGTAGCAAGATTTTGAAGATCTCCAACTTTATTATGTGGACCTCCATGCTCTTCCTCATCAATCATCTCACTAGTCAATGCCAAAACCAGCGGAGTTTGATGAACAGTACTTGAAGAATGGAGAAACTGTAATCCTCTTGGACTGATACTGAAATCATTAAAACATGGTTAAGGAGTGTCAACCCTTGATCCCCATCAATATATTTCACACCATATGTAATGTTTATTGATAAATGTCTCAGGAATATTAAAAATATAGAACAAGGAAAGAACAAAAAAATTAAACAAAAAGAAAGATCTTAAGCACCTCACAAGTCTATATGAATCCTGAATATTCTCCTTTAAATAATCTGCATGACATTATAATACTTTCCGTAAGTATTACAACATTTTCCGATAAAAATGATACATTGTAATTAAATATAAAAAACCAGAGATCAATTAATGATATTTATATTATTTAAGAGCAGGGCCTAGTTTTCAGTAATTTACTACCTAAAGTTGTACAAAAAAGGATGTGAAAAGAAATGGCGCCAAACTGCCAAATAATAGTCTTTTTTTCTGGACAAAAAATTCTAATACTTCAACAGTCCTCTTTCTATCAAGCCAAATCTATGCATGGAAGGTTCTAACCATCAAGAAACCTTATGCCAGCTACCCAGGGCTGACTATATGTATCCATAATTAAAATGTTAGCTCAGAATTAAAATCGATTTCTAATAATTCCATCCAACCTTTCTGTCTAAGTGCATACCTCATTTCTAGATTTGTTTAAAATGTCCTCTTCATCAAAATAGGCTTAGGCACAAATGTTGGGAATATCTCAATTGCTCATTAACTATCAATACTTTATGGATGTTACATATGACTTTCCTTAAACCAATGATCTAAATCTCGATGATCAATACTATATAGATGCCCAGCCAAGTACAACCCATGACCTAGAGTACTGCACCTTGATACAATTTTTTGAAAAAAAAAAAGATTCAAAAAGTATACCAAGCAAGGTCTGCCAAACCAATTATGTGGCTTGTATTAGCCATAGGGCTGGAAATGGGCAGAGCTGGCCTGAAATTTTTTGGGCCTAACTCGTAGCCTGACACAAAGTTGGCCCGACCTGATGGGCTTCAGGCCTGCCTAAGCCCATTTCTAGGTCTAATTGGCTAGCAACTAATTCGATATGGTACCAATGCGTATTGTACCACTGAACTGAGGGAGGGAGAGGGAGGAAGAGATAGAAGAGGGAGAGAGGGCAAGATGACTCCAATATTTTACATTATTTCTTCGATCCCCACTTTTTTAAGTGGGAGAATACAATCTCTTCATTGACTCCAAAACTTGACTAAGTTTCAATAAGTGATGCTCACGTGAAGTATCTCTAAGGGAAGATAAGTCAATACTACATTTTCCCAGACATGTTGTCCAAGGCATGCAACAAAAACAGAAATTATGTATAAGTTCCAACATTTGAAGTGTCCAAAGGTCATTTAACAATGCCAAGCTTAAAGATGTTGTAAGAATTTAGGATGATACCCATGAAAAACCACTTCTAATAAAACTTAGAGTAAAAAAAACGATAATGAAAAGAATAATTATATATTTGGATACCTAACTAGCAGATAGAATTGTTGATCATGGGTATGGTAAAGATTCATTTGCTGTACAAATGAAGTAAGATATATATTTCCAAGAAAACCAGTTAGAAGTATTAACAAATGCTTATTAATGATACCATCAGCAATAAGCAGAGCAGCAAGTGCTTTCCACCAAGTGGCTGCATAGTCTTTCCCAAGCCCATGCAATGGAAGCTTGTCAAAATTGTTATCAAGTATCTTCCTTGACTGAAAAGAGGAAAGAGAACATAAATTTTAGTATAATACAATTCTCATATAATGGCCTAAAATGGAAACATAAAAACCAAATACGAGACAATTTTCCAAAAAAAATGTTAAAATCTTGTAAATAATCCTAACAACTTCTTTAAGATACAACTTGAAAATAAAATACACTTATTAAGTACTTGCAGAAGCACTTGGTACTCAAAAGTCAAGACAACAATTATAGTCATACACTCATACTTGTTCCCCTAAGTTCTAAACTTCTAATAGCAAGGTCTGCTGAACCGGTACCGGGACCCGTACCAGTCAGCGGGCGGTATGGTACTGTACGGTCCGTACCATACCGTACCAGCACATGTACCGCCATGCCGAATTTTCAAAAAAAAACAAACTTTCTCCCCCCCTCACTGTACCGACCCCGAACCAACCCAAACCGACCCGAACTGAACAGTTCATACCGGTATGGTACCGTACCGTACCGGTACACACAAAAAAAATTATTTTTTTTCACCGGTCCGGTGTTCAGACCGTTTTTAGGTAGCGAACCATACCATCTCTTAGCTGGTACGGTACGGTACGCCCCGTACCGGGCGGTACGGGACGGTATCGCGAACCTTGTCTAATAGCCTATAACATGCTATAACTAAAGTGGCATCTGGTGACCCAAATGGGATCACCAAGGTGTTTAAAGATCACCGGTGATCCGAATCCTGGGATAATCAAATCCCAGATCATCTAAGATCATTGTGTTTGGTAGATCGTCTAATGATTAAAGATCTCCGGATTTCAACTAGTAACCTATTTGGATTTTATGGGAATTCAAAATCACTAATCATATAATACCAAACTATTCTTGATATATTCCATAAAAATATATTTATTAATCATATAAATATATTATAACAGAATCTTAATATATTTATCAATATATTAATTACTAATATATTCAATAAAAATATATTTGTATCCTATAAATTATTAATCCTATAAAGATTTATTAATTATTAATATAAAAATAATATTTTTATTCATAGTTATAAGATATTATTTGTAAAACTAATATTTGTTTTGATTAGAAAAATAAAGCAAATAGAGCAATATGTTAAATAATTTCATTATATAGATATAAAGCGTAATAATATATTTATACTATAATTTAAGATTGTTATTGAATAATAATATGATTAATATTATAATATAATATATATCATAAATACGATATACAATATTAATATAATATAATTTCATGTATATAATATTAATATAATATATTAGCAGTATATTGATATGCCAATTTTTTTTCGTTGGATTGAGGTGCATTTTTATTCTCAAATTTCAGCCCAAGATCACTATCCTAAGATGATCTTGGATTCCTGACCTAAAAAATGGGTGTCCTATCACTAGGTTGGACTGTGATTTGAGTGAAGGTGATTTGAGATCACCATGGCACATACAAATACCGTAATCTCATCACCTCCACCCACATCACCCTTGATCTAGGAGTAATCACTCCATACCAAATTCCCCCTAATTATATTGACTTAAGCTAAGTTTAGTATTGTTATAGGTAGTAGAGCTTTTGTTTGTAGAGCTTTAAAAAGTAGAGTTTTTCTAGTAAAGCTTCTACTAAAAAGTTGTTTGTTATTTGCTAATTGCATTTCTAAAGTGCTGTGAAAGTGATTTTAATATCCGAAAATTATAATAAAAAATGCTAGATAATACTTTCAATTGTCTAACTATTTGTATTCTCAAACAATCTTTAATCTATAAATTATTATTTTGATATTTTAAAATAAATAATATAATAAACAATATTTTTATATATAAATATAATAATATTACAATATAATAGTATGATATTATTATCATATTATAGTACTATAATAGTATTATATTATCATAATATGACTATAAAATATATCATGAAAGTAATACAATATTATCTTAACATATTTTAATATTATCATATTTTACTACATATTAATATATGATACTGTTATTATTATGTATAAAGTTATTATAACATTTATTAATTTAAATTTTTAACATTTTAATCTAGATAATATACGTATTTTTTTATAGGTGATTGATTACTAAGTACCAAAGAATATTGTTAGTAAAACTAAAAATCTTTAATTGCATGACGAGGACAATAAAGAGTCAGAAACTTAAATGATGATAGAAATAAAAGTATTTTAAAATATTTTTTTAAAAAATTCTATCGCAAAAACTTAATCCCAGGTATCTCAAGCAAGCTTTTAAAAAATAGCATCTTGACACATCTCAAATAAACCTTTTGTCCAAATATTTCAAATTGGAGCTTTTTCCAAATATACCTTTTTTAGCTTTTAAAAGTAGAAAGATATTTTGAAGATTTTACCAAATACCTCAAAATCATCCAAAAGCATGGGATGTCATACCAGTCATTACCAATGTGTACCGCACGATTATTGAACAAGTATGTGGTATGGGGGAACCGACCTCTTTACTGGGCATACCAATATTATACCAAGATGTTACCAATACAAGGTTCAGTACCAAGATGTCGAACCTTGCCCAAACAAGATTATGGCCTTCCAAGAAGCTCCTTTTGGCCCTCCAAAAGCTATGCCAAACAAGGCAGTAAGGTGCAACCAATTCAATTCTAACTTATTTTAAATGAAAAAAATACTAATATCAGTCTTCAAAGAAACTAACTACAAATCCAAAGAACCTCCCACCACCACTGCTTGTAACTAGTAAAAAGGTTTATCCCATGAAAAGGCATGTAAAGTAAAAGTTCCTTGCTCCTTGATAGACAAAATCAAGCTAATGTGCACTGCTAAAGTAATAATTTGGAGTGGACTTTACAAGCTCATCGTCACTCATTAGTCCATAAACCAAAAACTAGACTCATATTTTAATATTCATGTCAAAATAGATAACAACCTCGGCCGTCCTCATTTTTGCAGTGCCAAGCTAGTATCTAAAGTGTCTCCCAGAAGTATCTAGAGTATTTTTTTTATTTAGAAAAATAGGATACTTAAACACAAGTATTGTAACATGTATCTAAGAAACATCCAATAACTATCAGTATCTGATTTGAAGTATATGTGCTTCCTAGCTTCACGAAGTTAGCATCCCATGCAAAATGACAATTTATTTTTATGGGTGTCATTCAATGATACAAAGGCACTTATATGTAAGATTTATCGATTCTTGAACTTGCAACTAATTACTTTTAGATACTTTTCATGAAAGGCTTAAAGCATGTTCATAATGGCATGAATCCAAGCACAATGCTCATATTTGGCACAAGAAACCCATTTTTAAGCCGATTCTATTTTTTGAAGAACTTTCCACAAGAGTGGATCTATTATTTGAAGAACTTTCTACAAGAGTGGATCTTGCAAGTTCAAATGATGTGAATTGTGCCTGTGTGGATAACATGTGTTTAGAAAATGAATTACATAATCCTGTGCAAAGTGATCACTTCATCTCATGGTGCTTTCTCAAAATTTTTTAAAAAAAAATGCTTGGAGATTTCACTCTTGGATTTGGATAGACCTAATTCAAAGGAAGGGATGAAGTAATACATTATGCATAGCCTTTGAAGGGAGTGCATTCAGTATGATACATCTATTCAAGGTTGGGATAGGCAACCACTCTTGGAGGAGTTTGAAATTGTTCTTACCTCAAAATGATCTTTGCTTGCCAAATGGCTAGCTAGGCTCTTTCAAGAGAGGTAGGGAAGGCTTTATTCTCTAGCAAAAAAGCAGAGCCATAATAAAGAGAAGGGCAAGAAGGAAGCTAAAAGGAAAGGAGAGTTGACTGCAAAAGATGATGGAAACCAAAAAGTTGTGAACTACTATAGATGTGGCAACCTTAACAAAATCAAGAAGACACTACCACGGTTGATGCCATGGCTTCAATGTTAATAATAATTAGATCTTAGATGCCAATTATGGTTATCATCGAACTGGTGACAACTCCAACTTCTTTTCATCCTTATGATGTCCATGACACTATTATCATGGCAGATAACTTTGTCCATCCAAAGGAGAAGGAAGATGCTAACACTTTGCATGGCAAAGATGATAGCTATCCCACTATCAAAAGTGTGTATCCTCTGCCTAGGATGAGGAGAAACCTCTTTTCAATGGCCAATGCAGTGGATACTAAACACAATGCTTTGGTTGGCCCAATTGATGTGAAGTTTCTTCGTAACATCATACAAGCTTGAAGGGTGATGTCATCCATACCAGTCAGAGGGTGAAAGATTTATTTGTCTTATTAGCCGCTCCTTATGTTTAAAAAAGGGCACAAATGATAGTGGCATGCTAGACTTGGCTATCTTAATATGGACAAGTTAAGGATTATGATGATAAAAGAATTTGGGGCCTACCCGGTCTCACTTCTTTTGGCTATGGCTTATGTGAAGGTTGTCAATATGATAAAAAAGAGCATAAAATTCCATTTGACAAATCTAAATCAAGGCCCAAAGCTCCATTGAAGCTTATCTATAGTGATCAGGATTTACAATACCGTCCCATACCGCCCGGTACGGGGCGCACCGTATCGTACTGGCAAAAAGTCGGTACGGTTCACATATAAAAAATGGTCCAGAGTGCCGAACCGTTAAAAAATAAAAAAATTCTATTCCATACCGATATGGTATGGTACGGTACCGTACTAATGCGTACCGCCCGGTTTAGCCCGATTTGGGCTTTATTCGGATCCGGTTCGTGCCCAATTCAGGTCAAACAATTTTGCCATGGAGAGAGAAGTTTTTTAAATTTTGTGGACCCGGTACAAGGCCCGGTACGGTACTGTACTGGTCGGCGACTGGTACAAGGCCCAATACCGGTTCGATATTCCTTGATAGTGATGTTATGGAACCTACTCGAACTCCACATCCCTGCTATAATTACATGGTATTCTTTGATCATTATCCAAGATTCATTTTGGTCTATTTTGCAAAACAAAAGTCGATGCTTTTTCTAAATTCCAAGATGAAGATCTTGACAAGAACATTAAAAGATTGCAAAATGATAATGATAGAGCAATGTATGCCATCTCAATACCATACCCCATACCAGTACCAATCTATTATTGTGTCAGTACACTTGGTATGAGGACCGATTGGTCCAACCAACACTCAGTCTGTCACTTATACTATGTACCAACATGGTACAATACGGTCGATATGCACTAGCACCATAGGTATGGCATTCCTTGGGGAGAATATGTCTCCTATAAGTTCTCATTTTGTTACAAGCATAGCATCAACAAAGAGCGCACATGTGCCAATACACCTAAACAAAGTAGAGTGGTTGAGCGAAAGATTTGGCATCTTGTGGAGACTTGCAAAAGCTAGCTATATGCTAAAAATTTGCCCAAAGCCTTATAGGCAAAGTCTTCTCAATCTATTACCTTTGAGCCCCAAAAATTTAAAATCACCCCATAAATTGGTGCTTGGAGAGAAACCTGTCATCGAGCACTTCAAGGTCCTTGACTCTCCTTGCTTTGTTCATGTGTCGGCTTCTCAAAGAACTAGGTTAGATGCTAAAGCCAAGAAATGAATCATTGTTGGCTATAATGTAAGAAAGAAGGGTTGGAAATGCATGGATCCTAAAGCCTACAAGTTTGTGGTGTCAAAGGACATGGCATTTGATAAGCTTTTTCTCTTGTTATGCTCCACAAGGTGTTATTATCAAAGATAAGGATCCCACAATCATGTTGATTGCTCTCCAAGAGAGTTTGTGGACTTGCCAGTTACATCTAGTGCTCTTATACCTTCAATTTCTTCTCTCTTTTCTTCTTTTCCTTTGAAAGATGAGCAAAGTGAAAGGGAGAGCAACGATATACAACACGATCATGGATAACATCAAGATGAAGTTCAACTAATGGAAAATGTTAAACTTCTTACTAGGTCTAAAAAGAAGATTGTCAAACCAGCTTATCTTAGGGATGGCAATTTGGTAAGCACATGTTCTAGTTTATTTTCCAGTCCTACTGACGAGAACAAGCCTTCTACCTTCCATAAAGCCAAAGGTGACAGAATGGAAGGACACTATGGATTAGATGAGAGATCCTCTTGAAAACGAAACTTGAAATATTGTGTCTAAACCTAAAGATTTGAAAGCGATCAAATGCAAATGGGCCTATAATTCAAACGAAAAGTGGATGGTAGTGGGAACTACTACATGGCAAAGCTTGTTGCAAGAGGGATCTCTAATTATGAATAGGACCATGAAGAAACATTAGCCTAATGGCAAAAATGAATTGATTTGGTTTGTCATCTCTTTGGCAGCTAGTCTTGGTTGGAAGCTTATAGCAACTTGATATCAAAATGCTTTCTTTTATGGAGAGATTGACAAGGACATCTATACAAAGCAACCCCAGCTATGTCTCAAACTCTCATCGTAATTCTGTATGAAAGCTCAAGAAGGCCCTTTATGTGTTGAAACTTGAAACAACAACACATCTCATTTACAAAGTATATGTTTGGAGTCATTGTAGTTTTAGTTTGTTTTTCTTTATCTTATGCTCTGTGAAGATCTAGTTTTTGTAGGGATTTTGTTATCATTTTGGGAGCTTGCACATGTGAGTCACATATACATTAGACCACTTCCCTTCCATGCCATCCACTATATTTTTTATCACTCCATCCCAGTACCTTTTCCCAAAACATCAATCCCTATTATGCATGTATTTCATAAGAAATCCCATTTGCATAAAATTCCCACCAAAATTTATGGCAAGTTAACATCCGTTCATCGTTCTAGATTTGCCCTTCACTTTCCTCCTAGACACTTCATGACAGCTCTTGACCTACTATAAATCGACATCCCTACAAGCTTGTACTGTGCTAGAGTTAAGTGCGTTAGCCACTCGTATAAACTTATCTTGTGAATCTTGTCACTTTAAGCTTGTATGTTAGATAATATGTTAATACAATATTAAGAAGCTTTCACCTTTGCCCCCAAATTTGTAATTGTTCTTCACTTTATGTTGGAGATCTTAATCTAGTAGACTTTGTGTTAGGACATGTTTGACAAAGGTTTTGGCCAAACAAAAAGTATTCTGGCCCTCCAAAAGCACTTTTGAATAGTATAGTGGTGTTTGATAAAAACTCTATAAGTTGTTTTGGTTTTACCAAAAAACTAAAAGGATCTACTTGAGACAAGCTACGGGAACCCGATAATATAATATAATATAATATATATATATATATATATATATATATATTGTAAAAGGACTTGAACCCTAAACCTCAAAGACATCTAACCTCTACCTTTACCACTAAATTGCAAAACTCATTTGTATTTAGACTACCACTAATTTAGACAAATTTTTACTTAAAATTATTCCCTACTTTTTTTCCCTTAATTCTTGGTAGAGTACCCGACCCGATCCGAATAACCCAATTTGAATAAAGATTAATCGGGCGGGCTTAAGTACCCGATGGATTTGCCCTTTTTTTATGTGATAGGTTTGGAATTTTTGGACAAATTTTTAATCGGATTTGGGAGGAGTTTGGATAGTAGGATTGTAAACAGGTTAGGGTATAGGTACAACAAATTTTGCAGGTACCCTATCATTGCCATTCCTGATATCATAATAGTATTATATTATATTACATTATATTACAATAATATATTAAATTATATTGCATTATAATATATTATACTATCTAATAATACTTTAAAATGTAATAACACATTATTATATGATATATTATAATACTATACTGTACTATAAAATATTATATTGCATCATAATTATAATTATAATTATAATTATATCATATTATACTATTATATTACATTATATTACAATATGATATTACATTATGTTACATTATGATAATAATATTATACTACGTAATAATGCATTACTATATTATAATATCATATTATGATATTATTATGTTATAGTATACAATATTATATAATACTATATTATAATAATATTAGATTATGTAATAATATTTAATATGCAATAATATGTAATATTATATTGTATTATACTCTACTGTATAATATTATGCAATATCCTTTATTGTCATTATGTCATACCAAAAGCACCTTTTAAATTTGGTTATCAAATGCAAGTTAAAATCCTACGGCATTTTAGAAAAGTAGTTACCAACCATTGAATTGCTTTTTGTAAACGCTCTACTTTCCAAAACCTATAAAAACTCTACTACCAACAACAATCCAAAATAGGGTTAAAACTTGTTATGATATCCCGATTTTAGTCCAATTAATTATTGGACCGCCCTCTGAACCAATTTCAATTTTTTTTCTTATTTTATTGGTCACATCAGCTGGCAGAAGAAGAAGTCTTCGGCTTCGTATTACCATCTTGATCCAAAGACTTAACCTAACATCTTTCTTTATGATTATGAGCCAAATTTATTCATTGTCTTCGGCTTCGTATTATTGTCTTGGTCCGAAGACCGCGCGTAATATATATGGCTTCGAATATCTTGTTCCGGAAGATGAGCTTATTGACTCTAAGTCTTCGGCTTCGTATTATTATCCCGATCCGAAGACCATGCCTGATATTCATGGTTTCGTATCTGTCTATGATCCAGGAGATAAATTTATTTACTGTCTTCGGCTTCGTACATCCACCTTGATCCGAAGACTTAACCTGACATCTTTATCCATGGTTTTAAGCCAGGTTTGTTCCTCTATGTCTTCGGCTTCGTACAATCATCTTGGTTCGATGACTTAACCTCCCAGGCAAATATCTTCAGCTTTATTCCCTCAATATAATCCGAAGACTGTAAGTGTTTATTGTAATTGTTTACTTTTGTTACATCCAGAAGAATCTGAAATGTGAAACTAAACGTTCCCTTCAGGAGCGCTACTAAAAGGAATGTAGAGCCCACTTCGGATCTGTGCTTAAAGGAGGATTATTGGTCATGTGGGTTTCTTGAACAAACAGGTGAAATCTGTTTTAGTTGTTGCAACCACGAACAAACAATTGAAATATGTTTTAGTTGTTGCAACCACCCACATTGTCCAAAACCTCGAGATTGAATATACTCCGAGTGTAACTGTTTTTCCGACAACCATTACTTACAGTTACGAGGAGGTTGAGTTTGCCAACTCCCATAACCGTAAGTAGTTACGTTGGAGCCTATAAATACTGGTAAGAGGGGACACTCAGGGAAGGTTGCTGAATTCTTTTCTCTTTTTGCACTACAAATTTCTGTTTTCCCTCTCTGCTTTCAAAACTCTCCATTCTGCTGTTGCCTGAACTCCTTCTGACTTAGGCATCGGAGTGTCCCCCGCCGGAAAATCTCCGGTCAGGGACCTGTTTTGCAGGTACCGATCGACAGCGATCCGACGAAAGAACCGCTCCATCCAGTCGACGGAGGTTCGGCATCAACAGATTGGCGTGCCAGGTAGGGGTTGAAATTGGCTTTTTCTGCCCTGAAGGAGAGTTTTTGTTAAGCGAGAATGGTGAAGGGGAAAACCAAGAATGCATCTGCGAGTCCGGAGCAGCAGGCTCCCCCGTCAAATGGACCTCCGGTCAGCGTTCTTCCGGCGGTTCAAGAATCACGACCTCCTATGATAATGATGGAGAAGCAGCAATTCGAAAATCTGGTGAACAAGGTGGAGACCCTGACGGCACTAGTACAACACCTACATGAAGCTACGGCTCAAAACCAATGCCCTCCCGCTGTTCCACGATCTAGCTGCCAACCTGGGAGGGAGAAAGATCAGCACCGAGAGATCACCCGTAGTTCCTCACAGATCCGGTCAGCTCATGACCGCTACACCTCTCCACCAGATCGACAAGCAGAGGACCATGGTGGGAAGAAGAGGGTTCGACGCTCTCCCTCTGTTTCTTCAAGAAGCTGTACACCAGAAGGGTTTAGGCAAAAAGAGATCAATCATGAGCTGCAAGAAAAGTTCAAAGCCATGCAAGCACAGTTAGCAAGGATTTCAGAGCTGAGAATAAACGATGAGGTCGTAACCTTCAACTCTCGGCCCCCTTTTTCTGATGAAATTATGGATGAAGTCATCCCTAGGCACTTCAAGATCCCACAAGTAGAGGCATACGATGGGACTTTAGACCCTCTCGACCATCTGGAGAGTTACAAAGCTCATATGATGGTGCAATGAGCAACTGATGCTCTCTACTGCATTGCTTTTCCTACCACTCTGAAAAAGTCTGCTCGAATATGGTATTCGAGCCTGCCTCCGAACTCAATTCATTCCTTTACTGAATTAGAGCGGCAATTCATCTCGCATTTCAGGACATGCCAGAAGATGCCGCGCAACACTGACAGTTTGTTTCTTCTCCAACAACAAGAAGGAGAAAGTTTGAAAGGATTTGTCCACCGTTTCAATTCGGCCACTCTGGAAATTTCGAACTTGAATGAGCATGTGGCCATGTCTGCCTTGAAAAAAGGCTTAAAATCGTCCAGGTTCACTTTTCCCTGGACAAAAGATTCCCAACGAGCTATGCCGAGCTATTGGCAAGAGCTCAGAAGTATGCTGCCGCTGAGGAACAAGCAGCAAGCCGAAGACTGGTGGAGGGGAGATTCCCTCCTAAGAAGAAGAGTAGAATTGAATGCACCAATATCCTCTAACAACTCGTCGGCCCCCAGGCATAGTCCCAGACCCAAGCAGCAGAATAGCTGGTTCAATGCTTATACTCCCCTTAACTTACCTAGGAAAAAAGATTCTGCTAGAGATAGAAAAAGAAAAATATTTTCAGAGGCCACGCCCCCTAAAGACACTTGCAAAAGCAAGGGACAAAAGCAAGTACTGCCGATATCATCGAGATCATGGCCATAACACTGAAGAATGCTTCCAACTTCGAGACGCCATCGAGGATTTGATAAAAAGAGGGTATCTAGGAAAATATGTCAACCGCTCGGAGTCTCAAGCCGAAGCGACTGCTCTTCCAAGAATATCCGATGAAGCTGATTTGCCTCATCAAAAACCAACTGGTGGAGACGTTGGGATGCTTCATCGGTCATCGGCATGGGGCACTAAAGCTGAAGAAAATGTCCCGAAGAGGCTTAAAGGGAAAAATTCCATCACCTTCACTGATGAGGATATTCAAGATGTACAACTTTCACATGATAACCCTGTAGTGGTCTCGGCAGTTATTGCCAAATTTGATGTAAAAAGAATTCTAATTAATAATGAAAGTTCAGTTGATGTGTTGCTGTATGATGCCTTCCTTCGTATGGGATTGTCTGGACATGAATTGCGAAGATCTCTCTTTCCTATAACTGGGTTTGGTGGGAATCAGGTTGGGGTAGAAGGTGAAACGGTCTTGCCCGTGACTTTTGGGTCTGAACCGTTCCAAAGGACTCTACCGGTCAATTTTATTGTGGCCAGAACATCTTCAGCTTATAATGCGATCTTGGGACGTCCGGCACTGAATAAATTCAAAGCCATAGTCTCAACATACCATCTGTTGGTACGGTTTCCTACCAGAACAGGCATTGGAGAAGTAAGAGGAGATCAAAGGATCGCTCATTAGTGTCTCATGATTCAAAGTAAACAAGCATCCAAACCTTTGGCACTTGACCAGCTGGATCCAAGAGATGAATCCGAAGACTTTGGAGAACCAGTAGAAAAAACACTCTTCATACCATTATCCGAAGATAACCCAACTAAGCTTCTGCAAATTGGCAGCTTACTCGATGATGAGTCAAAGGTAAAACTAATTTCCTTTCTTCAAAATAATGCTGATATCTTTGCTTGGACAGCTTCAGACATGCCTGGAATTCCGCCTAAAGTGATCACTAATCACTTGGAAGTATCTTCCAACTATAAGCCCGTACGGCAGAAGAAGAGAAATTTTGCCCCATAAAGGCGGAAGGCAATTGATGAAGAAGTTAATAAACTCCTTGAAGCAAACTTTATAAGAGAGGTCCAATACCCGAATTGGCTAGCAAATGTGGTCATGGTAAAGAAATCAAATGGCAAGTGGAGGATTTGTATAGACTATATGGATCTCAACAAAGCATGCCCAAAAGACAGTTTCCCTTTGCCGAAGATCGATCAGTTGGTTGACGCTACGACTGGTCATCAAATGCTGAGCTTTATGGATGCCTTCTCAGACTATAATCAGATCCGAATGAATCCTGAAGATGAAGAGAAGACTGCTTTTGTTATAGATAAAAGATTCTACTATTACAAAGTGATGCCATTTGGGTTGAAGAATGCTGGGATAACCTTTCAAAGGCTCATCAATAAAGTCTTCAAAGACCAAATTGGGAGAAACATAGAGGTCTATGTTGATGATATGATAGTAAATAGTCTTCACAAGTCTGATCATATTGCAGACTTGAAAGAGTCCTTCGATGCCCTAAGACGCCATCAGATGAGGTTGAACCCAACCAAGTGCGTCTTCGGCGTAACTTCTGGAAAGTTCCTAGGATACTTGGTTACCAAGCGAGGAATGGAGGCTAATCCAGAAAAGATACAGACTCTTCGGACTATGAGGCATCCTACTAGCAAGAAAGAAGTTCAAAGGCTAACAGGAATAATCGCCTCTTTGAGCCGTTTCATTTTCCGCTCTGCAGAAAGGTGTTTACCCTTCTTCAAGGTTCTTCGCCAAACTCAAAATTTTAAATGGACAGAAGATTACAGAATTGCCTTCGACAAGCTGAAAGAGTATTTGAAGAATCCCCCTCTGCTCTCAAAGTCTTGTGAAGGAGAAACACTTTTATTTATATCTGTCAGCTACAGATGAAGCGGTTAATTCGGTTCTGGTACGAAGAGATGCCAATCATTCACAGAAACCGATTTATTACACTAGCAAAGTGTTACATGAAACTGAAGTCTGATATCCCAGAGTACAAAAGATTATCTTTTCTCTAGTGGTTGCAGCGAAGCGTCTTTGGCCTTATTTCCAAGCCCATTCTATTGTGGTTCTAACAGATCAACCCTTAAAGGTCATACTTCGTAGTCCCGATACTTCATGAAGGATAGCTAAGTGGGCTGTTAAATTAGAAAAATTTGATATTGAGTATCAACCCAGATCATCAATGAAGGCACAAATTTTGGCTGATTTTATAGCTGAGTGCACATGGGGATCTGAAGAGGACCAACCAAGAGCCGAAGAGGAAGGAACCGAAGACAATCCGAAGTTTATTTGGATGTTGCATGTCGATGGTGCTTCGAACGCCAATGGTTGTGGTGCAGGTTTAATTCTTGCTGGTCCGAATGGACAGGTTATTGAATATGCTCTTCGATTTTCTTTTCAAGCATCAAATAATCAGGCAGAGTATGAGGCACTCATTGCTGAACTTAAAATCTCCCAAAAATAGGAGATCAAAAGGGTCAAAGTTTTTTCTGATTCACAGCTGGTGGTGAATCAAGTGAAAGGTGATTTCGAAGCTCGAAATCCAAATATGATTCAGTACCTAGAAAAGGTCCGAAGCTTGGCATCTGGGTTGGAGTATTTTGAAATTGTTCATGTGCCAAGGACAGAAAATTCTCGAGCAGATGCTCCTTCAAGACTTGCAACCACTGCACCGGATTCTCTTGGGAGGACATATGTGGAATATCTTGAGGACCCCTGCATATCGGAATCCTCAGCTGAAATCTGTCAAGTTGAACATGAACCTTCATGGATGGATCCAATTCTCAAGTTCTTGAGAGAAGGTGTCATGCCCGAAGACAAGCTGGAAGCTAAGCGACTTTGGTGGACAGCCTCTCAATATGTTATCTTGGATGAAGCATTGTATAAGAGGTCTTTCACACAACCTTTGCTGAAATGTTTAGGCTCATCCGATGCAGATTACGCACTCAAGAAAATGCATGAAGGAATATGTGGAGATCATTTGGGAGACAGATCTTTGGCATACAAAATAATCCGTCAAGGTTATTATTGGCCAACCATCCAGAAGGATTCTGCGGGATTTGTTCGAAGATGTGATCATTGTCAGAAATATGCCAATGTACAAAGACGACCTGCTAATCAATTTACTCCGTTGACAGCTCCCTGGCCTTTTGCATGATGGGAAATGGACACTCTTGGTCCGTTTTCTCCAGCTTCTGGGCAGTGGAAGTTCCTTATAGTGGCTATTGATTACTTCACAAAATGGGTCGAGACTGAAGCATTGGCACAGATTGCTGAAACAAAAGTTAAAGCTTTTGTGAAGAATTTCATTATCTTCCGTTTCGAAATTTTCTATTCTATAATAACTGACAACGGAAGACAGTTTGACAATCCAAAATTCAGGAGCTTCTGCACTCGATATCACATTCTTCACAAGCTTACTTCAGTAGCACATCCTCAGTATAATGGAGAAGCTGAAGTGACAAACATGACTATTCTTCATGGCCTTAAAACCATATTGAATGATGCTAAGGGTTCATAGGCCGATGAGTTAAACTCAGTTCTTTGGGCATATCGAACTACTCCCAGAACAGCCACTGGTGAATCTCCGTTTCATCTTTCTTATGGTACTGAAGCAGTCCTTCCTATAGAGGTCTCTTTGCACTCTCTTCGGATTGAACACTATGAGGAACCCGAAAATTCTGAACGCCGAAGAGTTGACTTGGATTTATTACAAGGCACACGACTTCAGGCACGGTTGAGAATGGCTGCATATCAACAGAAAATGGCGAGATACTCAACTCTCGCGTAAAAGAACGGACCTTTCTTCCTGAAGATCTAGTTTTACGAAAGTCTGAGATATACAAACCAACTGAGCAATGTAAACTTTCTCCTACATAGGAAGGGCCGTACCGGATCAAAGAGATTCTTCGACCCCGAACTTATCAGTTGGAAACTTTGGAAGGTGTTCTATTACCTCGTCCCTGGAATGTACAAAACCTCCGTAAATATTATGAATAAAAGTTTCATTCAAGGTCATCAATACAAATTTAATCTGTCTATCTTAATTCTATTTCTTAAAAGCATTATGATGATCTCTGTGATCTACTATATGAAATACCGAGATAAGCATACCTAGCCTATCTTATTTCTCTTAAAGGCATGAGGATGATCTCCGAATCTACCTCACGAAGTGCCGAGTTTGGCTCAAAACAGTCCATCTTAATCAAAAATGCATGAGGATGATCTCCGGATCTACCTCACAAAGTGCCGAGTTGGACTCAAAACAGTCCATCTTAATCAAAAAGGCATGAAGATGATCTCCGGATCTACTTCACGAAATGCCAAGGTGGGCATGATCAGCCTGTCTTAGTCCCAATGCAAAAAGGCATGAGGATGATCTCCGGATCCACCTCACGAAATGCCAAGGTAGGCCCGATCAGCCTATCTTAATTTTTAAATGACCCAAGGTCTATTTTATCCTAAGTCCAAAGACTTAGTGAAAATTCAAGTCCGAAGACTTGATTATTATCTGGCATTCCTTTATCCTAAGTCCATAGACTTAGTAAAAATTCAAGTCCGAAGACTTGATTATTATCTAGCATTCTTTTATCCTAAGTCCGTAGACTTAATGAAAATTCAAGTCCGAAGACTTGATTATTATCTGGCATTCTTTTATCCTAAATCCGTAAAGTTCGTGAAAATTCAAGTCCGAAGACTTGATTATTATCTGGCATTCTTTTATCCTAAGTCCGTAGACTTCGTGAAAATTCAAGTCCGAAGACTTGATTATTATCTGGCATTCTTTTATCCTAAGTCCGTAGACTTAGTGAAAATTCAAATCCGAAGACTTGATTATTATCTGGCATTCTTTTATCCTAAGTCCGTAGACTTAGTGAAAATTCAAGTCCAAAAAAAAGTATATTTTCCAGGTCCGAAGACTCGGTATTATGTGCCTCGGAGTTCTTAATTATCCGAAGACTTTATACTTAGGAAAATATCAATCAATCCACATGCAATTGGAAAATTCTAGAAAGGATTTTTCATTGATAGGTTTTTCTTACATCCTTCCAAAAAGAGAAGAAAAAGGGCAATTACAAGTTATCCGTTAGGGCATCATAAGTGAGATCAATAGGACCCACCACCTCTTCAATTGTTGGTGGTGCTTCGGGATCTCTTCGTGGTTCAGGCTCATCTGGATCTTCAGTATCAAATAGCTGAATTTTCGAAATATCCAAATCCGAATAAAGCCTTCTCACTTCCTCTACCCCATCATTGAAACCTCATTTATAACTATGGGTTCCGGCTTCGACCATCTCGACTTCAAAAGCTGAGGAGGCTTTAAAGTTTTCTATCACCCTTTCCAATTGACTTTTTAAAGAGCGATTTTCTTCAGCGGCTTCTTCGGATCTTTTCTTTTCCTCGGATTTCTGATAAGCATCTTTGAGGAGGGCCTCCAAAGAGCGAACTTTACTTTTCCTCTTTTTAATCCTTGCTTCTTGCTCAGAGTTCTTCTACTTGAGTTTTTCTACTTCAGCTCTCAAGCTCTGAGCCAAGGCGTCGCTCTGGGCAAGCTTCTCCTCCATAGCCTACCTCTGCACTTCGGCTACGATTTTCTCGGCTCTGGCCGTTTTCACTTTTTCCTTCATCCTTCTATAGGTTTTCCTAAAATCGAAGATGTTCTCTTCCATGTAAGTAATGTCATGCATCATCTGCAATAGCAAGCTGAAGACTTGTAAAAAAAAACAAGAAGAGAAAAAACAACAATAATTGGACACTTACCTTCAGTGCTGATAAAAACATTGAATCAGAGATTTCTTAAATACATCGGGACTTAACTTTGTCCCAGTCCTTCGGAAGGAGAGTGCGCTTTAACAGTTCCCTGGCTAGTTCAGGGTTCTCCAAGCCCTCCCGATCCGAGAAGATGGTAAAGTCCACATTGCATCCTCCCTCCGAAGAGGCGTTCCACCTGGGATCGTCTTCGGATCGGTATTTAGACCTTTCCTGACTTTTATCCTTTGGAGATGCAATCACGAATTCTTTATTGAAGTTCACATCATGCTGATCCGAAGTTGGCATCAGTCGAGGACTCTTCGGAGAAGGCATCCTTGGAGATGGGCTTCTAGCAGGATCACGTGGAGTTGGAGAAGCGGGAGGAATAACTTCTTCTGAAATGGGCCTCACCGGAGGAGTATTTGAGCCTTCTTCAACTCTTCTCTTCTTTCGGACTTCGGTGGTGGCAGGAACAGCCACTGCTCTCTTTCTGGAGGCTTGCCGAACTTTCTCAAGTTGCAACTTCATTTTTTTATCTACAATCAAAAACAGGAATCTCATCATATACATTTGCATGGATAAAGGAAGCGAGAAAAGTCCGAAGACTACTAATTCTATACCTAATGTCGGGACCTCACTGATATGGGCCCGATGAAGGTTTTCTTCCCACAGCAGTTCTTTAAGGAGATCTCCGGTTCCGCTAAAGTGTCAAAGTCCCTCGCATCAGATCTCAGGACTTTCTTCCCAGCGTTTGCATCCAAACGCGGAGTTTTCCTGTCTGTATTGAATCCCCAATGGGAATAGTATGCAAAAAAGTTGGGTTTCCACCCGTGTATGGCACTAGGGGTTCCTTTCAACAATCTTCGACCAGGCCGAGGACCTATAACCCACTACCCTTTGCCATGGAAGTCTCTTTTCAACATGAAAAGAGAAGTAAACAGGCTGGTCTTCGGCTCTACATTCCTAAGTTTGCAAAGAACCAAAAACCCGCAGATATTTCTAAAACTGTTGGGAGTTAATTGGGCCGGGACCACTTGATAAAGATTAAAAATCTTGGCGAAGAAGGGATGAAGGGGATGCCGAAGACCAGCCTTAAGGTGGTCTTCGTATGTGGCAATTGAATACATTGGAGGCTTATCTACCCTCTCTTCGGGCCTCGGAAGGATCAGTTTAAAGGTTCGAAGAATGTGGAAACATTGCCTAACCTCTTCCACCTTAGCAAGTGTAAAAGAGCTTGGAACGGAGTCAGGAGACCTTTCCGGACTCCTCTTTCTACTCGAACCTCTCCCTCTACTGGTTTCGCCCCCCGGTGAACCCCTACCGGATCCAACTCCCGATGGACTCCTCTCAAGTTCCCTTCCCGTTGTTTCCATACCGAGGTCATCCCCTAGTGAACCTGTGCTAGAGGAAGAATTCCTACCGGATTCTGACATTATAAAGAAAAAGAAGGAAGAAGGAAGGAAGGGTTCTCTAACCTTTGAGAAAGTGGCAATGGCAGACTACAGTGCAGAGCGAGAAGGAACGCGGGAGCAGAAAGAAAAAAATTCTCTCTGAGAGGTTCTTTCCCCTTTTTATAGGTGAAGGTAGTGGGTTCCGAGGCGATTCGGAGATCTGAATGATCGTGTGCCGTATCGGCGGTTTCGATCGTGGGTACGGCCCTCAAGAAAATTCATTAATGAGACAAGCTGTTGCGATCCGCGTAAAATCTCGCTATTGGCTATGATAACGCCAATAATGCTATCATGCTTCGGATGACTGCCACGTGTCCGATCTCAATCGAATAAAAATTTCTCTTTCAAGAATTTCTCAAGATTTTTCCAGAATCGAGGCGTTTCTTTTTGAACAGCCAGTGATGGGATGACACGTGTCTTTACCACGTTTTATCACTCCACCAGGCAGTTATGGCGAAAGACATGTCAAGATTCAGTGCCATCATTACCTGACAGTTATAACTATAAGACAAATTTAAACTACTCCCATTCTTCGAAACTTAATCATTTCGAACTTGGGAGTGGGGGACAGCTGTTATGACATCCTGATTTTAGTCCAATTAATTATTGAACCGCCCTCTGAACCAATTTCAATTTTTTCTCTTATTTTATTGGTCACATCAGCTGGCAAAAGAAGAAGTCTTCGGCTTCGTATTACCATCTTGATCCGAAGACTTAGCCTAACATCTTTCTTTATGATTATGAGCCAAATTTATTCATTGTCTTCGGCTTCGTATTATTGTCTTGATCCGAAGACCGCACGTAATATGTATGGCTTCGAATATCTTGTTCCGGAAGATGAGCTTATTGACTCTAAGTCTTCGGCTTCGTATTATTATCCTGATCCGAAGACCATGCCTAATATTCATGGTTTCGTATCTGTCTATGATCCAGGAGATAAGTTTGTTTACTGTCTTCGGCTTCGTACATCCACCTTGATCCGAAGACTTAACCTAACATTTTTATCCATGGTTTTAAACCAGGTTTGTTACTCTATGTCTTCGGCTTTGTACAATCATCTTGGTCTGATGACTTGACCTCCCAGGCGAATATCTTCGACTTTATTCCCTCAATATAATTCGAAGACTGTAAGTGTTTACTGTAATTGTTTACTTTTGTTACATCCAAAAGAATCCGAAATGTGAAACTAAACGTTCCCTTCAGGAGCGCTACTAAAGGAAATGTAGAGCCCACTTCGGATCTGTGCTTAAAGGAGGATTATTGGTCATGTGGGTTTCTTGAACAAACTGGTGAAATCTGTTTTAGTTGTTGCAACCACGAACAAACAGTTGAAATCTGTTTTAGTTGTTGCAACCACCCACATGGTCCAAAACCTCAAGATTGAATATACTCCGAGTGTAACTATTTTTCCGACAACCATTACTTACGGTTATGACGAAGTTGCGTTCACCAACTCCCATAACTATAAGTAGTTACGTTGGAGCCTATAAATACTGGTAAGAGGGGACACTCAAGGAAGGTTGCTGAATTCTTTTCTCTTTTTGCACTACAAATTTCTCTTTTCCCTCTCTGCTTTCAAAACTCTCCATTCTGCTGTTGCCTGAACTCCTTCTGACTTAGGCATCGGAGTGTCCCCCACCGGAAAATCTCCGGTCAGGAACCTGTTTTGCAAGTACCGGTCGACGGCGATCCGGCGGAAGAACCGCTCCATTCGGTCGATGGAGGTTCGGCATCAACAAAACTATTTGAGAATCCTTTATTAATAAGTATGCGCTTTCAAGAACTTCAAAAAAATTGTACCGAAAAAATACATCAATTCTAAATTTCTGCTTAAGCCATGTCACAATTATGCAAGCAATTATCCCAAACTTAATTGCATATGGCTCTCCCAAATATCCTTTGGGCCTATTTGAATGATTGCACTGAAAATCCAATGGAATTCATGGGTTAGGCAGGTACAACTAGCAAAATTATTGGATCATAGGCTGAGCTAGGCTTATATTCATAAATACCTAGGACTTAGGAGTACCATTGGAGTGGGCCGACCCAAATCTCATGAGAAGAAAAAAAAGACCTTGTAATTCTTTTAAAAAAAAAGAGCCCGATGAACCCTTAGTTTGATCATCCGAGCGGTAAAGACCATCCACTAGCCCTTCATGCCTTCCAATGACCCTCTCTCTCTCTCTCTCATCCTCTTTCCCATCCCTCTCCCATGCCCTCTTTGCTATGTTGATATGGGCCCCACATGAAACAGTACAAGGGCGTAACAATCTATGCCACCAGCCAACCAATTCAAACCCAAGTACCGACAAAGCGAATCTTATGATGAATAGACTAGCAACAGTCGAGAACTGTTGATCCACTAACTTCTAAATTTACCATCACTCTAAAGGTCATGGAGTCATGTTTCTTTTAGCCTTGCACATTTGAGAATTTAACCATGGGACCATGCATATACATGTACAGAACCCAAATAGGAATTTCTGCATGATTGTTAGAGTAGCACGTGTGACATATAACATGTTTCCATGCATACATAGACAAATACATGCATAAATGCATACTTAGTGAAGACCTTCCTAACCAACAAATGGTACCTTCTGGATCACATAAATAAATCAGTAAAACAATATTGTCTATGGGATAAAAAGAAAGAAAACCATAAATCTGCATCAACTAATCAAGATGGGAGATCAATATTCTTGATTAAATTAGCGAGTCAGGAAACAAATAAACAAGCATAAGGAAGCCATGTTACAGGGAAGCAAAATCAAACGACTTTACAAAAGAAAATGCAAGAAAAAGAAAAACAGACTGCAAATCATGTGCAGAAATTAACCAGAAGAAATGAATAACTATAACAAAAAAGTGCCCTTCAAGTTTGAGCAACTAGAAAATAATACACGAGATCCACGAAGAACATCGATTGGCATATTGAGGCCCCATCGGCCGCCACAAGATCGAATACATGATAATAACAAGAATGATTCCCTTGACAAGTCTCTTTCCCTTTTACACCCAGTGCAATTGTCACAGTTACCTGCAGTCAAAGCTTTGCACACTTAGGCAAAAGTTAAACCAAAAGAAAAATGTTTTGAAAGCAGACACCCCCATGCCAATGGAATAGCTAATAAAAAATGAAGATAAATATAACAAAAATATGATAACCCAGATTGCACCAATTATATACAAATTACAAATGTAACAGTAATTCATCAACAAAAAGCTGCAAACTCCTAAGAAGATAACATGTGCCCAATGTATACATAGCTATAGATAGAAAGCAAGGGTAACATACCACAGTCATTTGTGTTTCTTTCACCAAAATACTGCAATAAAAACTTCCTGCGGCAAGTAGTCAGCATGCAATATTTTTCTGCTGCCCTAAAGGACTCCATAATAGCTCTCCTTCGATTTTCCTGGTCACAATCAATTGAAAGATTATCAAGTTTTGAACAGTAAGAGAAGTCTTAGCCATTCGATGAATAGCATGTGCATGAAAGCGCATCTATGTATAATAATACATATGTCTATGTATAAACACCATACACTATACATGGAGCATAAAAAGAGGACTTTACACCCCCCCTTAAGGCCTTGGCAGAATCAATGATGAAAGAAACAAAATGAAAATCTAAACTAATTTAGCACACAAGTTTTAAAATACTTATAAACAAAATTTATCACGTTCAAGAGACTTTTTGCCTAGTACAAAACTGTTGAAAAATCAGTGCAATGCATTATGTTATGCCACTATAACAATTACTGTGGGATAAACTTGATGAATAAGCTATCTCCAAAACATTAACTTTTTATGTACATTAGACCTTGTAAATCACATTTTACAGTTTTAATTTTCATCTTGCAACTCTGACCAATGAATCTGGCAGTAGGTGTAAACACCGTCTCTTTACACTCCTTGTGTAGTATTACCATCTCCATGTACATAGATACATACACATGGATATTATATCTTTAAAAAAAGAATAAACAACTCCGGAATCAAAGATGGAGCATCCATATCAATGTCTGACTCATGACTTTGATATACATATCAAAAAATTCCTAGAAACCAAAAGATCATATTTTTTTTGGGAGATCTCTAACCTATGCCCCAAGTGGGTAGAAAAAAGGATGGTATCCAATGTGCTAATCTAAATATAATGCTTGAAAATATAATAAAAAAAAATTGGAATCTTAAGAGAGAAAACTAAATTTTAATGAGGACAGTGCATACAGATTGTGCTTCTGCACAGTAGAAATCCACTTTTGCAAAATCACTTCTTGAATAATAACACCAACAGATTGAAGTCAATCCATCTCTACCACAACGCCCACTTTCCTGATAATATGTCTCTAGACTTTTTGGGCAGCCGTAGTGAATTACACACCTTATGTTTGGCTTATCAATACCCATACCAAAAGCAACAGTGGCAACCATTACTTGGAGCTCATCTCTGATGAAGGATCTGCAAACAAGAAGCATAGAGCTCATCAATGAACACAATTTCATTCTTTTTCACATCATGGTGAAAAACTTCATATACAACAAAGCATAATAGAGACCAACATCCCTGCCATTTGGAAGCATTCACTTCCCTCCATGGACTTCTGGATATATCATAGAATTATTAAAATGATATCATAGAATTATTAAAATGTTATCAATCATCTACATTCCATTGAAATTCTAACAAATCACTGATCCAGAAATTACATAGTATCATGTAGAAGAACACCTGTGGGACTCTTCCCTAGCTTTACTGCTCATTTGACCATGATATATACCAGACTTGATTCCAGCACTCCTTAATGACTCACAGATCTGGGGTACAAACAGGTAAAGGTGTATGAATATTGTGACAGACCAAAGTCGATCAAAGAAGTCAAAGAACCATGTAATGCAACCTTATAAAAATCTGAATGTTAAAAAATATATATACAGGTGAAAGTTTCTGTACAAATCTGAGTACCACTTGTAAACATAGTGTGATAAAGAAAGCTCAGCATGTGCATCTAGGACTGGACTTGCAAAAGCTATAAATGCAATTCCATCTATAAACTGCAGCACTATGGTGAGTAGTGTCCGCTGAAACAAAATAGAATAACTAAGAGAAATAAAGATTCTTCAGGTTTAAATTTGATTCCAATTTTTGATAGTGAAGTAAAATAACACAGCATAAAGTGAAAACATTTGGTATACAATTTGGCTTGCTAGTATGCATGGTAAGCGATGTTGGCAATGCTTAATAAACATATTGCACAAAGATGTGCATACATAAGCAATCAGGTAAATTGATCCAATTAAAACAGAGCAGTCTTGAATTATTATTGACAAGTGACAACAAACTTATCTGATTGTCCTTTTTCATTATAGCAGACAAGTACAAAACCTGTGATAATGATGACGGTTACACCGTAGATGACAAAGATGATGAGGAAAGCAGTTAGCCATAATGACAGATCTAATTTATTTTCTCTTCCACTCCGATATAAAGCAACAAATCAACCAACATGTTAGCTAGCATATGCTAAAATGAACCTCATACAAAGAATGCCTGAATTTCTTCAGGAGAGAAATCTAATGAGAAAGGAATTCCAAAAATGTAATGGCTCTAATTATATGCTAGATAATGGTAAGAAAATACTCGCAATTTATAATGGGATTTGTTATTCAAGAAAAGATGTTAAAATAGATGAGATATGTACAGTTCTTTTTAAAAGCAAGTCGCTGATGCTTTCTGAGTAGGCTTCTGTTTTAGAGGGAAGTGATGTGTAATAACTAGGCAAACAAATTGTTGTTGAGCTATTTATTGTAGCCTGAAAGCAATCAGGATTGGGTTGATAGTAGTTAGGAATATTTAGACATATGTGACAATGGCAAGACTGCAGCTTCCATCAAGAGCAGGAAAGAATATGGATATCTGGTCTGAAGCAGGCCTAAAAAATCTTGGATATCAGTTGCAACTTGCAAAAGAGGGCTGGAACAAAGTAAAAATTAGAAAGCATTTTAGTGAGTCCCCATTTGTTGTGGACCAGCCAACAAAAGGAATGAAAGGTAGACGTGTTTCCCAAATTTGAGCTCAATAATTCCATTAATGATGGTAATTATTGCTGTGCATATGATGTGAAACTCTAAGAGAAAAATGTCAAATGGTAGCAAAACATGCAAATGATCCAACAAGGGCACAACAGCCCTGACATATACATCAACAATAAGCTATAGCTCTCCAGTGAATCATCTGAGTACCATATGTAGGAGTATAAATAATTGCTAACATGGTCCTTAAACTCGGAACAGATCAATCAGCAAGTTTAAGATTGAATCGTCATAAGGAAGTCCACCAGGCATTTGATAGAGTGGATGTAAGGAGGTGATAGAGTAACAGGTTGTTAAACAATGAAGCTTGAGAAGCAAAGGTCAAATCAATTGCACTAATCATGCAATGATCATTAGGAGGGACAGCAGCTCAAATACATAGTGTGCTATAAGCCCATAACCCTCGTGGAGGATGACATCACCGTAATATGTACACAGTAATGTTAAAGCATGTACCTCAAAACAATAAAGGTCATGAGATGAACAAAATCTTATTTATGCAAACACAATATAATATTTTAATTAATAGCATTTTATGTACAGGAAGAGGGAAAATGGTTTTCTTGAATCACAGCAATCTGATAGGATAAAAAAGAATATGTTCCATCCTCTTAAGCCTTTTGTTTTATACAACTACCATTCATATGAAAAAACTTTCGAAATTTGCATTGCACAAAAGCATCAAAAAATCAAGACCAAATCTCTAATTCTTAAAACAAAAGGTTCAAATATCTATTCCATAAAAAAAAAAAAAAACTTTTCAACTTCCAAAGAATCCTTGATCACAATCTACCTTAAGGAAATTACAGAATACATAGATCAATTTGAAGCAGAATTGACAAAACATCAAGAAGGTCAACAAAAATTTAAAAAAGAATTGTCAAAACTAATCAAAAATCCTAAAGCCATAAGAATGGCAAATTAGATTCAAAGTCTACAAGAATAAGTGACAAACAAAATATGCTTACTTGTGTCATGGACACCAAACAGCAATATAAAAGAACTGAAAATAATCTATAGAGTTGTTAAATCAACACAAGCACTTCTGATAAAAGCTAGAGTCTTAAAATGTGCTCTTGAGAACATAAAATAGATGCCCGTTTGACACTTAGATAATAACAAATCATGATAGCAAAGATGCCAAACTGCCCTGAATCAGGCAGTTCAGCCTGTACTGAACCACACCAATGCCAACCTAGGATGGCTTGACTGTGTGGGCCAATTCAGATTATAAAATGACCCTTGCTCTCCCTTGGTTTGAATGAGAACTTTGAGAGTCTTTGAGGGCCCTCTCACCCACTCTCTCCACCTTGTGAGGGTTCTCTTTGTCAGCATTCCTTGGCCTCCGCTCTCTGTCTCAACTAGACATCGCTCAAGGTAAGCCTCCCCCTCCCTCTCTCTCTCTTTCACTCTCTCAGAATCCCCTTTGCCAGATTCAAATAGTTTGAAGCTACTTTGAGCCCTCATGAAGCCCTCCCCATACTCTCTCTCTCTCTCTCTCTCTCTCTCTCTCTCTCAAGTAGGGATGTCAACGGGGATGGATACCCAAATATTTTACCCATCCTGAACCAAATAGGGCAGTTTTAACCAAAATTAAATGGGAATGGTTTTGGTGATGGCTTTAAAAATTAAAAATCATTTGGTTTTGATTTTTATCAATTCTCTAATCCAAAACCAACCCCGACACCAAACCCAAAATCAAACATATCCGATACTTAATTCCCTTAATACCTTCTGAATTTAGTGTAAATCTAAATTAGGAACTTCATGAGATAGTAATGAACATGACTTATGTTGATGAGGTAATGAGGTAATCTATACAACCCTTCTTGGTGTTAATAAAATTGAAGATTTCGAATAAATGGTTGTAAATCATATTATAAATTATCTTATCAATTGAGCTTGGTTTTCTTGTATTTTTTTTCCTTCTCTTAGGCATAATATGTTTGTGGACTGGTGAAGGCAATATGGAGGATAGGGTTGTTCACCAAAATTCTCTTGTATTGGAAAATTTATCATTGTTTTCTTTGATGTGGTTGGACTTATTTTTAACTTGGATTGTTGTGTTTGTTGGATGGTTGTATTATTATTTTTGAATTATTGAGTTTGTTTGATGGTGGTGATATTAGTTTTGGATATATATATATATATAGTTGAGTTGGTATGAATTCTATTATGAAAATTATGATGTCTTTAATTTGGTTATTTATATGTGGGAACATTGAAATGAATAAAAAAGATTAATGGTTTTCAGTTTTTCAATTTCGGTTATATTTTTGCCCTTTTTACAGTGGTGGTTATGGTTTTTATTTCAAAAATCCTTTGATTTTGGTTTCAATTTTAGGAAGAAATGGAGGATTTCAGGTTTGGTTTTGGTTTTTTCACTAATTGCATCAAATCCACCCTGTTGACATCCCTACTCTCAAGTGAGTCCGAAGGCCTTAGCCTTTCCCTCTCCCTCTCCTTCCTCTCCCCCCTCCCTCCCTCTCCCTGTTCAGCACGCTACAAAACATGGTATAGACCAATATCATACCAAATTGGTCACTAGCCAGTATGAGCCCCAAGACCAGTCTAGAAGACCTATCATGATGGTGTCGCACACACACACAGACACACAATGCTAATATATCAAGGGTATAGCTAAGATGATCCTCTAGACTTCAAAATCAATTATAGACCATTCAAATTCAAGATCCAAACCATTGAACATAATCTCCATTATAAAAAATGCTTAACAATCAAAATTCATATGTTTTGGCAGTTTCTAACCTAGTCATCAAGTAGGTATCAACATGGACAGTTTTAATTGCATGGAACTATGTTTTATCATGATGTAATCATCAAAACCTAGTGAATTTAAATCTACACATCTTTTAAAATGTGTAAGCCATGATCTATTAAAGTGGAGTTTTCAATTTATATACTCTCTCACATATTTTACTACAATACCACAATTGATATCATCCAATTTTAAAATAGGCTAGATGCTTAGTACTACAGTTACCGCATACATGGTTAATGCAGACTCTGTTTACATATTATGAGTAAACATTTTCTTGTGTCTTGCCATTATCGTACAGAAAATTATAACCTGAAGATTATACAGTATTAAAAGAAGACATTCTGAGGTTTAAAGAAAAGACTTCATACTTCATAGTATCTATCTATATGTTTGTGTTCTTTTCAATCTAACCATTAGTATATTTACATACATGTATAGAAGCTTTAAAGGATGCATTGATTAATAGATATAGAAAGGATACACAGATAGATAGGTAAATATTGAAGTGACATCAATAAAGAAGACAGTAAGACAAACCTGTTCTGCATCATTAACAGTTGTACAATATATGATAGTTGAACCAGCATTAGCACTGTATTTTGAAACATTTGTTACAAGCTCATCCAAAAATGACTGAGATCGACTGAAAGACTTAACACCATAAAAAAGGTTTTGGCGGTCAAATGAGCCGATAGCAATGTAAGGGTCATTCATGTTCAATGAGCAGATAATGTCATTCCGCACCCTATAAAAGTTAATGTCAGGTTAGAAGTATAACTAATAAGCATGACAGCATTGAAGAAGAAAAAGAAAAAAGCACATCAAGAAGGTAAAATATTCACAAGAACTATGAAAGGTATTATCATTCATTGGAAGTGCTAAGATTTTTGACTATCAATAGCTCAAAGTTCCTTAAGACTTGAAAAGTAAGAATTTCCAGCAAACTAATACAAACAGGTTAACTTTTTCAAGGCTTTAATTTCCTCTAGGAGGATTTAAAAACTTTCCACAAATATAGGCAACAAAAACCAGAAATTCCAGTTCATGCTCTGCTAATGTGCTTATTTCATGGTTAGCAAGTTAATCTCAACATTTAGAGGGTACATCAGTTTATTGGTTTATCTAGAACGAGAATAACTTTGGGAAATGAGATGAAATGAAAACTCATGGTAGCTCAATGGTAAAGATCACATGAGTCTACCATGTAAAAGCAAGAGTGCAGCTTGATAAAAAAAAAACAATATGCGTAATCTAATTTATTATTAACATCAACTCCAAGTGAATAGCAACATGAAAGAATGATTAGAATAAACAATTGCAAAAAGCAACTCATATTCCACAAGATACAAAAAAAGGTATGATAGAATGTAAGCCTGATGATTAAAATGATACCAACACGAACAAGCTAACTGAAGGGAATCAAAATGGAACATCCATTAAGCATCTCCACATGAACAAGAGTAAGCATTTGTATATGCATTCCTGCACAAATAATATTACACAAACATACAAAGATACAAGGAGCAAATAAAATGTCCAAGGATGCATTATTGGACACAGAATTATCAAAAACTAAATACTGAGCAGCACCAATATTCCCAAGCAAAAACAACATCATATTGCCTTCAGTAGAAACATGGATTGATTGCACATCATCTTATGAATAATTCCACAACTAGCATTAAAACTACCATGCAAATAACCCTTGGCAAAATGATAATGCATACTTCTCCGTGGCTGTGGCAGTTAAGGCAACAAAAGGAACACTTGGAAGAAGGCCACGTAATGTATGCAACTGCTTGTACTCCTTCCTGCATAACAAAACATACTTAGAAATTGTCTAACAAGGATCTGCTAATTCTTGTAGACACTAAGAAAGAAGTTTAAAGCAATTTTAAAAAATTAAGATAAAAACGAAATGACAAATTTCTAAATCATGATCATCCAAATAATTAAAATGGTATATAGAGTGGTATGCAAGAATGAGGGTGTGAAAGCGAGCAAAAACCAAGGTTTGTTGAAACAAAACACACTTTATACACCAGCACCACCAAACTTCACATAAAAAGGTATCAGCATTGATATAGTAGTATTTAATCATAATACCTAGTATCCATGAAAACTTAAAGAAAACCAAAAACTAAGCTTCAAAACCTCATGATAATGAAATGACAGTTTGTCATGTTCACTGAGAAATCTCACCAACAAATGCAAGAGTATACCAGATGCCAACACTTCCACTAATGAAGTTACATAACGAATTAATACAACAAACTAAAGTCACCAGATCAGATAATGACTACAAAGACAATAGCAAGATACGGAAAAATAATATGGAAAGTCTGCCAAGATTATTACCACATAGTCTACTATCATTTACCAAGCATCTGGCAGAAAAATATGGTGTATGGCACGAAAGGCGACAGTCAAATCACCTAGAAATTACTTAAAATATTTAAAGTAATGTGAGCATATCATGTATTTTGACCTATAATTTTAAGAACAATGTCACTGACCTGCTTTCAGTACATGGCGTTACAAACTTCTTTAGAAGATGATGATGAACTTGACTGATGACATTTCCATCCAAACTATGTAGAACTCTATTGGTAGTTTAGTTTTGTCAGAAAGTATATAGTCATGTGTCTTATTGGTATAAATATATATGAGAGAGTGAGAGAGAATAAAGTTAGAATGCTAGTGAAAACATGTGGTCCCAAATGCTTCCCTTGCAAAATCAATGAAGACCTTTTAAAAGTGAGAGAATCTACACCCATGATCATCAAACCAATGATGTACAAATTCCCCACTAACCATGGGTAACATATTGAAGCCACTTACCTTTACACCAAGTGGATACAAACGGAAAATTCTACAGCATGATACCATGTTTTAATTTGATATACAGTTTTGATTTTGCAAGCATTCAAATCAATTACATTTTGGCTTTACATGTTTTAAGATGTCAAGATTAATAATAAGGCATATAAAATAGTTCTGCTTACCAAATATATTGGGACCATCTAGTTGTGCCCCATTGTCGCATATGGTAGACATCCAAAACACATGATACTTGACATCTGAGCAACTTAGGTATTGTAGATCAGATCAATTGTATGAATTTTCATTTTAAAAATATATATTTAAACTTGCATTGGAAGCATTCAGGGTGACATACTCTTAAAAGCATTCTATTTCCATCTCCACACCACCCCCCCCCCCCCCCACAAGAAAAAAAAAAAGAAAGAAAAATGAGCCCAGCCTTTGTTAATTTTTCTACAAAAATTACTAGTCTTTTCTAAGAAAATATATATTTTTTAAATTCTGATGGAATATTAGTCTAGGCATTAAAAAATCATGTATGAATATATATACTACCTTTCCCGTACCTATGTCACTTTCCAAATTCAAAGAGAATGACCGTTAGCCCTTTTCTATCAAAATGTTCATTTGTATGTTCCAATATACTAGCGTGTGCATGACCACATGTGTATCTGTATATGCATGTATAGAAATCTACGACTTATAATAATCAACCTTTTCAAAGATGAGTTAATTGGGAGATGAAGGATCTAACAGATGTTGGGCCATCTAAATTACCAAGAATTCTCTTTGTCCCAAACAACTTAACACTAGCAAAAGTCATGAACAACAAATGCTTTTAAAAATAAATTGTCAATCATTGGTAAACACTTCAATTTCCAAGCAACATTCATCCACAGGTAAATACATGACCAGACAAATGGCTAAGTGTGATGAAAAATGACATTCATATGATGCAAATTACATAGATAACATCAAATTGAAAGAATAACCTGAAGTCATGACCCCACTCTGATATGCAGTGTGCTTCATCAACAGCCAACAAACAAATCCCCACATTCAACAACTTAATCCAGAACCTAGAAAGTATGAAAACATTAATTATGTAATAAAAGCAATTCAACATAAACAAACCAGCATACACACATCTATCCATGCACATAAGCTCATGCACACTCGCATGCAGGCAGATGCTTGTTCAATCTTATTCAAAACAAAAAATGTAAAATAGGAAACCAACAAACATAAGTATTTCAAATGACTAATGCAAATAACAATGAATTGAAGGGAGGTGATTAATGCTTACCTCCCAATTAAGATTAATACATGTATTAATCACTAGCACTTATGATTAATGCTTACTCAATGATTGAGTTGATGAATGCAGAGTACAACATACAGAAGAAAACCAAAGTAGATACCATGCCTTTCAACATTCTAATATAACATTAAACATATTCCTGGTGAAGTTGCATGCAGAGATTCTAACTCAGCTTGACCTACTGGAAGTAGATTGGCAGACTTGGTTTCCAAATAGGTCAGGGTGAGGTGATGATCAGGCTAGTGAATGAAGTTAGATTTTGAGTTTCACCATTGCAAATGCATGTCCATATCTGATTAAAGTTTGATCTTCCAAAAGGTCAAGCGTCATAACTACATTTAAGTTATCATGTCAACTTGGAGTTACCAATCTAGAATGGATGTCCTAAAATAGTCAGACGTCTAGTAAATGAGTGTGTTTTCATCCAGATATCAGGCCTTGTGAATGTGAAAGCGGGTAGAATAATTTGTAAACCATTTTATATTTCTTCATCTTAAACTAGGCTTCGTCTTAAGCTAAGCTAAATGGATAAGGGTCACACAAAACCAATGATGTCATCCCTTCAGCTACTAAGTTTTAAAAATCTATTATTAGGTTATGTTTGGTTGCAAAGTAGGGGAGGAGAAAGGAAAAGCACAAATAAATTGGGAAGGAAATGGGAAAAGAAAAGCTTAAGAATAAGCGTGTATACCACATGCCAACAATTTTTTTCAGAAGGTGCATGATTTTAAGAGACAGAAGTGGGGTAAAAGATATTGCTCTTCTTTTTTTTCCAAATTGCACAAGAACTCCCTTTTTAGTGGAAAGAATTCCAAATTTCACCATCATCACCATCCACCCGTGCATCATATTGCCACTACATCTGTCTGTAAAATTACCATAATCACCACCAAGCATTTTACCATTACCATAACCAAAAAAGTTGCTACTCTCACCATCATTGAGACTGCCAGCACTAATGCAGTCAATGCTGCTATGTCTACCAAAATCAGTGTTACCATCATACTCACCACTTGCAGCATCAGATTCTTCTGCATTCTAGATTATTGTTTTATCTTTACAACCATCATGACCTCTACGAACTAATACAATGTTTACCTTTTTGTATTTTCCTTCTATAAAAAAACATTGAAAATCCTAGCTTTTTTTTGCTTTGTCCATGTGAGTTTCTCTTTCCCTTACTCTCAAAAATAAAATAATATCACATAAGTGCTATGCATCATTATGGTGCTACATTGTTGGTTAAAATTAAAACAAGTGGTGTCAACACGGCATTGGTGCCAATGTTAGATAAAATTACTATAATGTCACTATTGGGCAGTCAAATAAGTTTCACAAGCTTACAAATATGATCCCAAAATGATGATGATGATGGTTGAGGCCATTTCAATGTTTAAGTACTTTGAGTACTAGTTTTGATTTTGGGTAACTTGTCTTGTCAAGCATAATATGTTGACAAACATGCAGCAAATTGTTTAGACCACCTAATCAGCAGAACTAGATCATATTCTCATAGTAGATCATCCAAAGGAAAATTGTACCAATAATCATGTATAAAGATTACCATTATGAGCACACTTTGTAGCCCAAATTCCTATGTTCACACCCATATGAAATAGCTTGATCGGACATACCGATTTTGTGAGACTCCGTGCGAGCATGTATTTAGTTCCACATCGGTTATTCGCTGGAAAGATCTTGAATACTTATACAAAACCAAGAAATCTAAATAATATCTTCCGGCTAGCCTTTTTGGAAAAGGTTCTAGGTTGTTACAAAGGGTATCAAAGCCAATCTAGCTCATAGCCGATGTGAACTAAGGGATACTATAGCATATGTTCATTGGAATAACCATGGACCAATCATAGTATTTATGAATGAATGCATTCTGGACCCTTAGCCTAATAAGGATGTCATGGCTTAAATGGGAGAAGTATGTGAGGACCCGTGCGAGTATATATTTAATCTCTATTAATTATTCACTGAAAAGATCTTGAATATCTATACAAGACTAAGAAATCTAAATAATACCTTCTGGCTAGCCTTTTTGGATGAAGTCCTAGATCATTACAGTTTTGTTAGTCATACTCTTATAACAACCTTATCAAAACCACAAACATGTCTAGTATCCCAGAAATAGATTTCAGCAACATTCTTACACATATCCTCAAACACATTCTTTAGACCACCAGTACTAGGCTCCTAGCTGGTATTTGTTCACAAATAAGAAGCAATTATTTCAAAATAACAAAAACCATAATCACTGCATGAAGATAAAATAGGCAAGCCAATTTCTAAATCTAAACAATATATGATGCCAAGTTTTCACCTTGAAGGAAGCAAGCAGGCTTTCTCTGGGGTCATGTACAGAACATCAAAGCTACCACGTTCAGCTTCAGAGTGAACAGCATGATTCATTTGACTACTTCCAAGATATTCAGCCTTGACACCCCGTTGTTTTAGACTCATGACCTGTCAAGTAGGTAACCTTAGAAAAAAAAACATAGTACTTTATATATGAAAATGACATGCAGACAGGACCACATACCTGATCCTGCATCAAGGATAGAAGAGGGCTAATGATGATAGCGGTCTTTCCTTTAACCAATGGAGGGACCTGATAACTGAGACCAATGATTGACAAATTCATTAGTATCTTCTCTCTTCTAGAACACCCTCATGTACTAAATATATAATGCGATGAAGGAATTAACGATTGCCAAAATATAATTAGTAAAATAGATACTCAAGCAGAGATAGTGTTTTTGCTCTGTAAAATTTAAGTTGTGAAACTAACAAAATGCATTGCAGATTGGCTTAACCTGTTGAAAAGTGTTAAAGCCCCAGATATAGAACAAATAACTCAGTGAATTTTTTAGTTGGTATTTAGCTGTTCTACCAAATGAAATTTTTAGTTAATTCAGTGAATTTAAGACCAGAGATATGCATAACCATCTGGAACAAAAGAAATTTGACTCTCAAGGCTTGCTGAACCTAAAATTGTGTCAAACTAAAGTAAGTTAACTGCAGAAGCCAATAAGACACGTGTTCTTAAGTTCCATAAAAATGTCGCATCAATTTGCTTCCTCTGTGATCATCTCATCCCAAAATCAATGATGAACATCAACCAAATGTTCCAACTTGGCCAAAATGGCAAGTTCACACAGTGGAAGCAATCTTGGCCTTGATCAGTCTTCCTCTACAATGGAAAGTCACTTGATCCTTTGTCAAACAGGGTTTTAGACAAGTAGATCAAAATATTGATTCCAGATGCATCATAAGAACTTTGGCTTATAGAAAATAAATAAATAAAATTCAAAGTTCCAATATAAACTTCACATTAAAGCAGAAACAAGAGTCCTTTTAGAGCCTTTATAGGATGTCATTAACCAAGATTTTCTCAGCAAAAAAAAAAATATTGCATGATACCTCCATAGACTTTAGAGGGAACATTAAGCCCTCAAATAGGTATTTTCACCAGTCTTTGTGGCACCCACATATTTGTTTTCTTATCTGTTTCTTCTCTTCGCTCTTTACATCCTTTATCTTCTTTTTCCCTTCTTCTTTTGTCTCATCCCCCTCTTCCTTCCTTTTTCTCCATTCCTGTTCCTTCCGTTTTTTACCTACTCCTCTTTCTTTCTCTCACTTGCCCTCCTTGAGTTTAAAAAATGAAAAAGCAGGTAGTCGTGCCCCTCCTTCCACCGATTCCCTAATTTGCCTTCTTCATGTAAGGGCAATCTCTGAAGGACATTTGGTGGACATCAGCACAGCCTAACATCATTAACCACCTTACTAGGTACATGAGTTGCAAAGCAAAGGTCTTCACATATCTGCCCCGGAAACATATGTAAAAAATATTAAATATGATAAAATAATAAAAATGCACTATTGTGATTGTTATATTCCAACAGAATTACTAGTATAACTGGATGATCCATTTCCTATGAAATGTTGAAGTACAATTGACTAAACAGGTTTATTAGTATAATGTTAACATAAAAATGCTTATTCCAAGATGGCTTAGAATAATTACAAAATGGGTGTTGGAGTAAGAAAAAAAGATTTTGGATCAGGTGTGACACCCTAGGTAGCACCTCCAATATATTGATCAACAGAGCAAGATAAACATCTCATGCTGCATAACCTAAAAGAATCTTGACTCTATGAAAATAAGACCAGAATAAGCAATAGGCCTCCTTAAAAGCTAGAAAACTGATCCAAGACCCATCCATACAAAAAGTTGTAAGAATAGAATTAGTAAAAAGGTCTGTAAAACTAGTGGCATGCTATCATGATCTTGGATCTGATTCTGGATCACGTCAAAAGTAGAACTTTTTTTAGCATAACACCAAAAGACAATGTACTTCTTTTTTTACGTCAAAAAAAAAAAAAAAAGGCATTGTACTTCTTTCATGTAATATAAGCTCGACATGAGAACTACCCAGAAGGTGTTCATGTGCATTTGCATCTCTACCCAATGTATGTCATAGTATCTCAAATGACCTTTTTTAGCACAACCAAGGAGCCAGAAACGTAACCAACTTGCTGGACAACGACCACATGACAACAAGCAAAACATGACAATCTGTCAATGCAAAATAACCACCAGCTTCCCGAATTGAAAAAGCCGAAATACCACCTAGGGTACAACTGAGCATCTACAAAAACAAGATGATCTACGGAATTTTTAGTTTTCTCAAAAGAATGATGGATTGGGGAATAACATAAGGTATCTATCACAATAGAACGATTTGACTCCTATGCTCTAACCAAGATTGAATCTTTATTCGCAAAGCTGCCTGAAAACTGAGAATATTGTGATCAATGTCTAAATCTACAGGGCAATGTCATGGCTAAGAGAAACAAAGCACGATTTATATTTTCCTCGTGGATTAAATTTAGGCTTAAAAAAGAAAACGCAAAAGATTGGAAATGGGGCTTGAGTTACCAGAGAGATTTCCCACTTCCAGTAGCCATAACAACCAAGCAATCTCGTCCATGTAGGATCTTCTGGATGATCTCCTTCTGATAAGGTCGAAACTCGGAATATCCAAAGTATTTCTGCGATCAAACACCAAGAATGACGGGAAAGGTTGGGCGCGGGGTCAGTCCCTTTTTTGCCAGGAATCGGATAAAAATGGAAAGGAAAGAAAAAGTGTGCGGGATCAAGAATCAGTGAAAGAAAATGAAATAAAAGAAAGAAATTAGGGGAAATAAGGTAAAATCCCATTGAATCGAAACGAGAGGGGAGGGGAGGGGGATCGAGCGTTCTTTAGAAATAGGGTTTCTATCTTGATTTCTACTTGCCTTAAGAACTAACTCCATCGCGAGGCTTTCTCGCGCTCGCTCGAGAGATGGAAGAGAAGAGGAGCCGTCGACGGCCGAGGCGAGGGGAGCTTTTTGCCTGGGGGTGCGCGCCCAGAGAACGGGATGGCAGCTCCCGCCTAATATTTCCGCTCCGATTTCGAAAGCCTCGAGAATGCTTTCGAGTCCAAGCCTACTTACCGTTATTGATAGAGCCAATTAAGTCGGTGGGTTACCGAAAGCTCGCATTCGGATAAGTAAGGCTGTAAGTGGGTCGTATTAACCTGAAACTCTGATCAGGTCCAATGCAATTAGATTCAGTTTAAATTAATTTATAAGGTTCATGAAATCGGATTGAATTCAAAAATTAAATTCATTCTTTCTCATATCGTATCTAAATTTACTGACTTCAGACACGATCTGATTTATAAAAATTTTTAAATTAATTTAAATCTAAAAATATATGGCCTAACTTGATCTAAACTCAAATACAAGACCTGAACTCATTTAATAATTAATTGGTAAGTATTCGTGGCTCATTCAAATTGATAAATGATTTGGAGTTGGACCAAATATTTTTTTCTTTTATGAAAATTCAACTTGTACCGGAAACTATTTCTATCTCTATGTTATCTGTAGCCAAGTTGGCTTGTTCATTAGAAAGGCTTTTGCCTTAATTTGACCTCTATCGGTTCTAATCTAACTCTCCACAAATATGGCAAAACATAATTTAAAATTAATTTCAAACCTATGAAATTATATGAGAGGAACATTTACAAATGCAATATACCATATTTCTCAAGAGAAAAAAATAGTAATGTACCGCATAGCTTCCTGATTATGTGAATCTAACTGAACTTTGAAGATAAGACCTATACATATGATGGAGAGCTATGCAGTACCTTACATATATGGATGAAAGTCACCTATGTAGACATGTGACTCCACTATTCTACATGTGGTATACCTTTTATTTTTAAAAAAATAAAAATTCAATTTTTACATAAACCAAATTGAGGCTTGATTTAGCACGAGAGATAGGGCTGCAAATGGATCGAGTCGGACCGGATTATGCTTGATCCTAACCCGACCCGGTTCCTTGATCGAGTCTTGATATTGGATCCAAATCCAATCTAATAAAAGAACAGGTTGGGTCGGTCGGGTCCATAATCAACATTATTGATCCAATGGGTCATTCAGATAGGGTCGGGTCCATATATAACCCAACCCCAATCCATAACATACGAGTCTGGTTCGGGTCCAATTCGGGTCGGGTCATGGTTCCATTCACAAAATTTTACTTGAATTAATAATGAAGATGGATTTTAAAAGGAGAGGATAATTTGAGAAAATAAAAGATAAAAGCAATGATCAATGAATAATGAAAAAAAAAAGGCAATACAACTAAAATCTACAAAACTTCCTATTTATTCCCTTATGATCGGGATGACATTGAAAGTTCAACAACATAACTTGCTAGAAATACAGATTTGTACCTGCAATTCTGACAGACATTGATGAAGATACATTTCACTTCACTCCTCATGGACTCGAGATGAAAGTCTCCCATCGCATCCATCATTCAACATTTATATACTTGATGGCTATCCGAAGGAAAAACACTGGTACAGAACGGCTAAAAGTAAACTACAATATGATAGCGCTTGCAAGACATCATAGTAGAGAAGCTCCTTCTGACTTATTAGTTTTTCTTTGCAATGTCACAGGCTGAACCCTTAAATCAATGACTTTCACATATATTAACTACAAAACATAGCAGAATATCAAATAGAAATTATAGTGTTTTTGTGTATAAAGCAATCAAGCTTACAGGATCCTTTAAGGATGGCAACCATGTCACGAGCTACACCTCTTACAACTAGATGAAAGTCCCTTTTCAAGTCCACTTGTTTGGCATATTTCTGCAAAAGAAATGCAAACGCAAGATCAAGTAATAGCTATATCATATAGTAAAATCCATCAGCTGGACCAGCGGTATTGTATGTTATGAGCATTCTCAAGCATACTTGAAGTCAGAAATTTTAGTCCAGATGTCAACCTGGTAAATAGGCCCTTCATCAAGGCTGGCAATCAAGCCCAGTCATTTGATAGTGTTTTTGAATCTTTCAAAATGTTCAGTTAATATTTAAAGTGAAGGGTTAGTTGTTGAAGCATTAAATACATGGATTCTAATGGTTTAGAGGTGGCTAAATATGGGGATTATCAAGAAATGAGCCATTTGTTAATTATGATTTAGTTTTGGAACATCAAATGTAAAGTTCATAAGCTACTCTAACTGTCTACCTATATAGGCATAATTACCAGTTCCTTGAATATTTCGACTGATTTGGCAAATTTCTAATCTAAGCTTTATATGTTTTGCTTGGCCTTTTCAAACCTACCAGTTCCGTGTAAAGCCGTGTTTCTCCTCTTCATCTTCCTCTCTCTCTCTCTCTCTCTAATATTGCAAGCTTGGAATCTTAATTTCTGCAAATTTCTAACACAGGATACATCATTACACAAGCATCCCATCAATTTACCAATCAAAAATCATGATTCCATATACAGATAATAACTAAGCCACTGATTCATAAATAACATTAAGTGATAACAGGGAGTTAGTGATTAGTCACGATCCACTGACAACAAACCATGATAAAAATGAATGAACCAAAAAATACATAGAAGGTTTGAAGAAACACTACATTTTCATAACTCATTTTTCTCTAAACTATGACAAGTTGTTTTACTAGGGTCAAACTAACTTACTAGAGTATAATTAAAAAGGAAGCCCTCAAAACCACATAAAGAACTCAAAAATTATTGGTAACATAAGTGACTTTTCTTGAAAACATCAGTACTAGTACGCTATAGCATAGAAGCCAGTCCATTAATACATGAGTACTTCCAAAATTTGACTGCATTTATCACTAATCTATCCTGAAAGAATAATCATGATTTAAGTGAGCTATCATGGAGGCTTTCATTGAGCCTGGGTTTCAAGAATTCCTTTTCTTTTCTCCTTTTCTTGGACTGGTGGACATTACAAGAAAATATGAAAAAAGTAACACAAGACAAATGCAGATGGAAATCATGCCTGAGAGAAGTTATGATAATTTTAGATCCTACTTTTTTTCTTTTTAAAAAAAAAGGCTAGAACACAAACCAAATAAAAAAAAAATTAGGTGGTGAGATCAAATAGAAAAACATCAAGGCATGTAGCAGTTACCTCATTAATAAGAGCCTCATTAACAGGAAACTCTTTGAGATTATCATGAAAACTCAGAATGCTAAAATTGGCAATAAACTTATAGTAGCCACAATACTATTATCTATCATTAACCATACCATATATGGCAACACATGAAAAATTCAAAAATGCAATTGACCGTTCTAAAGTTACATCTAAATTTGTAGATGGTGCAAAAGAGCATGGTGGCATCTTGAGGGAGAGGAGCTTACCATATGTTTTTCTCCTAGCATCATAAAAACCAAAACATAAACCGTAGTGGCAATGCAAAAAGCAAAGTAACTACAAAAAAGTCCTCAATATCAATAACGATAATATAAAAGTAAATAATGTAAATATAATAAAGAGAAAGATTATTACCAGGATAAGCTAACCATCAATATCAATAACAATAGCCATTTTATAATCTTCAATCTTGTAGTTCGTATGAGAAGGTGGGCCATCTACATATAAAAAAATTAAAAAATTATAAATTATAAACTCTAGAATGCCCTAGTAGTCTAGTATATAATAAAATTTATGAATGTTCTAAAAATTAAACCTGTAAAATGAGGCAAGATATCTCGAAGCCAATCTTGGATGCATATTAATGCCTCAACCCTATCAGGAGATAGACTACTACGAAAATCATCCAAAATCCTTCCGGCGGTGCTGAAGGCAGACTCGGATGCAACGGTAGACACTGGAATTGCTAATATATCACGGACCGTCTTAGATAATATTGGATATTTTGATTCATTAATTCTCCAATAGTCTAGAATGTCAAAATTTTGATCACCTAAAGGATGAACCTGTTTAAAAAATAAAATATATTGCAAGTTATTTTATTACCAATATTGAGCTATATTTTAATGCATATATATAAATTAAAGATAATAAAGTACCTTCTCTTCTAAATAGATCTCTAATTCTGACTTAGATGGTTGCGCAACTTCTTCTTCTTGGATAAATTCTTCATAATCTTGCATGAGAAAACTCTCAGCTCCTCTACCTTGAGATGTAGATCCCATCTCTTCCACTTGAACATGAGAGTCATATGTGCCATGTAAAATTGTATAATGATCATAAAGACTTTGAATAACATCATGTACCTTATTGATCTCAATTGAAGCACGATCATCATTATTATAGATTTTCTGAAAGCAATACTTAATAAGCTTCATCTTATGTCTTGGATCAAGAATAACCCCTATGGCAAGAATGTGAGAGCAATCTTTTCAATACTTATCAAAATTTTCTTGCATTTTTAAGGCCATCATCATCACAACTTCATTTGAACTTCGAGATTCTTGAATGAGAAGCATTTGTATTCTCCAATTTTCATAGAAAAATAAATTTGAAGTTGTGCTTTTTGTTTGTGAAAACAATTCAGTTATATGATGAAAAACCTTCAAAAAGTTGTAAATAAAGGTACCTTGAGACCAATCTTTCTCAGTTGGAATATTTTCAAAATTAGGATCCTGAGCCCCAAGTCGTACAAACACATCCTTGAATTGCATAGCATCATTTAACATGAGATATATAGAATTCTAACGAGTAGGTACATCTATGCATATCCTTTTCTTACCATTCATTTTTAATTGTCTAACAATTCCCATGAATGTTTTCAATCTTGCTTGAGATGACTTTATAAATTTAACAGCCTCCCAAATCTAACAATAGCACCTTCCACTGCCTTCAAGCCATTCTTCACAATCAAATTAAGAATATGTGCACAACAACGTACATAAAAAAACTTGCCATCCAAAAGTAAGTCTCTTCTAAATTACCTTTGAAGGTTCGTAGCCACAACTGTATTTGTTGACAAATTATCAAGGATGATTGAACCTAACCTTTTTTTAATATTCCAAGATAAAATGCAGCTTGCAATACAATCACTAATGACTAAGCCTGTATGTGGTGAAGGCACCATCTTAAAATTGATAATATGCTTTTTAGGTTTCCAATCATTAGTGATGTAATGTGCAGTAAGGCACATGTATCCCAATATTTGATTTGATATCCACATGTCAGATGTTAAGCTAATTCTTCCATAATTTGTGATGTGGACGGTTCGCTGACATGGAGGAACCGGTAGGCGCCACATCAAGAAGAGACGCCACGTCGACTCTTTGGCCCGGATCCCACTACCGAGCCGAGCTGAGCTTCCTCAGAACAGCAAGCCGAGCTCAGTCCTCCGCCAGGTCGAGCTCACGAGCTCGGGACGCCTAGGTCGGAGCTCGCAGGCATGTCATCTGTCCCGTTACCTCCGCAACTGGCTCTAATGTAAGATCAGCAATATCAAACCGGTCTGAGACAGTCTCCACGTCTCCATCAATATCTCCAATAACAGTATCTCCATCTCCATCTCCAACAGTAGTCTGAACATCAGTATCAAGATCCACAATGTCATCAGCTAGTGCATAAGTAGGTACATGAACAGAAGCAGGAACGGTGTCTGTAGCAGGAGCACTCATCGTAGATCTGGATAGTGCTGAGAGAATAGCCGAAATGCCATCACTAAGACCAATGTGGCTCTCTCTCGTCTCAGCAATAAAAACGTCTAGATGCTGCCTCATGATAAATACATTGATCTCTATGCGTCTGACTCTGTCCTCTAAGATATTCTAAGTACCAGGAGTCTCTGTCTGCGCTGGCTGTGGCTGGGCAGATGTATAAGGATCAGGCTGAGCTGGCTATGTTGCCGTCTCAGGCAGTGTCTCGCTCGGTCCAGCCTCACCTGAAAGAATCCGCTTCTCCTCTGTTATGTCCTCATCAATATCAGCTCTATCCTCGGCCTGACCTGATATCCTCCGTGTCCACTAGCCTCGGACTAAATGATAACCCATGTGATGCAATGACCTGGTGTCATATACATCGGTATGGATCAAAGTACGATAAGGCTCATCCTGGAAGCTGACTCCATACTCCCGAAACAGTACTGTCAATCCCATGCCATAAGGTAAGCAGAGCCGCTGACTAGACGATGCCTCAGTAATCTAATGAACCATCAGAACAGGAAGACAAATCGACATCTGCTGAATCAGTGAGACCATCACCAGCAACTCCTGCTCGGTGATATAGTCAAATCGACCAGTCTTCGACAGAAGAATCTGGGCAACTATATGATGTAGCAGTCTTATCTTTGCAGACAACCTCGAAGCTGGAACGGTGGCTCCCTCTAGTAAGATATCGGACTCAAAAATGCACTGGAGACCACTAACTCGGTCCATCAGGCTGTCAATAACTGATCCAGTCATGGGTATATCCCACACTCGACTTAAAATCTCTGATGAAATGGGGATATCCCATCCTCTAACCTGTGCAACCCAACCATCTGATCTGCGGGCAAGTGATCCATAGAACTCTCTCATCAACCCGGGATAGTATCCTTGCTGAGCGAACAAAAAGTAACCAACCCAGCATGTCGGATCCACTCTCCTATCTGAAAATGCTGCTGGCCTAAGAAGGAAAAGTCCACTCGGCATCCTCCAACCACAGTCTTGGAGCTCATCCGGCTATAAGGGGCAAACAGGGGTCGTGCAGGCGGATCCGGAGCTCTAGACTCGTGTCGGGCCTTCGTTCTTCGCTCTTCTTCAACCTGTGACTAGCGAGGTCGGCGAACGACTTGTTTGCGAGGACCCATTATCAAGAATCAAGGTTTGGACAAGGTTTTTAGTGGAAAAAGAGGGTTTCTAGGATTTAGGAGCTAAAACCTAGATTGAAATCCAACAAAAAATGGCCACCGAACCTTCAAATCTGAGAAAATGCCAGGTAAAAGCAAGAAAATGACAAGATGAACAGTATGGGTACCTTGAATCAGTATGTCAGCTCGAAGGAGAATGAGATTTGGAGGAAAAATGATTTGGAAACCCCTTAAATCTTAGTTTGCCGTCGGTCATGTGTCGACACATTTTAGTGTCGACTCATGATGTGTCGACACATCGACTTAAAAACTGAAAAAATCAGGAATTTCATAGATGGATCAAAATCAATTGAGATAACATGTATTTGGAGTCAAATTAACAATGATTAATCATGATTTATCATAAATAGGGTTGAATAGATCTAATTTGGGGGAAGGATTTAATCAAATGGATTGATGATCTCGAGCTCTCTTCTAATCATACAGAATCGATCTTCCAAAAGAGGTTTAGTCAAAATATCAGCTAATTAAAATTCGGTACAGACAAATTCAAGCATAACATCATTGTTTTCTACATGATCTCTAATAAAATGATGCCTAATTTCAATGTGCTTGCTCCTAGAGTGTTGAACAGGATTTTTAGTCAAGCAAATAGCACTGGTATTATCACATTTAATAGAAGTTCTAGCTAACTTGATTCCAAAATCTTCAAGTTGTTGCTTAATCCACAGGATTTGAGCACAACTTCCTGCTGCAATATACTCAGCCTCAGCTGTGGATAGTATAACCGAAGTTTGTTTCTTGCTAAACCATGAGATTAAGTTAATCCCAAGAAATTGGCAAGTTCCACTAGTACTATTTCTATCTAATCTACAACCAGCAAAGTCTGCATCAGAATATCCAATCAATTCAGCAAAAGAATTTTTGGAATACCATAAACCAATACTAATAGTACCAGACAGATATCTAATAATGCGCTTAACAGCCATGAGATGTGATTCCTTAGGTTCAGACTGATATCTAGCACACATGCAAATATTGAACATAATATCTGGTCTACTAGCAGTCAGATACAGTAAAGAGCCTATCATGCCTCTGTATAATTTCTGATCTATAGATTTACCATGCTCATCTTTATCAAGTTTACAAGAGGGGCTCATAGGCATACCTATTGGTTTAGTAGTCTCCATCCCAAACTTTTTGATAATTTCTCTTGTGTACTTAGCTTGGTTGATAAAGATACCATCTGAAGTTTGCTTGATCTAGAGTCTGAGAAAGAAGTTTAGTTCACCCATCATACTCATCTCGAACTCACCCTGCATAAGCTTAGCAAACTCTTGACAAAGAATTTCATCAGTAGCACCGAAAATGATGTCATCAACATATATTTGTACCATTAATAAATCATTATTTTTTCTTTTCAAAAATAGTGTTTTGTCAACATTTCCTCTAGAAAAATCATTTTCAATAAGAAATTTGCTTAACCTTTCATACCATACTCTAGGTGCTTGCTTCAATCCATAAAGTGCTTTATGTAATTTGAAAATATGATCAGAATGTGTATAATTTTCAAAACCAGGCGGTTGTTCAACAAAGACCTTTTCATTTATAAAATCATTTAAGAAAACACTCTTAACATCCATTTGAAATAATTTGAAGTTCATAAAACAGGCAAATGCTAACAATAGTCTAATTACTTCAAGTCTAGCAACAGGAGCAAAAGTTTCATCAAAGTCAATCAATTCCTCCTGATTGTAGCCTTTAGCAACTAGCCTAACTTTATTTCTAATGACAATACCATTTTCATCTAATTTATTCATAAATATCTATTTAGTGCCAATAATTGAAACATTAGATGGTCTTTCTACAAGTATCCAAACATTATTTCTATTAAATTAGATTAATTCTTCTTGCATAGCATTGATCCAATTAGAGTCTTTTTCAGCTTCTTCAAAATATTTAGGTTCTACTTGAGATACAAAAGCAATATAATCACATTCATTTCTAATAGAAGCTCGAGTTCTTATCCCTTTAGATGGATCACCTAAGATTAATTCTTTAGGATGTCCATGAACATACCTCCACTCCTTAGATAGATCTTGATGCTTTGAAGTGTCATCTTCTTTCTCATCATTGTCTTGTTCTTCTTCACTTGGTTGAACTTGATCATTCAGTGTCAGCTTCTGAAATTTATCAGCACCTGCACATTCATCAGAGTATCATCTTTTCTCAAAAACTTGTTAGTAGTTTCTTCAAATACAATATGTATTGACTCTTCTACAACCAAAGTTCATTTATTAAATATTCTGTATGCCTTGCTTGATGTAGAGTATCCTAAGAAGATACCTTCATCAGACTTGGCATCGAATTTTCCAAGATGATCTTTTCCATTATTTAAAACAAAATATTTACAACCAAAAACTCAAAAATATTTTAAAGTTGGTTTTCTTTGGTTCCAAAGCTCATATGGAGTTTTCTTTAAAATAGGGTGAATTAAAACTCAATTTAAAATATAACAGGCTGCATTAATAGCTTCAACCCAAAAGTACCTTGGCAAATTGTTTTCACAAAGCATAGTGTGTGCCATTTTTTCTAAAGTACGATTTTTCCTTTCTACCACCCCATTATGCTGAGGTGTCCTAGGTGCAGAAAAATTATATTCTATACCTTTTTCATTACAAAAGTTTTCGAAATCTTGATTTTCAAATTCGGTTCTGTGATCACTACGAATACAAATGACTGAAACACCTTTCTCATTTGAAACATTTCTATAAAACTTTACGAATATAGAAAATGATTTATCTTTTTGTGCTAAAAAGAAAATCCAAGTAAATCTCGAAAAATCATCCACCATAACTAATCCATATCTCTTGCCTCCTAGACTTGATATTCTAGTTGGTCTAAAGAGATCCATATAGAGTAGTTCGAGTGGTCTACTAGTAGTTACAAATCCTTTTGGTTTAAAAGAAGTTTTGACTTGTTTTCCAAATTGACATGCTTGGCAAATTCTATCTTTTTCAAAACAAATTTTAGGTAAATCTCTAACTAAATTCTTTTTACCAAGTTTTGAAATGAGATACATACTCGCATGCCCTAATCTTCTATGCCATAACCAACTAGTCTATTTCTTAGTAGAATTCATTACAACAAGGCATTCTTTATTAGGTAAAGATAGATCATCCAGGTCTATCAAATAAATATTTCCATGCTTTTTCCAATGAATTGTACTCCGTTTACATCCGGACTAGTAATCATGCAGTATGATGATTTGAAAACTACTTGAAAACCATTATCACAAAACTGGCTAATGCTTAAAAGATTATGCTTTAAACCATCTACTAACAGTACATTACTAATACTATTGGAAGGAGTTATGTGAACCTTACCAATACCAATGATTTTTCCTTTACCATTATCATCGAAAGTCACACTCCCTCCATTCAAAGCTTCAAGAGAGGTGAATTGCTTCACATCTCCAGTTATGTGCCTTGAGCAACCACTGTCAGGATACCAAATTCATTTATTTTCCTTGGTTGCAAAACACACCTGCAATAAGATCAAGCTTTGTTTTTAGGTACCCAAGCTAACTTGGGTCCTTTAGGGTTAGCATTCAAAATGGTTCCTTTTGGAACCCACACTTTACCAAAAGACATGAATTTTTTAAAATTACATTGATATGATTTATGACCTAAATTTTTGCAAGTAAAGCAGGTAATACTAGACGATGTAGGCACAAAAAAGTTTTTGAAATACTTTTATTATTTTTGTGATTTATATCCTAAACCTGCCTTATTAAAAATTGCTCTTTGATTGTTTAGAAGCAAATTCAACTTTTCTGAGCTATAAGTAAATTTATCAACAAAAGGTTTGATTTTTTCAAGTTCATTTTTGTAATTATCATTTTCAAGTTCTAAATTTTTGTTTTTTTTTAAAAGCTCATTATTAGAAATAATATTTTTAAGTCTTTTTAAAACTTCATTTTTCATAGCCAAAGCATTATTTTTCTTTTCCAAAATATCTAGTTTAGTTTTCAAAGAACTAACATCATTAAGTAAAGAATTGTTTTCTAAGGAGAAACTATTTGCATGCTTTTTCAATTTCTTATTTTCTGATAAAACTATTTTATAATCATGCATAAGTTCTTCAAAAGCATTTATAAGTTCATTGAAAGTAAAATTAATTTCAGAGTCAGAACATACCTCTTCATTATCCTGATGCGCCATGAAGCAGAGAGTTGCAATTTCAGTCCGTTCATCTTTTGAACTGGAGTCTTCACTGTCACTCCAAGTGGCCATCATTGCTTTCTTCCTTAGTTTCTTTCTTGATTTCTTAAGGATAGGACATTCAAACTTGTAATGTCCCGGCTTCTTGCACTCAAAGCATATCAGTACTTTATTCTCTTTTTCTTTTACCTTTTCTTTTTCCTTTTCTTTCTCTTTTTCTTTTCCATTTTCCTTAGATTGGTATTTCTTTTTGTTGGGAAACTTCCTCCTCTTCATGAATCTTCTAAACTTTCGTGCAAGGAGGGCTTCTTCACCTTCTTATTCTTCTTCATCTTTGGACTCATCAATCGAAGATTCTTTTTGAATACTTGACTTGAAAGCAATCCCCTTTTTCTTCTTATCAAGGTTCATAGATTTCTATTTCAAGTTGAGCTCATAAGTCATGAGCGATCCTACTAACTGCTCAAGAGGTAGCTTGTCCATATCTTTTGCTTATTGAATTGCGGTCACCTTTGAATCCCACGACATTGGTAGTGACCTAAGAATTTTATTCACAAAATCAGCATTAGATATGACTTTAACAAGACTTCTCATAGCATTTACAATATTTGTAAAATGTGTATACATATCAGTAATAGATTCATTTGGTTCAATTCGAAACATCTCATATGTGTGCACTAACATATTGACCTTAGTATTCTTCACTTGATCGATACCCTCATGGATAACTTCAAGTATGTCCCATATTTCTTTGGCGGACATGCATGTAGATATCCTATTAAACTCACTAGGATCTAATGCACAATACAAGAGATTCATTGCCTTAGCATTGATCTCGAATTGTTTAACATCATTTTCATTCCAATCCTCTTCAAGTTTTGGGATGGAAACACCATTAACACCACCGAAGGAATATGAGGACCCTTATCAACTACTCTCCACAAATTATAATCTATTGAATGCATATAAATTACATCCTAGTTTTTCAATAAGTATAATTTATTCCATTAAAAAATGGAGGTCTATTTGAGGCTTGTCCCTCAACTATACTAGTACCAAATGGGGCTGTCATAGATCTTTACTCAAGGAGGTAAAGCCTATACACTGAGAACAGGGCTCTGATACCACTTGTTGCCCAGTAAGCAACCCAAGAGGGGGGATGAATTGGGTCTCTAAAAAATTTAAAGCTAAGCTTAATATCACAAGCTACAAGCTTTACAAAACAAGATATGCAATTCAATTGAACAAGGTACTATGATTCGAATGTAATGCTCTAAAGTAATAGTGCAGTGGAAATTAAAAGCAATGAGCAAAAATATAAAGAGCAAGGAGGGAGAGATCAAGCAATCACAAATACCACAAGCTATAGTGGTTCAGTGCCAACAATGCACCTACATCCACTCTCCAAGATTTTCTTGGAAATTGACTATAATCATAAGATTACAGCCGATTAGTTTTCCGGGCTCACTAATCAAAACCCGGCTTGTTTTTACAAGGTTCACAAGTCAAACCTCACTTGGTTTTCCGAGCTAACCAAGAATCTTATTGGTTTTACGGGCTAACCACCAACCTAATTGGTTTTGCAATAGGCTAACCAAGAACCCTTACAATATATGAAGTTTAAAAACAAAGAACCAATATAAGCTTTCAAAAAAAAAGCAAATAAGTTGAAGTAGCTCGATGTAGTGCTGCTTTGCTTTTGTTGAAGCCTTTTGAATGGCCAAGTATGAATGATCTTCAATGCTCTTGATGGCTTTGAATGCTTGGAGGCTTCCTTTAGCTTGAGAGTGGTTGAAGCTTGAATGAATAGGAGTTATGGCTCTTCTCTCTTCTTTTTTCTTCAAACTCTTAATGATATTCAATAATAATCTTTTTAGATTTGATTTGAACCATATAAATACCCTTCCAAGGCCTTAAAACTGAAATATAGCCGTTACACTCGAAGAACTAGCTATTGGGGGCATTTGGGACGAGTTCTGCATTTGAAAAAACCAGCCGTTACCATTGCCAGAACTCCATGTGTCGACACTTCCTCAGTTGAGTCGACACATAAGGTCGATACATGTTCTTCTTGAGTCGATATTTAGTTTAAAATGGTCCATTCAGATTCTCTGAAAATCTCAGTTGAGTCGACACATTCTCAGTTGAGTCGACACCTTGCATTCATGTGTCGATACTTCAACTGTTCCTTCACCTTCTGTAAGTTCTATGGCTTGAAAGTCTCAGGCGATGTGTTGATTCATGTGTTGACACTTTGAGTCAACACATAAAGTCTATGTGTCGATACTTGATCTGTGCCATTTGAAACTTTGTAGCGTACCGGCCTGAGTCGACACCTCATCTTCATGTGTCGATACTTCATGTCATGTGTCGACACATTGAGTCGACACATCTCTAAAAAATCACAGAAGATGCTAATTTTGAGCTGGAACAAGTTTTTATTTGGCTTTCACATTCATTCAACCATCTTTTGAGTGTCCAAGTCTTGTTTTGTACAATCTTATTATTCAAACTTGGTTCTTTAACATAATTGGGATTCTTCAAATTTTGTGAGCATCATTTCAATGAAAACATACTTAAAACAAATCATTAGTCCTCAATTTATACTTAACTATTTTGCTTATCATCAAAATCAATTAGTGGAGTCAACAGATATCTTATGTGGATCACTTTCATCTTAAAGAAAGTATTGTAGCATTGAACCAAGGACTTTCATTGAAATAATATTTATAAATTTTTTTTGAAATATATATATTATCCATATTTTTTTATTGATTAACTATATAAATATTATTTAGTAGTTATTATATTTATATTTAATAGAATTAATGCTTCCATTATAACTCTAACTGGAATAAACTATAAAATATAGAAACTAAAATTATGTTAGCACTAAGTATGATCGATTATGGATAATATACTGTGTAATGATTCTTCATCTTGGATGACTTATAGGAATACTTAAAAATAAAAGCTACCTATAAAAGTGGTAGAGAGTGAATTATTTTGCTTGTGAAATATATAAAAAGAAAATTGATTTTATTCTCTGTGTTATACCTAAGAATGTTGATCTAATATAATTTTGGATATTATTTATAAAATAAATATCTAATCTGATAAAAGAAAGTCTGAATAGCTGATGGATAAATAAATCAATATGAGATATGATAGTGTTAGAGCTTACATTATGAAATCGGAGAGTAAATTATGCCTAAACTTAGTATTTTGATATCTCTAGCTCTAATACATTGCTTACTCGTTATTGTTTTAGTTTTCTTGAATGCGGTCTAGTTAACTTAAAACTATACAAGTAGAATAATTAATAATTTTATTCTATTTTATTCAAAAGTTTTGATACTTTGAAAAAAAGGATGAGAGTATTGATATGGTGTATTAGTCACACCTTAGGATTATTTATTAAATATTTATATAAGTATGGGTATGGGACGATTGTTCAATATACCATGCCTAAAACTTTTAAGTAAAATGGTATAACTAAGTGACAAAATTACACTTTTAAGGAATATGGTTTGAAGTGTAACGAGTGGATGTAATTTATCATGATATCTATAAGGTGAGATCCTAAGGATTGTCATCTATATTTTGGATAAAATTCTTGATAAGATAGTTACACAAGATACCTTTTGAGCTGAAGGTTGGTATGATGCCCAGTACTATTTAATTTTATCTTAGGGGTTTTCCTAAAAAAGTTAATGACAATTCTCCATTAGAGAATAAATCTAGATATAAAATAATATGTTATCCAAATAATTCTAAAAAAATATAGATTTTACCATCCTAATAAAGGTATAAAGAATGTTAAGTCAAAATATATCATATTTATAGATTCTGATATGAATGATATTAGATGCTCTTATACTATAAATATAATATTAAAAAAAAATAAATTGTTGCTCTTATTTTTTTTGTTTAAGAAAATGTTATATTTCATCATGTTCAAGGATAGTGAGAGAGCAACATCAAATATATAAACCAATTATAGAAACTCCATTGCTAGTTGATGTAGTATTAGTAAAGAAATCACATATAAGAAATAAAAATTTGTTGTTTCTTATGATAATTTGGTTTTCTTAAAATGTAAATAGCTGGAAGTGTTTTTTATATGAAAACATAATCTTATGATATTTTTGGATATACAGATAATGTTTATGGCATATTATAAAGTCATAATTTATATTATTTTGATTATAAGACTTTATCCTGTATCTTATAATTATTGGTTCTATCTTATTATAACAACTTGAAATTTATTATAATAATAGTGTAGCTATGTTCTTTCAAAAAATAATAAAAGTTTTCTATATCTTTATTTATATGAAAATAAAATATTTGACAGTTAAAGATTTTAGTTAAAGAGAGATATTTTATAAAATATATAGGAACAAGATCAATGTTTGATGATTCCTTAATTAAATAACTAAGATCCATAATTTTTATGAAATATATCAAGAATATAAGTATTTTGGAATCTTTTGATTTTTTAGATTAAGAGTTTGATGCATTTATTTATTGACTTGATAGATAAATTTTAATTTATCATTGATTACTTGATGGATTACAATCCAAGGAGACATAATTGTTGAGTACATAGATACATAGTCCATGTTGGCTAATCTTCTGACCGAGGATCCAAAGTCTATATGCTATACAAAGTTTATTGAAAATATAAACATATTAAGTTCTTTTGATATGTTATGTTAATGTGAGTGACTTTGTATTTGTGCTTTATTATTAAAGACCTTCATTTCATTTTATATATCTATCATGAGTATTTATATACATTGTTGATATAATAGTTGATGGAATGTATTCCTATATAATTTATATGCACATATGACATAAAATATAACATGGTATCTTAAGAATATTTGTTTATTTTGAGAATGATAGTTGTATTAGTATGTCTGGTTTGCTATTAAAAAAGATCTCAATGTATGTATTTGGAGATAATAAGCTTCTTTTGAAGTCGTGAGATTTCTTTATCTTGTAATAAAGCAAGAGGCAAAAGAAAAATCATGATTAATGATACATTTATGTATATTATTTGTTATGTATGCATATTTATGGGATATCTCTTATTTATGTACGTACTATATAAAATTGAGATCAGGTATCGAGTCTCGGATATATTGTGCTATCTTGTCATTGACACAATGTTAAGTGTGTAAGATAGAATAGCTTGTTGTTAAAGTTATTAAAATTTTTCTTGCTTATTTTGTATTCAAGCATGTTGAAGAGAAATTAGATGTTCGATAATGAAAATAGTATATTTTTTTATCACTTTTGGATACTATTATCTTACTAGACTACTACCAAGATTCATGTCGATAGTATTGGTGATATTTGTAACCATGGATAGATCTTGTGTCAGATAAAGAATGCAATGACTTCCATGATTCGGCATGATTGATACTGTTGGACCGAGTTATTTTGAAGATGCTGTCTACGAATCATATATTTTATTTAAAAGTCATGGCTATGTACTGTATTTTTTTATTATTCAGTTTGAAAGTTATTTTGAAATAAAATAATTTTAAAATTATAATTAATATTATCCAAGTAGAAGAATGTTAGAGTTTCTCTAATTATGGGCTATCATTAATTATTATTATTTTTTATTAAAAATAAGTTGATTATATTATCCGTGTTAATAGATATATGTATAAGTCCAATATTGTTATTGATTCTTGTATTTAGACTTTAAGCACCTTATGTTGGTTGGGATGCCCTGGTCTAACTTGGTCCATGATGGGAGGGCCTGTTAGGATTTACTTATAAATAGGCTATGTCCCATCTCTGCTCCTTAATATTTTTATAAGATTAGTTTTCATAGTTTATCCTATTAAATAGCCATATGTGAAGAAGATGCTGGAAAGAATAACTTGATCTTTGATATTCATGTGAGCATCTATGATTGAATATTTAAAATCAATGATGAATATAGATATGCATCTCAAATCTAAAATAATTATTTATTTTTGATTTATATAAGATTTTTAGATCTATTGTTTGTTCATATTTATCCTTGAAATATATAATTTGGTGTTCTAACTAGCAATAATGTATAGGATCTTGGAATAATAAAATCTCTTACAAATATTATTATAGTCTAGTACTGTCAATAAAAGAAGTGTCATATATGTGATAGCCGATCCATCTTCTAATAGCTTAAGCTTTTCTCGAAAATAAATATGTGACAGAGTACTCATCCATATCATACATTTAACAAAGAAAAGTAAATCATTAACTAGAATAATTATGGGTATTAATTGCAAAATCAATGAATCAAAATCTTTACATTAACATTTATTTTTTAAAAAATAAATGCTAGATGCATTGCATATGGATGCCTATGATTCATAATCTTGATGTATAATTACAAATTAAGTCATAAGATGAAATTCTACTTGGCATTTGCAATGTACACAATTATTTGGGGACAAGAATTTTAATAAGCAATTGCTATGACGAAAACTAATAAGATGATCCAATGCATGCGATTGATTCAAGGAAAATTATATACATTATTCAAAATAGGAACTTGAAGGTTAGCTTTGCAAGAGAGTAGTAGTACTTAGATTTTTTTGTGGGGGACTAGATAAGAAGGTTTTCATGTCAAGATATTATAATAGGTCATAGTGTGGGCATAGGGTTCAACCAGGGGAAGCAAGATGAAAGAAGAAATGTGTGAGAACAGGGGATTCCATCCCCTGTTTGACTAAGTGAGAAACTTGCTAGAGGAGTCGGAGGTAGATGCTGTGAGGGAGTGGGAGATGGCCGAAGACGTGACAGGACTGATTGGGAATCTCGAACGGCAAAGATTATCCATCAAGAGGGAGGTTATCTCTCCCGAGCTTGCCCTTTAAATCCCAACCCTCACCTTCTAATCGATCTAAAAAATTAAGCTCCACCATCTTCTCCTTCATCTCCGGTGATCATAGGGTCGCTGAAGTCGAGCCTCCACCATCCAGGGATTTCTTTCTTCTCCATAATCCCCATTGTCCTCTTTAGGTTCAATAATTTTGAAGACCTTTCTGTCTCTACCGCAGCCAGAGTCAAGCACCACCGACGGCATCCCTACCATCGATCGCCTCATTGTTACCACGCCTTGTCGGTAAGTCTTCCCCCTTCCTTGGTTCATGGGACCGAGGAAGGCCATTCAGGCCAAGCCAAAGAGGGAAACGAAACAGGGAAGGAAAAGAAGAAGAAGAGAAGAAAAAGGAAAAGAAAAAAAAAGGGAAAAGAATAGAAAAGAAAAAAGTAATAAAATAAGAAAGAGGAGAGAGAAAGAGAGGAGAGGAGAGAGAAATAGGAGAAATAGAATAGAGAGATAAGAGGAGAAAGAAGAGAGGATGAGGAGAGAGATAAGAGGAGGGAGAAAAGAGAGAGAATATGAAAGAGAGAAAAGAAGGAACAAGATAAATAAATAAATATTTGAAAAAAAAATCTAAAAAAAATTCTCTCATAGGAATTAGAAAATTATGAAGTTGGGGCTGGGATTAGTGGGTGGACCGCTGATGAAATCCGGATAGAAGGTTTTAGATTTATAATTACTATGCAATAAAATTATTTATTGATATTAAGATTATTATTATAGAAGGATAATTTTCCAAATAAGAAAACATGTGTATTTTGGTATAAAATTTGTTAACAAGTATGAATTAATTTTAAGATTGCATAATGGGTGGTAGTGCACTGGATTGGCCATGTATCGATGTCCCATTATAGGCTGGAAATGTAGTATCGTTGATGCCCTGCTATAGGCCGAAAATACAGTATCGTTGATGCCCTGTCATAGGCTGAAAATATGAAACTATTGATGTCCTACTATAGATCAGAAATGTGAAACTATTGATGCATTACCACGGGCCAGAAACGTGGTTATGATAGTCTAGAGCTGAGTAGCCTAAGGTGATTAAATTTGATTTATAACGACCATGGGAGTTATATAACATGACACCTTGCATCACATGGCATATATTGTTATATATGATCGTAGTATTTTGTAACATTTCATAATACTTTTTAGTTATTTTTATTATGACGATAGGTATGCAGGAATTCTTAATAAGCTGTAAAGCTTATTCTCCACTTTTCTTTTCTTTAAGAGTCGCAGAATGCATAGCATGGGTTGGGTCGAGCGTGAGATTTGAGTTCTAGTATTTTTAGATCGATTAGTTAGTTCTCTTTTTGATACCAATATAATGATCAAGTTGATCATTTAGTTATCGGAATGTATTTTGATGGTATTTGATTATTTAAATTCAATTTTTGAATATGATGAAATTTTTATGTATATTAAGCCTAGCACGATTTATAGGACGGAATCTAGAATTGTGCGGTTGGTCCGACCTAGATGATGGATTCGGGATGTGACAAAATGAAAATGTAAATGTTATGCTAGAAGAGTTTGAGATTTGTGTGTGTGTGTATGTGTCCATCTCAATAAAATAATCCCACTAAAGTTGCAGCTCATCCTCTTATTTTGTTGGACCGCTTTCTTTTCTAGGCGTGCTCCTCAAAATTCATGCACGAAGTACAAGATCTACTTTTGGCCTTTTAACGTGAAAATAACTCATCTCCTACCAATGGCCTTGCAGCATAGTGCCTGAGGAGAAGATGGCACCAAAATAAGATGCCATTCTATTGACAAACCAGCACATGTGGAGGGTGCACCTAACCATTGGGACCAAAACCCTTTTACAACCTCTGGAAAGAGACATGCAATATAATCCATGTGGCCATTCTCGTACTTATCAATTACCATAGACCTGCTTGTTCCGAGTGGACCCTAGCACGGGCTTATGGTTTTTTTTTTTTTTTAAGGTATAATATGGATGCTACTAAATTTGACATAAATATATTCATATCATAAATAAGTCAACCTGTTTATCATCCGAGATCAAGTTCAAATTTAGACATCCAATCTGTTTAGCTCATCTCGACCTGTTTAATAATTAAAATAATTTTGGATACAAATTATTAGACTCGATCTATATCCAACTCAATCTGACCCGATTTTAATATCTCTAGTCGACATCATTTAGTGTATAAGCTCAATTAACAACTAGCTAGCCTAAACTAGCTGACCACCCCACCAGTATTTTAGGGGCAGAACAGTAAATGCATACGACACGTTGCAGAAAAAAAAAAACATCTTAATCTCTTATTCTTTCTTATCCGCAGGCCTCAACCCCCATCAACTCCGCCGTTGCTTTCGTTTCCAGACAGCCTTGGGCTGTCCGCTGCCATCCAAAACTACCGATGGCAAAACTACCGGATGGCAAGCACTAATTCGTCCCCAGGACATGGCTGTCCGGATAAGGACATCGCTTCTTTCGAGAAGAGACCGAAGAAACCACATTCAAGAGATGATTAATTAACCGAAGACCTAAGATGCTACATTGCGAGACCGACCAAAAATTATGTTACAAATAAATCACCATACATCTCTTTTTTCTTCGTATCGTGGATGACAAACACTAATTAAATTCAATCTAAATCATGGAAGTATCTAATTACCAATTAACAAAAGCTTTGTCTTAATAAATTGAATCGAATCGCAAGCTACTTCGGTCCGAACTTCAACCAAACAATTCAAAGGCATGCTGGACCCGGTGGCAAGCACGGGCCTTTCCCGGTTACACGCTAACTAAAATGGTTGACAAGTGGTCGTCACTCGTCACGGCACATGCAACTAACTTAATCCGAACCCTTACTGAATTAAACCTCCCGGCCGGATGGATCATGAGTGGGTAGTGGTTGGATCGAGCATCATTCAATACCGACTCGCGATCTATAGAAAATTCCCTGCGGTGACTATTTTACCAACCCACAAATGCGGATAGGAATCAAAGGAACCTTCCTGAATTCCTGCAATAGAATCTTTCCATATGAATGCAGCCGGAGCCAGAGAAGACACCTCTCCATCATCTTCAATTCCATCCAACACAACCACCAAAGCCTGCAGCCATAAATCCCACCTCCCATCCTTCTTATCATCCCTTCGAGCAGCTAGCATAGCTCTCTCCCACATATGGGCAAGCTCGCTATACTGACACCGGTCCTCCTCTTCTTCCTACTCGTCGAAGGTAAGACATCCAATTCTGTCAGCTCCGATATCTGGGCTGACCGATTAATTAAGTTTGCTGATCGTGGTTCCACGACATGCATGCAGGAATTCCCGTGGCGAGCGCCGGTTTCGTTCCCATCGACCTGGTCGAGTTCCAGCCCTTCGACCGCACCGACGTGGCTGGCCGCGGAACGCCCCACCGCGTTCTGGCGCCGTTCCAGCTGTGCCTCCAGTGCCGGTGCTGCGCGGCCGACGACCCGGGCGACTGCTCGTCGATGCCGTGCTGCTTCGGCATCGACTGCGATCTCCCCAACAAACCTTATGGTGTCTGCGCCTTCGTGCCCAAGTCCTGCAACTGCACCTCCTGTGCGTGACCGGATGCTATCTCCGCCCGGGGGGGCCGGAAAGTTGGTGGCCGGCGTCGTTCGGATCGAATTGCCCGCTTGGAATATAATATCCAGGTTTGAAGCTTCTCGGTGAAACGATAGTATCAGTGCAGTTTTGAGCGTAGGGTTGAAATTTTACATTGGATTCCTTTGGTCATGAGCAAGTGGTTGGAAATGGAGATCTGCCAATATGTATATATGGAGGACGGAAATTATTTTTCTTCGGAGAAGCGTGTGTTTGTTTTGGGGGCAGGGGATGAGGCTTCTTTGCTGTTTCGCGTGCACGTGGGTTGTTAGTTTTTTTTTTTTTTTTTTTTTGGGTTGGCATGGTAACGTGGTTTGCCAGGTTGATTCCGTATATACCGTACTTGATGCTTTTTTTGAATTTTTTTCGTTGCCTCTGATGACAGTTATTTCTAGCTCTGTTGAATAGTTATGTATGAAAAATCAGTGAACGCATGTTTATGAAATTATATGCACATGGTATTTTAATGGCATCAATGGTGAACTCGGCAGCCAACCGGATTTTCCTGGCCTCTAATGACAATTATTTCTAGCTTTTTGTTGAATAGTCATGCATTAAATCCAGCAAACTTTTGCGTATGTACATTTATGAAGTTATGCATGGTATTTTATCGGCATTCGTTGGTGTTGCGATAAATCGGTTTGATAAAAAGCGATTGCCAGTTCAAAGATTCGATTGATCCTATTCAACCGGTCGACCTAGTCGGCAAACCTGAAGATGACTCCGAAGCATGATAAAGCTACGATTTGACACTACCGTATAGCCATCGATATCGTACAACGCAAGATCAGTCTTCAACCTATTCCGAAAAGGACTGGTCCGAAGCAAATGGCTAATACATCTTCAGCCTCCTCCGAAGAGGATGTGTCCGGAGCAAATGACCAGCCTCACTTCGGTCCATTCCGAAAATGATGGCCTTGAAGTAACTTAATGATTTTCTTTTGATCTAGAGCCATCAAGAATTGGTTTGGTTGCCCTAACCAACCATGTGATGAGTAGCTCCTGCTTCAATAAAACTGGAATAGCCAACCTCCGACAGCAACCCCATTCAGTTATAAGAAAGTTGGATTGACCAACTTCTCTAACAGAATTCCTGAAGGCTTGACTACTTTCAGTTACAATCTCACCTATAAATATCGGTAAGAGGGGACTTCCGAGATAGCAATTCCGAGCGATCCTAGGCAAGTCAGAGCCAATCCACGACTAGCTCTCACAACACCATTCAAGCTCTCACCCCTTTCATTCCATTTATTTCTTTTTGAGCTCTCCATTTTGTAGCCTGGATCCTTACTGACTTAGGCATTGAAGTGTTTCCCATGGAAAAAAATCCGGTCATAGGATTTGTTTTGCATGGACTCCGGGAGGCGAACTAGCAATCCAGCCATTCCATCCAATCCGCAGGAATTTAGCATCAATAATTGGTGAACTAGTTTTTATTCGGATATTACTATAAAAGTTCTCCCATCATGTATCGAAAATAAATATTTGAAACTCGATGAATAATTGCCCGAATACAAGCAACACCCGATTGTATATTTCGCACCAAAAAAAAAAAAAAAGCTTCCTTTGCTCAAAAGCGCCATTAGATCACCCATTGCACAACTCTCAAAGTGATTCAAATTCTACCATTCATCCATTAACATAGGTTTCAAGTAGCTTTGCAATGACCAGGCATGGTGGTCCTAGAAATTTTTACCACGCACTTGACACGCTCTATAGGTACCTTAAAGCATACCTTTATTTCCATTGGCTTTCATCTCTTCATCAAACCGAACATCAAAAGAGAATTTTGTATGACATGGCAGGGGAAGGCCAGGCTTAGCCCAAGCTCTTATCATGTTCCAGCTCATATGTAAATGGATGCATCATTAGCTTGAAGAAATTACAAATGGTGAGATGTACTATTGTAAAATAAATATTTATTTATACCAAAACTTTAAAATGGAGAACAAATTGTACCTTTTTTTTTTTTTTTTTTTGGTTTGGTTTCCAAGCCTTGTGCCAAAGCGTTGCCACTTCTGTGATGGTAAGATGCTTCTAATATAATCAAGCTCAAAAAATGGAATTTGATTTCTTTTTCGTTTTTGATAAAGAAATGGCGTGCAAAATTAGAGGTCTATCAATGAACTCCGTATTATTTTTATTTTCTAATGTAAAAAAGAAGAATAGCATGTTTTCTTGGTATATAAGTAGAAATCCATGTCGTCAAAGATACCGACATGGATCTAGAGCCATTCAGTGCCTTCACATGGATTCCCAAGTCCTAACTTAATAATTTCTAGATACCATGGATCAAGTTTTAAAAAATTTCAAACAACCACCTCCATTATTTTTGTTTTTTTATTTATTTTTTAAGGTACAAATCTGTAAATAATTGAAGAAACAATATATGAATCATATGATAATAATTCTATCCATGATATGATAATAATTCTACTTCAATGAACTTGCCAGCTTGGTATTTGGATTCCAAGCTCTTCTAAAAGATAATGAAATCATGTTTGGAGACCTACAAATTCCAAATAAAATTATTTTATTACAATGCCTTCAAGATACCACGTGGAGCTCATTCTATTTTATAGTCATTGTACATTGAATAATCAGAATTCCTGTGATTTATATATGAAATAATTGGATGTAATTAAGACCGTTTGCCATAATGAAATTATTGCAGTTTTATCACGTTTACTTAAATCATTTGATTAAAAAATTACCACATTATCTAAGAAAAAATGGATCATTTTCATTCAAATCAAATTATTAGTTAGTGATTAATTTTTTTAAAAAAGTTAAATAAAAATATTTTTTAATTATAAATAATATGATAATTTTTTTTTTTGGATGATTGAAGGTACGGTTTTAATTAATAATATGAAGATTTTTTATTGGATGATGATAAAAGTTGAATATTTTTTATTGGGATGTTGTGTCGAGCGTGACGATACGACAGTACCGTGTTGGTGGTGATCAAGATTCATCTCGATGCTCTGCGTCAGGTATTTCTCCTCCCCCTTCCCCAACCCTAAATGAATGATAAATTCTTCAAAAAAAATAAAATAAAATAAAAAAATGACGCATTAATATTTTTTATCATGTACATTTTTATTAGCTTGGAGCTATGTTTTTGTTACTTCGAAAGTCCACCACGTTCTAGAGATCAAGCCATCGGTCAAAACTTGGGATCGCTGGTCTTGTACCATCCGAAGCCTTTAGGAAGAGAAAAAGGTCGAGATGCCTGCTACCTGATTATTGGACCGTTGAAAAATTTAAAAAAACTATTGGCCCGAGACAAAGGTATCACTCCTGTTTGATATAATGCTTCTAAAACAAACTAGACAGATAATCCTTCCTTTATATTCTATACCATATTCGAGCCTTAAATTGGTCCAATTGCGTGCTGGATATTGGAGATAAATGTTGGAAATATAAGCTATGGATGCAAATTTTTATAGCAAACACAAATAAATAAATTAATAAATAAACAAGAATAAATTGAGTAAGAAAAACTGAGATGGCGTTGCCCTTAAAGGTAGATTTCTAATTCCTCGTAATCAATGACTTGGCGTGAAAGGGTCCCAATGTGTCTACCTTTTAGGATTCAACTATAGCAGCACTTTTGTAAGGATGCACCCACAACCATAAAGGTTTGATGGAATTACTTATGGTTGCCTTTTGCCTCAGGAATGAGGATGTAGTGGTATTTTACAGGAAATAGGGAGGGAAAAAAGAGAGGGCTCTTTCGCAAAGAAGCGAAGAGAGAAACACAAAGGGTCATTTTCAGAAAAGAAACAGAGAGATACGTACGTCGGATTGAGAAGAGAAGAGAAGTACTTATAGAAGAGGCTTCATGGCTAGTCTGGTCGACCAGCCAAAGGTAACAACCTTTCAATCCAATGGCAGCGGCCATTCAGATATCTAATGGCAAAGTTTCCAACGGGCATAAGCATATAACAGATAGTTTCAGACAGATAAAAGCAAGAGAAGCTAAGGTGTTTTGAAACACCCAAACAAAACAACTAACAATGAACATATACCTCAAAGTTAGCTTTGAAATGATCTTGGTTATTGGCAACTCATGGAAAAAAATATTCGCAAAATAAAGGCTGGTGAGTAGGGGTTTGAAATATTTTGTACTGTTATTGGTTTTTTTCTCCTCTCTACCTTCAGTTGTACCATAAAGAGATGTTCTTTATGTTGGAGGCTGACAGATAAGAAGTTACCACTTCAAGGAACTGATGAATGGCTCTTCCACATTGAGCAATAGCATCCGGGCAACCTTCTCTTGTTACAAGGAGCAAGTGCGCAGCCTTCTTCACCTTCGTCCAGCCATGTGTAAGGCTGCATTTGCCAAGGTAGGTCTTATGCGCCTTCTCTGGTGGCAGGAAGCTATAGCTAAAATCTATGCCAACGAGCTCATGGAGCACCCGGCTGCCTAAGGCCTTGCTTCAGTGATTTTGGAGCAGAAAATAAGCAAGCATTAGCTCTGATGATTTGTGGTGGCCCGGATAAATAATGCAAGCAGAAAGAACAGAATGCCATCTGGAAACTATGGGGGATTTGGAGAGGTATGAAGAGGTCACCGTGTCAACCAAACTGTACATGACTCTTAAAGCTGGTGGCATTTGGTCTATATATGGCAGCTGACCAGGCTGCCTCATATATTAGAAAAGCGAGTGGACTGCTCTTTTTGCTCAATTTTCTGCCTTACCATGCAAGTTGTCATGGGAGAATACCTTATATTCCAGTTGATAGAGCAGATAGACATGAACTGCCAATATCAAGGAATGGCTGGTCTGAAATCAGGATGTAGTCAGGTGAGGGTTTATCAGATGCTTTTTTTGAGGTGACATCATAGCTAATGTTCACTTGCAGAAGGCACCGGAGTTGGCTAAAACAGTTCCTGCTGAATCTGTTCCTGTGCTCCCTCCAGCAGTCCCTGCTCAAATCTTGTTGGATTCTCTAAAACATAGGCAGTTTAATGTGTTTGATTCAAGGATATTGCATGTTCTCCTGGGTATCTCCTCTGTGGTATCAATTGAAGCTGAAGTGGCATGCCTGTAGACATACATTGCTAAACTTCACATTCTTTGGTGGAATGCCTGTTAAAAGGTTTTTTTAAATTATCATACACTTGATTTTTTTTTCGCTTTTTTTTTATATAATTTGAAATAGAGTTGAACTGACATGAGAATAGGCTAACATGGCGCGCGGACACACTCATATATATATATATATATATATATATATATATGCTGTGAGCCCATTCTATTTGGGAAATCATCTTGTCTTAATATCATGCAAGTGTAATAGGCTTTAATTTGTCATGGTTTCAACTTTAGGTCTGCAGGGAAAAATCATGTTATCAGGAGGTCATTTTTCAGCAAAAGAAATTCGTTTGAGTTTATGGTTTGGGGGTTTCTTTATGAAGATTTCTGTTAAGAACTCCTAAGAAGAAAATTATAAGGATACCAGATAGAAATACTTTACTAATCTATGATTTGCATACTGCCACAGATATTGGCATAATGTGATGAGAAGGTCATGATACTGGTCAATAATTATATTGAACTAGTGCCTTGGTATTATGTTGCTATGATGTGAATCGCCTATTGTTTCTTAGGTTTCATAAGCATTTGCAGAATGTATTCTCAAGAAAGCTGTTAGAGATTTATCATACTTTTCTCCAAAGAAAACGATTTTGTTCTGCTTGTTTCCAGATGTTTTATCGTATCAAGACCTGATTTTGATGTTTTTCTAGTAAACAGCCAAACAAAACCACCCCTACCTCAGCCATATTAACTCCAAGCTCTTCTGCTAATTTCAGCAGCCAGTCACCTGGGGTGCAACTTCAAAGGCTTGAAAACTTTGCAACAGAGCTGGAGCCAACTTCTCGTGAGCATGGTGAGTTTATACTACGCTTAGTAGAATTTCAAACTTAATCATAGCTGATAGAATCTTGAAGTCCTACAGGTCATATAATTACAGTACTTCGGGATTCATGGTGAGGCAGAATTTTACACTACAATTTTTTACCCTCTTTCTCTCTTTAATTATGAATGTTTTTAAGTTTTAACCCTTTCGGAAGGTAGTCTGACCTACTTAATGGCTAAACATCTTGTGGTTTTTTTATGACAAATGTGGATGTACTACAACATAATATATGAGATATCACCAGACAATATATATATAGGTGCCTAATTTAACAACATTTTTACATGCATGGTTGTTTGTGGTACTAGGGTGCTCCAGTTTAAAGTCCTCTGCCCATAAAGGCATGCCACTCCCTCAGTGACTGTCTTTGCCTGTAGATATTACTAGTCTTTGCCTAATTTTATTTGCATTTGTTTAAATCTATGTGAAGGTAATGTCTATATGAATATTTGCCTGCAGATTTTAAAATAGTTTTATGTATTTAGCAATTATCTTTACACTAGCACAGTGTAAAAATGTGATCTTGTATACTTCCGGGGGAAAAAAGAAAAGAATTGAGGTTGTAAAACACAAAGTGCACAGGTTAAATTAATTTTGATTTATGTGAACTCTGTTCTTTACAATGTTATTTTACTGCTGTATTGCCACACTCCTGAACACATGGTATACTATAATTAAGTTACAGGAATCGATTTTGGTTCTTAATATAAAGTGATGTTTGATATCCAATCTTATAGGTCTGACCGAAAGGAAAAAAAGACCAAGGAGGGAAAAATTAAGTAGTAGGAAAGAGGAGATATTTAGCATGCATTTCAAACAAAGCTTGCAGAACCATAAAGAAGTCGTATCATTAGTGAGGGACAAGTATAAATGCCCCTAATAGCACATTTAGCAGTATGCAAATCCTCTTCTACAGAGCTGCCTATATTTGAAAATTCTGAATTCCTCCTCACATTTACCTTAACATTTCTCACAACAGTCATGTACATAGGTACTTCCACTATTTGAAAACCTGAAAGCCTGATTTTTATGATAGAGCCTAAGTCAAAACCTTCTCATAACATTTTCCAATTGAATTCTTAATATTATTTAGTGATCCTTATAGAATTCCAAAGGTAAATGAGTGGGTGGTTTGTGGTGTTGGGGTTGCACATCTTCCTTCAGTAGTCTTACTGAAGTTTCACTTCCTGTAATTTACTTGGTTTGCAACTAATTACTAGGCATTATTTAGCTCTTTTATCATTCAGCATCTACAATGCATGTTATAAGTAACATGGATTGATTTGATCACATCCTCACTGATTATGAGGAGAAGCCAAATCTTCCAACTTCAACTGGAAGTCGTGGTGAAAAGCTGATTTATGACCTTGTGAAAGAAAATATTAATGGCCATGATCGCTCTATCTGATAAGTCAATTTGCTGGGAGATGAGACCCTGCTTTTCAAAGAGTAGGTATGTACTGCCCACTTTTCTTATGTGGTTTCCTTGGTTTCCCTCGTTGGAGTTGCACCTTATGGTTTAGTAGGAGTACATATCCTTTCCCCCTCCTGTGCACGAGATACCATTGAATTTTATATTAGTTTGTTATATATAGGCTTCTGTGCTTATTCCAATGTTTTACCCTTCATGATCAAACTCATATTAAGCACTTTTTTTTTTTTTCATTCCTATTCTTGTTTGAGGAGCCATAATGTCCTACCTATTTCAATCACACTAAACTTTCTTAGGAATTGGATGTATTCTTTTACAATGTTATTGTTGCTGATCTTACCTCGGTGGCCTGTAGCTCGTGAGCTGGCGCCGGTTTTCGGACTCTCTCACCTCGAGATCTCCAAGCTTCCGGTCTTGCAAAACAAAGTCAGAGATCCGGACCGGGGATTCCGGCGGGGGCACTCCGACGGTCAAGTCAGAGAGCGGCAAGATGTAACAGATCCTCTAAGGCGGGTTCCCGAAGGATTCCCGTGCTTAGAGGAGATGTAGATGAAGTGTGGGGAAGAGAGGAGTTGAAGCCCGGCTTCCTGCGCTAGGTTCACCGAGCTCACGCCTGAGGACTTCTTGTGGTCCCCGGATCGTTCTCTCGATATTCTCTCCTCTTTCCGACTTACCTCTCCGTCCGCTTTCTCCGTCCCTTTTATACCACCGGACCGCCTTCAGCCCACGTCCCCCCGGAGGCTCCCGGAGATCTCTCGATCTTCCCTCTCCTTTAAGTCCGGGAGTTAAGTGTCCGGCATGTCTCGTCCGCCGTGTGTCACGAAAGGGGGAAGACTGGCGAGACCTTGGGCCAAGTGCGTGAGCTCTCCTTTCGGGGCGTTGACGGTGGGCTTCTAGCCGTTTCAGGCTCCTGCCCGCAAGGATTTCATTCCTCGGTTGCGGGGCCCTGTTTAACTGATGTAAACGAGGTTTCGTGCATCACTGCAGGCTGTACTGGCATCCCGTACGGGGCACGACACGCGCCGGTCCTAGTGGCGACCTAGCGACTCGTGTCTCTGCCCCCCGAGACTTCGTAGAGTAGGGCTGATTCGGTCGAGGTAGGCCCGTCAGGGGATGCCACATGGCAGAGGAGCAGGGGCTGCCAGCATCGGCCGAGGTGGATCCCTCCTGGGTAGACATCTGGTGGAGTGGCAGAGAGGTGCTCGACTTCGGCCGAGGTGGACCCGTCTTGGGGTGCCACCTGGCGAAGGAGCAGGAGGGCCCGGCTCGACCTCGGCAGAGGTGGACCTGTCTTGGGGTGCCACCTGGCGAGGGAGCAAGGGGCCGCCAGCTTCGGCCGAGGTGGACCCCTCCTGGGTGGATACCTGGCGGAGTGGCAGAGAGGTGCTCGACTTCGGTCGAGGTGGACCCATCTTGGAGCGCCACCTGGCGAAGGAGCAGGAGGGCCCGGCTCGACCTCGGCAGATGTGGACCCGTCTTGGGGTGCCACCTGGCGAGAGAGCAAGGGGTCGCCAGCTTCGGTCGAGGTGGACCCCTCCTGGGTGGACACCCGGCGGAGTGGCAGAGAGGTGCTCGACTTCGGTCGAGGTGGACCCGTCTTGGGGTGCTACCTGGCGAAGGAGCAGGAGGGCCCGGCTCGACCTCGGCAGATGTGGATCCGTCTTGGGGTGCGACCTGGCGAGGGAGCAAGGGGCCGCCAGCTTCGGCCGAGATGGACCCCTCCTGGGTAGACACCTGGCGGAGTGGCAGAGAGGTGCTCGACTTCGGTCGAGGTGGACCCGTCTTGGGGCGTCACCTGGCGAAGGAGTAGGAGGGCTCGGCTCGACCTCGGCAGAGGTGGACCCGTCTTGGGGTGCCACCTGGCGAGGAAGCAAGGGACCGCCAGCTTCGGCCGAGGTGGACCCGTATCGCGATACCACCTGGCGAAGGAGCAGGAATTTTGAAAGAAAAATCCACGTGGCACCGGCGGCATCCAGTTGGATCTGACACACGTTCCACGTCAGCGAAGTAGCCATATCAGCTATAATTGTGGTAGAGTTCCTTTTTGTCCAAAGTTGGATAGCACGCTAATCCTGACCAGATACCGATCATTTCCCACACCTTTCTAAGCCGTGTGTATAATCAAATGGTGAGGCCATTTTATCCCCCATCCACGAAACAAAAGTTTTAAAAGAAAGTATTTGATGATTTACTAGTTCAAAAATCCAAATTTGTCAGGTGTCATCATACTCTAATCACCAGTCTTTCAAGAGGTGAGAAAGCTGTGGACGATAGGCAAAGCACTCGCAAAAAGGCACAGCATGCACTACGCTATACTCGAAGCCAGCATCCACTCATGGATAACATGCATGCAACTTGGAATTTCGTCTCTTATGGGAAGTCAGTATCAAGGAGAGCTCGTTGGTCCGCCATTGCTGGCTGGACTGACGTTGGTGCTTGGCTGAGATGGCTTCATCGTGTAGGCGTCTGATGGTCACCTGCTTAAAGGTCCTGTGAAAGTTTTTGTTGGTTGGTGTTGTTTAGAGTGAGGTGGAACGGTCCATCACTACATGGTGAATCAGAAAGGTCACTCATCTGGTATGTATAATGCCAGTTTCTACAAGCAATTCCTACTCCATGGAGGGCACTTCCCATTGACTTCAAAATGTTGGTCATAGGGTCATGCTTTTTAAATGGAGTTGGGTAGGTGAAGTCAAGCCACTTAGCGATCTTAATGGGATGCCGGTTGTATCATGCTTTGTGAGAACTTTATCTTGTTTCAAGAATGAATGCAATAAAGCTTCAGATTTATCTTTAGCTTTTCGTGATATTATTCTTTATGATTTCTTTGTCTGTATTCATACTAGGATCATATGAACGATCCATCTTATTAAAAAAGAAAGAAAGAAAGAAAAAAAAAAAGATAAAAGTTCGGGACAAACTGTCGGCATGAGGATGTTGGCTGTGATTAAGATGATTGCAACTGAAGTGTACATAAAGCAATTTCCTTGTGGGAATAGCATCCCTCCTCTTGCCATTTGCACCACATTTCATTTATTTCATATATCTATCATCCATAAGTTGATTTGTAAAACAAAATTAATTTATTATGTCGACTGACATAATTTAATTGCAATGTTGCAATTTTTAAGTATCGATAGAGATAAGCTTTCAGTCTAATCAAAGAACTATTGCTTGTCTATCAGATTGTCTTCAGCCTTGACCCACCCAGAAATCTGCTGAAAGTGGTGGGGTCTAGCAAAGTTAGGGATGCTTGCAAAAATCACAAGCTTGAACTTTATAGCCAGTAAAATAGATCATACAACCTAATAATCCAGTAACTGGCCTCTTGGTTTCGAAGCTCGCTTTTAATCGCCGTTTCCAACAAATTTTTTTTTTTCCTATCCATATAGCACCGATACCATGTATGTGGAGAGCTTGTTTAAGAATATTATCAATCTTTCATGAATCCATACTTCGATTCTGGTTTTTATTGTGGGGTGGACAAAGGTGACAAGCAACAGAAGACGGGTATGTCCTCCCCTTAATTCTCTGGACAACCATGCAAGGCTCCCTTTAAAAAAGAAAATAAAAAAAATGTTGCATTTTGAATTCCAACAAATTCGGAAATACCCAAAAGTAGAAAGTGACACACGATCCTCGGGTGGTACCGACCAGCGATTTAGTTTCCCAATATGTCATCCTTTTCTCATCCATCGAGAAGTCAATGCCACCCGTGGATTTGGAGAAGTGGTCATAAATCCCATTCTTGGGGTAAATCTATAGTTGTACAAAGAGGAAATGAGCCATGCCGGACAAAGCTGCTCTTTTTTCCTGCTCCGGTGGTCGGCCATGTTAGATATGCCGTCAAAAAACGAAGTCACAAGCTATTTGGCTTTTCCAACCTAAAGGGTGCTAAATAAAAGATGATATCATACTTTTTTTTTTTTTTGCTAAAGATCATATCATGCTTTAATGGTCAGAGATAAGCCATACATATTTTGACCGTTGTGAACCCAAAAGATGATTCTCCGTGATGTGGTGGCTTTCACATTGAAGCATATAAAGCCATTTTGAAGCTGAAGCATTGTTGTCTATGTTCACAATACTTTAGTCCTTTCAATCTTTAGATGCATTCTTTTCTTAAATGTAGATTGGGAAGTATGATGAGTGCTTCCTTCATGTCTTGCAAGTTCACACCATCCTAGACTTCTTCGAGCCCACACAATCCCCATGTTTATAGTAAAATTCCTCCACCAAACTGCATCCATTGATAATTGTCTCTCCCATATATGAAGGTACTAAAAGCTCAGTCTCCATAAAATGCAACCTGTGGCAACCCTACAGTTCTATTCTGATCCACGAAGAAGGAATTGAACCACTGTAAAATATTGCTGTGTAAAAGCTTCAGAAGTTGTTCTTAGATACTGATACGTAATTCTCCAAAATAGCATGAACAATATGGCTTACAATGCATCACTACAAGAAATTCTTTTCTTATGATTGATGTAAAGATCGATCGGAAGCCTATCGCGTGTTCACCGAGAAACAGATAACAAAATATGTAGGTTTTGCTGAATTATGAACCACATCATGGGCGAATCAATTATATCATCACTTTTTTTTTAATAAAAATGTAGAGACAAAATAAACAGATGGCATGATCGGTCTTTTGTTCTAACTCAAGAATGACTTGATTTGGTTTTGGCAACCAGAAAAAAAAACAAGAAGGAATCCTGAAGTAAAGTTCCTGGAGAATTCTGTAGCAGTACAGTAAACTAAAATCCCTGATTAGAATAAGAGAACCGAAATCCATATATATAAGAATCGACTTCTAAAGCACCTTGTTTTCATGGCGACCGTTCGATAATGCACATTAGAATGTACGAAAATTTAATTGAGATGCCATTAAAATAATAGCAACTTGTCTCACTGCTAATAAAAATTAAAATGTTCAACCATGAATTAATACGCCACAAATTAAGCCAACGTACAGCAACATTAACTTTGTGGTTCTGGTCATCCCGTCAGCTATAAGATCTTGTCGCATAGTGTTTATAAAAGTTTCCTAACTTCAGCCTCTCCCAAAATATTAAAATGAGTGGAGAATTGATGGGCCTACAAAAGCGAGGAACCACTCACGGTAGGAATATTCTTATCACTTCCCCGTCGAAGTTCTCGCCAGAACTTAAAAAAGTTCACGCCAGAAATCAATCAGTAGAAGACTTGATGAACCCCTCGATAACTTTCATGGAGGTTCCAAGGCCTTTGCGGCCATACTTGGAGCACTCTTACGTCACCCCAACTTCAGTCCAACATTCACATATGGCCTCCAACGCCGTTGTTGTCAAGTTTTTTCCTAGTTGCCTTCTGGTATTTAGCAACAACCGTCGCCATCCACTCCACCCCAACCTCCCCACGATAAAAAAAAAAGCCTTGGAGCTCTCAAAGCCACTCCATCCTTGTGGGGCAACGTGGAAAAGTGACCACACCCCATACATACATGATCACATACATGCATGCCCCACAATGCAATCACGTCCCCTCTAGAGTCTAGAATCAAACCCTTGCCTATTTTAACCAACAACTTAGACTTTAAATTAATGAGAGATATATAAGTGCTCGGCGTCGTTTGTAGAATTGGTGGCAGCATGGGCAGGACAGGACAGGAAGAAGCTATCTTCCAATTACAAGCTACGAAAATTTGGTCGGAAGGGGATATTGGCTCCGATCACTATCTGAAGTAGGCCATCTGGGTTTTCAAATCAAGCCACCTTCATTTTTGGTGAAGACTATTATTCATGGAGATGTGCATTGAAAGCAAGGTGATGTTTTACCATCCAAACTTCATATGTTAGCAATGAAGAATGCTTATGGCTCTAGTTCGGTAATGATTTAAATCTGGGATTTCTTCTTTACAATAATAATTTACTACGAGAGAATGCAAGCGTCGATCTTTGTGTCAATTAGTTCTAAAATGTTCTCCTGCTCTCGGAATGCCAAGGGGTTCGTTCGCTCTCTTGATCATAAAAAGTTTGGCTTGACTGATGGAGAAAATTGAAATTTTGCTGCAAGGTAAGTAGGTTCATCCTACGGGAGCCAAACTTTTTGTTGGTTTTTATTATTTTTGGGTAAAACAGTCGATCTTTTAGTTGGCATGATCTTTCCTTCCAAATTTATTAGATTTTTGCCGTCCTGGAAGCGAGGCCATCCATGCAATCACCCGTCGACACGCTCGCCGGACCATGTGGCCTGTCTCTTGCTCGCCGATGAGGATCCGATATCTCGATGAGGCAACCAGATACGGACGGAGGGTCTACATTCGAATGGATTCTTGTGATTTCTTTCCATGTGAAACTCTTGTCCAATATGTCGAGGGCGGACTTTACTCTTGGCCTTTCAAAAATGGAGCTACCACCGTGTTTGTCCTTTGGCTTAGAAGTAGGTGTTTAGCTTTCTTCAACGATAGTCGTGCAAGTGAGAAAATGACGAGATCTATTATTTTTTTTAATTATATATATATATATATATAAGGTGCCAATTTGTTGGAGAATGTTTCATTCATGACAATAACTAAGATATCTCGACCATTCTCCACGACATCAAAGTGGTATAGATAAATACATCATCCCACCCCATTAACATAGATTGTTTGGTTGGAATACAAGACCAGTATCACCTCATGTCACGTCCTGGCCCGATGCCCATGCTAGAAATATGACAGACAGCAAGGTCTACCTTGCTAATCAACAATCAAGCAGCGGCATAAAATAAATTCATTAATTAATTATTTATTTCTAGAATTTTTCATCAAGGTTAACATGCAGGTAAAATTTAATAAAAATCATAAACTAAGAGATTAACATCTAAATCCTAGCTCCTCGCTGACCGGTCCAAAAGTTCGATTGATCTTCCGGATCTGTAATCAAAATATAAAAAAAAATGAGATAAACTATACATGCTCGGTAAGTTATCATCACCTCTAATATATGCATAAATATAATAATAACAAATTGCAAACATACACAAATCATACATCACAGAACATCCGGCTCACGATAAAATAAAATGCAATATCATATTAATATGCACATTCAATTATAAACGACACGACCGTGGATGGCCAACCATTTACTGTACTCTCCTAGTCTTTTTGATTATTGCCATGATCGATCCGTGGCCAGCCCCGAAAGAGATTAGAATCCTGACTACACGTACCGGCAAGCGGTCATGTACCAGTGATCGTCCCACTGGAGGCCCGGAAAAAAACTAGCTTTGATATCACACGAGAAAACATGCATCTCAGCATGTACCAGTAATTGCCATGCATGACTAAAAATAAAAGGCAACTAGCTCCTGACTACACATACCGTACATCGGTTATGTGCTAGTGATCGTCCCATCGGAGAATCGGAAGGAGACTAGGTCCTCGTATAATCAAAATCAGACTAGAGAGCAACTACACCAACATACATAACAATGAATGTAACTCAATGCAGATCAAATTATGCCACATACATTTAACATTGTATAACATTTATAATAATTTAGCATATAATACTATAGGTCAAGATGACTTATCTGAGACTAATTTATCGGAAACACGTGACTCAAACTCTAGATCCTCGATACTTCCATACTGATAAAGGTAATGAAGGCTCTGATTAAATAAGTTAAATAATTAATCCTGAATCCAAGAAAAGAAAATAAGATAAAATATTTTTTTTCAATCTAATTTAGGACTAGGCTCAATCTAGATATCTATTTAGATCTGATTGATGAAAAATCAGGTTAATCAACAAGAAAACGATCTAAATATCCAAATTAATTTCATAAAATTTATTTATTTATTTATTTTTATTTTTTTCTTTGCTCTCCTCTCTCTCCTCATCTTCTCTCTCCCTCTTTCCTCTCTCTTCTTCGTTCTACTCTTTCTCTCTTCTTCTTTCTCCTCTTTCTCTCTCTTATTTCTCTCTCCTCTTTCTCTCTATCCTATTTTCTCTCTCCTCTTATCATTTCTTTCTCTCTCATCTTCCTCTCTCCTCTCTCTTTCTTTCTTTTTTTTTTTTTTTCTTTTTTTCCCTTTCCTTCTTCCTTTTTTTTTCTTTCTTCTTTCCCTGGCTTTATCCTTGGCTCGGCCGAGCAGGCCTTCCATGGTTCCTGGAAACCATGGAAGCCGATGGATGGAAAAGGGAGCTTGTCGGCTTGGCCGGATGGAGGGGGGGTCGGGCAGTGCTGCCACCGATGACCGTCCGGTTCAAGGAGGTCGAGATCAAAAGTATCCTTTTTACCCTATTTCTAAATAGATGTCTACGGGGAGGGAGACTTACCGGCGTCGAGGGAACTCGCGACCGCTCACCGGAGAGGAGAAAGACGGTCGCACAGGGATGATTGAGTGCCATTAGCGATGGTGGAGGGGGGGTTTTAAAGACGACATCGATGGATTTTCCTCATCGTACGGGAAGAAAATTGGTCGATCGGAAGTCCCGTCCCACCCCAACATGTCCTTCGGTCGACTCCCACTCCTCTATGATGTCCCTTCCAAGAATTTCGATGAGTACTTTGATGGGATAAATAGGGGCTCCGTCCCTCATTTCTCTCTCTCTCTTTTTTTGAGTTTCGAACTGAAGTCGACAATGGCTACCGACTTCATCCCAATAGGCCCAAAAAATCAAGGTTTTCACATTCTTCCCCATTAAAATAATTTCGGCCTCAAAATTTTTAAAAAATCTAAGTCTTTCGAAACTCAAATAAACATGATCCAATACTCACAAGTACCATTATGTCTAAATTCAGTAATCCCAATAAGAGCCTCTATTCTTCCATCATAATATACTTTAAATCAATCTTAATATATTTGATCCAGCACACTTCCGCTGCGCACTCTGATATAAATTATCAAATCCTCTAATGTCTTTAAATTAATTCTAATTTAAAAAGGATACCACTTTACAATAAAATCCAACCTTCAAATATTTTAAAATAAACAAGATTAAAACTATTAAATTTTCTTATCTTTACAAGGCCTCGAGCATATCATATCAAATTTAAACCTTGATCAATTCCCTATGTTTAAAGCCTTTGTATAAGCTTATACCATCCATTCAATATTTCAATAATTCTAGTCTAAATCTGAACTATATATGCTTTCTTTGACAATTCAGTTAGACAATCTAGATAAACTTTTCTATTAAAAAGTTAATATTAATTCTAACAAAATAAATGACTTTAAATCAACTCTCATGAATGGAATCAAACTATAATTGCTCATAAAACGATCTTGCCATGATTCTTAGCATCAATTAACAAACCATCTAAAATATTATCCCTCATAAATTAAACCTATATAAGTTTTCCAATATCCATTTCCTTGCTTATTACAACATCAATAGCAAGATAATCTAAATCTTCTCATAGATCTTAAATTTAACTTGGAGTTTAACAAACTCAATAATTTCTAACAACTATATGGAAGATCAGAAATCTAATCCAAAACTGCTAACATAAGATATTAAAGATTCTACCAAGATATGCATAACATGTCCACATAATATCATTTTATCCGCTAATAGTAAATTGCAAATCTATGCAGTATCCCAAACACATTTTTCATGACATAATTTCAATAATAATCCACATACAAATTCATTGAAAGATTATCCTTTTTAATATCATTAAACTCTTTCATAACCTACATCATAAACATCTTGCAACAGTCTCCAAAAATCTATAATCCAGTAATTAACAATAAATTTGTATGCTATCATAATCTTCATCCATATCAAGTTTATGTTTCTAAAATTATTCAATTAATAATTGAACATACATATTCAGCATATCATAACATATTATACTTCCAATCCACTATTTTTGAAGCTTGATCAAATCCATTTATCAGAAGTGAAGATATATCTTATCCAGCTCTTCAATAACGATAATATGTTAACTTATCATGATCAAATAGTAAAATCATTTAGCCTTTTACACTCATCCAAGATCAATCTCATGACAAAATCATGTTTTTCTTTTGTTGTCCAAAGTAGCAATCCAAGAGGGGGGATGAATTGGGTTTTAAAAAAATTTAAACAAGTATGTGTCAGTTAAAAGCAATGAATTAACTTAAGTAAAGTAGGTGCTTATGTATTTGAAAAGTATTTGTGTGATCAAGATAATATGTAGCAAAAATAATAATGTAAATGTAAAGCAAATAACAAAAAGAAGCAATCAATTACAAACACAAAAAATTTATAGTGGTTCGATATACTCCAAGGCACCTACATCCACTCTCCAAACTTTTCTTGGGAATTTCACTATAATCAACCAAGATTACAGCCGATTAGTTTTCCAGGCTCACTAATCAAAACCCAACTTGTTTTCATCGGACTCACAAGTCAAAACCTCTTTGGTTTTCCAGGCTAACAAAAAATCATGTTGATTTTGCGGGCTGACCAACAACCTAGTTGGTTTTATAGACTCACCAATAACCTAGTTAGTTTTACGGGCTCACCAACAATCATGTTGATTTTTATACAAAGGCTAACCAATAACCTCAAGTTGGTTTTTCACAAAGGCTCACCAACAACCTTAAGTAAAACAAGTTAAGCACAAGTAAAAGAACACGAATAAAGCTTTTTAAAATAAAAGCAAATCTGTCAATGAAGCTCTTGAATATTGATGAAGAACTTGTCTTTAAGTTGTTGAAGTCTTTGAATGATACTTGAAGATGTGGACTTTGAATGCTCCTTGAATATTGAAAGCTTGAAGGCTCAACTCGCTCAATAATATGAATTCTTAAGGATACACAATTTGATCTTCAAAGGATTTATCAATCAATCCATTAAATCATTTTCTCTTGAGTTTAGTGTTATTTAAATAGCTCCCCAAACCTTAAAAATCCATTTATGACCATTAAAGAGGAAAAACTAGTCATTAGAAACAAATTTGGAATGTTCTGCGCTTTAGAAAAACTAGCCGTTACTCCGAGTATCGACACTTCAGCTCCATGAGTCGACACTTCAGTTCTATGAATCGATACCGGGTCAAAAATATTTTCTGAAGCTCTCTGAAATGCACTGGTGTGTCGACCTTCATATAGTAAGTCGACACCTTGAGTTAACATTTTAGTCCATGAGTCGATACTTGACCAAACTCCTGAAATCTACTCTTCTATTTTCTATTTGGTCTCAGGCCTTGAGTTGATACTTGGCTGACCATGAGTCGACACTTGAACGTGCCAATTAAAATTTTTTCTACATATCAGTCCAAGCCTCTATGAGTCGATACTTTGAGTCAACACCTAAATTCCATGAGTCGACACTTCACCTGACTAGTACTGAAACTTGTCCAAATTAAAATTATGAGCTCTTCAAGATCTTCCTCATGTTTCCAAAGCCCATATAACTTGAAATTCCATGGCTTTTTCAAATGAATGACAATCTTTTCAATCTTTCAACATTAATGAGTACCTGAATCTGATAAATACTTTTAATACACATTAGTACTCATATATACTTAAGTATTTTATTATTCATCAAAATCAAGACCAAAGTCAACATCTTTTATGCTAATCATATGCCAGATCTTATGCACAATACTTAGTGTTGCCGCCCGGATAGTCGTAGCCTGTAGCTGCTGGTGGTGCCGGGAGTTTCGCGTTCGCCCGCGGGAGATGCCTCCGGTGCCTCGGGACATACAAGAAAGCCAACGTCAGTGACCCGGGCCGGGGATTCCGGCGGGGGCACTCCGACAATCAAGTCAGTGACAATCCAGGGGAGCAGATCCTCCTGGTAGAGCCCCTCTCGATGAGCTCCACGCTAGGAGGAGTGAATATAGTGTATGAGAGTGCGAGTAAGCTGGGAGATGTGGTGGCCGAGGTGGTCTTGCCTTCCTGTCTGGCCTCTCCCCTTTCTTCTCTTTCTCTTTGTGGTGGTTGTGTTGTTCTTGCTTGGAATTGGAATTTTGAAATGAGTGTTACCTCCCCTTTGCTTATACTGGCTGGGTCCTTTTTTTGTGGCTTGCCTCGGGGTCCCCCCATGTTGTTAGATGGGTATGACATGATATCGTGCCGTGAACGATACGCCTTCTTTATTGGGTATCTGGGAAAGCTTCCACAAGCCTCTGACATTCCTTCGACTTGCCCTTCCTGGAAGCCTGGCAGGGCCTCGACTGTCGCGCCGCTGCTCTCGGGAATCGCGCTCCTTGGTGGGATCTTTTCCCTGGTCGTACGGCAAGCCGGTAGGGGCAATAGTGCCTTGATGTGAGCTTCCTTTCCTCCTGGGGTGAATGGCGGCTGTGGGCATTAATGGTGACATGGCGGGTGCTGTCGTATGATCCTCGGGGGGCCCGCCACCGTCTTCGGATGGGAGGTGCTGCTTCCTTGACGGTTGACGTCTTGATTTGCATTGGGGGCCGAGCTGGAAAGATGGGGCCCACTCGCAGGGGACCCGCCTTACAACGGCTCGGCATGCGGAGAGGGGCCGAGCTCGGAACCAGGCCAGAGGGGCCCAGCCTTGACCGAGCTCGGGCTGGCTGAAGTGGATGAGGCACGCCCAGGCCAGGGGACCCGGCCTCAAGGGCGCTCCTCGTGGCGGAGGAGGCTTGAGCTCGACTCCGGACCGCGGGACCCGAGCTTAGGCTTGAGAGGTCTGCCTCCAGTGGTGTTTGAGCTCGGCTCCGACCTAGGCGTCCTGACCTGGCGGGTACCGACCTGGCGGAGGATGGAGCCCGGCTTCGACGGGCGGCCCCGTTGGCATGGGGGAGCTCAGCCCGACGAAGGGGCCTATGAGTGGGATCCTGCGTGGCATCCAATGAAGAGTCCACGTCAGGCTCCTTTCCTTACTCCAGCGATCCGGTCACATCACCTAGGAATTAAAAATTCAACTTCGAATCCATTCTTACAACTTTTATCATATCCTGACGGCTCATAATACTAAGTTCAAATACCTTTTAAGTCACAGTCCATTGTAATCACAACCTAAATTTTAATATCATTCAAATCATATCCTAATCACTTATATCATAGTCCCAAGTGATCATAATCCAAGCTTTGATATCACTCAGTTATGCCTTAATAATCATCATATTAATTTCTAATCACTTATATCATAATATGCAATTATATCAAAATTAGATTTCCAAAATAAATTAAATCCATAATATAACTCAAAATATACATTCAATATCCATTGTTTAGCCTCGATGATATCCTTCCAAAAATTAAGCTAGGAGAGTTTAATCCAATATTTTATTCATGCAAGCCTTCTATACTTAGCAAAATCTTTGGAACTAAAACATACACCTATCAAAGAAAAATTAAATAAACTTTTAGTATCGATAATTATTTCAGAATATTCAATTAAAACTCTAATTCTACCTTACTTTTACTAACTAAATCATCTTGATTTTAAACTTTTGCTCTGATACTATTAAATCTATCATGCCCTGGCCCGATACCCAAGCCAGGCATACGATAGATGGCCGCACATCCTTAGGGTTCAAGCCCATCAAATATACAAGGTCTATCTTTCTAATCAATAATTAGGCAATGGTATAAAATAAATTCATTATTTATTTATTTATTTCTAGAATTTTTCATCAAGGTTAACAGGTAGGCAAAATTCAACTAAAATTTAATATAAATCATAAACTAAGAGATTGATACCTAAATCATAGCTCCTCACTGATTGGTCCCAAAGTCTGATTGATCTTCCGGATCAATAACCAAAATATAGAAAAATAGGGGATGAGCTATATAGGCTCAATAAGTTATCATCATTTCTAATATATGCATAAATATGACAACAACAAATTATAAACATACATAAATCATACATTACATAACAACCAGCTCACGATAAAATAAAATGCAACATCATATTAATATGCACATTCAATTATAAATGACACGACCATGGATGGCCAACCATTTACTGTACTCTCCTAGTCTCTTTGACTATTGCTACAATTGGCCCGTGGCTAGTCCCGAAATAGACTAGAATCCTGATTATACATACCGATAAGTGGTCTGTGCTAGTGATCGCCCCACTGGAGATCCGGAAGAAAATTAGCTCTGATATCACATAATGAAATATGCATTCTCAGCATGTACCAGTAACTGCCATGCATGACTAAAAATAAAAGGCAACTAGTTCCTAACTATACATACCGTACATCGATCATGTGCTAGTGATCGCCCCACTGGAGGTTCGGAAGAAGGCTAGGTCCTCGTATGATCATAGTCGGACTAGAGAGCGACTACCCTAACATACATAACAATGAATGCAATTCAATGCAGATCAAATTATACCATATATATTTAACATTGCACAACATTCATAACATATTTAGCATGTAATACTAGAGGTCAAGATGACTTACCTGAGACTGATTTATCAGGAATACGCGACTCAAGCTGTAGATCCTCGATACTCCCATACTAATAAAGATAATGAAGACTCTAATTAAATAAGTTAAATAATTAATCCTGAATCCAAGAAAAGAAAATAAGATAAAATATTTTTTTCGATCTGGTCTAGGACTAGGCTCAATCTAGATATCTATTTAGGCTTGATTGATGGAAATCAGGTTAATCAACAGGAAAACAGTCTAAATATCCAAATTGATTTCACAAAATTTATTTATTTATTTATTTTTATTCTTTTTTCTTCTCTCTCCCTTTCTCTATCTTCTTCTTTCACTCTCCTCTTCCTATCTCTTTTTCTTTCTCTCTGTTCTTTCTCTCTCCTCTTCATATATCTTCTTCTTTCTCTCTTCTCTTCCTCTCTCTTCTTTCCCCTCCCTTCTCTCTCCTCTTTCTCTCCGTCTTATTTTTTCGGTCCTCTTTTCCTACCTTTCTTTTCCCCTCTTCTTCTTCTTTCTCTCTCCTCTTCCTCTCTCCTCTCTCTTTTCTTTTTTTTTTCCTTTCCTTCCTTTTTTTTTTTTTTTCCTTTCTTCTTCCCTCGGCTTTCTCCTTGGCTCGGCCGAACATGTCTTCCATAGTTCTCGGAAACCATGGAAGGCGATGGACGGAAAAGGGAGCTTGTCGATGGAGGGGGGGTCGGGCGATGCTGCTACTGGTGACCGTCTGGTTCGAGAAGGTCGAGATCAAAAGTATTCTTTTTACCCTATTTCTAAACAGATGTCTACGGGGAGGGAAACCTACCGGCATCGAGGAAACTCGTGGCCGCTTACTGGAGAGGAGGAAGGTGGTCGCACAGGGGTGATTGAGTGCCATTAGCGATGGTGGAAGGGGGTTTTAAAGACGACACCGATAGATTTTCCTTGCCGTACATGGAGAAAACTGGTCAATTGGAAGTCCCGCCCTATCCCAACACGTTCTCCGGTCGACTCTCACTCCATGGCTTCCCTTCCAAGAATTCCGGCGAGTACTTCGATGGGATAAACAGAGGCTCCGTCCATTGTTTCTCTTTTTTTTTTTTTGAGTTTCGAACTAAAGTCGGCAATGGTTGCCGGCTTCAGCCCAATAGGTCCAAAAAAATCTGGGTTTTCACACCTCAACTATCGGATAGTTTTTCTATCTTTTCACAACAATTCTATGTATGATCTTAATGAGATATTAGGGTTCTTTTTTTAAAAAAATAAAAGCATGCAGGGCAAGAGCAATCCAGTTAGAGCTGAGGGAAAAGGAGGACAAGGGGAATAAGGGGTGGGACTCGAAGAAGGAAGGAAAAAAAAAAAAAAAAAGGCTATTAAGTAGATAAGCTAGAAATAGGTGAGCAAGTAGAATCCATCCACCTTTGCATCAAAGATGTGTTTGGTTTGGTAGAGTTAGACTCTCAAATAGAACGAGAATAAGTAGCTCTCACTCTATCAAGAGATACATAATTTTTATTTTAATTCTAGAGGGGATGGAAAATGCTCTACCCGCTCCAATTCCAATTCTCCTCCTATTATTTAAATATTATTCTATTAGGTCTATTTTAAAAATTAATTTTTTTTCAAAAATATCTTTCTATTTAATTATTTTTTAAAAATATTATTATTAACATCATGATTCTAATTTTAATTATGAATCAAATATATTCGAAAATATGCCTATCATATTTTCATTCTTATCTATTTCAATTTTGATTATGTTTCCATTCTTATTTTCTATTATTGCGATCCAAATGCATGGTAGATTTTTTCCTTCACCGCATTCAAGATTTAATTTTATCAACGCGTGCCCGCGCATTGGAATTGCATCAACCATCTCCACATATTAGCACATTATATTACAATACATAAAGGACAATGTACCTCTCAAGCAAGCATCAACTTGGTGCAACTCGGTCATTTTTCACCAAGCGAATCATGCAACGGCCAATATATCACTCTTGTATTTGTACATGCAAATTTCTTGACAAACAATGAGCGTCGATCATAAGAAATGAATATAGATTTTTATCGACTAATAAATAGCTATCTATGTTACATTTACACCTAACAAACAGCATATTATATATATATTTTTTTGATAAAATGGTATATTCATTACACAAGATGATCATGAATACAACCTAAAGAGCCGGCTAAGATAATATCCCTAAACTGTACAAAGACAGAATGCCAATCCGACTATAATACAAAATCCGAGTACAGAGCCATAAAGAAGGCTATCCAGTCCGCAGCTGAGTTGGCCTTCCTATAAATATGCCTAATAAACAGGGAGTAACAGCCCTGCAGCATGAGCCCGATGTTACATACGATAGGATGAGTTGCCGGGGCCGACGAGGGTTGCGTAAGCCAAGATATGACCATAGCAGAATCATCCTCAATGATCAGACGGTCAAGATGAAGAACCTGCCGAGCATATCTAATTCCTGCCCACGCCGCATATAACTCACAGCAGGAACCGAGAAATCCATGAGGAGGATACCACCCGTAGCCAAGAAACCAAGACAGGAATCCCAAATAACGAATATATATAGCGACAAGCAACACCAATTTTGAGGATTAAAGTTAAGATCATTCATGCACCATCCTTGTTACGGTACAAAACTTTTACCGGAGGCACCAAAGAGAAACAAGAAGGTGCCCTTCATTCAACAGAAGATAAAATAAAGTTTAGCAGTCACTGCTTGCTAGTTTGAACAATCCAATCGTTAAAAAAAATTCAAAATTGATAACGCTAATTATAAGCGAGAGGAGAGAAAATTAGAACCCATGCAAAAGAAGCCATAGACTTTCTGTTAATAATAATTAGTGGGGGTCACAGCGTGCGAGTCCTTTTCATCGAACCATAGTCTCCACTGCTCGTCACCAATCCAATAACCTTTTACTTGGACCCCCTACTCGTTTAAAATATTTCTAACTCAAAACCTTTCTATTTTATTCCACAGCCGAAGGCTTAGGCCAAAGAATAGAGGCCCCATGAGATGGTCACGCATGGACCGACCAGAAGCACGGGAGCCAATGAGATCGTCCCACAAAAAGGAAGACGTGCTTTGTTTCGGCCCCCTCCTATCCTTTGTTTCTTTCCCAAAAGTTGGAATCTAATTTTCTTGGCTGCTATTCCCCGCCGTGGAACATTGCATGCGTTATTGAATTGCTCGCCTTATTTCTTTTTTTATTCCAGTCCAATTATTCCAGATGGGCTGGTTTGAATTGAAATTAATAGGAATAGACAATTCTTTGGCCTTCGATCTTGTTGTTGACCTGGACCCTCCAACAAGAAGATATGGATTGGCTATTTTTTTAATTTGGATAATTAAAAAATGGATCAAATTAATCCAGAATCAATCCGTTTATAAATGAGCAGGTATCGACTGAAAGTTTTTTTAGCTGAACCTACTTCCACCTGGCACAAATTTGATCTGACATGACCAATTACATGTCATCTTGTTTTTAGAGTGAGAATCTCACTTTGCTTTTGAGCTTTTTAGTAATCATGATGCTACCTATTTTATGTTATCTAAAATTTTTAATTTGGATGGTCATTGGCTTATATCTACTTCAATTGAGTAAGACATTATAGTGTCATTAAATAAAACTTAGATCATATAAGAGATTACTGTTGATAATAGAGCTTTTAGAAGCGCAAAATAGCTAGCAATAGAGTTTTTATGAAAAATAGTTTAATGTTTGGTCTCTATACTTCTAAACTGCTAAATAACTTTAATATACGTTTAGTGACCAAGTTGGGAAAGCATTTTCAATTTGACAAGAAGATAATAAAGACAAACATAATATTATGCATTAGAATATAACATAATACAATATTAGATATTATTATATATTAAAATATTATTAATATTTGCTGATTTCTTATTTATATAAATGCTTAAAACACAGGAAATTTTGAAGAAGAGAGATAATGCTTGAGAGTGATGATTAAAGGAATATAGTATTATATCATATTATATCACATCATATTTTATCATATTAATATAATATAATATAATAATATTTGAATATATAATAATATGTAATATTGCATTATGTTAAAAGAATAATAAAATGAATGAAAAAATCACTAAAAAAAATTTGTATATGGAAAAATTCTTGAGAAATAACTACATTAAAGAGACCATGACACAATATCATTATGATATCTTATAGATAGTAGTATTAAGATACAACATTTTTATTCCACCCACATCCCCTCCATTTTCTCAAGTAAAAAGGAAAAAAATTATAAAGATTTGCTTCCCTACTTTATTCTTCCTTTGATAGTTATAATTATAATATAATATTTTTCAAATTTCAACATATAAAAATGCCCAAAAAAATACAAGAAATTTCGCAAAAGAAAAAGTAATAAGGGTGAAAGTAGTATAGATAATATCCGATTAGATCCGATTTCATATTCGAATTTATCTGGATATGGATAGAAATTTAAGTATCTGACTAATATCCATATCCATATCTATATCCATAAATATCCGATTCTACTTGTAATCCTATTTAATTTTATATAGTACTCATTAATTTTTTAAAAAAATATATAAGCATATTAATATTTCATTAGCTTGATTTATCCTTCACTTAATAATATCTTTGGTTCCATAGTCATAAAGTTTAATTATCCGATATATATCTGATGTGGCGAGACCGCTAACGTGGGTAGCCGACAGGCGCCACGTCAAAGGAGACCGCCGCGTCGGATGCCAAGGCAACACCTCAGCCTGGACCGTTCTGCCGAGCTGAGCTGAGCTCCCTCAAGGCAACGAGTCGAGCTCGGTCCTCCGCCAGGTCGGGCCCACGAGCTCGGGACGCCTAGGCCGGAGCCGCCCTCTGCCCTCCAGAGCGAGACCCTCGGAGGTTAGTGCCCTGAGGTTGAGGTCGAGCTCAGCGCTCACTCGCCAATGTGAAGGCTTTCCGAGCGCACGCCCTCTGGATCGGGTCCGCCTTCTGCCCTCCAGAGTGAGACCCTCAGAGGTTAGTGCCCTGTGATCGAGGTCGAGCTCAGCGCTCACCCACCAATGTGGAGCCTCTCCGAGCGCGCGCCCTTTGGACCGGGTCCGCCCTCTGCTCTCCAGAGAGAAAACCCTCGGAGGTTAGTGCCTTGTGGTCGAGGTCGAGCTCAGCGCTCACCCGCCAATGTGGAGCCTCTCCAAGCACGCGCCCTCTAGATCGAGTCCGCCCTCTGCCCTCCAGAGCGAGACCCTTGGAGGTTAGTGCCCTGTGGTCGAGGTCGAGCTCAGCGCTCACCCGCCAATGTGGAGCCTCTCCGAGCGTGCTGCCTCTGGACCGGGTCCGCCTTCTGCCCTCCAGAGCGAGACCCTCATAGGTTAGTGCCCTGTGGTCGAGGTCGAGTTCAGCACTCACCCGCCAATGTGGAGCCTCTCCGAGCGCGCGCCCTCTGGACCGGGTCCGCCTTCTGCCCTCCAGAGCGAGACCCTCGGAAGTTAGTGCCCTGTGGTCGAGGTCGAGCTCAACGCTCACCCACCAATGTGGAGCCTCTTCGAGCGCACGTCCTCTGGACCGGGTCCACCTTCTGCCCTCCAGAGCGAGACCCTCGGAGGTTAGTGCCCTGTGGTCGAGGTCGAGCTCAGCGCTCACCCACCAATGTAGAGCCTCTCCGAGCGCACGCCCTCTGGACCGGGTCCGCCTTCTGCCCTCTAGAGTGAGACCCTCGAAGGTTAGCGCCCTGTGGTCGAGGTTGAGCTCAGCGCTCACCCACCAATGTGGAGCCTCTTCGAGCACGCGCCCTCTGGACCGGGCCCGTACTCTTCCCTCTTCCATCAATGTGGCCATACGAGCTCGGAGCATCCAGACCGGAGCAAGCCCTGCCATCCCGGAACACCGGCAAGCCACTCGAGGACTATGGAACGGTGTCCCCTATACTGCCATAACTACCTGTTCGGCCGTACTTCCAGGGGGATGGGCCAGCCAGAAAGCACGAATCCCTAGGGCGGCGACCCCCGGATCGAGGCTCTGCCAAGCTTCCCGGAATGGGGTGACCGGAGGGGATATCAGAACGAATGGAAGCTTCCCCTACTACTTGTCAGGAAAGATGTCTCGTCCATGGCATGGAATTCTGCCGCACGTGCCTGTCAGCTCAGCAAAGATCCCGAGACGAGCGCCCAATGGCCAATTTTCAACTACAAAAAATAATCGACACCCCTGAAAGGGGGAAGGTAACAACAGCAATCGACCACCAACACAAGCGCAAGCTCGACTAAGAGGGTGAAGCGCTGCCACCACTACCACAGTTGAAGGAAAACGAGAGATACAAGGAGAGACGAAGGAACATGGAACCCCTCTGTCCCCGCTATCGTTCTCCCCCTGCAACGTTTTCGTTTTCTTACACATCTTTTACTCCTCCTAGTGCGGAGTCCATCAAGAGGGCCTGATCAGGAGAATCTGTTTTCCTGGATCGTCACTGACTTGACCATCGGAGTGCCCTGCCGGAAACTCTAGCCCAGGTCACTAATCCCTATTTCGTAGGTCCAGGAGCAGAGGATCGCCAGGCGGCGAAGGGAGCGCACTCCGGCACCGGCAGTAGCTACAGGCCACGGTGATCTTGGCAGCAATAATATCCATATTTATATCTGTATTTATAGTATTCGATTTGTATCCGTATTCATTTAAAATCAATATATATATATATATATATGCGCACACAAAATAATATTACATTTATTTATAATATATATTATTAATTTAATATTTTGATTATATATTTTTTTAATTATGTCAAATATGATTAATTTAATATTTTGATTATATATTTTTTTAATTATGTCGAAGGTCTGATATTTTTTGATTGAGTTAAGACCGAGCTTTTAGCTATCCAACATGGCTCGGCTTGGTTGCACCCTAGCAATTCCAAGCTATGAAAAAGATACCATGGCAACTTTTACTTGGTTGGAAATTAGAGTCCCAACAACCCAATTAAAGGTTTCCTTTATCTTTCTAATCTTAGCATGCTGAATGACTAAACTGCCCTTTTTGTCAACATTCATATCGACATCCAATCAAAGGAGGTTGGATAGGTTCCTTTTATCGCAAAGCATGCGTAGAGACTTTTGTATGAAACGAATTAATATTCCTCGAAGAGTGATTGCCTAGAAGTCAATACATAATATCAATAAATATACTAGGCATCCAGTAAAAAAAATGATTTTTTTTTTTTTTTTTTTTTTTCATGGAAAGTCCATTGAGACTTTGAGAGCATATTTATACGGTCAGTGGTCATGGGAATTAAAGTACCACGCTTGAAGACTAAAATCAAAAGCATTTAGCTGCCCTTTCTCTGGCACTTGCTAGTTGTTTTGCTAGTGATTTGGAAGAGGGCATGGATACATTGATGAAATCGCACAGGTCATGGATCGCTTTTCTTTTTCTCCTAACTATGCATACTCTCTTATTCTTTCTCTCGATCTCTTGCATCTATCTGTCTCTCGTACATTCTCGGTGATCTCTCTATTTCTCTCTTTTAGACTCTCTTTTCTACATCATTCTCTTCCCAGGCTCCCTCTTTCTTCCTTGGTCTTCTGCACCGATCCTTTCTTCACTCTATCTCTCGATCTTTCTCCTTCTTTTTTTCTCTCTTTCATTTTTTTTTTATTTTTTCATGCATGTAAATATATATATATATGAGTAGATTAGTTTGTACTATTCTTTTTTGCCCCCTCCGATGACCGAAAATAGGATAAGGTCTTAAAAAATCTCAAGAGAATATTTAGAGTGCCGATAGATTGATAGCTACAAAATAAATAATATTTATATTTTATATTAATTAATTTAAAAATAAATAAAAATTATTTTATTTTTGAAATAATGTGATTGTTGTAAGTTATCCGGATTTAATTATATCATGACTTTTACCGGTGTAAATAACTGATGAATTTGGATCCTATAAATTAAAATGGATAATAATATATATCGTGATCGGACCGAGTAGGTAAAATATTGAAGAGTGCCGGTTGAATATATATTTTAAAATTATATTAAAAGTAAATGAAAAATATAATTTATATATCTTATATTATAATTTTTATATTTAGGGTGAAATCGTCCCGGTGGCCACGAAGTAATAATCTATGCCTCTGGGTGTGGTCCATGGCCCTTCGATGAATTTTACCACTCCACCTTTTTGGTTTTCGTGACTTCAAAAGAATTTGGTGGTGTTGTCAAATGAAAAGACGTAAAGGAACATGCAAGTCATTTTTATATATCAACTGACAAGCAAATTTTTTAGTTTTTATACTTTTTGTTTTTGGCAAGCAGGATTTATTATGTCAATTTAATGAAAATATATTCATAAAAAAAATTTAAAAAAAGAAAATAAGTGAAAAATTAAAAAATGCATCTTAAAAAAGTAGTCCATGATGCAGTTTCAATGTAAGTGGTTACATATATTGCTATCTGATGAACTACATTGTTAACTTTTTCTATACACGTGTTATCTTATGGAAAATAGAATAGTTAGATACTCTCCAATAATCTTCTAATCAATGGATGGGGACTGGTCTCAAAGAGTTCTTTATAAAAATAACACGAGGTCACTTTCAAATATTTCAACGCACATATCAATTCTTGTTACGCAGGGAGTTGCTATTGTTCTTTTAATATATTTTATCAAAAAGTAAGATGCATCAGTGATGGGATAAGATGAGTAAGATAAATTGCATTGGTGTATCGGGAGGTTGCATAGAGGAAGGTGACGAGGGGATGCAGGGATTTGTATGGTACTTTCAAATTTTGAAAATGTTTGAAAGATTATGATAGGGATGCTGGAGACGATCCCTAAGCTTTGGAGCATATCCCAAGCGGGTCCTGGATGTATTCCAGAATTTTCTGGAGATATTCCAGGGATACTCTGAATCTGAGGTTGACATAACCAGTGAGACATGGATGTACATGGGCTCGGATTTGGGTTTTCTCGAGTGACTTAGAGGGAAAAGTTTTTTAGGACTAGGTCGGTTGTGATCTAGGGTTATATTTTTATGTATATATAAAGAACGACGGAACGTCGGGAAATAAGAAATATAGACGCGATCCCTTTTCTCCTCCGGGAAGACCCTAGCCTCTCTTTTCTTCTCCTAGTTCTTTCTCGTGTGTGGAGCCCCATGGGGGGGCGCCTCCGCGACGGGAGCAGATGGCGCACTCCATCTCTTCCCTGGTGATTGCTCCTTTTGCACTATGGCGGCATCAAGGAGGATCCGGGCATTCCGTGGAGCGGGCTTGCTCCAACAATTGGTATCAGAGCAACCTTGATGCGGTGGCATGAAGGATGTAGGGAAGAGGATGACACGAGAATGGTACAGATCTCGAGGTGCCGAGATCTGGAGGTGAGGGCCTGCTACCCTCCCTAGTAATGGAGACGGAGAAGGAGCAGATCCGGCGTGGATCTGGGTGACGCACGGAGCAGCGCGTTGTAGGGCGCGGCACAGGGCATCGATCGCAGGACAGCGATGCAAGGGTGATGCAGGGCAGCTCGGGCGAGAAGACACGAGGGCGCGCAGTGCAGGGAGCAACGCTTAGGTGCGGGAAGGGCTCTGCCGTGGCACAACCGCGGGCACGGCGCAAGGAGTGGCACTAGCACGGCGTAGGCCGGTGCGGGGCGTCACGGGAGTGGCGCGACGCCGGTCACGGGCGAGGCAGCTCGAGCTCGCCGGTGCAGTCGCCGGGGTGCAGCGCGGCGGCCAGGGGGCGATGGCGCGGTAGGGAGAGGCTGCGGTCCACGGTTTCCTGCCATGGACTGGCAGCCATGGCGGCCGTGGACCAGCAGCCATGGGGGCTGTGGACTAGGCTTGGCGCGCGTGCACCGGTGGTTCGGTTCATGGTGGACCAGTGGAGCGAGGCATCTCAAGTCACTTGCTCTGAAAATCATGCTAACTTGATTTCGACGATTCCGGACTCAATTGAACTCCGATTTGAGTCCCAACTACGCTGTTGGACTCCATTTTTCAAGCTCTTCATGTTGAGCTAGGTTGGATCCAATGATGGAGTCAGATCACAGGGTATATGGAGATCGTGGTGCAGCGACCATGTGCGCGGGTAGCTTGAGTAGGTTGGTTCCATCTTCGGCTCTCCTAGGCGGACAGAGGTTCGTGGTATTGGAAGCAGTGTGGAGGTCTGTTGGTTGTGTGGATCTTGCAGAGGATGATGGATCCTGTGGTGCAGGAGTTCGCGACGGTGGTGCAGAGCTGTAGGTTCTGTGCTGAGGAGCTTTGACAGGTCGGGTGATCTATGGTTCAGCACAGTTGGAGCAATACGTACCGGGATACTTCAGAGCATGAGTGGTAGCTCCATCGATAGTGGACCAGGCTCTTGGTCACTATGGAGGAGAGTGATCGGTAGTGCTCCAGCTCCTTGATCGTGATGGAGCTGGACGTGGGTGGTATCCCACGTGGTTGGAGGTCGATCTCGGGAGATGGATATCTCATAAAGACCGGGTACATCAGCAGGGAAGATGCCAGAGGCAGCTCAGGGAGACAGGGGACAGTCTCAGGGAGTGCCGGAGGTATCGGGCAGTCGGGAGTGTCATAGTATGGCGGCTTTTGCCTAGGGACAGAGATTGGAGCTGATGGGGCTGGCAGCTTAGGGAGACCGGGGATAGGTCTCAGGGAGCGCCAGGGACATCATGCAGCCGGGAGACAGGCTGGGACATGATGGAGCAGCCGCCGATGATGGTTGCTGGGTCAGTCGCTGGGTTAGAGGAGTTGGGATGAGCTCCTGGGTTTCGGAGGTTCCTACGAGGATGCAGAGTATCCGAAATGGCCTCGGAGGGGTCCGCGGTGATGCGGAGGGTCCGAGGAGGCAACGATTGGGTACGAGGTTCAGGTGCAGGCTCAGCAGGGCAGCGTTGAGTTACTGGACTCAGGGTTTCTTTTTGTGGCATCAGGGGGACTTTAGTCTCAGGTGGAGCACCGGTGACAGGTGGCTTCACGGGTGGAGTAGGTTTTGACACGAGTTCAGAGCGGGAGGTGTAGGAAGGACCATATCCTAGCACGAGCGCCAGGGGTGCACTTAGCCAGGTGGAGCAGAGTGTGCGGAGATTGGCGTGGCTCCGAGGTGATGGTGTCAAGTAGAGCTCCAGTGACAGCTAGTGCCGATTCAGGTTCGCTGGGTTCTCTCCATGGAAGTCCAAGAATAGACTGATGCAGCTGCTATGCAGAAGGAAGGCTATAATCGGTGGTGCCAAGATACAAGCGAGGGCTTTCAGTTATGGAGGCAGTCATCCTAAAGGCCTCCAGGTGAATTCAGCAGCTGAAGAGTGTTGGCTGAGGCAAGGATAGCCGCACAGGCTGTCAAGACATGCAATTACAGCAGGTTGTGCATGGAGGACATTGCCAGGTTTGCCAAAGCTTGAGGGCACCAAGGTGGAGATTGTAGGGATTTACATGGTGCTCCCAAACTTTGGAGAGACTTGGAAGACCTAGCAGAGATGTTGGAGGCGATCCCTGGGGCTTGGGGGCGTCCCAAGCAGGTCCTGGATATATTCCGGGGTTTCCTGGAGATGTTCCAGGGATACTCTGAGTCTGAGGTTGACAGAACTAGTGAGACATGGGTGTACATGGGCTCGGGTTTGGGTTTTCTCGAGTAACTCAGAGGGGGGAGTTTTTTAGGGCTAGGTCGGTTGTGACCTAGGGTTATATCTTTATGTATATATAAAGAACGACGGAACGTCGGGAAATAAGAAATATAGACACGATCTCTTTTCTCCTCTGGGAAAACCCTAGCCTCTCTTTTCTTCTCCTGGTTCTTTCTCGTGTGTGGAGCCCCATGGAGGGGCGCCTCTGCGATGGGAGCGGATGGCGTGCCCCATCTCTTCCCTGGTGATTGTTTCTTTTGCACCATGGTGGCATCAAGGAGGATCCGGGCATTCCATGGAGCGGGCTTGCTCCAACAGGGGGTGCCGAGAATGGTGAAAAGCCAGGAGATGGCATTGATGTACACGAGAGGGTGTTTGCACAGAGAAAGGAGATAGTGCTATATCGGAGAGGTTGGGTAGAGCAAGAAGATGGTGCTGGTATGGGAGAGTGGGGGTTTGCTAGAGGAAGAAGGTGCCAGAAGGTAGGGGGCAGAAAAAAAAAAATAGGTGGCAGGGGAGGGGGCGTTGAGGGGCATAAAGAAAGAAGGGGATGGAGGGGAAGGGCAGAAGAAGAAGATGGGAGGGGAGTTTAGGAGAGAGAGGCTTATAGTAAACTGTAAATATATTTGAAATTTTATAAAATTATGTATACTAATATGTACATGACTGTTCATAAAAAAATATGGATGATGTTGGCGTCGAATCCTCGTGGACCGGATGGAGCAGCTGGATTGCTGGTGTGCTTCCCGAGATCCTTGCAAAATAGGTCTCTTGACCAGATTTTCTCCGGCGGTAAACACTCCGATGTCTAAGTCAGTAAAGGTTCGAGCAACAGAATGGAGAGTTCTCGTAGAGAGAATGAAAGAAACTCAAGAAAGTTTGCTTTTACTTAGCTTACTTACTTGCCTTTCTTTGTGAGTATCCCTTCTTACCAGTATTTATAGCGGTAGATGTGCCAAAATGCAGTTAAGTCCACTTGCTTCTGGTTAAATGGGGTTGGTTAGTTTAAGTGGTTGTTGCCTGATTTTGGCCATCTCGATATTGTTGGTATTGGAGTTAGTAGTCTTGTGGCTGATTCTGGACACTTTGATATCGTTGAAGTTAGTGTTTTCGGAGTGGACTGGAATATTTACTTCGCATTCATCATTTTCGGAGCAAGTTGGCGAATGAAGCGGCTATCTTCTTCGGACTGATCCGAAGAAGACTGGCTTGCCAACTGGCACCTGACACAGCATGGATCAGGGATATGCTTCGGGACAGACCTCTTAGGTGCGGGCCGAAGACCGATCCCGCGATATGATTGGAACGGTGATGTCAAGTCATCGCTTTATCAGCATGTTGAGTTATCTTCGAGCCTTCTGGTATGGACGACCGGTTCAAAAGGAATTCAATTAGATTCTTGAATTAGCAATTAGTCTTTATCGAACCGGTTTATCCCAACAAATGAATAAAACTAAATGATCTGTACTAAATCGAGTGACCAATATTTTTTAAAAATAAATGATAATCCTATCCTTCGATCACCACCGTAGCGTAATATACAACTCAACCAATGGCACCATCGTGACACCATTGCAATGTTGCCACCTGGTAGTCCAAGAAGACGGGATCCGGAAGGCCACATACGTGCAAGATGAAAATTCTCGGACAGCGTGCCCCAGAAGCAGCTCAAGTCTGCAAAAGTTTCCATCGATGCGCATGCGTAGCAGCATTCCTTTGCTTCACGCTGGCGATTCTTTGTCAGCAAGGGTTTCTTTGACATGTTGCATCCCAAATACTTGGGTGCAATAATACCATGTTAATTAAACTCTCCACACGATGACTAATAATACATTTTACGTTCCCAGAGTTGAAGAGTTTATATCATTGAGTGGTGCATGCATGGTACATATCCAAACAATTTTTATTTTTATTTATTTATTATTAATTTTTGAAGAAAAAAAAAAGAGGATCGGAAAACTCCACCTAAACTATAATATTCATGTCCAGATTATTGGATTCATACTTTAATTGCTGAAAAAAAAGGTACCATCACTAGACTAAACCCATGTTTAATATCGTTGATCTTTTTGGTCGAGTCGTTCATATCATAGTTTTTGCCGGGCTATCTTCTTTTTCCCACTAAGTTTGGATATCAAGCCGCCCTGTATAAATATAAACATATATACATATATTTAATGATTTCATTTTGTTATTTATTTTAGGTTATGAGCCGATGGATAGGTTGAAATGAAATAAAGACTTGGCTAAGAATGGGTTTTTGGTTTAGCAATGTATCGTATGTAATGAAGTTTGACCACATCCGAATAAAGTGGCCACGAATTACATGAATACTTTTGTAAAAATGCTGGAGTTGAATTCAGAGTACTTGGATTAGCAGCAGCATACAAAATAGTCGTGCATCGAGTAGGGATGAAAATTGGAGATAATTTGAAAATTTGGAGGGTTGTATAATTGTTTTAATATGCAATGGCAAATAGTGATGGCTCATCGATATCATCCCTCGATTACCTTATTTTAATTACAATGAAATGTTAGGTATTTGCCACCGGCTGGCAGGGATTCGAGTCTTGGTTTGAACATTTTTCGACTAAAAAATCCAGAAATAAAATTAAAAAAAAAATTAATAAAATAATCCTGAAACCATCGTTGATCTGTGATAGTGAAAAAGTTAGGAATATATATAATAAATCCCGTTCACTCGGCTGATGCCAGTGACAGTCAGGTTGACGTACTCATCTTCGGATGGGAAATGGTTGCGAAAAATTAAGATGTGCCGTGCATCGAATATTTTCTAGTTAGGATTGGAGGACCGTTTGGGGGTGGCCATGCCCGGGATCTAATTCCTCTCCTTTAATTTTTTATCAAAAAAAAAAAAATGATAGGTATTTGGGTGGAGTTAGCTAACGCAGCAGCTCATATACAAATATTCTTTCCTCCTTGGATGGATACATTCGTACCGTGTCTTCCTAGATAAAATTTAGGAAAAGGCATAAATAAAAAATATATAATTATATAAACTTATATATATATATATATATATATATATTATTAAATTAATTTTATATTAAAATATCTAATCCCTGACAATGTGAATGAGGATTTGAATGTTGCAATTCTTTTCGCGGTCCTCTTAACTAAATCAAATCCAGGAATATTAACCATCACTTGCAATGAATAAACAAGTCATTAGTGCCACCAATTTATTATTTGGTAAAATACTGCCGCCAATGTTGATATAGATGGGTTTTTTTTTTTTTTCCCCCTCTCTCTCTCTCTCTCTCTCTCTCTCTTAGGGTGAAAGCGGAGGCAAAGCTAGTTACCTTGGAATATAATCAAGCTAATACTTCTGCCAAAAAAAAAGGGAAAAAAAATTAATATTCCAAAGGCCTAATCAATCGTTTCGGTTTAAGTGATAAAATATCTGATTACCAAACATTAACATGTCGCTTTTAATTTTGACTTTTTATCTTTCTTGCTTAATTTTTTAAAATAATTTTTAACAATGTCTTATCAATATTTAAATAACTTAGACTACTTAACCAACTTCTAATAGTCTTTGTAAACGGCTCCAGGCCCTCCAATAGTCTCTGTCATGGATGCCCAACAAGCCCCCTGAAGGCCACTGGTATCCCCATCGTCCTATTATACACTATAAGTCCCTTTCTAGATGCCACGTGGCTGTCCGAGAGCCACGAATCCCTCTTACCTTTGAAGCAAAGAAACACACTAATCCACACTAGACTAATTCATTATTAAACCCCTCTAAATTCCCCAATACAATTATTTTAATCCCCTCCGGACATCACCCCCAGCTGCGCCGCACGTGCCGAGTAATTCCCACCTTTATCCAAGGATATTTTCGTCCACCTAGGGTATAAATATGAGCGGTTGGGCTATCACTCATCAGCGCCTCCACCACCGCATATCGGTAAAATAAATTAAGCTCTCGTCCTCGTCCTTGTCCTCTTCTTCCAGTTTCCGGCGAACCGGAAAACGAAATCCGGTGGGAATGACGAAGATACACCCGAACGCCTCCTCCGCCGATGCCTCCCGCAGGGAGGACTTCTCCGGCGGATGTTGCAGCGTCGAGGTGCTGACGGTGTGGCGGAAGTCGCTTCTCTTCAACGGGAACGGATTCACGGTCTTCGACGCGAAGGGCAATCTCGTCTTCCGAGTCGATAACTACGCGTCGGGGAACAAGGGGGAGATCGTCCTCATGGACGCCGCCGGGAAGCCGCTCCTCACCATCCGGCGAAAGGTAAATCGCCGCCGCCGATCTCCGGATCTGAGGAAACTATTAAACGAGGTTAATAATTAAAGATCTCGGATGATCGAAGTCTTGATCGGGTCTGGTTCTGTTTTCGAATAATTATTTGGAATATATTTTATTTGCCTCTTAATTTGAATATAAGAAATCGATTTCGGTGATTTAAGAGGATGATACGATCGAAGGGGTTGGTTCGAAATGTTTCCAATTTTTAGTAACTTCTCTTTATCTTTGCAGCTTTCAATGGCCGTTTCCTAACCATCTTTTTTTATTTTTCTAATTCTTGAGCAAGTTATCGATTATTCTATTTTTTCCTCTCATTTTTATTTTTATTTTTCTTTTGAAAGACAAATATGAGGAACGCATTCTTGTTTTCGTCTCCGAAGTTTCTAGTTTCAGAAAATTTTCCCGATATTTATATATTTCTTAAATTTGCAGTTGAATTCAAAACGACTAAAATAAGTGAAAAAATGTTAGGATTTTGATTCAAACGCAGAGAGATCGACGTAATAAAAACTGGGCGAGTTATTTGGGATGTTGACTCGGTGGTGTTCCCACACGCAGAGGTTGAGCCTGGGCGATCACTGGCTGATCTACGACGGCGAGGAGGCGGCGAACCCGCGGCTCTCGGTGCGGAAGCACGTGAACCTCTTCCACTCCAAGGCGCTGGCGCACGTGACCTCGTGCCACGGCGGCTCCAAGGGCTGCGTCGCCACCCGCTACGAGATCGAGGGGTCCTACTTGCAGCGGTGCTGCGCGGTCTACGACGAGCGGCGGCGGGGGCTGGCGGAGATCAGGCGGAAGGAGGCTGTCGGAGGCGTCGCCTTCGGCGTCGACGTCTTCCGTCTCATCGTCGAGCCGGGCTTCGACGCCTCCGTTGCCATGGCCATGGTAATCCTCCTCGAGCAAATGTTCGGCTCTCGAGGCTCGCTGCTCCGAGGCTAGTAAAGCTTTTGGTTTGGAACTTAAAAAAGAATCTATCTAATATCTAAAGCTCCGATCCTCTGTTTATATGGTTGCTGGTGCTGTTGTGTAGCATCCATCTTTGTAAGTAGAATGAAGTTTTTCAAAATGAAAAAGAAAAAGTAAAGATAGGTCTTAGGCAACATGGGATGAGACCAGAGAAGGAAAGACGAAAAACAAAAGCTTTCGTTGGCTTTTTTTTGTTTTGGGTGAAAATGCTTCTTTGGTGTTATCTGGTTTGCCGTGGAAGAATTTTGGGTGTATCGATGTGAAATTATGGTGACTTTGGTGGCGCAGGTTTTTGTTTTAATGTACCGAGCACTGATGGAGAAATAATGAATAACTTATACGGTGTTAATAACAGTGTTCTCTTTTTTTTTTTTTTTTTTTTTTTTTTTTTTTTTTTAATTTTATTTTATTTCAACACTCCGTTTTTTTTATCGATCTATTTTCTGAAAACTATAAAATCTTAAAGAGTTATGCTTCTCTTCCCTTAAGGGGAAAGGGCCAAGCAGTAACATTAATTGATCATAGAAATTTTGTTGCTTTCCTCTGTCTCTCTTCAATTCAATGAACGATTTGGATGGACGTCTTCCATGGATTTTTGCGATCCCATGGTTTGAATCCGCATGCCGTGAATGTTCCAAGTTTGGACTAGTGTTAGCCTTCAATATTGAAACTAGAATCCATGGTTGATATGATTTATCAATAGTTATCAGCCTATCAATTCCCATAAAGTCTATTTAGAAGATCCTGCGTGGTTTAATTTGTGACGATGACCTCTGGGGGTCTAAGTGTAACAGGGACAGCTAAATTACTGATGGATCTGCGTGGTGGAATGGGCTTCTCATTGATTGCTTGTATGAAATATTTGGGGTAGAAAAAATTTGGATTTTGAGCAGAAGCGATTGTTGCTGGCAGCTGGTGATGGGGTTGTACCAATGGCAGTCGGCATCGAGCTAACAGTAGAAGAAAAGGCTTGATTCCCACGAGATTCCCCTAGTGACGGAGGCGAGCAAGAGAAGATGTTGAATGAGATCCAATAAGCCTTGTGGATCATGCGCTACGTGAGGAGGTTTTCTACGTGTAACATCTATTTCGTCATGACGAAAGAGTGCCATTTCCGATATTTTGGTCCCTCTTCTTTCTTTTCCTATCCCCTCTCCTCAATGGAACCTTGCTGAACTACGTGTTGGATGCGGAGCCATATCCATCTACGGTCCGAGTCCAGAAAAGCCCATAAGCCTCGTAGAAAAAACCCCTCTCCCCACCGCCCCCCCCAAAAAGAGAGAGGAATCTACACTTAGGCACTCGAACGGCCAAAAATTATATCCCCCTCCCCCAAGCAACCAAAATCTTCAGAGCCCGTCGCTGATTCCCCCTCCTCACGCCCCCATTCCCCTGTCGGCATCCTACACCGCCATCCCCTACCATTTCCAGCCTCCCCACCATCGGTTCCCTGCTCCCCATGCCCCCATCCCAGTGCTGCCACCACCTCCCCGTTATCTTCCCCCGCCGGTCGCTGTTGTATTGTCCCCGCGCTCCTATGCCGCCATCCCCATGTAATTGTTCGCCCAATTTTGATGTCGTGCCTCCATCCCCGTAACCCCGTGCTCACGCTACCATCTCCAAGCCGGCATCTCATCCCCGCACCATATTAGCCATCCATGGGACTCACCTTCTTTTATTTTTTATTTTTTATAAGTATTAGCAATGATAACGATGACAGATCCATCATCAAAAATCATTTTTTTATTTAAAATATATTAATTAAATTTAATTAGATATTTATTTTACTAATTAATTAGATATTAATTTAATTAAATAACTAGCTAATTAATTAATTATGCATGCATGGATGTGTGCCCCGTATGCACGAGACTCGGCATGTAGATCGCAAGCAAAGGCCTAAGTCACATGCCTTACATGCTCGGATCGAGGGAAGGTGCCAGGTAGCATTGTAAATAAGAGGGTCGAGATATGCCCCGCATGCTCGGGTCTTGGGTCCTAGCCGGCATCCAAGGAAGCCAATCCTCATGCAGCCTGTGCACTTGGGTTGGGGGAAGGTGCCAGGTAGCATTGTAAACATGGGGTCTGGGTGTTCCTCATGCACTCAGGCCTCAGGTCCCAACTGGCATTCTAAAAATTTTGCATTGCATAGAACTATAGATCCATCTTTTGATTAATGTATAAATTCTAGGGCATCCGTAAATTTATATACTTTTGTATGGATAGGAGAATTATGCACATTGATCAATTGAATGTTAAATATGGACAGTTTGGGAATTGCAATTAATTCTATAGATAATTATAGTAATCAGACAGCATACTGAGGATTCAATAAAAATGTCAGATAGCATTTTCTTTAGTTCTCGTCGTACATCTTCAGCCGTGTGGGGAGAACTAAGATAAAACACTATCAAAATTTCTTTCGGCTCTTATTGCTTATCGTTTGATTATTATAATTGATCTATAGAATTAATGCAATTTCTGAATAAGATAAGACCTTTTTTACCTATTGGTTGATGATAGAATGTATTTATCATATAAGCCATTTTAAATGATAAAATAACTAACTAGCAATTGCCTTGTATTTGTATATGTAGAATCTGTAGATAGCATGCCAGAGATCATAGTTGGATGGACCATCAAGTAGTTAGCGAAGTGATTTATGCTGAATATATAGAGTATAGAATATTTCTACGATTATGCTTTTGGAAATTCGGTACTCTTATATCAAGGACGAGCTCATTGTCCTTGTAAAGAATGTGTCAATAGAGAAATGTTTGATAGAGATATAATTACTATCTATTTATATAGGAGTAGATTTATGCTATATGATCGACACTACAAATATGACATAGAAAGTATTAAAATGCATAATACTTAATAGTTATTATTTAGAATTTGATACTTTTTATATCTTATTTTAGGTATTACACTTAGTCTAATAATTGCAAGAATTCAACCCAACTAATGCATTAAACTTGAACCGAAAGTAATTAAAGCATATATAAAAAAGTTGGCGGTCACCATAAACCACCATGAGCCTGTTATAAGCGACTATAAGCCATCCTAAGTCAAGCCCATGCCCATGCCTAAGTAGGCAAGTGACTAGGAAGCCAAAACAAGCAAGAAAAGCAAACAAGGCATCAACCAAAGTAAGTCTTGGGGCACCACCTATGAAGATCCAAGGGCCACAATGCAAGGTGCGACATTTTTCATCAATCCAGGAATCAATCAAGCCTAGCTTCCACGCCACCTCCATCTTCCTTCTCTACACCTCTCTAGCCTCCATAGCCTTCAATCTTTCATAACTTCCATAAACCCTAGCTAGCATTTACACCATCCATCTTTTCTCATTACAAACCATCATCCCACCACAACCCTCCTCCACTTCTCCACTTTTTCTCTTCCAAGTTACTGCCTGGGATCGGTTTCAGCATGAATACAATGACAAAGATCTGCTCCATGAAAGGCTAAATCCCCATTATCTCGGAAAAATCCTGTGATACTTGTATCGAGTAGTATTTACTTTTATTGTTACATCTTTTGTACTTCTTTTTACTATGAAATAAAATTATGTTTTTACTTCTATATTTTGTCATATGCTTTTTATTTGAATTCCTAATTAGAATAATCCATATCCTTAAAATGAGTGATGATCTAAGGATACGGTTCATATCCTTGAGATAGATTATCTTTAAGTATGATTTCTAAAATCTTGTATGCACCTTATCATGACTAGCTTATACTCTAGAGGGACAGGCTGTGATCCAACGAATATGGACTATTGATAGGCTATATCTTGATAAGTGGTATATGGATCGATTCCATAATAAGAGAATACTTGTTATTTGTCAAGTATCCAGGCAAAATCCTAATATATTTCTATCATATTCGAATCTAGTGTTACTTAGTATTTCCTTTATTTTGTTATTACTTGTTAGTTTCATTTTATTCGAATTCGGTGTTACTTAGTATTTTCCTTTACTTTGTTATTACTTGTCAGTTTCATTTTATTTTAAACAAACAATCAACGTTTATTTTATCTCTCAATATTTTACTCGAACATAACTCAGCCTAAGATTCTCGTGGATACGAACCTGACTCACTACTATCTTGTAGTTTTAAGTTAGACACGTCTCTTGCTGGTTGAATTGGAACACAGGGTGATGTGGACAATCAAAAAGTTGAACATGGACCTAGATGTAGCTAGAAGTCATAGAAAACTATAAATGAATGAGCTCGAAGAAATCAGAAATAAACATATGAAAATACCAAAATTTATAAAGAGCGAATCAAGATGTTTCACGACCAAGCAATAATTAGAAAATCTTTTATTTTTGGTCAAAAGGTTTTCTTGTATGATTATAGGTTTCACTTATTCCCTGAAAAACTATGATCTAGATGAACTGGTCCCTTTATAATAAAATATGTCTTCTTACATGGGGCTATCGAAATTGAGAACCTGAGTAATGCTATGAATTTTAAGGTCAACGGTCAATGACTAAAACCATTTTTAGAATTAGTTTCTAAAACTGTTGAAGAAACCATGGTTCTCTATGAAACACCATGAGAATCATGTAGTCTGGCGAAAGATTTTAAACTTAATACTTGTTGGGAGGCAACCCAGCCTTTATATTTGAATTTTTTTTTACGATTTTAGTTTGTTCAACTTCTTTTAAGTTTTTAGGATTATCAAAGCTAAGTTTGGGAGAAAGCTGAATCTACAAGAATCTGAAGGCCCATGCTGAACCGAGAGCACATCTAGCCCATGTGTAATCTTTTTTTCTCTTCTTTTTATCTTCACATCCTTATCTTTTTATCAGGGACAATGAAAAATAAGTTGGGGGGAGAATAACTAATCCAATTAAGTCGTCGAGTATAATCAGAAGTAATTAGTTTTATATACTTAAACTTTGTCTTGATTTGAAGTTAATTAGGTATCCTAATCAATGAATGATTAATGGTCTAGATAGTTTTAGAGATACCGAGGGGCAAATTACTAAGAAAACCCAATGAATAGTAAGGTTTAGACCAAACCAAATTTAGGTATGATTCTAGAACCTTCTTTCATAGCCTACAATCTCTCATAACTTTCAAAAACCCTAGCTAGACCTTCTCTCATTACAAACCATCATCATCACAACCCTGCTCCACTTCTCCTCCACTTTTCTCTCTTCCGAGCTATTGTCTGGGGTCTGTTTTAGCATGAAGATGATGGTGAAGATCTGCTCCATAGAAGGCTAAACCCTCACCATCTTGAAAAAATTCTGTGATACTTCTAACAAGCAGTATTTACTTCTATTATTACATCTTTTATAATTCTTTTCACTATGAAATAAAATTTTGCTTTTACTTCTATATTTTGTCATATGCTTTTTATTGAATCCCTAATTAGAATAATATATACTCTTAAGACAAGCCGTGATCTAAGGATACGTTTCGTACCCTTGAGATAGATTATCTTTAAATAGGATTCCTAGGATCTTGTATGTACCTTATCTAACTAGCTTATACTCTAGAGGGATGGATTGTGATCCAACAGGTACGGACCATGCTTTCATTTAATAGGCTATATCTTGATAGGTGGTGTATGGATCAATATCATAATAAGAGGCTTTCATTTAATAGGCTATATCTTGATAGGTGGTGTATGGATCAATTTCATAATAAGAGAATACCTACTGTTGCCAAGTATCCAGGCGAAATCCTGAGATATTTCTATTATATTTAAATCCAGTGCTACTTAGTATTTTTCTTTACTTTATTATTATTTATTAGTTTCATTTTATTTTAAGTAATCAACAAACATTTATTTTATCTCTTAATCTTTTACTTGAACACTTCTCATCCTAAGGTCCTCATGGATATGAACCTGACTCACTGCTACATCATAGTTTTGAGTTAGAGATTTATCTTTGATTGTATACGATAGCAATTGCCAAACTATAAGTATTGTTACCTACATGGATAGACGTGGAAGATAGTTGCAAGGGTTAGAGATGAGTAGAATAGGGATAGATAGAATGGTAGATATGGTTATGGATGCTGCTGATCCTAAATTTAATTAGGATGTGGAGAACAATCTAGAAGCTAGGAACAGTGATTGCTACTATATGCTGAAGATGCTGATAAACCACTATGATCGGGATGTGAAATATATATTGTATTATCAGTTGTGTCAGAGTTGTTGAACTTGAATACCCAGTTTAATATGATTGCTAATTATTATGATAGGATAGTAGCAGAAATAAAAAAAAAAAACTATTGAAGGATGAGAAACTTGTTAGGAGCTTCTATGCTTCAAAGAAAATTAAGGATTAGGCATGGGATATGAGAAGATAGATATATACCATAATGATTGCATACTTTTCTATAAGAAGGATCAATTGAAGAGCTCATGTGATGCATTTAGTGAAAGCTAATTTAAATCAAGGCAAGAAGATAGGAATCATAACAACATACCATACAAGGTTCTTCGAGACCTTTCCCTTACTCTTAAGTTTTATAGACCCTACTTGTTGAAGAGTACTACCAGGTAGATGAGATAGCATAAAGAAGGAATTCATAAGCACACCGATATAATGAGTCATCCATTAGACAGTGAGACATGGAAGAAATTTGATACTTGCCACCCTTTATTTGCTCAAGAATCTTGTAATATCCGATTGGATCTATCTATGGTTGAGTTTACACCATTCAGTCATGCAATGACCCCTTATTTATATTGGTCAGTCTTGATTATTCCATACAATCGCCACTTGAGATGTGCATGAAAGAACATAACATCTTTTTTATATTAGTCATTCTTGGATCATGACATCCTGATAGAAATATTGATGTATATCTAAAACTTGTTATTGATGAGCTAAAATCTTATGGTTTGATGGTACATATACTTTTAATGCATCAAAAAAGCAGAATTTTGTAATGAATGTTGTATTGATGTGGACTATTAGCAATTTCCTACTTATGAAATGCTGTCAGAATGGAGCACTTATGAAAAGCTAGCATGTCCCTATTGCATGAAGAATACAAAATATTTTAACTTGAGCATGGTCATAAGCCCTGCTAGTTCGATTATCATCGTCAATTTCTTCCTGAGCATCATCCTTTTTGAAAAGCAAAGGGACAATTTCAAGAGGAATATGATAAGAAGGACAATGGTTCCCGCACTTTAGTGGTATGGAAGCATTTCAGAAGGAATCCCAACTGGACAAAGTTTATTTTGGCATACTATTTGACTAGCAGAAATCTCGGGGATTTGGTAAAACTCATAACTAGGTAAAGAGCAGCATATTTTGGAAATTGCCATACTGGTCCATCAATTTGATCCGTTATAACCTTGACGTCATGCGCATTGAGAAGAATATATTCAATAACATTTTCTACACCATTATGGATCTTAAAGACAAGATGAAGGATAACCTCAAGGCTCAAGTAGATATGAAAAACATATGCAAGTATTCTTTATTAGAGCTTGTTGAGGTGTCATCTGAGAAATTTTTGAAGCTGAAAGCATCATATACCTTAACGAGAGAGCAGTTGAAGGATGTATGTGAATGGTGTAAAAATCTTAAATTTATAGATGGTTATATAAGTAATATGCATCAATGTCAAAGATTGCAGGTTCTATGGGCTAAAGAGTCGTGATTGTTATATCTTTATGCAATAATTACTTTCATTGGCTTGGCATGATCTCCTTTCCAACTTCATACAGAGTTTTTTGACTAAGCTTAATTTTTTCTTCAGAAATATTTATGCTACCTAACTATCCACCGACCATATCTCTGGTCTTGAGGCTAGCAGTGAAGAGACCATATATAATTGGAGAAGATATTCTCTCCTTGAATCAGCAAGGAGATGCTGGAATCTCTCCGGACAGTGGTGTGCACCGATAGGAACCATTATGCAATCTCATGGACAATACCCTGGAGACTGGGATAATAGAAATAGGAACCTCGGGTGGACCTGAATTTCAGCCTAGGGATCAAGTTATTCTCTCTCAGTTTATACAATTACTAGTACAACAACAAGCCACTACTAGGACTGATATAATAAAGATAGCAGAGGCGCAACAATAGCAACAACTCATACAGCAGCAACAATAATTTATGCAGCAATTATTACAGCAGCAACAACACCAAGGAACTTCTCAATGATAGCTGGGAGTCAGGGTCCACAAGAGCGTTAAGTAATCATGATAGATTTCAAGAAGTATGCTCCACCAGTATTCAAGGAAACTTCTGATCCTATGGAGGTTGAGGGTTGGTTGAAAGTGATAGAGAAAGTATTCTAGGTTCTGAGGTGTCCAAAAAGGAAAAAGTTAATTTTACTACATTTATGTTATAAGATGAGGCAGTCGATTGGTGGGATATGGAGCTTTGGAAGTTATGACCAAATGATGCACCTTTTACTTGAAAAGGAGATAGGAGGGTCTTTTATAAAAGGTACTTCTTTTAGAGTATTCAAATTTAGAAATTTCGGAAGTTCGATCGCCTGGAGCAGGGTAGCATGACAGTTGCCCAGTATGCCACAAAGTTTGAAGAACTGTCTAGATATGCTTCGACATTGATAGCTAACGAAGGGGTCCAGGCTAAAAAATTTGATAATGGACTTAGAGGTCGGATCCAACAATAGGTGACTGTATTTGAGCTGACCACTTACAAGGAGGTCGTTAACAAAGCATTGATAATAGAAATAGGTTTAGACATTACTCAAGTAGAAAGGAAAAAAATTTTAAGGAAGAGGTCTAGATCAGGGGACTATCAAGGACAATATGACCAGAACCCGAATGCAGGATCTAAAAAGTTCAATGATGATACTTCGAATAACAAAGCCTTACAAAAGAGTGAAATCAAATGTCACAAATGTAGAGGACCCCATTATATAAATCAATGCAAATGGTTTTGTTGGAACTGTTATACATGTGGGTAGTAAGGTCACCAAGTGAAGTATTGTCCTAAGAAAAATGAGCTACAATAGTAACAAGCAGGATCACAAGAGAAAGGACAACAAAAGTCTAAAACTCAAGGATGAGTTTATGCACTCACACCACAGGATGCTAATACTTGTAACTCAATGGTAATAGACATGATTAAGATTTCATAAAAAAATTAAATAATAATAATAATATTTATTTTTGTTCAACCTTGGTGCTAACCATTCTTTTATATTAGCTTATTTTGTTAAGTAAAATAATGAGATATTATTCGTACTTTTAGAAACTGACATTTATATCTATACCTCAAGTGGGATTGCTATTTTAAATAACCTAGCTCATAAAGATTGTATTATGGACATCGAGGATAGTATTGCAAATTTTAGGTTTGTGAATTTTGAGAACAAAATTATTTTAAAGAAGGAAAATGTAATATCAAAAAAAAAAAGAGAGAGGGAGGAAGACTCTCGATGCTTAGAATGGTAATTATGGAAGGAGTTTAATTTGTTTAGATGCTCAGCTATTAGCCATGGAGGGTGCGGCCGTTAGGAGCCTTTTAGCTTTGTTGTTGTCGAATCAAATTGACCTTTTAGCACCTTCTTGATTCACTAAGTCGGGCTCAATGCGATCCTACAAAAACAAACCCACTCATCAAAGGATTTCCGGTGAGGGACACTTCGATGCTCAAGTCAGTAAGGGTTTGGGTAAACAGATACAGAATCTCAGAGAAGATAGATGGAAAAATGAGAGAATACTCTAACTAGTTCATCTTACTTATCTCTAGAAGTCCCCCTTTACCGATATTTATAGGCGTGGGCCTTAACAGAATTCAGTTGAAAGGGTCTCTGATAGTTGGATCTGTTAGAAACTAACCCATGCCTGTTATAAAGGTAATTGGTTATTTTAGTAGAGCAACTGCCTCTTCTTGAAGTCCGTTGGCACTTAGGTGTAGGTCGACCTGTAGAGACTAATCAACTTTTTCGGGCCGGTCGGTCAGTAGGTGTTGGTCGGCCTTTATGAGCAAGTTGGAGTACCAGATTTGTATAAGCGATCGGCCAGATGGCATCTCACCAACTTTGTTTTGGGCCTGACATAATCTTTTGTTGATTCATTGAGCCTATTATGACTTTTATGGATCAGGCTGACCGGCTTATCCCAACACTTGCCCCCTACTCTCAATTTCAAGATATATCTAGTGCCTTGAAATGGGAGTAGATAATGATATTTTTTTTAAGAGAGAAAGAAGATATATTCTTTTTAATGAAGAGAGAGAAGGAAGATATTCTCCAATGATGACGAATCCTGGATTCAACTGGCAGCTTTGATTCATCATTATTGGGGCGTAACACCCTTGCCAGGTGTCGAATTTTTATTGGCAAGGAAGTTATCACTTAGATCTCGAGGTCGCATCGATCGGGACAATTAAAGTCGCAAGACTTCGAAATCATATTGGTTGTCATCCTTTCACTTCCTCCAGGCGACTTCTCACGGATCGATGCTATCGTATTAACTTCAGTCAGTTGAGATTTGCATACATGGCATGATCAGAAGGGATTTTCGTGGTTCGAGGAAGAGATCAAGATCGTCGTCACCTCCTATATAAGAGGCCTTCCTCCCCGGGGGCCAAATCTTTTCCATCATTTTCGTCTTCATCCTTTGGAGAGTCTTCGCCTTCAGTCCAGTCTTCTTCTTCTCCAAATTCTTCTACTTCTTCTAGGTCAGACCCTGCTCCTCTCTTATAGAAATGGTTAGGTCTTTAGGGGTTCCGATTATCGATAAATCTTCCGTCGGTAGGGGCGGAGGCGAGTCCTCCGGCACCCAAGGTCCTCCTAGGATGGTAGGTTCCCATTATAGGGAAGAGTTAAAGCCAAATTCTATTAGGAGTGTCATGATTGAGTCTAGATTGGCCTCCCTGCAGAATTACTACAAGATTCCGCAGGATTTACCTGCCGTCGTCCCTCACTCTGGTGAGAGGATAAATCAATCTCTTCCTGGGTCTATAACTGTATAAGAAGAACAGCTAAAAGCTGGTCTTCATTTTTCTCTTTATCCCTTTTTTGTTCGACTTTTCAATCTGTACCATATAGTTTCGGCGCAACTAACTCTGAATAGTATTCGGATAGTTTGTGCCTTCATTGTTCTTTGTCATGACTTAGGTATAGCACCTAGGACATCTTTATTTAGTTCCTTCATCCTGAAGAAGGACTTCCATGGTCAAGGGTGGTGGGTCATCGACTCCCGCCCTGGTCAACGGGTGGTGGGTCCTTGCTCATATCAGTTCTTCTCCTTCCTTAGAAATGTTCCATTGATCATATTACTATCTTCTCTTATATTTTCGTTTCATCCTTGACTGATCCTTTTTTTGTTGTTCTTCTTTTTAAGACGAAAAAATGAAATCGAACACCTATAAGCTTCGATAAGCCATCAAAAAGAGGGCGATGGCGGTTTCCTTAGGCGAGCGGGAGGTTCGGAAGAAGGCTTGTATAGATATAGCGGCTCTTTCAGGCACTTCCCCAGAAGCTTCGGTCAGGGAAAGTACATCGATAGTAATTCGATCAGCATCCAATGACGATGATGTTCTTTTATCAGAACATATCCTGAGGGTGATTCCTGCCGAATAGCCGACGGAGTTGCCGAAGCACCTCTAGAGGCTGAGCTTTCGTCCGCGTCGGATCGTCAAGATAAGGGGAAGGCCCCAGCAACTGACCTGACCACCGAGCCGCAGGCGAGACCCGAGGAATAGGCTGACGAAGATTTTGTCGATTTTTTCATCTTCATCAACGATACGGGGTTTGATAACCCCAATTTAGCTAAACTAATGATAAAGGCCACCATTCTTCCTCGGGATCGGGAAGTCACCAAAACTCGCCGTCTAGAGGACATTTTTACCAATATTTACCTGAACACTCTCAAGGTACACATGATCTCCTTTCCACGCCTTCTTTTATAAATCATGATATCTTTGCTAACTTTGTTTGTTCTTTATTGGCGTTCATACATGAAATCTCCTTGATAGAAGAGAGTGTCAAGGGGTTTGCTGACTTATGCAAAGATCTCCGCGATCAATTGAAGTCGACAAAAGCGGAGAAAGAAGTGGCCGAAGAACTTAAGGCGGCCATGGAGCGGAAACTAAATGATGCTGCTGCTACCCTTTCACAGGAGAAAGGGTTGAAGACGGCCCAAGAAAAAGTTGCTGAGCTAGAGGCCAAGCTCAAAAAGAAGAAAAAGCTGCGCTCAGCGGAAATGTTAATTAAAGAAGGCCTTTAAAAATCCGACAAAGCCTTAGCACAGAAGGCTGATATGGAGAAAAGGGCCTAATTAGCTGCATGAAGGGCAGAGTCGGCTGAGCAGAAGGCGGTGTAGGCCAAACAACAATCTCTTCGAGCCATAGAAGAGTATAAGAAGTTCGTCGCTTTTGAAGATGAGATAAATGAAACCGGAATAGAAAGCTATAACATAGGCTTCAAAGACTGCTTGGAGAAAGTACAGAAGTTATATCCCAACTTTAATGTCTCCAAGATAACTTTGGATGAGTCCGATGAAGAGGACGGGGCAGATGAACAAGCCGATGACATCCCCATCCCAGATGTAGTTGCTCCCTCTCCAACTTCTGACCAGGTCGAAGAAGATTAGCACGCTTCTTTATTTTCTTCTTTTTTGTTGTAAAAACAGACTTCTTTCATAAGCATGTAGCAACTCTTTTCATATGAATGAAATCCTTTTTGCCTTTCACAATTACATTTTCAAGTGTGTGTATCTCAAAAAATTTTTAAGTTTGGATCCGTCAGCTTTTCCCATACCTTGCACTAGTTTTAGGGTAACTTTCATTAAATGTTGTGACATCGGAATAATGGTTCCGTGGTATCAAAATCATTTTAAGGGGCGTCAATGTTCTTCTCATGGAACATCATGGCCAAGCTAGTCTGGCTAGCTTCTTTCGGATATACCGATGAGATGGTAAGCTAGACCAACTCTATTTATCGGATATGAGTTGGTGAATTAAACCAACTCTTTAATTGTCGGATATACCAATTGAGTCGGCTAGTTAGGCCTACTCTTTATTTATCAGCTACACTGATTGAGTCGGCTGGTTAGGCCTACTCTTTATTTGTCGGATACACCAATTGAGTTGACTAGTTAGGCCTACTCTTTATCTATCGGATACACCGATTAAGTCGGTTGGTTAGGCCTACTCTTTATTTATCGGATACATCGATTGAGTCGGCTGATTAGGCCTACTCTTCATTTGAGAAAAACTGAATATAGAGATGATGAGAAGCTTTATATTGATAATATTTGCAAAGATTTTCTACATTTCAAGGTTGGGCTATCCGGTAGCAATCCAGGCTTTCGATTCAGTGAGTTCCAGGTCATATTACTTCGGTGATCCAGTAAGGGCCTTCCCAATTGTGAGAAAGCTTTCCTTGCTCTGTAGGCCTATCTCGGCTCTTCACAGCACAAGGTCTTTGGGTTAGAAGGTTCTAGCTTTAACTCGGGAATTGTAGTATCGGGCAACTCTTAGCCGACATGCTGCCATTCTTAGTAGTGCCTGGAGTCTTGTGCCCTCAAGTAGGTCCAAATCGGCCCTTCTTTGGTCCGAATTATCTGGCTTTTTAAAGTGATCAGTCCTTCTAGATTTGAGAATAATTTTTGCCAGTATCATGGCTTCGCTCCCGTAAGTTAGGTTGAATGGTGATTCTCCTATTATGGATCGGGGAGTAGTTCAGTATGCCCAGAGAACCAAATTTAGCTCTTTGGCTCAAAGTCCCTTTGTTTCATTCAGTTGAGTTTTCAAGTCATGAAGGATCGTCCGATTGGTCACCTTAGCTTCACCGTTGGCTTGGGGATGTCCGATGGAAGTTAACTTGTGAAGAATATGGTATTGAGTACAAAAGTCCTTGATTTTTTTGTTATCAAATTGCCTTCCATTGTCAGTGATGATAGCATAAGAAATTCTGAATCGGTAGATTACAGAAGTTCTAACAAAGCTTTCAACTTTTCCTTCGATAATTTGGGCTAAAGATTCGGCTTCAACCTATTTGGTGAAATAATCAATAGCTACGATCATGAACTTCCATTATTCGGAGGCTGGAGGAAAAAGACCCAAGATATTCATTCTCCATTGAGCAAATGGCCAAGGGACAACTAGTTGAGTCAGTTGACTGGCTGGACGCCTTTGAATATTGATGTAACTTTGGCACTGGTCACATCTTCGAACGAAGTTGGCTGCATCCTTCTGGATGGTCGGCCAGTAGTATTCCTGGCGTATAATTTTGTAAGCTAGAGATCTGTCCCCCAAATGATCGTCACATATGCCTTCATAAACTTCCCTCAGGACATACTCAGCATCTGCAGGTCCCGGGCATTTTAGTAGAGGTTGTGTGAAGGACCTCTTATAGAGAGATCCCTCTAAGACAACGTACTGGGAGGCCGTCCATCAAAGCGCTTGGCTTCAGTGGTGTCTTTGGACAGAATTTCTTCGATCATATACCTGGTGATCGGGTCCATCCAGCTTGGCTCTTGTTCGATCTGGTGTACTTCCTCTCCTCTCCTCTTTCAATCAAAATGCTAGGTAGGAGTTTTTAGGTATTCGATAAAAGTCTAACCCAGGGAGTCGAGCGCCATTATGGCTAGACGGGATAATGAATCGACTCAGGAATTCTCCGTTCGAGGGACATGAATGATGTCAAGAGAATCGAATTGAGTTATAAGGTCCCGAACTTTTTCTAAGTATTTTGCCATAGTTGTATCTCGAGCTTCAAAGTCTCTGATTTAATTTACCACTAGTTAGGAGTCTGAGAATACCTTCAACTTCTGGACACCCAACCTTTGACGATTCTGAGTCCTGTCAGAAGTGTTTCATATTCGGCTTGATTGTTCGATACCCTGGAAGAGAAATGAAGAGCATACTCCATGACATCTCCGTCAGGGTTAGCTATGATCAGGCCAACTCCACAACTGGAAGAGTTAGATGCCCCGTCCACATGGAGAATCCATACATAATCGGAGTCATCTTCAGTGTCTTCAACAGGCATCTGATTTTCCTCATTATTGCCCCAAGTGCACTCGGCAATGAAGTCAACCAATACTTGGACTTTCATCGCTGGTCGGGGTTGATATGTGATATCGAACTCCCCTAATTTAATAGCCCATTTGGACATTCTACCCGAGGTATCAGGGCATTGTAATATGGCTCTTAATGGTTGGTCCGTCAGCACGGTGATGGGATGAGACTGAAAGTAGGGCCTCAAGCGCTTCGCCGATATTACCAAGGCATACACCAAGTTTTGAGTTTTTGGATATCTCATCTCAGCATCATGAAGTACCTTGCTGGTATAGTAGATTGGTTTGTGAGCACCATCGGATCCCTTCCTGATCAGCACCGAGCTGACAGCTTCATCTGAAGTAGCGAGGTAAAGATATAAAGTCTCTCCTTCAGGTTTTGAGAGTAGGATTGAATTGATCAAATATTTCTTCAGTTTCTTGAAAGCTTGTCGGCAACTTTCTGACCAATTGAAGTCCCTCGATTGCCATAAAATTTTAAAGAAAGGAAGGCATCTTTTAGCCGATCGAGAGATGAATCGGCTTAATGATGCGATCCGTCCAGTCAGCTATTGGATTTTCTTTTTACTAGAGGGATATCTCATGTCGAGAATAGCTTGGATTTTTTTTAGATTGGCTTCAATTCCTCGATTGGTAACAAGGAAACCCAGGAATTTTCCCGACATGACTCCGAAGACATATTTGGTTGTATTCAATTTCATATGATGTCTTCGTAGTATATCGAAAGCTTCCTAGAGATCCCTGATGTGGTCATCAGCCCAGATACTCTTGACGATCATGTCGTCGACGTACGCCTCCATGGTCTTGCCGATCTGACTCTTGAAGATCTTGTTGACCAGCCTCTGGTATGTCGCTCCAGCATTTTTTAAATCAAAAGGCATTTTCTTGTAACAATACAACCCTCTATCTGTGACAAAGGCCGTCTTCTCCTCGTCTTCAAGATTCATCCTAATTTGGTTATAGCTGGAGAAGGCATCCATGAAGCTTAGGAGCTTGTGTCCAGTGGTGGCGTCGACAAACTGATCAATCTTGGATAGAGGGAAGCTATCTTTTGGACAAGCTTTGTTGAGGTCAGTATAGTCGATATAGATTCTCCACTTGCTGTTTGCCTTTTTCACTACGATCATATTGGCGAGCCAATCCGGGTAATGGACTTCTCTTATAAACCCTGCATCTAGGAGTTTAGTTACCTCCTCGTTGATGATCCTCTGTCTTTTCGGAGTAAAGTTTCTTTTCTTTTGTCGAATCGGTTGATATCCAAGATCAACTTTGAGTTCATGAGTAATGACTTCAGGAGGAATTCCCGATATATTAATGGTCGACCATGAAAAGATATTAGCATTCCTCTGTAAGAAGTCGGTTAGTCTTATCTTAATGTCTTCATTGAGCAGACTTCCAATCTGTATGACCTTAATCAGATCATCTTTTGTAAGAGGTATGGAGATGGTTCTCCAATCTCTTCTATATGATCTCGTGGGTCCATCTGCTTTGGTGTCATTTTGCCAACGGGTTGTCGATCTTGAATCATCAAGCACTGGTGGGCTATTCTTTGATCTCCCTTTATTTCTCGAATTCCTTTCCTGGTTGGGAATCATACCAGTAGATGATAGGTGGAGACGATGGTTTGAAACTTGTTTAAGGCAGGTCATCCTAAGATGGCATTATATGCTGAGGACGTCTGGATGACCATGAATGTGATCGGAAGCATTCTCTGCCTTGGTTCTGTTTCGAGAGTTACGGGAAGAGTTATCTCCCCTTCCACTCCTACTAGATTTTCTCCGAATTCGGTAAGGGATGCCGAGGTTCTTTGTAATTTATTTCTGGATAAATTTATTTTGAGAAAAGCATCAAAAGTGAGATATCAGTCGAGCTTCCATTATCTAGCAAAATTCTTCTTACATCACAAGCTATTATAATGGTAGAGACTACAACAGGGTCGTCATGAGGTACTTGGATCCCCTGTAGGTCATCGTCAGAGAAGCTGATGATGTTGCTTGTTCAAGGTCTCTTCAGGGCATTGTCTTAACTATAGTATGATCGACAATGTAACATGTCGACCATTCCATCGGTGGGTCGCTGATTGGGAAACTCTGCACCACCAGTAATTTATCTTGGAGGTGTCACCTCAACTGGGCGATCCTGACTGTGGACGTACTTTTTCAAGTACCCACGTTTGATCAAGCATTCGATCTCATCCTTCAGCTAGATGCATTCTTCTGTGGTGTGTCCGTAGTCCCTATAGAACCGGCAATATTTGACCTTATTGCACGAGGATGAGGGTGCTCGCATCGGCCGGGATCTTTGGAGAAAGCTATCATTTTCAATCTCCATTAATATCTTCTCTCTTATGAGAGATAAAGGAGTGTAGGTGTCGAATTTGCCGACCTAAGCCTTGCCGACCGGATTCTTCGATTTTGGACTTCATCGCTGGGTCGAAGCATCATTTGTACCTGAAGGCAGTAACTCATTGTCTTTTGAGTTTTTTTCTTTAAGGTAGGCTTTCCTTCAGCTTGGCACTGACTTGCAGCTTATTCTTCAGCTTGCACGTATTTCTGTGCATGTTCCAATAATTCAGAATAGTTAGCGGGAAACTTCTTATCCAGAAAAAAAGTAAATCTGAATGATCGGAGTCCCTTCTTTATGGCGGACATGGCAACATGCTCATTAAGGTCTGGGATTTCCAGCATGGCAGAGTTGAAGCGAGCCACAATCTCAGGGTTTCACCCTCTTGCTATTGGATGAAGAAGAGGCTATCTGAGTTGCGTGGCATTTTCCGGCTAGTCCTGAAATGAGCCACATTTCTAATTGTTCAAAAGAATAGATGGTACGTGTTCGAAGACTCGAATACCACATCCTTGAGACTTTCTTAAGTATTGCCGGGAAAGCAAGACAGTGGAGGGCGTTAGTTGCCCTCTGAATCATCATATGGGCTTTGAAATTGCCCAAATGACCGAGCAGGTTAGTGGTTCCGTCACAAGACTCCAATTAGGGAATCTTGAAGTGAGACGAAATTTTCTCTTCCATGATTATTCTGGAGAAGGGTGGCTGTGAGTCATAGGCTATCAGCCTTTTATCATTTTTCTTTTGGTCATCGAGTTTGGCCACCTGTAATTCCAGCTTGCGAAACTTTTTCTCAAAATTATCCCGTCGTCAAATTTCCTGGCTCCAATGGGTGGTTCTTGGGGTAGATTCATTGAAAGAAATGAAATAAGATCTTAGACATTTTCCTCCAAGCCGGTCTATTCCATATCTGTGGAGTTAGAAGTCTTGTCACGTGCATGAGCATCAGCTTGAGGAGTGGTGATGACGGGAACGATGGCTTGGTTCTGGGCATCGAACCTCCTATATAAGAGATCGACGGCTGCATCTAGAGGTGATCAAGCATTGTTGCCCGCTAATTGCTACTTCTTGAAGGTTCTGGATGGCAGCAGCCAGGACTTCCATTTTGTTTAAAAGAATGTCTAATTGTCGTCGCCCTATGCTTGCCGCTGGGGCGACGTCCTCATTATCCACTAGATCGTTCTTCTTAGATGGTGGACGGGCTCTTCCAGCCGAAATGTTCTGTCCTTTTTACCATCTTTCTCTTCGAGATTCATTTTAAGACTCAATTCCTAGTGCCATACCTGGTGCGCCAATCTGTTGTTGCCAAACCAAATTAACTTTTCAGCACCTTCTTGATTCACTAAGTCGGGCTCAATGTGGTCCCGCAAAATCAAACTCACTCACCGGAGGATTTTCGATGGCGGACACTCTGATGCTTAAGTCAATAAGGGTTTGGATAAACATATACAGAATCTCAGAGAAGATGGATAAAAAAATGAGAGAATACTCCAACTAGTTCATCTTACTTACCTCCGAAAATTTTCCTTTAACGATATTTATAGGCGTGGACCTTAATAGAATTCAGTTAAAAGGGCCTCTGACGGTTAGATCTGTTAGAAACTAACCCATACTTGTTATAACGATAATTGATTATTTTGATAGAACAACTGCCTCTTCTTGAAGTCGGTAGGTACTTATATGTTGGTCGGCCTGTAAAAACTAGTCGGCTTTTTCGGGTCGATCAGTCGGTAGGCATTAGTCGGCCTTTATGAGCGAGTTGGAGTACCAGATTTGTATAAACAATCGACCGATTGGCATCTCACCAACTTTGTTTTGGGCCTGATACAATCTTTTGTTCTTTCATTAAGCCTATTATGACTTTTATGGATTAGACTGAGCGGCTTATCCTAACAAGTTTCTTAATTTATGCTCATAAGCATGAACATCATGTCTGATCTCGAATATGTAGAATCAAATTTGTGAACCCTCATTTGTTAAACATTTCCATCAATAGCTATGCACGATAATCATCTCCATCAATAGCTTCATATCTTATCACCAATACATGGAATCAAAGTTGTTAACCCTCAATTGTTAAACATGTCGGTCAATAGCAATATGCACCGTTATACCCCCTGCTAACTTGAGCATCGGAGTATTCCCCGCCGGAAATCCGATTCAGGATCTTTTGCAGGTATCCAATCCATGCCCGGGAGCAGGATCAGAAGCACGAGCGGGATGCCCGACGCCGCCGAAGTTACAGTCCAGGTGATTTGGTGGCAACAGATTGGCGCGCCAGGAAAGGGACGTTCCCCGTTGAGAAGGAGAATTCAAAAAAAAAAAGGAAAGGGGGAAGAAATGGGAGTGACCTCGGAGGGGTAGGCGAGAGACCGGAGCACCCTCCCACTGCCATATTTGATGGCAGATCTCACCATCCTCGTTCTGTGCGATAGGGGGTAGTTCGTAGAGCTGGTTACCGTCGAAAACTGTGATGAAGATGAGGAGGGGCCATGAGATGCCAGTGATGGAGTCGTCCCCCAGTCCGTGGAGCTGGTCGCCGTCGGCCACTGAGCTCTAGCCCCTCAGCTCCAGCCCCACCAGCCGCAAGATCTGGATGTTCTTGAAGACAGAGATGGGGTTAAGGACGAGATCGGAGCACCGGTGGAGCTCCAATTCCTGGAGGATGGTGCACCCACCGACGATCCTCAAGAGGGTGGACTCGGAGGCAGCTGAAACGAGGGCGAGCTTTCGGAGTCCCGGGCAGCCGCAGGTGAGCGCCTCGAGCCCACGGTCGATGACATCGATCGGGAGAAAGCGGCAAGCGCCATGGGGGGCTCTGCGTGGGGGTCCATACGGACGAAAACTAGGCCACGGGTGAGGAAGATTCCATTGGCTACACTGCCGGCGACTCCAATAAAGGCAGCGGCGGCGGTGCCGATAGTAGACGTCTCCTCCGGTTCTTCTCCTGGTGTCGCAGCCAAAGCCGCGAGAGACTGGGGAACAAGATCTTTGATCACACCGTCCGTGCCTTCGCGGAGATGAAGGACATCACCATGGGGATTGCCATCTTTGATCTCCAGAAGGAAGGCCGGAAGATGGCCTCGAAGACATTCGTCCTCGTGACCGAGACCCTCGTGAGGTCAGGCGAGGAGGACGAGGCCGTTCGTCTGTTCCAGAACATGGAAGCTAAGCATCTGCTACCCCCGTCCTGCATCCCATCCATCGTCCACGCGCTGTGCACCAGGGGCCACGCTCGCAAGGCTCGGGGCATCGTCTAGCACCACAGGGACGAGCTCCATGTGATGCCTGCGGCCATCGCCGCTGTCATCCAGCGCAGCCTTCTCCACGGGTGGTGTGTCCATGGGAACGCCAGGGAGACCCGCCATGAGAGCCATCTCCTGATGAGCGATGCATTGGAACTTCTTCGTCTGCTTCATCAATCGTATCCTCTTCAGCACATACTTCTTGCGCTCGGTCTTATGGAGGACAAGAAAGGCGGCACCGAAGGAGCTCCTCCTGATCTGCTCCACCACGTCGTACAACTCCTCGCCTCCAGCCTCCATCTTCTCCTCCTCCTCCTCCTCCTCCTTCGATCCACCAGCCACTATGCCGTCCTCTCCATCCACCACCGCAGGCTTGACCTCCCCTCTCTCGCATCTCCGTCGATCTCCCTGCTGTCCGCTCCAATATCTCGAGGATCTCTGTGAGCACCGCGCTGGTGATGGAGGGGATGCCGCAGAAGAAGGATTCTAGAGTTTCCACAATCATGGATGTCGATCTTGGGAATCGGAGCTACCCGATCTACATCGGCTCTGGCCTGCTTGACGAACTCAATCTTCTCCAGAGGCCCTAATGGAGGGCATCCCTATTCTCACCTTGGAGGATGTGATCTTTGAGCTAATATCTTTGTGACTACAACCGGTAACAAAGATGTTATCATGGCTGACCTCATGAGGAAGATGAAGAACAATGCAATTGTCTACGACATTGGCCACTTCGACAATGAAATTGACATGCATGGGCTGGAGAACTTTCCAGGTGATTGCTCAGCTGGAACTGTGGAAGGAAAGGACAAGCGGCAAGTATGAAGAAGGGTCCCCTTCACAGAGGTCACCATTGACGACGCCCTCCAAGTTGTCCACACCGCCAGGCCAGGGTGGGCCACGTGGCCGTGATCTATGGCTCAGCTACCAGGATATCAAAGTCGATATGATCACAAAGGCTCACGAAGGCCCATGAAGCCTAGCAATCTGGCCAAAAGGCCATGCCACATCTAAAATTGTGAGTATGCCATTGCCCTACATATTTTTAAATAAATCTTTCATTTTGTGATGCAGACTGCAGGCTTCAAAGGAGATTATGGATGAAGTCAGAAGAGATTCCTCAACTTTTGAGATTCTTAAAATCATTTCCTACATGTGTCTGAAGGGAAATCCACAGAGCATGCTGATATATCTCTGAGTCTATCCACCGAAGCCTATCTTATTAGGGCCCATTGAAGCCTATGGAAATGCTCAAGCCTATCTTATCAGGACCCACTGAAACCCATGGAAAGGCTCAAGCCTATCTTATTAGGACCCACTGAAGTCCATGGAAAGGCTCATCAAAGCCTATCTTATCAGGATCCACTGAAGTCCATGGAAATGCTTACCAAAGCCTATCTTATCAGGGTCCACTGAAGTTCATGGAAAGGCTCACCAAAGTCTATCTTATCAGGGTCCATTGAAATCCATAGAAAGGCTCACCAAAGCCTATATTATCAGGGCCTTCTGAAGTCCAAGGGAAGGCTCACTAAAGCCTATCTTATTATTAAAGGCATAAGGATGATCTACGTGATCTACCCTACGAAGTGCCGAGTTGGACCTGAACAGCCTATTTTAATCAAAAGGCATAAGGATGATCTACGCGATCTACTCTACGAAATGCCAAATTGGACCTGAACAGCCTATCTTAATCAAAATGCATAAGGATGATCTACGTGATCTACCCTACGAAATGCCGAGGTGGGCCTCATCAGCCTGTCTTAATCTTTATCAAAAGGCATAAGGATGATCTACGCGATCTACCCCACGAAATACTGAGGTAGGCATGATTAGCCTATCTTATTCTCTATTAAAGACATAAGGATGATCTACGTGATCTACCATACGAAATGCCGAGGTGGACCTGATCAGCCTATCTTATTCTCTATCAAAAATTCAAGAATAACCCATATGGTCTACACTACTATAAATCTGATAAAGTGCCAAAACGGCTAAATTTTTATTCTGGGATGACCTATATGGTCTATCTTGCGGCAAATCCAGTGCATCTAATCAACATATATTACTCCAGCATCTAAGATCTAACCAACCTATCTTATTCTCTGTCATTATCAGTCATAGGCAGATCTAATCGACCAACTGACAAAGTGTAAATGCTATTATTATTTATTACTCCCTTCACTGAAAATGGAGTCAAAGTCGAAACAGTTTGCTAGCAACATTTTTTCAACTTTAGAGTGGGGGGCTGTGTTATATCCCTCTCATCCGGTCATGATAAAGGCCCAAGGCCCATTAAGGCCAACCACTTCAGTTATCTGGTTACAACCACTTCAGTTATTTGATTATTCGGTTATAACCATATTCGATTATATGGTTACAACCATTTTGATTATCTGTTTACAACCACTTCGGTTATCTGGTTATTCAGTTATAACCATATTCGGTTATTTGATTATTCGGTTACAACCATCTTCTGTTATTCTGTTTTTTGGTTACAAAAAATCTAACCATATTCAGTTATTACAACCTCTATAAATAGGATAAGAGTGTGTTATTACAACATCTATAAATATGATAAGAAGACACTCCAAAGATAAGCAAGGTCTGATCCGAGGCTACTTCACTCACTTCCTTTTTTATCTATGCTATTCTTGAATTCTTCATTATATTGATGCCTAGACCACTCGCTAACATGAACGTCAGAATATCCCCCACCAAAAATCCGGTTCGAGATTTTTTGCAAATATCCAATCCATGCCCGGGAGCAGGATCAGAAATACGAATGGGATGCCCGCCGCCGCCGAAATTCTAGTCCAGATGATTTGGCAACAATAGGTACAAATTAATGCCGCCTTATGAAGGATAAAGTGAAACACATGACAGGACAGTGCAAGGGAGGATCGCAAGGCTGACTTGCATTGATAGGTGAGAGTAGGAGATCGCAAAAAACCAGTGTAAATGGCCCTGCTTTTTAATTTCTTAGGCCCACCGAGGGTTAACCAACAACATATTTAGGATGCTATCCCGTTAAATCATACATATCGCATCACAAATGAAAACAGAGTTGAAACCAAGAATTTCTGAACCAAAACCAAAATCTATATCAATCAGTCAATCTATGAACCAATACCAAAATCTATATCAATCATTTGACTGATATAATACCATACCGTACTGATACATATACTGATCTTGGTAAAATTAAGAAAAAAATATTTTTCTCCTCCCATTCAAGTAAAAATTGCTGAACTAGATCCAAACTGAACCTAAACCATATCGAACTAACCTATACCGGACTGAATTAATCCGTACCAATCTGATTCAGATCATTTTTGATGGTCCAGATTCTGAACTATTTTTTAAAAATTGAATCATACCGGTTCTTGACCGGTACAGTACAGCACGTCATCAGGACGGCTCTAAAAATCCTGGTTGAAACCATTATTTTCATGTAAAATAAGCCAAATATTCATATAAATTTGAATAAAATAACTAACAGCTATTCATTTATAGTCTGTGATTACACTCAACACGCACTCTCTCTAGACATGAACTACCCTTACATGAAACCATGTTAATAATGTTCTAAAGAAAATCATCGAAACAGTTAAGAAATAACATTTACAGAAGAAAACATAACAAAATAAGCAGGGACTATAGAAAATAATAATAAAAACAGTCATGGATACAAGTAAAACTGGATGCGGAAAAAACAATTTCCTCAAACCAGATCTGGTCTCTGCACACGGCTGAGGGGAATTGTTTGATGGCAACCTATCTTCGCCATGACTTGGAACAATTCTGGCCATTATCGAGGCTTTGTCTCACTGGATTTGCTGCTCCTAAACGTTGAGAGAGAGAAGAATGACCTCGAAGCTGGAAGTAAAGATAAGGGGCATAGTGGGGCGATTACATAAAGGAATGAAGCCGCAGCCAATATTAATGCAATCAACAACAATTATACAGGCCCATTGCGACGTAACTTACCCCTGGTTGACGTGGCTGTCACTGGACCGTGCCCTTCCCGCAACTTGTCAGAACCAAGAGATATGTGACTGCTTGTACTAGATTGAGCTGACACAGTATTATCCACGTATTAAAAAGCAATAAATGCAATAAACTAGCAAATGGTTAGGATAGCACTAGTCTTTTTTTTTTTTTTTTTGGGTAAACCGTAATTTAGCATTGCACCAATTCAACATGTTTCTTGGTTTAGGGTTCGCATAAATGAAATTATCCACTTAACCCTTCTTTTGAACAAAGGCACCATAAGTTGGATGGACATCATTAGTTTGCGACAAACTGCTTTCTCTTGCAAGTTTAGCTAACCAGCGGACTTCAGTTGATTAGGGTTATGAATTTATATTCCAGAACTTGTATATGTTTATATTATTATTAAATTATTTCCTTCTATAATAATAGGATACATAGAGAATGTAGCTAATAATTTTTGGGAAATCTCTTCCATTATAACACAAATAACTTGAGATGCCTGTCCATAAGCCACCGAGCCACCCTTCCATAAGTCTTACGATACACATCCTTTACAAAATAGGGCCCAATGAGCTACCCAAAGAAAGGGTTGACAGGTGGATCACAAGTTCTCGTTGCTAGTTTTAGGAAAGGAAAATACGATCTCAGTGCATTCTGACAAGTTGTTAATCATCTCAAGGAAAAGAATGCATTATCTGGTCTTTAAAAGAGTATTTATTTCAAGCTAAATCTATGAAAATGCCTAACAGCAAGGAGAATAAGATAACATTCTCGTGGTCTCAGCCTGTGTGTTGAGGCAAGTCTATTTGCTAAATGGGAACTAGAATATTACACTAAAATAAAATAGAGATGCGTCTTATGGAAATCAAGTATACCTGATAAGATGTCATGCATCCCACGGAAATCTGCAGCCCTTTTGCTATAGGTTGCACCAGCTTTCCTCGATAGGGAATCCGAGTTCCTCCTATTTGCAGCTTTAGATTCTTCTGAATCATCCTCTCCTTCAGAGAAAACTGATGGGCTTGCCCAACCAGTCACATTTGCTTCCCCTCTACTCTTTCGAGCAAATTTTAAGAGCCGCTTCAACCCCTTAGGAGCATCTTTTTGATAGACCAAGGCAGGAGGGTTCTCAGCATTTCCCCATTCAATGATCTCTGGTTCATTGCTGTCAGCTTGCAGCATTTGTGATAGTGAATGACGGACTCGGGGGCTTGATGATGTTGCTGGTGCAAGCCCAGGTGAGACGGTGATTTCTGACATGTCATTGTCACATGAAGCAGAAACTTTCTGATGCTCTACTTCCACCCATGCAGCTGATGAGATCCCCATATCCTCATCTGGTTGAATCTCAGGAACAGGAGGTTCTACCGAGTTCTGGAAGTCATTGTCCACCACAGCTAATATCTGGTCTGAGTTTTCTGTTTTTTCAAGATTCAAAGCATTATCAAGTGAATTTTCTAAATTTGCATCAACATCATTTGCTGGTTGGGCAAGATCAGCCTCTAGTACCTTAGTGGTTGCTTCATCTGTCACAGGAGCAGACTCCTTTTCTTCAGTTTGAGTAAGATTTCCACTATTTTTGGCAGAATCATCTGATTGAGAAATTTTAGTTTTGGCTATTGCAGAGCCAGTACCAGGGCCAATTCCAGTTCCTTTTCTCAAGAAGGGTTTTGACTCCAGTGGTACCACGCTACCTTTCTTTGTAACCTTATTGTAGAAGCTTGGTTTGGCTGATACCGCACTAGAGTCATCTCCAGTAGCTGCTAGTCTTTTGGTTTTTGTGACCTTGTTAATTTTTGTCATTGCTTTCTTCTTCTCTTCTTGACTTTTCACAATTGGTTTGGCCTCAGTTGGGGATCCCTTCCTAATTTTCTGTACAGGTCTTTCCGTCCTGGGGCTTGGTTGGGTCTGCAGAGGTGTTGACCGGGGCTTTCTGCGGTTTGGAGTGACATTCCGTGAAGTCACCCCAGGGGAGGTTTTAGTAGGTTGTGCTCCATTAGCTTTCAGTGAAGGTCCGGACGACCATGAGTTCCGTGAAGCCAGCAAGGATGATGATTTTGGTGAAGCTTTTCTTGGACCTGCTGATTTTGAAACTTCTTTCTTGGCTAACACAGGTGGAGACGAATTTTTTCGTGGTCTCTGTGCAGAACTTGATGAATCATGTTTCCCTGTGATGCCACCAGCTTTCGAGGCCATTACTGCTTTGCTCTGTTCGAGGGTTTCCTGCATCACTTTAAATTGAGCTTCCTTTGCTGCACGCTTTCTAGCATTTTCAGCTCGAAGCTTTTCATCTCTTTTCTCCTTGTACTGACTATAGAATCCCCCTCTCTGCTCACAGGCAGCATCTTGATATCCACCAGAACTAGTATTATTATCCTCGTATTTTCCAGGCTTGCTCTCCATCATTTTCTTCAACAACTGATTAAGCTCCTCTGCTTTCTGTCGATTCCATTCAACAGAGGCCACTGCTCGGTCACAGATTTTCTCAGCTTGCGATTGTACAAACTCAGCAGAATCATTTATTGGAGGGGATGCCATCTTCACCACTTCTAATGATTCACTATCCCGAGTGTTTTCATCTTGACCCAACCTTGCTGGAGAATTTATATCAACCTTCACTTCAGTCAAATTCTTTTCCTCTGTCTCAGGAGCTACATCAGTGGAAGTGTCTTGAGATCCAGCATCTATGGCACTTTGCTGAGAGCAATTGTTGAAAGAATCGCCCATACCTGCACTCCATCTTCTTAAGACAGACTTATTAGCACTAATAGATACCTCTGAAGCTCTCCTCCTTTGGATATCCAAATTCTGATCTTTCTGTTTGCTCTCAAAGAGATTGATAGCATCTTGAACACTCATCCTTCTTACTGTGTTGTCAGCTTTCTTCTGCATATGCTCATATTCATCACCGCTGTTGTTCCCATCAGCAGCCCTGTTGAATGGATTTCTTTCCCTGGCAGGAAAGTAATTAAGGCTCTTAATGGTAAGTGCGGTAGCCCTCCGGGATCCCGATCTTCCAATTTGGATTCGTCTCATTGGGGAAGCAGACCTCCTAGGTGATGCAGATCTTATAAGAGGCCTGCTTCTTTCAGCACAAGTCTGGTCTTCATCACTCGAGTCAGAGGACTCCTCACTTTCTGTTGAGCCTTGACGCTCAACTTGTGCAAGTTTTGCTGGGGAGACACCATCATCGAAAGGTTTCATTATATCGATTTGTTGGCCTGGCTGACAAATTGCTTTAGTATCTTCGGAGTTGTTCTTTGTATCTTCTGAACATGTTGTCTGTTCAACTGCAGGTTCTGCTGGTTCATCCTTTGGAAGAAGAGCCAAAAACTTCAACAATGAATTCCTGATTACCACAAAAAATAGAAGATCAACTTGGTTGACCCAGGAAAATAAATTTAAGAACAGTGAGAATAAATAATAGGCAACAAAATAAGATGCTAGGCACCCAAAACTGGGAAATGGATATAAACAAAAGTACGTTGTTTTAAAGTGATAATTAAATTAGTGGAAGATCAAAATATCAAATTAATTTAGTCAAACCTTGAAACCGCATGCATGAGAATTAAGAGGAATACTCAACTTGGTCATCTCGGCCAAACTGGTTAAATCTATATCCTGACAGACTGTGGGTAAAATATGCACCAAACTTTTGACAGCATACCTCAAATCAACTGCTCCAAAATGGTGAGCAAATGCCTCAATGTCAGATATCTGTTTAGTGGACAAAGTGGTTCCAGCAGCTCGGTTAAAGGAAACTGCCAGCTCTTCTTTTAGTACTGTGAGCCTTAAGTTGATTGCTCGCAATAATTCATTCCTGAAAGTGTCCATCTTAGTAGCTAAGTTAACATTATGCTAACCCACAGCATCCAACAAAAGTAGAAAAAAATAGAAAACTTACTTTGTAGCATCTGATGACACTGTTTCAACATTTATCTATGGATGGATTCAAAACAAGCTCTTAGTAACCAAATGTTAATTTTATGTGAGATAGAAGTAACAAAAACTAAACCAAAGATGGCATTATGGAGAAAGGGAATTACTTTCGATGATAGTGCCACCTCATTCAAGCAGCCACCTGCTGGGATTAAAGAAAATGACATATTGAGAAGCCAATTGAAAAACTAGTAAACATGACCTAAGCTACTAGAAAATGAGAATGCAAAAGCATAACAAAACAAGGTACGTCACCATTCTAATTTTATGTGTCAATAGAATACGTGGCAGTATACAGATATTTCTCATGTAGGCTATATCATGCATAAATTTTAGCAGTTCAACCATTAACCAAATTTTAGCAGTTCAACCATTAACCAAAGTCAGATCACAAACATAAAATAAAGGAGGGGAAGGCAAATGTCAAAAATTGTCTGATCATTAGAAAAACAAAAGCACGAATTTACCCACTCAATCTTGACAACAACTTTAGGAATGTTTTCTGCTTTTTTTAAAACAGAAAAATGGCAGTTCAAAATGTAGTACATGGTCTAAGAAAAGGTGAAAACAAGGAACTTGGGTTAAATCTGTAAACAATTCTGAGAAAGTTTTCTATGGTAATGGGAATGAAGATTCAATGAGCTGATTCAAGATTAATTGAGTTGAGCTCAAGGAAACTAATCCAAGATCTAGTTCAGCTCATCTGAGCCGAAGTCCATTAGGCTCGTGAACAGCTCGTTCTGTTTGACAGCCCTATGTGTCATATTTACCGGATTTCAGTAAGACACATTGATATGCATCTTTTTTTTATTCTCAATCAAATATATTCTACTGGTTGCCTCAACAATGGTCATCCTTTTATGTACTTGCAGTCTTGCACTAATGAGGTACTTGGAACTACCCAAGAACTTGTATCCAAATATTTCTTGGATGTAAACCTTATGCAGCTTTTGTTTTCTCAAATCATTCTCTCTCTGACCCTGAAACCAAGGATTTAGATTTCGACGGGGCATTCCACGGGATACCAAGATGGGATACCATCCGATGTGTCAGGATAAACTGTCCTGCCATTATTCCGGCATCCCAATCGGGACATCTTATGACATCCCCAGTCCCAATTATCAGGATAGGGTAGGACAGCGACGCATCCTGTTACATGAAAAAATCCAATCCTGTCCCACGGGATCTAAAAACCTTGCTTGAAACAACAAAAGACATTCAAAAGAAAACAAGAAAAAGAAATTTTATCCATATTTACGAATAACAACCAAGCTTTCCAATGATACAGGCGAAAGAAATAGAAGAGTTCCATATAAAATAGTTTTGGAAACCAGTTTCCATGGTTGACAAATATAATAGCCATGCACCTCAGTCAAACAGTATCATGATTATATATATGACAAAGGTGTAACCAAAATTAGTTCAAAGAGTCCCCTCAGAAAATACCTGCTGTTTCGGTTCCAGAATGATCCGGCTGATCCTGCTAAAGGGACATATGTTGAGCTTCACCAATGGATATTTGAAGAAAGGAAGAATAAAAAAAGAAAGGTCTAAACAGAAAAACATCATTACCTTGATATAAAGAGAAAGATGAAATCTTCTAGTATCCTCCAATTGGGACATCTCATTTTCAATTGCCTTGACAGATTTTAACACCCCCGATGAATTGACGATATGCAAGAATCTAAAAAACAAAAGTGTCCACAATAAACATGACTACAAATAGGTGTGTATATAACACATCTATATCAATAATAAATACCTTGCTATAGTGGACTTGGTGAACCAAGATGAGCCTTTAAGGCTTTCGACTAGTTTTAATCGGAAGCTCTGAACAGATGACTTAAATTGACATCCTTTTGCTTCTGGTAAATGCAATGCTAGCTGAACCAAAGGACCAGAAGCTAGTTTTTCTGTTTTGCCCTTGCTGCAAACTAGTGCTTCATATCTGCAGCACGGAATAAAAAGAATTTAAAAAATATAAGCAAACACAAGATCCAAGTAAATATAAGGTGATAATGAAACCTAAGGCAAATCTTTAATATGACAAGTCTTGTTAATATAATCTTGGATTTAGCCACATTTTGCTTGATGATGATCATCAAAGAGTCGCTTGCTACAAAATCAAGCTTTTTTCTCGTGATGTGTGTATATGCCTGGTTCTAATAATTGGCTAAATTCAATTAAGAAATGGAAAAAGGTAATATGGTTAGCCATGTATCACCTCTTTTGGTTTGATGATATCTGGAAGACAGCATAATCCAGCACAGTATTTGCATGTATCTCTCCCTCCATCTTTTTATGTTGCTCTAAGACAATTAATTCCAAGGATAATTAACCTTTGGTACTTTCCTCTCGGTGTTCTAAAGGATTTTCACTTCGGAGAATAACTTTACTGACATCAGAAATGAGCCTATCCCCAGCAGTTTCCAAGAAGGAGACCCCAGCAAAACTGTGAGCATCAACAGCATAAGCTGCAATAAATCTGCACTGACCTACCAGTGGTAGTAAGCATTTTTCAGATCTCAAACAAAAGAAAACTTCAAATAGATACAAGCAGGTTAAAGACAAAAATGCTGCTAAAAAAAAAAGTAATCTTCTCCCGATGTATCTAAACCATACTAAAACCCAATACACTATCCCAATTGATTCAATGTTTCACAGAACTAGCATAGCCAAATAAAACATGAATCTCTCCTACAGTCGCTATCCATGTTACACTGTCCAAGTGAACACTTTCTAAAACTGCATTTGCATAAAAACAGTCTTTCACAATAAACTGCCAATTAATATTAAAATCCAATATGAGAGTGCGAGAGAGAAAGAGCTATGAGAGAGTGTGTGTGAGAGAGAGAGAGTAAAACACATTTCCTTAAATGCTCTAATGTAGAACAAGCCTCAGCGTCCTCAACCATGCTTTAAACTAGAACAAAGTTGTTAAGAATTGTGCAATTTGAAAGGGAAAAAGAAACCAAAAAATGTACTTTAATTCCCCCTTCAAAATCAAGCAAACAAGACATTGAACTAACCCATCTCATTCAAGATTATTATTTTAAGTACCCTTGCGATGAAGCTTGCTACCATCAATTCTAGCACATGTTTATCATCTAAGAGAAGAAAAGCAAAGAAATAAAGAAAAATAAAGTCCCGCAAAAACCACAAATCAGGCTCACTTGAAAAAAGAAAGACGAATCTTCATAGCACCGCCAGCAAAATCCCTCCTATCCAGTTCAAACCGTACAGATGAAAAGCGCTCTCAAACATCCCTTGTATAAAGCAAGAACCCCAAATCAACCTATTTAACTAGGATTTCTCTAAACTTTAAAGGAAAGCCACATCTAATCTTAAATTCCAGCAAATGAAACATCATTTTGGAGCAATACAGATAAAGGAAAGTTAAAGAATTGGTTCCTCACAAACAGGACAGACGATCAGACCTTCAAATTCTAAGCCTAGCGAAGCTTAGATCTCCCATATTTCAAGGCATATGAGCGCTTTAACTACGGCACACAAATTGAAAAGCAAATATCTAATTTCATCCAACCACACATTTCCAACTCTCGCAACACAAGAAACCTTCAAAGCAGCATTATTCAAACCAAAATCTACCACCAAAACCCACCATAAAATCGGTGAAACCTTGAAACTTTTATCCCAAAAACAACGTTTCAATCTTAGAAGAAGCTCCTAGGAGACCTGCCCTTCCCAAATCCCCAGACATCAAGCTAAAAGCTCCTACCCAAACCACAGAACCCACGTATCTCCAACTTCTTGAACCCTTTACATTCGAATCCCCACCAGGATCGCACCCGAACAAAGCGTATAATGAAAAAAAAAACCAGCAAAAGCAAAGAAAAGCCTCAGATCCAACACACATTGCCCGATGAGCACATGAACTCGGAAACTTCTCACTCAGAAAGCCCCATTGTTCTACTCCATTCAAATTCCCGCGATCCCGAATAAAAGAATCAAGCAAACGAGATCACAAAACCATGGAAGGCGAGCAACGCGAGGATTACCAGATCTAATCCGAGAAGAAGCCCTGGCAACGGCCCCCCATCCGCTCCTCCAAAGGAATAAAATAAGCCGCCGCTGCCAGGGTAAAAGAAAAAAAAAAGAGCGACGGAACTAGGGAGAGAGATGAGGGAAGAGTGGAGTGTACGAGCGAGTATATGGGGAGCGAGAACCGGATGTCGCTTTTGCCACTACATCCTATCAAATTCACAATTATACCACTGGGAGAGGCGATGGAGGGGACGCTTGTCAAACGTCCAGCGCTCCGTCGTCGGTGGGGAGCACTTTTGGCTGACGAAAATACCCCTGCTGGAGATTCCGTTTCCTTTTTTACCGTAACGTCGTCGTCACGTGATGGCCAGCGCGGCGAGGAATGCCGCCGAGAATGCCGGACCATTTGGTGGTCCCCAGCCGCTCGAGAAAACGGCCAGAGTTTTGGTTTGGGAGAATGCTTTCATAGAAGTCGGCAAACGGGACGAGAGAGATGCCTTCACAGAAGTAATCAAATGCAGTTTTCAGAGTCGAACCTATTAGAATCGAAGCAGGCTTTAATATTGGGAATTAGGAACTTGATTAGAACTTAGATTGTTAATTTGTTGTTGCATTAATATTGATTGAAGATAATATATTGTAATTTAAGCTCAAGAGTATAGGTGCTAGGTATGGAGCCAAGTTAATTATCTTTTTAATTTGAGATAAAGGGCAAGATAGAGCCATCCATGCTTTAGTTACCCATATTTCAATTTTTAGAGATGCCCCGCTTAAAAATGACACCTTATGCATATTGAGTTCCTCGAGCACCTTTAGATTATTGATCACTTTTGCCTTGGGAATGCATATATTTAGTCAAGATACATGTTTTACATATAATTGAATCAAAAGGTAAATAAATAATTCAAGTTCATTGACCGTTAAAAAGGTGATTAGTGACTATGATTGAATGAAAAAATTAATTGTAAATATAAATAAATTGTTGATGATATCATGGTAATTCCTAGATGTTCGGTACATCCATGTTAAATTTAGCACATAAATTTCTAATCATGGCATGTGCATGACTTGAAAAATGGAATGAGTAATTATATCAATTTGTTGTTGAGCACCATTTATTAAACTAGGCAATCAAGCAAACAATTATTTATATTATTTGATGTATCTTTTATGCTCTATTTTCATAATTGCTTGTATGATGGATACATCATTTAGCATTAGCATTTTCAAATCCAATTTATAGTTTATGCTATATCAGTTTATTCACCTCTTCTTAGATCATTTTCAACTGTTTCTTAATAAAAAATTTCTCATTCTTCTAGGCCAAGCATTATATTTTACCTTGACATTTTGCTAAACTTGATATGTAAATATGCATTAACTCGTACCATAATTTGAGAATTAAAAAATAAAAAAATAAAATGAATCATCACAAGCTTAAACTAATCGGAACTAAGGAATCGATCATATAATTCGATTTTGAGTATTTAAAAAAAAAAAAAACTTTATCCTCCAATAATTTCGTGCAACATGTTTGGAAAGTTTAGAGATCGTCCAGGGATGGAAATCGGGTCGGGTCGGACATATACGGGTCAGGTCATATATAGATCGGGTCAGAAAAGTCCCAACTTGGAACCTAACTTGTTTATTAAACGAGTTGTAATTTAAAATTTAAATCTGACCTACTTAATAAACATGTAACACGATCCGATCCGTTTAATCCATTTATTAAATGAATAGCTTGTTAACCTGATCTGTTTAACCGATTTAATAATTGAATGACCTATTCATCCAACCTAACATATTTAATAAAAAGATAATCCGTTTACCTAATTCGACTTGACTCGATCTGATTCGTATATTAAATGGATTGAATGGGTTAAACAGGTTAGGTCTAAAAAATCTGAACCTGATCATTTATTAAATCGATTAATTGGATCGACCTGCTTACGATCCGAATCCATTTATCTCTATTCCAAACTTGTTTAGGATGGATCGAACATGGAACGAATCATAAATTGCCATCCCCAAGATCAACTACCAAGATAAGTACAATCTTTTCCGGTCTGCCCTCAAAATAACTTTGATAAAGTTTTCTTGTCCTTGACCATAGCTCATTCCTTGTAACATAATTTCACCTAAAGAATGTGTGTTCCTGTATAAATATGTGAAAATTGCTAGCAAGTGAATTGGACCCAACTCCCCATTTACAAAGGGGACCATGTACCAAAAATCGGCACATTCATGAGGGATAATTTTTAAGATGAGCAAGTTTTGAGAGTTGCATTACCATTGAAGCTCGATATGTGCCATACGATAAACCTAGCTTGTATTATTGGCTATGCTATTTTGGACCTCCAACTCAAGCAAAAATATAATGCATAGCAAAAAGCATTTGGGGGTGGGATGATGCTGGTGCTGCCAGGTTGCTTTGGTGATTTAAATAATTTTAAAATATTATAATATTAACGTGCAGGGAGAAGAGATTAAGAAATTTAAGTCAACTCCTAGATTGAATTATTTAGAAGTTCTTATAAGAATTACTAACACGTTGTTTGGTACAATGGTGTGGCATCATGCTAATAAATACAAGTAAAAGACTGGTTTTTGTAAGGAGAATAACCTCTAAATGATAGAGATAATTTTTTTGATTTTATGCAATCAAAGTATATTTATTTTGAGCAAACAATAGTAAATTCTAAATGATATCATTCTTAAACTATTGATAAAATACGACATATAGGTATTATTATATTATTATTTTTATATTTTCTAAAAAAGTATTGGTATAGAGGTTAATTTTCCATCCTTGGTATTCCGAGAATTCTTGAATTGATCGTCAATACAAGCAATCACCCACCATTTCCTGGACGATGCAAGACTGCAATTGGGGCTCCCTTAGCCTTCCCAATCCTTGGTATCGGGCTTTTCATCATCGGAATGTTTATATGAAAAGTATTTATTCAAATAAAATATTAACCAAATATCTATGACATGATCCATAAGAGATATCTTGATGAGCAAGAGTTTCTAAAATTGGGCATTGTTATTAGCTTTCCAGCCTCTTGAGTTTCTTGATGGAACATTACTGGTTACATTCCGTGTCTTTGTATATAACAGTTTTTCAGATAGTAATGGATGCATGGAATCTTTGATAGGTAAGGCTTCAACCCCCGTATTATCTGCTAGCAATCTTTACATAGAAAAGGTGCATGCCGAAGGTCCAGCACCCGAGATTCATCATTGGTGCCCGAGATTGGTCATTTCTCAGGCAGGATGGAGCTATACTATTCAAGTTCCTTTAGTTTGATTAACCTTCGGTCCTGATAAAAGATCACTCTCCCTTTGGCATCCAAGATTTAGCTCCCTTCAAATGAGTTGAGATAGCACTTTTGAGACCCTCAACTTAGTTAAACTTCAACCTCGATGAAGATTCACCTTGTCCTCAGTAACTAAGTTCTGGCAGCCTTGGATGCTTAGTATAGCATCCCAAGACCTTCGGCCCTACTTGATCTTAGGCCTCGATAGGAAGACCAAGTCCAACCCAAGACCCTTGCGCCCAGGAAAAGTTGAAATCTTATAACAACATATCTCTAGACAATCTAAGTAGAAATCATTCGGCGCTCATTTATACGTACTCAATGGCATGGATAGGAGGCCATGTTCTGTAATCTTTGATAAATCCTTTCAATTAAGAAGAGTGACTTGGTTAACTATAATCCCTGTCATCATTAAGAAATGTGGCTAGCAACACGAAAGAAACAAAGTTCCAATTAATGAAAGACAGACATCTCAGGCAAACAGAATGATCTTCTACCAAGATTCCCTGATAGAATCTGACATCCTATCACTTATCATTAAATTCACCGGAACTATTTGCATTCCAAAAATACCTTTATAGTTCGTTTATAAAAGAGTGCTCCCTCATCTCTTAAGGTATGTAATATACGTGGCATGCTCTCTCTCCTTTATATTTGACTTTCTTTCTCATATTACTTGCTTCCTAACTTGATCGATGGGGGATTTTTATCGGAGCAACCTCCAGTCATAACTTTTTTTTATAAGTGTTAGAAAAATACCTTATAATTGAATGGAATTTGAGGGTACCCAAAATACCCTTTGAGATGGGAACTTTTAGTCCCACATGGAAAGATTAAAAAAATTTAAGGCTCTTTATAAGAAAACATTTTCCTTTGCTCTTGCATTTAGGCTCACCATAGGTGGAGAGCTTAAGGGTGATGCGTAGCATCGCGCACGCCCAGGATGGGTGACAAGGGCGCAATGGGTGCTCTGTAGATGCACTTCGCACGTGCGCATCATAAATTTTTTCTGATCAAATGGATCCGATGGTCGAGATTGATTTAACCAAGATCGTATTGGTACGGCATGGTTGCAGGGACGAGAGTTGACTCGATTCTGCTAGGAGTCGGCTTGGATCCACAAAATAGGTAACATGCGGTCTGGCCAAGTCGACTCGAGGGGTTCGAGCCGGCTTGGATCCATAGAACGGGTAACATGAGGTTTGGTCTAGTCGATTCTAGGGGTTCAAGTCGACTCGTCCAGAGTGCTCTCTGCAGCAATGAGCTGGCTCGAGGGTTCGAGCCGACTCGGATGATAGAATTTCAGAATCACGAAACAACTGATCATGTGTTCGGAGGCGTTGATAGCATAATTACGTGTCTGTTCATGGATCAACGTTTCTTCTGATGATCACAGGTGCCATCGGATCATGAAATAGTGTATTGAGAAGCGCACTGATCGTGTGATCTAAAGATCATGGTATGAATCAGCGTACCATGACATCCGATCACGGTTGAGAAAGTGTATTGATCACGTAATCTTCAGATCGCGATTGAGAAAAGACATATCTCACTACGAAAAGCCATCAGTAACTCCCTCTGATCATATCTGAGTTGCTTCCAAGGAGCCTCTAAGGCTATAAATAGGTCCTCGTTCCTCATTCATTTTATCCCAGTTTTTCTTTCCTTCTCTTAGACATTTGGATATTCTGAATAATAGAGTATAGCTATAGTGCGTAGTAGAGTCTTTTAGGCATTTGCATACTCTAATAGAGTATAGCTATAGTGCATATAAGAGAGAAAAATATTCTTTGTTCAAATTTCTGGTAAATTGTAGTGCTGCTTTCACCAGAAGAAGATCGTTGTATCCTGGGAAACAATCGTCATATATCGTAAGCACCATTACAGGATGAAATTGTCTTAAATATATAGAGTGTAACTCTAGACTCGATCTTTTCAAATAGGTAGCCACAAATATTTTTATTACCAACAATCTTAAGACAACTTCGTCCCCGAAGTGCTGCTCAAGTGTGGCAACAATGGCTGCACCAGTTCAAGCCGAGAAGCTGGAGAAGTTTGCTAGCACCGATTTCAAGAGATGGCAATAGAAGATGATGTTTTATCTGATAACTTTGAATATGGTCAAAGTTCTCAACGAAGATCCACTAGTCCTAAAGGAAGGAGAGAACGATAAGCAAATTGTCGCTGCTGTGGATGCATGGAAGCACTCAGACTTTCTATGCAAGAACTATATCCTAAATAGATTAGAGAATACTTTGTACAATATGTACAGTAGTATCAGTACAGCAAAAGAGCTATGGGCATCCTTGGATAAGAAGTACAAGATAGAGGATGCAGGTCATAAAAAAATTGTGGTCGACAGGTTTCTTGACTACAAGCTGGTAGACTACAAGACTATCATGGAGCAAGTTCAAGAACTGCAGATCATACTGCATGAGATACATGCAGAAAGAATGTCTCTGAGTGAGTCATTCCAGGTAGCTGCTATAATTGAGAAGCTACCCCCATCTTAGAAGAACTTCAAGAACTACCTGAAGCATAAGCGGAAGGAGATGGGACTTGAAGATCTGATTGTCCGCCTGAGGATCGAGAAAGATAATAAGAGCCATGATAAGAATACAAAAGGATATCATGCTGAGCCTAAGCCCAACCTCATGGAAGGAAAGGTCAATGAGAAGAAACGCAAGTTTCCTAGTGAAGGCTATAAACAGAAGAAGGACAATCCTAAGAAATTCAAAGGCAAGTGCTTCATTTGTGATAAAATAGGCCACAAATCCAAGAATTGTTGTTTCAAGGGAAAAGAAAAGAATGAAGTCAATACTACTGAAGATACCCTATCCCATGAGGTGTCAGAGATAATGTTGTCAGCAGTTGTGTTTGAAGCAAATATGGTTGATAAGCTAAATGAGTGGTATGTTGACACTGGAGCTACTTGACATGTCTGCTCTGATAAGAGTATGTTCTTATCATATACTCCTATCAGAGGTAGAAATCTGCTAATGGGTAACTCCGCTCTATCGAAGATAGAAGGACTTGGCCGCATTATTCTAAAGATGACATCTAGCAAAGAGCTTCTATTGAACGATGTACTGCATGTTCCTGACATTTGTAAGAATTTGGTATCAGGCTCCCTCCTAAGCAAACATGAATTTAGGATGGTATTTGAGTCTGATGAAATTGTACTTACTAAAGGGGGATCTTTCTAGGTAGAGGTTATTTGAATAATGGGTTATTTAAGATGAATATAATGACTGTACATTGCAACCTTGAAAAGAATAAAGATGTTTCTTCTATTTATATGGTTGACTCCTCTTATTTATGGCATGATAGATTAAGTCATGTAAATTTTAATTCACTACAGAAATTAATGAATTTAGAATTGTTACCTAATCATGAAATCGATCCGCATTACAAGTATGAGATATGTGTTGAAGCTAAGCTAGCCAAACTACCATTCCATTCAGTAGAAAGGAATACTGAACTTCTAGATTTGATCCACAGTGATCTATGTGACTTAAAGTCAGTACAATCTAAAAGAGGTAAAAATTATTTTATAACATTTATTGATGATTCAACCATATACTGTTATTTGTATCTACTAAAGTCTAAAGATGAGGTGTTAGATATGTTTAAACGCTATAAGAATGAGGTTGAAAATTAGCTTGGTAAAAATATTAAGGCTATAAGGAGTGATAGAGGTTGTCAATACGATGCACCGTTTAATGACTTTTGTCAAGAACATGGCATATTTATCAAACTACAGCTCCTTATTCACCTTAATCTAATGAAATTGCTGAACGCAAAAATCAAACATTGAAAGAAATGATGAATGCCATGTTGATAAATTCTGGTACACCACAGAATTTATTAGGAGAAGCAATTCTCTTGGCTAATCATATTCTTAATAAAATACCTCTTAAAAGGAAGGACATTACTCCATATGAATTATGGAAAGATAAAAAGCCTTCTTATAATTATCTAAGAGTGTGGAGGTGTCTAGCTAAAGTAGTTATTCCAGATCCCAAAAAGGTCAAAATAAAATCTAAAATTGTTGATTGTATTTTTATTGGTTATACACAAAATAATAGTGCATATCGCTTTTTTGTATATAAATTAGATATATCTGATATACGGGAAAATATAATTATAGATCAAGAAATGCATCATTTTTTGAAGAGATATTCTCTTATAAAAGGATATATGTTACAAGTTCAAATAAAAGAACTTATGATAATATGGCAAGTAATAGTCATCAGGAAAAATGTTCTGAAGATGAAACTAGACGTTGTAAGAGATCTAAAGTTATAAAATCTTTTGGTCCTGATTATGTTACATATATAATAAAAAATGTAGCTCAGATATTCAAAGAGACAATGTCTATACCAGAAGCACCATTTTGAAAAGAAGCTATTAATAGTGACATGAGAATTGATAGATTTACCATTAGGTATGAAGCCTTTAGGATGTAAATGGATTTTCAAGAAGAAGTTAAAGACTGATGGATCAATTGATAAGTATAAAGCCAGATTAGTAGCTAAAGACTAAAAACAAAAAGAAGGTCTAAACTTCTTCGATACTTATTCACCTGTAACAAGGATAATATCCATAAGAATGTTAATCGCTATTGTAACCATTAACAATCTTGAAATACATCAAATGGATGTTAAAACAGCTTTTCTAAATGGTGAATTAGAAGAAGAAATTTATATGGAACAACCTGAAGGGTTTGTCGTTCTAGGCAAAGAAAAGAAGGTGTGCAGACTTGTTAAATCTTTATATGGATTAAAACAAACACCTAAGCAATGTCATATAAAATTTGACAATATCACATTGTCTAATGGATTCAAAATAAATGAATGTGACAAATATGTGTATGCCAAAACCATGCCTACAGGGTATGCGTTAGTCTGCTTATAAGTGGATGATTTATTAATCATAGATAGTGATACTGATATGATTAAACAAACAAAGAAAATATTAAATAAACATTTTGATATGAAAGATATCAGTATCGCAGACATTATACCAGGGATTAAAATTACTAGAACGTTTGATGGAATAATATTATCTCAATCTCACTATATTGAGAAAATATTAAATAAATTCAATAAATATGATACCAGTCCGCTTAGAACATCTGTAGATATTAATCTACATCTTGCCAAGCATACTGGACAACCTATATCATAATTAGAATATTCACGTATAATTGATAGTTTAATGTATATCATGAATTGCACCCGTCCTGACATAGCATTTGCTGTCAATAAATTAAGCAGATTTACTAGAAATCCAGGTCCAAATCATTGGATAGCATTAGTAAGGGTATTACAATATCTACGATATATCTTAAATTCTGGATTATATTATACAACATATCCAGCTATACTAGAAAGATATAGTGATGCTAACTGGATATCTTCTTTAGAAGGTACTAAATCTACTAGTGGATATGTGTTCACCCTAAAAGGAGGTAGAGTATCATGAAAATCCTCAAAACAAACATGTATAACTCGGTCTACTATGGAATCAGAGATCATAGCTTTAGATAAAGCTGGAGAAGAAGCAAAATGGCTTCAAAATTTTTTGGAGGATATTCCATGTTGGTCTAAACTTGTGTCTGCAATATGTATTCATTGTGATAATCAATTAGCTATTTGCAGAGCACAGAATAAGATATATAATGGTAAGTCTAGACATATACTCGCAGACATAATACCATTAAGCAATTACTTGAAAATGGAATAATTTCTATTGACTACATTCAGTCAAAGAAAAATCTTGCGGATCCACTGACAAAATGTTTACCAAGAGATCAAGTAAATTATTTATCGAGGGGAATGGGTTTAAAGCCTATAATAAATTAATCTTCATAGTGGATACCAAACCTAGTTGACTGGAGATCCTAAGATCTAGGTTTAAAAAGGGACAACTAAATTATGAAGAGGTCAACGGGGTACTAAGAATATAAATTTCTACTCATTCCTATGATAATCAGTGCGCCTGCTAAAGGTACTAGGATAAGCATAGCTTTTAATGATTATTATGACATGAATATCATGTGAGGTATAGCAGGATACTCTTAATAAGAATCACCTATATGAGTGTGAACTGGGAAAATTCTATGAGAATTTTAAAGATTTTAATTCTCTAAAGCACTCATGAAACCAGGAGTTGTTCAGGGCCAAAATGAACACAACCATGAGAACCAAAAGGGAATGCTCGAAAAGAAGTTATGTGATTATTATTGTCTTAGTTTACATCAAATGCTGAAAAGTTCAAAACATCATGTTCACTTTTAGTAAGTAAACTCGATAACAAAATACAAAGGAATGTTCAAAGCCACAATCTATCTATCCTGATACAACTTCATTCCATTTACTCTCTTTAAGTATCTGCATATTCATTTGCATTTTAAATCTGTTTATGGGGGATTGCCTTTGCTGATCCTTGATGATCTGAGTTTAATTTTTATTCATGTGGAGGATTGTTAAAAAAATACCTTAAATTGAATGGAATTTGAGGGTACCCAAAATACCCTTTAAGATGGAAACTTTTAGTCCTACATGGAAAGATTGAAAAAAGTTAAGTCTCTTTATAAGAAAATATTTTTCTTTGCTCTTGCATTTAGGCTCACCATAGATGGAGAGCTTGAGAATGATGCATAGCATCACCCGCACGTGCGACGGGTGACAAGGGCGCAATGGGTGCACTTTGTGCATCCTCGCAAGGAGCTTGAGAAGCCTTTAAATTTTTCCTGATCAAATGGATCCGACGGTCGAGATTGATTGAACTAAGATCGTATTGGCACGACAGGGTTGCAGGGAGGAGAGTCGACTCGGTTCTGTTGAGAGTCGGCTCGGATCCACAGGATGGGTAATATGTGGTATGGCCAAGTCGACTCGATGGGTTCGAGCTGGCTCGGATCAATAGAACGGGTAACATGAGGTCTAGCCGAGTTGACTCGAGGGATTCGAGTCAACTCGTCTAGAGTGCTCTTTGCAGCAAAGAGTCGACTCGAGGGTTCGAGCCGACTCGGATGACGGGATTTCAGAATCACGAAACAACCGATCACGCATTCGTAGGCGTTGATAGCGTAATCACGTATTCGTTCACGGATCAACGTTTCTTTTAATGATCACGGGTGCCATTGGATCATGAAATGGTATATTGAGAAGCGCGCTGATCACATGATCTAAAGATCACGATATGAATCAGCGTATCATGGCATTCGATCACGGTTGAGAAAGCGTATTGATTGCGTAATCTTCAGATCGCGGTTGAGAAAAGGCGTATCTCACTACGAAAAGCCATCGGTAACTCCCTTCGATCACATCGGAGGAGTTGCTTCCAATGGACATCTTAAGGCTATAAATAAGTCCTCATTCCTTATTCATTTCATCCCAATTTTTCTTTCCTTCTCTTAGGCATTTGCATACTCTGAATGACAGAGTATAACTATAGTGCATAATAGAGTCTCTTAGGCATTTGTATATTCTAATAGAGTATAGTTATAGTGCATATAAGAGAGAAAACTATTTCTGATTCGAATTTCTGGTAAATTATAGTACTGCTTTCATCAGAACAAGACCGTTGTATCCTGAAAGATAATCGTCATACATCATAAACACCATTGCACGATAAAATTATTTTAAAAATATGGAGGATAGCTCTAGACTCGATTTTTTAAAATAGATAATTATAAATATTTTTATTATCAATAATAAGTACAGTCCTTGAACATTTTTCTCCAGTACATCATGTATTAAGCAACACCAACAAGTATCATTAAAAAAAAATTAAAAGTTTAAAATTCAGAAAGATCTTGCATTAAGTCGATGTGAGAGAGCGAGAATATTGCTTTTTTACGTGTGGATTTATGTTGGCCGCGTCCGCAAGGTACAATAAATTCTTTTATAATGAGTACGATCGCTGGGAGCCTTGATCATAATGATTTTTTTTTGGTTATATATAAAAGGAGGCTGAAGAAAAAATAAAGGAAAAATAAATAGGCGAAAACATCCCTGCGTAACTGCAACGGAGCACAAATGCGTCAAGTATTTTGAAAAGGAGATAGACTCTATCCATGAGATGCGATAGATTTGAAGACAAAAAAAATACCATATCTCTTCGGGGAAAGTCATGACTCTGCGTCTTAAAATAAAATAGTTTTAAATTTCTAAACAAACTAATATAAAAATTAAAATTTTTAAAATTAAAACTTCAACATAAAGGGTTTTTTTTTTTTTTTTTTTTCCTGGATGGTTGAAGCATGAAGGCCTTTAGCTTCGAGATGGATAATTTGACGAGGGACTCCAGCTTTCAAATCTAACCAGAACTTCAAAAATGGAACACCCCGGGGGTGAAATTTCAAGCCACATAATAAGCACCTCCATCCCCAACGAGACGTAAATTTACTCAAAACACGGTGGCGAAAGTTAGGAGATGATAAGACGAAAGATTATCGGAGCCACGTCACCCAACTTCAAGCACACCGGCAGAGGACGGTGCCCAGTTAACGCAATCAGAGCGCCACGGACACGTGTCAGTACGGAGTTTCCGGGGGGGGGGTGGGGTTTTCGGCACCCCAGGTGGTAAAATCGAAGCTTGCCAAGTTAAGTTGCAACTGAATCCCGCGGTCCAGTACGAACTGATCGTGACCGTTGAATCCGTGGGTCCCCAAGTTATCGACGCCCTCGTTGACAAAATGCCATGGCTTTACTTTCCAGCCTGTACCCACGACGATCACCACGATGCGATCTCTTTTCCCTTGAAAGCCGAAAAGCTGAAATTATCACGACTGATTGCCACGTGCGCTGTCCCTCCGGAGACGATAGTCACAGTACGCCTAAATTCGAGGGGCATTTTGGAAACAGTAGAGCGATGTAGGGTGTCCCAATGGCAACGGATTTGGACAGGATCATCCAAAATTTATATTTATTTTATTAAATTTTTTAAATTTTATATTTCTTGTAGATCGATTAAATCGGGTATAAAAAAAATAATAATTAAATCGGATCGTGTCGAATATATCACATCCTATAAAATAAATTTTTTTTATTTAAAATTTAAATAGATATATAAATTTCATATCTAATTTATTTAAATATTTTATAAATATATTTTTTTATATAAATAGATGAGATTTAGATCGAGATATATTATTATTTATATTTGAATCGGATTCAAATTATTATTTTTTAATATAATTTATATCTATTTATAAGTTACATGGATCAAATTTTTTCGTTACTTTCTCTGCCTCGGACCCCCTCCCAAAAAAAACCAAAAAAAAAAACTGGCCGTGAATTCTGCTCATCCTTCCAATAATGTCCCTTCAGCACGGCAGTGGTGGTAGGCGTGGCATGCGGACGCACGTTGATGGATCCGCAGAGGAAAAGCACGGTGATCTGACGCTTCGGAAGTGAGATACGCATGTGGTTATTTTCAGTTTAGGTGGGAGGGATATATCTGAGATGGATGGCAGAACATTTTTATAGTTGACTGTCGTGTTGCACTTTAGCTTTTCCACTGCACAACAATAAGAGTATACGTGCGATGCATGAAAAGATATTTTAGTCATGCGCTGCAGTGCACAGGTCCTTTAACTCTCGCTTTTCATATTTAATATACCATTTTTATGTATGATTACTGCCAGTTTATGTACAATTTGTATTTAAAATCATGTATTCTTTATATAGTTGTAACTAGGTATATGTAAAAGCTCAGCATGCTCTGTTATGATTTAGAAATTACAGATTTGAAATACGAAAAGTGGATTAAGGTGGAATATATATGTATACATTCTTAGATCCTGCAACAATGGAAGTCTAGTTTATTAAAGATTAAATAATAATAACCATAAAAAATAATGAGAATATACTTTTTGAATATGTGATGATTGAATGACCAGCATCTTGATTTATCGTCACGCACCCATAGGAGCCTTGTAAAAAGCAACCGGGTAATCTTGTTGCATGAATGATAAGGGAATGAGACCGAGAAAAAAATTATAGTTTACACAACATGTATTATAATGACCATACACATTGCCAATCATATCCACTTGTTTTCATAGGTCTTTATCAAGTACTTATCTTGGTGCATGGGAATATAGGATATAATTTCTTGGGCCTAGAGGGGCATTCCTGTAAAATTGAAGCATCGATTGGCGTACAGGGGAGGCAACCGACATGTTGTATTGGTTAGTAGGATGAATGATAGGAAGGGATGCTTGGCTTGGCTTCCAATATACTTCCAAAAAGGAGAACAAACGTATCCAACAAAACCATCTCGCTACTTTAATATTTTTCTTTTGTTTTGAGACTACCACGGACGTAGGAGGTAGGCAAGTAAGGGAGAGACCATAGAAGGGACGGGCGTCGGCATTGGCCCCACGTATTTGCCTCGGTGGGACCTACAACCCCAACCTTCGTGTGGTCGATATGGTGCACTCCCTTGCAAGGGAAGGCTGCATGAGGTGGGTGGGGCTCCCGCTCGATCAACGACCCAAGCCAAGGAATTGGGTTCGACGTGGCATGGCTGGAACCTCAGGCCACTAGGCTTTTTGTCCCCTTGGTTGGACCTGGATTGCCTCTCAACTGAAATATAACCAGAGTAGGCAGGCATTCACTGGAGACGAAGTTCAGAGTCATCGTACAATGGAAGGGTAACCTCATCCTTCATCTATGATCTTTGAATATATATTGGATGCGAAATAATTACCAGCTTCTACCCAAAAGAAAAAACCTTATAAGCTTCGGTACAAGGTCTCCATTGTGAGACAGGAGTGTAAGACAGGAATGAAAGAAGAAATTGGACGAAATGTGGAGTAAAATTCTGTCATTTACTCATCTTTTCTTTCCCTTTCCCTAATAAACAACTCCCAAAAACATACCAGAGTATATCATGGATAGCATCCTTGGGCACCAGCCACCGCAGTGCAGAATTACAGGTAAGAAGAGCCATAATCCAAGGCAGAACAGTAGATGGAAGGACCTTGGTGATCATGCAGACATGCAGATGCCATCCTCGTACGATGTACCAAGAATGATGACCATAAAACTCTTAAACTAGTCAAGCAGAGAAAAGTGAAGCAAACAGGAAGCGAGGGATCAAAAAGGGCGTCGATCCTGTAGTCCCAGATAAAATGCAGTTCACCATGTACTGTATCTAAATTAAAGCATCATGCAGAAGATTATGTCCAAAATTAAGCAAGTCAACGAAGACAACTGCACTTGGAACGCACTGAATTATATACTGTTTAATGCTAATGGTTTAACCACCAGATCTCTCATTGCTTGAGCTACTTTAAGCTACAATGAATGCAGGATCAAGTCTCGCACCATGCACAAATAAAATGATAACATGGATGCAAAAGTCCATCATGGGGCTGACTTAAAAACTGGAATCAAGATTAGACAATCTGACTCCAGAGTAAAATTTGATTTCTTTAAGAAAAGAGTCCTACTACAAATTGCATTGCTACTACGTTGCAGATATAAAATGAAAAGAGCCACCTTGCTACAACTACATCAGATTTGCATCAACCAGGTTCCTACATTGACAACAAGGCTTGAGCTCCAATCTGGACTTGTTTGTAAAATCCCCTGTACAGAACGGGAACCTATAAGTTCTCTGGTATAGCAAAACTGGAATCATATGTTTTTGCCATGGTCGTATGCTATTCGAGTTTCATCCACGCAGCTGCCAGACCGAGCTGAAACGTTATGCAAAGCAGTTTGGTCTGGAGCGAGGCCAGGAATGAACCAAGAAGTTTACCGAAAAATTACAATCATACGCACTAGACGTGACTCAAAACCACTAGTGTCATCAGCAGATAGATCACAACACGGATTCCACCACTGCATCCATGGCTGCAGGTCCCCCTCGCTCAAGAAGCGAGAGAGCCAGATCGCACTCATGCCAACCCCTCAACCCACTGGCCAATTTACGCAGTGTTAGCTGCTTCACCTCTGGCACCCATGTTGGAGCAAAACTTACCAGCAAGCCCACAAAGCAGGATACGTATGCTTTCCACATTGCTGGGTCACACCCCAGTGATATGTTCCCCTCCACGACGCCGGCCACAAAATCCATGTGCATCCCAATCACTCGGGCTCGCCTTGATGAATACACAGATGTGTAGGCAGGAGAAGTATTTCCAGTTCCCCATACAAAGGCCCCTGACAAGATCAGCATATATGCCAGCACATAGCCCTCCAAGATATTGGACACTGGCCCAGCACCACCCAGCTTCTCCCCAGCAGACAGCAACAATGTGGGCAAGGATTCCTCATACAGCACTTGGACTAGCAGGGCTCCGCCTGCAATATACAGCAAGCTTGCCCCTAAAGTTGCCACCTCTTTAACTCTTGAAACAGCAGCAGCAAGCGACATCCGACCAGATCTCAGGCGAGCAGGTCCACTGCAAGACCATTCATTACCTAGTTTGTTGGCCCACTCAATGACCAGCTTGAGGATCACATCAGTGACAAAATGAGTGTCATGGAATGTCCGACATGTGCGGAGATAGAGAAAACCTGGGGCAATAGGCAGCCGGACCCCCTGATTGGCCATTGCCTGGCCTAACAGCCCAATTACTCCTCGCTTGGCAGAAAGGTGAGATCCTTCCATTATAGAGGGTCCAAGGAAGGAGGAGAAGCAGCTTCTGATCAGCTGGGTAACAGATTCTTTGTCTCGAGTGAAGGGGGAGAGGGTGCATGACATGACAATGAAGTCATGCCACCGCCGAACCTTCTGGCTCCACAGGGCTCCTATGATGGGCATACTCGGCCATGAGCAGCCTGCTGCACAATTTTCCAATGCCTGGCCCACAACACCATGGACATAATCCAGGCTCTTGTCAAGTTTAAATGTGATCGTCAAGCTTACAAGGGCCGCCATTGGTAACGGAAGAATTGGCGGCATCCCGCCTGCAGAAAATATCAAAATTATGAGAAAAATCACCACTTCAGAAATAAATGTCATATATAGTGTTGCCAGCAATAACCGTTTGGTCATTTAAAAATCTGTTTAAAATGATATACTTGTTGAAGATACTTAATGTAGCACAATCACATGACAATATCTTTAATAATTGTTTTCATAAAGTGTTTATCGTATCAAGAAACTTTTAACAGCATTTTATGATTCTAGTTGGCTGACATTAGAAATTAGAAGTTCTTAACAAGTTTTGACCTATGTAACAGTAGTTTCACAGTCAAAAAAATGGAACATGAGAGAGGTGCCAACCATAAACTGTTGAAACCCAGAAATGGACCTTTCCTTGGCTTTCATGTTGGCTTGTTCCTTCAGATTGCAGGGAACAATATAGAAAGAGAGCATGTGGGATGATTAAGTGGACATTTTGGAACCTTTCCTATTTATAATTGTGAAAAATAAAGCCAAGCCAATGAATTTTGAATAATAAATATCACTACAGAGTTGGACTCAAAATCCAAAGAAAATAATGCAATTCAGCTAACTCTTTGACCATATAGAGATAATATGGATGCAACTGAACCAACCTATTCATGAGCAGCTAGAAAACAAACAAGCACAAGTAGCACTTCAAAGCTCAGCTAACAGACAGGCCAAGCCTAAGCGCTAGGCAGCTTACAGATGAGAGTACAGACAGACTCAGGCTGCCCAAGTTGAGAATTGGCTCATTTAAATGGCTCAGAAGACTGAACAAAACAAATATGGCTGAGTTTGCCACAAGCTGAACCTGAGCTTGAACAGCTCAAACAACTTCTAGTAGCATATACATACATATATACGTACATATAGATATGCACATACGTACGTATGTATGCATGCATGCATGTGCCCATAATCTTTTGTAGGTTTATTATCATATGCCAGGTATGCGGTTTCTGAAGAAACCTAAATTAACTTGCATTTCAGATAGTGGCCTCAGAGACCTACCAAGTTGAACGCATGTGGATCTGGGCAGAGATGACTGCACTAACTTAGCAGTTTATTTTTGATAAACATAGCTTGTGCTGCAAGGCATATCTTAACATGATGTACAGATTCATTAAAGTATCTTAAAATCTACAGAAAGTTTCTTCCCGTTAGTTGTTTTAGGTCAAGAGTACTGTTGAATCGGAACTCAAAATAGCCATTGGTCAATAATATCTCTTGTCAAACTTTATTTTTCAGAAGTACAAGCTCAAGGTAGCCAATCAATTTTAGTGAAGCAAGATTCCACCACGTACTGGGAGATAGAAATAAAGCAAAACTGTAACAAACAAGAGCTTAAACAACTGGCATGGATAACAGCTGCAAACAGGAACGACTATAAACTAGCAAAAAAGAGAAACAGCAGAAATGCCAAAAAAATGATATAATATCATACGTGGATAACAGCTGTCAATATGAACCCCTGCAGATACAAGAATTTCCTTTACTTCTGATTCAACTGAGAGAAGATTTGCAGCAGGACTTGGCCAGTCAGTCCCATTCATTGGAACCGGTTTCCAGATTCCACGAGTAATTTCTGCTGAAAAATAGCTGACAATAGTGGCAAGAGAAGCTGGCAAAAAATCCACAAGATCCCTCAGACCTACAGCACATTTAATGGTTGTCAGATTAAATAAAACACAATCCAAGATGAAATACAAAACCAAAAATTAACACAGATTGCTCATATTCTGAATAATAATCCTATCTATGGAAAAACTAATTCCTGGCATTAACTTATTTATATAACATGACCATAAAGTAGATCCATCAATATACACATACAGTTATACAAACACAAACACATGCATGCCTGTGTGCGTGCATGCATGCATGCATGCACGTAGATGTGAAGGCCAAAGTTATGCCCTAAAAATGTATCATTTGATCCTAACTAGCGAGTAGTGACTACAGATATATGCTCAATGCAGAGATCTGGTATGGTGAAATGACAAAAGTAATGAACCACTGGCAATGCCCATGGGAACTGTTGTAGAGCAAAACCAAGTTCCCTCATCTCCCACTTGCTCAGTTTAGTAGTCCCCAAAAGGGCCACCTTCAGCATGAATTGTATTGTAATATACTTTTTTTATAACAACATCCAATCCAAGGAGCTGGCTTACCACAAGGTTCCTATTAAATTTTGGTGTGGACATTCAAAGATTCCTGTTCTTGTTCTTGGTCTTACTTCCTGGACTTCAAAACCAATCTCACTCTCCATGCCCTACTTGTTCTCAGTATTGAACTTCTAGATACGTTTGTCCTTCCACATAAGGCAGCCCCGTATGCCTTTCCATAACCAACCATATTAAATTTACTTGCTCACACATATTGATATGAAAAGGATGATGCCTTAACTATACAACATATAAGAGATGATAGGTAAGAAATCCCTTGTGCTTCACATACAATGCAGATATTGCTTCAAGTACCCGTAGTCTAACTAGCAAAACTCATGGAGCTGATCCCCCTCCAACAGCAACCAAGAAAATGAATACCAAATATTTAAAAGCCAAATAGGCAATCAGGTAGATCCACAGCTTATTTAAATTAGGCAATGAAGAACAAAATGCCTCATTTATCTCCCACCTTCTGATATTCTTAAGCATGTCTCCCACCTTCTGATATTCTTAAGCATGCCATATATCTAGACTTTCTTACCCACCACCACTACAAAGGTAAGTCAACTTCAACTCTGCAGCACTATAATATCAAACTAGAGATGTCAGACATTAAACATAGGTGCGGTGACTGTATGAAGGAAACTCATCAATAAGCAATATTAACTAGGATCCAATCGTGTCATCAATGTCCACCCAGGTAATGTAAAATATGAAATCTGCTCATTTAAAGTTCTTTAAAATTCTTCTAAACATAAGTGCTGCACTACAAAAAGTTCTTGTCAATACAGAAAAAGCTTACTACAACAACATCTTGATTGACTGCTAAAATATCAGTCAAAGGAAAAAAGATCTACCAATGGTATCACCAAAAAAGATCTTCCAAGATTGAATTTTTACACTTGTAGCCCACACTGTTTACAATCAAATCTACCACTCACTCACCTCTGACTTGCTCCCAAAATAACTCAAAATTATGTTGAAAGAAACATAAAGGAAATAAAAGAAAAGGCTGAATTTCTCTTACAAGTGATATCCCCATGACTTTTTAAAGAAACCCTTCAACATCATCCAATGCTATTATGCCATCTGCACCATTTAGGCATACATGATAGCAGTCATCTTCCAATCAGCATAAATGAGAAAGCATCTAGTCTTTGAAGGCTGGTTTTTAATGAGTATTATAAAACAAAGCTTCCCGCATTTGAGTGTCAAATTAACAAGATTAAAATGTCACAGAGAGCCCTCTCAATTTTCTTTTGGGGGCATTGCCCTTCTTGTAACCAAGAAAAAAGGTCAGACAAGGGTAGCCTTTCATAAACTTAGTCACTTCAAATTCACTTATTCTTTTAGACAAGAATCTAGAGACATCACAACACTGCTATGACACCAGAAGTTGTTTCGTTCTTTCATTTACATCTAACATCCTTAAGATCTCCCCAGAAAAAAAGCTCTCTATCCAGAGATTTGGACATGCACGCTAGGACAAATTTGGACAAACTAATTGCTGTTGGCTATAAAGTCAAGAAAAACTTAAACAGACCAAGCTGTTCTCCCATAAAAGCACTTTGTCAACATTCTAGGTGAAAACCAGTTTCAGCCTGTCGTATGGCATCTTCACAGGCTCCTACAACAAAGAGATTCCAACACTTACTGCAACCGTGCAACATGTGTCCTATATATTCTTTAAGCATAGAAAGAAAAGTTTTGCTCCAAGAATGAGCATTCCTTACTGTCCTTATCATGTGATCACATGCTCTGAGCCAATACTACTCACCCATCATAGACTGCATATATAAATCAAATAACTGGGAGAGCTAAAATGACCTTTTTAGAATTTTCTTTTATCTTATGTAATGATCAGTAAATATATAATATCCAAGGAAAGCTGTGCTTAAAATGCATCCAACCTGTAGTCAAGTCCCGGGATGAAAGCCTTCCGTGGGCACATGCAGTCAATACAGCTTCAAGAACAAAGGGAACAGCTTCTAGGAACTCCCATGCAGGTAGTGTGGGCCTTTGATGAGCATCTTCTGTTGCATTTACAGGTGATCCACCTATACTGCTACTGGAAGTTGACGAAGGATTACCAGAAACACTTGCAGCTTTAGGCATTTTTCGATAAATCATATTCAAAATCTTATTGGCAACTTGATGAACTGGATTTTTATTGCACAGGCCAGAAAGAGTCGAGGCTATGCAAGCTTGATTTTGAAAGTACCAAGCACGTAGCTTTGGAAATGAGTCGATATAGACTGGCTGACTGGCTGTTGACTGAAGTGGATCTGTGATACTTCCCATCCTACCCATAGCACTAGAATTTTGCAAAGCAATGCGACTGTTGTGCATCAGCAAGAGATAGTCCAGACTCAATTCGAACCTGACAGGTCCTGCGCTACCAGCCATACAGGCTTCATGAGGAGGTTTGTAAAATTTCCACAAGCGAAGAAGAAAGAGAAATGCACATGAGAAGATTGCATAAACAGAAGTCTCATCAGAGATGCTTGATCTATGATTGGATGTGGGTGGTAGTGACCCAAAAGCCTCGCAAAGTGGCATCAAAGCAGCTGCAACTTCTGGAATCTGCAAATAGTATTAATCTATGCCACTGAAGAAGAGAACAATAAATTGCCACTACTCTTTGGGTAGAATCACTTGACACAAGCACATGAAATAAGAAAAGGCAGATGACGTAATGCCTAATTGCCCAAATTTGAAAATCATTTGCATATCAGGAGTAAAAGATAACTTACAAATTAAATTCATTGAAAGATGACATCTACATCGAGAATCTGAACTTGCCATATGGTAAAAAATACTGCATGAAATATTTTGTAGCTAGAACATGAATGAGAATACAAATGAACAATTCATCAACCTAAAGGCAGCAAAAGTTCTATGCATATCTGTGTAAAACTTAAGTTTTGAGAGAAGCATCACCAAACAAAACTAACCAGAAATGATGAAGAATTATGACAGTAGCATGTATTGCCTGCTTACCACACCATATAAAGAGAGGATATGAACAATATCAACACAAGAAACACTAGATAAGATAGCACTGAGCAGGGACATGTGAGCAATTAAATGACTCCCACTTCCAGAAACTGAAGAATTAGGAGGCACAGGTGGAGACAATAGCTTGACCACAATGCGCACCACATGCTCCTGAAACATAAAAGGGATTCTGGTTAAAATATGAAATATCAAGTTAATAGCAAAAGATTATAGAAAAATCAGGGCATCAACCAGTGCAGTTACTGCATCAGTACTCTAGGTGGCTCCGAACAGCATAATGCCTCAGATGTAAAGGATAGAGATGAGTGGAGGTGAAAGCACCAGAAGATGTTGATAACTAGAAAGCATCTTAAGGTGAAATCATCAAGTCCTTATTTGGATGACTTGAAGTTTTATATATCTGAGGAAAAACTAGAAAATATAATGTCTACCATACAATTACTAGAGTTCAATTTGGACTGCCACATTTCATTAACAACAGTACGCAAGTGTTCTACCTGAATATTCCAGCCACGAGCCAGGGATGCGCTGCATAGAATCTTTGCAGCAGCTGATTTTTCTTCTTCTGATCCATTTAGTGCAATATGGTATAATTTCTCCAGTTCCACTACACTAAAGCAGACAACAAAATCGAAAATCCAAGAATACAACCATAAGATCACTAAAACAACCTATACACATTGTTAAAAATCCAAAAACAAAAGTATGCACTTCTAGTGTTTACCAAATCTATCTTGTAAGGATTCCTTTGAATTACCTTGTAGCAGGAGATGCCATAAGACCATTTTTAAGCAAACTGTTTAGCGGAGCTCCATCCATAAATGTTGACCACGGGGACTCTTGAACTAACAGTGAATCCTTTGATGACGTGAATGGAACCACATAGCCAGGCCAAAAGTAGGCAGATGTATCGATCAAGTCTCTTGCAATGCAGGCTTCAATTATAAGATGCAGCATGTTTCCAACTGCAGAAGCAATAAATGGTGCGGCACAAGCAAGTGCTTAGAACTTGTCCAGAGAGTATTTAGGAGAGAAAGGTAACATAATAGATTGTTACCAAAGTACCCTAATGAAAAGCAAAGCATAATAGATTTGTCAAGGTGGCTAACTCATTCATGGTTTTTTCGAGACCAATGTATGTTATCATGTTTCCCCTTCTTTCATTTCTTTTTATTTTCAGGTCCACTAAAAGCTTACTCACTGACAGAAAGCAATTCAACTTCATGAGCATGTGAGTAGTCATGTGAATCCAGACATTTACCTTGTTTTTTTTTTTTTTTACTACAATTTTCAAAAAAAGATAGATGCAAATAAGTCAACCTTACAAAACAATCTAACCTGCTTTTACAGAAGAATCATTGCGATTGGGAATGCCAAGGTTACTACTTCCGGTCTTTAAATTAGAAATGAAGGTTGCTGCTTTTGAAGCTGCACTATTAGCTGCATTGACCACTGATGGAGGAGGTGATAGAAGCCCAGAAAACTGTCCTAAAACCTGAAGAGAGAATATTAATCCATGTTTTCTAGAAGCAAAATCATTTCCTTCTGTTCCCTTCATGCAGCTTCTGGTTATGCCATTGTTTATAAGAGAAGGCATTTCATATTCGTCTTTCACAAGAGGAACAATTGCCAAAGGGACAATAGATAATAGCATGCAAAGTCGCGCATCAAGATGAGGTATAGGTCCTTCCAGAGGCTCACGATCCTGCTTGTGGACAGGAAGAATAACAAATATTGACAAATGGATTAATAGACTATTTAAACAAATTTCTTAGCCATGGAGGAAAAGAAGCACAAAAAGAGAATTATCTCAACTCGCTGTATAAGTCGAAGAGATGAAATCCAGAGAGCTTGAAATGTCTCCTGCCAGCTTGCCTGATTCATTACTTTGAGTGACTTGATCAGCTCTGATCACAAGAAGAATAAAGGTCACTTTTGTTATGGAATAGCCTAAAACTCCATAAATAGGAAGACCATAAAAACTGTTAAACAACAAGCACCTGTAAGTAGTTCAATGGCAGATATAGGATGGAGTTGCTTCCCATCCATTGCATTCTCCATAAACATATCAAAAGTAATCCAACAAGCAGCCCTACCAGCTCCAGAACCATGACCCGAGAGCAAGCTACCGGGCCCATCATCAACCAGAACTCCAAGATGCTGATGCTTATTTAACTTGTATGCCCAATCCATAGCCTTCTGCATGTTTGCAGACAAGCTATCTAATATATGATTTGCAGATAGCAAAGCTTGTGAGGCTGACTTATGCGATTCAATAAATTGCAGTCTCTCCAGTAAATCATTGAACTTTTCAGGCCTAAGCTCGCAAGCAAATATTTATTAGTAACTCCACTTGAAAATCCATATTACATAATGCAATCTTCTATGCACATATATCCGAATGCAAGAGGAAGGAAATCAAAATATCAGACTTGTCTTCTCTTTCAACGGCTTATATTAGACTTTAGAAGCATCACATGTAGCATAGTTAGCAGAATCTGCTTTTCACTGGAACTTTTAAGAGTGGCCGAGTAACCCCAAAAGGGATTACCATGCTAACGAATGAGCTCTCATGCACATTACGAAATGTATGCATTCCCCAGTATGGGAGAAGGGTATTGATAAATTGACTGCAAAGAAACATAGATCGACTTGTGATAACCAACAACGGAGTCACAAGAACTGGCCCATAAGAAAAGTAATCACCATGAAGAAAACTATGAGTCATATTTCATGTCTGTATCTCACATGACATAGGGAAACATGTTCAAATATAATTCTTTCAATCAAATGTCCTTTTTATCACAAGCATATTTTATGGTAATTACAAAGTGAAAGAGAAAAAGAGGATATAGATAGGTTCTATCCGCAACATAAACAAAAGTGATAAGGAAAACTGAACCCAAAAAGACAGATTTACAATTAGGATCAAAAGTTCACCATAAAGATAAACCACACTCTAATACAAGTTCAGATTGAGATGCGTCATTGTGTTTGTCATTTATCTCACAGCATTTATATTGAGAGATGCAAACTACAGGAGAAATAAAGGTAACTAAAGCCTCCTTGTAATCGAAACAAACCAATAGCCATTTGTCTTTATCTTTGACAGCATTAAATGTTTCCATGATCAGTCTTCGAGAAGTGATATGGCATGATCAAGTCTCAAGATCATCACCAAGCACAACGCAAGAGGACAAATGGAGATAAATTGAAAGGAAATTTGCAGTTTCACTCCTTGAACCTTGTATGGCATGACCTTCTCTAAAGAAAATGACTAAGGGCATGTCTTCATCTAAAATAAGTCAGTCAAAGCAAATGGGTGCTCATTTAACAAATACCGTGCACTAAGCTTTCAACAAAGACATTGTGTGTTTTCCTATAGGCATCAATTGTTTCTGTTCGAGAACATCCACGTGATTTCCAATATTCTTCTTGCTATAATTATAAATTACATTTTGATTTCTGTAGGCTTGAAGTGGCAGGCGGCAAAGAATGCAGCCTAGCTGCCATATTCATATTTTTGAGTGGTATATGCCCAAAGGCATGTTTGGAGATAAGTTCTTTTCTTTGGCTTAGGATAAGGAGCAAGACCTCATCCATGATAGGAAGAAGTCAGGCATAAGCACAAAAATTCAGGTTTTGGAAAATGTGACCATGCAAATGCACTTTGGAGGGTAGGACCCTACAAGTCTACCATCTAGCTCTTCCAACAGTTCATGCACAGAACATATCCCCACACACCCATTTGCATGCACATGACATGTCCATCTGCTGAGAAGTGGCTGTGAACTCATCAACCATTAGAATGCGTAGTATAAACATTTTTGCCTATGATACGTGATTCATGTAAATTAACAAAAATACTCTTATTTTCTGGTCAATTTGCTTCTTTTTTTTATATATAAAAAAAAAACACAGTATACATAAAATAAAAAAGCTAATGTAGCTGTAAAGTACATATATTTGATAAAGAATCAAGTCGAACGAGGGCCTCATGGCCTCAAACATACATGTCCAGCCACCCTAGGCTGCTTGCCTTATATAAATATAGTACTTGGCATATGTGATGCACATCTTCAAAGGAGTTGTGGTTTTCCAAAGAGTTCAAATGTTAAATTGAGCCCATTCACTTGTGAGGGCTTTGATGTTCAGAAGCAAGCCAGACTCTGCAGCTTTCCCATTAAATGTGGAAGATGATAGATAGGAAGGTCAATAGACACCAGCAGCTACAAGGCGAACCATACCAACCCGGTACATTATAGGGGCACAATATGCTCCCATACCAGCACATGACATAAGTGGTGTGCTAAATCCAACAACATACCATGTGCCACTACAGGGGTGACCATAACATTCTAACGCATAACTGGTACAGAGTTGGGAACCAAGTGAGCAAGCAATAGAGTTGCATATGGCTGAAGATGCAATAATTAGATGGCAAATGTACATTATGTGAGAAATTATGTGAGAAATTCAGTATAGTTATTTACTGGTATATATAACCATAAAGTTGGTCACCTTGCCCAACCACAACTTGAGTGTTCTAGAATCTTTAATTGTTGCTTCCATTTCTTCCATGACATATACACATCATTTAGTCCATATACTTAAATTCATGGAGGTCAAAATTCCATTTCAGTCATTCAAAACAATGTTCCAGTCCCCTTTCCCACTTTATTAATAACATACTACACATATGCAGCTATAATACCAATTACTATTATGAACTAATTCTTTTTTTAAAAAAAAGCTAAAGAAAGTTTCAAATTGCCATAATGATCACAGATATTATGAGGAAAGGAGAGGGGGAAGAGAGAGAGAGAGAGAGAGAGAGACTCACATATTGAGATAGACGAGATGGAGAAAAACTCTGGCCTTTTTATTTGAAGTAACTTTCCCAACCACCTCTATAGCCAAAAGAGCATTAGTTCCACGTAGCTGTTCACGATGCCTGTTCCGCCTCTCATCTAAACTTTCTTTAACATCTATCTCCATAACTTGATGTCCTTCATTAGCATAAAAGTTCCCATATTTATCTCTAAATGGCAGTTGAAAGCCACAGTCTTCTAGTGTGCAGTCGATCAAACATGTAATGAAACTCAAGATGGACAAAACTACCACATGTCCAAAATCCATTTGGTGAACACCATATGTATGCGAAAGTTGTAGAGAATCATCAACAGATTTAACTATCCTGCAAAACAGATTAATTATTGCATAGGATTTGATCAGTCACAAGACACAGTGATCACCAGTGATGGAAACCATTTTAACTAGAATGCAAAGCATTTCTGGATCAAACAAATATGAAGAAAAGTAAGATATATGCAAGCCAGTAGCTGAGCAATTGATGAACGTGATATATTATTTTCCAATATCAACATGCAGTTCCCATACATTGGCAGGAGGATATAAGCAAAAATACGCAGGCACAGGAGAGCTGCAGTCAGCTAAAATGAGAACAGGTTTTCTTATATAGCATATACCACAAAACCCCTTCTAGAGGTGAATATGCAGCTTCACTTACATGCCAATTCTCAACCATGGGAAATGAAAGAGTAGATACGGTCTTTGAAAATCTGACCTAGTGCCAAATACAACTCACATAGATGAATACTTGTCTAAAGCTTCTTCTTGGTCAAAGCATCTCCCTTAAGGAGATTGTGAGTAACTTTAACAAAGCTGAATATCATTGTAAGTTCATGAAACGTGATTGACTTCAATGCCATCATGTCCTAGCTGCATTTTAAGACACCATTACATCAACCATTCCATGGTTAGATGTAGCAGTTGCGAAAAAAACCTGCCAATATGGGCTAAAGAAACATCATTAAAAATGCATCATAGGATAACATCAAACACAAAGATGCTGGTGGCTGCTAGCTCTATCCAAGAAGTTTTCATGTAGTGTGGAACAAGCGGACAAGTTACAGACACTGGTTATTAGGAAAAAGCCTACATCACCAAGGAATATGCCACATATCTTAGACAATAAGCCTTTTTTTTAAAAGTACCTCAGCACAGTGCTTTAAAATAGAGTGACTGTGGTGAGTTTTAGCAACAAATAGACCCCTAATTCAGGTCTAATTTTCTAAAAAAATTAAAAAAACCAATTATCATAAGCCCAACTCAAGGATCTCTATGTTCTAAAATGATGGGCTTGCTACCTTTGTGAAAAGCAAGGACTTGTGGCCAATAAATTCTACAGTCTCAAGAACATACACTAAAAGCACAAAATTCTCAAAGGATCGAGTGTTGCGCCAAATCCCACACACTTACATGATGACTAAGCCAGTCTCTGATAAAGTAGCTGAAAGGTAACTAACCTCTAATTCATAGATTAGACAACTCTGATTGTCCACCAACTGGTGCAAAAATGGCATTCTCCATTCACATCTATTCTGAATCAGGTTAACTCAGAGCATGAAAATATAAACCTGACAACCAGCAGTCACTGCAGAAAACAAGGTAACTTCAAGAAGGGTCCTGAAGTACAATTACCCATATATATAGCACTGATCATGAAACATACAAACATATATACATAAATATATGCGTGTGTGTTCAAATTATTCTGCCTCTCTGTTCTTACCGTGAACTCTCGTGCACTTAGAACACGAGAACCCACGGCTCATATAGAACCCTCCTTTGTACTGAGTTTCTTTGCTTTCTTCATCTTCTTCAAGTTCTAAGCCGTACAAAGACATCTCTTTGTTAGTCATTTTCCGCTTCACTTGACTCCTAGCAATCTAAAAATATCAAGAATTGGATGATGCCTCTTCATATAAGAAAATACTTTTTAGGACCTTATTTTGCCATGCTTCTTGATATGCTTTCCAACTTGAGATAACTTAATCAAACCCTACTTTTATTCTCGAAAATCACTTCTTTCCAGACAAAAAAACCTCGTTCCCATCTAAAGCGATATAAGCAAAGAGAATATCACTATCTGAACCAAAATTCATGAAGATGAGGCCAATAACTTACTTGTCTCTCCAAGGACCAGCCTCCACCAAAGGAGGGGACGGCGCGTATCGACTCAAGAGCTCCAGGTACAGCCTATAGGCCTCCGGCTGTGCCCGGCGATGAGGAATAACTCTGAATCCAGCACCAAGAGTCCAGTAAAGCAAATAAAATCGGCCACTGAGAATAAGAAAAGAGATTGGATGGGAAGTAGAAGGAGAAATTGGCGAACCTGCGGGTGAGGAGAGCGAGGGTGTGGAGGGGGTAGATAAGGCGAGAGGCCATAGCCTGGTCGAGGAGCTTCCAGAGGGAAGGGGTGTTGTGGGAGAAGCAAAGATTGGAGACAAGGACTTGTCCTAGCTCCGGGCTGGGGAACCCCAGCCCCTTCTCCTGGACGCACCGGCCCACCTCCACCGCCCGCGCCAGCAGCGGGTCCCCGCGCTCCTCCGACGCCTTCACCGCCGCCATCACCCGCCTTTCCAGGTCCCCTAAGCCGAACTCGGCCGCCTCATCTGCCACCGTCATCTCCGCTGAGGCCGCCGGCGCTCGCTCGCTCGCTCGCTCCGGCCGCCGCGGAGGCGCTTCGCGTCGATAAACTAAACGGTGGAAGAAGGGAGCATCCGAGAGGGAAAAGGCAAGGTACCATGGGTTTTAATGGACCTGGTGGGTTGGGCCCGCGAGGTCCAGACGATCCTGTAAGTAGGACGAGATCCTCCTTAAGCGTACCGAGAATCTGGGTCGTTGGTTTTCTTCTGGAAGCATCATGGCTCGTTTGGTTCATGGGAAGAGGAGAGAGAAGTGCGGTCAACAAAGAAAAACCGAAGATTCGGAAAAAGACGGAAAAGTTTTTTTTTTTTTATTTTTAATGAAATTAAAATTTTCATATTTTACAAAAAAATTAAGATTTTCGTTTTCAAAAATATCTAAATTTTTTGATAAAATGAATAAAAAAAATAATAGATGTTTTATATATTTTTTTTATAAAAATAGATGTCCAATAATTTTCAATCACCTATATTTATTTTTACTAAGTCAAGTGCATTTGATGGCCGTTTTGTTAGGTGTGAAGATTAATCCACCGAATTGAGACCCAAAATCCATTGGGCAATCTAAAAATCCCAAAATCTAGCACAGGAGCATGTTAGGCACGGCCCATGTTCGTGTGCAGTCCCGCACGCGGCTTGGGCATGCTTGCACATAGCCTTGCACATGGCCTAGGCGTTGTCGTTGTGCATCATGGATGACCATGCGATCCACGACATTAGTTGCTATGGTCTTCTTTCATCGCGGCCCATAGAAAGGATTTGATGCATTTGCCCAATTAGATAGGGATGCGCAGTCTTCTATGAGAGCTAATGACAGGAAAGAGATGTCGGCCTCATGAAGTTGATTCAGGCTCGATTTGTGCGATCCGACGGTCCAGCACGATTACGGGGCACGATCGGATAGCCATAGTTATTGCCGACTTGATTGGGATGTGATCGAAATTGTTTGAGATAGATCTTGCACAGTTGTTGACGATCGAGCGATCAAAAAATCTTAGAAGTCGACAGCAGCAAAAATCAAATGATTGTAGAGGACAACATAAGCTATTTTTCAAAAGAACAAAATAAGAAAGGAAGATATGAAGTGAGAGAAAATAAGGACTTTTCTTGTGCACTATTTTAGAATATTTCTATATTTGAGGAGCATCTTAAAACTCTCCTTACATTCAGAAGGGAAAAAGAAAAGAATTTTTTTTTAAATTTTTATTTCTTGTAAATTTTATATTTTCTTTTAGTAAAAAAAATATTTTATGTGACCGTGGATATAGAAACAGTAAAAATTTATGTATTTTATATTTATATTTTTTAATTTGAGATATTTTGATTTTTACGCGATTTTTACGGTCCACTGTACACCGCTCTCCCCCCATCATGCAATGGCTTGTCACCGTGTCGCAGTCAAAAAAATCTATCTTTTTGATGCAACTACGGAAAGTCATTGCCGTGTATCTTTGTTTGTTTTGTTTTTTTTTTTTTGTTTTTTTTTTCATGTCTTTTTCATTTCGTTTGTTTAACTTTGTTACCAAGTTGATTGAGGACTTTGACCGTACCCTTTTACCAATTTAGTAATTTAATATAATTATAATTCGTTTGTTGATGCATATTAAAATAAGTTGCTAGAATGTAAAAGGTCATCATCCGAGATTATGTTGCTATTATTATGAATAATGACGACAACTAATAATGCCAGGCAAATGGGCTGGATATTTTTGATATGAGTGCTATAATAGATTGAGCTAGCTTAGGGTCATGGCCATATACATTAATACAATGATATCTATATCCGTTTCGTAGTGAAACTCGGAACCTTTTCATGAGTTTTTCCGAATCATTAGTTACCATAAAAATAGATAGTATTATTTTATTTTGACCTTGGAACATTATGATCGTTACAACAATTTTAGAACATGTCCGTTGAATGCTATTAAAACGGCACTTGCAAAACAAACATTCCACCCCTTTCATGGGTGCTCTTAATTCTTAGTAAATAATAATAATAATAATAATATGTATATATTTGTTGTGTTTAGAATAAAATGAATGGTTGTAAACAAGTTGAGGAGAACACATCATTTTTTTGGTATGGCACCGGTACTAAATTCATTAAAATAGCATTATTCCAGCGTTATCCGTGATTTTTTTATCAATACCACTTCCTAAAGTTGTCTTGATTATGGAAACTTTCTTGATTCCTTGTGGGAGTTAATTTTTTTGTTTGATTCTTTGGTACCCAACTATCTCCAAACAACTGACATTGAAGTGTGAAGTGGTGTTTTCTTAGATTCAACACTGCTTGCTTGACAAAAAAGGCATAAGATTCAGATTCTAGATAAATGAGAAATCTTAGTAAAGAGACAAACTATTTGCAATATTTTTATTTCTAACGGTAAAAGGTGTGGAAGTTTCGTATCCAGAAGAAATGGGAGGGTCAAGATTTGGACCCGCACGGTGTTTCATTTTTCAAGCTCCAACCGTGGCGGCCTCTCCGACCCGAAGTTCCGTCGCCTGCCGTGTAGACTTAGGCGCTTGGCTTTGAATGCCAGGGCTGAAGTGAGAAGAGTTCCCACAAGGACCCAACCATGGGACTCAAAGGTGGCGCCCCAGGAGCTGTAAATTTCTTTGCTGATCAGGTTATGTCATTTTTCTCTTTTCTGCATTGCTGGTCTGGATATGGCTCTATTCTTTCTACTGAACTGGATGATGCTCTCTCTTCTTATATGTATCTATTTTGTGCACTATCTTTGGAGACTCTCACGGTGGTGATTCTCATTCTATCAATCCATTTTCGTCTTTGGTGGCTATATATCTGTTGGCGTGAAGTCCCTGGATCGGCCGGTCGGAACCGCTGAGTCGCAGGACCGCTCTCTGGTTCACCTGCAAAATAGGTTCCTTGCCGGAGGTGTTCCGGTGGAGAACACTCCGATGCCTAAGTCAGTGGCGGATTTCAGCCACAGAATAGGGAAGATGTCAAGAGTGGAAGAGAAAAAGAGTTCTTGGAGATTGAAAGTGTATATGTGCGAGATTATTCACGCGTACCTCTCGAGCCATCCTTCTTACCCATATTTAAAAGATGGCCTCCGGTCTGTGGCCCGCTCTTTTTCCAGAGATCATGGGGAGCCAAGCACTCCCATGATTGACGATCGTGGGTTGTCAATGAGCGGTTCCAGCCAGATCAGAGGCGTGGCAGCAGGAATTGCACGCCATGATCATGGCATGATGAGTGTCGATTGTAACCGTTGGTTACAGTTTCCTTTTTGGAATAGATTGCGGTTCAAGTTTCGGGTTTCCCCTTGCGTGGGCCGAAGGCTTGATATTTCCCCGAGGCCGGAGATCATGTCTACAGCGGGGACCGAAGTTCGTGTCTTCGAAAGTCGATGAATAGTTCAGACTTCGGCCAGGACCGAAGGTGCTACCCGAAGGACTAGCCTTCGGATATTGTAGTTTGGTGTGAAGCCTTGAGTTGCTTGTAGTTGGCTTTTGCTTAGTCCAAAGTCCATAGTCCGGAGAACCGGGGTTTCGATAAGTCGAACCGGAGCCTGGTTCGTAGCTGAACCAAGATATCCCAACAGTTGCCCCCCTACTTTCAGTTGTCGAAGCGAAGATCTGCCTCGAGAAGTGAGAGTATTATGGCCTTGTCGCTTTCTTCTTGAGAGACGGCGCAGTAAATGATTACGGGACCTCTATTGGGCTGTCCATCACGATTTGAGAATCAGATGGTGGACAGGTGCCATTCCTGGATTGGGAAAAAGTAGGTGGTCCTGAGGCTATCTCTCATCGTCCCATTACATAGTGGTTGAGGCAATCTTTTGGTTGGGATTTGGATAGTTGTGGTGGCTGTTCTCCGCCTGTTGGATGAAGGATAGATCTTATCCTGGCGGTCAGTCGTAAGTGGGTTACCTCCCAAGGTAACCTTGAGTCAAATTAACCCTCTATGGGGGTCCAAAGACCCTTACTTTTCTTTTGGGGAAGGGTGAAGGTCTGGGCAAGGAAACTTCTTCAACCTCATTTCATTCTCCGCCCAAACCGTTCTGGAGTACCGGTCTATTCTTTAGGTAGAATCCTCTTTCTGCCCCTTTGCTTCATTCCTTTGTCATGGAAGAGACCGTAGAAAGTCAGGGGAAGCAGGTTGGGCCCTCAGGGGCCGGAGATACAGTAGGTCCGGAGTTGGTCCCCAGCTCGATTTCTCAGAGCAAGGCAACCCTTCTTTGGGAACGCTACCGCATTCATGAGAAATTTCCTTTTGTCCTCCCCGCGCCCGAGGAGTGGGCGAACAAAGCTCTCCCTGGGTGCCTAGCTGTATATGAAGATCACCTGAAGGCTGGTCTTCGGTACCAAGTGGTGCCAGCGTAGTTGATCCCAAACAGCATCAGGAACATCTGCGGGTTCCTGGTCATGTGCAGCATCGCCAACGTAGAGCCTAGGACCAACTTGTTCTCGACCCTTTTCGTCATCAAGAGGGACTTCCACAGCAACAGATGGTGGGTGATCGGTCCCAGATGGGGCTGCAGGATGATTAAGGATATGCCCAGCGCCATCCACGGGTGGAAACCTATCTTTGTATTTGTGTTGTCCTTCGATCCATGGGGCTTCGACACTGAGTGGAAGAAGCCTCGCCTGACCACCAATGACGGAAAGAAAGTCTTGGAGGCCGATCAGTTGGATTATGATCTTCTGACCAACTCGGAAGTTGCTCCCATCCGGGAGTTGTTGGAGGAGAGGAACCTCTATCGAGCGGGAATTAGTAAATTCCCCTCACTAGATATAGCAGTGAAAATTTCTGTTCTTCTTCTTTAGGTTTCGTTGTAGTTCATTTAACTGAGGTGATCTCCTTTGCCTGCAGGTTGTGGGATGAAGCACAATTTGAGCTGGCTCCGTCAGACTTCGGAGAGGAGGGTGGCACAGGCCCCTTCCACCAGGTCTATAGCTCGAAAGAAAGCTTGGAGAGATGGTCCCGAAGGGGACCAAAGCACTTCGTCCTCCCGAGATGCCTCAGGGGAAAAAGCAATGGTTGCGGAAGGGGTTCCAGCAAGGCCCTGTCCAGTCGAGACTCCAGCGGTGGTCGCCTCCCTAGTCGACACAACGGGGGGCCCGCCTCAAGGAGTGGATGTGCCACCGGTTTGCCCCTCTACTGCCGATAGGGGCAAAGCGCGGCAAGTCGAAGGAGAGTCCATCTACGGAGCTTCTTCAGCCGGAGGTCGCTCGACGAACCCTTCGGAGCTCCCACCTATGGGAGAGCTGCTGGTTCCGGAGGAAGCCAGATAGGCATTGAAGGGTACGATACAGCCCCACAACCTAGCAATTCTCCGGAACCGGAGCTTTCTCAAGGTGTCTGATTCCGGCTTCGCCACCCTGCAACAGGTATGACTATCACCGCCTCCTTTGCCTTGAGAGTTATTTGACCCTCGATTCTTCCTTTTGATGTAGTTGGTCTATGACTTCACCTTCATGGAGGAAGGCCTAGGGAACGTGGACAGCCTCATCTACGACCTCAAGGAGGAGCTTCAGACTGCTAGGGCTGCCAGGAAAGTAGCCGAAGAGCTGAAGCAATCTATGGAGGACCGTCTTGTCTGGGTAACTGATGGAGTTCGTGACCTGAAGGGCGAACTAAAGAGCGCCCACTCGAGGATAGCGGGACAAGAGGCATGGTGGAATAGGAGCAGGATGCAAGTTGAATCCCTGGAGCGGACTGCCAGGGAGAATCAGGAGAGGATGGAGAACCTGTCCAAGGTGGCGGAGGAGGCTTCTAGGAGGGCCGAAGAGGCGATCCTGGAACTCGAAGCTACTAAGAGGGAGGCCGAAGCCGCCAAAAGGGAGTCCGAAGCTTTGAGGAAGCAAATAGACAATGCCGTGGCTGACTTTAAGATGTCTTCGCAATTTCAGACAGAGATTGATGAAGCATCATTGTATACCTACCAGCATGGCTTCAATGATGGGCTTTCCAAGATAAAGGAGACCCTCCCTCATCTCAACCTTTCGAAGATCCCCTCCTACAACATAATTGGAGAGGAAGGAGAAGAAGCGGAGGAGGCCAAAGCCGTAGGGAAGGTCGAGGAGTCGCCATGTCCGGCGGAGGAGGCCGCCACCTCAGTCGAGAATCCGGAGGTGATCCCAGCTTTGATCTCGACCCAGGAGGTGGTGTGGAGCCTTCTCCTGTTGATGTTGAGTGACTTGGATCACTCTGAATGTATTTTTTTTCTTTCTTGTATTGCCAATGAACCGTGTATTGCAATTTTTCCAGATTTTGGAATGAATTCTCCTTTCTTTGTATATGCATTGTTATGCCTCATGTATAGCCTGAAATGGTCCTATCGTTTCTCCTTTGGCCTAGTCGAACGATAGCCTTCGAAGGCCGCCCAGTCGATAAGAGCTGGTTTTACCGTTCTCTTTTCTGCTTGGTTGAATAGTCGTGGCTGAAGGCCGTTCAGTCGGTAAGGACAAATCCTTGAACGGACCAAAACTCCATCGCGTTGCCTTCCTTCGGATGTTTAGCTTGTCCGTTGGGGCAGACAGGAGTCATCTCCCCGCCAATCAATAATTAGGGGGATTTGATTAGGATTACCGTTGTCCACGTGGCACGTCGAAATTTGTACAGTCATAATTTCTTGTGCCTTATGAGCCGCCGGGCCTCTTTTTTCCAAAAAGAGATCATTAATGATGCCGTCGCATGATGCGGATTTCTCCGGATTCGAAGTGATGGCGGTTACGATCCTGGGGATGGCTTCCGAGAGACTTTCTGGTTCTCGAAGCGTCACCCGGACATGTGGCACCTTCTCATACGATCGGGAAGGACGTGGGACGTGCCTCCCCGCAGTCGATCGTGGGTGCAGGGTTTCTATAAATAGGACCCTGCCCCCTACTATCGACGGCCATCATTTCTGTTGGTGTCTTTCTTCTATTAGCCATGAGATTCAGCACTTCCGAGCTCCATCGTGCAGCGAAGAGGAGGGCTATTGACCCCAAGAGGAAGCGAAGTTCGGAGTCATCTAGGCCTGTAGGCAAAGAGGAGGAGCCTTTGGTAGACCCTCTTGAGAAAAAGGTCCGCCTTCTGGAGGCTCAGTTGAGGGAGGCCCGGGCCCAAGTCACGGCAGCGACCATGGCGGCCAAGGAGGCGAAGAAGGAGGCGGCGGATGCCGTCGCAAACTTCAGAACTTCTATCTCTTTCAAGGATGAGCTCACTGGGGGGGCCCTGGACTCCTTCCACCAGGGGTTTCAGGAGTGCCAGAGGAAAGCCTCCAAATTTTATGACTTGAAGGGCTTGGATAATATCAAACCCTCCGTTCCCTTCCCCAGCCACGAATTCGATTCCGACTCCGATGAGGGGTCAGACTCGAGTTCGGACGGGAACCCCAGGGGTCCTTCGTCATCCCATCTGGTCTCACCCTGACGGTACGGGAAAAACTCATCGGGGGGTTAATGCAAATTTTCCAACCTTGCTGTTGCTACTGCTGCTCTTTTTTTTTTGTATATCTCTTTTGGAGAGTTTTTTATTTTTCTTACTCTCTTCTTAGGAGAGTTTCTTTCTTTCATTTATCTTTCTTTTCTTTCTTTTATCTTTCTTTTCTTTTCTTATTGTAAGAAAAATTGAAAGAAATGAAAGATCTTTTCCTTTACCTCTTTTCGTGTATTTTCTACGATGTGTTGCATCACGATTTGTCCATAATGTAGACTCCATAAACCACTTGCGGTTTGTAGGGAAGAAGTAGGGTCCGTTGGACCATTATGAGAGTGTTTGTTGTTAGCAGAGAGGACAATAGTGGTCCTGTTAGGCACGTGTTCGGATTTTCCGTAGGGTAGGGTGTTTACACCATCCCTGTGCACTTTCTGTCGTGATTAAGATAGGCTGTTCAGGCCCGCCTCGGTGCGTGTTCGGATTCACTGTAGGGTAGGTTACGAAAACCATCACCGCGCCTTTGATCTTTTTGGTGGCCTGGTTAGGCCATCCATTGCGCTCGTCGGGCATACCGATAAGGTGAGTGGATCAGACTCTCCTTTGCGCAGTTGACTGATTTTTCAGATCGGGTCATTTGGGCTGTTGTTGTTCAGTCGATGCAACTAGCCGTTCTGAGTTGAGTAGGGTTGAGGAGCTTTGCATAGGAGTTTTTTGGAACTTTTTCATTGATAGTATTTGCGAAGGTTTTGTATATTCCATGACCGAGATAGGGTCTTCCCCTCCAGGGTCTTAAGTCGATATGTCCCTGGTCGAATGACTTCTTCGACTTGATATGGGCCTTCCTAATTAGGGAAGAGTTTACCCTGTTCCGTTGGCCTGGACACCTCTGCTCTTCGCAATATCATGTCCCCTGTGCGGAAAGTTTGCTCCTTCACCCTTGCGTTGTAGTACTTGATGATCTTTTGCTGGTACGCCGCCATTCTTATTTGGGCCTGTAGCCTGGTGCTTGATAGCAAATCCAGATCAATTCTTCTGCGATCGGAATTCTCAGGTTCTTCATAGTTGTCAATTCTCAGGGACTATAGGGAGACTTCGATAGGCAGCACGGCTTCGGTACCGTAGACTAGGTTGAACGGAGATTCGCCGGTGGCTGTTCTTGGGATAGTTCAGTACACCCAAAGAACAGAGGTCAGTTCTTCAGCCCAAAGCCCTTTAGCGGCGTTCAACCTTGTCTTTAGACCATGGAGGATGGTCTGGTTGGTGACTTCGGCTTCTTCGTTGAACCGTGGATGAGCAACGGATGTTAGTCGATGCTGAATATGGTACCGAGCACAGAAGTCCTTGAACTTCGGATTGTCGAATTGTCTTCCATTATCCGTGATGATGACGTGTGGGATACCGAACCTGAAAATGATAAAATTTTTCACAAAACTTTCCACCCCGCCCTCTATGATTTGGACCGATGGTTCGGCTTCCATCCATTTCGTGAAATAGTCGATGGCCACTAGGAGAAACTTCCTTTACCCTGATGCTGGTAGGAACGGGCCAAGAATGTCTATCCCCCATTGGGCAAAGGGCCATGGGGCTGCCAACTGAGTTGACTCGCAGGTTGTCTCTGCACATTGGCATACCTCTGGCATTGGTCGTACTTCCACACGAAATCAGCTGAGTCCTTCTGGATGGAGGGCCAGTAATACCCTTGTCGAATAATCTTGTATGCTAGAGATCTGCCTCCCAAGTGATCTCCGCATATGCCCTCGTGGACCTCTCTCAATGCATAATCTGCATCGGTGGGTCCGAGGCATTTCAGCAATAGTTGGAAGAACGATCTCTTGTAGAGGGTTATGTCTAAGATGACGTACTGAGATGCCATCCAACGGATCTTCTTGGCCTCTACCTAATCTTCGGGCAGTTCTCCTTAATTCAGGAATCTGATGATGGGATCCATCCAGCTTGGCTCAGTATCAATCTGGCGCACCTCTGCATCCTCTTCGGCAATGCTTGGAGTTTCAAGATGTTCAACAAAAGTGCGCCCGAGAGACCATGCTGTAGTTGCCAGTCGAGACAGTGTATCTGCCTGGGAGTTCTCCGATCGGGGAACATGAATAATTTCAAAATGTTACAGTTGGGAGGATAAAGCTTGAACCTTCTCCAGGTATTGCACCATGGTTGGATCTTTGGTTGCGTACTCTCCATTGACTTGATTCACAACCAGTTGAAAATCGGAGAAGGTTCGGAGTTGTCAGACTCCCAGATCTTTGGCGATCCGAAGTCCGACGAGTAGGGCCTCATATTCGGCCTGATTATTGGAGGCATGAAGGAGAAACAGAGTGCATACTCTACAATCTGGCCGTCAGGTTCGGCTAATATGAGTCCAGCCCCGCACCCGGTAGCATTGGAAGCTCTGTCCACATGAAGCACCCAAATGGACTTCATCTCCTTCGGGGTTTCTTCTTCATCCAAAGAGGCTTCACCTTCGGACTTCTAGGTGCACTCGGTTAGAAAATTGGAGAGCACCTGGGCCTTCATAGCCGCTCGGGGCTGGAAGCTAATGTCAAATTCGCTTAGCTTCACAGCCCACTTGGCTATCCTTCCAGAAGTATCCAGAGATCGGAGAACGGCCTTGAGAGGTTGATTAGTCAGCACCATAATAGCGTGGGCCTGGAAATATGGCCGTAGTCGCTTTGCTGCAATAACTAAAGAGTAGATCAGCTTCTGCATTCTTGCATATCGTGTTTCTGCATCATGCAGGATCTTGCTGATATAGTAGATCGGCTTGTGGGACCCATCTTCTTCCTTCAGGACAAGAACCGAGCTCATTGCTTCATTTGAAGCAGAGAGATACAGGTAGAGGACCTCGCCTTCTTTTGGCTTGGAGAGTAATGGCGGGGTCTCCAAATACTTTTTCAATTCCTCAAAGGCAACGCGACAGTCTTTGGACCATTCGAAGTCCTTTGATTGCCAAAGTACCTTGAAGAACGGAAGACATTTCTCGGCGGACCGAGAGATATATCTGCTTAGGGAGGCAATCCTCCTTGTCAACTATTGGACTTCCTTTTTACATGAGGGATGTCGCATATCCTTCAAGGCCTGGATCTTCTCGGGGTTGGCCTCAATCCCTCGTTTGGTGACAAAGAAGCCCAGGAATTTACCTGACGTGACCCCGAAGGCATACTTCGCCGGATTTAACTTCATTTGGTAGCGCCGGAGAGCGCTAAATGACTCCTCCAAGTCACGGATGTGGTCTCTCCGGTGGAGACTCTTGATGATCATGTCGTCAACATAGGCCTCCATATTTCTTTCAAGTTGCTTTTCAAATACCTTATTGATGAGTCTTTGAAATGTTGCTCCGGCATTCTTGAGGCCGAACGGCATCATCTTGTAGCAGTAGAGACCTTTGTCAGTGATGAATGCCGTCTTCTCCTCATCTTGCGGATCCATTCTGATCTGATTATAGCCGGAGAAGGCATCCATAAAGCTCAGCAACTGGTGGCCGGTGGTAGCGTCGACCAGTTAATCAATCTTTGGGAGAGGGAAACTATCTTTTGGGCAAGCCTTGTTGAGGTATGTATAGTGGATGCAGATCCTCCACTTGCCGCTAGCTTTCCTCACCATTACCACATTGGCCAGCCACTTGGGGTAGCGGGCCTTTCTGATGAACCCTGCCTTGAGGAGCTTGCCAACCTCTTCATCAACAGCTTGCTGTCTTTCAGGGGCGAAGCTCCTCTTCTTCTGTCGCACCGGCTTGTACCCAGGGGTTACTTCCAGCCGATGAGTAATCACTTCGGCAGGAATCCTGGGCATGTCCGAAGCTGACCAGGCGAAGACATCGGTGTTGTCCCTGAGGAAATGGATCAGCTTCGTTCTGGTTTCCTTGTCAAGGGTGCTCCCGATTTGCACAACTCTAGAGGGATCTTCCTCTTTCAAAGGTATCGGGATGGTCCTCTCCATGGGCTCACCAAGGTTTGTGGTTGAATCCCTCGGATCCAGCTGATCCGGAGTAGTTGAATCTTTGAAATGCCTGTCTTCAATCATTAGACATTGCCGCGCCGTCCTCTGGTTCCCTCTAACTTCTCCAACACCATTCTTGGTGGGGAAGCGTACCAAGAGGTAGTAAGAGGAGATCACGGTCCAGAACCTGTTCAAGGCGGGCCTCCCCAGAATAATATTGTATGCAGAGGGGATCTGGACCACCGTGAAGTTGATCGACAATGTCTTTTGTCGGGGCTCGGAGCCGAGGGTTATAGGCAACACTATCTCCCCTTTGGCATAAACTTGGTTGCCCCCGAAATCGGAGAGTGGTATGTGGGATCTTTGTAGTTGATGTTTAGGAAAATATATTTTGGAGAATGCATCGTACATTAAGACATCAATCAAACTTTCATTATCAATAATAACTCTCTGTACATCATAATTGGCCACTATGGCCGAAATCACAAGAGGGTCATCGTGCGAGAGCCGGACTCCCGCAAGGTCATCGTCGGAGAAGAGGATGGAGTTGTTATTTTTCAGTCGCTTTGAAGCTTTATCTTCATCCCTTCTCCAGTTGGCGTGCCGGTGTATCATCCCTACACCTTCGTTGGTGGGCCTTTGATTTGGCAATTCGGCCTCTTCGGGAGGTGGCTAGGGAACAGTTGCTTCTGACCGGGGTCCCTGGCGACCGATGTACCGCCCCAGGTATCTTCTCTTGATGAGATCCTCGATCGCATCCCTTAGCTGGATGCATTCTTCTGTGTTGTGGCCGTGGTCCCGGTGGAATCGACAGAATTTGTTCCTGTTCCTTGCGGAAGAGGAGGCCTTCATGGGACGGGGTCGTTGGAGATAGTTTTCTTTTTCTATCTCCATGAGGATCTTTTCTCGAGGGAGGTTGAGGGGGGTGTATGAGTCGAATCTTCCTCCCAATGCTCTGGGCTTGGGAGGGCTTCTCCGGCGGTCTGCATATCTGCCGTCATTGTTATTGAAAGTTTGGGGGCCTTGCCCCCTGTTATTCTTCTTCTTTGAAGGGGATTTCCCTTCAATCAAACGTCGATTCACCGCCTGCTCTTCAGCATCGGCGTATTTCTGAGCCCTTGATAGGAGCTCAGCATGCTTTTAGGAAACTTCTTGTCCAGGAAAAAAGTAAGCCTGGAGGTTCGAAGCTCCTTCTTCAGTGCTGACATGACCATGTGCTCGTTGAGATCGGGGATCTCAAGCGTGGCCGCATTGAACCTGGAGATGTAATCTCTCAAGCTCTCTCCTTCATTCTGGTGAAGGAGAAAGAAGAATGTGTCCGTATTCCGAGGAGTTTTGCGGCAGGTCCTGAAATGCAAGACAAACAATTTTTCTAACTCGGAAAAGGAATCGATGGTACCTAGGCGCAGGCTCGAGTACCACATCCGAGCGGACTTCTTCAAGGTAGCCGGGAATGCTAGACAGTACATTGCGTCCGAAGCTCCTTGAATCATCATATGGGCTTTGAAGCTGCCCAAATGGTCGAAGGGATCGGAGGTACCGTCGTAGGGTTCTATCTGGGGAACACTGAAGTGCCGAGGAATGTCCTCAGCCATGATGCGGTCGGTGTAGGGTGGGTGTAGATTACCCACAATCAGGTCCTCGGGATCTCTCCGATCCCGCATTCTTTGTTCTCACGCCCTTGCCATCTCTGACTCGATGGCTTTGAACCTCCCGTCATAATCAGGAGTCTGCTTGGGCGCTCTCTCCACCGGAGTGGAGTCTTTGGAGGAGGAGGAGGAAGTTTGCCTAGACCTTTTCTCTTTTTGTGGGGAATTGGCAGACCTAGGTAGTCTCGAAGTTCGGCCTTCGGGAGAGGGCCGAGAATGGGGGGAGGGATGCGTTGAATCCTCCCGTGGTCTCTCCTTCTTCGGGATCGAGAGCTGTGTCTAGAAACAGCCGGTGGGTTTGCCACCGGAAAGGCTCTGTCTTGAAACTCTTGAACCATGGCCGTCAGGTTGGCGACCTGATTCATAAGAGCTTCGAACTACTATGCTCCCACAACAACCATGGGAGGTGGAACATCGTTCTCCTCCGGGGGTGCACCTCCCTGAGACGGAGCATGACTCCAGCTTGTAGAAGCATTTTGAGCTTTTCCTCTTGCCATCAAAAAATTCTTTTTTTCTTCCCCTTGCCTGGGAGGGAGCTTAACAAATGTTAGTAATACGCCCCCTTTCCTGGTGCGCCAATCTGTTGGCGTGGAGTCCCTGGATCGGCCGGTCGGAGTCGCTGAGACGCAGGACCGCTCTCTGGTTCACCTGCAAAACATGTCCCTTGCCGGAGGTGTTCCGGCGGAGGACACTCCGATGCCTAAGTCAGTGGCGGATTCCAGTCACAGAATGGGGAAGATGTTGAGAGTGGAAGAGAAAAAGAGTTCTTGAAGATTGAAAGTGTATATGTGCGACATTATTCACGTGTACCTCTCGAGCCATCATTCTTATCCATATTTAAAAGATGGCCTCCGGTCTGTGGCCCGCTCTTTTTCCAGAGATCATGGGAAGCCAATCACTCCCATGATTGGCGATCGTGGGTTGTCCATGAGCGGTTCCGGCCAGATCGGAGGCGTGGCTGCAGGAATTGCGTGCCATGATCATGGCATGATGAGTGTCGATTGTAACCGTTGGTTACAGTTTTTTTTTTGGAACAGATTGTGGTTCAAGCTTCGGGTTTTCCCTTGCATGGGCCGAAGGCTAGATATTTTCCCGAGGCCGGAGATCATGTCTACAGCGGGGACCGAAGTTCGTGTCTTCGGAAGTCGATGAGTAGTTCAGACTTCGGCCGGAGCCGAAGGTGCTACCCGAAGGACTGGCCTTCAGATGTTGTAGTTCGGTGTGAAGCCTTGAGTTGCTTGCAGTTGGCCTTCGCTTAGTCCGAAGTCCTTAATCCGGAGAACCGGGGCTTCGATAAGTCGAACCAGAGCCTGGTTCGTAGCTGAACCAAGATATCCCAATAATATCAATCTACTCTTTATTTTGCTGGGCCTAAACTTTGGGTTACATCTTCTTTATTTATTTTCTCTGTTTAGCCCCCAATTTGGCGTCCTCAATTTTGATCATTATGCTTGTGGACTTGTCTTGTTATTTTCTTTGTCAGGTTTTAGATTTATAATAAATTTGTATACTCTTTCTAATATCAATGCATCCCGGAATAGGGCCTTTTATTGAAAAAAAATAAGAAGGCGGCGCCCAAGAAATAGAAATTTCCAAAATGGGTAGATCATGTTTCCTTTGATACAAGCATCAATAGAAATGGGGCCATTACTGGCTTAACATTTGATCGGATGTTCCAATGATTTGCCTTAAGTTTGCAACCACACCCTGGTCTTCCAAATCTAAGTTACTTTGACAATCTTTAATTTTGATATTTATAGCATGAGGCCTATTATTGGTTCTTTATGATAACGTTCTTTTAAAATAATAAGTACAAAAGAATAATATCATCATTGCCATTATATCTTTTACATTGTTGACAAAATTATTACATCATAAATTTATTTCTTTATATATAGAATCGTAATATTTATTATTATTATTATTTTTGATGGTAGTGATGTTACGATGATATTATATGATGATATGAACTTGTATTATTATCGATTAAAATTGGATGAGAAGGATTCATATAGGTCTAAGCTAATTTAGGATCGAGGATTATTTGAATTGAGTTGAGTTTAGTATTGAGTAGTGTGTTTAAAGTCCAACAGCGTCATTAAGGAAAAGAAGAATCTAAAAAAGTCATCATATCTGATCTGAATGGCATATCAAAGAGTCACCTATCCACAAACTTTTGCAACTCTTTTGTGGGAAAATAACATATTTCCTTTATCCCCCCGTTGCAATCTATTCAAGAACAAGGAGACAAGAACTTTGTTTTCTCTCAAACCTTATACATATGTTAATGATTGTTGTAATAACCATTTTTTTTTTTTAAAAAAAAAGAAGCCAATCTACTATTTTCAGAACACCATAAAAAAAGTGGGTACTTCTTCATGGTAATCAGCCTTAAATGCAACAAGTGACTTCAAGAAATGGTAAGTTCATAACCATGTCAAAAGCTTTATTTAATAAGATAATTAGTATAAAAGATAGGGGACACCCATAATCTACACTATAGTGCATTTATTATGCATGGTTAAATAACACTGTCAACTATTACATGCATGCATCTGTTATTTTTGGGCACATCATGCATGCATCTATTTAAACCATGGTATTGGACGTTGGCGAGCGCAGTGCTTTGAAGATGTTTGATTTCTTTTCTTTTTCTTTTTTTTTTTTCATCCATGCTTTTGGATTATCCCGGCCTCATTATGAGTTTCATCTCAAGGTCCACGTGTCTCACCCAGATCATGTGGGAGTAACGGTTGAGAGGGGTGGGGTTCCGTCACCGGCGATTCACTCCCCGCACCCGTTCCCCAACTCCAACCAACCAAACGCTCGCGGTCACCGGTCGGTCGCTCCACCGTCACACGTGTGTGAACTTACTGGTTGCGGAAGCGTGGTCGTTGTCACCAAACGGTTAGATCGCTGGTTGACTTATTCAACCCAGATTGACCCATCAGCTTAATGGTGGATCGGAAAAAAGCTGAGTGCGCTCTGGGCGGTAGGAGAGACTTGGTTTCGATTTTCTTTTAATATTAAAAAAATTTATGAAATTAGATGTCAGGGACGATATTTATCGATATAGGTATTTTTGGTTGACATAGTGAATGGCAGCCAAAAATATATGCCACGTGGCACACGGGGGGAGCCAGTTTAGCTTGAAATCATCTTTTGGAAAGATGATTTTATATTGAGAAATCGTCTTTCCAAAAGATGATTTCAGGCTACGTGCCACCCTCCTCTAGTGAGAAATCGTCTTTGGCATGGCAAAGACGATTTCTCCTCCCTGATATGGCAAACTCTGGCACTTGCGAGAGAAGGCTGAAATCATCTTTGGCAAAGACGAATTTAGGAGGGTTTTTTTTTTTTTTTTTGAATTTTTTGTTGAATAATTTGTTGTAAAAATTACAGGTGGTAGGATTTATTATTATTATTATCATTATCACCATCATTATTAATAATAATAAAAAAAAGAGTTTACTTATGTTGGACTTAGGGGTTTTTAGTTTTTATTGAATAATGAAAAAAAATTTTAAAAAAAAAAATTGTATTTTTTTCTGGTCCGATTTATGATTTTTTTTTGAATAATACAGGTTTTCGAATTTTTTCCGAACCCGATTTTTGAATTTTTTTCTCTTCCGTTCTTATCTTTTCCTCCCGCATGCCCCACTACGATTTCTTTCCCCTTGACCCACTGCAGCACCTTGCCAGAGATGAATTCAAATTATACCGATAAATCCTAAACACGCAATTGGTGCCAAACTGGAAATCGTACCAACACCGGATTATCAACCAAAATGATACCAGGCTGGATATCATTTCAGTCTATATATCTTCTCAGTTTAAATTATTGTATTACCACATGAGAAATCATGAATTTTATAATTAAAATTTATTTCAAAATATAGTTTTATAAATACAACACAAAAAAAACAATATCCTAGGTTCTACATGTTGGCCGCCTCCTCTTGCGTTGAGGCTGGACACGACGAAATAGAGGTACAACTTCAGCTGGTGGCTGAGCTCTGTCATATGCTCCCCGACCTGGGATGCCTGATGTGCCGACATGTGATGCGACGAACCCTCACCATAAGCATGTCCTCGATATCCGGAATAATCGTGCTGCGACTTGTAGTTCGGTGCAGTGGTAGTCTCAAAATGTGCAGTAACAACATCAGTAGATATGAAGTCCGGCATCGGATATGGAGAGGTACTATAATGTCGAGTACTTCGTCCATGCTAAAATGATGGAGGTGCTCCCGATGAAGATCCATAGTGGTAAGACGAAGGAGTCTTGTACTCTCTGTCGGCCCCCTGATAAAACTCCCGTAACGGGACCATGCATGCTCGTCGACAGTATGAAGTACAAAATGCCAAACCTCCGTAATAGCATGGGAGTTCGTCGCTATGCAATATGGATGAGCTAGCTGAAGTATCCACGTGATGGCACTGCTGTGTAAGATAAAAAATAAACAATGAATTTCAAAAAATATATAATTTAATATTAATAAATAGCAAAACTTAAATTTCTTACCATATAATCATCAACCGCGCCAGGATGACTGATGAATCGATGCGTGATGCTGCGGTACCACTGCATGTATGGATCATGATAATCCATGATACTAGCATCTGGAGCACCATCTACAATATGATCCAGTCGACTCATCCATAAATGAATGAACTCGTGATGAGTGGCGGACCAGTCCTGGTTGGGTCGTCCTCTCATATCCATGTGGTGCAGAGTCGGACGTGTATCAACCGGCTCAGAGAAGACCTGTCGAAACCCATACTAGCGCATCACTTTATCAGGTAAGTGCCACTCCACTATATGAAAACAGATAAGTGGCACTCGAGCACACCAGATATGCTGTCCATTTAGACAGTAACCTGGTAACTGTGCAAGTAGATCGGCAGAATATGGCTACCATATCACCTGTTCATAAATAATTTAAAGCATAATTCATTAAACGAAAAGATATAAGACTAATCAAATATTTTAAAAAGAATAAGCACTAATGATTACCTCATATGGTCTGAAGTGATCTATCAAGTAACGGTAGGAGGAGACCACATGTATCGATACCTGGGTCACACAAAAAATGTCCCTCCATCTGCAAAATAAATTTATTAAATAAGTTAGTAAATATCATACAGCATGGAATTTAATATGAATAACGAACTTACCGCATCCCTAAAGGATCCTATGGTAAACCAGCACCATCATCATCGAAATCGATCATCAGATCTGGAGCCTAGCGCTGTAACCTACGTGGTGCAAGGATTGTGAATCTATCCCATGCCCACAACTGTAGCAGTAACAATGGACTTACAATGTTACTGGCATCTCTCCTGCTCGCCCTACACATCTTCCTGTATAACCATGCGAGCCCTGCACTACCCCAACTATAATGTTCAGCATCATCTAAATCTGCCAATAGGGATAGAAACATGAGATGCATCATATTCCCGGATTTATCCTTAAATAAGCACCCACACATCAACTGCAAAATGTATGCTCGAGCATAGCACTGTATGGCTATCTGTCGGCATCAATATATAACTCCTGAAACTGCTCGGTAAGCCAAACCAGACTCAACTATGACCCCTGGAGTCTATCCTGTGGTGGGACAACGCCTAATAAATCATGACAGAGCTATCCCCAATCTATCCCTGTAGAACCAGTCACTGGTAGACCATCCACCGGTAAACCAAGCTGAATGGCAACATCCTGAAGGATGTTGCTGAGCTCTCCCTGTGGGAAATGAAAAGTGTGCATCTCTGGATGCCAACGCTCGACAAGTACAGTGATGAGATGCCAATCTAATTTAATGAAACCAATCCGTGCTAGTCCATAAAAACTGGAATGAATCAGCAGAGGTACTATGTGCCGATCTAGCAGTATCGATCTGCGCATAACATTCTCGCGTCGACGATAATGTAAAACTGTACTATCCCGTCCATCCCATACTACAGTCGAGCTATGTATCTCCCGATCATATAATACACTATGATCGGAAGGGCCGGGATCCATGGCTGTGATATACAATAACTTGAAAAAAATGAAATAAGCAATCACAAAGATGATAAATATAATACAAATTCTTACATTAAAAACAAGACATGAAGCATAATACAAACTGTTAACATGAATCATGAATAATTGTATTACAATAATAATTGTATTACAACCCAACATATAATTGTATTACAATCCAACATACATAATACAAATGGACAACATGAACCACGAACATGCGATATGACTCCTGAAGCAACAACACAATGCAGTCCTGAAACTACAACATAAATTAAGCAATGAAAATAATATGAGTACAACTGTATCAAATAATAAATAAATATCAGATGCCGGATTAGAAATATGTGATGTACCTTAAAATTAATGTACAATTTGACTACTATCTTTTTACTGATTTGGTTGTAGAAGTCTTGGACATGACCGTCTGTCATGCCCTTCCTCCTTACACATTGTACACCTGCATTTGTTGCCAGCTTCTCGGATATCCATATCATTTCTAATTCTTGTGGACCGTGGCCTACCTTTTTGACGTAACCTATTCATATCAGGAATAATGATACCTTGTCCAGTTTGCTGTGGCTAATATTCCTCATGAAGAATTGGTTGGAATTGTGGTGCATATGTTTGATGATAATCTTCTAATGTGTAGCACCGATCAATATATCTATGAAAATCAAGGGCAACATGTGCACAAGTAGCCATGACATGAGAACAAGATAAATGATAACATTGCCATTTCTGACACGTACATGTTTGCTGGGATAGACGAACAACCTACAACATCAAAAACTATAATTCGACATGTACACAACAGAGTATATAATATATTTTCAATAATACATGTCGATAGTAGGTACCTGTGTATTGTTGCCATTGTTCATGTTATGACCACGTCTGGCAGTTTGGACCTGGAATAGCCACTTCCTCTATTGAACCTTGTAATTCTATGCGAAGTTGCTTTTGCTTGTTTGGAAATAACATGTCCAGCAACAAATGGAGTAAACCTTTCGTTCCTGTCCATTGCCTCATTTGCTTGGGCACGTCGACCTTCAAAGTATGATACAAGCCGAAAGAATGTCAACTGCACCAAGGCTATTATTGGCAGGAATTGAGCATTTTTCAATACTCCATTGAAACACTCGGATACGTTAGTTGTCATCATCCCATACCGTCGTCCATCGTCATGTGACCGTATCCATTTCGATAAAGGAATTTCATTCAGTAATCGAACAGCTTCTGGATTAAATTTTTTAATGTTCGTCATATATTTCTGAAATTTTCTGGGCTGTGACTGCATTCCAACTTTTTTCACTACATCCCTTAATTTGGGATCACGAAATCTTGAATTGAAATTACTTGCTACATGATGCAGGCAATATACATGATAAGCATTCGGTGGCTGCCAACCAATATATTGATTCTGTACTGTAGCAAGAATACTAGCATGTCGATCAAAAATTAGACAAATTTCCTGACATGATATAACAAACTGTCTGATGCAAGCTAAGAACCAACCCCAGGTGTCAGCTGACTCTTCATCAATAATAGCAAATGCAAGCAAAAATATCTGATTATTTCCATCTATGGTAATTACAATCAACAGCTTCTCCTTATACTTTCCGTACATGAAAGTAGCGTCAATACTTATAAACGGCCGACGGTACTTAAACCCTTCAATTGAGGGTCCAAAGGCCCAGAATACACGATCAAACTGAGCACAAGCTGGAATGCTGGTTGGAGTGCTGATAAATTTTATCCAGGAACCAAGATTAAAATGTTCTACTGCATGTAACCATTTTAGAAGTAATTCATATGACAAATCCCAATCACCGAATAACATTGCTATCACCTTCTGCTTGGCTTCCCACAATTTTCTATAACTTGGTGTATAATTGTACTTGTTTTTTATCACTGCACCAAGTCCATCAATAGCAATTGTAGGAACTTCTTTCACCAGGTCCCGTATTTCATTAGCAATTAATGTGGAGTCCAGCCCAGAATAATCTTGAGACATCATTGCAGACAGGCATGTATAAGGACCAGTATATCGTGAGATCTCAAAGTAAGCATGACGTTTAATAGCTCTCAACATCCACTGACATCCCGAATCTCTGTTCTTATATTTTACAAGCCATAGATTTGGATTAGACTCAATAACTTTGAATTCATGATATCTTTCAACAGAATACTGCTTTACTGCAGTCTGTAATTCAGCCTTATCCGTAAAGCGAAGTCCTTTACGCAATTCCTCATCCCTTTGCCATATAACATTTTATTCCTGAAATGAAGAATACATTGAAACACTCGAAGCATCCCAATCAATCTGGGTGAATGTTCTGGATGGAGCTTTAAATACAGAATAGTTTGGAACAGGTGTTCCCTCTGGACTTCGTATTGGGTGTGAAGTTCTAGCTTCATTATCTTCATCAGGCAAATCATTTTCACATTCATTATCATTCTCATTAAAAAGTAGATTATCCAGATGCACCGTATCCTTAGCAGCTGTATATGCAATGCTTCTCTAATATTAGTTTCAGGTACAGTACTATCCACCGTATGTAACATGGATACTGGATAAACTGAACCAATATTTTCAACTTCAGTAGGTACCATGTTTGGAGTATAGTATGAAACATATTCGGTTACATCGGTTGTTGCCATATTTCGAACAGCTTCTTCATAGTCATCCTAAGAACAAACAGGTTCATGAACTTCTACAGTTTGGATATCTATGTATAACTCCGCACCTGATATACATTGATGTAAATTGATAGTTGAAAATATTATCTTCATGTCTTCATTATCGATCAGTGGAACGCGTTCATATTTTATAGATGTCGACTGAACAACTTGTGGATATCTATAGATGATCAATATTTTCTTTCCAGTTCTATCAATATGCAGGATTCTACATATTTTGTTCGCTAACTCTTGAAATATCATACTAGAATGTATTCTAATTACCTTTTTCGGATCCTGGTTGTACTCAATCCCATTTGGCCCATTGATAATACAACCATTAATATAACATAATGCGGTGATTGTTTCTCCCATTATGCCCTACATATTTAACTAAGAAAAGATATTTAGAAATATCCAATGCATCATATCATCAACTAATAGGTCATAGGTCCTATCCCATTCAAGAATTGCATTAATATTACATATCACTTACAGTATTGAAATGATGTGCAATGATTTCAGCTCCTGAAATCGTCTTTCGCAAAGACAAATTCAGAAGTCCGCCATGTGTCACAGCAAAGCCACCAGATCCTGCCACGTGTCGCGCTCCTGCCACGTGTCGCACCGGGGGCCTTCGGCAAGGGGAGAAATCATCTTTGGCAAAGACGAATTCTCCTTGCATCACATGTCACGGCTGGGACGGCTGGGGGAGGGTGGCACGTGGCCTGAAATCGTCTTTTGGAAAGATGATTTCTCAGCATGAAATCGTCTTTCCAAAAGATGATTTTAGGCTGAAGTGGCTCCCCCGCGTGCCATGTGGCATGTGTTTTTGGCTGCCCTTCGCCACATCAGCCAAAAACACCTATATCAGTAAATATCACCCTTGACACCTAATTTCATAATTTTTTTTTAGCATTAAAAAAAAATTCCACTTGGTTTCCATGCCTTCTTCTCTTATTTTGAGATAAAGGGTTTATGAATTTGGGTCTTGTTTAGGATTCTGGTATACGGGTTTCAGCATCTTTGGATGGCGGATGAAGGTGGTGGTCGCAGTGTCGGAGCTTCTGACTCCGAAGGTAAGAGTGCTGGAGTGCATTCGTGGGCGGAGGTGGTGAACGGCCCGGCGCGAGCTCCGACTTGGTCATCGTATAAGCTCTCTGAGGAGGAGATCGATCGTCTCTAGCAGAGCTTTTCAAAGGTTCTTGTGATGCCGGATTCCTTGATCGACGAGTCTCGCTGGAAGTAGGAGGGTCTGGCCATAATTTTTCGGAGTTTGGGGCGTCTGGTTTTGTCAGCTTGGGTGGCTAAGGAGGTTCGGTTGAGGTTGCAGTTGCCTAATGATCCGTAGGTTTTTCCGGTGGGTGAGGATCATATTGTCCTAGGAGTGGGTATGAAGGAAGACCGTGCAAGGGTTATTGAAGGTGGGCCATGGTATGTTGCTGGCCAGCTGATGGCTATGGCTCCATGGCAGTCCGATTTCCTTCCGGGGAGAAGGTCGGTCAACCGGACGGTTGTTTGGATGCACCTGCCGGAGCTTCCCTTGGAATATTGGGAGCCGTCGGTAATCATGGCGGTCGCAGGGGAAGCTGGTAACCCTCTCTCACTCGATAATTTTACTGATCTGATGAGGAAGACAGGGTTCGCTCGGGTTCGCATGGAGCTCGACGCGTCAAAGCCGCTCTTACCGGGAGTGCTTATTCAGGGGAGGGATTTAGTATTTTGGCAATAGTTTGTATATGAAAACCTCCCCTTGGTGTGTTTCCACTGTGGCCGGATGGGCCACATGGTTGATGACTGCAAGTTCCTGGAGGATAACCTCAACAAGGATTCAAGGAATTCCGGTCTCTGTCCGGAGAATTTTGTGGGGAAGCAAGGGGCGGTTGGTGATTTGAAGCAGGGCCCTAATGGTCCAGGTTGCAAGCCATCAGCTATTGGGGGGGGGGGGGGGCGAATTTAACTATGGACCATGGCTTGTCACTGTTAGGATCCATCAACAGTGCTCAGAGCTCGGTGGATGTCCCGGTCAAGGGTGGAATGGACTCGGACAGGGGTAAGGCACCTGTTTCTTTGTCTGACCCCCCGTCCTCATCCCCTCTCGCTCTTCCCCTACCCAACTATCTTCTACCCTCGGTTCGCCTCTCAACTCTGAGGGGTGGCTAAAGCCCACTAAAGTGGCACGGAGATGATCCCCTGAGGTCTCTAGATTTGATCTCTCCGATGGTGGGGCTTCTATGAAGGGGATGGGGGCCTTTTTGCTTCTTTTGTAGATTATATGGAGGTGATCCCGGCCGACGAAGGATAAAAGGACCAGCAAATGGTTGAGTATGGGGCGATCTCTCTGCAGCGCAGCAGGAGTTCTTCTAGGTCTTCTTCCCCTTCATCCCCAAAGTCAATTTCTGCTCTGCCAGATCAGGTTAGTCCCCATAATCCTTCCTTGATTGTGGATAAGGGTGGAAAGGCTGCTTTGGTGTGAATTCCCGGTTCCTTTGAAGCTCTGGGTAAGAAAGGTGATAAGAGAAAGGAATGGAGGAGAGTGGAGGGGAAGGGTAGGGCTGTCAGAGAGGTTGAGTCCAAGCAGGGGGTGGTGGCAGTACATTCCTCGGGGGATGGGTTGTTGTTGGTTGCTCCTGGGGCGGTAAAGGGAGGTGGTGCGGGGAAGATTTGGGTCTTGGGTGATTCGGCTAAGTTTGCTACTGGGCCTCCAGGGGTTTTAGGGTTGTCTGGGGGTCTTGGATTATCGGGGGGCGTCGGGTCCTCTGGGATTGTTGTTGGGGGTGCCGGGTCTTCTGGGTCTATTGATGGGGGTGCTGGGTCTTCTGGGACTGCTGTTGGGGGTTATGGATTTTCTAGGAATGTTGTTGGGGGTTATGGATTTTCTAGGAATGTTGTTGGGGGTGCTGAGTCTTCTGGAAATGATGTTGGGGGTGCTGGGTCTCCTGGGACTGTTGTTGGGGGTGCTAGGTCTGTCGATGGTGATGGAAAGGGGGCAGGTTTGTCCGGGGTGCAGGGTCATCTGGGGGTGTTGGCCGTGAGGGGGAATTTGGTGGTTCTGTGGGTGTTCCGGTCTTGGATGCTAGCCGGGATGATGGTGTCCCTGGTTCGTCTCGCATGGTTTGTCGGGGGGGTCTAGGGAGGGTTGTTCTGGAGGGGCAGGTTGGGTCTCCGGAGTGTATTGGGAAAGCTGCTTCGCTCTTGCCTTGGGCTCCCTCTGGATTGGAGAAGGTTTCAGGTCTGATTAACAACTCTGCAGCTATGGGGGGTCCCGTCGGCTTTGTTTCTCTATTGCCCGGGGATTCTGTGGGGCATGAGGCGGTCTGTGATAAAGTGAAGTTGGCTCTGAGTTCTGTGGGAGGGTCCTCTGAGAGGAAGGGTGGTGCTACTATTGTAGAAGACAGTGATGTCAGGGGCTCTGGGAAGAAGATCACTAAGGCTGATAGGCCTGGTGATGGGCTGGGCAAGGGCCCGGTCCATCAATGGTTTAACTTTTTGCTATAAAAATTTTTGTATGGAATGTTAAGGGGGCCAAAAAGCCCTCATTTTTATCTATTTATTATAGGTATCTACAACTTTATTACCCTCAAATTTGTGTTTTACTGGAGACTAGGATTTCTGGGCCCAGTCTGGACTATATGAGACGTCGTGTTCCCCATGATTGGGGGTTCTATTCTGTGCCTTTTTAGGGTCTGGCGGGGGGCACCATTATCACTTGGGACATACTAGCTGTTAGAGTTAATGTGTTTCATAGATCCTCCCAACTTGTGGCCATTGTTGTCTCTGAACTGAACCAGCCTTCTTGGTTCTTATGCGGTGTCTATGCCAGCACATCGTATAGAGAAAGAAGAGTGCTATGCGAGGAGGTTTCGGTGTTAATCAATCAGGGGATTCCTACAGTGGTTGCTGGCAACTTCAATTCTATTGACCGAGCGAAGGATAAGCATGGTGGTAGATCCTTTGTTCAGGATATGGGATCCAGGGATTTTATCAACTTCATCCAGAGTAATAGGCTGGTGGATATGAGATTCTTGGGACCTCACTATACTTGGTGTAACAACTGCTCTAGCCCTGTCAGAGTTTGGGAAAGACTGGATGGATACGATGCTACTCCGGCTTGGCTCTCTCTCTACTCGGATTATGTTATGCGTCACCTCAGGCGTATTGCTTCTGATCACTATCCAATTCTTTTATCTTTGAGCCATCCTGTCCGGGGGCCCATGCCTTTCAGATTTGAAAAATTTTGGCTTTCTTATCCCAAGTCCAAAGACATTGTTTGGGAAGTTTGGAGGATGTTTGTCCAGGGTGATGCTGCTTACAGGATTTCTAGGAGATTGGACCTCTTAAAGAGACATCTTCTTTGGTGGAATAAAGTGGAGATAGGTAATCTTAAGAATTATCCTAAGTTTGTCGAAGCCTCTACTGATTCTTTGCAGGACAAGGAGGACTTGGACGAGACTTTATCTGATAAAGATATGGAGGCTCTTTGGAACTATCTATCTCTTCATAATTCTTTCCTACGAAAACATGAGATGTTCTGGAGGTAAAAATCTAGAGTTCAATGACTACAGGAGGATGATAGAAATTCCCGGTTATTCCATCATGCAACCATTATCAGAAGACACATTAATAGAATTTGAGCTCTATATTCTGATCAAGCCAATTGGATGGAGGAGGGCGTTGACATTAGAAGGGAATTACTCCAGTATTTCACTTCTAGGTGGACGACTTTCACCCGTATTTCCTTTTCTACTTCTTCTAACCCTCCTATGGTTTCAGCTTCTACTTTCCAAAATTCTATGTTTCTAAACCAGGTCCTTGACAATGAAGTTAAATCTGCTCTCTGATCTTTCAGAGAAGACAAAGCTTCGGATTCTGATAGCTTCCTTCCTTTCTTTTTTCAGACATTTTGGGATATCATTCGCACTGACTTTGTTGCTGCTATTTAATTATTCTTTGATTCTGGGAGAATGCCACAGTCCTGAAAACAAACTTTTATTGCCCTCATTCCCAAGCATCCTGATGCTTTTGAACCTTATCATTTCCGGTCGATTAGTGTATGCAACACCCTCTATAAAGTCTGTGCAAAGCTGTTGGCCAATAGAATGAAGACCATTCTCCAGCACTTGATCAGCCTTGAACAGGGAGCTTTTGTCGGTGCTTGAAGCATTTCGGATAATGTTCTTATATCCCAGGAGTTTATGCATGATCTACGACATGCCTCTCAGCGCCACAATTTGATGGCTATCAAATTGGATATGGAAAAAGCCTATGATTATGTTAACTGGGATTTTCTTATTAAAGCTTTGGAGGATTTTGGCTTTCACCCACTTTGGATCTCAAAGATCATGTCATGTATTATTCAACCCTCCTTTTCTATCCTGGTTAATGGCTCCCCCATGGAATTCTTCTAATCTACTTTGGGTCTCCAACAAGGTTGCCCTCTACTCCCTCTCTTTTCATTATTTGTGCCGACTTTCTCTCCAGATCTCTGTCTGCAGCTATGAAGATTCAGTTATTAAACAGTATATTCCCGTGCCAGGTGCCTCTTCGATCTCGCACCTATTATTCGTTGATGACTGTTTGCTCCTTAGTCGGGCTTTTATAATCAATGCACAAGGTCTTCGGAGTGTTCTACAGGATTATTGCCATGCTTCGGGTCAGAGGGTTAATCTACAGAAATCTGGTATTTACTTCAGTCCTAAAACCTCTACTAGTCTTCGCCGCAGGGTTCGTGATATTCTTGGTATTTCGAAGCACCAGGGATCGTTACATTATTTGGATGTTCCCATCTCTAGTTCCAGACTATCCAGGATGAAGTGTGCTCCGCTTCTGTCAGCTGTTCAGGGAAGGATTGATGGATGGTAGGGTAGATCACTTTTCTCTATGGGCAGGATTACCTTATCCGTTCGGTCCTTTTTTCTCTTCCTATTTACTTGCTTTCTATCGCTGTCATCCCAATGTCTGTGATTCTCAACGTGGAGCAGATGATACGTGCCTTTCTATGGGATTCTTCTCCTACTCACCGGAGGATCCACTTGATGAGATAGGATATGGTGTGCCAGCCGACTCAGGTGGGTGGTCTGGGCATCCCCTCTTTGTTGGCTCGGCGGGAGGCCTTTTTATCCAGACATGCTACCAGATTTTCTCTTTGTCTGGATTGTTTGTGGTCTTCCCTCATGAGGACCAAATACGGTGATATCCCTGCTGACCAGGATGTTTTCCTTAGGCCACCAAGGAATTGCTCTATTATCTAGAGGGAGGTGACTACCAGGGCTCCGCTCATTATCCCTCATCTATCCAGGGTGGATATCTAATATCCCCTTGATCAGGTGGCCTACTTATATTTCGATGCACACGTCGCTCATGATATCGCTGTCGGATATTATGCTTCCTGGACAATCTTGTTGGGATCAAGAAGCGGTAATATCCATTTTTGGCGATATCCTTGGTCTTCGGGTGCTTTCTATTATCCTGCCTATTCTTCTTTGTCCGGATACTAGAGTGTGGAGGCATTCGACCTCCTTTCATGCACCGATTTCTGACCTGACTCTGATGTTCTGTCCGGAGCCTTCTATGTCTCGGAGTTATGGGTGGATCTGGTCACTACCAGTCCACCCCAGTGTTTCTCTTTTTATTTGGAAACTCACTTGGCATCGTCTCCCCACTTGCGAGTTTCTCATTTTGAGAGACCTCTCCATTCCACCTGATTGTCCTTTCTGTGATTCTATGTGCGAGACGCAGGCTCACGCCATATTTTTTTGTAGTCGTGCTCTGATGGTTTGGTGGTTGGCCGGGATTGATCACTTATCCTCTCAGGCTGATAATCTTGAGGATTCCTTTTGGACTTCTTTGAGGATGGGCATGATCTTCCATGTCTGGTGGGGACACCTGAGGCACCAGAATAAGACAGAGGCTTTTTCAACCCTCTGTAAATTGATCAATAATTTATGAATCTATCTATAATAAGGGCTTAGCTCATCTAAGTCCATTTTAGTTGTTATTTCAGTTCTGTACTAGTCAGCTCATGTTGAGCTAGTTCAGTCCAATGCTAGTTAGCTCATGTTGAGCTAATTTTATTTTTTTTGAGTCCTGTCCAAGCATACTGAAGACTCAAGACTATATTATACAAGTGAAGACCAAGTCCAACCAGATTGAAGACATGGAAGTTTAGCCCAAGTCCAACCCAGCTTGAAGATTTGAAGACCCCAGGAGAAAAATCAGAAACCCTGATTCCTTGCAGATGCCCTCCAGATGCCCAGATTCCCTTCCAGATGCCAAAGTATATTCATAAATAAGGGCATCCATGATTTCAGAGGTCCATCTGCATCCTAGCCCAATGAAATCAAGCCCAGGTGCCAAGCCCAAGCCCCTAAGAAGCAAGATACCAGGGAATATTCCTGCTACCTGGCTACCAGGCCACCCCAGCTTCCAGAGGCCCAAACCCATGCACCCGAGCCCCTTTGGGCCGGCCTTTTGCTGCTCCTAGAAGCCCAACACGCCCCCCTAGGCGTCCTTGGAGTCTTGACCAAGTCAAGAAAAATTTTAGGAATTTTTCTACCTAATATTTCCTTATTTTCTAGCTAGGGTTTGAGAGGGAAAAGGATTCTTATGTAAAGACTTATGTACCCTTACTTGGAGCCCAAGGTTAAGGGTCTATTTAAGGGACCCTAGCCTCTTGTATGAGGGGAATTTTTGATGAATGAAAACCTTGAGTTCTTCTATTGAGTGGTGTGATACCCTGCTGTGTGCATAAAGGGGTTTGTGAGAGTTCTTCTTCCCGGTGATTGCAATCATCTTCCTGCTGCCAACAAACCCTCCAGATCCCTGGACGCCCACTCCAAAAGAAGCCTTCCCTTGCTGTTTTTACTTTGTTTTCTTGTTCCTTTGTGAGCTTTCTAACCCCTGACAGGTCGTTTGCAGGTCCCTGAGTTCCTACGAATCCAACGACTCCAGCCAAGCCTCAATCGGATCACCGAGCAGAAAGCCGGGTATCCGCGGGTCTTTGGCTCGGTTTTCCAGGCCGCATCCGTCGAGGAACGAGAGACCCCTTCGCTGCGATCTTCACAGACATTGTCAGGTACACCCCTCTACCTCCAGTAGTTTTATTGTAGGAGAACTTGCCCTAACCGAGGCTTCTCAGCCCCGGCGGTCCTTCTTTTCTACTTTTCTAGGTCCTAATCTGCATGCTGATCTTCAAAAATTCATACAAAATTCCCTACAAATAATTTTGATCTAAAATTTGGGAATTAATCACCTAACTCAACATGTAAAACATATAAAAAAAATTGCATGCATATTAGTTCCCCATCATTTGGTATCAGAGCTTAGATTAGGGCTTGTTTTCTGCAATTTTTCAGTCCGTATATACTCTGTTATTTTAATTATTTCTCCCTTTTAAAAACTTCAAAAATTCTGAAATTTATTTTCCTGGATTTATCATAATTCACAGTAATTTTAAAAATTTTTCCAGATTTTATTATGTCCTGTGAATTTTCTGCAAGCCGAAATAGGGCCTGCAAATTTTCGGCTCTATTTTTTTTAGCAAGACAAGTTTGGAAGTTTTAGGGTTTTGTTTAGGAGTTTTTGCATATTTCTTAATTTTAGTATATTTCCAGTATATTAGGCCATGATTTGCAAGTTTTCTTCTATTTAAAAAAAAATACAAAAAAAAAATACATATTTTCCAAAAATACCAAAAAAAAAATATCTAAACCCTAATTTGCATCCTCATCTGCCTGCCATCATTGCATAATTTACTTTTAAGGGCACTCTTGCTATATCAGATGGGGGGAGGGTTTGATCACCTCTCCTTAGCCCAAAACCACATCCCTTGCATTCAGTCCCAAGCCTTAACCTAAAATTAATTAGACTTAATTTGCCCTAGTGGGCTAGGGACACCAACTGGTCGGGTCCGGGCTAGTGTTAGATCACTGTGTCAAGTTAACCTGTGTGTGCCTTGTGCTCAGTGTCTAGAACGGTGGTTTAGGGATTCAATCCCGAAGGACTTGTGTGCTGGTCCGCCTACCTGGCCAATCTCTGATTGGTGTCTAGGATTGGCAATCAGGGACCTAACACTCCCCTTACACCTGCCTGGCTGAGTACAGGGTTACTATAGGCTAGTTTGCCACCCTGATTGAGCATCTAGTTTGGACTCTAGGTCTAGTCAGCTATAGTCGGTCTGATCGAGTCTTGTATGAGCACTAGATCAGGAGTTTCATATCACCCACCTCCTTCACAAATGTCTGAACCCATGGAAAACTTACAAGCCCAAATAAAAGCCCTAGCTGATCAAATGGCCCAGATGACTACCCAGTTAACTCAGTCTGGTACCCAAACCAACAATAGAATTGACCATCTTGCCAAAAGGTTTGACCAGTTAGGAGGCCGTGTAGGGACCATAGCAAGAACCCATGGGTCACAATCTGAGCCAGATCCTGAGTCCCCTCAACCTAGGAGAACCCCAAACCCTGATCTATACCATGAGGTCGAACCTAGGAGATCCCCTTATTCTGACCCGTACTACAATCCTCAACCTAGGAGGACCCCAAACCCTGATCCACACCGAGAGATTGAACCTAGGAGAGCCCCTCAGCCTGACCCATACAATAATACTGAACCTAGAAGAACCCCTTACCATGACCCTTATTATGATACTGAACCTAGAAGAACCCCTTACCGTGACCATTATTATAATACTGAACCCAGGAGAACCCAATACTCTGACCCATATAAGGAGTCCAATCCTAGGAGAACCCAATACTCTGACCCATATAGGGAGCCCAATCCTAGGAAAACCCAATACTCTGACCCATATAGGGAGCCCAACCCTAGGAGAACCCAATATTTTGATACATATAGGGAGTCCAACCCTAGGAGAACCCAATATCCTGACCCATATAGGAAGCCCAACCTTAGGAGGACCCCATACCATGATCCATCCTTAGAACCTGATCATAGAGCTGACCCAAAATTCTATGACCCCAGATCCTATAATCCCATGATCCATAGATCTGCACCCTTGTCCTATGAGCCTAGAGAACCCATAACCCCTAAGTATCAACCTAGTACTAGTCATGCTTCTTCTAGTCAACCTGAACCCCATAGGATTAGTATCCCTAAATATGAACCCAGTAGTGAGCCACTACCCCTTATACAACCTGAACCTACTGGGAGTAGTGCCCATAATCAGAAACCAGGACCTAGCCAATTTTTTCCTAGCCGACCTTCTCCAACCATTCCTGAGATTAACAAGGCTTACATTAATGCGGAAGTGTATGAAGCTGATGCGAGCCTAGTGGATGAGTATGAAGGAGAAGAGGAGACACCTTTAGTAGACCTAGAATTAGCTGACCCAGTAGATACCCAGGTAGAAACCACCCTAGAGCTAGTTGACCTTGACCACATCCAACCTAAAGCTATAGTGGAAGAACAATTAGAGGAAGAGAACTATGATACTAGGATTTTACCTGAGGAAACTCTAGAAAAGGATCTAATTGTAGAGCCTATTCCTAAATTGCATGAACAAGAAGACTTTATTCAGGATTTGGCTTACTTAACCCATTGCCCTCAGGATGAATCCCTTCCTGCCATTCCTATTGAAGATCTCTTCCCAGAAATTGTTGACCCATCCTTCCATAGCATGGACCTTTTCATGCCCATAGAAATTCCACAATCTCGTAAGATTAGCCTCATTAGTCTAGGATTAGTCCCTGACATGCCTTCTTTTATTGAACTTTATCGAACTAACCTTGAACCTTTTTCCCTACCTTACCAAACTACTTCTAAACCCACTTCCTATTTTCTACCCTTTCCTGACACCTCCAGCATTTCTAGGATCATTAGATTGCATTTAGCTGAGATTAGCATACTGCATGCATTCATCACGCATGTTAGGTTTGCATCTTACTTCTGGCATACTCTTTGGAATTTGCTAGGAGTTCACTGTAAATTTTCATGTGCATGTCAAGCTAGGATCAAACCTAGAGAACCTATAATCTATTAGGTTTAGATCCAAAGAGTTCAATAAAATTTTCTTGGATAGGAATGAATAGTCGAGTCTTTAGGTGTCAGTATGAGTCCTTTGCATCATCTTGTTAGGAGTCTGCATGTGCCCAGCATGTTCACCACCTGCACTAATTTTGAAACAACTGGCTAATTCCCTAAGATGGATTAAAGAATTTGATGTAGTGGATTCTATCTTGGTTAGGCTTAGGCCTAAAAGAAGCTTCATGCTTGCAGAGCCGGACCTTTTAAAGTGATAGAGAAGGTTGGATCAAATGCCTAGGTGTTAGAATTGCCTTCGGATTTGGGCATTAGTTCTACCTTCAATATTACAGACCTGGTTGAGTATAGGGAACCGGCAGCGCTACCTAGTGAGGCCTTTGGACCTATTCCTTTTCATTGTGAGTGACCCTAACCTAGAGTGTCCACAAACAAATTTGGCCTGAGAGAGGAGAACGGATCGAGCGTATCCTGGACAATCAAGCCATCACGACCCAGGGCCATGACTATCAACGCTTCCTGATCCGATGGCAAGGCAGGCCAGAGTCAGACGATTCATGGATTTCTTGAGAGGACTTGCAACGCCTCAACCCAGACCTTCTCGAGAGATATGTGAGCCAGTCTGACCTTCACTCGACAGGGTCGAGTTCCTCCCACCCCGGGAGAATTGGTGGGGACACCTGAGGCACCAGAATAAGACAGAGGCTTTTTCAACCCTCTGTAAATTGATCAATAATTTATGAATCTATCTATAATAAGGGCTTAGCTCATCTAAGTCCATTTTAGTTGTTATTTCAGTTCTGTACTAGTCAGCTCATGTTGAGCTAGTTCAGTCCAATGCTAGTTAGCTCATGTTGAGCTAATTTTATTTTTTTTGAGTCCTGTCCAAGCATACTGAAGACTCAAGACTATATTATACAAGTGAAGACCAAGTCCAACCAGATTGAAGACATGGAAGTTTAGCCCAAGTCCAACCCAGCTTGAAGATTTGAAGACCCCAGGAGAAAAATCAGAAACCCTGATTCCTTGCAGATGCCCTCCAGATGCCCAGATTCCCTTCCAGATGCCAAAGTATATTCATAAATAAGGGCATCCATGATTTCAGAGGTCCATCTGCATCCTAGCCCAATGAAATCAAGCCCAGGTGCCAAGCCCAAGCCCCTAAGAAGCAAGATACCAGGGAATATTCCTGCTACCTGGCTACCAGGCCACCCCAGCTTCCAGAGGCCCAAACCCATGCACCCGAGCCCCTTTGGGCCGGCCTTTTGCTGCTCCTAGAAGCCCAACACGCCCCCCTAGGCGTCCTTGGAGTCTTGACCAAGTCAAGAAAAATTTTAGGAATTTTTCTACCTAATATTTCCTTATTTTCTAGCTAGGGTTTGAGAGGGAAAAGGATTCTTATGTAAAGACTTATGTACCCTTACTTGGAGCCCAAGGTTAAGGGTCTATTTAAGGGACCCTAGCCTCTTGTATGAGGGGAATTTTTGATGAATGAAAACCTTGAGTTCTTCTATTGAGTGGTGTGATACCCTGCTGTGTGCATAAAGGGGTTTGTGAGAGTTCTTCTTCCCGGTGATTGCAATCATCTTCCTGCTGCCAACAAACCCTCCAGATCCCTGGACGCCCACTCCAAAAGAAGCCTTCCCTTGCTGTTTTTACTTTGTTTTCTTGTTCCTTTGTGAGCTTTCTAACCCCTGACAGGTCGTTTGCAGGTCCCTGAGTTCCTACGAATCCAACGACTCCAGCCAAGCCTCAATCGGATCACCGAGCAGAAAGCCGGGTATCCGCGGGTCTTTGGCTCGGTTTTCCAGGCCGCATCCGTCGAGGAACGAGAGACCCCTTCGCTGCGATCTTCACAGACGTTGTCAGGTACACCCCTCTACCTCCAGTAGTTTTATTGTAGGAGAACTTGCCCTAACCGAGGCTTCTCAGCCCCGGCGGTCCTTCTTTTCTACTTTTCTAGGTCCTAATCTGCATGCTGATCTTCAAAAATTCATACAAAATTCCCTACAAATAATTTTGATCTAAAATTTGGGAATTAATCACCTAACTCAACATGTAAAACATATAAAAAAAATTGCATGCATATTAGTTCCCCATCAATGTCTCTCTCGTTGCTTACCTGGCGTACCATATTTGGTTATCCAGGAACGACCGGGTTTCTACCTCTATTAGATGTTCTCCCAGGATGTTGGTGGAGAGAGCCAGAGCGGCTGCTATTGAGTATTGGAGTTCGATAGTGTCGACTTCGGAGATCTGGGATTCTACTTCTGCTCCTCAAGTATCTCATCGGGTGTGTATCTCATGGGAACCCCCTCCTCTGCAATTCTTCACTGTGAGCTTTGACGGGAGTCTTCGTCTAGGGTGGGGCGGCTCTGCCTTCATTATTCAGGACTCTTGCCTTGGATTCCTTGCTGTGGGGGGTTTCTCATATGTGGATTCCTCCATCCCCATGACGGAGTTATGTGCGGCCTGGGTCAGGATTTTATATGCACGCCAGATCCTTTATCTCGACTGCTTGACTTTCGAGGGGAATTCAGCTACTGTCATCTCTTGGATCACTCAGATGACTACAGTTCCCTTCGCTCATCCCATTATCCATGATATCTGCTATCTTTTGCAGGGTTATGTCTCTATTTTGAATCGGCATGTTTTCAAGGAGGCTAATTCTCCTGCTGATTGGGTGGCCTCCTATGTTGCTAATCATATGGGTTCTGTATTATGGTCCGATTGACATTCTGTCCCTGTACAGCTTAGGAACCTTATCTTGTCGGACTATCTTGGTTGTATTCACTTTCGATCTGTCAATTGAATACACCGGTTCATCAAAAAAAAAAAAAGGTTAGATAGCCCTCCACGTGTGCAAGGGAAGCTTGTAAGGCTAATCCGACCCACTGTTGGTTGTAATATTTTCATATATCGATTCGAGTTTTTTTTAAAAATAAAACATGCTGAGTCGTGTTTAATGGATCACGGATGCATGGTTACCAAAAAAAATCTCTTTTCCATGATCCATCCAGGAAAATATTACTGGTTAAAATTATTCATTTTGGACCAACTGATAAAAAATCACCATATCAAAATTATTGACTAAAAAATTTAATAAAAATTGAATTCAAAATACCTAACCATAATTAATTATATATTTTATCTGTATCCACATTTTTAATAAATTTTAAAATCCTGAACTAATGAATAATGGATCATATTTTGTTAGATTTCACACGGAGGAATGGTCCAAAATAAATATTGCTTTTATCCCAAAGATATTAAAAGGACAATGATGATATTGTGGCTGTTGTTCAATTATTTTTTGTTTCAGGAATAATGTCTAATTCTTGGAAGCAAACTTATCTGGCTCTCATACCTAAGCGTCCTGATACTTCGAAGCCCAGCCATTACCGGCCAATCAGTTTGTGTAATACTCTCTATAAAGTCTGTGCTAAATTATTGCCTAACAGAATGAAGACTATTTTGCCGCATTTGATCAGTCCGAAGCAGGGTGCCTTTGTTGGTAGCCGATGTATCTCGAAAAATGTGCTTATAGCCCAGGAATTTATTTATGACCTTCGTCGTGCCCCATCTCATCGCAGCCTGATGGCTATTAAGCTGGATATGGAAAGGGCATATGATGCGTTCATTCGGATTTTTTGATCAAGGCCCTGGATGATTTCGGCTTTCATCGTGACTGGATATCCAAAATTATGTCCTGTATTAGCCGTCCTTCCTTTTCTCTCCTAGTTAATGGCTCACCCACGGAGTACTTTTATGTAACTGGTGGTCTCCACCAAGGTTGTCCTCTTTCTCCATCCCTCTTTATTATTTATGTTGACTTCCTTTCATGAGCACTGTGAACAGCGATGCGGGACTTGGTGATTCAGCCGTATATCCCTACTCCTGGTGCTCCCCCGATCTCGCATATTTTGTTTGCAGATGACTGTTTATTTCTTGACCGAGCTTCAATCATTTGTGCTTAGGGATTTTGGAGAATTATGGAGGTCTATTGTTCAGCTTCTGGATAGAGGGTTAATCTGCAAAAATCATGAATCTATTTTAGTCCCAAGACTGCTACCAGACTTCGTCGTAGGATCCGGGATATCCTTGTATTGCAGAGCGTCAGGGTCCCCTTTCCTACTTAGGCGTGCCTATATCTGGTACCAAACTAACTAAGGCAGATTGTGGCCCTTTGGTGTTGGCATTGCGGGAGAGGATTGATGATTGGCAGGGGAGATCCCTCTCTTGTATGGGAATGATTACCCTCATCCATTCTATTCTCACTTCTCTTCCTAATATACTCTATCTAATGTTGTTATTCCAAGGACTATTATTCTCAAGTTGGAGCAGATGATTCGTGCTTTTCTCTAGGATTCTTCTACTGCCCGGTGGAGGATTCATTTGATGAGGTGGGAGGCGGTTTGTTAGCCGACTTATTTTGAGGGATTGGGTATTTATTCTCTTCTTTCCAGGCATGAGGCCCTCTTGGCAATGCATGTTACTAGATATTTATTGTCTCCAGACAGTATGTGGTCTTCTCTAATGAGAGCCAGATATGGAGATCTTTCTACTATTGCTGTTGACAATCCTCATCGTCTTCCTAAGCATGTTCTGCTATTTGGAGGGAAATGGTGGCAAGGGCATCTCTTATAACTCCTCACCTCTCTTGGGTGATTGGATATGGTACTTCCATCAGATTTATGCTGGATCCTTGGATTTCGGATATCCCTCTGATTAGGTGGCCTACCTTCATTTCTGTGCTCATGCCAAAGATGATCTCCATCTCTGATCTTTTTACTCAGGGTCACTCCTAGTGGGATCACGATGCCATCATTTCGACTTTTGGGGACATCCTTGGTCACCGGGTTCTATCCATTATATTGCCGATCTTTCCATGCACGGATCTTGGAGTCTGGAGGCACTCGACCTCCTCTCATGTGCCGATGTCAAATCTGATGACTTTACCCAGTCCGGAGCCTTCCATGTATCGCAACCTTGGTTAGTTTTGGTCTTTACCGGTTCATCCTAGGGTCTCCTTTACCGGTTCATCCTAGGGTCTCCCTTTTCTTGTGGAAGCTCGTCTGGCATTGTCTCCCCACCCGTGATTTTCTGTTGTCGAGAGGCCTATCTCTGCCTTTGACTTGTCCTGCTTGTGGGATGGATCGGGAGACATAGGCCCACGCGCTTTTTCTCTGTAGCAGGGCTGGATCAGTGTGGCGGAGAGTAGGTTTTCAGACTCAATTGTTGTTGGATGACGATCCTGAAAGTATCTTTATGACTCTTTTGTCCTCTGGTACTGCCCCCTCAACTGTCTCCTTTATAGCTTATCTGGCATGTTACATCTGGCTCTCCAAGAATGAGCTAGTCTTTAGATCGGCCACTACTTCCCCTAGCATCATTATTGAGAGAGCCCGGGCCTGTGCCAGGGAGTATTGCTATTCGCCTTTGTGGTCATCGGAGTTCTAGGGTTCCTCTTCTGCTTATCGAGCGTCTCTCCAAATTTTTGTCTCTTGGAAACCCCCTCCTCCGTACTTCTGTACGATCGGCTTTGATGGGAGCATTCAGGACAGGCGGGGAGGAGCAGCCTTCGTGATCCGTGACTCTCATCTTGGCTTTCTTGCAGCTGGTGGCTTCTCTCTCCATGACTCCTCTGTTCCGGGGGCTGAGTTGTATGCGGCTTGGACGGGAATTAGGTATGCCCGGTAGATCCTTCAGCCGGATCGCTTGATCATCGAGGGTGACTCCTCGACCGTTGTATCCTGGATCAGACAGTCTCTGCGAGCTTCTGCAGCTCATCCTATTATCCGGGACATTGGTTTGCTTTTACATGAATGCTCAGCTAAGATAGTCCGTCATGTCTATAGGGAGGCTAATTCAGCTGCTGATTGGGTTGCCTCCTATGTAGCTTATCATACTAGCTTTACTTTGTGGTCTGACTGGCAATATACCCCGTACACCTTAAGGATATCATCCTCTTTGACTATCTGGGTTGTATTCATTCACGCTCATTGAATTGAATATACCATTTTATCAAAAAGAAAAGGACAATGATGAAGCAAGACAGGGCTGCATTGTTATTGCATGGATAAATAGTATGGATAATATTGAGATAGGGATGAAAATAGTATGGATAATATCTGATTGGATTCGATTTCATATCCGAATCTATCCGGATATGGATATAAATTTGAACATCCGATTAATATCTATATATGTATTCATATTTGTAAAAGAATATGGATATAAATAGATAATTATCCGATCCATATCCAATTATCCGATTTCGCTTATAATTCTATTTAATTTTATATAGTAATCATTAATATTTAAAATAATAGATAAATAATATTAGTATGATATTAACTTGATTTATTTTTAAATTAGTAATATTTTTTATTCTATGATTCGATTTATACCCATATTTGTATCTATATTTTTAATATTCAATTTATATCTTTATTTATTTAAAATAAATATAAATATATTTTTTATTTGATTAATATTTATTTTTATACTTGTATTTGTTAAATAAAATAAAAAAATTGGATATGGACGCATGGTATCCGATTTCAACCGGAACTTGAGGTCTTTTGTCGCGAGACTCCGAATAAACCAGCCATGATTACGTTAGTTGGATGGGTTGAAGCCTCATTAATATATATGCTGAGATCCTCATGTTGCATGAGATAGATGCCATTTTATGTGGCATCCACATGGCTATTGTTAAATATTGAAATTCATTATTTTTTGAGGCTTGTTTGGAAACGAATTGTCACTTTATTTTATTTAAATTTACATTAGAGTTGATTAATCAATTAGCACACCATGTAATTTAGATATATATATTGTTTAGATAGATATATTATCAGATAATTACAATTTAAATATTTTCAACTAGAGCCAAGTGGCCTACAAAATTATATTACACTTAGCTTATAATAGCGGGGGAAAGAGGAAATTAGGCTTCTGATCAGGTCTGGGATAGGGATTTCAAAATCGGGCAGGGCCTGGGCAAAAAATGTAAATCTGATGCTCAAGCTGGACCTGACCTAAGCAACAGTGTTAGATCTAATTTCTACCGTAGAGCCCGGTACAACCTCATATTTGATTTTTTTTTTTTTTTTGATAAAATGGGATATTCATTAAAGAGAGCGAGAATAAATACAACCCAAAAAATTTGAGAGTATAACATCCCTAAGTTATACATGAACAACAAATCAGTCCAGACCGATGAGACAGAATGCTGGACGACAAAGGAGACTATCCAATCAGCGATCGAGTTAGCCTCTCTATATATGTGACGAATCTGAATGGACACACAATCCCGTAAGAAGAAGTGGATGTCCCTTAACTCTATATCCACAGCTGGTAGCTTTTGAACTTGTATAGAGAAACGGAGGACGAGGATTTTCTAGAAAGCACCTTTCAAAAGATTGGCAATAGATGATGCTATCCAATCTGCTGAACTTGTATAGAGGAATGGGGGACGAGGATTTTCTAGAAAGCACCTTTCAAAAGATTGGTAATAGATGATGCTATTCAATCTGCTGCATATTGCTAACATTCTCGAAGACATGAGCGACTACTTAGCAAACAAAGAGACATGGGTGACTCCAAAAAAGATAAAAGCTCCATGGATCCCCCAAACATCATGGTGAAATGGATGATTTGTGAATTAATCATCTTCAAATTAATTATTTGGGTGGCATATCTTTTTCATGTATGTGGTTCAGTCAGGCCTGTCAAAATGGGCCAGAGCCCATGGACCAGTCCATTTGGCCCTATAAATGGGCCGGACCGAGCTGAAAAAATTTGGCCCATTTATGTAAGTGGGCTTTTTGGCCCGGCCCTTGTAGCCCATGGGCTCAACAGCGTTAGAGCCGGGCCAGCCCATGGACCAAGATTTTTTTAAAAAAATATATATTAAAATTAAAAGATTCAAAATGGAAAATGATAAATAGGTTATGGATTACCTGGTCCACTTATCAAAGTAAACCATGGTCCATGTTAAATTAAAAGTTTAAAACTTTAAACTTAAAATGGAAAAATATTATGATTTTTTTTTTTCAATCTTCCACGTCGTTCCCACTTTCCTTCCCTGTTCGCAGTGTTCGGCTGTTCCCAGTCATATTTCCACTTTGATACGATGATACTTGATAGTTTCGGGCTTCCGACGATTCAAACTTCTTCTGAATTTTCGATTATTCGAGAGTTCGGGACCGGTCGATCGAGGCTTTGCTGCTGCTCTGCTCTCCTATTCCGGTGGAGGAAGGAACAGCTGATGACGCCGGCGATAATGCCAACTCTTTCGCGATGTCGATAGTCATCATCGTGCAGCTATTGATGACCAGAGCTTCTTCCATGCTAAGGTGAGAGCTATATACTTATATGATTTCATTGCCCACGGTCCTGGTCCTAGTCCACGACCCTAGCCCATGGCCCATATAGTGGGCCGGCCCGGTCCTAGCCCACGATCCATATAGGGCCGGGCCGGATTGGATTTTTTTAGTCCATCTGTGTAAGTGGGCCTAGCCCGGTCCGGCTCATAAAATGCAAGCCCATATGGGTTAGGGCCGGGCTGGACCGGGTTTGCCCATATTGATAGCTCTAGGTTCAGATCATACAGGGAGTATAATACCTCTTAACCCATCATTTCTAGGTTCAAAACTTTTGGTTACAATTGGTTAATTAATGGCATTTGCGAAAGCCACGCAATTGTATAGGTGGACCATACAATTTGATTCGATATATTTCTTCTACTCAAGTAACAAACCAATAAATGCTACTGGTAAGGCAGGTGTTTGATAAGCTTGCATTAAATAATATTTTTTAAATAATTCAAAAAAATCGGTAATGAAAGTTGAATTATTTTGACTAAATTTTCATGCATAATTTTACCATTTCAAGAAAAAAATATGTTGAAATTAAGTTCTCATGAATAATTTTATCATTTTAAAAAATAAATATTAAACTATTTAATTTAAATTTTTATAGATAATTTTGCTATTTAAAAAATAATCGATAATAAATATTAAATTATATAAATTAAAATAGTGGAGATTATTATTTTTTATTTGTTTATTAAATATAATTTAAACAAGTGCCACGACGAAGCTTGTTAAAAAGATCGTTAGTAAATTTCTAAGTCGGGAAGATATAGAAATATATAGGTCAAGCTGTGTTATTTTGACCGGCTAAGACTAAAAAAACAAAAGTTCTGGATCGAGTAATCGAGTGTAGCATGTTTTCGTTGGATTTTTTTTTAAAAAAAAACATTGGATCAAAATAATAAAAGGTTGCTTACGAGCAATAGAAGACATCATCAGATTCTCCCTCGGCTCTATCTTCCTGAAGACTGTAGGTGTCCATTAAACTTTATTTAAATCATGGGATGGACCATGCATGTACGTGACACCAGCATGTGCAATAATGGTATCGCAGTCGTCAAGATCTACGATATTATAATATGAAAGGTTTTCGTGATTTCGCGAGCTTTCCTTGCATGCGTTCCCGGGCGACGCCCCCTCCCGCAGCAATAATACCAACGGTCCAGTCGTTTTCAAGGACATTCATAGCAAGGGATTTTTTTTTAATATTACTTTTTAAAAATAATATTATCGAAGCACCGTGATTCCCGCCAACTTTGCCATTTTACGGTACTTCGGACCATCCGGACGCTTTTTCTTTTTTAATAGCACTAAGAGAAAGCGCAGGTTCCTCTCACAAAGTTTTTTTTTTTTTTCGAAAAAAAAAACGTGAAGCGCGGGTAGGGGGTGGAATTGGATCGGACGGGGTATCGATTTTTAAATAATTAGACTGGGCTTTGGGCAGCCCATTCAATTTTCGAACCGAGCTTGTATATCCTTTTGGCACGGTTCAGCCCGAACTCATCCTTTTTCTCTCGTCTCCCTCTCTCGGTCTCTCTCTAATCTCTCTCTGTCTCAACCTCTCTCCTCCATCGATCAGTCTTTGACGGCCAACGCCTCTCGCACCCGACGGTCGATGGCCCCTCTTCGTTCTTCGAGCTGCCTCCTCCGGTCCAGGCGTCCGCACCCGATGTCTTTGCGGCTTGTCTCCGACTCCGATCCGTCTCTCCTGACCCCGGCGTGATCTCGCAGCCCCCCTCCTAGCTCTGATCCGCCTCCCCAAGCTCCGGCATGACCTCGCGGCCCCCCTCCCGGCTCCGATTTGCCTCCTCCAGTCCTAACACCGGCACCCGACGCCCACTACCTCCCATGCGACCTTACGGCCCGTCTCCGGTTCCGATCCGACTCCCCCAGCCCCAGTGCCCCATCCGACCACCATTGCCCCCGGCGCGACATCGCGGCTCTCCCTCCCCAGCTCCGATCTGTCTCCTTTGGCAGTCTTGCCAGTCGTGCGGTCGCCATCGATGTTTTTTTTTGTCATGGGGCTTGCATTTAGGCCAGCCCGATTGGGCTCAGGCCTAGCTTGAGCCGAGCTCGGATAGGGGTGTGGCCCGGTCCGATCCGGCCCACTTCCAGCTCTAAGATGGGGGGGGGTTGGACGCCATATGGAGAAAGCGTAGCTTCGAGCTGCGTTTTCACTTAGCATGAAAAGTGGATGGCTGAAAAATCACCGGCAACATTTAAGGGAAGAATGGTTTCTCCTGGACCTGAACTTTTGGATCTCGGGGCATCATCCTCCCTGATGATTCACCAGGATTTCTGCGAACCGTTTGTGGCAGAACCGGGCAAAAAATAATCTGCCGCCACGTACCAACCATCGACGCTTGGTCTACCATAAAAATGGGGCATGGTGCACGCTACGTCATGCATGTTTCCGAAAATAATAATATAAAACATCTTTTAGAGTGATTACGATTCACGTTCTCTCTCTTAAAAAAAAAAAAAAAAAAAGAGAGAGAGAGAAAAACTAACAAGTAGAACGAAAGTAGTATATTTATGGAGTTGTTGGGTTCACAAAAAGAGAAGGAAGGACAAAAGAGTGGTCAACGAAAAAATAATTTTTTTTATTTGATTGAAGATTTTAAATAGAAAAGACTGAATTTTTGTATTTTTATGAAAATAAAATTTTCATATTTTATAAGAACGGAGTATCCACGTAAGACATGAATTTTTAGCTTTTTTCTGAGAAGAGAATTGAGATATATTTTTTAAAAAGTGCACTCAAAGCAATAAATAAAATAAGATAAAATCTTTTTTATATCAAGAATAGATATTATTATTATTATGTTTTAAAGAAAAGTAGTTGCTCAACTAAATATGAATATTCTATAATATACCATTTTTTTAATATTTAATTAAATATATTAAAATTATTTTTTTAAAAAAATAGTTTTTTTGATAAAAATATTTCATAAATCAAACAAGCACTGTATAAAATTTTGGGTGTCGCAACTAAGTCATGTCCTTGGCAGCTCAAACTGATGAGACTTAAGCTGAGCCTAAGAAGCATGAAGCCCAATTTCTTGGCCCAAATCCAACTCGGTTCCTTAAATTAGGTTTAGACAACTTTTTTCAAGTCCATTTTGGCAACCATAGGTGGATCCAGGGACAACTGGGAATAAAATAAACAAAATGGAATGAAATAAAATAAAGGCTCCAAGAATAGCGACCTGTATAAATCTAGGTTAGGTTACTAGCCAACCTAGCTGGCCTCGTAGAAAGGATAGCTTAAGAACATCATCCTTGCGACCTTAGCTTCAATCGCTCCAAAGTACCAACAAATTTATTGTTTCTTAAGTTGCACCCCCAATTTTCTAAATTATTGATCTAAAAGTTGTATACATAGCCTACTAGCTTCTATCATGGTGCATGGGATCACCATGTTACTCACCAAATTTTTAAAAAGTCTTGTAGGCCATGGTTCTTCATGACTGAGAGTTCCTACCACCCTCATTGCATGATTGAGGGTAAATTTTTTTATTATCTGCAACTGGATACAAAATTATAAAGTAAACGCTCAATGAACCCAAATATGGGACATGTTTAGGTTAGGGGATAACTAATGTGCTATTTTTTCATCAACATGGCATTAACTAGGCCCATTTAGCAAAGTGAAACATGAATTTCTTAGAAGCTATGTAGCACATTCTATCTATGGGACTAGTCCTGGAAAAAATAAACAATCATTTATCATTTATCATTCATTGATCTCCATATTTTCTATCATGGATATCTCCGTGCTGCCATTCATTTATGATAAAGCTGTTTTAAGATGTATTTTTATCTAGTTTCTAGCAATTTAAATAATATCTCCTCCTCTTTTTCTATTTAAGATTTTTATCTTTGACAAAATTTTATTTGTTGTCAATAAAATATATATATATATATATTTGGTAAAAGAGATTTAGAAAAAAAATAATAAAACGGGGTAGCTTTTTCTTGAAAATATGGGGGTAGCTTTTTTTTCTTTAACTTTTTTTTATTTTTTCAGATAAAAATTGAACTTAAATTTCCATTATTATCAAAAAAAAATTATTGGCTTAGTAAACTGGCATTCTCCCAATCATGATAACTAATTAAGGTAACCAAAAAAGAAAAAAAAAACAATGATTATCAACAGTACTTAAATATATATTTTTTGATAAGAATGTAATTTATTTAAATATATTAAGCGTATTATTCAATGGTTGTCATCTTTTTTAATAAGAGGCAAAGAATTTCTATCCAAAACCCCCTCCAAAAAAAAAAAAAACCGGTGCAGTTGGATGGTTGTTGCATCCGATCATCACGAATATCCAATCTTTTTATGTTGATAAATGGCCCGCCCTCCTCTTACCAACGCAGCAACCGCCAAAACCCTGACACGTTGACACAGTCATCCACAAATATTCCCGTGGCAAAACTCACATGTCCCGTCCGAACGACATATCTTAACCGATACCACTATACGATGCCAATCCCCTGTCCACTTTATTTAAAGGTTCGATTGATCGAGGATTGCCAAATGACGGATAATCTAATAATTCCAAAAAATTACTGTTGCTACAACTTCTCCTGGACCGGTTCCGGTGGGTTTCACTGAAGCGCTCCTCTTCCGATCGACCTGCAACAAAATCTCCAAGGCACCGATGGTATTCCGGCAGGGGACACTCCGATACCTAAGTCAGCAGGAGCTTGAAGGCAACATAATGGAGGAGTTAAAGATGCAGCAGCGTATGGAGAGGGAAGAGAGAACTTACTCCCGAGCAGGGTCCCCCGGATACTTTATATAGGCGCGGAACAATCCAAAATTTATTATGGGATAGGCTGAAAGAGATCGATTTGCCCCTATGAAAATCTGAAAGGTGGCCACGTGGCGCCATGAGAGGGCAGCGTCGTAGGAGTAGTGGAGCTGTACTACTGACGTGGCAGGATTCTGTTGTAACAGAATGGGTTTTTGGAATCCTCTGGGCCTTGAAGAAATTCGGTTGGACGCTGACCGAAGAGAGGGCGTCTGAGAGACAATGGGTCGGACTCCGGCGGGGGTGGGCCGTCGGACCTTGGCTCCCGTGGGTCGGACCTTAGCAGGTGACCAGTGGGTCAGACCTTAGAGGGAACGGGCCGTCGGATCATGGCTCCAGTGGGTCGGACCTCAGCAGGAGAAGCCAGTCCGGTTTAGAGGTGAGCCGGATGGGCGTAACAGTAGTCCCCCTTGCCCTTGGCCTTCGAGCGATCGTGCAGTCTCGAAGTACGAGGGCATTATCTGGGCAATAAATGCGTCAGCTTCCAGAATGATGGCAAATTTGATTCGGTGTGTCGTGACCGGTCGTCTCCTGCTCCATAATTCTACTCTTGGACAGGTGTCAGTGCCGGATTGGAGGTGCCATGAGAGGCAGTTATTGCTGATATGGAGCCATTATGGGCTGCCCGCCCGAAATGCCTGTATGACATGCCCCTGATGCGACGTGGGCCATGCAGCGAAATCCCAGCGACTAGCATGGCGTCCGGTATAGGTTATCCATCGTTGAGCAAATGGCCACGCGGATCGTGATCAAAACTGTTGGGAAATGTGTCCCAAAGCCAATTGTCTACTGTAGACAGTTGTACATTTGATGTAATTGTATATGAATTATATTATTGAATAAAATGTTTATTCTGGCAGTTCATCACTATTTCATCTTTCTGTAATGAGTTCTTGAGTGATGAAGTCCTTAGGACTATTTATATGTGATATAGAGAGGATATATCATATAGTCCTAAAATTGTTCGTGACCAAATAATACACTTATTTCAGGATGATAGTATATCAAGTATAGGTCGTTGTGTGCTATAGTCGTTGGTTGTTCTCTTAACCAAGGAGTGTAGAGACACTGATATGGCATGCAGATGTTCTGTTTAACATTTCATCGAACGTGACCCGCCTGTATTTTTTCTGCCTAGAGTTTTTGATATGGACGTAGTTATCCCTCAGACATGAGATTGTCATGGTAGCTTGCGAGCAACTCACTGTACTTTGGTGCTAGACTATCTGGATTTCTAATCCATGGATGGAAGGTTTCTGGATGTAGTTAAGTACTCATGTAGCAGTGGTCGGATCAAGATGGGATTGACCCCTCCAAAGTCCTTGGAGCAGATATCTCACTGTGTTTCAATTTAGCAAAACTTTGGCCAGGGTAGTCTCTGTAAAGTGTTACAGGACTTGTGAGGTTGAGACACATTATTGATGGACTTTATGAGTTGGACAGTTTAACCCTAAGTCTTCCTGAGCATTGAGGTCAAAGGGATTAATTACAGGGTTTCCATATCTCCTGGTTCTTGATTGTTGCTCTGCAACTTCGACCTATCCGGACGTCGGGTGTCATTGCTAGATGGCGACTTTGACTGGTATTGGAAATGTTCCAGTGCTACCGGCTTAGTGTTCGAACCTATGGGGTCACACACCGTAGGGGTTTCTACTTGATCTAGTGATCGAAGAATGATTGGGAATCGTTTGTGGACTCACAAAGGAAAAATGTTTTTCCTTATTCTAGTGTCGACACTTGATATTCTTGAAAGTGTCGACACTTGTATAGGTGTCGACACTTGTGTAGGTATCGACACTTGTTAATTTCGCAAGTGTAGACACTTGATGTCACAAAAGTTGTGACATGAAATTTTTCACTAAAAGTTGGTGATGCATGGAGGTGAATTAAGTAATGTGATTACTTGATAGCCCAATTTGATTGAGCTATAAAAATCTGGAACAAATCAGATGGGATTTGGTTCAAAATCGGTTTGGATCCAATTGGGTTGAACCCAATGTATGCACACTTGACCCAATTGATTTCATTTATGAACTGAAATTAATTGAGATATTAATCTGAATTTAAATAGGTTTAAATTCAGTTTTGGGGAGTTATGTAACCTCCCATGGCCATAACTTCCCATAACCACCCATAACCCCTCCATAACCACCCATAACTCCCCACTCTCCCTCTCCCTCTCCACCTATATGATGGGCTAAAATGGGAGGACGAAAATAACTAATAATTCAACAAAGAAATGCTGGAAAAATCAAAAGGGATGAAAGGGAAGAAACTAAGAAAGGTTCTAGGTTTTGTATGGGTGCGAGGACTTTGGGAAAAGAGTGTGCATGTTTGTACCTAGTGATCTAGGTCTTGGGATTGAGTGTTTAGGAAGGGTTTTAACATCTCATTCTCCATCTCTTGAGTTTCTTCATTCATTCGGAGAGTCCGGCATCGAAAGAAGAAAAGAAGTCCCGATCAAATCGTTCCACAACAAGCTAGCACTTGGAGTGGAAGTGGATTTTGAAAGAGCCCCGGTGTGAACCACCTATAGAGGCCGGACATGTGTGCGGCTAAGCAGAGATCTTCTATCTCCTCCTGGATCTTCCGCAGCGGAGAGCGTCTCCACTTCATACGAGGTATGGTTTTACATATAGAGATATGTTGCTTTGAAAGCTGTTCATAGCATGAGTTCATGATTTCATAGTTTATATTACTCATTCATGCAAGATCTTGGGCTAAGTAGCATAGAAAAGTTCTAAAAGCATGCTTAGATTAAATGTTAATCTTCTTTATTATGCTTCCTCTGTATATTATTTTGAAAAAGTTTTAAAATAGAAAGCATGCTCGCTACAGTTTTCCTTTCAAAAACATGAATCAGCGGATCCTTTTGGCTTCCCCGTCCAATCAGAAAGTCGCATCGTCTACCGCGGATCACGACGCTCGAGGGGCGCCGGGGGGCGGCGGCCCCTTAGCGCCTATATAAGGAGAGGCAGACATTCGAAGGGAGTCTCTCGTTGACCCTGGGTTTGGAGAGAGAGAGAGAAACCCCTTCCCCGCGGCTTTCGCTTCTGCTAGAAACTCCGGCTGTCAGGTTAGTTCCGCCTCCACCTCCTCCTCCTTTCTTCAAAAGCCTCTGTTAGCATGGCCTCCAGTAGGATCTTGGCCCATGGGAATAGGGAACCCGGCACATATGACCTTGCCACCACCATGACCAGGGAGAGGGTAGAAAACCTCAGGATCATCACGGCATTCCGACCACCCTACACCTTGGCCCGCTGAACTTAGGTGCCCTTCCCCTGTACGAAGATCACCTTAAGGCAGGCCTCCAATTTCCACTCCACCACTTTTTCATTCGAATCTTCAATAGCTATAGGATCACCCCTTCTCAACTGACCCCGAACAGCATTCGGGTCATCTGTGGCTTCCTGGTCATCTGCCGGGAAGCCAACATATAACCGAGATTGTCCCTATTTTCGAACTTCTTCCTCCTGAAACAGGACTTTCGAAGTAAGGAGTGGTGGGTTTTTAGTCCTCGCCCAAACAGGAAGATATTGGGGGGACTTCCATCAGCTATCCATGGATGGAAGTCCCGATTTTTCTTTGTAGACAGCCTAGAACCATGGGGGTTTGAATCGATGCGGAGGGAGCCAAGGCTGAATGCCATAAATGGGAGGAAGATATCGAGGGCCGACGAGGCCGACTTCCTCAAGCTGAACGATGAAGATCCGAAATTCGTCGGCTTCCTACTCCAAGAGGACAGCCTCCATCGGGCTGGAATCAGCCGACATCCGATGCTGGGTAGGGCAGAGGCTGCTGAGGGGAACTTGCCATTCTTTCATTTGCTGGATTCCATGATATCACTAACTCTAACTTCGTTTGCTGGCAGGTGGTAAGATGAGGTCGGATCGGGCGGTTCTTTTGGTGCGGTCGGCATAGAAGAGAGCTATCCGTATTTCAGAGCTGACCCACCGGGAGCCGAAAAGACAACGGGTGCTAGAGCCGGTTCTCGAGAGCTCAAAGAGGCAGCGGGCGGAGGAGCCATCCGCAATGATTGTTTCGGTGGAGTCCGAAGATGACATGCCATCGGCGGACCGCTAGAGGGCAATAGCACTGGAGCTCTCGTCATCTGCTAGGCCGTCAACTGTCCGGTCTAGCGAGGGGCGTTCGGCACCAACCGAGGTGGAGGTGGTGCCATCCTCTCCGCCACTGGACCTGGCGGAGGAGACTTCTCCGGGCGTCCGGGGAAGGCAGGCGACGGATGAGCCGTCGGCCATCGAGGGGTGGACCGACGACACTTGCGATGATGCGGACCGCCAAGGATGGCAGGCCGACGCCGAACAGGCAAAAGAACAGCTACAGAGGGCTGTAGTCAGCCTTGACAGGAGATCGGTAAATGAAGTTGCCGGGAGTCTTCTTCAACATGCATTGGGGGTGAGTTTCCGGCCCAAACCTTTAGCCCTTATTCTCTTGTTTATAATCTTTTAACTATATGCTTGTCGGCAGGTCGTCCGAGACTCATTGCTGGTGGACAATGGCTTGGGTGAGTTGCTCCAGCTGAAGGAGCACTTGACCGAAAGGGCTAAGGCAGCCGAGATGGCGAGAGACACCGCATGGGTGGCACTGACGGCCACCAGAGCAGAGCTGACCGTCCTTCGGGCAGTCGAAGGAGAATTATCCACCATTCGGGCCGAGGCAGAGGCCCAAAAGAAGCAGCTTGAAGACCTATGGATCTGGGAAGCTGATCGGAAGGCCAAGTTGAAGAATAACAGACGGAAGGTCAAAGCTCTGACGCGCCGGCTGGCGGAGGAGGAAATGCGCCTGGCCGAATCTGAAAGGTGCTCGAGGGGCCACCAATCGATGGCGAAGCGTTACAAGGGTCTACTGAAGGCAGCCCAGGACCTGATGAAGACGGGGGCAGAGATGGCCGTCATGGACTATAAAGCCTTCGAAGCTTTCCAGGAGGAGAAGAACGAAGCCGGGATGATCGGCTTCGACTATGGATACGAGGAATGCTATCATAAGGTCAGCACAGCATTTCCGGAACTTGATCTCTCCTTCCTCCAGCTACCGAAGCCAGCGAAGGAGACGGACGCGGAGACGATGGGTCTGACAGGAGGTGCGAACGAGACACCAGTTGGAGCCGCCACCATAGAGGTCGGGTCGGACGTCCGAGCTGAGGCCGACGCGGGAACGGCAACCCTTCCTATCGGAACCTCAGGAGGAGTTGAGGAGGCCGAAATCGATGTTGTCTCTGTACCTCCAGAGGGTCAGACTTAAATGTTTGTAAAGGTCTGACCTTCCATTTTGTAAAGAACTTTTTTAAGCAATAGAACTTTTTATAACATCCTGTGTGTATCTGCTTCAGAAATTTTTTTAAGTATGGGCCCGTCGGCTTATACAAGCAGGCGATCGGGCCGCCAGAGTAGATGTAAGTTAGTAGCCCAAACTGAGTCAAGCTACTTTAGAATTTCTACTCTAAGTGTTGACCTGTCGGTTCGTCCGAATTAGGAGACGTTGAGACGGCTGACGGATGGTAGCTTAGGCCGGACTCATTTACTTAGAAAATCTCTTCTCAAGTATTGATCTGTCGGCTTATCCGAACTAGGAGACGTTGAGGCAGCTGATGGATGGTAGCTCAGGCCGAACTTATTTACTTAGAAAATTTCTTCCTAAGTATCGGTCTATCGGCTCACCCGTACTAGGAGCCTTCGCCGACCGGAGTCGGACTTTCGGAAGTGGGCTGTCCTAGAGCCTTTGTCGACCAGAGTTGGGCTTTCAGAAGTGGGCTGCCCTGGAGCCTTTGCCGACCGGAGTCGGGCTTTCGGAAGTGGGCTGCCCTAGAGCCTTTGCCGACCGGAGTCGGACTTTCGGAAGTGGACTGCCCTAGAGCCTTTGCCGACCAGAGTCGGACTTTCGAAAGTGGACTACCCAAGAGCCTTTGCCGACCGGAGTCGAACTTTCGGAAGTGGGCTGCCCTAGAGCCTTTGCCGACCAGAGTCGGACTTTCGGAAGTGCTTCATAAAAAGAGTTATGGACTTCATTAATAATATTTGTGGAGGTTGTCTACATTCCACGGGCGTGCTATCTGCCGCCTGTTTAGATGCTCAAGTCGATAGGTTCCGGGTCAAATTACTTCAATGACTCGATAAGGTCCTTCCCAATTTGGGAAAAGTTTCCCTTGCTCGGTCGGCCTTGAGATATCTATCCTCCACAAGACTAGATCCCCGACTCGAAAAGTTCGTGCCTTGACTCGCGAGTTGTAATATTTTTTCATCTTCTGACGATAGGCCGCCATCTTCAAGCTTGTACGGAGTCTAGTTTCTTCAAGTAGGTCCAGGTCAGCCCTCCGCTACTCGGAGTTAGCCGGTTCGGCGTAGTGGTCAATCCTTCGAGATTGCAGGGATACTTCAACGGGGATTACCGCCTCGCTTTCATAGGCAAGGTTGAATGGAGTCTCCCCGGTTGCCGTCCGGGTGATCGTCCGATAGGCCCATAGTACCGAGTAGAGTTCTTCTACCCATTGTCCCTTGGTATCATTCAGTCCATGTAAGATGGTCCGATTGGTAATTTCAGCTTCTCCATTGGACCGAGGATGTTCGACTGATGTAAGCCGATGGGTAATGCCATACTGCTAACAGAATTTCAGGAACTTAGAGTTGTCGAACTGTCTTCCATTGTCGGTGATGATTGTCTATGAAATACTGAACCAGAAGATAATACTATTCCGAATAAAGTTCTCCACCTTGGTCTCTGTTATTTGTGCTAGTGGTTCGGCTTCTACCCATTTGGAGAAGTAGTCAATGGCCACAAGTAGAAACTTCCTTTGCCCGAATGCCGAGGGAAAATGTCCTAAAATATCCATCCCCCACTGTGCAAATAGCCACGGTGTAGCGATCGGAGTCAGCTGGCTGGCGGGCCTCTTTTGGATATTTGCGTATCTTTGGCATGCGTCACATCTTCAGACGAAATTTGATGCATCCCTCTGGATTGTAGGCCAATAGTATCCTTGTCGGATTAACTTGTAGGCTAGGGATCTTCCCCCAAGATGATCACCGCAGATACCTTCATGCACTTCCCTGAGGGCATAGTCGGCATCACTTGGTCCCAAGCACTTTAAGAGGGGCTGAGAGAATGATCACTTGTAGAGTGTGCTATCGAGGATGACGTACTTGGAGACCATCAAGCTGATGCATTTGGCTTCGACTTGGTCTTCTGGAAGAGCCCCTCCAGTAAGAAAGGCAACAATCGGATCCCTCTAGGAAGCTTCTTGTTCAACTTGGTGGATCTCGGTCGGTTCTTCATGAATACTTGGACGCTGCATGTGCTCTACGAAGGTTCGGTCGTAGGCATTGGTGGCGGTCGTAGCCAACTGTGATAGTGCATCTGCCCAAGAGTTCTGCAGACGAGGTATATGGAAGATTTCGAAGAACTTAAGCCGAGAGATGAGGCTTTGTACCTTATTTAAATACTTGACCAGGGTCGAATCCCTTGTTTCAAACTCGCCCTTCACCTGGTTGACCACCAGCTGGGAGTTGGAGAAGACTCTTATTCAGCTGATGCCTAGCTTATTGGCGATTCGCAGTCCTGCCAGCAAGGCTTCGTACTCCGCCTGATTGTTTGACACCTGAAATGAAAAATGCAAAGCATACTCCATGCTCTCTCCATCTGGGTCGGCTAAAATCAAGCTGGCCCCGTAGCTTGCAAGGTTGGATGCTCCATCCACATGGAGGGTCCAGGCTGGCTCAACTTCGGATATGGCGTCAGCTTCGGGTACTTTGGCCGCATGGGGGGACAATCCTTGCTTCCAGGTGCACTCTGCAATAAAGTCAGCGATTACTTGGGCCTTCAAGGCGGATCTTGATTGGAAGGACACATTGAACTCACCAAGTTTGACTGCCCATTTGGCGAGACGTCCGGAGGTGTCCGGACTCCGAAGGATCGCCTTAAGACGTTGGTTGGTCATCACCACAATCGGATGCGCCTGGAAGTATGGTCGGAGTCGCTTGGTAGATGTGACCAAAGAATAGACCAACTTCTGCATCTTAGGATACCTTGTCTCGTCATCATGAAGAACTTTGTTGATGTAGTAAACGGGCTTCTGATGGCCATCTTCTCCCACTCGGACGAGCACGAAGCTAACCGCCTCGTTCGACGTTGACAGATATAGATATAATGGCTCCCCCTCCGTCGGCTTGGCCAACAACGGAGGATTCCTCAGGTATTCCTTCAAGGCTTCGAATGCTGACCGACATTCTTCGATCCAAATGAAGTGATTTGATCGACGAGAGTTTTGAAAAATGGCAAGGATTTTTCGGCCGAATGGGAGATGAATCGACTAAGTGAGGCGATTTGGCCAGTGAGCTCTTGCACCTGCTTTTTGTTGGTCGGATGCGCCATCTCGATGACTGCTCTTATCTTGTCAGGGTTTACTTCAATTCCTCTCTGCGTAACCAAGAAGTTGAGGAACTTGCCAGAAGTTACACCAAAAGTGCACTTCGCGGGATTCAGCTTCATCCGATGACGTCTGAGTGCGTCGAAGGATTTCCGCAAGTCCTTGATGTGGTCGGCTTTATGTAAGCTTTTCACTATCATGTCATCCACATATGCCTCCATGTTTCTACCTAACTGCCCTTCGAACACTCGGTTGATCAGTCTTTAGAAGGTGGCACCGGCATTCTTCAAGCTGAAGGGCATCATCTTGTAACAGTACAGGCCTTTGTCGGTGATGAAGGTAGTCTTCTCCTTATCCTCCGGATGCATCTTGACCTGGTTATAGCCAGAGAAGGTATCCATAAAACTCAAAAGCTGGTGGCCGGCCGTGGCATCCACCAGCTGATCAATCTTCGGCACAAGAAAGCTGTCCTACGGACAAGCCTTGTTGAGGTCAGTGTAATCCACGCATATCCTCCATTTTCCACTGGCCTTCTTCACCATGATGACATTTGCCAGCCACTCATGGTAGTGGACTTCTCTAATGAAGCCGACATCCGATAGCTTTTTTACTTCTTCATCAATAGCTTTCTGTCTTTCGACAACAATGCTCCTCTTTTTCTGCCAGACGGACCTGTATGTCGGATCTACCTTGAGCTGGTGAGTGATGACATCTGACGGGATACCTGGCATGTCCGAAGCTGACCAGATAAAGACGTTGGCGTTGCTTCTAAGGAAGCCAATTAGCTTTGACTTGATTTCTTCCCTGAGGGAGCTTCCAATTTGGAGGACTTTGATGGGGTCATCCTCCCGAAGGGGAACAAACAGGATTTTCTCGTCTGACTGCCCACGGCCATCGGCCTCGGCCCTTGGGTCAAGCTGTTCCAGCATAGGACGGCCTTCCGATTGTTGGTTCGGAATGGTTAAGCATTGTCTAGCCATCCGATGATCTCCCCTTATCACTCCGACGTCGCTCTTGGTTGGAAACTTCGCCACCATATGGTAAGTAGACACGATGGCTCGAACTTGTTGAGAGCCGGTTGGCCTAAAATGGCATTGTACGCCGAGGTCGTTCGGATGACTACAAAGTTGATGAGGAGAGTTTTCTGGAAAGGCTCCGTCCTAATTATTACTGGTAAGGTGATTTCCCCTTCAACTCCGACGGGGTTTCCTCCGAAGCCCGTCAACGGTATAAGGGATTCATGCAGCATCGGCCGGGTCAAGTTCATTCTTAAGAAAGCACCATACAACAAGACGTCCATTGAGCTTCCATTATCTATAAGTATTCTTTTTACATAATAGTTGGCGATAATCGCCGACACGACTACAGGGTCATTTTCAAAAACATGAGACTTTAGAAGGTCCTCGTTGGAGAAGGTGATGGCATTGGAGCCCCTTGATCTCTTAACAATGTCCAGACCACCCTCGTAGCCCCGGTCAGACCTGCGATGCAACATGTTGACACCCCCATCAGTCAGCATCTAGTGGGGGAGCTCCACCTCCTTTGGAGGGTTTCTGGCGGCGGAGGCTTCAGCCCGATCCCGACGGGGTTGGACATACTTTTGCAAGTACCCCCTTCAGATGAGATCTTCGATGGCATCCTTAACTACAAGCACTCCTCGGTAGTGTGCCCATGGTCCTGGTGGAACTTGCAGTATCTGTTCTTGTCCCTGAAAGCAGGTGGGACCCTCATCAGGCGAGGCCTTTAGAGGAAGGCATCGTTCTCGATCTCCAGGATGATCTTCTCCCTCGGGAGGGAGAGGGGTGCGTAGCTTTCGAACCTCCTGGGGTACTCCTTCAGCTTCAGACTCTGGTGCCGGGCGGACCTTTGGTTGTTGGGGTGTCGAACTTCAGGAGCCTTGTCGCTCAGCTTCTTGGGGTTCGGCCTTCCCTCCTGTCGTCGGCTTACCGCCTGCTCCTCAGCAACGGCATACTTCTGCGCCCGGGTCAGCAGCTCAAGGTAGCTTGTCGAAAATCGCTTGTCCAAGGAGAAAGTAAGCCTGGATGATCGAAGCCCTGTTTTGAAGGCCGATATAGCCACCACCTCATTCAAGTCTGGGACTTCTATGGCCGCTGAGTTGAAACGGGCCATGTAGTCCCGGAGCGTCTCTCCCTCTCTTTGCGACATGAGGAAGAGGCAGTCGGTATTCCTTGGAGTCCGACCGCAAGTCCTGAAATGAAAAAGAAAAAGATTTTCGAGTTGGAAAAAGGAGTGGATCGTACCTGACCGGATGGCAGAGAACCACATCCGGGCGGCCTTCTTTAGGGTTGCTGGGAAGGCAATACAGTGGAGGGCATCAGAGGCGTCCTGTACCATCATGTGGGCCTTGTAGGTGCCCAGATGGTCCAGCGGGTTGGTGGTGTCGTCGTAGGGCTCCACCTGAGGAACTTTGAACTGGCGAGGGATCGGCTCCGCCAGAATCTCACTAGAGAAAGGCGGGCGGGAGTCGTATACCCGCCCCCCTTCGACTTTCTGTCGAATGACAATTTCGTCTATGCGCTACTCAATGCACAGAATTTTGTCGGCATAGTCTCTCGAGGGTTCGGCTGTAGGTCGACCACTGGTGAGAATGGATTCAATGTAAGAAGGCGAGGCAGATCTTGCCCTCTTGCTGTCGGTGCGTGCCCCCAGGGACCTCCGGGGTTCCACCACGGGATAGGGACAATGCTGGACTTCTGGCTATCGGCTTCCACCGGCAGTTGGTTGATGATCGGTGCAGGACACGGCGGGCGGCTGTTGCTGGTTGTCGGCCGTCTCCTGGAAATGCTAGACCGCTACCGTAAGCGTTTCAATTTGGCTCACCAACATCTGGAACTGCTATGGTCCTAGAGTGATGGTGGGCTTCGTAGTGGCGGGGACAGCGGCAGTGGCGGTGGCGCTTCCCCTCGGGGGTTCTTCAGACCTGGATGGAGAAAAGCCTCTAGCAGAGGGGTTCTGCGCTCTTCCCTTTGCCATTGCTTCGTGGGTGGGTGAACTTCTCCTTTTAGAGAAGGGAGCCCCCTTCCTCTAGCGCCAATCTGTTGCTGTAACTTCTCCTGGACCAGTTCCGGTGGGCTTCGCTGGAGCGCTCCTCTCCCGGTCGACTTGCAACAAAGTCTCCAAGGCACCGGTGGTGTTCCGGCGGGGGATACTCTGATGCCTAAGTCAGTAGGAGCTTGAAGGCAACAGAATGGAGGAGTTAAAGATGCAGCAGCGTATGGAGAGGGAAGAGAGAACTTAATCCCGAGCAGGGTCCCCCGAATACCTTATATAGGCACGGAATAGTCCAAAAGTTGTTATAGGGTAGGATGAAAGAGACCAATTTGCCCCTATGAAAATCTGAAAGGTGGCCACGTTGTGCCCTGAGAGGGCAGCGTCGTGGGAGTAGTGGAGCTGCACTGCTGACGTGTCAAGATTCTGTTGTAACAGAATGGGTTTCTGGAATCCTCTGGGCCCTGAAGTAATTCGGTCGGACGCCGACCGAAGGGAGGGCGCCTGAGGGACAATGGGTCGGACTCTAGCGGGAGTGGTCCGTCGGACCTTGGCTCCTGTGCGTCGGACCTCAGCAGGTGACCAATGGGTTAGACCTCAAAGGGAACGGGCCATCAGACCTTGGCTCCAGTGGGTCGGACCTCAGCAGGAGAAGCCGATATGGTTTAGAGGTGAGCTGGATGGGCGTAATAATTACTTATCTAAAAAAATAATTATCGATAAAAATAATTTTTATTATATTTAGTTGATGATTTTTTTTAAAAAAATGATATTACTATGTTTGATCGAAGTTAGTTCTATAAATAAATATAATAAAATTTATAAATATATTCATTAATAAAAAAATAATTTTAGTATGAATATAATATTGTTATTTTTAATTAATTGTTATATAATGACTATAATAATATGATTCTTTATTAAATATTGATGTGGCAGAACGCTGACATGTAATCCCTATTAGATGCCATGTCAGAGAAGGCTGCCACGATGGACACTTCTCCTCGGACTCCTTTACCGGGCCAAGCTCCTTCAGAATATTGGAATGGCCTGTCGAAGCCGAGTTTCGTCCTCCACCAGGTCGACTCCCGCAAGATCGGGATGCCTAGGTCGGAGCCGAGCGATCTCCTCCGCCAGATTGAGCCCCTCCGAGGTCGAGTCCCCCGGTCCGTAGTCGAGCCCTACCCTCCTCCGCCGGGTCGAGCCCCTCCAAGGTCAAGCCCTCTAAGCAGGAGTCGCGCCCTGCCCTCCGTCCTCCGCCAGGTCAGTTCCTGCCGGGCTGGAATGCCTAGGTCGGAGCCGAGTACGGGTTCCCCGCCCAAGGCGGGCCCCTTGAGTTCGGGCCCCATGGTCAGGATTCGAGCTCACATCTCCTCCGCCATGAGGCGCCCCTCCGAGGTCGGGTCCCCTGGGCTGGGCGGCGCCCCGCCCACCTCCTTCTGGCCGAGCTCGTCTAAAGGCGAGTTCCGCTGATCCAGAGTCAAACTCAGCCCTTCTCCGTCCTGCTGAACTACTTCGAGGCAAGCCCACCGAAGGCGGGCCCCATCTTCCCAGCTCGATCCCCAATCCAGACTAAGGTGCCAGCCACCAAGAGGGCAACACCTCCCCTCTGAGGATAATGGCGGTCTTCCCGAGGGTCATACAACAGCACCAGCCATGCCGCCATTAATGCCCACAGCCGTCACTCACATCGGAAAGAAAGAAAAACTCACATCAAGGTGCCATACCCTCCACCGACCTACCGTACAACCGGAGAAAATACCCCACCGGAGAGCATGGGTCCCGAGAGCGACGGCCCGCCAATCGAGGTCCTGCCAGGCTTCCAGGAGGGGGGCAAGCGAAAGGAATGTCAGAGGCATATAGAAGGTTCCCTGACTGTCAGATAGGAGAGGTGTCCCGTCTACGACATGATACCTCGTCGCACACGCCTGACAGCATGGGGAGTTCCCGAGGTGAGCCAAAGTAAAAGACCCATCCGAAGTAAGTCAAAGGGAGGTAACCAAAAGCAAGCACACAAAGAAAAAAGGAAAAAGGGAGAGAGGCCAGACAGGAGGGCTACACCACCTCGGCCATCACCTCTCCCAGCTTACTCTCACTCCTACTCTCACTTTCATACACATTACACCAACTCCTCCTAAGGTGGAGCTCATCCAGAGGGGCTCGACCAGGAGGATCTGTTCCCTTGGACCGTCACTGACTTGACCATCGGAGCGCCCCTGCCGGAATCTCCAGCCCGGGTCACTGACGTTGTTTGCTGCAGGTTTTGAGGCACCGGAGGCATTCTAAGTAGGCGGACACGCGATCGTCGATGCCATCGGGAGCTATGGGCTACGACGATCTAGACGGCAACAGTGATTATATGATTTATTTCTTAACCATATGGCCTTAAATCCAAGCCTCCCCATTCCTGACATAGGATCTACTAATCAATCACTGTCGTTCATGCATAATGCAATGGGTATGTTTGCATGGATTTATATGACATATATTGGTCCACATGAGATAGGGATAGCAATCGGATCAGTTCGGATATACACAAGTTGGGTTAGATTAGAAAAGCTTCAACTTGAACCCGACCTGTTTATTAAACGGGTTGTAATTTAAAACCTGAACATGACATGTTTACTAAACAGGCAACCTAACCCAATCTGTTCAATTTGTTTATTAAATGGATAACCTACTAACTTGATCCAACTCAACCTATTTAATCCATTTAATAAATAGGTAATCTGTTAACACAATCCAACTTAACCAACCTATTTAACCCATTTAATATATGGATAAGTATTTAACACAACCCAACCCAACTCAACCCATTTAGCCAATTTAAAATAAAACTTAGCCCAGCCCAACCTAGCCTAACTTGCATGATCTAGTGGGTGACTTAACAATCAAATCTTGGATGGACATCTTAGCCAAGTCACAATCTATGCCATTTTAAATCCATCCAAATTATGTAAAATCTATGATAAATCAGAATATGACAATTAATTCTCATTACAATTAACTGATTTAACTACTATGTATCACATATATCAGAGAAAACAAGAAGTTGTACTGGTATCAAGAGAAGAGAAGACAGTATCATAACATTTCATGCTTAACTGCTACTTGATTAATTATGAGTGGTCATCCTAGTAAAAAAAAAATTCTCTTAAATAAACTAATCATAAAATATATAAAAGGAATTTCTAATACTAAAAGAGACTAATTGAAATCATGATGCAAGAAAGATAGAGTTCTCAAGGATATAAATCTTTTAACATTTTCTCTTATTGCATTCGAGCAAACAAAAAAAATAAACTCAAATGTAAGTGGGAGAGGATAAATTAGGGGAGCCTACTTGATAGCCAATTTGCGGTAAGCACTCTTGATCTCTAGATCCATTGCATTGCGACCCATGCTAAAAACTTCGCATGGGTCCCTTCTTTGTTGTGGCATCATGGACATCCCCCTTCTTCGCTATGGTATCATATTTTTTGACGACAAGAATCCCAGTGCTAGCATACACTTTTCCTCCCCCAAAAAACCAAGCAAAGAAATCTAACCTTGAGCGGCTCAGATCCCTCGGCAACCTCCCATCATTGATGATTCCCATTAGAGAGCATGGATTTGCAAGTAGACTTCATGGCCTCCTAATATTTCATCTTGAACCCTTCTTTGTTGCGGCATCCCCCTTCTTCTCCGACTTGGATGACAAGAATCCTGGTGCTCGTATACCCTCTTCCTCCCCCAAGAAATCGAGCAAAGAAACCTAACCTGAGCGTCTCAGATTCCTTGACAACCTTCCATCATCAATGATTCTAGCTAGAGAGCAGGGATCTGTAAGTAGACTTTACAGCCTCTCGATCTTTCATCTCAAAATCAATCCGGAAGCGAAGAGAGCGAACATGGCGGGCCCTTGCAAACAACAAAAAGGAGGAGAGAGGCATCGCCTCTGAGCTTGAGCCAAGGAATGGAAGGATGCGTGGAAGGAGGGGTGGGGGGTGGGGGTGAAACCAAGAAGGGAGTGAGAATTTGGAAGGATGGGAAGGGAGGAGACTAGACCTAGAGAAATGGGGAGGCTAGTTGCAATTGAAGAAATCCTAGATCGTTATTTGGCCCTTTCAAGTTTCAAGTTTCAATATAAAAATTTGCAAACATTCTCGGTGTTCACCACCCATTTATTTTGCTAGTGGGCCAGGCTTAGCATGAAGCAGCAGAGTAGTACATGAGTTCTGGGTTTATAATTTACTATCTTATACAAGTTATGCAACATGATTTGACTTGATTCATTTAAATCTGTATATTAAATTGATTAAATAAATTATATCGATTGATATGTTTATGATCCGGACTTATCCTAGTTCAGCTCAAATTTATTTATGATAAATTGAATGAGGATTGGATTGATGGGTTGCACCATATTTTACCTCAAGACCATCCCATCAGCCATGAACGGTCGTGATTATTTTTTCTAGCCTCTCTCGTTGCGGAACCAGTGAGCGACGCACAAATACCTCAGGAACAACGGAACACTCAAGCCAAACTCGTGAACCACCTCACCGAACACGTTGGAAATCGCTTCCTGGAAACGGGCTTCCCTTCCCCCACTTCCCTTTCAGGAGGTTCCTCCCGACTTCCCATGGACTCCTCCTCCTCCAAGGCCCACCACCACTCCCACCGCCGCCACCGTTGGCGGTGCTGCTTCCTGATCTCCGGCGCCGTCCTCCTCTTCTTCGCCCTCCTCCTCCTCGTCCTCGGCCTCACCGTCTTCCGGCCCCACCACGCCATCACCACCGTCAACTCCGTCCGCGTCGCTGGCCTCCGCGTCGGCCTCGACGTCCCCAACCTCGGCGTCGATCTCAACGTCACTCTCGGCGTCAACATCACGGCCACCAACCCCAACCACGCCAGCTTCCGTTACGGCGACGGCTCCGCCGACCTCTATTACCGCGGCGCCCTCGTCGGCGAGGCCGGCATCCCGCCGGGGGAGGTCGCTGCCGGTGGCTCAGTCCAGACCGACGTCCTCGTCACCGTGATGGCCGGCCGCCTAGTCGGCAACTCGGCCGTGTATGCTGACGTGCTCTCGGGGTCGGTGCCGTTCACGACGACGACGGAGATCCCCGGGAGGGTGACAGTTCTCGGGGTATTCAAGCATCACATGGTGACCTATACTTCGTGCGATGTTGTGGTGAATGTTCGGAATCGGACGGTGGAGAACTCGGATTGCAAGTACAGGACAAAGCTCTGAGCTTGGTAATGGGATTGTTTGCAAGTTAGTTGAAATTTCACATCCAAGATTATTACTTTTTATTGTTTAATACTAGTTCTTTTTATTGTTTGATACTAGTCTAGACATTGGATTTTACTCTTGAATGTGTTGTAATAAGTTGTAATTGAGCAAAGGCTATAGATTTCTCAGCCATGACTAACATATTATACCTAATGTGATTGCTTTGTCGAATTGGTTGCTATGTTCTGCGATCAACCCAAGTTAAATTCCTCTATAGTATGAATATGTAGTTGTTTTACTTATTAGATTTGATTGAGCACTAAATTATTATGGCTTTTGAACATTGGAGGATATTAATATAGTTGCTTGCCATCAAGCTTGCTTCTGGATGGTATCTGTGACTGTTGATTGTAGAATTGTAAGGAGCATAAGAAGCGTAATGTCAGTCTTAAAAGTTCTTCAAGGAACTATTCCAGCCATACAAACACTGGGATTTTCCTTGGTCTATCTTGCAAAGTGCCATTTATATTTATCTTTGTCCTTGGTTTTCATAGTCTAGTTTAATATTCCATACTAGTGAAACTTCCTTGTTGATCATCATTATTATAATCTCTAACTTGGGAACTTGTTCTAGTTTGAACTGCAATTGTTTTTGCTTTAGAAGCTTCTTAAAGTTTATTTTATGTCATCCAGCTTTAGTATCCTTCTATCTGAAGTTGAATGTTGGACGTCATATTGGGAAAGGGGCCTTGATCTTTATTCTTTTATTCGTGAGCAAGACTCCGGGAGATAATTGTAGATGCTAAATGGGTGTTAGCTATTGTTGCTCGTTGCAAAGATGGGCATCGGGCAAGGGCTATCCTATTTCTGCAAATCATTTGATCCCCAACCCTGTTGGTAGTTTCTGCGATATGTATGCATGAATGCCAAATGGCAATCCTTGTTGTAACTCGTCTTGAAAAGCTAGATTTTGCCCTCTCCAATTTTGGTTAATTTAGGTGCTATGACATCCAATCTTGATGTGATCCTTCTAATTGATGCATATTGATTATAAAGGAGGCAAATTTTTGCACCAAGCTTAAGCTGAATGCATGATTTACTGTTACTTTAGTCGTTCGTCATATACCAGTTTCACAATACGATCTTCTATAATTGTACACAAGAAGGACCTTTTTCTCTTACTTAAAAGAACTTACATTGGTTGGTATATATCTGGACTGTATTGGGGCCACATCAGCTCACTCCATCTGCCATTAAGTGGATCAGTTACATCAGGTGATGATGAACCTGATATCTATCCATGGGTTCGAGAATGACTCTTCTTAGTTAAGCAAATGCTTCGGGCCCACTCTTTAATCTCACCTATATAAAGATATTGAAATGCATGTTAGCAGAATTCTGCAACACTTATATTAGAAATATTTTGGTCATGAGACACAAGTACCATGTAAAGCAAGTAAATAAAGCTTGGCATATACCTTGTTGACTTTTAATAGAAGAGGTTCCTATTCATCAAATAATTCTTGAAAATCACTTTTGATGTAGTTACATGCTAGGCATCTCTTCTACTAATATGATTACTGCAGATGACCTCAGGATTCCATGGATGCTTGTTCAGCATAATGGTAGGGTATAATAACAGCCCATGTGACACAACTGGCTATCTTGGACCAGTTGATCTATTATTATGCATGACTTTTGACTAACTATTTGGAATAATATGTTAATACTAACTATATATTTGGATGCATCAATCTTCATCATGATAATCTTATTTGTGTTTGTCATTGGTGATCCATAATCCAGTTCTCCCACATAATAGATGCTGGCCTGTCATTTTATTTTATGTTTAATTCAATTTGTTTTTTATAAATGGAACAAGAACACATGAGCTGTAAAGATTAGATTTCATTATGTTATTACAATAGGATGGACAACTTATAAGAGATTTGCATCGAAAGGTCCCCATGCCAAATCTCAGTTCCATCCAAACATCTGGCAAAGTTAGGTGACTGCATTGGTTTGATCTGTTTTTTTTTTAAGCCCATCAATATGTCAGATAGAACTAATGTTGCATGGAAATAGGAGAATATTGTTGGAATCAGGGTTTGCTTTTGAACATGATATTGTCCTGAGACTTATTAAACTCTTAATTTGCCATTTTCTCTTGAGGTTTCGGTTCTCTTTTTCTTTTTCGTTTTCTTTCTTTTTTCACAAATCTTCAGGTTTCTGTTCCTTCCAAGTCCCTGTAATATGTCTGCAGATGCATTTTATTTTCATGGATGGATTCTATTTTGGGTACTCACTGACTGCAGGAAATTGCGTCAACTGTTGTAAATGTTAGTTTGGCCAGACAAGCAAATATCCCTGTATTCCAAAGTGATTGTTGTTGTTGTTGGAGCTGAATTATTTATTTATTTACTATATGTAAGTGTAAGAAAATTTAGCTAGTCTGGAAGATCAATTTTATGCTTAATGTGCATAAGAAAGTGACTTGTTAAGTTATTTCATTCTGCCTGTGTACAATTATTTCTTGGTAATTAATCACATTTTTTTAAAAAACATAAGCACTAGCCTTAATCTATTTGGGATATGCTTTATGGTACCTTCCTATTGAGATCTGAATTCAAAATCTCCTAAATGAAATGTTTGTTTAAATCCATTTTTTAATCCTGAATTAGGAATTTAGTAAAGAAAAGTTCAATCCTAGCTTGAAATTTCTACTGTGAATGTACAGCAACTAGTTCAGAGACACAAGCTGCAGGTATCTTGTCATCTGAATGGTTATATATAGGGAACTCAGGTTAGAGAAAATGATTATCTGGTACGGAAGGGATCCATGAATGAATTGATGTCATGCTCTTTTGTGCCACTGAAAGAATCCTTCGGTGATTGTTCAGGCTTGCTACTGTATTTTGCAAGCTAATGTATCTATAGTTGTTTGGTGCAACCATAATGCCCTTATTGTATTTTGCTAGCTAAAATTAATTATTTTTTAAACAAATAAAATTAAACTTTCTTAATTTGAATTAAAAGTAAACCTTCATGCAGTCAATAATGAAGAACCTGAACATGTAGGTTCCAAGTTCGCGCTTATGATTATACCAACTGGTTTCTCTTCTTACAGTCATAAAGAATGCTTTCCCAATCCTTGGGGCTATCTTCAGATCTAAAGATTTTCCTATAAAGCTCTGATGAACTGGAGTAGGAAATTTAGCGTAAGAATTTTGTCTGTCTTTTTTATCTTTAAACCTTTGATGCCGGATTGGTGTTCAAGTTGTATCTATGTTTTAATTCATCAATGAAATTCTTTTGGATTTTACAACGGTGCTTCCTATAATCTATGCAGGACAATTTTTTAAAATTTTTTGTTACTATTTATTATATAATGAGTGATCCCGATTTTTCTAAGTATGCATTGGCAAAAATATCATAATTTGAACAAAATCCAAGGGTTATATCGATCCGGTGTCCATGGTGAGTATTGTTATTTGACCAAACATGAATCCTTAGGTTGTTAATTTTTTTTAAAAAAATTATTATTTTGAGTAGAAGGGAAGCAAAGTAACAGCCACCCGTCTTTTATTAGCGTGCAATATTTACAAAGAAGTGATGAAGATTGAAAACTGAAGAGCTCTTCTCGAGGAAGATCCTATTATTTCCTTTCACGTCAAACTTCCCAGCATAAGGTAGCAAACGGTTGATCAACAGCAAGAAGTCCATATTTCCATAGAAATGCAAAGGCCACCCTGAAATCTTTGGTTGGATCTTGATTGTTGCTCAGCAGACTTCAAGTAAAGGAACACCTAAGAAAGAGATGCAAAGCTTTGCAGCCCAGAAGGAGATTCATAGAATTGCTAGGCATCACCGCCAATGATAACCCATCCCAAAAGGAAGAAGATAATTTTCGTATCATAAAAAAAAATAATAATAAAAAAATAATAATAAAAAAAAAATAACATTCCTCCATGTGAAAGAGTCCAGATGTTGATATAATAAGTGTGGTGTTCGCATAAGCTTACCTATCTATGTTTCGTAACTTATGAGTTGGGGGTGGGTATGAACAAAGCCCTCTTAGCTAAATAGGTTAGGAAATTCATGGTGCATTTAGAATCAGCCTGGTGCAAGCACATTAAAAGCTCATATCATTCAAGAAGAAGATTTGGTATAAGACATACAGGCGCTGTGTGGGTCTCCTTCTCCCCTATCCCCTATACCCTATCTGAGGAGATATTAACAAGGATTTATTTACCTTTTGGAATTGCACTTCCTTCTCTCCTGGAAATGTTGAGATCATTTGTTTTTGGGAAGACACTTAGGTAGGGTTCATCCACCAGCCATCTTTGTTTTGCAAGTTGTTTCGGATTTCCCGCAGACTTTTCTTAGTCAAGCACCAGCTCCTCAGGTGGAATAAGGAGAAGGTAAGGAATATCTCTTCTTCCTTGATTTCTGTGAAGACCTCCATCAATGCCTTCCAGAAAGGAAGAAGAGGGAAGGAAATTTGGATGATGCTGATTTGGCAGCTCTTCGACATTTCTTGTCTATGCATCATGCCCTTCTAAGTTAAGAGGAGATTATGTGGAGGCAAAAGTCCAGAATGCAGTGGTTGAAGGAGGGGGACATGAATACTCGATTCTTCTATCAGGCCACTGACGTTCGCTAGCACAGAAACCGAATCAGGGCACTGCGGTCTTCGGAGGGGAGTTGGTTGGAGAACGCTGACGATGTTAGGCGGGAGATCTTCACCTTCTTTTCTTCTAGATGGACTGAGCCCCTGGAGGACCCCCTCTCCTTTTACTCTCCTCATCCTGAGGCTTAGGTTTTTTCAGATGAGAACGGTCACCTGCTTAGTTCAATTTTTGTAGAGGAGATTCGGTATGTTCTCTGGTCTATGGATGAGGACAAAACTCCAAGCCCTCATGGATTTCTTCCTTTATTTTTCAGAAGATATTGGTGTATCATCTGGTGGGAGATTGTCTCTGCAGTGCAGGAATTTTTTGCTATTGGCCACATGCCTGACAGTTGGAAGCAAACTTTTATTACTCTTGTTCCGAAGCATCTTGATGTTCCTGAGTCGAGTTATTTTAGGTCTATTAGCTTATGCAATACTCTGTACAAGCTTTGTGCCAAATGTTTGACTAACAGGATGAAGCCTACTCTTCCTAAGTTTATTTTTCCTGAGCAGAGGGCCTTTGTTGAGAGTTGGTGTACTCTGAAAACATTCTTATAGTGCAAGAGTTTATGCATGATCTCCGGAGAGCTCCTGCTAGATGGGCGTTGATGGCCATCAAGCTTGATATGGAGAGGGCCTATGATCAGATGCACTAGAGGTTCTTGGAGTCAGCTTTGGAGGATTTTGGTTTTCATCAGGCTTAGGTTGACCAGATTATGGCTTGCATTATCGATCCTGCTTTTACTGTTCTTATCAATGGGACTCCTTTGAAATTCTTTCACTAAAATATCAGTCTTCATCAAGGTTATCCTCTCTCTCCTTATTTATTTATTATATGTGCTGATTCTATATCACGAGCTTTGTGGGTGGCGATGCAGGACTCGACTATTCAGCCATATTATCCCGCTCCTGGTGCTTTCCCGATCTCGCACTTGCTGTTTGCAGATTACTGCCTACTATTGAGCCATACCTCTCTAGCATAGACAGTGGGATTTAGGATGATTTTTGAGCATTATTATTTATCTTCGGATCAGAGAATTAATCTTCACAAATCAGAGGTTCGATCCAGCCTGAAAACTCCTACTTGGTTACGGTGCTCGATTCAGGGAATTTTGGGGATTGCTATTCAAGATGGGTGCCTTCGTTATTTGGAAGTTCCTATTTTTGGTAGGAGACTTCGCAGGACAGAGTGTCATATGGTGGTGCAGTCTGTTTAGATGAGGGTGGAGGGTTGGCAAGGTAGAGCCCTCTCATCCATGGGAAGGTTAACTTTGGTCAGGTTTGTCCTCACTTCTCTTCCTGTGTTCTTACTATCTAATATTATCATTCCCAAGTTTGTTATTCTCAAGGTGAAACAAACCATCCGATCTTTTCTATGGTCTTCTTCTAATGCTCGACGGGGAGTACACCTATTGGGATGGAGTGTGGTTAGTCAGCCGATTCGGGATGGAGGGCTTGGTATCCACTCTTTGGTGGTGAGGAGGGAGGCTCTGATTGTGAGGCATGTTACTAGACTTATGTTGGGTCCGAAGAGTTTGTGGACTTCTATGATGAGAACTCGTTATGACCCTTTTTCCTTGTTGGCGGACGGGAAGCCTCGTACGGCCCGACATAGCTCTATCATGTGGAGAGAAATAAGGGGGAGGGCCTCTGCTGTTATTTTCCAGATGAGATGGGTGATTGGAGATGGCAAATTAATTAGTTTCATGAATGATCCCTGGATCTCGGATGTTCCTTTAGCTCGATGGCCTACTTTTATTGCTATGGATGTTTATGACATCAGGACAGTTACTGACCTTGTGCCTGTTGATGGCTCGCATTGGAGTTCTTCTTTGATCATCGAACTTTTGGAGTTATAATGGGAGCTAAGATTTTGTCCATTATTCTGCCAGCTCATCCTTGCACTGATGTTCGAGTTTGGAGGTCTTCTGTTGTGCCTAGAGTTTCACTGTCAGACTTGTATCCTATTTTCGGTTTGGAGCAGCAGAGAAGTCATCAAATTGGTTGGATCTGGTCTTTAAGAGTGCATACTAGGGTGTCTCTCTTCCTATAGAAAGTTGCCTGGCGTCGCCTCCCAACGAGATCTCTCCTTTGTGCTAGAGGGATTCAGCTGTCCCCCTCCTGCCCAGCGTGTGATGCGGATGTTGAGACCATTGAGCATGTATTATTCATTTGTCCAAGGGCTCGGCAAGTCTGGAGGGCGGCGAGGTTGGATTAACTTCCTGAGCATTTTGAGGATCTTGTGATCACCTTTTTGGACCTCTTGAGGTCACATACTATCGACTTCTCTTCAGCTTTTCTTGCTTATGTTGCTTATTATATTTGGTTTTCCCGGAATGCTCGGGTCTTTAGTTCCTCTAGGTGTACCACCGTAGTTCTTGTTGAAAGAGCTCGGGCTCATATGGAGGAGTTTCAGATAGTGACTGTGGCATCCATGGAGACCTGGGATTCCGATTTCGCTCCTTGAGCATCCTAGAGGGTTTTTATTACTTGGGAGCCTCCTCGTCCGAGGTATGTTAAGGTCAACTTTGATGGGAGTGTAAGGGGAACGGATGGTGGGGCTGGTTTTGTGATCCATGGTTCTGATTTGGGTATTATTGCCACTAGGGTTTGTCATCTTGTTGACTCTACTGTCCCTCAAGTGGAGCTTACAGCGGTTTAGGCAGGGATTCAGTGTGCATGTCAGTTACTCCAGTTTATTTACCTTATTATTGAGGGGGATTTCGCCACTGTTATTTCGTAGATCAGGGAGGCTGTCAGTTCTACTTTCGCTCATTCTATGATTCACGATATTGCTCTTTGGCTGCGAGGATGCTTCTCCATTGTTGTTAGGCATGTGTATAGGGAGATCAATATGGTGGCTGATTGGATGGCCTCATTTGTTGCGAGTCATTCGGGCCAGATGCTTTGGATTCACTTTGACGATACTCCTTCGGCTTTCAGCGACTGTGTTTTTGCTCTCCCTTGTTAGACCATCAAGAGTTGCAGATATCCCAAATTTGAATTGGAAGCTCAATCAAAAATGGCACTTCTTTCTTTGTCAACTCATTTTACAAGTTCCTAAATCGAGGTGGTCTGGATTGCCCATTTCATAAAACAATTTGGAAAGTGGCAGTGCCTCAAAAAAATAAAGATCTTTGCTTGGTTGCCCTCCGAAGAACTGTTTGAATATGGGTGAACTTCTTGCAAGGAAACGATGGTTAATTAGTGCCGGTTGCCCTCTTTGTGGTGGCAATACCGAAACCGTGTCTCATTTGTTCCTCAAATATCCTTTTTTTTTTCATGAAGAAGTATTTGGACTACATTAAAGACTTGCCTTAATATATTAGAGGTTGGCCTGCGAACTTCCATACATTTTGGATATCTTAGAGGACAAAGAAACTAAAAAGAAATCCAATCGGAGAGCTTGGGACCAGCTTGTTATGGCACGATATGAAATATTTGGCTGAGAGAAATAGAAGGATCTTTGTTAAAAAAGAAGTTCAATTTTCATCATCCTTAACAACTCTTCATTCCTTTTAGTCATGGGGTAATCTGGGATCCATGAAAATTGCTGAAGGCCGTTATCATATCAACGGTGCTTGGTTCCCTTATTTTGGATGGAGTAAAAGCTTATTCTACCTTATTCTTCCAAGCAGGCAAAAAAATGGTGGTAGCCATCCTGGTTTAGCTATCTTGATCAACCGGTGCTAGCCTTTAATATTCTAGAATTGGTATTCCATCGTGACTCACGGAATAGCTTATTCTAGATCATTTTATTTTTAATATGGTGAGTCATACTATATTAATTTTATCGGAATAAAATTGTTATTCAAATTTCCAACTAAACATAAATTTAGAATAACAAGGATGAATAGCTATTCTCAAAAATTTATATTTCTGTTTCAGGAATAAATTTTGGGTATCCAGATACCACCGATCTGGAATAAGCTGAAATTGATGGTGCCACAAGATAATGTAATTGTTTGGACATCATCACTGACATAACAGTACTTTCAGATTTTTCAGAGTTAACTTTCCTCAACTTTCTACTTCTTTGTTAAGCTTCTCTTGTTACTGATTTTACTGCAGAAGACTTCGGCTAAGTGGCTTTCAATTATTATTTGGATTCAACTCTTCCTTCATTTTCCTGTAATCATTGAACTGCACTCCCTTGTTTTAAGTTTGTTAGCTCTGTTTTCTGCCAAGTTCTGTAAATATTCTATTCTTCTGGTTTAATAAAAGGTTAGATTTCGGCTTCCCTTTCAATAAAAATAAAAACGAAAATTAAAAAAAAAAAAGTTGGGCGGTATCAGTACGATGCATAAAAATTGCAATTTTCTATAACTTACTGAATGGCAATTTGTGTCATCCGATGACTTTATAGTGATCAAAGCCACAATTCTATTTCCTAAGAAATCCATAAATGATGTCTCTGTAGGCCGGTTACAACCATCAAAAGCAAAAGTTAGCATTGATGGAATCTCAAGGATTAATGCCTAAAGACATCTCTTCACCCAACCATAACCATATGCTAAATTTTGTCAATAATCATGAATTATATGAATATATCCTAATTGGCGGTAAGATGAGATTGAAGTATTCTGTTTTGAAAAAAAACGGAGATTTTTGAATTTGTAGGCTTGCCATTACATAAGTTGATTTTCAATTATCAAATGTCTATTAGTGGGATAGCTTTTTAAGCCCATGGACAGCCATTTTCTCATGCTGTCCACCGTTTGCTATGGAGATATTAACTTTCTAGTTTCATCTATAATGATTTTATCATGTAAACTAGACTAAGCCTTTACTGGATTTATTAAATATTTTGTGCTAAATTGGACCCTAGCTTAGCAGTAGGTTAATTAAGGATGGCAATGGGCTAGGTTCGAGCCGGGTGCATAACTATCCAAATTCAAACCCGAATACTTAATAAACTACCCAAACCCAGTCCAAACCTATCTCAATTGGATATCGGGTAATTCGGATTTATCCGGCCCGAACCCAATTGAGTCATATTATTTTTTTTTCATTTTTGTCAGCTTTAAAATCATCTATCATATTATAAATCATACATACATTAAACAAATAAAATTTAACTACATTTTTAGTTCAACACCGATCCGAAAAAAAGAAAGAGCCACCGAAGAGGAAGAGGAGAGCTGGAGATTAATCGGGGATTACTGATTACAAATTATAATTTACAATTCCCTTATTTATGAAAAATACTAATTAGGATTGAGAATTTAAGTATTTTAAAATTTAATAACTAATAATTAATAATTAATAAAATATATTTAATATAATATATATTAATTATATATATTTATATATTAAAATAATTTGGGTCGGGTTCGGGTCGGGTGTATATCTACTCAGTCCCGGTCCAAATCCAAAGTTAAGCATTCGGGTTTTACCCAAACCCAGTCAAAGCATTGATTTCCCGGTTCAATCGAGTCAGGTCGGGTCGGGTACCCATAGGTTTGAATTTTGTTGCCATCCCTAGTAGGTTTAGACACCATCCAATGTGGTAGTCTATATTAGATTTAGATGAAGTTTTGGTATTGATAAAAGTGGATCAGATAATATCTGTTCGAATTCATTTTATATCCAAATTTACTTAAATATAGACAGAAATTTAAGCATCCGACTATTGCGTGTATCCATATCCATATTCATCAAAGAAAAATAGGTATAGGTATGAATAAAGAACTATTCAATCTATTTTTGAATATCTATTTTTTTTTATAATTTTATTTAATTTTATATAATACTGATGAATTTTTAAGAAATAATATATAATTACATTGATATGTTATTAATTTGATTTATTTTTCATTTAGTAATATTTTTAATTTTGTAATTGTAATGTTGATTTATATAAATTATATCAATATTTATATCTATATTTTAGTATTTGACTTATATTTATATCAGTTTAAAACAAATATAGATATATTTTTTATATCCGACTAATATTTGTATCCAAATTTATATTCATCAAATAAAATAAATATAGATATGGATATAATGATATTTGACCTATTTCAAAGATAAATTTTAAACATGACCTTTTATTGAATATAAATATTTATTAATATAATTATTTATTTAGATTTAACCTATAATGGGATATGTTTGGGGTTAGTATTCTAAGAAACTAATTTTTATGGTTACTAAAATATATATATATTTTTTTTTTCTTCTCCCATACATAAGTTGATGATGCATGCAGACATGCACTTCAACTATAGATAGAAAAGAAATACTATTGAGAAAAAGCCTCTGTGTTAATTGATCAGGGGATCCCTACTGTTGTTGCTGGGGACTTCAATACTATTGAGAGATAGGAAGACAAGCGTGGTGGTAGACCCTTTGTCCCGGATGTTAGCACCAGGAAATTTTCCAGCTTCATCCAAGAGAACGGGCATATTGACTTAGGCTTTCAGGATCCTCGTCACACTTAGTGTAATAACCGTTCTGGTCAGGCCAAAGTATGGGAGAGGCTGGATAGATACTTTGCTACGCCTCATGGCTTTCTCTTTTTCTGAATCACACTGTTCGTCACCTGAGCAGGATTGCCTCTGATCATGCCCCCATTCTCCTTACAATGATTGCCCCCCTTCCAGACTAAGGCCTTTCAGGTTTGAGAAGTTTTGGCTGTCCTATCCTAAGGCTATGGAGAAAGCTAGGGAGGTCTGGCAAATTCTTGTCCGGGGGGATGTGGCTTACAGGATATCTAGAAAATTGGAGCTTCTGAGGAGACGCCTTCTTCGGTGGAATAAGGTGGAGGTTGGCAATCTAATGAATCAGATCAAGACGGTTGAAGCCTCTATTCATGTTCTGCAGATCAAGGAAGATGCCCAAGGCCACTTATCTAAGGATGACCTCAATGCCCTTCGGACTTCTCTTGCTCGACATCATACCCTTCTTCAGAACCAGGAAGTCCTCTAGAGATAAAAATCCAGGGTACAATGGCTGCGGGAAGGGGATAGGAGCATCCGGTTTTTTCATCATGCTACTGTTATCAAGAGACATACCAACACTATCCGAGCCATTTATTCCGACCAGGAGGGTTGGATCGAGGATGAAGCTGATATCCGGAGGGAATTCCTCCAGTATTTCGCAACCAGGTGGACTGTTCCTAATCCTACTTATCCTTTTATCTCTCCTGTTTCTCCCCAGATTTTTGTTTCTGCTCTCCAGAATTATGTACTTCTGAATCAGGTAACTGAGGATGAAGTCAAATCCACTCTGTGGTCCTTGGCGGAGGATAAAGCCCCTGGTCTTGACGGCTTCCCACCCTTCGTCTTTCGATCTTTCTGAGAGATTCTGAGGGCTGATATGGTTGCTGCTGTTCAACTCTTCTTTAATACGACTACTATGCCTCCCAACTAGAAGCAGACCTTTATCGCCATTATTCCAAAGCGACAGGATCCATCTTTGCCTTCACACTTCCGGCCCATCAGTCTCTGCAATACTCTTTACAAAGTTTGTGCTAAATTATTAACGAACAGGATGAGACTGATTCTTCCGAAGCTGATTAGCCCTAAGCAAGGAGCTTTTATAGGAGGCCACAACATTACTGATAATATTCTTATTGTTCAGGAATTTATACAATATCTTCATCGAGCATCTCAGCGGCACAGTCTGATGGCTATCAAGCTTGATATGAAGAGGGCCTATGATTGTATCAATTGGACCTTTCTTTTCAAATCTCTGGAGGACTTTGGTTTTCACCCTTCCTTTCCTGGATTTCCAAAATTATGGCTTGCATAAATGCTCCGACTTTCTCTATCCTGATTAATGGATCCCCTACGGAATTCTTTCAATCCTCCCATAGCCTCCGACAAGGTTGTCCTCTGTCTCTTTATTTATTTATCATTTGTGCTGACTTCCTATCCATATCCCTTTCGATGGCGGTGAGGGATTCTCAGATCCATCCGTATATCACTGCGCCGGGAGCCTCCTCGGTCTCTCATCTCCTTTTTGCAGATGACTATCTTTTACTGGCCGGGCCTCTCTGCCTAATGCCAGGGGACTCAGGAGAGTGGTAGAGCACTACTGTTATACTTCTGGCCAGAGGGTTAATTTTCAGAAATCAGGAATTTATTTCAGTGCCAACATTGCCTCTACTCTCCGTTGTAAGATTATTGATATGCTGGGTATTCAGGAGCGATAGGGACCTCTCCATTATATAGGAATACCCATATCTGGCACCAGGCTCACCAGTCCTGACTGCGCCCCTCTACTGGCATCGGTGGCTAACAGGATTACGGATGGCAGGCCAGATCGCTCTCTGCGATGGGTAGGCTTACTCTTATCCGCTCAGTCCTTGCCTCTCTTCCTGTTTATATGCTCTCCAATGCTTTTATTTCCAAGGGTGTTATTAGCAAGGTGGAGCAGATGATTCGGTCTTTCCTCTGGGACTCCTCTGCTCAAAGGAGAATTCATCTTTTGAGATGGGACATTGTTTACACTCCTACTCACTCTGGTGGCTTGGGTATTCCTACACTCCTTGATAGGAGAGAGGCATTCTTGACTAGACATGCTGCCAGATTCTTCTTATGTCCGAATACTATGTGGTCCTCTTTCATGAGGGCCAAATACGGAGATATCCCTATGGATCCCGGTGACTGTCCTAGACCTGCTAGGAAGTCATCGATTATTTGGCGTGAACTGCTTGCTAGGACCCCGATCATCATCCCTCAACTATCCTGGGTATTGGGGGATGGCCGATCCATCAGATTTATGTATAATCCCTGGATATCGGATATTCCTTTGATTCAGTGGCCTACCTTCATCTCGGTTCTCACGCCCCCCCTCCATGACCATTGCTGATCTTCAGTGGTCGGGGCTTGCTAGTTGGGATACAGATGTGGTTCTCTCTATATTTGGCTAGATTCTCGATTTTAGGGTCCTCTCCATCCCCCTTCCTATTCATTCATGCCCTGACATCAGAGTTCGGCGACATACAACGTCCTCTCGAGTGCCCATCTCTGACCTCATTGGACGGCCCTCCTCCGACCATCATTTCTCCAGGAGCTATAGCTGGATTTAGACTCTGCCGGTTCATCCTAGGGTTTTTCTCTTCATCTGGAAACTTGCATGGCACCGCCTCCCCACTCGCAAGTTTCTAATCTCCAGGTGCATCCATATCACTTCGGATTGTTCTTTTTGTGGGGCTCCGGTCGAGTCGTAGACGCATGCTATCTTCCTTTGTGCTCGTGCGAGGATGATCTGTGCTTTGGCGGGCTTCCATGACCCTTCCAACCTCATGCTTGATGACTTTTATGTTCTGCTACGGACGGCTCCTATGATCCAGGTTTCCTTTACTGCTTATCTGGCTTATCACATTTGGATTTCCAGAAATGACCGGATCTTTGCATCAGTCAGGTCTTCCCCTAGGATGCTGGTGGAGAGAGCCAGGACTGCTGCTATTGAGTACTGTAGGTCTACAGTGATGCCTGCAGAGACTTGGGATTTCCTTTTCGCTCATCAAGCGGTCTAAAGGGTTTTTATTACCTGGGAACCCCTTCCTCCACCTTGTGTCACTGTCAGCTTCGACGGGAGCCTTCGCCGCAGGTTGGAAGGAGCGGGTTTCGTTATCAAGGACTCTAGTCTCGGATTCCTAGCAGCTGGGGGTATCCCCCTTATGGACTCCTCCGTACCGGCACTTGAGCTTTATGCCGCATGGGTTGGCATTAGGTATGCCCGGCAGGTTCTTCGCCTTGATTGTCTCATCATCGAGGGCGACTATGCTACCGTTGTATCCTGGATTTTGCATTCTTCTTCCATACCTGCGGCTCATCCCATAGTCAGGGATATTAGACTTATGTTGCAGGGATGTCATTCTCTGACTATTAGGCATATTTATAGGGAGGCTAACTCGGCTGCGGACGGATAGTCTCCTATGTTGCTCAACATACGGGGTTTGTTATTTGGTCGGATTGGCGCTCAGTCCCTATACAGCTGAGAGATATTATACTTGCTGACTTTTTAGGTTGTATTCATCTTCGTTCTGAGCAATTGGATACACCGTTTTATTAAAAAAAAAAAAAATACATGCCAACCAAAATAATCCAAGTTGAAACACTCAAGCACCCAAAGAAAAAACTCAGATAAATGTCAAAAATCAAGCTACATTCATCTAAACCGTTCCTCTGGGTGTGGGACACCCAATAAAATGTCCATGGTATCACAACGGATTAAGCTTTATGCACGCTATAGATAAGGGCCCTTCGTTCTTCCAAGTTCCCACGCTGTCCTCCACCTCTCCTTTCCTTGGGCAAATGGTGTCTCCGGCGACTCTCGCCCTCGGACCGTGCGCCGGGTTGGCGCCGGGCCAAGCGGACCGAGCTGTATTCCCGACGAGACCCTCTCGTCTCCTCCTTCCGACCTCCGTCCACCTCCAGGCAACCAGCAGAGGACCCAAGCTCCACCTCCCACGCAACTCCCTTCCCTCCGTCAGAGCCGTCGCCATGGACTCCGATCAGCTCGGCTCGTCCCAGATGGCCGAACAGGTATCTCCTCTCAGCCCCTCTCTCGCCCTCTTGATCTAATAGTTTTTCTTTTCTTTTTTTTTTTAAAAAAAAAGTAATTTTGGTTACGTTCTAGGCTAAGTCGGAGTCGTTTTTGATGAATGGACATAGGATTTTGCCACGATATTGATATAAAAATCGGAAGAGAAATCAAGTCTTTCACCCATTAGTGAAAAAAAGTTGGTTCTTTTATTAAATTTAGTTACTGTTTGCACAGAAATGTAATGTTTTTATGAAGAATTTCTTGCGTAGAGAAGGATATGTGCCTCTTCTTCCGTGAATTTGTTCATGAGAATGAGATAGATTTACAGGATCTGTTAGAAAATATCACAGATTTATAATATGTTGTGAAGAATTTGATGAACAAAGAAGCACCTCAGTTCTTCTATTAATAGTTTATCACGACATTGAGATTGAAACCACAGGAGAAGCCGAGGAAGTATTACTTTGTGGTGGCGAATGCCAAGTTCATGCTGGATGAGGAGGAGCACTTCAAGGAGCTCATGTTCGAGAGGCAGCGCAACTTTGGGGAGCGCAACAAGGAGCAGGACTTCTGGCTGGTGGTGGAGCCCAAGTTCTTGGACAACTTCCCTAACATCACCAAGCGGCTTAAGAGGCCTGCTGTAGCCCTTGTCTCTACTAATGGCACTTGGGTCACGTAAGCCTCCGTAACTTGCCTTGATTCAACTTATTTATTTCTTCTCACCTGACTTATATTCACGGAATTCTTGTCAAAGAGTTTCTTTTTTTTTTTTTTGATTTTTATTTTTGGTGTACTGCAACTCAAAGTTGTTTAAACATTTTGATCAGGAGAATTGGAATGTGGAAAGTTTTCTTGGTATGCACCAAAAAAGGGTGGCAGAGTAGCAAAGATTACTGCAAGAGAACCTTTATTTATCTGAAAATCATATAGTAGCAATAAGAACATAATCACTTGGAAGTTGGGACTCTCTTTATGCACCAAAAATGGGTGGCAGAGTAGCAAAAATTACAGCAAGAGAGCCTTTATTTATCTGAAAGTCATGTAGGAGCAATAAGAACATAATTACTTTGGAGTTGGGACTGTATATATATATAGGAGCAATAAGAACATAATTACTTTGGAGTTGGGACTATATGTATGTGTGTGGGCGCGCGATGATTGTAGGATAAAACATGTATTTTTGCCTGCATCAGCAAGCTAGACAAGGAAAATGTGCATGAGAATTTGGTTTTGAACTGTTTTTGCTTCAAGCAGCCTGTTTATTAAAAGGTTTTTCAATGAAGAGTGCAAAGGCAATACCAGAATATCAAGAATAGCATTCATCTTGGAAGCACTGATTTCGATCAAAGAGCTAAATTGTGTGAAACAACAATGTTTGCCAGATGATCTACATCTATTTCAAAACATGATAACATATTGCAACGTAAAATAAACTACGTGGTCTATTTTTTCTTGTATGTAGTTTACTACGATGATTTTGTTGGGGCTAATGTGATGCTCCAAGTCTTGAGTGGAGTCACACAGGTCTGGAAGCTGGTTTATAAGTTTTCAGGACTCTGAGTCATGTTGGGTCAGGGTCTTGATCCAGGATAGAGAGAACAAGTAAGACATGGATGTATATGGGCTCGGATTTGAGTTTTCTCATGTAACTCAGAGGGGAGGGAGTTTTTTAAGACTAGGTCGGTTGTGACTTAGGATTATATCTGTTTTGTATATAAAGAACGACTAGAATGTCGGGAAGAAAATACGTGATCTCTTTTCTTCTCCAAAACCCTAGCCTCCCTTCTGATCTCCTTGGTTCTCTCTCATGCGTGTAATCTCATGGGGGGCATGCCTCCAAGACGGGAGCGGACGGCGTGCCCCATCTCTTCCCTGATGGTGCGTTACCTTTCCATCATGGCGGCATCAAGAAGGATCCCGGGCATTCCGTGGAGCGGTTTTGTTCCAACAATTGGTATCAGAGCCAATCTTGATGCGGTGGCGTGAAGGAAACAAGGAAGAGGACTCGCGGTGGTGGTGCAAATCTCTGGTGTCGAGATCTGGAGGTAAGGGCTTACTGCCCTCCCTGAGAATAGAGAGAAGGTCCATGAAGGGATCGCCCTTGTGGGGGGCTTGATCACCATGAGGAGAGGAAGACTATGAGGTCTTCTCACGGTTGATCCGGACGTGGAGTGGCGCGGTTGCTCGCCGGAGGCATGGGCTCATCGATTGCAGGGCTCGGCGAATGGCACGGGCTCCGTGGATGGGCTCGGGCTCGTCGATCACATGGCAGCGCAGGGGTTTGGGCTCGACGGTGGAGACGACGGCAGCGTGGGCTCGTTGGTGCTGGGTCTGCGGAAGCAGTGGATCCGATCGGCTGTAGATCTCGCGCGGTATGGCAGCGGGCGGTTCGCAGGAGGCTAGGATCGACGGCGGGAAGTCATCGGAAGAGATGCACGGTCCCGATCGGAGCGGATCGGGCAAGGCCATGCGGGCAGCCACCATAGGCGTGGCCATGCGCGGGCAGCCACCGTAGGCGTGGCCGTGCGTGGGCAGCCACCGGAAGCGCGGCACGGCGGCGTGCAGTCGCCGGAGGTGCGGTGCGATGGTTGGGGGCGATGGTAGTGGACGGGAGAAGCTGTGGTCCACGGTTCTCTACCGTGGACCGACAGCAATGGTGGCCGTGGACCGGCCTGGGCGCACGTGAACCGTTGAATCAGTTCATGGTGGACCGGCATCTAAGTAACTCTGCTCTGAAATGTGTGCTGATTGGTTTTTCGACAATTATGAGCTCAATTGAACTTCGATTTGAGCCCCGTCTACGCCGTTGGATTCTATTTTTCGAGCTCTTCATGTTGAGCTAGGATAGATCCAGTGATGGAGTTAGATCACAGGATATGTGGAGATCGTGGTGCAGCGGCCGTGTGTGCGGGCAGCATGAGCAGGATTGTTCCATCTTCGGCTTCCTAGGTAGACAGAGGTTCGAGGTATCGAGAGCAATGCGGAGGTCTGCTAGTGGAGCAGATCTCGTTGAAGATGATGGATCCGGTGGTGCAGGAGCTCGCGACGGTGGTGCAGAACTGCGGGTCCTGTGCTGAGGAGTAATGGCAGGTTGAGTGATCTACGGTTTAGCACAGGTGAAACAATACATACCGTAGTTCTTTCAGAGTATGAGTGGTAGCTCCATCGGTAGTGGATCAGGCTTTTGGTCACTGTGGAGGAGAGCGATCGGTAGTACTCCAACTATCTTGATCGTGATGGAGCTGTACGTGGGTGGGGTATCCCACATGGTTGGAGATGGGTCTCAGGAGATGGATATCTTAGGAAGACCGGAATACATCAGCAAGGGAGGTGCCAGAGGCAGCTCAGGGAGGCAGGGGACAGTCTCTGGGAGCGCCGGAGGTATCGGGCAGTCAGGAGTGTCTCGGTATGGCGGCATTGGCCTAGGGATAGAGACTGGAGTTGATGGAGATGGCAGCTCAGGGAGACCGGTGACATGTCTCAGGAAGTGCTAGGAGCATCATGCAGTTGAGAGTGTCCTGGTATGGCGGGATTGGCCTAGGGATAGGCTGGGACATGATGGAGCAGCCGCTGGAGATGGTTGCTGGGTCAGTCGCTGGGTTAGAGGAGTTGGGATGAGCTCCTGGGTTTTGGAGGAGCTTGCGGAAGGCAGTGTATCCGAAACGGTCTCGGAGAGGTTCGTGGTGATGCGAAGGGTCCGAGGAGGCAGCGACGGTGTATCGAGGTGCAGGGACATGCCTCAGAAGTACAGCGTTGGGAGGTTGACCTTGATGGGTCTTCTGCGGCATCAGGTGGACTTTGGTTTCAGGTAGAGCACTGATTGGAGGTGTCTTCACGGTTAGAGAGAGCTTTTGCACGAGTTCAGAGTGGGAGGTGCAGGGATACTGGCCAGATCCTAGCACGAGCGCTAGGGGTACACTTAGTCAGGTAGAGCAGAGTGTGCAGAGATTAGCGTGGCCCTGTGGAGAATGTGTCAGGTGGAGCTCTGGGTGCAGCGAGTGCCGGTTCAGGATCGTTGCGGGTCTTTCCAGGAAGTCCAGGATGAGTGATGCAACTGCTTAGCAGAAGGGAGCCTACAACAGAGATCTCAAGTTGGTGCTATGGAGCCGGTACAGGTTGGTTCCAAGGAACTTGTACTGATCTTCAGCTGAGGAGGCGGTCATCCCAAAGGCCTCCTAGGAAGCTCAGAAGCTGAAAAGGTCTGACATTAGTGTTAGGTTTGCATAGCTATTTGGGTGTACTGCGGAAGCACGGGTTGGTGTTGCAGTCACGGGGACAGAGCAGGAAGACATCAGTTCGAGGTCAGGAGTGTGGTGGAGCTCGAGTCTCAAGAGCTGTAGAGCACAGGCCGATGTTCCAGCTAGGGAGGCGAGGTGGCTTCGACGGGAAGATGTTAGCTCTGGAGACAGCAGGAAAGGTGCAGACGGTCACGCGGAGCTTGTCAAGACTTATAGCACCAAAGTGAAGATTGTTGGAGCTAATGTGGTGCTCAAAGTCTTGAGTGGAGTCACACAGGTCTGGAAGCTGGTTTATAAATTTCCAGGGCTCTGAGTCATGTTAGGTCAGGATCTTGATACAGGGTAGAGAGAACAAGTGAGACATGGGTGTACATGGGTTCAGGTTTGAGTTTTCTCATGTGACTCGGAGAGGAGTTTTTTAGGGCCAGGTCGATTGTGACCTATGGTTATATTTGTTTTGTATATAAAGAATGATTGGAACGTCGGGAAGAAAATACATGATCCCTTTTCTCCTCCAAAACCCTAGTCTCCCTTCTGATCTCCTTGGTTCTCTCTTGTGCGTGTAACCCCATGAGGGGCACGTCTCCGTGACGGAAGCGGACGGCGTGCCCTATCTCTTTCTTGATGGTGTGTTACCTTTTCGTCATGGTAGCATCAAGAAGGATCCCGGGCGTTCCGTGGAACGGTTTTGCTCTAACAGATTTGTACTTTTTGGATTTTAAAGTCATCGGCATCACTTAGCATCATGGAAGTTAGTTCTCTTCTTCCCCCGACTTGTGTTCCATGTATGAGCCTGAAATTCTCAAGAGAAATCCGCTGATGGACAGTTTGGCCTCTCCTTATTGAGTAGATCAAGTGCCACAGAACTGCAAAGCCGAAAAAAAAAGACTAAATTCTTTACAAGGCACTCTATGTCCCACTTTCGAGTTACTACCATTCTTAGACCAGCTACATGTTTTTGTGTATCCTGAGTTTATATATCATTATTGCATCAATTCTGTAATTATTTGCCCCAAGAACATGGGGCTTCACCTACAATAAGCTAAGGTAATATATAAAAACAAGAAAAATCTTTTTTTTAAATAGATACAGTGCTATAGGCAGCAAATTATTGTTGAAATGATATGAACAGAGCACTGATTATGCCTATCTTAGATGCTTGCAACTAGCGTATCTTTCATAGTTTCCTTTTTACATTTAAAATGAATATTCGCATATCTGGTTTCCTTGCATTGAAATACTCGGGAATGGTTTTGTCAGGTTCATGAAGCTTAGGTTGGATAGAGTTCTAGCAGATAACTTTGAAGCAGACAGTCTTGAAGAAGCTTTAGCTTATAATCCAGCCGACTTACAGTTTGAGAAACCAGAAAAATGGGTAGCACCTTATCCAAAATATGAATTTGGATGGTGGGAACCTTTTTTGCCTCCAGGATCCAACAAAGTTGCGGCATAGATTCAGGACGTTTATCTTTTCTAGTTCCATATTTCGTTCATGCAGCATTGAGTGTAATTTAATTTCTGTGAGATTGTGTGTTGTATTTGCGGTTAGCGTGTTATCTATTTTAGATGCCATTATCGTTGTAAGTATGAATGACAATTTAGTATACCCTTCTCCAGCACAGGGCCACCAGAAATGACTTGTCAGGCTCAGGCTCCAAACTGCTTCAGTGTGGAAAGCCTCAGCCATGAAAGTAAATGAATATATGACAATCTTCAAATCCTTTGGATTTATGTTTTCGGCTGCATAAATAAATCGTGGCAGCAGCTCTCTCCGAAATAAAACCAAAGAGTAAAGAAACAAAAAGAATGAGATTTCAGTGGAGTCAACCACCAGAAACAGGCTACAAGTAATGCAAGCTATTCTGGATACATGATGATAAACTATTATTTAATATAAGCTTTCAGGGGTTTGGTTAAGTTGCTTCCAGTGATAAGCTTCTTTTTTTTTTTTTTTTTTTCCCTTATCATAAATAATTGATTAATTTTATCTAGATATCTATTGGTGATGATTTTTGACTAAAATATTTCACCTTGCTTGCTTACCAAGCGGGATCATTATTGTTTTCTCTTTTTGGCCAAAAGCAGGATAATTATTGTTAAGCAGCCAAAATACTCACCTAATGGACGCTTATATTAAGATAATGTCTGTATTAATTGTTAGTTTTTTTCACAATATAACCTCTTCAATGCTCGCTTAATGGTTTTTTACGTTCGTGGAAGTGGTTCCTGAAAGGTTTATATTGGAAAGGATTACCATAGCCTTTTTTTAAAAAAAAAAATAAACAAAAAAAAAAGTAGTGTGCTCTTCAAAATATATGACAAATGGCTCGACTCCCAGTTGGCTGGGTAGAATGGATCAAAATTTTCAGACCAATCCCGTGCATGGAGCAGGGGAACCTCCATTCTTCCAAGGCAAACACACAGACAGTTATTAGTGCATTGCCAAAATTTGCAAATTTTGGCACCTTATCGCTCCATTGTGATTAAGTTTTGGCACCTTATTGCTCCATTGTGATTAGGTATCAGGGATTTAAAACACGGAAACAACCTCTTTCGAAGAATAAAACTGCAAACATTTTGCGCTCAAATCTTTTTAAGCAAGCTATTTTATCTTAAAGTTTCTGCACAAACTCTTCATATAGATCAATAAACCTTGAAATATATCACATTTCAATAAAATATTAAAAAAAATGGCACACACCACACTGATTCAAGATCGGATATCAAGACATTGGATCAAGGCTCACATCATAAGAAGTGAAACACTGCAGAAAATAATAGAAGAGCATCTCTATGCCTGCTTCACAATAAGCATCCACCAGCAGGCACATTTCATATAGTATGGGATGTGAAAGCTGAAGGGCTCCTATGAGAAATTTTCGAAGGCATTCATCTCCTTCCCCATGCTCTAACCAAAAATTTCATCAAAAAGCAGCAGATGAAGGAAAAGCTACGGTGGATTACAGGAAAGTAGACCCAAAGGGGAACTAATTCTTCTCAAAGCTGCTTCTTATCAGCAAATGGATCCCGAGGAATCTTCTGGAGCATTTTTTTCATCAAGCACAGCATAATGCTTATTAATTTCAAATGTTGCCTTCTCTGCAATGTTGTCTACTTGATCCTCATATTTCTCACACAGAGCTGGAGCAGTATATATAATCCAAGAAATTGCAGACATAATGCCTTAGTTTCCAAATGTAGCAGGAAAAATGCAATCTGTTAACTATTCATATTTCCGGATATCAGAATTTCTAAAAACTTTCACCTTGATCATAGATATAAACTTACTAGCAAGCGAACAGATCAAAAAGGCTGAGTTGAGGTAATATGCAGCTCACAAACAATTTCTGGAGGATTTAGCAGTTCTAGTTGATAAATGATTCAAAAAAGTTGTCAGGTTTCCTTTTAGACTTCCATACCTTTTCTCTAAGGATTAGCTTGCCATTCTTAAATGGCTAAACCAACAAAGCAAACTGAAAAATCTACGCTATGAATGGAGTGCAAACGACAGCATATTTGCCAAAGTGATGAAAATTGACTCAATACAGTGTTTTTAAAGCAGCAAATGATCAACCATTCATATTTGATATGTTAAACTGGCATCAAGTTGTACTTCTTTGCCAACACCAAAAGAAGATGAAGGCCTAAAAAAAGCAACCACCTGTGGGACTTCGATCTGCAAAATGGCACCCCTCTCCACGGCAAATTCCCACCATATTTCTCAAACATGCTCTTATAAGAAACTCTAGTTAAATATTTATGTTATCTTTTGTTGTTTCAATAGGCAAGCATATTTTGTTTCTTCTACATTTCTCCATCATTTTATTAAAATTATATAGGAAGCTTGTCTCTGGTTGCACCCTCCACAATGGGATGAGGTTCTGGGTTTGAATCTTGGTGGTGGTGTTGCTCAATACTCATCTAATTCGATAGGAGGCGATCACACCATTATTCTAAGAACAAGTGTCTCTCTCTCTCTCTCTCTCTCTCTCTCTCTCTCTCTCTCTCTCTCTCTCTCTAGCCTGGTTGTACCCTTCACCATGTTCTTTTAGATTTAATGTTCTGTCGCCCAATGGCTATAAATATTTCATTTGGCATCATCATAATCATCCTAGGGTTTGGGCATCAGTTTGGTAACTAATTTAGTTCTCTTTACTTTTAATACATGCACCAATGATATGCGACAACGCTTTAGCATAGGTTTTAAAGAAAACAGGATATGTGATAGGCATGGATACATTCATTTGCATGTAACTAATGAATAAATTCAAACCTTTTAATGGATTATTTATATCTACATTGTTTGGTTAGCGGTATGAAAATAAATATAAATATAAATTGGATACTTAAGCTTCATTAGCTATTAACAGACCAAATGTAATTAAGTATATAACATTGCATAGAAAAAATAAGCTGGAGACATTATATTGTAAATTCATCTTTATAATAAAATCCAAATATATCATAAAATCCAATGCACTTTGTTCCTTGTTAACTTATCCATTCAACCAAAATCTAGAAACCCTGTTTCACATAATAAGCCCTATTTTGCAATATTAAATGAAATAACCTTTTGCCGTTGTTGTTAAATTTATTCATTATATTAAATGATGATTTAAAAAAAGGAATGATCCAAGATCACTGCCACTACCACGTAAGATTACTATGATGCAATCAAACAACGTGATCTTATCACCTACGTAAATTATCTTCGATCTTGGAATCATCACCGCATACCAAACGCCTCCTAAAATAAATGCAAACTTCAAGTTTATGATAAATCTTATATAAGACCAAATAAAGTTGCAAATATAATCAAATATGGGTAGAGAAGTACAACATAAAGCCAGAGCTCATGAAAGAGTAAACTATTGTCAAGATTGTTATGTCATTAATTTGTGTGCACCATAATTGGTTGCAATTCAATTATAACTTGTAATTGAAAATATCATAATTGTAAAAAAAATATTTCTTTTTTTTTTATTATTGTCTAGGAATTGAAATATGGATCTATGTATCTAAAGTTAAATTTAAATTATACTATTGTTGGAACAGTTTTTTCATGGATTGCTAAATTATTTACGTAGGTGAATGGCTTATTTATTTACGATCTTCTAGATGCAGTTGAAGACCACCAATTTGGACAACCATCAGAAGGCATGGTTCAACATCACTTCTCCCTCTCTCCAATAGTTCAAGACTAGATTCAAGCAACTCACACAAATATAATTAATATTTATCTAATTTCTAGTTGTACCTGTTATTATTTCTTTTACAATGCATATTGCGAAGTAAAGGATGCATTAGCTAAGATTATAGTAAATTATTCTTCATCATAGCATTTGAAATAAAATATAAGTACTATCTATTAGTAACATCTAACCATCAGCTTCTATAAAGGGAAAAAAAAAAAAAAAAGCCAATCACCATAATAATAGTGCATTATATATTTTATCCATATTAAAATTTCAGGATAGCAAATAAATGAGATAAAGAAGCAAAATTCTGTAATATTAGCTACATAGAGAGCCAGCTTCGATAATTATTCATTAGAATTACCGAGAAAACAGCACTAGGTAAATTAAAAGAAAGCAAAGAAAATAGGGGAGATGCTATTTCCACCCCTGATTCTTCGAAGTCACGCTAGAAGCGTAGCACGGACCGTTCATCAGATGGAGATCCCCTGCATCATGTGCTTGAACTCGCGGAAATCCACCCGTCCGTCGCGGTCCTGATCGACGGAGCAAATCATCTCGTGGACCGCCGCGATGTTCCGCGCCTCCGGGAGGCCTAGCTTGGTCAGCACCACCTGGAGCTCCGCCGCCGAGATGAAGCCGTCGCCGTCCTCGTCGAACACCCGGAACGCCTCCCTCATGTCCTGCTCCTCCTCCTCCTCCTCTGCCGCCACCGCGGCCCTTTCGTCGCCGGAGGCCGCGGCGCCGGAGAGGGCGTCGCCGAGGGAGCGATGGAGGGCCTCGAAGTTGTCGAAGGCGAGGCCGGCGCGCCCAGGGGGGACGTAGGCGGCGACGGTGGACGCGAGCTCGTCGCGGTCGGCGCCGAGGCCGAGGCGGTCGAGGGCGAGGGCGAGCTCGTCGACGGTGATCTCGCCGTCGCCGTTGTGGTCGAAGAGGTCGAAGACGCGGCGGAGGCGGACGGTGTTGAGGCTGGGGCTCCGGAGCCGGAAGGAGGGCGACGGCCGGTGTAGGTCCTGGCTCCGGCTGGGGATCCCTCCTCCTCCCTCCATTCGGCAGCGGCCAGAGAGGAGGCGAAGTAGACCCGCTAAGTGTCGAATTTGGGGGGTGGGGAGGGAGGGGAAGGGGCCGAATTATAAGCGAGAAAGCAGCAGTCGCCGTGGGGTTGGGGAGGAGTGCATGCGGAGGAAACGGACCCAATGGCAAAACAGTAATTTCGTCGACTATTTTTTTTTCCTTTTTTTTTTTTTTTTTGGTCCGCATTGGTTTTTTATTTATTTTATTTATTTATTTTTATGAAACAAAAGGATTTGAGGTAAATCCGATTTAGCTTCCATTCTGGTCCCAGCCCGTTAGGCGATTATTCGATTCGGGCCATATTTTTATGCATACGTTTTCCATCAACCGATAATTATGTCAACCTAATTTCACTACGGTGCCAGAGTAACAGCCGCTTCGTTCCCAGTCACGTGCGTCCAAAAACTTCGAGAATTTAATCAAGTCATCCGAGGGATCATGCCTCGAACCCGTGACCAGAGAAAAATTTACAAAGACGATTATTTGATTCAGGCCGTATTTTTTCGTGTACGTTTTCCATCAATCGATGAGTACGTCAACCTAATCCTACTACGGTGCCGGAGTAACAGCCGCTCCGTTCCCAGTCACGTGCGTCCAAAAAATTCAACCTAATCCCACTACGGTGCCGGAGTAACAGCCGCTCCGCTCCCAGTCACGTACGTCCAAAAAATTCAAGAATTTAATCGAGTCATTCGAGGGATCATGCCTCGAACCCGTGACCAGAGAGAAATTTACGAAGATGGAAGGTTCCACCAGAGAGAAATTTACAAGGATGGAGCCGCACTCTTACCAACCGTGCTATCACCGTAGTAGTTCCTGCATCGCGCCAAACAAAACTCGACTTTTATTTTCTTATATTCTTAAAAAATTTATTTTTTATTTAAAAAATGATAGGAAGATAAATTTCAGTATAACTATCATTAAGGTATCGATTAGTAGAACAGAAACAACGACAATCCTTCTTACTCGTATCAATAACTACGGGTTTCAGAATAAATTTCGGATTTAATCTAATCGATCTATGATGAGGTGGGACCTCTGCCAACCAGGCTGTTGCACTGGCCGTCTTAAAAAAAACTCATCAGTGCGGGTTTCGTTAAGAACGGAAAAGGAACAGGGAAATTTCATTAATGTGTGTCGTGGTTCCGGGGAGGTGACATTGTCAACGGTGGTCAGCTGACTGGATGGGGTTGGGTATAAATTTATAGTTAGTAGTGAGTGACTAGTAGGTCAAATCTTGTGAACTGAATTTGAATGTAGCTGATTTCTAGCCTGTTTTTCTTTTTGGATTAAGATGATTCTTTCTTTTCATAGATGTTATTTTGACTAAACCTAGCCCGTTTTTTGTAAGTAGAAGACGAATTAGCTAAGTCAAATGGTGCTATTTATGAATGTTTGAAGAAAAAATAGATCTTTTAGAATGATTTGCGTCTGTCTTTCTTAAGTCCAAGTCTATGCAATTTTTTCTATTTGGGTTGCTGTGGGAGTTATTGACTTTGACGACCATAAACGAATGTAAATGGATCGAAGAAAGAAGTTAGCAATCAATTAACACATCGCAATCAATGAACTACGAGGATTTTATGCTTGCAATGCAAATTAAGCATTCTTTGTGATTGCTAATCCATTGACCGGGTGTTTGCTCATAGTCACAAATTAGATTTTTTTGGTTTCCATCATTTAGCGTATGTAGAGGCTAGAGAAATTTAAGGATAAGTATTGACTTATCATTATTATTATTATTATTATTATTATTATTTTAAAGGAAAGCTAATACGATAATCGCACAACCAGAGCCTTAGCGAGCGCCTAATATTTTCATTTGTTACTCAATCACAGCATCATGATTACGAAGCCTTGTCATCAAACACTAAATATTTGAATCAAATTCTAGATGAAGTGGTAAAGGTTGCCACATTTCAAGGATGCATCACTTAAAAAAAAAAAAAAAAAAGGGTTTCCGCATTTGCATGTTTCCATGAACAGCACAGGACTTGCTTTTTGTCCATTTAGAGAAAGAAAAGGTCATACGTGACCAATATATTTAATCTCTTAGGTGTTTTCATTGTAATCTCTTGCCGTTTTCATTGCTGGCCATGCATCCAGGAAGGCCAACCAGGCACGAATTATGTGACATTAGTCAGCAGCACCATCACTTTAAATTTTTTTTTTTTTTTTTTTTGATAGAACGATATATTCATTGAATAAAATGAAGATAAATATAAAATTCAAAAAATCAGACAGTACGATATCTCGAAGCTATACAGGCAACAGAATGACTGGCAACATGCTTTGAGTCCCAAGAGACCATCTCTGATAGGCCAACAGAGAATGATACAATCTTAGCATATGTTAATAGGGCTTTTCCTCTTTGTTTACTCGATACTTTGAACGTTCTAACATAGTCTTGACCAGCCGTTTTGTCTACGAGTAGCAGAGTCATCCATGGGACAAGAATTCGAACATCTTTGCTCCGTTGATGCACGGATCGGATCGACCGGTCGGTGCCGATTTGGCCGGGCAACAACTCCAAAGCAATGAGATGTGGTTTGCCGGTCCAAGGCGGCTGGTCGGTTGCCGGCCTTGGGTTGGGTGGGCACATCACTCAACATCCATATCCTCCCTATACTTGTCGGAATTATTTCCAACATTGCAGGGAACGTATGGTTGTGAATACCATCAATCATAGCCACTTATTCTTGTTGATCCTATTCACCAAGATTATATCCAAGCATATTATTAAAAGATAAGCGTTTGTGATTGATAGTGTACATGGCCATGTGATGTATATAGTGTATGAAAAAATTTATCCTCTGGATGGCTTGAAAGAAGATTATAGTTTGTGTAAAACTGTGCTTGGATGGTTGTCATAATAGAAGGATGACCCTCCAGGGCTGTGACTAATTTGCATATCAATTACTTGGGAGATGGGATTATTGTCTTACATGATACCACCACATATATGATAGATAAGATGTGTTGATTAGGAATGCATAAAAGTGAGGCATATATGTGAATGACCCATGATTGAGCTAAAAGAACCGGTTGACTTGGGTCAACCTACACTGCTGTGTGTGTCTGCATGCATGCAGGGAAAGATTAACATACCATTGGCCAACCAGATGCTGGTGGCTTCTCCATCATATGTTTTTCAGAAAAAAATAAAAGAAAAGGAATCATTCATGGCACTGACATAGATCAAACTTGGCCAGCCAGGTATCACATCCTTTGAGGATGACCGATTGAGATGAAGTTTTATTAAATTATTCAGACGAAGGGGAACTAAGCCAAGTATAGGAGTTTTTGCGCTGCCAATATGCTTATCCTTTGCCATATTTGTGGTTCACGTTTTCTCGTGGACTTGTATAACTTTGCTTCTGCGTACAAACAAAGCAAATGAAATTGCTAATATAAGGTAATAGGATTTTCTTTTCTTTTTGCAACTCCATGTCAAAACATGGAAAGCCTCTCCTTACCATGCGGGGTGATTCGATTTAATTCAAAAATATTTTTAGGATACGTGATTGAGATGTTATCTTAGTGATGTCAGGCTGACATACTCATCGATGATAAAAATGATATGCAAAAAAATTACGGTCTGAATCAAATATAATCTAACGGGATTGAGACTAAGTAGGGATAGTTACACAGGAATTTATCCATTCCCTTTCATTTTTGTTTTATCAAAAAAAAAAAAAAAAAAAAAAAAAAAAAAAAAAGTCTCCCCTCCAAAACTAGTGTACTATAACCAATAGAATCCCCTTTTTTTTGAAAATCCAATTCCTTAGTTTATTGAAAAAACGAATGGTGTTCAATTATTTTCAACACGTAATAAATTTCCCCTTGCTTGGGAATTTGGTCTACCTTTCATTTGGAACCATAAGCCTTTTTCTTTCTATGCTGGTGGACAGACCATCGAGGAGGCAACTTGTTCAAATCCTTTACTAGTTGCCAGAGGTGATGTGATGCGTGATAGAAGTCCTGCAAATATCTTTATCACAAGAAGGTTTGATTCCTTCCAACTAATCGTGTTTCAAACGTCGTTAGAAAAGTATGACTCTCTGTAGACATAATAATATCCAGCATAATTATCCAAACTGGTTTAAGATGAATCATTATCCTTTCAAACATATTTTCTACAAAAAAAAATTTTGCATTACATTATTATTTTGAAATTACCATGCGGAACTTGAATGGAGAATTTCTTCTTTTCTAATTTCGATCACTATTAGAAATTCAGGCTGCATATATATATATATATTAAAAAAAAAAAAAAGGGACAATAACGTAGGTTGGCTAGCACCATAGTTTTCTTTTTTTTTAATTAAAAAAATAGGATGGGAGGGATTAAATTGTTGATAGCGAGTCAAAGCTTCTACCAATCAAACTACCACCTTAGCACTACTAGCTATTAGCACCATCAGGGGTGCAAATGGGTCGAGTTAGATCGGATCTTAAGTGACCCCGATCCGACCCGGTTCTTTAATCGGGTCCTAATAGTAGATTCAGATCCAATCCACTAGAAAATCGGATCGGGTCGGGTCGGGTCCACTATTAGAATTTTCAACCCAACGAGTCATTCGGGTTGGATCGGGTCCATAAATAATCCGGTTCTAATATACAAAATTTGGATCTAAATATGATCCAAATAAAATATAGACAATTATATTTTAATTATTACATAGCTAACTATTATTAACTATAAAATATAACAAATAATATTATTTTTAAAATAAATTAAAATATAAAAATAATTATAACTAGTTTTATACAAGTTTTAAATTATAATTTAAAGGTCCAAATAGATATAATTCCAATAGTATTAGTATGTTCGAATCGGGTCGGGTTGGATCCAAATTTAGCAAACCCAGACCCGACCCGGAAAATGGAACGGATCTAATTTTAGGACCCAACCCGGATCCACGGGTCCATAAAAACAGGTTGGATCGGATCTAAATGAATCGGGTCGAGTCAGGTCATGGATCAACCCGATCCATTTATAGCCTTAAGCACCATCAATCAAACTACCACCTTAGCCGTGCTAGCTGTTAGCATCATAGTTGATCTCTACATATATGGATATATTTTGTATGAGTAACCTTGCTACCTAGGTACATGCAGCTATTAACATCCAATGCAAATCACGAAGCTGATCATATGAATGAGGATGCAAAAAATGCAACCTGCTCCTAACTTGACTTAATCTATAAATGTAATCTAGATGTAACTTTGACTTAATCTATGCTCCAAATTAGACTCAAAGTTTTTAAGTGTTGGCCTGAAAGTAAAACATGATCTGTAGTTTGTTTTGGCATGAATCTAAGGACAGGCTAGTAGATGAGACTTCCATATTACGTGGTTTACGAGGGCCATATACATATTTTTAACCTACATGAAAAAAAATATATTATCTTTATATTTCGAATCAATGACTTCCAAGATTATAATAATAGAGTAGTCTTATCATTGCATCAAGACTCGCCCTCTTATATCATTGGATGAAACTTTAATCAGTTTAAAATAAACCTATATCTCTCAGCCAACACATAGGTTTTGCATTGGTGAGGTAGCTAAAATGTGATGATGGGTTCTTATTTGAAGCCTATGACCACAACGTGGCCTTTTGTTGTGCATCCCTTGATATTAGACATAAATATAGAAAGGTAAATAGTGCTATAGATTCTCATTTGTTCCTTGACATTGGGGTGGAGGGTTTTGGATTGACGCATAGCTTTTATCAAAGTCCTTTAGAAATATTTTTTTTTTTTGATTTTTCGGAATGTCCCCGTACTTGCCTTGTATAATTTATCCATCTTATAAAAAATAAGATGGATAAATTTCAAAAACTCTAGGTACGGATAATTTCGATGCACGTGACTGGAAGACGGAGCGGCTGTAACTTCGATATCATAGTACGATTAGGTTGACGTATTCATCGGTTGGTGAGAATGATATATGTAAAAATTTACGGTCCGAATCGAATAATTATCTAACGGGTTGGAAACCAGAATGGAAAGCTACACCGAATTTTATCCCGTACCCTTACGTTTCATCAAAAAATAAAAAATAAAAATAAAAATAAAAGTCCATGAGCATAACTGTTTCTCCACGTATATGTTAGTGCTCGAGAGGTCACCTGGGACCACAAGAATACCAGCTAAAGTCCGGCTTCAATATACCGAATTGCCCCGGTGGCTCCTGAAAGGTTTAAATTGGAAAGGATTACCGTAGCCTTTTGCTTTAAAAATAAAAAATCTAAAAAAAAAAAAAAAAGTGTGCTCTTCGGCAAATGCTCCAGCTCCCAGTTGGCTGGGTAGAATGGATCAAAATTTTCAGACCAATCCCATTCATGGATCAGGGGAACCTCCATTCTTCCAAGTCTTATAGAGAGAGAGAGATTTATTCATGCATTGACATAGAATTTGCTATCTTAGCTACTCTACTTTATCGGGACATGTTTTTGGCACAATATTAGGTTGATCCATTGTAAGTTGTGACTGGGTTTTAGAGAAGGAAGAGGTCAGAGTACATCTTCGACGGTTTCTTGTCCAGGAAGTAGGTCAAGCGGGAAATTTGGAATCCTCTCTTCAGCACCAACATGGCGATGGGCTCGTCCAGATTATAGATCTCCAGTGCGACGATCTTGAAGCAGGCCACATAGTCCCGCAATGACTCGAGGTCCTGCTGCCTGATGGAGAAAAGGCTATGACTTCTTGCGGCACCTTCCGGCAAGCGTCGAAGTGTGCCACGAACTTTCTTTCCAGCTCCGCGAAAGAACTGATGCTCTTGGGTTCAAAGCAAGTGAACCAGACTCGAGCAGCCTTCTGAAGAGTAGCGAGGAAGGCTAAGTAGAGGAGGGCATCTATTGCTCCCTAGACTCTCATGAGAACCTTGTAGCTCTTCAGGTGATCTAGGAGATCAGCGGTCCCATCGTAGGGATCCACTTGGGGCATGCGGAACCAACACGGGATCGGCCCCTCTTGGATCTCTAGGGAGAAGGGCGGTCGGGCATCATGGCCTGCTGGCTCGTGGGAGGAGCCTTGCATGTTGGCAAACTGGCGGGACAGTTCCGTCAGCCTACGCTCTTGTTCTTCCAAGCGCTTCTCTGTCATGCGCCCGATAGCCTCATCGGTGAAACCTTCCACTGAGGCTGCTAGAAAGGATAGAGATGACCACTGATGAGGGTCGCGATGGGGGGCCTAGCTCTGGCAACGTCTACGGTGCCTGAGGGCCTTGCGCTTCAAGACTAGGGGCTAGCTCTCCCGATCGACCGACCCGCTCCTCTGTCGCTTTGCCGGGGTCTGGAGACTACCCCGAGGATCAGTCACATCTCGTGGTCGTGGTGGCCTGCTTTGGAAGGAGCGCAAGCTACCGCGGGGTTGAGCGACTAGGGCCGCGGGGGTCTTTGGTTGTTGTTGGGTGGCCAGAGACCGATGCTGATGCTGCAACTACCGCATGGCCATAGTCAGAGTCTGCGTCTGCTGAGCGAGCGCAACGAGCTGAGCATCCACCGGGAGCGGTTGCGATGGAGTGGGAAGCTCCCCCTCTGGGCTGCGTGGGCCTTCTTAAGGAGGGCCTCCCACGTGGCTGGTGGAGGCTTCTCGCGCGCGTGTCACCACCATGCCTCAAGTGGAGCTACTTTTGTGGTGGGGGGATTGGTTTGATCGATGTTTTAGCATCCTGCCCCCTACCTGGCATGCCAATCTATTGCCGCCTGGACCTCGTGGCTTGTAGCTCCGGTGTGGCATTGGGCATCGCCCTCCTCGTCTGGAATCCTGCGCGTGCACTCGATCCTGTAAAAGAAGTAGAGACCCGGGTCGGGGATTCCGGTGAGAGCACTCCGACGATCAAGTTAACGGGTGATCCAGGAGAACAGATCCTCCTCGGTGGATTCCGGTGAGGTCTCCACATTCGAAGGTTGTTTTTTAGAGAAAAGAAAGTGAGAAAGTGAAAAAGGAGCATCAGCGAAGGAGAGCCCGAGCAAGGTTGGCTATGTCCATGGGATTCTTCTGACGAATTTTCAGTAGCCTCAGAGCGTCTCGTCTGATTTGCTCTCTCCTTCTGTGTGTCGATGGTTACCTCGCTTGCCCCTTGCTTGCTTGTGGCTTGTGACTTGTTCACTTGTTACTTTGATCGGAGGCCCCTTTTAGTTTATTATGGAGAGGCTGTGTTGCCCCTTAAGCTTGCTTTCCAGATGTTTCATTTTTGGAGGAGTCCCGAGGGTTGACATCTGGTAGCATTCGGGAACTGCGCATGAGCTCCCCTTCTTCCTTCTGGGTAGGAAGTTATGTCACTGGCTCTGATATTCTGATTGGTCGCCATATTTTGAGAAGCTTGGCAGAGCATTGGTATGCGGGCGGCCGCTCGAGGGTTTGAATCCTCTGGCACGACCTTCTCCTTGTGGGTGATGCAGACGGTAGATCGAGGGGCACCGCGCCTCGAATGGGGCATCCCTTCCTGATCAGTGTAATCGGGGCCTGAGGGGATCCTGGTGCTCCGGCGAGGCGTCTCCCTCTATCGACCTCAGGTGGCGGGCCACCGCCTGCCAATCGTACCATCCTAGTGACGGGGTCTTGATAAAGACAATCCCCTTTCTTGCCATGATTTGAATCTATATCGTCTTCCTTCCTTCTGTTGGTGGCAGTATGAGCTCGATTCCGGTCGGGAGCTGACCTCGACAGGGGGGCTCACTTCGGCTCCTCGCTCGGGCACCATGCTCAGGTGGCACCTCTATCTGCCAGCTAACAATCGACGTCCAGATGAACTCCACGTCAGCGAATACAACCGTATCAGAAATAAATAATGTTCAAAAAATATTATCACAAAACTTTAATGATTACATTATATTCAGCAAATAATGAAAATCAGAAATGATGTATTAGCTAATATTTGTTGTAGATTTTTTATTATAATAGCATTTGAAATAAAATATAATTAAAGCCTTGGCAATAGCTATTAGTAATAACCAATCATCATCTTCTATAAAGAAGAAAAAAAAAAAATCAATCATCATAATAACAATGCATTATATTCTTTATCCATGTTTAAATTTCAGGCTAGCAAATAAATGGAGATAAAGAAGCAAATAAATGAAGTCAATAAGTTTAACTTTGAGAATTGTCCATTAGAATTATATCGTCCATCAACCCTATTGACCAAGTCAAAGTCTTTATTAAACACCCCAATATGAACATCACCAAGTAAATTAGAGGGAAAAAGAAAGGAGGGGAAGGAAGAAAATGAGAGTTTGTAATTGCACCCCTGGTTCTCCAAAAGACGCGCCCTCGTAATAGGCTGAAATCGTGAACCGTCCATCAGGCGCTCCGGACGGAGATCCCCTGCATCATGTGCTTGAACTCGCGGAAATCCACGCGTCCGTCGCGGTCCTGATCGACGGAGCAAATCATCTCGCGGACCGACGCCATGTTCCGCGCCTCCGGGAGGCCGAGCTTGGCCAGCACCACCTGGAGCTCCGCCGCCGAGATGAAGCCGTCGCCGTCCTCGTCGAACACCCGGAACGCCTCCCTCATGTCCTGCTCCTCCTCCTCCTCCTCCGCAGCCACCGCGGCCCTTTCGTCCCCGGGGGCCTCGGCGCCGAAGAGGGCGTCGCCGAGGGAGCGGTGGAAGGTCTCGAAGTCGTCGAAGGCGAGGCCGGCGCGCCCGGGGGGGATGTAGGCGGCGACGGTGGACGCAAGCTCGTCGCGGTCGGCGCCGAGGCCGAGGCGGTCGAGGGCGAGGGCGAGCTCGTCGACGGTGATCTCGCCGTCGCCGTTGTTGTCGAAGATGTCGAATACCCGGCGGAGGCGGACGGTGTTGAGGCTGGGACTCCGGAGCCGGAAGGATGGCGACGGCCGGTGGAGGCCCCGGCTCCAGCGGGGGCTTCCTCCTCCTCCCTCCATTCGGCAGCGGCCAAAGAGGAGGCGAAGGAGAACCGCTAACTGTCGATTTTTTTTTCTTTTTTTGGGGATGGGGTGGGGGCGCGGTGAGGGAAGGGAAGGGTAATTAAAAGCGAGGGAGGTGAAGTACCCGTGTTGGGTGGGGGAGCAGCGCTTGCGGTATAAACGGACCTAATGGCAAGATATTTTTTTTAATTTTTTTTGGAAAGGTGAAAGAGAAAAGGGAAAAAATAAATTTTCAGGTGTAGCTATATCTAATCCCATCGGATCCTATTTGATAAGGATCAAATGTCAACTTGATATTATTAAAATATTAAAGTCATGCGTTCCAAAATTTTTTTGAATGTAATCAAATTACTCGCAAGATCATGCCTGATCAAAAAGAGATGAATTTAAATTTCTATCAATACGACTACTACCGTCTTAGTAATAGTAAAATAATAATTTTATATATAGGCTTCTCTCTCTTTCGTTTTTTTATGTGGGGGGTGGGGCGGTCCGCTTTACTTTCACGCGAGACAAAACTGGACTTTTGAGTTTTACGTCCTTAGAAAACTCATTAGCTTTTTTGTCAAACAAATGGAACGTTGACCGTGCGGTTGTGGTTGGAGGTACATCTTGTACTGCAAGTTTTGTAAAGAAAGGAAAACGAGCAGGGTAATCTAAATTAATGTGCGTGCTAGTTCTGGTGAGGTGACATGGTCAGCGGTAGTTTATTGACCGGATGTGGTGGAATATTGGCTACGGTTTGTAGCGACTAGCTGGTCAAATCTTGTGACCTGAATCTGAATCTAGCTGATTCTGGCTTCTTTTTTTTTTTTGGTTTCCCCTAATGATTCTAGATTTTCATAGATGGTATTTCGACCAACCATAGCACATGTTTTGAAAGTTGAAGGCTTTTGGATTAATGAATTAGTTAAGTCGATCGAGAACATTAAAGAATAGTTGTAAACAAAATCTTTTAATATGATTTATCTTTCCGAGACAATGCAATTATGATATCTAGGTTGCGGGCAGAGTTATGCTCATGTATGATAAATTTTGTTACAATAGTTATTCGTCTCGTGAATCTACCGTGTTACTGGCTAGAAAGAAGATGATTAAGCCGGTAGCTAATTTCCTGTATCAACAAGTTGTAAATAACTAAGCTTGGCTGATATGATCATATTCTTTTATGCATGTTCATCAAATAATTACTCGAATCCAACTAATTATCAAGATAAACTTGATCATGTATACTGGAATGTGGTGTCAATATCCCTTATGTCACAATGAATAATCACTGGTCAAGCAAGATTACTCTTACAGGTTTTTGTTCTAAAGGCATATTTAGAAACAAGTCTTTATTCCACCGGAGAAGGTTGGGAAATCTTCAAACACCGTTGAAGTTCCAGGAATAGAAATTTGATGACAACGAAGTTAAATCTAGGAAAGAAATTGGCAATCAATTATTACACAACATATCACAATCTATGAACCATTTGATTAAGAGGATTTTATACTTGCAGTGCAAAGCATACTTTGTAATTACTAATTGATCAGCTGTTAAAAACATATTTTGATTGGGTATTAGTTCATAACCACAAATTTGATTTTTGGTTTCTAGGGCACGTAGAGTCTGGAGATCGAAGCTTAACCATTGACCTTTTTTTTTCCCTTTTTTTTTTTTAAAAAAAAAGAAATAGAAGGCTAATACCACAATTGCACAACCTGAACCTTGGTGACTGCCTGATATTTTCATTTGTTACTCAATCACAGCATCATGATTAAGAAGGCTTGTCATCGAACACAAAATAGTGACATGCGAGGCATCTCTAATGGGCTAACGAGAATTATACAATCTTAGAATATGCTTTTTTTTTTTTTTTGATGAAAAAATAGGAGAGGGGATAAATCTCCCGATGTAGCTCCCCCACTGGACCTCACCCCACCAGGCACCAGACAATGTTCGATACAGGTTACATATTTCCGCGTATCTTCCCCATCCATTTATAAAGATGAGTACGTCAGCCTGGCTCCACTAAAATATCGGAATAGATGCTTTCCCGCCCTACCAGTCACGTGCTCTAGAAATTTTTGGATTTAATCAAGTTATCTGCAGGATCATATAATGAATTCATGATCGGAGAAAGATGGGCTAAATCTCTACCAATCGAGCTATCGCCTTGACGATAATCTTAGTATATGTTAATTAGATTTTTTCTGCTTGTTTACTCGATACTTTGAATATTCTAACATAATCTCGCCCACCATTTTGTCTACGACCAAGAGTCATCAGATGGGACAAGAGTTGGAACATACCTGCAATGTTGCGGATCAACTTGCCGGTGCGAATTTGGTCGGCTGATAACCCCAAAGCATGAGATGTGGTTTGCTGGCACGAGACGGTTGCCGACCTGCCGGTCTCGGGTGGGCGCACCAATCGGCATTCACATCCTTCCCTGTTGGAGAAATTATTTTCTATACCCTACGCGTCATATGGCCTTGCACGCTATTAATTACAGCCACTTATGCCTATAAATCCAATACATCAAGGTCGGATCTCAACACATTATTATAGAAATAAATGGTTATGGAAAATTTTTTATCCTTTGATGGTATCATACCCCGACTCCAAATCTGAACCGGATGTGCAATAGATGACCGTGTGTCCTAAAATTTTTTTCTCCTTTAGACACATAAGGCATGTTTCCTATCTCAAATCCAGTAATAAATTATTCAACCAGGCATATACCTAAATTTTATTAGACATACAAATTCAGATGTTCATAAAAACTAACGGCCACGTACTTAAATTTTACTAAATATTAAATTTAAAAGCAATAATGTTCACTGTTTTAAATTCCTCATTGACGGGTTTCCAAGCCCACATGTTCTTCTGGTCTGAAAAAAATGTAAGGGAATAAAGTGAGTTCCCTAACCCTAATAAACTATCATAATCTCAGGTACAAATCCATTATGAATCAAGAGCAAGATAATTTGAATAAATCAGTATAAAATAATAACTAAACATAATAATAAAATTAAGCCAATTCATTTAAGTTTTCATTATTAACCTCTTTTACTATTTTACTACTTTTCTGACAATACACTCTTTAGGATGGCCATCCACACTCACTCACCTAGTCCCTTTGACTATGGCTACGATCGGCCCGTGGCTAGCTCTGAAAGAGACTAGATCCGGTGTACACATACCGCTCATCAGTCATGTGCCAGTGATAGCCCCACTGGAGGTCCAAAAGGAAAACTAGTTCTAAAATTACATGAAAAAATGCATCCTCTGCATGTACCAGCGATCGTCCCGCTAGACAGGCCCATAAGAAAAATTAGCTCCTGTATACACATACTGCTCAACGGTCATGCGCCAGTGATAGCCCCACTGAAAGTCCAAAAGGAGACTAAATCCTAACTCGTGTAATCATAGTCGGACTAGTGAATGTCAAAAATCAACTCAACCCATAATACAAAGCATACTAAACATATGTGTTTAACCTCGTATCATGTCAAGTCATCAAAGTATAGCATACAACATATACAGTTAAATTCAATAACATAATAAGTATTAAACTCACATGATGCATGACAAAAAATACTAAAGAAAGATAACTTACAGAAGTGTATCCACCAACTAAGTACAGTTCAATACTAGACTTGGTCTTCCAAAAACAACAACGATCCGTAACAACAATTTTTTTTTTCATCATACAATCAATTTCTATATATATAAAAAGAAACTAAAAAGAAGACTAAATTTCCTGGGATACCCTCATCAATCAATTCTTTTCCTCCCTTCCCCCCTTTCTTTTATTTATTTATTATTATTTTTTTTAATTTTTTTCCTGCTTGAACCGAACCCCTTTTTTTTTTCTTCTCTTCTTTCTTTCTCTTCTCCCCCAAACCCATCTCCTGCTGCTCCCCTCGGCTCAACCGAGCTGGCCCATCCCTCTAAACGAAGCCGACCCACTAGGCAATCTCCACGATCGTCTGTCAAGAAGGGCTAGAGGGAAAGAGAGACCTATGGTGATCATGATGATCGTCCGGCCATTTATTGGAAATCCCCAAAAAAATGGACAACACCCCTCCCCCGCTCGCCGGTCATCTCAACTCACACCCATGCACAAGAGGAAATGGAGGAAAAGGAACTTACCGGTGAAGTCGGCGTCGGAGTTCGGCGACCACCTGAGGGAGACAGGTTCAGATTGGACCGAGTCACGCGAGGGATTGTTTCTTTATAGGGAAAAATCCCTATTCCCCACGCCGTCAACCTTCCTTTCCAACTCCTCCGTCGGTCGTTCCCAACTTTCCGATGCTCGTCCACCGCGATCTTCGGCAATTACAGTGGTAGGATAAACAGGGGCTCCATCCCCTGTTTCCTTTTTTTTTCTCAGCATCGAACTGAAGTCGGCAAGGACTGCTGACTTTAGCCCAAAAATGGCCCAATAAAACTGAGCTTCACATTCTCCCCTCCTACAAAAAAAATTTTGGTCTCGAAATTTAAAAAAAAATAAGCTTTCTGAAACTCAAATATACGTGATCCAATATTCACAAGTACCATTCTGTCCAAATTCAACAATCCCAATAAAAGCCTACATTCATCCATTATAATACACTTTAAATTAATCCTAATATCTTTAATCCAACACGCTTCCGCTGTGCACTCTGATATACATTTTCAAATCCTCTAATGAATTTCTGGTAAAGATACAATTTTACAACAAAATCCAACATTCAAATATTTTAAAATAAATCAAGCTGTTAATTTTTTTTTGTCCTTATTAGGCCTCAAGCATATTATATCAATTTAAACTTGATCAATCCTCTATGTTTGAAGTCTTTACATAAAATTGTATCATCCATTCAATACATCAATAACTCCAGTCCAAATCCGAACTATTTATGCTTCCTTTAACAATTCAATTAGACAATTTGGGTCAACTGTTCTCCATATATAATACTCTTATGAATAGAATTAATCATATTAGCCTAGTGCCAGCCAGGTTTCCCTTAGTCGGCCCGAATCCCATAGGATTAGTAGCCCTAGATATGAGGCCAGTATTAGCCCACTGTCCTTTAGTTGATCCAATTCTCACTCGAGCTGACTTAACCCTAATTCGAGCCGACCCATCCCTACTATCCCAGATCCTAGCCAATTTTTTCTTAACCGACCTACTTTTACTACCCTATTGGTTCACCAGGATGACATTGAAGTGAAAGTTTATGAAGCTGAGGTGAACTTAGTGGATAAGTATGAGGGAGAAGAGGAAATACATATGGCTGACCTTGAGTTAGTTGACTCTAATCGAACCCTGACTAAAGCTAACAGGAAGGACAAGTAGGAAAAGAGAACCATAAGGAGTTTAACCCTACTATTAGAATTATACCTGATGAGACTTTAGAAGAGAATCAAATTGTAGAGCCTAGTCCTGAAATTCCAGATTCCGAAGTAATTAGTGAGGACTTGATCTTTTCACTCCAGCGCCCTCAGGTTGAATTCACCTCTTTGGTCCCAATTGAAGAGCTTTTTTCTAAAATCACTGACTCATCCTTCTATAAGGCTGACCTTTATTTACCTGTTGATGTAACCTAATGTCCAAACCTTAAGGTCAACCCCATTAATGTAGGACTACTCCATGAGTCCTTTTCTTATTTTCTATCCCACCAGGCTAGCCTCGAATCCACTTCTTATTTCCTACCCTTGCCTGAAGTTTTCACTATTTCTAGAGCCACCCGATTACATTTTGATGAAATCAGTAGGTTGCAAAGTTCTTTGAGCACATTCAATTTGCTAGCTATTTTTGGCAGACCCTGTGGCACTTAGTACGAGTCCATGCACCATTCTTATATGCATGTCACCTACCGACCAAGGGTCAAACCCACATCTATAGTTCGAGGTTTATTCGAACCTCTAGTTTTTTAGGTGTTGCTGAGTCATATGCTGAGCATGTTAGAAAGTTGCATAAGGAAATAAGTAAAAAAATTAATGAAAGCAACGAATCTTATAAACGTATGGCCGATTCCAGAAAAAGACTCAAAGAATTCAACGAAGGAGACTTTGTCATAGTTAGACTATGACCTGAATGGTTCTCACCTGGAACCATGAAAAAGTTACATGTCCGTAGTAGTAGACCATACAAAATAATTAAAGAATTTAGATCTAATACCTATGGCTTGAGTTACCACATGAGTTAGGTATTAGTTCTACTTTCAACGTTTCAGACCTTATAGAGTATAGGGAGCCAACGTTGATACCTAGTGAGCCTTTTGGGCCTTATCCAATCCTTGAGGGTGAGCCAACCCATGTGTGTCCACTTGCCATACCACCAGCCCAAAGAGACAGGATTGAGCGGATCTTGGATGACAAGATTATCGCTACTCGGAGCAAAGACTATTAACGATATCTGGTTCGTTGGCAAGGACGATCCAAGACTGATGATTCTTGGATCACCAGAGAGGATTTACAAAAGATTGATCCTGACTTACTAGAACACTATCAATGCAAAGTTGACCCATACTCGACAGGGTCGAGTTCCTCCCACCCGGAGAGAATTGGTGCGGACACTAGGACCAGAAGAAATCTACAGGTTAACCCATATTTCTGTGGATAACTTATGAATAAAGCCCTATAGGATCGACGCCCCAACCAACTATCCAAAAGGAAGCTTCCTATTTAGAAGTGGTGGTTTATCTTTTTTAAAGCAGGCAGCGCAGCAACCCTGGGGCACACGAGTCGACCCCCCACCGAGCACCGCAGCACCAACCTAGCATACGATCACCGAGCTGGCTCCCGCTTGGGGACGAGCACCGCAGCACCATCCAAGGGGCATTGACATAGCACCAGCCTCACCTTAATAGTGGCACCCATATTCCGTGAGCCCAGATCCCCCATCCAGACGAACCAAGAGGGTGTGAGCTGGCCCACCCAACAATCCCACCCAACGAATAATCCCTCGAGAATTTTGCCAGCAGGGATTCGAACCCGCGACCTCAGCTCTGATACCAACTGTAGGATCGACGTCCCAACCAACTATCCAAAAGGAAGCTCCCTATTTAGAAGTGGTGGTTTATCTTTCTTAAAGTAGGCAGCGCAGCAACCTCGGGGCGCACGAGTCGACCCTCCACCGAGCACCGCAGTACCAACCCAACGTCCTATCACCGAGTCGGCTCCCGCCTGGGGACGAGCACCGCAGCACCACCTAAGGGACGTTGACGTGGCACCAGCCTCACCTTAACAGTGGCACCCACATTCCGTGGGCCCAGACCCCCCCATCCTGACGAACCAAGAGGGTGTGAGCTGGCCCACCCAACAAGCCCTATGCCCAAGCTTGAATCATTTGTAAAATAAGCCCTAAGCCCCAATTTTAAAACCCTAAATTCAATTTGGGGCTTAGTCATTTTTTTAAAATTATGTTATTTTGATCTAATTGGATTTAGCCCAAACCCTATTTACCAAATTGAGTCATGTATATATATAGACAAACCTTATTTATCAACTTGAGCTCGTATTTAGTTTTTGTTATGCCTTTTGATCAAATTGGGTTCCAATTGATCAAGTTGGGCTTGAAGTTAGTTACAATTGAGTCCTTTAAATTAGTTAGTTGGTTATTGAATCATGTGATTAGTTATTGAGTCCTGTAATACAATAGGGAACCCAAGTCAAGACCCCGTGTGACTCCATGTGCCAACCCAAATCAATTCTTGGCACCATCCCTTCACATGCACCACCTCATCAAGTTTTGGACGTCCATGACACATCACCAAGCCTATGTCACATGCTACAAGCTGCATCACTTGCTACATCATCTTGGACATCATCACATGCCATGTCATCTTGGTCGGCCACAAGAATTTTACATGGACGCCCACCAAAAGTCCATGTCTCATGTTTCAAGAAAACTAGGACACCCAGATATCCAAACATCTAGACATCCAGACATCCGGACATCATTCAAAAGTCAGGCTTATCCAAGAAAGGTGCCCATGAATTTCTTCTCATGTATCGCCCATTTAAATTCCATCGCTGATTTTTAAGATGAGTAAGATAGAAGGACTTTCATCTCATTTAGCACCTCCCCTCATCCTCATTTTGTCGCCTACATGAAGAGGAGCGCCTCATCCATTCAAAGCCGATTCTATCCTCATCTCATCCAAGTTCCAAGATAAAATGGAGGATTATCTTATCTACCTTTCAAATTTAAGAAGATCAAGAAAGAGTCCAACATGAATTTCATATGGAGCGCCTAATCAAGAAACCAAGAAGAGAGGGGTGCCTACCTATCTCATTTCATCGCCCATTTTGTTCTCATTTATTTGTCACAAATCCTAGAAAAGTTGGCCAAGAGAATGGGACACAAGTTGGGAGAATTCAACAGGGTTCTTATCTATCCTATCATTCAAAATGGAGCTTATCCTTGTCTACTTTCAAATGCAAAGAGAAGTCCAAGAGGATTCATGCCAAGGAAGGGAGAAGAATTGGTGCCTCACACCATCCACTTCTCATTGTCGCACATTTCAAAGAGGAGCACTTCTTATTTCTTGTCGCCCAACCCAGATGAAGCCAATCTATATTATCGCCCATTATGGATGAAGACCAAGGAAGGGTCACAACTAAGAGTTCTATTATGCCAACACAAGGATTCAAGGAGTTGCTGTCCAAGAAGAACTAATTCTACTCTTTGTAACCCACATTTCTCATGTTGGTGGTCTATAAATATCACCATCAATCCCTTTTGTAGAATTAAATTATTATTGATGAAATACAGAAGTTATTCTGCCATTCCTTTGTGTGTTAGCATCGCGGGGTGTGAGGCCCTAATTTCTTTGTTCTTCGGAGCATCGCGGGGTGTGAGGCCCTATTTATCCCACCATTAGAAATCCTAGCCGCCACTTCCATCTTCTTTTCCTTCCAACTTTTTTCTTTCAATTTTTATTCTTCCTTCCATGCCTTTAACCTGACTCTTGTGAGCGTTTGTGACGATTGCAGGTGATCGAGATCGGAAGCGACGGTATTCTTTGCCTTGGAACCAGTTGAGTTGAAAAATAGAGCCCGAAGATCAACTATCTGGAAGTCCTGCCGCAAGATCATAAAGAGGCCAATCAGATCTACAACAAGAGGGTTATAATCTTCGTTGGTAAAGTAAAAACCTTCTCTAACTCTTTATTTTCTTATCCTTTGAGAGGTAAAACCCTAGTTTTAGGTGATTTCTTAATCACCAAATCCTTTTTTCCTAACTAGATTTGTTAGTTCAATATTGCGGGCATATACTAATTGACTAGTCTTGTTTATTTTGATTGCTTTGAATCTTTAATCTAAAAAATTTAGAAAAATTAATCACTGTTAATCTCAGTTAATTAGATTAATAATCAGTAGATTAGTTTTCATATTTTGTCCAGCATCACATATCATGTCAAGTCATCAAAGTATAGCATACAACGTATACAATTAAATTCAATAACATAATAAATATTAAGCTCATATGATGCATGGCAAAATATATCAGAGAAAGATAACTTACAGAAGTGTATTCACCAACTAAGTACAGTTCAATACTAGACATGGTCTTCCAAAGACAACGACTAGGGATAGCAATTTTTACCGATCCGATGGATATCCGACCCGACCCGATCCTAATGGAACGGGTAAAACCCGACCCGTCTAATTTATAAATGGATATGGGTTATATAAAAAAAATCCGACTTGGGTTCGGGTCGGGTATGGATAGTAGTACGCCCCAACCCGAACCCGATCCATTTATATATAAAAAAGACTATGTTTATAAAATATTTAAATAAATTGGATATGGGACGGATATACCTGACCCGACCCAACTCGACCCGACCCGTTTAGGCTTTAAATAAACTAGATTTTATGAGTCCAGGTATACCCGTCCGACCTGATCCAAACATTATTTTGTTATGCCCAACCCGACCTGACCCGAGACGAGTATGGGACGGGTATGGGACAGATACTTTTTTAGCAGGACGGGTATGGGTTTTGGATGACCCGACTCAAACCCGACCCGTTGCCTTCCCTAACAACGACGATCATGAACAACAAATTTTTTTTATTATACAATCAATTTATATATATATATATAAAGAAACTAAAAAGAAAACTAAATTTCCTGGGACACCCGCGTCAATCAATTCTTTTCCTCCCTTCCTCCCTTTCTTTTATTTATTATTATTATTATTATTATTGTTATTATTATTATTATTATTATTTTTTTTTTCCTGCTTGAACTGAACCCCTTTTTTTTCTTCTCTTCTTTCTTTTTTCCTCTTCTCCCCCGAACCCATCTCCTGTTGCTCTCCTTGGCTCAACCGAGCTAGCCCATCCCTCTTAACGGAGCCGACCCACGGCGGCGATCTCCACGATCGTCCGTCAAGAAGGATGGCCGGAGGGAAAGAGAGACTGGCGGCGATCGTGATGATCGTTCGGCCATTTACCAAAAATCCCAAAAAAAATGGACAACACCCCTCCCCCGCTCGCCGGTCATCTCAGCTCACACCCATGCTCAAAAAGAAATGGAGGAAAAGGAACTTACCGACGAGGTCAGCATCAGAGTTCGGCGACCACCGGAGGGAGACGGGTTCAGATTGGTCCGAGGCATGCGAGGGATTGTTTCTTTATAGAAAAAAATTTCTATTCCCCACGCCGTCGACCTTCCTTTCCGACTCCTCCGCTGGCCGTTCCCAACTTCCCGATGCTCGTCCAACACGATCTTCAGCGATCACAATGGTAGGATAATAAGGGGCTCCGTCCCGTGTTTTCCTTTTTTTTTTTCTCAACATTGAACTAAAGTTGGCAAGGGCTGCCGACTTCAGCCCTTAAATGGTCCAATAAAACTGGGCTTCACAGATGGCTTGAAAGAAGAGTTTAAAGCTGCCAGACTAATACCCACCTGTTGATTAATTTAATTATGAAATAGTGATGCTGATTAATGAAACTCAAGGCCGACTATTTATATTATGCCGAGGGATAATCAACTGACCATAAAATAAAGTGACAATTTATGAGGTGCTGAAGCCCTATCGATAAATAAGGCAAGGATGCCAACTATCCAAAAAATGTTTAACTAAGAGGATAAAAGATTAATAGTTGTCACAACAGAAAGCTGTTAAGCCAGTTGTTATTTGCAACGGAAAGAAGTTGATCTTAACAAAATACCGTTATGGCTAACTAAAAGAGGTTATTCTCTAACAGAATTTGGTTCCAACAAATGTCTATAAATATTGATAAGAGAGGACTTCAGGGAATAAACTAAGCTATACACTGTACCGGAAAACTCTACTATTTATTTTTTTTTAGTTTTTTATCCGTACGACAAACTTCTCTCATCGACTAAAAATATTGGAGAGTCCTCTACCGGAAAACCTCCCTCTATCCTAGAACTTGTTTTACATGTGAGAAGACATTTTCAATGATGAAGGATTACTTAAATGCTTATACCATCATCCAATTCAAGTGACTCATCGGAAGCCATTCAGGTCGGAAACTTGGCATCAACATTATCCCTTACAAAAAAAACCCTAAAAAGTGAGGCATGCGAAGCTAAAAAGACTGGTTGACTTAAGTCAACAGGAGGGTGCGATAGACCACCAACACCCACACTTAAGTCAACCAGATCCTGGTGGCTTCTCCGTCACATTTTTCAGAAAAAATAAAAATAAAAGGAATTATACGTAACATTGAGATATGGCTTGGTTGTGATGGTACTAACAACCTTTTGATGACGACTGATTGAGATGAAGTTTATTAAACTATTTATATACGTGCACGAAGGGAAACTAAGCTAATTATAAAAGTTTTTGTGCTGTCAATATGCTTATCCCTTATTATATTTGTGGTTCTCGTGGACTTAACAAGGTTTATAATTAAGGTTGCTACTGCGTATAAACAAGAAAATGAAAATTTTAATCTAAGCCAGAGACACGTTTTTTTTTTTTACTCGGAAAATGTGATAAGAAAGTCTTCCCTTCATAACTAGTGTACTTCTATATCCAATATCACCCTGGTTCTTTTAAATCCATTTCCTTAATTTAATTCTTTAATGAAAAAACGAATGGCGTTTAATTATTTCAACACGTAATAATATTCCACTTTGCTTCGGAACTTCGTCTACTATTCCTTTGGAAAGCAACGTGACAGCATACCGTTTTCTATCGTGGAAGCAACTTGGTCAAATTCTTTACCGGTTGCCAGAGGTGACGTAGTTCGTGATAGAAGTCCTACAATTTATCTTTACGACAAGAAGGGTTGATTCCTTCCAACTGACTTTTGTTTTCGTGTTTCAAACGTTATTGGAAAAGTATGATTCTGTGGATATAATATCCAGCATAATTATGCATGCAAACTGGTTTAAGATGTATCATTGTCATTTTAAACTTATTTTCTACAAAGTTTTTGGATTACGTTTTTTTTTTTTTTTTTTTTTTTTTTTTTTTTTTTTTTTTGAAATACCCTGTTGCCGTAGATCGAACATTTTGTATGAATTGCACGAGTTATTAACATCTAATGCAAATCATGAAGCCGATCATATGAACAATGATAAAAGAGGGGTTCTGTATAAATGCAACTAACGCCTAGCTTGACTTAATCCATAAATGCAACCTGCTGGAAAAATTCAAAACTTTTTCCACCAATCATTTAATTATTTGACCGTTTCGTTTTTAGTTATTTGACCGTTGAAGTTTTTAATGATTTAACTATTGAAATTTTAATTACTTGACCATTGGAATTTTAATTATTTGACCGTTATACTTTTAATTATTGAACTTTCAATTTCTGACCGTTGGACTCCTGATTAGATTTTAATAGGCCAATAAAAATCCAAACGGTCATATTTTGGATGGCTATAAAAAGATCATCTTGGAGACCTAAAAATACAAGTTTTTTTTTCTTAGAGGCCTAAAAATACAATTTTTGTTTCATGTTTCATACCCTTTTTTTCTTCAATATTTTCTCCTTCAATATTTTCTTATTTCAAAGTTATTTTACTGGATACTGAAAGAGTCTTCATCAACCTCTTCCACGATCATACTCGCAGGCGAAGGAATCTCGGTCATATCTTGGGGCAGTGTTTCCGATAATTCCTGCAGAGGGACGGACATATATCTCAGGACAGTGCTTCGCATGCTTCCAGGTTTGATTTGATTTTGATTCTTCGATTTTCTGTAAGTATTTTACTATTTCTTTAATCACATCCACAATTCTTTAAAGCCCCGTTCTAACAATCTAAAGCATATTTCTGGATTATGATTAAAGACACTAATAAGATGTTAATCCAAAATTAAAATAAAATTTAAATTAGAACCATGGTTGATATCAAATGTTAATTTGTCATATTATTGGGAAATGTTGCTTGTTTTCGAACTGGAGCCTTCTACGGATCATTTTAAAATAATTGATCTCATATTATATGTCTAATAATTAAAAGATTTTAAAGAAATATTTTTTTTATACAATTGTGTTCAACCTTCACAAAGCTCAATGTTGAGGAGGTCTCTCGAATTTTGTTAGATGTTTTATGAGTTGCTAAGCATTTTAAGTATTTTAGCATATCTCCCTTGTTTATTTTAAGGCAAAGCGTATTCATGTATTTAGGGACACGATTTTATCAAATCTCAGGTATACTCTTCTATTTTTAATCTGATATCCTCATGTATGTTTTTGCAATTAATCTAGGCTTGTTCTCTTACAACAAAATTCTCTTTGTTATTATGCATATCCTTGAACACTATAAACTAATTTATTCTATCTATTATTTTAATAATATTTAAATTATATTATAATTAATTAGGATATATCTTAGTCTCAAAATTTACATGATGCTATCCGTGATATAAGCCAAACTAAATCATTAGCCGTACTTTTTCCTGGCCATGGTTATTCTCTAATGACTTAACCATATAGTTTGCTGCTATCTTACTTATGTCAGTAGGATTGTATTATTTTAATTACCTTTTATCTAAATCTTTGTGTTTACTGGTTTTTTACTATCATTTTAAAATTCCTAGATTTTTTATGGTATTGATTGATTATCATAAAATTTGATATTTTCTAGAAGCAATGCTAAACTTCAATCAAGCGACATGTTGTTATCCAGATTTTACATGATATGCATAAAAAGTTCAATTTGTTCTGTCTAGTTTGTATCATAATTTTGGATAATGTTTTGAGACTTGAATATGACTTCTTATGAATAAATTCACTTGATGTGTATGCCACAAAATCATAGACTACTAAGGTAGTGTTTGGATGCTGGAATAGGGCATGGAATAGGGCCTTATTCCATATTATTCCCCCAAACGGTCCTAAAAAAGAGAGTGGATCCCGTTGGAATTGGTATTCCAGTCAACTCTCCCTATTCTCATTTTCTTATTCCATGCCCTTCATGGAATAGGCATATTCCAGCTTTCCTTATTTCAAGGGTATTATTGAAATTTTAAAAAAATAATTAGTATAAAATATTTTTTAATTATTTTAATATATCATGATAATAAATTACTTAATATAATATATTTTTAATAGATTATAATAATAAATTAAATAATATAAAATAATATATTTAATTATTTTAATAGATCATACTAGTAAATTAATTAGTACAACATAATTTTAATATATCATAATAATAAATTAAATTAAATAATTTAATTTAATTTATTATTTTAATCAATTATAATAATAAATTAATTACTATAACATAATTTAAATAGATCATAATAATAAATAAATTAGTATAAATTAATTTAATTAATTATTTTAATAGATCATACCAATGAATTAATTAACATAACAAAATTTTAATAGATCAAAATATTAAATTAATTAGTATAAAATAATTTAGTCAAGTAATTATAAAATTAAAAAATATTTGATAACTTATTTTACCTTATATTTGGTCAAGGGTATATTGGGATTTTCAAAAAATTCTTCATCTATTCGTAATAGAATACAGGCTTATTCCCATATCATCCAAACACCATTTGGAATAACACTGTATAAATTGCACTGGAATAAAGTAGAATACCATATTTCAAACTAAACAGAAATCTAGAATAACAGAGAGAATAAGCTATTTCTGGAGAATTTGTATTCCATTTCCTAGAATAACTTTTTCCCATCCAAACACTACCTAAATAATTTGATGTTAGCGACAAATTATCATCATATTTGAAGAATCATTCAATAGTTGCTCATAATGCTCTTTTGGTATTAAAAAAAAAACCTTCAAAGAAAGTTCTCTTTGATTGGTTATCCCAGTTTCATTCCAAACAACTTGCATCAATCTATCTCTTCATTCTTATGTATAATAAATTCAAGTCGGTCATTACTATTGGTCCTGTGCTCATTACAAAGCAACCATTGGTATTGTATTCATATATTTTTCAATAACTCCCCTAAGAATTACATATCCTCTACATATCTTTAGTTAGATTTATTTTCAAACACAATATTATAATATGTTATAAATATCGACCGATGTTTTGTATTGCAAAGGATAAATATTTTTCTTGATGTGATATTGTTTGAAACAAGAATATGATCATAGGAACTATGTACAATATAGAAGTTAGTTACCAAGTTATGTCTCTCCATGTTTCCCTTTGTGAACTTATTATTTTATATGGTTGTTCTCTTCTTCTAATTAAGCCATGACTACTAGGATTTGTGATTATGCCCACCATTCTTTATTTAATATTTGTTGATTGATTTGTAATTATTATAATATATAACTTGCTGTCTTACCTTTTAGCTGGAAGTACTTTTGAAAGATCATATTTGACAATTAAAATATTTATGATTTGACATTATTATTATTATTTTAATGCATAATTTATCATAGATCTTAATTATATCCTTTTTATGCATTATGCATTTCAATTAGGGATCAGATATGTTGATTTGATATTATGATTGTAAAATTGATGTAGATTCTGATTGATCAAGATGTGCTTAGGCATCAAATAACTTATGGATTTTGTGGCAATCCCAGAATAGGAATTTTAGCTACTTCTGGCTTTTAGCTAATAGTCCAAGGAGATGTTTACTTGTTTATTATGTAAGTCCAAGTTGCTCCATAAATAAAATTATTTTTCTGATGGCTAAACTAGCAAATCTACCAAACATTAATTGTTTGCTGAGTCATCTTAATATTTCTACCTAACATATTCTCCTCTTAAATCTTGATTTGCCAGTTCAATACTAACCATTTTCTTCAAAAATGTTAATAATAATAATAAACTATGTTTTTATTTTTCCTCTAGTACATTATGTTGTAATTGATGTTTGTGGATGGTAACACGAGTGTGTAGTCCCTAAAGGAATACCATGATGCATGTCGTTTTTATATATTACATGCTAATATGTTTCTTACTATGCATCATCAATGAAAATGGGTTTCTCAACCTAAATTCAAAGTGGTACTAAGTTCCATGTTAACTGATTATTTGACCATCATACTTTAGTCTTTGATTTATAAGTTTTATGAACATATTGCATCTTATCCCTTGTTCATGATATATCTGAATTTATATTTTAAAATTTTACTATGAATATTCTTTGTATCATAGTGATATATGTAATAACATAGTTTGGATTTGCTTAATGCTAATTCATTTGACATTAGTTGTTTCTAAAGGTTGCTCATAAGTACATAATTATATAGTCACAAGAGATATATGATGATCATTACAATATTTAATATTTGAATTCTAATATGTTAATATTCATATAAAATTGATTATCAAGTTATTTATATCTAGTTTTGCATACCATTATTACTATGATAATAAAATTTGATATACCTCATAACTTATAATAAAATACTATTATATCCGTTTGTCTTACTAAAAGTTTAAATAGGATTAAGATCCTGAAGTCATCGAGAGAGATGGGATTTAGCCTATAAAGGACCTTCCAGCAGTGGAAACCCAACCTCTGTTATAGGAGATCCCTTGAACGAGATTCAATATGGGTTGGTTAAGAAGTATATATGATTTATTTAATGTATGAGTGATATAGACTCCATCCCATCCCTATGATGATTAGTGCTCCTATGTACTAGCTAGAAAGAGTTTATCTCTGAATGAGACTCAAAAAGTATTTTTCGAGATGTGACACTACACACATCTTTAGAGGGGCTTACCTATATGAGAGCATCCTATATGGCCATGGCTAGAGATATTGGCAATCTTTAGAAGCTCTCATGAAAAATCAAGATATATATGCAGGGATATTAATGCACAGACTAGCGATGGAGAATTCTATATTATGTATGTGGTAGTTGAAGTCTTGATCAAAGGAACATAGTTCAAGACTTGGTTCACTCTAATTCCTTCAGATGAAAACTATTCATACTAAGTAAAGTTAAAGTCACATTACCGATTGCATAGTATAAGTACCCAGGAACTTATATTCTTTTATTTTTCAGAAATTTTGAGTTTTGAGGGGGATTGCTGGGAAAACCCAAAATTTCCTCCACCAACCATTTAATCATTTAACCAAATTATTTTTAATTATTTAACCATTGAAGTTTTTAATGATTTGATCGTTAGAGTTTTTAATGATTTGATTGTTGGAGTTTTAATTACTTAACAGTTAGAGTTTAAATTATTTGACCATTATGCTTTTAATTATTGGATTTTTAATTTTCTGACTGTTGGACTCCTAATTAGACTTTAATAGTCCAATAAAAACTCAAATCGATTAGATTTTGGAAGGCTATAAAAAGATCATCTTGGGGTCTAAAAATACAAGTTTTGTTGTATGTTTCATACCCCCTTTTTTTCTCTCCAGTATTTTCTCCTTCAAATTTTTTTATTTCAAAGTTATTTTATTGGGTACTGAAAGAATCTTCATCAACATCTTCCACGATCGTGCTTGCAGGCGGAGGAATCCCGATCGTATCTTGGAATAGTATTTTTGACAGTTCTTGTACGAGGGATGGAAATATGTCTTAGGATAGTGCTTCGCATGCTTCTGGATTTGATTTAATTTTGATTCTTAGATTTCCTGTAAATATTTTACTATTTTTTTAATCACATCCACAATTCTTTAAAGCCCTATTCTAACATAACCTACATGTAACTTTGACTTAATCCATGCCCCAACTTAGGCTCGAGGTTCACCACCTATAGGTTTGAAAGTGAAACATAATCTATAATTTGTTTTGACACGAATCCATATGAATAGGGATGGTTTAATAGTGTATGAAACTTCTTTATTGCAGGATCTAGGAAGTGTCATGCACATATCTTTATATAGTATTAAAAAAGTTGTTTTCATATTTTGAACCCATAACTTCCAAGATCATGATACAATGGCCTTATCATTGGACTAAGATCCACCGTCTAGTATCAATCTAAATCACCAGGGGAAACTTTAGTCAAATATATCTAGATCTTGCTAGATCCACTTAACTTGTAGGAGTTGAAAGTGCGCGGCTTCATCCATTGGTGCACATGAATCATCCAAACATGTTAATGAAGGTTTTTTTCATCATGACATAAATTTATATTCTATGTCAGATAGTTTTTGATTAGAAAATACATGCTAGATGAAAAACATTTGTTCAACTTATTTTTATTAAATTTACTTATAGCAGGTGTGACTATTTCAAGAAAGCATATTTTAGTTTATCTATTTATAGAGCTTTGCCTTTCAAAGATGGGCAAGAAGGAGGGTGGTGTTTCTAAGGATATAGTAGGCAAGTTTTTTTTGGGGGTACTCAATCTATCCCGTATTTTGAAAGAACGTATTTAACAATATCCTAAAGGATTTGGAAAGGGTTTAGGATTTAAAATTAAAATCCATTCAGATTTTGGGATTTACTTCTTGGATATCCACAATCTATATCCAGTTATGTATATATTTTATATTTTTTTATAAAAAAAATATACATGATAAGAGGGTGGGAGGATTTGAACAGTATAACCACTACCTTAACCAATAAACTATAATTTATATTTATTTTAATATTGGTTGATGGTATATTTATACCTTTAGGTGGAGTTTGGTAATCTAAATAGGATCACAATAGCAATTTAAGATAATTGGTAGTTCAAATTTTAAGATGATCCAATTCCTAATGATCTTGGATCATTATATTTGATAGGTCAAGGTTCGATGATTAAAGATCCTCATGTATCTACAAATAATTTATTTTTTTTGGTAAACTAGTGTATTCAATATGAAGATCTAACATGAACACATCCAAGAAAGTTAGAAATGATGATATCATGAAACGACCTTGGGGCATACCCCAGGTTAGTCCATAAAATAGGGCCCGAGTGATAGGCAATGAAGGTGGCCACCGAATATGCTATAGAGTTGGCCTCCCAATAGACATGTCTAACAACACAAGAACACTCCTGAGGAAGGAGTGCGATGTCACAGAGGAGAGGGTGCACCAGTCGTGATCTCCTGGCCTCTTGAATCCAAGAAATAACCGTAGCAAAATCATCCTAAAGATGAGGTGGTCAATCTGCACCATCCAAGCTAGACAATCCCAGCCCAGGCATCCCGTAACTAAGCATCTGGGATAGTCGGCTTAAGGAGAGAGTGCCCTCCCATAGCCAGAATGCCGAGACCAGGGCCATGGATGACAAAACCAGCACCACCATGAGTGTCGATAACACTCCTGTCGAAGTTGACCATGAAGAAGGTTAGAGGTGGGGGCTCCCAAAAGATGAAAACCCGACAGGGCACTCGATGAGCGAAGCAGAAGTCCCATGTCTCCGACAATACCATGGTTAACATCAAGTACTCATCTGCATGACTCCATGCTCTCTCTACAATGACTCTGGCCGAATGAGTAGCAGAATTAAAGATGATATCATTCTTGGTGAGCCAGATGTGATACGTAATGTAAGCTATGAAAGTGGTCGAAGAGTGACCAATGGCAGGTTGGAGAACATGCAATAAATTATCAATATAATCGGTAACATTCATAAATAGAGCTTCAAGTATAGCCATCCTCTAAGCTTGAATAGCCCGCTGGCAAGAGAAAAGAGCATGGGCCAGAGTCTCTTCCTTCTCCCTGTAGAAGGGGCAATGCGAGGGCACATACACACCTCTAGAACTAAGGAAGGATCTAGTGGGGAGACAACCCCAAGTGACCTTCCACAAAAACAAGCTCATCCTCGGGTGAATTGGAATCCTCCAGATCCATGCGATATCTAGACTCCTCTATGGCATGTGACTGAACAGGGGAAGCAAATCAGATGTGGCCACTTTAGGAATGGAGGAAGACCTCCAGACCCTAATGTCAGCATAGGCATAAACCGGCAGTGAAATCGATAAAACTCGAGTCCCCATAATCTGACCAAAAGCATGGGTGACTAGCACCAAATCCCATTGCGAGCCATCCCTAAGTAATAAGTCTAGGATGGAGAGGGAGTTGATAATATCCACAACGATGAAGGTCGGCCAACGGGACGACAGCAAGTTCGCAATCTAAGGATATACAATAAGCTAATGGCCCTGCCATCCCCCAGGATCCATTTGGTATGAGGCAACACTACATGAGTCGAAGCCACCATCACTCTCCAAATGGCCGAACACCTATGGCTAGGTTAGTACTCCTCAACAGGGTAGATGGGACCATATCTATGCCTCATCATCACAGTCCACAGGCTATCAGGGCATAACAAGGGTCTGGTGACATACCTGGAAATTAGAGCTTTCCACGTCGTAGCAAGGGAGTGAATGCCTAGCCCCCCCTCATAGCGAGGCCGGCACACAACATGCCAACTAAGAAGGTGTTCGCTCCTCCGACCAGGCACTGATCCCCAAAGGAAGGCCCAAAAGAATTGCTCTAGCTTGTGAATCATAGATTTCGGGAGGACAGCATTGGAGAGAAAATAGACAGGTAGGGATGTGAGAACCGACCTGATCAAAGTGATCCTCCCCATAAGTGAAAAAGCTATGCCCTGCTAACCCTCAATCCTGTCATGAACCGTCTTAACCAGACGATCACAATCAACCTTTAGCAATTTGCCTCCCGTAATAGGAACTCCGAGATAATATAATGTGCCCGCATGCTCTGCAATACTATGGATTTCTCAAATAGAATGCTGCAACTATGCCATGGTCTTCGAGCTAAAATAAATCTCTGATTTTTGAAAGTTAATTCTCTGCCCAGAAGATAGACAGTAGTCCTCCATGATTCTCCTGAATACCTAGGCACAAAGGATAGTGGCACGATCCAGGAGCATATATCATCTGCAAACAAAAAATGTGAGATGGGGTTGGCCATAGGTGCTAGGATATACGGCTGTAGGCCCAACCCCTGAGACGCTACCCGTAAGGCTCGCGAAAGGGCATCAGCACAAAGAATGAACAGGTATGAGGATAAAGTGAGGACCGACAAAACCCAGATCCACCAAACCATTATGATTCAAGAACTCCTTACATTCTCTAGATGAAGCATCCTCCACAAAAGGCCTTCCACCTCTCTTATCATCCGGATGAAGCACATAATTAAAGTCCCCAGCTACCATTGTAGGGAATCCCTAATCCACCAAAACCATGATCTCCTCCCAAAGGTTCCTCCTCTCTCTATAGTCAGTGCTGGCATATACCCCTAATAGCAGCCAAGTATGCCCATTAGTTTCAGTCACAACAATAGGAACATGCTGAGATGACCAATGAAAGACATCAACCCTGGCGGCATGAATATTCCACACCACAATAATTCCACCCGACAGTCCCTGTGCTTTAATGGCATAGAAATCCCAATTCGTCAGAAATTGACGACGAACACGATCCAAAGATGAACCTGCAAGTCTCCAGAAATATACACAAAGATGGGTGATAAAGATATCCCGGCCTTCGGACATTAGAGAAAAAGGAGAGTTTTCCGGTCTCTTGAACATTCCAGAACAGAGTCTTCATGAGATAGTACTAGATCAATTTCTTCTTGCCCTTCTGCACACTGGCTACCTACATGCATTCCTCCTTCGAAGTCATTGAAGACAAAGCATTTTTCAATTGACCTGTAATCACTTCATGCCCACTATCCTTCTCTTTAAGCAGCAACGATGGGCTTACCTGAGCAGCAGCAAGCGTAGACATGTTGCTGTGATCCTGAAGGTTCTTGACTAAAGGTCCAGATTGCTCCACAAGATCCCAAGGCCCAACTGAAGCCTTAGGAGAGGCCTCCTACGAGCTACAGACTTCCCACCCTCCACCGACCTATAGAGGCTGATAGCAAGAGGACCCCTGAACACGTTTGCTAGTCAACAAGCGAGGGGGCCTAGAGGGGACGGATGCTGTTATCCTTCCAAGGCCTGAGGCAATCAACCCCCCACTCGATAAGGCACAACTTCAATAGCAGCATCAGCATACTTTCTTGACCTCTGGTCATCAGTCAACATCTTGGGAGATCCGAGATTCAGCTTTGAACAAGGTTGCAGCGTGGAGACAGAGGAAGCAGAAGATGTAGAGGAAGGACCAGAAGTTTTTGAAACCCCATCCACCCACATGGATTAGGGGAACTGACCTAGTTGGAGACCGGAATGGTTTGAGTAGAAGAAGCCTTGGTGAGTGCTGAAGATGGGCAGCTGGAGGTATAGGCAACTGGGAGGGGGCTATTGGCTCTCTTCAATGACATTGCTGATGAGTCGCCATGAAAGCATCCCATGGGCTAGCATCCTCGTTCAGGCCCAAGTCTATATATCGCCCAATGGGCTAAGGGCAGCAAAGCCCGATCCAGCCCCAACAGCATCATCCCCAGACTCCCCTGTGCCAGCTCCAGGCAAATGATTGCAAGTTAGCTTGGAAGGCTTTTGCCACTCATTCGAGTCCGGGGGACAGTTCGGTGGAGAAGAAGTATTTCTTGGGGAGATGACCGGAGGTGACGATGAATAGGAATCAGAAGAGTCAGGGCATGACCTATTGTCCTTCTCCTGGGCTCTACGGCCTTTCATGGGGGCTCTGTGTGTTCGAGTTTGCCTGATTTGGGATGTGACGAGCCACGATCCAAGTTTTGGGTGGCCACCCCGAAGAACTGGACCTTCCCTCCACCAGCAAGGTTGGTTCCTCAGAAGCTGCCTCAACCCCAGCGGGCACCAAGTTCTCGGGCTGGATCGGAATGCCTCTATTGCCTGCGGAATGAGGATCATTAGGTAACTGACAAGCATCGTCTAGATGTCCGATTCTCCCACCCCAGAAGCATATGGCCAGAAGGTTCTCGTATATAAATTGTTGCCAAAATGGGCCCTTCCTCCCTTCAATCAAAATACCAGGTCTTAGGGACTTACCTGCATCGATCTCCACCCTCACCCGTGCATAACCAATTTTCTTCAAGAGATCAGTGAAGCCATCGTTGGCCAGCGACCGACCAGCCTCCGACGCTATTATCATTATCGCTGTAGATATTCAAAACTCCATCGGTAGCCCTGGTAGCCTCATCCAGACGACGGTCTTCAAGATCGGTCAGCGACCGGGCACGAAGTCCACTTTCCATGCTCCATGGCCAGGAGCTGCCCGGCGACGAACCATGGCCCCCTTCCTCATAGAAGCACAATCGGCCTCACTCTCGAACCGAAGGATTAGATGGTCATCGACGATTGGAAAGACTTCCAGCTCGTCGGCGAGCTTTATCTTCATCTTCACCTCCCTTGCAACCCACTCCGTAGGGAATCGGCGACCCAAACTCTTCACGAAGACCGTCTTGTTCTCCCATTGCCGGCGAGATTGCTCCATCATGGTTTGGGGGAGTTGAACTTTGGAGAAATACCCTTGTAACTGCTTTATTTCCTCTTCATAGTTCTGATGAGAGGTCCATGTGGCTCCACAAGCTATTCCCTGGACCACACAAGCCCACGAGTGCTCGTCGTCGGCGGAGTCGGAGGACCCCCGACCAGCTTTCCTTTTTGAAGCAGTATTCTCAACCATTAACCCAACAAGTGTTCGAAGAAAAGCAAAGAAGAACAGAAAGACGAGCACGGAAATCAAGTCACATAAACCCACTACCGCCGAAGCGACCTATTTAGAGGACCCCTTTGAGATAGATAATTTCTTTGGTATTCCATGAAAATCTAAAGTTACTGACCATATAATATCAAAACTATCCCTCATATATTTCATAAAAATATATTTACTAGTATATAAATTATTAATCCTATAAAAATATATTAATTATTCTATAGAATTATTTTTTATTTATATTTACAATCTATTATTTATTAATACTAATATTTATTTTGATTAGAATAATAAGATAAATAAAAGTAATATATTAAATAATTTTATTATATAAATATAAAGTATAATAAGATATTTCTATTCTAATTTAAAATTATCATTCAATCATAATATAATAATAATATAATTAATAATATATTATAATATAATATATAATGCTAATATAATATAATATCATATATATAATATTAATATAATATATTAATAATATATTTATATACTAATTTTTGTGAGAGAGGAGGTGGTCTAATTGTTTTGAAAGGTTGGGTTGAGAGGGCGGGTTCGGGTGTTTACCGAATTTATTATTTTTTAATAAGGTGGATTTGGAATTTTTTTTAGATAATTTTTTAATTTAGTTTTGGATTGATCTAAATAGATAGATTTTAAACAGATTGGGTAGATTTTATGGGTCCCTCATTCATTATTATTTTTAGACATTTTTATTTCATTGTGCTCGAGAGCACCTCTCGATCCAATCAAATTGTATTCGTTTTAACGATTTATAAATTTTCTATAAGATTTCTTTCGATTTGATTGCTGGACAAAGAGTGGTAATTGAGTCGGGTTGGAGAGGATGGTAATTGAGTTAGATACGGAATTGATTAAAAATTAATCAATCCAATTTATCAGGTCAAAAATTTAGATATAAATATAATTTTTTTATTAAATAAATAATTTAATTTATAATAAATTGAAAAAAATTAAATATGTTAAACGTTTAAGCATTGCCGGCTCGACCATCCCTACCGATGGGTGCCAGTTAGATTTTAAAAGAAATTATTTTAAAATATTCTCTCTATTTATTTTTTTAATAAAAAAATTGAATAAGAAAAAAATGAGAGGTTTAATTAAAAAAAAAAAAAAAGGGACCAGCATAGCTATTTTTCTAGATGAAGTTATAAAAAAAAAAATTATTTAACTGAAAAATGTTTGATACATGGTGGATAATGATTTAATTTTTTTTTGATGAAAAAAAAAAAAAAGGATGGGAGAAAAAAAAATCCTCGTCGTAGCTGTCTAGGCCATGTTCGACTCAGTTTCTTTTTATTAATATATCACCTAATCCAAAAATATCAAAAGAGAAAAAAAAAAACCCCTAAATTTTGTTTAACTAATTCTATATTTTCAATTTTAGATTTTAAAAATTATTTTAAAATTTATTTGAATCGGACGTAACTATATATTTTTTTTAAGAAAAAGCGCAGAATTTTAGGAATTAAGTTATTTAAGTAACTCGGCTTTTATTTTTTTTTTATAAAAAAAAAAGAAGATAAGGGTAGGGTTAAAAAAGAAGAACCCAATGCAGCTTCTCACTTGGAGTCCAATCCATTAGATCTTAATTCAATCCAAAATTTAATTTTATTTATTATGACATCAAAATCTTGATTAGATCTTAATTCAATTCAAAATTTAATTTTATTTATTATGACATCAAAATCTTGATTGCTCCGCCTTCTGATTATTCCTAAATTAATTTAAAATTTAATCAAATCATTTCAAAATCATCCTTCGAATCTATAATTAATAAATTATTTATAAGAACCGAACCGCGCCTCGATCAACCGAGCTGCCACCGTAGCGGTAACTCAAGCTTTTGTTTCAGGTACTCTCCGAATACCGAAGAAGCGAACCGCAGGAGCCGAACCAACGCCCCGCTGCCCCTCCTCTCTACTTCTCTAAACGTACGCTTCGCCGATCGGATCTGATCCCTTTTCGTCGCTTCTACTTCCAATCGGTCAAGAGACTTTGGGTTTTCGTTTCTTCTACGGTACGGCGACTGGAACTTAGCTTCCCGCAATTTAACGATTAGCGTCGATGTTTCCTAGTCTTCTCTTTTTTTGATTTGAAATGGATGAAGAGATTTGATCGGTCCCGTAATGTGGAGGACATTCTGACTATAGGGTTCGTGGATTGCAACTATAGTTGAGGAAAGTTGAGTTTTTGACGTAAAACAAGCGTGATGGCTAGTATCTGTCGGATATTTAAAGATAATAAGAAATTCCTGTTTCGATGTTCAAAATTTGAACTTTTATTGAGATCCTACTATTACAGTTATAATGGGGCAGAATTAGTTTGAAATAAAAGCTTATTGGATCTCCTTTCTTTTAAACATACAGATTCAAAGTGCTATCAGGTTTGACTCTTGAGGATAGGATTACTTTGAAAACATATGCTTTCTTGAGTGCAACCGGACAATGGCGAATATGGCACTCTTTATCTGATCCTTATTTTTACATTTCGCTGGGAGGTTGTGTTATCATAAATGTAATACCTCTCAATCTTCCATAATTTGATTTTACTTTATTGGTTTAATGAACTAATGATGCATATAAAATTGGGTTAAATGAAAAGGTTATGAGACAGAAATGTCGAAAACCTGAAATAAAGCGGAAACGCATCATGAGGCAATACTCAATCCATAATTACAGTCTTGGGCAAGTTGGTAGACAGGATCAATCATAAGGTCAATGGAGGAGACTTAGAAGGTAATGAATTTTATTTTATTATTAGATTGTTCTTTACAAAGGTGAAGCCCAAAGTTTGTTGGTTTGAGACTGTAAAGAAACATGAATTGACATTGGTAAAAATGATCCTGGTGTCTAGACAACAGGATATAGAGTACATAGAATTTGAGATGCTTGCCCTGGTTTTTCTCATCATGTTTGAAATGGTTTAAGGTCTGCAAGTTTGGGATCGAGGACAACATTTTTTGCAGATGTCTAACTAGCCACCCTGTTTACATAGCTTGTTCATTGTCCAAGAGTGCAAGCCATGATCCTGGTATCTCTAGGAGCATCTTTTCTAATGACTTGGCGTTCCAATTCTAGATGGTTTTCAAATTTCCCATTAATACGTGGCTGTTTGGCTTTTGGAAATCAAAGGATAATGCAATGTTGCATATCGAGGAGGAATTTGATAGAACCTCATAGGAAACTGTATTAAGTGAAGCATTAAATAGAAGTTAAATTGTTTAGCATTGAGGACATTCAAGAGTTTGGAAATAAAACTGAGAAGATGAGTTAACCATGAAACCTGTGTAGACTTAAGTTGCTGTCAGGTCAGGGGGTGTTAGTGTCTATTTCTTAACAAAATTTAATGAAGTTTAAGCATATGAGGTCTTTGAAAACAGGGTTGTTTTTTCTTGCTAGAAATTTCAGGTTATTGGTGTGAGGTTCAAGCTTTCTTTCCTTCTCTTTACTTGGAATGAGAAGACTCTGGACATTTGTATTTTTCTGGATCTTTTCCTCCCTTCCCACCCAAAATGTGGACGTGTGTGTTTGTTCTGTGATGTTGGTTTTAGCAGAAGATATCCTCATGTACTTCTGATTGACAATCAGGGCAGTAGGAATAAACCGTATCTTTTGCCTCTAGTTTATGTGCCTCGACAATGGCCGACGTTGTAAAAAAGGCTTAAGGAATGCCAGCTTTCTTGGGGGTGAGCAGGGGGGTGTGGCTTATTTAGGCTTGGTTTGTGCTCTGTGCTTCTGCTGCTATGGTTACTACCTTTGTGCCTTGTGGTAAATTTTGCCATCCTCAGGTTCCTCGCACAATTTTGTTTTACTTTTACTCCCACTTCGAGGGTGTTGGATTATCTACATTTTATCTTGGACAATACTTGGAGGTTCTCATTAGATTGGACATATCTTCTCTTGTTCAGATTATTAGTAGGTTAAATTTTAGACTTTTTTTTAGGACATTCAATATCTAGAAGCTCCTCTGCATGTCACTTGCAATGTTTCTTCGATATGTTCGTGATTTTCTATTTTCTCAGATGAAGTTGTTTCTTCAAGCTTTTACAAGACTAGTATATCTAATCAAGCGAACCATGCGGTGAGATGATATATTCAACTTTCTTTCTTTTCTTTTTTTTTTTTTGATTTGTTTTTGCTTCCATAGTTGTTTTGCAATTTAAGGAAACTCAAGCTCAGACAAATATTCAAAAAGTTGGTTGAATTAATGTGATTCACACCTTTTGGTTAATTTAGACAACCTATCCTTATTGAAATAGTAGACATATTGTGCAGGGATGGGATTGTGGACATTGCTCCAGGGTTTTCTACTTCTTGCAAATGCATTAGCAATATTTAATGAGGATCGATTTCTCGCTCCCAGAGGATGGAGTTTCTCTGAAGTTTCAGGAAATGGTCGGTCAAAATCATTGAAGGGGCAGCTCATAGGGCTTATATATGCCACACAGTACCTCAGAGTGCTACTGATAGTTCTCAATGCTATCACTTTTTCTTATTGTTTCGTGGTATATACCCTTCTCCATAGCATCACTTTTTCTTATTGTTCCATCTCTCTCTCTCTCTCTCTCTCTCTCTCTCTCTCTCTCTCTAAATTAAGTGGGCATGTGATGCTGGTCTGAAGGACCATTATATCAGCTCAGTAGATAAGTGAATGTACATTTTTCACATTTTTCTTTCTTAAGAAAACAAAGGTGGTTCCTGGAAGGGACAAAGTTCTTGCCAGTAAAACAAAATTAATTTGGTTTGCAGGCTGTAAATGGGACTAAAACAAAGGGAATTCGTGGAGGTAGCAGATGCGAGTGGAGAGGGAAGAAACAGAGGATTTTCTGGCTCAGGTTTGCTTGGGTTGTTGTCCAGTAAAAGTATGTTTTCAGTTTGTATTGCTTATCATTGTGCTGATTTGGAGAATGAACCAATATGATTGAAGTTTGTCTATGGTACTTGCAGCATATTTCAGAGCATTAGGTTTGGATGAATGACATTTTGCTCTGCTCTCTCTGACCCTTTAAAGTTTACTATTGGGGTTGTAAATGAATTCTAGGAGATAACTACATGGTTCCTTAACCATGCGAGCATAAGCTCTGTGCTACTGGTCCATGCGCACTTAGATAAGGAAAGCAGATCAGGACAGTCAGGCTTAAGTTCAAGTTTCTCGAGAAAATGGTGTGGTCTATATCAATTAATCCCTGGTTCATCCATCTTTCAGTCTCAGCATCACCATTGCTTCCTCTAGTCTTGTGTTGGATATGTTTCAGAGTGATATGTAGGATATGTTTCTGCCCCCTGAGCCTTGCTTCCATCACTCTGCTTTTTCCTCTCATTATATGATTTTGTTGCATGATACCCTACAATTTCAACCTCTTTGTAAGGGACATGGATTGGGTGGATATCACATAAATGTTTGATCTGGAGGTGTACCTCAACAAACAATAAATTGCAAGTCCTATTCACCACATATACTTATCATTGTATTCAAAACAAAGTTGAATCTTTGAACCATGCTGCATATTGTGACATGATGCTTTTGAATACTGTAAATTGAAACACAATATGAAGCAAAACTATCATTTCCAATTTGAGATGAAATTATAAGTGTGAATGGTAATCAAATGAGTTAATGTACATCATATCTGATAAGCCAATATTATCTGCTCCATATTTTTCTTGTTTTATACCTTCTTCATGAGGAGACCTACTCCAAATTCAGGTTCTACGATCAATCTTAATGCAGGTGAATGCTGATAACTCGGTGATAAGGTAAAACCAAACTTTGAAAGAACAAGTGAGAGTATTATCTTCAACTCAACCATGGCGAAGTTTTGACCTAGACATGTCCGAGTCCCGGCACCGAATGGTACATACATGTGTGGATGCTGGCAAGCACCGCGAACTCCATGTGCGAACCTCTCAGGATTGAACTCATGCACATCTGGACCCCAAATGTTGGGATCATGGTGCAAAATTGATGCAGGAACATAGAGATTGACACCTTTGGGAATATGAAAGCCTCCAAACTTCATCTCCTGAAGAGTCTCCCTTGTCACATACGCTCCAGGAGGATAGAGTCGCAATGTCTCCTGAATCACCATGGTTAACTGCAAGTAAAATAGATGAGGTAATGGCCCAGAAAAGGGAATGGTACTTTAAGGATGAATCAATTCAAATGTAGCCCCCCCCCCCACCAAAAAAAAAAAAAAAAAATCAAGTTAGGTCATACATATGATATACAGATTCAATCAAGTAGGGAAATAGCCAAGCTTGTATCTGATAGATAAGGAAACTATCATTCTTATGCCATGCTTGCATTAATGTTGCTCAAGCTTATATTGATAACCAAGTCTGATAGAAAGGCTGTCTGACAAATGATAGGAGAGACTGAGAGTAGGTCTGATTTGCACACTATGCCAATTCTGCTCAATAATTCCTCTTGCTTAGCCAATATTCTATCTCAAATTCAAATTAACCCCACTAAAAGGTGTACCCAGGTCTATTTAGCTTGGTCTTCAAGTGGAATAGGAGGACATAACCTGGTTTCTTTTTCCAGTGCACTTTTTTTCTCTATTGGTAGAATAGGAATCTTAATAAAGAAGACAGCACCACTTTTTTTACACACCTAACCTAATTAATCTGGATTAAAGCTACGCACTGCAAAAGGTAGAATAACTTTATTCCATGTTAAAGCAGGTTAACTCATATGTTCCAAACTGTTCCAACTAGACATGGGCTTTGTCACACCAATAACAAGCTATTGCCTGTTGAAGCAACTAAAGCTGAGGTGAAGAAGAAGAAGAAGAAGAAAAAGCATTAGCTGTAGCAATACTTACTATCTTCATCTTCTGAAGCGAGCGGGCATCCGGCAGGCGACCATCGCAGACCTCGATCACCTCGGCCCTTGCCCTGTCTTGCCACTCGGGGTGCAGACCGAGCAGCATGAGGCACCAAGTGGCCGTGACTGCGGTTGTCTCGTGCCCTGCAAAGTATATGGTCTTGCAGTTGTCCACCACAAAACTATCGGTGCTCTTCCGACCCATGTCACCATTGCTTGCACTGCGAAGGATGGCCTGCAATAGATTCTTATCCCCTCCTTTCCCCTCTTTCACTACATTCAGTATCAGCGAGCGGATTTCTTTGTTCAGCCTCCAAATTTCTCGGTTTCTCTTAGTGGGAATGTGTCTAACATTAGCATCAGTTCACTTCCTGTTAGTTGCTTTGAACTTCCAAGTCACGAGTAAAGAAAAAAAAAGTACAGTAAAAATAAACTTGAGCTCTTATTTTCGATTTTTTGCCTGCTGAATCTTGGCATATTTGTTGCAGTATTGAAGGAGTTCCATATAGTGTTCTACTGGGGCTTGAGATGGCTCAGGCTAGTTTATCTTTGCACAATGTACTCTTGTCATTATCAAAAAGTATCTAGTAAGGGTAAAGAGCAGACATACTATAAACTAGAAGGAGGTTATAAAGACATGTACTAATTATGTGTGGCATTTAGTCATACAATGCAAGATCATGCTATAATTAGCATGTAATCTAGGTGATTGCATCCGATGCTATAAACTTCCTATGATTACGCATACTGCTGTTCTCTTCTCTTCTTTCTCTTTATTTCTTTTCAAGAAAGTTTGTATTCCCAATCATCCTTATGTGATCACCAATCTCACTACAATGATACAATGGTTTTTTCTCTGTCTCAAATCTTCCACAACTAATTAACAATCATAAAGCATATCAAAGCTCTGGTCAAAAGTAAAAGTATAATTAAAGCAACTAGAGCGGCATACCTTACGCCAGTAATTTCAACAAACATATTAGGTTTGGATATGGCCTTCTGCATTGCTCTAAGCTTCAAAAATATCTCTTTTCCCTTGATATAGCTGCTCCCAAAACATGCTCTAGATATTACATCAGCAGAGTAGCTTCTTAAATCTTCATCAACCCTTATGTCTGCAATTCCTTTTCCATGCTCAATTTTGGTCTCCCATGATTTCAACAATGGAAAGGTACAGTCTACCATCAAATCCACCATACCCTACATAATAATTTAAGTTCTTCTTTAGAAATTTAACTTACATAGCTTTCTAGAAAAGCTGACTATAAATATTTTCCAAGCTAGGATGTAAAAAGGTCGAGGAATTCCAACAATATATAAAGAGCTCTAACTATAATAAATTCATTGATGGTGGAATGAAAGTAACACCAAAGCCAACCCCTTGCAACTTACATGACTCGGTGAGGAGAGTGTCTAAGTATTTTAAATAAAGATGAAACAATCCACATCATTTAGTTGAAAGAAAAGGTTTGATTTTTGAGAGAAACTTACCTTGACCTTTTCCAAGAAGAACTCAGGAGCTATAATCCTTCTTTGGTAGGCCCAAGCCTCCCCATTTGATTTGAGAATTCCTTGACCAAACAAAGGCTCATGGGTCTTCTTTAGGTACGTAGCCTTCCCCAAATCTAGAGAGACACAAAGTGTGATGTCCTTCACCAAATCTGGGTGGCTAACATGCAATGCGACCACATTTCCCATTGAATATGAAAATATAGGGCCTGCAAAGAACAAAATTATGTGCAATGACTCGTCTCAACTATATAAAATTTAATTACAAACTTTTCTTTGTACTAGTATAAAACTTGTCTCGACTAATTGACATTTGTTTGTCGATCATCATCCAACAAGCTAAAATTTCAACTTTTTCCTAATTTGATATATTTCATTATTTATTGTTCAATACAAAATCAACCCTCATTTTTTTTATTTTTTTATTTTTTCACTTACAATTGGAATCCACACCGATGATATTTAACTCATCAAAATCATTATATCCAAATATTATTAGTCTCGGCAGGTTGATATTTCAAATTAGAACAGAATTCCCTTAAAAGTAACTAATCCATCATCCAGATGCCCTAAAATATTATATTAAAATGATTAAAAGTTCAAAGATGGAAAATTGAGAGAAATAATACATGCAGCAACAAATTCAGTTCAAAACTTTGAATGCTTTTTTTTTTTTTTAAATTCCGAGATAAAGAAAAACACTACTCATCTAAGAACTCAATTAGAGATCCCTGGTTGCTAAAAGAAAGTGGTACATGATACAAATAACAATTCATAACTTAGTATGGTTTTTTTGGATATAGTTTTATTGGGGAAAAAAAAAAAGAAAAATCATGTGGAGAGGTTAAATTTTAGTTAAACCAAGTTTACTGCTCAGCTAGCAAATTAGTCTAATCATAAAGCAACATACAGAAATATATATATATAACCAATAATATCTTTATGAGAGTTGATACTATCGATGCAGAATCCGGGAACTCCACGCAAGGAATCACCTTGTTCACTTTTAACATTCAAACCAAGGTTAAGGACTGTTTTTTTTTTTTTTTTGATAGAAAAAAAAGGACTGTTCACTTTTAACATTCAAACCAAGGTTAAGGACTGTTTCAACCCCACCAAAATTTGCTGAGAAAGTGTCATTTTTAGACTTTATCGTACTGTTCACATCTTTCACTTTGAGCTTGCCGTGGAAGAGGTCTCATAAAGACACAGCATGGAGCAGGTGCGCGTCTTTTTTGACACCTCCAAAGAATAACCCTCTCTTTTTATCAAAAAAAAGAAAAGAAAAGAAAAGAAAAGAATAACCCTCCCTCTCCTGGGGCTGGGGTCGGCCCCGCTCCGATGGTAAAGGCTTGCGAACCCTTCCGGTCCGATTTAATGAAACCTCATAAGTCCGTATCTACCTGGGATTTGGGAAAAATAAAAGAAAAAAGATGATGCAACGGAACATATTATTTTGACTGGTGATGCTCTCACTGTTTCATGCCTTCCATATTCGTAAAGCAAGCATCGTGAGCCCAATGGAACACCAAGTTGGGGTGAGACATTTCTTTCCAGATTTGGAAAGTGATGAGAATAATTCACTGACTTACGCTACACAATCCTAGTTACTTTGACATATTTATTTATGTATTTGATTAAATCCATGATAGATTAGTTAGTTTGATTGTAACCTTTTTCTTTATTATTCTGGAATAAATTACTCTATCATGAATGTAAGTGGTGTCTCTTGTGGATTGTTCACTAGCTAACACTTCGTAATCATATAGTATTGTATCCCGAAATTTTCAATTCAAAAAAATTATGTATTTGGTTCTAGAATAAGTCGATCTATAATGGATGAGTTAACTTGGGTTGTAAATTTTTTTTTTTTTTTAAAAAAAAAATCCAGAATAAATTACTCTATCATGTATGCAAGTGCTGTTTATTGCTCGGAGAGGGATCAGGTTATGTCATGCCTGTTCCATAACTATTACCTGGAAATGGTTCCACTTTGAACTTCTGCCGTCCTCTAGCATAAGGACAAATACAGGATGTCAATTTTTTGAGACAGGGACATGAACCATATTCTTTTTCCAACAAACATATGATGCCAAGTCATTTTCTCTAATCCATGCCTTGGTGCACAAATTTTATTAGGAATCCATACCTATCAGCAGTTCATAATATTCAGCTATCACCATGATCATCCTTCAGAACACCAATCAGCAAAAATGAATGAGAAGAAGGTGCCTTGACTAGTAAAATAACCAAAAAAAGAAAAGAAAAGAAAAAAACTGAGATTATGGAAGAAAGATGATGTTATAAGTATTTCATTTGCTTTCTCTAATTAAGTAATTTCTTATTGGTTCTTATGTTATTAAATCCTGTCAACCATATCATAAAGATCATGTCACCTGAGCCTGTTTAATTTATTTCCACAGATCTCGAGTACAGAAGGGATTGGAGAAAAACTTGAAGGAAAAGAAAAGAATAATAATAATAATAATAATAATAATAATAACTAAAAGATGAATCTAGAGATTCTTAACTACTGGCCAGATATTTGCAGAAAAAAAAAAAAATTGGGAAGTTAAAAAGAGGTAGCAGCTAAGGAGGAGCTTCATACCATATTCCTTTCTCCATTGCTCAAAATATGGGAACACTTTGGACGTGTAGTCATGATTCATGCCTCCTCCTCTTCCTCCTTCTCTGCGAGCTTCCTCCGCCATCACCACCCTCTTCATCTCTGGCAGGTTCCCATAAGGGAACGACGGCGGAGGCCCTGCGATCCCTTGTCTCCTTAGCTTGTTGCGAATGCTCTCAGGCCTTAACCAAGTGACGTAGTAGAAGTACAAGCTCAAGCTAGAAAATCCTATCAAGCACAGGGAAAGCAAGAGCCCCAAGGAAGTCTCCATTCACACTCACTGGTAACTCCCTCTCTCTTCCTCCTCAAAGTGTGGCCTCTGTTGATTGAACCAGCCACTAGCTAGTTAACATGGATGACAATGAAATATATAGCTGGATGAATGATTATTTATAAGTACTAGCTAAGTTATCTCGGATAAGAAAACTATATAACTAGTGATTCTTAAACCTCATTTGAGAATTAACAACAATAATTAGTCTTGGCATCATTATGGGGATAAGGGTCACAACAGCCAACCCCACTGTTTGCCACTTGCGGTGCGCCGAAATGGTCTTCCTTTTCCAACTTGTTAATCAGTACCGTTGCAGAGAAGGACCACAGTCACCACCCTTGTTGTTGTACAAAGAGTTCACATGTTCCTTAATTGTTTGGTAGCATGGTTTATTGGTTCTATATATTGTATTATATACTTTCATGATATTTTTTTAATGGTGGAGATTTTGTCTGATAGAAGAACCCAGAATCAGCTGGTGCATTGAATGCGCTCGACGGATCAGGTGAGGGGTGGCCGGCACGTATTCCCCGGAGGCTGCTCATCATTTCAAATTCCCCTCTTTGGTATCATTCTTGGGCATTCGGTTACGTCGTAGGCTTGGCTGGTACGCACGGTTTCGGAATTTAGAGCTACAATGAGTAATGACTGCTATTTTAATAATTTTACGGGGGATGCATTTCTACTGTTTTTAAAATAAAATACGGCAATATGATGGTTAGAATACAGCTAACAGAAAAATCTTGGATGTAGTTTAAAAACAACTAAAAAAATAAATAAATAAATAAAGATAGTTTAAACACTAAAAATAGATAAATTTAAAAAATAAAAAAATTAAAAGCATGCAAAGCCTAAAATGCACTTCTGTCTCTTCGATGAGATATACCAGAAAATCAATCCTCCAAAAGATCAGTGAAAAATTCTTTCAGCAACCGGAAAAAAAGAAATATGGAGAATAAATTTAAAAAATTAGAAAGGGGGAAAAGCTCGAAGAAAAAGAGGAGGTTAGGAATGATTTTTTTTTTTGGATGACTTGCAAGATCCCAAGGAAGCATTTTTATGGCCAACTAATTCTGACTGCTTAGGCTAACCCATTAAAATCAGAAATAAAGTTTTCAGAAAATCATTTAAATCCCAATATTCGAATATTAAAAGCCCAATGTTTAAATATTAAAATTCTAATATTTTAAAAATTAAAATGATAAGTAAAAAGTTTAAACCGACTGATGTGGCGGGATAGCTGTCACGGGAGAGCCGACAGGTGCCACGTCAAAGGAAGCCGCCACGTCGAACGCCACGTCAATTCTCCTGCCCGGTCTTCTCTGCCGAGGAGAGCTGAGCTCCCTCAAGACAACGAGCCGAGCTCCGTCGTCCGCCAGGTCGGTCCCGCGAGCTCGGGACGCCTAGGCCGGAGCCGCACTCTGCCCTCCAGAGCGAGACCCTCGGAGATCGAGCCCTGTGGTCGGAGTCGAGCTCAACCCTCCTCCGCCACGTGGAGCCTCTCCGAGGCCAAGCCCTCTGGACCGGGCCCGCACTCTACCCTCCAGAGCAAGACCCTCGAAGATCGAGCCCTATGGTCGGAGTCGAGCTCAGCCCTCCTCCGCCACGTGGAGCCTCTCTGAGGCCGAGCCCTTTAGACCGGGCCTGCACTCTGCCCTCTAGAGCGAGACCCTCGGAGATCGAGCCCTGTGGTCGGAGTCGAGCTCGGCCCTCCTCCGCCACGTGGAGCCTCTCCGAGGCCGAGCCCTCTGGACCGGGCCCACACTCTGCCCTCCTCCACCGAGATGACCCCGCAAGCTCGGGGCATCTAGGTCGGAGCGAGCCCTACCATTCCAGCTCAGCCCCAGTTCGGACGTTGGCACCGCCATCCCAGGACACCGGCGAGCCACCCGAGGACTACACTGAGACAACTGCCAAACCGCACTGACCGCCTGCAGTCGCCAGTTACATTAGAAAGGGGAGAAACCCACTGATCGAGGCACCACACTCCTCACCAACGGCCTGAACCACCCGAGAAAGGAAGTCAACCAGGAGACTCGAATCCCAGGGACGGCGGCCCACCAATCGAGGCACCGCAAGGTTTTCCGGAATGAGTCGACCAAGGAAAATGTCAGAGCACATGATAGCTTCCCTTATCATGGATCGGGAAAGGCTCCTCGGGACACCACCGCACGCGCCTGACAGCCCGGTGGAGATCCCAAGACGAACGCCCAATAGTAACCTAGTTCACAAAAACTTGGAGGTAACAACCACAATATAGGCAAGGCACAAGCTATTCCACTTGAACACAAGTGCAAGCTCCACCAAGAAGAGGAGCACGGCACCACCACCAGCATCCTCGAGCAAGGTCGGGTGGAAGGGCCACACAGAGACTCCCTCTAACCAGGCCACACTTCCCCCGACACACTTGCATCCCACTCTTACACAACACACTCCTCCTCGCGTGGAGTCCATCAAGAGGGGCTCGACCAGGAAGATCTGTTCCCCTGGATCATCACTGACCGTCGGAGTGTCCCCGCCAGAAACCCCGGCCCGGGTCACTAACCCCTGTCTTGTAGGTCCAGGTCCACCGGATGGCGAGTTAGCGAAGGAAGCGCGCTCCGACGTCGACAACAGCTACGGGCCACGGTGATTTTGGCGGCAACACCGTCAAATAGAAATTAAAAATAAAATTTTAGATTTGCCTTTCACCAATACCCATGCCCATGCCCTACCCAGAGGAGGAAAAGCTAGAATAGAAAGAGGCTAGGAATGATTTTTTGGATGGCATGCAAGGATCCCAAAGAGGCCTTTTTATAGCCAACCAATTATAACCATTTGCGTTGGCCCATTAAAATCAAAAATAAAGTCCCCAACATTTAAATATTAAAAATCCAATATTTAAAAAATTAAAATAATAATTAAAATATTTAAATAGTCAAATAAAAATTAAAAATAAAATTTTTGTGTTAGGCTTGCACCTGCACCCGTACTTGCACTCATGCCCCCACCCCCCACCTTACCTTGCCGGCTCGGTTCGTGCATGTATATTAAAGGTTTTTCTTTAAACCTTCTTAAATATCCCTAAGCGACATGCACAAATCCTTTCATATATAAATGGCTCAAATAATCTTTCCACTCTCGATACGGGACTAAAAAAAATTTTAATTAAAGTGATCACAAGGAAAGCTCTTTAGAGAAAAATTTTATCTGAGAAATTTTAAGTTTCCAAATTTAACTTGCCCTCCAACAATCCTCCATAAAACTCTTTTTTTTTTAAAAAAAAAGTAAAAATAAAAATATAAAGTTCTAGGTATTTATACTATACAATGGATAAGATGTCTTTACAAGAGTTAATATTACTTGGTATTAATAATTTTTATCTAAAAAAATTGGTGTAAACCAGTTTTAAACTATATTTTTTTGATCTAGCTTCAACTACCGCACACATATTATAGAATTCTTCATCACAAGTTAATACAATAATGGCCATGCATGTCTCTTGATTTTTCATGAAAGTTATTAGAGATAGCCTATATATCATATCCGTGACCATGCATGGATAATCTCATATAGGTCAGCCTTTCCAGTGATGTATATAGAGCCACATCTCCTAAAAAATACAGTCTTGGATTTCATTTACAACTATAATTCTTCCTTGACCACTATACAAGAGCATTAAATACCATAGGAATATGATCTAAATAATTTAAATTATGCTCTTTGACCAACCAATTAGCACGTTATTATCATATTGAACTATCTTCAAGAGATCTCCTATAAAGAGGTTGGGTTTCCACTATTGGAAGGTTTATTATGGACAAAGTCCCATTCCTCTTGATGTCTCAAGAACCACAGTCCTATACAAGCTTTTAGTAAGGTGGCCAGCAAGATTGTGATTAGATCTTATAAAATTTAAAGCTATATTATCATGCTTTTGTTGCCAAATAATTGACTTTTATTTTAATTTTATATGTATATTAGCTTTAAAGTTTATGAGTTTCTTTTTATAAAAATTAATTGCAGCTCTAGAATCACAGTGAATAGATATAGGAGGAATATGAGTTTATACCAAAGGAATAGATGCATATAAATTTTTTAGCCACTTAGCTTCTAAGGATGTAATATCAAGGGTTATCAATTTTGCATCTATAGTGCTTCTAGCTATTATAGTTTACTTTATAAATTGCTAAGAAACAAGACTACTAGCAAGAACAAAAACATGTCCATAAGTTGAATTAATATCTAAAGAATCGGATATGATTAGCATCACTATGTCCCTCAAGTACACTAAGATAGCCAACATATTTGAGCTCATAGGATATGGTACCTTTAAGATACTAGATTACTTTTTTTAAAATAATCTAGTGAGATATGTAAGGGTTACTAGTATACCTACTCAATCTAGAAACAATATAGATAATATTGAGTCTAGTTCTATTGGCTAGATACAAGAGTAATCTAATGATTTGAGCATACCTTTCTTGATTTTATAGAGTTAATTAAGTATCAATGTTCTTTATTAATTGAACATTAGGATCATATAATATAGATATAGGGGAATGACATGAGCATTTAAATATGTCTAAAATTATTTGAGTATAGTGTGATCGAGTTAGCTAATAAAAATTAGATGATGCAATAATTTCCATACCTAAGATTAGATCAGCTTAACTAAGATCTTTCATATCAAACGATTTCATAATAGAGTTTTGATATCATTAATTAAATCAATATCGAGTGCTAGTATCATGATATCATCTATATATAGGTAAAGAAGGACAAATTGATCATTATATCTATTATAATATAGATAATTATCATAATCATTATTTGAAAACCACAAGAAAGAATAACACTATCAAATATCTCGTGTCATTGTTTAGGTTCTTATTTCAGCCCATACAAGGACTTAACTAACTTGCAAACTTTATTTTCTTGACCAGGTATAGTGAAACCTTTAGGTTAATTTATATAGATCTCTTCTTCCAGATTACTATGAAGGAAAACGATTTTGACATCCATTTAATGAATAAGGAGTTTATAGATGAAACTAGAGCAATAAGTACTTGGATGTAGATATATTAGCAATAGGAGAATATGTGTCAAAGAAATCAAAGCTAGCTTTTTATCCAAAATCTTGAGCTACAAGCCGTGCCTTATATCTCTCCATAGATCCATCCACCATAATTTTTTTCTTAAAGATCCATTTACATCATAGAGATTTGCTTCCAAGAGATAAATCAATGAAAATCTAAGTATTATTTTCAATGGTTGATTCAATCTCATTATTTATAGCCTCATTCCAAAATGGAGCTTCTGGAGAGTTCATGGATTCTTAATAAGTTACTGGCATTTCTTTTACCATGAATGTAATAAATTCTTTGTTGAAAATCTTTTCAGTTCTTACTCTCTTGCTCCTAAGTGTAATTGAAAGATTAGGTTTTATAGGACCAAGTTAAGAAGTAGAATAATGAAGGAACCAAAATTAGATAATATAGAAGGATGATCAAATGCTTGGCTAGAGATTTGAATATTGAAAGAAAGATATTTTCCAAGAAAGTTACATCTCTAGATTTAACTATAGTATCGTTTAATATTCTATTAATTTAGATTTAATTACTAGAAATTTATAGGTATTGCTATCAAAGGAATATCCTATACAAATAGCATCTATAGTTTTAGTTCTAATCTTCATTTTTTGGGTTCAAGGATTCTAATATTTGCTAGGCATCCCCACACTTGAAAGTATCTTAGTCTAGCTGTGTGCCCCTTCCAAAATTCATAGGATGTCTTTTCTTCATCCATGGATGGTCTTCTATTTAAGATATAGTAGGTTGATAAAAGAGCCTCCCCAAAATGTACACCAGAACTTATAATTATGATGGTATTGATCATGTCTAGTAAAATTTGATTATTTCACTTAGCTATACTATTAGATTGAGGCATGGAGTTGTGACTTCATGGATTATTCCATGTTTTCCATAGAATAAAGCAAATTCATTTAAAGTATACTCTTCACCTTTATCAGACATTAGAATTTTAATCCTCTTCTCTTATTGGTTTTTAGCCTCAGGTTTATAAACTTTGAATTTATTAAGGGTTTCATATTTGGTCTTCAAGAAATAAGTATAACAATATTTGGAGAAATCTTCTATGAAAGTCATAAAGTATCACCTTCCTCCTCTAGTAGGTCCCCTATTTGAATCATGCACATTACTAAGAATAGGTTCTAACTTTTGAGTATCCCTAACTAAGATAGATTTAAAAAGTTTTCTAGGTTGCTTGGATTGTGCACAAATTTCTTATTTAATATTATGATCAATTTTGAACTTCAAGAATAAATTTAGATTGGATATTTTCAAGATAGACCTATGATTTACATGAGCTAGCCTACATGCCACATATCATAAGATTTAATATTCAATACATGAGATTGAGTAGAAGAAGATTTTTCAATGATTGAAAGAGATAGTACATTGAGCTTGAATAGACCCTCAAATATAAAATATTTTCTAATAAATATTTTTTTTTTAGAGATTACAACTTTATTCGACTCTAGGATAACTTTATAACCTAAAACTAACAAAGATCCACTTATTAAGTTCATTTAGATTTCAAAAACATGTTGCACTTTGTGAAGGATGATAAGTGTATTTCTAGATATTAACTTTAATTTGATAGTTCCAACCCCTAACATGTTGATAGTCATCACATCTCCTATAATTACACTTCTTTTACTTGAGTCTTGATAGGAATAAAACAAATCCCTATTAATACAGGCATGAACATTGGAACCAAAATCTAACCACCAATCTAAGTTTGAAAATGTAAAGTTAACAGTAGGTACAAATGATATTGATCTAAAGGAGTTAGAAGGTTCGGCCTCTATCATGTTAACTTGAGAATTGGACTGATTTGGATGATCTTTCTTGAAAGTGGTGACCTTCTCTTTCTTTCCATGGTAGCAATTAGTAGTCAGATGGTTATCTCAACCACAAACAGCAAAATCTTCATCATTATTCTTCTTATTCCCTTTGAACTCATTGGATTTAGGTTTGCCTTTAGGAGCTTTGCCATCAGGCTTAAGGTTTCTATCTTTAGGTTTAAAGCTATGATTTTGATATTGTCTAGGTTGATAGCCCTTAAAGTCTTGATTTTGAGAATTAACCTCAGTTAAGTTAACTTTGGTTTGCGACTTATTCTCTTTGGCCTCCCTAAGTCAGTGTTGGTTTTTTATCCTAATGGATTGGATGACTGATCTACAGCTAAGTGTCCCTTATGTTTCCTAAGTTCTTAGACTAACCAAGAAGCAGGTAACTTATCTATTAGTAGATAAGAGACTTGGTAGTTTTTATCTAATGAGGAACCATCCTTATTGATTTTATGGACATAATTTTGAAATAGGTGGATCTAGTCATTGATAGGTACATTGTCTACCATCTTAAAGTTATTAAAATCTATAATGGTAAATCTTTGAGCACCTTCATTATCTCTAATATAGGCATCTTCTAAGGCATACTAAAGACTTTAGCAGTTTTATACTTTCTATGATTCATATAATTCATCTGAAAGACAGCTAAGAATCTAAACCTATAATGGAATTCAATTTTCTCAAAAGACTTGTCCACTATAGGTTAAGTACTTGAGGATTCAAAAAAGGATCTTTTTGAAGAATAAGGAAGATTTTTTTATAGTAGATATAAAGCTCAAAGTTATGAGCCAAACTTCTAGATTTTCTTGCCATCTTGTAAATCCTAAGCCATATAAAATCTTTCAGGCTTGAGACTAGATGTCTTATTATTTTCCATTCTAAAAGATTTAGAAAAGAGAATTAGAGAAGAAAAGATGAAGTGAATGCGCTGCAAAAGAAACATGAAGATTCTATTCAATATTTTCATGATTCTTACTTGATTATCAATTCATATATATATATATATATATTATTTTAATCTTTGAAATTATTGAATTTTAATTAGTTCCAATAAAATGAATTATTGATAAAATAATAACTATTATAGCTATAAAGTTCAGTAAATAAATTTTGGGAAGAGAATAAGACTATCTAATAATAGATTAAACTTTGACATGTAGAATGCTAACCTAATTTTATTTTAATTTGTAAAATAGTTTAACAAAATAAATCATATTATATACTACTCAGATTTAATATTAGATTAGCACCACAAATTTTCTCACTTGCGAGCACAACCATGGAAAGATAATAAAGAATTATTTCAATACTTAGGAAGAAGAAATTGAATTTGATAGAATTTTGGAGGAAAAGCTAGAAGATGAAAAGGCCAAGAATAATTTTCATTCAAACCTCCTCAAATGCCTCTAAGGGACTTTGGTAAATCCTTTAATATATAAAGGGCTCAAACAATCATTTCATTTCCGATATGGGACTAAAAAAGATCTCAAAATAATCACAAGAAAAACTTTTTGAAGGGAAACTTTATTTAAAAAATTTTAAGTTTCCAAAATTAATTTCCCTCAAATAATAATAAATTTAAATTAATAGAATACTCCAATAACCAAATTTCTATTGTACATTAAATCACAGTCTTAAATGTTAGTAGAGCATAAACTTGTGTTATTAGCATCAATATTACTAATACCAACATGTACATAGTGAATAAAAATTTCTGTACAAGCTAAGTTTGCATATAGAAACTCTCATTAGTAATATCAATATCATTAATATTGTTCATGCCCGGTGCACATAATACAAGTTTTTTACCTATTTTTGAAATTCAATATAATACTGTAATGAATTAAACAAATAGAAAGCTTTATATCCAAATTTCTAACACATATTAAGCAAAAAATATTGATGATGGTTGAATAGAAACTTTTATTATTAATATTGTTAGAATAAGTGAGAATAGCGGAAGCCAACAAATTGGAAGGAGTTGCTTGTCTTACGAGCTTTTTTCGATTACTCTTGACATGTTTCTTCTAGATCCTCTACGAACCTCGTCTCCTTGTACACATCATGTCTCAGATATGAAAAGACCTACCAAAGTCCTCTTCTATGTCCATGCTCCAACGCCCAGGAATGACGGTGGTGTTTTCAGAGGAATAGAGAGATATTGTTGGATGGATGAGAGAGAAGATTTCATTTCTTTTTTAGGATCAGGGAGAGGAATGCCCAATACTCCATCTCATATCCCAAATAAAATATCGATGCACCTCCCAAAAAACAATCGAGAAGGGATATCATGATAGGTATAACTAACAGAAGGATGAACATTGAATTCAAACCTATTTGAATTCAAGTTTATCCAATCTACTCTATCTTTTGAATTCAAATCTATTTGAATTTGATTTTATCTAGAACATATTTGGATGATCCCAATGTAGACACACCACATGGCATCATCTCCCACTTGGCCACATTCGCCGTCCATTCTTCTCATATTCTTCTCATCATACAAGTAATGGGTGTGCGACCTGATGAAAAACAAATGCCAGAGTGTTATATTAAGTCACCACCAAACTAACATAGCATATCTTGGCTTAATCATCTATGCCCCAGATCTTTTAACCACACCGGATCAGGTACAACTAATTTCTCTTTTGTTTGAATACATCATAGAACTTGAGCCTAAAAAACATCCATTGTGCTCATGATTTTCTAATCTATAGAAAATGGATGAATGATGAAAGAAACATGCAATTAAGGTGAAAACAAATAATTTTGCTATAATACCAATTGATGGAATAAGTGAGAGTAGCGAAAGCTAACAAATCGGATGGAGTTGCTTATCTTACAAACCTTTTTGGATCGTCCTTGACTTGATGCTTCTAAATCTTCTATGAACCTCGTCTCCTTACCCACGTTATGTCTCGGATGTGAAGAGAGCCACCAAAGTCCTCTTCTGTGTCCACACTCCAAAACCTGGAAACAACGGTGGTGTTCCTAGAGGAATAAAGAGATATTGCTGGATGGATAAGAGAAGGATGATTCTATTCCTTTTTTAGGATTAGGGAGAGAAATGCCTAATATTCTATCTTATATCCAAAATAAAATATTGATACACCTCCCAAAAAACAACCGAAAAGATATATCAGGAAAGGTTTAACTAACGAAAGGATAAACATCAAATTCAAATCTATTTAAATTCAACCTTATCTATCCACTCTACCTTTTGAATTTAAAGATATTTAAATTTGATTTTATCTAGAACATATCTGGATGATCCGAATGTGGACACACCATGTGGCATCATATATTAACATCATTAATACTTGTGTTGAATAGAGAACTTTGTATCAGCCTAGTGAAAAAACTCTCCCACTAATACTAGCATTATCAATACCAAGCTTGCACAAAGTAATAAATTTTAATAAGGACCAAGCAATATTTCTCACCATTAATGCCAATGTCCATATAATAGATAAAGAATTTCGCACAATAGCCTCAATGCATAAGCTTCTGTTGACCCAATAAATGATTTTGATGATAACCAAACATTGGTGCATGCATTTATTTTACTAACAACTCTTCAAATATTTTACAAGTTTTTGTAGGATGAATTTATTGCTCAATTTCAACTCATACATTTCTATTTCTTGTGTTGAGTTGTATTGTAATTGAATCTTGTAAATAAGAACCGAAAGAAGAACTTAATTAAATATCAATCAAATAAGTTACTTCTAGATTTTTTCAAGCTTTAAATTACTTTGAGTGTGTTATAAGAAGAGTTTGAAGATATCTTGAAAGCTTGAAGTCTTACTGGATGAATTCTGGAGAAGAATTAAAAATCCACTAAAGAACTATCCGAGCTAACTCAAATAGAAGAGAGCCGACTCTGGCACATGGCATGCATGAGGATTCTGGCATGCAGATATCCGAGCCGACTCTAAGGGACCCGAGTCGACTCATCCAGAGTACCATTTCCTAAATCAGACAAGCGAACCGATCCAAAGGGAGTCTGAGCCGACTCTATTATATTGTCAGACATCCGAGCCAACTCTTCAGAGAATCGAGCTGACTCCTCCAAAGTCCAGAAAAAGAGATCTGAGAACTACAGCCAATCGAGCCAACTCTAATGAGAAAGAGCCGACTCTTCCGGACTACATTTTTGAAGGCCTGAGGATCCGAGTCGACTATAATCAAGGCGAGCCGACTCTTATAGAGTGAAGAATCAAGACACTATGCAATCGAGCCGACTAGATTGAAGAGAGTCGACTCGAAGGTCTATTTCAGATGGCTAGTTCCAGAACTTGAAATTTGAATCCAAAAAGTACTCTAACAGTCAAATGTCACATCCCAACGGTCTATAATGACTAAAATCATCTGAGAAGAGTACAAGACTATATAATTGAGGGATTTGAACTACTTTAAGAATAAGAGATGATGAGTTAATGCTATATTGAATATCTAAGCTACCTTAAGAGCAAGAGAGCACTGCAAGAGCATTCAAGACAGTCTTCAAGTCTTCACCACCTATCAACTAAAGCTTGAAGCATTAATTGAAGACAGTAAAGAAGCCACCAAAGTGCATTGAAGTGCAATCAATTGGGCTTATCTTGAGCTGCATCGGCAACCATTCGATAAAAATTTATTTATCATTCTGTTGCTTTTCTTTACAATTTTTTTATTGAATTGTTGGGTTATTGGTGAGCCTGTTTTAAAAACTAAATAGGTTCTTGGTTAGCCTGTGTTAAAACCAAGTGTTGAGTTCTGGTTGATCCTGTGTTAAAACCAAGTTGGGTTCTTGATGATCCTGGTAAAACCAAGTTGGATTTCTTTGGTGATCCCAGTTTAAAAATCAAAGTATAAAGGTTTGGATTGTGAGCCTATTAAAACAATCCAACTGTATTTCAGTGGAGGATATAGTGAAAATTCCAAGTGATAATCTTGGATAGTGGACATAGGAGCTGGGTTGCTCCGAACCACTATAATTTATTTGTGTTTGTATTGTGCCTTTCTTATTTGATTATGCTTCTGCACTTTATTATCCTATCACAGCACTTAACTCTTATAAGGGATTTCAAAGAGCACATCATTGCTTAAATTTTTTAAATTTCCAATTCACCCTCCTCTTGGAAAAGCTACCTAGACAACAGCTTCCATTATTATTACCAGTACTATTGATATTGGCCCTATGTACGCGAAGCATGAGATATAATTTTTTTTCTCTTTTCTTAACTATTCTTGAAATACTACATAACATGCAATAAATTATATTCAATAAACAAATTTCTGTTGCATATTAGGTAATGAACTTAATGGCAAAGTACAACAATACCAAAGTTATTAATACAGGTATCCACATTTATAGCCAATGGAGAACTTTGCACATAGGAAATCTCTATTTTAGATATGTGCAATAGATTTGGATGGGAGTTTGATTTTTAATATGTCAGTTGTTGAAGTAGAATTGAGGGTAGCTTGAGTAGGTATTGGTTATACCATTGAGTGTTGGGGGTTGACTTTATTTTTGTGGAGGGTGACTTTGCTACGGTGATTGGTTGGATCCATAGTTAGAGTTCGATGGGCACATCTTTTTTTTTTAACAAAAAAAAGGGATAGGGAGGATAAATCTTAGTGTAGCTGCCCCCACAAGCTCCCAACCTACCAGTTAATATTCGATGCAAGCTGCTCGGATTTATGCAAGCTTTTCTTATTTAAAGGTGAGTACGTCAACCTGACACCACTAAGATGCTGGCTGATACAACGAGGACAAAGGGAGAGACCATGATCTCTCACTCATACCAACAATCGCGGGCCCCAGGATAAATCCTATATTTAATCAAGTCACCGTAAGAATCCTTCCTCGAACTAGCAACCGGTTGGTATGGGTACCATCTTTTTTCACGAGATATGTTCATCACAAGTTGAGCAGAGCTGCTGATTGGGTGGCTATCTTGTTATAGCTTGAGCTTCTATTTTATAATATGGATGATGGTCATCAATTTACTTAGTTAATATCTTTATTTCCTTTTCTAAGTATATGGTATCTATCAAAACTTATATTTACAAATGCTTAAATTACTAAAAGAATCTCTATTTTAATATTAACACATGCTATTTATAATTATAATAATGAACAATTTCTATATCATAAAATTATTTTATCATTTGAAAATTAAAAAAAAATACAAAACTCATCCCGGAACTAACTAGGCAAATATTAATTATAATTTTTATTTTGCAAATAAAAATAATAACTTGCTGGAGGTCATTTACATCATAATATCAATAATTTGATATCTTCATTTGTCCAAAACAAAATTGTATATTGTGTCTGCGTGAGATTTAAGAATAAAAGAAATTGAAGCTTTTTCATTCCATCTAGAATAAAAGTCAATTTATTTCGAAAATAAATGGGCATGCTTAAAAGAAATAGAATTACATTTTTTGAATAATTTTCTACTTCTTTTCAAAAGAAAAGTCCAATAGGTAGTATTTGAATAAAAAATATATATATATTTCTAGTATAGAAATAATAATTTTAAGAAAATAGCTATTCATCATTGTTATTCTAGACTTTTGTTTGGTTAGAAATATGAAATAACAATTTTATTCTAATATAATTATTACAGTGGCCTACCACATAGAAATAAAATGATCTAGAATAAGCTATTCCATGGTCCATCATGCAATAGCTATTTTAGAATACCAAAAGTTAACCGGAATAGTTTATTTTAGATTATCTATCTCGATTTTCATAATTGTTTCACAAAATAAATTAGAATAAAGATTTATTCTTGATGAAATTAAGGTAACCAAACACCATCATAAAATTTAATAATTGCACCCCCCTCCCCGCAGACACCTCGTATACAGCCCAGACTATGGACGTGGAACCTTTTTTTCACATTCTTCACGTTACAAGGTAAACGTGATACTAGTTAACTTCTTTTATTTTTATCGATTTCTTTTTTTTTTCCCCTAGGCCCAAATGGCGATCTTCTGCATCAAGCTGATGTTTAAAATTATGGAGTAAAGCTCAGGCAGACGTAATCAACGCCAATGGCAAGTCATTTCAACGACAGCATGTCTCATGTTGGTGATGTTAGTTTTGAATGCATGGTTATGGGCAACTTGGTAGGAGTCGAAGACTACCAGATAAATGTTCATAGCAAAAAAAAGTCATTTTCGAAGGAGTCTCAACGGGAGCCTTCGCAATAGACAGGGGATGCAGGTTTTGTTATTCGTGATCATAGACTTGGGTTTCTTGCTGCTGGAGGGCTGCCGATTTTTGATTTCTCGATCCCAGGTGTGGAGCTGCGCGGCTTGGACAAGGATTCAGTATGCTCGACAGATCCTCCATCTGGATTCTTTGATTATTGAGGAAGACCCAACGGCGGTCATCTCCTAGATCAGGACTGCGCAGTGTTCTATGTCTACACATCCCATTATGCAGAACATATGCTTCCTCTTCCGGGGATGTTCTTACGTTGCTGTTTGCCAAATCTTTGGAGAGGCTAACTCGGCAGCCGACTGGGTTGCCTCCTTTGTTGCCTACCACACGGGTTCTATCTTGTGACCAGACTGGCATGTAGCTCCCGTACAACTTAGAAATCTTGTTCTTTCAAATTTTCTTGATTGTATTCACTCTCGTTCTTGCTAATGAATACATTATTCAGAAGAAGAAGAAGAAAGAAGAAGAAGAAGAAGGAGGAGGAGGAGGAGGAGGAGGAGGAGAAGAAGTCAGTCTCAAAGGCTATAATATCCTGGGCAAATAGTCATAATTCTTCCCAGCATCCATTATTTCAAAATATAAGAACTTTTTATGCTTCCTAATTTTTCTTCTTGCCGTATTATGCAAAAAAATAAATCGATTTTAGTGTACGTAGGGCATTTTAAAACAGTTTCGAATGGTAATTTTTTCACCGATTTTGTTAACCCCCCTCCCCCTTCAAAAAAAGAAAAGAAAAGAAAAGAAATTTTTTATAAATATCCTCTTAAATATTAAAATTTATATAAATATCCTTTCAAATTTAGTATTTACATGTATACTCTCGTAATACACTTATTTTATGCATGTACTTTTTTTCTTTTTATTTGTATATATACCTATGCCATGTAATGTCATTAATAAATTAATTATTTAAAATTAATTGAAATGCTTTAACGCGCAGACATATAAAAAAATATTTATAAGATTATACATATAAATAATAACTTTAAAAAGATATCCATGCAATTTCATATATTTAAGAAAGTATACATGTTAAAAAAAAATTATATATAATTGAATCTCTCTCATTGTTGTCAGAGTTTTTCTTTAATTTTTTATTTTTTTTCTAATATGAAGATGGCCTGGTCATGTCTTTAGCTCTATAAATTATTTAAAGGACAGTGTTGTAAAAGATTTATAACATTTGTCTTTATTGTGTGAGATTTATATTGTTTATGATGTAGGGCTAGAAAACTTCTCATGTGTAAGGAGGTGATTAATTTAAAATCAATATGATAAGATGGGTCCCATGTAGTAGATATTTTTTTCTTCCTAAAAATTGATGTGCCAAAGAAATTGGCTTAAGATACTCAATACAAGGAGTGATCTTCTACCACATGGGCAAGTTGTTGGTAAGTTTGTTAGTATGTGTTCTAATATCCTTTGATGACTTTGCCCAGGGATTATTAATGTTGTGCTTCCACCCATGAGCTATGTTGCATAGCAATGGTAAGAAAACTTGATCATTGTAACCTATTATATACCTTCAAATGGTTATAATCCCTTTTTATATTCTAATCCATGTCCCCATATATATATTAAAAATTTCTGTATTTTAACTCGATTTACAAATATCTTTCTACATCTTTATTTTCAACAATGTCAATCCTAAATTTTTCAATTTATTATCATGTTCTCATAGACTACCTAATTTGGATCAAAACTTCGTGGCTAGTGCATACATAGCAAATTACTTGATGTTAGATGGTTTATATGGATTTGTTGAATCATTTTATAATAAGAATGGCATATAACATAGATTAAAAAAAAATAAAAAATAAAAATTCCCTAATCCTCGTCTCAACCCCATTTTCTTTTTAAGTCCATATCATATTTCCATTTCATTTTAAAATAATTCAACAAATCCATATTAGCTATCCAACTCTAAATAATTTGTTATGTATATATCAGCCACAAAGCTTTATCCCAAATTGAGTAGTCAGGGAACATTACAATAAATTGAAAAATATAAGGTTGATATTGTTGGAATTAGAAATGTATGGAGGATATTTTCAAATCAAGATAAAATACAAATAATTTTTTTTTTATTTTTATCCTAATAAATACTGCAATCTAGTTTTTGATTAAATAACATATAGTAGTAGCTAAGAAAAAAGTAGAGCAATCGTATAATTAGTTAAAAAGACCGTATACCTCTCATTATTATCTAAACATAGAATTTATCTTTTCTCAAAAAACAGGTACAAGACTAATCCAAGTATTAAAATAACTTAAAATAAATAAAAATAAAATTAGTTTTTTATATTTATATTTTTTAAAATATATAAATTATGTGAATACCCTCATAAAATTATTATTTATACATAAACCTTTCTAATTGTTTTTTTTCATGTCTATCTATTGAAAATATTTTAGCTATTTTAATTTTAACCATTAAGTTCTTGCCGGTGTCAAATGGTATATATATATATATATATATATGAAAAATAATCATTTTATAAGGATATATATGTAAATATTTTGAAATATATTAATTTAAATTTTAACATTTAGGAGGGAACGTAGGTAAAAATAAAAAAATAAAAAAAATAATGCTAATGGACTTGCGCCTCGGGCTTCATTATTCATCATACGAGCATCCGGCCTATGACCAATTAACGGGCTGGATTACTCGCAAGAGTATAGGCCTAAACTCTGGGCCAATCTGGCCAAGCCAACCGGGGACCGGTCCGTTTCAAGCCTAGATTGGCCCCAAGAGTGGCTGGGACTTTCTCACCTATCCAAAATCGGTCCTCTCATTTACCCTTCCAATCAACTAACGTTCGTTTCGGATTGGGACCCATCCGAATGGACGGTGGGTGATCAAGATAGGACAGGACAAGACATGATAGGAACCTTTCCTCTCCCTGGAGTCGGGCGATTGGATGTTCCGGTCTAAAAATGCCCGCACCTTTGCAATTCATGTGGAACGTGTCAACTGGGCCCTTCTTTGGTGTACGTGTCCCCCGACAAAGGCTGTGATCGAATTTTCCTAACCATCTTATCTCTGATCTAGATTGCTGGATATTAAATCATCAAGTCATGGAGGAAAATCCCACAAATTGAGGTCCAAACATTGGATATGTAGCAGATGATGTATCCATCTCGTAAGCATGTCATGAGGGACCATGGTCTAGTTTTTGTATGACATGTTATTATGTGAGAAGATAGTATGATGGAGCAATTAGGAACATGTACATATGTCATGACCCATCCTAACGTCTATTATTTTAAGTGGTTCCATTATTGGGGACTTCGTCAAATTATAGAGATGACTTGCCCAAAAGACAGTTGGAGACATGAAAACAACTGGATGGGAATAAGCACAAACTCAATCAATCACTATAAGAAATGCATATAAACTCTAAATCAACCAGCATAAAAAAATATGCTCAAAAAATAAAGTCAGTACAAATAACTAATAAACAAAACACTCACTCTATCTAAAGGCACTAAAATACAAATACCTAATCAGAGAATCTTTCTAGAGCAAATACGGTCGAAAACTACACACTATCGAGAAAGAATCTTGTTAATTGGTCGGTTTACATCCAGAAATTGAAACGTGTGCCTTTTATTGCTTTCAAACAAAATAGGCCTCCTAATGCTTTTCGATCACCAAGCCAGGAGTAGAAATCCTATGAGTGTTGGCAAAGATCTCGCACAAATTTTATTAGTTATATACGCAATCTTTTATTGTAACTCAACAAGCAGTTGATTGGATGGCTTCTTATATAGCTAATCATAATCGATTTAAAATTTTAAATATATTTTACTTCCGCACATCTTTAAAATAATTTCGAAGCAAATATTACTATATATATATATATACACATACGAGATCTAAGCAATTGAATCAAATATATACAATTATATTGGAATCGTTCAAAGATGTTAGCCGGTCAACTTGGTAAAAAAGTCCATCTTTAGCTTCTCTTTGCCGATATGCTTCTCTTTAGATGTCTTCAAAGTAATGAAGGTTTTTTTTTTTTTTTTTTGGTGAATTCCAGTTATCTAATTGTGATGCTGCTGGTTGCTACTTAAAATATTATCATTAAGGAGGATTATAGATGGAATTTTCATCATTAAGGGTGACTCATCAAATCAATTGGTGGTGCCACATGGACCAACTTTATTCAGTGCGTGCAGGGAAATAAATATCTTGCCAGCATCATCTTTTAAGAAGGTGGTCCACCATCGTTGGTTTAGACCGTCTAAGATTCTGATGAGTTATAAATATAACTTAAAAACCCATTAAAATTTAGTTGTCATGTGTTGTCTCGCTGCATTCTGACCGCCAATTGAAACCTGAGATTTTTTTTTTTTTTTAAAAAAAAAAAATTTGATAGACTTCCTAAATAGAATAAAACTTTATTTTATATAATATGCTAGTTTCTATTAAATGTACCGATAATTTTTATGTTTTTCTTTTTATATCCTGCAATCAATCGATCAGTCAATACTCATTGCATGTTCTAAATTATGTATAGAGAAAACACCGGTGAAATAATTGGTCAAAAAGAAAAGGAAATAAAAAAACAATTATTAATGCACATTTTAAATGATACAAATCTTTGATATATATATATATATTTGATAAAATAAAAAGGGGAGGAGTTAGATCCCGGGCGTGGTCATCTTTAGACACCCCCAACCCCAGTCAGGAAATGTTCGATACACGGCGTATATTAATTTTTCTGCAACCGTTCCCCACCCGAAGGTAAGTACGTCAACCTGACTACTACCGGTATGATTTATATATTCATTAATTTCAAATTGACTGGTTATTTTATTTCATTTTTTTTAATATCCACCAATTAATCAGTCAACTTACATTTTCCACATTTCTAAATTAAAACACATTATTGATAATTAAATAACTAAAAGCATATGACCAAGGAAGTAATTATGGCAGAAACTTGAGAGCTTCGTTGCTTTCCAAATGACTCAACCACGAATTGGAAACTCACATGAGCTCATATCGATTTGAAATATACGAACAATTGGATTGGATAAATCTCCTCTAATAGATGCCAGGTTGAAGCCTAAGTTTTCGTTTCTTTCTCTGGGGTAAATGCTCAATTAGAACCTTAATCATTCAAAGCATGAAACCATCATTTACATATTAAGAATTCAAAAGCATCTTTGCTAAGAGAGAATTGAATTCCAGAATAGGAATAGGAATGGTCCTTATTCCAATTGTTTGGATGGGAAGTGTTCCATTCGCATTTTGATTTTAAGAAGGACGAAAATATTCCAACTCTCCATAATTTAATTCCTATTTTTTTTTTAATATTCAAGTTTTATTTTGATTTCAATTTCATTTTCAATCATGAGCTAATTTATTTCGGTTTCAATTTCGAATTTGATTTTGATCATGATTGAACATGCTCTTTGTTGCTGTCAGATCACTTTTCAATGGATTACAGTAGCGCCGGGGAGTCCTCTGGTCTTCTCTGATGGGATTGGATGCTCTGTAGTTGGTGGCGCTTGAATGGAGATCTGCAAAAGATCCCGGGACCAGGATTATCGATGGGGATATTCCGACGATCAAGTTAGTAAGGTGATCTGTGCAACAACCGGAGCTGAAAGAGAGAATGGCGAAAGAGCTCAAATAAAAAATAAGCGTGTAGCGGGGATCACCAACCTACGTGTCGGGTATTCCTCTTACAAATTGATAGCATCATGCGAGATGATGGAGAGCTATCAAGGAGGTGGTGCCTTCTTACAGGTTCCGGTAAAATGTCATGATATGCTAGAATGGTGTCAAGATATTATCTTTCATATCTTTTTGTTGGGATAGTATCCGTTGTAATGTCAAGATCTTGTCTTCCACGATCTTTTACTGAAATAGTTGGAGGTTGTTAAGGTTACTGAGATAGTTTGTTACTTACTCGACCAAAATTATTTAGCCAATAATACTTGGCCACGAGTTACCCAACCCTGGCTTGTGTTGATGACACCACCATGACTTTGACAATGTTGACGAGGTCTTTTTTTAGAAGCCAAAAAAAGTTTTTCCTTTCTAATCCTTTGGATGAAGAAAGAAGTGGAGGGATGACAGGATACAAGCTATGATGATAACTTAAACTCTACCAAATTTTATGGTGTCCGCATAATAAAAGAAAATTTCATTATCAATAATTATCACAATGTCATATTGCTTTATCATGGTCGAATAGATTTGATGCTATCATAACATTCTTGACTCCAATGTGCTTAAGCCAAGAAAGAAAGGGAGATTATATGATGTAATGTTTGCTGAGCTTTGTCGACCATTTGAGGTTGAAGAAGGGGTTGTGTCACGCGACCCACCATATGCCGATAATGGGGGAGCCACGTTGCAATCATGTGAGAAGGATGACACTGAGAGCTCGCCGTAGAGGAACGAGGGCCAAAGGCGCAGGTGCAGATCTTGAACTGATATGCGAGATGAAATGGAAGCATGCGCGTGGTACCCTCAATCCTATCACCACTTGGCACGACCTTGTACTCACAGAAAATTATGGATGGTAAAAGCTTTTCATGATTACCGATAAGGTGGTAGTCCAGTTGGTAAAGATTTTATCTCACTATCAACCTATCATAGATTTAAGGTATAATCCCGTGAATGATTTGATTAAATCTAAAAATTTTTCTGGAGCCCATGATCGCTGATTTAAGTGAGAAGTCAGGATCTCCTTCTTTGTTCCCGTTCTACTAATCTACCATTGATGTCAGGTTGACGTACTCACCTTTAGATGGAAAAAGACTGCAAAAATCTGAACATTTTGAATCGAACATTACCTAGCAGGATGGAGGCCTGCAAGGTAGCTGCACCGGGATTTATCCTTCATCCCTTTTCCCTACCCCACCCCCCCCCCCCCCCCCCCCCCCCCAAAAAAAAAAAAAAAAAAAAAAAAGCCTTTCATGGTGGCAGCGGGTCTAAATGACAAGTGAATTGTTTATATGCTTGACCTGCAAAATGGAGTTACGGTTAGGTTTGGTCCAATTTTAACATGATGTAATAGGTCAAAAATTTTAAATTTATTTTTGCTGATCTTGGTGATCAGCAAGAGTATGATCTTTGCAGATCCATGACCGGTTCTCTATGAGTTTAGAAATTGGTTGGTGATTGGATTTGGATGGTTGTAATTCTACTTATAGAGATGTAGCTAGCATTTCGAAAAGATATAGAATTCAGAATTTAAGAATAAATAGGATTTTTAAAAAATTTAAATTCTAAGCAATGAAAAAATTTTGCTCAAACATAGGAATATGAGATCTAAGTTAACAGGCATAGTTGACTAGTCCTGCTACATGATCATCGATTACTCATCATCAAGGATATGAAGTCCAAATCAGTAAGCCTGGTCAGGAAGCCCAATCACATTCTTCCGATTATTCATCAGATAGAGGACTTAATCGAGAGTGGATTCTCTCTTGATCCCAATATCATGGGGCCAGCCAATATGATCAACACATGATCGGTCCTAACTCCTAGCCGATCTCTTATCAGAAAAGTTGATACATTTTCCAATCGACCTGAATCCAGTCATGCATCAAACTACCAAGCACCCTTATACAAGCAAGCCTTGACGACCACTATGTCCTAGGTAAGGTTCAACCACATGATCGACATATAAGAATAAAACTTGGAATTTATCAGATTTACCTCTAGAAAATAAAGTAATAAGAACTATATCGATTTTCAAAAAAATTAAGACTAGATGGAACTGTTAAAAGATATAAAGTTAGAATAGTAACTAAGGAATAAATAGATTATTTTGATATTTATACTCTTCTAACTAGGATAACCATATAAAAAATCTTAGTAGCATTAGGATAAATTCATAAATTAATGATTCATCAAATAAATATAAAAACTATATTTTAAATAAAGGATTAGAAAAAAAATCTATATAAACTAATCTCAAGGTTTTATAGTCAAAGGATAAGAACATAATGTACGTAAACTAATTAAATCACTTTATGAATTAAAACAAGCTTTAAACAATGACATATTAAATTTGATGAAATTATCGTAGATGACAATTTTAGGATTAATGAATATGATAAATATGTATATTATAAAAGAATAACTCAGTTTTTATTATTTTATGTCTATATGCCGATGATATTCTATTATTGGAACATCACTAAAAATAATATAAGAAATTAAAGATTATTTATCAAGTAATTTTGATATGAAGAATTTGGGAGAAGCTAATATAATCTTAGAAATAAAACTTAAAAGAATAAATAATGAAATAGGAATAATCCAAACAAATTCAATAGAAAAAATATTTTAAAAGTTTGAATATTTTGATCTAAATCCTGTCTCTATCCCATATGATTATAATTCTTATTTAATTAAGAATTTAGAAGAACTTGTAAGACAATTAAAATAGTATCAAAGGATAGGATCTCTGTTATATGTAGCAAATAGAATCCATCTTGATATGGCTTATGCAGTAAGCAAACTCAGTCGGTATATCAAAAATCCTAGTAAAGAATATTGGAAAGTCATTGAAAAAATCTTTGATATTTAAAGAAAAATCTAGATTACTCTTTTTCGTACTCTGGTTATCCAAAAGTACTAAAAGGATATAATGATGCTAACCTGGTGACACATAATTTAGATATTAAGTTCATCACAGGATATGTCTTTATATTTTGGAGAAGTTGCAGTATCTTGAAAATCATATAAACAAATAATAATAATAAGAAATATATTAAAATCTAAATTAATTGCTTTTAACACCACTTGCATCGAAACATAGTGGCTAAAATATTTAATTAATGATATTGAAATTCTTTTAGCCATAATATCTATAATACCAATAAAATATAATTGTAGAGTTATAATAGATCTATTAAATCAACAAAAACCAAATAAAAAGATGAATAATCATATCATGATCAGATATAAAATTATGAGAAATAAAATAAAAGATGTGATATCATTTTAATTTATAAAATTAAAAAATAACCCATCTGATATGTTGATCAAAGATCTTTCAAAAGCTTCGATATTTGAGATATCGAGGGAAGAATGCTTAAGCGTGTATATTAGTCACCAGAGTGGATCCCTACCTTTGCAATTGGAGATCTCATAAACAAGGTTTGAAGGAAAACAACATTTAAGGTAACATCTGAGAGCACTGTTTCTTGAAGTTTGTCTCTAATTCATCCCTATGATGTAGTACTCTATAAGTAATGGTTAAGTTGAGCATAGTTCTTAATAGATCCAAGATTAAAAGTTCAATTAGGTATGATTCCGTTACACATATCCTTATAGGATTTATTTTAGTGAGAGCAGTCATGAAGCTATGATTGTAGGATTAGGATGAATCCCTAGTAACTCTCATAAAAATTAAGACAAGCGTATGACCTAAATAGTGCTTGTTGCCGCCAAGGTCATCGTGGCCCGTAGCTGCTGTCGACGTCGGATCGTTCCTCGTCCTCTCCGGGTTGGCCAGTGCTTCAGGACCTGCAAAACAGGGGTTAGTGACCCGGGTCGGGGATTCTGATGGGGGCACTCCGATGCTCAAGTCAGTGACGATCCAAGGGAACAGATCCTCTTGGTCGAGCCTCTCGTGATGGACTCCACGCTAGGAGGAGTGGAAATGATGTGAATAGAGTGAGAATGGGGGTGCAGGTGTGCTGGGAAAGGTGATGGTAGAGGCGGATGAGTCCTCCTGTGTGGCCTCCTTCCGTTTCCCCTTTGCTTGGAGCTTCTTGCTCCTCTTGCAGTTGTATTGGCTGTTTGTTTGTTCGTTACCTCTTTCCCGAGCGTGTCGAAGGTTCTTTTAAGTCTGGATAATCATTGAACGCCTACCTCGGAATCCCCCCTGTGCTGTCAGGTACGTGCGGCGGCATTCCATACTGCGGATGGGATGTCTCTTCCGATACGTACTGTCAGGAGCGTGTGGCGGCGTTCCGTGCCGTGAACGGAACGTCTTTCCTGGCTGGTGGTGAGGAAACTGCTGTGCGTTATGACATTCCTACCGGTCGTTCCATTCTGGGAAACCTGGCAGTGTCTTAATTGGGGGGAGCTTCTCCCTCTCCTGATGTAAGCGGCACCCACAGGCAATTATTATGATTTGACGGGTGCTTCTTCACGGTCCTCGGATGGCCCGCCGGTGCCCCGGGGAGGTGGCTCCGCTTTCTTGGAGGCCGACGGCGCTGTTCGAGGTGGTTGCCGAGCTGGAGAGCCGGGACTCTGCTCCGGCCCGGAGGGGGCCTGACCTCGACTTCGGAGAAGTTTGAACCGGTGGTGGAGGGCTCGACTCCTGCTCAGAGAGCTCGACCTCGGAGGGGCTCAGCCCGGTGGAGGAGGGCCAAGCTCGACTACGGCACAGGGGACCTGACCTCGGAGGAGCTCGATCCGGTGAAGGAGGTCGACACGCGACCCCTGCCCAGAGGGCTCGACCTCGAAGGGGCTCGCTCTGGTGAAGGGGGTCGCTCGGCTCCGGCCTAGGTGACCCGAGCTCGCGGGCGTTGACCTGGTGGATGATGGAGCTCGGCTTCAACGGACCAGGAGGGCTCGGCTCAGCAAAAGAACCCGAGATGGAGTGTCCACCGTGACAGCTTTTTTGACATGGCATCTGATAGGGGTCACACGTCAGCCTTCCGGCGTATTAGTGCTATCCTGCGTTATGATCAGTTTTTCTTCATACTGTGTATATTTTTATATTAAATAGAAGTTCCAACCTATAACATACTTGTACTGAGTATGGTAAAAATTCAAAAATTTTATTATAAATTACTTACTGAGTTTAAATATTTTATTATGGGTTCAGAAACTTGTGAGGGATTGTTATTATTTTCTGGGAGTTTCAAAACTCTTCTGTGAAATGCAAGGCGCGCGTGAGCACGCGGGCGGCCATTCTGCATTGTGTGCTCATCATAGTTGCATGCCCTGCGCATCGACGCCTGTTGGTATGCGTTACACACATTTTAAATATTTTGTTAATGGCTTTTGGGAGGTATTTTGGGGTTTTGGAAAAGCTTTTAAGTTTATAAATAGGTCTCTTTTCCTGGCCAACCAATCCATTCAAGAGTTATTCTTTCTCTTTCCCTAAAAATCTCTCAAATCTCTCTCTTTTTAATATTATATTTTTATTTGATCATTTGGACTGATGATGAGTTTGATTGGCATCCGATTGAAATCATGTTATTGACGGGTATTGAAATACTTGGCTTCCAGGTTATATCTAGGAAGATGATGTGCGATCCAGATCTTTATACAAAAAGAAATCGAAGGCTCCTTTAAAATAATGATTTTACCGCTTTCTAAGCCAGGTTCTATTTTAAATTTTTAAATTTATTCTTCACATCAATATATTTTATTTCATACATACCATGAAAAATATATTTTCAAATTCTTTTTATAAATATATATATCATATAAATTGAATAATAATGTTTTACATAATAATACTAAATCAATTATTTTTTTCTTATGTATACCATGGCATGTACGTATGCTAAAGAGAGTATGTTATAAAAAATGCATTTTTTATTATTTTTTTATTTTTTAAAATTTCTTATGACAGTAGGCCAACCACTTTAAACTACAAGATTATGAATTTGTAAGCCGGGCTCAGTATTTTATACTATATAGGTGGATGGGTTGAAGTATCTAGATTGCAACCCAACTCTTATCCTATCGGGTAACTAGAATTGGTTGTATTTGACCAAATATTTTCAAACCTAATTGTATCCCACTCCTTGAACTCGGAAAACCAGCTAGCCTCAATCAAACTTTACTAGAAAACGAGCTAAACTCAATCCAAGTCCCTCGAAATGAACGAGTTAAATCTTGAGCTGGCCAAAAGTTATGTCCTCGTATTGCACTTAGATTTAGGTCAGAGAGAAAAAAATAAAAATAAAAATATAAAAATATAAATATAAATAAATATATATATATATATATATATATATAAAGGAAAACCAGTCCTATCCAACTATCAAGTATGGATGGTAATAAAATCCAAATTCATGGATACCCGACCTGACCCGATCCGATTGGACCGGGTAGTCAACGCTTTGACTGGGTTTGGATCAGGTTTGGATAAAACCCGAATACTTAACTTTGGATTTGGACCGGAACTAGGTAGATATATACCCGACCCGAATTATTTTAATATTTATATATATATATATAATTAATATATATTTTATTAATTATAATTATTAGTTATTAAATTTTAAAATACTTGAATCCTATATCCTAATCATTATATATATTGGAATTTTTTTTCATCCCATTCTATTCAGGATGAATTCAAAACAATATCATAATTAGTAGTTTATCAACTTTATAACATAAATTTTGATTGAATATAAAATTAAATGCCGTTGAATTAAAAATGTAGTTAAATTTTATTTGTTTAATGTATATATAATTTATAAAATTATAGATGATTTTAAAGTTGATCAAAATAAAAAAATATTTAATATGATTAGGTTGGGTTCGGGCCGGGTAAACTCGATTATACGATATCCAATTGAGATGGGTTTGGATAGAAAAAATCCAGGTCTCGATAGTGTTTGAACCGGATTTGGTTAGTGTATTAAATATTTGAGTTTAAATTTGGATAGTTATGCATCCGGCATGAATCCGACCCAGATACTGGGGGCCAAAGCCTGGGACGCATGTACGGTAGAAAACCAGATACATTCTCTCGACCGTGATCACGAAGGGTTTAAGTATAAGGGAGGATAATGCGGTAAGTGTACGCTGCTCTGATACACAGTAACGGATCCATCTAATAATGTCTCCTTCTCTTGGGAGGATGCATGCTTTAGCTTTGACGCTATTGGGACAGCATGTCCTCGCTTCTCCGGTTCTCCCGACCGTTAAGTAATGTTGGTGATAGCCATTACCCTGGTGTACACTTCAATAATTTTGGATCACTTTAAGGCTGTTGCATGCCTTCCAATCCATCACTCATGACATCTTATAAGTATTGGCAACTACTTATTCTTTTATTATTATTATTTTTTTTTGTTGGAAAACCTCATGGAAAACATATCAAGGACATGCAATCATAGAAAAAAACAAAACATTAACTTAGGCCTGGTGTCAACTTATCATTAACTCGTGGGAGAAGGAAGATTTGCCTGCCTCCTAGCATTATTATTGGTATTTTTACTTCCGTAGCATCAAAATATTGTTTCTACTCAATTATTGGATCCATGGGGATCAGGATTGTGATTAAATAAAGTAGTGAGGTGGGGCCTGTCGGGGCTGGGGCCCGGTTTCTAATATAGTAAATGATCAATAATCCACCATTATTTGCGAGCACGCTTAAGGATGGTGCTTGTTACGTCATCTCTTGGAATAAAAATAGGATAAGGTCCGCATCAATTGGCTTTCTTGGGGGAAAGAATAACACCGGGATATTGTCTCGAATGGATGGGGGAGTTGGCCACCCTTACCGTATGGTCTTTGTAGTTGGAAAGGTGCCCATTTGGGTCTTGTCCTTCGTGTTCGTGCTGAGTTGTTGTCTTCCTATTCGTCCGTATATGAAATATTAGTCGTTCCTTTTTTTTTTTTTTTAAAGGTATGGCGTAGAAGCAGGAATCTTCTTCTTTTCTCTTTTTTTTTTTTTTTTTATTAAAAAAAAGTTTTAATAGGGGACTCGCATAACAACCCTTTGGGAAGTGATCATAAGAGTTACCATTTTATCGATGAATGTTTAAAATAGGATAGCAACGGAGATGACTCAATTCTTTCCTGCTAATGATGAGTTGTCATTCTAATTCTAGGTAAGCATCGACAAGATCTCAGAAAGTTTCTAGCTAATTTCATGCATCTATATTTAAATTTCAAAAATTAATTTAAAATTTATTCAAATCAACTACAGTATTTTATCTCGAACTTGAAGCATGTAAAGTATAGAATAATAGCCCATTTTATTCGAGCTACCATCTACATGGTAAGGAGAAATCAACCTTCTTTTCTTCTGTTAGACCAGAGCCATGGCAAAGAAGCGAGAACCTTTTGTACGGAGGGATTGGGAAACACAAAACAATAACCTTTCTTGCAAGGATTGGAAAAGTATATATTTGTGGAGGATGACATAATTCAGGCTTTCTTTTCCTAGGTGTTGGAGTTAGAAGTTTGATTAATGGTAAAAGTTGCTGCATAAAAAGCAAAAAAAGTAGCCATGGCAAGAATTAACCAAAAGGACTTCAAAATGTATGACTAATTCATTTTGTAGTCTTTCTTTAGCAAAAGTAGTATTGGATGTAAGGGTAGTAATTTATGATCCGACTCGCATTCGATCCATCATAAACAGGTTTGATTTGGGATAAACGAGTTCGGATCATAAACGGGTCAACCCATTTAACCCATTTAACCCATTTAATAAATAAATCGGGTTTAGATTTTTTAGGCCTAATTTGTTTAACCCATTTAATCCATTTAATATACAGATCGGATCATGTCGAGTCAGGTTAGATAAACAAGTTATCTATTTATCACATAGGTTTGGTCGTGTTGGATTAGATAAACATGTTATTCAATTATTAAATGGGTTAAATAGGTCGGGTCGGGTTAACATCTTAACCATTTAATAAACAGGTTAATGGGTCGAGTCGGGTTACCTGTTTATTAAATAGATCAGGTTTAAGTTTTAAATTACAATCCATTTAATAAACAGGTCAGGTTCAGATTGAGGCTCTTTTGATCCGATTCATATATGATCCGATTCATATATGCCCGACCCAACCTGATTGCCACCCCTAGTTGGGTGTCAAAGAGCTAGGAAAGGTGCTTGTGAGATAGGATGGCCTTTTATCAGACGTGGTTGCTTGTATTTTAGATTATAATTATATCACTTTACTCGATATTTATATGGTGTGCATCAATCCTAGATGTATAGCTAAATAAAGGTATTTGATTGATCTTCACGTGCCATCAAGGGTAAGGGAAAATTGAATTTTAAATTATTATATATTATAACTTGAAGAAGAGGCATCACCAAAATTTTAAGTTAAATAAGGATGGGATGCAATATTTAGCTGATGCACATGACTAACAAGTGGACCGGTGCATGTTAGAGTTTTGTACTCTTTGATAGATAAATATAATAAAAAAATTTGTCAACTTTTTTATTGACCAACTTACTAATATTTTGATGCTTTTCTAGATACGTAAATTATTTTTTCATGGACATCATTTATTTACTAAAAAGGAAGAAAGTTTATCCATTTAGAAGATGGATAAGTCATTTTTCCATAAGCCAAGAAAATAAGCTACTTATTTTATTCTTAATATACCCTTAACCATATAATAATAATAATATAATATAATATAATATAATATATTCTATAATATATATTATTATATGTTATATTATATAATAGTATTGTTAATGCTAAACTCTCGATCCTGGATGATTTTTGGTGAGTCACTTGAATTGGGTAATGATGTAGACGCCCAAGGAATTTTTTGACGTCGGAGGTGTCTTCTCACTTGCAAAATAAGTTCCAAACCGGAGGGAGGTTCTTTGGTTGAGGATCTTCCGATGCTTAAGTCAATAAGAAAAGTTTGTCACATAGATAAAAAACTTTAAAAAATTAAATGACAGTTTCTTGGCACAGTACATAGCTCGGCTTATCCTTTCAAGATCTTCCCTTAACGTAACCGAATTCTGTTAGAAAATAACCTCTTCTAGTTAGTCATAATGGTATTTTGTTAAGGCCAACCTCTTTTCATTGTAAATAACAATTGGTGTAACAGCTTCTTGTTGTGACAGCTATTGATCTCCTACGACATTTGTTGGATAATTGGCGCCGTCACCTTAGTCATCAATAGTGTTTTGGCACTTCATAAATTAGTCACCTTATTTTATAGCCGATTGAATCCCTTAAGCATATTGCTTTCTCAGGATTGGTTGTTTGGCCATTTCTTCGGCATAATGCAAATAATTGATCCTTGGTTGTTGTCGCTTTTTTATAACCGAAATAATCAAGCTGTCGTTTATTGAACTATCTATTTTACAGTTTTAATCGACCAATCTAATTTTTTGTTGATTGATGAGTACAACTACTTAGTATTACACTTATCCCCCACTCGCGATCCCATGACATTTTGTCATCTTAGAAGAAGGGAGTCTAGCATTAATGGTTTTGATACTCTCGATCTTCATCATTCTCCTTTCCTACGCCGGTTGTCAATATTTTCTTGAAAAGGCCAAAAAAAAATGCTTTATCATTTTAATATCATAGACATTATTATGGCAAGCCATCATGTCAAAGCGATGGCTATTAATGTTAGGAGCGGCAGATGATCCAGAAGATCTGGTTGCTTTTTGCTTAACAACTCTCGACATGTGTTGCACCATCATTGGAGGCTTGATTGTGCACTCAGATTAGGGTGATGTGTCTTCATCGGAGAGGCAATGCAATAAGCTGCCATCAAGTTTTTTTAGCCATGATTGTTACACGTGGCACAACTCGATGATTGCTCGTAGTTCAACGGCTGCATCATGATTATCGTCGATGTTTATATGTGATGTGAAGGGATCGCTGACATGGAGGAACCGGCAGGCACCACGTCAAGAAAAGATGCCACATCGATTCTCCAGCCCGGATCCCACTACCGAGCTGAGCTGAGCTCCCTCAGAACAACAAGCCGAGCTTAGTCCTCCGCTAGGTCGTGCCCGCAAGCTCGGGATGCCTAGGTCGGAGCCGTCTTCTGCCCTCCAGAGCGAGACCCTCGGAGGCTAGAGCCTTGCGGTCGAGGTCGAGCCAAGAGCTCACCCACCGATGTGGAGCCTCTCTGAGCACGCGCCCTCTGGACCGGGTCTGCCTTCCGTCCTACAGAGCGAGACCCTCGGAGGCTAGAGCCCTGCGGTCGAGGTCGAGCCAAGAGCTCACCCGCCGATGTGGAGCCTCTCCGAGTGCACGCCAACTGGACCGGGTCCGCCTTCCGCCCTCCAGAGCGAGACCCTCGGAGGCTAGAGCCCTGCGGTCGAGGTCGAGCCAATAGCTCACCCACCGATGTGGAGCCTCTCCGAGCACGCACCCTCTGGATCGGGTCTGCCTTCCGCCCTCCGGAGTGAGACCCTCGGAGGTTAGTGCCCTGCGATCGAGGTCGAGCCAAGAGCTCACCCGCCGATGTGGAGCCTCTCCGAGCGCGCGCCCTTTGGACCGGGTCTGCCTTCCGCTCTCTATAGCGAGACCCTTGGAGGCTAGAGTCCTGCGATCGAAGTCGAGCCAAGAGCTCACCTGCCGATGTGGAGCCTCTCCGAGCACGTACCCTCTGGACCGGGTCCGCCTTCCGCCCTCCGAAGTGAGACCCTCGGAGGTTAGTGCCCTGCGGTCGAGGTCAAGCCCAGCGCTCACCCGCCGATGTGGAGCCTCTCCGAGCGCACGCCCTCCGGACTGGGCCCGCACTCTATTCTCCACCAAGGCACCCCCGCAAGCTCGGAGCATCAAGGTCGGAGCGAGTCCTGCCATCCCAGCTCGGCCCCATCCCTGATGAGGTCCTCACCAGCCCAGAACATCGGCGAGCCGCCCGAGGACTGCACCGAAGCACCTTCCACGCCATACTGACCACCTGCGATCGCCAGTTATACCAGAAAGGCAAGCAACACGTTGATCGAGATGCCACACTCCTCACCAACCACTCAAATCACCCAAGAGAAGAAGCCAACCGAAAGATTCGAATCCCGCGGGCGACGGCCCGCCGTTCGAGGCACTGCCAAATTTCCTGGAATGAGACAACCAAGAGGAGTACCGGAGTGCCTGACAACTCTCCTTATCATGAATCAGGAAAGACTCGTCGGGACACCACCGCATGCACCTAACAGCCCGACGAGGATCCTGAGACAAGTGCCCAACGGTAACCTAGTTTGCAACAAACTCACAGGTAACACAACAACTCCAAAAAAAAAACACAAGCCAAGAGGGGCATGGCACGATCACTACCACGAGACAAGCGCAAGCCCGACCAAGAGGGCGAAGCACCACTACCACCATAGTTGAAGGAAAACAAGGGATACAAGGAGAGGCGGAGGAACAGGGCACCTCTCTGTCCCCGCTATCACTCTCCCCCTACAATGTTTTCACCTTCGCACACATTTTCCACTCCTCTTAGTGCGGAATCCATTAAGAGGGGCCCAACCAGGAGGATCTGTTCCTCTGGATCGTCACTGACTTGATCGTCGGAGTGCCCCCACCGGAAATCCTGGCCCGGGTCTCTAACCCCTGTCTCGCAGGTCTAGGGGCGGAGGACTACCGAGCGACAAGACGGCTACACCCATCACGGAGGTCCGGGACCCGAGGACGGCGGGCGGCAAGAGGAGCGCACTCTGGTGCTGACAGCAACTACGGGCCACGACGGTCTTGGCGGCAACAATATGAAAGCTTCTTCTTCCTCTCGAAGTTTTCTTGTTAAGACTTCTGGTTTCTTTCATTTTGAGAGCTCTCACCTCTTTTAGAATTTTCTTCTTCGAGTTCCCATCTTCTTCAAAGGTTTCACAGGTTAGGTTATTGCCTATGTCAACTTTTCTCTTTCCACTTTCTTCTTTTGCCGGTTCTTTTGGCACTTCTAAGAGTTTTAAGGATCCCAGAGATCTTTTCTTAGAGGCTTCTTCATGGACCCTCCCCCTGTCCTCCTCTTGATTTTCAAAAACCTATCTAAAATGGTTAGGCGATTGGAAACCCCTGTTGTTGCCAGGACTTCTAGTTCCAGGAAAATTGCTCTGCATCAATCCCTGAAAAAATTCTCAAACCCGGAGGTCAAAAGGTCCAAATGACGAGAACCTTTGGCCAAATCAAGTACAAGGTATTTTGTTAGAATCTAAAATAGTTGGCATGCAAAATTATTATTAAATTTTGTGAGATTTTCAAGTGTCTATTCCTAGCCCTAGTGATTGAGTAAATAGGGCCCCTACAGGTTCCTTGGCTATACACTGAGCATCTTAATGCAGGACTCCACTTTCCTCTTCATCTTTTCATTGTCAAAGTAACTAATCTGTACAAAATTGTCTCAATGCAGTAAGTCTGAATACTTTTCAAATTATCTATGACTTTATAATCTTATGCCATGATCATAGGATGGAACTTAAGATTTCTTTATCCTACAGTCTCTTTATGATTAAGAGACACCTTTATGATCAAGGATGGTGGTTCATCAGACCGCACCATGATCGAAAGTTTATCAAAGGTCTTCCAACTGTTGTTCATAATTGAAAACCTTTTTTTCTATCTTCTAGTCAATCCTGTGGTTTCAACACTAAATGGAGGGAACCTCGTCTTACTCCAAATGATGATAAAAAGGTCCTCGTAACTTGTAGGCTCAGGTAGGCAACCAAAGAGGGGGGGTGAATTAGATTTTATAAATTTTTTGTACTATTTAAAATATAAACTAAAGCAAGTATATGCTAATGCAATTCAAGTGCTTGTGTATTTCAAATAAATACAGCGAAAATAAAGAAATAAAAGTACAAGAAGAACAATCACACAAACACAAAGGTTTATAGTGGTTCGGTGCCAACCAAGCACCTACATCCACTCCCCAAGAATCCCTTGGAAATTTCACTAAGTTTGGTTTTATAACTTAGGCTCACCAACAACCTTTACAACTTGTTTTGTCTTCGGGCTCACAAGTCAAACCCTAATTGGTTTCAAGGCTCACCAACAACCACCCTTGGTTTTACGGGATAACTAAGACCTAAACAACTTATTTTGGCTTCAGGCTCACAAGTAAAACCCTAGTTGGTTTCAAGGCTCACCAACAACCACTTTGGTTTTCAAAGGCTTACCAAAAACCTCTTTGGTTTTCCAAGGCTCACTAAAAATCTCAAGCAAAGCAATGTAAGAACAAATATAAAAGAATACAATTAAAGCTTTCTAAAATAAAGCAAATATCTCTTGAAGCCTTTGAATGTTGATAAAGATCTTGTCTTCAAATTGATGAAACCTTTGATTGATGCTTGTAGATGTAGACTTTGATTGCTCTCTTTGAAACTTGGAAGCTTGAAGGCTTGAATCACTCAACTCTTGAATCCTTTAAGAATATTCAAGAAACTCACCAAAGAATTGCTTCCCCATTTGATTCTTGATGTTTATATAGCCTCCCAATACTTAAATGACCATTTATAGCCGTTAGGGAGGAGAAACTAGCCGTTGGAGCCAAGTTGGATAAGTTCTGCACTTTAGAAAAACTAGCCGTTATGCCCCAAGTGTCGACACTTAACCCTTGTGAGTCGACACTTGACTTCCAAGTGTCGACACTTCATTCTCCAGGTATCGACACTTCACTTCCTGGTGTCGACACTTGACTGAAGGTGCTTTCTGAAGTCTTCTGTTTTGTCTCGGGCCTTGAGTCGACACTTCACTCTTCAAATGTCGATACTTGATCCTCAGGTATCGACACTTCATTTCCAGGTATCGACACTTCACTGTGCCAGGCTGAAACTTTGCTGAAATTTCTTCAAATTTAAACCTTGAGCCCTTCCAAGTCTTCCTTATATTCCAAAGTCCTTATAACTTGATTTTTCATTAATTTAAGGACTTTTTCAACTGAAATACAAGCATTTCTTCATTCAACAAGGTTGAGTACTAAGATCTAGAAAATATACTTAAAATATAATTAGTATTCATATATACTTAAATATTTTGTCAATCATCAAAATTAATATTAGAGTCAACAATCTTCCCCTTTATGATGATGACAAAATCTTTAAGCATATGAATAGGATAAGCTTAAAAAATTAATAATAAGATAAACATGTAAGTACAAAATCAATAAGCACCAAGCTCCCCCTCAAAATATGATTCAAAAGATTTTTCAAAAATTCTTCAAAATATTTTTCAAAATATGCAAAATTTTTAAGACAATCTTCCCCTTACTAATTCTTTCATTAAGATTAAAAATTTTGCTTTCTTCTCCCCCTTTTGTACTTTCTTTCATTTCTTATATGATTTTTCATGTTTATCCAATCTTTCTCTTTTCATATTTAACATTTTTCTCCCCCTTTTTGACATCATGAAAAAGGGTGAAAGGCAATACAAAGTGGGAATGAAGTCGAAAAGAATAGCAAGTAGGTCATCAAAATCAATGCATGAAATCAAATAATTATGATATCAATTAAATATGATACAAATTGAACATGATACAACAGAATGATAAGCACATACAAGAAATGATTTGATGTATATTATCCATTCACCTTACTTATTCATAGGATAAGGCCACAGCGGCACCCCAACACGTCATAAGAGATCCCATTGAATAGGAAGAGAGGGTCTTTAAACCCTACTTATCTTCTATGATCGGACGGCCATTGTGACTAACCCAATCCGAAGCGGTTACTAGGAATTCTTTTAAAAATAATTTTGATACCAATAGAATATGGTACCATTTGAATGTAACTCCCCTCAAAGAATTAGATTTGAAAACAAGGAGGAGTATCAGAGCAATATAAGTAAAGTATGATATCAACAAGATATTCAAAGCATCAAATATGTATATAATGATAACAAATCTTTGGATGCTCCCCCTGAATGTTATTCCCCCTTAAAAATATGCATTTATTTGAGGAATAAAATATGAAAGTACATGCATCATAATTTTAAACAATTTTAGATGTAAACATAAATTCTAAGTCTGAAACCAAGGATTTAAGATTTTCAAGATATTCATGATTTTCAAAATACAAAGCATTTATACCACTTAAAAACTTTCAGCATGTTTTCAAATTCATTTAAAATGATTTGATATCCATACAAATGCTAGAAGTAATATGATAGCAAGTCTAGCTACTAGAGCAAGGGTTTATCAATATGCATACCTTCTTCTTAAAAGTAATCCTTAACTACTAGTTCTATTCTTGATCCAAATCATTTCTAGATTATGCATAGATGCCAAAAATGAAAACATATAAATCATAGCATTTCACTTGAAATAATTTAGAAACTATATTAATCAAAATCAAGTGAAGGTCTAATAATCACAAGTTTGACCATGAGAGCTTGAAATCCATCAAAATGGTCATGATCACAACAAATAATTATTAGTCTAAGCTTGATTCTAATCAATCACTTAAAACAATTTTTCAAAATAATTGATGCAATATACATAACAAAAATTTAACTACATTTTCACTTATGGAAGGAGATTTTAGAATTTACCAATATACATAATCCTTCCTTTTACCATTTAGTCCAAAATGTAGCTTGTCCACTTCTTCAAATTATCGTGTACACCCATTTTTCAAGAACTCCTTTCTTCATGTTGGGCTGCAAGATATTCCTGCAAAACATACTAAGTGGACAATTTTGGTACCCAAACTTTCTTGAATCCTTTATGATTAGTAATTATGGTTCCTTTTGGAATCCAAACTTTTCTCAATCTAGAAGGATAAGCATTAAAACCACATTTATAAGATAAATTGAAAGAAACAGGAATAGAGAAATTCTTCAAAATTTTTGTTTCTTTTCCTCAACCAAAATATTTTTCTTATTCAAAACTTTATCACATGAATCTTTCAAAACAACATTTTCTTTTTCTAAAAATCTTTTTTCTTTAGAAAAATTATTATTTTCATTTTCCAAAACATCAGTCTTGGCATTCAAATCATCATTTTTATTTGCAAGATTGGTGTTGTGAAGAGAAAATGAATCTACATGCCTATTTAATTTCTTGTGCTCAATTTTTAGTAATTTATATTCATGCACAAGATCATTAGATGCATCATGTAATTCATTAAAGGTAAAATTATAATCATTTTCAGTACATACCTTTTTCTCATTTGCCATGAAGCAAAGATGGGCAACTTCATCATCCGTACTTGAATCTTCGCTATCGCTCCAAGTTGTCATCATTGTCTTGAATTTTTTTTTGGCTTTGAAGGCCATTATCTTCTTTTTCTCTTGATCTGCAATTACTTTCCTTTGCCGTAAGTTCAACTCATAAGTCATGAGTGAACCGATAAGCTCCTCCAAAGGTAATATTTCTATATCTTTAGCTTTTTGGATCGCCGTCACCTTTGGATTCCATGATTTTGGCAAGGATCTAAGAATTTTGTTCACCAAATCAGTATTAGTATAGATTTTACCAAGACTTTTCAATTCATTAATAATAGTCATAAATCTAGTAAACATGTCAGAGATAGATTCATTATGCATCATTTCAAAAATTTTAAAAGAATATACAAGTAAATTAATTTTAGAATTCTTCACTTGAAGAGTACCCTCATGAGTAACTTCAAGTGTGTCCCATATTTCCTTTGCTGATGTGCATGATGAGATTTTATTAAATTCATTTAAGTCCAATGCACAATAAAGTAAGTTCATTACTTTAGCATTGATTTCAGTTTGTTTAATATCATATTCATTCCAATCCTCTTCGAGCTTTGGAATGGAAATGCTATTAACCAACATGGATGGAATATGAGGACAACTAACAATAATTTTTCAAAGATAATAATTAATAGATTGAATATGAATGCGCATGCGAGTTTTCCAAAAAACATAATTTGTGCCATCGAAAAATGGTGGTCTAGCACTATACCTACAAGGGTTGCCATGAACTTTAGCTCAAAATCGATAGATTCTCAAACAGAGCACCTGCTTTGATACCAATTGTAGGCTCAGGTAGGCAACCCAAGAGGGGGGGTGAATTGGATTTTATAAAATTTTTGTACTATTTAAAATATGAACTAAAGCAAGTATGTGGTAATGCAATTCAAGTACTTGTGTATTTCAAATAAATACAGTGAAAATAAGGAAATAAAAGTACAAGGAGAACAATCATACAAACACAAAAGTTTATAGTGGTTCGGTGCCAACCAACCACCTACATCCACTCCCCAAGAATTCCTTGGAAATTTCACTAAGTTTGGTTTTATAACTTAGGCTCACCAATAACCTTTATAACTTGTTTTATCTTCGGACTCACAAGTCAAACCCTAGTTGGTTTCAAGGCTCACCAACAACTACCCTTGGTTTTACGGGATAACCAAGAACCTAAACAACTTGTTTTGGCTTCGGGCTCACAAGTAAAACCCTAGTTGGTTTCAAGGCTCACTAACAACTACTTTGATTTTCAAAGACTTACCAAAAATCTCTTTGATTTTTCAAGACTCACCAAAAATCTCAAGTAAAGCAATGTAAGAATAAATATAAAAGAATACAATTAAAGCTTTCTAAAATAAAGTAAATATCTCTTTGAAGCCCTTGAATGTTGATGAAGATCTTGACTTCAAGTTGATGAAGCCTTTGATTGATACTTGTGGATGTAGACTTTGATTGCTCTCTTTGAAACTTGAAAGCTTGAAGGCTTGAATCACTCAACTCTTGAATCCTTTAAGAATATTCAAGAAACTTACCAAAGGATTGCTTCTCCATTTGATTCTTGACGTTTATATAGCCTCCCAACACTTAAATGACTGTTTATAGCCGTTAGAGAGGAAAACTAGCCATTGAAGCCAAGTTGAAGAAGTTCTACACTTCAGAAAAACTAGCCATTATGTCCCAAGCGTCGACACTTGACCCTCGTGAGTCGACACTTGACTTCCAAGTGTCGGCACTTCATTCTCCAGGTATCGACACTTCACTTCCAAGTATCAACACTTCAGCTCCTGGTGTTGACACTTGACTGAAGGTGCTTTCTGAAGTCTTCTGTTTTGTCTCAGGCCTTGAGTCGACACTTCACTCTTCAAGTGTCAATACTTGATCCTCAGGTATCGACACTTCATTTTCAGGTGTCGACACTTCACTGTGCCAGGCTGAAACTTTGCTGAAACTTCTTTAAATTTAAACCTTGAGCCATTCCAAGTCTTCCTTATATTTCAAAGTCCTTATAACTTGATTTTTCATTAATTTAAGGACTTTTTCAACTGAAATACAAGTATTTCTTCATTGAACAAGGTTGAGTACTAAGATCTGAAAAATATACTTAAAATATAATTGGTACTCATATATACTTAAACATTTTGTCAATCATCAAAATCAAGATCAATGTCAACATAACTAATAAAAAAGATTATGAAAAGCTTGTAGGGACCAAACATCCTTTAGCGAAGGAGTTGTTAAAGGAACCAAAGCTTTTCCTTGCCAGAATTAGCATTTTACCTAGCTTAGGTATAATCCGAGTAATAAGTCATAGCTTTGGATGTTTGTCAACTTCGATACTGGTCCGATTAAATTTGATTGATTCTTATCTTTTCCTGCAAAAGGGATAAGGCTTGATGTTGAAGAGATTCGGTAGGCTGTTCGAAAGAGGCCTACTAAGAGGTCAGAGGGTGCCTAGGCGAGGAAGAAGCCGCGAGCTGCTCCAAGTTCATCGACTCTGGGAGCTTCATTTGCTCCTAGCATTCTTGTCCCAATTGCTATAGATGTAAAAATAGCAACATTTATTTTTGGTGATGATTTTCCTAATATTGTACCTTCATCGACAAGGCCGACATTGTCAATAGTAATATCCCCAAGATGGTCAATTTCTCCTCAAGTAACAAGTCCTCCTGCCACCTGTGTTCAAGTTAAGAGGGGAAAAGCATCGCAAACTTCAAGGGCCGACAAAGATTCTCGAGCAACTAAAGAACTCGAGTCATTTGTCGATCTCAACATCTGTTCTAATGAATCGGCACTCCAGAATTCTGAGTTGGTTCACCGATTATTGAAAACCATTATTCTTCCTAAAGATTGGGAGATGACCAAATCTCGTCATTTGGACGAGATCATACCATCTTTCTATCCAAGCCGTTTAAAGGTAAGAGCTCCTTCTCCTTACTTTAACTCTTTCAGATTTTTGATTACTGCCAAGTTTTTCTAACTTTGTAAATTTTCATTATTTCAGTTTATCCATGAAATAACAATCATTAAAGAGAGTTTCCGGTCTTCATTGATCTTAGTCGGACATTAAAAGATCAGCTTGAGACAACCAGGGCCCAGAAAGAGGTGGTTGAAAAATTCAAGCAAGCTTTTGAGGCCAAGTTGGAGAAGGCCTCTAAAGAGAAGTATGTGCTGAGGAAAGAATTATGCTCAGCAAAGGACCAGTCGAGTAGCTTATAAGCCAAGCTAGGAAAGAAAAAAAAAGCTTTTATCTATCAAGGCCTCCAATAGGGATCTGAAGAATCTTGATGATGCAATTGCTCGGACGACCGAGGCCAAAAAAAGCTGAGCAAGCAAAAGCTGATGCTTCAAAGGTAGTCAACGACTATATGAAGTTGGCTAAGTTCAGGAAAGAAGTCAATGAAGTGTCAGCCTATAGTTACGAGTATAGCTTTAAAGACTACAAAGCCAGGGTTAAAGAACTATTTTCATACATAGATCTTAAAGATGTCCTCCCAGAATATGAAGAAGAGAGAGAAAGAGGAAGAGGTTGCCGAGGAAAGTGAGATTTGGGAAGAATGTGCTATAGAAGAAGTTGCAACAGAAGAACCTATCCTCCCCATGATTCTCGAAGAAGCTCCATTCGAGAAAACAATCCTTCTAATTTTCGAAGAGATTCGCCAAACACGTCCAGCCCTGGAAGAGGATGTTTAAGATATCTTTTTTTCCTTTTAACTTCTTTATCTTTTATTTTGTAATTCTTTTTACTTTTAATCTCTGTGTAACTTTTTGTCAGAAACTTTGCTTTGACTATTGTGAGGATATCAAATTTTTTGTAGAAGGTTTTTCTCTAATCATCAACGAATTCTTTATCTCTTTTATCATCCTTTGTCTACTCTTTAGAAAATTCAATAAGTATAAGATCGCCGGCATCTTGTTGACTCAGCAGTCTTCTACTTAGTTTCTCTCATCTATTGAGAAGGTTAAAAGTTTTCCAAGTATGGGATCATTGGCTTATAGCATGATCGACTAGTCAAGACTTGCTTGAATAGCTGGTTGCATGCTTGAACCATTAGGTCAAACACTTTTATTGATCGGACATGCCAATTATAGTTGGGTGCTAGCCAACTCTCTATAAATTATTGGACATACCGATTACAGCGGGTATTAGGCAACTATCTTTAAACTATCGAACATACCGATTATAGTCAGGCATTAGTCAACTATCTTTAAATTATCTGACATATCAATTATAGTCGAGTATTAGACAAATATCTTTAAATTATCGGCATACCAATTATAGTTAGGCAGCTAAGCCAACTATACTGTTCGAATTATCAGATATATCAATTAATTTTAGATAATTGGGTGTTAGTCAACTATCCATTTAATATCACATCATACTCTTGTTGTGTACAAGAAACAACTTTATTGATTCACTGATAATACATGCATAGATTCTTGGCATTCTAAGGTCGAGTAATTTGCACATCCTCTAGACTCAATTCTATAAGTTCCAGGATGTAATACATCAGTGACCCGTATAGGCCTTCCCAATTTGGAAAAAGTTTTTCTTGTTTAATGGATTTAAAAACTTTAGCTCTCTATAATACGAGATCGCCCGGTTGAAAGGTCTTTGGATTAACCCTAGAATTGTAATATCGAATGACCTTCCATCGATAGGAAGCCATTTTCAAGTGAGGTTAGAGCCTTATTCCTTCCAGTAAGTCCAAGTCGGCTTGTCATCATTCTGAATTACTCGATTCTTCATAATTTTCCATTCTCATAAGGGGCAAGGCAATTTCTACTAGAATTATAGCTTTGGTGCTAAATTTCAGGTTGAATGGAGACTCTCTAGTGAGTATTCGGGTGTTGTTCAGTAGGTCCAGAGCACAGAGCTTAGCTCTTCAATCCAAAATTCTTTAGCTTCATTTAATGTTGTCTTCAGACCATGCAAAATTGTCCGATTTATTACTTCTGCTTCACCATTAGATCGAGGATGTTCAATAGAGATCAATCTATGATTGATGTGATATTGGATGAAAAAGTTTTTAAAGTTATAATTATTAAACTATCTTCCATTATCAATGATGATAGTATGAGAAATTCCAAACTGATAAATGATATTATTCTTAATAAATCTCTCAACCTTTTCTTCAGTTATGTGTGCTAGAGGTTCTGCCTCTATCTACTTAGTGAAGTAATCAATTACCACGATAATAAACTTTTTTTGACCAGAGCTGAGCAAAAAAGCTCGAGTATATGCATTCCCCATTGAGCGAACATCCAGGAAGCTGCTAGCTGAGTTATTTGACTTGTTGGTCATCGCTGAATATTTGAATATCTTCGGCACTGATCACACCTTTTAACAAAATCGGCCGCATCCTTTTGAATGGTTAGCCAATAATATCCCTATCATAAAATTTTATAGGCAAGAGATCTCTCCCAAGGTGGTTCCCATATATGCCTTCATGCACTTCTCTAAGTGCATAATTAGCATCAGTTGGGCACAAGTATTTCAATAAGGGCAAAGTGAATAATCTCTTATAGAGGATTCCATCCATGAGTATGTATTGAGAAGCCATCCACCTCATTCGTTTGCTTCCATGTAATCATTTAGCAAGACTTCATCGGTTAGGTATTTAATGATTAAGTCCATCCAGTTGGTTCCAGGATTTAAAAGATGCAGCTCATGTGCCTTTGTTAATGATGGATGCTTTGAGATGTTCAATGTATGTTCTTCCAAGTGAACCAATAGTCGATGTCGCCAGTTAAAAAAGTAAGTTGGCTTGAGTATCTTCAATCTGAGGGACATGAGATATCTCAAAAGATTGAAAATTGATATTAGAGTTTGTACTTTCTTTAAATATTTTGTCATAGTTAGATCCTAGGCTTCGAATTCTTCCTTTGTTTGATTAACTACTAGTTGAGAGTTCATGAAGGTTTTCAATTTCCTAACTCCAAGTTCTTTTGCAATTCTCAATCTAGCCAAAAATGTTTCATACTTGGCTTGATTATTACATATTTGAAAGGCAAGCTGAAAGGCATACTCAATAACAAATTCATTAAGGCTTGTAAGGATTAATCTTGCTCTACTTCCAGATGAATTCTGTTGCCGATCTCACTGCGGTGGCCTGTAGCTCGTGAGCTGGCACCGATTCTTGGACTCTCTCACCTCGAGATCTCCAAGCTTCCGGACCTGCAAAACAAAGTCAGAGACCCGGGCCGGGGATCCCGGCAGGGGCACTCCGACGGTCAAGTAAGAGAGCAGCAAGATGGAACAGGACCTCTAAGGCGGGTTCCCGAAGGATTCCCGTGCTTAGAGGAGATGTAAATGAAAGAAGTGTGGGGAAGAGGGGAGTTGAAGCACGGCTTCCTGCGCTGGGTTCACCAAGCTCACGCCTGAGGACTTCCTGGGGTCCCCTGGATCGTTCTCTCGGTGTTCTCCCTCCTTTTCGACCTATCTTTCTGCCTGTTTTTACTGTCCCTTTTATACCACCAGATCGCCTTCAGCCCACATCTCCTCCCGGAGGCTTCTCAAGACCTCTGGGTCTTCTTTTCTCGCTCTTCTCCTTTGAGTCAGGGAGTTAAGTGGCCGGCACGCCTCGTCTGTCGTGTGTCATGAAAAGGGAAGGACTGGTGAGACCTCGGGCCGAGCGCGGGAGCTCTCCTTTCGGGGTGTTGACGATGGGCTTCTAGCCATTTTAGGCTCCTGCCCACAAGAATTTTATTCCTCAATTGCGGGGCCCTGTTTAACTGATGCAAACGAGGTTTCGCGTATCACTGCAGGCCGTACTGGCACCCCGTACAAGGTGCGGCGCACGCCAGCCCCCAGTGGCGACCTCATGATCGATGTCTCTGCTTCCCCGAGGCCTTGCAAAGTAGGGCTGACTTCGACCGAAGTGGAACCGTCAGGGGGCGCCGCCTGGCGCAGTGGCAGAGAGAGGCTCGACTTCGACCGAGGTGGACCCGTCTTGGGGTGCCACCTGGCGAAGGAGCAGGATGGCCCGGCTCAACCTCGGTAGTGGTGGACCCGTCTTGGGGTGTCACCTGGCGAGGGAGCGAGGGGCCACCAGCTTCGGTCGAGGTGGACCCCTCCTGGGTGGACACCTGGCGGAGTGGCAGAGAGAGGCTCGACTTCGATCGAGGTGGACCGTCTTGGGGTGCCACCTGGCGAAGGAGAAGGAGGGCCCGGCTCGACCTCGACAGAGATGGACCCATCTTGGGGTGCCACCTGGCAAGGGAGCGAGGGGCCGCCAGCTTCGACCGAGGTAGACCCCTTCTGGGTGGACTCCTGGCGGAGTGGCAGAGAGAGGCTCGACTTCGGCCGAGGTGAAATCGTCTTGGGGTGCCACCTGGTGAAAGAGCAGGAGGGCCCGGCTTGACCTCGGCAGAGGTGGACTCGTCTTGGGGTGCCACCTGGCGAGGGAGCGAGGGGCCGCCAGCTTCGGCCAAGGTGGACCCCTCCTGGGTGGACACCTGGCGGAGTGGCAGAGAGAGGCTCGACTTCGGTCAAGGTAGACTCGTCTTGGGGTGCCACCTGGCGAAGGAGCAGGAGGGCCCGGCTCGACCTCAGCAGAGGTGGACCCATCTTGGGGTGCCACCTGGAGAGGGAGCGAGGGACCGCCAGCTTCGACCGAGGTGGACCCCTCCTGGGTGGACACCTGGTGGAGTGGTAGAGAGAGGCTCGACTTCGGCCGAGGTGGAACCATCTTGGGGTGCCACCTGGCGAAGGAGCAGGATGACCCGGCTCGACCTCGATAGAGGTTGACCCGGCTCGACCTCGATAGAGGTTGACCCGTCTTGGGGTGCCACCTGGCGAGGGAGCGAGGGGCCGCCAACTTCGGCCGAGGTGGACCCCTCCTCGGTGGACACCTGGCAGAGTGGCAGAGAGAGGCTCGACTTCGGTCAAGGTGGATTCGTCTTGGGGTGCCACCTAGCGAAGGAGCAGGAGGGCCCGGCTCGACCTTAGCAGAGATGGACCCGTCTTGGGGTGCCACCTGGCGAGGGAGCGAGGGGCCGCCAGCTTCGACCGAGGTGGACCCCTCCTGGGTGGACACCGGCGGAGTGGCAGAGAAAGACTCGACTTTGATCGAGGTGGACCCGTCTTGGGGTGCTACCTGGCGAAGGAGTAGGAGGGCCCGGCTCGACCTCGACAGAGGTGGACCCATCTTGGGGTGCCACTTGGCGAGGGAGCGAGGGGCCGCCAGCTTTGGCCGAGGTGGACCCCTCCTAGGTTGACACCTGGCAGAGTGGCAGAGAGAGGCTCGACTTCAACCGAGATGGACCCGTCTTGGGGTGCCACCTGGCGAAGGAGCAGGAGCACTTCTTCCCGAACGGGGGATCTTTTGAAAGAAAAAATTCATGTGGTACTGACCGTGTCAAGCTGGACCTGACACGCGCTCCACATCACCAATATAGCCATATCAGTTGCCCCCCATCCACAGGTCCCATCGAGGCGTCGTGGCTTGGGACGTGGGGATTTAATGCGGAGATGACGTGGAGAAGACAAAAATCTCGTGCCATAATTGCCATGATCGCTGCCACTGCTCCTGTTGCACCCGAGGCCCTGTGAAGGGGTCGCCACGTGCACGCATCTGACGAGCAATTAATGCATCATTTCGAAACCGAGACAGTTTCTATCGAACTGAAGCATCAATGTTGGGCGTGCCTCCACGTGGCAGTCATCTAATGGCACAGGACGGAAAGAAGTGTACGGTTGCTGTCGATCGATTTTGAAAAGGAAGGGGACTTTCTGGAAACGAGGTTTCTCCGCTTTCTCACACCTCGCCGGTGGTTGCAGTGGTCTCCCTTCATCTTCCAGGGTCGCCATTCCTTTGGTTCAAAATATCCTGGTGAGTGCCTGCGTCTCCTTTTCTCTTCCTCTATCTCGCAACCCTCACACGAGTTTCTCTTGCTTCTTCTTCTTCCGTGGTACGTCACCGTCATGTCGCTTCCAACTCGGACGAGGCCGGTCCTTCCCGGCTGAGGACTCCATCGTCTTCCTCCTCGAAGGGGGAAGAGATTTCGGACGAGGTTCGGAGGCAGCTCCAACCTGGGGCTGTGACCATAGGCATCCTTAGGGGTCCTAGGTCTCCTCCCATAGTTTCCGCACGTCTCGTCTCTTCTCTTCCTCCTCCGAAGGCCTCTTCCTCTGGTCCCTCCGGTTACGCTTCGACGATGACCGGAGATGATCTTTTCCAGATCCGGGACATCTATGGGGTCCCGAATTCAATCCGCCTTTCCCTCCCAAGGCATAGGGATCGAGTAACCTCGAGTGGCCCTGGGAGGGTCACCTTCTACGAGGACTTCCTTACTGGGGGTCTTCGTTTTTCCCTTCATACCTTCTTTCTTTCATTCCTCAGCCATTATCGTCCGGTCCCGGCCTAGTTGGCTCCTAATGCCATCCGGGTCATCTTCGTCTTCGTCGTCTTCTGTCACTTCCATGGGTTCGTTGCTCATTTCTCTCTCTTCAGGGCTCTCTTCATCCTGAAGCGTTACTCCACCGATGATGGCTGATGGTACATTTCGTCCCGGCCTAGGTGCCTTAGGTTTGACCTCCCTTCCTCAATCAAGGGTTGGAAGAACCGCTTCTTTTTCGCCTCGTTCGAGAACGTTGACTGGGCCTGGAGTGAGCCGGACCGGTCCCCGAACCGGAATTTCCAAGTCGAGCTAGTGGATCAGGATGACTTTACGCTGCTACTGAGTAATGTTGTCCCAGCCCTCGACGTTCTGCTCTCAGAGCAGAATTTATTTGAGGCAGGGGTCAGTCCCATCCGGGAGTTGGGTGAAGCCCGGTTCTCCTTTCTTCACCTTCATTTTCTGCCCTGCACTTCCTTCCTTTTATACTAGCCTAACCGCCCCTTTTTTCCTCAGGTATGAAGTTTTCCATAGAAAGCTTGATGGAGGGCATCCTGGAGAGGGACGCTGCCGAAGGGGCTGAGGACCCCCCAGCGAAGAGGGCTTGCATTGAGGCGAGCCGTGGGCCCGCGCCCACCTCTGCCATCACCGGTCCTGGGGCAGCGGCTCCTGCTCCGGGGTTGTCTCAGGCCCGGGCGCCAGATTCCCCTGTCGTCGACCTCGACAAGGTCGGGGAAGAGAGGGGCCGGAACCTCCTTGTGCGACGCCTACTCCAGATGCCACGCCGGCCACTTCCACGGTGGCCACCAGGGCGACGGCGGCTCCACCGATGACTGCATTGCCTGGCAAAGGGACGGCCGCCCGGCCTGCCGCGGACAACCTCGTTCCACCGTCGAGCCTCAACCACCGCTCCTCCGTGATCCGTGATCAGGGGCTCGCGAAGAAAGTGATGGAATTCGCGAGCACCTCCCGGGACCGCCACCCGAGGGACGGCCGGGACTACATAGAGGCATTGCTCAAGATCCTCCCGTTGCTGTTTACGGTAAGTTCCGAGCTCTGACCTTTAAAAGTTCCAGTTGGATTCTGGTGATGTCTTGTGTCTTTTTTTTTTTTGGTGTAGATCGGGACAGATGTTCTCCTGCTGAGGAACTTCCTCGTCGGCTACGCCAAGAAGGACGCCGAGAAGGAGGAGAAGCTCGGCAGACTCGCAGCAACATCAAGGACCTCATGGATAAGGGGGTCGAACTGCGAGCAAACAACCAGGCCCTTCGGGCGGACCTGGGCCGCGCCGAGGGGCGCATGAAGGAGCTCGAGACCTCTCTGTCAGAGGAGAGGATCTCGAACCAGCGCCGCGCGGAGGAAGACACGGCGGAGAAGACTCGCCTCAGGGCTCAGTCTCGGTCGTTGGAGTGCCGGGTTGAAGAGGTTCTCAAGGAGCTGACCGCAGCCAAGGAGAAGAACTCCTATGTCAATGGGCTGCTGGAGGCATCCAAGAGGGAGACACAGGAGGCCGTGCCGAAGTTCCGAGCCTCCGAAGAGTACGTCGCGGAGATGCACGAGGCAGCGGTGGACTCCTTTCTGAAGGGCTTTCAGGTGTGCCGGGAGAAGGTGAGCTCGTTCTATCCCGAGCTCGACATTACCCGAGTCGTCCTGGGCAGCCGGAGGGAGGAGTCTGCTGGAGGAGCTTCGACAGCGATGCCAGCTGAGGTGGTGGCTCCCGAGCTGCCTTTCGACGGTGCCGCCGACAAAGATGGTGCCCCCCAGCCTCAGGAGGACGCGGCGGTGGCAAAGTAGCCCTGAAGCTTTACATCTTTTTTTTGTTTCTTTGGTCATGTATTCCTTTTTTTTTTTCTTGGGGATCTTCTGGCCTATCAGGGCTCCCCCCTTTTTGTAAAGAATCTTCCACCAGAAATGAAAACTTTCTTTTTCATTAACTTGTCCTTTCTCTTTATTATTTCTTTTCTTCTCTCTCTTTTTTTTTTGTGCATCTTCCGGACTGAACCCCGGTGCCAGCTACTGGGACTAAGTCCCGTAGTGCATTTCGAGCTGAACTCCAGGATTGCATGGGCGAACTGGGTTCTGCTCCACCTTCCAGACCGAAGTCCGAGACTTCGCTTTGGAACCGGGTCCCTTGCGAACTTTCAGACTGAACCCCGGGGCCGCGGGCTGAAATTGAACCCTGCGCGGCTTACCGAGCTGTTCTCCGGGATTTTGTAGGACCGAGATCTAAGTCTCTGGGACCTCTTCCGGACTGAACTCTGGGGCCGCATGTCGGTGTGCGACACTCCAGACTGAACTCCAGGATTTTGTAGGACCAAGACCTAAGTCTTTGGGACCTCTTCCGGACTGAACTCCAGGGCCGCATGTCAGAATTTAGTTCCGTGCGACACTCCAGATTGAACTCCGGGATTTTTATGAGAGGGCCATCGTGCCTTCGCAGATCTTCCACCGTGTCCATGCTCGCCGAACTTAGAGCTGGATGGCTTTTGCCCTACGAGACGAGAGTAGGAATTTGGTGAAAAAGGTTTTATTATTGAAGTTTGAGGGGTCTTACACTATTGGTAGTACATCCTCAAGTTTGAGACATTCCAGGTCCGAGGGAACCGGGATCCGCCTAGCTTTTTCAAGTAGTATGCCCTGTGGGGAAGTGCCTCCACCACCCTATAAGGGCCTTCCCAATTTGGGGAGAGCTTCCCGCACTCCCGCTGCTGGGAAGCTTCAGCACGACGGAGCACCAAGTCTCCCTAGCGGAAGGACTTCAGTCGCACCCTGGAGTTATAGTCTCTGGCCACTCGTTGCCGGTAAGCCGCCATCCGAATTCAGGCCCTGTCCCTCGTTGCTTCAAGGAGGTCCAGGTTTAGCAGCATCCTGACATGGTTCTCCGCCTCGTCATACTACTCCACGCGCAGGGTCGGTAGGTTGAGCTCAACTGGAATAATCGCTTCCGCTCCGAAGACGAGGTTGAATGGGATCTCATCCGTAGTCGTCCTTGGGATAGCGTGATACGCCCAAAGGATGCTCAGGAGCTCTTCTGCCCACCTACCCTTGGCCTGGTCCAGTCTTGTCCGGAGGCCTTGCAAGATGGTCCTATTTGTTACCTCGGCTTCTCCGTTTGTCTGAGGATGCACCACCGAAGTGAAACGATGGTGGATGCCGAGGTCGCCACAAAACTCCTCGAACTCCCGACAATTGAACTGACGTCCGTTATCGATGATGATGTTGTGCAGTAGGCCAAAGCGACAAATAATTGACTTCCAAAGGAACTTGGTGACGTTTGCCTCCGTGATCCGGGCCAAGGGTTCGGTCTCGACCCACTTCGTGAAGTAGTTGATGGCCACGATCAAGAATTTTCGTTGCCCGTACGCCGGAGGAAAATGTCCTAGGAGATCCATGCTCCATTGAGCGAATGGCTAGGAGGCGGAGAGCTGAGAGAGTGGAGCAGCGGGATGACGTTGCACCATGGCATGCCACTGACACCGGTCGCACCTCTTCACGAAGTCAGTTTTGTCTTCTTTCATTGTCTCACAGAAATAACCTTGATGGAGGGCCTTGTACGCCAGTGTCCTGCCCCCCACATGGTTCCCACAGATGCCCTCATGGACCTCTTGGAGTACAAGTGCGGCTTCTGTGGGTCTCAGACACTTGAGGAGCGGGTAGGAGTAGGATCTTCGATACAGTTGCCCATCCATCAAAATGAACCGTGCGGCCTTCCTCTTAATGAGACCAGCCGCCATGCGGTCCTCTGGCAAGGTGCCGTTGGTGATGTACTCAATGTACTTGTCCATCCAGCTGGGCTCCTGGTTGACCTGCTGGACCTCCATGGATGTCTCGTAGCTCGGGGCCTTGAGGTGCTCGATATAAGCGTGGCCCAGCGATGAGTCCGGCAGGGTTGCCAGGCGGGAGAGTGCGTCCGCATGAGCATTTTCCCAGTGAGGTATATGGGAGACGCTGAAGCGTCGAAATCCCGCCGCACTCGTTCGCACGAGCTCTAGGTACTTCGCCATTTGGGGGTCCCATGCCTCGTACTCCCCCGAGACCTGCCCGGCCACCAGTTGCGAGTCGGTGAAGACCCTGAGATAGTCCATGCCTAGCTTGCGGGACACTCTTAGCCCTGCGAGAAGCGCTTCGCACTCCGCCTGGTTATTGATGGCGGCGAACTGGAAGCGGAGCGCACACTCGGTGACGACCCCGTCGCCGTTGGCGAGGATGAGTCCAGCTTCGCTCCCGCCGGAGTTCGAGGCTCCATCCACATGAAGGATCCAGACGTCCTCCTCCGGTCCTGGTTTCGGCTGTCGGTCTTGGGGGCTTTCTTCCGGCCCCTTACCTAGGCCTGCACACTCAACCAAGAAATCAGCGAGTACCTGTGCCTTCATGGCCGACCTCGGCCTGTAGGTGATGTCGAACTCGCTGAGCTTGAGTGCCTACTTTGCTAGGCACCCAGATATGTCAGGTCGGCTGAGCACCGCCTTCAGTGGCTGATCCGTTATGACTGTAATGGGGTGCACTTGGAAATAAGATCTAAAACGCTGAGCGGACACGGTTAGCGCAAAATTCAGCTTCTCAGACCAGGAATACCTGAGCTCCACATCGCGGAGGAGTTTGTTGGTGTAATACACCGGCCTTTGCATCCCTTTGCCATCCGTCCAAACCAGAATCGAACTGACGGCCTCCGGGGTGATCGCCAGGTACATGAGGAGCTCCTCTCCTTCCTCGGGCCTGGAAAGCAGCGACGGAGATGCTAGCATCCTCTTCAGCTCATTAAATACCTTCTGGCACTCCTTCGTCTAGGTAAAGTCATTTATCTTCCTTAGCTCTTTGAAGAAGGGTTGGCAGCGGTCAACGGACCTTGAGATAAACTGACTCAGGGTGGCTATGTGGTCGGTGAGTCGCTGCACTTGCTTCTTGGAGGTGGGTTGCTCCATGTCCAGGATCACCTGGACCTTCTCTAGGTTGGCTTCTATTCCTCTTTGGGTCACCATGAATCCCAGGAACTTCCTCGCGGACACGCTGAAAGTGCACTTTGCCGGGTTTAATTTCATCTGGTGAAGCCGGAGGTTACTGAAGGTCTCCGCCAGGTCGCCGACGTGGTCCGAAGTGGGCTTGCTCATCACCAGCATGTCGTCCATGTACACTTGCATGTTGCGGCCAATTTGGTCTTTGAAGACCTTGTTGACCAGCTGTTGGTACGTGGCCCTGGCGTTCTTGAGGTCGAACGGCATCATCTTATAATAGTAGGTTCCGCGATCAGTGACGAAAGCAGTGTGCTCCTTGTCCTCCGGGTGCATTCGGATCTGGTTGTACCCGGAGAAGGCATCCATGAAAGAGAGGAGGCGATGCCCTGAAGTAGTGTTCACGAGCTGATCGATCTTTGGAAGAGGGAAACTGTCCTTCGGGCAAGCTCGGTTGAGGTCGGTGCAGTCCACACAGATCCTCTATTTGCTGTTGCTCTTCTTCACCATGACCATGTTTGCCAGCCAACTGGGATACTGTACCTCTCGTACAAAGCCGGTGGCGAGAAGCTTCTCTACTTCTTCATTGATGGCCTTCTGCCTCTCCGCAGCAAAACTCCTCTTCTTCTGGCGAACAGGGCGGCACCTTGGATCAATGTTCAACTGGTGGGTGATGACTTCCGAGGGGATACCTGGCATGTCAGCAGCGGACCAGGCGAACACATCAGCGTTCGCCCGGAGGAATTCCAGCAAATGAGCCCGTTCTTCTTCCGGGAGCGGGCTCCTATCTGCACTGTCTTCTGAGGGTACGAGCCAAGAAGGTACGTCAACAAGCACTCCACGTGCCCTCCCCTGGGATCTTGGTCTCTTAGGTCGAGGTCGTGGACGTCAGAGCCGAGCTCAGCACTCCGGGCCCCCGGGACCGTCTGCAGACAATGAGGGATGAGTTGGGCCATCCCCTTCATCACTCCCGTCCCAGAGGCAGTGGGGAACTGTACCAGCAACCTCTTAGTAGAAATGACAGCGTCCAGTTGGTTAAGCCGTGGATGGCCGAGGATGGCATTATAAGGTGATGGGAGCTTGACGATGGTAAACGTCATTATACCGTACTCTGCCAAGGTGGGGATCCGGCAGTGACAGGGAGAGTGATCTCTCCTTCGACCCCCACAGAATCTCTGGTGAATCCCACAAGAGGGGTGTGCACCGGCTTTAATTGATCATGGACAAATTCATTTGAGAGAAAGCATCGTAAAAAAGCATGTCAGTAGAGCTCTCACTATCCACCATAATGCGATGTACAGGATGTTTCGTGATGGTCATCTTGACCACCACTGCATCATTGTTTACATTTTTATTCCCCTTTTCAAAGGGGAGTACATTCTTTGGGCCTCCCGCCTCCCGGGCTTTCTTCGTCGCACGCCCAATCCCCCAAGAGATCATGCCCACAGTCTTCTCCGTTGGGCGGTTGTCAATTGCAGGGACGGGGGGAAGGGCTGCGAGCGGCTGACCCTCCGCCGGGGCTTCGTTCTTGATGAACTTCCTGAGGTAGCCCCTCTTGATCAGCTCCTCAATCTCCTGCTTGAGATTGCGACATCCTCCGTGTCGTGGCCGTGCTCGCGGTGAAATTAACAATATTTTGTCTTGTCACGGATGTTCCTTGGGTTCTGAGGAGGAGGTCGGTGGAGGTAGTGCTCACCCTCAATCTCCATGAGGATCTTCGTTCTGGGAGCGAGGAGAGGGGTGAACGTTCTCTCTGGGGCTGCACCTTTCTTCAGCTTCGAGCCTGGACAAAAATCTGCAAGTGGTCCAGGCCTCCGGGTCCTGGGGACATCCCTTGGGGCAGGCTTCTTTGAAGGCTTCCCGTCCAGCTCTCGCCTGGTGCGATCGGCCTCCTCCGCTCGGATGTACTTGTAGACACGGAGGAGGAGCTCAGAGTATGTCTTGGGGGGATTCTTGTCCAAGGAATACGTCAGACGGGAGGTCTTGAGCCCGCGCTTCAACGCCAGCATGGCAACGGGCTCGTCCAGACTGTAAATTTCAAGGGCGGCGATCTTGAAGCGGGTGATGTAGTCCCGCATCAGCTCCTGGTCCTGCTGGCGGATAGAAAAGAGGCTATCCACCTCTCTTGGTACCTTCCGGCAAGCGTCGAAGTGCGCCACAAACTTTCCTTCCAGCTGATGGAAGGAGCTGATAGATTCTGGCTCGAGGCTGGTGAACCAAACTCGAGCAGCCTTCCAGAGAGTGGCTGGGAAGGCGATGCATAGAAGAGCGTCCGTCGCTCCCTGGACCCTCATGAGAGCCTTATAGCTCTCTAAGTGGTCCAAGGGATCGGTGGTCTTATTGTAGGGATCCACCTGAGGCATACGGAACCGATTTAGGATCGGTTCCTCTTGGATTTCCCGGGAGAAGGGTGGCTGGGCTTTATAGCCTGTTGGATCGGTGGGGGAGCTCTGCATGTCGGCAAAGCGGCGGGAGAACTCCGCCAGCTTGCGCTTATGCTCTTCCAGGCGCCTCTCGGCCTGGCGCCTGACGGCCTCATCGGTGGAATCTTCCACTGAGGCCACTGGAGAATGGGGTGCCAATCGGTCTCGACGGGGGGCCTTGCCCCGATGGCGCCTGTTGCGCCGTACTGCTTCGGTATCGTTGGCCGGGGATCGATTCTCGTGATCTGCCGAACCGGAGTGGTTCCTCTTTGCGGGAGTCTGGTGGCTCCCGCGGGGGTTGGAAACTGCCCGCGGATCGGAGGGCCTGCCTTGGATGGAGCGCAGGCTTTCGTGGAGGCCCGTGGCTCGAGCCTCGGGGGTCCCTGGCTGGGGCTGAGTGGCCAGGGAGCGCTGCTGGTGCTGAAGTTCCAACATGGCAGTAGTCAAAGTTTGCAGCTGCTGGACGACAGCTACGAAGGGAACGTCCATCGAGGATGGCTGAGGAGGAGGAGGGGCAGGAAGTTCCCTCTCCGGGCTGCGCGGCCCTTGGGGAGAAGGAACCTCTCTTACCCGGCTGGTGGATGGTTCGCATCCACGCGTCACCACCATGGTAGGAGCACGTCGCCCACTGAGAGCTTGATCGTACAGGGGTTACAGTTCTGTGACCCCTACCTGGCGTGCCAATCTGTTGCCGATCTCACCGCAGTGGCTTGTAGCTCATCAGCTGGCACCGATTCTTGGACTCTCTCACCTCGAGATCTCCAAGCTTCCGACCTGCAAAATAAAGTCAGAGACCCGGGCCGGGAATCCCAGCGGGGGCACTCCGACGGTCAAGTAAGAGAGCGACAAGATGGAACAGGACCTCTAAGGCGGGTTCCCGAAAGATTTCCGTGCTTTGAGGAGATGTAAATAAAAGAAGTGTGGGGAAGAGGGGAGTTGAAGCCCGGCTTTCTGTGCTGGGTTCGCCGAGCTCACGCCTGAGGACTTCCTGGGGTCCCCCGGATCGTTCTCTCGGTGTTCTCCCTCCTTTTCGACCTACCTTTATGCCCGTTTTTACTGTCCCTTTTATACCACCGGACCGCCTTCAGCCCACGTCTCCTCCCGGAGGGTTCCCGAGACCTTTGGGTCTTCTTTCTCACTTTTCTCCTTTGAGTCCGGAAGTTAAGTGGCCGGCACGCCTCGTCCGCCGTGTGTCATGAAAAGGGGAGGACTGGTGAGACCTTGGGCCGAGCACGGGAGCTCTCCTTTCGGGGCATTAACGATGGGCTTCTAGTCGTTTTAGGCTCCTGCCCGCAAGGATTTCATTCCTCGGTTATGGGGCCCTGTTTAACTGATGCAAATGAGGTTTCGCATATCACTACAGGCCATACTAGCACCCCGTACGGGGCGCGGTGCGCGCCGGCCCCCAGTGGCGACCTCGTGATTCATGTCTCTGCCTTCCCGAGGCCTTGCAGAGTAGGGCTGACTTCGACGAAGTGGAATCGTCAGGGGGTGCCACCTGGCGAAGTGGCAGAGAGAGGCTTGACTTCAGTCGAGGTGGACCCGTCTTGGGGTGCCACCTGGCGAAGGAGCAGGAGGGCCCGGCTCGACCTCGGTAGAGGTGGACCCGTCTTAGGGTGCCACCTGGCGAGGGAGCAAGGGGCCGCCAACTTCAGCCGAGGTGGACCCTTCCTGGGTGGACATCGATGGAGTGGCAGAGAGAGGCTCGACTTCGACCGAGGTGGACCCGTCTTGGGGTGCCACCTGGCGAAGGAGCAGGAGGGCTCGGCTCGACCTCGGCAGAGGTGGACCCGTCTTGGGGTACCACCTGGTGAGGGAGCGAGGGGCCACCAGCTTGGCTGAGGTGGACCCCTCCTGGGTGGACACCTGGTGGAGTGGCAGAGAGAGGCTCGACTTCGGCCGAGGTGGACCCGACTTGGGGTGCCACCTGGCGAAGGAGCAGGAGCACTTCTTCCCGAACGGGGATCTTTTGAAAGAAAAAACCCACGTGGTACTGACCGTGTCCAGCTGGACCTGACATGCGCTCCACGTCACCGATATAGCCATATCAAATTCGATGCTCCATCGACATGCAATATCTAAGTTATTTTGGAATAATTTTTGTCAATCTATTTTTGGTTAGTTTCATCGACATGCAATATCTAAGCTATTTTGGAATAATTTTTGTCAATCATTTTTTGGTTAGTTTCTCCATCAACTTCTTTTTGCCCAATTTCTTTGTTGGTCCAAGTGCATTCAACAATAAAATCTATCAAGACTTGGACTTTCATGCTGGATGAGGCCGATAGGATATGTCAAACTCACTTAACTTAACCATCCGCTTTGCCATTCTTCCTGATGTGTCAGGACGTAGTATATCTTTTAAGGACCGGTCAGTCAGTATAACTATTGAATGAGCTTGAAAATATGGTCTCAAATATTTTATTTCAACTATTAGTGCATAGACCAATTTTTTTATCTTTGAATATATTATCTCAGTATCATGCAACACTCAGCTGACATAGTAAATCAGCTTTTGCATTCTTTCAACTTCTCTAATTAGTACTAAACTTATCGTCTCATGTGAAGCAAATAAATATAAATATAGGATCTCTTTCTCTTTAGGCTTTGAAAGTAATAGTGGGAAGCGTGATATTTCTTCAATTCTTCAAAAGCTTGTTGATAATTGTTGGACCACTCGAAATTCTTAGTCTGCCTCAAAACCTTGAAAAAGGGTAGGCATCTTTCAACCAATCAAAAAATGAATTGGCTTAGTGCAGCTATATGGTTAGCTTTTAGACTTCCATTTTAGTGGATCCCTCATGTCAAGGATTGCTTTTATTTTCTTGGGATTGGCCTCTATTCCTCTATTTGTGACAAGAAATCCAAGAAATTTTTCTGATGTTACACCAAAGACATACTTTGTCAGGTTGAACTTTATTTGATGTTGTTGTAGGGTATCAAAAGCCTTTTTAGATCTTTGATATGGTCTGCCATTTGGATACTTTTTACCAACATATCGTTGACATAGGTTTACATTTTTTTTTGAGTTATTTTTCGAAAACCTTATTTATTAAGCATTGATAGGTCACTCATGCATCCTTCAGATCGAATGACATCACTTTATAACAATAGTCCCTTCTTGGTTACAAATGCGATTTTGTCTTTATCTTCAAGATCCATCCAAATTTTATTGTAACCTGAGAATGCATCCATGAAACTTAAAAGTTTATGTCCAGTAGTAGCATTAACCAACTGGTCTATCTTTAATACAGAAAAGTTATCTTTTGAACAAGCTTTGTTGAGGTATGTATAATCAATACAGATCCTCTATTTTTCATTTGCCTTCCTCACCATTACTATATTAGCTAACCAGTTGGGATAATGAGTTTTTCTGATAAAATTGGCATTAAGGAGTTTGCCGACTGCTTCGTCGATGGCCCTTTATCATTCAGGGACAAATTCTCTTTTTCTATCGAACAGGCTTAAACCATGGATCGACATTTAATTTGTGGGTGATTATTTCTAAAGGGATTCTAAGCATATTTATAGCCAACCAAGCAAAAACATCGGTATTGCATTGTAAAAATCAATAAGCTGAGACCTTGTTTCTTCATCTAGGAGGCTTCCGATTTGGACAGTCTTCATCATATATTCTTTAGTTAGAAGAATCAAGATAGTCTTCTCTATTGGCTCTCTATGTTTCTTGGATTTTCTTTGATTTAGTTGGTCAAGGAACAAACTATTTTTTGACTGCTTATCCTGAAGCATCAAGCATTGCCGAGCAAGCTTTGATCTCCTCATATTTTTCCAACTTCTTTTTTTGTAAGAAAGTACATAAGGAGATGATAGGTTGAGACAATCGCTCGAAATTTTTTTAAAGGGGTCATCTAAGTATTGCATTGTAGGGTGATGGGGTTTTGACAACTGTGAACTTAATGCAAAGGATTTTTTGTTGGAGATCTATTCTTATAGTTACCGGAAGACTAATTTTTCTTTCAACTCCAATTGGATTGTCGCCGAATCTATATAATGGACTTGATATTCTTCTTAGTTGGTTACAAAAGATATTCATTTTGACAAGAGTAATACATCGGCAGAACTTTCATTATCTATCAAGATCCTCCTTACATCATAATTGGCTATTATTGCAAAAACTATAACAATATCATCGTCATGAGAGATTTGTACTCCCACGGGATCATTATCAGAAAAACTAATTACATTATTGCTTCGATATCTTTTAGAAAAGTCTTTCTCGGTGTTTGTCCCCCAGGCCTTGCCCCCTAGTACATCATACCGATTAATCTATAATGGACTTTTGGTGGGCCATTTCTAGTTCATCCATCATACTCTTGGTAGTAGCAATTTTATTTTGACGATCTTCGGTAGGTACATATTTTTTAAGTAACCTTGATTGATTATATTTTCAATTTCATCCTTCGATTGGATGTACTCTTTAGTGGTGTGGCCATGATTGCGATGAAATTGGCAATACTTATTATTGTTGTACGATGTAAGTGGCGCACATATAGGCCAAGGTCTTGGTAAAAAGTTTTTCCCTTCTATCTCTATTAAGATTTTTTTCTCGAGAAAGGAAAAGGGGGGTATAGCTGTCAAACTTGTAAGTCAGGTTTTTCATCAGCTTCAGGCTTTGTTGTTGAGCCCGGGCATCTTTTTCATCGCGAGGCCGAGAATCATTACCTTCCTGAATCTTTTTCTTTTTTGGCATCGATTTTTCTTCAGCTTGGCACCGACTTATAGCTTGCTCTTCTACCATGCTTTTTTTAAACACGTGCGAGGAGTTTAGAGTAACTCTTTGGAAACTTCTTATTCAAGGAAAAGATAAACTTGGAAGATCGGAATTCCTTCTTTATAGCAAATATGGCTATGGATTCATTGAGATCTAAGACTTCAATTGTAGCAGCATTGAAGTATACTATGTAATCTCTTAGATTCTCTAATTCTTTTTGCTAGATGAAGAAGAGACTATTTGAGTTTCGCAGCATCATACGATTTGTTCAGAAATGCACCATGAATAATTCTTCCAGCTGGCTGAAGGAATGGATGCTTCTAGGCTTCAACTTGAGTACCATACATGGATAGTTTTTTTAGGTCATCAAGAAAGCAAGATAATAAAGAGCATCGCTAGCACCTTCGATTATTACATGGGTCTTGTAGCTACCCAGATGATCAAGTGGATTAGAAGTTCCATCGTAAGACTAGTTGAGGTATCTTGAAATGTGGTGGAATTACTTCTTTCATAATTTGTCAAGAGAATGGAGGTCGAGAATGGCAGCCGAAAGAGTCATCGATTTTTTGGTTGTCGATTTTGAGCTCTGCAAATCGTAGTTTAAATTCTCAAAACTTTTTCTCATAGTTATTATGTCGACGGGTTTCTTGGTCCTGCCAAGCATATATTGGAGTGGAGTCCTTTCTTGAGGACCCTAAGAGAGATCTAGGGTGCTTTATCCTTCGTCAACTTTCTCTGTATCGGTCCCGTTCTACACTTGGTCATTGAAAACTTTATTTTTACGGGCTCCATCTAGCAGGAGATCATTATCCAAGAGAGCAAGCATATTGAGATCATCAAATTTAGTGTTCACACTGAGATTCTTTTAGAGGAGATCATCGACTGTGTCTGGAAGTTGCAACAGGAGCAGCTTGCTCTGGCAGACATTGTTGGTTGTTAACTGTAGTCTTTTAAAGACCTCGTACGACTACTGCTAAAGCTTATACTTCGTTCATCAGTGTAGTGAATTACTTTGGTCTGCTACTATCACTGGGGGTACATTGTTGATATCTAGTTATTAGCTAGGTGAGCCATTTTATTTAGAAGATTACCGGCCCCTACTGTTTGAAGCATCCTATGCTTTTTCCTTTGCCATCACTTCTAGTGAGTCACTTGAACTAGATGACAATGTAGGTGCCTAAAGGATTCTTCGTGGTCAGAGGTGTCTTCTCAATTGCAAAATAATTCCCATACCGAAGGAAGGTTCTTCGGTGGAGGACCCTCCGATGTTTAGATCAACGAGAAAAATTTATCGTACAATAGCAAACTTTAAAGAATTAAATGGCAAAGTTTTCTGGCATAGTACATAGCTTAGCTCATCCTCTCAAGATCTTCTCTTATCGATATTTATAGACCTTTAACGTAAACGAATTCAGTTGAAAAATAACCTCTTCTAATTAATTATAATGATAGTTTGTTAAGGCTAACCTCTTTCAATTATAAATAACAACTAACGTAACAGCTTCTTGTCATGACAGCTATTAATCTCCTGCTCTTTTAGTTGAATATTTTTTGGATAATCGGTACCTTCATTTTAGTCATCGATAGTACTTTGGTAGTTCATAAATTAGTCACTTTATTTTTAGTCGGCTAAATCCCTTAAGTATATTGCTTTCTCAGGATTGGTCATTTGGCTATTTCTTCGATGTAATGCAAATAATCAGTCTTTGATTTGGTTGGTTGTTTGATTGGTTGTTATTGCTTTTTCATAATTAAAATAACCAAGTTGACGTTTATTGAACTGTCCATCTGACAGTCTTAGTCGACTAGTCTAATCTTTTGCTGATCGATAAGTACGACTACTTAGTATAATAAATATATTCTTATATTATATTATATTAATCTATTATTTTAAAATAATTTAGTATTATTATATAATATATGATATGATATAATATAATATAATATATAATAATATAATTATAATAAAATAAAGTATATTATTTATATTGTATTATATATTATGATATATATAATTAGATATAATATAATATAAATTATAGAATATATTTATATAATAAAAATATTATAGAAAATATGGATAAATCTTAGTAACTTACATGGAAAAGTAGTAATACAAAAGAACGTGGATAATAGATGATTTCGAAATCATTTTTCAATGAATAAATTTTTTTTTATCTAAATATTATCTAGAAAATATTTATTAAAAAAATAAAAATTTTCATGTAGAATGAACTTTTAAGAGGCATCTTTTCATCTCTATATACAGCTCTTTTCTTTATTGATACAACTAGTCTTTTTGTTCTTAAAACCATGCATACTCTATCTTATAAATTAGCAAGTGTATAAATAATGTATACTATATTTAAGGTTGCGTTTGGTAGACGGTAATATATCCAGATTACCGCTAATTTTAAAATAGGTCCATCAAATAATTATGTTTGATATTTACGCTAAATGATAATCTATCTTGAATCGGTAATCCAGATTATCTCTCATGTGGCAATCCAGATTATCTCAAGGAGGGGTGGCTATCCAGATTATCGGAGATGTGGTAATCTGGTACTTTTTAGTTTTACAAAATTGTCCCATCTTTTCGTTTCGGTGAGAACGAAACATTTCTCTTCTCCTGATCTCTTCTTAAATCTATTTTTTATTTATAAAAATATAATTTTTACATTTTAGTTATTTATTAAAAATATAATTTTTAAATATTTTATATTATTAAATATAAAATATTCAATATTTTTATATTAAAATTGAAAAATTGAAAATTATTTTTTATACTAAATAAATGTAAAGAAATTATATATAATCTTTTAAATATACTAAGTAATATATTAATATATATATATATATATATATTATATTATTAAATTTAAAATAATATATTTATATTCTATATAAATACATAATTTAATATAATATATTTTATATTATAAAATATAAAACAAAATGTACTATAATATTATAGTATATATAATAATATTATTCTAAATTACATTAATATATTTTATTTTATTTTATTTGTAATATTAAAAAATAGAATATTTTAAAATATATATTATATAACAATAGAGTGTAATATAATATAATCTAAATTATATATTGCATTTTATAACAAAACATATATTATATTATATCAAATATAGTATAATATATATAATATAATATATATATAATAATATTATATAATACATTATTAACTATATAATTTTATAAATAGTTACATGATAAAATATCAAATAATATAATACTATATTACATTACAAAATATTAAATAATATATTATATTAATGTAATATTATATTACATTACTATATTATATTATTATATATTTTTAATGAATTTGACTTAGGGATATTTTGAAAATTTGAGCTTGAATTACTGGTAATCTATTTATCATACCAAACACAGTAATCAATCTTATTGATAGATTACCTGTATATACCAAACACGGTAATCAGCATTACTGGCAATTTATCCAGTGATAATCTATCTTTCAAGTAATTCAGATTATCATTCAGGATTTTCTGGTGATCCACCAAACGCAACCTAAGAGTGTAGCCTCAAATGTAGGAAGCGAGGACTTTGTGTTATGGAAACAATATTTTTATAAAAGAGTCTATAGACTTTATACAGTGAAAAAATAGTTATCTTCAACAAAGTACCTTAAATGATATGTCTAGTTTAAATCAATTTCTAATTTTATGATTTTTTTTAAGCTTAATGTATGAAGTTGCCCAGGAATGTGTGTGCAAAGAAATGCTGTATTCATGGACCTCACATAATAACACGTTGACCAACCCTCCCATTTGAAAATGAAAAAAAAATATAAGTTGAGAGACACTTCTACAATATTTTCTATGTCTCATTGATGGTAATCATCATATAGCAGCCAAAAAAAAAAAAACTAGAGAGATAATTATGGAGAGTAAAATGAAATAGGTTCATAGATTAACTCGTCCAAGCATCCAATATTGTGTGAATCAGGCTGATGATAATATTTAAAAAAAAAAAGGTTGATGATTGGATAATTCCGCAATGTTTTTTTTTGGGTAGAGATAGTCCCGTAAATGTTACAACATAAAGATTTCGAGGAAAAGTCCAGTAATGAAAATTATCCATGACATTTCCTTCAAAATCAAAATAAAAAAAAGGGAAAATAAATGACCATAGCCTTATTCTAACCACTAAGATCAGCATCACGGAGATTCCAATCTAAAAATCCTCCTTAAAAATATTAATTATGAAAATCATTTCAACAAAAAATTGTATTCCATCAATCCCCACCATATACACTAGGAGTTGCATGCAAAAAAATGAAGTCGGTCTCTTTATTTCCTTTTAGTACCATGGATCAAAGACAGCTAGCTTTAAGTCTCTACTCGATCAAATTTAGAGATTATACTCGCTAGATATATCCTCTTATCCTTTTTATTTATTAAAAAAAAAAATTGACCTGTGACGTTGTCCGTTGCGTATCATCCATCCCACGTTTGTCTATGCAATTATTTATTTTGAATCAAGCTCGCTACCACCTTTTTACAAGAAAAAATAATGAAAAAAAAAAAATCTCCGCCCATGGACTTCACCGATGTACGGATTGGCCCAACCTTATTCAAGTAGGGAAATGTATGGGGACCGGCGCAAAAAAAAACACGAATCTTAATGCGCCAGAAGCGAATCGCAAATCCGAACGTGTAACGCATTGAACCTTCACGGCGGCTGTAATTTGCCCATCATGGCGACGGGCGAGAAACCTAAACCGTATCCGTTAACGTAATCAGGAAAAAAAAAACCGTAGCCGTTACGGTCGCGCCGAGTCGGTTCGTGTCGAGGGTGAAATCGTAATTGTAGCAACGACAGGCGCTTATTTTTCCACGCCGACTCCCTGCCCTATATAAGCGGGCGGAAAGCTACTGGCTGCCTCCGGGTTGCTGGTAGACGAAAAAGGGTGGAAGAGCTGCGATAGGAGAGATCAAAGAAGAGAGAGAGCAAGAGAGTTCGTCTTGTAGTGCCCAGATTTCAAGGGCGTTTCACAAATTTCTACGGTTCCGGAGTGTGGGAGAGTATAGAGAGAGAGCTCTGTTTCAAAAGAGATAAGGTATGTTGGAGAGAGCTAGCATTGCCTTTTATCTTTCTTGGAAGAAATAGTGAAATTTGGTAGGTTTGGTTGTTTCGCATGTAGGGAAAGCGGAACCAAAGTGGAAATCCTGCTCGGATATATGAATCTTTTCAGTGGAGCAAATATAGCATTTTAGACGTTTTTTTTTTTTGGAAGTGTTCTCAAATTTTTTTTTAATGATCAAAGAGTTCTTGCTTCTTTTCTAAGATAGAAAAATTCTTCATTCTTCTCTAGGGTTCATGAAGTGATGGAGTTTCTTTTGACGTAAATCTTTTTTAGATAAATTTGGAATTTCGGGTGTTTATTTTTATAGGAGTTTTTCTTCTTAAAAAGTACCCTTTTGATGAATTTATGCGATTTTGCTAATGGATCTTCTAATTTTTCTTTATTTTCAGAGGAAGAAGAAACTAATATTCTTTCCTTCCTTTTTTTAGTTTCTTGCAGCAACTGGGTCCCATTATATCTAACGATAATTGGTTTCCTGGAAGGTCGAATTTTGGAGGAGCATCACTTTTCCTGCCCCCTTCCTCAGCGTTAATTTGCTGGTGATATGCATTATTAAACAAAGCTTTGTGCGCAGAGGATTAGTAATCTTGATTTAGGGATTTAGAAGGGAAATAATAATGGAGCGCTCTCTTTTGGAAATTATTATGGATGGCCAGAGTGGCCGAGAAGAATCAATCTTAGCATCGATGAAATTTGCTGTTCTACCAATTGCAAAGGTCTTCACCATGTGCTTTATGGGATTTCTGATGGCATCCAAGCATGTCGACATTCTTCCTGCAAATGGCCGGAAGCTTCTTAATGGGGTCAGTCAAAGTTTGTACTCCATCACATCACATATTATACTATTAGCTTTTGTGTTTGAAAGGCTAAAAGCTAAATATGCCTTTTGTTTACTAAATTTCTATGTATGGAAGCATAACACGAATAGTAATTTCTTCTTTTTCTGTCCTTTTTATCTTTCATTTACAGTTGACATTATACAGCCTATCTGTGATAGTTGATGGACTATAACATCTTCCAGATCTGCTTGTTGTTCATGAATCATAATTTTATTTTGTAAATTATATACCCAATTCCTGACATTGCTCTAAAAGATTCGGATCATTGAGTGGTGGGTGGGGTTATAGGCTGCGTGGTTTATCAGTTGGTAGAATCTGTTGGTTTTTCACGAGTTATAATATCTTCTTGCTTTAGATGCTCAATTCCTGAAATTGTTGTAGAAGAAGTGAAAATTTTAAATCAGATAATCAAGTTGTGGTTGGTGTGATGAGTTCATGACCAAGGCTGTGTGGCTTATGAGTTGGTGACAAAATTTATGATGTTATATCATTTGTTTTTATGTGGATTGTAGAAGCATGGTTGATGAGAGTGTTCCTGAGTTCATGCTTTCTTTTTGGTTTTGATTAGTATAATAAGTGCAAGCATAAATAATTAGGTGAAAAATAAGAGCACAGTCTGTTGGGAAGGAAGATAATGGCAAGGGATTGGAATTATCTGTAAAGATTGCCCTTTCCAGCACCTTGTTACTAATCTAAATGTGGGTGGGGTCCATATAAACAGGCTGGGTGGGGTGATCTAATGTGGGTCCCATTGACCCTTGGGCATACATGTCGACATTTCAGGTCACCTTGCTGGTTACATGAAAGTTTTGTAACATGGAAATGGACTATTAGGTTCCTGCATAGGGGTTATATACAGTTCTGCTTGGGGAAACTAGTTCTTACAAACTGAAATGGTATTCTTCATATATATTCTTGAAAATGCTGCCTCTGAACTCCTTGCATATCATTTTGATTTGCAACATGATTGCCTTTTGCTTGTATGCTTGATGAAATTTATTTGTTTCCTTCTTATTTTTATAACACTATCCCACACCATTTGTCTGTCCATCTTCTCAAATCCAGTTAATAGTATTATTTAGGCTATCATCAAAACTTTGTCCATATAATGTTCTGCCTTTATTGGATTACCAAATGATCATGATTATAGAAAAGTTATTTCAAGTTCGTATGTGAAAGATGAATAAAGTGGATAGATTCTCCAATAGTAGCTTTTCAAGTCGAAACTACTGTAGGAAGGACTTGCTTTCTGAGCAAAGGTAAAAACTTACAAGTGAAAATGTGTTAGTTATTTGGTATCTTATTTTCCTTTGCAATTTTCACAAGATTCACATCAAAATTATTGACTTCTAGTTCCTTATATTTGTTGCAGCTAGTCTTTTCTCTTCTTCTTCCTTGCCTGATATTCTCTCAACTTGGACAGGCAATCACTTTGCAAAAATTGGTAGAGTGGTAAGATTTTTTCATATAACCTGTTGTTGGGATGCAAATAAGCTAGATATGCATGTGGAGTTGTTTGTTTAACTTCCATGAAACTATTATTGTTGAGAATATGAAATGCAAACTCTTCTGTTTCAAATTTTCTGAATTTTTTCTTTTAATTACATAGCATGTACTATCGATTTTGCGGAATGTTGGCTGCCTTACAAATTATGATGCATTTGGATCCAATGTGAATAGTGCTTAGTAGATGCTATACTTCCTGGATGATGAATATGGTTGATATAGTCCATATTTGTTGGTACATTTACAAAATATCTAATTTTGTATATGGATTCCTTTTTTTTCACCTGGTACATATAGTCCACATATTTGTTGGTACATTTCAAAATATCTAATTTTGTATATGGATTCTTTTTTTTTTTTCACTTGGTACCTGATGCTTCCACTGAACTTTTCAATATATATATATATATATATATATATTGTTCTAGCAATGAAGAACTTCACTCATATAGGGTTATTCTAAAATATTACATTATCTTTATCTCCTTGATCCTATGTGTATTGTTAGGTCTATCATTTCAAAGGATTGGTTCTCATATCACTGCTTGGTTTGCTTTTAAGAGCATAAAGGTTTAAAATCTATGGTTACTCTTACACTAGCATGGAGCTTGTGCTCACACTCGAAGAAAGACAGGCAACTAGGATACGCTGACACTGGAATGCAAATGCCCCTCTAAGGGAGACCATGCACCCCAAGTGATTTTTATTTTATATAATTTTATGGCATCGAAGGCTTCAGAATTGTGCTGGACTCCTTCCTGTATGATAAGGAAGTGTGTGATGAAGGCCTTGGAGTGCTGCACGTGCATGCTGGATTCCAAGGCTTTCCCACCATAGATTGTGGATGATAAAGAACATTGGTTCAGTCTCATTTTATGATATCAAAGTGCACTTTTTTCCTGATTTTTTCAAGACCAAGTATAGATTCCTTCTTCACTTTCCAGTTGAGGATGGAAAAGATAAAGAGACTAATAGCTTTGTTGTGTGCAGGTGGTTTATCCCTGTTAATGTCATTTTGGGAACGATATCAGGGTCACTGGTCGGTCTCATTGTTGCATCCATTGTTCGTCCTCCATATCCATACTTCAAGTTCACCATTATACATATTGGGATTGGTAAGTTACCTTATTCTTTGTAAGATTATGTGGTGGTAATTTACTACCTTTTATCTTTAGTGAAATAATATGGTTGTGTACATTATTCCTGGACATGCTACAGTACTTGTTTATTATATACTAGCATGATGCACTGTAATGCACATTAAGTTCATAAAATAAAGAAAATTGCAAATATCGGAAAATTGTAAAAATATCATATATTCATAAGAAGAATTGTTTAGATAATGAAAAATTAAATATAAATTAATAAAAAATGCATTAATGGTTCCATAATTGATTGAATTTACTACAAGAGTGCAAATAAGACATGTATTTAGGGCAAGAGGACCTTACAAAAAAAGGCTAGGAGTGAGGAGAGAAATGAATTGAAGGGGGATTGCTGTCGCAGGTGGGTGTGAGATACAGTGGGGGAGCCCTGGGGGTGGGAGGTGGGGCATGCAGCAGGGAGGAGGGGCCAGTGGTGAGGGCAATGATAATTGAATGACATGCAGAGGTCATATATCCATGCACATATACATGTATGTATACCATATGTGTGAATCTCCATATTTCAAATTGGTTATAATTCTCTGTTTGCTTAATGATGCATGTGACAAATCGATTATTGTTAAGTTTCTGCTTATTGATCCCATCATGTTAGCAGTGTGTTTTGATCTCAGTTTTGAGATGGATGTGTAGAATTAATCTCTTTTTCTTGACAACATCTTGTGTCCTGGTTATGCTACCTGTCATGATGCCTGCTTTCTTAATATGGAGGAATGTAACTTGTCAGCACCAATGACTTTAATATCATCATTAAGTGTCTCTCTTCAGTTATGTTATGAGCCATAAGCAGAATGTCATATTCTTCTCTTATATGTAAGAGCACTTGCTATCAAGGTTTTAAATCTCGTGGGATGAGGCTGTCCCGGTTTTTTCATGGAACATGATGCATTGGCATCCCGTCCCGTCCTGATACTCGGGACAGGACATGTCCTAAGGTGTCTCGATTGGGATGCAGGGATATTGACGGGATGTTCTGTCCCAACACATGAGATGGTACCCCATCCCGGTGTCCTATGGGATGCCCCGCCGGGACCTGAATCTTTGCTTGCTATTGTGTCAATGGCATTGTTGATGTCACTTCTAAGTTGATAGTTTTTGGCAATCTGTCTTACATTATGTGTAAGAGGCTTGTTGCTCTGTCAATGAGTACATGAAATCCCAAGTTATTGATGCCTAACATCAAATTGCTATTTTTTCTACAATGTATAACTTGCTTGGTCTTGCATACAGGGAACATTGGAAATATACCTCTTGTTCTGATTGCAGCTCTGTGCCGAGACAAATCCAACCCTTTTGGTGACTCTAGCAAATGTAGCCAAGATGGGAATGCTTACATCTCTTTTGGTCAGTGGGTAGGTTTTGGTACTTATGCATGTTACAAGTTCCATTGCTCATATACCACTTAAGTATTGCACTTTTGAACTCCTTTTCCCTCCCTGCTTTGAACCAATGTTTTTTTGTGCTTGTTTGTGATATTCATTTCAATATGAACTGCTTTAAGGTCATTGGTGTCGTATGTTTTTGTTCCATGTCTTTGATAATTCCCACACTTTATTGTACTAGCATGGTGGATTTAAGACAGTCCCAAACCTCTGAAATCTGAATAATCATTGGAAATTTCAAATTAACTCTATAATTGTTTTTATTTTTTTCTGTAAACAATCGTGAAACAGTTTTTTGTGGAAACCACTTTTATATTTATTGTCAAGATTCAATCAGTCAGGAACATGCAATAGACAATTTTAAATCATCAACTGTTTTGCTATCATTTTTATGTTCTAATTCAACATAAAGGACAAAAGCTGATAAGATACATTGCACTGCATTTGTCTGATTGGGTTTATTTAAAGCATTTTCAAAATTCCATAAGAATAGTTGAAGGTAGATTATTGTTAAGAAAGGGGAAATGCCATCATTTTTAATGTAACTAATTCAAGCTGGTTGCCATCTTAATTTGTTTGGTTATGCAGTTATTTGAGTTGCTAAAACCTATAAATTTATTTGTGCTAGGTTGGTGCAATTGTTCTGTACACTTATGTGTTTCAGATGCTTGCACCACCACCTGGTGGAACCTTTGAAAGTGCTGAAGAGGAGAAGCTTCCAACTAAGAACCCTGTCAACAATGCTGCACCTGAACAAGTGCCTCTGCTAACTTCCGAAGAGCCTGGAACAACAAGGTTGGAATCTTCAAAACAAGGAAAAGTAAGAAGTAAACTTTTCCATGCTATGATGTCTATACTTCTCGTTGTTGCTTATGGGATTGACTACCAAAAAAAATTATGGTGGAGGTTTTTCTGTTAATTTATTTTAATGCAGGTTATTGTGAAAAAACTAGAACCCAAATATTGAAATTGCACCTGCAACTGCATGGAAAAATATCATTTCCATTGTTTTATATTATTTACAACAATCATAAATGAGAATCCTCTGTAAAATGAAACTTTTGTAAGTGCTTCCATTATCATGTCACAGTTATAGAAGTGTTTGGAATAACTTTTATGCTATAGGTTGAATTTGTATTTTCCCTCATCAAGAGACTCATGATAGAATTGTGATCATGATTGTAGGTATTATGTTCTTAGTGGTCAAATTTACTAGTTATAATTAATGAAACTTTTGTAAGTGCTTCCATTATCATGTCACAGTTATAGAAGGGTTTGGAATAACTTTTATGCTATAGGTTGAATTTGTATTTTCCCTCATCAAGAGACTCATGATAGAATTGTGATCATGATTGTAGGTATTATGTTCTTAGTGGTCAAATTTACTAGTTATAATTAGAAGGGAATTCTCTTTATGGAATTTACTTATTTTAAAAGATTTGTTTTGGTCTGTCATCGTTCATGATGTTCAATTTTCTTCTAGTAAGCCTTTCTGTGTATGTATCTTTAACCTACTAACTGAAGATTTGGTAGATCTTGTTTGTAATAAGCCCTCTTGGAACTTCTTTTTTGTTATCTCTAGGATATAGAACTACATACACATATATATATACATTATATGCATGTGTGTATTTCCATACATAACTATGCCTATGGTTTGCATGTAGCCATCCCAAGCACCAATAACGAAAGGTTGTGGTAGGTTGATGGCCAGGTTAAAAGTATATTCATATCATGTAAGCATGAATCCTAAGAAAACCACTACGGCTTTTCCTACTGCACATTGCATTAGATACTGTCTATAATGAAAGGCTGACCAAGCCAGTGAAGCTTTGCTGGTCTTTTTTGGATCATTAGCCACGTTGGGATTGAAATACATTCCGGACTCCTATGGGGTTAGTATTGGGGAATCTTGGGCAATGGGCGAAAGCCTGATCTAGTAATAGCGCATGGGTGAAGAAGGGCTGTGCGACTTGTAAAGGTCTTTCTTTGAGTGCGCGATCATGACAAGACTCGAGGAAGAAGCCTTGGCTAGCTCTATGCTAGATACTGTGGTAAGACCGGGGGAGGAAGGGGGCAAGTGTTATTTGGAATGACTGGGTGTAAAGGGCACCTAGGCAATGAATGGGGTTGAAAGTGCTCTTGAAACCAATTCACTTGAGTGAGACAGAGGAGAGTGGAATTTCATGTATGGGTGAAATCCATAGATTTACTAGGGAACATCGGAAGCAAAGGCAGCTCTCTAGGTCCCTATTGACACTCAGGTGTGAAAGCATGGTGAGCAAATAGGATTAGATACCTTGGTAGTCCATGCTGTAAACAACGAGTGTTTGCCTTTGGTCTATGTGTATCAAGGGCCTAGCTAACGTATGAAGCACTCTGTCTTATGGTCACAAGACCCGAAACTCAAAGGAATTGGCGGGTGCCTGCGAAAGCGGCAAAGCATGTGGCTTAATTTAATACAACACATAAAACCTTACCAGCTCTTGGCATATGAACAACAAAACTTCTCCTTAACAGGATGGTACCGATTTTCATACAAAAGTCAGCTAGGACATTTCTCAAAAGTTATGCATCACATTGGTTCCCTGATGTGGTGAGAAGTAGGGCAGGGTTTTTATGTTTTAATGGGTGGGTATCAGAAAAAAATTAGCCCAGTAAAGTAGGATACATTTAGCAACTTGGAACATAGGTTTATTTGACAAGAAAATTAATGAAACTAGTCGATATAATGGCTAGGAGGAGAGCTAATATAACTTGCCCACAAGAAATTAAGTGGATAGAAGAAAAAACAAAGGAAGTTGGTAAGACAAGTTATAAACATGTTATATAGAAAAAGATAGGAATAAAAATGGAGTAGGTATTATTGTAGGTCAGAAGTTAAAATATGATCTCGTAGATATTAAAAATGTAGGAGATAATTTATCTAATGTAGGAGATAATTTATCTTGATAAAATTGGTTTTAATGGAGTCTATTGATATCATTAGTGCTTATGCACCTTGTGTAGGATTGGATGATGCTACAAAGCAATGCTTTTAGGAAGACATGGATAGACTAACTTGAGATTTTTAGTGGAGAAAAGATATTTGTAAGAGGAGATTTGAAAGGGCGTGTGGGAAAATAGTGTCTGTTTTGAAAGGGTGCATGGAGGTTATAGTTTTGGAGATAGAAACAAGGAAGGTGATGCCATTTTGGAGTTCACAATGGCATATGACCAAGTATTAACTAATACCTACTTTATAAAGGACTCATACTTTATAACTTTTAAATGTTTAGGAATAATACTAGTAAAATAGATTTTTTCCTTACTAGAAAGGCTGATAAAGCTTCATGCAAATATTGTTAAGTTATATTGAGTAAGAATTTAACCAGTTATCATAGATTGGTGGTTTTGGATGTATGTATTAGGAAATGGAAGAGAATGACTAAAGAAAATAGGAATATGAGGACTGGGTGGTGAAATTTGCTGGCGGTGAAATAAATGGCTTTTAAAGATAGAATATAGAAGGATGGAAAATAAAGTCTAGATGGGGAAATTAATATTATATGGGAAGAGATGACCAAAAATGTTATTAAAGTGACTACAGACTATTAGGAGAATTAAAGTTAAAATGGGCCTCCAGTAAGGAAACTTGATGGTGGCATGATAAAGTTCAGTTGGTGGTTAAGGCTAAAAGAGAATTCTATAGAAGACTACCTAAATGGACTAGAGAAGGCTATAAGTGGCTAAGAAGGAAGTTGAGAAGGTGAGATCCAAGACATATGACAAATTATATCCCAATTTAGAGACTTAGGGTGGGGGGAAGATATGTATAAGATTGCAAGACTAAGAGAGAAAACTAAAGACCTGACACAAGTTAAATGCATCACAGCATATCTTTAACCTTTGGAATGAGTAGTTGAGGCTATGACTTACTAAGATGAAAACCTAGTAACATTATCTCAGGCAAATGATATCATGTAAATAGCTAAATAACTAAAAGTTTCAACTGCAAGAATGTTACTTATTATTTTTTGATTATTTACAGTAGGTCAGAGGTCATCTCAAACTCTGTGAATGTCTCACCACACTAAGGGGTGTCTGAACAAAATTATATATGCTCGTCCATGATATATATACAAAGTTTAAATAAGAATTAAAAAACTCATATAAGGACAGCACATTAGGCATATATATGTTGTAGTATTGGAATGTAGAGTGAGGTTTGAAATATTGTGGTACAGAGGTGTATTGTTCATGTCTTGTTATGGTTTGTAACATGTTACAGCCCTGTATCTACCGTGGTTTATCAACATGACTTACACGGTACAGTACAGTGTTGGTACACCCTTGATGCACCTCAGTAGGGGGAGTGTCAGACCACAGCATGGTTGGTTTTTCCACCCTTGATGTAGAGTGGGCTTATTTACTGTATTCCTTTATTACTACCATATATCAGACTTTGCATATATGAAACTTCTTGTTGTATTTGTGATACTAGATTTTAATTGCATTATATTAAAGTGAGAATTTTCCTGCAAGTAATAAATTGATTGGATGCACAATCCGCCCCAGAATGTGGTACGTGAACTTTCCTAAGATGTATGCCATGTGAGAATTGTCTGCTTTTGACAGAAATATTTTTTATTTTGTGATGCTGCTGATACAAACATGGCTTTACAGTTACTGAACTTATAATGTGATGTGTAAGCAGTAAGATCACAATTATTCTGAATTATTTCAGACGCAAAGGACAGACCCTCATAGCTTGTCATATTTTTTTTTTGGGTGTTGGATCTGAGATACTCTTTTTTTTTCCCCAAAATTGTCTGTGGACATTTGTTTGGCTAAATGTTTACTGGCATTCTTTTTGATGCAGCTAATCAGCCAATTACGGTATCTTGTTGAAAAATTAAAGTTAAAGCAAATTGTTCAGCCCCCAATTATAGCTTCTGTAAGTATAGTCATTTTATATTTTTAAAGATATGGCATGCCCGGTACTAACATTTTGAAACATAAATTGTATTAGTTCCTGTTTGGATAGTCTGAGTGATATATTAGGAGTTAACTTTAACATATTATTTAGAATGAATGATGCTCTGAGTGATATATTAGGAGTTAACTTTAACATATTATTTAGAATGAATGATGCATACCTGCTCTTTAAGCTGGGTCTAATTCCTAACGCATGCACAACAATCCATTATCAATGATAAGAATAACTTCGAATCATAATGCATTAGGTTTTGTCTTTACTTGGTAATTGTCAAAAAAGGTTAAAATATGCGGTCCTTATTGGAAAATGATCCTGATAGGGTCATTATCATTTTGGATGAATTTTATTCCTTCATTGTTTTGATTATTTATTTATTTATATATTTTTTTTGAGAAATATGGTGAGATGCTACCATCAAGGTTTGAACCCTGATAGGGTCATTATCATTTTGGATGAATTTTATTCCTTCATTTTTTTGATTATTTATTTATTTATATATTTTTTTTGAGAAATATGGTGAGATGCTACCATCAAGGTTTGAACCCTGGACCCCTGCCAAGTGGAGATCAATGCCAACATCTTGAGCTAAGGCTGGTTGTGTGGTCGGTGTTCTTTTCAAGGTGGAATGTGTTCTGCATTATAAGTATGATGTGGAGATACCAGACATTTTGCAGTCATCAATTGGCAGGATGCTCATGATAGCTCCTTACCAAAAATGTCTCTTGATTTGTTTGGAATTATCGCTTGCTTTCTGATTGAAAATTAAGTTGAAAGAACTTTGCCAGAATTTCTAGTTTTATGTCTACTGTTGTCATTGCGATTAACTTTTGTTTACATGCTTACAACAGATACTGGCAATCAGTATTGGTTCGGTACCATTTTTAAAGCACTTCATCCTCATAGATGATGCTCCACTCTTCTTTTTCACTGACAGCTGCCTCATTCTTGGGTATTCTACACTGCCCTTTCATTTTGATTTTCTTTCATTTTAGATAAAATCATCCAACCTGTTCAGTTAGTGTATAATGATCATGTATTTTACATTCTTAGATGCTTTAAAAACTCCATTATAATAAACAATAATTCTGATTGGTTTAGTGAATGGTGATTTTTTTTTTTTTAATTTGGAAAAGTAACATTATCATTGTTCCCAAACATTACACTTACTCTCCTTGGATGAACATTAGGGATTCATTTTGAAAAAGCAGATGTATTTCTCAGCCTTCCATGAGTCCTCTCCTGTCTTGGAAGAATGACAGAGAACAATGTAAGGTTGGATGTTGTCAACTTGTTGAAGATTATTCAGTGATAAAGGAAAGAGGCTTATCTATAATTATGTTGTCCTTATTAGTGATTAAGCTGAAAAAGACAAGTCTCACACAAATGACAATCACATATACATTAAATATATGCACATTTATGTTCATGTATATCTGTACATGTTGTCCTTATTAGTGATTAAGCTGAAAAAGACAAGTCTCACACAAATGACAATCACATATACATTAAATATATGCACATTTATGTACATGTATATCTGTACATTCCCTTTTTTGGCGGGGAAAATATTTCAACTTTCAAGGATGTTGTTAAGTATGTATGCATGTTTGTACAATTGTACATGCTAGTCTGTTGCAAGACTTCTGTCTTTCAGTGAAGCACAGTGCTGGAAACGTGTGGAATTGATGACTAGTGTCTTTAGCGAAAGATTCACGTTGGACCGAATCTTTTTACTGCTAGACTAAATTTTTCTTCCATCCACTTCTTGGGATGTATGCATTTACTTGCTCGAGCTTATGGATATCTTGTTTTCGTGTTTGGGGCAGCACCTGGTGAAGTGATGATCGAAACTAAGGTTTTATCTTGGTTGTTTTATTGCTTGATGGAATATATTGGTAGGTTGTTCTATAAAGAATGCTGTAAGGTAGATAACTTGGTGTACATTTCCAAATAACCAAGGCAATGTATGCTTGATGGAATATCCTGCATTCGAATATTGTGTTTTTAAGTCTTCCATTTTAGTTTCAATGTTTTATATTTGTTTCATTATCATCTGTTGAATTGTAAACAAATAATCTATCATCAGTTGTTGCTCTCCTTGCATTTTCTTTTTAATAAAAATTCTGTTTTTGGATAATGAAATTGTGAAATTCAAGAAACTGTTAGTCACATGCTTGAATCAATTATGAATGCCTATCTCATGGTTAATGAAACGTGATGTCCTTTGCTGCATATTATCTGTACCAAGCTTTTTTTTTGGGTTGTTGTTGGTGGTGGTGGTATTTTGGTGTATCCTTTGCCCTTTTTTTGTTATTTATTTATTTTGGTGGGGGGTGTGGATACTTGCTTTTTTTTGTTAAGTGACTTGAGATTTCTCAGTTTCATTCTATTCACTGAACTTTACAATTAATGCCTATTGTCAGGGAAGCCATGATTCCATGTATTTTGCTTGCTTTGGGTGGTAATCTTGTTGATGGTAAGTCTTTTATTACACTCTTTGTGGTAGTACTTCCTGTTGAATCTTGCTTTTATCCAGTAGTTATGTTCACAACGCTGAGCATCATAATGGTTGGGGTCTAGCATATAAATTTGTCCATTCTATCCCCTGCGGGGTCTTTTATGCATGCAAGTCTAACAGCATTATTATGAATGAGTGCACAAATATAGCCTAGATGTTTGATGATGACATGGTGTTTATTGTATTATGTATGAGGGTAAACTTTATCTATGTATAATATATGTACCTTTATAGTGACAGGAAATATAGACTTGGGAGCAATATGTCATTTAAAGAATTGTGCTAAAAAGTTCAGAAGGCTAATTACATGTGCTATGATAATCTGTAATGCAGTTTTTGTTTAAGAAAATTAATAGTATTGTTATTTTTTGGCTGTCATGGAGAGGTTAATCATGCTTGTCACATATATTAAGAGTATGGATGGTTTGTTCAAGTGGAGGATGATGAATCTAAAGCCACACCAAATTTAATGACTCAATAAAACTCTCAAAAGATTGAAATAATTTAAGAGAGGGATGGTCTTAGTAAAAGATGATGAGACTACAGAAACATGATGTGATGAAGAATGGTCAATTGTTGATAATACTTTTGATAAAACTATATCTAGTTAAGAAAGCATTATGTTGGAAGGAGTTTAAAATTTCATTGATTGTTATAGCCTTGAATCCTTTCTATAGGGTTTGTAATGGATCCAGGTCAGCTTGAGGTTCGATAGGTCGCATCAGTTTCTGGTAGAGCTGTAGGCTTGGCTTGAGAAAATTTGGGTCAGGCTTAGACCAGGATACCAAAACACGATCGAGTTTTGGGTTGGGCTTTGGGCTGGAAACCCACCCACTTAAGCAGTTAAGCCATTTATCTTACCAATTATCTTGCCCTGCCTAGATGCCTGCTAGTTCTCTGTTCTCAAGATCCGTCACCATCTTGTACTCTAGTTCCTTCCCTTCTCGGCTCTCCTAGGTGAACAACACAGTGGATGGTTGGTGGCAATGCGCAGTATGTGAAATATCCCTTCTCTCCTCTACAACCTCCCTAACCTCCATTCCACCACCTCTTATTGCGTTCTCAGCCTTGTTGCTGACACCAATGATGCCACATCCTTGACAACCATGAGCTCTGGCAATGATGAAACAAGAAGTGGTGCCACCATTGTTGGCATGCAGAAGGCTGTCTTAGGACCCCCTTTGGATCTCCTCCAGACTCTCCTTCCTGTTGGTGACTATGGCTGGTGCTCCCATCAGATGTTACCAGTGACCAGATGGTGTCTCTCCAAGCCCAATTGATCACTTGTCATCATCAAGTTTTCGACAATCCATCATGATTGAAGAATAGGGAACCAGGTTGTCAAGTTCTTTCCCACTTTGTTTTCAGGTTAGATGGGGCCCAGTTCTGTTTGGGGTCTGTTAGGGATCTGGACTGGGCTTTGGTCGAATCGGAATTAGAGCTTCTGGGGTTAGGATTGGCTTAAAGTCTTAAAGGAAAATTGTGGCCTGCGCTAAGGCAAGAGGGTGGTGCAACCCAGTCTGGGCTTTTTCCATTCTGACCTTTGTGACAGTGACTCTGTGTGAATCTAAGTAAATCAGATTTTAGGAAACCAATCTGCTTCTATGATAGGGTGCTCAAGCTAAGTGGGTTCAAGCATATTATAATCCCTACAGTGGCCTTTGATGTAAAAATTTTACATTGTATGATGTTAAACCTGTTCCAGAACCTTGATCCTGTTCTCTCTTGTGTCAAGTTTCTCTTTTTGCTTAGAATGTGAGCAACATAGGTCTTAGCATGCAGCACATTAAATCTTATTCCTGCTCTGCTTTGAGCTATTAGGGTTATTGTAGTCTCTTTCTTGTTGTAATTCTTGCAAGTTACACACCTTAGCACCAGTGCCTGAGTGAGTATTTTAGCTGAGTGGGTATAGAAACAGCAACTACTGACTAATCTGTATTAATATTTGACAATCAAAACACTTGGGATCAATTAAATGTGAAGGTAAAAGTTTTCCAACATGAAGCACCATACTTTGATTAGGTCCATTAATAGGAAGAGAATGCTAGATAACAAATAAAGTAAGTTTATTTATAAGGCTGAGTTTATCTATGTGGCCTTTGTGTAACGTAGGCCTACAGGAATTCATGACCGTTAAAAGAAACATAACTTACATTCAAGGACATTTTTTTGTCTTAATTTTCTGTAGATCAAGGAAAAAAGAAGCAGCCTTTTTAGAAGATTAATGGTAAAGCCCCAAGCAAAATCATCAAGATATATAGAACTTGTTTGGATGTCTTAGAGCTAGATAACAAATAAAGTAAGTTTATTTATAAGGCTGAGTTATCTATGTGGCCTTTGTGTAACGTAGGCCTACAGGAATTCATGACCGTTAAAAGAAACATAACTTACATTCAAGGACATTTTTTTGTCTTAATTTTCTGTAGATCAAGGAAAAAAGAAGCAGCCTTTTTAGAAGATTAATGGTAAAGCCCCAAGCAAAATCATCAAGATATATAGAACTTGTTTGGATGTCTTAGACAATAGAAGAAGAAGAGTGATGGGATAAATAAAATAAATATTGGAGTAAGGCTGTTGGAGAGTTGTATAAGGAGGGAGCTGTTGATGTCAAAGAGGGAGTCATGGAAATGAACAGCATGCAGGAGGTCTAAGAGAAGTATGATGATCTGCTTGGAGAGTTGTATAAGGAGGGAGCTGTTGATGTCAAAGAGGGAGTCATGGAAATGAACAGCATGCAGGAGGTCTAAGAGAAGTATGATGATCTGCCTGCCCTGGCTTTTTAATCTAATTTTTTTCTATTCTCCAGCATGTTTATTTTATTTTTTTGTTGCTTGGTGGAAGCCTTTTGGCATGAAAATTATGAACACTAATTTTATAGCTTGTTTGTATTAAATTTATTAACCTACTAGAATAGCTAGAATAGTATAGAGACGTGGACTGGTTATGTGCATGCACACATCTATTCGGATGTGGGCATGTGGGGCTGGGTGTGCATGTGTTGTGTGAATATCTTACCAATTGCTTTGTCTGCTTATCTATGTTGAATATTTTTTCCTGTATACTTGCTTTTCTAGATTATCGAGCATTTGTTTCATATCATACTTTCCTATTATCTTCCATATCAGCATTTATTCATCTCTCTGCTTTTCCCGTTATGATATACTATGTTAATGCACCCAAGATTTTAAATCTTGTGGGATGAGACTGTCCTCATTTTTCCATGGAATAGGATGCACTACCATCTTGCCTTGTCTTGACATGTGGGATAGGGAATGTACTAAGATGTTCTGATTAAGATACCAGGACGATGATAAGAATGTACTAAGATGTTCTGATTAAGATACCAGGACAATGATAAGAGAGTCCTGTCTTGAAACATAGGATGGTACATTGTGTTGGTGTCTTGCAAGATGTCCGGACTTCAATCCTTGAATGCACCTATGATGTACCAAGGGCCTTCTTAAAATTTGCCTGATTATTTCAAAAAAAATTTGCTTCCACATTGTATGTTTATATAATATTCTAAGATAATTTTTATAAATACTAGTGGTATTCTCGAGCATCAAGATTTTACTTGATGCTGTGTGATGTAAACAAAATCCTTTATTTCCAGAAGAGCCTTGTTACTGTAACTGAATGTGTGAGATGCCTACCCTAACAGAAAGTATGAGATAATGATAAATTTCAGGCTGCGATGGCAATGGTTGCCAGTGTTTGGAAAAACCCAGCCTGCTTACATGGGAGGCAGTGTCAAAAAAGCTGGATAACAAGGTTACGGGATTTTAGTCATCAAGAGCTAAAATTATATTGCTCACTGATAAATTTGGTAGCTTATACCTTGTGTACCCTCTGGACAGCAGTGTCCATGTGTTGAATTAGGTAGATCATACCTTGTCTACTATCTGGACAGCAGTGCCCGGTATGCTGAACATGGCAACTTTTCATAGACAAATTGTACGTCTGTTGCATATGAAACTTGTGTGCTTAAATCTCATAATGAAAAACATATTATTTACTATATTTTCTTATTTTTAATTGCCTTCCAGGTCCAGGTGCAGGGAGTAAAAGGCTTGGATTCCGAACAACTGCTGCCATCATATTTGGTCGGCTGGTCTTGGTTCCTCCAGCAGGGCTTGGCATTGTCACTATGGCTGACAAGCTTGGCTTCATCCCCAAGGGTGACAAGATGTTCAAATTTATTCTTCTACTGCAGCATTCAATGCCTACTTCTGTGCTATCTGGTATTACCCTGTACCATAAAGCTTTTACCATCTGATGACCAGAAAATTATTTTGCTGTTCTGTATGGAAAAAGCCAATCATATTGTGGCAAAAGTTTGTAAAATCCTTTTCCTATACATGAAGCCAATAATGGAGAGGTAAAAGGTGCTTACTAATACAGAGGGCCCTTTTCTTTTTTTTTTTGAAACGTTTTAACCTATCAGAATCTACCATATAATTTTGCTCGTAGGACCATTGATTGTTTGGTTACCGGGAGAAAATACATGCCTTAGTGTATCATCTTATTAACATGCTAAATCTTTTTTTTTTTTTTTAGGAGTTATTTTGTTAACGTAAATAATATTTGAAGTTGGTTGAACAAATCGTGTATTTCCGTTGGTTACAGGTGCAGTGGCCAATTTGCGGGGCTGTGGGAAGGAAGCGGCCGCCGTTCTATTTTGGGTTCACATTTTTGCTGTTTTCTCCATGGCTGGATGGATTGTTCTTTATCTAGGCATACTTTTCTAAAACGCCTAGCCCATCATTGTCATGGCACAGCTCAAAACCTTTCCTTTTCTCCCACTCTCCCAGTGTTTTGGGAAAAGGTGGATGCGATTACAAATACATCACTCCATTGTTTACTTGCACGGTTGACGCATTTTGAGTAGTAGTGGGGCTCCTAATTTTCTCCACGTCTCTCAAATGGATTTGTTGAATAAATATTTCTTTGGACAGATCAGTCTGGCAAAGGCTGGTGATCGTCTGATGGGTGATATTAATTTGCTACAATAATTGCAATGCATGCGACCTGGTGCTTCTCTCCGGGTCAGTCATTATATCAAATGAGTTACGGTACATCATAGATGTATGAAAGTTGTCGCTACGGCTATCTGGCTGAGTCCCGTGAAGAGGCACCTGTCCATTGGAGGAACCAGTTCGGATCAAAGGCTCATGCTGACATTGCTGGTAGAGCAACTGATGAAGTTCATGGTCTGTGGAACGAAAAGAGGCTGCTGGTTTGAGTTGGGAGCAGCAATGCAATAAAGGTATTTCCGTGGGCATATGGTTCCGTGTAATAGAAAACAAAGCAATTTGAACAATAATTATTTGTTTGGGAAGTATGTTATGTAATCTTTGTTATGTTTTAATGATGTTGCATCCGCCGAAGCTCTTCTGATCCATGTCCAGTCCTGTTGGTCCAGTTTTTTGATATGTCTCCAGCAAAATCAAAAATTTTAAGTGCTTTTATTTTTGTTATAACGCATATTTTCAATTATTAAATACTTCTTGCACACAAAATACGACAGTTACAATATTTAAAATAAGGTCTAATTTAAACTTTGTATGCAAGCGAAGGTTGTTCGGTATTCATGCATGTGTATAGGTGTTTTAAAAATGTTCCAATTAGACGGGCAACTAGTACGAAAAAGTGAACTTTGCATTAAAAAAATATTGAATTATTTATTTTATAGAATGATATGTATTTATTTTTGTCTTCTTATACTTTCTTGGACAAATGTTAAAGAATATATAAGATTAAATCCATAAATTTTTTAGGGACACGTGATCTGGAGTACTACTCCGGCATTTTAGTGGTGCCGGGTTGATGTACTTATCGGTTATACGAAAAAATTGCGGTTCGAATCGAACATGGCTTGGTGGGGTTGGGGTCCAGTGGGGATAGTTATACCGGGATTTATCCTCACTTTTTTTTACTTATAAAAAAAAAAAAAAAAAAAGAATATATAAGATTTGAAAATTCATATAGATAATAATGATCTTAATTCAAAATAATTAGCAAAATTTATATAATTATAAATTTAATTATTCTTTAATCATTTGATCGGGTATTAATGATGTTTTAACTATTCATCTTTTCAATGGAATCTAAATTACAGACAAGCATGATGTTTTAACTATTCATCTTTTCAATGGAATCTAAATTACATGAGTATCCTGCTACAAGAAAAAAATAAAGAGATCAGCTTTGTACCTTAATTCAAATTTTTACACACTCATATTAACATAAAAATATAATTTAAAAATAATCGATGATAAATAGTATAAAAAAATATAAATTATGAAATCTCATAATCGTATAATTCAAGTTAATATATGCGAAAAAATATGCATCATATATCATCAAATATCCATCTTATTCAAAAGTTATATACCATATACATATTATTAAGTAAAATCCTTTTTACTTGATTATGATTTCATGCAATTATTTCTAGGATTTTGGATTAATCAAGGTCATGCTATAGTTCATGATTGGCAAACTCAAATACCACGTTCCTATTTGTGGCAGGGCTATTTTTAGTACTATACTTCTACAAACTATTCATAATGTCATATTTCTATCCATGACAAGCTATTCATAATATCACGTTCCTATCTATAACAAGGTTGTTTTTAATATCATATTTTTATTCATAGCAAGCTATTCTCAATACCATGTTTCTGTTGATAGATGGCTCTTTACAATGTCATATTCCTTTTTATAATGGGATAGTCATAATTGCCACATTTCTACATGTGCTATCCTATGCATAAACTCATGGAGGCTAATCATGTATAAGTTTGTTGAGTTTATTCTAGGCATAAGCTTCTAGAGGCTATCCCATGATGAGGTTAGCCCAAACCATTTTTTATTTATGGCTATTACATGTTGATTTCATCAAAACCATTTCAATTTACTAGTTTGCTCGGGATAAGTATATCATATCTGTTGACGCTGCTCCTCGCTCGATCATTAGAAGTTGCTAGAGAGGTAGTGTTAGCATGATGTACCTGCAAGAAAGTTATGATCGAAGGTTGCTCTAGCAAGGGCCCTCCAATGCTCAAGTCATATAGCAGGCAATAGAACAAAAAAAGTAGAATGGAAAGAGAAGAGAGTACATAAGTTGTATTGCATCGCATGTCTTGGGAGCTCCCATGGAGTCCCTTTATATAGGCAAGAGGTAGGGAACATTTTTGGGATATGAATATTTTGAACTAGTTTGGTGTGATGTGACGGGGTTGCAAGTCTTGTCAATGGATCTAGTAGTGGATCATCTCGTTTGCTTAGAATGTCTACCCCTTATTTATTGAAACATTATCTCTTATGCATTGCCAGCCGCATTTCTTAATAGTGATAGGTATTATGGTATAGAATAGATCACGTTCCCTTAAATGAAAGGATTTATTGGAGATTACGGGGTATGGCCTCCTGATCATGTCACTAAGTGCGTGGGAATAAACGTTGGTTGATTCCTTTTCAGGTTGCCTAGAAGTATGTTGTTATGGGATCTTATCTTCCCTTGGGTGTTAAGGATCTTGGGTCAGACCTAGTCCTCCTGTCAAGACCAAGGGTCAACCAGGGTGGGGTCTCACGGTGCTACTCTGGCTCACCCAAGGGTTACCGAAGCTTAACTGCTGAAGGCAATATGTATCCTTGCCGAGGCCAAAGATCAACTAGGCAGAGTCTCGTGACACTATCTTGACTGATTCAAATGATGACAGGGCTTCTCTGTAAAAGGTGAGGCAAACCCTCACCAGGATGAGGATCGACCGAGCCGAGGGTCCCGTAACCTTGCCCTATTTAATGAGTGTCGAGTCTTAGTTGCCAAAGAAAAGGAAAGCTATTACTGGGATCTAAGGTTGATCAGATTGAGAAAGCCTAGTGGCATGGCTCTATCTTGCTTGGAGAACAGTCAGCCTCAAGCACAGTCAGCCTCGAGCACTGGAGATGAGCCTCGAATGTTGAACCTTTGGAATATTAATAATAGGGGTTAGTTGCCATATCAATATCCATATAATCATATCATCAATAACTAATTTATATATATATAACGTATTCATATTGAAAAGTCATATAAGAATGATAGTCTCATGTAAAGCTAAATCCATCGACACAAATCTAATAATACAAAACCAGTAATACAAATTCAATAATACAAATAATATGTATAATGCTAATAATATACAAAGATTTTTATCTTTACTGATGACAAACTCAATCACAATTGCTCACCAAGTCCATGCTTAGTATGCCCAATTAATTGATATAAACCCAACTCATCCTTGATCAACTATCGGCATAAACAATAACAAATTATTGTTATATTCCTATTTTCAAAATTCTAATATCTCATGACTCTTAATCTTAAATTTCTCAATCCTAACTAATACATAATAAATTAATAAATAAAATTTAGGGATTTACCTTGATTTAGGGATTAAAGCTTCAATCCCCTTGCTTAACATCCTTTCGTCCAAATAATCGCCCCCTTGCATAGTCAAAATCAATAACTAGAGAAATCATAAAATAATTAGATTGCGGTGAAAAAAATTATGGGAGAGAAAATACGTAGCTACCTAGATAATGATACCTGGATCAAATCTTGGTGACTTGATTGATAGATCATAAAGCAAAAGTTCAACATGTTCATATATGATATGATAATATTATTAACGATGGTTGTTCTACAAAAACCCAAGTGGAGGTCAATAAAGTAGCTATTGTAGCAATATCAACCTAGGACCCTCTATTATAATTGGTTATAAATTCACAAAGTATCTCAAACCCTTTATTAGATCTAATAAATCATGCAGAGAAAGATTGTGAGTAAAAAGGGAAAGGAAAAAAAAAATGAGAGGGAAAAAGAGAGATAAGAGAATAAATCTCTCGTTTTTTTACAAAATAAGGGACCTTTCCCTTCTTTTTTTTCTTTATCTCTCTTTGCAAAAACTTAAGACCTCATCCAAAAAGATTAGGCAGAAAGTAGTATTTGAATTTCTTGACCTTGTATAAGTATACAAGATATTTTCAATGAATAACTGATATAAGACTAAATATATGCTTATATGAATCCTCACATACTCCTTCCATTTATATCTTGGTGTTATCGCCAAGCTAAAGATCCAGATTCTTGCATATACTCATAAATACTACAATCAGTCCATGGTCCATCTAATAAATTAATGCTGCAATATTTCTTAGTCCATATGGGTTATGGATTAGATCGATTTGATACCATATGTAATAGCATATTATTCTATCTAGTCAAAAAATAATTTTGAATTCTTTAATACCATAAAGTATCAAAAAAATTTTGGTGAATAATTGATGAAAATTAAATATGACAGTGGATTACCATGGTTGACAAATGTAGCACTGTTTGATAAAAGTGGCGATGATGACCTAGATCACGCCTTTGGTCAATGGCAGTTGAAATCATAATAAAGAAAGGAGGGCACAAAACAAGCAAGTTCTTGCTCAAGTTTTTTTCCTTTTTTTTTTTGGTGGTTTGCTTGTCGAATAAAATTGAAGTGGTGGCAGCCACCTAAAGACCAGGAAGAAAGAACAAGGTTCAGCAACCTTTCCCTCGCCTCTAGTTAAGTCTCGTGCCTCAATTTTACGATGAACTCTTTTAACAAAGAGAACTAAAATCTGGCACAATTGAAAGATCCCAAGCCTGGATTTTAGGAGAAGGGTTAGAAGACTTTTTTATAGGCAAATTATGGTCTATAGAAGGAATTAAGTGGTCGGATAGTCAATGTTCCCATCAAACTAGAAGAAAGTTCATTTATCATTGGACTCGGAGAAGAAAAGGGTGACTCTTGGTAGGAGTCGTGTTGCCTTTTTCTCATTTCATATGCAAAGTAGGTTGGCCAAAAGGGCCAAGGTTTTATAATTTTTTTTCATAATAAGACATATTAGGGAACAACATAAGATTTTGCTCCTTCTAACTTAAAAGAGCAAAATCATCAAGAGACTCTGTTGTATATTTATAAAAAAAAAAAAAAAAAAAAATTTATTTTTGTAAAAATAAAATTCATAAAATGGCTATATGAATAATTCTTTGTCCACCACGGGCGGTGATATTATTGGACCACGTAAGGGTCATATAAATCATGTTTTTCAATCCGTATTTATACCTATAATTTTATCTATTTTTTAAAATTTTAAATAATAAAAATATTATTTTTTATGAAAAATTATGATTTCTATTGGTTTAAATTATCATACCTAATAGCCGGCTTATGATATTCTATGTTCACAGGATATCATAAAGTCAAGAATTATTTTTATCATTAAAAATATTTTAATAATTTTTTAATAAAAAAATATATAATTTTCTTTACCAGAAGCGAAGTATAAAAACTTTCTCTTAGCGTCCAACTGCATGAGTGTTACTTTTATGAATGAATGTATAAAAAAACATAATAAAAAAATAAAAATTAAAAAAGAGAATGAAAAGAAAGATTTGTTTTTATTAAAAAAAAGAGAAGAAGAAGAAAAAAATAAGAGGAAGATACAAATGCACAAGTAGGCGGGATCTCATGGCAAGACATCCGGCCCACATTAACATTAACTGTTAAGAGTAAGTCTTTGTGCACCACGTGCGATGCAGCAAATCCAACGTGGCCTGCATCGCCTTTGCTTATTGGTCCACCTGTATTCGAAATGGCATGATAGGACAGGGCATATAACAGGCTAAAGTTGAGCATGACTAGCATTAATTACTGTTCAGCTTTTATTTGAAATTTTTATGCAAATCGAAATACCCTTTTCCTCCAACCTTGTTTTTCCCCACCATCTTGCTTGGATTTTGGTAAATATTTTAGTATGAAACATGCTCTGATTTTTGTCCAGGAAAGCAGTATAGGTTGAAGGAAGAATCTCAATCGCTCTGAAATGTGCTTTAAGAGTCCTATCACAGGAATCAACTTTTGAATGTTAATATAAGCTTCATCCTCTCTCTGAAAAATTGATCTGTTTTGGTCCGAGCTTGGAATAAGCCACTGAGACTTCTTTTATTTTGGTCCGAGGTTGGAATAAGCCACCGAAGACTTCTTATGTAAGTTCAAGATAAAATGTCATCTCCAACAGGAAGTAAACCAAGCCTTTATAGAATCTTGTTTGGTTTTCTTTTTATAGTTCCTTTATTATATCAACTATTTTGGTAGTTAAAGAAAGTTAATGACACTCTGGGAGTCATAACTCAGTCCACAGGTGATAGGTATTTCTGGTAGGAGGGGATAATAAATATAGTATAAGTTTCTGTGCAGGATGTCGTAGGTTTATAACTAGGGTATCGTAGTTTTTGAACTAGGAAATCGTAATACTGTTTCAGCATATTATTGACATCCTTTAGCATTCATAGCATGTTATTACATCCTAGGAGTCATACCTCAGTCCACAAGAGATATGTTCTTTAGATAGTAGGGTTTCTATTCTTAGTTTCATGTTTTAATATCGAGTGTCGTAATTTTTTAATTAGAGTGTCGTAACTTCTGAACTATGATGTCATTTAATAAAAACTTCTTTTATTGAAATCTTTTTTCTTCCTGGTCTTTTTATCACAATCTAACAATCTTATTCAAGCTAATGCATGGTTGAAATGTTCTATGATGGAGGATAAAAGCTTTCATTTTTTGTTTTGTACCGAGTTGTTCATGTTTCAAAGTTTTTGATACTGAAGTTTTTTCATAAGCATTTTATTACATTGTGGATATCATGTATCAGTAATACATACTGAAATACTTCTATTACGGAGGATCAAACCATTCGGTTTAAGTTTTTATGCAGGGGTGTCGTAGGTTTATAATAGGATGTCGTAGTTTTTGAACTGGGGTGTCGTAATATTGTTTCAACATATTATTGACATCCTTCAGCATCCGTAGCATGTTATGATATCCTAGGAGTCATACCTCAGTCCATAAGAAATAGTTTCTCCAGATAGTAGGAATTTCTATTTTTAGTTTTATGTTTTGTGATCAGGTATCGTAATCTTTTAACTAGGATGTCGTAACTTCTGAACTAGGATATCGTTCAATGAAAAAAAAAAATTTTGAAATTTTTTTTTGGTCTTTTTATCATAATCTAACAATCTTATTCAAGTCAATGCATGGTTGAAATATCCCATGATAGAGGATAAAAGCTTTCATTTTTTGTTTTGTACCGAGTTGTTCATGTTTCGAAGTTTTTGATACTGAAGTTTTCTCAAAAGCATTTCATTACATTGTGGGTATCATATATCAGTAATACATACCGAAACACTTCTGTTAAGGAGGATCAAAATATCCGGTTTAAGTTTTTATGCAGGGGTGTCGTAGGTTTATAACTAGGATGTCATAGTTTTTGAACTAGGATGTCGTAATACTGTTTCAGCATATTATTGACATTCTTTAGCATCCATAGCATTTTATGACATACTAGGAGTCATACCTCACTCAATAAGAAATAGTTTCTTTAGATAGTAAGGGTTTCTATTTTTAGTTTCATATTTTATAATCGGATATTATAATCTTTTAATTAGGATATCATAAGTTTAAATATCTATTTTTAAAAATATTTGATTCTATGCCCATATTATCACACTATCATGTCATATTCTATCAAACATATAACTCATTATTATTATGTTATAGATAAAATGTCATGTAAAACAATGTATATCAATATTTATGATTTTTTATGCAGATATTTCTACATATGGCATTGAAATTAGAAATCTATATGAGGTTGCTAGTGTTGTTCAGAAGAATGTACCTTCTTCTATCCCCCGATTACAGAGAACAAGTCTATTGATCCTAAAATTAAAATGGAGTTCAATTATGCAAATGATGTATACAATTTATACAATGAATATGCAAGGAGAGTAGGTTTTGGAATCACAATAATGTATAGTAGGTCCACCAATAATAAAGAAATATACTTCAAGCACCTAGCATGTTGGAGGCAAGAAAATCAAGAAAAATTGATAACTCATGAATCCTAGGGATACTGGCAAAATTGATTGTAAGGCTTCGATAAAAGTAAGACTAAATTCTAAAAATGATAAGTGGATATTGGTTGATGTTTTCATAAAACATAACCATGAGCTGTCCATATCATCAGCTGGTTATCTACGATCCCATAAGAGGATCAGCATACCAAAAAAGACAGAGATCAGCAATTTACATGCCGTGAATATTTTCACAAGTCAAATATACTCTGCCATGACTAGAAGGAAAGGGGATAGAAGACAATTAAATTTCAGAGAAAAGGATGCTCATAATTTTATCTGTCGAGAATATTAGAGTCGGTTATAAGAAGGAGATGCATAGTCAATGATAATCCATTTCACACAAATGCAAGTAAAAAATCCAAATTTCTTTTATACTTTTGACCTGAATGATAATGGACAGCTCAGAACTATCTTCTGGATCCATCCTAGGTCAAGATTGGCAAGCACTTACTTTAGTGATGTACTGACCTTTGACTCAACCTATTTGACAAATACATATCAAATGCCATTTTGTCTATTTGTTGGAGTCAACCATCATGGACAGTCCACATTGCTTGGTTGCACATTGTTATCAGATGAGATTACTGAGACATTTAAATAGGTATTCCAATCATGGCTGGATGCAAATGGCGGTCAACCACCTAATGCCATCATAACTGACCAAGATAAGGCAATTGAGGCTATTGTTAGGGATGTTTCTCCCAATACACGACATAGATTTTGTCTTTGGCATATTTTGAAAAAGATTCATAAAAAGATTGGCCACATTTGCACTGCAAATCCTAAATTTATGGTTGAGTTTGAAGAGACGATATATGATTCAGTTACCATAGTATATCTTTCGAGAAAAGATGAGCACATTTAATGGAGAAATATGTAGAATGCAATGCCGTATATTGGTTAAATGACATATATAAATGTCGGGATAAATGGATTCTAGTTTATCTTAAAGATACATTTTTTGCAGGTTTGTTAGTCATTATGAATGATTAAAATTCATTTTTAAAATTTTCAACAAACTTTTTATCTTATATGCTTTTATTTTTTGAATATTTATGAATAGGGATGTCAACTTCACAAAGGAGTAAGAGCATCAATCACTCCTTTGATAGGTTTATAAACTCAAAGACTATACTCAAGAAATTCATCGATAAGTACGAAGATGCCTTGGGGAAAAGATATGAAGCAGAAAATGAGAAAGACAATAAAACGTTGCAAACAAGTACTTTCCTAAAGACATCCTTTCTTTTTGAAAGGCAAGTAGCAGGAAAATATACAAGGTGCATATTCAAGAAATTTCAGAATGTGGTCCTTGAAATGGTTGCATTAAATGCCAGATTAGTTAAAGAAGTTGATAATCATGATGTATATTCTGTTAAATCATTTGAAAGAATTGAAGGTAATGAACAATAAGGAGATTATTAAAAATTACGAGATTTCATATGACAAAACTTTGGAGGATGTTAAATGCTAGTGTGGATCCTTTGAGTACAAGGGTTACTTGTGTAGGCATGCCTTATTGGTTCTTCATCAAAGTGACATATTTCCTATCCTAGATAAATACTTCTTAAATAGATGGTTCAAGGACATGAAATATCAATTCGACGATCTCGAATGCAACACTCAATTTTGTGATAAAAGCATGCAAAAATCATGGCACACACTCAAGGAATTATTTAAATTCAGATGTCTTATTTTAAGTTTACATTAACTTATCATATGTCATGAAATCATGGTACAAATATTATGTTTTATTGATCATAGATATGTTTTGATGAGTCATCAGATGATGAAGCTTGCAGAGATAGCCTCCATGTCTAAAGATGCATTCAATTTGGTGATGGAAGATCTTGCACCATTATTCAAAGGAGCTGTTGATGCTAATTGTATAGCTAAGTAAAGCAGAGAACTTCTAATCCAGGATCCTGACCAACTTACTACGAAAGGTCGTCCACGAGATAATAGAATTAAGAGTGGAATCGAGAAGAAATCAAGGAGATCAAGAAAAAATATGGATAAGGCTTCTATTGACACTCCTGTGCAAAATGAAAGAAGATGTAGTACTAGCAAAAGACAGACTTCCCATATTGTAGTGAAAGTACCAGAAATAGTAATTGAACTCACTGTACCTTCTTCAAACCCTTTTTTAAATGAATTTGATGCTTATGTATGCAATCAACTAACACAGGCTAGGATATAAAATGCTGAAATGTGGTATAGTCCTATATATGTACAGTCCTATGTTTATTTAGATTATCGAAAGAAATTTCAAACAGGATGTATTGGACATGTTATAGAATCTACTTATTTTTAAATATGAATTTTAGTACTACTTCAAGTGGCCAAAGACTAAAATAGCCCCAGCTGCTTAAAGATCAATAAAAAATGCTGAAACATTATTACGATATCCTAGTTCAAAATCTACGACACCCTAGTTCAAAAATTATAATAATGCAGAAAATATAAGATAAAATGATTATAATCCCTCCTACCTATGATACATGTCATCATTGGCTTGGTTATTGACTCTCAGATTGTCAAAAATAGCCCCGGCTGCTTAAAGATTAATCAAAAATGCTGAAACAATATTACGATACCCTAGTTCAAAAGCTACGATATCCTGGTTCAAAACCTACGATACCCTAGTTCAAAAACTACAACAATACAGAAAATATAAGATAAAACGATTCTAATCCCTCTTGCCGTTAAAATATACAGAACTAGGGTGTCGTAATATTGTTTCAGCATTTTTTATTGATCTTTAAGAAGCCGGGGCTATTTTTGACAATCTTGGAGTCAATAACCAAGCCAATGACATGTACCATAGGTAGGAGGGATTAGAATCGTTTTATCTTATATTTTCTGTATTATTGTAGTTTTTGAACTAGGATGTCGTAGGTTTTGAACTAGGGTGTCATAATACTGTTTTAGCCATTTTGATTAATGTTACAGCATCCGTGGCAATTTTATAACATCTTGGGAGTCATAAAATAAGCCATGGTTTCCATGTATTAGACGTAGAGGGGTTAAAAACTTCTTTTTCATAATTTCTGCATGGGTATCGTAGGTTTTGAATTAGGGTGTCGTAGGTTTTGAACTAGAGTGTTGTAATACTGTTTTGGCCATTTTGATTAATGTTACAGCATCCGTGGCAATTTTATGACACCCTGGGAGTCATAAAACAAGCTACGGTTGCTATGTATTAGAGGTAGAGGGGTTAAAAACTTCTTTTTCATAATTTCTGCAAGGGTGTCGTAGGTTTTAAACTAGGATATCGTAGGTTTTGAACTATGATATCGTAATACTGTTTTGGTCATTTTGATTAATGTTACAGCATTTGTGGCAATTTCATGATACTTTGGGAGTCATAAAACAAACCTCGATTGCCATGTATTAGAGGTAAAGGGGTTAAAAACTTCTTTTTTATAATTTTTGCAGGGGTGTCGTATGTTTAAAACTAGGATATCGTAATACTATTTTGGCCATTTTGATTAATGTTACAGCATCCGTGGCAATTTTATGATATCCTGTGAGTCATAAAACAAGCCACACTTGCTATATATTAGAGGTAGAGGGGTTAAAAACTTCTTTTTCATAATTTCTGTATGAGTGTCATAGGTTTTGAACTAAGGTATCGTAGATTTTGAACTAGGATGTCGTAATACTATTGTGGTCATTTTGATTAATGTTACAGCATCCGTGATAATTTTATGACACCCCGGGAGTTATAAAACAAGCCACGGTTGCCATGTATTAGAGGTAAAGGGGTTAAAAATTTCTTTTTCATAATTTATGCATGGGTATCTGATTTTGAACTAGGATATCGTAGGTTTTGAATTAGGGTGTTGTAATACTATTTTTATCATTTTGATTAATGTTACAGCATCCGTGATAATTTTATGACACCCTGGGAGTCATAAAATAAGCCACGGTTGCCATGTATTAGAGGTAGAGGGGTTAAAAACTTCTTTTTCATAATTTCTGCATGGGTGCCATTGGTTTTAAACTAGGATGTCGTAATACTGTTTTGGCCATTTTGATTAATGTTACAACATCTGTGGCAATTTTATGATATCTTGGGAGTCATAAAACAAGCCCGGTTGCCATGTATTAGAGGTAGAGGGGTTAAAAACTTCTTTTTCATAATTCTTGCATGAATGTTGTAGGTTTTGAACTAAGATGTCGTAATATCTAAATTACGGTGTCATAATTTTATACTATGAAGACTTAATATTTTTTAAAAAATTATCGTGACATCCCTCTGTAGAGATAAATTTCAAAGATTGACATTAAAATAGTAAATCAAAAATTACGATATCCTAGTTCAAAACCTACGATACCCTAATTCAAAACCTACGACATCTTTATTTAAAACCTACGTCACCCTTGTTCAAACCTGGGCATCATAGTTAAAAAACTCCGACACCCATGCAGAAATTGTAAAAAAAAGTTCACACGCCAAATATCAACTCCAAGCAGGAATCAAAAATTTTCCTTACCTGTTTCTGCTTCTGTAGCATCCTTTGGGACGGATCTTAAAGGGTCTCGTCACCTCCTAAATAAACAATGATTGCAATGCTTCCTTCCTCCATCTGCATTTCCTTTTTGCTGTGTTTTTGTGTTCGTTGTCTGCGTTGAAAGACAAAACCACTTGTCTCCATTTTTCCAAGATTTCAAAGACGTATCAAATGTTGAAGGAAGATCACCAACAGTTTCTTGACCACTATGGAGGTATCTAGGATATCCAAAAATAATGAACGAACTCTGGAATGGGGTTTCATAATGCAAATAGATTTTTTTTTTCTTGTTTGCATAATAATAACCATTTTTCGTATCATAATCTATATTGAAAATGATGGGGACAGAATGATCATTTTATCGATTTAAAAAGACTGCATCTTCAGATTACATAATCACAGAAATCTGACCTATTCTATCATGTTACTATGAATATAATTGGATCAATAGAAACGTGCGGTGCGGCCATGCTGGATTTGCTGCACCGCACGCGGCGCACAAAGAATTACTCGAATTTGCGGCCCGAATCGAATATGGCCTAGCAGGCTAGAGGCTTGTTATGGGGAGCTACACCAGGATAAAATTCCTATCCTTTTTTTTTCTATCATTGAAAAAAAAAAAAAAAAAAAAAAAAAAAAAACCTCGAATTACTCCTCCTCCTTATAGCCTCCTTCTCCTCGACTCCAGGGTTCAGCCCACCACCAAGAACTACGGTTTCGTCCACATTTGTCCGAGCCAGCTTCACCCACGGTGCCGGCCTCAGCTAGCGATCGTCCCGGGAGGAATCTAGCTTCCGTCCGGTCTGATTTCGCCGTTCTTGATCGCACCGGCGAGGCGAGACCGGCGACCATGGGAGCCCCCTCGAGGTGCCTCGGTGCTTGCCGGCTGTTCCAATGTGGAGGGCAACTGACCGGCGGCCGCCCCAGCGTCGCCCGGAATCTTGGCCCATTTGTCTGCCGGTTTGATCGTTATCTGGTCTCTAGTCGCGCTCTTAGTGCGAAAGGAAGCAAGAAATTTCGAGAAGATCGAGTTGGAGTCTTGAAGAGCCCGAGTACACTTCTTGCGGGAGAAATTCCGTTCTCCGGTCGCAGTCGGATGGATGTGATCAGAAAGAGAAGCTCTTTTGGACGCCTGAGTTGTTTTCTATCGGATTCTTCTCCACCAATTGGGAATAGACTTTCAAAAGACTTGGTATACTTTAATTCTTTCTCCTGCCTCCTTTATATAACGTTGAAAGTAGGTTCTTAACTGCTCAGAGGTTTTGATCTTGAAAGATGGAAAATGTCTAATACTTCGTGTGTTACATTTTGATAGCATTTGCTTTGTAAATGATTGTCTTTGGATTTTAACAAAGAGAGGCAAGAATTTTCCTAATATGTTAGTTACCACATATTTTTTAGGAACCGGTAGGTCTATTTGTGAAGTAGCTGGCTTTTAGTTCATGGTACATCAGAAAAAATATTTGATTTTGGGTAGTCAGGTAAATAAATATAAAAGAAACATTCTCCGTGTTACATTGGATAACTCTTACTTCCAAACCAGAAATGTTCTTCCTTTTTTCGTTTGGTGTGGGCGCCCCCTGCGGGAAGCGGGGCTGGTGGGTTGCTAATCTGTTATTGGACAAGTGGTTCTTTTTCTCTACTTTCATCTAAGAAATGCTGCTTAATTCAGTTTAGATCCAAATATTGATTTTGTTGATGTTAACATCCCATGCTTGCCTAACAGGGATATTTGCAAAGAGGGCATGCATTGTTCTCAACATCTACTAGCGAGATGGCAGCAAGAATGCCAGTTGATGGTGCTGGGAATAAGATACAGTATGATGTAGCCAAAAAAGAATCTGCAGACAATCAAATCACAGACACGAAAATCCTTCGTACTCTTGCCAAATACTTGTGGTTGAAAGATAATCTTGAGTTTCGGTTTAGGGTGGTGTTGGCACTGGGACTTCTGGTTGGGGCAAAGGTGTGGACAAAGTTAATCTGTGTTTTATCATTCACTTCTTCTTTTTTTTTGTGGTCAGTTTTATATGCTGGAGTTACTAACAAGTATTTCATATGAAAGTTCTATTAAACTGAGCTTTTTAGGGGTCTTGCTAACATGTGTCTAATGTTTCTTCCTATCTCTGTGAGTGAAATAATTAATAATCCATCACAATCACTTAATTCTATTGTTATGGTTGACTTATTCTCATTTTGCTTTTCTGTCATTGTGTTCAAAGAATTAGGGTTTAGTAGCTTAAGCCTATGCTTGTATGTATATTCAATTATTCCTACACTTGAATGTTTAGCATATTCTCTTTTTTCTTTTTCCTTTTTTAAAATTTTTATCTATTATTCTGTGCATGAGTTGCAATGTTGCATTATGTAATTTATTCGTCAATATTCTTCTTAAGCCGATTTATGCATTTTGTCACTCTTAATTATGTTATACATTCATTATTTGCATTGTGATTTCATGATTTTGTAGTAATCACCATACATGCCCTCATCATCAACTTCAAAAGTGGTGGAGCATTCCAACTTCCTTTTTTTGTTCACCCTTAAGATCACCCATATCTAAGTTTGCTGAACTGTGACTACTTGGAGTTAGCTGATCCATTAAAGTCCAAAACAACGAGGTTCATTTGTTTGTCATGGTTATCTACTGATGTTGATGATCCAAGTTTTCTTGACCTTGTCAATCTGTGCTCTCTCTCTCTCTCTCTCTCAAACCTCCTTGGCTGGTGTTTCCTTGTCCTTATATGTCTAAAGGCTTGGTTTATTTTCTTCTAAAATGTTGAACTACATTCTTCCTGAAGTTGCTTGCCTTCTCTTTTTATGCCTCTCTCCTATCTAGGACCAAAACAAAGAGATATCATATTCTGTCCATCCATAATCCCAATTGAAGAATTACATGTTGCCATTTGAGATGTCCACTTTATGACTCATAATGCATAAATACAAATTGTATAAATTTCTAATTATAATACATGTTAAAAATGTATTTATCATATGGACTTTCAATTTAAAGGGCACATCATGTAGTTTACATCAAAAGGATTTGATCTTTAGATCCTAGGAGCAAGATTCTCAACTCTCTGTTTTAATATTAATAAGTATATGTTGTCTTATAGTATCATATAACCATGGAAACATTTTCTATTAAAAGTTAGTTTCTAAATATTAACTATGGACTGGTTGTTTGTGCTATAGCCATGTCCTCAAATTGAATATATTTTCTTGTAATTTATCTGATCTTTTGACCTGAAATCAAAATTTAGGTTGTAAATGTTCAAGTGCCATTCTTGTTCAAGCTTGCTGTGGATTGGCTTTCAGCAATAACCGGCTCTGAAAATGCATTGGCATCCTTTACCAATACTAATTCCACTCTTTTAGCTCTGTTCATGAGCCCAGCAGCTGCTCTAATTGGATATGGAATAGCACGAACTGGGGCATCAGCTTGCAATGGTGATTTATGCAATATGATCATAAATATTTGTTAACTCTTCTATTTCCACTCTTTGATTACTGTATTCATATTGTTGATATCTTTTTTTTTTTTTTGTTCAATTTAGAATGTATAAAGTGACCTATATGCAGTCAATTTTCTTTTAACAGAATTGCGAAATGCTGTATTTTCCAAGGTAGCTCTGAGAGCTATTCGGACTCTTTCTAGACAGGTAATTTTTTACTGTTGTTTTTATTATCCTTATATTCTAGTGACATGTATTGTTTTTCTTTTCCCCTTGACTGGTGTTATTTGAATCAGTGATGTTTTTTCAACATTTTTTTTACTTGATTTTACCTAAGCATTAAAATTTATTGCTACAGGTTTTTATTTTAACATTTTCATGATTTGCCTTCTCTTTTAAGATTAGATTTGCATGCAAGTGAAATGAAAGTTTGATGTTGCAGAGAACAACATCCTCACGTGTCATAGTTATTTTCACATTTCAGTAATGTCAAGATGTCTTACAATTTGTTTTAAATGAATAAAAACATGCTGGCTCATTGAGCTTGTGTAACTACCTCAACGGTGCCCTTTCCATTGTTTCCATGATTTGAAGCTCTGAGGAAATTGTCTTCCAGTTTCTCTGATAGTCTTCTCTATAAAAATTCATTTCAATGCGTTAAGGTGATTAAGAGATACTTGGACAATCAGTTTATACTTGCATTGTTGGCATCCTGTTGCCCATCTTCACCTCATAATTTCTTGTTACAGTCATGATATATTCATGTAGAAACCCATAATTAAAATAACTATGTGAGCTGGATAAAGTTGTGTTCTTCAAGGGCATGGTAGTCATTGCATGTCTTTTGAGTAAGATTAGTAATTTGGATCATAAGTTTCACAATGAAGGGTATCTTGTTTTTTTTTGGATGAGTCTTGAGGATTAAAGTGGTAAGCTAAATGCTTATAAAAATTGAGGAGGGATAATGCATAGTAGGTAGTGTAGGAGTTGCCTCTATTGAGAAAACTGGCAGGAAGCTGATTAATATAATAATGGACAAGCAACAAATATTTAATTCAAGGAGGGTGTTATAATGAGGTGGTCCTGGCTCTGTGTTAGAGGTTCAAGAGAGAGGATTAGAAGGAATCTTACCTAAAATCTTGGCATGAGTGCTGGGTTTTAGGTTTGCCAAGTGCCAGGCATTTTGACTTCCAAAAAACTCAATATGAAGATTTTAGTAAGATACATATATACATACCTACATACATACATATATAGATTCACACACACACATATATATTACCAAACTCTATATAAGTATACTTCCATCAAGATTTTAATAAGATATACATGTATATATGTAGACTAAGTTGACCATTCATTAGTATTTGTTGAAAAGAAAACTTGCATTTTATGCCTACACCAAATTGAAAATAAAGAAAAGCTATAGGACGTCACTTCAAGTGTCTACATATTTTAGACATTAGACATCTTCTAATACTTGAATTAGTTAAGACTCAGGGTTTCATGACATTAGTGTTGTGCCTGCCTAGTTGTGTCTATGTGCCCAAAAGTGCTGGCATTTTAAAATTCACAAAAACTTAAATATCTAGGACTGAGTAGAAGATCTAAATTGGTTTGAATGACAACTGTAGTACATTATTTGTTTTGTGCTATCAGTGGAAGTAACAGATATAAATGAATGATAAAAATTACCTTGAAGATATTGAAAAATATGCAGGGCTGAGGGCTATATTATTCTTTGACTGCTTGAATCCTCTGTGTTTTTTTAAAGTCTTGGCTTGATATAATTGTCTCCTAATCATAATGTGTGACTTAACATAACTCATGTTTTTATTTTACATATGCTTCTTTCTAGATGATAATATCGGAGGTATAACTTTGTCCCATAACACTGCACATTTTTTATACTTTCCTCATGGATTTACATCCTTGGTAATATGATTTAGTTGTTAAATGATAAGATAAATTTTTGGTATAAAGGTATTTATAAATTCTTAACTTATTATCCAGTTTCTTGTGATGCTATTTGCTACTTTTGTGCAAGCATAGTTTTTGGAATAATAATTAATTTTACTTTAGTATGGCATTTATATATTATTTTGGTCTCCATATCATCTAGTAACATTTATTTATATAATCCAAAGTTCCTACTATCTTGGTTTTAGTTTAAGAACTTGATTCTGTTTATATTTGGAAACTAAACTTCTTCTTTTGCAGGTGTTCTTGCACCTGCATGATCTTGATCTTCGATATCATTTAAGGTATTGTTAAGAATTCTGAGCCAGTTTATTTCTGTAAAAACTTAATACTGGTGACATCACTTCACAATTCTAATGTCCACATGCTTCATAATTATAGATATATCTCCATAATTCCATCTATGCATCATTACGAAATCATGTCTTATGACCTATTCAGAACTAACAGTCATAAAATGGCATAAGATTTCTACGTAAATTTTCAATGTCTATGAGGTGTCACCAATGTTATCGGGGTAATGAGTAAACAAGCAAATGCAATCAATGTCATTAGTGTTACCTCGGTTAAATTGTTCAACTAAAATCATTTTAATGAATATTGTTATAGTTTAACATTTTTATTTGAGAAGAAACAGAACTAATTATACAAAACTAGGAAACAAATGTCTGATCATCTTATAGAAATCCTTTGAATGTTAATGATTCATATTTAGGGATCTTTGTTGCATCTTTAAGGTTCATTGAGCTTTGCAGCATACAAGAACCACTGGAGGTAATCCAGTATTCATTATAATACTTAACTGTATGCTGTTTAAATTAATTTAGCCATAATAGTATTATTTTAAAATTTTGAATTTTTAGTTCTCTTTGAAGTAAAGACTTAAGATCCTATAATTATATAATATGTTAGACAAGTGCTTAAAAGTCTTAAATTGAGAGTCAGAGTAGTCTGTTTATGATATGGATAGGCATATGATATATAATAAATCTTCATAAAATCAAGAAACGAAAGAAAAAAAATCTTATTCCAAGTGTCAAGTTCTTAAAGAATTGATGTCATGTAGAACAAAGTTTCAGGAATCCTTTTTAATATTTTGAATATGTTGCTGTCATCCCATTAGAAGTACTGAAGCATTGAGAAGGACAAAAGTGTTCACATTTAGGGGGGAAGGAACAATGAATGCCTCCATCAAGTTTAGCAGCAAAACAGCTTTAAAATCTTAAGCAAGATATTATTGATTTGTAGCGATGACTGGATTACAAATAAAGTTATCAAAGATTTTATCAGAAACACATTTATGGGACCTAGAGAATATAATTCTTGACAACTTTTTTTTGGCCATTCTGATATGTTTTTATATCCAGCCGACAAACAGGTGCATTGAATCGCATAATTGATCGAGGTAGCCGTGCAATAAACTTTATCCTTTCATCAATGGTATTCAATGTTGTACCCACTCTACTTGAGGTATGAACTAGTTATTGTTTAAGATTAGCCTACAAATTGCACAGATACTTTGATTCTACTGGCTTGAAGTGTAAAAAACTAAAAATTGTGTACTACATTCTCTCCTGAGCTGGTCTTGATTTACTTTAATAGGAGAACTGCTGATTGTCTGGACTATTGCACATTCTGTTCTGTACTCTAGTTTATCTTTAAACTTAGTGTACCAATTCACGTTCTTTTGTTACTTTTCTATTCTTTTCCAGATAGCTATGGTGTCTGGTATTCTTGCATACAATTTTGGAGCTACTTTTGCTTGGATTACTTCATTTTCTGTTGCTGCATATGTTGCTTTCACTCTGACCGTGACACAGGTACAATACTTCAACTTGCTACATTTTTTCATGATTTTGTTTCAAATTTCTTCTACCTTCCATTCCATTATCTATTCAGCATGTTTTGCTCCTTGTTAAAATCTGATGATGACTTTTAAAAATATTTTTTTATTACACTTAACAGTTGCATCTGGAAAATGTAAGTTATTTTTTGACACTATTTTTTATAAGCAGCTTTTCTTCTTCGTGACAGTGGCGAACTAAGTTCCGGCTAGCCATGAATAAAGCTGACAATGATGCGAGTACCAGGGCAATCGACTCATTGCTAAATTATGAGGTCAGCTTGTTGATGTCTATTTGCATATTGGTTCTGATTATTTCTTGCGCCAATTTTGATTATTCTGATCATTTCTTAATGCATTTTTCTTTTCAATATCCAGACTGTCAAGTATTTCAACAATGAGTCTTTTGAAGCAGAAAAATATGACACATATCTAAAGAGTGAGTTAAGTTCTTATATTTCTTTCAAAACAAGGGTGCTTTAATGAGGATATGGCATAGTTATTACTTTCTGCTTCAATATGCTATGTGATTTGTCTGTGTTGAAAGAGAGTGAATAACCTAGCCTAGAATTCTCTTGGCATATATTTTAAATTTTTAATTCATTGCTATTGCAAAAGTTGATGGAATGCAATTAAAGCAAAAAAGGATTTCCTAGAATGAATTCCATGCGAAGTCCACCGTCAATATTGATGAAAATCATTTGTGAAAAGAGAAATCTAAGAACCCCTATGCGGTTATTATTTTATTGCATAAAACATAGCCTAAAGTTCTAAGGTATGATGATTAAAACAAAAGAAGACATGCCTATTGAATGTGAACAGTGGCAAATTGAGTCCTATGACTTTGGGGCCTTATTTTTTCTCTCTTTCTCCTACTTGTCGATGCAATGCTTGCTAGTAGTTTAAGGTGAGGGGGGCTATTTTATTTTTAAAGTCTTATAATTTATATGTGGAACCAAACCTTTAACTGGCTCAGACTTAATAAATAAATAAACAGTCGCTCCCTTTATTAACATGCTAGTATGATGGCTTTGTTTATTCTGTGCATGATAAAATTAGGGACACCAGCTTCAGCTATGCACCTGGAAATTGGTACCTGCTTCTGGCTTTATGCTGTGCACTCAAAATGTTGTATTGACTTGACAGTTTCTAAACTGGTTTTAGAGTAGTGTTGAGCCTAAACAGAGAGCCTTATTGTTTCTTTCTTCCAAAACTAAAACTTCTCCTTATTCTTAGCAATATGCTCACCAAATGATCAGAAAGATGGGGAGTTGAAAAGGTGCTATGGGATGGATGATCTGGACATCAACTTAAATGGTTCCCTTGCATGGATTTGGTGAAATCCTTGCTGGGACTACTAAGTTTCAAGTCAAAAAGGATTTATTGCTTCATTTGGAAAGTGACCTTCAATAAGAATTTATCAGCAATCTCATGTGGTATCCACATAATTAAAGAGTTTGGTTTGCTAGGCTAAGTTTTTTCTTCAGCAGGCTAACCTGCACGGTCCATGTAATAAAAGTTGTTTTTTTAGTTCCTTTTTGTTGCCACAACAGAGTTTCCCATGTCTGTCTTAATTTTTTATCCACCACAACTTTTAAGGATTTCTGATAAAACCTTGGTACTTTATTATCTTGATTATCATTTCATTTTTTTATTGTCATTTGTTATACTAGCTAATCAGTCAGGGGGAATGTTATTTCTCAGGATATGAGGATGCTGCATTGAAAACTCAAAGTAGCCTTGCTTTTTTGAACTTTGGCCAAAATGTTATATTTAGCACAGCTTTATCAACAGCAATGATCTTAAGTTCATATGGAATTATGAATGGTACAATAACAGTTGGTGACTTGGTAACTCTTCTTGCTGGTCTTAACTTTGATTAAGCTTTTTATTGTATCACCTGCATTCTAATTATTAAAAATCATCATTGTATGAGAATTAAATTCCTGCATTGCAGATGATATAGATTTTGATTTTCTCTTGTCATAGAGAGGTTTGTTGTTTGAGCACAGTATTGTATGCCGACTCCTTACGACCTCACATTTCCTGAGACTACCGACCGTCCTAAATTAGTTCAAGATTTTTTTCCATTGCTATATATTATATTACATCATATAATTTTAATTTTGAAAGATTTATGAGAGTTTGAAGACATGAAAATTCATATTAATCATTAAATACAATGTGCAAAAGAGATCTACAGGCATTTTACTTGATGATTATATACTCTTATTTGATAAATCATCGTTATAAAATAATTCAATTTTTGATGTGTTCTCATAAAGCTGAAGATGCCCGGAACAAGTAGTGCTCAAGCTGTTTTTTGCTTGGTTATATCACTATTTGATGCTTGAATGGGCAAACGACATCATATGATGTCTCCATGTTTTTATCTAAAAGTGATGTTATTGTCTGTGATAGTTAGCATAAACTTATCATTAATATTTATTCAGTTGTGCTTTGTTTCACTAATTTGTACAGTTCGTTTAAAAGTCTATTCTGATTTCAAAAACTCCTCTTGAACTTCTCAGGTTATGGTTAATGGGCTTCTCTTCCAGTTGTCTCTACCTCTTAATTTCCTTGGAAGTATGTATCGTGAAACAAGGCAGAGCCTTATCGATATGAACTCCATGTTTCAGTTGCTTGAGGTATATTTTGTGAATATCATTGTAGGTGTTTTTTTGGTTTAACAGTTGAATTGCTTTGATTAACGTTTCCAAATTCAGAATATTGGAAACTACATCATGTTGTTATGGGTGTCAGCCACGTAGGAATGTTGCATTATTCTATTGATCTACTCACTTTCACAGGCAAAATCCAGGAACTTGTAGCCTTAAGGCATTGTCCCTACTTAGACCTGGAAATTTGGTACTTTTCTCTATATGACAAGACCTTTTTATGTTATTGATGTCAGGTCAATGAGTTAATATAATAATATATTATAGTTATGGTTGTATTGCTTTTATATTTTTGAGTTGATAGCTGTTATTTTTTAGGTTGAATTGCTGTTACATATTTTACTCTATGGTTTGCTCGACTTAGAATCATATAATGTACTGGAGGGAGTGAACACTGAACACTGGAACCATGAAACAGAGGTACCTGCTTGTTAGGGTAGTGAACAGGATCCTGGTAGTTATTCCATTAGATGCATTGTCATGTATAATCATAGTCATTGTTGTTAAGTATTAATTCTGGTACATCAACAATGTTAGCCACTTAGTCCTGATAGATGCATCTGAGTAATGGCCAACTTTGTTTCCCTACATCTAATCTTTATATTTGCTCAAAACGGCTACCATGTGACTTCAAGGACTGTTGTCTTTCTTTTTTTATTCCTGCCCTTCAACACAAAAAAGTCTCGGTTGTCCACCCTGGATTTTCTGTTCTACATTTTTTTTGCATCTTGCAAGTTAATTACTTTACTACTCAAAATTGTTGGAAAATGCAAATTTTGTAGTTCATATTGTTTCCTTAGTTGATGAATTTCTGATCTTTTTTTTTTTTTTTTTTTGTTTCTTTTATGTCATTTCTTTTGCAGGAGACTCCTGAAATCAGTGATGAGAATGAAGCACAACCATTAAAATTAAGAGGAGGAACCATTGAATTTCATGATGTACATTTTGGGTAATGATGTCCATCTATTCCACATCCACTTCAATATATCGTATTCTTTTAATTTCCCTGGCCTCCTGTTTTCAAGTGGTGGGTTTATGGATTGAAAACTTTGTTAATTAGCTCCTATTCATGTATTGAACATGATATACAACAACAATCATTACTATAGGTAACCAGCAGCATCCTGATCATTTTCAGCCTTCTTTACTAAATCTTCTGTGGTCCTATTAAGAGTAATGTCCTTTGTGGAAAGCAAGCTTTTTTAGGTTCCAAATCTGTTCTTTTTATTGAACATTAGTTAATACAACAAGGAATGTAAAGCAACTTTTTGCCAACAAGATTTATGCCATCTACTTGGGATTTGTCTTTGTCAACCGTCCTTTGCCAGCAGTCACTATTGATTCCATCAGTGCTCTGCTAGATGCATAATGAAGAGAAATAAAAGAGAAAAGGCAGGAGACAATTCTATCAACCTTCTTGCTTTAAGATATTGTTTAAATGAAAGGAAATGCTCTTGGCATTGTGCTCTTGAGTAAGCATGTAAGGCACAAAATACAGCTCAGGGTAGCCAAGCTAATTCCCCCAAAACTTAGGGCTTGAACTGCTCATCTAGTTCATGCTGGACACTAAGTAATACAAAAATATTGGTCCTTAGTGGCTATCTTCTAGCATTTCTGACTTATGCTAAATCTTGGTTATGATATGCGGATAAGCTTTGTTTTTAAATTACTTCTGAATCTGAACTGTGATATTATTATCATTTCATTTTGATGGATTGCAAGTGACTTTAGTTGATTTTTATGGATAATGTTAAGTAACTGCCTGTTTGTTGGTGGCTTTGTTGTGCTTTGATTTTTCCATAATTCTTTTCCTAGTGTCAGATAATTTTATTAACTTCTAAAACATATACTTTATTGGTTTGTTCTTATTTCAGATACCTTACAGACCGTAAGATTCTTGATGGAATATCTTTTGTTGTGCCAGCAGGAAAAAGTGTGGCTATTGTTGGAACCAGTGGCAGTGGTAGGCTATACTGATTTGTTTGTGACATTGATGATAGTAGCATATTAATTTGTTCTAACCATGAAACAAACTTTCATTTTTTTGTGTTCTTGAAATTTCCTCACCATAATTCTCTCCTCCGTGTGGATATGTTTGGTATATTGATCTTACACTTTTGTGCAGGGAAGTCAACTATACTTAGATTGCTCTACAGATTTTTTGATTCGGATTCTGGATCAGTAAGAATCATAACCTTCTTTTCCCCTGGTTTATGAATATTATTTTTCCACTCATGCTTGTTGCACCCATGCATAAAATAGTATTGCATCTCATCTTCTATGACTTGGAGACATATACTTTCTGCATCAATAAATTAATTAATCTTGCAGCAACTTTCTGCTTTTTACAATTTTAAACTTCTGTTGATGAATTATTATATAGCATGAGAAAATTAACTTTTTTAATAATTAATCATCGGAAAACTTAGTGATGAATTTTAGCTTTGCTTGAATCTTGATGCTCCTAAGTTGCCAGCCATATTGGATTGCTTTTGGGTACTTCACCATGAAGCATTAGGAATTACATATCAGTGCAGTTGCTTGACTAAGAAATTGATATTTGCAAAGTTATCATTGCTTTCCTTGATATCTTGTTTTTGCCCTCAACAATAACACAGTCAAATGCCGATTTTAGGATGCATTTCGAATTCAAAGTATTCTTGAAAGCTGTTACTGGGATACGCTTGCTATTTCTGCATTTTTGGTTGTTTATTATGTTATCAAATGAGTCTTTCTATTTTCTAAAGTTTATAGCTTACACCCTTGAGTCCCAAATGCAATGAAAGTTTTCGTATTTTCACAAAATATTTCTATTGTCAATCATGAAAGTTTGAGTCCTCAGTCATCTTTCTTGCTAAATTTTTGGTGGACACAGCATTAGTGTTTTATGCTTATACTCTAATTTAACCTCACATAAATTACCATTGCATCAGATACAAATAGATGGTCAAGATATACGAGAGGTAACATTGGAAAGTCTTCGTAAGTGTATTGGTGTTGTGCCACAGGACACTGTGAGTCTCCAGAAGCCATTTTATCTGTTTAGTTTATCTTTTCTTTGATGCATCTTGCAGTGGTTTGAAACTTTAAATATAAATTATTTTGTATATGTTTTACCTCATTACTAGTCTAAGTTGGCTAATTTTTCATATTACAAAGTGCAAGGGTTAAGAAGTAATTTTGTGAACCATGTGATGCTTACAACCTCTTGCCTCCAAACTTCCATGTTTTTGCTTCAATTTCTTCCTTCACAATTAGTAACTATGAACACTAAAAGGCAAGCATGAAGTAGAGCTTCCATGCAATGTCCAGATATATCTATTTATCCTTGATTTTGTGGCACAAAATTTTGAAAGTACATGCTAATGGAACTACTGATCTTCTGAAATCAGTCATAACTCCTAATCTCGGGCTTTGTGACAGTATTTGGACCAATCCTGCAATACTTGTCAGATATACAATGGTCATCTTAAAATACAATTTATAACAGAAGAAATGATTATATGACCCAGTCTTCTTCACTCCTTAGTTACCTTTTGTTAGCTTTGAGGATATAAATCTTGTTTGCCACTGCCCAACAATAACTATATCTGTTCTGTAAAGTTGAATTCGTTAATCATGATAACAGAAATGCTTCTTGCAATATAGAGTTTGAGAGTCCCCTTCTCAGAAAAGACATAGTTTCCTATCACTTGGCATTGGGACCCTCATTTTTCAACAAATAATTCCCGTGATACTAGTACTAGAGAGAGTGCTAGTACAAAGGAATGTTCTGAAATAAATGGAACCACTAAATAAATGGCACCTCTTATTTGAACTTGCATGCTGTTGCTTTTTACAAATCAGTGTCTTGTTAAATGATACCTACTAAATACACTGCAATCAACCAGCATGGCTGGATATTTGTGTCTGAGACTGTGTCATGGGTGAGACCATGCCTGTCATGTCCCTTGCTCTTCTTTTAGACAATGCACTTCTCCAAACCCACTTTCTATTAAATGAGTGAAAAACAGAAAGGAATAGATAAACTAAGATAAGGAGTATATTGAACAAAGTTATACTGAATCACAAAATTTAATAAAATGCTCCTCCTGAATGAACCATGTTCACTGCACATGGTCAGTGCTAATTGTAGTAATTGTAGGTTATCTTGTGCACTCACAAAACATGGACAACTCAATTTCATAATTCGTTGATACCCAGTAATATCCTGCAGGTACTTTTCAATGATACAATATTCCACAATATATGTTATGGCCGATTATCAGCGACAGAGGAGGAGGTTGGTGTTGGTGAATTAGCATTATTACAAGCAACTATTTTATGAAATTGTAGTGAGATAATTGGTGATTCTTTACGTGTATTTGTATTTTTTAGGTCTTCGAAGCTGCTCGACATGCAGCTATTCATGATACAATCGTGAACTTTCCAGAGAAGTATGCAACCATTGTTGGAGAGCGAGGACTAAAGGTGAGAAATCACTATTTCATAAGTAACTATTGCATAGGAGATCTGTTGAGCTAAAGAAGATTGATGCATATGTGATCAACAATCAGTAATTTTCTTTGAAAAAAAAATTGTCTTAAATTGTGGACAGATTGGAAACTCATTAAAGCAAGTTGGCTAGTTATCATCTGGACATCAAATTCTAGACATCTTTCTTGTTAAGAGCTAACAAGTTTAGTCTATTATTGACTAAATCACGTTCTTCAAAGAAACTATAATGATTTTAAAACAATGTCCGATATCATCTGATTAACCGATCATTGCACTCACATGAGCTGCTATTATTTATGCTTAGCATTTAGTGTCATGATGTTATCTGAAATCTTGTGTTTCAAAATCTTATGACTGTAGAATGTGTTACTGATGTTTCAACTTAGAAGTGAACTTTTTTGGCACATTTTTTTCTGTCAGAATCTTTTAAAGTGTCATAGAACTTATCTAATCTGGTTTTCAACAGCCATAGACAATAACAAGATCTTTTCCATATTTCATTTTTGAAATAGTTTTTCTGATGAAAAGCTTGTTTATTACCAGTCAAGTGGTGGAGAAAAGCAGCGTGTGTCACTTGCCCGTGCATTTTTGAACAGCCATAGATAATAACAAGATCTTTTCCATATTTCATTTTTGAAATAGTTTATCTGATGAAAAGCATGTTTATTACCAGTTAAGTGGTGGAGAAAAGCAGCGTGTGTCACTTGCCCGTGCATTTTTGAAGGCACCTTCTATTCTGTGAGTTTTTGATTTTTGCATCTACTTATTTCAGCTATAGCTTTATGTTTATTTCTCATATTAGTAAGTTTTTATGTTAATCTTCAAATGCAAGTTGATATCCAATGCTAAGATCATGTAATCTTATGTATTTGCCAGTTTTTTTGGCAAAAAATCTTGTTATGTGTTTTCATTCCTTAATATGAGTTGGATTTTGGTTCCCCTTGTTATGGTAAAAATGGAGAAATGTTAAATTTTAAAATTAAATAAATGTATATATAACTTCATTGTTGTTTTTATATGCTCACAATTGAGTCCCTTTGAAGGAATAAAGTTTTGTAACTTGATCAAAACTTCTATATCCTCTTTCATTATGGTTTCAAGTGTAAATGTTCATTTTATGAATCTTGCATTAACACTTTTCATTTACCATTTTACTCAAGTATGGGGAGACCATGGATGATTGCTTTATAGATGAATGAGCTTAACCATATGATCAGTAAGACATATTTCTATACATTTAGACTGGCCTTCTAGGTTTTGCAGTTGTCCCCTTTCTTGCCAAAGGATTCAGCCAATTTTGACACATGACATATTGTTGAGAGTTAATTGTCAATCATATCTTGATCATAATACAGATGCATACAAGTTAGGTAAAATATGGTGACTAGAATTATGGTTATGGTTCCATTTCTGGATTTTCTGCGGCTGTTCCTTTAGCTTCTGACTCATCTAATCTGTGTTCAAATTGGTTAATTTCCACTGGAACATTCTTTCTGTTTTGTAGTTTTTTGATAGCTTAAATTGGTTTTCTTATCTAGTCTGTTGTAGATTTCATGATATACCCAAGTGTTAGCATTTCTGCAATGATATACTTGAAAATTACATGAAACCATGCAAGCTCAGAATCCATGGAGTTTTTGAATTACCAGGGAAGCCCTTTTTTTCGTTTTAGTCTTGGTTTTTGATGAAATGTTAAAACATGCTCCGATATTCTATTTGAAGTGAGCAATATAAATTATCCAAGTGCAGATTCCCCATATGCTATAGAATTTTATGTACTTAAGAGAACATCTAGAAAATTGGTTTCTTTTACATTACACTGGGAATGCTCTCAAGTCCAATGTTTACGAGGCCTATGGAGCCTTTCTATTGAGTTCAAAATTCTGATGCTGAATGTTTGATAAAAAAAAATACATTGCATGACAAGCTTCTGAACTGAGCTCTTTGAGGTTCCAGGCTGTGTGACGAAGCTACTAGTGCACTTGATAGCACAACTGAAGCGGAAATCTTGAATGCATTGAGGACGTTAGCGAACAATCGGACTTCGATCTTCATAGCTCATCGGCTTACTACTGCAATGCAGTGTGATGAGGTGCGCAATACTTTCAATGGATTAGGAACGTGCCTTTCTGTTTGTTATCAAATTATCTTTAGCTAATAGGACCTTTATTATGTGGAACCTGAACTAGTATCCAACCATTACTAAGAGAATTATTTCCATTCGATAGCTCCGTTTCTAGAGACTTGCTTGACAATCCGTGGTTAGATTATTCATTTGACATTGCCAATTCAAACTTTTGGATAACAAAGTTGTTTATCAAAAGGTGGAAAGCTTTTCTGGTATCGGTAACTGAAATTTCACTTCTAAGCACTTTTAAATGGACATGTTTATAAGCAGAGCCATAAAATGGTATGGAATAGGTGGAAAGCAGTGTCAAAATCATGCTCTTTTTCATAGTTGCACTCCGCTTGGATGTATCTCGCTCGCTCCACCAGAGTCCCCGCAACACCACCCCTGCCCAACAACCCCCTGCCCAACAACCCCCGACACCCCTGGGTTGTATCTTGCATAATAACATGATCAAGAAAGAGACACAAGGAAACAGCTATTAAAAGGGAGGTGCATTTGAGAATTCATGAGAAAATTATGACAAACAAACTTCTTTTACCATTTTTTGGCTCTTTTACATCATATGTGCAATAGACATGCTCATGCTTGTTTTCAGGTGTTTATTTTTTTTCCTAACTGAATTCTCTTCATGTTATTTAGCGAATCTTGAATTTAAAATTGTGTCCCGTTTTGATGTTTAGACCATATTTATTTAGATCTATCAACTTTGAATCTAAAGATTCTTGACTTACTACTTGGACCTTTCTTGTTCATCTCTTCATGATCTGTTTAACAGAATCAAGAAAGTGATATTTTGTACATGGTCGAGTCAGTTATATGAAGAATAATTCGTAGATCTAGCAGATGAGAGGGTCAAATATTTTCACACCTTTTTTAATTTAACTTCTGGTGTTCCACTTTTGTTTGGAATTTTCAGATTATTGTTTTAGAGAATGGAAAGGTAGTGGAACAGGGTCCCCACGAAGCTCTCTTGTCAAGGGCAGGAAGATATGCACGGTTATGGGCCCAGCAGAACAACAATGATGTTATGGATGCTGCTGTCAAAGTAGAAGCTTGAAGCTTCTTACACTGGCCATATATATAATGGAATTCTGATCCATAGGATTAGACGATCATTTTTTAAAAAAAAATATATATGCATACAAAGTTACATGGGCTAGTTTTAATTCATTTGTGTAACATAAACCAACGTGCATTGTGACATTCTTCACAGATCATTGTAATTGGTGCTATCTGAATGCAACTATAATTATTTGCTTTGGCAGGGCAGTGAATCATGGATGTTGTATGATTACTTTTCCTTTGTAATACTTGTGTTGTTATCAAAGCACATTCGGCTCATGTTTTAGCAGTTGCAACTAATATTTCTGTATTCGATGAATTTCTTCACCATTTGCTTCAGCATGGCTATATTCATATTTATTTTGTTTGGCAAATACAGATAGAAATATGGATATTAGTTGAATGCAAAAATTTATATCTATATTTGTTTTAAACATATATTGGTATAAATTAGGTACCGAAAGTATGGATATCAATATAGATAAAAATTAAATAATAAAATTTTATGATTATAAAGTTAAAGATATAATGAAGTAGCTATTAAATCAAATTAATAATATATTAAATTAATAATATGTTAATATAATTATATATTTTTTTAAAAAATTGAATGGTATATAAAATTAAATAAAATTATAAATAAATTTAGATATGGATTGGATAATTGTTCATTCATATTTTTATCTACTTTTGGATATGAATATATATATATATATATGGATATTAGTCTAGATAAGGATTTTCAGTAACTATCCGGTTCAAAGCATGTCTAACTGTACTGGTAATTGATTAGTACGGTTTAATCCTAAAAATGGTTTGGGATCCGAATCATAAAAATTATTCTGAATTGGACTGGTATAGATTGATTCGATATGGTACAGATCGGTTTGAACTGGTATGGCTCGATTTAGTTCGGTTTAGATCTGGTTTAGCGATCTTTACTTGAGAAAGGAAAAGAAGATAATTTTTTTTTTCAATTCATGTGCCGATATGGTACCGTATCATATGGATTACTAATTGATATGGATTTCGGTACCGGTTCAATAATTCTTGGTCTAGATAGATTCAAATATAAAAATAGCACATGATAGAAAATATCCGGTTCGCTTGCTTCCTTGCAACCAACAATATTTTTTGCTATCAACATTATTTTGAGTAACTATTGACCCCTCTTAAACCATACCTCCCTGTAGCAACCGTACCCTGGGTTTTCAATTAATTCAGCAAAAGACCCCGTTGATGTGCACGATGCATGAATGAATATCAGGAACGGTTTGCATGCCATCTCCCGTATGACATGTTGCTTAGAATGTTTTGTCGGCTTAATTGAGCTTTTGACTAAATGCTGCAGTTTTGTGTTTAGCCGTTATCATTCTTTTCGTTTATTTTAAAAAATATAGATTTTTAAGATAACTCGCAGTATTGGGACTTGATAAAAAAGAGATTATCGTATGCCTCGCTTCTCGGAGGTTGATAGCATGCACTAGCATAGATGTGTATGCAGTACATGCAATAATTTTTTTAAAAAAATAATAATCTCAAAGAAATAACCTCTTTTCTCCAATATGAGGATAATTCGTAGAATATCCAACCAATACACGGTGGAGACTTCCTTTCTTAAATAGATATATGCAGATATTAGGAGGAATAGTTAAGGAATTTATATTGTATGCATTATGATAACCATTTAGATCACTTATCTCCAGCACTGATCCCAAACCTCACAAATATGCAAGTGACGTTTCAATAACTCTGGCAATTTTAAACTTCTAGAACTGAGAAAAGTTTTCAAGCGCTAATATGGACATTTAAGCCATGAATTTCATCTCTAACACCATTATGCCTGAACACTGTTGGAGCATTGATGATAAGACAATGAACAAATAGACATACCAAATACAGCTAATATCTTCTCACCACTGCTAATTATAACCCCATATTTTTTGCATGGTATCCAGTAGGAGATGCCTTGAGCAATACTGGTGCATCAAGGATCTCACACAAAAAAGTTAGGAAGTCAATAGAGATTTCTGACAAACCATTAAGGATCAGTGCAGCTGCAAAGGCTACTAGAAAAGATGATCTGAGTAACCTTGTGCAAGATTTCAGCTGCTTTCATCTTCCCCCAGTTTCTTTCATTCAAACATCTCAAGAACCACAACATAAACATATTGGCATGGTCAAACAGCTAGTTAAATATAAGCTAATGCACCAAAGAAAGAAAACTCAAAAGATGATAATAAACTACCTGTACAAAAGAAGTCACTTGATTGCTTGCTGCTTACATCAAAGAAATGAAGATGGTAAGACTTTAAGAGAAATTAACCAACAAGTTGGAAGGATGTTGATGTATCTTGGGCTCCAAATTATAGTTGGCTACAAAAATCAGAAGACCATAAACCCTGAAATTAACCAACAAGTTGGAAGGATGTTGATGTATCTTGGGCTATAGTTGGCTACAAAAATCAGAAGACCATAAACCCCGACACCGGGTTTGCACCAATTTGTTAACAACAAAATTCTAAAAACAATTTCCACCCATATGAACCCAGAATATTGCTTTTCCAAATACATAATGTACATTCCTACAAACTAACTCATAGATAAAAGAAATGGATGATATACCTAAACGGGTGTCTTGCAAGTTTGTTTATTATGCCCAAATCCTTTGCACCGACTGCAGCGTACTGCTCTTTTAATTGCAATCCTTGGGTCAGCTGGCTTTTCTTTTGGTCGGCCAGCTAGCCGACGGGTGCGAGGACATGTAATTGTACTGTGAGAAGGATCAGTGCATGTAGGCCTACCAACATCAGGTATCGGATTGATGGATAATGAATACGTTAGACGGTAGTATTCACTCGTGAAATATTTGCAGCAGTAATCATACATGCATTGATCAGTGTGTTCAACTACCGCAAGAGCATGCATGCATGGCAAACCAGTGACTTGCCATTTTCGGCATGTGCATTCCCAATTTTCGATATTAACAACATTGATCGAGTCATCACGTACCTCAAACACATTCCCTGTCAAGCATACCACACTAAGGTTTCGTGCTTTAATCATCTCATCTTGTACCTTCTGATTCATGGATGGTGTGAGTGTCTCGGCCCAAGTGCTAGAAGACTCTCTACGAGTATACATCATCTCCATCATCTTACACCTGATCATATCAACCATCTGGACCACTGATAGCTCATGTCTCGCTGATACCCAACCATTAAATGTTTCCACAGCACTGGAGCAGCAGCCATATCTCAAGCCCTTGAAGAAGGCATCTGACCACCTTTCTGGTTTCGTATCTAAAACCCATTCAGCAAGTTCTTTAGATTCAATTTTGATGCTTTCAATGCATTCATTGAACTCATCAGCTTTGCAAGCATATACAGCTCGTCTGAGATTATTAACCATTGCATCTTTTATTTCCTGTGTCCACGAGTCGTCCAACTCTTTCTTAAAATCCTCAATGAGGTGATGCACAGAATAACCATGATTACTATCCTCAAACACTAGAGGGATTTCCTCCTCCAAACCATTCTGTCCATTTGATATGAATGTTAAGTTGCGCGACACTGACAAAGCAGACTTCAACTGCTCCAAAAACCAAAGCCAGTTTTCACTAGTCTCCTTCTCCACTACAGAAAAGGCAACTGGAAATATATCATTCACCCCATCAACCGTGGTTGCAGCCAACAGCTTCCATTGCTTGTTTGCTTTCATAGATATTCCATCCAGGAAAATCAAGGGGCGGCAACCATGCTCAAAACCACTAAGAGAGGCATGAAAGGAAATAAAAAGCCGGAAGTTTGAATCATCAGAAGTTAGTAATGTAGCCACACTGCCTGGGTTGGTTTCGGTAATCCTTTCACAAAACCAAGGCAACTGATTACAAGCCTCTTCATGTGAATTGTGAAGCTCTTTCTTGGCAACGAATTTCCCACGCCATGCTTGGGCATAGTTCAAGCTTAGTCCATATTCGCGTTGGAGATCATCTGCAATTTCCCGTGGCTTGTAGTTTGGAGTATCTCGCAACTTGTCCTTTATAACACTAGCAACCCATCGTTGAGATGCTAGACGATGACTTTCTTTACTCATTTCCTTTCCACATGTATGAGTGTCATTCATTTTCTTAATCATAAGCTCTTGCTTACCCGATGACCTAGATGCATGTACCCGCCACAGGCAACTCTCAGCAGCACATTCAGCAGTTACACGACACCCATCATTTTTTATAAATCTATACATAAAACTGTTTGCAATAGCATATTTATGCAGTGCATCACGAAAGGCCCTTGGACTATCAAATTTTTGCCCCACACCAGTGATCACACCATCCCAATTAGCACACAATCTTTGCCGCTTGGCATCCTCATGAATAGCTTCTATCGCAGTTGTAGCATCAGTAGGGGTACCTGAGTCAGCTACAACGCTCCTAATTATCCTACAAAAAAATGTGCTTATTGTAATCTTGGTGCATCATTTGGCAATATAAACCAGATGTTCCGGACAAATACCTGTTCTCAACCTTCTTCAAGACATAAACATCTGTCGTGTCTGAATCCGCATGGAAATCAACCATGCGCTTTAGGTCTTTGTCATTAGATACTGTGATGAGAGTCCGCCTGTTGTTTGGAAGAAAGTATTTGATCGAAAAGGAATCAGTATCACAGTTGAACATCACAGAAATCTCAGACTTCAGATCATGCAGTGTCATTTCGTGATCAATGTCAATTGCATGTGCTTCTCCACCAGCATAAGACATGGATCCATCACTATGTGTTACAAACTCTCCACCTGACTGGCAAATGGCCAAAATTTTCCTCCTTGCCATCCCAAGGTACACTGCCCTATAGAAGAGTAAGGAATAAACGATTAATGGTGAACACAACAAAGTAACGAAATCAAACCTCATTATCAACCTTGTATTATTAAATGAAATAATCAAGTGTGGAGGGTATAAAAATTTATCAGTTACCAAATAAAGAAGAGGATAATTGCTGGTATATTCAGTTCTAATAAATTTTGGTGCTACTAAATTATTTGTGCAAGCAGAAAAGCACATGCAAGTATTGAAGAGGACAAATTAGATATAAAGTACCCAAATAGACATGAATATTTTGCCAAAGAACTCTTAAATTGGAAAGAGTGGGAAAACGTCCTCTTAGATAAGCCGCATGTGATATTTGTACAACAAGAGCAAACTAAAGGAGAAGAGCACACATGCACCTACAATATCACCATGGACAAAGGTTCTTCATTATCAATAAAAGCTAGAGAAAGTACAAAAGAGTATAACTCTTAAAGTGTAAAGGATAAGAATGCCCGCATAGAGAAGCTACATCTGTACAAGAAGGGCTAACTAAATATGCACTGATTAATCCATTAAATTGCACTACTCCCACAAGTTACAAGATCAACAGGTAAATATGAACACCATGGACAAAGGTTTTTGTTGTAAATAAAAACTGGACATCTTGAGAACCATAAAGAGTACGAAAAAGCATACAATACAAGCACTCCAAACAAAACATTGAAGAATATTTTTCTTTTGATGTAGTTTAGTTCAAAATTAGGTTTGGTGACTTTCCATTCCTACACTCTTTCTAATTGTTTTGAGTGTCATAAAAGAGAGAAAAGTATTCAGATAATCCACATCTGAAGTTCATTTCAGCTCACATCAAACCCATTTGCAGCCCTAGGGCGAGGCTGCATTATCTTTCCAGCGCCATTACAAAATACTACTTTGAGCATCCTATAAACTGTATGAATTTAATGATGTAGACCACCTAGAGATTTTATACCTGTTCTTTATCTCTTAAGCATGGATTCTGTTCAGCAGTTCAAATTATAGATTTGGAGCTGCTAAATATACACAGTAATCATTTTATTTATTTACATTCAAAAGTAACTGAAAACAAAATCTTGATACATGAATTCTTTCATATAGCTCACAACAATTGAGTTTTGCATATGCTAATACACAGTGGGTATCTAGAGGAACACAAAGCTTTCATGGCTTTTCCCTTGACAATGCAAAGGCATTGAACATCTGGATTTATTTAATTTTAAGTAAGATCCATGAAGTCAGACTTACAGCAATTTTTGGACAGAAATATATTTGCATTTTAGATCTTTAGTACTGGATATCTTCTGGGTAGCCCTCAGATAACTTGCAATCTCAAGAATAAATTTTATTTTGCAGAACCCAACAAGAAGGTTCCAAGAATACCAAGAAAGGGATCTACTAGTTCACAAATAAAATATTGAATGAGTATCTAAATTTAGAATGTTGAATTAATTCATATTCTTCATAACTGACTCTTCACTGACTACAAATTTCCTCCACTTGCAAGGTGATGCTATATAATATCCTTATCATCCCTTTTACCCAGGTGATTCACTATAGTTTCCTTTTGTATTTATTTTTAAAGGCTTTACCAACTGAGAATAGGCAATGGCATCTTGTGCTTGCTTGTCTATCATTTCCAGTGCCTATTGTACAGATATTTTGTAAAAAGATGTTTTGTGTTATCTGTCCACATACAATGAATTAATTACATAGGAGAAATTAAGACTCTTGATTGCTTAAATTTTCAGCTAGTTATAATCTGCAGACTTATACAAATTAAGAATCAGAATATGTTGCTAAAAGTATTTCTCAATGTAATTTGATTCAAGTGATCTAAACTACCACTTGACATGGCAATGTAGTAATAGGCCATCATATATAGGCAACAATATAATCATGACCGTTTATATTTGATATAATAAAATCACATAAAGGTTATCAGCTGACAGATATCCAGAAAAGAGGGGTGTTTATATACTAATGACATAAAATCATGAGAATTTGGTTAAGCTTTTCCCATTGATCTGACATTGAAATGAAATATGAAACTTTCTTCTTTTTTTTAAAAAAAAACACAGTCAATATATTTAAGCCAGAAATAAGTTTATGCATCATAATAGCAGTCAAGCTATACGATGTTAAAGTATTGAATTCAACACAACATATAAACCAATAAACTAGTGTTGCTGAAAAGTCTTTTGATATTGTTAACTGATGTCAAATTTGCAATTCCTTCTTATTCATTTCTTTTAAAGACTAGTTGTTGGAAGAACTACCTTCAAAAAAGCCTTTCTTAAAACTTTCTTCATCCAGTCTTAGGTATTCTCATTTTTGCTGACTGACCATCCCCTTTGTCTTAAATTAATATTAAGCCTGTACTTCCTCTAAATTTTTTAGTACTTACCCTAATGCTTTCTTCATCAATCTTAGAAATCATCAACTACAGCACACATTTTTGCCTACATCTTTCATGTTTAAACCTTCTTTTCTGAGTAACAGTCAGAGTTACACAACTTGCATACTGACTTGTGCAATTTCTCTATAAGGCATGGGTTGCATGCACGACACCTTATCAAAACAACTCTCCACTTCAATTCCCAGCTCTAATTCTATTAGTAGTCCAAACTGGCTGATCTTTGAGGCATTAGTTTGCTGTGGAGTATCACATTCTGACCTACTTTAATTGAACTGTCCAAGGTTTGCGGTACCATCCCGTACTGCCCGGTACAGGACGTACTGTAACGTACCGATCAAGAGCCAGTATGGTTCATTTATAAAAACGGTATGATCTCCGGACCATTGAAAAAAATAAAAAAATTTATATTCCATACCTGTACCGTACTATACCGGTGCATACCGTCCGATTCAGTATGGTTTGGACTCAGTTTGGCTCAGTTCAGGTCCGGTTCAATAATCCTTGGTTGAAAGGGGGGAGGATGACAGTTTTTTTTCAAATTTTCAATGCTGGTATACATACCGGTATAGTATGGTACCGTACCATACCGGTCGCTAACTAGTATAGTTCCCGGTACCGATTCAGCGATCCTTAGTATTGCCACATATACCTTTTCCCATTTTTATCATGATCCAAATCTTCAACCAATTTCTCACATCAAAATTTAAATCACATCCTCAGCAGATAGCACACATCATAGAATTTCCTTGGAAATATCAATAATAAATTTACAGAAAGTGTAGAGGGAGAGGATTTCAAGAGGACACTAGGTTAGGTATTGGATGTTCCCTGGCATTGCTACAGCTATTTCTAGAACTTGTTTTTGCTCCTACATGCATGTCCTGGACAATTTCAACATGCCTTGGTACAACTTCCTTTTTAAGATTTTCTTAAAAAGGCCATTATCCAGTTATGGTCCTAGCAATCCAAGATCTTCAGAAGGCCAAACTAGGGACAGACCTAAGCTTTCAGCATCAATTATTCTATATTATGCTTAACCAAAGTCATAGTCATGTATACGGCCCATAACTTATTTCTCTTAGCCTTGCTTAAATTTCGAAGCAAAGAAAAAAAGGGATTAATCATGCTAAAAACCCTGAACTTATGTGGGTTTTTCAATTTTATTCTAAACTTCAATTTAGAGCAATCAGGTCATTGAACTTTCAACATTTTACAATTCATACCCTGGCTGTGACCTCCATTAGATGGTCATGACAGAACAGGTCACATGCTATTTATGTGCTTAAGGGAAAAACCACCACTCACTCTTGCAGTTGTCGGTAGTCTCCGATCATTGGTCGGAAGGAGGGACGGGATTGGAAGTGGAAACTCCTTGCTGAAGTGAAGCAAAAATGGGGGGAAAATCCTATCCACATGAGCTATTTAAGCTACATCAGCAACTTTTTTTTTTTTTTTTTACGGCACGTCACGTGATCATCTCCCTCATGGCCATCAAATGGAAGTCACAACCAAAGTATCAATTGTAAAGTTTTTGATGTTCAAAGACCTCATTGCACTAAATTGAAGTCCAAGATAAAAATGGAAAACCTACACAAAGCTTCGGATTTTTGGCATGATTAATCCAAAAAAAAAAAACCCAACTTTTGGTCGACCTTCTTAGCATGAAAAATATATTAACATCAGTGAGCGCGGAGGGTTAGCGTGACATGGAAAAGATATCATCGTTTCAGATGATAGGTAAGAAGAATTGAGGGAAATTTCTGTAAGGAAGAGGTTTTGCAAAGAAGATCTCCTGAACTCTCTTCTCCAAACAGAGCTGATTAACATATGACCTGATTAACATAAAAAGAAGAGACGGAATAGAATAAACCTGGTATCCCTTCTTCCAAAACAGTCTCTGCTTCTTCGTATCCCGCCTCCAAGTGAACACGGCGAGTCCTCTCAAGCCTCAATAGCTACGACTGCATCTGATTTTGATCGAAATAGACAAAGATTTCAAATCAAGCCGTAGACAGCTTAGAATCAAAAGTAAAACCAAATCTACATGGATTGGAAAAGGAATTAGCTCGCCTTGGAACTTCAGGAGGCAATATGTTGATTCGAGCATAATTCTCACCAGAAATCGATCAAAACTCAAAAGAATATTTCCGCAGAATTCTGTGAACCGCCGGAGGATTTGAAAGCAATAAGGAACCAAGGCTCGCTCGAGAATAGGTTTTGGAATCCAGGGGAATTCACCTCCGGATTCGCTGAGGATACGGGAGGATTTAGGGTTTTAGTTGGGCCGGTCCGGGCGCTCCAATTGCAGTCCGCACCGAGTTCCAGGACCGAGTTCGTCGGCGGGTCTCCCAGTCCCGATCTGTGGACGGTCCGCTCTTGTGAGAACCAAACCATGTTCTCCAAATGACCGAAAACATTCCCGCAATAAACCAATCGTTCCAGAATTATTCAAGTATTCTTGATTATATAATATATATTACAATTTAGTTACGAGAGACACATGACTAATTTTGGAAATCTTCATTTGTCACAAACTAATGATACCTTTTTTTTTTTTTTTTCTTTTCTTTTTTTGGCTAGTAGGTTAGTTCTTTTGGACATTTTTTATTTAATTTAAATATATATATTTTTAATTTTTTTTATTATGAATTTTTTAATATTTGTTTTTCTAGATTTTCCTAACATCTAAAATTAATTTTTTTTTCTTTCCTTTTGGCCATATTATTACCAAAAATATTTCTGTAGGTATATTTGAACAACCATGTAATAAAATATACATGCATTATTTTTATAGATTTCTAAAAAACAGTGAAAATCTTTGTTCTACAAGCCATCATATTATAATAGGCCATGCTATAAATAAGTGGTTTAAACGGGATGAAAATGAAATATTGAGATTCTTTATCTATTTTGATTTAGTTAATAATTATTATATTATTAAATAATTCTTCATAACTAAATTATAACATTTTTTTCCAAAAATAGTGGTTTTGTGTAATAAGAAACTATTTTTCATTATCATTTAGTAAATATGTAAAAAGAATGGAAACATTGCTAATCTTTAGCATGCTAAAGAGATTTTAAATTTCATGATTTTGACACTCCATATATAATTCAATTGAAGCATGTCGTTTGCAATTGTCACATTTTGGTGAAGCTTTAATAATTTTTTTATTTTTTACATGATTCTATTATAAAAATTCAATTATATAGGAAGATATTTTTTTGTTATATTTCTTTTTCTTGTCAAAGGTTTGGGGGCACATTCTTTTTAGTTGATTAAAACACTTGTTTTTTTTTTTTTTTTGCAAGAATTTCAAATTTACGAAATAGCTATAATGATCAACCCTTTAAAAATGAATTATTTTGATTTGTGACATTCCAAAACAAATGTAGTTTTTATATTTAAGATGTGTCTCTAAATGCATAATTTAAGTGATAATCAAGCTAAAATAAGACTACTAAAATATGTAAAATGCCATAAAGTTACACATTATGATTATTTTTCCTATATGAATTTATATAAAGATAAAAAAACTAGAAATCAAAAATAAAAACGATCAACGTTACAAAAGAAGGAAAATATCTTAAAACATATAACTAATAATTACTCGCCTACTACTTTATGCCATAATGTGAAAGGAGTGAAGTGGAAATATTATTTAATTAAAGCATAAAAAGATCTAGCCTGCACAAAAATATCCAAAAGTATATTAAAAGATTTACTAAACAATAATTATCTTTGCCAAAATATATAATATTTATATCTAAATTATTTTAAATAAATTATTTTTAAGTAAAAATTGATCGAATCATCTATTATAATTATGACATATAGCACAAATGGTATGTTGAGATGTAATACCTCAAGTCCAATCCCCCACCTCCAACCCCCACTCGCCACATTGTATATTATGTTGTTCTTCAGAAATGTACTCTGAATAATTCAATACTTAGCATACATTTAATGTTATAGCCTAACTATCCTTATTTGTCAAGACACTTAATCCAAGATTTTAATAGGTGGAGAGTAAAAGCTATTTCCTTCCAAGCATTTTTTGGTAAGCAAATCTAAAGAGCACATGTTCAATGACTTAGAATGATTCATGCCGTAATATGGTTGGAGGAGATTTGTGGACTTGCAAAGGTGGGTGAAATATGAATGATGGTTAAATTATTAGTCATCATGCAAGTATCATCAACATTTAAGAAAATTTATACAATGACTAGCCAATAATCCATAGCATGTTTTATGTAGTTATATTGGTTTTTTACTTAAATGCATATGATTGGATTTTTCAAGATTATTTATTTATTATTTAGCCAAATTATCACATGGTAGCTTGATTTTGGATGGAACTAATGTAGTTAAGTATGTAATATTTGGCCCAAATATTATTGTATTAACTTTATAATTCTAATATGATTAGATTTAAATGTTCAGTAACATCATGATGACAATTTTGAATACCTTTTGTTTATTTCATAAAATATTGAATTATCAGTTATTTTTTAATTATAAACTTCTTGCTAAAACATAGATATCACCATATTCCATTTTCTACTATAATAGTAACATGATACAAAGGGGAAAAAATAATGCTTGCATCTCAAATAGTAGTTTCATCGTGTGCAAGTATAAAAACCTTTGTTTATTCCTACAATTTGAATAAGGCACGTTACCATCAATGTTGTAGAAATGCACTCAAGTTTAAATGGCAATTCGAGTTAATGCAGTACTTTTTGAATTTTAATTGATACCACAGATTATTTATGATTTTTTTTTTTTAACATTTAAACAAAAATTAGCATACAAATCATCCTATTTTAGGGCTAGAGTTCAAGTACTATCAATTCTTAGAAATTATTTTACTAACAATACTATAGGTCGAATACTAATGCACATGATCTTGTCCCGACGTCCCACACACTTTGATATATTTCTCTCTCCTATTTGGTTTCTTCTTTTCTACAGACAACCCTATCCTCTTACGTTGTATGTTCAATTTCTTGAAATATTTTAGATTGCTTTTCTTCTCGCCCTGTTCCATAAGGATGCATGCATTTCTCAAAAGGACCTTTGAACATGTTAAAGTAGAAGTCAACTAACATAAATTATATTATACAAAGGTGTCTTGCCCTGAGTCCTCAACCTTTAATAATGGAAAAATAGAAATCTAACTCAAGCAGAAATCTAACTCAAGCTTTAAAGAATTGAAAATTACGAGTAACATGTGCATAGAGCAGTTTTTCAACTAAGTTGCACATCTGCATGACTGTGAACACACTTATTCCCTTCATCTGATGTGCTGGCACAGAGACACAAGCCATGGTTATAAGTTTCAGGATATCTGCTAAGTGCATTCCTTTTCCATTTGATGCAGGTGTTTTTTAGCTAAAAGCAAAGTTGGATTCAACCATCTCAGAACTATTTTGAGATATGCCTATGTTAAGTACATCTATACAGGGTTTTAAATCCCATGAGACAGGACTGTTCCGGTTTTTTCATGAAACGAAATGCACTAGCATCCCGTCCTATCCAGACGCTTGGGATAGATGATATCCTAAGATGTCTTGATTGGGATGCTGGCGGGACGTCCTGTCCCAACACATGGGATGGTATCCCGTCCCGGTGTCCCACGGGACATGCTTCTTGCATCTATGTATAATTAGGAGAATGGACTTGGGCATGGGGATGATGGTTGTGGTTTGAGACACACCCACCCAACCATAACCTGCCTGCCGGGGTAAGCCAAGAAGAGTGTTGGAAATTGCTGGAGGGTTGCCGTCATATGGGAAACCATTATTGCATGTTCTCTTAGAACTTGTGTTTAGTTGTGCACTCTGCCTCCATATTAGTGAGAGATGCTTAGTTTGTTGCTATATTTATTGTTTCAATACCTACATCAAAATAGAAGATACAGCTAATTGGGGTCTGGATAAAACCATTATGGGTTTAATATAGATGGAATGCCATGATAGACCATTCAATCAATTTTAAGAAATAAGAGACATCTCAAGAAAGGAAAAATTTATTCTTTTTTATTTTTATAAAACAAATATACATAAATATTACCTTTCATCACAGGTGTGGCCTGTGAGCTACATTACCGATGGGATATCTACAGAAGAAAAAGGAAAGGAATGCATTGACAATTGGAAAAGTATCTATACAATTCAAACAACACAATCTAAAATACCATCAAATATCACTTGGGAGTGGTGTTTAAAACACAATAAGTTAACTCATTTAAATTCATCTAAACGTGAGATGTTTTAGTCTTCAAAGCAAAGGCTATTCAAAATCAGCTGTTGTTCGGTAATTAAGAGCAAACATACATTACTCTTGGAATTGAATGCCCACTTCTGCCAGAGCAAAGACAATCTCAGATGCTTCCCTTGGTAGGCTGCTATTTATATGATGTTTAAATATGTTTAGCCATCATCTCTGACAACTCAGCTGCAGAAATGTGATGGGTTATGCCAGTCTTTCTCAGGGAAAGAAACTTGGCTGCAGTTCAAAAACATGCAACTCATAAATTTTACAACAAATAACAATGATCAATATGAAAATACTCCATTAACTAACGTACTCGATAGTTGCATAACTATTAAATTTTTCCTTACAGGCTAACAACGGCATTAATTGCTTTGATTACAACTGTAATTTACAGCAATAAGCAGCAGTCACCTGATTTTAACTGGGTAAAACTGACATCATACACTTGTTTCTCCAAATGTCAACCTTTATTTGCCGACTAACTGATACAAATTATTCCTTTCTTTATTTACAATTTCACATATGGCCACTGTTGACCCTCCTACTAACTTTGTTTGGATTGGCAGCATTCAGCAGGCTTTAAAAACAAGGTCTTGGTCGACATCCTGATTTAAACCCTAAAATAGAGAGTTGAGATCAGTAAAATTACTTTAGGTATGAACTAGATCTGATGAGGGTATGTTACCAGCAAATTTCAAGAAGCTTGTGGTTTCAAACTGTACCGCAGCCAAGGAAAAAAGAACTGTTGAAATACATTCAGTTCTCTCATAATTAGATTCTTACTGTGTTCTCATTCTGGTATTCAAATTCTCATACACTTACAGCTCCAGGTGTTCTTTAGAATGATACCATTCGATCACATGATGAGTTTTGTTGTATCTAAACATCTTGAACTCTCAGGGAGGGTTCAAGTGTTGCATCATGTGCTATTATTTAATTTTGTCAAACATCAATGAATGAAGTAAATATTACCACATCTTTCCAGCCTACAATATTGTACATAGCTGGTCTTTGGTCACTACATTCCTTCTTTTCCCTTCAGGACAACAGCACTCCAGTTACAGTGTGAGCTTGATGCATTTTGTAAAGGATGCAGGCCTGCTAGGAAGGATGCAGGTCTGCTAGGAAGGAGCTAAGAATGAATGAAGTAAATAGGCCCAATGAGAGAAGTCCCAATCGGTACCACTTCATCGAAGATCATACGCTCGGAGTGATAAGAACAGATCTTTTTTCATGTTTTGCAGCTGCATTAAAAATCATAACTCTGGCACAAATTCAGCTCTTAATGGTGCAGCAAGAGCAATATGTTCCTCCTTGCTTGGGACCTGATAGGAAAAGTAAGTGAAGAAGAGAAAATCAAAAGCAAGTAAGTGAAAAGGATTTCTTCTATGCCTATTACTATGATATGTGCATCCTTATATAAAGGTGAAGAAGAAAAAATCAGATAGGTAATCATAAGATCCTTCCAATCCTAAAGGTCATATAGAATATGTTAGCAATCCAAAAGATCATGTAGAATATTCTAGCAATCCAAACGATCATATAAAATATTCTAGCAATCCCATAAATCATGTCTAAGAATATTCTAGACAATATACTTCCGACTATTCTGTACATTAATACTGAAAGCTAACTAGATGTATCTTGACAACTAATACACAGCTATCTAACATTTCCCCGCAAGCTGTGCAACTAGTGGATGGATATGAAGATTGGTGCAGAGTACGAAAGCATGATATAGATAGTGGTTTGGTGAAGATATTAGCTAATTACTTTTTGGAGGAAATATGAAACATGGACAGCTCGCCATATTGTATTTTCTCCTAAAGAAAATGATGAACAAGTTCAATATATTTAGTACGAGCATGAAGAATAGGTTGGCGACAAGGTAGGTTGCATTGAGATTGTCATAATATAACTGGATTGGGCATGACAAGAAGCATCCTAAATCATGAAGAAGACGATGGACCCAAACTGTTTTAGCAAGTGTCAAGCCATGGCATGATATTCAACCTTAGAACCGAATCTAGAAATAATGGATTATTTCTTTGCAGATCAAGAAATAAAATTGGACCCGAGAAAAAGGCAAAATCCAGCAATGGAATGCTAGATATCATGACACCCAGCCCAATCGGCATTTGAATAAGCAGTAAACGATGAATTTTGACACCGAGAGAAATGTAAGCCATAGTTGAGTGTACCACGAATATAACGAAAGATCTACTTCATAGCTTAAAGATATGGTTCACGTCAAGCAAAAATAAACTGAGCTGTCAGATTCACAGTATGAGATAAGTCAGGCAGGGTGAAGATAAGGTATTGTAAGGTCTCCAACAATTTGACGATATTCATATGGATTTAAGAAAGACTATCCTTTATGAATGGAGAGATGTGTGCTACAAGAAAGTGGTGTGCTGACAGGTTTGCAATCCTTTATACCATGGTGAAAAAGTAACTCCATAGCATACTTGCCTTGTGAGAAATGAAAACCCAAGGAACTAAACTTAACCTCAATTTCCAAGAAATAGTGAAGTGATCCAAGGTCCTTCGTAACAAACTCAGATTAAAGTGCGGCAATGAGAGAGTCCAAAAGAGGGCCAGAACTGCCCGTGACTATAATATCATCCATATACAAAAGCAGTATTAAGGTGTCATGAGTACTAGAATGAACAAACAGAGACACATCTGCAGCACTAGAATGAAAGCCAAGCTCAGCAAAAAATGAGATAAACCTCTGAAACTAGGCACGAGAAGCCTGTTTGAGACCATATAAGGCTTTCTTGTATCTATAAATGTGATGCGAATGAGCAGCATCAACAAATCCTAGAGGCTATCTCATATAAATCTCTTGAAGAATGCCATGTAGGAATGCATTCTTGACATCAAGTTGTCGAAGGGGCCAACCTTGAGATAACACCACAGAGAAAATACTACGGACAGCAGTGGCCTTAATAACAGGAGATAAGGTTTTCTCAAAGTCAATACCTTATTACTACTTATATCCTTGTGCCATAATTCGAGCATTAAAGCGCTCAAGTGAGCCATCAGCATGAGTTATGACGTTATAGACCCATTTGCATCCAATAATGTTAGCATGGGATGGAGGAAGAACAAGATCCCAGGTACAGTTTGATATCAAAGCATTATATTCTTCCTGCATGGCAGCAACCCAATCAGGATGTTGAAAGGTCTCCTTGAACATCAATGGTTCTTGCAGAAGATTAGAACTAGAAGAGAAGCAATGCAGAGGGGTCTGCCGAAGAGAGGACTAATGTCTAAGAATTATATGGTGCAACCATTGTAGAATAGGACGAGATTGTCTAGGATATTTGGGAGCAGTAGCAACATTGGATTAGAAAGAATTTATTTAGGAAGGTGTGGGCACCAAAGTAGATTCAGGAGGAGTCCGTACCCGAGTGCATTGATACACAATCTGAACTGGCGATTGATCCACATGACTACTAACAGAAATCTCAATGGAACCGTTAATATCCACAGTAGAAGCAAAACAAGTAGCAACAACACTAGGTGAATCTAGGACTAGAGCAAATGCAGATGCGGTTGGAGTGCTGTTATCATTGATATCAAACTGTGACATGTGAAATACTAACTCAAAAATAGAGCAGGCAATAGAGGGATTTAAATCATGTTATGGATGTGAGACAAACAAATTCAATTTATTTAAGTCACCAACAGTAGGCATGTCATGTGATTACTTTGAAAATGATTGTAAACAAGTATAGAAAAATACAAAATCACAGACTCAACAAACACAACATGATGGAAAATGAAAACTTTACCAGAGAATATAAACATCAAAATCCCTTGTGATATTCAGAAGGGCCAAGAAAAATACAAGGCAAAGACCATGGATGGAGCTTATACGATGCAATATCCCGAATGCTCGGATAACAAAGAAATCCAAAAACTCTGATAATATTCATATCAGGAGGAGAATAGCCATGTAATTTTTGATAAGCAGTTGAACCATTCAAACAGTTAATGATAGAGTGCGATTTAAAGAAATACAGCATAGTGTAGATCTTCAATCCAAAACCGTACTAGCATGGCAGATTGAAATAAGAGTGAATAACATTTGATATATGTCTATTTTTGCGCTCAGCAATGCCATTCTGCTGAGGTGTATAAAGGCACGATAATCGATAAAAAATACTATTGGTACTCAGAAAATCAGTAAAGCCTTATTAACAAACTCCTTTCTCCCATCAGAATGAAAGTAGCAAATATTTGCTTTGTAAATACTTTTCACCAAGGCATGAAATTTTACAAATTTATCATAAACTTTATCTTTAAATCTAAGAGTATATACCCAAACATATCGAGAAAAAATATCAATAAACAACACAATACCGATATTCGGAGGGAGAAAGAACAGGTGATTGCCAAACATCAAAGTGAATTTGTTCAAATAGATAAGAAGATTTTGATTGAAAAACATTAAAAGGTAATTTGACATGCTTTTCGAGATGATAAACATTACAATTATTGAATCGAACAGACTTAATAGATACATGTGAAACATTATTAATATCTTTCAAGAAATAATGCAAAACATCATTACTGGAATGACCCAATCTCCTATACCAAAATTCATGACTCAACTGGACAGCTGCTAATATTGTCTTATTCCTAACACCGATAGTGAAAACTTGAAAAGTAATAGAGTAAAGTGATAAGCTAGGTCTATTGCACCGAAAGAGTTTCTTGTTCTCGGATCCTTTACTAAAAAATCAGATGAATCAAATTTCATAGAACAAATATTATCGTGACAAAATTATCGAACGGATAACAAATTTTTCTTAATGAAAGGAATGACTAAAATATTATGCAAAGCAAAATTAATATGAGATATATGTAACCAAGATTTACCAACAGCATAAATAGCAATTTATTCTCCATTTCTTACTGGAATGCGATCATTACCGTGATAACGTTAAAAGTGCAAAAGTATACCTGAATTGGAAGTCATGTGGTTCGTTGGCCCCATGTCAGGATACCACACCTCCTAGTCAAACTCATCCTGTGAAATACTTATGACAGCAAAAAATTATAGTATATCATAGGATATATAATTATGATTAGAGTGCTATCTGCGTTGAAGTGCTTTATCATTAAATTTACTACATATCTGGCACGTGGGACTAGATTGTTTATGAAAAAGGGAAAGGTTAAGAGAAGGTTTGGGAGACGGTAAGGCTCAGTAGTGTGGATGTTGCTACTGGTAGTAGTTGGGCTAAGCACCATATTAATAGTTAGTCATTTGTCCTGGCCCCTGGCATCGTCCTCCATAATTACCTTTGTCTCCACGAGATCGATCTCTATGACCATCCAAATTGCCTAACCGACCACCACCACGTGCAGCCACAAAGGCAATAGAATCGCCGATGGAAGGAGCGAAACTACGAAGAGCACTAAAGCATTGATCCTGTTGTTCCAGCTGAAAAAGTAGCAAGCAAAGCTTCTCAAGATCAAAAAGATTACTACACATAGTAACAGTAGTAATGAAACTCCCGTACTCCTCAGGAAGACCATAAAGAGTAGCCATTACAAGTTCATGATTTGTACCATGACTATCAATGGAATGAAAATGCTAACCAATATCCTTATTTTTTAGAATATAGTAAGAGACAGATATAGTGCCCTTCTTCAAAAGGCAAAGCTCACTCTCCAATTGGAACTCCATAGCGATGGTCTTGTCACCAACGTACTTCTCAATGGCAAGCCAAATGTCCTTAGTAGTGTTCTCAGTACCAGAAAGAATGTGTTGAAGCAATGTAAGGGATATGATAACATCGAGCCACAACTGAACAGTGTTGTCCTTCTCTTGCTAGGTCTCAAATGCAGGATTAGGAAGATGATTTTTTTGAATCATCCTCAATAAACATAGGAGGTGGGAGGCTAGTCCCTTCACATATCCTAACATCTTAAAGGTAGAAAGAACTTTAGAAAAAACCTTTTAAAGTAAGTTGTTCTCAGTCAACTCAATGGTGACAAGACTCTTGATATTGATGATTGGAAGAGCCATAGTAATAAAATTAGAAGCCATGGCCAAAATGGAACGGCATGGCCCAGGACGAGGTGGCGTGGCGGCACAATTGGGATCTAGAACTTGAGCCTTAAGGCTCTGATTCCATGATAGGAGAAGTAAAGTGAAAAAGAGAAAATCAAAAGCAAATAAGTGAAAAAAGATTTCTTCCATGTCTTTCACCATGATATGTATATCCTTATATAAAGGTGAGAAGAGAAAATCAGACAGGTAATCACAAGATCCTTCTATCCCAAAGATCATGTATAATATTCTAGCAATCCCAAAGATCATATCTAAAAATATTGTAGATAATATACTTCCTAATATTCTGTATATTACTAAAAAAAGCTAACTAGGTATATTTTAACAATTAATATAGTTGTCAGGACCTAACTGGGTTCAGGCCTTGTTGGAGGTCCTAACTGCATGCTTGGGACCAATGAGTTGCTTAGACATTTCTCATTGGTTGGCACACCAAAATCCTTCGAGACGAGCAAGAGAATCTCGGCATCAAGTTCAAGAGAAGTTACCAAGACTGACCAAAGCTTCACTTCATATCTTACTGGTGAGGGCATTCATACAATAACTGCTGAAGAACCAAAACAGACTGTTCTCAGCTTAATGACTAAGATAAGGCAGTGCTCAAGGTTGGAGCAACATGGACAATCATCCATCTCCAATATGCCATCCTAGCAGTCACAACTCGGTGAGTTCAAACCAATGGGGCAGAAAGGGTTGGCACACCCTGAACCCTATCCACACTTGGCTTCAAAGACATCATCTTCCTTCACTTTGGGCTTCCATGACCAAGCTAAGTCGTGCCTCCCATGCAGGCCAAGCACTGTGAATCTATTTTGCAGCGCAAAGTAGAATTTACCCTGCTTGCCCGTTACTTTTGTGGTTTTGAACTTTGAAACAGATTGCAATAAAAGCAAGCTTCCTTGTGCCTCCTCTCTTTCTACTTGGTATCAACATCTGAACTTTGTACACCAAATAAAGACAATTATCTAAATAAATTATTCCTTTTCCTAGACATGTCAGATTCAAAAAGGAGATTTGAGATTAACACATGGACACTTTTTGGACTCGAAAAACAAAAGATCACTTTGGACTAACTACAAACGCTTAAGGATGCTTTAGGAATTAAAGCAGATTCATGTCTCTGTTTTAACTCTTGCAATTATAATTTCCTCTGACAACTAAATCCTTTAGCTAGAGGGTAGCCTTTGTGCAATGGTAAGGTCGCTCTATTATGACTTGGATGTCACATGTTTGAACCATGAAAATAGTTTCTCTACATGTGGGGGTAATGCTGCATACATCTGACCCACCCATACTTCTCAGCAGCATAAGCCTTGTCTATTGGGGAGCCTTTTTTTTACAAAATTCTTAAGGTTTTTTGTTGGAGTATCTGATCTAATAATCATCAAGAATGATATTGTTGAAGAAAATTATCAAGGCAATATCAAAAATGCAGTTCAATACAAATCCAATTTAGGAATCTTAAATCCAAGAACATAATTTTAGGTAATTATGTATGATATCTACTTCAGCAACAGCTTTAACAAGAATAAACAAAAACTTTTCTCATATAGTTTCAAGCATGATAAAGAAGGAATTCTATATCTACAATACAACCCAATACAAGATCTCTTTGGATAATGATTGGGCTGGATTTCCTATTAGATTCATAGATTGGGCAGCCCATTTTGGCATATAGCCCATATCAACCCAACCCCCTCCCCCCTCTTCTAGCACGAATCTTGAGGGAAGACAAAAAAATACCTTTCTGAAACTTTTTTTTCCTCCCGATAAAAATGGGTAGGGGGAGATATATTTGATGTGGGCTGGGCTAAGCTATCATCCTTTAATGCTAGAAGTCTTGTTCCCAAAGCCATGGATCCAGCAGGATTACCCAAGTAGGCTCAAAGCAGCATCAATACAAAAAATGAACTTCAGATGAATAGAGCATAAGCGGTATGATTTCAGTTATATACCCTGCTAATATTTGAGAAAATCTTGTACCCATGACACATTTGACTATATAGGATCACTTGTGAGGGTGAATAAAGCTGACAACTCTTCAAGTCCACCAAAAGGAACAAAACATAGAAACATCAAGGAACTAACTAAAAAGCAAGAACAGGGAAATCTCTAAAGCAAAGTCCATGAAAAGCCAAGTACATTCTTGCTTAGAGAACAAGGTGTTGAACAGTAATTATGTTTTTGAGAAAGTTTAGATCTCCGGTGGCTGCATGAAATGGACTTCTCTATAGACAAGGAAGGATTAGCCAATGTGGTGAGGGTACATAGTGCAGCAGGGTAGAGGCTCAAGACCTGGTTCCAGTCTCACAACACCTGTATGGGTGCAACTGCAATGGCCAGTCACCACTCGACCACAAAGAAGGGCATACAAACTAGTTGAGCTTGCAAAAGAAAAGAATTATTGGAAATGCCTTAAGACCCTTACAGCTTGAGCGACATCACACCCATCTCAATTGGTTAATTTATGGCATGCAAAGTCTCTTTTCTAGGGTTCTCTCAAGGGTGCCTAAAATCATCGGTCTCTTATTTCTATCAAACCTAATAGGCTATATTGAATGTCATATCCACTATATATTTTTTGTGTAAAATCGGTTAGATGAGGTTAACGAGACTACGGCACATCTCTTCTACTTACCATAAAGTTAGAACTTTTACTTACCATAAACTTTAGAACCTTTGTCAATATACTTCCTCTTCTTTATTGTAATGCAAACATACCAACATAGATCATGTCCAAAAATCATATAATAGGACAAATAAAACAAATAAAAGAAGCACCATGAAAAATGTCTCATACATTTAATACTACCATAACCACCAATTGAGCTATGGGTTAAGAAGCCACGCGGAAGTCATGCAACTTGATATCTCCACAATGGACCAAGGAGCCAAGCATATTGTCCCATACCAGCCAGTATGTATTGTAATTTGTACATACCAGGAACTGGTATCTAGCATCCCTGAATATTGGTTCCTGGGGGACTCAGACTGAATCAGCCCCATACTGCTCAGTATTGCTTAGTGCTAGCTTGAAGGTGATGCCATACTTCTTTTTCCTGCTGATTTCAAATTGGGAGGTGTTTTAATACATCAAGCATGGTCCTAGCTAGAATAACCATCAGAAAAATACAAATTAGAAAAGGCGGAAAACAAATTTGGGACCAACAATGGTAATGCCAAAGGGCTTTGCAGCCAAACACAACCATGTCATCCCAAGCCCTATGTCTGTCATAAAGCATACCTTACCAAACAATAACCAATACAGGCCCATACTGTTTGAAACCTTGGTTTCCACCATAGTTAAAAGTTAAAACAATGTTGTACTATAGAACATGAAGAGCAATCTTGTTCTAATATGTCAAGAAACCATCTTAGCCCCTACTTTCTATAATGCTTCTTCAATTTATGCCACTATGAGCCACAAATACAAGTGAGACAAGGTTTTGTTCGACTGCTAGTGCTCTTGTCAAGAGAGGATCTATTTGACAGTTTGTGATTTTTGTAAGCTTTGGTGGATAAGTTTGATGGTGAGGATGGAAACCTCGGTTCTTATTTAGTAGCTTTAAGTTACATACAACATAAAAATATGATTCTTCACCTTACAGTCACGATCATGCATTATCCAGTTTAAGAATAGTAATTCCAATAGATGAGAAGTCCTTTCAAATTTCAATTATTACTAAATATGGATTTTCTGGATACAACTAAATTAGAAATCAAGGTTTGCCCGATTGATATTTAGGCTTGTACCAGCTAGTGACCCACTTGGTACGGTACAGGTCCATAGCATACAGCACCAAAGCATACCTAAATAAGGAGAGAGAATAGCGAGAGGACAAGAGGAGGAAAGGAAGAGGAAGGAAGAGGGGAAGAGAGGGGTGGAGGCTGACACCTCCAGACTCATCTGAGAGCGAGAGAGACTAAGGCCGAGGTGTCCAACAATAGGGAGGGCCTCATAAGGGCTCAAAGCAGATTCAAGCCATCCAAATTCAGTGATGAGGACTGGGAAGAGAGAGAGAGGGGGGAGGCTTGCTTTGGATGGCTATTTGGCAAAGAGAGAGAAAGAGTGGAGGCTCCGAGCATCCAATGAAGAGAACCCTCACAAGGCACAGAGAACCAAGAGAGTGGGAGAGAGAGCCCTTGAAGGCTCTCAAAGCTCTAGTTTGAACTAGGGATTTTATAACCCTAACCAACAAGCATGGCTAAACCATCTCGGGTTAGTATCGATTCAGTTCCACATGAACCGAATTATCCGTTTTGGGTCGGTTCAACATTCCTTGCTAGAAATACCCGTATGCTAAATTACCAATTGTTAAATGTTTCTTTTTTTTGACCAGCAATACCATAAAGTGACTTCTAATAAATATTTTTATCTTTGGCGTCCCATGCATTTAAGGCTATGAGTGGGTCAAGTCAGGAATGTCCATCTTAAGCATATTTAATCAAAAATTGAAGTGGGTCTAATTATTGAAACCAAACATGACCAAACAATTGATTTTTTATGTGGTTTGGGTCAAGTCCATATTTAAGAGGCTAAATTTGGATGTTTGAACTAATTTTTTTCATTTTTGCTTTTAAGGAAAGAACTGATCTTTTTTCTAATCTACAAAAATTAATCATACCAAGTCCAATGCTACATGGTCCAACCAAGTTAGGGCAAGACTAATTTGTGGATGCTCACATGAACCATGGGTCTCATTTAAGGTATGTGATAGCTTTTACACTTCGAAAAGCATTTAAGCAGTCCATTTACTATGCCCTTATCAGTGTAATTGTGTTCATCAATGCCATCCACATCTTAAACGTTTGATATCTCCGATATCCTCAAAGTGCTGTCATTTGTCGTGTTGTATTCAATAATGTATTATATGTAGCACCAAAATGCTCAAATGTATCACCAATGGAGGTTGATTTGCATCCGGAAATTCTGCAAAGACTTCTAACCAAGGATCCCAAAAAAATCTCTAAGGTTTGATCTTTTTACTTAAATTCAGTTGTGTAATTTTGAAGTTTGTATATGCTTATTATATTATTCAGCCTTCTTCCTTTCATCGATCTTCTCCAACATCTCTCCTATGTATCAGTTTATGGTACTGGTTCTGATATCTCCTTTTTGTGCGTGCATGTGTGTATGTTGTTTTAGGGTTACTATTATGGTTAGGGTTAATTTTTAGGTCTGCAAATGCAGTAGATCAAGTTTATGGTGCGAATATAGGTATCAACACCCTTTTTTTTTTTTCTGTTGTTTTTCAGAAAATACATAAAACATATCTAGGGCATTGTAAGCTGATGCCCAATCTACAATATCCGAAATTCATACCTCAATGGGAAATTTTGGCAAGATTTTTTTGATTTTCAGAGCAAAAAAAATATAGAAGAGAGAAATTTATCATTACCCCAACCTCTTGTAGGCTTAGAATTAATGAATCTGTCTCTAATCGGCCAGATCTGAATTTTCCGAACCTTCCCCTCACTCTCTTTCTCCCTTTCTCACTTTTTTCTCCTCGATTGAATGCAGAATAGCTAAAAAAATGGTATCTGGGCAGCTTTTGACTCGAGAAAAATCCGCTAGAACAGAGTATCAACACCTGTTCTGTGATTCAGTTCCCTCCCAATCTCGTACATCATGCCTGGTACAATAGGGACCAGGTCTTCAATCCTTATAGCTATTTCTTGGGATGAAAAGATAAGAGTTATAGTCCCAATACTTTTTTGATGGAATAAATTAGACTGTGATGATGGATATCTCAACCCACCCTCTTTTAGTTAACAATCAAATATTTTCCAAAAATGAACAAATCATTTTTCTCGAAGCATATTCTCCTTCCTACATAGAATCATGTTTGGGCTATTTCATCTATTAGTACTCTCTTTTTCCTATATGCAAATACTATGCAAAATAAAGAAGCTAGAGAGATTCATGAAAAGAAAGGAAATGTGTAACTGAAAAAGTCATTGACAATGATTTATCTTAAATAGGAAGTAATGTATAAACCAAAAAAGGAATTTCTTTCTTTTTTCTTTAAAGTAAATATCAGGTTAATTTTATCTTATTTTCTTTTTTTTGTGAAGGGAAAGTAGCTACCATGATGGCTGAGGGGGGTCGAAGGAGAAGCGCTAGATTATTAGCCCTTGAAGAGCAGGAAAAAAAAAGAAAAGAAACACATGTATCAATGGATTTTGTGCAGGCAACAGGTGATGGCAAAAAAAGAATGCAAAAAAGACGAAGAAAGTTAAAGACAGAAAAAAAATTATATGGTAATTTGTTTCATAAATTTTTCAAGATCTCTCTAGCATCATGGAGCACTTTTTTGAGGAAAAATGTAGATTTACCCATTTTTACCCATGCATTCATTTCACGGAGTATCACAATATTTGGCTCTAATATTAATAGTTTCTGATGAGGTCACATCCAAGGAATCTGATCTAGCTAGATTAATGTTGCATTTTTCAATCATGACAGTTAGTTGAGAAGTTCTCTTTAAAAGTCTCATATTTGAAGCTACAGTTTATTGTAAGGGTGTTCTTGTTTGCAAGAAGCACAATATCTGCAACATGTTCTTCCAACCCATCACAGTTAAACTTTCTGTTTTAAAAACTAAAAGAAACTAGAAATAAGTGGCTTGCCATCGTCACAATTAGATGTTGGTTATAAAGTCTCAACTAACTTCATTTTCATTGGGCAGCAATCAATAATTCTACATTATGAAAATGTGGAAGCAAATTTATTGATGTTGAAAGAGAAAAAAAATACAAGAGCTCTCAATTAGGGCTAAAGCAACCTTTAAATAAACCTTATAGACCTTATAGAGAATAAGTTGTTTCAGAAGAATAACATAAGTTAAGATACTACTCCACTCTAATTCTAACACTCCCCCTCAAGGTGAAGCATATACATCAACTAAGCCCAGTTTAGAATACATAGTAGAAAACCAAGTAGAGTGAGAGCTTTGATGAATATCCGTAAGCTGAGCTGCTGAACTCGTGAAGGGTATCTAAATTTTGCCACTCAAAACAACTTCTCCAATAAAATGACAATCCATCTTTATATGCTTAGTCCTTTCATGAAAAACTGGATTACTAGCGATATAAATCACTGCATAATTGTCACAATGCATATCCATAGGCTTTGTATAGGCAAACCCCAAATCCTCTATAAAGGACTTAAGCCATATCATCTCATAGACAGTATGGACCATTACTCTATAATCCACTTCTGCAATGGATCTGGTCATTACATTTTGCTTTTTGCTTCTCCATGTGACTAAGTCTCCTCCAATATAAGTACAATAGCTAGAGATAGAGTGCCAATCCTCCAAGATCCTACATAATCTATATCAGAATATGCCTTGATGTCAAGATATCCAGATTTCTTAAAGAGCAGTCCTTTTCCTAGAGAACCTTTTATATAATGGAGAATTCTAATCTAATGGGTGCTTCCTAATTTCCTTTCATTGGCTTGTACATATACTGGCTGACTAGTCCAACTGCAAAAAAAATATCTAGCCATGTAACAGTGAAGTATATTAGTTTTCCAACTAGTCTATGGTACAGAACTGGATCTGAAAAATCCTCCTCATCATTTGCAGAGGGATTATTATGACTGGTAACCACAAAAGTGATGATAGGCTTACAATAAAAATGTCTAGTGTTTGCTAGCAAGTCAAGTGCATATTTTCGTTGAGAAAGACTAACCTCATCAGAACAGTAAGCAATCTTAAGGTCTAAGAAATACCATAGCTTGCTAAGATCTATGATAACCAAGGTCCGCTGAACCAGTACCGAGATCCATACCAGTCAATAGCCGGTACAGTATGGTACGGTCCGTACCATACCACATCGGCATGTGTATCGACATGCTAAATTAAAAAAAATAATCTTTCTTCCCCCTCTCGCTGAACCGAACATGAACCGAGCCCAAACCGGGCCGAACGAGCACGAATCGAGCCGAACCGGACGTTCATACCAGTACGGAATTAATTTTTTTTATTTTTTAAATGATATACCATTTTTATACGTGAACCGTACCAGCCAAGAGCCGATACAGTATGGTACGCCCTGTACCGGGCGATACGAGACGGTTCCGTGAACCCTGATGATAATAAAGTGATATTGAATATATAATTTGACTTTAGCGATTCCCTCTATACCAGGGTTCGCGGCACCGTACCATACCGGCCAAGAGCCGGTACGATTCGCCTCCAAAAAATGGTCCGGCCCGTTGAAAAAAATAAAAAAATATTTTTAGTACCGATATGGTACGGTACCATACCCATGCATACCGCCTGGTTCAGTCTGGTTCGGGCTCGGTTTGGCTTGGTTCAGGTTTGGTTCAGGATTCTTGCTTGAGAGGGAGGAAGAGAGTTTTTTTTTTCAATTTTTTAAGCCCGATACAGAAGGCGGTACGGTACGGTACAGACCGTACCATACCGTACCGATCGCTAATCGGTACGGACTCCGTTACCGGTTCAACGATCCTTGCTTTGTACCATCACAAGTGAGGAGAATATCATCCATATAAAGTACAAGTCAATAGTTCCCCGTGAACTCTTTCAGATAAAGATTGAGTGACCAAGCTATGAACATCCAAGCCCTATACTGGCCATAACCTTTGTGAACTTGTCAAACCAGGCACGATGACTCTATTTCAACCCATATATAGTCTTCTTGAGCTTGCATAACCAATTCTTTTCCTGAGCAACATATCTTGATGGTTGCTCCATATAAATATCCTCAAGAAGATCACTATAAAGAAACATGTTTTTGACATCCATTTGAATAATAGGCTAATCTCGGTTAACAGCAATAGAGAATACAACCCAAATAGAATTTATCCAAAACATAGGAGAAAATGTCTCATAATAATCAATCTCGTAAGTCTGAGTAAATCCCTTGGCAACCAAGCAAGCCTTGTACTGATCAATAAAGTCATCCGGTAAGTGTTTGATAGTAAACATCCATTTGCACTCATTAAGCTGAACACCCACAGAGGATGCACAAGCTCCTAAGTACCACGGCTGATAAGAGCATTCATTACTTCATCCATAGTGGCTTTCCAAGCTAGATCAAACAGTACTTCTAAATAAGTCTGGGAATAGACATAGATGATTATAGATATGGTAAAGTGGCGGAAAGAGGGACTGAAATGATCCAGAAAGACAATTAATAATAGAGTATATGATACATGTACATTTACCATTTCGCAGAGCAATAGGAAGATCAAGATCAAATACTGCAGGGTCTAAAACTAGAGCAGGAGAAGGTAAACTGTCGTGAATGAGTTGTGGATTTATGGCGGCATTGATAAATCTACAAAACAGGAGCTGTTGGCAGTGTCTCTGGAGGTTGTTGAGTATATGAGGAAGGAATACTTTGTAGAAACGAAGCCAATGTTGATAGAGGAGGTCCAGACAAAGATATTAATGGAGTCTCGAAAGGAGAAAAGAATGAGACATTAATATCAGCAAAAACAAAGTGACATCGGGCTACAGGATCATAACACCTAATCCTTTTTGTATACAGGAGTAATCTAAGAAAATATACTTAACAGACCAAGGAGATAGTTTATCAACTCCAAGGCCAAGCAAGTGAACGAAGCAAACATAGCCAAATATCCAAGGAGTTAGTGGAAATAGAGACTTGTTAAGATAAATACAAAAAAATGGTGTATGATCATCAAGAATGGACGATGGAAGACGATCAATGAGATAGCAGGCAGTAAGAAAAGCATCCCTCCAATATGATTTTGGCACATGCATCTAAAATATCAAGGTATGAGCCATATTCAGGAGGGTACGATTCTTACATTTAGCAATCCCATTTTGCTGAGAAGTATAGGTATAGGAGGTTTGATGAATAATCCCACTAATAGCACAAAACTGTTTAAACAAGTGGCTTATAAATTCTAGAACATTATCAATGCAAAGAGTCTTGATGGATATAAAAAATTGAGTTTATATTTTCATATAAAATTATTTGAATATACTGAAGATATCAGACCGACTCTGAGGGGGATAGATCCAAGTGACATAAAAAAAGTCATCAATTAAAGTAACAAAGTAGTGAAACCCAAAATAGAATGACACAAGACTCGGATCCCAAATATCCGAATGAATAAGCATAAAAAGAGTATTACAATGATAATGGACATTAGAAGGAAAAGACGCTCGATGGTGCTTGCCAAACTCACAAGCAATACAGGGCAAAGAGGACAACGTGAAGGAACAGATACAAACTGACTCAACGATAAGATTACGGGATGGCCGATTCTGCAATCCCATAGAAAGATCCAAATCTTGAACAGCAGGAAAAGCAGCAACAGCAGCAACAGGTTTCGCATTTAGATAGTAGAGACCCCTCAACTCATGCCCTCCACCAATCTACTTCCCAGTTCGAAGTGTCCTTCAGCAGGTGAAGTGACTTATGGATAGAAGGCTGATAGAAAAATTAGGAACATAGAGAACTCGTTCAAGAGATAAAGAGGAGGCAACCACTAATGCCTCTCCAAGAATAGGAGAGGAGCTATGAGCAACAGATATAGAAGGATGAATAAAAGAAAGAGACAGTGAAAAATAGAGACCGGTTACTTGTCATATGGATGGAGGCACTAGAGTCTAAAAGCTGGGACTTACCATGGACAGCAACTGAAGTAGACCCAAAAGATGGAGATGCAAGAAATGAAGAGGCATGTGGTTGCAATAATCGATCATACTCTATCTTAGTGAGTGTAATAACATTGCTGGTGGACTCAAAAATAGGAGCAGCACTAGTAGAAGCAATAACGACGGGTTCGGTGATTTCTAATTTACCAAACTTTTGCCAGCACCACTCAAAAAGATGGTTGCTGCAAGTGCAATAAAAACATGGAAAACCGTGACCACGTCCCCAACCACGATCCCGACCACGTCCTCTAGAAGTAGGATGATCAACAAATATAGAAGAAAACTCAAAAATAGCCATGGTAGTAAATACTCGAAGCACATGAGCAAGAGCACTAGTCAATGACAGAACAGCAAAGTTAGATAAGAGAGACTGCCGAACATAACTGAGATTGTCATCCAATCCAGAGAGAAACTTGGCGATGAAAAATTCCTCCTATTATTGCTTCAAGATGGTCGCATCAATAGTCATGGGATGATAAAGATTCAATTCATCCCGCTTACTTTTAAATGCTACAAAGTAGTCATTGACAGAGCACCCTTCTTGATGAAGATTAAAAATCTATTCATATAGGACATAAACACGGCTAATATTCTTGTCATGCCCGTACATTTCCTTAAAAGCATCCCACATATATTTCGCTGTAGAGAGAAACACAATATTAGCACTTACAGAGGGTTCACAACCATTTAAAAGTTAAGTGATAAATGCATAATCATCGTCCTGCCACTTATCCATAGATTTATTTGATGTCTCAACATCAAAATACTTGGATGAAGATGAGATACCAGGAGGAGCATTAGTGAAATGTTTCAACTTGTATTAAGAACCAACAAAGAAATGGAAGGCCTGAGTCCAAAAGACAGTTAGCACTATTCAACTTGATAGTGGTATCCAAAGGAATGGACTTTGGAACTTCCAAAAACAATGCCATAGAAATCTAAGCATAATGGTGCAGCCTACGAGGAAGGCCCTGATCACAGTATAGAGAAAAAGAGGACCAAGAAATCTACACGCTCACCTAGACGTGAAACATGGAGATGGAAGCAACGAGCATTTAAGCTCCAAAGAAGGTTGGCGGCAATGGCTTTTGTAGTGTCCTTGAAGCATCTTTCTTGGGTGGCAGCCCTAGAAGCTAGGATTTCTGCCTACTTGGAGGCGTGTGAGAGAGAGAGGGAGAGGGAGAAAGAGAGGAAGCAAAGGGGTAGTGGTAAGATTTTTTTTTTTGTTCGGTGTTTGGAGAGGGAAAGAAGGAAGAGAGGAAAGGAAGAAGAAGAAGTATTGCAGCTAGGGGTTTGGATGGAAGGCAGGGGTGAAGGAAGGGGCATCAGCAAAAACAAAATTGGAAGAGGAAGGGAGGGGTAGAAGCCAGGGTTTTGGAGGGAAAGGAGGGCAGCAGCAAGAATAAAAGAGGATGGGAAGGGCAGCAGCAAGGGTTTGGAGGGGCAATGGCTAGGGTTTTGGACAGAGGGGAGAGGCAGTAGCAGGGTTTTTGGAGGGGAGGGAGGGGCGGCAGCAAGGTTTTGGAAGGAGGGAGGGGCGGCAACAAGATTGGAAGAGGGGAGGAGGGACAGCAGCAAGAATTGGAGGTAAAGGAGGGGTGGCACTAGGAGATTGGAAGAAGAAAGGGAGGGGCACGGCAAGAGGGAAGGCAGAGCCAGGGTTCCCTGCTATGATACCATGTGGAAAGAGAATAAAAAAATAAAAGAGCTTCTCTCATTTGGGGTTAAAGAAACCTTTAAATAGACTTTACAAAGAATAAGCCGTTTCAAAGATATTACTCTACTTGTAATAATTGAAAGTATTCTTAACCTGATGCAAGTGTAAGTTATTAAGCTACTTTTATCTAGTCAATCTGCCAAACCCGTTGCTAATAGTTGCTTTTAAAACTGATTAGACATGAAACAAAAAACAAAAGCTAGTTTTCAAACTACAAAGTCCAGAGTAATGTTACAGTAATTGAGATTCATTTTATCTTTTGTTATGTTACAGAAAAGATGGAAAAAACCTTTTCTATTTGCCAAAAAACTTCCAGGTTTATCTTCACACACTTTGATGATGCCGTTCAATATTCAGTAATATTATTGACCAATATAAAGATGGAATGATTTATCTCTCTTTAGATTAAAAAGAAAACAGTGAGAAAACCTGATAACTTTGCAACAACGAGGGCTAAATTCCATGAAGGAATTCGCTAATGAAGTTTGAGGTTTGCTTTCTGTTTTCCGGTTTTCTATATCTCAGGCATGTTGACTCCATTTTTGTGCTTCTATTCATTCTTTTACCTTCATTTGGCTCTTAATGCATAATTACCCTTTCATTCTTGCATTCACATTCAGTAGGCTGATATTGATTCAGTATTTCACACAGCAAAATATAATGCCTCGGATGCTACAACTTTCCAAAAAGTAAGTCTAGAACGTGTATGACTATGTAGCTTTAAAAGTATTATAATTTCATATACAACAAACCATTCACATGTATCACTACAATAGTGTTTGCCTCATTAACTGAAATAAAAGATCCAACATTGCAGGCAGAGGAATTGCAAAATGAAGTAAAGCTTGCTGTTAAATATCTAAAAAATAACAAGACAAGTTATAAGAAATTCTCAAAATGGAGCCAAACATATTTCAATACTATAGAGGAAGTAAGAAAAGATGGCAATCTCGGTACTTTGATTAAGGCTGCCAAACCATAGGATCCACAAGGTAGTTCGCATCCGATGATTCATGGTGACATGAATCAGAGTAGCCTGGAAATAAATGTTGCAGCAAATGGAAGAATCCTATCTTCGAATCAGAACCCAACCATTATGAGAACTTCTCAAACTAAGGCAATCTCAAGGCCTCACTATAGAAAAGGTAATGAGGATTTCATTCATAAAGCTGGCATCTAATAAGAAGCAATTTAAAGTAAGTTAAACACAAAATTTTGTCAGATTTGTCGATGCACAAGTCCCAAGTAGAACATGCATATGTTTTTATATTTATATATATGATGTAACAACCGGTGGATGAATAGACACATGCAAGCATAAGCTAATGTAGAAATACCAAAAGAGCATAAGTTTTTTGCTGTCTCTTTTCTTAATCAATAAGCATATACAAACTCAGAGTTCAGTCATAAAATCTTAAATATGTTATATTAAGTCTCACTCAATTAACCTTTTGGTTATCCCCTGCAGATTCTATAAAATGTTCTAATCCTTCTACAGAGGAACGAAGGTATACATACCAGCCTGGGAATGATTCTAGTGAGCCAATAGTTTCAATGGTTTACAAACAAGCAGTGCAGCTTGTTTATGTAAGTCTGACATCATTATATTCTTATACTATTTCTATTCACATGATATTATTGCTAGAATATTTTTTCCTGTAGAATGGTTAACAAAATGCATACTTGCAAGCCACTATTTACGATTCATTGCAATCATAAGTTTCAACTAACAAACTCTGAACACCAGTCATTCCCGAAATAAAGAAAACTATGAAGATCACATCTTTACATTTCTGCACATCTGCATGAATTAGAACTTGCATCCAATTTTCCCATTAATGGAATGTAATGTTTGCAGACTGAGAGCCAAGCCTTCTGATCCTTGGCGAAAAATGATTTTGATTATGCTCCATGGCCTACAATATACCGGTGGGATAGACTTAGCTTGTCACTGTTAATATTATTTGTTCGGCAGTTTAGGTTAGAACCATCCATATGTCTAAAGACTCTAAGCAGTATTTCTAGACAACACCTTATGCATTTGATATGGAGATTATATGTCCCAATACCGTGTTTAATTAAACAGTGCAAAAAACAAAGCAAGACATCCTGAGAAATAAATAGTTTACTCTTTCTCATTCTTAACTAAAAAGGTTAGACAAATGAGGTGGACCAGGGAAGCAAATGTAACTTTCAGATATAGCCACATATGCAAATTAGAGTCTGATAATTGTGTTGCATGAGCTTTTTTATTGATAGGCCTCTTATGAAAAATGAAGTTATAAATTGACAATCATAAAAATTTGAATAATTTTGGATAAAATTGTTTTAGAATAACATACATATCAAATACAGTTAGTAGGGTTTGATTAAAGTTAAGCATGTTAAAATGTAGTCTTGAGCATCTGTACAGGAGCAATACAGATTCCTCAGAAAACCCATGCAAACAGGAACTTCTGGAACAATTTTCAAATGCATAGCATTTTCAACAACATATCATTTCATCCCTTCAATGAAACGATGGTGTCTCTACCCACCATTTCTTTCTTTTTTCAAAAAAACGAAAGAAGAAAAGATGTTCTTCACAAAATTTTGCAATTTTGATGGTGTTCAGCTGTTGAAAAATATAGGTTTAGTTATCAAGATCATTAATCCATTGGAAAGCAGATATCCATATTCATTAGATTTTTTTCTACATGATGAAGCAATAAAAAAAAAAAGGCACCATTAGTTGGCTTTGACTATAGCTGGATTTACATTAGGAAGCATCGGTTACCTAGGATAAAAGTGTAACATTTTAATTTCCAATAGGCCTGTTGTTCCAAGCTATACAAATCCAAAAGGAAAAGAAGGGGAAAATATCAACGTGCACAAAATTTTATTCTCATAGATTCCTATTGTGTTTTGTCTGGGTGTGAATTTTCTCTCTTACAGTTATAGATTGAGGTGCCCCTTAAAGGTGGCTTGTCAATGTTCTACCAAATACAGACTTCTGTTGTTTCTCACAAGACTACTCTTATCGACAATAAAGGGACCTCTGTGCATTTCACATCTATCTAACTTGACCATTGTTTTTGTCAGAACAACAACCATCCATTTACCTACCTACCTACCTATCTATCTATCTATAGTAACTCTGATATCTTGTCACTTTCTTCTATTTCTCAGAACAACAATGGTCCAAGCTACAAAGAAAGCTTGACAAATTTTGTAAAGAATGCAGGCCATCAAGCAAAGCAGGCAGCAGAGCATAAATTTCAGGAATATGCTCAACGTGAGAAGGCCCAATCTATGCCCTTTCACCGGACACCATACATATCAAGTGACACTACTAGCTTCTTCCCCCAGTTTGGCAGCTGTTCGAGCAACCCTAGCTTTAGCAGAGATGCAGATGCTGGCATTGCTGCAAAAGATATGCACTTCTCTCCAACTACTGCCACAGTTTCTACAATAAACAGTGGCAAGCCTTTTCCTTCTGCTAGTACAAATGAGAAATTGGATTTTGACCTCGACGAAGAACCTAGCTGCAAGTTGGAGACTGATGAGCTACTCAGAACATTCTCTCAGGTTGGTATCGTAGAATTTTTGGAGAGAAACAACAACTTCTTGACATCTACTGCAAGCCAAATTGTGGAACCAAACCGAAGCTTCAGTCCATTTCTTAATCGTGAAAGGGATTCTTCTATGGTTACAGCCATACCAAGCTATACCATTTCCAACCCAATGTCTCACCTAGGACAATATGTAAGGTGGGAACCAGCTAAAAGGATGTCAATATATAACATACCATTCTTGCAATCCAAACCTGGTGATGGTGACTCTGAAAAACTGGAACAGAAGGGTTTGGCAGGTCCAAAACCCAATCCACATTTGATTCCAAATGCATCATCTTCTGGAAATTTGAGCTTCAGAGACTACACTAATCATCAAAATAGGAGGGATTGGCAGTTTCTGAACCCAGTGAACACTTGGCTCCAAGGATCATCTTCTGGCAATCATGGCTTCGGTCCTCATGCTAGCACTAGTAGCACATTTGAGCCAAGAACTCTGAACTTGTTCAAGTAGAGGTTGTTCTGTTTGTGCACAACTTTGTGTTTGATTTCAGACCAGTTTGCATACAAAATAAGCTTTCTTTTGCTCCATGTCTTTTACGGTAATGGTTCGTTGTATTCCATGAACATTTATTTTTCTTTTGGTCTCATGTTTGTAAGCACAATAATAATGGTCATCAAGTTATCTTGCTACTTCTGTTAACCATGTGAGGATACAAATGACATTTGAGATTTAATATGTTGGCATATACTTCAAGCATACCAGAGAACTAGGTCTCGTGCAAACACTCCCAGCTACAATTTTCTTGAAGAATTACTTTTGTATACTATCTTATAGGAATGCTTGGTCTAATAATCATTACTGTGTTATCAAACTTTCTAGACTCTAAAGAATCCTTGATGACAAGAGTTAACCTAAATAATGTACCACGACCCACGAAGCCAAATTCTAAAAAAAATATAATTTCTATATTTGCACACGATCCTCTATTAGAATCCAATATGTAAATTAAAATATCTAAACCCTAAGAACATGATTGCAGTTCATTACATCAAAATATGGACATACAAAGACAATGACCACAAAACCCCAATCTAGAACAAGGTTTACAATGAATTGGATCCAACATATAAATTATGACAACTACCAAAACAATTTTCCCATGATATGACAGATATGGACAGTTTCATTGGCTTATCTATGTACAAAAAGTTAAGAAAATCATATTAACAAAAGAATGAAAAAGAAAAGAGTACATCGAGCCGAGTTATTTGCGCTTCCGAACACATGAAAGCGCCAACCATGCTTCAACTCTACCAAACCAGAGGCATCACAGATCACAGTATTCACCAAAGAATTATATCAATTCAAGAGATATTCTTAGGATGAATAAAATACAAACTGCAGGTGTTCAAATATATCTAAGCTACCGGATTGGAGAAAGATTCCACGTACCTCATCGCACCTTCTTCGCCTCCTTTGACATGCCCTCAAGAATCACCCAGCCAAGAATTATTTCAAAAGAAAGAAACAAGAAACCGACCGAAGGAGGGAAAGTTTTCTTGGCTATAAATCATGAAGAGCCTCTTTTGGTATTTTATTTAATCCCCCAGCTTTGCATTTTATCACCAGATATACATGCGTGCGAGCGACGTTAACATTTGTCGGGGCTTAGGATGACGTCGGCGACTCTATCGCCGATGTTACTTGGAACTTAACCCCTCTTTTCATGACCAATTACCATCACTAAGAGAAAACATTGTGTATCCAATGTGATTCCAAATCCAAATCGGGACAAAATACTTTGTAGATACCCTTTTTTATCCTTTTGGTTAGGGGAGATACCATAGTATTTGTATGCTGACATATTTACATGCTTTTTACTTCCGGTAATTCTTTCTTACAATCATTGCAGCTGCTCACCTAATTTTCTCTTGCCACTGCTTTTGATAGGTTAATTTTACTTTCAGTGCTATCAAAGAAAGAAAGGCCATTGGTAAAGTGGTGGTTGTGATTGAGAACTCTGCAAGAAGATCAAAGCTCGGGTATCTACTTCATGAATCAAATGCAATGATCGTGGAGCTTTGTTGCATGCAACATTCCTTTATTTTACTTGCTCAACTAATAATAAAGAAATATAAATGAGAATGTGGGTTCAAGATGGTGTCTTAAGAAATTATATGCGAAGCAAAGGTCACTGTCAAGAAAAAGACCTCCATGTATATTTAATAATAGCAATCATCCAAAAAAATTAATCATGAGAAATATCCTGAATTATTTAAAATTTTTTAATTTCATCCTGAACTTCAATTTAGTACAATCGGATCATGAAACTTTTAGAAAAGTTTAATTTGAACGTTGGTTACTAATTTCGTCTAGGTGCCATTAGGAAAGGTTAACGTCATTCCCATGTGGATCACATGTGAGAGAAAATAGGAGCTGATATGGTAAGTATTTATTTTTTTCTATTATTTCTGCCTTTTTCTAAGTGTTTATTTTTTCTTCCATTTTTTATGACTAGATACTGGCGATTTATTTGGATACGAGAGTGGTGCTTTGCTTGTCGGCCAGAAAGCGATGATCTATCCCTCATTTTTGCAAGATAATTTCTTTATCATATATTTTAGTCTCACTTATTAGAAAAAAATGAATGTCTCGTGAGTGTTAAGATGCAAGGATCTATTGCTCCACAAACCAAAATCCACTAGGAAAGGTGATTTGTTGCATCCTAAGAATGTTGAGATTGAAAAATGAATTGTTCCACCATCTTCTTTGATCAGGGCTTACAAAGAGATCTAGCAACAGCAGGCATGGAGAGGAAGTGAAAAAGAAAGGAGCTGAACAATCCTATTAACTATAGCTTTTAGCACATAATCAAATTTACAGGCATAAGCAGTTTAATAGCAGCTTGAACAAACTTTCTAACGAATATTGAGCTTCCTGCAATAAACTATGTCTGATTGTTAGTTAATATATAGTGCTTTATTTTCAGTTCTTGTCACTAGAAAAGTCCTTATTTTCTTTAACTGGATGCATGTTTATGTATTATTTTTACTTTTATCAATGCATTTTAGATAACCACTTCTTTAGTCCTTTCGAGCAAGTTCAAATTTTTCTGTTGTTATCTCCTCTTCTTTGTTGCATATGCTTATGATACCTAAATCGATTTAAGTTGACTTTTCTTTGTGATTGCTCCAAAATTTCCTTCTAGTGTACACATTTTTGATTTCCTCCATTAGCCATGCCAAGCTCTCTTTAGAGGGAAGGTCCAACTCCGGTAGCCTCAAAATGCTCTGCCCCTGGCTCACCCTCCCGATCGCTTGCTGTTGCTTGTTTGCTTACCTTGTTTGAAGACCTCCTGAACCTCCTTTTAGGCTATGGACCCTCTCAACGACCTATCTCGGGTTCCTCCCCCTCTGCAGGCACTGGAAGGTCAACGTTCGGCAGTGCTCCATGCCGTGTACCTAGGTACCTTTTTCATTCGTGATAGGGAGTTATGTCGCAGGCTCTGACTTCCCATCTGGTCGCCTTACTTTGAGAAATTTGGCAGGACCTCGATCAGGGAATAGCCGCCCCCTGGATTTGAATCCTCTGGAGTGATTTCCTCTTCTGGGTGGTGCAAGCAGTCGGTTGGGTGGTGCAATGCCTTGGCCGGGGTGCCCTTTCCTATATGGTGTAAGCAGCAACGGGAGTAATGATAGTATCCTAGGGGGGTGCCCCTCCATGGTCCTTGGGCGGTGCCTGGGGGGGTGCCCCTCCGTGGTCCTTGGGCGGCGGTGCACCGCCCAAGAAAGGTGGCGCTGCCCCCTTCCTACTACCTCTGACCCTCCCGAAGCATCACGGGCTTTGGCCACGGGGATGGCTTCCAGATGTTGGACCTTCTCTCTGAAGAGAGCTTGGCTCGAGGAGGAGGAGGAGCTCGACTTCGATCGGGATGGACTCGACCTCGAGGGAGCCGCCCAGCGAAGGAGCTCGAAGAGAGCGGGAGCTCGACTTCGGCCAGGATGGACTCGACCTCGAGGGAGCCACCCGGTGAAGGAGCTCGATGAGGGGGTCTGACATGGCAATTTCTTCCAATGCGGCATCGACTGCATCTGATTGGATCTGACAGGGGCTCCACGTCAGCGATCCTGCCACATCATTTGCCCCCCACTTCCAAAGTCCGTTGGCACACGGCGCTCGAAGCGAAGGGAGTAAATGCGGAGCTGACATGGAAAGGTAGAAATCGGGCGCCATTAATACCACGATCACCGGTGCATTGTGGGGTGGATCTCCAGGCCAATGTGGGGATGACACGTCGACTTGTCTAAGAAAGCATTATGGCAGACATAGAACTCGAAACGGTTTAGATGAACCGAAGAGTCGCTCCTCGCCGATCTTGACACGTGGTGTCAATCCAATGGCAGCGGTTCTGGGGGGTTCGGTTGCTGTCTGGCCATTTCGAAAAGAAGGGCAGTTTCCTGAAAATATCTTTTCTTTCGAATTCTTCGTGCCCGCCAACGGACCAAAGCTTTCCTTCTTCTTTCCCACGACTATCCTTTCCCTTGAAGGTTTCCAGGTTCATCTTCTTCAGTCCTTCCTCCTTTTCGGTTAGGTAGAGTTCATCTCTAGGATCCCTCCGAACTTCGTTCTTCTTCTTCCTCCCTTGTTCTTTCTTAGGATGGCCCCCTCAGGTCGTAGCCATCATCCTTCGAGCAATCCCAATGAGGCAGGGCCTTCTCGACCGAGGACTCCTTCCTCCGATGAGGAAGAGGAAGTTTCTCTCGAGGTTTACAGAAGGCTTCGCCCCACCGGGATTATCATAGGAGAGCCCAGGGCTCGTCTTCCTCCTCCTGTTCCTGAGGTTCCCACCAAGCCTTCCAGTTCGATCGGTTCTGACGGTGTCACTTCGGTGATGACTGGAGAGGACCTGTCGATAATTCGGGAGGCCTTCTGCATCCCGGACTCCATCCGACTCTCGATCCCCAGACTAGAAAAACGGGTCACCTCTAGTGGCCCGGGTCGGATCGCCCTCCACGAGGAATCCCTCGCAGGGGGTCTTTGCTTCCCTTTTCATCCTTTTTTCCTCTCTGTTCTTAGCAATTACCGCCTCATCCTGGCTCAGCTGGTTCCAAACGCAATTAGAACTATCTTCTGTTTTATTGTCCTCTGCCACTTCCATGGAATGTAGCCCGCTTTTCACTATTCATGGCTTTCTTCTCCCTGAAACGCCACCCGATTGAGGATGGGTGGTGGTTTATCTCTCCTCGTCCGAAGGGTATTAAGTTTGAACTTCCCTCTTCCATCAAAGGAAGGAAGAGAAAATATTTCTTCATCTCCGTCGAAGGGGTCGACTGGGTCTGGAGTGATCCGGACCAGACTCCGAACCAGAATGCTAAGGTCAAAGTAGCTGATCGAGAGATCTACGACAAGCTCATCGCCAACCAAATCCCTTTCCTTGAGGTTCTGCTGTCGGAGTAGAACCTGTTCGAGACAGTGGTCAACCCAATTCGGGAGTTAGGTGAGTTTGGCTTAAACCTTCATTTATTCTTCTGCAGGTCTATTTGAGCTCGGGACTGACTTTCTTTCTTTTCTTCTTGCAGGCATGAAGTTTTCAATGGACCATCTCGTCGCGCTCTCCCAGAAGAGGAGCGTAGCGATGAGACCTGGAGAGTCCCCGTCGAAGAGGCCCCGAAACGAGCCCAGCGTAGGGCATGGCCCTGTTGCAACCCCCGGCCCATGTGGGAGGATGGTCGAATCGATCCCCGAACCGTCGAGGCAGCAGGATCCGCCTCCGGTCTAGGGGTCCAAAGTGAGTGTGCATCAACCTACTGCTATTGCTGCTACTGTGGCCGCTGTGGTCCCACCTCCCAGTCATCGAGGTGGAGACAGGGGATGAAGAAAGGAGGGAACGGCCACCGATGGCACTGTCGGGTCTGGCGGCGAGCTCCAACAGGGGCTCGAAGACGTCTTCAGCCACCCCTGAGGGCATGGCGGTGGCGCTGACAAGGAAGAAGACCAGCTCTCGTAGGACACCCTTCGAGATGGTGCCAAACTCCTCCGTGATCCAAGATCGGTCCCTAGCCAAGCGGATGATGGACTTTGCCATCCAATCACGCGACCTGCGGGAAAGAGGAGGAAGGCCTTTGCCGGATGCCATCCTTGGCACCTTCCCCCATCTCTTCACAGTAAAGCCTCTTGCCTTTTTCCTCCTTATTCATTCATTCATTTTCTTGCATAGCTGATGTCTCTTTTGGTGAAGCTCAAGATGGACCTCCTTATCCGCGACTGCTGCTCCCACTGGATCAAAAGGGACAAGTTGAAGGAGTAGGAGGTCGCGTCACTGGTGGCTGAGGCTAAGGATAAGACTGACAGGGCCCAAGCCATGGAGGAGAGGAACAGGGAGCTCCGAGCTAAAGTGGTGGATGCCGAGAGGCACATTAAGGACCTCGAGGCATCCCTGGTCCGGGAGAAAGATCGGGTCATGCACCGGGCCGAAGAGCTCAAGGCTGAGTTGGCTCGAGCAGAAAAACTCAAGGCTGAGGCGGCCCAGGCGGTGGAGGAGCTCAAGGCTGAGGCGGCCAAGGCGGCGGAGCAGTCTCAAGCCCTCCGAGCTCAGCTAGAGATGGCATGTAAGCGGGCTTCAACAACCGAAGAGAAGGCCGCAAGGGCGGTGGTCTTGATGGAGGCCACAAAGAAGGAGGCCATTGAGGTAGTGCCGAACTACAAGGCCTCGACGAAATTTGCTGAGTTCCAGGAGATGGCCACGGACTCGTTCCTCAAGGGCTACGAGTTCTGCCAGTCCAGGGTGGCATAGCTCTTTCTGGAGCTGGACCTGAAGGGGATTGCCTTCCTAGCTGCTCTGTGCAGGGGCCCAGTTGAGGTCGCAGCCGAAGTGGAGGAGGAGCCTGCGGCCAGCATCGAAATAGCTCCATTGACGGAGGTCCAAGAGGATGCCGCCCTACCTCAGCGCCATCCCGGGAAGGAGCCGGCGGAGTAGGATAGGAGCCTCCTTTCTTCTTTTTGTTCGTCTTTCCTGCTTACTTTTGGATCGCCTGGCCTGTCGGGGGTCCAGAAATGATGTAAACTTTTCTTGACTTTGAATGAAGTATCTTTTTGTACACATAATTCTTCTTATGCTTTCCTTTGCGTTCTTGATTGCTTCAACAACTTCCCTTCCTTCCTTCTCTTTTCTTTTTGACTACCCATGTGCATGCTTTTGTTGCGGTTCCTTGCCTTGAGGCACCAAGTCCTTCAGCTCTTTCCTGTAGAGCTCCGAGTATGGAGGGCAGTTAGAAAGAATGATTTTGGGTTATCGAATTGTCCATACCGTGTCGGGAATGAGGTAACGGGACTTCATGCATCTCCTTGAAGGAGGCCCGGGTGACCTCAGGCGAAACTGTCTCCAAGTGCCTGAAGTGCAACCGAACTGGGAGGCTGAACTCGGTGAGTCTGTAAGGTGCCTCCACCAGGCTAGAACTTGGATAGACAGAGTACAAGGCCTCTAAAGTCTCCCGGCTTCGAGGTGTAGGGCTTCTAGAGTTTCCAGGCTTGAGGTGCGGGGCTTCAGGAGTTTTCCAGCTTGAAGTGCAGGGCTTCTGGAGTTTTTGGCTTGAAGTGTGGGGCTTCAGGAGTTTCTCGGCTTGAGGTGCGGGGCTTCAGGAGTTTCTCAGCTTAAGGTGCGGGGCTTTAGAAGTTTTTTGGCTTGAGGTGCAAGGCTTCAGGAGTTTTCTGGCTTTGAGGTGCGGGACTTCAAGGGTTTCCCGGCTTGACATGCAGGGCTTCAGGAGTTTCCTGGCTTCGAGGTGCGGGGCTTCAGGAATTTCCCGGCTTCGAGGTACGGGGCTTCAGGAGTTTCCCGACTTGAGGTGCAGGGCTTTAGGAGTTTCTCAACTTGATCTATCGGACCTGGGATCAAGTAGCAGTATTCCTACAAGGCAAAGATAGTTTGCACCAAAAGGAATTCTTTTATTAATGAGAGGAGACCTTACATCATTGGTAATACATCCTCAGGTTATTAGCATTTCAAGTTTGCAGGAACCGGGCGCCATCGAGCTCGACAAGATAATAAGATTCATGGGGGAGAGCCTCGACCACCTTGTAGGGGCCTTCCTAGTTCGGGGAGAGTTTGCCGCACTCCCGAGGTTGAGAGGCTTCGGCCCGCTGTAGCACCAAATCGCTTAGGTTAAAGGTCTTTGGCTTTACCCGCATGTTGTAGTACCGGGCTACTCGCTACTAGTAGGCCACCATCCGGAGTCGAGCCTTGTCTCTTATTTTCTCAAGGAGGTCTAAGTTGAGTAGAAGGCAGACCGGGTTTTTGGCTTCATCATATTGCTCCACCCGTAGCATAGGAACACCAAGTTCTACTGGAACTATGGCTCTGGCACCAAAGACGAGATTAAAAGGGGTCTCATCCATGGCCGTTCGGGACGTTGTGTGGTAGGTCCAAAGGATGCTGGGAAGTTCTTCTGCCCACCTACCCTTGGCCTAGTCCAACCTAGTTGGAGCCCCTGGAGGATGGTCCAGTTGGTCACCTCGGCTTCTCCATTGGTTTGGGGCTGAGCCACCGAGGTAAAGCGGTGATGAATATCGAAGTCGGCACAGAACTTCTCAAACTCTCGATTGTTGAACTGTCGTCCGTTATTGGTGATGATGGTGTGGGGGAGTCCAAAATGGCAAATGATCGACTTCAAGAAGAATTGGCGAACCTTGGCTTCGGTAATCCGTGCTAGTGGCTCTGCCTCCACCCATTTGGTGAAGTAGTCAATGGCCACTATCAAGAACTTGTGGTGTCCGGACACGTAAGGAAGTGGATCAAGGATGTCCATCCCCCACTGGACGAACGGCCAGGGTGCGGAGAGCTAGGAGAGTGGTGATGCTGGTTGACGTTGTATGTGGGCATGGCACTGGCAGGGATCACACTTCTTCACGAAGTTGGTGGCGTCCTCGCTCATAGTCTTTGATGCGGGACAGATGGGGGTAGGATCGTGGGCGAGCCTAGAAGTCACCTAGATTATGGTACTTTTTTTTGTATTTTTTGTAAGGAAGTGGTGAAGGAAATAATGGGGATGAAAGACAGGGATCTGGATCTCATGGACTTTAGGACTCATACTCACGAAGAGATCTCTCACCTCTAAGGCATCTCACCCACCTCACTAATGGAGCCGTTAGGGTGAATCTTAAAGGACATGAGGGTGGTAAGGAAGATGGAATCAAAGAAGGGGATAACTAGACATGACCTCACATCATGTCCTGGGGTTGGACCTCACACCTTCTCCTCACGGAGCAAAAGAAGAGTCACTCTTCTCTAAAAAAAACTTTCATTCATCAATAGCATCTTTTTACAAAGAGATTAGGGGCGTATTTATAACCTTCTCAGCCCCATTTGAAAGTCAAATTTTATATAAAAGGAAAAGGAAATGTAGTTACAAATTTGAATTTCAAATTTCATGAAAATGGGACACCAAATCTGAAAATCTGTATAGGGTTTCAAAATGGGTTGCCAAGTGTCTCCATGTGGTTGCCAAGTGTCTTCAAATTTAAAAATCTGCATGGGATTTCAAAATAGGGTGCCAAGTATCTCCATGTGGTTGCCAAGTGTCTCCAAATCTAAAAATCTGCATGCATGGGCGCCAAGTGTCTCCATGTGAAAACCTTCTTATGTGGAGGACAAAATGATATTCAAATTTAAATTTATTTTCATCAAAATTCAAACTGCATCATGATTCATGCTGCTTTGAAATTTGTGCTGCTCTGGGATTCATGCAGGTCGATGTCTCCATCAGTCACCCAATAATACCCCTGATGGAGAGCCTTGTAGCTAGCATCCTGCCCCCCACGTGATTCTCGTAGAGGCCTTCATGTATCTCTTGGAGCACAAAGGCTGCCTTCGTGGATCTCAGGCACTTCAGGAGTGGATAAGAGTAGGATTTGCGGTAAAGCTGCCCATCCATTAAGATGAAGCGCACAACCTTCTTCTTGATGAAGCCAGCCTCTATGTGATCTTCTGGCAAGGTGCCATCGGTGATGTACTTGATGTATCAGTCCATCCAGCTAGGCTTTGGGGTGACTTGCTGGACCTCCCCGGGAGCCTTATAGCTTGGCGTTTCTAAGTATTCAATGTGGGCGTGCCCTAGTGATGAGTCCAGTAGGGTCGTGAGCATCGAGAGGGCGTTGGCGCAAGCACTCTCTCCACGAGGGATATGGGAGATGCTGAAATGCTGAAAGCCCGCCGTGCTTGAGCGTACCTGTTCCAAGTACTACATCATTTGAGGGTCCCTTATCTCGAATTCCCCAGAGACCTATCCGGCCACCAGCTGGGATTCGATGAAGACCTTTAGGTTGGGTACACCCAGTTCATGGGAGACCCTCAATCCCACGAGGAGTGCCTCGTATTTTGCCTGCTTATTGGTTGCTGCAAACCAGAAGTGGAGCGCGCACTTGGCTACAACCCCATCACCATTATCGAGGATGAGGCCTGCTGTGCTCCCTCCTAAGTTGGATGCGCCGTCCACGTGGAGGACCCAGACCTCCTCCTCGATCCCGGGCTCCGTCTGGCACTCCAGGGTAGTCTCTTCTGTCTCCTCGCCCATGCCCACACACTCGACCAGGAAGTCAACCAACACCTGAGCCTTCTGAGATGGTCTCGGTCTCTACGCAATGTCGAACTCGCTAAGTATTAAAGCCCACTTGGCCATGCATCTGGAAGTGTTAGGACGGCTGAGTACGGCCCTCAATGGTTGGTCCGTCATGACCACAATCAGATGTGTTTGAAAGTATGGCCTGAGTCTTTGAGCAAATATTATAAGAATAAAAATTAACTTCTTTGAGCGGGTGTACCTGATCTCCGTATCTCGGACAAGTTTGCTGGCATAGTATACCAGTCTTTGAGCTCCATCCTCGTATATATGGACAAGGATCGAACTGACGGCCCCTGGGGTAACCACCAGGTACAGCAAGAGTACCTTTCTGTTCTCTGGCCTGGAGAGCAACGATGGTGATGCTAAGAATTTTTTTAGCTCCTCGAATGCTGCTTTACACTTTTCTGTCCAGGTGAAGTTATGCACCTTGCGCAACGCCTTGAAGAAAGGCAAGCAGCGGTCAGTCGATCTTAAGATGAACCAGCTCAGGATGGCAATTTGGCCCATTAGGCATTGGAACTGCTTCGTCGAGGTAGAGAGTTCCATGTCGACAATTGCCTGAACCTTCTCAGGGTTGGCCTCTATTCTCCTCTAGGTGACCATGAAGTCCAAGAACTTCCTTGTCGCCATGCCGAAAGCGCATTTCGTCAGATTTAGCTTCATCTGGTGTAGACGGAGGTTTTGGAAAGCCTCCACTAAGTCGATAATGTGGTATGACCTCGACTTGCTCATGACGAGCATGTCATCCACATAAACTTGCATGTTTTGGCCGATCTGATCCTTGAAGACTTGATTGACCAGCCATTGGTATGTGGCACCAGCATTCTTCAGGCGAAAGGGCATCATCCAGTAGCAGTACATCCCCCGATCTGTGATGAAGGCAGTGTGCTCCTCGTCCTCTGGATGCATCTAGATCTGATTGTATCCGGAGAATGCATCCATGAAGGAGAGCAAGGGTGCCCCGAGGTGGCGTCTACCAGTTGGTCGATCTTCGATAATGAAAAACTGTCCTTCGGATAGGCTCGGTTGAGATCAGTGTAGTCCACACATATCCTTCACTTTCCATTGTTCTTCTTAACCATGACCATGTTCACCAACCAGCTAGGGTACTGCACTTCGTGAACAAAGCCGGCTGCGAGGAGTTTCTCCACCTCCTCGTTGATCGCCCGTTGCCTCTCTGGGATGAAGCGTCTCTTCTTTTGTTGGATAGGGCGGTACTTCGAGTCGATGCTCAACTTATGAGTAATGATGTCGGGGAGAATCCCAGGCATGTCTGCCACCATCTAGGCAAACATGTCTGCATTCGTCCGGAGGAATTCCAATAGATGGGCCCGCTCCACTTCTTGCAGGTGGGCCCCGATTTGCACTGTCTTTATCGGGTCAATTCCGAGCGGATATATCGATAGGCATTCGACTAGGCCACCTTTGGGTTCTTGCACCCTTTGGTCAAGGTCATCGATGATGGGGTCCTCCTCGAAACTTCTGGCCCTTGGGACAGCTTGAATACAGTGTTGGACCAGCTGAGGTGCCCCCCTCATTTCTCCTACACCATAAGGGGTGGGAAACTGCACCAATAGATGCCTAGCAAAAATGACCGCATCGAGCAGGTTGAGGCTGGGTCGGCCAAGGATCACATTGTAGGCCGAAGGGAGCCTAACAATCGTGAAGGTCATCATGACAGTGCTCTGCCGAGGTGGTGACCCGGCAGTAATGAGGAGAGTGATCTCCCCTTCAACTCCCACAGAGTCCCTAGTGAAATCGACAAGGAAAGTGTGTACAGGCTTCAATTGAGTAGATGATAGATTCATCCGGAAGAAAGCATCGTAAAAAAGAACATCAGTCGAACTTTCACTATCGACCATAATCCATTTTACAGGATGCCTGGCAATCGTCATCTCGATGACCACGGCATCGTTATTTACATTTTGATTCCTAGATCCCCCTTCCTTATAAAGGGGAGTACATTTTTCGACCTCTCCCCCTCCCGGGCCCTCTTGGCAATTCCCACAACCTTCTTGGTGGGTCGATTGTCAACTGCGAGGACAGGGGGAAGAGCAGCAAGCGCCTGAGATTTCGCCGAGGTCTTGTCCCCCACAAACTTTCCGAGGTAGCCCCTTCTTATAAGATCTTCGATTTCCTTCTTTAGGTGGCGGCACTCCTCGGTGTCATGGCCATGGTCACGGTGGAACTAGCAATACTTCGTCTTGTTGCGACCGGTTGATGGCCTTAGCGAGGGAGGGCGGTGCAAATAATGCTCATCCTCAATCTCGATGAGGATCTTCATCCTTGGGGTGAAGAGAGGTGTGTACTTTCTTCTGAGATGGGATCGCTCTTCGGCTTCGACCCCAGATGGAAGTTCGACATGGCCGGTCCGGATTTCCGTACCCCGGACGTCTCCCCTGGAGATTGCTTTTTCAATGGCTTTCCATCCAGCTCCCTCGTATGGTCTGCCTCCTCAGCGCGGATGTACTTATTGATAATTATTAAAATAATAAAAATTAATCTAACTTTATTTAGTTAAAATTGTTACTTTTTTATAATATTTTGCTGAAATTGACTTCATAAATGTGTATAGCTCGAATTATGGAATCCAACGGCACAAACTGGACCCAAATCCGAGTTCACATGGGCCTGAAATCAATTTTAGAAGAATTTAGCACGACTTTCAAAGCAGCACGATTTCTGGGGCAGCCCTTAAAAGCTTATAGCCGGTTCACTGTGGACCGATTGATCGGTCCACAGAACTCCCGCCGGTCCACCACTGCCATGGCAAGTGGTCCACAGAGCAAAACCGTGGACCACGAAGCTCCGTTTGAGCCCGAATTTGCCGGAGAGCTTCCTTCGGCGCTGCCCAACCCACCGGCGACCTCTGTTCCGGCCAGAGAGGCTTCTTTTGGCCAGAAAATTGCTGGGAAACGATCATATTCTTCCTCACCATTCGGCCGTGAATCAAAGCCGTTCCAGCGCCGCCGCGAGCCGCCCATCGTTGCCGCGAGCCGCCCGTCACCGCCCACTACCGGGAGAAGCTGCCGGCCACCGTTTGAGCATAGCCCAATCGCCAATTTCCTCCTCCAATGCTGCCGGCCCATTCGTTTCATCTTCACCGTCCCATGCCGCCCGAGAAGCCGCCGGCCGGAGTCTCCTTCACCACTTTCCCTGCTGCCGCCCAAGACACCGTCAAAGCCTTCTTCCACCGGAAGTCACCAGTCCAAGAAGTGCCGACGGCCATTCTCCCATCACCGGCCTCTCTTCGTTACCGTGAAAATATTGTCGGGATCTCCAAATGGGAAAGGGAGTGCGACAGGATAACTTGATTTTGAGTTTGAGTTTGATTTTTGAATGGAGTGATCGCGGAGTTCGGATGTGGAGAATGCGAGGATAAGCATCGGAAGTTAATGAATTGTCAATCGAGGAGTAGATTGGGATGAGGAGAGCACCGCAGTTTTCACACGGGCTCGATATGATATTTTTCATCTATACAGTCTTTTGATCATTCTATGCTTCGACAATAATTCTGAGATTTCATTTTATTTTATTGCCCGAAGCTTTACTTTCCTAATTCCTGATTTATTGCTGAAGTTCTGCTGCCACTAAATAAAAAAAAAAAGAGAGGGACCCTTGTTCACATAATTTTTTATTTTTTATATATTCCAGGTTTATAAAATAAATATTCATTTATTACTTTATATTGATTCATGTTTTATCTTATTTAAAGTAATGCTGGAACAAGTCATTATCATGTTCGAGATAAGGTTTAGTATTTGAGGTAAGTCCTAGCAAAAAATTCTTGACTGATCTATACCTAAGAACGGGCCGTGATCTATGGGTATGGATCATATTTTTAAGATAAATCATATCTTGGTTGTCTTCACGGGTAATTATTCTCTTGTTTCCTCCATTATTTGCATCTCCTTTGTTATTTGCATTCGTTACTTACATTAGTTTATTTTAGTTTTTTTTAGGAAAAGAAAATTCTTTTTCGAAATAACCTGAAAATCCTTGTGGGTTCTACCCTTACTCCCGCTATTCTACCTTTAAGAGTAGTGGATTTAAGATAGATCATATCTTAGTTGTCGTAATTATTCTCTTATCTCCTCCATTATTTGCATCTCCTTTGTTATTTGCATCCGTTACTTGCATTAGTTTATTTTAATTTTTTTAGGAAAAAAAATTTCTTTTTCGAAATAACCCGGAAGTCCTTGTGGGTTCGACCCTTACTTCCGCTATTCTACCTTTAAGAGTAGTGGATTTAAGATTTCAAATCGGTGCATTGCGATATGCATCACTTATGAACGCGGAGGAGGTCGAAGTACGTCTTCGATGATTTTTTATCCATGGAGTAGGTGAGATGGGAAGTATTGATCTCCTCTTAAATGTCAGCATGGCGACTAGCTCATCCAAGTTATAGATCTCCAATGCGGCAATTTTGAAGCAGGTCACATAGTCCTGCAAGGATTCGTGGTCCTGTTGCCTGATTGAGAAGAGACTGTCTACTTCTCATGGCACCTTCCGGTAAGTGTCAAAGTGGGCCACAAACTTCATTTCCAGTTGCGCAAAGGAGTCGATGCTTTTGGGCTCGAGGCGGGTAAACCAGACTCGAGCTGCCTTCTGGAGGGTGGTTGGGAAGGCGATGCAGAAGAGGGCGTCGGTCGCCCCTTGGACTCTCATGAGAACCTTGTAGCTAGGTGGTCCAGAGGGTCGGTGGTCCCGTCATAGGGATCCACCTGCGACATGCAGAACCGACTCAAGATCGGCTCCTATTGGATTTCTCGGGAGAAAGGGGGACAGGCGTCATGGCCCCCAGGCTCATGGGAGGAGCCCTGCAAGTTTGCAAACTAGCGGGATAGCTCCGCCAGCTTGCGCTCCTGTTCCTCCAAGCACCTTTCAACCATGCGCTTGATGCCCTCGTTGGTAGAGCCTTCCATTGAGGCCGACGGAGGAGCTGAAAGCGACAACTGAGGGGGGCCTTGCCTCGACGGCCTCAGCAGTGGCCTGCTTGAGGGTCGGAGATTGGCTCTCTCGATCGATTAAACCGGTCCACTGTCTCCTCATCGGGGTCTGGTGGCTTCCCCGGGGGTCTGTCGTGGCCCACGGCAGTGAAGACCTTCCTTGGAAGGTTCGCAGGATATCGCGGAGTGCGGCGGCTTGGGCCACAGGGTCCCTGGCTGTTGGTGGGTGGCCAGGGATCAGTGTTGATGTTGCAATTGTTGTACTATCGCAGTCAAAACCTGCATCTGCTGGGCGAGCGCGGTCAACTGGACATCCGCCGGAGATGGTTACAGTGGAGCGAGGGGCTCCCTCTCTAGACTGTGCGAGCCCCCGTGAGAGGGGAGGTCTCTTGAATGGCTGGTGGAGACCTCCCGTGCGTGTGTCATCACCATGTTTCGGGTGGAGTTGAACATATGGAAATTGGCTTGGATTAGACTGTGTCCTGTCCCCCTACCTGGCACGCCAATCTGTTATCGCCTACACCGCCATGGCCTGTAGCTTGGGGATGACCTCGGGTGCCAACCTCGTTGCTCGGGAACTAGCTCACATGCCCGGACCTGCAAAACAGAGGAGACTCGAGCCGGGAATCCCAGCGGGGGCACTCCGACTATCAAGTCAGTGGTGATCTAGGAAAACAGATCCTCCCCCGCCAAAGTCCTATAGCTTCCCCAGGGGTCTGTCGTGGCCCACGGCAGCGAAGGCCTTCCTTGGAAGGATCGCGGGATGTCGTGGGATGCGGTGGCTTGGGCCGTAGGGGTCCCTGGCTGTTGGTGGGTGGCCAGGGATCGGTGTTGATGCTGCAACTGTCGCACTACCGTAGTCAAAACCTGCATCTGTTAGGCAAGCACAATCAACTGGACATCCACCGAAGGCGGCTGTAGTGGAGCGGGGGGCTCCCTCTTTGGACTGTGCGGGCCCCCGTGAGAGGGGAGGTCTCCCGCATGGCTGGTGGAGACCTCCCGTGTGCATGTCATCACCATGTTTTGGATGAAGTTGCACGTATGGGGATTGGCTTGGATCGGACTGTGTCCTGCCCCCCTACCTGGTGCGCCAATCTATTGCCGCCTACACTGCATGGCCTGTAGCTTAGGGATGACCTCGGGTGCCGACCTCATTGTTTGAGAACTAGCTCACATGCCCAAACCTGCAAAATAGAGGAGACCCGGATCAGGAATCCCGGCAAGGGCACTCCGACTATCAAGTCAGTGGTGATCTAGGAAAACAGATCCTCCCCTGTGGGCCCCTTTGGTAGGACTCCATGCGACGAGCAGATTTTTGGAAAGAAATTTTCGGAGGATTTTGGGCAAGTTTTGACCTGATTTGAATTTCAAATTCAAACCAGTTTTGGCTCCAAGGTTATTTGGTATGATAGTCATAATTACCTTCTTGGATTGGACCCATTTGGTATGGCCTTGATCCTCTTCCCCATTCTCTCCCCTCATCTCTCCTCCTTCCTCTTTCTCCCTCTCATGGCTGCACCTATAAATGAAGGTCATTCTATAGGCTGCAGAGGTTACAACAACTAGAGAGACACAACAAGAGAAAAGAGAGAAGATAGAGAAGGGTTGTTAGAGGTCTAGGGATTGGGTGTGAGAATCCTAGCATTCTAGGTAAGTCTTGAGAAGAGAGTTCTCTTGGAAAAGGGTTCCAGCTCTCCTCCTAGTCTTCCCTGAAGAAGAAGATCGACCCAAGGATCCCGAAGAGCTAGCACTCCGAGGGAGTTGATCAGAGTTAAGCCCAGGTGTGGATTACCTGTAGAAGCCAGACACATGTGTGGCTCGACTGCCCTCCTCCTTTTACAGCTTTTCTTCAGTATAAAGGTATGGTACTTTTGTATTTGTGTTTCTATCTTGCTTTGATGTTATGATGCATGCTATTACATTATGCTAGATCCTATTACGGGCAGATCGGTAGATCATTTAGATCTATCTACCGAGCCTTTTGCTATGCATGTTTTAAAATTATTTTAAAATACATATTTTCTGCCCTGCTTTTGTGAATGCATTTTTGCATATTGGTATGCTTCGTAGATGCACTTCACCTTCACTTTCCTCATTCGTGATAGGGAGTTATGTCGCAGGCTCTGACTTCCCATCTGGTCGCCCTACTTTGAAAAATTTGGCAAGCCTCGATCAGGGAATAGTCGTCCTATGGATTTGAATCCTGTGGAGTGATTTCCTCTTCCGGGTGGTGCAATGCCTTGGCCGGGGCACCCTTCCTATCTGGTGTAAGCAGCAATGGGAGTAATGATGGCATGCTGGGGGGTGCCCCTCCGTGGTCCTTGGGCGATGGTGCACCGCCCAAGGGAGGTGGCGCTACCCCCTTCCTACTGCCTTTGACCCTCCCGAAGCATCATGGGCTTTGGCCATGGGGACGGCTTCCGGCTGTTGGACCTTCCCTCTGAAGAGAGCTTGGCTCAAGGAGGAGGAGGAGCTCGACTTGGCCGGGGTGGACTCGACCTCGAGGGAGCCGCCCGGCGAAGGAGCTTGAATAGAGCGGGATCTCGACTTCGACCAGGATGGACTCGACCTCGAGAGAGCCGTCCGACGAAGGAGCTTGAAGAGAGCAGGAGCTCGACTTCGGCTGGGGTGGACTCGACCTCGAGGGAGCCACCTGGCGAAGGAGCTCGAAGAGAGTGGGAGCTCGAAGAGAGTGGGAGCTCGACTTCGACCAGGGTGGACTCGACCTCAAGGGAGCCGCCCGGCGAAGGAGCTCAAAGAGAGCGGGAGCTCGACTTCGGTCAGGACGGACTCGACCTCGAGGGAGCTGCCCGGCGAAGGAGCATGAAGAGAGCGGGAGCTTGACTTCGGCCGGGATAGACTCAACCTTGAGGGAGTTGCCCGACGAAGGAGCTCGAAGAGGGGATCTGACGTGGCAACTTCTTCTAATGCAGCATCTGACTGCATCTGACTGGATCTGACAGGGACTCCATGTTAGCGATCCTGCCACATCACATAGTTTTCTTTTATTAATGGTACTCTAAAAATAATGTCTCCTTATTTTCAATTTCATCCATATCAAACATTCTTGATATATACTTCTTATATTTAGGAATGAAAGCACATGGTAATTCTGTGCATATTTCATAGAGAGTATCTATCAAAATAGTGTGAGCAGTTTGAGTACATCCATGCTGTTAATCAAAATAAAAAATAGAGCCCTCGAAATTTTAGTACAAATTCTTGTACAAGTATGTACCATACATTAATGAATTTTATGGAAGCTTAAATAAATTTTGAGAAAAAAGCTTTTACATGAAAACTATTGACAATGGCTTCATTTCCATTGTCATCAAGAATATCTGAGTTGTAATTCTCATTCTTGATTAAGAAAACACTTGTACTTTGTGCTGGAAATAAACCAACTTTAAAAGTATACAAACAAACCAAGGTGCGCTGTCAAGCTTACAAGTGGATGCTAGTAAATTTACATGTAAAAAAATATGGCAAGCTCTATTTGGTTCTATAAAAAAAAAAAAAACTAGCAGTAAGGTTATGTTTGATGCATTATCAGACAATTCTGAGAGGTAATGTAGATTGCTAGCAATGTAGATTATAGGTAATATGGATTATTATGTTTAGTATACGCAGGTAATGTTGCATAATATAAAATCAAATTTTAAAAATATTTCTAATTAAATTTATATTTTATTTATAAAAATACATTTTTTTATATTTTATCTATTTATTAAAAATATATTTTTTATATTTAATATTATAAAATATATTTCATATTTTCATATTAAAATTTAAAAATTAAAAATTATTTTTTATACTAAATAAAGTTAATTTAAAAAATTTATTTATTAAATAGAAAATATTTAATATATTATTTAAATATATTAAATAATATATTAAATTTTTATATTATATTATTAAATATAATATAATATATTTATATTATATATAAATATATAATGTAAATATATATTTTTTTAAATATTTTATATTAAATAAAATTTATATTATAAAATATAAAATAAAATTTATATAATGTTATTATATTTTATAATATAATATAATATATTTATATATTTTTAATAATATAATATAATATACTATTAAAATATATTTTATATATATATATATATAATATAATTATTATATTATATATTTATATTATATTATTATAATGTTAAATTATATATGATATTATATTATATTATATATAAGAAGAAATGAGAATGAGAGGGTAATATTGTCTAGAGCTGTCAATATGGGCTGGCCCGGCCCAGCCCTAACCCATATGGGCTTGCATTTTATGGGCCGGGCCGGGCTAGGCCCACTTGTACAAATGGGCCAAAAAAATCCAACTCGGCCCGGCCCTATATGGGCCGTGGGCTAGGGCCGGGCCAGCCCCCTATGTGGGCCGTGGGCTAGATCATGGGCCGTGGGCTAGGGATCCACGTGCTGAAAATATCAAGTAGAAAAAAATGAATCAATTTATACTATTCGTTTCTGTAAATTTTGGGACTGGAAATATGTGCTGATACTATGGTAGGAGATGTAGTGATAAGAGGCCGAAGGCCGAAACGGTGGCCAGTGGCCAGTGGAAGCCGGGAAGCTAGGGAAACCTGGAGATCAAACTTCTCCCTCTCCAATCTACACTATTTTCGATGACGAATCGACACGACATCGGGAAAATCCTGTGAGCCCTCACGGCAGGCCAGCACGGTGACGGTGGCACCCCCCGACCTTGAGCTCCCTCAGATCCGTGCCTCACTGGTCACTGCCTCTAATGATCCGTTGAGAGAAATCAAAAAAAAAAGACGGAGGAATGATGAGTCCTCACTGCCGAACGACCGAAGTCCTGGGTTCCGACCAGCGTCATGGTCTCACGGAAGAAGAACGGCAGCCATGGGATGGGGTTCTTCGTTCTTCCATCTCCGGTTCTCCCAGACAGCCAAACTTGAGACTCCGTTCTCTGGCGGCTCTCCGTGAATCATTCACGGACTCACCAGTTCTCTCCAGCAGAGGGTGGCGGCTTTGACTTAACCCTAACAGAGGGTCCCGAGTCCCGGTCTCCTATTATCGTCGAGTAAATAAAATCCGTAATGCCTTCAGTCTTTACCCTGTAAGTATTAATTAGTAAACCTAAAGGTCCTAAACCAGTAAACCGTAGGACCGTAGGTGAGTTGAATAAAAGTAACGGATTAAGTGAGCCATGACCCGTAAGACTAAGTATTTTTTTTAATTATATCATAGCTCATGGGCTAACCTGGCCCTAACCCTGTTGAGCCCATGGACTACAGGGGCCAGGCCAAAAAGCCCACTTACATAAATGGACCAATTTCTTTCAGCCCGGCCCGGCTCATTTATAGGGCCAAATGGGCTGGCCCATGGGCTCTAGCCCATTTTGACAAGTCTAATATTGTCCAAAAGATCACTTGAGAGATATTAATCCAAATTACCATCCCTTTAATAAGTAATCCAAATTACCTCTTGAGAGACAATGCAGATTACCAAAAAAAATATACCAAATACGATAATATGGTGAGGTCCTATTAAATTACCAGCAATTTAAATAGATTGCCTACTATCAAATGCAACCTACCTAAGTATTCACAGTCAACAGGCATGATAGAACAGTAGGCCGCACCGAATCTTTTGTTACAATAATATAGCTATGGTTAATGTGAGCTAGGAGGAAGAATGGGAGAAGAAAATATAATTTTTCTAAAGAAAAGCCATGAGGAAGCTAAAGCCCTCTTGCTTTACCGCTCTGCTCCTCTTCTCATTTCTTCTTTTTTTGCTTCCCCTCCTTCCAAAACTAGCAAGAATACGAGAACAACCAACAATTGGACGGCTACGCTCCCAACGGCTCCTCCATCCTGGGCTACTCCTGCAACAAGCAACGCAACTCCTATGCCACATTCCTCACCTTCCAATCCTGGACCTTCTACCAGTGCCCCTACCAAATCGCCAGCCTCCTCAACGCCGATGCCTCCAACATCTCCACCATCAATGGCATCACCAATGTCTCCTTCCCAGTTCTCGTCTTTGACCTCATCATTCCTGTCCAGGCAATCAGCAAAGCACAACTCTCATATCCAGATGAATCATCGAATTCAGTCACTGAAAATGAAAGAAAAAGACAAACACTCGGGACGAGAAAGAAATAATGAAAAAAATAAATGCTTGCTACATCAATTCGATTTTATCTTTCCCAACTGTACCTAGACAGAGATAGTAATCAAGATCCGAATTAGATTTTTCTAAAAATTTAATAAGCTGAATGCACTAAACTAAATTTCAAGATGAAATCAAAAATTTTCAAATAATTCAAGAGTTTTTTTGTGATTAATCCATCTTCCAAATAAGAGTTTAGTTAATTTTTCTCCTTGCCCCCGGTCAAAAATCAAAAAAAAGAAAAAGGGTCCTGATGAGGCATCTTAAGCTTAAGTAGTACGCCAGTGTGATATAATTTTTATCCCATTTATGGGAGAATCAAAATTTACTGATGCGTGGCTGGAAAGGGATTCAACAGCAGCTATTACCTGGATTGATGCTCAGGAAAGTTTTCATGGTGCATAGCATCCTTCGCTGCCCTGATGAGCTTTAACAAGGTCTTTCAAATTCCATTTCATTTTATACTAACTATGTGTTTTTTCCGTCTAATCGGAAATAAATGATGTAAAAATTTCGAAATGAATGAGGTATCCAAATATGGATTGACAGTAATATAATAAAATAAGTTAACAACACCCAAAGCGAGAATCATACCACTAGACCAAACGCCCTCATGGCATATCTATCCGCTTCTGATATTCCTCTATAAATGACCAGCACCCGTCAGGATTTAAATCAGGTCAAGGCTTGAGAGGGACGCTCTGAGTAATTATTAACCCAAACACAACCATATTGATATATAAATCAATAATTTAATTGAAACCGGACTCAGCCTCTGCGATCCATTTATAAATAGGTCGAGAGGGTCATGTTATAAATGGCACCATCACTAGCCTGAGTAAACTATTAAACAACGTTAAAATTTCATATTTGGTAAACATAATGCCATGCATAAATTTTTAAATATGACTTCCACTCATAACTATATTCACATGGAGATTGGAGACAAATTGTTCACTTTCAGGTTGGAGTTGTAATCTAGGTAGCATAACTCGATTATTAAACAAGATAATCTGGATTGAAAGGGTTAATAAAGTCACTAAAGTCAAAATCAATCAATTATTAAATGAATTGGTTACGTCAACATGTTTATAATCCAGACTCGATTATGCAAATCCAAAGCCATTGACTTCCTATCTAGTTGGTAGATTAGGTCTATGATCACTACCCTTGTTGGTAATCCATCCGGCCTGCAAATTTCCATACAGTTTAAACCTTATCTGGTTCTTAATCAGAGGGTTGCCGGCTAGCTGAGCTCGCTGAGCTGGAGTTTTTTTGGTTTTATTTTGGCATTTCAACTTCTCGATCTCTTAAAATAAGGTGAATCTCAATGTTTATAAATGGATATTTTTCATGTTTTTTTCTTTTCAGAAAAACAGTAATTTATATATTTGTTCTTCTTCCACCCATGATAAAAGAAGGATATATGAACTATTGAAATCAGCTTCATTACATGGGATTACCACTGTACTGCTAATTGGCTTTCTGGTCAAAGGCAAGTTGCAGCGAACAAAATGAAACCAAGATCCAAATCGAATATAGTCTAGCTGGCTGGGAGTCTGTTACGGAAAACTATATAAGGGTAAAACCTCTCTGGCTGGGAGTCTGTTACGGAAAACTATATAAGGGTAAAACCTCTCCTAAACTTTTTTTCTATTAAAAAAAAAAAAAAAAAAAAAAAAGGAGCTAAAGCCCAGGCAGTTAAGCGATAACCGAATCAAATGGGGGCGATCAAATATGCCAAAATTAATATTTTGAGATAAAAGCAGGAAAAAAAAGGATGCCTCGTCGCATGTCCTTTAAAAGTTTACGGGAAAAAATAATGCATTGCCTTCCTTAATTTATTAATTTTAATACATGGCCTACATCAGGAGCATGCTAAATGCTATCAGTCATGCATGACTTCACCTTGGTCCACACTTCAACAAGCATCATAACAGTGAGCTTCCGCTAATTCCATAGAACGTAGAAAATATTTCCAGTCGGAGTTTGGGCAAGTCTATTGCATTATATTTTTGGCTAATGCAGGTAAAGTTTTAATGCCAACAAAATTAGTAAAATTTAATCATTTTAGATACAAATAAAGAACTAGGATTGTGATTGTTTCCTGGACATCTCCTACTATAGCTTCTGATATAGAAGTCACAAGTGGGCTTATGTGTACATATTTTTGAGATCAAATCTCCTACTTACAAGCAGTGCATTTGGATATGTGACTGCTCCACGATCTCAGGATGAGGCCGGTCTTGGTCAGTGTTTGTTGGCCTTAAAAAAGCGGACATGCTCCTTCTGCAACATCTCCCCACCACTGACCGGGTCAAAGCTGCACCCGTAAAAACTGGAGAAAAAGAACCGGACATAAATAGCACAATCAAACTAACAATTGAACCGATAAAACCCAAGTGCAATCATTAGATTCCAAAAGGATAACCCAAGTTCCAATGACTAGACTTTAGAACCCACACGTCCTAACTAAATCCATGTTAATCATGATTATGGAAGTCACAAAATGTTTCATTCATTCCCGCTTTTTTTTTTTCAAACATCTCTTGTGAAACCTTCTCCTGTTGCTTAATCTGCCAAAATATCAAATGCAAATAGACTGAGGCCTAAGTAGGATGGTTAAATCCATGGAAAACATGCCATATTATGCAGTACCTGAATAAACGGGATTTGTAAACCAAGCATGTAACTGAGTTTCTTGTAGAATCCAATGGAACAAGTCAGATTACGGAAAGCAAGCAAGAAATTAGTACCAAAAGTCATCAACATTCTTCTAAATCATCCTAGTGCATCTCAAAGGAGTAGAACAGTTTTACACTAAAATTACAATTATGACGAGCCAATGCCACATTAAGAACGTTCGAGTGAGCAATAAGGGTCATACGAATAAGTAGACATAGCTATCCATTTAACCAACCATTTAGCTATCTAATTGTCTGACTTACTACAGCAAATCCAGGTTTCCAAGGCATGCCACAACAAGACGTTGCTCGAAGAAGGGCTCAATAAAAAATATGACTGTCTAGTTACTAAATTTTCCATGCTCAAATCTCAAGTGAGATAAAAATAATTGCAATTGCTCACTAATATAACTGCAATCGCTCTAGTATTTACAAAGTTAGTGACCGGCAGATAACATGTACTTGCAAATATAGAGTACCTTTAGTTGTTGATTCAGAAACCAAACTAAATAGAAGGCCAGGGTTAAGGATGAATACCTGCCATCCATGCCAACAATTATAACAGTGTTTTGAGCTCCAAATGCAACCATATAGCGAGTGATTTCCGGTAAGTGGAACTGAGCAAATGACCATTCAGAACTGAAGTACTTTGGCAGCACTCCTGCAAAATATCAGCACATGTAAGATTAATCTCCTTTCTTTCACCAAATCTCTGCATCCTTATAGACAATGGCAAAGAAGAAAAGAAGGCATAGAAGTGCAATTGAAAGCTCAAAATTTCAGCATATTACTTTTTTGAAGCTTGACAATAAAATACTAATATTTTAAAATCCCATTACAAGATAAGCTAGTCAGGATTTAACAGCTCAAACCCATGACAGAACCAACAGGGAAAAGGTAAAGTACTAAGAAGAAAATAAGTGCACATCACCATCTTTAAGAATTTTCCACAAAGAGGCTTGCAGGGGAATGCCACCATGAAAAAGCAACTAGACTGGCCCACGATCATTTTTCTCAGATGATTAAAAATGAAGGAAAAGCAAAAATCTTCTGGACCTCGGGGCTCAGGGAACCAATTCATTTGATAACATGCATACTTTGGACTTGAAGATTTTAGACACTAGCAATGAGAAACATCAGATTCACTGTCTAAGACATTGTTCCAGCAAGGCCAAGCAAAAATGAACAATGTAATAACAATAAAATGATGTAATTATTCTAAATTCCAAATGTTTCGCTTCTCATTGAAAATGTAGACCAGAGAAAGAAAAAGATACCATCAATCATTATGTCCCCTCACCTTTCATAAAAGACAATGATGAGCTGGTGTTGGTACCAGTATTTGGAGATATAAGGGCATCAAGAGAAGTAGAAGAATTTTGATGAACCATCCCAGGACCCTGAGCAGGAGTTTGATGGTTAGATCCATCCTCTCCTGCCACTCTGACTCTAAGACTAAATATATGGACAGTTCCTTTATCACTGGATACTGCCAGCCACTGTACATTCAGAGAGAGAGCAATGCTATATATATCAGCCCTGTCTAGTCCTCTGCGTACCTGCATCACAAGTACACAGATATTAGCAATCCATATTTCAGCTGCAAAGGTATGAAAATTTTGAAAATGGTGAAGTAGGAAGACATCAGGAAGCAAACAAATTTTATGCCATATTAGCATAGATTTTTGTTTGATTTTGATAAGAAGCTGAAGATGTACAGAAAATATAATCCAGAATTCTGAGGTGTTTTGGAGTCACATAGACATATGTGGTTCAAAATTGACGAGACACAAACTTTATTTGATTAACACCAAGTCAGATAAGCCTGGCCCTGGCCGTAGATGTGTTAAGATAAACTTGGCTTATCAATGTTCCAGCACTAGGTGACTTGTTTGTACTTCTTTTATAAAAAAACACATTTCAAACCATCCATTGTACAACAAATCCTGCTCAAAATCCCCATGATGTACTCATCTTATATTTCCAACTCCTCTGAAATACACAGTTAGTTGGACCAAGTTACCTGAATATGTGGTAGCCAATAATACATTTTTTCTCATCGCCATGACTCATAGAAAGACAGTGAGACACAAAAAAAATGATATTATAAAGATAATATCAAGGATCGCTGAACCGGTATCTCTATACTGGTCAGCAACCAGTACAGTACGGTATGGTACCATACATACCGGTACATGTACCGGTCTTGGTGAAATTAAGAAAAAACTACCTTCTTCCCTCTCAAGCAAAAATCGCTGAATCAGACCCGAACCGGACCGAACCGAGCCCGAATCGGAGTGAATTGGGCCGAACCGTACCAAACTGACTTACACCGATCTAGTTCAGGTCATTTTTGATGGTCCAAGATCCCGAACCATTTTCTAGGGCTAAACCATACCGGTTTTTGGCTGGTACGGTATGGTATACCTTGAATCGGGCAGTTCGGGACAATTTCAAAAATCCTAGATAATATAGTCATATGCACAAGAACATATATAAGCCACCAATTTTGTGTAGGACTATAGAATAGTTTATCCAAACTAAAGTTTCATATATATATATATATATAGATAGATAGAAAGAGAGAGAGAGAGAGAGACTTGGCAATACCCAAGTGGATCTCTACTCAAATCGTTGGATCTGCATTAGATGATGGGGGTTTGACATCGATGATTTAAGCCATTGGATATACTGTACCATCTCCAAAATTCTTATACAACAAAAATCATGAGATTGGAGACACAAAGTATATGCATTAAGTGATCAAGAAAACAAATATAGTTTCATGTTATTTAGACTGTCCAATTTTTGACCACTGGATGATAGTCTAGGGGTCTCTAGATCACATAATTTTTTATTTATAAGTAATTTAGAGGTAGTAGATCATATCTCACAACTTGGATCATCCATATGATACCTCCATCATCCAACATTGACCCATCATCATCATAAGCGTGAAATCTTTTTCTTCATCTCTCTTGGATCCTTAAATAACTAACAACATGAATGATTTTGATTTTTGGCTCTCCTACTAGTTATCACTTATCAAGATTTTTGTGCCACTACCTTCCAACATAACTACAACTGATGATTGTTGTAGCTTTTACATCACTTCAATTAATTTTATTAAGATCAAGGTCACATTGTGAATCACAAGCTTAGGATTAAATCAAGGATTATTCGATTCTTTTTATATCTTCTAGAAATAAGAAAAATATACAAAGATTTTTGCAAGATAGAAAACATGAGTCAACTATGGATCTCAATAGATAAAGTAAGAAACCTAGTTTCCAATTCCACCACACATGCACAAAAAGAAAAGAAAAAAAAAATGCATTTAAGTCAAATACCATGTTTGGGAATGCCTAAATCCGGTCAGAAGGTATTTTCAGCATAATTTGGATTGAATATTGGAACCTTAAAGGACCAATGCTTGAGATCATTAGAGATCTTTGGACAAGAATATCGCATAGGAGAATGCCACCAATGTTCTAGAACATTCATTAATTTAAATTTAACTGAAGCTCATGGAAACATGTTTTTTACCCTCAAAACCATAAATAGGTAAGAATGGGTTTGAAAGCTTGCCTCCACACAAACTCAGATTAGGTTTAGGCCATGTTGAACAGAACCTGACATGGTCCATTGACACCCTGATACAGAATATACATGGTTCTATGCCTTACCCATATGCATCCTATCTCCACATCTGATAACTGTCTTCATCCACTGATTTATGCAATAGCCTGTCAGATCTCTTCCTAAGCAATTCCCCATGGTCTACATTTAGCAATTTTCTTGGATGTTGTCTTTCATCAGTTGCACCGCCTTTAGCTGCAATCATCATTCTTAGACATTTCTGTTGACCAGTATACGTCTATTTCTTCTCTCAATCTCCATCAATATCACCTGCTTTGTTAGAGGCTATCTTGGACGAATTCCATATCAAAGAAATAAAATAATGCCCAGGAGATTTCATTGTGAATCAGGTGAGGGAAAATATAATCAAAAACTGAGTGCAATGTGAAACACTTCTTTTAATATCTAAAGGTGTTCACTAAGTTGAAACACAAAACAATTGTCTGCCTAATTTTTCCTAAGTTGCAAGAAAGCAAATTAATGAAGAAATTCATTATGCCTAATCAGATGTATCATGTCATAATTCTTCCAATTTTCTAGTCAAATTCAAAAAAAATTACATTAAGGAGTTCTCTACAAGCTCGTGCTTGAAGAAGCAAATGTCGGGGGCCATTGCTTGGTGCAATGGTAAAAGGCTTAGGCTGACAAGTGCGATGGCATAGGTTCAGGTCCTAGAGAAGCCACTTGGTGCGAAAGGAAAATGCCAAAGGTTAGGTGTATCCTAGTTTGCCCCTTCAGGACCCCAGGTTGCCAAGATCATAACTAGGTGATGATAAAGGAGCAAGTGTTCAAGCTTAATTTGAAGGGGGGAGGGGGGTAAAAGGAAAGAAACAGATTTTTTATCAAAATCATCCGATAGCGAAAAAGAGAAAAATATGGCAGCAGTATTTTGGAAATGCAATCTAAACAACTCATGAAGGAAAAACGATAGATATTCTATGATGGACGGATGACAAGAAACACTCAAATAACTGAAAGGTATGTTGGGAAAAATAGAAGGGAATAGATCTGCAACCTGAGCTTATAATATACAAGGAAGCATCATCATTACAGAGACTAGAGGAGAAGAATGGTGGAGTTAAGACAAACATATCAAGACAAGTGAAAAGCTTCAATATACCTGACAGAAAAATTAACTAAAAATCAATTTATGCACAATGAAAACAAATTATCAAAATAAACACTAACAAAGAACATGTGCTCAATATTATGAAATTTAGTGGACACAGACACACTACAATAAATGAAACGTTCTCCTACCTGCAAAATACTATCCCAAATCTGAGTTTACCAATGATGCAACATTGATGAGACCCAGCAAGAGTAATCGTGATGAAAACTTATACACTACAGTCTTCATTGACAATGTAAATGTACAGCTAATTATTTTATAAGTAGTAGAACTGTGTTTTCCTCAAAGGGTGCTAACTCCCAGTCCTAGCAAAATATTTAAATCCATAATAATTTTAAAAAACTAAATTGATTATAGTAATCCAACATGATACTCGATACTTCATATTAGCTTTGACAAGAACACCCATAAATTCTTCATAAGCAATAACAAAAGGCTCTCTTTTCAAAGAATTAATATTCACTTACATGAGTTAAGACTCGATTAGTTTGAATAAATAATAAGGAGAATGAACTTGTGAAACCAGTTTCTTGACACAAGTTCAGCAAATTTTACCTCCTGTAGGCGAGTACCATCCATTGTGTTGAATATTCTAATCAACGTCCCCTTTGTGCTTGCAGTTGCCAGAAGAAGCCCATCCATTGTTAGAGTGATACAAGCAATGTGAGAATCATGTGCACTAATGAACTTTGTCACCTTCAAACCAAAGTGTTCGACCCGGACCTGTCCCCGTTGCAGACCGAGGCAGGCCAACACAGAGTTGTTAGAATGATGGGAAAGGCAGCATAGTCCCCTGGGATTACCCAGAGTCTCTATCTGATGAAGAAGCTTCAGATCTAGGAAGTTGTACACATATATCTTGTGTTCAAGAACTACAACAATGTGATCGTGTCTTAATTTCACTGCATGGACATCGGATCTGAATGCAAATTCACCAATGCACCGACTTTGATGATCATCCCAGATCATCACTTTATTTGGCGGATACTGTGGACTGGCACCACCACCAACAAGAGCTAGGATATTGCATCGAAAAAGCATTTCAACTATTCCAAAGCCACCACCTTTCGAGTCTCTCCTAAAGGTTTCTTTGAATGGATCACAGTTAAAGATCCGGAAACCATTACTTGTTCCAGCAGCAAAGCATCCATAATCCTGATTCCAGGACACCGACAATAGTTCAGTTTCATCATCATTAAAGTCTTGCTCTGGTTGACCGAAAGGGACTGGCAATGGCCATGAATGTGGTGGTTCCAGTGAGCCAAGCCTAGCTGGTGGAAGCATTTTCTGGGATGTTAAAACTGTTGAGCTCATGAGAAATCAAAAGACAGTCACCAGTGAAGGAACCTGTAAAAGATCATTACAAAGTAAGCAATTAAACCTATAAGTCCTTGATCAACAAGATACAAAAAATTAATAAAGCCCAATAAAAATTATTGCACATGCTATATATATATACAAGGTCATTAAAAAGTAAGCAATTAAACCTATAACTCCTTGCAAAGTTCTCATAGACCAGATGCCTATATCAACAAGATATAAAAATTAATAAAGCTCAATTAAACAAATAACTCCTTGCAAGTTCTCATAGACGAAATGCCTACATCGACAAGATACAAAAAAAAATAAAGCAATTAAACCCATAACTCCTTGCAAGTTCTCATGAACCAAATGCCTACATCGACAAGATATAAAAAAATTAATAAAGCCCAATAAAAATTATTGCATATATATATATGCATGCATGCATGTATATGTGTATATCTGTATATATGCATCTATGTATATCTATCTTTATATATGTCTATGTATGTATACATGTATATAGATATATGTACATATATATGTATACATGTATATAGATATATGTACATATATATGTATACATGTGTACATATATCTATATACATGTATATAGATGTGTATATATATCAAGGTTTGCTGAACCGGTACCGGGAACCGTACCGGTCAGCAGGTGGCACGGTACGGTACGGTCCGTACCGTACTGTATCATAAGGTGTACCGGCATGCCAAATTAAATAAAAAAACAATCTTTCTCCCCCCCTCTCACTGAACCGACCCTGAACCGATCCGAACCGACCTGAACCGGGCCGAACTAGGCTGAACCGAGCCCGAACCGACCCGAACCGGGCGGTTCGTACCGTTACTGTACCGTACTGTATCGGTGTGAAAAAAAAAAAAAAAATTTTCAACGGTCCGCTGCCCGGACTATTTTCCGATGGCGAACCATACCGGCTCTTGGCCGGTACGGTATGGAACGCCCGTACCGGGCGGTACGGGACGGTTCCGGGAACCCTGTATTATATGTATGTATATATGTACGTATCTATATGTATGTATATATGTACGTATCTATATGTATGTATATATATATATATGTATGTATATATGTACGTATCTATATGTATGTATATGTATATGTGTATATATATGTGTGTATACGTGTGTGTATATATATGTGTGTACATGTATGTATACATGTATATGTGTGTGTGTACCATAGGGTCTTGCAAGCAAACAGTTGTAATAAAAAAAAGAAACAACATGCAAGGACCAACACATCATGAAAACATACAGACATTTTCTTAGCATCAAGCCACCAAGCATCAGACAAGCTACTGTATCAAATATTAGCACAAACCTGTCAACCCACCTATACCACATTAGTTGGTGCCAATATAAAAGAACAATTACAAGTACACACCAAGTCTTCACTAACTGCTGATAAAATCATACCAAATGCTTTGTCCACTGTCTAGAAGATACTTTAAGCATGATGTAAGAAAATAAAGGAAGTATGATTTTGAAAGAGATCTTGACCCTAAGGTAGCATTCTCAGATAAAATTTGTCGCTTTTTATTGTGCTGTACTAATATGAAATTTGTAGCTTGAAGGCTATTAAACTTTAATTTTATCTGATAACCCATCACTAATAACTATGATTTTCACTTTTGCACTAATGGTTGACACTCAAAATGCAAGAGAGTACTCCAATGACAACTTCAATCTGCTTTATGTCAACTGCATACAATTCAAGCAGCCAATCTTCGACTTAGATTTAATTTCAGCATCTGGATATCAGCCTGGCTGATCGAACTAAACCCACATAAAAAGTTGGCAAATATATATTTGAAATCTCACCATAAAATTATGAATAAAGCTACTCTTTACTTCTTTTTCAAGAAAAAGAAGAAACATTATATGCATTACCTTTCAAAATGTGCAATAAATACTCAAGCTAGTTTCCACACTTCAACTTTTAGTTGAGCGCTGAAAGGGTGCTATAGCCAAGGAACCAAAGAGCACGTTCCAGCAGGTGCAATCAGATATTGAGTTTTAAGTTCATGAATTCGGGGAAGATGTATTTCAAACACACACATCAACTAGCATATCAGATAAATCAAGCAAGAATTTGGTAGAAACCAATGGAATTCCCGAATATGTGACAACAATAGAATTGTCATCCAGCTTTCAAAGAAGAGAGGTTGTTGGGTTGTTCATAGCAAATTGAATCGCTTTAGGTTTTCAATTTAATATTCTCTCGTTCAAGCATTTCATCGAACACATCACACACATATATAAACAAGCACAAAGAAACAAATTTATGTGGCTCGATAAATCTGCCTACATCTATAGAGAAGAGGAGCAATCCACTATAAAACCGTCCCGAAATTGGTACAAAAGTGATACAAATTCCAATAAACAAGAATCCCGAATAAATCACAAAGAGGCACAATGATACCAATAGGAGACCCTAAAAAAAATCCGAATAGGAGCAACCTTTCTCAGCCTAGGCAACATATCAAAAGGTACCTGAGAGCACGGTTTTCGGTACCACATCGTATCGCCCGATATGGAGCGTACCGTACCATACGTCCGGTACGGAGCGTACCGTACTGTCCGGTTCGGATCCGGTTCGTGCCCGATTCAGATTAAACAATTTTTTGATGAGGAATGAATTTTTTTAAGATTTTGTGGACCCGGTATGGGACTGGAATTGTACGGTACCGTACCGTACTGATCGATGACCGGTACGGGGCCCTGTACTGGTTCTGAGTTCCTTGCCTGAGAGATGATCACTACCCTTCTTAGCCTCGGCAATCGATCAAGAGAAAGTACCCTTCCAGCGAAGGAACAACACAAATGAAATAAAGGCGCTCGGTGATCCCAAAACAAAGAGGAATACCAAAGACCAAAGAAGCAAAGCAAGCCAAGCCGATCAGCATCACCGGCATGCCAACGATGAATGCCTTTGGTAGCCAAAGCACAGATCAAGACCAAACGGGACTAACAGGGATGATGAATGATCGGGATGGGGTGCACACCTCGAGGATCTCTGTTCATCCCCTTTTAAAGGGACAAAAAGGCAAATCAAAACAGCTTGAGCCTCATCGCGGACTTCTAGAGTAGCAGTCCAATGGGAGTCAGAGAAGAAGTCCGAATGAAGAAGAGTTCATCCATCCCAATGTCACGTTCGTCCCAACTTTAGAAGAGTCTTAAACATTTCCAAATAACCGCTCGGGAACAAGCCTGATACAAATGGAATAGGTCCTATTGTGGCAGATATTGACTCTGAGGTTGGAGAAGAGGTCGGCTGGCTGGAGTCACCGCTGGAGTAACCTGCAAGAAGGTCCATAACCAAGAGGGGCCCAGCGCGAACACTCTAACCCTCAAGTCAGTGATCTGGAATAGGTGGGAGGTAGTAGTGAGCGTGAAAAAGATTATTTATCGGAGATCCTTGGAGCCTAGGGGCTTTATTGAAGAGAGCTGAGTAGAACGGGCGACCCCAAGAATGTCGAGCCATAATTGCACCATTACATGATTATTGTCGCAATCCGCTCTCGAGGATCATAGGCGGGATGCAGTTTCTGGTAATTCCTCCGCAGTTGACAGCTATTCTCATAATTCGGATGATAGGATATTCAAAACCTCCAAAATCGACCGCATGGAGAGAAGCAGACACGTCGATACCTCAGACTTAGCAGGAACACTGCAGAATACACCTTGAAGCCTCGTCCAGGTGGTCCGGAGGGTTCTGAGGTGGGCCAAGGTTCCAGGATCTGGGCCTCGAAAAATGGGAACATTCTAGGAGGAGGTGAACTGATCTGTCAGAAAGGTGCAAAGGTCGGCAGGTGTATAGATCTTCACGTGAGTAGGACTCAGAGTTCACAGGGACACGTATCCAAGGTACACAAAATGCATCCTCCTTTCCTCCGAGGTATAATTCAAGATACCCTGTAACCAGGGTTTTCAATACCATTCTGAACCGCCTGATTCGGAGCGTACCGTACCATACCGACCAAGAACTGGTAGAGTTCAGTCCTAAAAAATGGTTCGGGACTCAAACAATAAAAATTGACCTTAACCAAACCGGTATAGGTCGGTTCGATACAGTAGGAGTCAGTTCGAACCAGTACGAGTCAGTTCGAACCAGTACGGACCGGTTCAGTCTGATTCGGGCTCAATTTGGACATGTTCAGGTCTGGTTCAGCGATCCTTGCTTGAGAGAGGGGAGGAAGATAGTTTTTTTCAATTCACTAAGGCCAGTATATGTACCGATATGGTACATTACCATACTGTACCGATTGCTGATCGGTACAAATCCCGATACTGGTCCAGTGATCCTTGCCTGTAACACATGCCCCCTACTCCCTAGTGTAAGTTAAAGCGAATTAAACTATGAGAGTAAGACCAAAAAAATATCTCGAATACTAAGAGCTTTGGAAGTGGTGCACAATAAGTCAACTTTATTAAATGCTGATGGTTCCAACGATCACCCATTGCAGGAACCAAAGCATCGGCACCCCCTTACCATTGGAGGGTAATTTAGGAATTTCTCCATAGCCAAAGCATCCCTTGGTCTTTATTTTCTATATAAACCCATTTTCTCTCTTTCCTTAGGGTTTATCCGAAAATTCCTTCAGCACAATTCCTCTTTTCGCTCTTTCCTTAGCAAGATGAATCCTGGAAGTTTCGCGGCATTGCAAAGGGCACTTCGAAGGAACTAGGCAAAAATACCTGCATCAACAATTGCTGCCCCAATAGTGCCACCCCCGATGCCAACCAATCTTTAATTACTATGCTCGTAGTACCGGCTTCAACAAAGGAGGATGTTGCAATGCCTGACCTCCCGGCTACTTCGTCACCAGGGAGTGGAGGTGGGAGGTTCGCGGTAACTCCCATGGAGGTTACGGAGGTTTCATCGCCACCGGACAAAGCTTTTGTAGTAGAAACGATTGCATCTCCCGCGAGCGCTCTAGCAGAGGTTGGTGGTGCAACTCCTCTACCACTTCTGCCGATAAACGAGCCAAACACGGGCGTCGCATCGATCCCCAAACCTCACACGGAGGCATTCGGTACAATGAGCTTACCAACAGTAAATCAGCATAGTAGTTTGATTGGCACAACATTTGGTTTGCCGATGAATGAGCTGCATGCACTCCCAGCAAAGGAAGTTGGAGCCAAAACACTGGAGCTCCAAAAGCGAAAGACGTCGCTCCACGCATACTCGAAGTGAAGGAAGTTGGAGTACAAATAAGGGCTCCAAAAGCAGGAGATATCGCTCCCGGACGCTTGGAGCGAAGGAAGTTGGAGTCCCAACAAGGGCTTCGAAGGTGGAGGGGCAGCCTTCCAAGCTTCCTGCAACCCGAGGCAAAGAAGTTCCAATAGCTTCGACAAGATTCAGCTGGGTCGTCGAGCATATTATGGCCATTCTTCCACCCATGGAAGGGTGGGGGCATATGCTTTATGCTTCCAATGCCTTCAGGGCATTCATGCTACTGGGTCATCATTTGGCTCACTTTGCGAGCCTGCCTTCAAGATAGACTGGTTGGAATATGAGCCGAAACAAGAAAGGAGGGCTAATGCCGACTTGACAAGGGAGGTCAATAGTTGCGAGGACATGCTCCACGAGGCCCAAGAGAAGGTCAATCACCGAGACAGGATGATCAAGGCACTCAAGGAGCGGTCCATTATGGCCAAGAGGGGAACTCCGATGCCCTAGAAGAAATAAAATGACTAAGAGTGGAGCTGGAGAAGGGGAAGGGACCTATCACTCCTACGGTGGTCCCTTTGCCTTCAAGCTCCCAAGCAAAGGCCTCCCTCAGCAGGGGGTTGATTTGTCGGTGATGGAGGCTCAAGCAGCCTTGGAGATATCCAAGCTTCGTCGCTGCCTTCATTCATTCGACTCGAAGACTAAGCAAGTAGAGAAGGTGCTAAGAAGTGAAGGAGAAAAAAGATCATCCCTTCGCTACTAGCTCGCCGATCAAAAGTTGACCGACACGACGAAGAAAAGGATGGAAAAAGTTAGAGAGGTCCGAGGCTGATATCATTATTGAGGCTTGCCAGAAGAGCTTTTTTGCAAGCTTCGAAGGATGCAGATCCAAGGCCAGAGCTCACCTTTTTTTCCTTGGCACTGAACTTCTTGAGGTCAATTCCGCGGATGATAGCCTGAGGGATAAAATGAGCAACCATGTCCAGATGTTTATAAAGGGCCTCGATCAACCAAAATCCCTCTTCCATGCCGGTTGGGCCACTTAGACGAACCCCGAGGTGCTATTCAGGGAAGGGACAGCTTCAGCGCCTTAGTGAATGCCTTTGTCGTCGACTTCGCTTCTTTTTCTTTGTTGATGTATTCACCTTATCCTTGTAGTCATATATCAAATTTAATATAAATGAGTTTTTTGTAAAATTTCTGAGATTGTGCCAGATTTTTTAATGTGTTGCCTAGGATTCCAACTTTGGCTGCAATATCTGAATGATCTTATTATGCTTGTGTCGAATCTCTGTTAGGTCAAAGTATTTTCCCAACCTTGTGCAATTTAGTGCAGATTAGGAATCGATAGTATCCTGTTAAGGCACAAACTTTGGAGCTAGGGTTAGGCTCTTCAAAGAGACCATTCCGAACCCAATAATGCTCTTGGCAAGGTAGGGTTCACCTTGCAACGCTCGATTCAAAACTTTGATACCGGCCACCGGGCTATGACCCGAGGAGCAAGTATGTTGGAGTTTTGGCTTCGAGCTATTGGAGCCCAGTCTTGCCGAAATGAGCTTATAGAGGAACCACTTCACTTCATCTTTTGATTCCTTCCCGTACTGGCAGAAGGCTGGAGGTCAGACTTGAGCTAGGATACGAGCTATTTCTGAGCTAGGGATTGATCCGAGGATCACCGCATTGATATCCAGGCTAGAAAACAGCTCCTTGGCATTTGTATCATCCCCATATGATTAGAGATGGTATTCGTCTTGAACTCTATGCGGGCACGATTCATCTGCTATTGCAAGAAACCGTCGAATTTGCCATGAAGTCTATGCCTGATGAGAATACACCGCGTGTCTCCTTTTTCAAGCACCATCTGCTGAACTTCGCCTTTTGCCATTCGCACATTAATTATCTTAGGAGACACTTCGAAAGACTGCGATAGTTTTGGCGCTTATTTCAACCCCTTCTGCCAAGCTAGGTTTTCTCTATCATCCTTTTGCCGTGGGCATCGCGTCTCCAACTTCTCTGGTTTCTTCCTGCTCCTGTAAAACTTTCTTGGTTTTATTGATTCTCAAGATAAGTGCCTCCAAGGACCATTGAGCTTTAGTGGCGGTCAACTTAAAGGAGGGGGTTTCGACCCAGCAACCATCCAATGGAGATTGCGGAGGAAAACTTGGTGAAACTCCATAGCAATTTCGCCATCCCTCCTGAGTTCCAACTAGAAGTTCCAAGAGAGCAAGACCGAGCCTGCAAGCCGCCGCCAGGCCGGCTGTGCCTCTACGAAGAGAGTTTCAAGGTCAAGCTGAGGCTTCCTCTCCATCCATTCTTCATTGCTCTACTTGATTCTTTGGCATGCCGTCCTGCACATTCTCCAAATTTATGGGGGCACCCACGCGGGTTACTGTGATCTATTTTCCTGCTAGAGTCAACCTCAGCATCTCTCTCTTCCATTCCTTTTACACCTTCAAGAAACATCCCGAGCCTACTATATGGTGGTACACTTCATCCCGGAAAGGCATTCACTGGCTGATTTCGAGGACTCCATCTGCCATCCATTATTGGAAAGAGTGGTTCTTCTTCATCTCGAAGACATTCAACAAGGCTTGGAGATTCGCTTACTGGGACGAGCTCCGGAAGTCGGATCTTCGAGTGCCTGATTTGGACCGGCATCGAAGGGAGTTCGCCACTCTGCACGGCTTCCAGGTGTTGGACATAATAGGATTCCTTACAAAGCAGACGTTGTAAAATATCAGAATCAGCCTAGCCAGCCCTCATGATGTGCACGGATATGAACTACTTCCTGCATGCCTGATTTCATAAGTTTATACTGACCTCGGATCATCTTTATTACAGGCATGGGCGATGATGCGAAGAAGTCGGAGCACCAAGGCACAGGGGCTCTAGATCGTGGAGCGCAGTAGGAAGAGCGGGGACACGGTCACCCTCATAAGAGGATGCAACGCGATGACCACAGGCCCCACCCAAGTGTTCGTCCCTTGAGCGGGGGTTCTCCTCCTTCATCGGCTTCTCGTGGGCAATCAAGACAGGAACAACCAACTCACCCCTACGAGCGCCCAACCCCAATGGTTGCTTCAGCACCTCCGATCGGATCCCTATCCACCAAAGGTGAAGCGGGCAACGAAGAGTCCAAGGCTCAAGAGGTTCACAAGTATTCTCTAATTTACCCAGCTGGAGCCGAGCCAGAGCTTTCCACCCCCCAAACCATGGAAGGGTCGACCTCTACCCCTTAGACCGTAGCAAGAGAGTAGAGGACGAGTCTGCTTCGTCAAGCGAGCCCTTTCTTCTCCGATCTCGAGAAGGCATTTCTGGTGCAGCCATAGCCCGCACCAGGCTTGATGTCTCAATGCTAGAAGATTACAAACTGGCACATGAGTCTTTAGCAGGCTTATATTCCCTGCCGATGCCAATGCAATCTTGGAAGATTCACGGGTGGGAGACGGAGAGATGCCATCAAGAGCTTCATTGAGATGAGTCAATTTGTTCGTAAATCTTGCATTTACTCCATCATGAATGTAACTTATTAATCATGGACGACTTCTTTGTTTGTAGTTGGCCCTGCATATGAACAAGTTTTTTGAAGACAGCAAGGACTATTTTGTCGATGCTCAGAGGTGGAAGATTGCGGCTGAGATCTTGAAAGAGAGGCTCGATAAAAGAAATGCCAAGGTCGACAGGACCATCGCAAGGATTGATGGTGCAAAGGCCACCCTAAAAAAGATCATGATAGAAAATATCAGCTTGAAAGCAGAGAACACCAGCCTTGAGGCCATCAGGACGAGCCAAGCAGTAGAGATATGGAAGCTAAAGGCTGCCCACAAGGCGATGGAGAAGGAAATGAGAGAGGCCGATGAAGGCAGGGCTAGGGCCATCACCTCAAAGGCCATCAAGGACTTTCGGGCCTCAGCCGAATTTTTGAGCAAGACAGTAGCTGCCACCAAAGCTATAGAAGAATTCCGAGCCTCGACTGAGATAGCCAACTTCGTAGTTGTGGCTTTCAAGGAAGCTATCAAGGTTGCCAAGGACAAGATTGTGGCTTGCTGCCCTGGAGTAGAGCTTCTTGGATGAGCGTCTGGACCTCGCAGAGGTCGACCCTGCAGCGAATACTTGCTAAGATAGCTGCACTTCCACTAGGGCTTTCATGTTTTCTTTCTTTTATTTATCTTCCTTTGTAATCACTTTTCGGCTTTGAGAAGCTGATGTAGAAAATTTTATTTTAATGAATGAAGAATTTTGAATTTCCACCATTATCTTATTCTTCCCTTATCATCGATTTTGAATTTTTATGAATAAACGGATTGAATTCAGATGCTGCCTAGGGTGGATCTAATTATTGCCGTATCATATGTCAGATGGGCGCTAACGAATTTCAAAGTGCAGCCATTTGGTTGATCCAAGTATTTCAGTCCGAGGCTTTTGGGAGTTGACCACCACTAAAGCTCGAAGGTCCTCGGAGGCACTCATCTTGAGAATCAATAAAATCAAGAAGATTCCACCGGAGCCCAGAGAAATTGGAGACACGAAATCCACGGTAAAAAGATGATAGAGAAATCCTAGCTTGACAGAAGGGATTTAAATAAGTGCCAAAATTGTCAGATGGTTTCTTGCAGCAGTGATTCAAATGCCAAGGAGTTATATCCCTGTTGCAGGTATTGTCCATTTTAAACTATAGGTCTCCACAGTTTTGTTCAAAAATGGATCGAATAGAGTATTTATGATCCTCGTACTCCATTCCAAAAAGCACCTTATGTAAGAAGGAGGCTCCCTCAACATATATATAAGACAGAGTTTTCCTTAACTCACAGTACATTGATGCGGGTCTAAAGAGGTCCCTTGTCTTTGTACCCACACATGTCCTATGTAGAAAAGCCCCTGGAAGATTGTTATTTGGAGCAACAATCAACAAGAGGAAAAGGAAACGTTCTGATCGCACGGACACAACATATATCCAGAAAGCTTGAACACAACTTAGAACAGTGTATCAAAATACTCCCATAAATATAAATATTAAAAACAAACAACTAGAAACAGAAGATAAGAGAAACAAGATTGCTAAAATAGCAGGAGAAACAATCGTCTAAATTTCATCAAACTATTTAACCGAAATACCAAAGATCAACCAGAGAATGCAATCGAAACCTCTCGATTCGAAGACCAGAGAACAAGATCTAAAAGAACGAATCTGAGATTTAACGAATGCACATCTCCGTAGCCCTAATCCACCGAAACAAAAAAAACGATTGAATTAGAAGAGAGGAAGCGGAGGAGAGAGAAGAGACAAAGATTTGATTCCAATACCTCGAAGCTTCGGCGATCTCTCTCTTTCTCTATTTCGGCGAGGCGAAAGATGGACGCCGAGAAGGAATCCGGAAAGAGAGCAGAGATGATCGCGTTCGAAAGGCGTGGAGAAGGAAACAAAAAATCTCTCGCGCTCTCCTCTCCCACCGCTGCGTTGTTCTCTGGTGAGAAAAGCGTAGCCTCGCCGGAAGAGACACGGTCCTGATGCGCGCCCGGGCCGCGCGGGTTCACGAAAGCTGCGCGAACTCCGGTTAGCAACTTTGATTCGCGATCGGCCGGGACCGATAATTATATGGGTCGTCCAATTTGGACCGTCCAATTTGGACTAAGTTAGGATCACCGGCAGTGAGAGTGTGAGACGAGTCAGTGGTTCGAGGGAACGAATCTAAGCGGGGCGGAGTGGAATGCGGGAGAGAGCTACGTGTGACCACGCGAAGAGGTAGAATCTGGAGGGGCATTGGATCGTAGGTGGTGAGGCCAGGCACTCACGCATCCACGATACGGGCCAAGCCACGTGCCAAAGTCCATCTACAGGAGATGATAGCAGTTGCAATAAATAAATAAAGGAAATACACCCAAGGCGACCTGAGCTTAGTGTTTCGAGTGCACGGATTGGTGCAATAGTGTGCCAATATGCCATTAAATGGATCTGGTCTCTTAAAAAATAAAATATATTTCGAATCCAGCTTATTTTTATGAAAAATAGCCTGGCATCATTTTTAAAAGATGCTTTTTTGTTACCGGGGATTTCTAGCTATTTCTTTATGAGAACAAGTATTCTGGATCAAAGTCAGCAGGTCCAGTCACCTTCAACTCAACATGCAAAAAAAAAAAAAAAATTCAAAAACAAGAGACTCGTTCTCCCCTCATATTCGATCGGAACATCATCGAAAAGATGCCGAATCACCATGGAGGGTAGGGACAAGGCCGGCGACAAGTTGGAGTGGGATGGGAACATTCGATCGACGAGTTTCTTTTCTCCACATCAAGAAAATTTCATTAGTTTTTCTTTAAATTTTTCCTCCCACCGCAGCTAAGGAAACTTGTCCAAGCCTTGCTCTGCCGTTCTCCTCCTCTCCGACGAGCGATCGAGGGTTCCTTCAAATGCTGGTGAGTTCTTTTTCTCTTGAATCTATATTAGGAGGGATTAAAAAAAAATTTCGTTTGATTTCTTTTGGTTTTGTTTTGGTTTTCCTTGGGCCGAATCACCGCAGGTGGTCATGCCACCTTCCCTCCATCCGGCAAGTCTCCCTTCCGTCCACCACCTCCCATGGATTCCATTGACCATGGGAGGTTGGTTCGGTCGAGCCAAGAAGAAGCAGGGATCGGGAAGAAGAAAAAAAAAAGAGACACTTATCTAAGATTTGAGTCACTGGGGTGGTCTCCCTGTTGATAGAGCTACCGCCGGTAGCTCATCTGAGGGTCTCTCCATCGTCGTGGGTGAGGAAGAAGAGAGAAGGAGGGAAGAAGTCTCGGTTTGGTGAAGAAGGGGAAAGAAAGAAGAGAAGAAAGAAAGAAAAAGAAAAAGGAAAAGAAAAATACTAATAATAATTATAGGAGAGAGGAAGAGGAGAGAGAAAGAAAAGAAAAATAAATAAATAAATAAATATTAAAAGAGATGATCGGAAAACTTTTCTTTCTAGAAATTCGTGAAGTTAGGTTTTACGGGTGAATCATAGAAAAAACTTGGATAAAAAATTTGAACATAATTATTTATTATTACAGGGGAACAGACTTCTGAGCAGAAGGTATGTTAAGCGAGCTTCGAGTATAAATTAATATCGGGTATATTGGATTAGCTTTTGAAAGATAAGGATTTCTGGATATGACTATCGATTTTATACATATATCTTATATTACATGATTTGATCCGCGCACATGAGCATTGACATGCGTGATTATTTTCGCATGGTATATTTTGACTTCTCATGATGGATAAAGTATTGATCAAGATAATAAGGTATTTGGACTAACCACACCATGGGTAGGATTATGGTTACTGAGATTGCCAGTCACAGGTAGGATTATGAAATAGTGTGCTAGTTACAGAAGGGATTGTGATAATTATGTGCAGTCACGGGCGGGATTGTGACAACAATATACCAGTCACAAGCAGGAGTGTGATAATAGTGTGCCAGTCACAGGCGGGAGTGTAACCGTGATTAGTCCAGAACCCTAAAGAAGACGGATTATCAAAAGAAAACATAAAAAAATTATGAATTCATTAAATATTTTGATATATATGACATTTGAGTTATTTTGGTTGCATGATCTGATAAACTATTAATTTTCAGTTATTTTCAAATTATATTATTATTGGTGTGACTGTGTTGGAGACCTTGCTAGGCTATAAAGCTCACTTTTTACTTTTCATTTTTTTCAGAGATGCAAGATGCATAGCAAGAATCAGGCTGGGTGTGAGACTGAATATCAACAATTAGATTGTTTAGTTAGTTTTGTTTAGTTAGTTCGGTTGCTGGTACTTATGTAAAAACTAAGTAGATCATTTAGTGGTCTTGACTTGAATAAATGGACTATTTAGTTATTATTAAATTGTTTAAATAATGTTGGTTTAATTGATGTGATTTTTGAATAAAGAGAATCTTGGGTATCTAGGCCTGGCATGATCTCTAGGATAAAATCTAGGATTGTGCAGCCAATCACGTAGCCGATTGGTGAGACTTTTTTGCATGTTCTATTACTTTGCCCGAGGGCCTCACAGGTCTGGTGGATGGCAGGTGCTGCCGCTTGGATTGTCGTGGCCTGCAGTTCCAGCACGTCGCCGCTGCATCGGGTGCCTCCTCCCACCAGGAGCTCTCCCTCCTTTCCGGGGATCGGCTCTTCGGTCCGATCGGCCTACAAAAGAGGAGACCCATGCCAAGGACTCCGGTGAGGACACTCTGATGATCAAGTCAGTGGGACGATTGAGGAGAATAGAACCTCTGAGATGGAGAGCTTGGGGGATCCCTCGCCTTAAGAGGTGACATGACAAAGATATTCAAATAATATAAAGAACAAGATAGTAATGTCCAAGCATTAGAAAGAAGGAATGGAGAGTGGGGAGCGGGGAGGTTCTCCGCCCGATCTCTCAGCCGCCAAGCTTTCGGTGGCTTGCTTGCTTACCTCTCCTCGCTCCTCCTGCATCTGCCGCTTACCTTTCTTACCTTACATCTCATGCGATGGCCCAGACTGGATCTGGAGCTTCATCCTGGTGTCCTTCTTGGTGTGCCCTCTCACAGTGTCTTCCCCGGAGGGGCTTGCCACTGCTCGCGGCTCCTCCTTCTTCCCCCCTTCTCGGACTGGTCCTTCCGAAGGAGGAGGTGATTCATGGCCTCTTTGAGCCTCTTCCTTTCTCTTGGACTCTTCCTTCCAGCCTTCCTCCAACTGGTCCTCTCCTCCATCTTCCTTTTCCCTTCTTCTTTTTCTCCCCCCTTTTTCCCCTCTTCCTTCTATGTTCAGACTGGTCCTCCTTTCTCCTTTATTTTTTCTCTCTTCGTTAGGGGTGTCATTTTTTGCTTAAAAAGGGTAAGCACTGTACCACTGAGCCCTGTGCCATGGTGGAAAGTTTCCATTCCCAAAAGATCGTCTGAGCATGCAAGGCTATAGCTTTGATAAGATTTTACTTCTGAGAGAATTCTGGGTCTCGCACCGCATGGGTCAGTATCCTCCGACTGTACAGTAGTGGACGTGGCAGCACGTTACAGGGCCCTGGGTCTGATGGGGTTTACCTCGTACAGAGCATGCGGGCGGCGAGTCACAGAGCTGGCATTGGTGGCAGGGCATGCACCACCTTCCGGAGATTGTAGGTGGACAGGGACCTTCGTGCCATGGTTTGATGATAGGGATCCAAGAGTCTATTAGAGTCCATTAGTACTGTGTCACTTGAGTCAAAGTGAGCCAATTGAGTTCTATAATAAAGTGGAACATGTGAGTCCAGTTGAGTCCCTTTAGTCCTGTGAGTCTTTTGTTTCAAGTCAAGAGTCCTGTAATGTCGTTCAAGTCAAGAGGAAAGTCAGCAGCCAGGAGATTCACCAGGCCCCCCCAACTAGAGCTGGCCTTCATGCACCTGGGCTAGGGATGGCAATGGGTCGGGTTTAGGTTGGGTCACCCAAAACCCATACCCGTCCTGCTAAAAAATTATCCACCCCATACCCGTCTCGGGTCGGGTCGGGTATAAAAAATCATGTATGTTTCGGGTCGGGTCGGGTATACCCAGTCTCATAAAACTTAGTTTATTTAAAAGCTAAACGGGTCGGGTCGGGTCGGGTATATCTGTCCCATATCCAATTTACTTAAATATTTTATAAACATAATTTTTTTTATAAAGGGTCGAGTTCGGGTCGGGGTGTATTACTACCCGTACCCGATCCGAACCCGAGTTGGGATCTTTTTATATAATCCATATCCATTTATAAATTAGGCGGGTCGGGTTTTACCCACCCCATTAGGGTCGGGTCGGATCGGATACCCATCAAATCGGTAAAAATTGTCATCTCTAACCTGGGCCATTTCATGCCACCAAGCCCATAAGAGAGAGCTCCAGTCCAAGACAAAGGCCCACTGTTGACCAGGTCCACCAAGGTTTCTTGGCCCACAAGTTAGGATTTCTTAGCCCTCAAGTCATGTACCCTGTGGTGAATCTATAAATACCACCCCTCCGCTCTTGTATGAGTATCTTTTTTCTCATGAATACAAATTAAAAGTTATTTTGTCTGAGTTTTTCTCTGGATTGGAGTAAGTATGAGACCCGTGTTCCCTGTTCTTGAGTGCAAGCCCTAATCCCCTAGTGACTTCTACGCTCACCAGCGATCCCCCCTTCCCCGTCCCGCATCAACTTGGTATCAGAGCCCAGAGGATTAGGGTTCTCTTCTTCCTCTCTGACTATGCTATCAAACCATCATCAGGCATCTTGAAAACTTGTTGCCTGCAACCCATCGGATCTACACCATCGATGCTGCCCCCCTTCCATCCACACTGCCATCTCCAGGAACAGAGCAAGCCGTGATGCCTTCTTCATGGCCACCGCCTGAAACACCGATTCAGGCTTTGAGCCGTCCGATCGGCCTCATCCCATCCGGAACCCCTATGTCGCAGATCGAAGCCATCGCCAGCAACCGACCACCCATCTCCTACCAAGCTCCTCCCACCGACCAGCACCGCCCCAGGCCACCAGATCGACGCCTCCACCCGTGAATCCTGACCACATCCCATGGCCGCCGCACGCCCACCGTGCTGCCTTGTGCCGTAGATCCGTGCGATGCCACCTTGCCGATCTCCTCCTCAAAGACCTCTTCCCAGCTGATCGACGCCCCTATTGCCATCACCCAGATCGGATCGGCGCCTCCACCAGATCGCCTCCCTTCCCCGTCGACCACCCGTGCCACCCACGCCCATGACGCCTCACCATCCCTGCTCCCCTGCCTGAAGTCGGCCACCTCCGAACTAGCGAGAAGATGTTCCCCCCTTCCAGCCACCCATCTCCTCCTTCAAAGCCCCTCCAGTTGCCTGAGATTCGGTCTTCTGTGCGGCACCTTTCCACCGTCTCCACAGCCATCGGAGACCAGCCCCTCGTCCGAGCCGTTGCCGTCATTCTCAGCACTGTTGCCGACAAAGCCCACTGGAATCCCGCCCCGCAAGCCTCTCTGTTACCTGGTTTCGGTCCATGAAGAAGGAGGAAGGGGACAGCACGAATGTGAAAGCAGTGCCGTCCCTTGTTGCCGATTTCAACATTGCACAATTTCTGGAGTAGTATGATTTTCAAAGCGCATGATTCTCAGAGCAGCGGGAATTTTATAGTTGCATATATTTCAAAGCAGAGCCTTCTCTTTGTTTCAAGCCTACTTGGTTATATTTTGGGTTTAATTGATCTAGTTTACTTTATGGATTTATCTCTTTTGATATACTTAGATTCAGTCCCATCAAAATTCCCGCTGAGCCTGACTCGACAGAGTCGAGTTCTCCCCACCGCAGGAAAATATTGGGGATCCAAGAGTCTATTAGAGTCCATTAGTATTGTGTCACTTGAGTCAAAGTGAGCCAATTGAGTCATGTAATAAAGTGGAACATGTGAGTCCAGTTGAGTCCCTTTAGTCCTGTGAGTTTTTTGTTTCAAGTCAAGAGTCCTGTAATGTCGTTCAAGTCAAGAGAAGAGTCAGCAGCCAGGAGATTCACCAAGCCCCCCCAACCAGAGCTGGCCTTCATGCACCTGAGTCCTTTCATGCTGCCAAGCCCACAAGAGAGAGCTCCAGTCCAAGATAAAGGCCCACTGTTGACCAGGTCTACCAAGATTTCTTGGCCCACAAGTCAAGGTTTCTTAGCCCTTAAGTCATGTACCATGGGGTGAATCTATAAATACCACCTCTCCCCTCTTGTATGAGTATCTTTTTTCTCATGAATACAAATTAAAAGTTATTTTGTTTGAGTTTTTCTCTGGATTGGAGTAAGTGTGAGACCCGTGTTCTCTGTTCTTGAGTGCAAGCCCTAATCCCCTGGTGACTTCTATGCTCGCCAGCGATCCCCTACTTCCCTGTCCCGCATCATTTGAATTCCTGTTGATCATTCTCTCCTTCATCGCTGGCGAGAATTCTGGCCTTCGAATGGCAAGGGAGAACCTCCCGAAGGGGGGTCGGCCTTCGGTAGCATGAGCACGACCCCGACCGGGGGCTGACCTCGGCAGGAGGGCTCGCTTCGGCAGCATGAGCATGATCCCGACCGGGTGCTGACCTCAGACGGGGGGCTCGTCCCACGAGCTTAACCCCGACTAGGAGCTGACCTCAGTAGGAGGGCTAACTTCAGCAGCATAAGCATGACCCCGATCGAGGGATGACCTCGGCAGGAGGGCTCGCTTCAGTAGCATGAGCGTGACCCCGGCCAGGAGTTGACCTCAGACGAAGGGCTCGCTCCATGAGCTCGACCCCGACTGGGAGCTGACCTCGGTAGGAGGGCTAACTTTATGAGCTCGATCCCGGATGGGAGCTGACCTCAGATGGAGGGCTCGCTCCATAAGCTCGACCCCGATTGGGAGCTGACCTCAGCAAGAGGGCTAACTTTATGAGCTCGACCCTGGCAGGGAGTTGAACTCGACCTTCCACCTGAGGGCCGCGTCCAGGTGGCAGTCCCCACCCATGCGACCGCTGGCTGGCGACTGCGTAGGCTCCACGTCAGTAGATGTTACCACATCAGCAGGCTTGGATGGGCTCTTTATGTATGCTGTTGATATGGTGGATACATTTTTGGAGTTACTCCGGTCGAGTACAACTCAATCATCTTCTATTCTTTTAGCATACATTGCATATCATATCTAGCTCATCTGGAATGCTATTGTCTTTAGTTCTTCTACATGTCCAACCAAGTTTATTGTGGAGAGAGCTCGGGCTCATGTGGTGGAGTATCAGGGGATGGTCGCGGTAACTATGGAGACCTGGGATTCTGATTTGGCTCTTCGAGTGCTCCACAGGATTTTTATTTCTTGGGAGCCCCCTCCTCCATCTTTCATCACGGTCAGTTTTGATGGGAGTGTTAGGTATAGGCTCGGGGGATTTTCTTTTAGTATCCGGGATTCTGACCTCGATATTCTTGCTACCGGTGGTTGCCACCTTTTGAGCCTATGGTTTCGTTAGCGAAGCTTCGGATGCATGGACTGGCATTATTTATGCCTGGAGGATTTTACATTTGGATCGTATCATCATTGAGAGTGATTTAGCTATTATAATTTCCTAGATTGGGAAGGCAATAAGGTCGACACCTTCGCACTCTCTTACCCGTGATATTGCTCTTCTTTTGCAGGGTTGCTCCGCTATCATTCTGTGCCATGTCTTTTGGGAGGCAAATTCTGTGGCTGATTAGGTTGCCTCCTTTGTTGCTAATCACTCGGTGATATATTGTTTACCTACCTTTAAGATGCCCCTGCTTCCTTCCATGACATCATCCTTTCTGATTTTCTTGGATGTATTCATTTTATAACTATTGCTTGAATACTTTGCTTTATAAAAAAAAGTTATATATATATATATATATATATATATATATATATATATGATGGGCTATCCATACGATCCTCAAAATATTTGATCAAAGATGGGCTATCCATACCACCTTCAAAATATCCAATCAAAAAATATTTAAAACGGTCGCGGGTTCGAGGCATAATTCCATGGGTGACTCGATTAAATCCATGAATTTTCTTGGGACCCGCGATAGTTAGTGTTGGTGAGAGATCAGGATCTCTTCCTTTGTCCCCATTCTACTAGTTGGCACTTTAGAGGTGTCAGGTTGACATACTCACCATTAGATGGGGAGAGACTGTACGAATCCGAGCATCTCGAATCGAATATTATCTGGCGGGATGGGGGCTTGCAAGGATAGCTATATCAAGATTTATCCCCTCTATTCCTTTTGGTAGTGTTTGGAATAAGAATAAGGGCATGGAAAGGCCCTTATTCCCACCTATTCTGCCAAACGGGTGTAAAAATAACGTGGGCCCCACACCTTTTGGTATTCCGGTCAACCACTGTCATTCTTGTTTTGCTATTCCATGCCCCCCCATGGAATAGTCGTATTCCCATTTATGTTATCCCAAGGGCAGCGGAGGGAAATAATTAAGGCTTTTTGGCTTCCATCTTCTTCGACTCGATCTCTTCCTCCGTCGATTTTAGGGTTTGAGGTATTTTCTCCCACCTTTGTGTTGGATTTTAGGGCTCCATCAGCTCCATCGCTGCATGTTATTGGTAAGTTTCCTTCGAACTTGAGATCGACGATACATTTTTTTTGCGATTTGGTGCTTCCCATTTCCCTTTCGGTTCTTTCTTCTGAAAGGGGGGAGAGAACAGGGTAGGGGAGATACAGGGGAGGAGGAGGGGAAGGGAGGGTGGTAGGAGGACCTAGGGGCTCCGAGAAGGGGGACATGTCTCCCTCCGAAAGGTCTTCCCCCCTTCCACGAAAATCTGAGACCGTATTTATGGATATGGTTGCCAAATGTTATGATGGCCTGTTGCTTGTGGCCTCTGTTCTGTGATTTGTTGAGTCCTTGGGGGTTTCTTATTTATTTCTTGTGGCCTGTTTGCATTCATACGTGATTGCAACCCTTACTTTTATCTTATTGGTGGCAGCCCTTACTTTTTTCTTCCTTCTTATTTTCATGGCTTCATTTTTATGGTGTATCTGAGAATTGTTAAACTATGCATGATGTTGCCCATGGTTTATGATGTGAATGTATGTTTTGAATTATGTTTTTAATTCAACAACCCATACTCATGCTATTATATTTCCATTGCAGTATATTTTGTGAATGTTATTTTAGACAAATAGTGACTTGCTCTTGTATAAATAGTGACTTGTTATTTTAGCCAAATAGTGACTTTCTCTTGTATATTTTGTGAATGTTATTTTAGACATTTTACAAGTTTTGGCAGCCTAAAAGTCAGCATATAAATGTTTTGGCAGTCTAGAATTATATCTCCATATGTATTTTCAGCTCTTGTAAATGTTTTCATGATGTTTTTCTTACACAGCTTCATCATATTGTATGACGAGGTATGTTTATATGCATTATTTGGGATTTTCTATATTGGTTTTGGCAATGATGATGGGCTGCCTGTTAATTGAGCATTACTAAGAGGCAGGAGTGGAATTTCACATTTGTTGTTTTCATCTTGTAGCCGTGATGCTCAAGTGACATTAGCTTTGCTGTCTTGAGCCATAATTTGTGACTATATATTTGTAATAGTTACAAATTTTAATTTGACACTAACTATATATTGTGTGGCAATGATGATGGGCAACCAATTGATTGAGCATTGCTTGGAAGCAGGAGTGGAATTACACATTTGTTGTTTTCCTTTTGTTGCCGTGGTGCTCAAGTAAGATAACATTCGCTGTCCTGAGCCATATTTTGTAAATATTTATTTATGCTAGTTGTTATGGCAGCCCCAGTGTATGCCATGCTTAACTTATTAGCAGCCCTTACAACTTTTGTGTGCCAAATTCAGATTGTGCCATCCGTGCCATGTATGCCATCCGTGCCATCCGTGGCATGTATGCGTGTGAGGTAAGTATTGTTGGCAGCCCTTTTTTTTCTCAGGTTTGTTATTCTAGACAGGTGCTTCTTTAACAGGAACTCAAGTGCTGGTTATAAATGAGTATAGCTACAATAAAGGTATGTTATTGTAACATCAGGTATTTCTTATTTCTACAAATCACTATTGATAGTACTATGATTACATATCTTATTATATATCACAGGAAAAGCACAACTATGTCAGATTGTGTGCCATTATATCATTCATAGATGAGATCACCGTGCTTCATGGTCCATCACATGGTTGCTTCTAGCAGTTATCAGGCTATATCATGTTATATGAAAGGAAGCATTCGGCTGTCTTGTATAATGTTGTTGAAGCTCAATTACTCATTTGGTTGTATTAAATTTAATGCTAACTGCAAGCTCCTGTAGATTTTAAGACAACCATGTCAATGTTAAAGCTTTTGCTCCCTATGTTGAAATTCCTACTGGGTTATCGATGTTAGACTTGAGAGTTGGATGAAATTGTGGATTCAACTGTATTGATAAACAATATCTGTGAATGTTATTTCTTATGATTGTTATATGTATTATTCGTCTTGCTATAGTGTTATGATGCAGTTTGAGTGTACAGGTCATTGTGATATATTACATTATGTAAACATTAACATAATGTGAATGCCTAGGCTTGGCAATTTTCTCAATATACTTATGGGTCTTGTTATGGTCTTCATTACAGATGATACATTTATTTTTTGATGCTAATCTAAGGGAAGTATTTTAATTTTTTTTTATAAATTTATTATTACTCTTGTATATGGCTGGAACGTAGTAGGGCTGGCCCGATAGGCTTCAGGCCAGATCGAAGTCGGGCAGGGTTTCGGGTCAGGCCTAAATACATAGGGCTGGGGTTCAGGGTTCATACTAAATTAATTTATATAACTCAATTTAATTGCTTTGTTAAATATACCACAATATTAAATTATTTAGTATAACATATTTTTAATTAAACAAATTAATAAATCAATATGAACAAAAAATTATACTTATTTAAATATATAATTAAAAAGAAAATTTATAACTCAATTTATCTTATTTGTTAAATATACCATAATATTAAATTATTTAGTATAACATATTTTTAATAGATCAAATTAATTATTTAATATGAATAAAAAATTATACTTATTTAAATATATAATTAAAAAAGAATTTTATAACTCAATTTATTTTATTTATTGATCAGGGGTAGTATTGGAATTTCATAAAAAAAATTTGCTATTCATAATGGAATACATGCTTATTCCCATGTCATCCAAATGCCATTTGAAATAACACCGCATTATTTGCACCGGAATATGGTGAAATACCACATTTTGATCCAAACAAAAATTAAAAATAACAACGAGAATAGGATATTCTTAGAAAATACCTATTTCTATTTCAGGAATAACTTTTTGATCCAAACATTATCTTGTAGGTTACCAAAATATATATATATATTTATTTATTTATTTAAAAATAAAATATTTCAAAGAACGTGATTTGAAGCACAGCAACTAACCTGTTTGATGAGGAGGAATGCTATCCGCCTATGTTCATTTCATAACAAACATGTCTCGTAATGAAAATAATATATCTAGGCAATTGTGAAGGAAATAAATAATTGGTTGCAGGATGTGCAGCATTTATTAAAGTTATCTTATATCGTCTGGGTCGTGGAGTATAAATGTATCTAAAATCTTTTAAAAAATTAAAAATAAAAAACTGCATCGACATGATCGGCATCAAAACAAGCGGAATGCTACTAAGAATTATCATTTTTTTTTGAATCCACCATAATATGCTTGGGATCGTGTCTTTAAATAATGTCTCCCTCGATATGCATAAGCTTTTTGATACCAACCATGATTCTTTGTGCTGATTCATATGCTTTGATATTGCACTGAAGTTCAGATCCTTACCATTATGGTGGTAGCACGACCGGTTATGGCTTAGTGCAGTCCTTATGTATAATTCACTGGTCATGGATTCGAGGAATAATCCTGCGGGTGATTCGTTTAAATTTTCTATTAAATCTAGGACACGTGACTGGGAGGTTGCACGGCCAAAATTCCGGCAACGTAGTAGGGTTAGACTGACGTACTCGTCCGGTTGACGAGAAGGGTACGTCTAAAATCTCCCTACCTTTTTGTTCCATCAAAAAAAAAAAAAAATTCAAATCCTTTCCACAATAATCAACAACGAGGTGTATTGATTAAATAATATATATTATACATAATAAAAATTTGGCACCAATCTATGCTTATACAGGATAATAAGGCAGAGAGGTGGGATGGATCCCAGAGCAAGATTCTGTACCCTCGCTCTATTAGTTCTTAACCTGTCACTGTGATATCCGTTTCGATGGATTGCCTTCGTTGCTTTTGTCTTGAATATTTAATTCTCAGGTTGTATTTAATAACAAACAATCTATCCAGATTATTGATAATTTAATAAAATTCTATCATATTACTATATTTAATATATCAAAATTATTGATAATTTAATGAAGTCCTGTTATATTACTATATTTGATATAATTTTCTAGATATCAATATATCCTATCTGGTAATCTAAATTGCCTTTCAAAGGCAATTTGAATTATCTCCGAAAGAGATGGTAATCTATATTATCATATTCCAAGTAATCTAGTTTACCAAATTATCTTCCATTCTCCTTCCTTCATTTCCTTCTATATAATATAATATAATATAATATAATATAATTAATATAAAAAATAATTTAAATATAATATAATAAATATATTATTATATATTATATTATAGTATTAATATTATATTAACATATTAATATATATTATATTTTATAATATAAATTATATTATATTTAATAATATAATATGCAAATTTAATATATTATTGAATATATTTAAGTAATATATTAAATATATTATCTATTTAATATATAAATTTTTATATTAAATTTACTTAATATACAAATATTTTTTTATTTTTATATAAAAATAAAACTATATATTTTTATATTTTAAATATAAAATATAAAATATATTTTTAATAATTAGATAAAAAATATATATTATATAAATAAAATATATATTTGATATAAAAATATTTTAGAAATTTGATTTTATATTATATAAAATTACCTGTATGTACCAAACACAATAATCCACGTTAACTACAATAATCTATATTACTAGCAATCCATATTATCTTTCAAAATTTCTTAGCAATGCATCACATACAATTTTAAAGAAAAAATCATCAATAGAACTTATAAAAAAGATTTTCAACATGTTTTTTTCCTTCAAATTAGTTAAATTGAACCATGTAATGCGGCCGAAAAAAAAAATCCAACCAAAATAAATAGTGTTGCTAACAATTTTGGCTTTTTAAATAAAATTAAAGTGATACTTTTATCCTTGTTAATTATATTATATCCAATGGTAGGACCATCCCTTGGATGATAAGATCGTTGGCAAGCAAGTGGTATAGCTGACCGGTATGCTCGGATGTATGGATTGCCCGGCAATGTCTTTATGAGCACCATAGCTAGGTGATTGCAATAACTGGTGCTATGTATGTGGAGAAATATGCCGCAAGTAACATGTTATTTGGTACCGTTCTTCTGCTTGTCAAAGCGGAACAAAAAATATATGGGAAGGGTACTAAAAGAATTTATGAATCGTGCTTCATAATTTATCATTATTTGATATTGATTTTAAAAAATAAATTTAAATGTTAAAGACTTCTTTATAATGAAGTTCTTGATGTTTTTTTTTTTTTTTTTTTTTTTTTTAAAGACATTATTTTCTTCTTTATTTTCAATATTTTTTATTAATATATATGTGGTTGTTGATGCTGATCTCTACGGACTGAATGGAGTGCCTGAATCATCGATTCACTTCCTTCGGATCCTGCAAAACAAATCTCGACCGGAGTTTATTCGGTGGGAGACACTTTGATGTCTAAGTCAGTAAAGTTTAGATAACAGAATAGAGAGTTCAAAGATAGACGGAAAAAGAGAAAAGTCAGTTGGCTTAATCTAGGCTAGTCTTAGACTTTTCTTATGATTACTCACCTCGGAGGTCCCCTCTTACCTTTTTTTATAAGCGTTGTTCTAGTTGAAAGTAGTTAAGACTTTCTGATTTCTGTTAAGAAAATTAGTTAATATAACTTTCCTTCAGCTAATTATGGTTGCTGTTGGTAGTTAGTTAATTAGTTTTACTGACAGTTATATGATTGGTAGGTTATAACAACCAGGTTTGTTCTTGATGGACCTTAGGTCGAAGTAGATCAGTTGACTGTGAGCCGGCCAGTTGCTTCAGTGTATGCAAATTGTAGACCAGTCATTTATTTCGGAGTAGACCGACTGTAGATCGGCCATTTGTTTCAGAGCATGTCGATTGTAGATCGGCCATTCACTTCAAAGTAGGCTGAAGGTTGATAAGTGCATAAATATTAGTTATAAAAGTATTAATTTTTAAATTAAATTATTTTTATTTCTTTAAATTTGATACTTTTATGCAGTGTTTTAAGGAAAAAAACTTGCCAATGCGAATAGTCCAATTTTTGGGATCAAATGGCGTGAACGACACGTAAATCAGACTTCAAATGAGCTGGAAAGTAAATTTTGAAGAAATTATTATGCAGTTGCATGAATATTGGAGCAGTCGGTCTACCATGGACCGGCTGAATGGTCACGGAAGCCCTGATGGTCCATCGTTGCCATTGCTGCTGGTCCACGGAACAAATCCATGGACCACAGATCAAACCTAGCGCCATTCACGCCGGAGAAGATGCCGGAGCTCTTCCTTTCACTGTCGGGAGTCTCCTCGTGGCCTGAAACATGCCGGAGAACCCTCCCATGCCAGAAAAATCCAAGGAAAAGTCCACGGCTATTTTCTTTCCACCTCCCATGTTCTTCGATCATCCCTCCATGCCGCAGGTCATCGCTCACTACCGAGAGAGGTCTTCAATGGCCGGAAAATTCCAGCCGCCTTGCACAATCTTCCCATCACTGATGCCATCATCGCTCCTTCCATGGCCTTCTTCCTCCTCTTGCTACCGCCGCTTACCAAAGCACCGTCCGAGCATCCATCGTCTGTTGATCAATCTGTCGCCTGTTGCCAACCGTCATCGGCCACGCTCATAACCAAAGCCAGCACCATCTTCCATGGTCTCCTTCCTATCTTTAACCGCTGTCCAAGTTTCCAAACAACCACACCACCATCATTGGTCTCCGCGATCACTATCGCCCTTTCTCCATGCTACCAATCCACCACGTGACAACCACTTCAACAATCTCCACGATGTTTGCCATCCTCCTTCGCAAGGTTCTCATCCATGGCTCCTTCTTTCCGGACCACTGCCACCCCATTCTCCACTCAATGATATGTGCATGTTGTCGGGAGATTGAATGTCCGAAATAGAGAAAGATTTATTCGACGAAGGGAGTTTAAACTTTTCTCGATGAAATGATATGGATAAGCAAAATTTAATTTTTGAGAAGGGATAAAATGATTGCGATGGTTGGGCAGGTACGGAGATAAGGATAAGAAGCGAAGCTGTTAAGGCAGATGAGGATAAGAAACCAACACAGTTCCCACATGGGGCTGACGCGTTCCCCTCCGCCTATATAAGAACATCTATCATAGAATTCTGTATTCCACTTACATTCCACTTCCAGCCCGAGTGCAGCTTCCTTCTTGCCCCTTCCCATCTCTTCTTCCCACTTTCTTCTACCCTTGCAACATATAAGAAGGAGAGTAAGCCAGAGAGAAAGAGCCTCTATTAGTCATATTTATTTTTATTTTTTTTTTAACTCCAAGTTCTGTTAATGGCTTAGGAGTTAAACATTTTGTAATCAGATTTGATTAGAAATAAAAATTTATTTTTTTATTTTGATTTATTAATTATAATTTTTAATTCTAGCATTAGGATAGTTTCAATTTCTTGTAATTTATTTTATACCATTTAAATTCTTGCAATTAGTGTAGTTTAAATTCTGCAATTTACATTTCAGCAAGTAGTTAGATTGATTTTTTAAAATAGTTTTTAAAATTTTTAATTTAAATCATGTCTGGCTAAGCAAAATTTCTAGGGTTGGCGATGAAGTTAGACCATGATTAGAGGCCCTTCACTTTAATCTCTTCTTGGGCTTTGATTTTTAATATCTTTCTTTCTTTTTAAAATTCTTGCCAAGAGACTTGATGAGCTATTGTTGGATTTCAATCCCTTCATAGTTCATGCTTGATTTGGTATAAAAAGGGCAAAAGATAGAAGGCTCAACAATTTGTTTTACTCTTTTCTCTTCTTTTCTTGTAAAACCTTGATGGATTATAGTTGAGTTAAAATTTCTTCATAATCCATACTTGGCTAATACAAAGAAAGAAGTAGGAAGGATGTTATAAGAGAAATCATTATAAAGGTTTGTAAGTTATTGGTCTAGTGGATTCAAAAGTCCTAGATCTTTAAATTATTTATTTTCTCTATTTAATTAACTTTTGCTCATTTTTGTCAGCTCATTTAAGCAAGGGTTTGAACATAGTTCAAACACAAATTTCTCGTGGGATCGACCCGTACTCGCTAGACGTGCTACTCTGCACACCATGCACTTGCAATTAAACTTAAAGTTCATATCAAGTTAATGGCGCCATTGCCGGGGAATTGGTATGTTTTAATTGTGTTTTAAATTCTTGCTTTAACTTTAATCAGATCTATCTAACATTTTTTTTTTAAGCTGATGAGTGCTGGAAACCAGGTACATAATTAAATTATTTTTTTTCTTTCAGCATATTATCTTGATCTTAGTTTAGTTTAGTGTTTAATTTAAACTTGTTTGTTCTTTATGTTTGTGCATAGCATTACTAAATTACTTTAAGGGCACAAACCTAAATAAGATAAGGTGGGGAGTTCATCACCCTTCCTTAGTCCACAAACAAGTCTCCTTCATTTGCATTAACCCAAGCCTCTAAATTGATATGGTTACATTGCTGACGTGGAGCGCGTGTCAGGTCCAACTGGACACGGTCAGTACCACGTGAATTTTTTCTTTCAAAAGATCTCCCGTTCGAGAAGAAGTGCTCCTGCTCCTTCGCCAGGTGGCATCCCAAGACGGGTCCACCTCAGCCGAAGTCGAACCTCTCTCTGCCACTCCACCAGGTGTCCACACAAGAGGGGTCCACCTCGGCCGAAGCTGGCGGTGCCTCTCTCCCTCGCCAGGTGGCACCCCAAGACAGGTCCACCTTTGCCGAGGTCGAGCCGGGCCCTCCTGCTCCTTCGCCAGGTGGCACCCCAAGACCGGTCCACCTCGGCCGAAGTAGAGCCTCTCTCTGCCACTCCGTCAAGTGTCCACCCATGAGGGATCCACCTCGGCCGAAGCTGGTGGCCCCTCGCTCCCTCGCCAGGTAGCACCCCAAGACGGGTCTACCTCTGCCGAGGTCGAGCCGAACCCTCATGCTCCTTCGCCAGGTGGCACCACAAGATGGGTCCACCTCGGCCGAAGTCGAGCCTCTCTCTGCCACTCCACTAGGTTTCCACCCAGGAGGGGTCCACCTCGACCAAAGCTAGCAGCCCCTCGCTCCCTCGCCAGGTGGCACCCCAAGACGGGTCCACCTCTACCGAGGTCGAGCCGGGCCCTCCTGCTCCTTCGCCAGATTTCACCCCAAGACGAGTCCACCTCAGTTGAAGTCGAGTCTCTCTCTGCCACTCCGCCAGGTGTCCACCCAGGAGGGGTCCACCTCGACCGAAGCTGGCGGCCCTTCGCTCCCTCGCCAGGTGGCTCCCCAAGACGGGTCCACCTCTGCCGAGGTCGAGCCGGGCCCTCCTGCTCCTTCGCCAGGTGGCACCCCATGACGGGTCCACCTCGGCCGAAGTCGAGCCTCTCTCTGCCACTTCGCCAGGTGTCCACCCAGGAGGGGTCCACCTCGGTCGAAGCTAGCGGCCCCTCGCTCCCTTGCCAAGTGGCACCCCAAGATGGGTCCACCTCTACCGAGGTCGAGCCGGGCCCTCCTGCTCCTTCGCCAGGTGGCACCACAAGACGGGTCCACCTCGGTTGAAGTCGAGCCTCTCTCTGCCACTCCGTCAGGTGTCCACCCAGAAGGGGTCCACCTCGGCCGAAGCTGGCAGCCCCTCGCTCCCTCGCCATGTGGCACCCCAAGACGGGTCCACCTCTGCCGAGGTCGAGCTGGGCCCTCCTGCTCCTTCGCCAGGTGGCACCCCAAGATGGGTCCACCTCGACTGAAGTCGAGCCTCTCTCTGCCACTCTGCTAGGTGTCCACCTAGAAGGGGTCCACCTCAGTCGAAGCTGGCAGCCCCTCGCTCCCTCGCCAGGTGGCACTCCAAGATGGGTCCACCTCTGCCGAGGTCGAGCTGGGCCCTCCTGCTCTTTCGCTAGGTGGCACCCCAAGACGGGTCCACCTCGGTCGAAGTCGAGCCTCTCTCTGCCACTCCGCCAGGTATCTACCCAGGAGGGGTCCATCTCAGCCGAAGCTGGCGGCCCCTCGCTCCCTCGCCAGGTGGCACCCCAAGATGGGTCCACCTCTGCTGAGGTCGAGCCGGGCCCTCCTGCCCTTCGCCAGGTGGCATCCCAAGACAAGTCCACCTCGACCGAAGTCGAGCCTCTCTCTGCCACTCCGCCAGTTGTCCACCCGGAGGGGTCCACCTCGATCGAAGCTGGCGGCCCCTCGCTCCCTCGCCAGGTAGCACCCCAAGATGGGTCCACCTCTGTCGAGGTCGAGCCGGGCCCTCCTGCTCCTTCGCCAGGTGGTACCCCAAGACGGGTCCACCTCGACCGAAGTTGAGCCTCTCTTTGCCACTCCGCCAGGTGTCCACCCACGAGGGGTCCACCTTGGCCGAAGCTGGCAGCCCCTGCTCCATCGCCAGGTGGCGCCCCCTGACGGGTCCACCTCGACCGAGGACAGCCATACTTTGCAAAGTCTCGGGGAGGCAGAGACACGGGTCACGAGGTCGCCACTAGAGCCAGCGCACGTTGCGCTCCGTACAAGGCGCCAGTACGGCCTGTAGTGATACGCGAAACCTCGTTTACACCAGTTAATCAGGGCCCCACAACCAAGGAATGAAATCCTAGCGGGCAGGAGCCTGAAATGGCTAGAAGCCCACCGTCAATGCCCCGAAAGGAGAGCTCCCGTGCTCGGCCCAAGGCCTCACCAGTCTTCCCCCTTTCGTGATACACTACGGACGAGGTGGGCTGGCCACTTAACTTCCAGACTCGAAGAAGAAGGGGAAGGAGAAGGTCCAGAGGTCTCAGAGAGCTCCCTAGAGGGGACGTGGGCTGAAGGCAGTTCGGTGATATAAAAGAGACGGTAAAAACGGACGAAAAGGTAGGTGGAAAAAAGGGGAGAATACCCAAAGAACGATCCGGGAGGATCTCGGGAAGTCCTCAGGCGAGAGCTCGGTGGCCCTAGCACGGGAGGCCGGGCCTCAACTCCTCTCTTCCCCACACTTCTTTCATTTTACATCTCCTTTAAGCACGGGGATCCTTTGGGAGCCCGCCTTAGAGGTCCTGTTCCATCTTGCTGCTCTCTGACTTGATCGTCGGAGTGCCTTTGCCGGAACCCCCGGTCCGGGTCTCTGACCTTATTTTGCAGGTCCAGAAGTTTGGAGATCTAGAGGTGAGAGAGTCCGAGAACCGGTGCCAACTGACGAGCTACAGGCCACCGCGGTGAGATTGGCAACAGATTGGCACGCCAGGAAGGGGGGTGCAGAACAGTAACCCCTGTACAAGCAAGCTCTCCGTGGGCGAAAGCATGCTCCGACCATGGTGGTGACACGTGGACGTGAAGCATCCACCAGCCGAGCAGGAGAAGTTTCTTCTCCCCAAGGGCTGCATAGCCCAGAAAAGAAACTTCCTGGTCCACCTCCTCCTCCTCAGCCATCCCCGGTGGACAGTCCTTTCGCAGCTGTCATCCAGCAGCTGCAAACTCTGACCACTGCTGTGCGGCAACTGCAGCACCATCAGCGCTCCCTGGCCACTCAGCCCCAGCCAGGGACCCCCGCGGCTCGAGCCATGGGCCCCCGCGGAAGCCTGCGCTCCATCCAAGGAAGGCCCTCCCATCCACGGGCAGTTTTCAACCCCCACGGGAGCCACCAGACTCTCGCAAAAAGGAACTACTCCTGTTTGGCGGATCACGAGAGTCGATCCCCGGCCAACGATGCCGAAGCAGTGTGGCACAGCAGGCACCATCAGGGCTTGGCCCCCCGCCGAGACCGATCGGCACCCTCTTCTCTAGCGGCCTCGATGAAAGATTCCACCGACGAGGCCATCAGGCACCAGGCCGAGAGGCGCCTGGAGGAGCACGAGTGCAAGTTGGCGAAGTTCACCCACCGCTTTACTGACATGCAAAGCTCCCCAACCGATCCAGCGGGCTACAATGCCCGACCATCCTTCTCCCGGGAAATCCAAGAGGAACCGATTATTGGAAAATGTGTCCCAAAGCCAATTTCTACTGTAGACAGTTGTACATTTGAAGTAATTGTATATGAATTATATTATTGAATGAAATGTTTATTCTGGCAGTTCATCACTATTTCATCTTTCTGTAATGATTTCTTGAGTGATGAAGTCCTTAGGACTATTTGTATGTGATATAGAGAGGATATATCATATAGTCCTAAAATTGTTCACGACCAAATGATACACTTATTTCAGGATGATAGTATATCAAGTATAGGTCGTTATGTGCCATAGTCGTTGGTTGTCCTCTTAACCAAGGAGTGTGGAGATACTGGTATGGCATGCAGATGTTGTGTTTGACATTTCATCGAATGTGACCCGTCTGTATTTTTTCTGCCTAGAGTTTTGATATGGACGTAGTTATCCCTCAGACATGAGATCGTCATGGAAGCTTGCGAGCAACTCACTATACTTTAGTGCTGGACTATCTGGATTTCTAATCCAGGGATGGAAGGTTTCTAGGTACAGTTAAGTACTCGTGTAGTAGTGATCGGATCAAGATGGGATTGACCCCTCCAAAGTGTTTGGAGTAGATATCTTACTGTATTTCAATTTAGCAAAACCTTGGCCATGGTAGTCTCTGTAAAGTGTTACAGGACTTGTGAGGTTGAGACACATTATTGATGGACTTTATGGGTTGGGCAGTTTAACCCTAAGTTTTCCTGAGCATTGAGGTCGAAGGAATTAATTACAAGGTTTCCATATCTCTTGGTTCTTGATTGTTGCTCTGCAACTTCGACCTATCCGGACGTCGGGTGTCATTGCTAGATGGCGACGTTGACTGGTATTGGAAATGTTCCAGTGCTACCGGCTTTGTGTTCGAACCTATGGGGTCACACACCATAGAGGTTTCTACTTGATATAGTGATCGGAGAACGATTGGGAATCGTTCGTGGACTCACAAAGGAAAAGTATTTTTTCTTTATCCAAGTATCGACACTTGATATTCTTGAAAGTATCGACACTTGTGTAAGTGTCGACACTTGTTGATTTCGCAAGTGTAGATACTTGATGTCACAAAAGGTTGTGACATAAAAATTTTCACTAATAGTTGGTGATGCATGGAGGTGAATTAAGTAATGTGATTACTTGATAGCCCAATTTGATTGAGCTGTAAAAATCTGGAACGAATCAAATAGGATTTGGTTCAAAATAGGTTTGGGTCCAATTGGGTTGAACCCAATGTATACACACTTGACCCAATTGATTTCAGTTATGAACTGAAATTAATTGAGACATTAATCTAAATTTAAATAAGTTTAAATTCAATTTTGGAGAGTTATGTAACTTCTCATGACCATAACTCCCCATAACTACCATTACCACTCCATTATCACCCATAACTCCCCACTCTCTCTCTCCCTCTCCACCTACATAATGGGCTGAAATGGGAGGACGAAAATAAGAGAGAATTCAACAAAGAAATGCTAAAAAAAATCAAAAGGGAAGAAAGGGAAGAAACTATGAAAGGTTCTAGTTTTTATATGGGTGTGAAGTTTTTGAAAAAGTGTGCATATTTGTACCTAGTGATCTAGGTCTTGGGATTGAGTATTTGGGAAGGGTTTCAACCACTCATTCTCCATCTCTTGAGTTTTTTCATTCATTCAGAGAGTCCGGCATCGAAAGAAGAAAAGGAGTTCCGATCAAATTGTTCCACAATAAGCTAGCACTTGAAGTGGAAGTAGATTTTGAAAGAGCCCTGGTGTGAACCACCAGTAGAGGCCAGACACGTGTGCGGCTAAGCAGAATTCTTCTACTTCCTCCTGGATCTTCCGCAGCGGAGAGTGTCTCCACTTCATACGAGGTATGATTTTACATATATAGATATGCTGCTTTGAAATGTTCATAGCATGAGTTCATGATTTCATAGTTTATATTAATCATTCATGCAAGATCTTAGACTAAGTAGCATAGAATAATTCTAAAAGCATGCTTAGATTAAATGTTAATCTTCTCGATCATGCTTCCGCTGCATGTTATTTTGAAAAAGTTTTAAAATAGAAAGCATGCTTGCTATAGTTTTCTTTTCACCGATCCCGAATCGGTTCCGCATGCCTTAGGTGGATCCCTACGATAGGACTACCGATCTCTTGGACCATTTAGAGAGCTATAAGGCTCTCATGAGGGTCCAGGGAGCGACGGACGCTCTTCTATGCATTGCCTTCCCAGCCACCCTCTGGAAGGCTGCTCGAGTTTGGTTCACCCGTCTCGAGCCGGAATCCATCAGCCCCTTCCATCAACTGGAAGGAAAGTTTGTGGCATACTTCGACGCTTGCCGGAAGGTGCCAAGAGAGGTGGATAGTATCTTCTCTATCTGCCAGCAGGACCAGGAGCTACTGCGGGACTACTTCACCCGTTTCAAGATCGTCGTCCTAGAAATCTATAGTCTGGACGAGCCTGTCGCCATGCTGGCATTGAAGCGCGGGCTCAAGACCTCCCGTCTGATGTATTCCCTGGACAAGAAGCCCCCCAAGACATACTCTGAGCTCCTCCTCCGTGTCCACAAGTACATCCGAGCGGAGGAGGTCGATCGCACCAGGCGAGAGCTGGACGGGAAGCCTTCTAAGAAGCATGTCCCAAGGGATGTCTTTGGGACGCGGAGGCCTAGACCACCTGCAGATTTTCGTCCAGGCCCGAAGCCGAAGAACGGTGCTACCCTGGAGAGAACGTTTACCCCTCTCCTCGCTCCCAAAACGAAGATCCTCATAGAGATTGAGGGTGAGCACTACCTCCACCGACCTCCTCCTCAAAACCCAAGGAATATCCATGACAAGACAAAATATTGTCAATTCATCGCGAGCACGACCACGACACGGAGGAGTGCTACAATCTGAAGTGGGAGATTGAGGAGCTGATCAAGAGGGGCTACCTCAGGAAGTTCGTAAGGAACGAAGCCCCGGCGGAGGGTCAGCCGCTCGCAGCCCTTCCCCCCGTCCCTGTAATTGACAACCATCCAACGGAGAAGCCGGTAGGCATGATCTCTTGGGGATTGGGCGTGCGACGAAGAAAGCCCGGGAGGTGGGAGACTCAGAGAATGTACTCCCCTTTGAAAAGGGGAACAAAAATGAAAATGTAAACAATGATGCGGTGGTGGTCGAGATGACCATCACGAAGCATCTTGTACATCGCATTATGATGGATAGTGGGAGCTCTACTGACGTGCTTTTTTACGATGCTTTCTTCTGAATGAATCTGTCTCATGATCAATTAAAGCCGGTGCACACCTCTCTCGTGGGCTTCACCGAAGATTTGGTGGGGGTCGAAGGAGAAATCACTCTCCCTGTCACTGCCGGATCCCCACCTCGGCAGAGTACGGTCATGATGACGTTTACCGTCGTCAAGCTCCCATCACCTTGTAATGCCATCCTCGGCCGTCCAGAGCTCAACCAGCTGGACACTATCATTTCCACTAAGAGGTTGCTGGTGCAGTTCCCTACCGCCTCTGGGACGGGAGTAATGAGAGGGACGACCCAGCCTGTCCAACATTGTCTGTAGATGGTCTCGAGGGCCCGGAGCGCTGAGCTCGGCTCCGATGTTGACGACCTCGTCCTAAGAGAGCAAGACCCCAGGGGAGGGCCCGTGGAGCACTTGCTGACGTACCCCCTCGGCTCGGACCCTCAGAAGACAGTGCAGATAGGAGCCCAGCTCTCGGAAGAAGAGTGGGCTCGCTTGCTAGACTTTCTCCGGGCGAATGCTAATGTGTTCGCCTGATCCGCTGCTGACATGCCAGGTATCCCCTCGGAAGTCATCACCCACCGGTTGAACATTGATCCAAGGTGTCGCCTTGTCCGCCAGAAGAAGAGGAGTTTTGCTGCGGAGAGGCAGAAGGCCATCAATGAAGAAGTAGAGAAGCTCCTCACCACCGGCTTTGTAGAGAGATACAGTATCCTAGTTGGCTGGCAAACGTGGTCATGGTGAAGAAGAGCAATGGCAAATGAAGGATCTGTGTGGACTACACCAACCTCAACCGAGCTTGCCCGAAGGATAGTTTCCCTCTTCCAAAGATCGATCAGCTCGTGGACACTACTTCAGGGCATCGCCTCCTCTCTTTCATGGATGCCTTCTCCGGGTACAACCAGATCCGAATGCACCCGGAGGATGAAGAGCACACTGCTTTCATCACCGACCGCAGAACCTACTATTATAAGATGATGCCATTCGGCCTCAAGAACGCTGGGGCCACGTACCAACGGCTGGTCAACAAGGTCTTCAAAGACTAGATTGGCCGCAACATGCAGGTGTACGTGGACGACATGCTGGTGATGAGCAAGCCCACTTCGGACCACATCGGCAACCTGGCGGAGACCTTCGATAACCTCCGGCTTCACCATATGAAATTGAACCCGGTGAAGTGCGCTTTCGGCATGTCCGCCAGGAAGTTCCTGGGGTTCATGATAACCCAAAAGGGGATAGAAGCCAACCCGGAGAAGGTCTAGGCTATCCTGGACATGGAGCAACCCACCTTCAAGAGGCAAGTGCAGTGACTCACCGGCCAGATAGCCACCCTGAGTCAATTTATCTCAAGGTCCGCTGACCGCTGCCAGCCCTTTTTCAAGGCACTGAGGAAGATGAACGACTTTACTTGGATGGAGGAGTGCTAGGAGGCATTCGACGAGCTGAAGAGGACATTGGCATCTCCGCCGCTGCTTTCCAGGCTCGAAGAAGAAGAGGAGCTCCTCCTGTACCTAGCGGTCACCCCGGAGGCCGTCAGTTCGATCCTGGTTTGGATCAACGACAAGGGGATGCAAAGGCCGGTGTATTACACAAGCAAACTCCTCCGCGATGCGGAGCTCAGGTATTCCCGATCTGAAAAATTGATTTTTGCACTAATCATGTACGCTCAGCGACTCAGGCCTTATTTTCAAGTGCACCCCATTGCTATCCTGACGGATCAACCGTTGAAAGCGATGCTCAGCCGACCTGATATGTCTGGATGCCTGACAAAGTGGGTGCTCAAGCTCAGTGAGTTCGACATCACTTACAGGCCGAGGTCGGCCATGAAGGCACAGGTACTCGCTGATTTCTTAGTTGAGTGTGCAGGCCTGGACGAGGGGCCAGAAGAAAGCCCCCAAGACCGGCAGCTGGAGCAAGGACCAGAGGAAGACATCTGGATCCTTCATGTAGACGGAGCCTCAAACTCCAGCGGGAGTGGAGCTGGACTCATCCTCGCCAACGGTGAAGGAGTTGTCACCGAATGTGCGCTCCGCTTCCAATTCGCCGCCACTAATAATCAGACGAAGTATGAAGCACTTCTCGCAGGGCTAAGAGTGTCTCGCGAGCTGGGTGTGACCAACCTCAGGGTCTTCACGGACTCGCAGCTGGTAGCCGGGCAGATCTCGGGGGAGTACGAGGCGCGGGACCCCCAAATGGTGAAGTACTTGGAGCTCGTACGAATGAGCGCAGCAGGATTTCGGCATTTCAGCGTCTCCCATATACTTCGCGGGGAAAATGCCCGCGTGGATGCCCTCTCCCGCCTTGCAACCCTGCCGGACTCATCATTGGGCCACGCTTACATCGAGCACCTCGAGGCCCCGAGCTACGAGACACCCATGGAGGTCCAGCAGGTCAACCAAGAGCCCAGCTGGATGGACAAGTACATTGAGTACATCACCAACGGTACCTTGCCAGCGTACCGCGTGGTGGCTGGCCTCATTAAGAGGAAGGCCGCTCGGTTCATCTTAATGGATGGGCTACTGTATCGGAGGTCCTACTCCTACCTGCTCCTCAAGTGGCTGAGACCCGCAGAAGCTGCACTCGTGCTCCAAGAGATCCACGAGGGCATCTGTGGGAACCATGTGGGGGGCAGGACACTGGCACGCAAGGCCCTTCATCAAGGTTATTTCTGGGAGACAATGAAAGAAGACGCAGCTGACTTCGTGAAGAGGTGCTACCGGTGTCAGTGGCATGCCATGGTGCAACGTCAGCCTGTCGCTCCACTCTCCCAGCTCTCCGCCTCATGGCCGTTCGCTCAATGGGGCATGGATCTCCTAGGACCTTTTCCCTCGACGTCCGGGCAACGGAAATTCTTGATCGTGGCCATTGACTACTTCGCGAAGTGGGTCGAGGCCGAATCCTTGGCACGGATCATGGAGGCAAACATCACCAAGTTTCTCTGGAAGTCAATTATTTGCCGCTTCGGCCTACCGCACACTATTATCACTGACAACAAACGTCAGTTCGATTGTCGGGAGTTCGAGGAGTTTTGCAACGACCTCGACATCCACCATCGTTTCACTTCAATGGCGCATCCTCAGACAAATGGAGAAGCCGAGGTAACAAATATGACCATCTTGCAAGGCCTCCAGACAAGACTGGACCATGCCAAGGGTAGGTGGGCAGAAGAGCTCCCGAGCATCCTTTGGGCGTATCACACTATCCCAAGGACGACTACGGATGAGACCCCGTTCAACCTTGTCTTCGGGGCAGAAGCGGTTATACCAGTTGAGCTCAGCCTACCGACCCTGCGCGTGGAACAGTATGATGAGTAGGAAAACCCTGCCAGGATGCTGCTAAACCTGGACCTCCTTGAAGAAATGAGGGATAGGGCCCGAGTTTGGATGGCGGCTTACCGACAATGGGTGGCCAAATATTACAACTCCAGGATGCGACCGAAGTCCTTCTGCCAGGGAGACCTGGTGCTCCGCCGCGCTGAGGCTTCCCAGCCATGGGAGTGCGGAAAGCTCTCCCCTAATTGGGAAGGGCCTTATAGGGTGGCGGAGGTGCTTCCCCACGGGGCGTACTACCTGGTGGAGCTAGGCGGATCCCGGTTCCCTCGAACCTGGAATGCCTCAAACTTGAGGATGTACTACAAATAGTGTAAGACCCCTCAAACTTTAATAATAAAATCTTTTTCATCAAATTCCTACTCTCGTCTCGTAGGGTAAGGGCCACCAAGCTCTAAGTTCAGCGAGCATGGACACGGCAGAAGATCCGCGAAGGCGCGATGTCCCTCTTATAAAAATCCCGGAGTTCAGTCTGGAGTGTCGCACGGAACTAAATTCCGACATGCGGCCCCGGAGTTCAGTCCGGAAGAGGTCCTAGAGACTTAGGATCGGGTCCTACAAAATCCAGAGAATAGCTTGGTAAGTCGCGCAAGGCTCAATTTCAGCCCGCGGCCCCAGGGTTCAGTCTGGAAGTTCGCAAGGAACCCGGTTCCAAAGCGAAGTCCTGGACTTCGGTATGGAAGGTGGGGCAGAACCTATTTCGCCCACGCAATCCCGGAGTTCAGCTTGGAATGCACTACGGGACTTAGTCCCAGTAGCTAGCGCCGGGGTTCAGTCCGGAAGATGCACCAAAAAAAAAGAAAAGAAAAGAAAAGAGAGCGACAGAAGGAACGGGTTAATGGAAAAATATTTTCATTGCAAACAAAAAGTTCCTTATACGAAAGGGGCCCCGATAGGCCGGGAGACCCCAAAGAAAGAAAATACAAAAATAAAATAAAAAGTCGCGGAGCTACTTCGGCATAGTCGCATCCTCCTCGGGCTGGGGGGCACCCTCTCCGCCAGCACCGTCAACTGGAGGCTGCTCGGGAGCCGCCACCTCATCACCAGCCGCCGCCGAAGCTCCTCCGGTGGGCTCCTGTCTCCTGCCGCCCAGTACGACCCCGCTAAGGTCGAGCTCGGGGTAGAAGGAGCTCACCTTCTCCCGGCATACCTGGAATCCCTTCAAGAAGGAGTCCACAAGCGCCTCGCGCACCTCAGCGACGTACTCCTCGGAGGCCCGGAACTTCGGCACGGCCTCCTGCGCCTCCCTCTTGGACGCCTCCAGCAGCCCTTTGACATAGGAGTTCTTCTCCTTGGCTGCGCTCAGCTCCTTGAGGACCTCTTTTACCCGGCACTCCAGTGACGGGGATTGAGCCCTAAGGTGGGTCTTCTCTGCTGCGTCCTCCCCGTTGCGACGCTGGTTCGAGATCCTCTCCTCTGACAGAGAGGTCTCGAGCTCCTTGATGCACCCCTCGGCGCGGACCAGGTTGGCCTGGAGAGCCTGGTTATTCCCTCGCAGCTCGACCCCCTTCTCCATGAGGTCCTTGACATCGTCTGCGAGTTTGCCTAGCTTCTCCTCCTTCTCGGCATCCTTCTTGGCGTAGCCGGTAAGGAAGTTCCTCAGCAACAGCACGTTCGTCCTGATCTGCATCGAAAGAGACATGGAGTTAGTAAGATCCAACTGGAACTTTAAGGGATCGGAGCTCGGAACTCACCGTAAAAAGCTGCGGGAGGATCCCGAGTAGCGCCTCGGTGTAGTCCCAGCCTCCCCTTAGACGGCGGTCTCGGGAGGTGCTGGCGAACTCCATGACTCTCTCCGTGAGCCCCTGGTCACGGATCATGGAGCAGCAGATGGTGAGACTTGGGGGTGGGATGGCCACGTCGGCAGCAGGCTGGGCGGCCGTCCCTTCGACAAGCGGTGCGGTCGTCGGTGGAGCTGCCACCACCCTTGTGGCCACCGTAGAAGTGGCCGGTGTGGCGGCTGGAGCAGGCGTTGCCTGAGGAGGTTCCGGCCCCCTCTCTTCCCCGGCCCTGTCGAGGTCGACGACAGGGACATCGGGCACCCAGGCCCGAGGCGGCCTGGGAGCAGGAGCCGCCGCCCCAGGGCCAGTAACGATGGAAGCGGGCGCAGGCACCCAGCTCACCTCAGTGCGAGCCCTCTTCGCCGGGGGGTCAGTCCCTTCGGCAGCATCCCTCTCCATGATGCCCTCCATCAGGTTTTCCACGGAGAACTTCATACCTGAGAAAAAAGGGGGGGTTCAGTTAGGCCAGTTTAAAGAAAAGAAGTGCTGAACTAAAGATAAAGGTGAAGGAGCGAGATATGGGCCTCACCCAACTCCCAGATGGGACTGATCCCCGTCTCGAATAAATTTTGCTCTGAGAGCAGAACGTCGAGAGTTGGGATCGCGTCACCCAGTAGCAGCATAAAGTCATCCTGATCCGCCGACTCGACCTAGGAATTCTGGTTCAGGAACCGGTCCAGCTCACTCCACCGACCGCGACAAGACAAAGTACTGTCGCTTTCACCGTGACCACGGCCACGATATCGAGGAGTGCCGCAACCTCAAGTGGAAAATTGAAAAACTCATCAAGAGGGGCTACTTCAAAAGGTTCATGGGGGGTAGACCTCAGGTGGAGTCCCATGCACTCGTCGCTCTCTTGCTAGCTCTAGCCATCGATAACTGTTCTATCGAGAAGCCAGTGGGCATGATCTCCTGGGGAGCTGCGCGCGCGCCCAAGAAGGCCCGGGGGGCAGGGGACCTTGAGAATGTACTCCCCTTTATGAGGGAAGGAAAAGACGGGGGAAAAAATGTAAACAATGATGCCATGGTCGTCGAGATGACAATCGCGAAGCACCCTGTAAAACGCATCATGATTGATAGTGGAAGCTCCACAGACGTTCTTTTTTATGATGCCTTCTCCAGGATGAACCTTTCCCCCGATCAGCTTAGGTCTGTGCATGCACCCCTTGTTGGTTTCACAGGTGATTCCATAAGGATAGAGGGAGAAATCACTCTCCCGATTACTGCCAGGACCCCACCTCGGCAGGGCACCGTTATGATGACTTTCACGGTTGTAAGGCTTCCTTCCGCTTACAACGTGATCTTGGGTCGGCCCGGGCTCAACTTGCTCGATGCTGTTGTCTCCACCAAGAGGCTACTTGTACAGTTCCCTACTCCCTACAGTGTCGGGGAAATGAGATGAACACCCCAGCCGGTGCAGCATTGCTTCCAAACCCTCCCTGAGGTCAAGGTCCCCGAGGATGATCCCAAGGCAGATGATTTCGACCAAAGGGCCTAAGATCCTAGGGGAGGCCCGGTCGAGCACCTGCTCTCTTACCCGCTCGCAGACCCGCGAAAATAGTGCAGATCGGAGCCCAGCTACCCAAGAAGGAGAGGGCCCAACTATTGGAGTTCCTGCGGGCGAGCGCATGTGTTTGCCTGGACCGCGACGGACATGCTAGGTGTTGCCGCCAAGATCGCCTGGCCCGTAGCTGCTGCCGGTTCGTCGGAGGTGCCCCCTTCGTTGGTTCGCGGTCCTCTGGTCCTGGACCTGGACCTGCAAAATAGGGGTTAGTGACCCGGGCTGGGGTTTCCGGCGGGGGCACTCCGATGGTCAAGTCAGTGATGATCCAGGGGAACATATCCTCCTGGTCGAGCCCCTCTTGATGGACTCCACTCGAGGAGGAGTTGATGCCTTCGCAGCTCGCGGTCTTGCTGCCTGATGGAGAAGAGGTTGTCTGCCTCCCGTGGCATTTTCTGACAGGCATCGAAGTGAGCCACGAACCTCTGCCCCAGCTGGGTAAAGGAGTTGATGCTTTCTGGCTGAAGGCGGGCGAACCATACCCGAGCCACCTTCTGGAGAGTAGAAAGAAAGGCGACGCGCAGGAGAGCGTCAATGGCCCCCTGGACCCTTATGAGGGCCTGGTAGCTTTCCAGGTGGTCCAGGGGGTCGATGGTCCCATCGTAAGGATCCACCTGCGGCATGCGGAACCGGCGGGGAATCGGCTCCGCTTGGATCTCCTGGGAGAACGGAGGGCGGACGTCGTAGCCCGCTGGCTCGCTAGTGGAGCCAGGCAAGTTAGCAAACTGGTGGGACAGTTTCGCCAGTTTGCGGTCATGCTCCTCCAAGCGCTTCTCCACCATGCACCTAATGGCTTCATCCGTCGACCTCTCTGCTGAGAGAGGCGGGGAAGGTGACGTGGGTGCGCGGTGCTCGTGACGAGGGGCCTTGCCCTTTTTACCTTGGCGGGGTTTAGGTGCCCCCTGGTCAAGGTGTGGTGAGCAGCTCTCTTCGTTAGTGGACCCGACCCGCCGTCGCTTCACCGGAGTTTGACGACTACCCCGGGGGTCTGTAATGGCCCACAGCTGTGAAGGCCTTCCATGGAAGGAACGCAGACTGTCGCGGGGTGCCGCGCATGGGCCGCGGGGGTCTCTGGCTGCTGGTGAGTAGCCAGGGACCGATGCTGATGCTGGAGCTGGCGCACTACGGCAGTGAGAGTGTGCATCTGCTGAGCAAGTGCGGTCTACTGGACTTCTAGTGGAGGCGGTTGAACCGGGACGGGTGGCTCCATCCCCGGACCGTGCGGGTTCCCGTGGGAAGGGGACTCTTCCGCATGGCTGGAAGAGGCTCCCCTCGCCCGAGTGGTCACCATCCTCTCGACAAACTGTTCGAGTGGGGCTTGAACCAGATCGGGAATCGTTCACCCCCTACCTGGCACGCGAATCTGTTGCCGCTTGGATCGCCGTGGCCCGTAGCTGTTGGTGGCATTGAGGGTCGCGTGTCCGCCTACTCGGGATGCCTCCGGTGCCTCGGGACTTTCAAGAAATAACATCAGTGACCCGGGCCGGGGATTCCGGTGGGGGCGCTCCGATGGTCAAGTCAGTGACGATCCAGGGGAATAGATCCTCCTGGTCGAGCCCCTAGGGATGAGCTCCATACTAGGAGGAGTGAGTATAGTGTGTATGGAAATGAGAGTGAGCTGGGAGAGGGGATGGCCGAGGTGGTAGTATCCTCCTGTCTCGCCTCTCTCCCTTGTTTCTTTGCTTGCTTGCTTTTAGCTTACTCTGGCTAAGTTTTTACTTTGGCTTGCCTCGGGATCTCCCCGTGTCGTCAAACATGTGCAACGAGGTATCGTGTTGTAGACGGGACGCCTCTCCTGTCAGGTAGCCGGGGAAGCTTCCATGCGCTCTGACATTCCCTCTGCTTGCCCCACTCCTAGAAGCCTGGCAAGGCCTCGGTTGGCGGGTCGCCGCCCTCGGGACTTGCGCTCTCCGGTTGGGTCTTTCCCCTGGTGGTACGGCAAGTTGGTGGAGGGCATGGCACCTTGACGTGAGTTTCCTTTCTTTCTGGTGTGAGTGACGGCCGTGGGCATTAATGACGGCATGGTGCCTTAACGTGAGTTTCCTTTCTTTCTGGTGTGAGTGACGGCCGTGGGCATTAATGGCGGCATGGCGGGTGCTGCTGTACGACCCTCGTGAGGCCCACCGTCATCCTTGGAGAGGAGGCGCCGCTCCCTTGGTGGTTGGTGCCTCTGCCTGAGCCGGGGACCGAGCTGGAAAGGTGGGGCCCGCCTCCGAGGGGCTCGCCTCGAGGTGGCTCGGCTGGGCGGAGGAGGGCTGAGCTCGACTCCGGACCAGCAGAACTCGGCTTCGGACGAGCCCGACTTGATGGAGGTGGGCGGGGTGCCGCCCAACCCAGGGGATCTGACCTTGGAGGGGCTCCTCGTGGCGGGGGAGACTTGAGCTCGACTCTGACCGTGGGATCCGACCTTAAGGGGTCCGCCTTGGATGGGGACTTGTACTCGGCTCTGGCCTAGACATCCCGACCCGGCGGGAACCGACTTGGCGAAGGACGGAGCTCGGCTCCAGCGAGCGACCCCGTTGCTCCGGGGGAGCTCAGTCCGGCGAAGGGGCCCATGTTGAAAATCCAGCGTGGCGTCTGATGGGGACTCCACGTCAGTTTGCCCGTCTCCACGTCGGCGATCTAGCCATATCAATCTCCAAACTAGATATTGAACCCGTGCGATGCATGAAATATAACAATTTTAATGTTTGATATGATTTAAAATTTACTAAATAAAATTTATTATATTTATTATCTTAAATTTATTTAATATTTACTTCAAAATTTGATATTTGAAAAATTATCTTCAAAATTAAACCAAAAATACGGTGCAGGTTTTGAAATTTTTTTTTTCAAAATTAGGCCAAGCTTCTTTATTTTTATAAATATAATATAATAGATTAGTTAAATTTAATTATTTGTAACGTAAATCAATATTAATTAATTTTTATATATTATATTTTATTATTATATAAAAGGTATAATTTTGAATGAAAAAATAAATTATAAAAACTTGATGCTAGGTGGTCTTGAATCTAAGTAGTATTATTTTAATTATATATAATAATTATAAGAAGGTTATTGTTCCGTTCCTGAACAAATCTGACCCATGTCCTTCCACTCCCATTCGGTATCGATATCTACGTGTTAGACCTCCACGGGTGGCGCAATATGAAACGAAGGTCACGTTTACATCGTTGCAAAAAGCGATGTATATTAATTATGTCTTTCAAGGCCAGTCGCTTTTTGGATGGCAAGTGCCGGCTCCACCCCAAGGATAAAAGACGATTTAGTATTCAACCATGTCGATCTTTTTTTTTCCTTTTTTAACTTCCCATGGACATATCAAACAAAGGACTTACAAGCAAGCTTCATGACGAACCGTATCTTCTCCAAAGTTAATGCAATATTATGCGAAATTGAGGATTGACTAGCTCGAGCACGGCCGGTACTCAAGCCATGTATTAATTTGCATCCCCAGACTATTTGCCTAATGCTAAATATCATATATCCCAACTTGCATGAGTTGCCTTAAATAGCCGAGTTCAAGGGTCACAACTTAAAGTCCAGCTCAAAACAAGACCCTCTCCAACCTGATTTTTAAATTTTTAAAACAATTTTGGGTCACTCCGAAGCTCATTGTCCGGAATTGGATTGGACTAGTTCGATAAACTTCGGACCGGCCTGAATTCGATTCAGACTTCAAACCAAATTTTAAGCATATCGGGCTAGTCTTCGGACCGTAAAATAGAGTCTATTTAATTTTTGGACCAAGGAGATGCCCGGATTCGGTCCAAAAATTTTTAAAATATAATTTTTGGACCGGTCTAATTAACTTTAGGCCGGCCCATTTCCGGTCCTAGTTAGCAATCCTTGACACTTAATTCATTTATAATTTATTCTAATTCATTGATGATTGAATTAGATTATTTATCTAATAAAATAATTAGATATGAATCTAAATTTTTATTCTATTTAATAAATAGATGAGACGTGGATAGGCAGATTTTTTATTTTTGATATATCTTATATTCGATCTAAATTATATTTTATCCGATCCGATCTAATTGCTACCTTTTAAGAGGCATGTTTGGTCAATCTAAACGAGGTCTAAAGCCAAATTATCTTAATACATGACAGGTTTGACATGGAAGCGGGGCCTAGTTTCAAACTTGACAAGGTGTGCAAGTTGAAACCAACTCAAAATGAAACAAGGCTGGTGAATGGTGATTTTTGAACATATCTTAACGAAAAAACAACACACGCCAATCTAAACAACTACTTAGAGGGGGTAAGTGCATCACAGCTCAGATCCGTCCATCTAATCATTCTCCAGCTCACTGCCTCCGTCCGCATTTCCGAACCCATCTTATCCACCTGGACCAAAGTGGGAGCGAAATAATAATAATAAAAAAAAACTCCCCGTGAAATCGACGGTGGATATCGAGAGATGGGTAAGAATAGAAGCACGAGGGTGACGGAGACCGCACTCCAACGGGTTCGATCGCTCTTTCGCCTACCCTGGCTACCCAGCAAGCATCCACACAAAGGATCCGTCGTCCGGACCGGAGGCGCGAGTTGCGGGTTCTCTCTCTTCCACTCTCTCCCTGTCTTTTTCGCTCTCGCCGGCGGCGGCGTATAGGGCATGGCGTACCGGCGGAAGCAGGGGGTGCCATCTAAAGCTTCTTCCACCATCGAGGACCTCCGATCCGGCACCGATTCACCGTCGCTCGCCGCCCAGGCGATCCGGGCCTCCGCGGCCCACCGTGACTCCTCTCTCTCCTCCGCCTATGGCGGGTTCACTGTCGCCTCCTCCGCCGCCCACCAGTATTCCAATCGCGAGAGGTCTCCCCCCTCGCCGAGGGTCTGTTCTTGCTCCCCTCGCCTTTTCTTCCTTCTTTTCAACATATTCTTTGTTTGAGAGACCTGAGTTCTTGCGGGTCGCTGCCTATTTCTTGAATTGCCGGGAGTTGTAGCAGGGTTTCTGATTGGAATTTGGGTTATTTTATTTTATTTTATTTTTGCTTGATCAAGTGATTTGGATGCCTTGGGTTATTTTTGGGCAGAAGCTCAGTAGATGATCGAGTTCAACTGAAACAATTGTACAGATGAATCTTGTGGAAAAAGGAAAATTCTCGAGGTTTCTTTGGTTCGCAATTAGATCTATTAAAGATTTTGTTTTGATTTGGGCCAGTACTGAGTTTTAGTAAAATGTAATTGGAAAAAACGAAGCATCCGAGAAATGGTGTCTTGGAATAACTAGAGTTTCTCATAGCAATGCATCACATGTTTGTCCACTCAGTGGCTTTATAGGAAGGATCTGGTCCTGATGAAACTAACAAGTAAATTCCACTTGGTTGATCTGAGGAAACTTATGTTTATGGAAGTTTTTGGGATGTTTATGTGGAGAAATTAAGGATTTGTCATGGCTCTTTCAGAAAAATTTGTGATTGCAATAATATGAGTAGAATAAATGGCATAGTTTGTTTGGAACCTCTTAAGAAGTAAACAGGGTTTTTGGAGGCTGATACAAGATTTCAACTGTCCACTGGTTGAAACGCAGAGCAGAGTTTCAAACAAGTGATGGAGCTAACTGTTGATTAGTTTTTCTTCTGACATTGGGTGTTCTGATATATCTTGAGGTTTCCACGCAAGTTGTGGTCATCTAGTTTCCATGAAGGATGAAATCCTGGAGTGTCCTAATCCTAGTGTAATTGTATGGTTAAGGAGTTAGAGGACCATGGGTTATCCGAGCTTTTCTGAGTATCCATATGTTTTGGAGAGTGGACTTAAGAGATTTGGCCTTCTTCCCTTATGGATTGGTTTTGCGTGACCTTTGACTTGTTTTGATGAATTTTTTAGTGTCGACACTTTGGAGGTTGTTCAAAGGTTGTGGGCCTCAGATAGCCCTTTTGAGGCTGTTATTTTGCTTCGTAACATGAGACTAGACATTTATCAGTAATTGACTAAAGCTGTCAGTCTTAAACCCCGACTTGTCTGTTTTTTAGTTTTTCTTTCGAGACCGGACCTAATCTTCTATTATTTGGACTAAGATGGAAGCCTTTATGCGATTTATTTGAGATGAGGCAGTTTATGCTGGAAACTGCAACACTTTAATTAATTGCTGTTGGGGTTGCACATAGCAGATTGAATTGCTTTAAGTTTTTTAATTAATATTCTATCACATTGAGATACTTACTGAACACATTACAGGCATAATTAACAAGTATAAGAAAAATAAGAAATTTATGTGGCTTGGCAAATCTGGCTACATTCACATAGAGAATGAGCAATTTAGTATATAATCATCCCAAAATTAAGTATAAAAGTGATACAAATATCCAAATAAAAGGATCCCAAAATAATCATAAAAAAGATAAAAACCGTAACAATAAACCAAATGGATAACACCTTTTTCAATCTTGAATACGAATCAAGAAAAGATAATATGAGAGATGGATTAATATCTTCTCGATCACGGCAATCAATCAAGAGAAAGATACTTCTCTGGATAATGAAGAACAAAATAATTGGTGTCTTCGTTAGAAGGAGCACAAATAGATCGGGGACCAAGTGAGTAGGACCAAAGGACTACGATAAACAGAGAGTAATTGAGATTTAGGGGGCTTCTTAGAATTGAGAGCCTCATATCCTTTTTAAAGAAAAATAACAACGGAGAGTCCGGATCAAAGAATGCCAGAGTTCTTCGAGATGAAGTTCAAATCGAAGTTCCAAACAAAAAAATTCTTCTATCCATCTCAAACTCTAATGGAAAAGGAATTCTATTTAAAGAAAAAAATTGTCGGTCCCCAAATTATTGCTATTTGGAGCAATAGTAATAAGTAATAACAATCCTCCTTGCGACAAATTATATATCTTTATTAGATGTAAATTATCAAACCTCCTCTTGAACACAAGTCTCGAAGGACATCATCAAATATCCAAACCAATCAAGTTCAGGAAAGTCCTGAACTTGATTGCTGGGATTGGTTTAGTGAGCATATCAACCGGATTATGAGTAGTGCTAATATTCTGAAGTCGAATATCACCATCCTTCATCAAATCTCTGATGAAGTGATACTTGACATCCACATGCTTAGCACATTCATAATACTTCTAATCTCTAGCAAGATGCAAAGTATTTTGACTGTCATAGTGAATATCCAAATAGTTTTGCTTGAGATTCAAATCTTGTACTAACTCTCTTAGCCAGATAGTTTCTTTTGTAGTCTCTGTCAATGCTATATATTCTGTCTCTATAGTAGACAAAGCAATTATAGACTGCAAAGTAGCATTCTAACTGACTGCACAACCAGAAAGGATAAATACATGTCCGGTCAATGACTTTTTCTTATCTAAGTCACAAGAATAATCATAATCACAAAATTCTATAACAGTGCAACTACTCTATCCAGAAAATACTAATTCTAAATTAGAAGTGCCTTTCAAATATCTAAGTATCCATTTCATGGCTAACTAGTGAGCTTTTCCGGACTTGTTCATGTATCTGCTCACCATACTTACTGTCTATGAAATATCATTTTGAGTGCAGACCATCGCGTACATAATGCTATCAACTGCATTCGCATATGACATTTTAAACATATATCTCTCCTCATTCTCAGTCGGAGGAAAGAACCTGGCACATAATCTAAAATGACTGATAAAGAAAATAGTGACTGACTTAGCGGTAAACATATCAAATCTTTCCAAGACTTTCTCAATATAACTATGTTGAGTAAGAAAGAGTTTACCTGATCATCTATCATGAATGATCTTCATTTCAAGAATATTCTTTGCTAGTCCAAGATCCTTCAGCTCAAATGCAGTACCGAGCTCTGCTTTTAGCTTCTGGATGACTAACATATCTTTGGTTGCAATCATCATGTCATCTACATATAGTAATAAATAACAAAAGGACATGTCTAAAAGCCACTGACGATACATGCAACTATCATATGGAGACCTGTTGAATTTATGGTCGACTATAAATCTATTAAATTTATGGTACCATTGTCTTGGAAACTATTTGAAACCATATAATGATATTTTGAGCAAGTATGCATGATTTTTTTTTATCTAAAACCTCGAAATCAGATGACTGTTGTATATAAATATGCTCTTCCAAGTTATCATGCAGAAAAGCTATCTTTACATCAAGCTATTCTAGCTTCAAATCTTGAGAAGCAATCAAAGCAAGCAACATACGAATAGAAGAATATTTGATTACCGGAGAAAATATCTCCTTATAATCAATACCTCCTGTTGATTGTAGTCCTTAGCAAGGATTCGAGTCCCGGCAAGACGTCCTGTGGGACACTGGGACGAGGTACCATCTCATGTGTTGGGACAGAACGTCCCGCCAGCATCCCAACGTCTCAATCGGGATACTTTGGAACATCCCATGTCCCAAGTGTCGGGACGGGATGCCAATGCATCTTGTTCCATGAAAAAATCGGTACAGCCCTGTCCCATGAGATTTAAAACCTTGGTTCTTAGCCACCAACCTGGCATTGTATTTAAAATCTTGAGTAGCTCTTTGAAGATCCATTTGCAGCCAATTGCCTTCTTGCCTTTTGGTAATTTGACTAATTCCTAAGTCTAATTCTTTTCCAAATATTGAAGCTCTTCAACCATAGCCATGGTATAGCCTCCTGATACGTGATTGGCTCATCACCTATGGTGTCTGGTCTACAATACTCAAAGCATAATAAACTAACTCAGTACAAGTAGAATCCTTAAAACCATATCTTTAAGGTATTCTAATTTGGCGCGCGAGTTTGCTAGTGGTAATACTATCATCCTGAATCTGATCTTACACGGTAACCTCCTCTCGAGTCTGTATTTCTGGATCTATCTGCTGATGTTGCTCATTTTGAACATGAGTATCTTCATTTGGCTACTGCTATTGTAATCTAATAGTCTAATTAATATCAACAACAGTTCAATCCTATTGAGCCTGAACTTGATCTTTCCATGAAGAATTAGGCTATATTTGCCATGGAGTGGTTATCTCATGAAAAGTCATATCCTTGCTGACTAAAAATTCTTGGGATCCAGGTTCTGTGCACTATAATCTGTAGCCTTTCATTCTATATGCGTATCCAAGAAAAATGCACTTTTAGCCCTAGGGTTTAGCTTTTCATCATTGATATATACATATGTTGGGCATCCAAAGACTCCAAGTATAAAATAATCTACGAGTCTTCTTGTCCACATCTCTTTCAGAGTCTTTATGCTTAATGCTAATGCTAGAGATCAATTTATAATATAGCAGGCTGTGTACAGCATTTGTCCAAAAATCTTTATTCAATCCATAATTTAATAGCATAGATCTGACTCTCTCCAATAGTGTGGTTCATGCATTCTGCTACACTATTTTGCTGTTGAGGTATATCAATTATGGTCCTATGTCTGACAATGCTTTCTGATTTGCAAAAATCATCAAATTTTGTAGAACAAAATTTCAATACATTGTCAGTCCGAAATGTTTTTACCTTTCTCTCAGTTTGCTTCTCGATCATAGCCTTCCACTTGAATGTATCAAATACATCATTCTTCTTCTTAACAATATAAATCAAGATTTTACGGGAGTAATTATCAATAAATGAAAGTAAATATCTAAATCCACCCTTGGATATGACTGGGATAGATTCCCATAGATCAGAATAAATATAATCCAATATAGTTGCTGTCTGTGCATGCATGTAGAAAAGCCAACTCTGTATTATTTTCTAAATACATAGTGCTTACAAAATTCAAGTGCATCAACCTTCTGACCACCTAGCAGACCATGTCTGATCAGCTCCTGTAAATCTTTATTTGATATATGACCCAGTCTCTGATGCCACAATTGTGTCAACTATTCATAGAAGATTGTACTGCTGAAGCTTGTCCTTTTACTGTACAGCCGTCTAGATAGTAAAGAGTGCCATTTAATTTATCACTCAATAGAGTCAATGTTCTATTACTAATAGTTATAGATCTTCTACCCCATTTTTTCTCGAAACCTACGGTATCAAGGGCATGCCTTGAGAGAAAGGTTCCTTTTCAATTAAGGAATATATCTAACATCGTCCAAAGTCATTACAGTATTTGCATGAGATTTGATCTGAACTTTATTAATACCTTTCACTTTATATATTATATCATCCCCAAGAAGAATGGTACATTCCTTACATGCTCTAAAAGAAGAGAACCATTTTTTATAGGGTGTCATATGGAAAGATGCTCTAGAGTTCACTATTCAGGTATCAGCCTAACTAACATTGTAAATAACCGTAAATACTGCATCATGTGCAACATTACTATGATCTTCTGATGTAACTATAACTGATGCTGAATCCGAGACTATTTCTTTATCTTTCTGTTCCTTCTCTTTTTTGGACTATAGAAATCTATATTCAGATTTTTAGTGGCCTTGCTTCTTGCAATAGTGACAAATAATGAGTCTTTTAGACCTATATTTTGATTTAGTTTTGGATTCGTTTATACCTTGTTCACCTTTTCTTTGCTTATCTCTGTCTTTAATTGTAAGTCCTTGTACCGGAATCGGAGTTTGATGCTCTAACTGTACTTTCTATCTAAGCTCATTGGATAACAAAGTAGTTTCAACCTTTCCAAGATTTATAGTCTTTCTTCCATAGAGTATGGTAGTGGTAATATTTTCAAAAGACTTGGACAAAGAATAAATCAGAATCAAAGCCTTGTCTTTCTCGTCAACATTAACACCAATACTTGTCAAATCAAGCAGGAACTTATTATATTCATCCAAGTGATCCTTGGATGAAGTCCTTTTCGCTATACGAAATGTGTACAACTTTTTTCTCAAATATGGTCTGTTGATAAGAGACTTTGCTATATATAGACTATCAAATTTATCCCATATACCTTTAGTTATATCAAGATCCACAACATTGCGGAGAACTTTATCATTAAAACTCAAAAACAGAGTTCCTTGTCCTCTCTCATTGATTTTCTCTTTGATAGTTTCAGTATCTCTTGGGATTGCATCCATACCTTTGAAAGCTATTACCATGCCCTCATTGATCAACAAATATTTCATTCTTATCTTCCATAGTACGAAATCATTTGTGCTATCAAATACCGCTACTTCATGCCTTATGGTAGTGGAATAAAAAAAATGCCTCATGAGCTATTCAAAAACTTGGTTGCCCGTTAGATACCATCCAAACGCTCTAATATCAATTATTGGAATTGTGTGCAGTGGATTGGATCGCTTTAAGTATTTGAATTAATATTCTATCTCATTGAGGCATTTTATCGAACATATCATATGTATAATTAACAATCACAAGAAAGACAAGAAATTTACGTGATTTGGCAAATCTATCTACATCCATACAGAGGAGGAGCAATCCATTATATAATTATCCCAAAATTGGATGCAAAGATGATACAAATATCCAAATAAAAGGGTTTTGAAATAATCATAAAAGAGACATAAATAAACTACAACTATAAACCAAACAGGCAATACATTTCTTGGCCTTGGCTATGAATCAAGAGAAGATAATCTGCAAGATGGATCAATGTCTCGGCCACGGCAATCGATTAAGAGAGATACTTCTCCAGGCGGTAAAGAACAAAATAATAGGTGCCTTCGATAGCCGGAGCAAAACAGATTGGGAACCAAGAGAGTGGGATCAAAGGGTTGCGAGAAATAGAGAGCAATCGAGACTTAGGAAGTTTCTCAGAACCGAGGGTCTCATACTCCTTTTAAAAGAAAATAACGAAGAAGAGTCTGGATTGAAGAACGCTGGAGTTCTCCGAGATGAAGTTCAAATCAAAGAAGAGTTCCAAACGAAAAAAAATCTTCTATCCGTCCTAAACTCTATCGGAGAAGGAATTCCATTCAAAGAAGAAAGCTGTCAGTCCCTAAACTGTTGTTATTTAGAGCAACAGTAATAACAATTACTGTTTTACTGTAACCCTACTAAACATGATTTTAATTGGTTGATGTGGACCTTCTTTGGTAATCATTCAGGCCTTTTGGAATGTGAAGTGTAAGGTTTGTTGAAGCTATTTCTCAGTGACCCAGGCATCGGTAATACTTTGACATAAAAGTTTCTTTCATAATATGGGCTTTCATTGATGTAATAATAGAATAACTGTTGGAAAAAAGAAAACAAATGATAACTGAAAGCATGGAGGCTGAATGTAATATTCTGTTGTGCAAGTTAAAATTAAATGTAAGTCCCCTTATGAAAGGTTCGAGGAACCCTTGTTCTATAATACTGACATCTGTGAATATCAATTTAGCATCGTTAACTTGCCACACATTTACGTGATCTTAAATTCTATAGCGATTAAGATAGGTTGATTTTAGTACCACCTCATTTCCAGGTTTCTTGGCAGGCACTTTGCTTGTCTGGTATTTCCTTGGCCAGCCATTTTACACATATGTTTAGGGGGTTTCTTGGCAGGGGTTCCTTGAAAGGCTGTTAGGCTAATGCAATTTGTAACAGTAACTCGATTTGCTATATAGCATTTTTTATCTGCATATTCTGTCAGCATTTATGTAATTGTATACTAAGTTATGGTGCTTTTGATGCAGGATTCTGCTGTCTATGAATATACATCAATGAAAAATTTGAATGAGTCCAAATATGGATTCTGGGGTGTTTTGGCCAGAAAAGCTAAAGCAATTCTTGAGGAGGATGATACAACAAAGCAACTTGACGCTGGAAGAAACCAACCCCAAGCAGTTAACACATCGGCTGGCAGTCAGGTAGCCTCAAAGTTTGCATCTCATATTTACTGGTTAACTCTTATGAAATAAACATATTCCTTTTATTGGTGATTGTTGTTGGACAGTATGTGAAACATTCTTCTAAAGGATTGGATCATTTTTTTTCTTCTTTTCCTTTCCTGTTAGGACAACATTTTCTTGAATATCGGTATCCTGGAAACTGTTTTATCCTGTGTATTTTGTAGAGGATGAGACTAACTGCTGAGACCAAAAGGTTGAGAATGAAGTGTTGTAATTAAGCATATGCAAGAAAGAGATGTAAATGTTTCAATTCGGCAAAAACCTTCTCCTTGTTACCATATTTCTAATATATCCTAGCAGGTGAATTGATTGTTTAATAAGGGTTTGACAGTATAATTCTGAGCTTCTAGTAGGGGATGTGCTTTAGGGTCTCTTGTCTTTATGTTACAGTGCTGGGGTGGGTTTTCCATCTTTTATTCCATGGAAGCTTCAAACGTTGCCTTGAAACTGAATTGGACCTTTCCTCTTCTGGGAATTTTTACCAAACTTTCTGGTGAATGCCTAATTGTGAAACAACTGAAATTTCTTATGCATGCTTTCTGATAACATAATTGCCCATTATATTTTTCTTTTGCTTCGATACTCTACGTTGTGCAGTTTTTATAATTTAATACAATTTTAAATCTTTGCTTTGCCAACTGATTCCATTTTCTTAATGCAGTTTTATCATTCAAATCAGTCATCTCATGGCTACCGGAAGACAGAAACACCTCCCTTTCAGAAGAGTTCAGATGCAATAGCTTCTTCCCTTAACTACATCGGTGGCACAATTAAAAATGCTCTTGAAGTAATTTCTTTCTTGGACTCGTTTGCTGCTGTTGTATTTCTTTTGACATCCCCTTTTTAAAATATATAATATGATGATGAAATGTTTCTCAGGTCCTGCATAATTGTTGAATGATTTGATGATCCATTCTTCATTTGATAATGCGGTCAACTCAGATACATGGGTCATACTTCTTGTATTCTTAAAATTCAGAGACTGCTTAAATGGGTCATATATTATCACACATGTGCATGTATTAGTCTGGTGCCAAAAGTAGTTCTTCTATCATGTTATGAGGCAAAACAAATAGTGAAAATAAAAGTTTTCTCATATAATATGAAGTTTTTCCTGATCAGTACTTAACATGTGGCAGTTCATGAAGATTAGCAGCATTACGTGATCATAATAATCACATTTCTATCATTAACTCAAGCATTAGATTAATGAAAGAAATAGAGCTTTGCTGAGAGTTAGAAATTTACTTCCTTAACTACTATATGTCAATGATCAAATGGCCTTCAATTTAACATTTCAATTTGACTAGAAAGTAGTATACATTCTATGTCTTGGAATGGTTAATGATATGTCCTGATGTCCCTCTATGACAGAAAAATGTGTTTGATAATTTGACGTAGACATCTGTCCACCCACTGAAGCTTATTGCATGCAATGATTTTCTTTTGTTCCAAAACTTAGGTTTGATTGTACGCTCTGTTGTGTGAGGAGATGACAAGTATTTCTTCACGATTGGAATCTTGTAGGCCTCTGATATTTAGTTTGGTAATCATGTGGTTCTTTATTTTTTCCAGGAGGGTCTGACTGTTGTGGAGAATAAGACTGCTGACATCATCCATGAAACACGAAAGCTGCATATTAGCAGAAAAGGAAGTGGTCACAATGCACAGCATCAGGCTGCAGAGAAATTGGCTCAATGCACATTTCCTCATATGCAAACTGATTATGAAACACAACTGAAGGCATCTCGCGACGTAAGGTGGCAACTGTATATCACTAGATTGAATTTATTGTTCTTCATATGCTCGTGAGCTGTATTGAGTTAAACTGATTCCTTAAACCACATAAATTTTTGAACATGGTTGACTTTGCTTGATTTTCATCTGCCTGATTTTGAGAACATTCATCTTGTGTTGCTAATGGCCATGGCCCATGAGGTAGTAGAATCTTCAAAAACGAGAAGCATTCATATTGTATATTAACACAAAGGTAAAGTTGATTTTCAGATGCTCTAGTTAGTAGTCACTTCTAATTCTTGAGGTCATCTTATGGTAGAGCGAAACTTGCCGATTCCTAGAATCATGTAGTTTGCTGGTACTCAGAACCAGGCAGAGATCACCAGATTAGCTCTGAGTTGTCTATCAGAGTCTCAGTGAATTTTTATATAACAGCATGTTTAAATGCAAAACATGTATTTTAAAATGAGAGGATTTTCTTTTAGTACAGTACAATGCCTGTAGTTATCTATGTTATATACTTTATTGTTTCTCCTTTTTGATGGACCAAATTAATGGCCTTGTATCTTGTTTTTGCAGGTTGCTAATGCAATGGCTGCAAAGGCCAAGCTTCTTTTGCGTGAACTGAAGACCATCAAAGCAGACCTGGCTTTTGCAAAGGAACGGTGTGCTCAGCTTGAGGAAGAAAACAAAATGCTGAGGGAGGGTCTTGAGAAGGGATCTAATCCTGAAGATGATGATCTAGTATGCATTTTGTTTCTACAATGAAAAGTTTAATTAAATTTTAAAATAATTTCTTTTTCACCCTTTTGATCTTCACCAGGGTTTTTTTTAGCTCCCACTTGTTAACATACATTAACTGTTGATATCCTAGAGGCATCCTCTGATTCATGTTATTCTGCAGATTGTGTATTGCTGTTTGATCAGCTTGCGGATACATGAATACAAAAGTAATATTTATGGAAGTTCTAGAGAACAAAAGGTTTAGCCCAGACTAATATATATGAGTACACAGAGTGAACTGATGTGCCCTTTGTAGAACCAAGATGCAACTTGAAGCAAGTGAATTTTGGAAAGGGAAGATCTGTAAACTGGAAATATGGAACCGATTTCCTGAAAGTAAAGGTTTAAAATCAGTAAACAACATGAAACATGAGTAGGAATTCTTGAGGTGTATAGTCATGGTGAATAGAACAAGGAAAGAGAGGTAGAATTATGATCTTAGCGGTGGTCAAACACCATTTGTACTTGAGTAATTATATAAAACAGTTATAATAACAATTTTTGATGTATGGATTAGTATGATGAATAGTGAACTGGACCAATGGTGTAAGAAGAGCTGAAGAATCGCCAATGTGGATTTGGCAAAATTAGGAGTGCTGGAGTTACATATGAGTACATTAAAGGAATGAGAATAATATTGATAGAACGATGTAAGAGCTAGAATGGTTTAGATATATGTAAAATGGGCTACTGATGTCTTTGGTTAGGAAGGTGTTGATTGAATGATCAGAAGGTGTGGAACCAGGGTTCTCAGTACCATCCTGAACCGTCCGGTTCAGGGCATACCATACCGTTATGGTCAAGAGCCGATGCAATTCAGTTATGAAAAACGGTTCGAATTGCCAGACCGCTCAAAATACCTTGTACCGGACCGGTACAGTATGGTACAGTACAATACCAGTATATTTTGTTCGATTCGGCCCGGTTCGGGTCTGATTCAAGTTAAACAATATTTCCATGAAAAAAGAAAGCATTTTTTTATGATTTCTTGAACCTAGTACGGGACCCGGTATGGTATGGTACGGTACCATATTGTACCGTACTGGTCGGTGATCAATTCGGGGCTCGGTACTGGTTCAGTATTCCTTGTGTGGAACAGTTGAGATGTATGCAGAAGTTTTACATATTTGATCCGGCTTGATAAGGCTTTTTGCATTGTTCGCCATACCAACCCATGCTACTCTGTTTTTGGTGTATCAAACCATATGGTAGGGTATTGGCAGAGTACCGAGGTTCAATATGGTGCAAGGGTTGAACCAACTTGTAGTAGGCAAACGGATCAATTCTGCTTGGTTTCATGTTGTAGTAACCCTGTACCTCCTGATTTCGATGCAATTTCATGGCTGGGCATGAGTAAAATGATCTGCTCACCCTGTATTGGTAGGGAGTGTACCATTCTATACCAAGCATTTATTGCCGTACTGGTATTCTGGTACTGTATCCAGTGTTGGTACCACGAGCCTTGGACTTCGTTTATTTTATGCTTCTGTTAATTTAATTTATTAGTTCACGTTTATGATTTGTTAGCATAGTTATGTTGATTGTATGAAGAATAGCATGAGTTTATTATTGTACTTGAACTTTCACCTGACATTAATATATTGACATGATATAAAGGACAGAGTAAATGTTTACAGCATACACTTTATTTGATTGGATTTAATGAGAAAAATGTCTAAGCATTTACAGTATCACAAACACATGGTACATCTCTTTGGGCCAGCACAGCAACAATAAGTAAATGTACCATGTATCAATACAGGCCGATACAAGGGCATATAACCAATACTTTACCTCTAGGGTACTTCCATTATGGACTGGTATGCACTGGTACTCAAATCCTTGGATATGAACATTAATTAGGGAGTCGCCACAACGAACTGGTTTTTATGATTTCCCACAAGACTCTGAATCACCAATTTGTTGCTATTTATGCTAGTCTCCATATGCATGCTGAAAAATATTTTGCTGTGCATGTTATTGCTTGTTTTTGTATTGATGTGCTCTCTCTTTGGGCACATCTTTTTATTCTGCTTGTAATTGCACGTTGATATATTGTTTCCTGTACTCTGCACCTCCCTTCGATGGGGGCATGGAGCTCTCATCGGTTTAGTTCCGATGCTTGGTGGTCAACAGATATAAACAACTCATGGCTTCCTGCATTTCCTCTCTACATCCAATATCTCACCGTCGGTATGATGGACGTGCGCTCTGGAAAATACCACATATTTAAGTTACGAAATTATAGTTGTCAAGATCATTAGAATTATTGCAAATTGATTCATGGTGCACGAAGTAATAAAAATTCTGATGTGATCCCAATATTCCACAATTCTTTATCTAACTTGTTTTTTCTTTGTTTGTTTATTTCCTGTCTCTGTTATGTAGATACGCCTTCAGCTAGAGACATTGTTAGCTGAGAAGGCAAGGCTGGCACATGAGAACTCCACATATGCAAGGGAGAATAGATTCCTGAGGGAGATTGTGGAGTACCACCAACTCAACATGCAAGATGTTGTTTATGTGGATGAGGGAATTGAAGAGGTCACGGAGGTTTACTCCATCCAAATCCCACCTGCATCACCAGCCCCTGCAGTATCTGAAGCATCTTCCCCGCTCTTTTCAACCACCCCAACTCCCAACCGTGCTCCCAGAAGTACTGCCACTAAACCACCTCCTGCTGCCTCCCCCTCCATTCTTGTGCCAGAATCTTGCCCAATTATCCCTACACCTCCCACACGCCCTTCACAGACTGTTCCTCCAAACACAAGGGCTAGCCCACCACCCATGTAGTTTCAGCATCTGAGATTCTAGGCAGCAACAATTCGCTTCAGAACCTACCACCTAAAAACAGGGCTAGTCAATTTTTGCTCATCCTCTTCAGTTTGTGCTGGTTTGGTGTCGTGTAAAAATCACATTCTTTTATGTTTGTGTCTTTGTATTTGTAAGTCAGTTTATTTGTTGTGATTGTTATTTATCAGTAATCATAAATAAATCAATGTTTGGTACGTCGAGCTTGTTTAACATCTGCTTGTGATCAGTTCAACGGTGATAGGCAGCCTTATGCAACAGCAGATTGTACCAGTTGGAACGTGTTTTTGTTTCCTCAATGTCATGTATAAGAGCTCTGCGGTCAACTGTGGTCTGTAGGCACAGGAGCCGTATTAGAACTCTGCGGTTTTCTGGAGGATCCCAGATTGAGAAGGATAGTGCGATCAGGGATCTCGTTATCCAGTTCTTTAGATCCAGATGGCCTGTTTCCTCTCAGGGTCCTACTCATCCAGATTTTCCCCTTCCTTTGGCCATGGTGATTAATCGGGAGAATCGGGATCTCATCTGACCTGTTTCAGAACATGAGATTCGGCATGTTCTTTGATCGCTTGGTGCTGATAAAGCTCTTAGGCCGAATAGTTTTTCTCCCTTATTCTTCCGGCATTACTGGTGTATTGTTCGGGATGAGATAGCGGATGATGTGCAAGAATTCTTTGGCCAGGACAGGATACCGGATTCTTGGAAGCAGGCCATTATCACTCTCATACTCAAGCGTCAAGATGCTTCTGAACTCGGTCATTATAGGCCTATCAGTCTATGCAACACTCTATACAAGATCTGTACCAAAATTATTGTTCATAGGATGAAGCTTGTCCTCCCTCGCTTTATATGCTTGGAGCAGGGGGCCTTTGTGAGCGGCCAGTCTATTTTTGATAATATCCTCACTGCTCAGGAGTTTATGTTTGATCTCCAGAGGGTTCCAGCCTGTCGATGTCTTATGGCTATTAAACTTGACATGGAGCAAGTATATGACAGGATGCACTGGTCATTTTTGGAGAAGGCTCTTTCTGACTTTGGCTTCCATCCTCGCTACATCATCTGAATATTGGCTTGTATTGTCCACCCATTATTTGCTGTTATCATCAAAGGCTCTCCCTCAGAATTTTTCTCCTTGAACATCAGTCTGCACTAAAGTTGCATTCTTTCTCCATACCTGTTTATTATTTGTGCTGATACTCTTTCGCAAGCTCTCCGGGCCGCGGCACAGGTTCCGAATCTTCTTCCTTACATTCCTGCCCCTAGCGCCCTCTCGATCTCGCACCTCCTGTTTGCAGATGAATGTATACTCCTAGAGCGTACCACTATCCGTTGTGCTCACGGGTTCGGACGGGTTTTGGAGGATTATTGTCTCTCTTCGGGCTAGTGTATCGATCTTTTTAAATTCCAGATCTACTTGGCTCGAAGACTCCTACTATTTGTCGTACTATCTCGGAGATCCTTGGAGTGCCTGAGCACAGCGATACTTTACACTACCTAGGGGTGCCGATTACAGGGTGGAGACTCCATAAGGCTAACTATGGGAGGTTGGTTATGGCTGTTCATGACAGGGTAGAGGGTTGGCAGGGAAGAGCCCTCTTCTCGATGGGCAGGATCACCATGATCAGGTCCGTCCTTACTTTCATTCCGGTTTACTTGTTATCTAATGCCATCATTCCCAACTCAGTGATCCTAAAGGTGGAGCAATTTATTCGGGCATTATTGTGGGGTGACTCTCTGGCTGCTCGCCGTATTCATCTACTAGACTGGAATGTGATCTGCCTGCCGAGGAGTACTGGGGGTCTTGGCATTCACTCTCTTGTTATGAGACGGGAGGCACTTTTGACCAATCATGCTGCCAGATACCTTTTGTGTCCCAATAGCATGTGGGCAAGGATGATGTTTGCTAAGTATGGCCCTCTCATCTCTGGGGGGTTTACTGGTAGTAGGAGTGTTTTTGCTTTATGGAGAGAGATATCTAGTAGAGCTGATGTGGTTATTCCTCGGACTCGATGGATTGTGGGTAATGGTACATCTATTGATTTTATGGGTGACCCTTGGATCTTGGACCTCTCCTTATCCCATTGGCCGACCTTCATCTCTATGGAAGCTCCGCAGTCTCTATCTATTCCTCAGTTATTCTCCTCGGATGGCTCTTACTGGGATTGGGAAACTATCAGTCAGACCTTTGGTCCTATTCTGGGTGAGAGGGTTCAGGCCATTGCCCTACCAATTGCTACTGTTGATGTTTGAGTGTGGAGGTCTTCCTCCCCAGGATCGTAATGGTAGATCTTTATCCCCGGGTCCACACCGAGCCCCACAGGAGCCTAGATATTGGTTGGATTTGGAGATTGGGGATTCATTCGAGAGTCAGTTTGTTCATATGGAGGGTCGCGTAGAGACACCTTACTACTAGAGCCCTCATTATATCGAGAGGTATTCAGGTTCCCTCCGACTACCTTAAGTGTGGTGCTGATACTGAGACCATGGAGCACGTGTTATTCCTTTGTCCTAGGGCTGCTCTTATCTGGAACTGGTCGGTCTAGACAGCCTCCTTACATCTTCGATGGATTGTGTGCTTTCCTTTCTGGATTGGCTCCAACTGTTTACTGATCACCATTCTCGTATTCTCCCTGCCTATGTGGTTTATCACACCTGGCTCGCCAGGAATGAATTGGTCTTCAACTCCAAAACCAGTTCGCCTAGATTTATTATGGAGAGAGCCCGTCTTCAGGCTGCTAAGTACCTCATGTCGGTGGTGATGACCTTCGAGACCTGGGGCTTCAGCTCGATCCCTCGAGCGCCTCGTCGGGCTTTCATCTTTTGGGAGCCCCTCCTCCTAGATTCGCCACTGTTAGCTTCGATGGGAGTGCCAGGGATACTCGGGGTGGTGCAGCTTTTGTCATTCGTGGCCCTGATCTTCGTCTCTTGGCAACTGGGGGTTGCCACCTGGTCGAGCCTACTATCCCCGTTGCAGAGCTTCGGGGCGCTTGGACGGGAGCGTGCTATGCTAGAAGATGCTTCCATCTGGATCATCTAATCATTGAGGGAGACTCGGCTACTGTTATTATATGGATCCAGGAGGCTCGACGTTCGGTACCGACTCACCATCTACTCAAGGATATTGCATTTCTACTGCATGGTTGCTCCACTTGTTTTGTGAAGCATGTCTATCAGAAGACTAACTTGGCTACGGATTAGGTGACTTCATACAGCGAACCATTCCGATGATGTTTTGTGAACTAACCTGGGAGATGCCCCGGACATCTTGCAAGATATTGTTCTTTCTTACCGTTGCTTTTGCTGGCACCAACTTACTCCGGATTTTCTGTGGTTCTTATTTCTTGTCGTATCATCGTAAAGATTGCCTTTGCATGCAGGTGTTGGACAAATTTAAAGTTATTAACTTATGAAAGACATTAATGAAAATATTTTCGACCCTGGGTTCGGTGATACACGGATGGAGGCAAATTTGGTTCGTCTTTTCCGGTCCTCTGCCCGGGCGAGCCGCCAGTACACGTTGCCACGCCTCGGTGCTTCCTCTGGTTCAAGATGCTCCGAGACCATCATCAGCTGAATCGCTAGAGGCATGGACAGCAACACCCACCAAACGGTCCAACATTTTAAAAACCAGCACTTGCTAGATAGAGTCCGCGTAAGGGAAAAATGAAATGAGCCAGGTTTGCGAATTTCCACGACCACCATCAGGCACCACTAAATCTGTACCAATCGATTTTAAGCACATATCGAAGAGATGCTCATATATTAATTACCTTTCACGATATAATATAAATTATATACTTGGTACGTAACAATCTGTTCTGTTAAAATTTTTCCCAACAAGGGACTACATAGATTGGTTACGGAAATATGGACCAAAAAGCTGTCTCAACAAATTTTGTGGCAATTCCGGTCAAGGCTTCCAGCAAAAAACACGGGGTGCGGATCTGGCTACATCAAAACATAGATAAGGCCAAATGGCAAAAGCAGGGAAATTAGGTCATCCATTCCTACCCAAGGGTCGGCATAAAAAAGGTACTCAAGTTTGGTTTTTGCTGCCAGGGTATTCTATTCTAGAATAACTGGAAAAACAGGCTCGTGGAACCATCACCAAACGAGCGAAGATCTGCTTGCTTCACCAATGCCCTGCACAATGGGCATGTGCGCTCTCTCTCAAACCTGCAAGAAGCATAAATAATTAAAGAGAGGTGCCGATACAATGTTTTCACAAGATTTACATGGAATAAACGGTGAGATCCTGAATTATGTACCAAATTGTGACAAAATTAAACTTCCTGGAAGTGGTAGTTAAAAATTTCTAAAGTGTTGCCTAGGTATCTCTATATGAGATGGACTTTGCTCCTCTCGAGAGGAAAGGGTATCTGCTCTTCGAATCCAAAATCAACCATGGGACATCCAAGTTAAAGATTTCACATCACCGATGAGCTTGACATAGCAAACCTGGTTATTAGCTTCTTGACATAAATGAGATTACCGCAGCTTTTCAGATATGCCTAAAAAAAATGACAATGCAGTTGATCATACTAGCAATTTAAGCTCAGATATGCTACCATTCAGAAACACAATCTTCACAGAATATGTGTTTACAGCGAAGCAGAATGGGAGCATGCATCTTCTCCTGGCAGATAGCGCACAGATCACCAGCTGCAACAACCTGCATTGATTCCACCACATGTTAATGCATATCACTAGTTCTGAAATGGGGAAAACCAAAAGCACCCCAACCTCCATAAAACATCAAAGAAACCTACAGCATTGATAACAACAATAATAATAAATCCTCCTCGACAGCAAGAACGGTTAAGCTCAGGGTTTAGACAGCCTAGGTATAAAGAGGCTATAACTCCTTAATCAGTTGATAAAATTTAATAATAAATCTGAATTTCAGATTTCAGTTCATTCATAGATTTTTACATATTTTTCATGATTGGCTCAATGATTATGATTATTCTGAAGTTCCAGAGTCATCGACGAAGACGACGACGACAAAAACATGATCTCATGTATGAGAACTCCCCTTTTCCAAACTCTCAATTGGCAGATTCTCTATCAAAAACCAGAACTAATGTCACACTTACAATGTTTTCAGGTCATCTTCATAGCAAGAGTTCATTAGTCATCTATTTCTTCATTTGGATGCCTTTCATGATATTCAAGAGTAATGAACAGCAAAGTTATGAACATGACAGGTATGTAGGGGCAGTATAGAAACTTCTTCAATCTTATTCGGTCTACTTGATAGACAAACTAAACAAGCACTTGCTACCTAGTATGATGGATTAGAACATTCACTGAAGGATATGACAGCAAGCTAGGTACCATGCCAGTTCTTTGAATGCAGCTGTGTCAGAGTGCTAGGTACCAGCACAACATGGCATCACAAAGTATGGTATGTACAATTCCAATCTAGCGAGGCACTAGCACAAAATTCCTCGATCCATGCGAAAAATACTTTAGATAAAAGAATGGCGGGCATTTGCAGTCCACTTATTACTGTGTGCATGGAGTTAAATGAGGCTTATCCACTTGATTTGAGAAGTGGGTGCTCTTCATAGGTGGCCAATAACCATCGTACCCCAAACTAAACTGGGAAAGTGAGTTGCTCGAACATGGGCTAAGGGCCTAGGATGTTCACCTTTGAAGGCACCACACTCACTTTTAAAAGACAGCAAAAATCCCTTGGCATCCCTTAATGCATGGCAGACGTTTTCAATAGAAATCCAGGAACATATTAAACATTTTGATTTATTAATCTAAAATCACATAATATTTCTAGGAGATTAAAAAAATGCAACAATACAATAACCAAAACCAAGATTTGGAAATGCCAACAAGAGAATAAATGAGTTAAAAGCATGTTTGCAGCCATAATTGGATCTGCATGAGTAAGAAGACTCCAATGCCAAGTAGAATGGACAAAGGGTGAGTATATAAGGCCATTAGCAATTGGCCCCCTCTATATGATGGCCCAAAACTGTGGGTAGTTCGTTTTGCTCAACATTTATGTTCTATGTACAGGCTTTCTTTTCAGATCTACAATGAGACATACTTGCAAACTCTGAAGGGAAATCACCTCTTGAGTTACAATGAGACATAAACATGCTCATTGAGCATAGCAAGATCATGCTGGGGTAAATGTGGTGAGACAAAGGATAAAGGTGAAAAAGAGTGCACCTAAATATGCTTTCAGTTGCGTAGACGAGGAGAAAATGATGGTATAATTTCAGGTAAGGTTTTCATTTGCAACAAGAAGAGGAAGCTCGATGAGTGAAAGTGGCTCAGACTCAAGATAAACCGGTCCTAGTAGTATGAGATACAAGACAACAAAAACATAATTGAAAGCTAAGGAAATGGATCAGCATATCATTGAGTTAACTCAATGTTTGTTCTTAGGGTATGTTTGGTTGCATGGGAAAGGGTTTGGGAAACTTTAAGTTTTTGAAAAAATTGAATTTTCCAGGTGTTTAGATGATGGGACAACTAAAATAGTGTAGAAAGGGGTTTTCTAAATTTGACTAGATTCTACCTTGGAAAACCTTTTCAGTTTCCAGAGTTTTCAGAACAACCAAACATAAGACATTTTTGGTTGCAGAATAGGTTAACATGGATACATGGGCTAACACTCCTTGTACACTTCACTCCAGAATAAATACTTCACACTGTAGGGGTGGAATAGTTTCCCCTGAGCTACCAAATTTTAAACATTCACTTAGCTCTCATAAATTAGTTACTTTTTTACAATTTGGTAGACCAGAGTGGAATAAATGGATTGGAGGAGTCTTTTTCCATTTAACCGTCTTTTCACCCTCAACCAATGGAAAGATTCTAAAAAGCCAGTCCAAGCCATCACATACAGATCAAACAAACCTTTTAGTTGCTGTTAAGGTAGGGGACATGCAGAGTCAAAAGCTTACCTGTTCTGTTGTTGCATAAGACCCATAATGCACTTCTTTGCGTGACAATGCCTTCAGTGCCACAAAGAATGACTGAACCTGCAAATCATAGGCTACATGAATGTAAAAAGAAATTCCCTCATCATTTCTTTACTAGCTACACAGATGAAACCATGGTGCCATCCTGGAAACTTGGTTCAAAGGTTTGGAGAAGTAGAAAATGATGCTACATTTCAACAGAAAAGAATAAGAACCAGGAAAAAATAAATATATACCTTCTCAACAACTGAAGTCAGCTTGAATGTAAGATAGAGCCCTGTGGTAAGAGATGAAAAGAGGCTACCATATTCTTTGTTCAGAAAGAATCGGTACCAGACAGGAGTTGGCAACAAAGCACGGTACAAAAGCAATAAATACTCCACAAGTGTTAGCATCTGACCCTGAAAAAATTTTGAAGAACCCAATAAATTTGCATACCATCAACTGTTAAACATTTTCAAGAATAAATCCAAATTATATTCGAATTTGAGCTTTCAGTAAAACAATAACCCAAAACAAATTTAAAAAAATTAAAAAACAGAAAAATTACAATTTACAGGGTTTCCTATGCCATGATCACTGACAAGCCTCTATCTAGATATCAGACGGGCAGAAAACCGTGTAAGCTCAGACCATGACATTGAGACGAGCAAAATTCCAATTAGATAAAAAAGGACTCAGAATATTGGGAACAATGAGAATATAACAAACTGAACCCTGTCATTCATGTATTATAATAAACATGAAGGTTATTAATTCTTTCATAGGAATTATACTAGTGATCTGCATTTTTCTTTACTGCAACAATTTTATTCAAATAAAAAAGTAAATGGCCTAATGGCCGATAGAGACAGTTATTATTATCTTGTTTATCTAAAGTGGTCGCGATAATTTATTAAAGATTTTTGCCTATTACATTTTCCTAACTTTGTTAGATGCAAATAACAACTTGCCAATCTATCAGTAACTGACTGTTGAGTAAGAAGAATGCATAGAGTGACTTGTGAAATACGTTCAAAAATTATGTAAAATACACAAATTCAAGCAATCTTTTCTTTTGTTTTGATGTTTTAAAGAGTAAAGATAACCATAGAACAGGTGGGAGTGTCTATCATGCCTACCTTTTATAGTATGTCTTGTCTGAAAGTTGGTAAACAATAGAAGGCCACACTTTTCCAATATATGATTGAGTCTTGCCAAAAGGGAATACTTCTATCAATTCCCACCCAAACAAAATGACTTTTTCTCAATATTCTTGCATACGTCTATCATGATCATTATTCACTGATGCATAATCAAATACTTTTGCAAGTAAAAAACATGCATAATCTGAACATCAAAAAATTGCAAACTATATTCTTAGAACCAGGATTCGTAGGCAGCCTAATTGGATAATATACATGAAGCATCCATGCAATAGATGCTCCATATCATCGCCTTAACCCACTCCAGATATCTAAATAAATGTGCTGTATATTTGCAGAAAATAAATTCCCAAGACATTTCTTGAAGCTGTTGAAGGGAAAGAATTAAATATTTAACATTTCACAAGCAATAACAACAAAGAATTTCTAAATAACATGTTTCATTTGTTTCTTATTCTCATGAAGGAGGATAACAGTTATAACAAATTCCACGTGTATGACAGCAAGCTTTGTAAATATTTTTTACATGAGGATGAGCAGTCCACACCAGAAACTTGATACAAGGTCAGCAGAAGTATGCAATTATTACCTCACAGATGGCATGAGCTGGTTGCCCTTTTCATTAAGATAAACTAATTAGTAATTACTGTTACTCAAATTTTCATATCACCGGTGGCTGCAGATACTCAGCTTAATACTTCTGTTATGGTAAGAATAAGACATTGGCTCCACTAGTAATAACCTAACGAGGTTTCAATTCATCAATGCATACCATCACCTTCCAAGACTGCCACCTAAACTAATGTAGTCCAAGAGTCAATCACAAAGTCGCAGCCACTTCAATTCTATATATACTAAACATTACAACCCAATCCAAGTTATAGCAACCCTTTTCATAAACCTTCCACAACCTGCATATATGAAACACAAATACCACTCAACAACCTCAACTCTAGTTACCTTTCCATAACCAACAAACTATCCTATCTGGCCCCAAATGCCAAACCAGACTAAACTGACTAGCTGGACCAATCCTCTTAGCCCCTCTAAGAAACCACACAATATAAACTTACTGTAAAAATATTGGTTAAATGGTTGAAATATAACAACCTCCTGCAATTATAACCACATTTATTGCCCTCAAATTAAATGAACAGTATAAAAGTATATTCTGGTGTCCGTGCAAGCAAAGTATGACAGTTCTTATTTGCTCCATCTAATAACTACTCAAAATTGCCACTAGTTAAATTTCAAGTCCAGCAGCTAAGTCTAAAAAGAAACTGCTTCAAACAATCCTAGTAACATAAGAATAACGAGATTACCTGCTTACGATAGTTATGGCCCCTGCTGTTTTTGTAGTACATCAGCAGCACACACTTAACAACCATGGCTGACTGGCGCACCATAGTATCTGGGAAGTTGTAACAAATGAGGAATCACATTAACGTAGCTAAACCACTGATGCATGCAGTTATGAAACAGACAACTACTTGATCCTAAAGTTCTAATCCTAAATTGTGAGACTGAAAAGCAAGCAATAAACTTTAGAAAGAAGTTTTGATATTAAATGATACAATTTTTGCATGGTCAATTCAAATAACATTTACAGTGAATAGGTAAGATATCCTTGCCAGAATATCTTTAAAAAAGGCCAGTTGTACACTTGCACAGGATTCATATTAATGTTTCAAAATGGGAATAACCTAATCCAAGCTGGATCGGTGAAATCCTAGTTGAAATGGATGGAACAGCCTTCCATGGAATCGGATTCGGATCAGATAAACCTGATTTATCTTGAAAGGATCAGTTGAATATTTCAATGGATTATTTAACTTCGAAGCAACTAAAATCAGCAGGGAAATATCTAAATCTAATCCAGTTTTAACATTGAACCTATGCCCAAATCTAAACGACCAACCAGTTTAAGTCCAATCTGCCTCTGGGCTCCCACAAATAAAGTTTTTTCTATTTTCACTTTTTCCATGTTATTTTCTCTCTCCTGGACTCCTAATGGCACTAAAATGGAAGCATGTGGATTTGCCACCCCTTGCCTCCAAAGAAGGCTTGTGGATATGTCCAAACAAGGATTGGAGGGCATCTCGCTTTCTAAAAACCTTGCAAGTTTTAAAAATGGTCAATGACAAACAAATAATTGCTGCCATTGTACTTTATTTGTGTGATGCATAACCACGAATGCATTTAAAAGTATTCACTAAAAAACAAACCAATTATTTGGAAAAAAAGAAATTCACATGTATTACAGTTTTTTCACTTTTTCTCTAATCTTTAATTTTTAAATATTTTATATTGTTAATTGTTATTTATTACTTGTGTATGAACTTGCAAGTTCACTCATCTAAGTTACCAGTCTGTTGTCTGTACATGAATCTGCATGCTTAATATATGTTAAACATTTAATGCATGTAAACTTGGATACATGCTATGGCACCATAGCAGCATGATTTGCAGATTGCATAATTAACAATATTATCTATTCATTTCTAATTTAAATATCAACTGTATGCCTAGCAGTCTACAATATTTGGACATCCAATTAACTGCACAGAGAAGAAAAGGTCAATCATAGAAGCAGGGGGAAGACCAAGTCCAACAACATGGCATTCGTTCCTTTCAACATGACCAGGAAAGCAAGGTGCATGTGCTGAGAATCAAGTAGCCCAGAAGAATCTAATATGATAAGAAGCAATATGCAAGTTTGCATATATGTCAAAAAGTATACAATATTAAATAATTTAAGCCACATAAAACTACTAACACCATTAATTTAAGCGGATATTAAAGACACCAACTGTAAGGAGATGTGCCAATCTTGAGAATTTTCATCTTTGATTGATGTAATATTGAGAAATGTTATCATGCTTCAACAATATGAACCGTGGAGTCTCACCACAGTGCCACAATGTGTCTTCAGGGCGTTCAGTAGTGGAATAAGTGGGGAGATATCTCCCAAAATGGCAGGTGTCCTTGCAAATCACTTAAAAAGGCCATGGAAAGGAAGCTTATACATTGTGGGGGCATAAGTGGACCCACATGGAATAGTCTGTTCCATCAAAATAGTTGAGTAGACTTACATCGTGGAATAGGCTTGCCCCTATTCCCTTCAATTACCATTCTGCTCTTATTCACGTTCCAACCACTCAAAACAGTGAGAGGCCACTTTGGTCTTTGTGATAAAATCCAAACTATCATGAAGTTCAATATGAATTAAATGTCCATATTCTCTGCACTTATCCATCCAGCCAAATGCCATCCAGCCAAATGCCAAAAAGGTTTTATTCCATGCAATGGTTATGCCCTGAACAGTACAAGGGATATCCCTTCCAAAATCTATTCCCCAACCAAACACCCCTTTATTGTCTGAGATCAACATGTCAAGACACCCAAATTCACATATCTATAATATATTTTCTCCAAGCATGCGAAGTCATTATATCAAGCCAAAGATAAGAGATCCTTATAAAGTGGCAGTAGCATAGGGCAAAGGGGCCAGCTGAGCCCCTTTAAATTAGTTAAAGTTTTGATGACTCAAAGTGAATATTTAAGAAAGGAAGACCCCTCATCAACCACTCTTCTAAGTTTTCTCAAAGATTTACCTTCTTATGCAATCAAGACAGGCTTTGTAGGATGCTGCACCTACAAATGTAAAGAAGCCATTTGCATACTGCACACATTTTGCAAAGAACCATACTGCACACATTTTGCAAAGAACCTCCTTGGTTCCTACGAAGCACTTCTCCGTTCCTCTAATTCAAATACTACATCAGGTAGCCCAAAGTAGCACCAACCAAACAATAGAATGCCATTGAAACTTTGCAAAAAATCCTAAAATATTGTAAAGCGACCCCAAGAAATGATGGAAAGCCACAAGGCATTCATTCCCAATAATGCATAGTTACAAATTGATTCAGCATTCCTAACCCCCATGCAAAGCACAGTGAAGGGTGCAACTCTACAACAACCTAATTTTTATTCAAGATGGTTCATCCCACTTGGATGGGTTTTGAATATGGGACTGTCTTCCAAACTAGATCACATATTATTTTAGATAGAGTTACAAAACTGGATAAGAACCATCTAGCTGTCAGACTCAATCATGCTTGGCCAGTACCAGAATCAGGAGTAGGTGCCAGGGCACATAGTGCATATTTTCGAAACACCTTTAGTAAGGGAGTGTTCAGGAAGCAAGTGCATGTTCTAGATTCTGGAAAGATTCCAAAACAGGTGCGTCATCTTAGGTAGAAGATTCCAACTACCAAGGATTACACATTAATAGGACCGGAATACAGAACTCGAAGTGATGAGAAGAGCGTATGAATATGGTGAGTGATGCACAGGTGAGCCTCTACAATGGGGAAAGAGAGAGGACACGACCAAGCACAAGATGTAGATCACCAAGGAAGCAGACATGCGACACTTTTTCCAGCCTATTCATACCTAAAATAATCATCTTGAATGAACAAACACCATGTCCAATGGGAGATAGTATAAGGCAGAATATTGGGGGAGACTATTTGATAGTGCTGTAACCAAGATTTTAAATCCTGTGAGATGGGATTGTCCCAATTTTTTCATAGAACAGAATACGTGGCCGTCCTGCCCCATTCCAATACATGGGACATGAGATGTTCCAAGATGTGTCCCGATTGGGATGCTACGATGCTTGCAGGATATCCCGTTCCAATACATGAGATGGTACCCCATTCCGATGTCCCACGGAATGTCCCGTTGAGACCTGAATCCTTGGTGGTAACATGAATCAGGAATTGCATCTTACTTAATGTCATCATGAAGGATAAATCAGTAAAGAAATAAAATAAGCAAGAATAAAATGGTATAGAAAGAAAAAAAATGTTACAAAAAAATTATTCCAGACATCCCTGTAAATGGGATGGCTCTAAAGGCATATTCCAATAAGTTTAAATGGACAAGGCAATCTTTGTTTTACTGGTTGAAAGTAAATACATGATCAAATATATTTGCATTGTCCAATATATTTTCCATGACTATAAGACAGGAGAAATAGGAAGTTTGGGATAAAGCAAAAGCTGGAGTCCTTTTTCGGGGGTACAAAGCTAAAGTATTTTTTTATTGCCGAAAGAAGACCATTATCAATGAAAACATCTGAAATGTAAACTCACTTTTTACAAACCAATTTTACTCAAGAAATATTTTCGGAAATCAAAATTATCAAAGCACATAAATAGTCATTTATAACAGTAAAGTACATACCGTTTAGCATAATGATGAAAATTGCATGCCAAAAAGGTGGTATTTCCTTTGGAGGAAGCATGACCAGTGGGTACAGAATGTCATCATTCCTGTACCACCAATAGACTCCAAACACATGAACCATGAAAACTAATGTAATCCCAACAAGTACAGAGATTTTTCTCTCTCCCTGCAGAAGGCAACAAACAATAATAATGTGATACCTCATTACATAGGATCATTCATTTAGTATAATTGCATTAGTGCATTATCCAGAAACAAGAAGTAGATGGGGCCAAGCAAAGGAAAAAAAAAGAGATATATCAGTGTCACCAAAGACATGCACTACACCATCTGACAAAAGCCTACACAACAGAGACCCAATAACCCCATAGTGTTGAATCTTTTCCAGTCATAACACATTTAATTGATTTCTAAAAGCACCAGCCTCGAGTCATAATAAGGAAGTGAAAAGTATTGGAATACAAACCAAAGTCTGAGGGGCATGAATTGGTGTTCTGTATGGCAATGGCTGTAGACATTTGGTAAATAGTTGGGGGGGGAGTAGAAAATATCAGCAGTTAGATTTAAGGGCATCAATTATTTGAGGCATTGTTCCTGGTAAAATCAAAGGAGAGGAGAATTGAGGATCCTAGAAGACTTTCGAAATGGCTATAGCCGTGTTCCTTTCAAAAAGTCTCTCCAACCCTTTCCCCAGCTTAGAAAGGCAATTATTCAGCATTGCTGAATACTGTTTCCTTGGGTTTACACTCCCATACCCAGCTCATCCATAGCTACTGTTACCAGTACTCCATTGACATCACTCTGTGAAACTAGTTGATCGTAAGCTTGTTCGAAACAAAAAGAATTTAACCTGCAAGTACAATACTAACTTATGGATCAAACATTAATAGGGGCTTTTGCTTCCTAGAAGTTCCAGAACTGTTCTCTCATTTTAATACCTGATACAGTCCCTTGACTTGATATACTTCACAGAAACTTAGTTTAACACAATAGGCATCAAACTTAAGGATTGTAAACTATGTTCACCAACTCAACATTTCCCAACCTTCCTTTACCAAGGAAGATGAGATATGACTAGATACAGTAGTAAATTCATTTTTTTACATCTTTCTTAAATTCTTAGGCTCGCCTATGACATGAGGTTTAAATATCATCATCACCAGCACTACCAAAGCCTTTTCCTGTTAAATATAAGATCAACTACAAACATGACTGACAAAAAGGCTCCATAGATTGAACAGCATATAAAACCAGTTATCAACTGATAAGGACACTATAGAAATTGGTGCCACATTTTGGGTCAGACAAACTTTAGGCAAAAGAATGACTTGTATACAAGGGGAAGACAACTTTTAATATATAAAGCTGCATTCATTTCAAACAGACAAATTAGCCAAAGAGCCAAATGAATGGCAGCCCAAAGGGGTTTAAACACTGATTCAAAAAATACAAGAGCTTCCTATAAAACCCAGGACCTCACCTGTTACTTGCCTAAAGAACAATCTTCATGATATGAAAATATTCCAAAAGTAATGATGGGCGAGAACTAGTTATCAACTTGTCATGCTTATAGGATGGCCATATGGCTTCAAGAAAAGAGCAAGAGTATAATACCAGAGAAATATTTTTGTTATGCCCATAATTTGTAATATCATTACAAAGAGAGGAAAGAGCAAAGGGAAGGGAGATCTCATATTGCTTTGTTCTGGTTTTCTAGAAAAAGAAAATTGGGTTTTCCAGTACAAAGGTGATAAGTTTGATACTGTATTGGATTGGACTGGAGAATGGGCAGCTTCTAAGTTTGTCCTAAGTCTGCAAGCGGTAAGGCTTGTGATGGCACCCTTTTGTGAGAAGCAAAGGCAAAAGAGCCCCTTGTATAACAACTTGGCATCAGGCAAGCACCTTTTTTGGCAAGAATATTGGGCAAGACTCTTTGCATGTATACTGGCACTTCTTCCAGATGACGAGTAAATTGTGTAAATTGCTAAATCAATAATCATTGAAGTGACATGGAAGGTACAACAAGATTAAATATTAGAAAGGGTGTCAGATCATGTACGTAACTCATTCCTCAGCCAAGTACAGAAATCCAGTTATAAAATAGGTCCACTATAATCAGTATCTAGCGCAAACGTACTAGATTATGGGAAAAATCGATGTTCCCATCTGATGACTGATATGATATACACAACCTCCTCATCTAATAATAAACAGGGCTATTCAGATCCTAGTCGAGAAAATAAATATGAAGAAACTCTTAACAATATAAAGCTTTCTAAATCTTTCTCATCAATATGCTGGAAAGTCTCAAAACAGTACAAAATGCATTACCAACAAGATAAAAATGTTGCATTTGCATCAATGAGGTGTTAGACTTGAAAGGAAAATTTCAATACATTAGCAAACATGATGACCAGTTGTTACATCACCCTAAAATGTAATTTTTAACTTTTGTTCAGGGTGGAAAGGGTTTTTTTTTTTTCAGGGGGGGCGGCAGTAAGTATAACCAGAAAACAAATCAGATATTCCTCTAGATAAACTGTTAAAGTGTATACACCCCTCAGAAAAATAATAGTATAGCATCTATAACGTTGCAGACCAGTGGAATTGGTACATATCTTTAATTGGACAAGGAAATTTACCATAAAGATAACAAACCTTTAGAGCAGTCTGTTTCCGTAATATATCATTAGACTTGAACATCACAGCAGCAATCCAAATCGTGACAAAGAAACCTGCAGGTCGGCCGGTGAGGGTTATAAATTTAAAAAGAGGAACAGAAAAAATAATTAAAATTACATGCATATCTCAATCGTATGATGCTTTAAAGTGAAATGATATCAAAATGCATGCACAGTAACCACCATAGCATAAGCACAGCTGGATTAAGAAAGAGATGGTTTTCCCTTCATTGTTGCTCACAAGCATCCTTGCATATATAAGAAAGTGCATGTTTATGATTAAGCAACCAAGGAATAGAAAAAGGCTCCAGCCAACTCAAAGTTAAGCAATATTAAACATCCCATCTTAATTGTAAAACAGATTATTTGTTCAAAAAAATGTTGGATTTGAACCAATACAGAAAAGAATGGTAAAACAGTTTTACCACTTCTAAGTTGCGTCAAAATCTTAGTAGTTTGAAACAGGAGCAGCTGCGCAGAAGATAATTTGAGACCAGGGAGTGGAGAAGCAGCAGATAGATAGAAGGTAAGGGAGAAAAGCTTTCAGTGACAGGTCACCCCTCTTATCTCATCATATCAAGCGTCGCTAGAAACCAGCTATATGAATTTCACAGACAGCACAGTAGCTTTTAAGCAATTCCCCCATGAACCCAAAATTACCCAATCCAGTAATCCTGGAGAATTTTCCCAGAAGTTCAAGAGCATACCATCATAATTTGTTGAGACCATAAGCAGTACACGTATCGACAACTTTATAACGATGATAATGCATGTTTAGGGACACATCAACGGTTATATATTTTCAATGAACGAACTCCTAAGATTATGTGAATTTATCATCACTAAGCCGTCAAAAATTACAATCTTCACACAACATATCCCAGAGATCTTTTGGTGTAAATAAAACTGAAAGCTTTTCGAGAATTAAAAGCAAAGATTCAGGAACGTATACCTTGCAAATGCTGTCTGATGAACACCACCAACAGAAGCAACGAGAATGGCAAAATCTGCTCGATCCATTTCGCAATCTGCTGCATGTCGTATCTCTGGTATGAAGAATCCCTGTTGTTACCTCCTGTAACGTTCGCCTCACCTTCCGTGCTCTGAGGACCAACCGCAGAGATTGATGATGGAAGAGAAGAGGACGATGACGAAGTCACCTCTCCAACACCACCATCACTCCCTCCATCACCTCCCTGCCTTTCAGACACGGTCGGAATCGTCTCAGAGCTAACGCCATTACCACCCGAATTCCCCTCTCTACCCGGACCAACAGCCATTACTTGCGGCTGGCCGGAACCCACCCTCAAAGTCTCCTGATCCCCGACGCCGATGATCCTTATCGACACCTCACCATCGCCGCCAGTGCCGGCGACGGCGGAGTCATCAAGCCGGCCGGAGATGTGGTCTCGCAAGCCACTGCCGGCCGCTCCAGTGATCAAGCTCTCGTTCTCCTGGTGACCCGGTCTCGGCCGCAGAATCCCAGAATACTCCAAAAGCGCGGACAGCGGCGCCTGGATGAAGTTGGAGGCCGAGAAGTGAACCCCATACCGCCTCGAAGAACCTCCGCTGCCGGCGTTCTGGCTCCTGTAAGGATCGGAGCTCCCGCCGGATGATTCCATCACTGGACCCCAAATCCGACCAAGAAACCTCCCAAAATCCTACGTAGACAACGGCAATTGGTCTGAAACGAGAACTCGACGCGGAGAAAGATCAAAAAAATGGAAGAACAAATCGCTCAGAAACCCTAACCCTACAAGGGAATCGTCTCTTTCAGCATGTCAGAGCGAGAGATTACAAAGAGGAGGAGGAGAAGGAGTTGGAGCTGAGGGGATAAATTTAATCGAGACGAAGGAGAGTAGTTCTTGGAGTTACAAAGGACAATCAGAGAAGAGAAGATTCGCGATCTCTCGCTCCTCCGCGGTTTTATGTTTTGTTATACTTCTCTCTATTTTTTCTTTTCTCGTTCTTTCCCTATAAAAAAGTTGGGGTTTCCTTTTCTACCGTGCGACCGTTTTTTTTTTTTTTTTTTCCGTCTCGATGTAAGACTTAAGACAATATAATACATAGACGGTAATTAGAAATTTCAATTTCTTTATAAAAACTATATACATCAATACTAAGTACATTCCATACTGTACCTTTCTATTGACACCTGAACCCACTTAATATGGATGGATCGGATGTCTCTCTGATAAAATCAATCATTATATATTAGTGTTCTGAATCCAGTACTGAATACAAATTATGCACCACTTAATCTCAGTTGATATCAATGGATTGGTTCATAACAGTACTCCAAATTCGATACTGGATATAAGAAATGAACCTGAGACTAGAAATTTAATAGGTATTGGTAGATTGGTTCATAATCTGAAATTAGGTGCATTTTGTTTACAAATTTGAAAATAAATCATTTCACATTTTTGCATTAAATTAGGTGCATGGTGTGTATATAAAATATAAATTTACGGAGAATAACAGGTTTGATGAACTTTCTTGTTCATCGAGCATATAGTGAACATATTGCAAATAAACTTATAAATCTAGATATACTTATCTCGCTCCAAATCTTTAAATTATTTTCACGAAGAATAAAACTATTCAACATAAAATATTATAAAAAATAAGATATCAAGAAATTAAATATTTATAATTATCTGTAAAGTTTGGTATGTATCTTCGGAATAACCTCATAATTTTTTTTAGACAAAAGCAACCCAAACTTATCATCTTCGCACCAAATATATTTTAGTTTTTTTTATATCAATTAAAAAATTATCTTTATAAAAATAAGTATGGAGGTATAAATATCCATCTTTAAATAATTTTATTTTTAGCCCATCATCCAGGATCAAGTAATTAAACCAAGCAAGAAAGATTACAAAAATAAACATGCCATTCTTTCCCCTTTTTTTTTTTTTTCTTTCATTTTGTTTAAGGTTGGACATTTTAACCCTTTTTTTTTTTTTTATAAGCCGGATGACCCGCACTATTTGTATCTAATATGAACACATCTAAAATGATCAAAAAGAGGACGTCCCGAAACAGAGCAGGAAATCCTCGGGTCCATCCACAAAATATTAACAGAATGATCAGCACAAACAAAATAACCCAATCGGCAGCCGAGTTCGCTTCGCGATACACATGATTGATTAAAAATCCTGTACAAGCCTGCAATAGCACAATAATATCTTGAAACAAGGGATGCCTCACATCAATCCTGGCAACCTTCTGGATCCACGAGACAACCATGGCCGAGCCAGTCTCAAGGATCAAATACTTCGCATGTAAAACTTTGGTGGCATTGATAATCCCAGCCCACGTGCCAGTCAGCTCAGTAGTAGGGATAGTCGGGTCATGGAGATATCTCTTCCCTGCAGCCAAAAGACTTGACCTATGACCGCGGATGACAAAGCTAGCACCATCCCATTTGTCCTTGATGCTTCCATCAAAATTATCCTTCAACACCCGTGGAGGAGAGGGTTTCCAAGATATGAAAACCCGACGATGTGCTCCAGGAGCAATGCAAGAATCCCAGGTCTTCGCGATCATGAAGGTGGCAATATCATCCTCTCAAAATGGGTGCGGGCAATTTCAAGCACCACTTTAGGCGGACAACTTCTAAAATAAAAAATTAGAATATTCCTGCCAAGCCAAATATGATAAACAATATAAATTATAAAAGTTCTAGAAATCTAGGCCGATCGATCGTAGAATACTATAGAAGATCCAAAATGATCTGCATGGAAATCCCATGCTCTGCATAAAGAGGCCGTTAAACCCCGCCAAACGCCAAACTTGAGAAAACTGGGAGCAAACAAGAAGAATATGTATAATGTCTTCCCGTCGTGTCCACATCCTGGATAACCCACCTTTTCCAAAATATATATATATAAACAAAACTTATCACTTATCGGTAACAACATTTCTTAGTTTTTTTGGTTTAATGAAACAAATTACCTTAGTCATTTCACCTTAACATGGTCTGTTTAAAAGACATCTAACAAAATCGGAACAGTACAATCATCAAGCGAACAACTTTAACATTCATGAAATATTTTTAAGGGAAAATATTCAATAAATGTTTGAGAATTATTTCGTTTGCTCGGCAAAGAGCACCCATTAATTTTTTGTAACTCAAAAGAAAGGTTTTTTTTAAAAAATAATATTTTTAAAATTTTATTTTTTAAATTAATGCCGGTCAAATTTATTTACGGATTTAGGTGCACGGCGTCCAAAAAAAAAAAAAAAAAAATGCAATCACATGTTCAACCCGTGATATCAAAAAAATAAAAATAAAAATAAAAAATTGTTTGAAATCATAGGTCCAACCTGCAATTTCAAGAAAATGCGGGTCCACCTGTGATTTCAGGAAAACGCGGGTCAATATGCGATTTCAAGAAAACGCATATCCAACCTGCAATTTCAAATCCATCTTTTTTTATTTTAAATTTTAATAAAAAAAAAAAAAATTATAAAAAAATAGAAAAAAATAAAATAAAAAATATAATATATAATATTTTTTAAATTATTATAACATGCCATTTTGCAGTCCGGTCGTCGATTCGGCTACCGGTCCGATAGACAGTCCGGTTCTGACCATCAATCCGACAGCCAGTTCGGCTGCTAGGTTGGTGCAGTCCGATCGCCGGTCTAGCTGCCAATCCGGCCATGGGTCTGACAATCGGTCACCGGTATGATGGTCAATCCGGTCGCTAGGATCCGGCCACCAGTCTGACCGTCGATCCGGCCACCAGGGTCCGGTGATTGGACCAATGCTAATCCGACCACCAGTCCGGTCACCAGGTCGATACCAGTCCGATTGCCAGTTCGATCGGTATTAGTACCCAATCAGATCAGTAATCAGACGGTGGTTGGACTTTTTTAAAAATTTAGATCGGTGATCGGTACCAGTCCGAGTGGCCCGTAACTTTTTTTTTTATTTATTTTTTAAAATTTTAGATTTTATTATATTATTTTAAATATTTTTAATTTTATTATATTATTTTAAATATTTTAAATTTATTATGTTATTTTAAATATTTTAAATTTTATTATATTATTTTAAATATTTTATTATATTATTTTAATTTTTTAATTTATTTTAAAATTTTATTATATTAAAATTTAATTAAAAAAATATTTATGTCATGCATGTGGGATTTTTTTTAATTCATTAAATATTTTTTTGAAAGTAAGCTGCAAATAATATTTTCAAAATGTTATTTTTGAAATTAAATCAAACATTATAAAAAATATTTTAAAAATTAAATTAAAATTATGAATACGTCATTTTGATTTAATTTTGAAAATGCACTTCGAAATGTTTGTTTTAATTCCAAAAATATCATTTATAATGTTTGATTTAATTTTAAAAATATCATTTACAGCTTAATATTTAAGAAATTAAAAAAAAATCCCACCATTTACCGTATGCCATAAATATTTTTTTAAATTAAATTTTAATCTAATAAAATTTTTAAAAATAAATAACAAAATTTAAAATAATATAATAAAATATTTAAAACAATACAATAAAATTAAAAATATTCAAAATAACATAATAAATTTATAATATTTAAAATAATATAATAATATTAAAAATATTAAAAATAATATAATAAAATCTAAATTTTTTTAAAAAATAAAAAAAAGTTATGGGCTACCCGGACTGGTACCGATCACTGATCTAAATTTTTAAAAAAAATTAAAATTTTTTAAAAAAGTCCGGCCACCGTCCGATCACTGATCTGATTGGGTACTGATACCGATCGAACTGGCAACCGGACTGGTATCGATCTAGTGACCGGACTGGCGATCGGATTAGCACCGGTTCGATTGCCAGCCTCCAGCGATCGGACCAGTGGGGATCCTGGCGACCGGATCGACCGTCAGACCGGTGACCGACTGTCAGACCAGTGGCCGGACTGGCAACTAGACCGGCGATCGGACTGGCACCGACCTAGCAACCGAACTGGCTGTCGGATTGATGGCCGAAGCCAGACTGGCCATCAGACCGGTGGCCGGATTGACGACCGGACTGCGAAATCGTAGATTATAATAATTTAAAAAAAATTATAGTATTATATTATATTATTATTATTATTATTTAATTTTTTTATTTTTTATTAAAATTTAAAATAATAATAAAAAAAAAAGATGGTTTTGAAATCGCTGGTTCGTGATTTCAAGTAATTTTTTATTTTTTTTAGAATTGCAGGATCAGCACGTGATTTCAAGTAATTTTTATTTTTTTTTTTTTTTGCAACGGCAGGCTTTTTATTTTTTTTTGGTTGCCGTACCTTAAATCCGAAAAAAAAAAAAAAAAAAAAACGATCGGCATTAATTTAGAAAATAAAATTTAAAAAAACATTATTTTAATAAAAAAACCCAAAAGAAAGGAGACCCTGTCAGTTTGCATGGAGCTTTAAGAGCGGTAATAAATAACGTTTCCAGACCACGACTCCTTGGCAGGTTCGCCACTTTTTCCGCTGCACGGCTTACAGTACCGGTACTGTTTTTTTTTTTTTTTTTTTTTTTTTTGCGGAAACTTGGAAGGATCAAATATAAAAAAAAAAAAAAAAAAAAAGAAAGGTAGAGGCTTTATCCTTTCACCTCCCTGGTGTCCTTGCTAATTAGTTCCAATTCTATAATGCGATCGGACCTTCCAGGTACTTTCTTGGAATCCTCTTAATTGTTCTGCCATGGACGTCAAAACTCCGGCAGGATATTTGTCAATTGTCGATGATAAAATTATTTGTTTTAAGTACGTGCCCCATGATATAAATATCTCTCGGGACCATTGCGTTGTAGCGTATTCAAGAGAAAGGTCTCAAGGTAACATGGTTCATTGGATTTCCAATTGACCTTGGATTTTTCTAAGCTGCGGTAGTTCGAGACAAGAAACATGTCGATGGTCTTGATGCTCGCATAAAAGGACCCGTGTCCTACTTCTCTTTTTTTGCAATTCGGAGCTCTAAACTGTTTACCATCTTTTCTCCCTCCGCTTTCTCTGCCGGAGAAAAGATCATCTTCCACCAAGATAATATAGCTTGGAAAGTATTAGCTATGGTTTTATCATCCTCGCATCCAAGATTTGAACTAAGACGAGTTTATTAAATAAAAAAATTATATATCTGGAATTGGTTATTGGATCGATTAATGTTTTGGTAAGATTGAAATGATGCACCCATCCATACCACTTGATGAAAAATGGTTGAACCGTCTTTAATATTGCCATCCATCAAATATTTTTTTTTAGTAAAGTAAAGGTGGTTGTCTCCCCACTCACTCCTTTTCCGTACCCCAAAAAAAAAAAAAAAAAAAAAATCTTGGTGCAACCAAACTTTACTTGTAACTTGGATTGGATGGAGTGCATACTATTTGCCCACATCAATATTATAATCTGATCCTGTGGTTTTTCGATGCATTTTCCTCCATGTAAATCAAATTGACATAAAAGGCTCTGGAACATTCATATATTCTGGGATCGGTTAATTTCTAAATAAAATTAAAATTAAAATTACCTTGTCATTTATTTATTTATGTTACTTTCTTCGCAAATTAATTATTATTTTTTTGCAATGTTCACAAATCATTCACCAAGTCAAAACTCTAGCAATTTATTTGCATGAAACACTTATAACTCGACTATAAAATGTTTCATGGTGATCTCTCTTTCCTTGGTAGGATAATGTTTTGCTATTGATGATATTATTTGTCATCAACTCTAATCTATGGTCTCTGGACCATGTCACATTTTATCATAACTTTCTTAAGAGCAGAAAAGGGAGACCGATCCAATATTTTAATTTGTTAGGTTTAGGTGCTTGGTGCTTCGCCATTAATAACAAAAAAAAAAACAAAATGTTTTTAAGTATTAGACTCGGGAGCTTAATGACTAGGATAATACCTCATGCACATTACAAATTTTATAATATTTTTTAAAAAAATTATATTTTTCAAATACCTCCCAAACTTTCTTAGACTCTGTCTAACCTTGCATTTCCCATCTTATTTGAACTATTCTCCATTATCAATGGAGACAGAGGACAACAAAGCAAGCAAATTTTAAGTTGCATGCTTTTGATATCGAGAAGCTACTCCAATGGATGCTTTGAGGTAACACTTCCAGCAAACTTTTCGGTTGGTACCCATATAACTTCAGTATGATTAAAATGCGAGTGACATTTTCTCATCAAGTGCTCATCTAGTTAGCCACATATTTTTCTCCCATTAATAAGCTCAGGCCAAGTTGCCAACAAACATAGAAGTTTTAATTTTTATCATCGATGGTCATATCAAATGTGATATGCCATCTAAGTTACAAGTGGTTAGATAATGTCACTTTGAAAACCTTTGGTTTTCAAAGATTCCACATGCTATAAAACCCATTCTTCATATGCTTGCTAGCCATTTCAAACAAGGCTAGGATATTGACAATCCACCAAATGGCAAGATAATGTAGGGGTTATTAGTTGATAAAAGTTATTGTTTATTGTTGGCTAATCCATTTGCATCTATATCCAAGCTTGGCCATCTAGGGAAACTATTTAGACCATCATATATTGTGATACCCGGAATTTTTAAAAATACAATATTATTTTAACTTGATAACTCATAAAGTATGTCCCACAAGTTCAAATCCTCTTCGGTCACAGAAAATTCCCATTAAAGTAGCCATCGATCAGATGTATCTGGTTCTATTCTAAGTAAATGATCTAAGGAGGAATATGCTGTGAAAATTTGACATGCACCTGAGCAACATAATGTGCTTTAAAAGGTCAGCTAGCAATATCTATGGAGTAGTTTCATGACATGCGCTAGTTGTGAACTAGAAGAGGTGCAAAATGGAAGGCCAATATTTTTTTAAGAAAAATCTTGCTTCCTTAAGTGAAAAAGATGGCCGAGTTCCAGAGCTTTAATGCAAGTCGATCTAGAGGACCATTTAATAGTTTGAACGTGACCAGACAACCCCCTTTTTTTTTTTTCCTTAATTTTTTGATCTATTGGACCATCTATTGGACTAGACACCAATTTTGCGACGGTCCATCTGTAAAATATTTTTATAACTTTTTTTTTTTTTAACCCAATAAAAGGTAAAATAAATTAATGCATCACATAATTGAAACCGGCATTACAATAATTTCTGCTTTAAATAAATAAAAAAATCCATTTTATTATTTCTCATAAAGATGGCAATTTTAACTAATCCAGATACCTAATTCGACCTGACTTTAATAAGACATGTAAAATCCAACCTACTTATTTTATAAATGGATATGAATTATATAAAAAAATTTGATTTATACTGGACCGGATATGAATAATAATATATTTCGATCCAAGCTTGACCCGTTTATAAAATAAAATTATATTTATAAATTATTTAAGTAAACCGATTATGGGATATGTGTACCCAATATGATTTAAATATATATTTTTTAATATCGTATGAAACAAATATGTAATATATATATATATATTTATAATGAAATGGATATGAATTTTAAATGATCCTGTTCTAATCCGATCCCGGTAACACGAAGGAGGCGCAGGTGCGCTATAAAATTCCAATCCAATTGATGGCCATGTGATGGTGACCCGTGATCTCATGGTCTTGATGGACACTTCCCAAAACCCCAAAAAATCCTTGGCTCTCCAAAAGCGTTCAAACGGTCCTGATGGAATCCGGACGTTATTAAAAAGAGAACGAAGACCCCAAAAGAAAATAAAGGGAAAAAAAAAAAAACCCAACTCCCGTTGGAATCGTGACCATCAATCCTTCGAAGATCCAACGCCAAGTAGTAGACTCATTTTTTAAACCCTCATCCCCCTCGGAAAAACCACCATCGAAATCCCGACAGTTTGGGACTACCACTCCCCACAGCGATCTTAATCTTTTTAGATATACCAGTACTCCATATATCCAAATCCTCCGAAGTACTACTGCTATGGTGGATCCTTAACAAAGCAATGCAGGTGTTTTAGATAACCCATCAATGGAGTTCATTCACTGCTCCATGATCCTTCTCATTGTTATCAGCCTTCTCTCTGGTCACCAGCTCAGAGCCCAGCCACCCAACAGTTCACCAAACCCAGCCAGGGCCTTGGATTCCCTCCTCCAAGACTACGCCTACCGAGCTTTTGACCGACCCCACACCGGCGTCCCCTACGACGGCATTGCGCCGTCGAACATCTCCGGCGTTAAGATTGCCGTTTTAAGGCTCAGGAATGGAAGTTTTAGGAATAGAGGGTTCGAGAGCTACAAGGAGTTTGAGATCCCAAGTGGAGTCATTGCCCAGCCTTATGTTCGAAGGCTTGCTTTGGTTTACCACAACTTGGGCAACTGGTCTTCGATCTATTATTCTCTTCCACCGGGCTACAGCTATCTCACTCCAGTGATTGGATTTCTGGCTTACAGTGCTGAGAACATTTCGGCCAGCAATCTGCCGGAGCTTGATCTTTTGGCATCCAAGTTGGCCATTTCCATTAGATTCGGTACTGTGAAGGCAGTGCCAAATGGAATGAAGGCCAGGTGTGTTTGGTTTGATTTAGATGGCTCGTTGGAGTTTAGAGACTTAGAGGGGAGCAATGTTTGCCTGACCTGCAGGCAGGGGCATTTCTCTATCGTTGTTAATTCTAGTAGACTTGCTCCTTCTCCGGTGCCGGGCCGAGGGTTGAGCCCGGAGGGAGGTGGGAGAGATGAATCAGTGGCATGGAAGATTGTTGGAGCAGTGATTGGAGGTTTCATGGGGTTGATTTTGGTGGCTTTCTTTGTGGCATTGGTGGAGAGCTACAGGCGAAGAAGGATGGTGGAACAGATGGAACGGGACGCCGAGGCCGGAGAGGCATTGGATATGGCACAGGTGGGGAGTGCCCGAGCACCGGTAGCGATCGGGATGAGGACTCGGCCAGCAGAGCTTGAGGATGAGCATGCTCTTTGATTCAAGGGTGTAGGATGATGAATTCAGCCATTGAGTCTTTTCAGAGGAATGAGCCAGGTGAACTTGCAATCTTGAATCTATATAGAGAGCCATTGTAATGCCCATTATATCTTGGCATTTGATTTTATTTTACATTCTATTTTTTTTTATCTATATGTATCATTTGTTTCAATTTCATTCTTTGTGAAGGTTCAGTGCAGAATGCTATGTATCAAGAACTGATTCAATCTTTTTGTTTTTTTGGATACCTGGACTTATGTTTTACAGAGTTTCTGCTATCTGAGAATTTCTTTATTGTTTTCTGGAGAATCCTAGGGATGTATGTTCACTTGCAAGTGATATACAAGTGATTTTCAGTTATCAATCTTTCGACCAAATTAGTTTCTTAAAAAGATCGTTATGTATTCAAAATTTTGAGGATCAAGGTGCTCTTGAAACTTTGAATTGAAGCAGAAGTATGGTGCATATTCTATGTAGCAGCTTGACCTGGCTGAGCTATGCTAGAATATTAGAGATCTGGAATGCTACCTGGCAAAGGCTTTAACATGAGCATACATAAACCTGCAGCCATACCTCGTAAGGCAGACTATATCACAAATGTAAAGCCTACAGGATATACACATATATAACCAAAGATCTTACTTCTAATAGCTTGAACATGCTTGCCTAAGCGTGGACATTTTTAGAATTTAGAAATCATAAATAAAACAAATTAAATCCATTTGTTGTAGCCATAGACCAATCCTTTCTCTCTCTTGAAAAGAAAGGTCAATCCTCGGTTACCAATATCTCAAACATCAAATCAAAGGTGGACAGATTTTGCATCTCAAAGTTGAGAGGGTCCTGAAATGCATAAAGGGCAAGGGCATGAAAAAGAGAAACGGTCCAAGAAACCTGAAAGCATGTTGTCTCTAAGTTTCAAGGGACATTATTTCCAATGAAGAAAATGTTCCATCAGTATGCCATAACCTGCACCAGAGGAACCAAATTTAAAATGCTCGGCTATAGTTTTCAAATGTCAATAATATTTGAACACACAATAAATAACTGCAATTTTCAACATCATGCAAGTGAAAATTCACACTCCAATTGACTTTGCCTTTTATGGTACCATATCGTGACTAATCATGCATGAATTTATAGATTGTGCATGGACATGTACAAGGCTACATATAGTAGCAACTTGCAAGAGGGCATGCATGCTTAAACACATCATGTTAGACCTGATGAACTTATTTCAGATATTATAAAATCCCTATAAGCTCTTATTTTGTATGGATATGATTGAATCCATCTCATACCTTCACAGGGGAGTCTGTGAGTATAAAAAATAAAAAAATACAGCCAAAGCCACAAAATAAATGCTAAAGAGTGCAAACAAATATGCAAGCATGCATATACTTGCGACGTATCCAGTGACCTCATGATGTATCGAGGGAAATATGATGTAAACTTTATTTAAAAAAAAAAAAAAAAAAAAAAAGGTAAGGTCCATAGAGTGTGTGCAGGAATACTTGTGCGTATATGGTGCCAACGCTAATCAATAACAAAATCCACATTCGTTTCAACTCTTACATATCCATCGCAATATTATGACTTTTCTTGGCTGATACGGCAATAGTTGCACCAATAGATCTGAACCTTCAATTTCAGAGCATCATCAATCTATGCAAAAGGCTAAGCCAAGTTGAAATACTCACTGACTGCAATTTAACAACTTTCTTAAATGTATATTATTTTACATAAGGTAAAGTATGTCTATTCTGAATGGTACTTCAAGACAGACCATTGATGGGCAAGAGCTTAACCACTGGATGAGGAATCGATACAGATACAAAATTTCCAAATAAATTCTCTCAAATGCATGAAGAAGGTTTTATCAAATTAGGAAATTCACTTCATTTTAAAGTTTCTTGCCCATCTAGTGCCGATTGTTCAAATGATGGGTCAGGATGAAAAGACAAGGAATTTTCCTCTCAGAGTCAGAACATTGAGCCTCTTTCTTGTTTATGAGCAGGAAGAACAGATCGAGGATGGGGGATGGAATAGCTTAACTTAAAATCCTTACCAAATTCTAGCATTGCATCAACCTCTGAAAATTCTCACTGACTTCCTAAAGTGGAAGCATTAAGCCTCTGAACTCTGCGTTAACATTTAGAACATAAAAGTTTCATCTAGAAAGCCAATTAATTCATAACTCCTTCAATTCCAAGCATCCTCCTTCATCCAATCCAACCTGAAAAGGACATCCAACAGATTTTTTCTCTTTTTTCACTAATATCGGAACTTGGATTGGTTAACTCAATACAATTTATATTAGATATTTTTTTCTCTCTTCTTCTTCTTCTTCTTTTTTTTAACATTTTGCATATAGAACATAAAGATGGATAGATTAGTAAAACCTTTTTGCTATTTCACTTTGTTATAAAATTTTATAGAATAGAACCTCCAGCTGCACATGATTTCCGGGAAATCCTTTGTGCACATTCAAAATAAGGAGAGAATTTCCATGAGTTGGATTAGCCTTACTTTTGTCGTATTACTTGACATCACAGCTGTCCAACTAGAAATGATAAGATGAAAATACCTTATGAGGAAATCTGTGATGTCATCCAAAAACGAAGAAGAGGTGAAGTCAAAAAAAAAAAAAAGGAGGAACGGAAATTTCCACTGCTCTCAACCAATCCAAGTGTGATTTGGATGAGAGTAACAACTTATGCCAATCATCAGAGGAGAATTATGGATCCCGAGCCAATCTTATACCTGGACATCAATGGTAACCACCAAGGATACCACTGAATTGAACATCCTACCTTAACCAAAAAGGCCACAATCTACGCTCCCAGTCCCATTAAACTACAAAGCATATCTACATGACCACCTCTCACTTGTACTCCCTTCAAAGTCATCAGACTGAGCACATAAGATGGTTTATAACCACTGTCTGACATATGAATGAAATCTCTTCTTCCATTCCCTGTTCCAGTGTGTCACCCAACATAATCATCCTCCTTGATCACAAACTATTACCACATGGAAACAATACCATCTTATTCATTACTCCTTTCAGACTTCCACCACTTCATCTCCATGTACATAGAAAGAAACCAGATTACATGAGGGTATCAGGAAGAAGTTTTCTAATGCCCTTACGCATGTTATTCTGATGAACATTTTTAAGGATTTTTTAAAGTTCTCGAGCCTTCTCAAACAATTCACATTACGATTTACAGATTAAAGCTAAACAATGTAGAACAATTCTTTCCACCATGAATATAGTTTATAACCTAGGCTAGACTGAACATTTTTAAGGATTTTTTAAAGTTCTCGAGCCTTCTCAAACAATTCACATTACGATTTACAGATTAAAGCTAAACAATGTAGAACAATTCTTTCCACCATGAATATAGTTTATAACCTAGGCTAGACCATCCCCAATCATATAGCAAAAATCCCTCAACAAATCACATGATCTTCTACCCAGGAAAAGGGGAAAAAAAAATACATGTGATCAACTTGAGCATGACTTTTAAAGATTCCATAAACGAATATGCTTGCGCATAGGGCAAACCAATTTTTTTGAGAATTATAATGCCAAGCAATTTTGTTAGAAATCAAAAACATTCGTGGATAAAAAAGAAAAAAAATACCTGGAAGACAGCAAATGAAGTTATTGCAAAGGGAAAAGAAGTCAGGCAATTATCCACTCATCAAACAAAATAATAACGACTAAAAACCCAACATCAGGTGCAGTTTCCACCAGCCAAAATCAGAATTTTCACATCAAAAACTCCATCAAACAGAACCTAATCTCAACATTTATCAAAACAAAGCACAGCAGAACGATGCCCAGCCAATCCAAACCCTAATCCGAGAATTCTTATATCAATTAACCGATCGAATAAATGACAGAAGATAACAAACCTATCCGCAGGAGCCGACCTAATTCCCGGCAGCGGAGAAGTGCTCCATGATCTTCCTGTCCCTCCTCTCCATAGCCACATCCCACATATCGTTCCTCCTATGTTTCGGCCGTTTTTTTTTTTTTTTTTTTTCAAAAGAAAATTCCAATTAAAATAAAAGAAAAATATATTGATCCACAGTTTTTTTTTAAAAAAAAGGGGTAAAACAATGATATTGATCTAACTCTCCCATGAGCAGCTTTGTGGATGTAATACTGCGCGTTGCCCATCACGCAGAGCATTCCGGCAATGATTCCAAGAGGAAGAACAGCCTCCAACCAGAACAATTTCGCCATCTGATGATCTTAATTTCAGTCAAGAATCCAAGCGAGAGAGATCTATCGACTGCAAGGAGTATGCCGTGAACGGAAGCAAGCGCCCGTGGCCCACCCGAGGGGTGTACAGGTAAAATGCGCACAATGTTGAGGGCTCTTTTGTAAATACGAACTACAGGCGAAACGTGAATAATACTGGGGGCCAGGCCTACTTGCCGGCATCCGGAAGTTGGAACTACCTTTTTCCACATGAGGACAAAAGCGCAAATGTCACTTCTACGATAGATACTGAGCTGAAGTGATTTCCCATCTATTTGAAGTAACTTCCCGTCTACTTGAATTGTCTACGAGAATTCGTCTGTAAATAGGCAGGGGGGGATGTTGATCTGTGCTTTAATCTACACAGGAAAGGATATATCAATAAAGCCATGGACAGGAAGCAGTATCCTGTTACAAACAGAGCTCAAACACCTGCGTTATAATCCATTAATTATTAAGATAGAGGAACTATGATTGGCCTCCATAGGAGATAGCTTGATATATATATATATATATATACACACACGAAAGGTGAACTATGATTGGCCTCATAGGAGATAGCTTGATATATATATATATATATATACACACACGAAAGGGTAGGGAAGATTTTATCCTGGTGTAGTGCCTCATTCTGGTCCCAACCCGCTAGGCCTTTGTTCGATACAGGCCATCATTTTTTGCCTACCTTTCCTATCCTCCATGATTTATCCGAACCGGTGAGTACGTCAGCCCAGCCCTTCTACGATGTCGAAATATCAGTCGATCCATTCCCAGTCAGCCTAGCTCCTCTATAACGTCGGAGTATTAACCGGTCCACCCCCAGTCACGTGCACCCGAAAATTCCAGAATTTTAATCGAATCATCCACGGGATCATTCCTCGAACCCGTGACCAAGCAAGGAAGGAGCCAAGCCTTTACCAACCGCACTATCCCCGTAGAGGTGCTTGATCCTATCCTTGACCAGGACATTGTTGATATTATTATTAGAAGCAGAGGTTTTGAAAATTTTAAAAATAATTTTTTAAAAATAAAACTATTTTAGATATAGAGCTTTCACCAAAAGTTATTTATTATTTGATAACTATATTTATAAAATATTTTGAAACTTTAATACATATTTAATAATTTAAATAAAAATAAAAATAATATAATAATAAAAAGATATTGGATAATATAAAATAATAATATATATTATTATATTGCATGATATTATTATCATAATATAATATATTATTATTATAGTCATAATATAATATAATATAATTGACGATAGTCTAATTTAATAAAAAATTATAATATAATAGGTTATATTATAATATTCTAATGTTAGAATACTATAGTATTGTTATATTATATTATTGTTATAATACAATAGATTATATATTTATAATATTATTATATTATTATCATATAATGTAATATAATAATATAATAAAAATAATATTATATTATACTATAATATAATAGATTACAATCTAATCAATAATAGATTATAATATAACATATTATAATATATTATATATTATAATATTTAATTTATTATAATATAATATTATATTTATAATAATAATTTAATATAATATGATATGATATAAATATAATAATAAAATTTTATTGATAGATATTTTCGTCATTCAAAAATTTTATTTAATTCTTGATATTTATCAAAAAAATATTTTTAGAAAGAAACTCTGGAACAAAACTTTTTTTAATTAAAACTTTTTCAACTTTCTAGTAAAATTAAAACATTTTTTTATTTTTTATTAAATATTATTGAATCATCTAAAAATACTTTTAGAAGATTCTCGCATTCCAAAACTTAGCTAAACAAAATCTTAACCCCCGTGTAATTATGGAAAAAAAAAAAAAACCTCTTTCATCCAACAGGACTCTCTTAGGGAACGATCTCAACAAATCCACTTCTCAACAACCGGAGCAATCAGAGAGTACGTCTAAATACAAACCAACTTGTCTTTTCTCACTCCCTGGTATCCAATGGAAAATTTTCTCTATAATCAAAAAAGAACATGAATTCCTGCTTTTTGCTCCACAACTCAGATCAAGGCAAGAGGATGTCAAATATTTATATTCAAATGTCAGGATGGATAACCGTATAAGTGAGTGATTCAAATCAATAAATACCACTACTGATTGTTAACTAGGCATTTAATAAATAATTATTAGCACAGCATCAATAGGACATGACTAATTTGTGATAATATACGAACAATAAACTGATTATCATGGAAAAGCAAGGTTTGGAGTTTGGACACGTTATATCCCCTGAAAGATGATAATCCATATCCCTACAGATCATCAAAACGTACAAACACCTAGGATGGCGACAAACTTCAAAGTTCAACCTGAGCTTTTCAAGTCTAGTTACCACATGAAAACATACAAACACTTATTTAAAATACACGTTCTTGCCTAAGCCAAAGTCTGAATACTAAATTTAAAAGCTCAGGAGCGCCAAATCTTCATCAGCCTCTCCAATTATCTTTCAGCCTCCTTATTTCTTTTATGGCTTCAACTGGAGAACGACAGCCAACTTTTGCCTGCATGGCATATGGACAGAGTTATTCCTCAGAGTCGTCAAGGAATTTGGAAACAAAAGAAGCTGAATGAATAATTGCTATGCTCTTCAGCAGATTTCAGGAATGGCATGCAACTTGACCTCCAAGAAAGAAACTAATGGCACAAGCCATTGAAAAAGCAACCATTAGGATAATATGGTGTGAAACAAATTGAAGACCTTAAAAAAACTGGCTGTACTTTACAACAGCAATTTGTTGGCAAGAAGTTGAAAAAATGGTAAGAATAAAGTCTTGTAAATGATGGGAACTCTAAAAGGAGCTACAAAAGCCATACTGGCCCTTTGGTTTCAAAGAAAATTGGCCTAAATATTTAAAATTCAAATTTACATGCTACAAAGTGCATTAGCATCCGTGGGGTACTACAGTGTTCAACTTTATCAAATGCCTCCATCCCATGCACTCAAAACTGATCCATATCAGATGGGACTATTGTTGGAACACTGAATTGTGCAGTACCTACAGCCCTATGTAATCCATGGGCCAACACCAATCCAAAGATTGTTGGCTTGGAAGCAAAGACATTATTAGATGGTGGAAGCAAAGACAATAAATGGTGGAAGCAACAGATAGGCCAACTTCTTTACATACAATTCCCAAATCACATCTAGATTGCATTGCAGCATTCAATATTATATGCATTAAGATATTAATAATGGAGGTCAATTTTTAAATTTTATTTTGTAACAGTGTGTGATTGAAAACCATAAATGCAATGCATAAGACCTGTATCTCTGGTAAATCGACACGTATGAAGGGGTTTGTCTCAAGCTCTTCCCCAATGGTTGAAGGAATGGTTGGTAGGTTTGCCTGACGTTGATGCTGGGCCCATGAGAGCTTTTGCTTTATTTTCTCATTCTCCGGCTCGACTGTTAATGCAAACCGCAAGTTGCTTACCGTGTACTGGCAAAAAAAAGGCATGTCAATCATTAGCTTGGCACATTCAGAAAAAAAAAAAAAAAAGTAAATAACAGCTTAAGATGATAAAATTCTCATTAGTTATAACAGAATCAATTTAGATACCCTGATTATATATTGATGTGCTCTCCTACTATTCATGTATATCTCATGCAAATGCAAGAGCATGTGAGTCATAGGCAGATGATAGAAAAGCCTGCTGAAATCAGATCACAGTTGAAGCAACCACAATTAAGATAACTATGCCAAAGCTTCTACACAAGTATCACATTGCAATAACTAAACATATTAATAAAGTTAAGAATTTATTCCCGACATTTCTAAGATCCGATAAAAAGCTTTTAAAGTATCTGCTACAACTGAAATAGAGACTTAAATCTTTCAATTGGAGGTAAATGAACAATGACTATATGGAGTAGTCCACTATAAATAAAATTTTACAATGGCATTCTCTTTGGTAGTTTCTACAAGCAAGACGATCTTATGGGGTACAGGCACATTTAAGAAAAATAACATTCTAGCCTGATGTGTTTAATTGTTCAATAACTGTAAGGTTCAATTACGCAAAAGACCAAGAAACCTTGACCTCTTCTTTCTTAATTATAACCTAGAATAAGAAAAAAAACAACAGCCCTTAACATAACGATTTGGGATCAGTCCTAATTATAGCTTGGCCCCATTTTCACTATTAGTAATCGAACAAATATCAAATAATTAGAAGATATCGTACCTCATGGCCACAGTAAACTCGAGTTGGCTTTGGTAATGAACCCAATGTCACACATAATGATTGGTACATATTATCTGCAGTACCTTCAAAAAACTTTCCACAGCCAGCAATAAACTGCAGAAGAAAAAGAGAAAAAGAATGCCACAATCAGGCAGTAAAAATGTTAAAAACATTCTATTATGAAATGCGTCTGGCAAAAATATCTCCACTCACCATTGTGTCCCCGGTAAACACAGCTGGATCTTCCTCCTCTTTGCTTGTCACATAATAGCTTATGTGGCCTCTAGTGTGGCTGATGGATGCAAACAAGCATAATATTAACCCAATAATTATCTATACGTGGCAGCTGTTACACTCAAAAGCAACAGCCTTGGTTCAATTTTTTAATAAAGATGCTAGAACTCACAGGGTACAAAACTACAGATAAAGCAAGGAAAAAGAAGATAGCAGAAATAAGAAGCTATAATCATATGCCCAATGAACGTGCATGGAATTTACATGGTAGCCGTGATCTAATGAATGTTTTAGAATTGAAATACACTTTTGGTTAACTTTTGGTTATTAGAGTAATAAACAGAAATCTATGGTTCCTTTATAAAAATTATTAACTTAAGAATGAAATAAATAATTTAGTTTGTGTGTGGCATAAGTTTCACTTTCTTATTTTAAAATAGGAAAAATAAGATTATGTTTTGACTTTATTTTTAAAATTTTTAAAAACATAAGTATGTTTGCTGCAATGAACCATTTTTATTTTTGTATACAAAACATTTCTTGAGAACCAACCTCTCTTCCAACCCCTGGCAGAGGTTTCTATTTCTAAAATTAGAAAAGACAAATTATGTTTTGACTTTATTTTTTAATTTTCAAAAGCATAAGCATGATTTTTTGCAATGAATCATTTATACTTTTGAAGACAAAAAAATTCTCAAGAACCAACCTCTCTTCCTGTGTTTGGTGATGGTGGCAGCTGTGGCGGCAGCGATGATGGAGGTGCAGCAATAGCGATAATATCAGCAGCAGTGGCAGTGATGCCACAATGATGGAGGTGGTGGTGGTAGTTGCAGTGGTGGCAGTGGCTATGAAAAAGGTGGAAGCAGTGGCAGTAATGATGATGGAAGTAGCAGCAGTAGTGGTGACAAAAACAAAAACTTAAAAAGAGGAGAGCGAGACTCATCATGGTTTGGACAAAGAAGTTAAGCCTATCATTCTCCCCACTCCAGCGTGTTGCATAATGTTATACAAAGAAATCTTTCTCATGAATTTTCATTAGTTAAACCAGCAGCTTTGTTTTGTAATGTACTAACGTTAAATATATACACAGATACTGATGCAACAACCAAATGAAGGCCTATCTCCATAGCTACATCAATCTGCATATTGACTTTGTTTTCTTATAACTCATTTTCAATATTAACAACCAACCAACCTAAGAATGCTTCATATGTTACATGAATTCAATCCAACAGGCAAAGAAAATTATAGAAACTGTTAATCAGTTTATTGCTCAAATCAAATCATACTTTATTGACTTGTATGCTGTATATCATAAATACAATGCATTGAATCAGTAATTCTATTATTCACATTCTTCCCTGAGAAGTTACAACACTCCAGATGACTACAAGAAAGTGCTCCATCCACAGTAACCAAATAATAATCACCACAAAACCAATTGCCAAAGAGTCCCGCAAAATAAGTAATCACCAGAAGGCAATGACATACCATGGCGTGTGGAGGGACAGTATGTTAATATCCGCCCCCAGCGTAAAGCTGTCCCCATTCTCCACCCTTTCTGTGCACCCTCTAACATTGTCTATCGTCCCACCAAAGACCCTAATCCCAGGCATCAGCTTTTTAATCTCCTCGTTTCCACCAGAATGATCCCTATCCCAGATTAAACCAGCTCGCAGTAAGAAAAAATCAACCCTTTTTTTAATCAGAAGCACATTCGGCATAACAGGAAACATATAAAATCTAACAGCAAAAAAAGAAACATAAAAAATCCCAAATTTAAATAATCTCCAGAAACGACAAAGGCCCAAAGATCAAATCCTTTTGCCATAAAATTTTAAGATCGGTCTAATTAACTCGACACATTTGTTAAAAGCGGATTAGAATCATTTCGAAAAAGCAATTCAGATAATTTATTTCAAGGTTTTCTCCGACTGAAAGAAAAACATAATTAGAAGTTTAAAAAGGTATAGGGTAAGAAGGAAAACCAGTGATGATGAGTGGTGAGAACTGTCGTCAGATCGGCGCCGATCTCCTTGGCGCACTTGATGATCTTCTTGGGCTCCACGGGATCGACGGCGGCCGCCTCCTTCGTGCTCTCGTCCACGATTCTGCCATTTCGGCGAGCTAGAAGCAATTAGCACCACGAAATCCAGTATAGTTAAAAGCAGAGAACGATAGACAGAACAGCAAGGGTTTAATTAGGGTTTTAAGAAGGATAAACGAGGAGGGATTGGTGGCGATAAAATTATTACAGGTAGGCATAGTTATCCTCCAAGCAAGGGACGTGATAAATCTTCATCTCGCTCGCTCGCAGCAAAAGAGCGAAGGAGAAGTCGAATTGTAAACCCTAACCCCTTTTTTTTTGCCGATGGAAAACATCGCTCTCGCGTGCTACGTTACATATCCTTCATTTATTATTTTTTTAAACTGCTCGCATCGTACCATCTTCACCGTTTATCCGGAATTTGCAAGAGGTTGGGGGTGTTAAAAGACGCGTGCAGACTTCTTGCTAATGACGCGTGAATCTTATGCCGAATCGGCTGGAGTCGGGATTACATGTAAGAAAGTAAAATATTAGTGCGATGGACCGGAATCTCATCTCCATATCGGTCCTGAAAAAATTTAAAATATTATATAATAAAAAATACTTATTTTAAATTTATCTTTTAATAAAAATATCAAATAATTATAATAATGCAGCATATTAAAATAATAATATTATTATAAAAAAATGTATATATATATATATATATGTATTTTTTTTTTTTCTAATTCTCTTTGGATTCAAGCAAAAATAGTAATAAAGAAACCTTCTATGATAAAATGGTCCACCCGCAAGCTCATTTGAGTGTAAATAGTTTCTGCAAATATTTGAATGGACAGAACTGAAGAAGATAATGTTAACCATCGGTTGCAGCAGGATTACGGATTCCTTTTTCTAATGAAAATGTCGAATCAAAAAAAAAAAAAAAAAAATGATCAGCGAATTAATATTTATAAAATCAACCTAAAAATATTTGATAATTTTGACTGGTTGAACCTAATTTCATGTAGTGAGGGAAATTAAGAGAGTGTGTGGAGAGTGATTTTTAATTTGATACCCTTGATCGAAGTAAAAGTAATGATGTAGTTGGGTGCCTTCCATGTTATGCTACGCTTGGCAAAGAATCGTAAGGCGCTCTCGAGTGGTACACTGTACATCATATGCATATATGGACAGGTTGCCGAGATTGCAGTCCAGTAAAGACTTTTAGGTGGCGTTTGTGATTGGGCGAGGATCACGAGATCGAAGATGATATAGATGAAAATAACGAGATTATATTTTTGCACCATAGCATTTCCGCATGGGGCATGGATCTTAAATCACCATCAAACATGATAGCGGGTGCTAGTTCTTCAAGGTCATCCTAAAATAATAATTTTAGATTAAAAATCGGAAAAAAAATATTCATCAATAAAAATTTTAATATATTATTAATTATACTATATATATATATATATAGTAATTATGATTTTAGGTGGACTAGGCTTAGGTAAATAAAATTTAAAGTAAAATCTAATCAAGTTTTTCACTATCCGGTTTTATAGGTTTTCTTATAAAAAAATAAAAAAAAACAATAATTACTTTTCCATTTATTTAAAAAAATATAAAAAAAAAAAGTCTTTAGTATGGATGGGATAGAAATATAAAAGATCTTTCAAAAATAAATACAATAAGTTTAAAATAAATAAAAAATTTTAAAATAAATATAAACTTGTAAGATAAATAAAAATACTTTAAAAATAGATACAAACTTGAATCCCATCTATGGTTTATTTTTCAAATCTAAATGGATAAAAAAGTAGTTATTAACTTTTATTTTGCTACATGGAAATTTGTATAGATTGGACAGATTGAATGGCAGGAAACTTTATCAGATTTGTGGTTAAATCCGATCAACCTAAACCTAGTCCACCTTTTTATGATATTATTATACTATAATATATTATTAGTCACATTATTAACATATTATTCAATTATATTTTAAAAATATAATAAAAATATTATTATGCTTTATATTTATATTATAAAATTATTTAATGTATTACTTCAATTTATCTTATTTTTTAATAAAAATAAATATTACTACTGAAATGATAATATATTATAAGTATAATAAAATATTAATTCTATAATAATGAATGATCTATTATTATAGGCTTAATAAATATATTTTTTGAAATATATTAATAATCAATATATTAGTAAATATATTAATTATTTATTATTCCAGGATAAAGATTACTGATCATCCTGATGATCCCGGTGGGGTCACGAAATGCTGTCGTAATGGACAAGGATCGTACATATACAATGGTAGAACGTAGATAATACATGATGTGGAACCCTTTTGCAATTAAAATAAAAAGAATCATAAGATGCTTGCAATTAATTATTTATTATTTCAAGATAAAGATTACTGATCATCTTATTCTTCCAGATTCTTCCAGGATAAAGGATAAAGATTGCCGATCATCCTAGTGATTCCGGTGGGGTCACGAAATGCTATCATAATGGACAAGGACCGTACGGATACAATGGTTGAACGTAGATAATATATGATGTGCAACTATTTTGCAATTAAAATAAAAGAATCATAAGATGCGTGCATGCAAAATACAATTAAAAAAAACTTGCATGGTATACCACAAGTTTATTCAGATTTTCTAAATCCTCGTGTCAAGGTTTTAAATCTCGTAGGACAGTAGGACGGGACTATTTTCAATTTTTCATGAACAAAATGCATTGACATCCCGTTGCATCCGACACTCGGAATGAAAAATATCCCAAGATATCTCGATTGGGATACCGACGGAATGTCCTTTCCAACACATGAAATGGTATCTCATCCCAGCATCCGTCTCCCACCAGAATCTAAATCCATGCAAGTAGCATGATCTAGCTTCCTTACCTTTCTTTAAAATGATAATAATTTCTCAGCTTGACAGGCCGAAACTTTAGATCAGGAGGCCGATGTTTCACGTCAGAACAAGTTTGTTGCTTCGTCCCCACAATTTAAGTTGACAAAGGAATGTTCTCATAGGAGCCGAAGGATGTTGAAACCAAGAAAATATAGTACCCAGTGGAGCTTTATTTCCTTCGCATACAAACTTTATATGCGGGGCAAACGGTGAAGTGTATTTTAAACTACAAGCATTCCATCAGGTACACATTTGCAGCCCTATTTTTTTAGGGTTACCATGAGTATCTTAAAAGTTGACAGCCCTTTTGTTTTCCCACTAAAACCAAAGATTCCGGAATCAGGCTAGTCACTATAAAGGTGAAATAATTTTGTTCTGCATTTAGGCAAGTTAAAGGGTAGTTACTCCATTCTAACTCATTGGTTTGGGGTATACTAATCTGCAGCAAAACAGAAGATGTACACGCCGGACCAACATAAAAACTCACCTGACTCAACGAGCAATACACATATTTCCACCAAAGAAGAGAAATTCTCTATTTACATTCACTTCAATTTACTGAAGAAAATAGAATTGGAAAAACTTGTTTTATGTTCAATGTCCCATCATTATCATTAAGAAAGACCAAGTATAGTTTCACTCCACCGGTATCCATCCTAAATTTTCATTTCAGAAACCAATTGTATAGAAATTCATGGCCACTACCATGCCTATTCTATTTACCCCTCATGAAAAACTCTATGATAACTTTCTTTTCCTAAAATTTCCACCCTCTGGTAAGAATATGGGTTTCACCCTTCAGCCTGATAAATTTCCAAGGCAATCAGGTGGCTAATGAAGATCCGTGCACAAGTGCACTCACGGTACAAGAACAAATTAAGAATTCAGTCTGTGACTTTAAGTGACAGCCTCTGGTGCCGAATTGCAGTAAGGTGTGTGCAGGCAAACCAACCTGGTGGATGTTAAACACACGCAGGCAAATCCAAGCCCCATCAAGAGCCCATAGATGCTCTTCCTTGCATCCAACTTCAGTGATCGCCGGAAAAGACTGCCAAAGCTAGGGAGCAATGTTCCACAAGCAAGGACCATCCAATAATCAAGTCCACTGTAATCAATGCCAGCAAGGATAGCTCCAATGGCAGAGACAGGGCCTGCAAATCCAGTCAAGGCAGCAGCTGCCAAGGATCCCCGCCAGCTGTTGGTGGTGCCAAAGATGCAGCTTGCAACGGCGGCACCCCGTGGCAGCCCATGTAGTGAAACTGGTAGAACCATGTGCCTGCCAAGCCCGTAAGCCTTTGGGGCCGCCACGCCCAGAGCAAGCCCCTCTGCCAGAGCATGAAGGGAGATGGCCCCACATGCCAAGAATGACTGAAGAGTGAGGACACTCATTGAAAGGCCAGAAGAAGATCCAAGGTCATTGACAGACACCTTGCGGCGTGCCAACCTTAAGACACTAGATGTGGACATGTGATAGAAAGCTGAGCCAGCAATAAGCAACACTGTCAGGGTAACGAACCCCATCTTCAAAGACAAAAGAAGCTGTATAGGCCTCCATGCAGCAAGAAGTAGTGCAATGCCAGAGGCCACACCAGTGAGAAGAGAATGTTGCAGATAGAAGGCAAGACTAAATATAATGAGTATCATTCCACCCAGCAATGGCCCAAGACCAAATAGCAAAGAAACAAAGAAGCCAGAGGCATCCTCTGAGCTGCAACACAAATCAAACAGAGTTTGGTTAGAGCTTACCAGAGGCTCTTGCAAGAACATTAGCATATATGCGGAAAAGGACAGGATATCAGTTCTAGATGTTGGACTTACTAAAAAATTTGCAAAAAAAGAGGATAGATGAAGTGCAGAAACTTACTTGTAGCCATGGCTAAAACTTTGGAGGACTGTGCTTAAGGTTTCCATGAATGCTACAGCAAGTGTGCCTGCAGAAGCCACTTGAGAAGGAGTTGCTTCCTGAAGGGAAAAAAAAAAAAAGTATCATTGCCCATTTAACTCAAAGGAAGAAAAGAAGGATAACCCATGATAAGTAGCATTTAGTAATTTACTTTTCCTCTGGTGAGAGCACACAACAGCTTTCAATGATCATAAAATGAAGGTGTTCCTGAAACACTGCGAAAATTTTGGCACGGGCATATATTTCCTTCTCTCTCTCTCTCTCTCTCTCTCTCTCTCTCTCTCTCTATATATATATATATATATATATATATATATATATATAGGGCATGATGATAGATAGACTGACCAGTTAAATACCTTAAAAGCGTCCGGAAGAACCTCTGCAATCACCATCCAGATCATGCATCCAGCAGCAAAGCCCGTACAAAAAGGCAATACCTTGTGGAATGCATCAGCACAGAGGAACGAAGGCACAGCTACAATGGGCTAGAATACAAGAAGACAACAAATGGCTATTAGTGAAATATTGCAAAAGCACAGAAAAAGAAAACATCAGATAAATTTCCTAGATTTAGGGAAAAAATCCAATTTAGTTTAAAAAAATGCAAAAATAATAAATAAACTATCATTTATAAGAATGACTAGGAATTGGAGGCCCTTGTTATTTGTTGATAGAGCTTGTTGTGCATTTCATGCTGACAGCAAAGCACTAAGAAAGGTACACATTGAGAGCAGCAAACTAGGCAGATGCCAGAGGTTTTGTGCCAACAAAGACAGGATAGAATTCTAATCAACAGGAGCAACATTTTACTAATCAGGCACCTAGTTAGGTGGTTCAAAGCAGCAAACTACTCTCAAACTCGAGTTTCATGACACAACATTTATGCAACTTCCAAGCAGAAATAAAAGAGCAAGAGGCCAAGAATTCCACAATCACAGGAGGTTTTTCTCTTAGAAGCACAGAAAGTATATGTTATTTTCAACAATATCATGAACAAAAGCAGTCAGCAACATTCAATATGAAAAATCACAAACAGAGGGAGAATGAAGGTGTTGAGATGAATGTGGGGCAATAGAAATGGAAGGAGATAAAATTGGGAAAATCATATTTGAGGAGGTAAAAAGTGATTGACAGGTATAACCAAACAATACAGTTTCCTCAAGGGCAATTAAAGCTGACAATGCAATCACAAAGCAACAAAACCACATATGAATTCAGAAGAGAGGGGCAACAAGGGCATATGAAGAAGCACCATTGGAAGAAAGAGGAGAGGGGCAGCGCCCCGGCGGGGAGGGGGGTTTGTTTCCCTGCGATTTTGTTTATATTGTTAATTGTAATACAAGTTATACAAAAATTTGAAGGGCAAGGGGCTATTATTATACAGCAATGAAGCTGTTAAATATTCATAAATCTAATTTTAACTTTAATTTGGCTCAGGATCTGGCTTATAATTAACAAAACATAGTTATAACTGATTGAACTTGGTTCTTGATAGACATGATCTCATCAATAAAAGGATTAAGGATAGGAATCTGGAAAAAGAAGCAAAGATATATGTTAGAAGAAATGGAGCAAAACAGATTTTCAAATTTATGTTTAATTATATTATTAGTCATGGAAAGAAGTGAACTCACCAACCCAAGACCAGCGCATGGTCATCTTTAAAATGAATAGAATGGAAGGAATTGTTAAGTTGACTCCATATCATGGTTTTAAATAATGAATTTCATCATGCTTTTGAGGCACTTTTGTGTCGGCAACACCATATTATTCACAATCATAATCTGTGTTATGACTGCAATAACTGTCAATAGTGGCTATTATTTGATGATGCAGATGTTTTATAACTGGACATATCTCAGCTGTTTGGCATCCCTCTCCATGGGTCTTCCAAGGAAGAGGTCCCAGCTTCAGGTGGCATCACCTGTCATACATGTTCATAAATATCATGGCAATCCTTTCTAACTGCTATATATGTCCATAGCATCTTGGGGGGATCATTGCTTTGTGAATAACAGGGTTATTGATATCAGGATCCTACTCAAACGGACAAGACATTAAGGCTAAAATTACTTGGTCATGATTAAAACTATCCGAAATGATTGTGCAAGAGCCTCGGCTTTTCAGGTTCTGGCCTTCATCATGTTAAAACAAGCGGATGAAGAACAAGTATGGGTTTGGGGAGGGAGGACCGAGATGTGACAATCATCATGCATAAATCAAAAAATATTTGGGCAAACACTTGATGTGATAATTGAGGGAAAAATTGTGGCTGTCAGTGTAAATGTGACCCAGAAATCATGACAAAATGCTATGCTGTCCTCAATTTCCTCCAAGGGGAAAATCCCTCCAAAAGCTAAGTTAGCAGAGATGCCTGATCTCAGAACAACAGTTATATGTCTTATAATGCATTGTTAGAGGTCCTATGATAATCAAAACCATGTAAACATTTTACCTGGGGCAATGATGTAATGAAACTCCACAACATTGCATTCTGAGGAGAGATCCCTCGAGATCTTAGAACCATGCTCACGGCTAAGCCTTCAGGTATGTTGTGCACAGCTATTGCTAGAGTGACCAGAAGACCTTGAGAAAGCCCTTTTGAGCCAGCAAAGGATACCCCAACACCCGAACCCTCCCCAAAAGAATGAAGAGTCATTATTCCAACAACAAGTATAACTTTACTTGCATCAGCACCTTTTATGTCCAACATGCTTACTTCCCCATATTGTTCAAGAAACTGCACAGAAAGAAATATCATTATTTCAGCATATATATATATATATATATATCCAAACCTAGAATTTGTATACAAAAACAGCTGACAACTGACTAACATAGAAACCTAATAATGCATGGCAATAGTAATCTACCTGACATGGAGAATTGTATAACACAATCCATCCCCAATCAGAGAGACTAGCTCTTAGTAGAACAACCATGCATTGCAGTCTATGGATTTGAAACAAGGGCGGGTGACCATCTAATAAGATTTCATTAGCCACTCCAAGTACTGGTATTCATACAAGAATGGGTGGTGAGCTATAAATCACAATTATGAGAGTCAAAATTTCTGGTTTACAAGAGGCAAAATAAAAATGAGAAACAGAGATATTAGTTGGTGGAGATTCAAGTGATATGCCAAGCCATAGGCTAATTCTATTAAGTTGGTAGAAGAAAAGAGATAATAAATGCCATGATATGTATATACCCCATGATGGCAGGAGCATATTGAAGATACGATATAAAGAAAATGGATGCATTGAAGTAAAGGTATCATAAAGTAAAATAGATACATGTAAGTGGTGAATATAGAGTTAATGGAAGTAGTAGTCCAACAACATGTGCAAAGATACAGGGCCAACTAGACAAGAGTATTGATGTCAGAAGAAACGGGGGTGCTTGAGTTTGCAGCACTATACAGTTTATCAAAAGTAATTACTTACTTCAGAAGTGAATGGATTAATTTACCTAAAAGATGAACTTAATCTGTCACAAACGTATTCTTTCTGATTACATAGGAGAGCTAGACTTGCAAAGATTGTATAATGAGATCACGGGGAAGTGCTTCCACCAGCACAAGATGGAAAGGAATGAGTCATAGGTGCCCAAAGAAAAAGCATGGAAGGAGAAGCATGAGATTCATTTGAAGTAGATAGAATTGCAATTATTGCAAAATATGTTAACAAAGTAACAAACATATAAAGAAGGTTGGTGACGGAGATTTGAGTCCCAAATGGTGACAAAACAAAAAGAATCTCAATGTGCTGATGTTAAAATATAGGCTAACCCCGCTCCCTTGGCATTCTATATGGAATTGCAAATACCCCCTAGCATTTTGAATTGCTGCAATGTCAACCATGCATTTTGCACATCGCTGCAATATGGTCTACCCTCCTAATTAGGATCAGGGCTTGTTGAAAGTGCCTGTTGATTAGGTGATGCAAAGGTAGTTATGTGATGCAGATTTTTTTTTTTTAAAAAAAAAAAATGAATCTAACATGAATAAACCTCTCTTCCCTTCTTCCTCAAAACCTAGGGTTTTAGACACCCTAATTCTCACAAAAGAGAAAGATCCAAGAGGAGGGAGCCATGTCTCACCGAGAAGTGACCTGCTGACAATGATCACCCTTGCTCTAGTGCCCCCATGCCCCCTCTCCCCCCATCCATGCCGGGGCCACTTCCCCTCCTACCTTGACACCTCCCGAACCTCCCGAACCCCCCCCCCCCCCCCCCCCACACACACACTGATCCATGTGCTTCGAGCACCTCTTCTCCTTCACCAATTTTGCCTCCATCTCCTCCATCCTTGCAACCAAGGGCTGCCCTGGGGATGGTCTCTCAAAACTTGAATTTTTGATCCCTCTACTCCACTATTCTCCCTCCCCAATTTGATCCTTTGAATCTCCCAAGCTCTAACTTGAATCAAATCCAAATATCTCTCCTCTCCAATTTTGATCACAAACTCATCACCACTTCCCATTCCCACGATCAAGACAACTCCCCTGCTCTCCCACAAAATTCTGCTCTCTTAGAGAAATTTTTGCTAAAAATCTAGAACAATAACTAGTTTCTTCGGTCAAAAGCTGTCACGCCCCGAATCCAGCACCGGAATCGGCTACGCGACCGGCCGCACAAATCCTAGGTTTTATCCTAAAGATCATGCAAGGTCTAGGTACACAAGAGTCACTTACCTCAAAAAAAATCTCATTTATCACCCAGCCCGAATATCTGCACGGCTATGTGAAAGAAAAAAGTAGGGTTGTAAGCTTTACAGTCCAGTAAGTTTCCCTCGCAATCACACCAGTATTAATATAAAAACTAGAAGCAGCAAGATCATAATCATATAACAGAAAACGATAAAGTTTTTCGGTCAATCACATATCAAGTATATCAAAAACCTTTCATAATATTATATTTCCTTTATATTATATTTTCTTTATATGTTTTCATTAGTTTTCCTTCTTTTTTAGGATTCTGGACTAGCCATTGTCATGCGACGCCCATGACTGGCAACCACACAATCAACCATGTATTCTAAGCCTGTGGCCAGGCTAGCTCACGTACAAAGCCCGTGACTCTGACTGTCCCATGTTTTAAACGCCCATGGCCGGCTATTCTACGTACGAAGCCCGTGGCTCCGGCAACTTCAGATCCATGGCTAGTCCAGACACCGTTATCCCTTTTAACTATCCACATCATTTTATCAATTCGTATCACGATGTCAAACCTGAAATCTCAAACTTCTCAATGACCGGCATCACGGTTCAAACCATCAAAAGTAATTTTTGTCCGATAAACACAATATCCAGAAATATAAAATAATAGCAACCATAGTCATATTGTCCTTCATAAAAACTCAACTACATCATGCAATAATAAATTATGCATGCCAATGCTCATGTACTCGGATCAAAACCATGTCATGTAAAACAATATGTAAAACAGGTAATTATGTCCAGAATCCTTACCTTCAATCGCTAACCCCAAATATCCAGTATCAATCTATACCCGAAATTCGTTCAAATCCTTCCTGCTCAAAAGGTTGATCCCCTACAACAATAAATAAATTCATTCAAACCAAATCCTAGTTTCACAAATTTATATTTTTTTCTTCCTTCTACTCATCTTCCTCTCTCCTCTTTCTTCTCTCTCTTTCTTTCTTCTCTTCTTCCTCTCTCCTCTTTCTCTTTCTTTTCTTCTCCTTCTCTCTCCCTTTCCCTCTATTCTGGCTCTCTGCAGGCTCTTCCCTGCTTTCTATCGACATCCCTGGTTAAAAAGAGGAGCAAAACTAATCCAAAACCATCTTAAACGTCGTATGAGATGTCCAAAACCATCAAGAAATCTCCTCGGCCGTCGGATCTGAGATCAACGCCTCAAACTGCATCAAAATCCGAATCCAAAATCCTCTGATCAAGCCTAAACTTCCCGGATTTATCCTAGCCATTCGATCAGGCGATCGGATGGTCCAGATCACGCAGAAATCCCGTGGACCGCTGTGAGCCGAGAGAAACCTTGGGGAAACGACCGAGAAATGCATGGGAAACGCCCTATGCGCGCCGCTTCCAACTGGGCCGAGCCCACGCGCTCACGCGCGCCGTGCACGTGTGCCTGGGCAGTGCATCGCGCGCCTGCCGTGTCGGGCCGAGCCATGCACACGCGCTTGCGCGTCGTGCCCGCCTGTGTGCTCGTCCGCATCGCCCGTCCGCGTTGCACGCTCACTGCGCTCACACGCCACGCTCGATCACCTGCATGCCCGTTCGCCAGCTCACCCCCGCTCGCCTGGGTTGCGCACTAGGCCGCGCTCTGGTCTGGGCCGGTCCAACAGTGGGCCCGCAAGGCTTCAATTCCGTTTTTTTTTTTTTTCCCTACTGGGGTATTACAAAAGTCCCACCAAACTAATAATGATTTGATGGTGAGAACCGCAGCTCATGGTTGTGTGAGAAGGTAGCAGCTCATGCTATCATGGCTTCTTTGGGTGGCCTACCAAGCAGGCTCTTCAAGGGAACTGATAATGGTCACTATTGCTCTAACCAATGGGTTGGAGCAGAAAATGTTGTGGCTCTAAGATTTGGAACTGAGGGAGAGGACATCAGTTTGAAGGAGCAAACATATAATAATGAGTACCTCGACCTTCCCTGAACTCTGAACCTCTCAAATTTGTCAGTGGATTTCTTTAGGCGAGACATGGCTCCCTCCCTCAAGAACTAGGGTTTTTGAAACCCTAGATTTGGGGAAAAAGGGAGGAGAGGTTTATTCACATCAGATTTCATCATCTTAACAGAAAAAAAAAAAAAAATCTACATCACATAACTACCTCCACATCATCTAACAAGTAAGCACCTCTGAAAAGCCCTGGTCTGAATTATGAGAAGGGTGGATCACATTGTAGCAATGTCAAAATGCAGGGTTGACATTGCAGCAATTCAAAACTCAGGAGAGTATCTTCAATTCCATATAAAATGTAGATGGGTTTTTTTTAAGCCTAAAATATAAGTACTTAAAATATACTTGACTTGATCAAGGAAGTAGAAATGACTGATTAAGCTATTTATGCAGCTTATGACAATATGGTTGATTAATGTTGGTGGGAAATTATGAATCAACTAAGATAAGACAAAGGGACATAGAGATGGTGATCAAATTAGGTAAAATACAAGAAACTATATTAGAAAAGATAAAAGAGAATTGAGTGTTAAAAGGCACATAAGTCAAATTGGTTAAAAGCAATAAAAATGCCCAATGAACAAGCTATTGGAAGAGAGAGAGAGAGAGAGAGAGAGAGAGAGAGAGAGAGAGCCAAAGAGAGAGAGTAAAACAATAAACTTAATTCTATGTTTACATTTTTTTAAATGAGGAACACTATAGAATATCATTTATTAGAAAACAATGGAGGAAATCAGAAGATCGAATACCTTCTTACAAAGCCAAATAAAAATTGCTCCACTCAAAATCCCAATAACAACCCAATTTCCGTTGCCATAGATCTGTCCTTCCTGCACTAGGTCAAAGCTTGCAGCCAACATCACTCCAGCAGCCAACCCACTGCATATACCTGCCCATTGTCGCTGTAACTCCACAAAGAAAAATGGAATTGCACCCAAGGCTGTTGCTGCAGCCATGGCAAGAGTAAGCCATGCAACAGTGGACACTGAAACTCTGCTATTAACAACCTTCTTCTCACCAAACCCTTGAAAACTACTTTTGGATCTCTCAAATCCAGCCTCTTTACCAGTCCCATCTATAAGTGCACTTCCTAAGTTCCTATTTGGAGATGTCCGAGACCTCCGAATGATTTCATTCTCAGACTTTGCAATTGTAGAACCATGGAGCAAAACAAATATAAGCAAAAATACTAGGAGGGTTCTCAACTTTGAGGCCATCTATTCAAATAATCTTCAACATCTATGCATGTATCCTGCTTTTGCCTGAAAAGGATTAGATTTAAGTGCATATATAACTGCAAAACTGAGCATGATCATCCTCCTATTCTAATCTCAGGTTCATATAGTGCTCAAAAGAAAGAAACTCAGAAACAATAAGCAAATAGTTTAGCAACTAACCTTTAGGGATGCACTGTACTGTATATGAATCATAAAGAAGCGTTCATCTTGACTGCAGTTCGAAAAAATTGTCCTGGCATCAGAAAGTTCTCCCTCTGATTCCAATATTTTCCCACATTAACTGCAGACCGTACATTGGTATACGCAAAATCAGATGTTCCAAAATAAAATACCAAAATAATTTGTAGAATGGATGCAACTGATCCTTCTTTTCCAAAGGATATCCACATCAATCGAAGTGTCAAATCAAGAATAACATCTCGGATTCGCAGATAAACGAACACTGCACTATCAAATAAACAGTGATCAGATGGAACTTCTACAGTCCTTTTGATACACCATAAACTTCAAAATCAAATGAACAAAAAATTAGAACATCTCGGATTCGCAGATAAACGAACACTGCACTATCAAATAAACAGTGATCAGATGGGACTTCTACAGTCCTTTTGATACACCATAAACTTCAAAATCAAATGAACAAAAAATTAGAACTTCATAGAATCAAGTGACAAATACATACAGAAGTTGAATGGCTATCATATGAAGAAGAATATTGACAACCAGGGAACTCCTCAAATCAGTTCCAGCTGCTAAATTAAGTTGCAAAATACCAAAGTTCCAATCCAGGAAAGCATTACGGTACAACAACAATTTTAAGGTCTATAAATTTAAATTGATAGAACTCCAGCACTTGGTAATTTAACAACAACTACAAATGACGGTTGGTTGAACGCGTGATACGTCAATTAAAATGCATATGTTTTGAAAGAATATATATCAAAATCCGATCTTTTCCGTCAATATCATTCTGAGGATATAACCCTCTCCGATCAAATTCAAGCATCCTGACAGCATGCAAACGAATTCCGCATTCAGCAGCAAAAGGAAAAGACAAAAAAAAAAAACAGAGAGCTTAATTTCTCTTCGTGCCCAAAGAAAGATCTATCAAAAACCCTACTTTGTAATCATCTAACCTGAAACAAAGATACCAGAACCCTAATCTCGATAATCACCTCAAATTGGAGCTCCAGAAACCCCATAAAAATCCGAGAAAATCCAACCCATTGTGGCGGAATTGGGCTGCAGAGAGAACCACCGAAGCGATCGCCGCCAAATGTTAGAAGAACAAATCAGATAACGTGGAAAGCTGGGCTCCAGGAGGCAACTTGACGTTGAGGGAAGGGAGAAGAAATATTCGATGGGAATAAACCCTGATCCTTAACTGCTGGTTAGAGGGGATGGATGATATTACTTACGGCGGGACGCGGTTCCGACGGGAACCGGGAGCGAAAACCAGCGACGAGGCTCCGATTCCGAAAAGTCGTTTTTTTCCATAAATCTCACCCGATATCTCGTCTTATACTATACGTATCAACCACTCAACAATGCACCATACGTAGAATCTTTTCCTTCTATCCCAAAAGACATAAATTACTTTTTTTTTTTTTTCCTGAAATACATGAGAAAGCAAAATATGTACATAACTGATCGATGAGAAACAAAAATCTACCGCATTTCTTCGAACATATATAGAAATAGGGATGGCAATTAGTCTATACAACTTCAACCGGAAAAGTTTATGGTACATACTAATTTAACATTACCTAGTTCTTCTATTTTAAAAAATATTTAGAAATCAATTATTCTTATTTTTTTTTTATTTCATTTTAGTTTTTTTTTTTTGCTAACCTTCTATTTTTTTTTTTCCTTTTATGTTTTCATCAATATAAAAATTAAATCAAATATAAATTTTAATTAAAGGAGTTTGATGTTGGATTTGTGACTTGGATTTAGATTCTAGGTTGGCTACATGTAAAGCCATTAATTTTATTTATGATTCCAACTTTTTTATATTTTTTTAAGAGATGATATTAAAAATCATCATTTTTTAAAAATATTAAAATATATGTTTTAAAAAAATTAAAATTATATATTATTGGAGAAGGATAGGTGAACAAAATATATTGTTGCTTACTTAATTAATTCTAAAACTTTATATAAAAATAATAAAAATATAAAATTTAACTGTATAAGTAATGTCCTTTTACATTTTTTATTTAAATTTTGATATATAAATAAAAGAAAAAAATGAAAATATTGAAAAATGAGGATTAAAGAGGATCTCAACATCAATAATAAATAGATTTTTATAAAAAATGAAAAAAAAAATGAATCAAGAGAGATCCCCAATTAGAGGGGATGGGATTATAGCCATTGAAATGTAAATCCGGGCTGGATTAAGGAAACCTTCGCTTTTTGCCAATATTTTAGCCGTTGCTTAATGCATACCAGCCCTTTCAAATTTTCGTGACTATCTCCTGAGATGAACTATCTTAAGCGGTGAGATATAGGACCTTAAAAGTCATGGGCTGGAGAGAAGGTTGACTTCCGGGATATTGGAAACCGTTTGTTTTCCGACAAGGACCTTCGAGCGGTTCTGGATTATAGGGACTCGATATTTCCGGAATTTAAAAATAAAATATTGACATGCTGATTAGATTGGCTTTCCCTCTACATCTATGTTTTTTTTTTTTAAAAAAAAAGAAAACCATACCCAACCATGAAAAAACTTTTTTTACACCGCATGCAAGAAAAAAAAAAAAAACATCACACAGATTAATTGAACTATATAAATATCACTTTTTAACATATATTTAATAACTATAATTTTATTTTATTATTAAAAATTTTGAATGAAAATAATATTTTTTTTATAAAAATAGGATAGAGGAGATAAATCCCGGTATAGCCATCCCCACAAGTCCCAACCCGCCCGATAATATTTTTGATAAAGAGAAAATATTCTTTTCTTTAAAAAAATTATGACATGTCTGAATTATGACATTCCATGACTAAGTTGTATGTTTACATATATTATAAAGTTAAGAAATATTTTTATTATTAAAAAAAATTAATTTTTTAATAATAAAAATATCTTTCAATCTTATAATATCTTATGAATAAGGTCATGATACATTATTCATAAACTTAGCTACGAGATGTCTTAAAGATAAAGATATTTTCATATACATTTAATATTTTTAATTTATCTTTATGTTAAAAATTTTGAATGATTAAATTATTCTTTCTTTTATAATATCACACGATTATAAAGGAAAATATATTTTTATTATTTAGATGTGCATTTAATACTTATAATTTATTTTTTTATTAAGAATCTTGAACGACTAAAATTGTCTTTCTTTTATAATATTATAAAATTAAATTTATGAACAATGTCATAATTATTTTCATGAAATATCATGAAAACTGAAATATATTTTTATCATTAATAAATTTTTAAATTTTTTAATGATAAAAAAAGTCTCAACCCTATAATAAAATTATTCAAAATTTAATCATAATTTTTTATAAAACATGATATTTTTATTATTTATTTTTTTAAAAAAATTATAAATATTAAATATGCATTAAAAAAATGAAACTTAATGATTGATAATATATTCTTTTAAATACTGCCCTTAGTGTACAAAGAATTTTTTCCCCATCATAATAGATGTAGGCTTCCTGGAGCGAACGACCATATTTGATTTTGACAGAGACGTGGTTCCACCGTGCACACCCTTTAAAAATATGACTCCAGAGCAGGTTGCAATCTATCAAATAGCTTGAGGACAGGTTAAAAAAACACAGCCCTGTCAGCCACATTTGCAACACATCAATGCTCATACGTTCATTTATTTTCTCACATACCATATTCTTTTATTTAAAAAAATTTGCCCACCGTATAGCGCATAGATGCCAGCTTTCCATGGAAAATACCATCAGAATGAATTTTACTCGACTATAAGCCTATCAGTTATAACAGAAATGATGAAAATCAAGTTAACCACGGTACTTTCCAAAGAGCAAATTTTCATAACTCGGCCCAAAAGAAAAACGAGCAAATTCACATTTATACGGTGACTGCACAAGGAACCAAACGCAAACCAACGATTCATGAAACAGCGAACCACCCATCCCATGCATAAAAGCATGGATAATGGACCCTCACCACCACGCTAATCAAAACAGACCACTTTGAAGATTTACGGCAGATGAATCTCAGAATCTGACACAGGCGTGGAAACTTGCTTTAAGCACTCCTCAAGTCGTATCACCAAAACAACAGACGAAACACCAAATCTCTTGACACCAATTTCCTTCAGTTTATCAAACATGAATGCCCAAACAAAAGTTTCCAATCCCTGCAGTAAAATAATAATAACGGGAATGGAGGAGCAAAACTAATATTACACATCATCCATTCAAGGCTATAAGAAGGAACTTCAAAAGCTAAATTGTCATATCCCAGGTGCCAAGCACAGAACAAAACAAATATCCATGATAAGTAAAACTAGCAGTCATATGCTGCAAAAGGTAACGCGCAATCTATAGGAAAGTAAACTCCAACATGATCTAGGGCATTGAAACAGATGATAGATCAACAGCCTTGTGCTTGTTCTCTAACTGAGATATCCTACGAAGCTTCTGCAATGGCAGCTGAAGAGAATGCCCTTCCAGGTTGGCGCCGAACAAGTGGCCCATGACATCCAAGTAACTGCGCCACCAAAGAGATATTAATAATAGAGTTCATCTTAATACGTTGTAAATAGACTAAAATGACAGGAAATTTCCAAAACACAAATTCTGATACATTTATTTCCTACCATCCAACTAAAGTTCCCCTAGCCGATTGACAAGGTGAGACAGCTATTGAATGAACTCCAATCAGAGCAGATATGAACTAGCCCTCATAATGCCAATCAAAATGCAAGGATATTTCAATAAATATGACCAGCAGAAAGTGGAGTAGCAGGTCAAAGAAGACAAAGTGAGCCTGCCAACAACCTTAAATTGGTTGCATTTGACAGAGGCTGGATTACTCCACAATTTGACCGAGGATTAACAAAAGACTTTCTGCCACACAAAAACAGCAGCTGCTCCAGGGTCTTATCTCAAAGAAAAAAGGTAGCCTGTCTAACAAATGCCAACACCAGAAAAAGTGTGATAGCATTTCAGCTTTGGGCGTCCTCAATTACTTCGAATCATTGGGTGTACAGGGGAGAAGAAACACAGGATACTATGTAAATTTAAGGGATAGAAAATGATACATGTCCATGCATTTTGGTGCAGAGATTAAAATCTTGTATCCACAAACATACCTTAGCATTGACACCATCTGGGACGATTCTGTTCTCACTTTTCCACTTCAGATAATCAGTACGGCTAAATTTTGTGAAGCCCCTGAAAAATAAGTTCACAATGTGAATATTCATGAGTGCAAATCATGAAAACATAATCTAGCACCATTCCCCATGGTCAAAACAATATAGCTTTTAACATTAGTTTGAACTTGAAACAGAGAACTATGCATATCCTAAATGTTGTGAAGAAAACTGCCTTTTATGGCTACTCCAATCTTTTATAAATAAAACCCTCTTGGTTCAGTTCTTTCCCCCTTTAAAGATAACAACAAAAAAAACTTACTAGAAAATAGTGAAAACAAATATATCAAGACACAAATATTATAAAACTCTCCTCACAAGTCAGCCATCCATGTTTCCTTTCAGTGCATTGCATGCTCCAGATGTGGAAGCAAACACAGCTAAGCAGAACACAAGTTTAGTAACACCAATAAATTCTTACCCATATCTCAAGAACTATTTTATTATTAATCCTTTCCTTTTTTATACATACCACTTTCGGCTAATGATAATCTTTTGACGCCCAGGGAACTTGAACTTGGCACGACGTAGGGCTTCTTGTGCGTGGTTGCCATTGCTATCCTTGCAACGAACAGATAGAAGGACCTGTCCAATCCTCACCCTTGCACATGTTCCCTGAGGCTTCCCAAAGGCACCCCTCATTCCAGTCTGGAGCCGATCAGCTCCAGCACACGACAACATCTTGTTTATACGCAACACATGGAAGGGATGCACTCTCACTCTTAGATGGAAAGCATCCTTCCCAGCATACTTGGCCATATACTTGTTACACGCAATGCGGGCAGCCTCAAGAGCCTCACTTGACACATTCTCTTTTTCCCAACTCACCAGATGAACACAGAAGGGGAACTCATCAACGCCCTTCTTCTTCATCCCAACATCATAGATCCTAATTTTAGGATCTGGAACACCACGGCAGTACCGTGACTTAGGATAAGGCTTGTTCTTGATCTGACGATAACATCTTGCAGGTCCTGCACATGAAAAATCATGAACCAAGATCATAATATAATCTTAAACAACAATTGTAAAAACCATGCATGATCAAAATTAACTTTAATGATAAATCAGAAAAAAACCAAAGTTCCACGATTGAGTTACATATAGCTTGTGACCTCGATATGTACCAAAGTTTGTCGATTGCAAAAACCACTCTAACCCCATTTTTCATTAAAAAAGAGCAAATCATTTAGAATTTCAACTAGGATTTTGGCTTATGATGCACATATTTGTCAAATTATCTATGTTGTTATTAATCATCATGAACAAATCAAACAAGCATACAAGCCACGCTGTGTTGAACAACACTATAAAGAAATTCCTTGTTCAATACATCCGTGGTTCTAATCATGGAGGAAGAAAAATTTTAAAGCAACAAAGACTTGAATAGACAAGCAACTGGAAAATAACTTCATGATTTGACACCAAAAAGAAATCTTCTACTTTCTAATTTTAAATCTCATAGAATGAAGAATCAATGAACTCTATAAAAACCATGAATCTGCTCCAAGATTTTTGATTACCTCAAAACATCAAACTCAAAACACAATTTTCACATATAACCATTCAGCTCTTTCCATGGCACTTCTTTCCAGTTGTAAAATTTCAAATGAGAAAACGATTTAAAATTAAATAATGAGCATACAATCGTGGCAGCAAACTCAGGTGACATTGGTAAACTGTAGTCAATTTATAAATGCAGTGAACATGTTTTGCTGGCGAGATTTATCACATGTAGTCCCCAAGCCAGGCTCAAGGATTTACCAGTTTAATCATTGATATGATAAATTTGTAAACCTGGCACCTCATAAGCTATATGATTCATATATCAAAAATGCTGAATTATGATTTGAATCAGACGCAACAACTTGTGCCAGCATTTGACTGGTGCACATGTTCAATAAAACCCCAAATGTATCTATCTGGGATGAATCGAGAATAAAGCCTTCTTTTATCTGCACCCAAATCTTCATTTATGGTCCTTTTTCCCCTACAGATCTCCCCCATCAATTCAATTCAAAGTTTCATGTTCTTATATCCATCATAAGAACCTTCAAACCAAACAGAAACAAATGTTCCTTTTGCCTAATAACAAATCTTCTATTACTGTTTACTAGGGCAGCACCACCCATCAAAACAAGTTAATTCAATTCAAAGCTTCAGTTCTTATCTCCATCATAAGAACCTTCAAACCAAACAGAAACGAATGTTCCTTTTGCCTAATAACAAATCTTCTATTACTGTTTACTTGGGCAGCACCACCCATCAAAACAAGTTAATTCAATTCGAAGTTTCAGTTCTTATCTCCATCATAAGAACCTTCAAACCAAACAGAAACAAATGTTCCTTTTGCCTAATAACAAATCTTCTATTACTGTTTACTTGGGCAGCACGACCCATCAAAACAAGTTTATTTATTTGAGAAGATTTAATCGCATCCCCCATTCTCTAAGAAGCATGCAGAGTGAACTCGGTGCTTCAATAGCATGCTCAGCTAGCCATATTGTTTATTTCAATCTACGGAATAACATAGCAGCATCTAAGCTACTCCAACCTATATAATCAATCTCATGCCGGGAATGACCGAAACACACAATTCCTCCTTGTTGCCGTGAATCAACATCCCACCCAAAAAAATGCTGGTCAAAAACTGCGAACCGATTGATAAGCTGTAGCCAGAAATGTACAAGGATGCAGCAGGTCGTTAATAAAACCATTGAGAAAGATGACCCATGAGCTGTTTTTTTTTTCCCAGTAATCCATTCAATTTGTGTAACATCTGGCAACTTAAATCCTCTAATTCAGGCCACTCATTTCACTTCTTTTTTTCACCACAAAAAAAGGAAAAAACTCTCTATAATACTGTTCCATTCTTGCAAATAAATCACAATTTCTACAAACAAATCGCGGAAATTCACAGCCAAAGGTGTTTTAACAGACCACACATCTTATAGTCACATTAAAAGGAATCATGTCAGAAAGATCTAAGAAAATACAAAACGACCATATAGACATATTAAAAGGGATGGCGGACATTCACAGCCTAAGTTGTTTTAACAGACCACCAATCTTATATTCATATTAAAAGAAATCATGCCAGAAGAATCTAACAAAATACAAAACGACCATGTAATAACGGAATATAATGCCCAAAAGAAAGTAAGGAAACTCAAAAAACTACAACAATATAACAAAAGCAGACCAAAGAGCGATTCAGATCCAAAAAAAAAAAAAGACAATACGATCGATAACAACACTTTTTTTAGGGCCAGAGGAATCTTTTACCACAGCGAGCAAAAACTCTCGAAGAATACTAGATTTCATGTGAAACAAATTCAACTCATAACATCATAAACATAAATTATTCCAACGAATTATAAAACAATATCGGAACCAACGAATCATAAAACAATATCGGAACCAACGAATCACAAAACAATATCGGAACCAACGAATCATAAAACCATATCGGAACCCCCCCCCAAAAAAAAAAAACAACAACAACAACAAACATCAGATCTGGTTAATTAGATCAAAGAGCCAACACACTCTAATCTTTCACCGCTTACAGGAAAGATCATAGCATCAATCGAAGAAAAATGGAATAGAAATCAAGAAGAGCTATCAGAAAATGGCGAGATACTTACTCCGACCCATGGTTGAAACGAATGGGGAAGAACAGAGAAGCGGCTACGGCTCAAACCCTAGAAGGCCCGAGACGGAATGCCCTTTATATAAGGAGAGAGGGAACCGAAACGTGTAACCCTAGAACGCTCAATGTGGACATGAGCGCCGACTTAAATGGGCCGCGTCTGGCCTATGACCCATCTGGCTGGGAATTGGATGGGCCGATCTTTGCCACTTGGCCCGTGTGACCCGTTTGGTTGCCTTGTTTGAAAAGCTTCGTCTTCATGCTTGCTTTCGACGTGCGTGCATGCGTCATGTGTCGTGCACGGGCGGGCCGCCCTAAATTTTTTTTTTATTTTTATGAGTTAAATTTTTTTTTATAAATTTTTAAATATGTATAAAGGTGAACCGTCGAGGAAGGACAAGGAGCTCCTTGGCCTCCCTAATTTTTTTAATTTCTTTTATAAATTAAATTTTTATATAAATTTTTAAATATATATATATTTATATATTTGATCATTCTAAATTTAGAAATATTAAATATAATTTGAAGAATCTTAGAAAAAAAATTTAAAATAAAAGAAATACTATAAATACTATAAATCAGCTTTCTATACTTGAAAGTTGGATCACTACCAATTTTATTTTTTTTTTTTTTAATTTTTTTTCATAATTTTTTATGAGAATTCAAAAAATTTTCATTTTATTACTCGACCAGCGCCCGTCTCTATAATTCGCTGTGGTCGAAGCCACTGCACGCAGTTGGCACCATCCCATTCACCACATCGATGGATAAAATGATGACCGGACTTGTCATGTAATGCGATCGACGATAACGCTTCCACGACGAGATTAGGCAGTTGCGCATATACAAGACCGAATACCACCGATGCGCTGTCCTATGACTGCCATCTCGGTGGCCTTCGTCAACCTCGCCGCATTGACGAACATCGCGTATGGTGAAACCGTGCACCATCTTAGCGATCGGATCCATTGCATAGCATAATTGGATCTTAGAAGGCATGGGCGAGTGGGCGCCCGTCATGCCTCAGGCTCCTACCAATTCTACTGCACTCACATCCTATCATCTTTGGCACCATCGCTCGATGAATGTCATATCTCGTTGTGCAGCGCCAATGGTACTCGGCACACGCTGCCACTACTGTGACCGGTGCGCACGCATCCTCTACGAGTCCGTGATGCTTATTACTCTTCCGGTTTCAACTACTACTATAGAGAAAATATTTCAAAAATGAAAATTGTCAAGACCAGATTATACAACAAGATGGAAGATAATTTTTTTATCGATTATATAAAGAATCATTATTAATAAATTTAATCTTATGAAACAAGATAAATATAATTTAAATAATATTTAAAAAATATATAAATTAATTTTAATTATTTATTAATATCAATAGTTTTATATTTTTTTGATTTTTTTTAAAAAATTAGTATGGTTCGCCTATGTGAATGCTGGATATTCTTCGTGTCGGCTCCTTTTTTGAGCTTGGAATGTTTCAAAACTTTTGAGAAAAAACTATATTAATCTGTTTTTTTTTTTTTTCTTTGGCAAGCAATGATGATCAACCGACAGTAGTTTTGCATGCCCTGTAAAGGTTTTGAGAAAGCTTGATCCAGCCGATTCTGCCAAGCTTTGGCTTGATTTCATCTTTGAGCATGAATTTTGGGATTAAGCTTGATTTGGACTCAAGCTAACTATGGGTGTAGTTAATCAATTTGATAATGTTGAATTGAATAAAAACTAGCCCGAATGTGTATTGAGTTATGTTGTGTCCAAATAAAATTACAACAAATTTGAAAGAACAAAGAATCGGATAGAGCTGATTTGATCTAGCTCCTCGCCATCTTTTTGAAGGATCTGGGATTTGAAGCAGCTCCCCAGCTTGTTAATGGCGTCTGAACAGGAATGGATGAATTCTGAAGGAAGGCTAAGTAGAAGGTGGTCCGGAAAAAGAATAAATAGCAGAAGTCATTTCATCATCGCGCCCGTGGGTATTTATAGACTAGGGAATTAACCGCTTACAACTGGCATCTGGCTGTAAAACGGTTAATCCAGGATGTGAGCACGTGCAACCAAAGTAGTCCACAGTCAATCAGTTCTTTTCCATAGTTAATCGGCTTCTCCATAGTTGATCGACTTCTGAACTACATAAACATTAGTAAGTTCTATCCTTTATTAAAATTAATCAATTACCTGAAAATAAGCCATCCTTATGCTTGTAGAACATTGATCAACTTTGAACCTCTAGGAAGAGGCATTGATCATATTCATGCCTTTTGAGCGTTGATCGGTAAATTTCAACTTCAGGCCCTCAATAGATCAGTATAAACAGACCAATTTTGTCATATCCCAACAATCATATTTCGGCTTTGATCATATTTGTGCCTATTGGGCATTGATCAGCCTATTTCAATTTCAGGCTTTCCATAGGTCAGCATAAACAGATCAATCTCACCATATCCCAACAAGTTAGAATCAAGCTTTGTTTACAAAATTAAAAATATATATGTTGGCGTGGAGTCCCTGAATCAGCCGGTCGGAGCTGCTGCGCCACAAGACCGCTCCCTAGTTCACTGCAAAACAGGTTCCTTGCCGGAGTTGTTCCGGCGGGGGACACTCCGATGCCTAAGTCAGTGGCAGATCCCAGCCACAGAATGGGGAAGGGTCTCGAGAGTGTGAGAGGAAAGCTCTTTGAGAATGTATAAGTGTATATAAGCGTGAGTGTTAGCGTACCTCTCTGGCCATCTTTCTTACCATTATTTAAAAGAAGGCCTCCGGCCTGCGGCCCGCTCTTTTTCCGGTGATCATGGGGAGCCAATCTCTCCCATGATTAGCAATCGCAGGTTGTCATTGAGCGATTCCGGCCAGATCGGAGGCATGGCAGCAGGAATTGTGCGCCATGATCATGGCATGATGAGTGTTGATTGTAACCGTTGGTTACAGTTGCCTTTCTAGACCAGATTGTGGTCCAAGCTTCGGGTTTCCCCTTTTGTAGGCCGAAGATTTGGTATTTCTCCCAGAGCCGAAGATCGTGTCTACGACGGGGACCGAAGAGCGTGTCTCCAGAAGTCGATGAAAATTTTGATCTTCAGTCAAGGCCAAAGACGTTGTCCAAAGGATTGGCCTTCGGATGCTGTAGTCCGCTGAAAAGCGGTGGGTCACCTGTAGTTGGCATGTCCCTTGCCTGGTTCAAAGTCCGTAGTCCGGAGAAAAGGGCTTCGACCAGTTGAACCGGGGTTTGGTTCGTAGCTGAACCGAGATATCCTAACAGTTGCCCCCTACTCTCAGTTTTTGAAGCGGGGATTTGCCTCGAGAAGTGAGAGTATTAATGCTTTGTCGTTTTCCTCCCGAGGGACAGTGTAGTGGATGATTACGGAATCTCTGATTAGACTGCCCATCACGATCTGGAAATCTGGTGGTGGACAGCTGTCACTCCCGGGTTGGGGAAGAAGGAAAAAGTGGGTGGCCCTGGGGCCGTCTTTCCTTTTCCCGTTGCACGATGGTTAAGCCAATTTGTTGGTTGAGATTTGGATGGTTGTGGCCGCTTTCCCCCGTCCGTTGGATAATGGGTGCGCCTCATCCTGGCGGTTAGTTGAAGGTGGGTTTCCTCCCAGGGTAACCTTGGGTCAAATCATCCCTTGCGGGGCCTCAGAGACCCTTGCTTTTCTTTTGGGGAAGGACGAAGGTTCGGCCAAGGAAGTTTCTTCAACCTCGTCTCATCCCTCGTCCAACTTGTTCTGGACTACCAGTTTACTTCGCAGGTAGAATCTTCTTTCTACTCCTTTGCTTCACTATTTTGTCATGGAAGGATCCATAGAAAGTCAAGGGAAAAAGGTTGGGCCCTCGGGGGCCGGTGAGGTAATAGGTCCGGAGTTGATTCCCAGCTCTGTTTCTCAGGATAAGGTGGCCCTTCTCTGGGAACGCTATCGCATTCCCGAGGAGTTCCCCTTCATTCTCCTCGCACTCAAAGAACGAGTGAACGAACCTCTCCTGGGTGTCTAGCTATGTACGAAGATCATCTGAAAGCTGGTCTTCGGTTTCCCCTGCACCCCTTCTTCGTCAAGATTTTTCGCTTGTGCCAAGTGGTGCTGGCGCAGTTGACCCCGAACAGTATTCGGAACATCTGTGGGTTTCTGGTCATGTGCAACATCGCAAACGTAGAACCTAGGACCAATTTGTTCATGGCCCTTTTCGTTCTCAAGAGGGACTTCCACAGCAATGGATGGTGGGTGATTAGCCCTAGGTCGGGCCGCAGGGTCATCAAGGACATGCCCAGTACCATCCACGGGTGGAAACCCATTTTTATATTTGTGGTGTCTTTCGATCCATGGGGCTTCGATACTGTGTGAAAGAAGCCTCGCCTGACCGCTAATGATGGGAAGAAAGTCTTGGCGGCCGATCAGTCGGACTACAACCTCCAGGTCAACTCCGAAGTTTCCCCCATTCAGGAACTGTTGGAGGAGAGAAATCTTCATCGGGCAGGGATTAGCAGATTCCCCTATTAGGTATAGCGATAGGAATTTCTGCTCTTCTTTTTTGGTTTTATTGTAGCTCAGTCAATTGAAGTGAACTCTTTTGTTTGTAGGTGGCGGGATGAAGCCCGGTATGAGCTGGCTCCGTCAGACTTCGGAGAAGAGGGTTGCACAGGCCCCTCTTACTAGGTCTGCAGTTCGGAAGAGGGCTCGAAGGGATGGTCCCTGCAGTTCGGAAGAGGGCTCGAAGGGATGGTCCCGAGGGGGACCAAAGCACTTCGTCTTCCCGGGGTACCTCAGGGAAAGATGCAGCAGCCGTGGAAGGGGCTTCGTCAAGACCCCATCCAGTCGAAACTCCACCGGCGGCTGTCTCCCCAGTTCGCACAATGGGGAGCTCGCCTCAGGGAGTTGATGTGCCATCATTTTGCCCCCTAGTGCTGATAGGGGCAAAGCGCGGCAAGTCAAAGGAGAGTTCGCCCGTGGGGCTTCCTCAGCCGGAGGCCGTTCGACAAACTCTTCGGAGCTCTCACCTACGGGGGACTGATGGTCCCGGTCGTAACCAGGCAGGCGTTGAAGGGCACGCTACTGCCTCATGACTTGGCGGTTCTTCGAAATCGGAACCTTCCCAGAGTATCCGATTCTGCCTTCTCCGCCCTGCAACAGGTATGATCCTCACCGCCCCCTTTGTCCTGAGAGCTGTTTGATCCACGACCCCTCACTTTTGATGCAGTTGGTCTATGACCTCACCTTCATGGAGGAGGGCCTGGGGAGCGTTGACAGCCTCATCCATGGCCTCAAAGAGGAGCTTCAAACTGCCAGGGCTGCCAAGGAAGAAGCCGAAGAGCTGAAGCAATCCATGGAAGACCGTCTTGCCCGGGCAAGTGATAAAGTTCATGAACTGAAGGGCGAACTGAAAGGTGCCCATCTGACAATGGCGGGGCAAGAGGCAGGGTGGAGAAGGTGCAGAAAACAAGTCAACTCCCTGGAGCAGGTTGCCAGGGAGGATCAGGAGAAGATGAAAAACCTGACCAAGGCGACGGAGGAGGCTTCTAGGAGGGCCGAAAAGGCGATCCTGGAGTCCGAGGCTGCTAAGAGGGAGTCCGTATCATTGAAGAAACGGGCAGATGACGCCGTGGCTGACTTCAAAATGTCTTCACAATTCCAAACAAAGATTAGTGAAGCGTCTTTGTATGGCTACCAGCACGGCTTCAACGACAGACTCACCAGGGTGAAGGAGGCCTTCCCTCATCTCGACCTTTCTAGCATTCCTTCCTTCGATATAGCTGTAGAAAAAGAAGAGGAAGTGGAGGGGGCCGAAGCCACAGTAGAGGCCAAAGAGGTGCCATGTCCGGACGAGGAGGCCACTGCCTTAGTTGAAAATCTGGAGGTGACCCCAACTCCGACCCTAATTTAGTTGGAAGCTTAGGCTGGAGGGGTCCGAGCCGAAGGTTCTCCGGTCCCAGCCCAGATTGATGAGGTCCTCTCATAGCAAATTGATAAGTTGCTCTAGTCCTGTGGTGTGGAGTCTTCTCCTGTTGATGTTGAGTGACTTGAGTCGCTCTGGATGTATTTTCCTTCCTTTTTCTTTGCATTATCAATGAACGATAATTTTTCCAGATTCTGAAATGGATTATTCCTTCTTTTTGTGTGCATTGTTATGTTTTATGTGTAGCTTGAATTGGTTTTACCGTTCTTTCTTTCGCTTAGTCGAACAGTCATAACCAAAGGCCATTTAGTTGATAGTTGATGGAGACAAACTCTAGAATGGACCAGAACTCCGTTGTCGAAGACCATCTACGATTGGTCAGGCCGGTGCCATCTTCCTTAAGTTTATCCGTTGGGGCGGGCAAACGTCAACTCCCCGTCAAGCAATAATTAGGGAAGTTTAATTACTGTCTTTGTTGTCCACGTGGCATGTCGATATTTGTACAGTCATGATTTATTTTTTCTTGTGAGTCGCCGGGTCTCCTTTTTCCAAAAAGAAATCATTAATGATGCCGTCGCACGATGAAGATTTCTCCGGATTCGAAGCGATGGCAGTTGTTATTCTGGGGATGGCTCCTAAGCAACTTTCTGGTTTTCAAAGTGTCGCCTGGACACGTGATGCTTTCTGACGCGACTGGGAAGGACGTGGGGCACGCCTCCTCGTAGTCGGTCGTGGGTGCAGGGTCTTTATAAATAGGACCCTGCCTCCTGCTATCAAAAGCCATCGTTTTCGTAGGCTCCTTCCCTCCATTAGAGATGAGGTTCAGCACTTCTGAACTTCGCCGTGCGACAAAGAGATGGGCCATTGCCCCGAAAAGGAAGCAAAGTCCGAAGTCCCTTGGGCCGGGGGACGATGACGAGGAGCCTCTCGTGGACCGCCTTGAAAAGAAGGTCCGCCTGTTGGAGGCCCAACTGAGGGAGGCTTAGACCCAGGTCACGGTGGCGACCACGGAGGCGGAGGAAGCAAGTAGGGAGGCGGCGGACATCGTCTCAAACTTCAAGGCTTATGCTGCCTTCAAGGATGAACACACCGGGGTGGCTCTGGACTCCTTCCATCAGGGGTTCCGGGAATGTCAGAGGAAGGCCTCCAAGTTTTATAACTTGAAGGGCCTGGACAACATTATGCCCTCCGTTTCCTTTTCCAGACATGAATTTGATTCCGACTCCGATGAGGGGTCGGATTCTGGTTCGGACGGGAACCCCGGGGGCCCTTCGTCGTCCCTCCAGATCTCCCCCCGCCGGTATGGGAAAAATCCGGCGGAGGGTTATTGAAAATTTTCCATATCTTTCCGGTGCTACTCCCTTTTTTTTCTCCTTTATTCTTTTTTTTTCTTGTAAAAAATTGAAAGGAATGAAGTATCTTTTTGTTACCTCTTGCCATGCATTCTTTGCGATGTGTTGCATCATGCTTTGTCTGAAATGTAGACTCTGCGGACCATTTTTGGTCTACATGGAAGAGATGAGGTCGGTTGGACCGTTCTTGTAATGTCTGTTGTCGACTGAAAGGATGACAGTGGTCCTTTTAGGCACGTTTTCGGATTTACTGTTGGGTAGGGTGTTTACACCGTCCCTGTGCACTTCTGTCGTGATTAAGGTAGGCTGTTCAGGCCCGCCTCGGCGTGTCTTCGGATTCACCATAAGGTAGGTTACGAAAACTATCCTTGCGCCTTTGATCTTGTTGGTGGCCTGGTTAGGCCATCCATTGCGCTCGTCGGGCATACCGATAAGGTGAGTGGATCAGACTCTCCTTTGCGCAATTGATCGATTTTTCAGATCGAGTCACTCAGGTTGTTGTCGTTCAGTCGATGCAACTAGCCATTCTGTGTTGAGTAGGGTTGAGTAGCTTTGCACAAAAATTTCAGGAACTCATTTATTGATAGTATTTGCCAAGGTTTTGTACATTCCATGGCCGGGATAGGGCCTTCCCCTCCAGGGCCTTGGTCGGTATGTTCCTGGTCGAATGACTTCTTCGACTTGATATGGACCTTCCTAGTTGGGGGAGAGTTTACCCTGTTTCGTTGGCCTGGATACCTCTGCCCTTCGCAATACCATGTCTCCCGTGCGGAAAGTTTGCTCCTTCACCCTTGAGTTGTAGTACTTTGCGACCTTTTGCTGGTATGCCGCCATCCTTATTTGGGCCTGTAGCCTGGTGCTTGATAGCAAGTCCAGATCAATCCTTCTGCGATCGAAATTCTCAGGCTCTTCATAGTTGTCAATTCTCAGGGACTGTAGGAAGACTTCAATAGGTAGCATGGCTTCGGTACCGTATGCTAGGTTGAACGGAGATTCGCCGGTAGCCGTTCTCGGGGTAGTTTGGTATGCCCAGAGAACAGAGGTCAGTTCTTCGGCCCAAATCCCTTTGGCAACGTTCAACCTTGTCTTCAGACCATGAAGGATGGTCCGGTTAGTGACTTCAGCTTCTCCGTTGGACTGTGGATGAGCAACGAATGTCAGCCGATGCTGGATATGGTACCGAGCGCAGAAGTCTTTGAACTTCGGATTGTCGAACTGTCTCCCGTTGTTCGTGATGATGATGTGTGGGATGCCGAACTCCCGCAAGTTCGTCGTCGGAGAAGAGGATCGAGTTATTGTCTTTAAGTCACTTTGGAGCATCGTCCTCGTCCCTTCTCCAGTTGGTGGGTCGGTGTATCATCCCTACACCTCCTTTGGTAGGCCTTTGATTTGGCAGTTCGGCCTCTTCGGGAGGTGGCTGAGGAACAGTTGCTTTCGATCGAGGGCCTTGGCGATCGATGTACCATCCCAAGTACCCTCTCTTGATGAGATCTTCAATTGCATCCTTCAGTTGGATGAACTATTATGTGTTGTGGCCATGGTCCCGGTGGAACCGGCAGTATTTGTTTCTATTCCTTACGGAAGAGGAGGCTTTCATGGGACGGGGCCATTGGAGATAGTTCTCATTCTCTATCTCCATGAGGATCTTCTCTCGAGCGAGGTTGAGGGGGGTATAGGAGTCGAATCTTCCTCCCAAAGCTCTAGGCCTGGGAGGACTTCTTCGACGGTCTGTATATTTGCCACTATTGTTATTGAAAGTTTGGGGCCCTTGTCCTTTGTTATTCTTCTTTTTTGAAGGGGGTTTCCCTTCAATCAGTCATCGATTTGCCGCCTGCTCTTCAGTATCGGCATATTTCTGAGCCATCGATAGGAGCTCAGCATAGCTTTTAGGGAACTTCTTATCCAGAAAAAAGGTAAGCCTGGAAGTACGAAGCCCCTTATTCAGTACTGACATGGCCACGTGCTCGTTGAGATCAGGGATCTCAAGCGTGGCCGCATTAAACTTGGAGATATAGTCTTGCAGGCTTTCTCCTTCATTCTGGTGAAGGAGGAACAGTGTGTCCGTATTTCGAGGAGTCTTGCGGCAGGTCCTGAAATTTAAGATAAATAATTTTTCTAACTCGGAAAAGGAATCGATGGTACTTGGGTGCAGGCTCGAGTACCACATCCGAGCGAACTTCTTCAAGGTAGCCAGGAATGCTAAGCAGTACATTGCGTCCGAAGCTCCTTGGATCATCATATGGGCCTTGAAGGTACCCAAATGGTTGAGGGGGCCGGAGGTGCCATCGTAGGATTCCATCTGGGAAACCCTGAAGTGCCAGAGAATAACCACGGCCATGATACGGTCGGTGTAGGGTGGGCATAGATCACCCACAATCAAGTCGTCGGGATCCTTAAGTTCCTGCATTCTCCGCTCTCACGTCTTTGCCATCTCCGATTCGATGGCTCTGAATCTCTCGTTATAATCGGGAGTCTGCTTCGGCGCTCTCTCCACAGAAGTGGAGTCTCCGGAGGAGGGTGAGGGAGTTTGCCAAAGCCTTTTTCCTTTTTGCGGGGAATTGGCGGACCTGGGCAATCTCGAAGTTCGGCCTTCAGGAGAGGACCGAGAATGGGGGGAGGGATGCATGGAATCCTCCCGTGGGGCTCTCTTCCTTCGGGATCGAGAGCTATGTCTGGAGGCGGCCGGTGGGTTTCCCATCGGAAAGGCTCTATTCTGGAAGTCTTGAACCATGGTCGTAAGGTTGGTGACCTGGTTCACAAGAGCTTCGAACTGCTATAGTCCTACAACGACTATGGGAGGTGGGACATCGTTCTCCTCCGGGGGTGCGCCCCCTGGGATGGAGCACGACTTCAGCTTGTAGAAGCGATTTGAGTTTTTTCTCTCGCCATCAAAATTTTTTTACTTCCCCTTGTCTGGGAGGGAGCTTAAAGAGTGCTAATGCGCTCCCCTACCTGGCGCTCCAATCTGTTGGCGTGGAGTCGCTAAATCGGTCGGTCGGAGCTGCTGCATCGCAAGACCGCTCCCTGGTTCACCTGCAAAACAGGTCCCTTGCCGGAGTTGTTCCGGCGGGTGACACTCCAATGCTTAAGTCAGTGGCGGATCCCAGCCACAGAATGGGGAAGGGTCTCGAGAGTGTGAGAGGAAAGCTTTTGAGAATGTATGAGTGTATGCGAGCGTGAGTGTTAGCGTACCTCTCTGGCCATCCTTCTTACCATTATTTAAAAGAAGGCCTCCGGCCTGCGGCCCGCTCTTTTTCGGTGATCATGGGGAGCCAATCTCTCCCATGATTGGTGATCCGGGTTGTCATTTAGCGGTTCCGACCAGATTGGAGGCGTGGTAGCAGGAGTTGCGTGCCATGATCATGGCATGATGAGTGTCGATTGTAACCGTTGGTTACAGTTGCCTTTCTGGACCATATTGTGGTCTAAGCTTCGGGTTTCCCCTTTCGTGGGCCGAAGATTTGGTATTTCCTCCAAAGCCGGATATCGTGTCTACGATCGGGACCGAAGAGCTTGTCTCCGGAAGTCGATGATAAATTTGATCTTCAGTCGGCCGAAGACGTTGTCCGAAGGATTGGCCTTCGGATGCTGTAGTCCGCTGAAAAGCGGTGGGTCGCCTGCAGTTGGCTTGTCCCTTGTCTGGTCCGAAGTCCGTAGTCCAGAGAAAAGGGCTTCGACCAGTTGAACCAGGATTCGGTTCATAGCTGAATCGGGATATCCTAACAACATATATATAACTAGGTTATTAATCTCTGTATCCATAGTTATAACCATCAAAATTTCTCTCAAACACATTTGAGATTGTTTTATGAATCTCCATTCAACAAGAATTCTATTTAGTGTTGTACGTAGTATAATTTCAAGTTTTTGTACATGTCAACTACTAAAGCTTTATATGTGGTATATTATATGAGTTAGCCTACATACTAAATATAATAATTTTTTTTAAAAAAAGAAGTTTAACATTATAAAAATAATAATGGATCAAGCATGCTATTAAAGTTGATATATAATTTTAGAAAATAATACAAACTAAAAAGTATAACTTTAAATCAAAAAGTCATTCATTGATCGTGGCCTACACATCTAAAATCATGGATAAATTTTACTTTTATAGGTTTTGATGATTGAATTATTGCAAAATATGTCAATCTTTAATTGGCTCATTACTTAGATTGCAGTATAACAAAATATATTATTGTAAGTTCCATATGCCAAATATAGTGTAGAACATATTTAATTACCATTTCAATCTATGATTTGCATAATCTATCTTTGATTTTAGTTTTACTATTTTTCAAATATTCAATATTTATTATATACTTAAACTCATTATGCAAAATACATAAAACATACTTGCATGTATATAGTATTATATTACATAATTATTGTTAACTACTTGCCCATATGGTATCAACCTTTGTTACTTGGATAAGGGGACTTATAATTAGTCAACCTAGTTCAATATTCCTAATAAATTCTAAAATGAACAAAATCAATAGAGCCAACCAACATCATGTAGCTCACAACTCAACAACTTATAGTAATTCAAGGTACAATTAAAGATTTTGTAGAAGCTTTAATTTTAAATCTATTTTCTCTGGAAGTACAAAATAAAAGCTAAGTTGGTAGAATTCAAGAGATTTAAAATAAATAGAAATCCAATTAATGATTTAGTTGACTTGTGTCCTACAAACATAAAGTCGACTCTTAGAGTAATTGGAGAACTTATAAATAATTCAATTCAACTAGTGACCTATAAATAGTTTTTCCATCAAAATATAGAGTGGATCGGTAGGTGCTTCTTAGCAATTTATGTGTTACTTATAAACCTAGACTTGTAAACAGCTTAAAATTTGATGAGGGAGCCATGAATAATTTCCTATCTTATTCTTCCATAATTTCACCTCCACTTATTGCCTTATCCCGTGTCTTCTTCTAAGCAATTACCCTTAGTTTCCGTGAGTTTCAAGTTTGTCACCTCAATTTTAGCCCGATTTCTTCATCCTCCATCTCACATGATCCACTTGAATCTAATTATCGTTAATATAACTAATAATATTAATGGAGTTGTTATCATAACCAATGTTTGTCATAGTTTGGAAGGATGATTTATATATTTTTTATATAATATTGTATAAATGCAATTTATATACAATTCAAATTAGAGATTCATTGTCCCTTTTTTCTTCTCTATTTCTCTTATCAGGGATACCAGAGCCCTTAATTTAATCCTTGCATCATCTATCACTATTCTTCTCTAAGCCCCAGGGCACCCTCTCCGCCCTCCTTTCCCTGGTTGATGCCCTCCATGGCAATGATAGTGACGTGGAGGGTGTCAACATAACCGCTGTCATCATCATCCACCGACTCGGATGTTTTCATGTACCATCCTAATTTTTTTGAAGGAGAGATGTTAAAACATAACCAATTTATAATATTATATTAACATATTTATTATCATAACCAAAGTTTGTTATAGTTAAGCTTACACATATTATTGTATGCATGTAATTCATAAACAATTCAAATACAAAGATTCATCCTCTATTTTTTTTCCTTGTTCCCTTGTTTCTCTTATCAATTATTCATCAAGATCCCCTGAGCTCTGCCACCGATTGGGCCCTTTGTTTCTTTGAGACATTCAATGTCTCTAGGCCAGCATTCTCATCTTCGATTGGTGTTCATGATCGGGATTGGTAGTTTACATCAACTTCGTTTGCTTCGAGTTGTCATTCGCCCATGAATGATGGGTTCAAAACTCATATTGCAAGCCCTTGCTGACAATGAGATGGAAGCACCCATCCGGGACCATCACCGGATATCTTGGACGATTTCCACATAAAAGATAATAAGATGGAAAACTGAGAAATGGATCCTTTCAAGATGTTGATTTGTTGATTCATCCGACTAGTCTTCTAGAGTAGATCCGAAGGGCCAAAGGGAAAAATAAGTGAACAGCATCCAAGGGACCAAAATTTATCATTTTGTGCATTCTTCAGAATAATTATAATATCTATATCCATTTGAAGGCAGGGGGGCATGACAATCATGTTAATTTCATAGCAGAGATGAATGCACGAAAGCCAATAGAACAGATGACAACTACCATAAATGTCCCGAGAGGTAGGAATGTAGGATGAGATTCTAAACCATATGAATGCAAAATAGATCAACCCTGTTTTGACGCTTATGTCGTTCAAAATGTCTTCTAATTTAATTGGACTCGCATGTCCCGTTTTTTGGGAATTGGACGGTTCTCTTGCAAGCGCCTCTATACGTACGCTTGTCAAAATCCTTCGCCTATTGCTTATCTTCACCTCATCTTGGGCCAAATGTTAATTTTATCAAAAAAAAAAAAAAAAAAAAACGTATATTTGCGGTAATCTGCCAAGGAGCTGCCTTTATACCTGACCAATTTATAATGGATCATTGATAGTGCATTGATGGTGCTTGACCTAGATAGAATATAAATAACGACTATAACTCAGGAAACATCAAAAATACAAAAGCTATGCACCATCATCACCATCAGGTACTAGAACAGAATTTATCTACATAAAAAGTTCCAGCTGAAAATTATGCACTATAATAATAAAAAAAAAAAACTCACGTACATGCACACAAGCGCGATGGCTCAACACGGCATCCTTGCTGACCTTTCTCTTAGCCCCCTATAACATCTCCTCTGTGACGCGACTCTCTGTTTGCACCTTCTCCTTTTCCATCACTTGTATAATTTATCATCTTAATAGAGCAGGAAAAGTTCCTTTTTCCCCAAAGGAAAATCTTGCCTCAGAGCCAGTCCTGATTTCACGCCGACAGGCTTTCAGTTGGCCGCCGCTTTGGAAGGTTTGACTCTAAAATGTAGAGGCTGGGAAAGTAGCTCAATCGATAAATTAAGCATGGTCAATCAACAATAACAGATCAATCCAGGGCCAAAATTTTCACCCATTCAACTGTCATTTAATCAGATTACATTGTACCACTTTACAATATATATATATATATATATATATATATATATATAGATGTATGCATACGCACATCAAATGGCAAAGAAAGAAAGCAGACAAAACGGATGAAAGACAAGATCGGTTCATCTTTCAAAGTTACATCCTTGGAGACTCCAGAACTTGTACCTATCCATCAACGAGGGGTAATGTTCGGGATTGCACCACTTAGAAGGTTACTTCCAGAAACATCGGACGACACATAAGGGTTCCCAGCAGCCAAGGATGATGAAGGAGGCGTCACTGTTTTACCAGCATCAGTGGCCATGGATTCTGGTGCTGTGGCATCAGCTTCTGGTGTCATTCTCCATATATTCTCCAGTTCCCTGACTACCTCGGCCATTGAAGGTCTCGCATCTGTCTCGTCTTGGCAACATCTAAGTGCCAATGATACAAACTTCTCAATGCATTCAGATGGGTATGAACCCATGCGGCTGTCAATTACTGAAAACATCATTCCAGACTGATAGGCAGTGGTTACCTAGAATCCAGGAACACACAGAAACAGCTATTGAGCAGAACTACGGGTTGCCATTATACTAAATTACATATAATATTTGGGGTTTCTTTTGGCAAGCTCCATAAACAGTGGTAATTACATAAATGTAACCGTGAGTTAAAATTACTGATTTGTATCCATTTCTCATATCATTCTCTAATGAAAGGAACGGTACAGCTCACAAAAGAAAAGAACAAGGCTCCAATTCATATCCTACAGTCTTCCTTCATGGTTCAAACTATTTCTAACGTCATATGTACAGTGTGTGCCTTGATGAGGTAATAGACACACGGTGAATTTTTTGTCCTAAAACAACAGGTAGATCAGCTCACGCCCTTTCTTTATAACTAGTCAATCTGTCTTTTACAAAGATCTCATATTTCTCTCATGAACAGGAATGCTAATAGCGTCTTGCAATTCTTTATGGTTTCAAAACATCATACGCCTTTATCTGCTATTCTGCATAAATAAATAAGAGTAGCGACTGAGCAACGTACCTCTCGAACTATGTTTTTACCATGAGATATAGGATGCATCCCTGTCAGCAGCTCTAATAACACAACTCCAAGGCTATACACATCACTTTTGTCTGTCAGCTTATGAGTTAGGAAGTATTCTGGATCAAGATAACCCTGCAAAGAAAATGCATCTGCGATATCAGAATCAACCATGCACCTTTGCTAATTTACAAGTATTTATGAACACATTATGGAAGAGATAAATCATTAGTTTCTCCATAGCGCAGTTTATGCCACTAATTCCCATAACTAGGCCATGTATTCTACATTCCAAGACTTCCATCTTACTGCTGATATCAACCACATTTAATTATTCTTGGTGATGCAATATACTCATCAAATTTGGCATTGCTATAAATGTTAACATGAAAACTGAAATTTAATTCACAGAACTGCCAAAACACGTGAAAATATAAACAACATGCCTGTCTATAAACACATATCATCATACAACCAAAGACTTAATGCAGTCCAAGTACTAATATCCACAAATTAAACAATATCTATGCATGTTATGATAAAAATTTGATGGATCACAAATACTGGGAGATGAATCTCCAAGGCTAGGAAATGCAATGGTAAAGGATAAACTGATGTACAATTTATTAAATGCAAGAAGAATGGTTTGAACTTCCATGAAAGGTTCTAAAAAGAAGTCCTTAGAACTTGGAGTGATTTGCGAGAAAGGAATTCAAGATGATTACATTTGCAAGAGACATAAGCATGAAGTGCAATGGACCTCAAGAAACATGGACAAAACATGATAGTTGTAGCTATCCATAAATGCATTGCACGGTTGCACTATGATGTGACTAACAGGACCAATGTTGGAAAGGTGCAATAATGGTGGAGCACTTACTACTAAGAGACAGTAATCAATTATGGTGGGGCATACTCTCATATCACTGGTTAAGCTTATAATGTATACACATATACAATACTGATAGTCTGATACAATGGCTGTAATTTACAAATATTTTAAAGTTTGACATCTGTCAGCAGTATTTAGGGACTGTTTGATTATCTCTGAATTTTGTCAAAACAGATAATCATTAGAAGTTTAGAACAGATTTTACATAAAACAAGTCAAAATAAAAGCAGGGAATGCCTATTTTCTTGTGAAACTCAATGTTCAGGTTTTATGATCTGTCATTTTATCCAACAGGCATCATGAAAAACATCCAAACAAGAGTTTCAGTAAAATCTGACAGCCAAATAATCCCTTAAAGTGCAACAAATTGCATGTCTGTTTGAAGTTTGAATGTGCTTATTCGAACGGATATATGGGAGAAAGAGAATGTATGATTGTAAAGACCATAGGTTGCTAGGTAGAATCTAAATGAGGAGATGAGAGGAATGCAGATGCAAGCACCAAACAAAATCCTGCTTATGAAAAACAAGTGTGGTCCAAAAAGCATATAGTTATTTTCATAGAAAAGGATCTGTGAATGTGATGTGTGAAATAAAGAAATGAAGGGGAACAACTGATGCTTGCGACCTACAAATGATGCTTGATCTCAGACACTCATGCGACAGGCAATATACCAAGAGATCGAATTACTGATGCAAGATTGAGAGACAGCAATTATTAATTTCTTTTGACATATTCTGGTCTAGAATTGTTACACCAAAATATTTTTACAGATGGGCAACAATTAAAATTACTCAACAGACATCTTGTTCTCAACAGGGTATTTAGACCATTTTAAAGCTTGTATCCTCTGTGTAGATTTTTGTGAGGAGCTCTAAGCTATAAAGCCACTTCCTTCACCCCATGTATGCAAAACCTTAACCATTCCCATGAGTCCATGACAGTTGGTGCTGCCAGCAATTTCAATGACTTATTTTTTTGATTTTGAACCTTTTAAGAACCAAGTTCTTCATTTTTAGGCCCATCATACTTGATTCCCTGAAATCAAAATTTTGATATCAAGGTTTAAGTATCATCATTGGGTCTCATGCTGGTATCTTGCTGATATGATATGGTACTGTATGCCCTGTACCGACATGGTACACTGCTGAAGTCGGCTGTAGACCTCTACCATATATCAGTTTTTGTGTGGTGGGAGTGGGGGTGGGGTACTGTATGGTAGCATGGGGATCAGTTCAGTACATTCTGTACCAACCGGTGCAGGTGAGTACTTGAAAACCTTGCTTCACATTTTAACATCCCATCATATATTTTTTTCCAGGTTGTCTTTAGGGAAATTCTTGTGTCCTCTTCTAAATGTCAACCTATGACTCTTTCCTCTTTTGAGGATACATAGGTCCACCCATCTCTAGTCCCACCTATCCTGCAAGTTGCTGCGCTTGTAATACTACTCCTTGTCTAACCACAACTTCATCTCAGGTGCATCTTCCTGCCTCTAATATGCTGGGAGTTTTAGGGGATAGAGGATAAAAATGATGGCTACATATCTTTATATATGTACTCACTCAAACAATTGGTTGGCAGGTTCTATATTTTGTAAGACAGTCTTCTTTTTGGACATATGATAGTCAAGAGCATTAAAATAACTCCAAAAGCTATTCTGACTAATATTCTATAGAAGATATTTTTTGAATCTTGAGAAGACTGATCTACAGTGAGACACTAAAATCCACCTTAATGTGATGGTGCATCTCAGTAAAGGGTATAAAAATGATTGAGACCAATCGAGATTTAAGATGAAAGCTGAGAGAAGAGTAAAGAAAGGAGAGCCAGTCACAGGTTGAGGAGATAAGACATGGTGTTTTTATTGAGTATATTCTGGAAGCCCCATATTGTGGAGCTAAAGTATCTCTTAATAGATAATAACATATTGGCAAAACTATTAAATTGAGTATGAAGCCTCAGCACCAGGAGCAGGTGGTTCAATATACAGATATAGGTTATCATTATTAAAACTGCAAACTGATCAAATCTCCATTTCCACAGACAGAACCTGATTAATCATCTGATAGCTCGCATGGATGCATTTTGGTTATTAAATCCTGCGCACTAAGCCACTTTGAAGTCGACAACCATACAGTAGAACAACATAATTTTCATTGTCCAACATGGTTAAATTGGCCACTATTATTTGATCTCTATGATGGCTAACACATGACCGGGCACTTTTAATACCAAAAAACTGAAAAAATGTTTGACACCCTCACAAAAAACAGTAAATTAATTACCCTTATAATTTAAGATCCAAAGTTTCAATTCCATAAAATAGATGACAAATTTCTCATTCAAGTTTTTCAACATTAAGAAAATGTGAAGACTGGTGGTGGATTTATAGAGATATCATAGCAAGGAAATTATCAATCTAACTCGTATCAGTCCGCACTTACCGGGGTGCCCTTCACTACCGTAGAAACATGAGCAGGTACAGTCCCTTCAGTGTCTGGGACTGGTGCAAGACGTGAGAGTCCAAAATCAGCAACCTTGGCAATAAATTTGGAGTCCAACAAGATGTTGGTGGCCTTGATGTCTCTGTGGAATATAGGAGGATCTGCTTCTGTATGAAGATAGAGAATGCCCCTGGCAGAACCCAATGCTATGCGCAACCTCATAGAAAAAATTAGAGGCTCTTTAGCTCTAGCTGTTTCATAACAAAGATGATCAATTAGAGCTCATCGAATCATATAAGAAACGTGGGCGGGAATCAAAGACAAGTTCCTGGCTAACAAGAACAAGATGTGGTAGCAGAATGCTGCTTTGATAAAGTTGAATGGTGCACTACCAACTATGTCAGTTAAGGCATGCAAATTAAACACCTACATATAAGTCTCAGAGTTGCTTTAATTTCTGAAATGATGCATTAATAACAAATACCAACCCCCTTAAAATTAAAAAAGAAAAAACCAATTGCCCCAAGATAATTTCAAAAATTTTGTGAAATATGTAAATTGTAAACCCCAAGAATTATGGGAATATGTACTTTGCATACCTATAATAAATATTTCTTTTTACCATGAATCATGTTTATAGGATGTGACTGTAATTTTATGCTGGCTGTCAACCTACCGCGATCCTCCTCCTTTATCTGGGCTTGCGACATGCTATGTCCAAAATACAAGGCCATAAATAGACCATTCAATGGATGAAAATGATTCATGTAGCCGACCCTATTACTTTGGGATTAAGGCTTAGTTGAGTTGAGTATTTTACCATACACATAAATTTCTGATACAACAAATCATTTTAAGAATATTATCATGCTCTACCGATCAGGTGAATAGTGGGCATATATAATTTTTCTCAATTTATGTCATATGATATTCACAATTCTGGTATGTGTCTAAATAACTATATATATTCAAAAACTTATAATATAAACTTGGAAACATCAAAAATAAAAAGATCTTCCTCTGCTAATGAGAACTTAATAAATGGATCAGTTAATTCTGACTGAACTATTATTCTCAAAAAAGCTATGCTGACAGAACTACTTAAGACAGAGATGATGTATTAGTTCCCTAAGGTAATTGTCTCACTGCATGTAAAAATTTTGATTTTATCAGTGATTGCCATGCTATCTAGTGATGCGGGACAGCTGAGATGTAACTTGATTTATTGGAAAAACAGGAAAAAACCTAAACAAACTAGGACCGTGAGAGGGCTAAGAAGCCTCCCGGGACTAGGGCGAACTGACACTAAAACCTAAAACAGCTGAACTCTTTTGGTTTTCAATTTTCTTGGTAGAAACATAGGATGGAGGATAGGAAACATGAACACTCTAGGACTGGGGACTCACCTTCACGGAGAGACGTCGCACCTCTAGGGCATGTCACCCACCCTACTACATGTAGTCTAGGGTGTCCCACCCATCTCACTACACGTGGAGCCAAGGGCATCCCACCCAAATCGCTACTTGGGGCCATAAAGAAAAATCCCTAGACCTAGAGTTGAACTCGATGGAAAAGGGGGATAACTAGGGCCTCGCGCCCCTCGACGCTCGCATGTGAGTGAAGGAAGTGGGGTCTCACACCCCTCGACACCCGCAGGTGAAGGAAAGACGGGCCTCAGCCCAGAACCAGAACCTAGGGAAAACCCAAAAACTTATATCAAAACTTAATTATTATTGGGGGGAGCGGGCCTTTATATAGAAAAACCAAAACCCTCACTTACTTGGCCTATAAGAAACCCAAAAAAGGAAAAATAAATTACATCAAAATCCATGCTACATCAATATTGGTGCTGATCTGCTTTGGAAAGCATGTTGGCTTGATGATCTGCTCCAGAAAGCATGCTGCACTAAAAAAACTAGACTGCTCCGAAATCCGTGCAAAATCCTCTCGCGACCGTGCACAGGGAAAGATGATCTCCGTCGAGCACCGGCGGACGGTCGGCGGCCGGGAAGTGGGCGGCGGACAGGGCCGGTGGACGACGAGCGGCGGACGGCCGATGGCGGGCTGCAGGCAGGGTGGCAGCACGGGGGGGGCACGGCACGCTAGGCGTGCCGTTTGGTCTCCCACGGTCGTGGGAGACCCCCTGGGCACCGGCGTGGCCTCCGGCGGACGAGCGGGCTGCGGCGCAGGGGCGTACGAACGCCTCCCGCGGGCGTGGGGCCCAAGGGCACCGGTGAGGGCGGCGGCGGTTGGGCATGGGCCGGCGGACGACGGGCTGGCGGCAGGTCGACGACGGCAGACAGCGGCGGCGGCGCGTGGGCGGATGGACGCCTCTCGCGTCCGTTCGTCTTCCCACGGGCATGGGCAACGGCATCGGATTTCCGGCGAGGGCGGGTCCGGTGGGCACCGGTGGGCGGGCCGGCGGGGGCGGCCGGGGGTTGGGCGGCCCGGATCTGGGGCCGGCGGGCGGTGGGCTAGGGTTTTGAAAATTTTTTAAAATCACGAGAAGAGGATGGAATAAGACTGGAATAAGATGGGAATAAGATTGGGATAAAACTGGAATAGAGGGAATAGGAGGAATAGCGGGAATAAGTAAAAATAAAAAATGCGAAAAAATAAGAAAAAATGAAAAAAAATACCCGACCTGCCCTGGATCCCCATCATCTAGTGAATTAATTTATGTTCCTTTGAAACCGATGCAGTCAAAAACTGACTGCAGCCTAGCAAGAATATTAAGCATTCTATGAGAAGGCTACATGATCTGGAAGCACTATAAAAGCACACCCAATCATCCAATATTATGGCAAGTAAAGTCTAAATGAAGAATTATAACCATAATACTGCAGAACTCTCCTGCTCAATATAGAGCACAGCACACCATTGATGTAAAAGAACCGCCATACGAATTGGAACATAATACACATGCATTCAACATCAGCATGCTTCTTTTTTAACAAGACTAGTAGGAGTCTGATAGGTTAGTTGTTAACTACCATTCATCAAGATTGTCCCCTTTACTAATGTTTAGATTAGATTAAGGGTATGAGGAGCATCGGAGTTCGGTTTATGAAGAGTTGATGAAAATCAAGAATGGGAGTTGTCTACATGATTTTTTTTTTTAAATTCTAAGGTGGTATAATGCCCGTGCTATTTTACTTCTCTTTGTTGCATGTTGTTTTTCATCTTAATGTATTCTTGAGATGGCCTAGTCTACCCAGCCAAACCAACCCGTGGCCCAACCTAGCCAAAGCTGGGCATGCTCTGAGCATGATGGGAGGAAGACTCCCATCAAGAGTCTTCTTTCCTATCATCTCCCACAAGACTCTGACTAGAAGTTGGAGACCTAAGGTCACAGAAACTCTAGGTCTCCTCTATAAATAGACATCACCTCCCAAGGTTCACCATTTCAGCACCAGATCCTATACCAATACAATCTTATTATAGTATCTGTATGTAGTACAGTACAAGACGATGAGAAGCACTAAGTGTTGGCATGGTATGAGAGCACATACTGTTCGGTACTAGCCAAAAATAAAGAAAATCCCTTGATCCCATGTTTTTCTAGCCCTTTTCTCCTTATTTTCTTGTTAGCCAATCACCACCACTAGCTATTCACCACCCCTCAACATCGACCATGCCCCTGGCACGATCTAAACAGCACTAGCCTCCCCTTCTTTTCCTAAGGAAGGCAAAGCATCCCTCTTTCTCTCATTTCTCTCTTCTTTTTTGTCTGCTGTCACTCTTCTCACTCTCTCTCTTTCTAAGTAGTCCTATGGTTTTCAGTACAAAGTCTCTCTTTCCTATGGACTCAAGTTGATCCTGGTAAAACCATCTGGTACCCAAGCAGCATGTTGGACCCATCACCCTAGCTTTTGTTGAGTATCCTTCAAACCCACTAGTAATGAGCCTGTCAAATGATCTTGGCCTTGATCAAGTCTCTGCTTCATGACTCATCGATCAAATCATTTAGATCAGACCTACCTAGAGCCACCGATCGCCATCACTTGGCCAATCATCTCCTTTTTCTCTCTCCTAAAAATTTAATACTATAAAGCTATTGAACATGAATTGATTAGGCTTTGCATGGTATTGAATAGGTTAAACTGATTTACATAGTTGTATTTTAAGGTTATGAATGAAAGGAAGTCAATCCTGACACTCCTTGCTAGTTTTCAAACTCCCAATTGTTTTATCATGAAAAGTTTAATTCTGTGTTATTTTAAACTTAGAATCAAGTACACGATATTATGAAACCCATTATTTATTGCAAAATAATGATTTCATGAATATTTTAAATTTTTAATATTAATGGCTAGTCTATAAAATATTAACTCCATATTTATGAAATTTATATTTTTGTTATGAAAAGATTGATTTCATGATTACCTTGTTGCTAAAGATTTATTTATAGACTACAAACCAAGATTTGCAGTACCGTCCCGTACTGCCCAGTACATGGCGTACTGTACCGTACTGGCCAAGAGCCGGTACGGTTCACCTATAAAAAACGGTCCGACCTCCGGATCGTTGAAAAAAATAAAAAAATATTCCATATCGGTACGGTACAGTATCGTACTAGTGCGTACCGCCCGGTTCGGTCCGATTCGGGCTCGGTTTGGCTCGGTTCGGATCCAGTTCAGGTCTGGTTCAACGATCCTTGCTTGAGAGGGGGAAGAAAGATATTTTTTTCTCAAATTTTCTATACTGGTACACGTACCGGTACCGATCGTTGACCGGCAAGGAATTCAAAACCGATACCGAGCACCGTATTGATCACCGACCGGTACGGTACGGTACCATACCGTACCGTCCCCATACCGGGTCCATAAAATCTTAAAAAAATCTTTTCCCTCCCTATCAAAAAAAAAATTTAATCTGAATCGGACACGAACCGGACTCGAACCGAGCCTGAACCAGGCCGAATCGGGCGGTACGGTACGGTATAGTACCATAGCGTACGGAATATATTTTTTTAAATTTTTTTAACAGTCCGGATTCTGGACCATTTTTTATATATGAACCGTATCGGCTCTTGGCCGGTATGGTATGGTACGCCCCGTATCAGGCAGTACGGGACGGTCCGCAAACCCTACTAACCAGTACGGGTCTCGGTACCAATTCAGCTATCCTTGCTACAAACTCTATAAAGATATTTAATGTTTTCTTTGTTTATGATTTAAAAAAATATAACAAGAAAATTTATTTTAAGAAATCTAATTAAAGACTCAAATAGCTATGATAGCCCCATTGAAGTGGGGTCAATCGACATACTAGAGCTAGCATCCAACGAAAATAGCATGGTTCACGGAATCGTCCCGTACCGCCCGGTATAGGGTGTACCGTACCGTACCAGCCAAGAGCCAGTACGGTTCACTATTAAAATCGATCCGGCACTAAAAAATAATAAAAATTTAATTCCGTATCGTACGTACCGTTCGGTACCATACCGTACGTACCGTCTGATTCGACTCCGTTCGAGCTTGGTTCAGCCTGGTTCAGGTCCATTTCATGTTTGGTTCATCGATCCTTGCTTGAGAGGGGGGTGAAAGATTTTTTTTTCAATTTAGCAATGCCGATACACACGCCCGTACGGACCGTACCATACCGATCGCTGACCAGTACAGGTCCCGGTACCGGTTCAGCAATCCTTGGAAAATGGCCCTCTGCCTATGGGTATAAAGTTGGTAACAAATACAAATTATGATACTTCATCGATTACAATAATAGCCGATCATGGATACAAAGTGGCCATATCACTAAAAAGAACAAAAATTGCCAAGAAAGTGATAACTGGAAGTTGAATGTTAGAAGAAGTGAATGGTAGGTAGGCAACTATCCATTTGCTTCCTGTCCAAGGGCATGCTATACACTACATATATTAGCATAGGCTAGGTGGAGAATTAGTTCACGAGGGCCTTGGACCTTCAAAAATGATGCTTGTCATAATGATCCTTTCCATCCTCAAATGATAAACAACTTCAGGCACTTCAGCAACATGCATTAACTAGTTAAAATATGTTTATAAAAAAGTATCAAATACAGTTTGTTCAGGCAAGTATCTTGGAATGTAACACTTTTAGTGCTATGGGAGAAAAAGGAATATGCTTCTCATGCAAATGATGGCTGTGACTACAGGAGATGAAGGTGAATCAAGTCAACCAACAAATGCTTACCCGACAAGTGATCACGAAGAGTACCATTTGGCATGAATTCATATACCAACATCTGCAAGCACAAACCGCATAAACATAGGAAATAAGTTGTATTTAGAATTTACCATTAAAATACACACCATAATGCATACTCAAGGAAATACCTGGAGATAATGTTGCCATAAATATCAAGCAGCTTACTTTTAGAAAAATATTGACATTCACATTATATTGCATTAGCAATTTAAAATAGAAATCTTTTACTATTCTAATGGGAACTCTCCCGATTCAAACCCACCCCCATTTCAACTCCATTTTTCAAATACTTTTTTCTGATACCAGAGGACTCACCATGCTCACTTAATTGAGAGTTTCTGCAGGGAGTCCAGCAAGGCTGAACTCCTGATTCCTGAAGTCCCCTCCCATCATGTGCATAGCACTTGCAAGATTCTAGTTTTATAAAATGACAAGGCCCATTTTGCTGTGTAAGCTAGACTATTGGTCAATTAGAGGACTCAGTCAAGCTAGATATACATGGAAGAAACAATAACATTGAGATGGATGTGTGGTAAGAGTAGGGAAAATCCAGTTTGTGGAGGCATAATCATAGCATAACTTGAGGAAAAAGTGATGGAAAATTAATTCAGTTTGTATAGGCATGTGAAGAGAAGATTTGAAGAGGCTCATGTGAAAAGAGTTGATTAAGCAGTGTCAATCATGGGACAAGAACTAAGCTGGTGCTGATGAGAGTTGTGAAAAGGATTTTTTAAAAAAATTGCAATGACACCAGGGATAACCATATGTACAAGATTACCATCATCAATACCAACCAAGACTTTACTAAGATCACTATAAATTTATATCATAAAAAATGAGGGTGCTGGTTCTGGACCACTTTACCAAAGTATTTTTGATTCAAGAAAATATTTAACAAAACTAAAAAAAACAAAAAGAAATGAGAATTATGCAACATGTCAAACACTTCCTCTTATCACTGCTTAGCAATGCTCTGTTCAGGCATGAGCAACAATCCTTGAAAAGTTGAAATAGTTGCTTATTTATCGAGACTGTTATAGCATTTCAAGCATAAAACTACACATTACAATGCACACATGCATGCATATGTATTTTACTTATTACTTGAATGTATCCATTTATTCTTTGTAAGAGAGTGTCCTTCAAATGCTTAATACAATTACATATAGTTGTGTACACACGCACCCTACTCACCACATGCTCAAACACAGTCCTCACTGTACATATTGGTTTCATTTATACTTGCTTCTGTAGTGACCGTGATAGCAGCACCTAGGTCATGGCCCACTCCATGGTCTTCAAGTGAGGCTCTATAGACATGCTGTGAGAGACAACCTCAGCACCCTGCTGTGGTGACAAGTTCATGTGTCGAGTCCTAAAATTATATCACTAACATTTGTTAGTAAATAGTTGACTATATCAATACTTGCTTTTCTTGTTTCATGGTACCAGTACCCTAGATCATAACCCACTGCCAATTGCCCTCAAGTGAGGCTCTAAACACATGCCATGGGAGACAAGCTCACCATTGAGATACTCTCATTATTTAATTGGCTTGCCACAACATCAAGCTTCATAGTATCTATCCCTAATTCCCTATCATATGTTATCTAGATTTGGCAAAATTAACAACTGACTGTTGATGATCTCATTACAAGGCAAACTGACTTCTAGAAAATCAAATTGATTGATAATACTACTTCTGGGCATTATTGCTGATTTCCCCGCTATTCCATTATTCTCAAACATTGAATTCTTCTTCTTCTTTTCTTTTTTTGGAATGAATTGTTCAAGCAAGGACCAGCCCAATTTCTTCTTCGTTGAGACATATCCATGCGCATTAAATCTCCAATATCCTTTAGTTGACTATATCACCTTTTGTTGTTTTCTTTTCTTTTGATTCTACAATTTGACGATCCTTAGCATCCTTCACCTGTTAGTTGATTATAGCAAGAAACAAGGTTCACCATCTCAGTAGTAGACCCGTATCAATGCCATCCTACAGTTTTGGCATGTGGTACGATACACGATGGCAAGGCATACCGAGTGTCGTTGCAGTATGAGACTGCATAACAGTTCAGTACTGGCAAGGTATGGTACATTCGATATGGTATGGTACTGACCGGTATGGCAAAACCTTGGCAAGAAATAAAAAGTATCCTACTAATAATAAACTCTCTCTTCTTTTTCTTTCTTTTTTTTGTGGGGTTGGGGGGAGGTGGAGCTGTCAAAGGTTTGACGTAGCAGTCAGGAGATTTATATAATTAAAATGAGAACTAAAACAAGAGTGTGCTACTACGTACTGTTCCAAACTTCCTGCAAAGTGTTTAAGGTTGTTTGCTTCTGTTTAATGCAAAGCATCTTTATTCAACATAAAAAAGGACATCTATGTCAAAAGAGGAATATTAAGACTGACCAAGCTGATACTAAATCTTGCCATATCTGTTAGGTCAACCTGAGGGGGTAACTTGAAAGCCAAGTTGAATCCCCCAAACATTGTTGCAGAAAGTAAAATGACTACATATGAAAGAATTATACCTGTTCATCTTCTTCATCACAATAACCAATCAAAGAAACCAGGTTTCTATGGTGCAACCTCGACAACAATTCTATCTCTGTGAAAAACTCTTTTGAACCCTGCAGAGATCCCTGTTGTGCACGTTTTATGGCTACTACTGTTCCATCAGCTAAAACACCTCTGTAGACCTTTCCATATCCTCCTTGGCCAACTTGAGTGGAGCTGCCAAAATTGTTTGTTGCCAGCGCCATTTCTTCAAATGTAAAGTCCTTCACACCATCAATCTTAACTGGAATTTTTGACACTGCATAAATGAGGAAAAATTTTCAGTACACTATAAAGATGCCATTTCAAGGCACAGAACAAGTCGCTTGGCTCTTGATGAATTTGCTTAGCAGAATAATAGCCACCATGAAGGTTTTTGGCTTACAAGATACACACAAAGAGATACCTAATCAAATGATGTGACATCTAGCATCAATGAGATGAATGTGCATGAGGGAAAGATTTGTCTAAAGTCACGGTGAAAATTGAAATTCAAGTGGAAGGTGCATAAGCATCATCTAGGTATGCAAAGAATGGATGAAATGAGATACAGAACCCTTAAACCAAAACCATAAATAGCTACATACTGGATCAACAAAACTTTAAAATGACCAAGTAAATTATGTAATGATAGAATATGTTAACAACCAAAACCAGCAGTGCAGATTTATGATTGATGAGCATACTTTACATGTTTGGTCTCCTACAAGAAAGCAATATTGTGCTCTAATACTATTTAATGTCAGGAGCAAGTTGTGGAGGAAACACAGTTTTGCAGTATCTACTATATAGGGAGGAGGATAAATTAATTTGGAAGATAAATGATAAGGGAGTCTTCTCGACTGCTTTCCTCTGTAAATTTATTAATTCTAGGGGAATCAGATGCAAATTTGCAGCCAAATTATGCCATTATGGTCTCTTTTGGTGCCTTTAAGGATTAAGTGCTTCTTGTGGTTATGCTGGGAAGGAAAACTCAACACTAGAGACAACCTCAGGAAAAAAAACTTGGTTAGAACTTTGGAGGCTGTGTTCTTTGTCAGCAAGTTCTTGAATCTGACTGTCTTTTCTCCAATTGTTGGTTCTTCTCTACTATCTGGAAGGCAATTAGCTCATCTTTAGGAGTTCTGAATCCTCAATCCAGCTTTGAGTACCCGTGTCATGATTAGAGAAAGAGAAATTTCACAAAGCCTTCACAACATATTGTTTTGAAGTTACTTGCAGGGATGGCATAGGTATGTTGGAGAGAGAAAAATTCCAGAATCTTCCTCAACAATTCATCTTCCATTGATTCCATTGCTTCAGAAGGCCTTCACTTATTTAATGATTGGTCAACTTTTTGCAACAATAAGCTTCTCTCTCAATTTGGAGATATTTGGTCCAAAATAAATAAGTATACAAGGAAAAGCTTCCAAAAGATTGAATGGTGATTTTCCTTATGTTAACACCCCATCTGGAAATGATCTTTGTTTTTTCCACTCAAAACCTTGATTCACATCTGATGCATTTTTTCTGAATCATAATAACGGCCAGGTGGCTGTCTTTGCTTCCCTTTTCATAAATAGGGAGGATATATAAACAAATACTGCCATAATATACTAGAAGTCTAGAACCCCTCATATATCTTAAAACATGAGCTGATAGCATGTGCAAATATGCTACAATTATACACAACTTGTGTCAATAAAACAATCATGAAACAATGATTAAAATTACCATCAATGAAAAGTAATGCCAAATCACTAAATTTACTTATCTCTCTATGTGAACGAATTTAATCAAGAAAAAGGTAGTATATCATCATGCAGTCATCAAGTGGTATTAGCAAATCATGAAGAGGGTGAGACAGCAATTATACTTGCTGGTTTCTTGGGGTGAATATATATTTATATTTATACTTGATGTTGATATATGCAATGAAATAAACTAAAACAATATAGGCATACTAGTCACAACTACATTGTTACAACAACAATTGCTTTCTTTTATTAAGTTTAAAAAAGGCTACATGCTACAAAATTATTACATTTGGCTAAGCTTTCTAGGTTGTGTCATGACTCATGAGAGTAGGTACAAATCATGTAGTTCAAGAAGTGATAAAAAATTGTGAATCACAAAATAAATTCAAGAAACTAAGCACCAAAGGTCTTCATAAGGATAGCTTAAGAAAATGGAATAAACCAAAAAACAAAAAGTATGACAGCAAACTGGCACTTGCAAAATAATAATAATGATGATGATGATGATGATGTCAGAATACTGTTGTCTTGCAATAATTCCAATAGACATTTCACATGGTACATAGTTTTCACCTATTTCATTCATAGCCAACAATCACTTAATGATTACTAATTATAATCCAGGGGCTTACATGAGCGCTTTTTGGGAACCGGACGATATTTAGAGTGCCTCCTCAATATAAGTATTGTTATAACTGCAGATAGAGTAGCTGCACCAGCAATTGCTCCTAACACAATGCCAACCATGGCACCTGTGCTTAACTTGGATTTTGAAGGATTTGATATCCCTGCAGCAATAAAATGGAATCACTAATCAGATATTAGTTTATATTATCATTCGAAATAGTTATCCATAAAGCTTCACTAACTTCTTAAAACAGAATTTGATAAAAGCAATTTCAAACTTGTCCTTAGAAAATGCACAGTAACATTTTCTAGTTGTCAAAAGATTATGGTGTTTCAGAAAATTTTAGTAACTCTTGCCTTTCTCAAGAAGGTGTGCAGCTTCTTATTCAGCGAAAGAAAGATGAAAACAATTAAATATAAACTGAACTACTACAATATTAGATTTAAAACTATAGGGCAATAAAACACTAATGAAAATTTCTTTCGATTGACAGAAGACAAAACATTTTTTTAAAAAAAAGAAGAAGAAAAAACATGGGAGAGCACATCCTTCACTTAATCAGCTCAATTGAAACCCTATGGCCATGTATCTCAAAAGATACTGCACAGTGCGGCTTCATAGAGTGAACAAGGTTGAGCACACCAACCATCTTGACATGGTAGAAGCTTGAGCTTTAAGGCACAATAAATCTAATAACATAAATAGAATTTCAAGTACATAACTTAGAATGGATAAACAAAAAAAAAATCTTCAACTTCAAATTATGCCTCACATCTTCAACAATGAGCATGTAATTAATTCGAAAAGATATAGTTGAAAGATTCTTCAAAAGTATCACGTACAGTAAAGGTGCTTTTAAACCAAGCTAGAACCATTAGCTATTAAAGAGACAGATCTTGAACTTCCATGATGAATTTGATGGACTACTGACATTCAGATGAGGTAATGGAGGGCCTTGGAAGTCTATCTTATGCATTGGAGATGGAACAATCATGGTTCACGTAGTCAGATTCTAAATTCCTTTAAATGATATTCCAATGCAAATTTTCCCATCATTATCATTTTAATTATATAAAAACTTCTCTTACTCTTTGAAGAATATTCTTGAATTTGTTGAATTCTACTTCATCAACAGATTTATTGCAATGTTTTGATTTCTCTTACTCATACACCAACATTTTCAAAAATTCAGACCATTTTGTTATTAAATGTGGTTATTTTTAGAAAATCTGAAATCAGTCCAGACTCTTGATTTTGTCTGTAAATTGTATATTCCCCAATAACAACTTTGTAAATGACATCTTGTTAAAATAAAAAAGATCATTGCTTTTGTGATTATGTTAAGTGCACATAAACATTTAGTTGTCAAACATTATCTTCATGACGTACCATGTCCATAAGATCCAAGAGTGAAATTAAGAAGTTCATATGGTCCAAAAATATCTGAATCTGGAATCAGCCATCCTGTGAACATGCCTCGTATTCGTCCAACCTCACTATCATTAAATAAACTGACATTGTTGGGAAATAACTTCAGGTCCATTTGTAGCCTTGGACCTTCTTCCCAGATAAATGAAACAACTTGCAACTGATAAAGAGACAACTGAAGACCAGATGTCAAGTATCCTCAAAAGAAAAGACATATGGCAGGAAATCTGAGAACCTGGGCTTTTTAACCGATATCCAACTCCAAGTGGGACAGAACAAAAACATGATAAAGGAGACAATGGATTATATTCATAATCTAAATCTGTAGGGCATGGACCACAGCTTATTTTGGAGTTTGTTGAGCTTCCAGGAAATTGTACAATCTGAGGCTGACAAAACTCGCAATGTTGAGTTGGGTTGCATTTGTACATACGGGATTCCCATATAGCCTGGATGATTTCAGAGTAAAAATCGGAGTCATAAACAAGAATCAACAAATTAAACAATCATTAGACACGAAAAGAAAAGCATTGCACCACAAACTACAAATAAAAATAGAAAGCGTATATGACAAGTTCAAAAAATTAGTTTTGGCCCCTTTCAGCAATTTGCAGTTTAATGTGCATATTGTGCCAATGAATGTCAACATTACAATCTGAGAGAGCAATTACAGCAAAAAAAAAGTTTTATACATCAATATGTATGCATATGGCTAGGTTCAATAGCATGGATGTATTGAAGAAGTTTATACAAAGTACTGGAATGAGGAATCACCTAAAGGCCCCTTGTTTGTATGTTGAACATGTAAGATGCTGATGACATATTATGAATTATTACATCTAAAAACCAGCATCTGTGCTTTAAACTGAATGAATGTAGAAACAAAAATATTTGAAATGACCCATGCCCTGAGCCAAAATGCAACGTTAGCTGTGCAAGCTGATGGTCCACAAAATTCATTTTACTGAACATATGCAGGCCTGTTTAAGAAGATCCTGTGGGATTCATCTGGATGAGAGCGGATTGAACCCCACAAACCCCCCCATGCTCTCCCCCTCTCTCTCACTGCTCCCTCCCTTCCCCTCATGTTCTCACCCTGCCAGATCCCATGGGATCTTCCCAAACCAGCCTTTATAGGATAAGTTAATTGGAATAAGCAAAACTCAAGACTCAAGAAGCCAAAAGTCAAAACAACTGCATGAATTTGAAATAAACTAAAAATTACATATGCTATTTAAACTACTTATTTGACCAATATATAAATATGAAGAAATAAAACATGTGCAGGTAGAGTTATTCTCTCTTGACAGATCTCCCAACAGTGGAAGAAGCTGACCTCCAAGAAGGCCCAAATATCCAAGAAATGACCTAACTAATGGAACCCTGGTAGCCTTAAGTACCCAGGTCAGATAATTTGACAAAGTACTAACAGGATACAACAATGCCATGCTGACACATGACATCAGGAGGCATCAAATAGTCTGTCACTTTTTTCTCTCTTTCTTTGATTTCCAAAGCTCTAAGTTTAGAAGTCTTCTACTACTTTTCACCATTCCAGATTCTAAATCCTGGGTTTATCTAAGGGATTAGCATTTCATGATGCATGGTATAGCATCACAATGTTTTTGACACAAAGAAGAATAGTGTATTATATTGATCTAGCATCATCCTACAATGCATCAAATTCATTAAGTCAGTTCTACCTCAGTCATCCATGGACTTCTTTAAATTTCAATTCTTATTTGTTTTGAACCATATTCACATTCCCATACAAAGTTTTAAATCCTGTGGGACAGGACTGTCCTGGTTATCCCAAGAAATGGGACATGCTGCCACTCCACCCTATTCCAACACTTGGGCCTGGGTATGTTCCAAGACATGCTGATTAGGATGCTGGAATGGTGGCAAGATGATGCTATCCTAACACATAGGATAGTATCCCATCCCAGTGTCCCACGGGATATCCTACCAGGACTTGAATCCTTATTCTCATAGCAATGCATGAGTTTCTAGGATTAGTGTATCCCATGAAAAAATAGAGATATAATCCCATATCTTAGCTTCATATACAACCAAATATAAGCTTAAATAGATCTTTCTTCACTTCTCTTTTTTGCAAAGTTTGCTCATGTAAACTACATAGTGCTAGCTCCACAGATGACAAGTAAATGTTGCCGATTAAGTGCCAAAATAATGAGCAAACCTCTAAGTTGCTTAACAGCTTAAGTGTTGCCTAAATTTTAGAGTGCAGAGTAAGAGAACAAAGAAAACAAGTTAAATCTAAGTAAAAAAGTATAATGATACCCATGTATTTAAGTTTGGGTTTCTAGTATGAGTTCAGATTTATTCCTAGAATATCAGAGTGATAATTGTAATTTGTAGGTGTGTCAACACACTTAACTTTCACTCCAGGATTTGGTGCCTAAAATCCTAGCAGCATATGTGAACTCAGCACATGCCTTGCTCCATCTATATTGCTGTATGTGTACAAGCTCTATAGACATCAATATGCTAATAGACAATCCTCCAATGAAAAGATGAAAATTATTATTTAAAAAAAAAAAAAGCAAAACAGCATTAGTGACACAAGCAAATATTGAGAAAATATATGAAATGATAGCGATAATTCATACTCAATATCATCTTTGAAAAATAAGTTGTCAACCAAATAGTTGTTAAATCTAATCAAATGCTAAACAACTACCAACAGAACATATTTGAAGAAAAAACATACAAGAGGGTGACATTTGCTGGAGGATTAAGGGCATTTGATATAGTTGCAAGACTGTTATTCTGGAAATCCCTGCAAAATAGTGACAGAAAATGTTAGATAATCATTCTCATCTTGGAGCAGGAATCTCTCTTTGCCAACGGTTCTTACAATGTGAGACTTTTATTTCCAGTTAAAGTTACATTGTCCCAAATAGTGGATGGAACAGGACCACTTAGATTGTTGTTGTCAAGAGACCTGTCAATAAAAATAAAATAAAAATGCAATAATGAGAGTCTGGTATTATGCATATAGCTCACAAGCACAAATCTTCTACAACAAATCATGAATAAAAGTATAGTGATTACAAATTTACAATAAAGTTTAACATCTGTAACAAAGCTGAAATCATAAATCATCTGCTGTCCACTAGAAAGTATGCTGGTTGAAGAACGAGAGGTGCAAAAGCTATCCACAGGTTCCTACAGTTGATAATTAGAAATGAATGTATAAGAATACACTTACAATATCTGGAGATTAGGAAGGCCAGAGAAGTTCAAAGGAATGGACCCATTAAGATTGTTGTTTGACAGGTCACTGCATGCACAAATTCCAAAACATAACTTAAAGCAGAAATTCAAAAATCTTCACCTACTTCAAATGGGTTACAAAATAAAAATATGAGTTTTAGGTCAAGCAATATATGTTAAAGCACTGGGAACTGTATTTAGGTTAAGAAGTTTTCCCTACATGGTAGTAATATTGTTGGAAAGTCTATTAGATGGTATAGATCCCGTCAACTGGTTGTAGCTAAGATCTCTGAAATATGAATACCATCAATCTGTTAGATCCCATCAGCGTTAATCAAAAAATGAAAATAAAACTCTTGTAAAGAAAAAAGAACAAAAATATTTTTCTATAAAATTGCACTTCAATGTTATAGTAATGCCTACAAGTAGCCCAGTTGCGGTATTTGACTTAGATCAGGAACGGCTCCTTGTAAACTGCAGTTCCTAAGACTCCTGGTAAACCAAAATAAGACATTTTTAATGTTATCTGTAAATCAGGTGTGGCAAGTTCTTTGAAACTGGAAATTTTATTCTGAGTTTAACCTGCAAAAGGTTTAAGCATGGGAAAGACCATCCATGACAGTAACACCAAGGCTGCTAATGCTATCCATGAAAACATGTAAATTGTAATAACATAAGGATTCGAATCATATGGCATAGCAAGCAGGATGTCCGCAAATAAAATCCAGAAAGCATTTCAGTCAAACAAATTATATCATTCTCAAGGGCTAGTTTATGATATGCTGATTTTCTGAAGCTACTTCAAAAAGAGAATCAAATCTAGTAGAAGCATAATGCATATCATCACAGGCCTTAGATTCTAGACACCACAACTAGCAGAGTAAATAGTTCTCCCATCATCACTAAACCCCTTCCTGTAGTTTGTTCTGTCTGTAAATTTCTCCTTATTGAAGTTGTAATGCACTCTCCAAAACATAGATGCATAATGCATATCATCACAGGCCCTAGATTTTAGACACCCCAACTAGCAGAGTACATAGTTCTCCCATCATCAGTAAACCCCTTCCTGCAGTTTATTCTGTGTGTAAATTTCTCCTCATCGAAGTTATAATACACTCTCCAGTCTCCAAAACATAGAGCCTTTTTGTCCAGCAGCCAAGCCAAAGATAAATCACTGAACAAAAATAAAAAAAAACTCAACAGTCACTTGTTAATATACTAAAGCACATGTTTCATCATTTTATGCTCCTTTTTTTTTGGGTATATAACCATTTTATGCTTTCACGTTCACATCTGTCAGAGAGCAATTTTGGGACCAGTAGCAATCAAAAGGAGGAACCAATGTAGTTGACTTTATGCAAATTTGGTGAACAAGATCTGATGCTTAACTGTGATCTGTGAATCTACAAAATCACATGTTTCAACATTTCGCCTTTCATGTCTGTCTCTGGTGTTGAGCATTCTGAGAAATAAATCTTGGGCTAAAAGCAAATCGAAAATGGAACGAAATGAAGTAGAGCTTTTAGTTAGTCCTACACAAAACTAATGCATCATAAGCAAATATAAAGTAAGCTGACACATACCCAAATCTCAACTAGTCAACTTAATGTCTTGCAGCATAGGAATATGTTTTCTCTTGAGCAATTTTACTGGTACTTCCATCACAAGAAGCAATAAAGGTGAGACAAAATGTCCCACTCTGAGAACTTGATTTCCATAAGATGGATATAGAAATAGAAGAGCACATGGTAGGAGACTAGAGAACCTTAAAATGACTACCCAACATATATCTCTTTTCAAGAAATCTACCATGTTCCATGATTGAATTGCTATCAAAAGCATTTTCAAAAGAAAACAAACAACCAACACACCTTAACAGTTAACATCATCCAAAATTAAATCTTCATTGCCAAATTGACACTAGTTCCTGCTTATTACCATTCTTAGAGCATGCTTTAGTTTCAATAAAGAGGATTTACGCAAAAACTCTATGTGCCCATTACTGAAACCAAACCCATCATAAAAGCATCTTGGCTTGGGAACCTGTTGGGTTAGTAACAATTTTACCTAGACACTAGCATGAGAATTACATGACCAGGTGTTTGCAAAATGTTTGACATTTCAACCTCTAAAAATCTTGAACATGTGGACACTTCTGTGCTGTTTAAAATTAAATGCTTCAGAAGATAATTTTGGATAAACTGAAGTACTTGACCACTAGACTAAGTTTGACTAATAAATAATATTCATATAGAAGAATCTTACATTTCATGCCAACTTACCATGAGGGCATTGAAGAAAAAGGTATAACAGTTCACTAGAAATGTGACAGTCTGATTTAATAACATTTAACACTTAAATAGATAAAAGTTGAACTGTTGAAGTGCACGGCTCTTTTTTTCTTTTGACAGGAAAACCCAACAAATTGTAAGTGACTATAATTCTGGTTTAAGCAGGATACTCAATTTCTGGGATGCCTATGAATGCCTTGCCATGCTTGTCATGTCAAAGTGTCTCGAAAAATGTCATGCAAACCTAAATGTGTAGTAACAGAGTCTGGCACAGCTCATGTGTAATGCAGATTTTGCAGGACATCTGGTATGCATCATGGATCAAATAATGTTATCCAGTTTCTGAATGAGATTATAATTAATGTGCTATTAGGATCTAAACCCTCATAGGCAAGGATTAAAGCATGACTACTGGAACATCATGGGTGCCATGTACACCGTTAAAAAGATAACCAGAACACTTGACATAAATAGTACATTACAAGAATTTCATTTTTGGTTACTGAAACTCCACCTATCTATATTTCTTGAGTTTAAATAGCAAAAAATCACAAACTATAAAATAATCTTTACAAATCGAAGCCAGTAAAAATAAATATGCACTGATGATTGGAATTAGTAGTTTTAGATGAAGTTTAAAGCAGCTGGGGGAAAATAGATAATAAAACATTTATCATAAAAGAAATCATTACTTATATCCTTTTTAATGAAAAATAAGACTGCATGTGTCTTAGGGAAAACATCCTAGTGCAGCCTTTTTTTTACTTAACTAGAAAATGAAAGTGATTGGCAGGTAAGATCCAGTGAAGTACTTCTTCACTAGTATTGTCTGCAGGAAGAACAAATTTTCAAGTCCTCAAAACTATTGTCAGGAAAAGTGCATACTTTTAACACATTGTCCACCGAAAATTTATTTATATCTAAAAGGTTTTCACTAACTCCAAATACAAAAAGATAATAAGTACTCGCACTTACAACTTTAAAAGTTGAGTCATGTTGCCATAAGAAGATGGAATTGAACTCCCGGAAAAGTTATTATTATCTACTTGACTGCAAAATGGATGGAAATGTAAAACTATTAGTATTCACAAGAAGCAAATCTAAGACAGTAGGTCTAAATGATCAATGACTATAAAATTGAAATATGTAAATTCGTATCTACACAACAATGATTTTATGATTAAATAAGCAACAGGGTTATTTGGTCATCGGGACTTATAAAATAATAGATTCAATCAAAGATATGGCCCTAAACCTCAAAAAATCCACACAATAATTTGATAAACTATATCATGAAAAACTAAGATTTTAGTAGAAGATGCATATGTTGGAAGCAAGGTCCACAATCTTGGTACTGGGTACTAAATCGGTAGCTTACCAATTTGGTATAGTAGTCCATGTCAGTATGGTACAGTATGCACCCTATACCAAAACAATCATCCAATCAATTTTCTCACCTTTTCTCTTGGTACACTTCAGTACAGGTTGGTATGCCTTGGCATGTATTGATACACACATTAATATGCCTCGGTACACCTTAATATGGAGTAGTATGAGGCTTGTACTGACCTAAACATTAGTTTCATACCGATTCCCACCCGATATGATAAATTGTACGAAAATACCGGATGGTACAGGGTGATACGACAACCCATGGCTGGAAGGTATAATATAATGCATTGTAAGGAAGCATAACAACCCAGTTTTGCTATCTTCGTATTAGATCCCATACTAGTACCATCCTATCACATTATACAGTATGGTATGAGATGGTGAGGCATACAGTGTTGGTACGATATGAGACTACATACCAGTTTAGCATTGGGACAGCAAACCTTGATAACAATAATGTAACATTACATCACCTTCTGTTATTTCAAGATAGCCAGTGTGATTGACATAGGCAAAATTATTTTCTGTTCATGATGCTTCTATGAGATATAAATGTAGCACTCTAAAACCCTTACCAACAAAGTGAGGAAAAAAGGACCCTACAAATCAAGATATGGACAAAAATATTAATTCAACATGAAAATTATAATATAATGATAGGAGGCATTGGTTTCTTGCACATGAAAAGTTTCCTGCCAGATGGCACAAGGGGATTGATGCAGCTTGTAGGAACTAGTGATATACACAGGGTGGCTGAACTTAAAGTTGCTGAGCCATCATTAGTGGGCCCAAGGAACTTTCTGTGCACACTTAATCAGCATCCTAAAGCATTTTCCATATAATAAAAGCCAAGTAAAATAATTATACAGAATAGGCAACTGATGAAGTATATCACATTACAGGTCAGGTTTTGTATTTTCACATCTACAGCAACAATGCACGCTATATGGTGTGGTAATCTTTTGTATACATTCCATCAACAAGCTCGTACTGATAATAGGATAAGTGCAACATCTATACATGGTCAATATCAGGTCAAATTACCAGAAAACATAATTGGGCTTCAAGACAGACCAAGAAAGAATGTGTGTAACTCTAGTAAGACCTTGCTCCTTCCAAGCCAAAAGATGCAACAAATAAAAAAATGTAAAAAATGCAAATTGGAAGAAAATAATGCAATTGCTCCTTGGATAAGCTAATATAAATTTTGCTTTCTTAGAGAGGGTACAAGGTAATTGGAGAAGATACTAATAATCTATTTACAAAGGATTGCTCTTGCATGACCGGGCCTCTAAAAGGTGTGCTATTTTTTCTGGTCCAAATAATCAAGATTTGCTTTAGCAGAACCATCAGTGCAAGGAACAAAGGCTCATAGCCTTCACTTCAAACAAGTTTCCAGAAAACCAACAAAGAAAAAGTCATCATGTTTCATGATATTTTCAAATTAGTGCTAGTGGAGTAAAGTACATACAGGATGAGAAGTTTTGGAAGCCTCGAGAATTCTGGAGGAAGAAAGCCAGTTAGGTTGTTGTTGTCCAGAAGACTGCAATAATTCACTTTATTAGTGATAAGCTAACAAAGCACAATCATCAGAATGGCCTACACCACCTCATTATAATAAATCTAGTGAGGGTGTTAATCAATCAAGGCAGGAAGAGATGCACTAATGAATAAAACTTACAAGTGAACAAGTGCTGGTAATCTGGACAGCTCATGTGGAATTTGCCCGCTGATGGAGTTGTTGTTCATGTGGCTTATGTGAAAATTTTCATGTATATTATTAGAAAATAGATCCTTCATAATAAAACAAACTAAAACAAAACATACTCACAAATGCTTTGTTTTGTTCAAATTTGCAAATGATTTTGGTAGGGGCCCTGATATATGGTTCTGGTCTATCTGTATTCTATTTAAGTTTGGAAGGTAGCCTAACTCGTCAGGTAAAGGGCCAGAAAGTTGATTACCATTCAAGAGCCTGCAAATATAGAAGAGCACATGGATTCTCAGTACATTAACAATTTACTTATGGAAATAAATGCTTGCTTAGGATAAGTAAATTGAAAATGCGAATCATGAGTGCAAGGTAACACTGAACTCCAAGTTGCGTGGAAGCCAAAATGCACAGCTGATAGCCTGATACAGAGGAAAAGGACAAGAACACATAGATACTTGACAAGCATGTGCCAAACATGATATTCTTATAATAACTAAGCAGCTAGGCAGATGCAGAAAGATTTAGCAATTTGCAATTTTGCATGTAGACCAGAAATTGGCATGCACATAAATAACAAAATTATACAACTCAGCCAGCCTGTGGAATAGGTACATAAGCATGTTAGGTCAATTGGTAATCTCTTAGCAGTTTAAGTCTAAGAAATATATGAATATACAAGATCCTCTGATCAAGAGAACTTGTATCCTATATAATGAGAGATATTTTTTTCACTTCTTTTTTTGACCTACAGTAATAAGTTCAAGATATGAATGTAACATCAAAGCTTTTCCCTTAAAAAGGGAACTTTTCATCTTCTTCACATGTACTGATGTGATATTCATGACCTGACAATAGCATACATTGGTGCACTTACAGTTTTGTAGAACAATGAGCTAAACTTATAAGCATGCTATTCCACTGTATGCTGACCAAATGGATTAGCTGAAAGTATTTTCTTTGCAGCATATCCATTTCAAAGCGCAATGCTTGGGTGCATCTTGTCCAAGTTTGTATGCAGATATCTAGCAAGCATACCTAGTGGCTTTATGATTCTCTTTCAACTGCAATTTGCTTGAATAAGGTAGTCAATTCATACAACACTGAAATGTCTCATTAGCAAAGGCACACATACTATAAGTTCTTTTTCACATCAGACTTGAAAGTCCATAACTGTTTTTTCAGCATCTATTGTTAAGCTTACAGTCTCGAATTAATAACAATGTACTGAAAGATGGTAAGCCAGAACAATTATATGTAACCAACAGGCATCAATCAGTGGATATTCCCAAGACAGCACTACATATTCCTGAAAGCAGACAGCATATTAAAGAGCAATGACAACCAGGATATTCCAGTTCCTTAAACGAGCCTTGCCATACTCGTAATACTGAAAATTGCAAAAATGCACTGAAGCAAAATTCCAAAAGGAAAGAATTCAAGATGACTTTGTTAACTTCTCAGCTAACCAGCCAATTAATCTCTGGATGTGTGCAGATCCAACCCTTGAACCTCTATTATATCAAATTATCCATTTTATGTCATTCAGCGGTTGACTAACTCCAATTGTCACCAGGCTTTTCTCCCTTTCTGATGCAACTTTCTAGATAATGAATCAAACATCAAGAAAAATTCATAAGCATACCAGCACCAACTGTATCAGTCAACCATCATGTAAGTCTCAAAGATTAAAGAACTATTAATATGATAAAAATTATTGTAGTCATTGATTCCAAAAGTAAGAAGATATAAGTCTCAGTCACAATTCAATACCAATGAGGTCAAAGTATTATAGATAGATGCCTATTTTATATGTTTTCACTGTAAGTTTCACATAAGAATACAAAAGGGAAGCAAATGTAAGAAGCATTCTTGCAAACTTGCAATAGTTGATAAATTGTGGCCCAAGAGGCGTAACAAACAAGATATAACTAGTCTAGATCTTCTATTCACTAAGTGCTAAATTTAGTACTACTTGTTCAACTTACAGAAGTTGAAGAGCAGTAATATTGCCTATCTCCTTCGGGATACTGCCGTTTATCATATTCCACATAAAATCCCTTCAAAAGAAGAATATCAGTCAGCACTACAGAGATTCCACAGATGTTTAAGACAAAAACAGATAAATGATAATGAACTCATAAATGCAGTCATAATGGCGGGAATACAAATTGAAACAAAACTCCTAACTGGTGGGTGTATCTTTTCTCTAGATTTAAACCATAATGACTTACAATATTTGCATATAAGATAAACGACCAAGCTCGGGAGATAAATTTCCAGACAGATTCCTTCTCAAAAGCTGCCTGCAGGGAAGGAAGAAAAGTTCTAGCATGAGTAAGAATGGTGAATGCTACAGTAATTGAACAGAAGTTAAATATTTTTGGCTTTTTGCCCAATTGAAGAGTTCTTGGAGGTAACACAATATGCAGATAAGCTTTTCATCATGCATGCATTATAACACAGTTGCAGTACTCCTGAAAGAAATCTATTGTCTAAGTATTGATGTCTATTCAAATTGATACCCTATATTGATGCGCATAATGTTGTGTAACATCCATCACTGAAATGATTTGCTCACATGACCTCAAAGATATTGCATCTATTCAATGTAATGCACTGCGTGGTGTATGATGCCTATAAACAAAATTTCCAAAGCAATCCCTCTATTGATCATTGAATTCAAAATTACACACTTTGTAGAAGATATAAACCACTTGGTTGAGTGGAGGGGTCTTTTGACATAGTTATTATATTTTTACTTTGGAAACATTGATCTTGCATTCTCTAACACTAACCACTGGAAAGCCAGAAAACTTGTAACAGACCATCTTCTCTCAAGTATCATTATGTTAACATTGAATCATAACCAAGAAAAAACCACTAAGGAAAGAGGAAAACAATGTCAAAGATCATTATGGAAGTAACTTATAGCATGCACCACCATGCACAGATGTAATGTTACAATAATAAGGGAATGAAGCTTTGGTCATACAATTCTTTTACATGCAGGTATCCATCACTGAGTGAAGAGTTGTAACAAATAACCCCTGTCCAATTTGATGTGCATGGATCTCCACTCTCCCAATTCTTGAGTGCATTGAAAGGATCAATTAAACTATTCCTGATAGACTTCAAAGCAGTAACTGCATATCAAAATAGAATTATCAATCCACATTTGTCAGTAAGCTTAAAATTGCTAATAATATGAAGATATGATAATCAGTCTTCATAGGCAATTATTGCATGGCTCTTACTTTCATTAAAATCATAATTTATCCACAACTCATATTCTAGGACCTTGTATAATTTGTAAGTTTGTTCAGTAGACTGCTAGAACAAATTCATGATGAAATGTCCAGAATGTCTTACAATGTGGTTCAAACTAACCTATATTATAAATGATAAAATGGTAAAATAAATCGAAAATGAAAGAACATGAACTCTTTAAGAGTTAAGACTTAAGAGTAACATCACATCAATAGAATTATTAATCCAATTTCATCAGTTACCTTAGAATTACTACTAAAAAGAATTAGTCTCAATTGGCAATCATTGCATTGTTCTTTCACCTGCCATTCATCAATACAGTAACTAATCTGCAACTCCTATTCTAATTCTTTGTAAATGTCTAATTTTTTAAAGTAGATCACTAGAAAAAATTCATGATAAATTGTCTATATTATGTCATACTTTGATCTTTGTAGTTCAAACTAATCTATTTTACACATGGTAAATGGTAAAACAAGTTGAAAAGAAAGGAAATAAACTATTAAGTAATAAATGTTATTCGCCATAGAATTGATTGTACAAAGTGATAGTTTTTGTACTTTGTACATACAATTTTGGCTCATTTTGCTAGTGCATTTAGCAATGACAAGGTCACATTACATGGACAATTGCAAACTGAAAACATGGCAATGACATCCAGTTAGTGCCAGCGATGAAAAAGAGCAAAGGTCTTCCATATGCAGCCAAGTGAACAAGGGAATGCTGCTGACACTCCAGTTACAGTATGAGTTGGATGACAAAATAGTAATTGTTTATCTCACATATCTGTCTTGTTGTCCAGCAGACCTTAGCCATCTACTAGAAGACATCTGCATGCTTGTCATTGGTTCAGGATAATACTCATATTATGCGAAGCTTAGCATCAACTGAATGGTTAACTGACGCGACACTTTTGGAAAGCGGACTAAGAATGCAAGGATACTCTCCTCCCCTAGCCCTGCCAACTAGCTATGAATAGTGTAACGGTGTAACCTGTACCTTTTGTTTATACACAAAATATGATGCTTCTTTGACAAAAGATTTGCATATATATTGGCTGTTGGCCTCTTAATGTGTACAGTATACTGCTGCACTTTTCCAACTGATCCGATTAAGAGAGAGGTAATTTCTTTAATCCACTTAACTCAGACCTCTCATAGAAGATAATAGAAAATAATGAAAATATTGAATGTAGAGCTTTTAGCTCGTTTTGGTTTCACTAATTGATCATAGAAGATATAAACAAAGCTTGATTTTTACTAGTATTGAATCCAGGATGGAATCCTTTTCGAGTTAAAAAAAGGTGAATGTTTTCTAAAATACCAAGGAATTTACATTAAGATGAAATTTGTCCAAGAGTGAGAGGCTCTTACATTGATTTTGCCTTATGCCATGCCGCCTAAGTCCTCCCAGATTGGAAGATATAGCCAGTCAAAGTATTACCCAAAAAGGAAATTTTTATTTTGACCAACCCATTTTGGGCCCCAAACATCATCAAACCCCCTTACCATTGGGGTGAGACAAACCATTAAGGGTGTTCGCACCCACATAGTACTAGGCAAGAGTTTCATTTTGATATAAATGGTGGAAAATAGTATGGCTACTAGAGAGTCATAGGTGGCTTAAACTCCTTATACAAGGACTTTGAAGGCTTGCTTAGTTTAGACTTTAAAATTTAATTTTAAATTACATTAAATGGTTCTAATTAATGCTCCATACTAAAAAGTTGCTGATCAAAAAGGCAAAGCATTCTTGCTTCATTTAGGTTTGATATGTTGCTCTGAAGTAGTGGTGTTTGAGATGGATTATTTTCCCCTGTATCATGCATGCAGGCCCATTCTGAACCATGTCAGACAACTCACAATGCATCAATACAGGCCCCCTTTTCTACCACAAGCTTAAGCATCTGGTGGGTAGACCAGAATAGCTCGATACAACATAGCTTGAAACATGTCATGCCAACCAGTGGCCAACACAGTTATGGCCAATTGTACATTAATTATTAGTCCCAGAGTAAATATGGATAAAGATTAGTAAATGCATAATGACAGCATTCAAAAATAACTTTGCATTCTTACATGGTCCGATCAAGCTCCAATAGCAAATAACTTAAATGTCAATTACATTTAAGATAGTAGTGGTTGAACAGCTCCATATTATTTGCATCTCTCTCTCTCTCTCTCTCTCTCTCTCTCTCTCTCTTCTCTGTGTGTGCTTCTCTAGTTCCCTTCTCTTGTACTCCCACTTCACTTTGCTGGCCATTACAGCCAATAATATCACTCCTGTTCTTCTCATTCTTCTATCATTATTTCTTTATTCATTTTATTTTATGCTTAACAAATTCTTCTCTCTTCAAGCTCCATCCTTTCCTCAAGAACTTATACTCAAATCTGCAATCTAAAGAGCCAATAAATTTGAGCCTGATGCACAACATATTTGTTTTCCCTTCATGAACCATGCTGACATGCTAAACAAAGCCCTTTTCCTTTATTTTGCAAATCAACATAACCTAAGAATCTAGCTCTAGTTATTTTGTGAGACAATTTATCTCCATAATAACATGGTATGTGAGGCAAGCTTTGACAGATAACATATTTCCATAACAATATCATATATGAGACAAGCTTCTTGAAAAAGCCAGCTTTCTCTAAATGAAACTCTTATCCGATGAACAATAAACAAAACTCTCTCTTGACATGTTCTTTGACAATGTCACAACATGAGATTTCTCTTAAACAATGATTTCAATTTCAAAGAATATATAAATTCAGCTCAGTTCGTATTATGCCAAAGATCTGTAGAAAATTTTTGAATGTGCTTGTAGGAATTAGTGTTGTCCTTCATAAAAACATCTATGAAGATTGGTGAGAATAAGACAGTGAATATAGGATGTAATCATCACGATTCAAGGATTCACCTTCTAATGGATTAGTGATATCCGCTCCAGCAAATTGCACAAAGAAACATGACAATACAGCCACCACAGCCCCATGTAAGAAAATTTTAGCTCCAGACATGTTGATGTCGATATAACATCTACACTACTTTTTTAAGTATCTGATAGTGCAAGTTCTTTAGCGATAAGATTCAACCTCCTGCCAAAATAAAAGTACAACATAATAGAACACAATCAAGAACCTTTTAGGAGTTGCCATCCAAAAAAATACTCAGAAATTCTGTAACACAACAAGTTATAAAATATTCATGTAAATGAAGAGTTATGACCCACTTCTGATGTTAAAATTGGAAATTGTGGTGCATTTGACTCAAGCAACACTGATACACTAAATACTTCAAGTAGCATGAAGTCTACATGTACAAATGACTGGAAAAAGTATGATCCATCAATACTCATGAACTTTTCCCATGGTGAGCTTAATAGGATAATTACATCCAATGACGGCAAGTACAGGGAAAAAAATACAAGAAGCATACCTATATACATATACTAGCTTCAATCTAGTAATGTTCAAAAAGGAGAGGAATTTGGTCGAAAAGATAGTAAGAATATGGAAGCCTTGATGACTTGCTCAACAACTCCACCCTTACAAATTACAATGAAGCAAAAGTTGATCTGCCATGTGCACTTTCAAAGGGGACATCTTGTACAAGAATAATTTTCAAGAAAAGATTATCACAGGGTGATGCTTCTTTCAGAAGTTTCAAAGTGGACTGTTAGTGCTCTGAGATAAGTAGGTAAAGATTACTTTGGTTCAGCTCACATCTCTATTTAATGAACACAAACATTGAGGGATCAGTTATTTGAGACAGGATGACGCCATTACAACAATAACTAATATATAGCCCAAAAAGACAAGGCAGCAAGCTCGTCATGAACCCTAAAGAGTTCTCATCTTGTCTTCAGTTAGAATATCCCTGAGGTTTGGGGCAGGTCATCCCCATGCACTAGGGTTTGTTTCAAAATGAGTTCTCCAAGGGGAAATAGCTAGCAAGAAAATCTGCCACATGGTTGGCCTCTCTCCAAGTGTGGGATATTCTCCATTCAAGAAAGAAAGGAATTGAGTGTGGCAAAGATGTTATTAGCTGCTCTTAAAGCAGACTTTCGTTCAAAATCAGTCATTCATTTCAGTGGAAGAGGCCCTAAAAATTCATATCACAGGCTTCATGCTAGGAAATGTCACCTTGAGTTCACTAATGATCTGTTGCTAATCTGCTTAGATGAAATTGTAAATTTTGTTAAACTATGTATATTATGTAGTTTCTAGCTATTGTTCGGCTTGGTGGTAAATTCAGCAAGCAAAGCTCAAGAACTGGCCTACAATATTGTGAGCTTTCTATTGATTGCATTATGGTTACAAGACCTGGGCAAGCAACAGAAACCCATTAACTCAACCGGGCTACTCCTCTTTTTCTGAGTCATGTCTGGCCTAGAATCCAAAATTAAAATATTAAACTTTAAAGGTCATGGAGTCCATCTACATTATGATGTTATAGTAGTCTTACTAAATCTCCGAATTTTCATCATCTTTCTGCAACCTCTAAGCCCTTAAAGAAAAAGGCAAGTTTTAGGAGTGCCCTGTGATCAGTTAGTACACTTCAAAGATTTCAAAAAAGCTCCAGGGGGGGGAAGGATCAAGGAAGAACTAATCAAACAAAATCTTGGGGCATGTCCAGCTGTGTGGCAAAGATGATGGTGTCAAAAATCATTGTTTGATAAACTTGCATATAGAGTAAACAAACACTAAGAGAGAGAAAATCAGAATGTTACATCTCTGAAACCTTAAAACCTTGCACGGTCATTAAATCAGTATGTGGTTCCATAAAACCAATTAATTTATTTTCGTTGTTTCAAAATACTATAAAGAACAAAGAAAATGTTTTTCAGATATATTCTGTATAAGTAACCAATACCCTGCCTCATTAAGCTCTTCTTCTAACACAAGCAGATAGAATCAGACAAAACAAACTACAGACACTTACAACCAAACAATTTCAACAACAAATAGTTAAGCAATACCCTTCCAAGAAACTCAAGATTTCTTGAGACAAGAAAAAAGGCTCTAGCACCCTACAAATCAATCAACCTCCCCCCCCCCCCCCCAAAAAAAAAAAAAATCGCGTGCCGAAATTCTTAAATATTACCTCAAATAGAGCATCACTACCAATCAAGAACCTATCAGGAAACCCCAAAACCCTAGCAAAATAACGCAAGAAATGCTCCATATCAAACTCTTTAACCCTTCAATTCACTTGACCAGTCCTCGCTAAAATCCCAAGAGAAGAGATCTAAACCAAAAAAATCGAACTGCCTACCAGTACTTGATCCCACGGAGCCAGTGGATCACCGGAACACATCAAGAACACCAAATCCATAGCTCGAGAAGAGAACTGGGTTCCTTCGCTCCGATGAGATCGGAACCCTGGAAAGGAAGCAGCGGAGAGAGACGCGGACGCCGACCGAGGGCGAGGTCTTGGGAAAAGGAGGGATTTCGGATATTCGATGACAGGGTCCGAGAGTGGAACGAAGAAGAGGTCCGAAAGTTACATCGTCCATCTCTGTTATGATTATTATTTTGGTAATATCTTCGTCGATGCTGAGGAAAGCGAGCTTGACTTGGCGCGGTGGTTGCTGTTGAGAGATTCATCAAAGCATTAAAAAAGTGGGGCACGATGTTGCGCAAGGAAAACAAAAAACACCGTATGAAAGGCCTCGGCGGAGACTTTGAAGAAGCCGTAATCCTGCCGCGCGCGCGCGCGCGAAAGCGTTGAGCGTTCCGACGATTAAAATAACCGTGCTCTACGCGTCGCGTTAAATTTACGGAAATGGCGAAGGGCGGGGTGCTGGCTCGAAGGTATTCTCGTCTTTTTAGATCCCATGGTGTCCCACGCTTTTTTATTTTTATTTTTTTCCTGATGCATTCTCTTTGGAGTATATTGTGTGGGGTATTAGAACAAAGAAAATTTTCCTATTCTTGTTACCGTTATAAGCTTGTGATCATTCAAGACATTCAATTTCATAAATCAAAGGGGTATTAGAACAAGAAAATTTTTCAATTCTTGCTACCATTATAGGCTTGTGATCTTTTATGAAGCATTTAATTTCATAAATGAAAGGATCATTGGTGATTTTGATTCGGCACGTACTAGTTATCCTATACAATCTTCGTGTTAACATGATATTGAAATAGTACATTATAATTTTTTGATCCACTCTGCATGAATTCTATCATTTTTTTTTGTTATATGTTGTACAAGAAATTGGAAGGTCCTGCAATCATGCTTGTAATTTTTTTGTTAAATTTTTGAAATTTTTTGAGGGCATGTACTATTCTGTACATACTTCTCTTATTTTGATTTTTCTCCGTATCTCATCAAGAAACATTGCTTGCATCATCATACATATCACTTGCAATGCATATATCATTGTGAGCTTATTTATAGAATTACCTAGTTGAAGATGTATTAAAAAAACAAAAAAAATGTTTCTTTAATAGCTTGGATGGTAATTTAATAATTCGCATATTGCGTGATCTATTATCGTGAATGATTTGTAAGTTGAAATTCCTTGCTGATATTCAACAATAATTATTTCAAGTTGATATATATAATTATATGTATAGCATGTAAATATTGAATGTTTGATGAATGCAAAAACAAATTGACTCTACCATAATAATACTCTCATAAAGAGTTTGGTCTAAGTCAGAGGTCAAATGAGCAAGCACATGTTTAGATTTTTCTTTTCTTTTTTTTTTTTGGGAACATAATCTTCATCCATGATGCCCTTCAACACCCCTAAATCAAGCTTTAATTCTTTCAAATGCAATGCATAGACCAAGGCCTTGTATTAGGAACATAAATGTAAAGTAAATAGGATTCATGGAGGGACCAGGAGGAGATATTTTGATTACCAAAATCAAGCCTTGTACTGAGATGAAAGCTTCCCTCACTTGTATTCATGCATGGACTTGTGCATACATTTGCTCTTGAATTCCTTGTAAGATGCAGTTCTATCATGATGCAATGGATTTGAAAATTCATATTTGAAATGCATCCTACTAGGTTCATGCTTTTATTATTTATAAAAGATTGGTTATTCAGCAGATTGAAGAAAGATTCATATGTATGGTCAAGATATGGTTTGCCTTTTTTTAATTTTATTTTCATGCTAATAAAAATTCTTGATGTACTAATATAATTACACCATATATTAAATAAAATAATATAGGATTGTTCTTAGTCGTACAAAAGAAGTTGCCTTTAAGTCTACCCCTTAGATATTTTTGAGCCTTCCGCTATTAGTTTTAGATCAAGATTAAATATCCAATCAATCATGATACCCTACATTATGGCGTAGGATAGCCACCATTAGGAGATGCATGGCATCAAGTAATATATGTCATGTATGACATGGCACATGCACAGCGACCCGGAATCTCATCCAAAAAGTTAGTCGAAAGATATTATTTGAATTTCTTGATCCAATATAAATATTTAAGATATTTTTCGATAATAAATGATGCGGGATTAAATAATTTCATGCGGGTTCTCACGACTCATAGAGTGCCTTGTTTGATGGTCGTCGTTTTCTTGATGCAGCCATCCATGGTTGCATGATCTTTCGTGATGCCATGCATATCACGGAGGATCCATGCTCATATGTAATGATCGATAGTCAATTATTAACAACAACGATCAGATAAAAATTAGCTTTCTCATTCCAACCACCAGCCCCCGGTGCAAAAGGATAAAAATATTTAAATAGTGGTGTTTACGATCAATAAGGAGACAGTTGCATTCATTTCATAACCTTGATGCATTAAGAAATGGGACCAACAACACCCTCTTGGTGGGCTCGGTTCAACCCTTGGAAGTATATAAGTTTGTTTAACAGCCCCTCTTGCTGCAAGATTTGACTTCAAGGCCATCAAACCATACATGCTAGCTTTCTTCCAAGCCTCACATTAAGTTTCTTTCACATCTGCATCCCAGAGCCCCAACCATCCACGCTGGCATGGCCTTGGAGAACCCATCATGAGCATGATGACATCACACCAACGAGAGCAGTTGGTGGTTGGCATCTTAAATAATAAAAGATAAACTGAAAGTTATCAGGAACATTGAACTTTTCAAACTTCACAAATTTCCTTTTCTCTCACCTAATCTTTTATTCTTGTTACCAAATCACTGCTAAAAAAAAAAAAAAAATGCCAAGCTTTGAAAGTTCTTAACATTTCAGAACTAAAAATGAAGTACAGCTCGTATGAAATTAGAAACCTTCAAACCAGGACCACGGTGTTAGGTTGCACATCAACTCTTTTCAAAGTCTTCACCTAAAATGAGAGAAGCTGACCTGGAAAAGTTTATGCAGCTATTTCAAATAAACTTGATCAACAAGTATGTTAGGTTGGAGCATTTCATCCAAGTAAATTATCGATACCATGAGTCACCTTCGGATATTTTAATTGCAATTTTGATCCCAACTGCAGGACCAATTCCATTTTTGAATCCTGCATTCCAGATGTATTCTCTCTCTCTTTCTTTTTTTTTTTTTTCTGACTTATTTTTTGTATGCTGGCCTGGAAACTTATGCTGGTGTGTTCAAAAGTCAAAAGCACGTCTTATTAAGGGAAAATTGTTGGCCGGTCCAACCTTTGATCGGAATAAAAGTTTTATTCCATATTGATCCAAAACATAACTTCGGATCCATATTTTATTTTAAATTATTTGAAGACTAAAATGCCCCTAGGTGAAAACCCTTTTCCCCTTTCATTGTTTGAAATCCCGTAGAGCATTTTTCTCCGTTTTTTCCCTCTTCTCCATTTCCGACGAGACGGTCCGACGAACAAAAACAGCCCTTCCTGCGGCGACAGCACCAGCCCCCCTCTCCCCTTCCCATGGCCAGGTAAATTCGTTTTTCAATCCCGTTTCCGACGAGAAGCTCCGACAAACGAAAACATAACTTCTGGCGGCGACAACACTAGCAACTCCCTCTCCTTCCGACGGCGACAGCACCAGCCCCCCTCCCCCTTTCCACGACCAGGTAATTTCTGCATGGGAAATCATAATTTTAGTCATAAAATAGAACTTTGTGTAGGAATTCCTTCTTATATAGTGATTTCGGTTGAGTGGGTGACAAAAATTCTCATAATTTTGGTCATAAAATAAAACTTTGTGTAGGAATTCCTTCTTATAAAGGAGGAGTCTTTTATAAAAACCTTTTCAGGCTGCATCTTAATCTCCTTCAAAAGGTTCAACTTAAACATGTTGGTTTTCATGTTCTCTTAAATCCAGCTATGTCACTAAACTATCCTCCCCACCCTTCCATTTGGATATCTCTTTACCATGTAACTTCCTAATAAAAATGCCGAATCATTTTCATATAAGGACTTCAATAAGATGCCTCGGTGCATGCTCTGCATTGACAATATTGAATTCTACACTTACATCTTTGATCTAGATACATTAGCATTCTCCCACCCTTCCATTGTAGATATCACCTTCTCATAATAAAATTATTTCTCCTAGAATCAAAATCAATCTCTTGCAAGGACTTCCTATATGCATGTTTGCATATGGTGTTGGTGGTGGGGGGGGGGGTGGCTAGCTAACGTAAACAGATGGAGATTTAATTAGAAAATTAGAAAGGCATATCTAGATGACCTACAAGTAAGGGATTTTGACATAGCAGTCTCTTTTTCCAAGATTAATTACAATATAATCTTTTCTTCCCTGGAAAGGGCAAAAAGACTCAAATATTTGGTGACAGAAAAAACAATGGTCCCTACCTTCTAAGGGTTAACATTGTTGGGCACCCATTCTCATTTCTCTATTTTACCCATGAATAATTACTAAAGCAAACATCTTCTCATCATGGATCTTTGTCAACTCTTCTTTTCCTTCTTCTAAGGATAAAATGGAATGGATAATACCTATCTGGTTATATTTTTATATCCAAATCTATACAGATATGGTACTTAAGCCTACACACAGTTAAAATGGAATGGATAATACCTGTCTGGTTATACCTGTTTGGTTATATTTTTATATCCATATTTGATCCAACAAGGAAGAAAGCTATTCCTTTCCGTTTAATTTGTTCGATTATATGAAGCTTATTAATTTATGCAACTTTTGATTCTTTTTTTAGATTTTTACTCAATATTAGTTTCATATAGATTCTTTGAATTTATGTAACTTCTTTAGATATTATGAAACATAATTATACTTTTTTGAAACTAATATTGAATGTGCATAGTAGATGATGGCTACTAGTTGGAGAAGCAAAGAATTTTTTATTGATTCAACAAATATGTTAAATGGAAGGTGCTATTTTAATCACTACGTGGATGTTATAGAAACAATTATACAGTCGATGTCAGAGGAGCAGAAGGCAAGGATGTCTACCACTCTATTTGGTCATTTGCTCCATCTTCCATACATTAAGCAGAGTAGGCCATTATTAGATACACTACTGTCTTTGTGGGATGATAACAAGGAGGGCTTTAAATTTGGTAAGGTTGTGGTTCCTTTTGTGGGAACTGAAATTGTCCTTATTCTTGGTTTGAAGGCCACAGGTGAGGAGATTGACTTTTATAGCAAAGAAAAAGTGCAGTCGGACCTTATCAATCATTTTTTTAATGGTGACTTTAAATTAACTACAAGGGATGTAGTTAAAAATATATTATTTTGTCTTGTTGGAAAGTCTGGGTTGGTAGATGTAGAGGATTTTACAAAGTGCTGGTTTCTTTATCTTTTTGTAACTATTCTTTTTCCAACTGTCCACTATCATGTTCCTAAAGTATTATGTCGGTATCTTGATAATTTGGATTGTCTGGAATCCTATAGTTGAGGTCTTGCTGTTTTTACTTTCTTTCGATAATAAATTCCTGGTGGGGACACCAGGATCAGACACAGATCCCTAGATCCTATATGGTTTACTTAGTCATGTGTCAAAGTTTTTAAAATTTTGTAATCAATTAAGATTGAGTCCTGTAATAAGTTGAGGTTATTTGATTTGTCTCAACCCTCAACCTAGTCATTATTTTGAGTCCTATATATCAGTTATGAGTCCAATATGAGCTCAATTTTTGTATAAGAGAGGAGGATACCATATTTTGGAGTTCCACCATGCCACATCCAGGAGTCAGAGGCCACTACATCAGCCCATTGGATTTTGTGTGACAACCCAGGATCCAAGATGCTTCCGAAAATCCTGATTCCTTCCAGATGCCCTCCAGATGCCCAGATTCCAGTCCAGATGCTAGAGCATATTCCCAAACCAGGGCATCCATGATTCCAAAGGTCCCTCTATATTCTAGCCCAAAGAAATCAAGTCCAAGTGCCAAGCCCAAGCCCTAAAGAAGCAAGATTCTATGGAATATTCCTGCTACCAGGCTACCAGGCCACCCGAGCTTCCAGAGGCCCAAACCCATGCACCCAAGCCCCTTTGGGCTGGCCCCTTGCTGCTCCTAGAGGCCCAACACGCCCCCCTAGGCATCCTTGAAGTGTTGACTAAGTTTAAGAGGTGTCCTCGAGTGGAATAGTCAAAGCATGAAGGGAAAAGGAGAAGACTAGGTCGATTCCTAACCTAATGGGGATTTGTTTTTCTAACCTAGCTAGGAAAGGACTTGTATTCTAATTTGGAAGAGGACTTATAACCCAAGTGTAACCATGGTTAGTGAGGGCATGGGAACTCTATAAATACCCCACCCCTTCCCCTCTTGTAATCAACTTTTATTCATAATATCAAAATCCTGGTGAATTTATTTTGAGCTTGCGAGCTTGTGTTACTTTGTTTTTTTGGTTCTTTGGTTTGTGTTTGTGTTTCCTTGCTGTCCTAGCATCCTTCCAAGCCCTAACTCACTGCCATCCAAGCCTTCACACGTCCAAGAAGGAGTGCCCTAGGCCACCAAGCAAGGAGATCTCCATCAAGCTTCAAGCCGCTCCGCTTCTAAACCCTAACCTGATTCCTTCTAAACCCAATCCCCTTTCTTTTTCTTACTTGCTATTTTGATTGACCCTTGACATTTTGCAGGATCCCCGAGGTGTTTCACCTCCCCAGAGGAGGTTTTCCTTGCCTCCAGAACCATTCAAATCAGCCATCTAATCAAGGGAACCGAACTTCATCATCTAGACTCCAATTAGAGTGCTGTGTGATCTCTTCATCGGACGTTCTTCAAATCACTGATTGGTAACATCCTTCCCTTCTTTTAATTTCTAATTTGATGAAGATAAGCTATCATTATCCGGGAGTTTCTCAATTCTCAGATCCTGGAATTTATTATTTTGCATGAGTTTGCCTGCGGTACGATGATTCTATGCATTGCTCTTCTTCTTGCTAGTTCTTACTTTTATTTAAAAATTTATCTTACAAACTAAATTATAAAAATTATAAAAAAATTATTTTACTGTTTTTCCTGCATGTGTAGCAATCTTAGAGTCATCCCGCATCAATTCCTCATCTAGCGATGAGAGTACATACAAGGAACAAAAACAAAAGTGGATATGCTGGGTATATGGAAGGATGTACAGTAGCTCTAGTGATAAGCTTTCTTATTTATACTTTTGATTTAATTGGTTGATAGTTAATCTAACATTATTTTTATTTACATTATTTTATTATGCAGGCATGGGCTGTAGAGCATGCAAATAGTCTAGTTGGAAAGCATACACCACCATTTTTGTATCCTCGTCTCTTGTGTTGGAGCAATGCCCCATTCCCTCGCAAGGTGGAGGCGATTATTGGAGTTATAAATAAATTAAAAAAAATTGAGGTATTATGTTCTGTATCTAACATCATATATATATATATTAAATTGAAGCATAACTATATTTGTTTGTCCTTTGTCATGTATTAAAGATGATAGAGCCTAACGAAGATGAGTTGCACCTCTTATCACAAAGAATGCCACAAGCACAGGCATGTTACACCATTTTAATACATCATTTTTCATTGCAGACCATTTAAGATGCTTCAAAATAGTTCTCTTTTAAGCAATAACAACTTCAATCATGTACCATGTAACTGTACCATATAACTGTGTACCTATTATGTATATGATACTATGTTAATTTAATTATGTGCAGCAAGTTTCGTCATCTAGCCAGCCTAAACAACATCCAATTCATGCTTTAGAGACACGTTTGGCAGCGGTTGAGAGGGCCTTGATTTGTCATGATTTCCTCTTAGAGGACCCTCAACCCATCAAAGATGACATAGCAGAAGATGCATGGATTCATGCCTTTGATATGAAGCTTTCATTCATTGAGAAGACCCTCCGGGACAAGGGTTTATTGCTGGCAGATGACACTGAAGGCATTGATATGCATCATGTTGAGGTTAGTTTTCTACTGTAATCAAAATATACATATATAGATATAATATCATTTATGATCTACATAATTTTTATTTTTTAGGTAAGGGCAGAGTATTCTTCTCCACATGGACAGCCCCACACAGGTGAAGGGGAACCTTGTATCCCTTATAGCAGTGAAGATGTGAAGGTAGTAATCAAATATTTATTTTTTATATTATATTTATGAGTGCTTGTTATGTCCTAACTACTTTTCTTATTTTTATCAGGCAAAGGATGTTGTTGAAGTTGAGTCCCAGAAGGAAAGTGCCACCGCAAAACATGTGTCATCATTATGTAGGCACGTGAAAATGGGAGGTCATGAGAGAAAGCCTAGTGAGAAGGGAAAGGCCATGTCATACATTCATAAGACCTACAAACGTGCAAGGAAGAAACAACAAGAGGGTAACATAGTTGAAGGAAGTATGGCCTTGCCCACCACCAAGAGTGATATAGATGCTTCAGATAGTTTAGAGCATATAAGTACTGCACTAATGGAGCTGCATCAGTCAATTAAGTTTCAAAAAGATTGATCTAGGTGTATTTATTATGTGCATGTCTTCAACTTTAAATATGTGCTGATACATTTTATCATTTTATAGAATATTCAAGATTCTAGAACAGTTATAGATGTTGAAACATTAGTTGTTCCAGAAATGACAATACAAATGGCACGAAGGGGTACATATCACGGGAAGGAAAAAGGTGTACTCCCATCTTATCTTGAAGCATCAATTGATTTTTACATCAATGAAGATCGTTTTGTGTAAGTCATATAATTATATTTTTATATATCATTCTTCAAATTACTTCTTTTATTTATATCTGCATCTTTTATGTAGTGAGAATATCTGGGAGGATCCTTGTACATCCAAACCTTCTTGCACATGCCATGCATTGGATCAACTCCTTCATGATGGGCCACTTCGGACTGATGTATGAAAATTAATTTTTGATCCATTTCCATTGATCCTAGTTTTTTTTTTATGCTAATATTTTATTTTTTTGAATCATGTATAGCTCATTAATGTATATTTTTGAATCCTGGAGCTATTCCACATAGAGTATAGGGAGCCTGTGGAGAATGTTGCTTTATTTTTGCGTTATGAGATACAGGTACAATAATTTTAAGAATCATTAATTTTGTTTTCAAAGTAACACAACTTATCAGCCAATATTCTTTTTCTTTTATTTCTATTTCATGTAGACTGCTGTGCTTCGATCCCTTTCAAGGGTTACCTCAGTGACCCCTGAACTTACAAATAATATCATAGATTTAGCACAACCAAGTATAAAAAAATTCATGACCGATATCAGTTTATCAAACCTCCAGTAATGCAGATACTTGTTTATCTCGATGAACACATCATGGCATTGGTACTTGTTAGTTTTGGATTTGAAGGACCAACAATTTTACTGCTACAACTCGATGTGGAGCATCAATGTATCAAATGATGCAAATAAATATGTATGTAATATTGTTTGACATTTGTGTTGTTGCTTATACATATAACAACTTGTCTAACTAACATATTATATTTCATACCATGCTTGTATTGACAATGTTTGTACACTTTTGGTTGTCCGAGCGAGTAGGATTCCACATCCCTGAAGGTCAAGTTCATAATGTTCATGATTGTGCACAGCAAAAATTTGATAGTGTAAATTGCGGAGTGCATATGCCGATGTCTGCTGAGATCCTTACAAGAGGTTGCTCGAGTTCGCTGCGTGATGATTTCAAGGAACATGCATCATTATATAGGAGCTGGGTTGGGGAAAGTATTTTGTTCCATGGGTATTGTACTACTTATAAAAAGTTTTGGTCATGGTATGAAAGCAAGATACAAAGTATAAAAGATTAGTCCGAAAACAATGTTGGAAGTTTGTTTTAATTATTAGTACTGTCCTTGTACCTATTTCATACATATAAAGTGTTAAATTAATACAATTCAAAAAATTTTGTACAATGTGTCATGTTTGAATGTGCGGCATGTTAATTGATTGTAATTGTCAATACTTCATATTTTTTATTTTTTGTCCTTTTCAATGAGTTATTTAGGTATGCTAATATAAACTGAAGTGACAGCTAAGGCCCTTCAATTGTGTGCCATTTACTGTGTACCATTTTATTATGTGCCATATTTAACTGTGTACCATTTAATTACCAAGTTTTTAATTACCAACAAGTTTATTGTTTTAAAAGAAGTCAACTTGAACCATGATTGTTTTAGAGGTTGTTGTATCCAAGTTTTGAATAGGAATGATAAGGTTGGCCTCATATCAAGCTGGAATCAATAAGATGCCTATGTTGTTACCCAAGAATGTTCACATTTGCCAGGATTCTTTGACAGAAAATCCTTTGATGGTTAAGTCAATTAGAGCCTGAGAAAGGTAGATAGAATCAGTTTGAAAATGGTAAATAGAAGAGTGATTAAAAGAGTGAGAACTTAGAGCTTACTTGAGGGTCCTCTTTTTTTATAGAAATAATTTGCTTTGTAATTTGTAACCACCTGATATGTTTGTTAGATTAGAGTCAGTAAAAATTTGATGTGGACATTGATATATAGCTGTCGATAGAGAGAAGTTCGACCATAGATCGATTTCAAGATCGGTTATTCACTGATGCCTGTTAATACCCCTAGTGTTCAACTTTTACAATGGATGTTCAGTGACCTCAAATCGCCATTTGATCTCTAACCATTTGGGCAATGAGTGATGCATGCTCTTTATATCACTGTTGATTGGGTTGGTGATTCCTTTTGTAGCATAGATCTCCAGGAATCACATAATATAGGTATGCTAAAATAAACTGAAGTGACAGCTAAGGCCCTTCAATTGTGTGCCATTTTACTGTGTACCATTTTACTGTGTGCCATATTTAACTGTGTGCCATTTTAATGTGTGCCATATTTAACTGTGTGCCATTTTACTGTTTTAAAAGAAGTCAACTTGAACCATGATTGTTTTAGAGGTTGTTGTATCCAAGTTTTGAATAGGAATGATAAGGTCGGCCTCATATCAAGCTGGAATCAATAAGATGACTATGTTGTCACCCCTTTGCTAGGATCTATAAAAGAATGTTCACATTTGCCAGAATTCTTTGACAGAAAATCCTTTGATGGTTAAGTTATCCCTAGTGTTCAACTTTTACAATGGATGTTCAATGACCTCAAATTGCCATTTGATCTCTAACCATTTGGGCAATGAGTGATGCATGCTCTTTAATTGTGTGCCATTTAAAAGAAGTCATACAAAATCCTCCTCTTCTCTCTTCTCTCATTCTAATTTTGCTAAGGCTGTGTGCCATTTACAAGTTTACTGTGTGCCATTTAATTGTGTGCCATTTAAAAGAAGTCATATAGAATCCTCCTCTCCTCCCTTCTGTCATTCTAATTTTGCTTCTGATTTTGCTATAAGATTCCAGCAGGGATGATGGATATTATAGCATTACTAATATGTTGAACAAAAAAATCAAAATTTAGAATTCATAACTGTGTACAACAGGTTTTATTTAAATGTATGCAGGTTTAAAATAACTGTATGCAGGTTTATTTAACTGTGTGTAGAACTAGAATAACTGTGTGCATGTTTAGAATAACTGTGTGCAGAACTGGAATAACTGTGTGCAAGTTTAAAATAACTGTGTGCAGAACTAGAATAACTGTGTGCAGGTTTAAAATAACTGTGTGCAGGTTTTATTTAACTGTGTGCAGAACTAGAATAACCGTATGCATATTTAGAATAACTGTATGCAGAACTAGAATAACTGTGTGCAGGTTTAAAATAACTGTGTGCAGGTTTATAATAACTGTGTGCAGGTTTTATTTAATTGTATGCAGAACTAGAATAACTGTGTGCAAGCTTAGAATAACTGTGTGCAGAACTAGAATAACTATGTGCAGGTTTAAAATAACTATGTGCAGAACTAAAATAACTGTGTCAGGTTTAGAATAACTGTGTGTGCAGAACTAGAATAACTGTATGCAGGTTTTATTTAATTGTGTGCAGAACTAGAATAACTGTGTAAACTAGAATAACTGCGTGCAGGTTTAAATAACTGTGTGTATATCTTATTTAACTGTGTACTGAATTTAAATAACTGTGTGCAGGTCTTATTTAACTGTGTGCAGGTCTTATTTAACTGTGTGCAGAACTAGAATACTATATGCAAGTCTTATTTAACTATGTACTGAATTTAAATAACTGTGTGCAGAACTAGAATAATTGTGTACTGAATTTAAATAACTGTGTGCAGGTTTTATTTAACCGTGTGCAGGTCTTATTTGATTAAGGTAACAACCCTTGTTTAAGAGGTCCTCTCTTTGGTTTAAAGCTTCCTCCTCTCCTCCCTTCAATTGTGTGCCATTTACAAGTTTACTATGTGCCATTTAAAAGAAGTCATACAGAATCCTCCTCTCCTCCCTTCAACTGTGTGCCATTTACAAGTTTACTGTGTGCCATTTAAAAGGAGTCATATAGAATCCTCCTCTCCTCCCTTCAACTATGTGCCATTTACAAGTTTATTGTGTGCCATTTAAAAGAAGTCATACAGAATCCTCCTCTCCTCCCTTCAACTATGTGCCATTTAGAATAACTGTTTACAGGTTTAAAATAATTGCATGCAGGTTTTTTACATAATTTAAATAACTGTGTGCAAGTTTTATTCAAATCTTGAACAACTTGTTATATCCTATTTCTATCAAGAGAATTGTCCAAAAGATGACTAGTCACATCAAAGATAGCGGACGAGTCTCTCATCAAATCCCCGCTTACATGAAAAAGATTTTGTAGAATTTGAATGAGGTCCTCTCTTTGGTTTAAAGCAGCTTCTTGACCAATTAGTTGACCAATTAGTTGGCTATTGCAAGATACTTTCCGAGAAGGCATTACTGAAGGCCAACAGATTGGGACTTGCCACCTCTTCTTTTCTAAGGCAACTGTGTGCAGGTTTAGAATAACTGTGTGCGAAATGTTATCTCCCTTAAAAATATTGTGGCAAATTCAAGATTCAGTAAGATGAAGTATAACATTTATCATGCCACAATGTTCATATTATGGCTATGTACCGAAACACTATAAAAGATGAAGTACAACATTTATATATCAATTTTATTATGTCAATTTTATTTCTTTCAGTAACCACCTTGTATGTTGATTCTGCACACAGTTAATTAAGCCTGCACACAGTTATTTTAGTTATGCACACAGTTAAATTGGCATAATATTGATATACCATCTTGATTGGCACAATGTTCATATTAGGGCTATATACCGAAATGCTATAATTTCTTACCGAAAGAAGTAAGATTGGCACAATGATATATACCACCTTATAAAATTGGCACAATGTTCATATTAGGGCTATGTACCGAAACGCTCTAATATCTTACTGAAAGAAGTAAGATTGGCACAATGTTGAAATGTTGATATATACCACATTATAAAATTGGCACAATGTTCATATTAGGGTTCATATTAGGGCTATGTACCGAAATGCTCTAATATCTTACTGAAAGAAGTAAGACTGGCACCATGTGTGTAGGATTAATTTAACCGTGTCTGAACTAATTTAACTGTGTGCAGAACTAATTTAACTGTGTGCACAATGCAGAACTAAAATAACCATGTGCAGGCTAATTTAACTGTATGCAGGCTAATTTAACTGTGTGCAGAACTAAAATAACTGTGTGCAGAACTAAAATAACTATGTGCAGAACTAAAATAACTGTGTGCAGAACTAAAATATCTATGTGCAGAACTAAAATAACTATATACAGAACTAAAATAACGGTGTGCAGGCTAATTTAACTGTGTGCAGAACTAAAATAACTGTATGCAGAACTAAAATAACTGTGTACAGAACTAAAATAACTGTATGCAGAACCAAAATAACTGTGTGCAGAACTAATTTAACAGTGTGTAAAACTAAAATAACTGTGTGCAGAACTAAAATTTCTGTATACAGAACTAAAATAACTGTATGCATAACTAAAATAACTACGTGTAGAACTAATTTAACTGTATGCAAAACTAAAATAACTGTATGCAGAACTAAAATAACTATGTGCAGAACTAAAATAACTGTATGCAGAACTAAAATAACTATGTGCAGAACTAAAATAACTGTATGCAGAACTAATTTAAATGTATGCAAAACTAAAATAACTGTGTCAAAACTAAAATAATTGTGTACAGAACTAAAATAACTGTATACAGAACTAAAATAACTGTGTCAGAATTAATTTAACTGTGTGCAGAACTAAAATAATTGTGTCAGAACTAAAATAACTATATCAGGCTTAATTTAACTATGTGCAGAACTAAAATAATTGTGTCAGAACTAAAATAACTGTATGCATAATTAAAATAATTGTGTCAAAACTAAATTAACTGTGTGCAGGCTTAATTTAACTATGTGTATAATTAAAATAACTGTCACTAAAATAACAATGTGCAGAACTAATTTAACTGTGTACAGAACTAATTTAACTGTATGTAAAACTAAAATAAATGTATTTAAATTCACTGTATATTATGTGTAGAAATAAAATAACTGTCTTACGTTTAGTTAATTAACTATATACTATTAAAAATATTATGCCAATTTCCGGATCTTAAGTCTCCTTTAAAAATATTGTGCCAAATTCAGGATTCAGTAAGATGAAGTACAAGGTCATATATATCAACATTGTGCCAATTTTACTTCTTTCAGTAAGATAATACAGCATTTCGGTACATAGCCCTAATTTGAACAAAAAATTCAGAATTTAGAATTCATTGACATAAGAGCAAACTAATATGAATAGCCCCATTAACATTAAGATAAAAACATAATTCGATAACAATAGTCCCATTAATATTAAGATAAGAATAGAATTCAGAACAACAACAGAACAACAACCACATAATAGTAAATGCACAATAACAATAGATGTTACTCAACAATCTCATTACAAGTCCTTCTATTATGTCCTTTTCTGCATCATCCACATTGTGTAGTTCTCGATGAATCCATTTGTGAAGCTCTTCTCTTCTTCCTAGGCCTACCAGAACGAGTCTTGATGATAGGAGGTAAAATATGCACCTCATCTGAACTACCATGGCTCATCTCAATATCCGGAATTGGATTGATACATTCTTCATATGCTGCTCTATATATTTCAACCTGAAAATAAGTATCAGTGAAGTGATATAATGGCCTGCCAGCCTTCTCAATGCATGCACATGCATGCTTACATGGCATCCGAAAGATTTGCCATTCACTACAAGAGCACGTGCAATCTTTTAGGTCAACCTCACATAAGTACTTTGTGTCCTTTACATCATAAACTATGATGCTTGATGTAAACACAGATAACTTCTGACCCTCTTCCATATTTCTTTGCAATACTTTTTCAGGATCAGGACAAAGATGGGTTTGAATGCTACGTCCTCGCATTCATCTAGCATGCATCAATTGCATAATTTGAAGTCTTATATGATCAACCATTTGAGGAATAGCAAGATGTCGAGCCTCTAGAATCCAACTATTAAAGCATTCAGCAACATTAGTTGTCATAATACCCCAATGTGGACTTGGAAATACTTAATTTGCCCAATGCTCTAGCTTTGACTGTGTTATAAAATTACTTGCACTTGGGACTTAAGCTATAAGTTTACTCATTAATTTTTGAAAAATATTTAGCCTTGGAGTATATGCAGCAGCATTTAACAAATCAACCAACCTCTTCCTTTCAACTGCACGATAATGAGCAAGCACCTGCACATATACAATCATTGTATGTTAACATACTTTTTAATTTAAAAATAAAAATTAAAAGATTTGATGAGGATGTTGCATGCCTGATTTTTAAAATTTTCTTTGATATGACGGATGCAGTAAGAGTGGTAGCTATCGAAAAAGTACTTCGACACTACTTTCATAAATCCCTGATGTCTATCTATCATAATTGTGAATGGCTGTCTATGGTACTCAACAGAAGATTCCATGGCTCCAATTACTTAGGAAGCAAGTAAAGAAAATATGATGCACCACAATCCTTCCTGGTTTGCTGATTGAAAATATTGAAGGTTTTATACAATTTCCAAAAAACTCAAGAAAAATAAGGAAATAAGGGGGGACCATATGGGGCACCAAACACCTACTCTCTTGGGCTCGAGGTGGACCACATATTTCCTTAGTTGCTTGGCATGAATCAAGGGATTCATGTTTATCCATTTGACCTTCCTTTCTTACTTGATGGTGTGTGGAGTTGATATGCCTAGAGGGTGGAAGGGTTGTGCTGGCATGTGGTCATGCACGAGTCGTCTTCATGTAATCCTCAATATAATCCTAGATGGTGCAATCCAGGATGTGACTGGGACTCCACATGGCTCCTGAGGTGGCTAGGCTCTCGGGTCCCCATCACAAGACATTACAAATCATCACCAACTATGCTTGTATATGTCATCATGATGGGTTGGAGATGCAGTTGAGGTAGGTATGAAAGGCTGGGAGCTACCTTTGGAAGATCGAGTATTACCTTCAGAAGGGCTACCATGAGTTTCATGAATGGATTAGGCCCACCTTGATTCACAGTATGCTTGAAAGTAGGTATAAAAACATCAGTGCTAGCTTGATTCACACTATGCATGGGAGGATGAATAAAAATATTAGGGGCACCTTGATTGACAGAATGCATGGGTAGAGGCATGAACACATTAAGGACAAATATATTTGATTCAGAAGGGGCTGACATCAACTGTGGAAAATGGTAGAAGTTTGTCATTTGTCTCTTCAGCTAAGCTTCTAATAATAGCCCTTTGTAATGCATGAAGAACCATCGATTTATCTCCTGTTTAAATATTTTACCTACAATAAGGATGCATTCAGGCGTAACACCATAAAGATTCTCCAACTTCGTTATACCTCATCAATTGAATAAACCATAGGCCTAGCAAGCTTATCCATATATAGAATCTTGTTGGCAATTTCTAGTCTTTTTCTACCTTATTCCACTAAATCTATAAGGGCATTGGTTGCATCAGTATTCAGGCAAGTCTTACGTGCCATAGTAGTCATAGAGCTTGACCTAATCCTCTTTCTACTGGAGGATGATGCACGTGCATTTGAAAATGTCTCAATGAAAAGTATCGAGGTACATGTAGTTAGGCTGCTAGGGGGTTCATCAGACATACTATATTTAGAAAGTTCAAAATGGCTAAATGATGATGAAAAGACACCATCAATACTTTGTGATGATTGCCTAAGATTCAAGGCATTTAAATCAATCCAATCTACCTCATCCTTGGAGGTGTTATTATTAGAAATATCCTCAGGAAGTGCAGATGTATCTCCGCACCTACCATTAGCTATGCTCCTTATAAGAAAAGAATGTTAATATCATTGTAAGCAGGGAAGGGCTTACCCTTAATGCGAGCATACTTCTTGTTTACCTATTATGAATACAAGTAAATAAGGAGTGTCATGTGATGATATGCTTGATAGCTATGATATTAACAATTATACAACACTCATAAAAAATAACCTCATCCCATATTCATCGCTAGGGATAGCCACTTTGAGAATAGGGTCCTAGCCCGTCCTGATTGATTTGCTAAGTTAAAATACATGTTGAAGCTCTTCTTCAAGACCTTCAACTGGTTCTTGAGATTTCTATAAGTGAAGTTCTTCTTTATTTGCTCGTTAAATGTATTTGTCATCCTCTTCCATGTCTCTTGAGAAAATGTACCATTTTAATAATCGCCTAGGTCATTTTCTTGCCTCATCAAGGCAAGCATAACTAGATTGAGGACATTAGTCCAATTTAATGCCCTATTGCATAATGATCCTACTATCTTACAATTAGATTTATCGATCATATGCACTTTTGGCATTTTAGCTACATGAATGCAAACTTCATAAATATAAGAATAAGATACAACTAATTATAACAATAACATGACTAATCATGCAAACAAAATCAAATGACATCTATAATTACAAATGAAAATTCAAAAAATAGGAGACAAATAATAATGCAAATATGGCTTAGGACATGCAAAGTTAAAGTCAAGAGAGTATTGTGGCTACAAGAATTAACAGAACTATACACAGTTAAAACTTTGTCTCTAAACCATGCTTAATCACAAGGCAAACTGTCATCATTACTAAAATAATATTACCAAAAAATTTAATATCAAACATAATATACATACTGTTGCCGCTTTCGCCGCCGCGCCCGTGCCTCGGATCAGCCGATCCTTCCTGACCGCCTGGTGAGGGAGCCTCCCTTCCCGCGGAGAACCTACAACAAAAGGGGTTAGAGGACCCTGGCCGGGGATCCCGGCGAGGGAGCTCCGACGGTCAAATCAGTAGACGATGAGAAGGAACAGACTCTCCAGCCGGACCCTCTAAAGGGTTCCAGACTTAGAGAGTTAACTGGTGAAGGAAACGCTCTGGGAACCAGAATCTCGGCTGGGCCTCCTTGCCGAGCTCACGCCCAGTGTTCCCCTCTCGGGATCTCTGGTTTCTCTCTCGGAGCTAGGCCTTTTGCCGGTGCTTCCTCCTTGTCCCCAGGCTGGTCGGCTTACCTTGTCGTCCCCAGATTTCTCCTTCTTTATCTCCTTCCGTCGCGCATTTGTCTTTTTCCGCCTCGGAAACTCCCCTCCCCCGTCCTCTTCTCTTTTCCCTTTTCGGTGAAGGGTGCCAGGCGGCTTTCCGACCTCGTCCGCCGGGCCCAGCAGGGAAAAGGCAAAGACAGAAGAGAAAGAGGGGAGGGCGGCGCTGGCAGGGCGGCCGGTCAGGCCTCGGGCCCAATGAGAGCGCCCTCTTCCCCAAGCATGGGCGCCATCTATCTATGGGGCCTGTGTCGTCAGGGTTGCATCTCTCGGCTGCGGGACCTGTCGGGCCGATGCTAGTGATGTTCCGCGTGCCGCTGCCCTCCGTACAGGATGCCGTCTGGGATTCGTACGGCCCGAGGGATGGCCTCGGGGCCCGTCTCTCTCCCCAAGGCCCTCGTCGTACGAGCGGTCTGACCTCGGCTGAGTTGGGCCCGTCTCCGGGGGCCAACTGGCGAGGGGCGAGGGATCGGCCGACCTCGGCTTAGGTAGACCCCTCCTGGGTGGACACCTGGCGAGATGGCAGGAGGTCGCCTGGCTTCGGCCGAGGTGGGCCCGTCTCCGGGTGGCCACCTGGCGAAGGGCGAAGGATCAGCCGACCTCGGCTTAGGTGGACCCCTCCTGGGTGGACACCTGGCGAGATGGCAGGAGGTCGCCTGGCTTCGGCCGAGGTGGGCCCGTCTCCGGGTGGCCACCTGGCGAAGGGCGAAGGATCAACCGACCTCGGCTTAGGTGGACCCCTCCTGGGTGGACACCTGGCGAGGTGGCAGGAGGTCGCCTGGCTTCGGCCGAGGTGGGCCCGTCTCCGGGTGGCCACCTGGCGAAGGGCGAAGGATCAGCCGACCTCGGCTTAGGTGGACCCCTCCTGGGTGGACACCTGGCGAGGTGGCAGGAGGTCGCCTGGCTTCGGCCGAGGTGGGCCCGTCTCCGGGTGGCCACCTGGCGAAGGGCGAAGGATCAGCCGACCTCAACTTAGGTGGACCCCTCCTAGGTGGACACCTGGCAAGGTGGCAGGAGGTCGCCTGGCTTCGGCCGAGGTGGGCCCGTCTCCGGGTGGCCACCTGGCGAAGGGCGAAGGATCAGCCGACCTCGGCTTAGGTGGACCCCTCCTGGGTGGACACCTGGCGAAGGACCAGCCGACCTCGGCTTAGGTGGACCCCTCCTGGGTGGACACCTGGCGAGGTGGCAGGAGGTCGCCTGGCTTCGGCCGAGGTGGGCCCGTCTCCGGGTGGCCACCTGGCGAAGGGCGAAGGACCAGCCGACCTCGGCTTAGGTGGACCCCTCCTGGGTGGACACCTAGCGAGGTGGCAGGAGGTCGCCCGACCTCGGCCGACCTCACTTAGGCGGACCCCTCCGGGCCCGGGCGCCGATGAAGTGGTAGAGGAATTCCGAGCCGAGCTCGACCTCGGCGAGGTCGGTTTGCCTCAGGCAGTCGTCGGGCGGTGTAGTCTTGCCGATCCTGGCTTTGAGGATGTGGCGCTGACTTGGCCGGGGAAGCATACACGTGGCTTGCTCGTATTTGATGATACCTGAGCCTGGCCACGTCACTGTCATGGCTGTAACAGTTGCCCCCCAGCCCGCCGTTCCGTCGGGGCATCGTAGAACGGAACGTCGGGATTAAATGCGGACATGACGTGGAGAGGCGAAGATCTTGCATCATAATTGCCACGATCCTGGTCGCCATGGCTCGATGCGGCTGAAGACCTATGGGGAGCCGTCACGCGTTGCCCACTCGCTCGTAATTAATGCATCGCTTCGAGGCAAAGGCCGTTACTCTGCTAACGAGGCGTCGGTGTCGGGCGTGCGCCCACGTGGCGATCATCCAATGGCCTGAGACGGAATGACGGGTACGGCCGCTGTCGGCTGAGTTTGAAAGGGAGGGGACTTTCCAGAACGAGGCCTTTTCCCTTGCTTCGTGGGCGGTTTGCTGCAGGCTAACAACTCCTGTTGCTCGCGCTCGTCTGTGCATTTTCGGTGAGTGCCTCCTTCTTCTCCTCTAGCCCCCCTCCTTTATTGTTTCTTTTCTGATATTTCGCCCTTTCCTTTTCTATGGCGTGCCGTCGCCATGTCTCTTCCAACCCGGACGAGGCCGGTCCATCCCGGCCGAGGACTCCATCTTCTTCCTCCTCAGATGAGGAGACAATCCCGGAGGAGGTCCGCCGGCGTCTGCAACCCGGGGGTATCACCATCGGGATCCCCAGGGGGATCCGGTCCCCTCCGGTTGCACCTGCCGTGCCCCTCCGCTCTCTTCCTGCTCTGCCTTCTCTTCCTGCTCCGCCTTCTCTTCCCGCCGGTCCCTCCGGTCATGCCTCCACCATGACCGAAGGTGATCTTTCTCTGCTCCGGGATGCCTACGGCATTCTGGGGTCGATTCGTTTGTTCGTTCCGCGGTCCGGGGAGTGCGTCACCATGAGTGGCCCCGGCCGCATAGCCTTTTACGAAGACTTCCTCCTTGGGGGTCTTCGGTTTTCTCTGCATCCTTTCTTTCTTTCCTTCCTCAGCCACTTCCGGCTTGTCCCGGCCCAGCTGGCTCCTAATGCCATCCGGGTCATCTTTTCCTTTATTGTTTTCTGTCACTTCCACGAGTTCGTTGCCCGTTTTTCTCTCTTCAGGGCCTTGTTTACCCTGAAGAAGTGCTCCACCGATGACGGCTGGTGGTACATTTCGCCCCGGCCCAGGTGTCTCCGGTTCGACCTCCCTTCCTCGGTCAAGGGATGGAAGAGCCGATTTTTCTTCGCCTCGGTCGACGACGTCGACTGGGCCTGGAGTGAACCGGACCGGACCCCGAACCGAAATTCCTGGGTCGAGTCGGCGGACCAGGAGTCCTATAGCCTGCTCCTGAGCGACGTGGTCCCGGCGCTCGAGGTTCTGCTCTCTGAGCAGAATCTTTTTGAGGCCGGTATCAGTCCCATCCGTGAGACCGGTGAGACTTGGCCCCACTCTGACCTCTGCCCCCCTTTCTCTTCATAACCGAGCCGGCTGACTTCCTGTTTCTTTTGTTTTGCAGGGATGAAGTTTTCGTTGGAGAACCTTTTGGAGGGGGCAGCCCAGCGGGACGTCGTGGAGGTGGACGAGCCCGCAGCGAAGAGGGCTCGCACGGAGACGAGCCGGGAGGTCGTGGCGGCGACCGTGCCCAGCCCGGTTGCTGTCATTTCCCCGCCCAGGCTACCTCAGGGCGGGGCTACTGATGCCCCGGCCGCTCGACCTGGTGGCGCCGCCGAGAGGACCCCAGCGCCTGCTGCTCCGCCCATCGCCGGGCCCGTCATTGCTGCCAGCTCGACAGCGCCGCCTGCGGCAACTGCCGGCCCGTCGATTGCGGCCTCGGCTGAGGGGGCGGCCGCCGTAGTTGCCGGCCCGAAGGCTCCGGCGCCGGTGATCACCCACCGGGACTCTGTCATCCTTGACAAAGGGCTGGCAGAGAAGATGATGGAGTACGCCTCCACCGCTCGGGACCGCCGAGCTCGGGGCGGCCGGGATTACGCGGACGCGTTGCTCGGCATCCTCCCGCAGCTTTTCACGGTAAGTCCGAGCTTCTTCCTTCTCCTTTTCCCTTCTTTCGGGACTTAACTTCTTTTATTCTGAACTGTATTGCTTTTGTTATTGCAGATCGGGAACGACGTCCTCCTACTGAGAAATTTCCTCGTAGGGAACGCCAAGAGGGACTCCGAGCGGGAGCAGAGACTCGGCAAGCTCGTGGCCGATGTCAAGGACTTAATGGAGAAGGGCGCCGAGCTGCGAGCCGACAAGCAAGCCCTCTAGTCCGACCTGGCACGTTCCGAGGAGCGGAACAAGGAGTTGGAGGCCTCCTTGTTGGAGGAGCGGACCTCCAACCAGCGCCGAACTGAGGAGGAGGTGGCGGAGAAGGCCCGCCTGCAGGCCCATTCCCAATGGCTGGAGCGCCAGCTGGAGGAGGCCCGGCGAGACGCGGCCGCGGTGAAGGACCGGAGCGCGTACGTCAACGGGCTCCTGGAGGCAGCCAAGCGGGAGGCGCAAGAGGCTGTCCCCAAATTCCGGGCTTCCGACGAGTACACGTCGGAGGTCCGGGAGGCCGCCGTGGACTCCTTCCTGAAGGGGTTCCGGATGTGCCGGGAGAAGGTGGGGGCCTTCTTCCCCCAGCTGGATCTGAGCGGAGTTGTGATCGGTGGTAGGAGGCCAGGGGGTGAGAGCAGGGCCTCCGGCACGGCCGAAGCGACTCCTGCGGCGCCGTCGACCAGCGATGCCACGGCTCCGGAGCAGCCCCAGGAGCCGGCCGTTGTAGAAGCCGAGGACGCAGCACCCGCGCCTCCGGCAGAGGGCTCCGACCCCGCACCTCGGTGAACCCGGCGCCGTCTTCTCTTTGCTTTTGTTTTTTGTTTTTGCTTTGTATTATCTTCTCTTTTCTTCTCTTTTTTTTGGGGGGGGAGTCCCGGCCTGTCGGGACTCCCAGCTTGTACCGACTTCTCACATCAATGGAAATCTGACTTTATCGAAACCTTGATTTTTGTTTTGTCTCACCTTCCTTTTCCTTTCTTTCTGAGATGTCGGTTTGGAACACTTGAAACAGTTGCAGGCATGGTCCTCCCATTGCTCAAGTCGAAGGATGGGGCCTGCTGAGTCGCGTCGCAGCAGAACAAGCCTCAAGTGGGCCCGACTTTGGGTCACCTTCATCCTTGCGCAGGTAACACGGTTTCTGCACCGCCTTCCAGGCCGAAGCCCAGGACCTCCGGACTGAGCTCGGTGCCGCAGGCTTTCTCAAGCCTTGCGCGGCTTGCTGAGCTGTGCTCCGGGCTTGCGTGGGCGAACTGGGTTCGGCGCCACCTTCCAAGCCGAAGCCCAGGATCTCCGGACTGAGCTCGATGCCGCAGGCTTTCTCAAACCTTGCGTGGCTTGCTGAGCTGTGCTCCGGGCTTGCGTGGGCGAACTGGGTTCGGCGCCACCTTCCAGGCCGAAGCCCAGGATCTCCGGACTGAGCTCGATGCCGCAGGCTTTCTCAAGCCTTGCGCGGCTTGCTGAGCTGTGCTCCGGGCTTGCGTGGGCGAACTGGGTTCGGCGCCACCTTCCAGGCCGAAGCCCAGGATCTCCGGACTGAGCTCGATGCCGCAGGCTTTCTCAAGCCTTGCGCGGCTTGCTGAGCTGTGCTCCGGGCTCGCGTGGGCGAACTGGATTCGGCGCCACCTTCCAGGCCGAAGCCCAGGATCTCCGGACTGAGCTCGATGCCGCAGGCTTTCTCAAGCCTTGCGCGGCTTGCTGAGCTGTGCTCCAGGCTCGTGTGGGCGAACTGGGTTCGGCGCCACCTTCCAGGCCGAAGCCCAGGATCTCCGGACTGAGCTCGATGCCGCAGGCTTTCTCAAGCCTTGCGCGGCTTGCTGAGCTGTGCTCCGGGCTCGCGTGGGCGAACTGGGTTCGGCGCCACCTTCCAGGCCGAAGCCCAGGATCTCCGGACTGAGCTCGATGCCGTAGGCCTTCTTGTCGAAGTTAGAAGGGAGTGTTTGAAGTGGGGAAGCTTTGTTACAGAAACTGGGAGCCTTACATCACTGGTAGTACATTCTCAGGTTCGAAGAGTTCCACGTCCGGGGGAACCTGGCACCTCCCAATTCTTCCAAGTAATATGCTCCATGAGGGAGGGCTTCTGCCACCCGATATGGGCCTTCCCAGTTGGGCGATAGCTTGCCGCATTCCCGTGGTTGGGATGCTTCGGCGCACCGGAGGACCAAGTCTCCGGGACGAAAAACCTTAGGCCACACTCGGGAGTTGTAATATCTGGCTACACGTTGCTGGTACGCCGCCATTCGGATTCGGGCCCTGTCCCTTGTTTCCTCGAGAAGGTCTAGGTTGAGCATCATCCTGGCCGGGTTTTCTGTCTCGTCGTATTGCTCCACGCGCAGCGTGGGTAGGCTGAGCTCGATCGGGATGACTGCCTCGGCTCCGAAGACGAGGTTGAATGGAGTTTCGTCGGTAGCCATCCTTGGGGTGGTGTGGTATGCCCAAAGGATGCTGGAAAGCTCATCGGCCCACCTGCCCTTGGCCTGGTCCAGCCGCGTGCGGAGGCCCTGAAGAATGGTCCTGTTCGTGACTTCGGCCTCCCCGTTGGTCTGAGGGTGCGCCACCGAGGTAAAGCGATGCCTGATGCCGAGGTCGCTGCAGAATTCTTCGAATTCCCGGCAGTCGAACTGGCGTCCATTATCGGTGACCACAGTGTGGGGGAGGCCGAAGCGGCAGACGATGGACTTCCAGAAGAACTTGGCGACGTTTGCTTCGGTGATCCTCGCCAAGGGTTCGGCCTCGACCCACTTCGTGAAGTAGTCGATAGCCACTATCAAGAACTTCCGCTGGCCAGACGCCGGCGGGAATGGGCCCAGGAGGTCCATCCCCCACTGGGCGAACGGCCAGGGGGCTGAGAGCTGAGAGATTGGGTTGGAGGGTTGCCGCTGCACCGTGGCGTGACGCTGGCACCGGTCGCACTTCTTCACGAAGTCGGCGGCGTCTTCCTTCATTGTTTCCCAGAAGTAGCCCTGACGGAGGGCCTTGTACGCTAATGCCCTGCCCCCCACGTGGTTCCCGCAGATGCCTTCGTGAATCTCCTGGAGCACAAGCTTGGCTTCTGTGGGTCCTACGCACTTGAGGAGGGGGTAGGAGTAGGATCTTCGATACAACTGCCCGTCCATCAGGACAAACCGCACGGCCTTCTTCCTGATGAGGCGAGCCGCCTGTTGGTCCTCCGGCAGGGTGCCGCTGGCGATGTACGCAGCGTACTTGTCCATCCAGCTGGGCTCCTGGCTGACCTGATGGACCTCCACCGGTGCTTCGAGGCTTGGGACCTCAAGGCGCTCCACACGAGCGCGTCCCAGCATCGTGTCCGGCAGGGTCGCCAGCCGGGAGAGGGCGTCCGCACGGGCGTTCTCCCCGCGGGGGATGTGGAAGATGTTGAAGCGACGGAACTTGGACGCGCCCGCCTTGACGAGCTCCAAGTACTTCGCCATTTGGGGGTCGTGCGCGACGTACTCCCCGGATACCTGCCCCGCTACGAGCTGGGAGTCAGTGAAAGCTCTGAGGTTGGTCACGCCCAGCTCGCGGGAGACTCTCAGTCCGGCAAGAAGTGCCTCGTACTCCGCCTGGTTATTTGTCGCGGGGAATTGGAAACGGAGTGCACACTCGGCGACGACCCCGTCGCCGTTGGCAAGGATGAGCCCAGCTCCGCTCTCGCCGGAGTTCGAGGCTCCGTCCACATGGAGGATCCAGACGTCCTCTCCGGGCTCATCGGTGCCAACCTCCATCGGCTGGGCCGGGGGGCCTTCCTCGGGCTCCTTGCCCAAGCCTGCACATTCGACCAAGAAATCGGCCAGCACATGTGCCTTCATGGCCGACCTTGGCCTGTATGCAATGTCGAACTCGCTGAGTTTCAGTGCCCACTTGGCCAATCATCCCGAAGTATCGGGTCGGCTGAGCACCGCTTTCAGCGGTTGGTCCGTCAAGACGGCGATGGGGTGTGCTTGGAAATAGGGCCTGAGACGCTGGGCAGACACTATTAGTGCAAAAACAAGTTTCTCGGGCCGGGAATACCTGAGCTCCGCGTCTCGGAGAAGTTTGCTGGTATAGTACACCGGCCGCTGGAGCCCCTAGTCGTCGGTTCGAACCAAGATAGAGCTGACGGCCTCCGGGGTGACCGCCAGGTAGAGGGCAAGCTCCTCCCCCTCCTCGGGCCTGGACAGTAAAGGTGGCGATGCGAGCGTCTTCTTCAGCTCCTCGAAGGCCTGCTGACACTCCTCGGTCCAAGCAAAGCCATTCATCTTCCTCAGCACCTTGAAGAAGGGACGGCAGCGGTCCGCCGACCTGGAAATAAAATGGCTAAGGGCCGCGACTCGGCCGGTCAGTCGTTGCACCTGCTTCTTGGAGACGGGCTGCTCCATGTCCAGGATGGCCTGGACCTTCTCCGGGTTGGCCTCGATTCCTCTTTGAGTCACCATAAACCCTAGGAACTTACCGGCGGAGACGCCGAAAGCGCACTTCGTCGGGTTCAGCTTCATCTGATGGTGCCGGAGGTTGCCGAACATCTCCGTCAAGTCAGCCACGTAGTCCGAATCGAGTTTGCTCATCACCAGCACGTCATCCACGTACACCTGCATGTTGCGGCCTATCTGGTCTTTGAAGATTTTATTGACCAGATGTTGGTACGTCGCCCCTACGTTCTTGAGGCCGAAATGCATCATCCTATAGCAAAAAGTCCCGCGGTCAGTTATGAAGGCAGTGTGCTCTTCGTCCTCCGGGTTCATCCGGATCTGGTTGTATCCGGAGAAGGCGTCCATGAACGATAAGAGGCGATGCCCCGAGGTGGTGTCGACCAGCTGGTCGATCTTTGGAAGAGGGAAGCTGTCCTTTGGGCAAGCTCGGTTGAGGTCGGTGTAGTCCACACAGATCCTCCACTTACCGCTACTCTTCTTTACCATGACCACGTTTGCCAGCCAGCTAGGGTATTGGACCTCTCGGACGAAACCGGCGGCGAGGAGCTTCTCTACTTCCTCGTTGATCGCCTTCTGCCTCTCCATGGCGAAGCTTCTCTTCTTCTGGCGGACCGGGCGGCAACTTGGGTCCACGTTCAGCCTGTGCATAATAACCTCGGGCGGGATGCCCGGCATGTCGGCTGCTGACCAGGCGAACACGTCAGCGTTGGCGCGGAGGAACTCCAGCAAGCGGGTTCGCTCTTCCTCGGGGAGCTGGGCCCCGACTTGCACCGTCTTCAGGGGATCCGAACTGAGGGGAAAAGTCAGCAGGCGCTCTACGGGCCCTCCCCTGGGTTCCTTCTCTCTCAGATCGAGGTCGTCGATATCATGGGCGAGCTCCGCGCCCCTGGCGCCTGGGACCGTCTGGAGGCAGAGCGGGACTGGCTGGATCGTCCCCTTCATCTCTCCGAGCCCGGAAGGCGTGGGGAACTGCACCAACAGCCTCCTCGTGGAGATGGTGGCGTCCAGTTGGTTGAGCCCGGGATGCCCGAGAATGGCGTTGTAAGGCGAAGGGAGCCTGACGACGGTGAATGTTATTAGGACGGTCACCTGCCGGGGTGGGGATCCGGCAGTGACCGGGAGAGTGATCTCCCCCTCGACCCCCACGGAGTCCCCTGTAAAACCTACCAGGGGGGTGTGAACTGGCTTCAGCTGATCGGGGGACAAATTCATCCGAGAGAAAGCATCGTAAAAAAGTACGTCAGCCGAGCTTCCACTATCCACCATGATTCGATGTACAGGATGCTTCGCGATGGTCATCTCGACCACCACGGCATCATTGTTTACATTGTCATTAACTTCCCCTCCCCTAGGAGGGATTACATTCTCCGGGACTTCCCGGGCTCTCTTCATTGCTCGGCCGGACCCACGCGAGATCATGCCCACGGGCTTCTCCGTTGGGCGGTTGTCGATCGCAGTGACAGGCGGTAGGGCCGCGAGCGGCTGCCCTTCAGAGGGGGCCTCGTTCTTGACGAACTTCCTGAGGTAATCCCTCCTGATCAGCTCCTCAATCTCCCGCTTCAGATGGCGACACTCCTCCGTGTCATGCCCGTGCTCGCGATGGAACTGGCAGTACTTTGATTTGTCTCGGACGGCTCTCGGGTTCTGAGGAGGGGGTCGGCGGAGGTAGCGCTCGCCCTCGATTTCCATGAGGATCTTCGTTCGAGGTGCGAGAAGAGGGGTGTACCTCCGCTCGGGAGTGGCTTCGGCCCTCGGCCTTGGATTTGGGCGAGGGTCGGCAGACGGCCCGGGCCTCCGAGCTCCCGGGGTGTCCCTCGGGAGTGGCTTCTTCGGAGTCTTCCCGTCCAGCTCTCGACGGGTGCGGTCAGCCTTCTCCGCTCGGATGTACTTGTGGGCGTGGAGGAGGAGCTCAGAATACGTCCTGGGCGGCTTCTTGTCCAGGGAATAAGTTAGGCGGGACGTCTTGAGTCCGCGCTTTAAGGCCAGCATGGCGACGGGCTCGTCCAAGCTGTAGATCTCCAGGGCTGCGGTCTTGAACCGGGTGATGTAGTCCCGGAGCAGCTCCTGGTCCTGCTGGCGGATGGAAAAGAGGCTGTCCACCTCTCTTGGCACCTTTCGACAAGCGTCGAAGTGCGCCACAAACTTTCCTTCCAACTGATGGAAGGAGCAAATGGATCCGGGCTCGAGGTGGGTGAACCAGACTCGAGCGGCCTTCCGAAGGGTTGCCGGGAAGGCGATGCATAGAAGGGCGTCGGTGGCCCCCTGGACCCTCATGAGAGCCTTATAGCTCTCCAAATGATCCAGGGGGTCGGTGGTTCCGTCGTAGGGATCCACCTGCGGCATGCGGAACCATTTCGGGATCGGTTCTGCCTGGATTTCTTCAGAGAAAGGGGGGCGGGAGTCGTAGCCCGTCGGGTCTGCCGACGAGTTCTGCAGGTCGGCGAATCGGCGGGCGAACTCCGCCAGCTTGCGCTCATGCTCCTCCAGGCGCCTCTCGGCCTGGCGCCTGATGGCTTCATCGGTGGAGTCTTCCACCGAGGCTGCAGGTGAAGGGGGCGCCGATCGGTCTCGGCGCGAGGTCTGGCCTCGGCGTCGCTTGCTGCGATGCACCGTTTCGGCCCCGTCGGCCGGGGATCGACTCTCGTGATCCTCCGAACCGGAATAGTTTCTCTTTGCGGGAGCTTGGTGGCTCCCCCGGGGGTTGGAGATGGCCCTTGGATGGGATGGCCTGCCCTGGATTGAGCGCAGGCTCCCACGCTGCCCCGCGGCTCGGGCCACGGGCGTCCCTGGCTGCGGCTGAGTGGCCAGGGACCGTTGCTGATGCTGAAGCTGTCGGACTGCTGAGGTCAAGGTCTGCAGCTGCTGGACGATGGCCGCAAGGGATCCGTCCACCGGGGTAGGCTGCTGTGGAAGAGGAGGGGGAGCCGGAAGCTCCCTTTCGGGGCTGTGGCCCCCTGGAGGGGAGTGGACATCCCCCACACGGCTGGTGGACGCCTCGCGACCACGAGTGACCACCATTGCTGGAGAGCGTGACACCTGCAGAAAGCTGGTTCCCACTAGGGGTTAGTGTCCTGCCCCCTACTTGGCGTGCCAATCTGTTGCCGCTCTTGCCGCCGCGCCCGTGCCTCGGATCAGCCGATCCTTCCTGACCGCCTGGTGAGGGAGCCTCCCTTCCCGCGGAGAACCTGCAACAAAAGGGGTTAGAGGACCCTGGCCGGGGATCCCGGCGAGGGAGCTCCGACGGTCAAGTCAGTAGACGACGAAAAGGAACAGACTCTCCAGCCAGACCCTCTAAAGGGTTCCAAACTTAGAGAGTTAACTGGTGAAGGAAACGCTCTGGGGACCAGAATCTCGGCTGGGCCTCCTTGCCGAGCTCACGCCTAGTGTTCCCCTCTCGGGATCTCTGGTTTCTCTCTCGGAGCGAGGCCTTTTGCCGGTGCTTCTTCCTTGTCCCCAGGCTGGTCGGCTTACCTTGTCATCCCCAGATTTCTCCTTCTTTATCTCCTTCCGTCGCGTATTTGTCTTTTTCCGCATCGGAAACTCCCCTCCCCCGTCCTCTTCTCTTTTGCCTTTTCGGTGAAGGGTGCCAGGCGGCTTTCCGACCTCGTCCGCCGGGCCCAGCAGGGAAAAGGCAAAGACAGAAGAGAAAGAGGGGAGGGCGGCGCTGGCAGGGCGGCCGGTCAGGCCTCGGGCCCAGTGAGAGCGCCCCTTCCCCAAGCATGGGCGCCATCTATCTATGGGGCCTGTGTCGTCAGGGTTGCGTCTCTCGGCTGCGGGACCTGTCGGGCCGATGCTAGTGATGTTCCGCGTGCCGCCGCCCTCCGTACAGGACGCCGTCTGGGATTCGTACGGCCCGAGGGATGGCCTCGGGGCCCGTCTCTCTCCCCAGGGCCCTCGCCGTACGAGCGATCTGACCTCGGCTGAGTTGGGCCCGTCTCCGGGGGCCAACTGGCGAAGGGCGAGGGATCGGCCGACCTCGGCTTAGGTGGACCCCTCCTGGGTGGACACCTGGCGAGATGGCAGGAGGTCGCCTGGCTTCGACCGAGGTGGGCCCGTCTCCGGGTGGCCACCTGGCGAAGGGCGAAGGATCAGCCGACCTCGGCTTAGGTGGACCCCTCCTGGGTGGACACCTGGCGAGATGGCAGGAGGTCGCCTGGCTTCGGTCGAGGTGGGCCTGTCTCCGGGTGGCCACCTGGCGAAGGGCGAAGGATCAGCCGACCTCGGCTTAGGTGGACCTCTCCTGGGTGGACACCTGGCGAGGTGGCAGGAGGTCACCTGGCTTCGACCGAGGTGGGCCCGTCTCCGGGTGGCCACCTGGCGAAGGGCGAAGGATCAGCCGACCTCGGCTTAGGTGGACCCCTCATGGGTGGACACCTGGCGAGGTGGCAGGAGGTCGCCTGGCTTCGGCCGAGGTGGGCCCGTCTCCGGGTGGCCACCTGGCGAAGGGCGAAGGACCAGCCGACCTCGACTTAGGTGGACCCCTCCTGGGTGGACACCTGGCGAGGTGGCAGGAGGTCGCCCGACCTCGGCCGACCTCACTTAGGCGGACCCCTTCGGGCCCGGGCGCCGATGAAATGGTAGAGGAATTCCGAGCCGAGCTCGACCTCGGCGAGGGCGGTTTGCCTCAGGCAGTCGTCGGGCGGTGTAGTCTTGCCGATCCTGGCTTTGAGGATGTGGCGCTGACTTGGCCGGGGAAACATACACGTGGCTCGCTCGTATTTGATGATACCTGAGCCTGGCCACGTCACTGTCACGGCTGTAACACATACAAAATAGATAAATAACACAAAAATTCTACGTGTAGGATAAAAAAATCATCGAAGAAAAGGATGTCACCAATAAATGACCAACAAGGGATTGCCAATGTATACAAAACTCGACGACAACATCCATAATTAGAACAGCCAAATTAAAAAAAGATAAATATATATAATATGAGGCTCTGGATAAGCAAAGATAAAGTTAATGAAGCATTGCGGCTACAAGATAATTGAACTAATTAAATAGTTCAACCTTTGTCTCCAAGCCATGCTTAATCTAAAGGCAGCCCATCATCATTGCCAAAACAAAATAATATAAAAATAATAAAAAAGATTTAAAAATTATGAAAACAATAAATCAAAGACCAGCAATCCTACCAGGTATATCAAAATGTAGTCTTTATCTACCAAACCTAAATATCACCTAAGAAATGACCTTTCAAAAATAAAAAAATAGAAAGAGAGAATATCTATCGATTAATGAAATCCCTAATATAATCTTATTTCCCTCAAAGAGATAACATCAAAACTAAATATAAAAAAATTAAAAATAGACAAAAAAATTTTTCTACCTAACTTCAAACAAAGCCAAACCCCTATGCTATCATTTGTATATTGAGTTCTATACTTGGAAACTAAAATACAAGATAGTTGTTCAATAAGAAGGTCCCAACAAAAAAACATCCACCAACTCATCATCAAAGATCGTTATATCATAGATTAAAAAAATTACCAAGAAAAACAAACTTGGAAAAAGTAAAAAAAATAAACTTTTGATTTAGGGGACTGATTGAGATTATATACTTGAGCAACACTATGTTGGCTTCCTCGTCCCTCGGCAAAGCATTGATTTAAATGACCAACACCTTCTTGCCAAAATGCAAGATTGCTAGATGGAAGGAAAATTAGGGTCTTAATCCAGTTAAATAGCAATATGTGATCAAAAGCAGAGTGCTTAAGAGGAGGGAGTGAACTTGTAATCATGGTAATGTTGGAGACTTATTTCGCATGCATGGTTACTGTGACTCTGGAGGGGAGGAGAATTTGAAGGAAATCCTAATCATGAAAGAAGGATAGTAATAGAAGGGCAGCAAAGTCAAAACTTTAATCAACAAACATGTTAAAACTTATTAAATAGAGATTCATCGGGGTAGCAAAAGAGAAATCCTAATCAGAAAATGAAGGGAGTAAGAAAATTTGTGGGCAATAAGCAATAGTGAAAGCCTAACTAGGTAGAAAGGAACGCAACAAAAAAGGAAAAGAACAGAAAATTTATTATTTCATGCGAGGGATCGGGTTCTAGATCGAGGGTTTGTTGAGGGGATTTGAAGATACGATGGTTCTATGACACCATATTGACTGTAGATTGCCAGGTCGTTGAAGAGTGTAAATGTAATAAATCATCCAAATCTCCTCTCCAAAACATGAAAATAGAGATGTAGAGAAATCCGGTGTAAAGGCCCTTACCTTAACCTCAAATATCAACACTTCACAGATGGGAGGAAGATCCGGTAGCAAGTATCCCAAACCCACTCTCCACCACACGAATAGGGGAAAGGAGAAGGATGGGGTTAGATTGGATTTCAGTTCAAGCAAACTCTAATAAAGAAATGATAGACGTTATCCCTTGGTGTCAGGAGAATAAGGAGTCATCGAATAAGGGATTCCATGGTATACCATGGAGTACAAATTCTAGAATTAGAACTTATTGATCAGAATACCAATTGCATACTCAATTATCTCGATTTTTGTAATTGTCTGGCTTTTATTTCTGAAATAAAAATTTATTTTGGGTAGAATACAGTAACCAAATACCATCTTATAGAATTTCTTTCCTTATAATCCAAAGGCTAGGATCTAGATTGGGTTTAGGCATGTTCTTAAAAAAGAAAAATTAGATGAGGCAATAGGTTTAATTCATATAGAATTTTTAGTCTAATATTCTAAAAATATCCAAATAAGCCCTAATCATAAAATCCAAATTTATAAATAACACAATATATGAAGAAAGGACTTGCCACAATATGGGGCCTTGTTTCGCCCAAAATGAAGTCGGCAAGAGTTACCGACTATGAGCATTGTATTTCCTGAACTTTTGACGCCGATCTCGGGCTTCTGACCCCCGACGCCGATCGGGCTTCTGACCCCCTCCTTCTTTCCCCTCTACTCCCCTTGCTCCAACTCTTGGTTCGTCCAATTCCCTCTCGCTCTGCTTTTCTAATGGCAAAGCCCTCGAAACGAATCATTCATGGCTTCCAAAGGCTCTGTTTCCACGACATCCATCCAAACCCTTTGCCCCAAACCCCCATTTCTTCTGGCCATTCGAGGTTCTTCAATTCCAGGCACCTGAGCTCCAATCTCTCTTCCAACCATCCGTCGCGGTCAGGAATCTGGAGAGGAGCTTATTCGAGGGAGGTTTTGTCCAAACCCGCGTCTCAAAATTGTATCTTTTCTCGTTTCCTCTCCCCAAAGTTCAATTCATGCTCTCCACAGCTTAATAGCTTCAACAGGAATTGCTCTTATGGGAATCTCGCGGCTGGATTTTCGAATTCGAGGCATATGAGCTCCGGAATCCCTATCAAGTTGCCATCTTTTTCTTCTGGGATCAAGGGGATTGCTAGGATCAATGAGAATGGGTTCGGATACAGGTTTTCCTCAGCTCAGAATTACAGTTCTATCAAATTTAATGGAAATTTTGGAAAAGTGGTGGTAGAGAAGCCGTTGTCTGCTGTTTCATCGGCATTCTCGCGGTACCGTGAGGCAGTTGGATTGCAAGTCGAGGCATTTTGGAAGAGAAATTACTTGGCCCTTGTGGGAGCTGGGGCAGTAGTCGTCTGCATTGCACTTTGGAGAATCATGTTTGGAGTTGCAAGCATGTTTGTAGGGCTTTCGGAAGGCATGGCCAAGTATGGGTTCCTTGCTTTGGCAACCGCCATTGTAGCTTTTACTGTGAGTACTTCATTTATCATCTTGTTACCTAAAGTGTTGAAACTGGGAACAATATTATGCGGTGAGATTGTTTGTATAAAAAAAATCATAAATGCTATGCTTATCTATGGCGATTTTGTGCTGTTTTTGAATAATTGAATGAAAGTTATAATTTTTAGAGTACTTTAAGATGATTGAGTTGCTATGTTAATGCTTCCTATGTTTCTGAATTAAATGTTTTACACTCTTATTTATTATGTCATCTTTTTGTATAATTTTCATATAAACAAGTGATTTGTTGTTTTTGTTTTCTTTTCTAGATGATGCATTTGTTCAGTTTTTTTCCTGTTAATGGAGAACATTAAGGACTTGGAAGTATAAGCTTTGCATATAAACTGGATACAGAAAAGTCTAATGAACATTTGGGTTTCCAAGTTTATACAATCCATGATTTCTCTTTGATATTAGATGAATATGCAGATGGATAGAGTGGTTTGAGAAACTGCACAACGATTTTTTTTTTTTGGGGTGGGGAGGGGCAGGTTATTGTGAGTAGAGTCTAAAATAGGATTTTGTAGCAAGTGCAAGAAATATGAGTCAGGCACGATCCGTTATTTCTCCATGTTGTTTTCTTGTTTTGTTCTACGTGTTCAGTAAAAGAGCATAGCGCTACAGTGAATAGCTTCATTGGCAGAGATAGAGTTGAAGCTTGGATGGAGAGCATCACTCAGTACAATTTGACTTGAAGATGCAGAGTACCCTATTTGCTTCCCTCAATTTTGTGATATGGCATCTAAAAGACAAAAAGTGATGAACTAGTAGATGATCATTTTTTGGGGTGTGAGGGTGGCAAATGTGAAGGTGTTTTGGTTCCTTAGTAAAGAATACTTTGTATGGGGAAATTTAGGAATGTTGTCTTCTTTGTTTCTTTTCTTTTCCTGATTTTCATGGGTTATATTTAATCTTAGGGATGGGAGTCTTCTTACATTGGTTCATGGTTTCTTGCAAGCGTGGAACATTCATTGTAATTTAGAGAAAAGGAAATTGGATCTGCTTGAACCATTCACAATTCAAGCTTTGAAATGTTGTCTGGAGAGGATAAACTAAGTCCTCTTTCTGAGCTGATAGATTGCTGAATGCTCTCAGTGCAATTGCAGTCTATGTTGGACGTTTGATTACATACTTCTTTCCTGATTGAAAACTGCTGCTGTGGTTATTGGACACAGCCTAGCATGTGCCAAGATGTTCTGAACCTTTTTTTTAAAAAAAGAAAGGGGACATAATATTCTTATTTATTTAAGAAATACTGTAAAAATAACAAATGGGTGTTCTGCTGACGTGCACCAAGTGCCGGTACTGGCTTGGCATGGGCCAAAACTTGGAACCTAGGTGATCTTATGCTGTTTCTGTAAAGAATATACTATTGATGTTAGTATGCATGAGTGTCATCTATGTGAGCAATTCAAATAATCATCCTTATAGGCACTTGAATGTGCATGCCAATTACTTAAGGATTCTGGTATCTCAACTTCTGATTTTTATGTTGGACCTCTAATACTGGAAGCTCGATTGCTAATTGAACTTGACTATGAAGTTGGTTTTAGATGGAATGGCAAGCTTACAGACCCAAACAGTGGTGCAACTAATTTGGGATCAAGTTTGGATTATGTGATGGTTAATCACAGGTCAAAATCAGACCTTACCACAAAGACCTAATAGAAAGGTGATGTCTGATCATGGTATGTCAGCAGCTCTTTAGTCATTATTAGCATGTATGCCATGGATACTAGTTATAATTTCGAGAACTTAACAACCCACACATCTGATAATATAAATTGGGAATGTGTCTCCATTTCTCTCATTCCTATGCCACATCTTTCAACCACTTCTTTGCATTATAATTAGAATAACATCTCCCCTCTCTATTATTATCTACCTCATCCCAAAGGCATAATATCCCTAAATTCAACTCAAAACTGGTATATAAATGGTGAATTTGTCTCAGGTTAAGGAAAAATGATGGTCTCCATGGGTGTGCATGCTATTTGAATTTTACCTTGCTTGCACCTGATTGCAGAGTGGTAAGGCTTGATATGCTTCTTTTCTTTTTCCTCCACTTTCATATGTCTTTTATGACATTTCTTTCCTATAAATTTTTCTTATTTGACTATTTTCCCCTAACTTTTCTTTCCACCCCCTGGATAACTGAAAACTGGAAAATGAGATTCTTCAGTGCTGTGCAGGAGGTGGGAAAATCAATTGTACTTGCATGTCTCATAGGCTGAGAAAGATGTGATGAGCAAACAGATGGATCTGTGCATGGGACTTGGACCTCACATCCATGGAAAAGATAGAAGTTTATTATATCTGTTTTTTTTAGCAGACTATGACTGATTCGTTTTGTGCCTACATGGGCATGCTGGATTATGGTTAATGGATAGTTATCCTTATGATTTAAATGTGATATTGTGTGCACCCTTTTACAATTGATTCCTTTCATCATTTTCTTATTCTTTGTGCTTCCTTTCTCAGTTGTATGATAAGGCCCTAGCAGAAATGTTAAAATAAATAGAAGTTACATGAAACTTGAGGTGCCAATGCATACCCTAAATTACAAAGAGAACTTGCTGGTCATCTTATGTTTGCTAAAAAAAATGTTTTATAGATTCCATCTACCAAGCAAGAATTTGGCTACGCATTTAAAGAATAAAATACAATTACATCATATTTAAAGGCTAGTGTAGCATGCCTTTCTTAATTTGTGTCCTAGCTCTATGCCATGACATCACCTTGTTCAACCCCTTCATGGCTTCGATGATTAATAAATGGTAGATACTAACCACTACACTTCTAAAATTCGGAGTGCTAACAGTTCTGGATAGCTCGCTTATATCAAACTTTTAATGGAACTCAAACATATTGATCAATCATAAATATTTCTCTCCTGTTCTAAAGAATATTGGCTGGAGATCTCCGCATGTGCTCTCTTTCACATCTCCGAAGTCAAACGGAACATATGCTCCCTGGATGCACTCATAAACACACCCATTTCCTTCCATTTTCATTTGTGCTTTTATCATTATGCACTAGTCTATTTGGTGCATGGATTCTTCATTATATTGTTGATATGAATCCCATGCTAATTTTGTCCAACTTGCCAAGCTGCTTAAGGCTAAGATTCGCTGTACCAATGGGTATTTCTCCATACTGGGCATACTGTACTGTACCAGAACAGCATTCTATACATAGGGCATACCAAGTGTCAATATGCCAAGCTGACCCCATCGCAAGCATACTGACAGTGTAACAACAGGGTGCCAATAAGGGTTGAATGCCAAGATTTGGAACCTTGATTAAGGCTTTTGGTGTTGATATGAATCCTGCCTTCACTACATTTTATGATCTCAATGATATTCTGATGGTTTTGCTTATTTTCTTTAAAAAAATAAGTTATTGTTTACCAAATTTAGTGCCTGGAATATTGGTAACTATTTGTCTTCTCATTTCTTTGCTTTTAATAGGGATAGCTTTGCTTGCTTGTTACATTAATTCACTTGGTCATGAATATGACAATTTGATTTCATCTTTCCTTTTTTTTTTATTGTAGAGGAACACTGTCTTCCAAGCAATATGCAATCTGATGGCACTCATGAAAACTCATAAAATTATTTGTGTTTGACAGAGAAAGAACTGTGTATTAGAGGGTTGTACTGTTTTTGGTAAATCTAATTTGGATTACTTTAAACTGTTAAAGGAATATGCTAGGCCCCCTCATTGTGTAATAGTGGTTAAAATAGTTCAATACTCCCCTTTATACATCTTGATTTAAGCTTCTTCTTGCTTTTTCTAGGGCTTGTATCTTCGTTCAAGATTCACTCTCAATCCAGACAAAATTTACAGAATTGCAATGAGGAGGTTGAACACATCTGCTGGTATTCTTGAGGTTATGGGTGCCCCTCTAACTGGGACAGATGTGAGAGCTTATGTTATGTCTGGAGGTGGACCTAGATTGAAGAACTTTAAGCTTAAGTTTGGTGGCAAGCGGTGTTTCCTCATTTTCCCCATCAAAGGATCTGAAAGGAGGGGACTAGTAAGTGTTGAGGTCAAGAATAAAAAAGGCCAGGTAACTTTTTACATCTTTATAGCACTGCACAGAAAAAAAAAAAATTAATATTTGGAATTTCTGCTATTGAACTTCTATATTCAACCGCAGAATATCAAATCTGCTCTACTATTTAATTTGTGAATCTAACTATATTGGGTGATTACCAAATAGTAGCAAATTTATGAATTAACAAGAAGTTAGATGCTAAATGTCTTTGATTTGGTTAGGCAGCCACTTCCATCACCTGCTCCTTGCAGCCTGTATTCTATTGCATATTGTTGCGCATTAACTTCTTTTTTAAAGGAAATATAGATCCCGTGTTGAGGGCCCATATGTAGATGCGTGTTCCTTAATATTTCTATCTGTACTTTTTTTTTTTCATGTCTCTTGAATTGGCAAGGAATCACCAAATTGGCCTGTTTTACTAGAATTGCATTTAAGATTTTAAAGAGAGAGGCATACATAGATTAGTCACTCTAAAGAAGGTTGTTTAGTCTTTCACCATCTTTATCGGCTGTTTCACAGAAGTGGGAGGTAGATTGTGGTGGTATTTGAAGGGATTCAGTTTAGATAAACAATTGCTGACTAAACCTGTATCATTTGCCACAAAATACCAGTACCCATCCAATAAAGAGATTGCCAGCGAAATATTCAAGTTCATTATGCCCAGTTGCCTAATAACAGTTTAACCTGACAGTGATGTTCTTTGATGCAGTACGACATGAAACTACTTGCAGTCGATATACCAATGGCATCAGGGCCTGATCAGCGGCTGTTTCTAGCTGGGGACGAGAAAGAATACCAAGTTGGTGGGGGGTTGATATCTGAACTAAGGGACCCCATAGTAAAAGCAATGGCTGCAGAGGAGGAGTTTGAAGATCTTGATCAAAAGGAGGAGGAAGAAGATGCAATTAGAGAGCGAGAGGAGGCAGAAAGGAGGCAACATGAGGAAAAAGAAAGGGCACTTGAAGAGGAAGAAAGAAAACAGCGTGAGGCCGAGATGCTAGAAAAGAGTAGTTCATAGAAGTGATGGATACTCTTGCTGTGCCGTTTTTCTTTTCTTTTTCCGGATACAAAAAAACGATGTGCTTCTTTGTGAGAGAACAAATGTCGGATCATACCACAAAGGCTTCAGCCAAAGAAGCCCGAAAAGGTTTTTATTCTCTCTTTTTTTCTTATCCCTGTCATTGGGACAATGGTTTTATCACTGGTGAAGCATTAGAGCGTACAGGGCATTCAATAAATTCAGTCACCAAATATTGGGATTTTTGCAACTTCTTAGGCTTGTTTTTAATATGTTCACGCGATCTTGATTAAAGGATGTAGCATTTTACTTTGACATATCTTCAAATACTAAAACATAGAGAAAGTTTTGTTCTTCATGGTTCTACCTGATCAATCCAAGCCGAATGTGTTAGTGTGATACAAGTGGCAAGGCACTGCAACTACTCAGTTATGAACCTGCTTGTAAGGCACAAGCATCATGAATTTTTTTTTTTTATGTAATAGAAATATGCAGAGATGATGACAATTCATGTAAACAAGCAACATAACAGTGAGTGTTTGTTTTTTTAAATGTCTTTTGGTCAGAATTTTCTTTTAAGATCTAGAGAAATGTCCTTGATTACCTTCCATCCCATAATTGAGCTAACAAGCTAGAAACATATGCAATTTCGGACATCTCTATCCCACTGATACTACCGGTCGTTCTTTGGTGTGCCAGTATTGCTTCACCACACACAAAGATATGAAAAAATGGCGTTTTAGCCATGCCTCCGAAGACGATTACTTTCCTTTACATTAAAAACTATGATAACTCCTGTAATCATTCTCCTGGTCTGATGAACAAGGCAGTAATATGTTAACGAGAATCCCATGATCTTTGGAACAAGTTTGCTTCCATAGCACATCTCCAGAAAATTTTCATCTAAGAATATTCTTCATTCAACTTTACCCATAAGCAGCTGCATCATCTGAGAGATTTTATTTGCTCTCAAAGAACGCATTTTTTTATTGCTAAAACGCAGTCCGATCGGTAAAACGCATTTTTTTACCGCTAAGACAATAGCTCATTAGTAGAGATATTGCTTCACTGCTAACTTCGATGCTCGATTCGAAGCATAATCCTATTGACTCAATTAAATCTAGAATTTTTCTGGAACTCGCAACAATTGATATGAAAGAGAGATTAGAATTCTTCCTTTATCTCCGTTCTACTAACCGGTATCTTAGTAACGTCAGGTTAACCTACTCATCTTTGGATGGAAGAAACTGCACGAATTAAACATTACTTGAAAGGATGAGAGCCTACACCGAAATTTGTCTCCCTGGCTCTTTTGGTTATCAAAAAAAAAAAAAAAAAAAAGTAGAAGAACGCATTTTCGAAATAATATGGATTTGGGCCTTGTTATTAATTTGATCTAATTTTAATAACTGCATCATCGGAGAGTTTCTTTAAATGGTTGCAACAGAAAAAACATTTGATTCCAAGATTCAGGAGCCACAAGCAATATATAAATTTTCTCCTCAAGTTCTACCAGTGATCAAAACATCTCAAGCAAAACAACTGATGCAGCAATGGCATCCAACTGGCCATTCGTGCCCTTTTCCACAAAGGCATGGGAATTGAAGGGCCCTTATTCAGACAATGGACCATCCAGGGTCACGAAAACAAGCAAGGCCATATGGCGAAACCAATTACCAGAAAAGGGTATTAACTATAATTTCCCTACCCTTTTGATAATACACCAGAAGTTTGAGAGAGCGCTTGGGATCTCTTATTACAGATGACAAGGGCAGATACAGGCTAATCAGGTGGCAATCTTTCCGAAAAGGCGCTTCCGGATCTGCAAGAAAACATTAGAAAATAAACATAATGAAAACATTGGAGAAAATTGTACAACACATTTCAGCTCAATGTATTTTTTTAAAGTAACAAAAATAATCCAGTGTCACTTAAAGATATTATATCTAATGCAGAACCAAAGAAAAGTAGAGTGAACAAACCCATCTGAATGCCAAATGTATTGCACATCAAAATTCAACCCAACAGGCTGATTTTATTATTTTTTCATAGAAAAAGTATATAGGCGACTCTGAATTTACAGTACTACAAAGAGAACAAACCACCAGCACCAAAGTTGGGTTAGGAGCTGAATTTGACCGCAACCAAGTCATGAATGGATTGCTAAAAATCTCAGTCATTACATTTTTGTGTGCACCGTACACATTCAATAAGTTTGAAATTCGTATTGTTTTCCAAAAAACATCACTAATAATTGGCAATCCACAGACATACCTCAGGCAGTTTCTGTCTGAAAACAACATCCAGTCTGGCATCCAGTGTGTTCTCGCAGACAATTTTCCCATCTTGTGAAGCCAAAACAACACCTCCGGAGCTATTAACGAGAAAGAACATACAGAAAGATTATGTAAATTGCCTTGACAGATAGAAGCCCATGTTGTAATCATAAGCTCAAAAACTACCAAAATTGCTAATGAACCATGACAGGAAAGTTATGGAAATTGTAACATGGTGAAATAAAGCAATTTGAACATTGTACATGACTTTTCATTCCAGAAATCATAAGAGAATTGTGCTATTTAAATTTTAAACAAGGGCAGTATCAAGCATATAGTACACTGCAAAGCTAATTTTAGTATGTTAAACTCAAAAAATATATATATACTGCCAGTGATCATAAGGCAAATACAACTTCCTATTCTCAGATTTGAACTTTATTGTTTAAAAATTTTAATCTAGCAAGGACAGACAGGAAGCACAAATCTTTTTCCATCAAAACTGGAATTTAGGTTATGTTAAAACTTGGAAGAATGATAGGGGGCAAATATCAGCTTTAGGAATCCTACATGTGGTGATCATGAAGCATATGGAGATCCAATATCCTACCACTCAGATTCAAATGGAGTTGGATGCAGGAAAAACCTGAACGGTCCCATAGTCAACTAATAAGGCAAATGCTACCTAATACTTCTAATGGACATTGCATTTAAACAGTATATTGCCAAACCGAAGCCTAATCAGCAGTTAGGAAATTACCAGAAAAGACTATGATCCTCATAATTGGTTGGAGGTGGTGGAAGATACACACGCTCATCAATAGTAATTTCTGGAGGATGGACATCTGCTTTCTCTGCATACTCTTGCTTTGCTTCCCCCAAGATGGATTCAACCAATTCACGGTCTATTTCTCTGCAACGCAACAATACAGCTGGCTCCTTTAAGCGTAGTAAACTCTGAAATTGCAATACAACAATCCAATCATTAAATTCATTCTGAAAACAGACATAGATGAAGGGGAAAAGTGATAAAAGGCAAGCAATTATTGCCAAAGGACGTCATCTCAGCCTTACTTTTAGTTGATTAAAAACAACCAGGCAAGCTGAAATTACTGACATAAAAAGACTTCTTACAACATTCAGGTCCTTCACCTCTTCTATATTTTGTCATTTTCATATACTTAAAACAGACATTCTACTCATCTTCCGTTAATTCTTCTCACTAATACAAGATCACATTGGGCTTGGAGCAATGAAAAGGTTGCTCCATTGTGACCTAGAGGGAAATATAGCAACGGCCTCTTCATACATGGCTAAGGCTGTGTAAATCTAACCTTCCCCAGACCCTGCAATAGCAGAAGCCTCATATATTAGGCCAGCCTTTTTTTTTACACTGTCGTTATTTAATTTAATAAGAAATATATGTCATAGGCTCACCATCAAAATATTTAATATTCATGATCTCAAGAATCTCAGAAAAATGTTTAATGTTTCACGCAGGCCCACCATCACCACTGATCATAGGCAGGAGGTCACTTCTGTATCAGAAAGTAGATTGTCCATTACACTTGCAGAGCTCTAGGGAGATTAAGCCACTGCTAATGCAGGCCTTATGCAACTAATTAACTTTGCACAAAAAGTGAGTTCTCATAGGTGTGATTTATAACTCTCCACATCATTATCATCTCAGGTTGAACATCATAATAGCCATCTCAGCCAGTGCATCTAAATTACATTTCTCAAACCTCTGCAATATCCAATAATCAGGCCAATAAGTACAACTGAATTTTAGTTTCTTCTCATGATTATTTTGGTTAAATGTGTCAATCAAAATAAAGGCCTTGATAAGTTATCTTCCTAGGACAGCTTAGGATTATGAACATAAGATGAAATTGATCTGACTAATTTTAAATTCTTCAAGATTTTATTTTTCTTAAAAACATGGGACTTCAATTTTTTTTTTTTTATTATGAACACAGCTCATTATATAATAGGTGAAGCCACAACTTGATTTGCTGACATACTCTAATTACTCTAATCATGGCCTATGAAATAGGAATTACTCACATAAATGCACTTGTTGTCCCAGATGGATTTGTCTTCGAAGAAAGGAACCACATAAGTTGACCTCCATCTTTTCTTCCACCACCACAAGTATTCTTCATAATTTGATCCCACATTGAATATTCTTCCATTAGTTGTCTAGCAGACCCATCTATTTTTTCACACTTTGTCAAATTGCTTGATAGCATCTATCTAATTCAGGTTAGAATTGAAGATCGATAGCCCTTCTTGAATTTCTTAATCTTCTTAAAAGTTTAAGCAAAAATATTATTTGTTTATATCCAAATGAAAGGTATGATGCACATCATTTCATCAAACTAGTGTTTTCTTTCACTTTGCACCAGATTATGATTCTACAAGAAATTCCACTTATGAATTTTGAAATATATGAATGGCTAGCAAACCAAAAAAATACCATATAAAATACTTAGGAAGCAACAAAGAGTGCCCTGTAATATAACCAAGCAGCCTGATCCTCAAAATTCCACAGTAATCTAAAAGTATGAGCCAACTAAGAAGAGCACCTTCTGAGAAATCCCTCAATACAACAAGAAACATTTGTAAGATGGACATAGCTGACATGTTCTCATAACTCCAAAATATCAGGATTCACATCTAAGACATCCAAGCACCATGATAGTTACTATATTGCTGATCTAGGACATCCAAGAATACCAGCATTGCCATATAACATGCGACTTCTTATGTTGCTTTGTAAGACTACAAATATAGAAACTTAAACCCATAGGACCCAAAAGAAAATCTCCCAAGAAAACCATAAGAATCTAAAAGTACAAAACTGTCTCCAGCAGTCAATTATTTAACAACATTTATTGGCATAATTGTAAGAGTTAAACACTTAATGCTAACATCAGATCAAAATTTTTTAACATTAAATTCAGGAAGAGTAAAACATCAATCAAGCTTGTGATTTGTACCTTTATTTAAGAAACACAACTATTCAATCAGAAGTAGCCTTTTCTTTTCCATTTTAATGCACAAAGAAGATGATTACAGCTTACCTGTACCGTCAGATCTTTCAGAAGCATTCCATAAGCCTCTGAGTCATCAGAAACATGCAAAAGTTCCTTGCTAGCAGAGTCCTTCATGAAATTAACCAGATCATCCTGGGCCTGCAGAACTTTGATACGTGATGCATTTAGCTGCATTGAGTACTCACTGCCAAGAAAGTTGACTCCTTGATATCAGGAAAGTGGTTGATATCCAGTGGCACAAAGAAACCAGGTGTTTAGAAAGTTAGCATCAGCATAGTATATTAAAGCCCCAGGCATAAAGCCACAGTGGTAAATCTTGCTTTTCCTATTAGCTGCTATGCACCGACACTAGCAATGGCTTCAACAACAGAAGCCCTCTTATTGCCTTTTTAATAGAGTCTACAAGGGTAAATAGCATCAACTTACATTTTTCTACGAACTTCCACCTGTTTTTCCTTTCGCTCATACTCTTGCCGAATTTTTTTCTTTTCAGCTTCAACAAGCTTTAATTTCTCTATGTTGAATTCCTACAGAGACAGAAAAACCTATTTGAGACTCAAGGATAATCAATGAGAATTTGCATTGATTACTCTTAAATTTTAAATTTATGCCAAGAATAACCCGCATTTGTATTTCTTTTAGATTGATGAAAGATGCTTCCTGGAGAATTTTACACACAGCTGACAACATTCTGATGGATAAGCTGGTATCCAAGAACAACATGCTAGAAATAAAAGAGTTGAGTGGAAAAACTCTACTTTGCATTTATACATTTCAAATATTAAAAATAAAGGATATCAAGATCTTGTACCAAAAAGAAAAGGGATAGCTTGATCTCCTTGGAAAAGGAGTACAAGCCCTTTTAATATGTGAATTCTATGATAGATGAGCTTGCTAGCCTATCCTAACCAAAGTGTCGCCATAACTGAAAAGCTTCATAACAAGCCCACAAACTTCGTATCTGTGTTAAGATTACACGGAATTAAGACCAAAATTTGTATCGATCTGGTTAGACTCCAACTCAATCATTTTACTCCTCTTTCCAAACCATGGATTGGGCACAAAATTCATAACTGGCCATCGAAACATAGGTTTTCATGATAAAAAATCACAATAACAATCATAAGTCAAAAAAGCCATTATTTGACACAACCAGTGCTCATGAAATTATATGTTGTTTTCAACAAAATATTCTAAAATAAATGCACCATCATCATCATCAAAACAGAAGAAATATTCCAATATAAAGCATCCATAACACCATTAGTTAAGCATCGGAAGCCATTACATGTCACTGTAATTTATGATAACGGCCGACAAGCAATATAATAATTCAAAAATAGGTTTTTTGTAAATTTTTAGCCAACTAATAGTCCGTTCCAAAACATGGCAACAGTCACAACGCCCAGTGACCGTCCGTTACGAAGACATCACTAAAACCACATGACCATTATACTCTGGAGAGCCTCGACCTCTTTTATCCAAATTGAACGAAAACTAATGCTAAAAAAACTGAAAAATCTCGCACGAAATCGAAATCGATGCAGCGACTACAATTTACAAAGATAAAAACTAATAAAAACTAAAAACAGCATAATTTATTAATTAAAAGAAGAATCGTGTCCTGGCTTTAAATAATTTTCTCGGAGCAAAAATTGAGAGCCTCCAGATTAATAAACCTCTTCGGCGGAGAGGTTGATCTCATTGGCTTTCTCCTCGGCCTCCTGCCGGATGAATCGAACCATCTGTTCAATCTGCTTCGAGACATCCGCCTCGTTCATCGTGCCCTCCCTCCTCTCTCTCTCTCGCACCCAGATGAGTGAGGGAGAAAAAAAAACCCTAGGGTTTCTCCCCTTCTGGTCTTTTCTTGGGTTTAATAGAGAGGAGAGAGAAGGTCACTTCTTGCCACGTTAGGAGAAGCAGAAAGGATAGCAGCAAGGAGCCATAAACGGAAGGGAGATGTTGTGACTATAAAAAGACAATCCAGCGCCAATAATCACCGCCCCGTTCTATGTCCGACGTGGCAGAAGGATACTGGCGCATTTCTTGGCGTGTATGCGGCTACTGCGAATGCCGCGCCGCTAATCAAACGCCACGTCGGATGCAAAGACGGAGGCGAAGCGTTTTCTGGAGGAAAGTAGCAGGGTCCCGGGCGCGGCGGGACCGAAGGCGATGTGGCTGCCGATTGCGGAAGAGAAACGGAACTAGGCTTGGCCATGAAATTGGACACGACTCTTGAAGTCCACCTGCGTCGTATCCACCACCTAAAGCAGGTATCCGTTTCTTCAATGGGCCTGGGGTGATGGGCCAGGGCATTCACAGTTTGTGGACTAGGGTTGAAAGTGGATCCAGAATTTTATTCGGATCCACTTTCGTACTAAATCTATCAACATATAGATCATAATTTGAATATCCAATTAATATTTCTTTATGGATATGGGCTTATAACTATCCAATTTATATTTGGGTGTCTGATTTTATTTTTAATTTTACTTAATTTTATATAACACTTACAATTTTTTTAAAAAATAAATAATCATATTAATATATTATTAATTTCATTTATTATTTAATTAATGATATTTTTAATTCTAAAATTATAAAATTTAGTTTTTTGATTTATATCTATATTTTCAATATTCAATTTATATCCTATCTATTTAAAATAAATATAAATATGAAATGTTGAATTAGACTAATAAGTCTAACATATCCATATTCATGTTTGTAGTTGCCCCTAAAAAAATAATAATAATAAATTTGGATATAGATATGCTACGATCCTATCCCATCCAATGTTAGCCCTATTATGGGCATAACTCATCCAAAAAAAAAAAAAGAACTTTGAGATTTATGTTTTGGTTCATGATCACTTCAACAGAAACTTATTAACAACTTTAACTGTTTGCATGGTCTTTGGGACAAGAACCTTAAAGTTTGTTGCATATGCATTGCACCTTCCTCTAGCTAGGATTTTGGGTAACAAAGCAGGAATAAAAATATTAAAAAAAACTTATTTTTAAAACGTCGAGAAAGAGGAAGCATATCTGCATATATAATGATCTCAAAAATCTAAGGTGCAGTGGTAATGAATTAGCCATCAAAACACAAAGATTTTTCATAAAATAATTATTAACACACGAAGACAATATCAGATTAAATGTATTTCAAATGATATGCAGGAATTCGAATAAAATATATCAAAGTGATCAGAGGTAAACTCTGAAATTTATCATGCCTAGATTGACACAAAATGTGATTTGGGAGGCCCAAAATTTACCTCCACTAATAAAGATTCTATTTGTCGATGATCAGATTGAATTATGCTCTATGGTTACTGATAGAAATTGTGGAAGATTTGAGATCATTGTTTTCAAATAAGGCTCCAAGACCTGATAACTTTTTGACAACTTTTTTAAAGAATTTGTTGGGGTATCCCAGTCCAGGTATGAACCGAATACCAGTTCGGCTGGTCGAAGACCTTTTCTCTGTACCATTGACTTCGGACCAAAAAAGGTCAGGCCAACTACAGGCAATCCAAGGCTTCTCCTCGGTCTACAACATCTGAAGGCCAGATCCTCGGATGATGTCTTCGACCCTAACCGAAGACCAGGCTTCTCGTCGATTTCCAAAGATACGCTCTTCGGTTCCTGCCGAAGACACGATCTCCGGTCCAGGATAAACACCAAGTCTTCGACCCACGCAGAGGACGAAATCTCCGACCAAAAATCTTTCTAAATAGGAAAAAATTGAAGATGGGACCACGATATGGCCCAGAAAAGTAACAGTAACCAACGGTTACTATCGACAATCTCCATGCCACGATCATGGCGCGCAACTCCAACTACCACGCCTCCAGTCTGGCCGGAACCGCTCAATGACAACCCACGATCATCAATCATGGGAAGAAATTAACTCCCCATGATCGCCGAGAAAGACGCCTCCGTTTAAATAGCGATAAGAAGGATTGCTCGAGGGAGGTACACACACTTATACACTTACGCATACTCTAAATTCAAAGAGCCTTTCCCTCTGATTCTCGAGACTCTTTCCCATTCTGTGGCTGGGATTCGTCTCTGACTTAGGCATCGGAGTGTCCCCCACCAGAACGACTCCGGCAAGGGACCTGTTTTGCAGGTGAACCAGGGAGCGGTCCTGTGGTGCAGCAGCTCCGACCGGTCGATACAGAGACTCCACGCCAATAGAATTATTAGAGTATTATTAATGCAAACATTGCTTAGACTGTTAAGTATTTTATTTACATCTGAGTAGATGCCAAATATCTCGAATGCAACATTCATGGTTTTGATTTTGTTGTAATGGGCCGATCGAACTAATCAACCAAAGGTCATGTGGCAAACCTAAAGACTGACAAGATGATAATATGGTATTCGGTCGACTCATCTTCAGAGCTCATTAATCCGATCAATTCATAAAGGCCGACCAATTCATAAAGACTGACAAACTCATAAAGGCCGACCAACTCATAAAGTCCGATCGACTTTAAGAAGAATGAATATAGCAAGAAAAGAGATAGTTATCTTACCATAATAACAATCAACCATTATAATGGGATCGGGTTAGTTTTTAATGGAATAACGTCGAAACTAACTGCAAGAAGTCCTTTATAACTAAATTCTGTTAAGGCAAATGCCTATAAATATCGGTAAGAGGGGACCTCCGAGGGTAAGTAAGAAAAACTAGCTAAAGTATTTCCATTCATACTTATCTTCTTTGAGATTTTGTATCTGTTACTCGAATCCTTGCTGACTTAAGCATCGGAGTGTCCCCCACCGGAAATCCTCCGATGCATGGGTTTATTTTGCAAGGCCTTGAAGGGAGTCTGACTGGTGAACCTTGACGGTGCGAAGGGATTGCTTGGGTTCGGCATCAACAGATTCCAAAGATGATGATCCTACTTTACCATCTTATTATGGACCAATATTTACTTGATGCAGTGTGAAACCCGGACTTTGGGCCAAAGTCGGCAGGCCCGGTCAACTTCGACCCAGATCATAGAAAAAAATTGGGGTGGAGATGGAAAACAGGAGAACTCATCTTCCCTCATTGCCGGCCAGGAAACTTGTCGGGAGAGTCGGAGGGAAGCCGTGGAGGAGTGGGGCATTATCGGCGATGGGGTTGAGGTAGGATAGGACTCCGATTGACGGAGTCTTTCTTCCCTAAATGGTAAGAAGAGCTTGATGGGGTTTCCTTTAAATCTTCCCTTACCGCTGCCCATCGAGCCCTTCAAGCTTCCTCCCACGCCGTCATTCTCCTCTCTGGCAAGCGACGGAGAGCCCATCAATACCGGTGATGTAGGGTTTTGCATGGTGCTCCCAAGCCTTGGAGAGACTTGGGAGACCATGGCAGGATGCTGGAGGCAATCCCTGGAGCTTGGGGGCATGTCCCAAGCGGATTCCTAGAGGTGTTTCAGGGATGCTCTAAGTTTGAGTATTTTCTCATGTATCTTAGGAGGGAGTTTTTGAAAGATTGTAACATAACCCAATTGGGTTATGGGGTTGGGCCCAGGTTTGTTAAATTGGTGAGGAGGTTAGCTTAGTTGGTTAGATGGTTAGTTGGTTGGTTGGTTAGCTCAACCACCCAGGATCCTAACCGAATTGGTTGGTTGTAACCAATTGGAAGTCTAACTACCTAGGAAGTTCTAACCAGTTTGTTATTGGCCCAAGAATCCAAGTCCTAATCGCCCATGTGATTGAGTCCTAACAAACCAAGAAGTGGTTAAGCCCAAGAATTCAAGGACTCAAGACACCCAAGACCAAGAGGATTTCACCGTCCACTCTATTTAAGAAGTGGGGCGTGCGATGGGAAAGGTGAACTCTAGTTTGCGTGAAGAAAGAAGGTCGTGGGGGGAGCGCCCCCTCTCTAGGAGTCATCCACGATTTGAGGCTTGTGACCGTGAGGCTTGGCTCACGGTCCAAGAGGAGCACGCAAGGATTCCTCACAGTCATGAGGAAGACCGTGAGGGGGAGGACTTGAGGACACCCTTGGGGGCGTGGACCGTGGGAGACTCTCTTGGTTTTAGAGAAGGCCACGGTGAAGGGCTGCAGAGAGGCGCACATGGAGGGTCTTTCATATAGAGGGCTTGGTGCCATGAAGTGTTCCACGGGGTTTGGAGAAGGGATGCACGTTGAGGTATTGTCCGTGCATGGCATACATGGGTTCTTGGGGCGTGAGGCCTGTAAAAGAGAAGACGTGCAGAACAGTGAGAAGCTTCTGGGATTTCAGAAGGGATGCTATCGAGTGATGTCTTGTTTGTTGTAATAAGGTTCTTCTCCAAAGGAATGAAGCAATCACTTTTTTTCTCCTACATTTATATCTCCATTATTGCATGATATTGAATCCAAGAACTAGTTGTTGGACTGTATCCTTCCATGTTGCTTTCGCGGTCTTCCGTTGTGTATGGATGTTGATCCGGATCTCCCAATAATTGGTTCAGTGCCTAGGAATTCTCAACAACTGGTATTAGAGCATGGTTTGAGCCATTGTTCAAGTAGAAGTGGAGTGGTTTCAGAGCCGCTGGTTTGAAGGTGGAAGAGAAGGATTCAAGGAGTGCATCGAGGCAGGTGGAGTTGTACGTGGATATGGTATCCCGCATGGATGGAGAAAGGAAAAGCCCGAATTTTTCAAGTTTATCTAAGTACATTAGCAGAGATGATGCCAGGGGCAGCTCAGGGAGACAGGAGACAGGAAGTGCCGGGGGTATCGAGCAGTCAGGAGTGTCCCGATATGTGGCATTGGCCTAGGGATGGAGACTGGAGCTGATGAAGATGGCAGTTCAGGAGGACCAGGGATAGGTCTCAAGGAGCGCCAGTGATATCATGCAGCCAAGAGACAGGCTGGGACATGATGCAGCAGCCGATGGAGATGGTTGCTGGGTTTAGTCGCTGGATTAGCAGAATAGTTGGATGAGCTCTTGGTTTCGGAGGAGCTTGCGGGGTTGCAGTGTATCCAAAATGGTCTCGAAGAGGTCCGCGATGTGTGGAGGGTCCGAGAAGGTAGCGACTGGGTATGAGATTCAAGTGCAGGCTCAGCAAGACAACATTGAGTAAGTGGCCTCGAGGTTTCTTTCTGTGGCATCAGTGGGACTTCAGTCTCAGGTGGAGCATCGATGATAGGTGGCTTCACAGGTGGAATAGGATTCAACACGAGTTCAGAGCGGGAGGTGCAAGGATACTGGTCAGGTCCTAGTACGAGCGCCAGGGATGCACTTAGCCAGGTGGAGCAGAGTATGCAGAGATTGGCATGGCTCTGTGGAGATGGTGTCAGGTAGAGCTCCAGTTACAACGAGTGCTAGTTTAGGTTCGCTGTGTTCTCTCAAGGGAAGTCCAAGAAAAAGTCTGATGCAGCTTTCAGACAAAAGAAAGGCTACAATTATGGTGCAAGAATACAAGCAAGGATCTTCAGCTATGGAGGTTATCATTCCAAAGGCCTTCAAGGGCACGCAGCAGCTGAAATGTGTTGGCAGAGGTAAGGAGGTCCGCACAAGAGGCTGTCGGGATACGCAGTTACAGCGGGATTGTGCAGGAGGACAGTGCCAGGTTTGTCAAGGCTTGGGGCACCAAGGTGGAGATTGTAGGGTTTTACATGGTGCTCCCAAGCCTTGGAGAGACTTGGGAGGCCATGGCAGGGATACTGGAGGCAATCCCTGGAGCTTGGGGGTGTGTCCCAAGCGGATTCCTGGAGGTGTTCCAGGGATGCTCTAAGTTTGAGTATTTTTTCATGTGACTTAGGGGAGAGTTTTTTTTAGAGATTGTAACATAACCTAATTGGGTTATAGGGTTGGCTCCAGGTTTGTTAAATTGGTGAGGAGGTTAGCTTAGTTGGTTAGATAGTTAGTTGGTTGGTTGGTCAGCGCAACCACCCAGAATCCTAACCAAATTGGTTGGTTGTAACCAATTGGAAGCTTAACTACCTAAGGAGTTCTAATCAGTTTGTTATTGGCCCAAGAATCTAAGTCCTAATCATCTATGTGATTGAGTCATAACAAACCAAGAAATGGTTGACCCCAAAAATTCAAGAAGGAGTCAAGATGTCCAAGACCAAGAGGATTTCACCGTCCACTTTATTTAAGAAGTGGGGCATGCGATGGGAAAGGTGAACTCCAATTTGCATGAAGAAAGAAGGCCGTGGGAGAGCACCCCCCTCTGGGGGGCATCCACGGTTTGAGGCTTGGCTCACGATCCAAGAGGAGCATGCAAAGATTCCTCACGGTCATGAGGAAGACCGTGAGGGGGAGGACTTGAGGACGCCCTTGGGGGCATGGACCATGGGAGACTCTCTTGGTTTTAGAGAAGGCCACGATGAAGGGTTGCAGAGAGGCACACTTGGAGGGTTTTTCATGTGGAGGGCTTGGTGCTGTGGGGTGTTCCACGGGATTTGGAGAAGGGATGCACATTGAGGTATTGTCCGTGTGTGGCGTACGTGGGTTCTTGGAGTGTGAGACCTGCAAGAGAGAAGACGTGCAGGACAGCGAGAAGCTTTAGGATTTCAGAAGGGGTACTGTCGAGTGTTGTCTTGTTTGTTGTAACAAGGTTCTTCTCCAAAGAAATAAAGCAATCTCTCTTTTTCTCCTACATTTATATCTCCATTGTTGCATGATATTGAATCCAAGAACATGTTGTTGGAATGTATCCTTCCATGTTGCTTCCGCGGTCTTCCGCTGCGTATAGGTGCTGATCTGGATCTCCCAATAATTGGTATCAGTGCCTAGGAATTCCCAACTTGTGAGTCTTCTCTTCCCTTATTTAGATTTTAGGGAGGATTAATTGAGTTTTTTTTGTTGTTTTATTTTTGGTTTCGTTTGCCATGGACCATACCTCGTCAATGGCTGCACAGCCGTCCATCTCCGGTCCACCGAGCCCCCTTCTCGATGACCATCTCCCTTGGTCGCCAGCAATCATGGGAAGTTTCGGTTCGATCGAGCCGAGGAGGAAACAGGGAGGAGGGGTTCGGGAGAAGAGAAGAAAGAAAGAAAAAAAAGAAAGGAAAAAGAAAAAAAAAAGAAAAAGGAAAAAAGGAAAAAGGAAAGAAAAAAAGAAAGAAAATAGGAGAGAGAAAGAGGAGAGAAATAAGAGAGAGAAAGAGGAGAGAAAAAGAAGAGGAGAGAGAAAGAAGAGGAGAGAGAAAGGAGAAAAGAAAATTATAAATAATGAAGGAGGAAGATTGAAAAGCTCTCTTTTTTAGAATTCGTAAAGTTAAGATTTTATAGGTAAAAGATTTTGGTTTACAAATTTTTTTAGGATTATTTATGTTTAAAAAATATTTATTATAGGGGGCAGTCTTCTGAACAGAAGGGTATTGTGCGGGTTTCAGGTATGGACTTGTATTAGATATGTTAGTTATTTCTAGTGAGGTAAGGAGTTTTGGACTTGATCACCAGTTGTATATATGTATTTTGCATAACATGATTTGATCCGTGGACATGAGCATTGGCATGCATGATTAGTTTTGTATGGAATAGTTTGATTTTTATGTTGGACAGTATGATTGTTGTTGTTATTAGCTATGTTCTTGTATACTATGTTTTATTATGCCATGTTTTATCAAGTACAGTTAACTTTGAATGGGTTGGACCATGATGTCGGTTATTGAAAAACTATAAATGACTTGATTTGATTACATGATATAACAGTAAATACGATATTTGAACTAGCCATGCTATGGGATTGTGGTTACACAGCTAAGCCATGGATTTTATATATGGAATAGCCAGCCACGGGTGGTTAAAACGTGGGACAGCCTGAGCCACGGGCGGTTAAAACTTGGGACAGCCTGAGATGGGCTTAGTATGTGTGCTAGCCTGATCACGGGGGGATAGTACATGGTCGATTATGAGGTTACCAGTCATAGGCTAGAGCATGTCTGTGGTTAGTCCAGAACCCTAAAGAGGAAGGATAACTAATGGAAGCACTAAAAGAAAACATGATATTATTAAAGGTTTTGTTATACTTGATATTCGAGCTGTTTTGGTTGCATTATCTGTTAAACTATGGTTTTCTAGTTATTTTCAAGTTATACTATTATTGGTGTGACTGTTTGGAGACCTTACTGGGTTGTAAAGCTTACAATCCCCTATTTGTTTTTTCTTCTCAGAGTTGTGCAGGATATTCGAGCTTGGTAGTGATTTGGATTCGTGGTGAAATGATGCATAGCAGGGATCTGGCTGGGTGTGTGACTGAATATCAATATTTAGATTGTATAGTTAGTTTTGTTTAGCTAGATCTGTTGCTGATACTTATATAATAACTCAGTGGATCATTTTAGTAGTTTTGGCTTGAAAAAAATGGATTGTTTAGTTATTACACAAATGTTTAAATAATATTGGTTTATCTGAAGTAATTTTTGAGCAAATGTGAATATTGTGTACCTAGGCCTTGCATGATCTCTAGAATGTATTCCAGGATTTGTGTGATCGGTTGCATAGCCGATTCCAGTGTTGAATTCGGGACATGATATACAGGATCTTATACAAGCTAGTTGCCAAGATTTGACTTTGAGACTTAGAGAAGGGTGATGCATAGGTCGGTCTTAGCTGAACAATCTACCTTAATTTGTAGCTAGTCAAAGTAGCTCGGAAAATATAGTTTTGCCTCACAAGTCAATAATTAACTCTTTGCACCAAGCTTATGCCAAGAATCCATTATTAATGCAAGGCTATAAAATTGGATATGGAGCAAGCATATGCTAGTGTCAATTGGGGACATCTTGATGTGGTATGATGACATTATTTTTTTTTTCTTGGAGCATTGATTGGGTGGACAAATGGTTGTCCATATCATCCTCTCTTTTTTTTTGTAGTTCTTGTCAACCGATCGCCTATAGAGATGTCTCTACGTCAAGGATGCTTGCTTTCATCCTACCTTTTCATCATGTTGGGATATCCCGGTTCAGCTACGAATCGAACTCTGGCTCAACTGGACGAAGCCCTTCTCCCCGGACTACGGACTTCGGACCAGGAAAGAGGCCGGGCCAACTGCATGCAGCTCACTGCTTCTCACCGGACTACAACATCCAAAGGTCAGTCCTACGGATAACGTCTTCGGCTTTGATCGAAGACCAGATTTATTATCGACTTCCGAAGACACGCTCTTCGGTCCCTGCCGTAGACATGATCTCCGGCCCCGGGGAAAATACCAAGTTTTCGGCCCATGCGAGGGGAAATCCAAAGATTGGACCACAATCTGGTCCAAATAGACAACTGTAATCAACGGTTACAATCAGCATTCTCCATGCCACGATCATGGCGCGCAACTCCAGCTGCCATGCCTTCAATCTGGCCGGAACCACTCACTGACAATCCACGATCGCCAATCATGGAAGAAATTAACTCCCATGATCACCAGAAAAAGAGCAGGCCACAGGCCGGAGGCCTTCTTTTAAATAATGGTAAGAAGGATGGAGGGAGAGGTACGCACACATACGCTCACACATATTCTAAGAGCTCTTTCTCTCATACTTTCAACACCCTTCCCCATTCTGTGGCTGGGATCCATCACTGACTTAGGCATCAGAGTGTCCCCCGTCGGAACAACCCGGCAAGGGACCTATTTTGCAGGTGAACCAGGGAGCGGTCCTGCGGTGCATTTGCTCTGGCCGGTCGATTCAGGGACTCCACGCTAACAGATTGGTGCGCCAGGAAGGGAGGATCAACACTCTTTAGGCTCCTTCCTAGACCAAGGGGAAGTAAGAAGTTCTTGATGACGAGAGGAAAGACTCAAGTGGCTTCTACAAGCCGAAGTCATGCTCCATCCCAGGGGGCGCACCCCCAGGAGAGAACGATGCCCCACCTCCTACGGTTGTCGTGGGACTACAACAATTTGAAGTCCTTGTGAACCAGGTCACCAATCTCACGGCCATGGTTCAAGACTTACAGAATAGAGCCTTTCCGGTGGAAAACCCACTGGCCGCCTCCCGACATAGCTCTCGATCTCGAAGGAAGAGAGTCCCACGGGAGGATTCCATGCATCCCTCCCCCCATTCTCGGCCCTCTCCTGAAGGCCAAACTTCGAGGTTGCCTAGGTCCGCCAATTTCCCGCAAAAAGGGAAAAGGCCTAGGCAAACTCCCTCGCCCTCCTCCGAAGACTCCACTTCTATGGAGAGAGCGCCGAAGCAGACTCCCGATTACGACGTGAGATACAGAGCCATCGAGTCAGAGATGGCGAAGGCGCGAGAGCAGAGAATGCGGGATCTAAAGGATCCCAACGACTTGATTGTGGGCGATCTACGCCCACCATACACCGATCGTATCATAGCTGAAGTCATTCCTCGGCACTTCAGGGTTCCCTAGATGGAATCCTACGACGGCACCTCCGACCCCCTTGACCATTTGGGCAGCTTCAAGGTCCATATGATGATCCAATAAACTTCGGACACGATGTACTGCCTAGCATTCCCGGCTACCTTGAAGAAGTATGCTCGGATGTAGTACTCGAGCCTGCGCCCAGGTACCATCGATTTTTTTTTGAGCTAGAAAAATTATTTGTCTTGCATTTCAGGACCTGCCGCAAGACTTCACGAAATATGGACACACTGTTCCTCCTTCACCATAACGAAGAAGAAAACCTGCGAGATTACATCTCCAAGTTTAATGCGGCCATGCTTGAGATCCCCGATCTCAACGAGCACGTGGCCATGTCTGCATTGAAGAAGGGCTTCGCACCTCCAGGCTTACTTTTTTCCTGGATAAGAAGTTCCCTAAAAGCTACGCTGAGCTCTTGTCAAGAGCTTAGAAATATGCCGATGCCGAAGAGCAAGCGACAAATCGATGACAGATTAATGGAAAACCCCCTTCAAAAAAGAAGAATAATAGGGGACAAGGTCCCCAAACTTTCAATAACAATGGCAGCAAATATACAGACCGTCGAAGAAGTCCTCCCAGACCTAGAGCTTCGGGAGGAAGATTCGACTCCTACACTACACCCCCCTCAATCTCCCTCAAGAGAAGATCCTCATGGAGACAGAGGAGAACTATCTCTAACGGTCCCGTCCCATGAAGGCCTCCTCTTCCGTAAGGAATAGGAACTGTTGCTGCCAAGACCGTCATGGCCCGTAGCTGCCGCGTCGAAGCGCGCTCCTTTCGCTGCCTACCGGTCCTCTGCTCCTAGACTTGCAAAACAGGGGTTAGCGACCCGGGTTGGGGTTTCCGGTGTGGGCACTCCGATGATCAAGTCAGTGATGATCCAGGAGAACATATACTCCTGGTCGGGCCCCTCTTGATGGACTCCGTACTATGAGGAGTGTGAGATGTGTCGGTGAAGGAAAAATGCAGTAGGGGGAGAGTGATAGCGGGGATAGAGGGGTTCCCCGTTACTCCGCTTCTCCTTGTTTCCCGGTGGTTTTTCCTCGACCGTGGTGTTGGTGGTGGCGCTTTGCTCTCTTAGTCAAGCTTGCGCTTGTGTTGGTGGTAGACCGTAGTTCTTTTCTACTGGTGTGTTTTTCTATTGTTACCTCCCCCTTCCGGGGATGCCGATCATTTTTTGTGGTTGAAAACTGGCCGTTGGGAGTCTGCCTCGGGATCCTCGCTGGGTTGGCAGGCGCGTGGGGCAGGATTCCGTGTCGTGGACGGGACGCCTTTCCTGATAGGTGGTAGTGGAACCTTCCATTCCTTCTGATATCCTCTCTGGTTGCTCTATTTCGAAAGTCTGGCAGAGCTTCAATTCGGGGGCCGCTGCCCTAGGGGTGAGTGCTCTCTGGCTGGCCCATCCCCTGGAAGTATGGCCGGACAGGCAGTTATGGCGGCATGGGGGACGTCGTTCCGTGGTCCTCGGGCGGCTCGCCGGTGTCCTAGGATGGCAGGGTCTGCTCTGATCTGGGCGCTCCGAGCTCGTGCGGTCACCTTGGTGGAGGAGGGAAGAGTGCGAGCCCGATACAGAAGGCGCGCGCTCGGAGAAGCTCCACATCGGCGGGCGAGCTCTTGGCTCGACCTCGACCGCAGGGCACTAACCTCCGAGGGTCTCGTTCTGGAGGGCGGCGGACATACCCATTCCAAAGGGCTCACGCTCGGAGAGGCTCCACATCGGCAGGTGAGCTCTTGGCTCGACCTCGACCACAGGGCACTAACCATCGAGGGTCTCGCTCTGGAGGGTGGAGGACGAACTCGGTCTAGAGGACGCGCGCTCGGAGAGGCTCCACATTGACGGGTGAGCTCTTGGCTCGACCTCGACTGCAGGGCACTAACCTCCGACGGTCTCGCTCTGGAGGGTGGAGGACGGACCCGGTCCAGAGGGCGCGCGCTCGGAGAGGCTCCACATCGGCGGGAGAGCTCTTGGCTCGACCTCGACCGTATGGCACTAACCTCTGAGGGTCTCGCTCTGGAGGGCGGAGGACGGACCCGTTCCAGAGGGCGTGTGCTCGGAGAGGCTCCACATCGATGGGCGAGCTCTTGGCTTGACCTCGACCGCAGGGCACTAACCTCCGAGGGTCTCGCTCTGGAGGGTGGAGGACGAACCCGGTCCAGAGGGCGCGCGCTCGGAGAGGCTCCACATCGGTGGGCGAGCTCTTAGCTCAACCTCGACCGCAGGGCACTAACCTTTGAGGGTCTCGCTCTGGAGGGTGGAAAGCAACTCCGGCCTAGGCATCGAGCTCACGAGCTCAACCTGGCAGAGAACTGAGCTCAACTTGCTATCCTAGAAGAGCTCATCTTAGCTCAGCTCGGCAAAGTGCTCCGAATTAAGGTGTCGCCTTGGCATCCACCGTGGTGGTCTCCCTTAATGTAGCGCCTGTCAGCTACCCATGTCAGTGGTCTCGCCACATCAGGAATAAATACTGTCGATTCCACCAGGATCACGGCCACAACACTGAAGAGTGCATCTAGCTGAAGGATGCAATAGAGGATCTCATCAAGAGAGGGTACTTGGGGCGGTACATCGGTTGCCAAGGACCTCAATCGGAAGCAACTGTTCCCCTACCACCTCTCGAAGAGGCCGAATTGCCAAATCAAAGGCCCACCAATAGAAGTGTAGGGATGATACACCGACCCACCGACTGGAGAAGGGATGAGGACGGCGCTCTAAAGTGACTTAAGACAACAACTCTATCCTCTTCTCCGACGACGACCTTGCGGGAGTTCGGCTCCCACATGATGATCCCCTTGTAATCTCGGCCGTAGTGGCCAATTATGATGTACAGCGAATCCTTGTTGATAATGGAAGTTTGACTGATATCTTGATGTACGATGCATTCTCTAAAATGTATTTGCCTAGACATCAATTGCGAAGATCCCCTATACCTTTCTCTGGTTTTGGGGGCAACCAAGTTTATGTCGAGGGAAAAATAGTGTTGCCTGTAACCCTCGGCACCGAACCTCAATAAAAGACACTGCCAATCAACTTCACGATGGTCCAGATCCCCTCAGCATACAATATTATTCTGGGGCGGCCTGCCTTGAACAAGTTTCGAACTGTGATCTTCTCTCATTACCTCTTGGTGCGTTTCCCCACCAGGAATGGTGTCAGAGAAGTTAGAGGAAACCAGAGGACAGCACGGTAGTGTCTGATGATCGAAGACAGGCATTTCAATGATTCGTCAACTCCGAATCAGCTGGATCCGAGGAACGTAGCCACAAACTTTGGTGAGCCCATGGAGAGGACTGTCCCAGTACCTTTGACAGGGAAAGATCCCTCCAGAGTTGTGCAGATCGGGAGCATGCTTGATGAGAAAACCAGAACGGAGTTGATCCATTTCCTCAGAGACAACGTCGATGTCTTCGCCTGGTCAGCTTCAGATATGCTAGGGATTCATGTCGAAGGAATCACTCATCGGCTGGAAGTTATCCCTGGGTACAAGCCGATATGGCAGAAGAAAAGGAGCTTCGCTCCTGAAAGACAGCAAGCTGTGGATGAAGAAGTTGGCAAGCTCCTTAAAGCAGGGTTCATCCGAGAGGCCCGCTACCCCGAGTGGTTGGCCAATGTGGTAATGGTCAAGAAAGCTAGTGGCAAGTGGAGGATCTGCATCGACTATATAGACCTCAACAAGGCTTGCCTAAAAGATAGCTTCCCTCTCCCGGCCACCAGTTGTTGAGCTTCATGGATGCTTTCTCCGGCTACAACCAAATTAGAATGGATCCACAAGATGAGGAGAAGACGGCTTTCATCACTGATAAAGACCTCTACTGCTACAAGATGATGCCGTTCGGCCTCAAGAACGCTGGAGCAATGTTTCAGAGGCTGATCAACAGGATATTCGAAAAGCAACTGGGGAGAAACATTGAGGCCTATGTTGACGACATGATCGTCAAGAGCCTCCTCCGGAAAGACCACATCCGCAACTTGGAGGAATCCTTCAGTGCTCTACGGCGCTATCACATGAAGCTAAACCCGGTAACATGTGCCTTTGGGGTCACTTCGAGCAAGTTCTTAGGCTTCCTTATTACCAAATGAGGGTTTGAGGCGAACCCCGAGAAGATTCAAGCTTTGAAAGATATGCGACATTCCTCCTGCAAAAAGGAAGTCCAGCAGTTGACAGGGAGAATTGCCTCCCTCAGCAGATTCATTTCTCGGTCAGCCAAGAAATGCCTTCCGTTCTTCAAGGTACTCCGACAGACAAAGGGCTTTGAATGGTCCAAAGACTGTCGCACTGCCTTTGAGGAGCTGAAGAAGTACTTGGAGACCCCGCCATTGCTCTCCAAGCCACAAGAAGGTGAGGTCCTCTACCTATATCTCTCTGCTTCAGATGAAGCAATTAGTTCAGTTCTTGTCCGGAGAGATAAAGACGAATCCTACAAGCCGATCTACTATATCAGCAAGGTCCTGCATGATGTCGAGATGCGATATGCAAGGATGCAGAAGCTGATCTACTTTTTGGTGGTTGCGGCAATGCGACTACGGTCATATTTCCATGCCCATGCTATTGTGGTGCTAACTGATCAAACTCTCAAGGCCGTTCTCCGATCTCTGGACACCTCTGGAAGGATAGCTAAGTGGGCTGTGAAGCTAAGTGGATTTGACATCAGCTTCTAGCCCCGAATGGCTATGAAGGCCCAGGTGCTCTCCGATTTTTTGGCTGAGTGTACCTAAAATCCGAAGATGAAGCATCTTCGGTAGAAGACGAAGTTCCGAAGGAGATGAAGTCCGTCTGGGTACTTCATGTGGACGGAGCTTCCAATGTTATTGGATGCAGGGTTGGACTCATGTTGGCCAAACCTGATGGCCACACCATAGAGTATGCACTCCGGTTCTCCTTTCATGCCTCTAATAACCAGGCCGAATACGAGGCCTTGCTCGCCGGACTTCGGATCGCCAAGGATCTGGGAGTCCAGCAACTTCGAGCCTTCTCAGACTCCCAGTTGGTTATGAATCAAGTTAATGAAGAATATGTAGCAAAGGATCCAACCATGGTGCAGTACCTGGAGAAGGTACGGGCTTTATCCTCCCAACTGGAATATTTTGATATCATCCATGTTCCACGATCAGAGAACCCCCGGGCGGATGCACTATCTCAACTGGCAACTACGGCACCGGAATCTCTCAGGCGCACCTTTATTGAACATCTTGAAACTCCAAGCATAGCCGAAAAGGCTGCGGAGGTGCGCCAGATCGACGCTGAGCCAAGCTGGAAGGATTCCATCATCAAGTTCCTGAATGAGGGAGAGCTCCCATGAGATAAGGCAGAGGCCAAGAAGATCTGCTGGATGGTGTCTCAGTACGTCATCTTAGATGGAACCCTCTACAAAAGATCGTTCTCTCAGCCACTGCTAAAATGCTTAGGACCCACAGATATGGATTATGCTCTGAGAGAGGTCCACGAGGGCATATGCGGTGATCACCTGGGAGGCAGATCTCTGGCGTACAAGATCATTCGATAGGGGTATTACTGGCCCTCCATCCAGAAGGACTCGGCTGATTTCGTGCGAAAGTGTGACCAGTGCCAGAGGTACGCCAATGTACAAAGATAGCCTGCGAGTCACCTGATTCAACTGGCAGCCCCGTGGCCTTTTGCCCAGTGAGGAATGGACATTCTTGGCCCATTCCCGCCAACATTAGGGCAAAGGAAGTTCCTCTTAGTGGCTATCGACTACTTCACGAAGTGGGTAGAAGCGAACTACTGTCCCAGATTACAGAAGGCAAGGTGAAAGATTTTGTAAAAAATTCCATCATATTCAGGTTCGGCATTCCACACGTCATCATCACGGACAATGAAAGACAGTTCGACAATCCGAAGTTTAAGGACTTCTGCGCTCGGTATCATATCCAGCATCGGCTGACATCCGTTGCTCATCCACAGTCCAACAAAGAAGCCGAAGTCACTAATCAGACCATTCTCCATGGTCTAAAGACAAGGTTGAACGCCGCCAAAGGGCTTTGGGCCGAAGAACTGACCTTCGTTCTCTGGACATACCGAACTACCCCGAGAACGGCCACCGGCGAGTCTCCGTTCAACCTGGCATACGGTACTGAAGCCGTGCTACCTATTGAAGTCTCCCTACAGTCCCTGAGAATTGATAACTATGAAGAGCCTGAGAACTCCGATCGAAGAAGGATTGATCTGGACTTGTTATCAAGCACCAGGCTCCAGGTCCAAATAAGGATGGCGGCGTACCAGCAAAAGGTCGCCAAATACTACAACTCAAGGATAAAAGAGCAAACTTTCCGCACGGGGGACATGGTATTGCGAAGGACAGAGGTATCTAGGCCAACATAACAGGATAAACTCTTCTCCAATTGAGAAGGCCCATATCAAGTCGAAGAAGTCATTCGACCAGGAACATATCGACTCAAGACCCTGGAGGGGAAGACCCTATCCCGGCCATGGAATGTACAAAACCTTCGCAAATACTATCAATAAATGAGTTCCTAAAATTTTTGTGCAAAGTTACTCAACCCTACTCAACTTAGAACGGCTAGTTGCATCGATTGAACGATAATAGCCTGAGTGACCCGATCTGAAAAATCGGTCAACTGCGTAAAGGAGAGTCTGATCCACTCACCTTATCGGTATGCCCGACGAGCGCAACGGATGGCCTAACCAGGTCACCAAAAAGATCAAAAGCGCAGGGATGGTTTTCATAACCTACCCTATGGTGAATCCAAAGACGCGTCGAGGCGGGCCTGAACAGCCTATCTTAATCACGACTGAAGTGCACAGGGATAATATAAACACCCTACCCTGCGGTAAATCCGAAAACGTGCCTAAAAGGACCATTGTTGTCCTTTCTATCGACAACGGACATTCCAAGAATGGTCCAACCGACCTCATCTCTTCCCTGTAGACCGAAAATGGTCCCCAGAGTTTACATTTCAGACAAAGCAACGACACAACATATCACAGAAAATGCATGGGAAAAGATAACAAAAGGATACTTCATTTCTTTTTCTTCAATTTCTTACAAAAAGAAAAAGAAAGAAAAAAGAAAGGAAAAGCTCTCATAAAGAGAGATATAAAAAAAAAAAGGACAGTAGCATCGAAAAGATGTGGAAAATTTTTAATAACCCCCCGCTGGGTTTTTCCCGTACCGATGGAAAAAGATCTGGAGGGACGACGAAGGGCCCTCGAGATTCCCGTCTGAACCAGAATTCGACCCATCATCGGAGTCGGAATCAAATTCATGTCCGGGAAAGGGAACGGAGGGCTTGATGTTGTCCAGGCCCTTCAAGTTATAAAACGTGAAGGCCTTCCTCATGCATTCCTGGAACCCCTGATGAAAGGAGTCCAGAGCCACCTCGGTGACTTACTCCTTGAAGGTGCAGAAACCTTGAAATCTGAGACGGCGTTCGCCGCCTCCCTCCTTGCTTCCTCCGCCTTCGTGGTTGCCACCGCGATCTGGGCCTGAGCCTCCCTCAGTTGGGCCTCCAACAGGCGAACCCTCTTTTCAAGACGGTCTACGAGAGACTCCTCATTGTCGTCACCTGGTCCAAAGGACTCTGGTCTTCTCTTTCTTTTTGGATCAATGGCCCTTCTTTTTGTGGCTCGGCGTAGTTCAGAAGTGCTGAACCTCATTTCTAATGGAAGGAAGGGGTCCGCGAAAACGATGGCCCTTGACAGCAGAAGGCAGGGTCCTATTTATAGAAATCCTGTACCCACGACCGACAGCGGGGAGGCATGCTCCACGTCCTTTTTCGGTCGCATCAGAAGGCGCCACGTGTCCGGGCGACACTTTGAGAACCAGAAAGTCGCTCGGAAACCATCCTCAGGACAACAACTGCCATCGCTTCGAATCCGAAAAAATCCTCATCATGCGACGGCAACATTAATGGCTCCTTTTTGGAAAAGGGAGACATGGCGGCACATAGGGCGCAAGAAATCGCGACTGTACAAATATCGACGTGCCACGTGGACAACAAATTTTTAATCAACTTTCCCTAACCGCTGGCTGATGTGGAGTTAATGCTCATCCGCCCCAACGGACAAATTTAATATCAGAAGAAAGGTGACATCAGCCTAACCAGTCATAGACGGTCTTCGACAATGAAGTTCTGATCCATTCCAGAGTTTATCTTCATCAACTATCAATTAAACGGCCTTCGACCATGACTGTTCGACTAAGCAGAAGAAAAAACGGTAAAACCAGTTCAAGCTACATATGAAGCATAACATTGCATATGCAAAGAAAGGAGAATTCATTTCAAAATCTGGAGAAGTTATCATACAAAATTCATTGATGATACAAAGGAGAAAGAAAGAAAATACATTCAAAGCGACTCAAGTCATTCAACATCGACAAAAGGAGACTCTACACCACAAGACTGAAGCAACTTCTCAACCTGTTCTGAGAGGACCTCGTCAATCTAGGCGAGATCGGAGAACTTTCGGCTTGGACTCCTCCAGCCTGAGCTTCTTCCTGGACCGGAATCAGAATTGGGGTCACCTCTGGATTTTTGACTAAGGTAGCAGCCTCTTCATCCGGACATCGCACCTCCTCGGCCTCTACTACGGCTTCGGCCTCCTCTACTTCCTCTTTTTCTTCTCCAGCTATATCGAAGGGAGGAATACCGGAAAGGTTGAGTTGAGGGAAGGCCTCCTTTACCCTGGAGAGTCCGTCATTAAAGCCGTGCTGGTAGCCGTACAAAGATGCTTCATTGATCTCCACCTGAAATTGTGAAGACGCTCTGAAGTCTGTCACAGCATCGTCTACCCGCTTCCTCAAACAAACGGACTCCCTCTTGGCAGCTTCAGACTCCTGGATTGCCTTTTCAGCCCTCCTGGAAGCCTCCTCCACCGCCTTGGTCAGGCTTTCTATTTTCTCCTGATTCTTCCTGGCAGCCTGCTCCAGGGAGTCCGACTTATTTTCTGCTTCTTTTCCACCCTGCCTCCTATCCTGCCATTATCAGATGGGCACTTTTCAGTTCACCCTTCAGTTTGCGAACTTTATTGTTCACCCGGACAAGGCGGTCCTCCATAGACTGCCTCAGGTCTTCGGCAACCTCCTTTGCAGCTCTGGCAGTATGAAGCTCCTCCTTGAGACCATAGATGAGGCTGTCGACGTTCCCCAGGCCCTCCTCCATGAAGGTAAGGTCGTAGACCAACTGCATCAAAAGGATGGGGTCATGAACCGAACAACTCTCAGGACAAAGGGAACGGCAAGGATTATACCTGTTGCAGGGCGGAGAAGGCAGAATCGGACACCCTAGGAAGGTTCCAATTCTGAAGAACCGCCAAGTCATGAGGCAGCAGCGTACCCTTCAATGCCTGCTTGGCTACGGCCGGGACCAACAGTCCCCCCGTAGGTGAAAGCTCCGAGGAGTTCGTCGATCGGCCTTCAGCTGAAGAAGCCCCGCGGGCGAACTCCCCCTCGACTTGCCATGCTTTGTCCCTATCAACTGCAGGGGGGCAAAACGACGGCACGTTAACTCCATAAGGCGGACTCTCCGTTGTGCGAACCGGGGAGGTAGCCGCCGGAGGAGTTTCGACTGGGAAGGGTCTCGATGGAGCCCCCTCCGCGGCTGCTGCGTCTTCCCCTGAGGTGCCCCGGGAAGACGAAGTACTTTAGTCCCCCTCGGGGCCATCCTTTCGAGCTCTCTTCCGAACTACAGACCTGGTGAGAGGGGCCTGCGCTACCCTCTTTTCCGAAATCTGACGGAGCCAGCTCACACCGGGCTTCATCCCGCCACCTACAAGCAAAAGAGTCCACTTCAATTAACTGGGCCTCAATGAAACCGGGAAAGGGAACAGAAATTCCCATTGCTATACTTAATGAGAGGAATCTACTAATTCTCGCTCAATGGAGATTTCTCTCCTCTAACAGTTCCCGGATGGGAGCAACTTCGGAGTTGACCAGAAGATCGTAATCTGACTAATTAGCCATCAAGACCTTCTTCCCATCATTGGCGGTTAGACAAGGCTTCTTCTACACAGTGTCGAAGCCCCACGGATCAAAAGACAACACAAACACGAAGACGGGTTTCCACCCGTGGATGGCGCTGGGCATGTCCTTGATGACCTTGCGGCCTGATCTAGGGCTAATCACCCACCACCCATTGCTGTGGAAATCCCTCTTGAGAACAAAGAGGGCCATGAACAAATTGGTCCTAGGTTCTACGTTTGCGATGCTGCACATGACCAGGAACCCGCAGATGTTCCGGATGCTGTTCGGGGTCAACTACACCGGCACCACTTGGTACAAGCGGAAGATCTTGATGAAGAAGGGGTGCAGGGAAAACCGAAGACCAGCTTTCAAATGATCTTCGTACACGGCTAGACACCCAGGGGGAGGTTCGTTCACCCATTCTTCGGGTACGGGGAGAACGAAGGGGAACTCCTCGGGAACGTGATAGTGTTCCAAAGAAGGGCCGCCTTACCTTGAGAAACTGAGCTGGGAATCGACCCCGGACCTACTATGTCACCGGCCCCCGAGGGCCTAACCTGTTCTCCCTGACTCTCTACGGTTTCTTCCATGACAAAAGAATGAAGCAAGGGAGCAGGAGGAAGATTCTACCTGCGAAATAAACTAGTAGTCCGGAATAAGTTAGACGAAGGATGAGACGAGGTTGAAGAAGCTTCCTTAGCCAGACCTTCGCCCTTCCCTAGAAGAAAAGCAAGGGTCTCTGAAGCCTTGCCAGGGTTGATTTGACCCAAGGTTATCCTGGGAGGTAACCCGCCTTCAACTAATCGCTAGGATGAGGCACACCCATCATCCAATGGACGGGGAAAAGCCGCCACAACCATCCAAATCTCAACTAATAGATTGGCTTAACCATCATGCAACGAGAAAAGGAAAGACGGCCCCAGGACCGCCCACTTTTTCCCTCTTCCCCGACCTAGGAGTGACAGCTGTCCACCATCTGATTCCCAGATCATGATGGACAGTCCAAGCAGAGATCTCGTAATCATCTACCATACTATCTCCCGGGAGGAAAATGACAAAGCACAAATACTCTCACTTCTCGAGGCAAATATCCGCTTCGAAAACTGAGAGTAGGAGGGCAACTATTGGGATATCCCGGTTCAGCTACGAATCGAACTCTGGTTCAACTGGACGAAGCCCTTCTCCTCGGACTACGGACTTCGAACCAGGAAAGAGGCCGGGCCAACTGCATGCAGCTCACTACTTCTCACCGGACTACAACATCCAAAGGCCAGTCTTACGGATAACATCTTCGGCTTTGACCGAAGACCAGATTTCTTATTGACTTCCGAAGACACGCTCTTCGGTCCCTGCCGTAGACACGATCTCCGGCCCCGGGGGAAATACCAAGTCTTCAGCCCACGCGAGGGAAAATCCGAAGATTGGACCATAATCTGGTCCAAATAGACAACTGTAATCAACGGTTACAATCAGCATTCTCCATGCCACGATCTTGGCATGCAACTCCAGCTGCCACGCCTCCGATTTGGCCGGAACCGCTCAATGACAACCCACGATCGCCAATCATGAGAGAAATTAACTTTCATGATCACCAGAAAAAGAGCGGGTCACAGGCCGGAGGCCTTCTTTTAAATAATGGTAAGAAGGATGGAGGGAGAGGTACGCACACATACACTCATACATATTCTAAGAGCTCTTTCTCTCATACTCTCGACACCCTTTCCCATTATGTGGCTGGGATCCGTCACTGACTTAGGCATCGGAGTGTCCCCCGCCGAAACAACTCCGGCAAGGGACATGTTTTGCAGGTGAACCAGGGAGCGGTCCTGCGGCACAGTGGCTCCGGCCGACCGATTCAGAGACTCCACGCCAACACATCATGAGTGTTGAAATGTCCAAAAGGTGACCAAAAGAGAGGGTTTAAACTGAAGCACTGATGGATTTAAACCGAATATATGTAGCAAGTCTAGCAGTAATCCATTTTGTTTTTGCAAATGAACTGATCGATAAATTGGGGTTACTTTTGGTCCCCGGGCACAAATATCCCTCATCCATTGGTTATTGCTTGGTATAAAGAATGTCGATGTTATGGGCAAATATTTGGGAGTGCCAGAGACTTGATTCTTGGAAATTGAGGTCCTCAAGTTTTGTAGGGGTACCTACGCTCAATCTATCCTTTATTAAACTCTTGTTCTCATTGCCAGACTCTTGTGCCGGGTTATTTTATGTTTGTCATTGTCTATTTAATTCATACACTGTTGCTCTGCCACCTAAATAGTTGCAAACGGAGTTCTGGGATTTCTAATTTCCTGGGTGGTTGTCATACAGTTAATTTTGCTATTCTTGTACTCCTCCATTTCACCAGAATTCTTGATTAGGAGGAATCGGTGCATCAGCTCATGCTTCGACTGCTTTGGGGAAATGGGATATCTAATTTGCAGGAGGGCTTATTTACATATACCTTCACAATTGTCGCATTGGGTACCTATCACTACTATGGATACTATTTTATTGATTACTACCAGTGCTGCTCTTACATTATGGCTACCACAACTTATACTCTATGCTCATGCTGGTCTTTTATTCAACTTTATTGCTGCCTTACCATATATACGTATGCTAGTTCTGTTATCTCAAGGACTTTAACCCAAGTCATTCGATCTGTTCTAGTGCAACTCTCTTTGTTTTTAAAGGAATTAAAATTCAAATTTTGCTATCAAGGGTGTCACTCACAGGATCTTGCAGTAGTGCTGTGGAGTACATACACTGTTTGGCTTGTTTTCAGGTACTATTCTAGGTGGTTGGCACACTCTGAATTCGGCTGTATCATGAGCAGGTCCCATAAGCTCATCTTTTGCTGCTTGGTGCCTATGGGAGGAATTGTCACCAATCCCTCAATGGGTTGGATGAATCTGTTCCAAGCTGCTTCTGTTTTCCTTCATTTTCATATCGGAGTTGATGCTGCAGTTCACTTATGCATTCTCTTCTGTAAATGCCTGATCTATACCAATCAAGTGGAGTTCTTTACGTGGAGTTCATGATTCTTCTTCCAAGGCTTATATGATTATCTGCTATAGAGTCATCAATCATCAACCTGCTATCAGATGCACATTACTTATTCAGCGACAGCTATATTCAGAAGCAAGTGGAGGATTTTTGCTCATTACCTCTTCAGTGATAACTATATACAAGTTGCTCTCAAACATCCAATGACAAAGCCACAATCTAGAAACGATATCTACTACTTCATCCAATGTCTCTATGCCTTATCATTCATCTTTCTGAAGCTCATGCCACAATTATTACTCAACCATTATGCCATACTTTGCTCTTTATGCATCCAGATCAATAGTGTACAGACTCAACTGATGAGGTTTCTTACCATATTGCTTGCTCTTCATACACCAGTAATTTTCTTCACTATGGTTGGCATGCCTAAACAACTACAGTATTGGACTGTTTTATCAATTAATGCAGCAGATGCGCATGCTTTTTTCCTTGGGAGACTTCTTATTATCCATGCTAAGCACCAGGTTCTTCATCAATTTTCTCCTGTGTATGTGGATTGCAGAGTATAGTTTTACTCTGCTTTTATCACCATGTTTTGGGCTGTAGTTTTGCTTTCTCCTATGTTTATGTTAAACCTGTTCTAAACTGTTACAGTTTGTCTATTTTAATATATTGAAGCTATGGAGCTTCTATTTCTACCAAAAAAAAAAAAAACTCTTGTTCTCATTCTTTCTAATATTTCCGTGACAGTGAGTGTCTTGAATTGGCCAAGCAGAGTCATACAATGTTTCTTTGGTGCCATGAATCCAATTGTCAAAAGCTACATGCTATATACTTGGTCAACTACTTGCATTGCAAACCTAAGTCTCTAGGAGGCTTAGGAATTCCTGATGTATAGATTTGGTGGTTATCTTTGCTTAAAAAAAATTTCAGGACTCATGGATCTATCTCTTGATTCTTTACTTTAATTTCGGTGCATTTTCAGCGAAGTATTATTTTTCCAATGAGATTGGTGTAATTATCATCCACAAGCTATATGTTCAAGAACTTGGGAAGCTATTTTGAATTAACATGGGTAAGCATCTGGAGGGTAACTTCAGATGGTTGCTAGGTTAATTAAGGTGAAAGAATACATATTTACACCTAGCCATGGTTATCAAATGTTCCTCTTTCTAAGATGGTTGTTATTTGTAATATGGAGTTATTGGCTAGTTATTCCATGGTCAATTATTTCATTGTTAACCGTTGGAAATGGAATTAAATCTTTTAATTTAAATTCTTCAATTCCTTGTGCCGATCGTGGATCATATCCTTAATACTCCCATTGCAAAACATGGAGATGTGGATATTCTTTGCTGGGGGAGAAGGTTTCATATCTAAAATTAGTGCAAGAAATATGTCTCTTACCTTATGACTCAAGAACTGATGTCTCCTTCAACTGGATTTGAAAAAGCTAAAACACTTTATCAGAGCTCATTGCTCTCCATGGAAACTGAATTGGGAGCATTTCCCAGGAGTTGCTTGCTGGCTGTGGAATATTAGCCCCAATTTATCATGGGTATGTAGGGATGAAAATGGATCGGATCAAACCGGATCACGGGTGACCTTGATCCGATCCAATTCTTTGTTCATGTCTTACTATTAGACCTAGACCCAATCCACTAGAAAGTCGGATTGGGTCCACTGTCAAAGTTTTCGATCCAACGGGTCATTCGGGTTGGATCGGATCCATGAATAATCTTGTTCTAATCTTGAAAATTTAGATCCAGATATGATCCGGATTAAATATAGACAACTATATTTTAATTATTACATAACCAATTATCATTAACCATAAAATAGATAACAAACAATATCGCTCTTAAAATAAAATAAAATATAAAAATAATTATAACTCTATCTTTATGTTAAAAATAAGTTCCATATAAGTTTTAAATTATAATTTAAAGGTCCAAATAGATTTGATCCTAATAGTATTAGCAGTTCGAGTGAGGTCGGGTCTAAATTTAATAAAACCATATCCAACCCGAAAATAGAACTGGTCCAATTTTATAACCCAATCCAGATCCATGGATCTTTAAAAATGGGTTGGATCGAGTTTAAACATGTTAGATCTGGTCGTGGGTAACCCGACCCATTTGCAACCTTATAGGTATGATGAAGCTGTTAAATCAATTGATCATTTTTTCTTTACCTACCGGGTGACAAGTTTCGGGATAATTAATTGGTTCTTATCAATAAATCTTAATTTGTAAATTGGGATGGTGCTAGGAAGTTCCTTTCGATGGATCTATCAACAACTCAAATGAAGTAGACATAGACGATAAAAATATTGTAGAAAGCACAATGCATACCAGTATATATACATGCGCTAGTACGAAAGAATGATTTGATACATACAGAAGGAAAGAGATAGACCGAAAATCATGTGAGATATAGTAAGCAAGGACTTGATATCATAAAATCTCTCAAAATATAGCACTAAGCAAAGTGCAATGGAGGAAAAGGATTAATGTAGCAACACCCACTAGCTAGTTTTGGGTTGAGTTGAGTTGAGGTCCGGTAACAACCATCTATCATGTTATGGAGTATTTAGACTAACTCATTTTATGCATCCATGACATGGGGTCATCGAGATAGCTCTCTCCGCCCAAACCATGGGTTCCAAATTTTGTTGCTTAATCCTCGCAACCGGACGTTCCTAAACTTAATTTTGATGTCTCGGTTAAAATGTCTATCTTCGAGGGCAAGTTTCATGGTTCATGACCATTTCGATACCATTACAAGCCTTTGCCACAAGCTCCAAATTATTTACAGCTTGTTGTTGTGGAGTTCATGCTATTACCACCATTCTCGGAGCTAATCATCCAGTTTTGGAACCATAGTATCATGAATGACAGGGCTGAGCATTTCAAATCATCCATTGCTGATGAACATTAAAGCTACGACAAAATCAAAGTCTATGTTCTCTTTTTTTCTTTTTTTTCTTTTTTTTTTTTGGTACAGATCCGTATATATTCTCTTTGTCCTGCCAAACTGGCTAGTTCATCCTCAGCATCAAGTTTGGACTTTTATTTTTCCATCTTCCTTATCTTCTATCTTTACATCTCATGCTACTGGTTTCCTCTTTTGAAAGAATGTAATTGGGTTCGCACCACTGCTGTAGCTAAAAAAAAAAATCTACTCAAGGTTTACCTAGTATGTGGCTTCTATGATATATACTACCATCATTTTATGAATGGTGATGAATACTTATATAAAAATAAATATATATTACAGCGAAGGCAAGCACACAGCATAATTTTTCTTCTTTTCTCATCTCTAAGTCTACATTTCTACAACATTATTTCATCTTTAATCTCAAGCAAAGACATAAGAGTTGCATCGATCTTTATATAGCCATGAGTTCGGAACGTGTGCATGACCTGCTACAGAGCATTCTGAGAGTGTAGCCATTTTTTCATCAAAAATCAATCTAAGATAATTAAAACTTCTTATACGGTCACCAAAGTAGGTATTACCAAAAAAAAAAAAAAAAAAGAGAGAGAGAAAAAAAGTTGGTATATGTTCTTTGAAGAAGGTTATTCTTTGGGATAATGGTTGGTTGGTTATTCTTGTCTCTTTTTTTCTAATTGCAATGGCATCTGAGTAAAATAATTCAACTTCATATAGTTCAAGCTATCTATTCTTCACAGTTACTTGATCACATAGTTTTGGGTGCATTAGATCATCATTACTAAATCACCAAAGTCGTTACCATGGTCGCATCTTTAAAGTGCGTCATCTGACTTGATGGTGCCCTAAATATGTAGACCTCGCAAAGATTATTCTTGCAAGAATGACATGATGATGAACTGTAATCTGGGTCAAAGAACACCACTTTGCCCTGTACACCATCATCATCTCAACAACAGCATGGGTGTCCACAAATTTGCCAAGTGGGTGAAGCCCATGGTTTTCTTTTTTAGATATTTGTAGCAATGCTTACTGGAATGTGAAATCAAGGACAATCTTGGTTAAACATTCCAGAAACTTGGTCATGCCAATCTTATCACAAACAGTAGTGAAGTGGTGTGGAAAGTTTGATAGAGTTCTATCACCAATATAACAGAGAAGTAGCTAGGACTATATATAACAAGGGTTTTTTTTTTTTTTTTTTTTTATGGGACGAAATACATGGGATTAGGTATTTTAAATACGCGATCACCAATGCAATCCCCTTGAAGGTCGCTCCATTGATCTCCAACGTTCCCACGTATTCTATAACCCTCTTCCACCAATTGCTTCCTCATCGCCGATTTGAATACAACGGCACTCTGCCCTTTGTATGCTGGACCTCTGCACAAAGAGAGAGAGAGAGAGGGAATATTGAAGAGAGTAGAGATTGTTAACCCGATTGATATATATATTTGTACAAAATATATCAATTAATGATGAGGCATGGTGTGAGAAATAGTGATATATCAATCAATTTATAATCATTTGATGAATAATTGTCTTAGTCCCGCATTGAATCATTATGCCAAAAATAATAATAATAAGAGTATTAGAGGACTCTTCACTGATGTAAAGAGCACTAAACTATTAATAAATAATACTTTTGTATCACATCAATCGCATGCTAGCTATGGTTTTCATTTTTTTTTTTCTAATTCTAAACAAAATTAAAATTTTACATGCATGGTTACTCTTTCGAAAATAAATTATCTACAAAAAAAAAAAAAATCAAAAAATTTAAAATATTCACACTCCATAGAAATTGTTTTGAGCATGGATATGTATTGTTGCTCAGATTATTTTTTACTAATTAATTTAGAGGGTTACTTTGGGATGCCACTAGTACAAGTGATTTATAAATTGAATGTGGTAAAAGATCCACCAAAACAGAGCAAACCATATCAATTGGCATCCATGCGAGAGCAAACAAGAATTTTTTTAAAAAATACAAATAGTCCAATTTTAAGATGTCTTTTTTTAAAAAAAAGAAAATTATGAAATGGAAATCAAAGTTCACCCAAGCCAATTTTAAGATATTAACTGATTTAATTGGTAAAGTAAACTAAGAATTGTCACCAGAAACATTGGATTCAAGTTCCATCTTCTACTCTAATTTATAAACACATAAAGCAAGTTCAATTATCTAAATTATCTCAGAATATTTAAGGATCTTTCTCTCTCTCTTTTTAAATATAAATAAGAGAAAGGCAGCTAATGGGAGACTATAGATTATGTCGAAAGGAATTAAACTAGTAGCCGACCCAGCTCCTTGCTGCTAAATAAATAAATCACACGTTTAACATCACCCCATAATCATTCTCAAAAAAAAAAAAAAAAAGTAAGAAAAAAAAAAAAAAAAAACCCATAATCTACTTTCAAAAGAAAACATTACCTCAGAATCAACCTCTCATATCCAACAAACCCCTGAGCATACAAATTCTGAGCTGTAGCAGCCCCCAGAGCCTCTTCATCCCTTCCGGTGAGAAGAAAAACCTTGAAACCACCTTGTATCAGCCTCTTGTACAACCGGAGCACTGCAGGAATAGCTGGACAAAACCCTCTCTGAGCCCAGATCTTAAAGCTCGTAGGATCCCACGGATCTCCCCTAAAACCACAAAAGATCGATGGACCGTATATATATTATATCAAGTCCACAAGAAAAATTTCCATCAATCGAGTCAGATCCATGAGAGCATTACCCAAAGCGTTTCCCTTGGTAGTACAAGAGATTTGAGAGGCTGGTGTCATCGATATCAAGAATCCAAGCATCCATACCATCGCCGGCCACCGCCGTCGACCCATTGAGGTAAGTAGTGACCTGCTCGATTACCAGATCGAGATCTTTGTTATATTGGCCTCCAAGCATGTAGTTTTCTACGTAGAACACGCACTGGGCCGGGACCGTTCTCCAGGCTTGGGCATTGTTGGCCTCGACGGCGACCCTCCAGCTCAGGCAATAGCAGGCGTCGAACGCCATGCCTGGTCTCGGGGGGAGCATCATGCCAGTGGCTCCGGAGATGTGGTTGGCAAGCATGAGAAGTAGCAGTTCCCATGCAGCCAATATGAACGAGGTCATGGACATGGACATGGATCCTGAACATACATGGAACACATTAAAAGAAGATGTCCAAATGTTGCTGCTTTGTGGGTGCAATTTTCTTTGCTATAAGAGATACAGGGATCATCACTGCAGGCTCTGGTTCCATATTTAGAATATTTCTCAGTTAAAAGTCAATGACTGCCATATATCATCCCTATCCAGTTTCTGAATCCTATATGGCATGAGTAAATAATTAAGCTGGTGGTAGTAGGTGTGTCTCAAGGGTGCTTCATTTAGATTCACCCATTTTCTGAATACCACATTAAAGCCTATCTGTAAGCAGGATATGGAGATCGATTAGCTTCTGTCTTAGAATCTAAATTTACTAGAATGACATGGTTTGAAGCTTCTTGTTTTTTAAGGGAGAGAGAGATTAAAACATGGTGTTGTACTACCATTTAGAGATAAGAAAACAATTTGTACCAACTTATCTTGCGTTGAAACGATGTAATTCGGTCGACAATACATGCATGATGCTGCAATCTAGTTATGCATAATATCTCTTGATGAAGTAGGTGAAGCTTTTTGGTCTTTACTTTCTTTTGGAGAAGAAGACACTCAGACGCATACAACGTGTCTCAGATCAGACCCTTATTTTTTTTCCTGATATGTCTAGCTCAAATCAAACTATATATATAGTAACCATAAAATGAAAGGATCACCATCTGGCATCTTACTCCATCCCCTTGCCTTTAAGCTCTCTGGATTAATTGGATCCCCCATAACTTTCCAACTCAGGGTAAGCCAGGTAGTAAACTTATCTACTTACCAACTGCCTTATTGAGAAAGAGAGAGAGAGAGAGAGAGAGAGGAGGTACCTGAACGAAAACAAGAGGGACTGAGATAGGTGGGCGTTCGTTCAACAGCTGCTTTTGGGGCGATAATGGAGGTCGCCATTTATAGGACGAGGAACGAAGCATACGTGATACCTATCGTTGTCCGATGGATGACATAAGAGGAAAGCAATTCTGTGCAGCATAAAACGCAATGAAACGAAAGGGTGGGGGAGGAGGTCAAGGTGGTCGCTTTTCTTTGGCCTCGGGCATTCCCGGTGATTCCAATCCTGGGACCGGAATATGGCGCGACGTCATCTCTCCAATTGCTTGACACGTGGATCCACTAACCACTCAAAGTCCGCGTGACACCAATGACACGGATGAGTTGACTTGATATGGAAATTAAGATTATACGTCTGACAATTTCTTTTCTTTTCTTTTGATTGGACGGGTCTTACGAATCGAACGCAAAGTCGTGGTAAAAAGGGTGGCTTTAAAAAACGACCCTGATTGGATTCCGATTGCCAGTATATTATGACCCAAAAGCAGAGCCGCCTCCTACCATTCATTGTACCCTCCCTATAATTCATTGTACCGAAGCAAGTGCTGCTTGCGAGGGAAAACATAAATTGTCTCCCTTATATTTCATCTCATGAACATTTTATCATCTTCTAAAATAAACGTAAATGGCTTTTTTTTTTTTTTTTTGTTCATATTCCGATCTAATTTATCAAAATCATGGATTTAAAATATAGTATAAACGGTGCTCCGATCCATATCATTGGTATCCACCTCATCAAACAAATAAGTTGATGCACATAAATAGAAGGGAGATATATAAAATATTCTCTCGTACCTTATCAAGGATACATCTCTAATCTCTCTCTCTCTCTCAATCTTCCGTATACTGCCATATACAAAAGAGACACCAAATGTCTCTTTATATAAAATTCATATGGATAGAAGTTGGATTTCTACCTAATTTTTTCAAAAAAAACTATTAAAATATATCAAATAAAGTAATCCTGGAATTAAATACATATGATATAATTAAGTAAAGTTCTAGAAATATCAAGATCGATGATCAGCTAAAATTATATCCGAATCTTGACATCTTAGTCTACTTCTCCGACCAAAATATGAATCAGAGCATCTCATGGATGGATGCGACGTATTTGGTCTGATTTCCTCCGATGCATATAGCTGAAATGTTTGAAATTTACCTCCGCATCCAAGCCATGGTAATCCCCAAATTAACTTGGTAGTGTGGGTTCCCCCACATGGCTTTCTTCCAAAGAAAAAAAAAAAAAAAAAGGAGAAGGAAAAAGAAAGAAAAAAAATTATAAAAAAAAGGGAAAACTTTCGGTGCCAATCTAGTTTAATTGTGTCGGCTGTGGCGTCTTCTACCCCCACCAACTTGCACCTGTGTTGCATGTCATCACTAAACCAAGTACTGTGGTGCCACTTTCTACTTATAGATAATTGGAGACTAACAAAGCATATCAGGCCATAAGCCTCATCATGAAAACTGATTGATTTTTAGTATATAATCGATTGACGTTCCTACCAACAAAAAAAAGCTGTTTGATTTTTTTTTTTTTTTTCCCCCTCCCTTGAATAATAAACTGTTTGATTATATATGGATGATAAATTGTGTCCCTTGGTAGTTGGGGCCAGATAATTGGTGGTGGCCAAGTTGCCACCCCATCAGATACTATACCTTATTATCAGATATAACATTAATAAAACAGAGGATGATTGTTCTTATCCAGTCCACGGGACCTTGTTTTCCTCCACCAGTTACACCCTTCTTCTCAGTGCTTGTGCTGGGGAAAGGTCTCTGTTCAAAGTAGGAGAGGATGGATCTCCCACCATCATTTAATTTTTTTAAAAAAAGATAAAAGGATTCTTAATTTAGGATGAACTCATTCACCGATAACACTAGAATGATTTATAAAGCTTTAAGAGGCTTTCTCTAAAAGTTGTTACTGTTTAATTGATAATGGCTGGTTTGGTTGCTAGAATTAAAGCATGTCATGCTGCAGAGAACTGAACTTGTAACAAGATTTGTTATTGTATAAAGGCTCATGTTGGTATTTCTGCACATAAGGAACAAAAATGCCCGAAAGTTCTTTGTTCCTCTCTTATATGTAAAATAGTAATAAGTAAAGAGAGTATTGGTCACCGCTATGGCGGTAGCCCGGTTGATAGAGGTCTTGTCTCACTACCGATAGGTCGTGGATTCAATGTATGATATCGTGGATGACTTGATTAAATTCATGAATTTTTTGGGACTGCGACAGGTTAGAGTATTGGTCATGCATAAATTTATATGATGGATTGATAAAGAATTCATGGATGCACCAACTTTGATCCACCAGCAGTTTAAACAACTTTGACAATGATCTTAGGCAGGATGCTTCTATCGAGGTAGATCGGAATGTCGACAAATTAAGGAATTAAAATATTCAGAAATGGATCTTAGAATATGTATCATGAAGTTTGTCACGACTTGAGTGACCAATCTTGTACTCGCCCGCATGGTCTTCCTTCAATTCAAAAAAATTGCTCAGCAATCATTTGCTAAACGGTACATATAATCTAATTGGAATCTTTAGAAGCCACTTGGACCATTGCTATCACTTGTTACTAAAATGCTTCCAAGTGGAACATTTTCCCTCCATCAAGGAGGTTCCAATTGGAGCTTATTAAAAAACTTCATTTATAATAGAGATGTTGAATTGATTGGAAGAAACCAGTCAACATTCTCTAACCAATGAACCATGCAAATGTAGTGAAAGGAACAAAGATGGTGAGGGCACTTTGATTCATGTTTATTTGGGATAAAGTTGAGGAAATGCTCTCTAAGTGGTAGCAGCACAGCCACGAGCTTAACCCACTTCTAGGACAGAAAGGTGGTGAGGGGAGGAATGTGAGAAAGAATGCTTCTCCTTGTTAGTATTAAATTTGACTACTGGGATTTTAATGAGTTTTGAGCTCACAATGATCCAAAGTGGACAGAAACCGAAAGGGAAATGAAGCCAATATAAACTGGGTCTCAGCCAACCAAATCAAAAAGATTGTATTAGATCCAACTGAAGCCCAACACATTGTTAATATTTAGAATCAGGTCCATGGATTGTCCTATCTGGAACCTTGGGCTTGGATTTAACCCTCTTTGGGGACTTTTCTTTTTCTTAATAAACTAAACAAGTAGATAGTTGAATGATTCTGAAAACGTGAAAGTTTTCAGGATCGCAACCGTGCGTTGGCTGCCGAGAAATTGAATCACGCTCCAAGTATTCCATGTTCTTTTATTTCTTGTTCATGGGTAGGACAGTCTGAAGGAGAAAAAGTCTTGGATGAAAATTAATTAGCTGATTGCATGCTAATAATGCCTTTCATGCCAACAGTCCAAAGGACCCACTTAAGTTGTCCAAAAGTGAGCTCGTTCTCTTAGTCAATCTCGATTCATGAATCTACTTTTGAACTTGTTCCATATGAACAAATATCATGCTATGAAGGGAACAAATATGTGATAATATGAGAGTATATGTAAGCATCTTTAAGCTCAATGAAGCAAACGGATTAAAGACCAGGTGACACTGACAAGTTTTATCGAAACCGAAAAATAAAAAAATTTGAAAATGAATAGAGTTTTTCACCAAAGGAGTTATTTGATTGTTTTCATAGCATGCTAAACATCCATTTCTAAATCAGTTTTATATCTCTCTTATTACACCCAACTCATTTTTGAAATATTCAAAAAACCATCCTCATTTACCATGCAGTGCTTGAGAAAGTACCCACATTTTTATCTTTTTAATGAAAAAGTAATCATGGTATTAGCGGACCATAGGTAGCACGATGTTATTATTACGGTCAGATATATAACAATTCTTTATCCAAACACCAAAAAAAAAAATTCTCATTTTATCCGGGTTAGGTATGCCTTTACTTCAATTAGATCCCAATGACGGAGTAGAGATATATACTGTGACAAAATATACATTGAAAAAAAAAATTTAAAAATGATGGATGGAGAGAATTTATTTGGCAAAAACTTTAACTATTTGCTCCCCAGAATCTTCACTCCTGGTCCCTCCAGCAGTGCCACAGATCTCCATCACATGCTTGATAAGACGCGAGTTACATTGTTTGTTATTTTTTAAAGCAGTGTTAGAGTAGCATGTTTTGTTTTTTTTAAGGTAGTGTTAAGAAAGTCCTTATTGATCAACATGATAAGAACAAAAAATATTGATTTCAGCTCAAAATTTAGAATATTGAAGGCTAAGGTAGTTAGCCTTTGTCTATCAAATACAAAATTAGGAACAAGTGACCTAATTATAGACTACTTTAATAAGAAGATCGAATTCTATGCTAACAAATGAAACCTTATTTAAAGTTTCGATCGTATGATCATGAACCTTCTAATTATTAAAATGTCTTATGGCCGGCCTCCTCCTTCGTCAACCAACTCCTTTGCCTACAGCTAGAATTTATTAGCCTTGTAGTTGGTCGAGCCAAAGACTCGATCAATTAAGCAACTGTACAAGGAGTGGATGACCAATAATTCATAATAAATCACTACGATGGTAGCTCGGTTGGTTAAGGCGTGGCTCAACTTTTGTAAATAATTCACTAGTCACGGGGTCGAGAAATGATCTCGCAGGTGACTCGATTAAATTCCAGATTAATTCTGGGGCACGTGATTGGGGGGCTGAGCGGCCGTAACTCCGGCACCGTAGTGGGGTTAGGTAGACGTACTCATCTGGTTGGTAGGAAGGGCACGCGAAAAATTACGGCCTAAATTGAATAAAGATCTAACGGGTTGGGACCCGAGTGGGGAGCTACATCGAGAAGTTTTCTCCCCTCCCCTCATCCTTTCTTCCATCAAAAAAAAAAAAAAAAAATCACAGCAAAAATGAGTACAACAACCAAGTTCCGTGCTCAATATGGAACTGACCTTAAATCCTGAAACAGTGTACTTATCGATTGCCAAGATGGTAATCCATGCACCTAGATCTACATACCATACAATACAAGAATAATTGAATGATTTTTTTTTTTTTTTTTTTTTGGTAGACAAAAGAGACCCGTCTTGCCAGATAATGTTCGATTCAAGACATCCAGATTTTCGCAGACTTTTTTCAACTAAAGATGAGTACGTCAACCTGATACCACCAAGACACCGGCCAGTAGAACGGGAACAAAGAAGGAGATCCCGATCTCTCATTCATACCGACGATCGTGAACTTTAAAAAAAATTCTGAATTTAATCGAATCATCCATAAAATTATATCTTGAATCTACGATCGATCGATAGCCAGATAAGATGTCCATCAACCGAACTACCATTTTAATAAAAACATTGGAATGATTTGTCCACTCGGAAAAGATTCCTAATATGTATTATGATGTCCTTCTTATCTTGCAAGGCAATCACATCATACCCGGTACCATCCTATAGACTCCCTCTTAGTCCCAGCACCAGAGAGGTTAACCCATCTTTGCGCCCTTCCTTTCTGAACCCGAGGCTCCCGAGTTACGTCGGCAAACCGATAGGGGCTGTAACCTTGGCGCAAAAGAGTGTTTCACCTTCTTTCGGCACCAATCCACCGTTTGATAGTCTATCAAACAAAATAATAATAAGGTCCACGGCCGTTATGTACAGGAATAAAGGATTGGATCAGAACCGGATAAAACTAAGCCAATAGGAGGCTGGAGTACTACCATGTGGCGGTCGCGATCATGGACCATCCGACAAGCATCGTATGGCTGAGATGTCGCGGTCTGTCCACTGCAGGCTCGGCAAGCAACCGCAGTGCAGCTCATCCGCGAGCTGCACCGCTTCGATCACGACGATCCAATCGACGTCCCAATTGTCTCTCCGGTGTAGATAAGCAGCAGACCGCGAGACCACCGGACTGCGTTAATCTTCGTTAGCTCCGCGAGACCAACAGAACATGACGGGCCCGAAGCGGAAGCCAACGGTTGGGAATGGGAATGGACGCACGTGACCTGTCGAAGACTTTCGAGACCTGAAGCAGTTTTTCTTTTTCTTTTTCTTTTTTTTCAAAGTTTACCGAGAGAAGCTTATCATCTCGACCGAAAAATTGGGTAACGACATGAGACATGATCCCCTCACCGAGGTTTCGCTAACGCCGTTTATAGTGTATCAAAAAATGACTGGTTAAAATGCAAAATTGCAGGCGTTATCTACTCCGTTAGTCTTAACCAACTGTTGTATTTTTCAAATAAAACAATAATTTATATAATAATAATGGCAACTGGTTGATATTTTATATTATTTTATAAAGAAAGGGAGAGAAATCTAACTATATTATAATTTTTAAGACATGAATATTTTAAAAAATATTGATCGAGATTCAAATCCAGAATCCCTCGTATTTTATTATTGAATACTATTTTGTTGCTCAAAATATATATTTGCATTGTGTCGTATATTATCTATCACAAAATTTCATCCGCACCAAAACCATCTAGTAATCCCTAAATCATATGACCATCACTACTTGTTTCATCGATTTTTTTTTAAATAAAAAAAAAGATAAATATAGTAGCTATTATTAGCACTGTAGCAGAAAAAATAATAAATAGTAATGTTATATGATTGAATCACTGTTTTTATAATAAAATATATCAAATAAATCCTGAAATCTCAATTCAAAGAAATCATGTTTTAATCGGAGATTAAATAAAGCACGTCATTCTTATTATATGATGATAAGTTAATAGAATCATGTCACTATTTCTAAAATTTTTAAATATCTATAATGTATGTACGATGGCTAATCAAATATATATATATACAAGACTTAAAATGGGATGGAAAGCTGTTACAATATGTAGATATATATTGTATAGGAATAGAAAACAAGCCAATTAGCCAAATCTCCTTCTCTTCTTTATTTATTTAAAAATCAGATTAAAATATACTGATATAATACAAGTTATATTAAATTGACAATATCCAAATACCAACAAATAAATAAATTATTTAATATAACTTTTTATATTTAATTTTCAACAATTGGAAAGTGTTTCTACTCATGTTGTTGTAAGTAGTGCTAGTTTTTAAATTTCTTGACTGAGTTTCGTATAGTTTACCATTTGGATGCCACAATATCACAACATAAAATCCGGTTTTTTTCCAAGAAAAGATTAACGGAAATTCCTCGAGACCGTCACAACAGCCGTTATTTTTGGTACGGCGTTTCCACCCGGGAAATCAGGCAGTTACCGTGCGAATAAACGGCAGGGACAGTTAAGTGCGCTCGCCTCAGTCTTTGCCCTGCCGCATTTAATGCTCTCTCCCTCCACTTCCCAGTTCCCACCGCCCCCTCCCCCCACTTCCTTTCTCACAGTGAGATTTGAGCAAGAAGTGGGAATCCATTTTCGTTAATTTTTGTCCCCAAACCCAAAGAGAACGAGAATTTAGGCAAGAGCGGGAGTGATGATGAGTCGGAGATCGGAGGAATCTCTCCCCAGCGGGAGGAATGCGACCGCCGGTTCGCAGCATCTCCGGCGTGGGAGGGGGCTCGCCGCCGGAAGAGGATCGAGGGACGTGGACGAGAGCTTGGATCTCTTCTCCAGCATCCGCCGGCACCCGATGATCAGTTCCACTACCGAATCCGGCAGCCAGAATGGTCTCTGGATCCATGTTTTCTCCGTTTCTTTTCCTGAATTCTTGCTCTGTTTTCTTTGGATTGACGGACCTGCGTCCCAGAAGAAATCCTCTCTTCAAGATAACCTTGAATTTCGGTTACGTTTCTCTTGTCAAGATTGAAGAATTCCACTTTCAACTGAAATCAAAAGAGTTTCTCGTGGGATTTTGATATCATCTGGCTACCGGTCTTGATCAAATTTTCAGTTAATCATCTTCAGAATGCTAGGTTTCTGTGGACAAAAATCTTCTCATTCTAGTTATTTTCTCACAAAATTTTTCTATTTTTTATTGATTTTTAAGTGATATATTATTATCCAGAGCAATTTGTAGTAGAAATTTTGATACTGTTTATAGCTAGCAGGCGTTTATGTTGCACCGAGACTGAATTATGTTAAGAGCATTTTATTCGTTCCCCTTATGAAATACTAAGTTAGGGTGGTGGTGCTGATCAACTACAGGGCAATTTAAATTGGGGAGGACATCGATCGGATCGGCAAAGTTGGAGAGGAATGGGGCAGATGATCTCTTATCAGCTGACATTGGCAAAACTGATTATGATTGGTAATCATAAAAGACCTTTTTATTAATTACTCTCATCTTCTGCTCTCCAAGAAATTTAGATTTGCCAATTTCTCAGTTTTATGTTCCTTGGGTATTCTCTTAACAACATTGATGAGAAAATTTGTAAGAAATATTTGTAAAACAAATATGATGTTCACAAATTGAACGCATTCTGATGGACTAATGTTCTTTAAGGCTTCACCTTTCTCCTTATAGTCATGCAAATTAAAGCCATGCATTTAACTTCACTTCCTTCAATGGATCTGCTTAAACTACTTCACATGGTGTCAAGGATTTAATTTAATAAACAAAATTTAGTCTCTCTCCAAAATTGTATCCAGGTTTCACATTTCGTAGCATCAATATACTTTTTTTTTTGTTAAGAAAAGGAGGGGGGAAAACACCAGTTAAAAACTCAAGGTCAAGGCTCATCATGGTTATGTCACATTTTTGGACTAGTTTTACTTGCTTAGATCTAAGTTTCAAAATGTTTGAAATAGTGGCATTGCTCATTATTACAGTAGTGAAAAATCCATTTCGGCCCTAGCACAGCATTGTTCCTGTTCAGCTGATGTAGCCATGAGCTTTGCATGGCATCCCCAAACCTCCTACCCAAATAAAGTAACGGGGCATGGAAAGCCGTTGCGTGAAGTCCTTCTATTTATTTTACTAATAGCATGATTTCTTGATGGAGTTTAGAACCTATCAACACATATAGTCTGCATGGCTCTAATAATAGTTCCAACAAAGGCTATCGGGAGCAACCACACATGCCTTCCTTTTCGCTTAATCCAGCGATAGCCAAAGGTGAGGAGGATGCAACGAGCAGACCCTGGTGATCCACATGACTTGGCACCAGAATTCGATGGGAGGCCTGCCTTGGCCCCTGCGGTGGCCAGTTTGCCACCTCGACATCGCGGGGAGAAGTCCGGCTCCACCCAACACAATATCACATGAGGACGTATGAAGAGGGTCCCAGTTGCACTCGCTGGGTCTACTCTTTCGCTCACACCAACGAGGAGCTCCGTCCACTCCACGTTCCCACCGGCTCTACCATGCCGCCACCTCACTCCTCCGGCTCAACGATGATGGAGATGGCAGTGACGAGGATCGAGCACACCTCGGTCCTGCCCAGCCCCATTTTGATCGTATCCTCCCAGCAAGCGGTCCGGCATGCCCGGGGCTCTGCTCGCCCCAATCCGGCAAGCCCGCGGCTCCGCCTGCCTCCGTCCAGACCTTCAGTCCGGACCGTCCGGAGGCACGTCCACAGTACGCTCGCGTTCCCGTTCGGAGGCACGTTCGCGGCACGCCCATGCTGCAGTCCGGCCATGTCCGTGGCACGCCCGCACCAGTCCGGCCGCTAGGGAACAATGCGCCTCCAGCGGTCCAGCTCCGGCACTCCGGCACCAGTCCGGTCGCTGGGGAGCAGCGTTCCTCCACACGCCTCAGTCTAGCTCCGGCATGCTGGTGTCCCGGAGAGCTGTACGGCACTCTCGTGAGCGGTCTGGCTTCACCTCTAGCTCCGCGTCCCGGTCCAGCACCTCGGCAAGCCGGTCCGACGCCTCGACGATCGCTAGGAGCAGCGCATAGGTTCGACCCTGCCCGGCCCCGATTAGTTCCGTGGCTGACTCGGCCACCTGCGACGACCCTCTTCTAGACCGGCGCCTTCCCCGGCGTGGAGTCCCATCTCAGCAAGCCCGGCTCCGGCCGGGAGCGCGCCCTGCGTCCGCCCGCACCTCAGCCTACCTCACCTCGGTCCGACACCTCCTCAGCCCGTGCCGGACCAGTTCGACACGTTGGGAAGCGGCACGACTTCGCCCGCATGGAGTCCGGCCCTGCGTGCCTCGGTCCGCATGCATGGAAAGCCTCTACGGGCCTTGTCTTGATCCGCGTGCATGGTGAGCCTCTGTAGGCCTCACCTCGATCCTATAATAGCCTCTGCACCCCTATAAAGGAGGGCTACACTGGAGCCTCACAGGCTTATTCTAATATCTCAGGCCGCTATTAACACCATTTGGAAAAAGGCACTCCACCCGAGGTGCTGTGCTCCTTCGCTAACCTTCTGAACCATCCAGAAGAAGATTCACCAACCAATCCTAGCTTCTCAGGCCTATAGAAGCCTCACATGCCTATGTCAAGAAGAGCACGCCTCCCCAAATGACATGAGCAATCTCATAAATAGGTAAGAGGGACCTCCGGCCAAGGTAAGAAAACTACCTCATACTCATTAACTGGCCCCCAAGCCATTATTTGTCAAGACAGCTCCGGCTGTTCTCCCAACTGACTCGAACGTCGGAGTGTCCCAGCCGGTACCCCCGGTTGAGACTTTTTGTAGGTTTCCATTCGTGAGGAGCGACGGGGAAGAGGATTTCTCCTTCCGGAGAGGCCTACAGGACGACCAACACAGTTCCAAGCCCCTAGGAGCCGGCGATCTTGAAGCAAGCCAGAAGGAGTCAGGACAAGGGCAAGGGAACGTTCGAGGACTCTTCCAAAAGACTCCTATCACTCTCATTCTCATAACGATCCCTCCGAACACGGTGACTCCACCAAGTCCCATAGAGGAGGGCCTGTTTCTCTTGATCGCCTCCGATCGGCGAATCCGGTGATGCTGGCGGGGAGTCCACTCACCTAGGCCACGTAAGAACTGCAAGCCACGGCGATCTAGGCGGCAACAGATTAGCGCGCCAAGTAGGGGGAGATCAAAGCTCCTCAACCGGTGGGACAACGGTAGCCACCTTTGTCCTTTGTCCCTGGGGGCAGACTGGAGGCACAAGGGTGGGGGCACAAGAGCTTCCCTCTCGAGGCTTCAAGGAGTGACCTCGAGAAAAGATCCCGAGCTGTGAAGGGGCGTTGTCGTCCTCGACAGGGCAGCAGGCGGCAAGCCAAAGATGGAATCACTTCCGGGAGATGCCACCTTCCAGTGTGCCACCCTCAATCTTTAGCAAGATCAGATGGGGAACGTGCCAAAGCCGACGAAAAAGGGGGATGTCGATGGCACCTCTGTTGGCAAAAAAAAAAAAAAGAGAGAGAAGAGTAGAAGAGAAGAAGAGAAGGGAAAAGGGTCTAATCGCGGTGGAGAAAGAGATTCATGCTCGTGGTCTCTTCAAACAACCGTCACTTCCCAGGAGTCCTATCCTCCTATGCAATGGAGTTCCATCCTCCCATGCAACGGAGTCTCATCCTCCCATGCAATGGAGTTCCATCCTCCTATGCAACGGAGTCTCATGCTCCCATGCAACGGAGTTCCATCCTCCCATGCAACGGAGTCTCGTCCTCCCATGCAACGGAGTCTCATTCTTCCATACAACGGAGTCTCATCCTCCCATGCAACCGAGTTCTATTCTCCCATGCAACGGAGTCCCGTTCTCTTCTAAGATGGTGGTCAACGAATTTAATTCTAGCCTTCTCAAGGAAGAAATAGATTTTTATTTATTCATATGACCGGAGCTCAACAGGTAACTTCTTTTCCCACTATATTTGCAATATGAAAAACTATGTTTCAGTTCTACAGGAAAAGCTCCTATACTACCATCAAGGGCAAGCACTATAGTCCGCCAGAGCCTGTCACTGCCCGTAAGGTTTCTTGACAAGTACCAAAGCCGGAAAACTTCTGAAGCCCCACACTCAAGCCGGGAGCCTCAACGCCCCGCACCAAAGATGGGAAACTTTCGAAGCCCCACGCTCAAGCCGGGAGCCTCAGTGCCCCGCACCAAAGCCGTAAAACTTTCGAAGCCTCGCACTCAAGCTGGGAGCCTCAACGCCCCGCACCAAAGCCGGGAAACTTCCAAAGCCCCGCACTCAAGCCAGAAAGCTTTCGAAGCCCTGCATTCAAGCCAAGAGCTGAAATCAAGCTCTTTAATGAGGTCGAGCTCCTTCCTGAGGTCAAGCCCCTTAATGAGGCAGAGCTCCTTCCTGAAGTCAAACTCCTTAATAAGGACAAGCCCTTTGCTGAGATCAAACTTCCATTTGAAATGAAGAATACCAACCCCCACCATGGCTGGAGAAGGCAGCGAATGAGGTACAATTCCCAAAAGATGGAAGCAAGGAAGACCCCATCACCTCATGCATACCATGCAAGACTATGTAGTGAGACTTCGTCTTCCACTCCATGCAACGTGGTGCGAACAAGGATCCTGTTCCTCCATGCAACGTAGGCGTTGAATGGTACAAAGCTCATAAATGCATGCACCATCCTGCTCCCCTCCTGAGGACTTCCGCAACACCATCGTCACCAACCTCATTAAACATCCTCGACCGCTGGAATGCACGGGGTTGACCACCGTGGAAACTTGTGATGGCTGCACCTCCATCAACTGGAGTTTGCGACTGCCGTGTATACGCTAGCAGCTCACGATGGAGGAACACTACAGTAAGCATGAAGAACTCCACCATTAGGGCCCCCAGCAATTCAACTTGGAGGGTCATGACTTGACAGAGGACATCGCTTAAACTCATGTTCCTTGAGTTCCTCCGCCAGGATGGCTCCCCCGAGGTCGAGCCCTTGGCCGAAGTCGAACTCCCGCTCCTTGAGTTCCTCCGCCAGGATGGCTCCCCCGAGGTCGAGCCTCTGGCCAAAGTCGAACTCCCGCTTTTTGAGTTCCTCCGCCAGGATGGCTCCCTAAAGGTCGAGCCTCTGGCCGAAGCCGAACTCCCGCTCCTTGAGTTCCTCCGCCAGGATGGCTCCCCCAAGGTCGAGCCTCTGGCCGAAGCCGAACTCCCGCTCCTTGAGTTCCTCTGCCAAGATGGCTCTCTCGAGGTCAAGCCTCTGGCCGAAGCTGAACTCCCGCTCCTTGAGTTCCTCCGCCAGGATGGCTCCTCCAAGGTCGAGCCTCTGGTCAAAGCCGAACTCCCACTCCTTGAGTTCCTCCGCCATGATGGCTCCCTCAAGGTCAAGCCTCTGGCCGGAGTCGAACTCTTGCTCCTTGAGTTTCTCCGCCAGGTTGGCTCCCCCGAGGTCGAGCCTCTGGCCGAAGTCGTACTCCTGCTCCCCCAAGGTCGAGTCTCTGGCTCCCCAAGGTCGAGCCTCTGGCTGAAACCAAGCTCCCTCTCTTCGAACCTTCCAGCAACTTCTACACCTTCATCAAAAGCCTTGAGAAGTGCTGTGAGCTCGGCCATGTCAACCATGTGCCCGGTGTCTACGTGCGCACCCAAGTTTTGCACCTCACCAACCTCTTCCTCGTCGGCACCACCTTCTAACCAGTCAACGAGGAGTCAGGCGGAGTACTAGCACCATCACCATGCAACACCATCTCTCACCCAGCCAACCAACCTTTGGTCGAGTACAAGGCCCGCTACAGCATGGAGTTGAATGAATAAAGCTACTCCCTTCATCCAAAACGATGAGAAGTAACGCTTTGGACTTAGGGAGTGGGGGCATCTGTTACAGTAGTGAAAAATCCATTTCGGTTCTGGCACAGCATCGTTCTTGTTCAACTGACGTAGTCACGAGCTTTGCATGGCATCCCCAAGCCTCCCACCCAAATAAAGTAACGGGGCGTGGAAAGCCGTTGCATGAAGCCCTTCTGTTTATTTTACTAACAGCATGATTGCTTGGTGGTGCTGAGAACCTATCAACACATATAGCCTGCATGGCTCTAACAATAGTTCCAACAAAGGCTATCACTGCAACCACACAGGCCTTCCTTTTCGCTTAATCCGGCGATAGCCGAAGGTGAGGAGGATGCAACGAGCAAACCCTGGTGATCCACATGACTCGGTGTCGAACTTCGATGGGAGGCTTGTCTTGGCCCCTGCGGTGGCCAGTTTGGCACCTCGGCTAGTTCGCCACCTCGACATCGCGGGGAGCATTGCCCACCCAGTCTAGTATCACATGAGGACGTATGAAGAGGGTCCCAGCTGCACTCGCTGGGTCTGCTCTTTCGCTCACACCAACAAGGAGCTCCATCCACTCCACGTTCCCACCAGCTCTACCATGCCGCCACCTCACTCCTCCGACTCAACGACGATGGAGATGGCAGCGGCGAGGATCAAGCGCACCTCGGTCCTACCCCGGCCCACTTCGATCGTATCCTCCCAACATGCAGTCCAGCACGCCCGGGGCTCTGCTCGCCCCAGTACGGCAAGCCCGCGGCTCTACCCGCCTCCGTCCAGACCTTCAGTTCGGACCATCCGGAGGTGCGTCCGCAGTATGCCCGCAATATCGTCGGAAGGCACATTCGCGGCATGCCCGCGCAGCAGTTCGGCCACGTGGATGGCACGCCCGCACCAGTCTGGCCGCTGGGGAGCAGCGCGCCTGCAGCGGTCCAGCTCCGGCTTCGACACTCTTGCACCAGTCCGGCCGCTAGGGAGCAGCGTGCCTCTGCACACCTCAGTCCGACTCCGGCACGCCCGCATCCCAAAGAGCCGTACGGCATGCCTGTGCGCAGTCCGGCTCCGCCCGAAGCTCCGCGCCTTGGTCCGGCACCTCGGCAAGCCGGTCCGACACCTAGACGATCGCTGGAAGCAGTACATGGGTTCGGCCCTGCCCGGCCCTAGTCAGCTCCATGGCTGACTCATCCACTTGCGATGACGCTCTTCCAGACCGGCGCCTTTCCCGACGTGGAGTGCCATCTCGGCAAGCCCGACTCCAGCCGAGAGCACGCCCTGCATCCACCCATGGCACGCTTGCCTCAGCCTACCTCACCTCGATCCGGCACCTCCTCAGCCCGTGCCGGACCAGTCTGGCATGTTGGGAAGTGGCATGACTTTGCCCGTCGAAGTCCGGCCCATCGTCTCAGCCCGGCCCTGCGCGCCTCGGTCTGCACGCATGGGAAGCCTCTACGGGCCTTGTCTCGGTCCGCATGCACGGGGAGCCTCTGTAGGCCTCGCCTCGATCATATAATAGCCTCTGCACCCCTATAAAGGAAGGCTACACTGGAGCCTCACGGGCCTACCATGACCTCACAATCATATTCTAATCTCTCAAGCTGCTATTAACACCATTTGGAAAAAGGCACTCCACCTGAGGTGCTATGCTCTACCAATATTCTGAACCACTTGGAAGAAGAAGATTTACCAACCAATCCTAGCTTCTCAGGCCTATAGGAGCCTCACAGGCCTATGTCAAAAAGAGCACACCTCCCTAAATGACAGGAGCAATCTCATAAATAGGTAAGAGGGACCTTTGACCAAGGTAAGAAAAACTATCTCATGCTCATTAACTGGCTTCCATGCCATTATTTGTCGAGACAACTTCAGTTGTTCCCCCAACTGACTTGAGTGTCGAAGTGTCCCCGCCGGTACCTCTGACCGGGACTTTTTGCAGGTCTCCATTCGTGAGGAGTGACGGGGAAGAGGATTTCGCCCCCCGGAGAGACCTACAGGACGACCAACACAGTTCTGAGGCCCCAGGAGCCGTTGATCTTGAAGCCGTTGATCTTGAAACAAGCCAGAAGGAGTCAGGACAAAGGCAAGGGAACGTCCGAGGACTCTTCCAAAAGACTCATACCACTCTCATTCCCATAACGATCCCTCCGAACACGGTGACTCCACCAAGTCCTGTAGAGGAGGGCATGTTCCCCTTGATCACCTCCGATCGACGAACCCGATGATGCTGGCGGTGAGTCCATTCATCTAGACCACGTAAGAGCTGCAGGCCACGGTGATCTAAACAGCAACACTCATCATGATTAAAGGTTTGATATTTTATTCTTTATCATAGTTTTTTTGGTTGCCTTCTTCTCGATCAAGTAGACCCCCCTGCACTTCCATCAATACTGAAGCCATTCATGACTTCATACCAAGGGTGTGAATCTAAATTGTGATGTAAATACATTGCTACTAAATGGAATGGCAAGCTTAGGATATATACTTTACCAAACATCAGTTCCTTACCAAGAAAAATGTTTCATCCTTTAGCAATCTAGGTAACATCTAATCATTTAATAAAAAACAAAAAACAAGATTTTGTGGTGGAGGCGAAGGAAACACTCATATCATGCATGTTGATGGACTCCCATTCTGCTACAAGATAATGATCTGATTCAATTAGAAAGAGGATTCGAGCACGTCTTGCAATCTAAACAATATATTCATTTATCATAATCTTGTCTTCAAGTCTATGTCATTTTCCTTTTCTCTTCGTCTAGGGAATCTGGAAGCTAACTAGGAGTTTAATATGAATTCAATGAACAGGCTTCTGACTCCCCCTGGCACCCCTCTCTTCTCTTCTTTAGATGCCAGCGAACACGAACTGTCTTCAACACTTCCAAGGAGCAGTTCCAATGTCAGATCAGTCTCTGCTACAAAAGCTTCGAGGGTATGTTTTATCTCACTCCATTACCTTAAAGATATCTATAATGATGCAATGTACCTGTAACAACCATTTCTTCTCCGAAAATATAAACAACCATTTTACTGCAATATGATTTACATATAAACTTTGATTTGGTTTCTTTTGAGGCATCACTTGCACGTACTCCAATACTCAATTTGTAACACTAGTTAATACCTACTTTTATAAGTTCGCTTTGGTATAACATGGATATGTTTGTTTAACTAAATCTGGACTTTCTGCTTGCAAGAATTGGGGTCTGAAAATCTCCATTTTTTGTCCTGCAGTTATCTGCATCTCAATCTGAGAATGGCCAGTCCACAAGGCCAACCAGAAGTAGTTCAGCCACTCGACCTTCTCTCTCTGGTACAAACTTCTCCAGCTATTTCTCTAACAACAATAGAACATCAGTCCTCGACACTAGCTCAGCCTCAGTCACCTCTAGACCCACAACCCCAGGCAAACGCCCAGCCACCGCATCCACCACAAAGACGAACTCGATCCCAGCCTCCCGTCCAGTGCAATCACGTCCATCCACCCCTTCCAAAACTCAAACATCTTCCAGTTCTTCCGGAGACAAACCCAGACAATCACAAAATTCTAGACCCTCTACTCCAACTACCCGAAGTCATGTTCTTTCTACTCATTCAAATTCTAGTTCAGGCGCTTCAGCATCACGTTCGAATTCCAGGCCATCAACCCCAACTCGCCGCAATCCTACACCAGTCCCAGCTCTAACCACCTCAAACTCCAGATCATCAACCCCCAATCATCGCACCTCCATGCCGGCACCAGCTCAAACTATAACTCGCTCTCTCTCAGTTGGTCATGTTCCAATAACAAACAGCAGAAACCCTGCCTCCAGATCACGTCCTAGCTCACCAGCCCTGCAAGCCCGAGTTTCAGCACAGCCACCAGCCCCGCAAGATTTCCCACATGAAGTTCCACCAAACCTTGGAACAAAACTGCCTGACAGACCTATTTCTACCAGCAAACAACGCCCAGGAGTATCATTAACGGTCCAGGCAAATCCAAATTCCAAGGCAGCAGCTCCAGTGAGCTCGAATCGGTGGCAGTCCTCACCCATTGTCACTCGAGGCAGGATCTCGGACAATTCACCAAAGGGCCGATCACACGGTAATGGGCACATTATCTGCCAACCTGAAATCCAGAAGGATGTTGTATCAGAGACTGCAGTCAGGGGACCAAACAAGCCAGCTTCATCCACAGAAAGCACCGGATTCGGAAGGATGATCTCCAGGAAGTCACTTGACATGGCTCTCAGGCATATGGTGAGCTTCCTTAGATACTGCATATTTGGTGAGACCATCAACATTCTACTGTTAAACCATTGTAATTAATTTGATTCTAGGACATCAGGCAAGGCATTCGCAGGGCCTCTCTCTTCCCTCAAAGCATTCGTCAGACCACTTCCAAAGGCCAGCCTTGTCCAGTGTCAGACCAGGTAGTTCCCACTGCACCAGCTCTTGGTGATGAAAGAATGTTGGAGTTGACAAGTAGAAAGAATGGAAATCATTATGTAATGATCTCTGGTGACAGCAGTTTAGCCGTCTCAGAGGATGGAGGTGGGATGGTCAGTGCTGCAGAGAGGGAGTCTATTGTTGCAGGAGTGAGCGAGCTTAATATGCATGAGAGCTCCCAAGATGATGCAATGCTGCACAAAGATGACTCCAAGGACTGGACTTGGCTGCACAGCACTGAAGTCCAACCAGAGCCCTGTGTTTGATCATCAATTTGAGCCGCTACCAGAACTTTTCAGCCTTATTTGTTTATTTGACAGCTTGGATTTTGCTTCGCTTGTATATTTGTAACAGTTGATCTTCTCCTGTTTGTGCTATTTATGCTTTAGATATTGTTCATTCTGGATTTAAGATGTTCTTTGGCGTCGATGCTAAGTGCATCCTTATAATTCTATAAATTAATACAGAAGTTCTATAGAGCATATGTGATATATGTTTTAGCTGTACTAAATGAGTTTTTTTTTTTTTTTCTTGAAAGAGTGGGAAGATATGGTCCGTAAAGAGCAACAAAACTAAGGTAGACAAAAAATTTGAGTCAGTCAACATGCATCCAAATGCAATGACTTCTTTTCCTTGCATTCTTATAGCTGTATAATAGCCATGATTTTCCAACATTATTAAACAATTGATCTTTAATTCCTTAATTTTTTCAAATATCATATTACTTGTACATTATGGCTACTATAGCATCTAGATATCTTTTAGAAATAAATATCAAATATTAGAAAAAATAAATGTCAACTAGCAACTATTACAATCTTTACATTAAGCCATTGCAACAATTGAAACACTATATTTACAAATATTGCACTGACATAGCATAGATGAAACAGCCTAAAAATAACAACTATAATATATAGGTCATCTATTTTTGTAATAGGTGGATTTTTTTTTTTTAACACCCTCTGTTCTCCAATGTATGGACTGGAAAAAGGAAATATTGTCTTCAATATTATTTCTAGCCAATCAACAATTGGAGAGAAACTCAACACCATGCGTGGTGACCTTGCATGGTGCCCATATTTGGCAAAACTCATGGCAGATTAGTGATGCAGGTATGGGTGTTTAAAAAAGACTAGTCATATAGGCAGTAGCTTTTGCTGGCTAGATTGATAAGAGCCAGTTATATTGAAACAATTACTAGCTACAATTGTCATTTGATATTGAAAAATCCCAAATACAATAAATGTGAAGAACCAGGAAAAACTGGCTGCAGTGCCTCAGGAAAACTTAACGGCTTATGAGTAAATTAAAGCTACACTTAAATCATGGCACACCATGCAATCATCCAATTCATTTTGGTGCAAACATGCATTCAATTTTTTTAAAAGGATGGAGAATAATGATAGAATATTAAACACTGCATCAGCATGTGTTTCTTTTAAATGGTGCATCAAATACATATGGTTTGAGATATCTGGCAATAATATGTATGGTCATCATATCTGCTAAATAAAATCATGGCCAATGATCACTTTATGTACATAGTCCTACAAAAAATTTCCAATTCTTAATCAGGGAAAACCAGAAAAAGAAGAAACAAAACAAAGCAAAAGGTTAATTTGGTACTGACTTTACAATCATGAAATAGAGAATGCCCTGTAGCCCTCCTTCTCAAGCTGTTTTGCCAGTGAAACATCACCAGTCCTTACAATTGTGCCATCCTCCTGAACATGTCCAAGTGAGAAGGCTTTGTGTTATAGTAATCAAACCGACATTTGGTGCAGCAAATAACATAGATGCAGTAACCACAGTTTAACATAGATGCAGTAACCACAGTTTAACATAGATGCAGTAACCACAGTTTACTATCAACTGTTTGATCAAGAACAGACAACCAGTAAATGAATCCCAAATGGTTCACATTTGCATGCTATGCTGCTTTGTTTGCCGGGGCAGTTAATACTGGAATTCAAAAAAAAAAAAAAATCCCTCATTCAAGGATTCATTCTGAAAAGGTTGCTTTTATACTGGAATATTGGTGATCTAAACATGTGGATTAATACTAGAAAGGCAGTACAACTCTTTTTAGGGATTATCTGAAAGTCGGGTTAAGACAGCACGATAGCCAGGAAACCCTTGGACAAATAGTATATTCAACATGCCAGAAATAGGATCAGGAGTGGGGTATACCCCTTCCTGGCAAGTGAACATTTACTTGATAAACACCATAAAAGTCCAATTCCTGGCAAGGTAAGTTCAGTACAAGAAATGCAAGAACAAGTCACACAAAAAGATCCATAACATAGTGGTATGACAACTTCGACAGAATGGTTGTCAGTAAAATAAGCACTTAACCATTCATAATTTCATACAAATTCCCGATTCTGATATCTATTAGCCTCTTACCATAATATGGACATAGCTGGGCTTGATATAATCCAGAAGGCGCTGATAATGTGTGATCATCAAAACGGAATTATTGGGTGTTAAAAGCCCATTAACAGCTTTTGCTACATCTTGAAGTGCATCAACATCTAACCCTGAATCAATCTCATCTAAAATTGCTAAATTTGCCTCAAGAACCTGAAAATACAGGAACCCAATATGATTCTCAGTATATTCTTGAAAATGGAACAAGAGAGAAATGTGTCATGACCTAAAAAGATGTAATTATGTACAAATGAGGAAGAAACTGATCACCATTTTGGCAATAGAATTTCACTTAAGAGAATTGACTGCAATATGTTGTATAATCAGTGTAAAGAAAGTGCATGGCATATATCCATAAACCCAGATTCCCTGCATTTTCAGCTCTTTTTTTTAAAGTATGTTTACTGTGAAATATCGAGTCATTTTAAAGAAGTCTGCCAGATGTGAATGGAAGTAAAAGCAAACTCAGATGCCTCCGTTATACTGCACAAAGATGCCCCATCAAGAGCCCTCATCATCTTCCATATACTACCCATTTGCACTGCCCATCTTCCATACACTATCCATCAAGTGCCCGTGTCATCAACTAACTTAGGAGGAACTAAAATTTATTCTGGGCTGTGATATTCAAGTATAAAATGCAACTTGGGGGCCTATTCAGATCTACTTATTGGTTACTTGAGCTTTATAGCAAGAGCTAGATTGGTAAATCTTGGGCTACCATCAAGCTGATATGATTCAAATCATCAAGCCAAAGTAACCTCAATCTATTGTGACTATATAGTAGTTGGAGTTTGGCAGCAGTCCACCATATCAAATATGCACAGTGACTCTCCTGTCCATCCCTTCAACCAAGAGAAAATGTTTGTAATTACACTAACTCTATACACTACACTCGCCATTTTACATTGCCTACTTCACAATGCCAATAGGTATTAAGATAGCATATAATTCAAGTTATTATTAGTGAAAATTCATTGCAAACCCATGAAAGCTATTGGGGTGTCTCTGCATTTGTTTCCTCAAAAGCATGTTCTAGTAAAAGAGTCAAATGACATAATTTATTTCTTTCCCATCAAACAGGCAAAATTCATTTCCTTTCAGCCTATTTATCATCTTATACATTCAACTATCAAAATTTTAATCAACTTTTATTTATGAAGGAAATATGCAAGTTATTAGAGGGGCATCACTCAAGTTGCATTGTTGCACTGTATAATTATAAGCAGGTCTTGTATGAGTACAAGAAAATAGATAAAGGAGTTTACTCAAAAAGAAATCAAAACATATCAAATGTTTATGATATTCAAAAAAAAGGTGGAAGCATGATTTTCAAGTTAAGCCAACCTAATCTGCATTGAAAACAATTTCCACAGAAGGAAAACATGCACACTGTATGAAAAAGATGCAGCCATCATGAAAAATCAACAGAAGTCAAAGATGAATATTAGCATGATTTTGTCAGTTAAATAACTGAATTTCATTGCCTAAGACAAAGTTCAGATTCCATACCGCAAGTTGCAAGATCTCATTGCGCTTCTTTTCGCCACCACTAAACCCTTCATTCACATTTCTGTCTAGAAACCTTAGATCCATATTAATAGCAGCAGCTTTGGGAGAGACATAACTATAGAACTGTAAAAATATACGACCAATAACGAAATTAAACCATCCACAAGTTCCTGAACCACATTCTCTAAAAGCAGGGGGAAAAAAAAAGGGAGCTAGTTGAATACATAACTATAGAACAGTATAAAACTCGCATAAACACAAAGTTTCTCCTTTATTTACACAGCTAAGGGAACAGAAAACAGAAATACAGATGTGGAAGCTTTACACATGGTCAGGCATCATCTAGCTTGTCTTTTATTCTATGGAACAATGTCAGGTAGGAATCACTGATGCACAGCATCTATTCTGATAACATCAGAACTATGACAGCCATCAAAATGTTTAGTATCACAAGATAAGCATCTTCAGCTTTCAAGACAACAACACAAAAATTCATTTTCTACATGTACTGATGTTTTCTCAGTCATTCTCAAACTTGTAAAGCATGACAGAATCCAGGTAAAGCAAACATTAGCTTTTACATGTTTAATAAAAAGATGGTATACAGACATCATGAGTAAAATATTTTTCTTTAAAAAAAAGTGTGTAACAGCCACAGTAACTTTAGTTGGCTCTCTCTATAGTAACTAAAACATGTTTACTCACCATCTCTCTCAGTTCTGACTTTATGCAGCTATGTTTAATAAAAACAGAGATGCAGAAACCAGAGACCATGCAAAACATGGCATCAAGTCAGAATACATCATTGGCACTAAAACAATTAAGTCTAAATTAGATTAAATTGGATAATAGAGTTGTTCATTCTTTCCTGTGTTGAAGCAACCAAAAGTACCCATCATCTGGAAGCTGGTAAATACAACAGCATAGGATCCATATATTCATGGAGCCATAAAACCTTTCAGCATCCCAAAGATGACTACAAGAAGTGCTTGTTACAGTTTGACGTTCTAGTGTTTCAAAACAAGAAAGATGTGTAAATCAATATAGTAAGAGCAAGATAATCAGAGCTGCTAGAACCAAACAAAAACAAAATTGTGTCCAAACCTCAAGAGGAGGCAGCTCAGGTAGCCCTTGCTTTTTTCTTCGAGCATTGTATGCCATGTTTAGAAAGTCAAAGTTGCTTACGCCTGGTATCTCAACAGGGACCTGGAAACTCATGAAAAGCCCAGCATGAGACCTCTCCTCTGGCTCCATCTCTAGCAAGTTCTCACCTCTAAAGATAACACTGCCTCCGGTTACCTCATAATCTGGATGACCAACAAGAACCTGTAATGTATAAGACCATGCTCAAAAATCTGTAAACCAATAAAATATAAAAGACGACTTCAAGAAGAAATGAGATCATGTCAACTGGTCCAATTTTCTCATCAACTTCAACTATTAATTAAGTGCTCAAACATCCTTTTTAATGTGATGCATCTAAGCCATGCCTTAAGGTTTGGAGTGAGAATATTTAATTTGGTTAACTAGCTTCTTTAACAAGATCATGACCGTAAGAATAGAGGAAACATTAGAAGACTAGACTGGTATCATGGTATTAACATTAGGAAGGTGACAACAATATCAATTCAACTATTTGTAATTATATTGCAGTGCTCATGCTATGTAGATATCGGAGAGACTGATGAAGCAAGGCCATGATTAACAAGGAAAAAAAGTAGACAGACAGAGGCCCGTGTGCACATACACACAAACCGAGAGAGAGAGAGAGAGAGAGAGAGAGAGAGAGAGAGAGAGAGAGAGAGAGAGAGAGAGAGAGAGAGAGAGAGAGAGAGTTAGTTTTGGATGTATGATAAAACAAGGACCCATAAGGTTAGCAAAGCATTAAGTGTAGTAGTTGCATCAGCTATAATTAATATACGGAGAACCAGCTAAATCAGAAAGAGCAAATGCAGCAAGGCCTCATCAATGAGCACAACCTACCTTGTGTTTTAAGTATCAATAAAAGGGAAACTAAAATCCAAGATGATAGGGATGAGGTGTGTAACCTTAATAGGAAGGAATGGTGATGAGGAATTCATAGAGTCAATGCTGTATCATTCAGATAACATTTGATGGTTGCATTGTATGGCTATGTAAGAAGCATATTAGACAACCATAGGCAATTCCAGTTGCAATAAAATAGCTCAAAATGCAAAATGTACATTTGCAGGATCACAAGCAATAATTTATAAGACAGAAATTCTTACTAAGTTATGAGAAAAATTATATGCAGTTCATTATTTTAATATCTTAGATTATCGACTGTCCTCCAGTAGTTCCTGTTAGGTGAATCCATTGTCCTTATGCAAAAACTCAGTGTTAAAATCAACTTTGGCAACACACTAAAGATGGTGCTGGCAATGTGAAATTTATAGTCCGGCAAAATTTGTTGTGAGTTCTTGCTCTCATTCTACTTTGGGACTCATTCAAATTTTCTTCAACTCATAACACTAGCTACAGCCACCATGACTCCATTTGAATGACTATCCAATTAAATCCCATTTTGGTTTCCGAATTTCAAATCATTGAAATATAGATTAACATATATTAAAATAAAAACACTACAATATTTCGGCATAGTTTTTGCTAACCAATAGCTTATGCAAATGTCCGACAATAATTTTAGTTGGAAATATGTAGCAACCGTGTTACTCTAGGTTCAACATAAGCATCAACATTGGCTTTGCAAATGCTAACCTAAGCCTCATAAGCCCACCAGCATCATGGAGCCTCATTCACTTGTCAGTGCCGCTCTATAATATATGGTGGAAACATATGCTATTCAAATTTTCCTTTTTTTTCAATTCATTGCATAATAACGAATGACAATAACAAAAATCTAGTTTCGATTAGAAATCTTCTCTTCTATAGTCCAGTTATTATACTGGCTATCTCGAAATCAACAGCGTTTAGTGATTTAATTTCAGACCAAAAAATTAGAAAATAAAAGAGTCGCCTTTGTTTCTATAAAAAAACAAGAAAAAACACCTTCGAAAACGTGCTCTTCCCGGATCCATTCTTCCCCATAATCGCATGAACCTGTTCAACCGAAACCAAAGATTAAAACTTTACAGAAGATTTATAACTAGACTCGAACTAAGAGAGAAAGAGAGGCATAGGGAGCCACCTCGCCCTCATAGATGGTAAGATTGACGCCACGAAGGATCTCCTGCCCCGACTCCGCGATCACGGCCGTCAGATCTTTCACGTCCAGCAAAACCCTAGGCGGACTCCCGGGGGCGGCGCCGCCGGCGGCAGGGGAGTCGACGACGACCGTAGCCTTGGGTCGGAGAGACGGCCCTGTGCGGAGGGAAATGGGTCGTATCCGATGGGGGCCAAGGATCGTAATCAGGGAGGAATCCGCAGGCAAGGTTCGGAAAGGGAGGGAAGGGGAGGGCGGAGGAGTGGAGGAATAGAAGGGGAGAGAAGAACAGAAGGCGAAGGCCATGGGGCTGGTCGACGAAAAATTTTTCTCAGGGAGCGTCGCAGTCCGCGACGGACTTTTGACCCCGGATGGAGGGATGAGAGGATGTGCCCGGTGCCAACCGCCGGCGCCCAGTAAAACGATTTCTCTCTTGCGAGCCGACCATCTCACGTGACTTCACGATGCTGTTGTCTGGATGCAAAGATTATGCGGGGGAGATGGTGCATCATATCTCGACAGGCTGTATTATTATAAGTATTCGATATATTTATTTTATTATTGTTATTATTATTTATAAAGAAAAGGGAAGGGGGATAGTCCTTGACATAGCTTTTCAATCGGGCAGTCCTCGACCTCGTGCTTCAAAAAATCTAAAATTTAATCGAGTCACCGTAACTTTTCCATCAGAATGGTGTAGCTTTCTCATCGGGTCTAGCTCATTAGGCTCTCATGTGAATCTAGAATTTAAATAAATCATCCAAAAATTTATGTCTCGAATTCGTGATTGAAGAGCGACGTGACAGTGCCTCTACGCTACCATCATATTTATTTTATTATTAATTTGAACAGCCACGTACATGATAGAGCACCTAAAAATACTTTTATAAATTAAAATCAGAAAGATCTCATTCTATTTTAATGATATTTTATTTTTAAATGTTTTTTGATATATTTGTATAAGATTTATGTGGATACTCCGTGATGTGACAGGATCACTGACGTGGAGAAACCTGCAGGTGCCACGTCAAGAGAAGAGGCAACGTCGACTCTCCAGCTCGGATCCCACTACCGAGCTGGGCTGAGCTGAGCTTCCCCAGGGCAGCAAGTCAAGTTCAGTCCTCCACCAGGTCGGGCTCATGAGCTCGACATCTAGCTCGGAGCCGCCTTCCGCCCTCCAGAGCGAGACCCTCGGAGGCTAGTGCCCTGCGATCGAGGTCGAGCCAAGAGCTCACCCGTCGATATGGAGCCTCTCCGAGTGTGCGCCCTCTGGACCGGGTCCGCCTTCCGCCCTCCTCCACCTGGGCGCTCCCGCGAGCTCGGAGCGCCTATGCTGGAGCGAGCCTTGCCGTCCCAGCTCGGCCCCAACCCGGACGAGGTCCTCACCAGCCGAGGACACCAGCGAGCCATCTGAGGACCGTACCGGAATGCCTCTCAGACCGTACTGATCGCCTGAAATCGCCAGTTACACCAGAAAGGCAGGCAGTGCGTCAATCGAGACGCTACATTCCTCACCAACCACTCAGATTACCCAGAAAAGAAGGCCAACCAGGAGATTCGAATCCCGCGGGCGGCAGCCCGCCATTCGAGGCACCCTCAAATTTTCCGGAACGAGGCAACCAAGAAGAGTGTCGGAGCGCCTGACAACGCACCTTATCATGAATCAGGAAAGGCTCCCTGGGATACCGCCGCGTGTGTCTAACAGCCCGGCAGGAATCCCGAGACAAGCACCAAACGGTAACCAAGTTCGCCATGAACCTGAAGGTAAAACAACAACTCGAACACAGGCAAAGAGAAAGCCAGAAAAAAAAGAGAGAGGGGGCATGGCACCACCATGACCGCCATCACCACTACCAACACAAGCGCGAGCCCATCCAAGAGGGCGAAGTGCTGCAACCACCACCAATGGAGGGAATCGAGGGGTACAAGGAGAGGTGAAGGAATAGAGCATCCCTCTATCCCGGCCATCACTCTCCCCCTACGACGTTCACACCTCCACACACATCTTTTACTCCTCCTAGTATGGAGTCCATCAAGAGGGGCCCGACCAGGAGGATCTGTTCCCCTGGATCATCACTGACTTGATTATCGGAGTGCCCCCGTCGGAAACCCCGGCCCGGATCTCTAATCGTTGTCTCGCAGGTCCAGGAGAGGAAGATCACCGGGCAGCGAGGCGACCGCACATAGCGCAGAGATCCGGGAACCGAAGAGCGGCGGGCGGCAGGGGGGAGCGCACTCCGGCGCCGGTGGGAGCTACGGGCCACGACGATCTTGGAAGCAACAAATTGGTACACCAGGAAGGGGGAAGACGGGCATGACTAAGTCATTCACCACTCCTCAGGTCAACACACCGCAGAAGAACGGTGGCGACTTGAGTTGGAAAGGTCAATAGCCATGCGATCTTTTCCAAGCCTCTCCAGTACGTCACTTCCCCCGTCCCCTTCGACGGGGAATCTGTTGATGAAACCATCTGGCACACAGCGAGGGTGCGCCTGGAGAAGCATGAGCACCAGCTGGTGGGATCCCCCCACTGGTCCGTTAGTATGCGAGACTCAGCTGTCGAGCCTCCAGACTGCAACGTCTACCACAAGTGGAGTCCTTCACCGGCCATAGTGCGGCGGAGTGCCATTGCCTCCATCGCGGTCATGGCCGCGATATCAAAAGGTCGGTGAAGGAGATCGAGAAGCTCAACAAGGAGACCCACCTCCCAGGATTTGTGGGGGGCAGGCTCCAAGCGGGGCCCCCAAGCGCTCGCCGGTCCCCTGTCGGCTTCAACCACCGACAGCTGCACCACCGCGAAAGTAGCGGGTGTGATCGCCTGGAGAATCGCGCATGCACTCAAAAAGACTCGGAGAGCACGAAGCCCCGAGGGCAATCTTCCCAACCATACGGCAAGAAGAAAGCTAAATAAAGATGTCACGGTCGTCAACACGACGTGGTGAACCACCATGGGAAGGCCCCTACGAGGTGGCCTAAGTCCCATCACGAGAGGTCCATTACCTCGAAGAACTCGACGGCGTCAGGCTCCCCGAGGGAGGAGGGCCTACAGCCTACGAAGACGCCCCCGATGAGGTAAGTCCCCTCACCAGTAATTATGGTAACGATTTTTTCCTTGCATAGGTGTCCGCATGTTTTGCAGGAAAGTGTCAACAACGTCCCCGAGCCCAGCTCCAGGACGTCGAAGGAACTTCGAGCCACGAAGCTCCCACTTCCCAGCGCTCCCGAGCCCAGCTCCAGGGTGCCAGAGGAACTTCAAGCCGCGTAGCTCCCTAACTCCAAGCATCCCCGAGCCCAGCTCCAGGACGTCGAAGAATCTTCGAGCCACGTAGCTCCCACTTCCCAGCGCTCCCGAGCCCAGCTCCAGGGCGCCAGAGGAACTTCAAGCCACGTAGCTCCCACTTCCCAGCGCTCTCGAGCCCAGCTCCAGGGCGCCAGAGGAACTCGAGCCACGTAGCTCTCCAACTCCAAACGTCCCCAGGCCCAGCTCCGGGACATCGAAGGAACTTCGAGCCAAGTAGCTCTCTATCTCAAACATCTCCGAGCCTAGCTCCGAGATGCCGAGGGATCACAAGGCCACGCAGCTACCGTCAATGCCTCGAGCCTAGCTCCAAGGCGCCAAACACCTGAGCCAAGATCTCAGGCAACCCCCTGGGCCCGAGCGTAGCTCCACGTCCAGGAAGGCCTCGAGCCTAGCTCCAAGGCAATCAAGACCGGTAACCCCCCTTTCCCTGATCTCCGCACTCGAAAAGAAGACGAGAGGGGAAGGAAATAAAGGGAACAATAGGGGGAAGCCCAGCAGCCCCCTTCTTTGATCTCCCCACTCGAAAAGAAGACGAGCGGGGAAGGAAAGAAAGAGAACAAAACGGGGGTCCAGCCAGCATCCTCTCCTCTGATCTCCCTACTCTAAAAAGAAAAAATGATGAAATGAATGAAGAGAAAAGTGAAAGGAAAAAGGAAAAAGAGAAAGAAGAAAAGTGTGGAAGGAAAGAAAGAGAGAACAAGAAGAAAATACAGCATCGCCGAAGCCACCACTCTCAGCAATCTTCGTCCCCGAGCCCAGCTCCAGGACACCTTCTCAAGACCAGAGCTCAATCTCCGGCCAAGAGAACTTCGAGCCAAGCAGCTCTCAACAATCTTCGTCCCCGAGCCCAGCTCCAAGATACCTTCTCAAGACTGGAGCTCAGATCTCCGACCAAGAGAACTTCGAGCCAAGTAGCTCTCAGCAATCTTCGTCCCCGAGCCCAACTCCAGGACACCTTCTCAAGACTGGAGCTCAGATCTCTGGCTAAGAGAACTTCGAGCCAAGCAGCTCTCAGCAATCTTCGTCCCCGAGCCCAGCTCCAGGACACCTTCTTAAGACCGGAGCTCAGATCTCTGGCCAAGAGAACTTCGAGTCAAGTAGCTTTCAGCAATCTTCGTCCCCGAGCCCAGCTCCAGGATACCTTCTCAAGACCGAAGCTCAGATCTCCGGCCAAGAGAACTTCGAGCCAAGTAGCTCTCAGCAATCTTCATCCCCGAGCCCAGCTCCAGGACACCTTCTCAAGACTGGAGCTCAGATCTCCGGCCAAGAGAACTTCGAGCCAAGCAGCTCTCAGCAATCTTCGTCCCCGAGCCCACCTCCAGGACGCCTTCTCAAGACTGGAGCTCAGATCTTCGGCCAAGAGAGCCTCGAGCCGCAGACCCTTAGCCAATGACACCTTTGGGCTTAGCGGCCCTCAAGTGTTGTGACTCAACCTCAAGCAAGGTGAAGCCCTTCTCTTTGATGTCCTCAAACAAAAACAACAAAGCAAAAAAAAAGAGAGAGAGAGAGAAGGGAAGAGAGCATCTGACAAAGCAATCCAAGCTTCATTGATTAAACACAAACTACAAGTATCTTTTGGGCCCCCGACATGCCGGGAGACCCCGAACAAGTACAAGAAATAAAAAGTGCGAAGCAAAGCAAGGAAGAAAAGAGTCACTCTGCACCGGCCAGCTTCGCTGTCGGGTCCTGAGGCCGAGAGCTCCCGCCCTCAGAAGACTCCGGCTGAGCTGCGCTAGCCACGGGAGAGCCACCCTCAGCCGGTGCCTGAGGCTCTAAGCCCGTGCCTCCCGCGATGACCTCTTCATCCGCTTCCTCCTCCGTGGCCGAAGGGCACTCAAGGCAGCCACGGTCCTTATCAGGAACAAGCATCTCGATCCAGCTGCGCAGGTACATGAAACCCTTGTATAAAGAGTCCGATGCCATCTGCTGGATATCGGCGACGAACTCCTCCGAAGCCCTGAGTTAGCGACGGCATTCTCGGCATTCCTCGTGGCCTCGGCGGCCACCCTCTCCGACTCGGCAGCCGTCAGCCTGGCTGCCTCTGCCGAGCCGGTCACCGTCTCTGCCGCTTTCTCAGCAGCAGCGAGCTTCTCCTTCATGGCCGCCAGTTCCGCCTGGGCGGCTCGGGCGATCTCCTTGTGCCGATCGGCCTCGGCACTGTACCAATTTAGTTTCTTTTCGACGACGAAGAGATCGTTGATTGCCTTCTTCGAACGGCTCCGCTCCAAATCGTGAGCCGCTAGGAGCCATTTCGTTCGCCCCTCAGCATCGGCGAGCTCTTTTTCGAGATCCTTGATCTTCGACTCAAGGGCCCCACTTGCTTCGACCTTCTCTTTCAGGTCGGCCTTCAAAGATTCGATCTCGGCGGCCTATTGCCGCTCGAGACACTCTCCGCTCTGGAAATGGCCCCTGATGTAAAGGGCCTCAGCACCAATCTGCACAACAGGAAAAAAGAGAGATCAAATATATATATATATGAAATGAATGATGAATGAGTGAAAATGAAATGAAGAACAAATGAAAGAGGTGAAGGGACTCACCGAATATAGCTGGGAGAAGAAAATTTTGAAGACATTGGCCACTTGTATCCCGGCCAGCTCCTGCCGGTCGCACGTTTGGATGGAGAAGTCCATTAAGCGTTCGGCAAGCTCGGGGCTCCAGAGGACTGAGTTCTCCGGCCCCATCCTGAAGGGGAGATGGCGTCGCCCCTCCTCCCTTCGACTCTCTTCATGAGCGGGCGGCCGTGCACCGCTAGCTGAAGGACCCTGGTGGGCAGGCTGGGAGGCCGGTGCCGGCGCAGGCGGCACATCTGTGGTGGCCTTGGGAGTGGCCTGGGTCTCCTCACCCTTGGCGTCGGCGACGGACTGACCCGGAGGAGGGCAGGGTGCAGCAGCAGCGGTGGCAGCCCTCGCCCGAACTACCACCTCGGGCTCTGCGGCGGGAGCCTGCTGGGTGGACCTCGGAGCCACGAGAGCTGCCCTCTCCACTATGCGGGAGCAGCGTGGGGCTCCTCTGAGCTCAAGCCAACAGCCGCAGTCGCACCCAGACCGATCACTACCATTTGGGCGGCTACAGAAGTGCTCTCACCCCAGGCCCGCCTGGAAGCAGGCTCCCCGGCCAGTCCGGTCAGCCGCCTCTACTTGGTAATGGCCAAAAGGTCACTCTCGGAGGAGATCATGCCAGCATGCAAATTGCACAGCGGTCAGAACCTGTGGGAAACTACACAAGGAGTGCATAAAGAAAGGAAAAGAAGAGTTCAGGTCGAACTCACCCGACCCATTCGCTGGGTCGACCCCGGAGTCGACGAGGTTCTGCTCAGACAACAGACCTCAAGAGGAGGAATCTGCTTGCTGCGGAGCTGCTCGTAATCATCTCGGTCAGCTGCATCGACCGTAGAGTTTCGGTTGTGGAACTTGTCCGGATCACTCCAGACCCAGTCAACCCCCTCGACCTCGACAAAGAAGAACTTACTCTTCCATCCCTTGATGGAAGAGGGGAGCTCAAACTTAATGCCCCTCGGGCGAGAGGACAAAGACTACCACCCATCCTTGGTTGGGTGGCGCTTCAGGGCAAAGAAAGACCTGAACAAAGAAAACCGAGCCACGAACCCGTGAAGATGACAAAGCACAATAAAGGAGAAAATAACCCTGATAGCATTTGGCACCAGCTACGCTGGGACCAAACGATAATTGTCTAAGACTGACAGAAAGAAAGGGTGGAAGGGAAAGCAGAGACCTCCAGAGAAGGTCCTCTCATAGAAGGCAAGACAGCCCGAGCCACTCGAAGTGACACGTTCCCCCGGACGAGGGATCATGAACTGGACAGAAGGTGGGATGCCGTAGGCAACCCGAACAGTCCTGCGTTCCCCGGTGGTGATCGTGGAGGCGACCCCACCAGGACCTACAGGCTGGACAGACTCAGGGACAGGAGCAGAAGAAGGAGGAGGAAGAGAAGGACCAGATCCTGGTTCCCTAATGAGAACCGGGCCAAGAGGGCATCTCCTACTGAGCTCAAAGCGAGCCACATCTCCCTCCCCGTCAGAAGAAGAGGAAGAAGATGCCGGCCTCACCCTGATCAGTGGAGGGATGGCAGCCCGGACCAAAACGGGACATCCTCAAATCTAAAGACCGAAGAGGAGATGGCAGACCCTGGGAAGGAACCCTATTTTAGTGGGGGAAGGAAGAAGAAGAAGCTAACCTGTTGCCTTAGAAAAATTCGGGGAGACTGGAAGGAAGAAGAAGCTTGGGCGCGACAGCAGCAGGCACGGAGAATTCAAAAAGAATAGACGGTTCGAGTAAGGCCTTCCTTTCATTTCGAAATGACTCAAGGGATTCGTACTGATTCAACTGCTCCACCAACGGATCTGTGCCACGTGCCTCCCATCGGTGAGAATGGCATCCCGGCCGCTCTGCATTCTGCGCCAGTATTAACTGCTTCTCGGACGTGGCCACATGGCATCCCCGCATTGGCCCGCAGGGACGGTCCCCGAAGCACCAGCAATCATGGCCATCATCATGCCAGATCTTTGCCTTTCCATGTCAGCACCGTAATTACTCCCTTCGCTCCGATCGCCGCGCACTAACGAGCCTCGGGAGTGGGGGGCAAATGATATGGCAGGACCGTTGACTGAAGAAACCTGCAGGTGCCACGTCAAGAGAAGACGCCACGTCGACCCTCCAGCTCGGATCCCACTACCGAGCTGGGCTGAGCTGAGCTTCCCCAGGGCAGCAAGTCAAGTTCAGTCCTCTGCCAGGTCGGGCTCATAAGCTCGATGTCTAGGTCGGAGCCACCTTCCGCCCTCCAGAGCGAGACCCTCGGAGGCTAGTGCCCTGCGGTCGAGGTCGAGCCAAGAGCTCACCCGCCGATGTGGAGCCTCTCCAAGAGCGCGCCCTCTGGACCGGGTTCGCCTTCCGCCCTCTAGAGCGAGACCCTCGGAGGCTAGTGCCCTGCGGTCGAGGTCGAGCCAAGAGCTCACCCGTCAATGTGGAGCCTCTATGAGCGTGCGCCCTCTGGATCTGGTCCGCCTTCCACCCTCCAGAGCGAGACCCTTGGAGGCTAGTGCACTACGGTCGAGGTCGAGCCAAGAGCTCACCTGTCGATGTGGAGCCTCTATGAGCGTGCGCCCTCTGGACCGAGTCTGTCTTCCACCCTCCAGAGCGAGACCCTCGGAGGTTAGTGCCCTGCGTTCGAGGCGGAGCCAAGAGCTCACCTGCCGATGTAGAGCCTCTCCGAGCGCGCGTCCTCTGGACCGGGTCCGTCTTCCGCCCTCCAGAGCGAGACCCTCGGAGGTTTGTGCCCTGCAATCGAGGTTGAGCCAAGAGCTTACCCACCGATATAGAGCCTCTCCAAGCACGCGCCCTCTGGACCGGGTCCGCCTTCCTCCCTCCAGAGTGAGACCCTCGGAGGCTAGTGCCCTACGGTCGAGGTCAAGCCAAGAGCTCACCCGCTGATGTGAAGCCTCTCCGAGCGCGCGCCCTCTGGACCGAGTCCGCCTTTCGCCTTCCAGAGCGAGACCTTTGGAGGCTAGTGCCCTACGGTCGAGGTCGAGCCAAGAGCTCACCCACCGATGTGGAGCCTGTCCGAGCGCGTGCCCTCTGGACCGGGTCCGCCTTCCGTCCTCCTCCACCTGGGCGCCCCCGCGAGCTCGGAGTGCCTAGGCTGGAGCAAGCCTTGCCATCCCAGCTCGGCCCCAGCCCGGACTAGGTCCTCACCAGCCGAGGACACCGGCGAGCCGCCCGAGGACCGTACCGGAGTGCCTCTCAGACCATACTGACCGCCTGAAACTGCCAGTTACACCAGAAAGGCAGGCAGCGTGTCGATCGAGACACTACATTCCTCACCAACCACTCAGATTACCCAGAAAAGAAGGCCAACCGGGAGATTCGAATCCCGCGGGCGGCGGCCCGCCATTCAAGGCACCCCCAAATTTCCCGGAATGAGGCAACTAAGAAGAGTGTCGGAGCGCCTGACAACGCACCTTATCATGAATCAGGAAAGGCTCCTTAGGACACCACCGCGTGCGTCTGACAGCCCGGCGGGAATCCCGAGACAAGCACCAAACGGTAACCAAGTTCGCAATGAACCTGAAGGTAAAACAACAACTCGAACACACAGGCAAAGAGAAAGCCAGAAAAAAAAGAGAGAGGGGGCATGGCACCACCATGATCGCCATCACCACTACCAACACAAGCACGAGCCCATCCTAGAGGGTGAAGTGCTGCAACCACCACCAATGGAGGGAATCGAGGGGTACAAGGAGAGGCGGAGGAACAGAGCATCCCTCTGTCCCGACCATCACTCTCCCCCTACGACGTTCACACCTCCACGCACATCTTTTACTCCTAGTACGGAGTCCATCAAGAGGGGCCCGACCAGGAGGATCTGTTTTCCTAGATCGTCACTGACTTGATCGTCGGAGTGCCCCCACCAGAAATCCCGGCCCGGGTCTCTAACCGTTGTCTCGCAGGTCCAGGAGAGGAAGATCGCCGAGCAGCGAGGCGGCCGCACCTAGCACAGAGATCCGGGAACCGAAGAGCGGCGGGCGACAGGGGGAGCGCACTCCGGTGCCGGTGGGAGCTACGGGCCACGACGGTCTTGGCGGCAACACTCCGTTTTATAAAAAAAAAAAAATCTCATACTAAAAAATAGATTCACAAGCTAATTTATGCTGGTTTTCATATTTCTAGAATTTTTTTTTCTTTTATCACTATCTTTTCTTTAGATCTATATTAACAAACCTGAAAATGTTATATGTTATATGGAGTAACATTAAAAAAAATTCATATGATATATATTCCATATCTGGACATCAATAAAATTTATTTCCTCTTTGATATATATATTACCTCATGGTTATTTTTAAAATATTTTTTATATAATAGATATTATGTAAGTTCTAATGAATTTTAGAGATTAATGATGAGGTCACTTATGAAATCTTTAATCTAAACTTGCTGCAACAAAACTCTTTTAAGTACTATAGTAGTAAGCTAGTGAATATCTCTTAATAATTTAATTCTTTGATTTTTCTTAGCATTTAGATTTTAAAAATTATCTTTGCTTTCCTGTTTATAGATTTAGTTTGATGTTGCATGGTAGGTTAAGATTAATATTTAGCTACCATAAACTTTTATTGGATAATTTGGACACAGTGTTAGACTTCCAACCTGCATCACCATCTCTTCTATTTTAAGGTTGGACCATCTCAAAGTTTTAATTACCACCAAACTCTATACTCATGAATATAATAAATATACTTATTAAAAGAATAAAAAAATAATAATAGTACTTTTTCAAAATTTAAATGAGTTGCAGCTTGGTATGAGCCCTCATTCTCTAAAAAAAGAGCTACTTTATCAAGGCAAATAAATTTGAAACTTGTGTTACAAAATAATGATAATTTTACTCTTCTTCATTTTCCATCAAATAGTCTTGCTCAACTACATTATAGGTGAAAAAGAGAAGAATGAATCTTGGAAGATGATTAATGAGAAAAGGAAAGGAGAAGGCAAGAGGTGTGGTGCTACTTGGGTTGACTTGACCTGTCTCGTTTAATTGAAAGGAGCGAGAGTTAGTTAAAAAGTCTGACTCAATTATTGAATGCCAAACAATATACTTGACTTGATTAATAATGTCTCTGATCAACACTCTTAGATAAAATAAACTACACCCAACCTCTTATAGAAAAAAGAAAGTGATGGAAAAAAATATTGTTATGGGATATGATCTAAAATTGCAATGGATTAATACTGGAAAACTTCCATGTATTGTTAACATGAATGGAATGAATGATTGGGGATATAAGGGTATGATAGTTACCTACTTTCTGTGCCTTTGAGATTGACTAGATAAGTGGATGGTTTAATTGTTGAGAAGATAATTGTTGATCCCTTCCCATATGCTGTGATCAATGCGGGTAATCTAACATTTAACTAAAGATTTTTTATTTTTTATTTTTATTTTTTTTTTTGGGTGGGGTAGACAAATGATTCTTTATTCAACCAATTAGTATCTCTTGAGAGGCCCTAAGTTCTAAATGCAAGCAGTGACATCTACCATATATTTTGAATAAAAAATATCATCTATTATAACAATTATTATTTGATATTATTTTTTTAATAGATGATAGAAGAAGTATTATTTCTATGCAAGCATATACACACAGACATACATACATACATACATACATACATATATATATATATACATATACATACAAATAAATATTATTGCAATAAAAATTTATCCTAACATATTATGCATTTTGCTCCAAATATCATGCATAAATGGCTAGTTGATTGATCTGGAGCAAAAGTGGAGCTATCTTGATAATAATGCCTAGTTTAGAAAGATCAATGGTCTTCCTCCACTAAATATTTGAGGTTGATGGGTTCCCACACTTCTAAAACAAGGTAGATGAGGGTTCCCTGCAATTATTCCCCATGTTGATAACCCTCAACTCAAAACATTATTGATAGATATTATGTTGATAGTGAAACTCTCCTAATTAGGCCATGTTCTTGTTCAATTTAAATTAATCAGGCCATGTTGTAGGGATGTTACGCTTAACAATACACATGAGTAGTTGCAGAATTTATAATAATATGCATGGATAGTTGCAAAATTTATGATAGATGAGGGCAGCAACATGAACAAGAATGAAGCTGTCAAGAAAGAAAATTGGATCATGCATTTTAGTCTTATATCAAGGAATCTTCAGATATATGTATCATGGATTGAGTGGGAATCACAACGGATCATGTATTTTAGTAGGATAGACCAATATTCATGTCCCACCTCACACCCTTTCCATACCTCTATCTCAAGATAGGTTGGGTTGGGTAGAATAGATGGATGGGTTATGGCCGAGTTGGGTCATGTCTCCATGTTCTTTCCCGATCCCTTATTTTCCTTATATCATCATCCATCTCCTCTCTCCTCTTTTTCATCTCTCCTACCCAAACTCTCCCAAATCCTCTCCAAGATCTGTGTCTCCAAATCCCCGTTCCTCCTGTTTATACCCTCGCTCATATCTTCTCCACTTCCATTTCCTTCTTACATCAATCCAAATCTCTACTTTCCAAGCCCATCCAAACCCAGCAACAATAGCGGGAGGATGACATTGATCTCTCTATCCTCTCTCCCAAATTGCAATAGATCATCTCTCTCTTTTCATTCATTTTCAAGTTCAAAACCAAGTACCGGGCAACTCCACTATAATGCCTAGCTCCCTCCTCTAGGCCCACTATAAGGTGCCACATTTATTAATCCCACAAATTTTATAAAATTGATAAAATAATTATAAAATCAAGCCCAGCACATCTCGTTGCTCACGAGTTTAAGTTGTTTTAGGGCGTGACCATCATGCCAAAATCTCCCCATGCTGACCAACATCTCTCGAGGTTCAAAATAATTTTTTTTTGCTAAAACGAAAAGGAGGGTGGGGGGGATAAGGTTCAAAATAATTACTGCTTGAAAAGTATCTTACATTTATCCAACGGATACGTAATCATTATTATCTCTTTTCACCGTGCAACCGAGTAAAGCGTTTTTCATTGCATTCAAATATCCGTATCAATTCCAAGAAAGCGAAAAAGATTTCGCAAAACTAAAAAATAACCAAACAATGCGGTTATTTTTTTGATGGGAAAAATATTCTGGTTATTTAATCATCGTAATGACAGACGTTATATTTTCTTTAATCCTAAAATTATTCGGTCGATTAAGGGCCGCTGTTTCTGCCACTCGGCCCACTCGGGAACCACACGTCATCCATCCACGCACGATAAGCGCATGACCTCAAGAAAGGGTAAATTAGTAATTTTGCAGAATATGATAGCCCGCTTAATACTCTCTCTCTTCGTCACATCGCCGGCATTGAAGCCAAAAGCTTGACTTCGTCGGCGTTGAAGCCAAAAGCAAGCTCGCTCTCTCTCTCTCTCTCTCTCTCTCCAATCCTTTAAGAACTCTAAAACCAGCACCGGTTCAGATGAATGTAGTCCCTGTTCTGGCTTCATTGGCGGTCTCGGCGCTCTAAGAGCCTCGAGATTTGTCGGATGGAGCTCTGGGCTTCGGCTCGGGCCATTGGGGGCGTCTAGGGGCGGGTTATTTGGCGAATGCCTGGGTTCCGGTGAGAAATTTATTGGTATTTGATGTTAATTCGTTAAATTCAATTAAAATAATAGGTTTTAAGTTTCAATGTTTGGAATTTTACTGGAGTGCCCCAAGGTTGTGCAGGGCTTCTTTTGTTTTAGAACCGGAGACTGTAGTGGAGGATTTAGAGCTTGCTAGATGGAATTTTTGAAGAAGTTCTTTCGAATTTAGATGAAAATCTTGTCTTATGTTTTCGGTTTGGTTAAAGTTCCTGTCTTTTGCTGCTGTTATGTAAATTCTTGCTACGCTTGTGGCGGTTTTTTAGGAGTAACCAAGTTCTTCTTTGTTGGGTGGATACTAAAAGCTCGAATATGTGGGTTTTTTTTTTGGAACAGAACGATCAATATTTCAAGTTTTTCCTTAACTGTAAATCTGGGGTTTTGATATCAAACTGTTTAGCTCTTATTTCGGCCCTTGGAGCCTGGCCTTTCGAGTTTTGGCCTTCAATGCAGTGAATTTACTAGTGTATTTGAATGTTTGTAGAGTTTCGAAGTTGCAACTGTTTTCCTTCTTTCTTTGATTTAGTAAAGTTCTTGAAAAACTATAGATTTATCTAAAATTCAGTTCTATATTGGCTAATCTTCCAGACATGGTTAAAGGAAAGGAGTCTTCCTCCGTTGTTTGGATTTATAGCTGGAGAATTTATTTCAGCAATAAGACGATTTTTTTTTTCCTCTGATAATTTTGGTTTCTTCTATCTACATCTTGTTAATAATCACTATGTCCGAATAGCGGGTGTGTCTAATGCATACCAGCGCTTTTGATACCCCTACCTCCTTTGTAGGGCTGCTTCCATTATTTTATTTTTCTTTTGGTGAAGAAAAATGTCGGTGGCTTTGCTTTGCAATGGTTCCTTTTCGTTTCTTTTACTTTTTCGGCAACCAATGGTTTAAATGCTGCTCCGTACTGATAAAAGAAAGTAGACGAGGTGAGATCGAAGTGTTGGGTAGAAATTGAGCTTCTCTTCTTTGAGGGTAGTTTTGGTGGAATTTTGCTTTCTTTCTTTGCCTTTTGAGAGAAGTGTATTAAAAACTAGACTTTTCTTATTTTTCTATAAGCTATGTTTAAGCACTGCTAGTTTGCTAGTAAGCAAAAGTAGAGGTGCCTCTTTTCATTGACAGTATTCTTTCCAGAAAGACATGGGTGGTATTATTTGAAGGTACTTACTTCTACACAATTCTTTGGACTACGTTTAGATATGGTGGGTTTCAAAAGAAGGCTCAACAGTTCAACTCAACTTAGCTTGAGGTTTTAAAAAACGGTAACAAGAGAATCATCTCCTTTTTCAACAGCTACCCTTGAGGAAATGACAGCTGAAGTGGCCCTCACTACCTAGGAAAATTGCAAAGGAAGTACTTGAGCTTTCTTAATGTTCCATGCCTGCCAAATGCATCCCTCCCAACTTCAAAAATTAACACTTCAGCCTGCCAAGCAAATAGTTCTATTAAGCATTTAGTCTGCACATTGTCTTCTAGTCAAGTAGGTTTGGAAGATATTTAGATAATACTGATTATTTGCTTCTGTTTATGCTGTTGTCAAAAAATGGTTGCTTTTCTCAGCTTGACTTGTTATATCATCATAATGATAGATTCTTATTTATTAGCGAGGACATTAGTCTCTCTCTCTCTATTCTTTTTGGATGCACAAAGCCATTCTTGGAGCATATCTTCAGTTAAAATACAGATGATTTGATTTTTCTTTGCTTTTAGTGCTTAGGCTATATACTTACTCAGTTACATATGAGTTTTTTTTTTTTTTGTCACTGTAACAGGAGAGGAAGAACTGTTGGCGTCCAACACTTGAAATTCCCATTCATTTTCTGTGTTCCCATTCCAAGAAACTAGCTATGGATTACCTTAATTGCAGATACTTCTCAGTTCCATTCCTTTTCCTTCTACTGTGCTTTCCCTCTTCAACCACTGGTGACTTAAGATCTGATAAGCAACTTCTCCTTGCTTTTGTTGATGCAGTCCACCATCCCCGTAAACTCAACTGGAACTCCAACACCTCAATCTGCTCTTCTTGGATCGGGGTGACATGTACAGCAGACCAAACTCGTGTCCTTGCCCTCAGGCTACCAGGGGTTGGGCTCTCTGGCCCGATCCCTGCAAATACACTTGGCAAGCTTGATGCCCTCCAAGTCTTGAGCCTCCGATCCAACCATCTGACTGGAAATCTCCCATCTGATATTATCTCACTTCCTTCCCTGCAGAATCTTTACCTTCAACACAATAATTTATCTGGAGATATACCAGCTTCACTTTCTCCTGGCCTCACCTCACTAGACCTCTCTTACAACTCTTTGACAGGAGAAATTCCTCTGGGAATTCAAAACCTGTCTCAACTTTCTGTATTGAATCTACAAAACAACTCTCTGTCTGGACCCATCCCTGACCTTAAACTCCTTAGACTAAAACATTTGAATATGAGCTACAACCATCTAAATGGTTCCATACCATTTTCCCTCCAAAAGTTTCCAAATGATTCATTCCTGGGAAACCCTCAATTGTGTGGCCCACCCCTACCTCAATGCTCTGCAGTTCTTCCTTCACCTTCACCATTTCCTTCTTCCTTGCCATTCCCACAAGCATCCTCCCAAAATCATAAAAAAAGCTCTGGGAAAAATACTAGTGCTGGATTTATAATTGCAGTTGTTGTTGGGGGATTGGCCTTGCTGCTTCTTCTTTTAATGGTTCTATTGATATGCGTTTTAAGGAGGAAAGATGGAGAAGGTAGTGGAGGATTGAAGGAGAAGGGCTCCACCGTTGAAAAGCCTAAAGAGGAGCAAGGTAATGGAGTTCAAATGGCTGAGAAGAAGAAGTTGGTTTTCGTTGAGGGCTGTGCTTATAACTTTGACTTGGAAGATCTGCTGAGAGCTTCTGCTGAAGTCCTTGGGAAGGGGACTTATGGGACAGCTTATAAGGCTGTTCTTGACAATGGCACAACAGTGGTGGTGAAGAGGTTGAAGGAAGTGGCGGTGGGAAAGAGAGAGTTTGAACAGCAGATGGAGATCATTGGAAGGGTCGGGCAACACCCAAAACTTGTTCCACTTCGCGCTTATTACTACTCCAAAGATGAAAAGCTTCTGGTCTATGATTATGTTCCCACTGGCAGCTTATCTACCCTCTTGCATGGTACTCCTCTCTAAAACCCTGATTTTTGTATTTGTTTAATTTGTTATTATTCTATAGATTATGTGTAAGTGCTAAGTTTAATTTATGAAATACTTGCTGCACTACAAATTTTATCCTTTGAATGAATGAAGCTAGGATAATGAACAGTGATAGCTTCTTTAGGATCAGTGATGTTAAATGCAGATTAAAGTTTTTTAATTACATTATTGACAATCTTCCCAATCCCTCTATATATAGTAAAAACAATCTTTGAGATATCTTTCAAGCTTAAGTTGAAATTAAAATATTGCTGCCTTTATCCAAATGCACAATTATTATGCTAATTGTTGAATCTTCTCTCCTTGAGGCCTGGATCAAATACAGTAAAACCAACTAAATTATTTTCATTTTTTTTCTATAGTAATGTAGTATGAAAAAAGAAAAAACAGAAAGCTCTAAGATGATTTGACATGAGATGGCTCGTTCATACTGAGTAGATCAAACACCTAATAGGACTTTCATACATGATTTCATGGTCATTCCAAGCCTGTGTTTGACAAAGATTTTGAGAACTGAGAAGTTTTGCATGCCCAGCCCCAGAATTACTCCTCTCTGCTTCCACCCATCAAGATCTAAGGCTTATCTCTCATGCATTTATATCGACATTATTGGATTTAAATTCGAGTCAATTGATGGATTCAAATGTAGTTGCAAGTTAGATGATTAAGCCAACTACTCTTCTAAGTACCACGTATGAAATCCTCAACTCTTTGCAAAATGGGATGCAATTTTTAGTAGTAGAATATGATTTTGTTCTTAACTAAGTATAGAAGGCTGTACTGCAATTCTCAACAAGTACATCTATTTTGGGTTATAATGCGGTGCATAAATTTAAGTATGATATCTTTCTCACTTTTGAAGAGTAATGGCATGATGCCTAAAATGAATGCACAAAACAATGCCATGTTGGAGTACAAGACAACAGCTTTAAGGTGTCTCTTCTCCAAATACCTTTAGAATAAGAATTCCAAGGTATACAATTGACGATGGCCAGCTATTTTGTAAACTTTAGTTAAGAGTTAGGGTTGAATAATTTAAAAATCAAAATATGAAGATACGGTGTTATTGAAGTTCTATATTTACTGTCAGATCCATTTGGACTTCTCAATCTAATTTCCTAACAGATTATCATAAAAGTCGTCATTGCTAACAAACCTTATGCCATCCATACGTTGAAGATGCCAAAGCTAGTAATCTCTCTTGGTGGTTTTGTCGGAGAATTAGGTTCAAAACCTACCTTTTAGAGGGCAGTGGGTTGGGGTACAGGTAGGGTTAGGGTTATTTGCAGGATGGCTGACCCCTTTTTTTTGCTCATAGCCTATGAACATTTTCTACTTAAAAATAAAATAAAATAATGTAGGGTCAGCTTTATGGGTTGACTATTCATATCTTCTTAATTTTCTAAAGATATTTCTTTCTATCCCCAATCTTGTAGATATCCTCTTTGTATTTATTTAGATTACTTTTGGATTGTATTAGGTACAAACTGAGATAGACATGTCCTAAATAGACCCTGTTGGAAAGTGTATTAGAACTGCTTCTTTATGTCCTTTTGTTTTATTGGTTTTGAGCAAGGTCTACCAAACTAATATTACAGCCCAAATTGGCTAGCGGCCGGTTCAGTACAGTATGGATCTGTACCGTGTTATTGCAAGTTCCAAGATATACTGGATCAAGAGGAAAGGGGGGGGGGGGGGGGAGAGAGAAAAAAGAGGAGGCAAAGAGGGAGGAAGGGCGAAAGAGTGAGAATGGGGACTTACCAGCAACGGCGTCATAGCATCAAAGAAGTGGGAGCGGGTAGGTTTGGCAGAGAGAGGCACAGGGGGGGGGGGAGAGAGAGAGAGAGAGAGAGAGAGAGAGAGGGGGGAGGGAGAGAGGGGTGGAGGCTTTTTAATGACAGCTGATATTGAAGAGATAGGGAACTAGCGGTGCCTAGCAACACAAGAGAGCCCTTGAAGGCTCTCGAAAAGGAGAGAAGGGAAGAAGGGAATTTATAATTGATTGAATCAACCAAACTTGCTCAAATTGTTTCCAACTTGGCGTCAATTCAGTTTGGTATGGATTGAACAGCTCGTTTCAGGTTGGTTCAGTTCAGTCAGTGATTTTGAGCATAGCATCTTGTGTTGTGATATGTTGATAGTTGTGAAAATCTTATATGCTTGTTAGTTTCAAAGCTTCTTGCTAGTTTGTGTGGATATGAACCAACCCACTTGTCTAAATTAAAAAGTTGGTAGTGCAATAAATTAAATGATAATAACATTAAAAGCTGAAATAAGGTCACAGATGATGTCAACCTATGTTTTAGTATCTTATCAAAGTGCTTATTTGTAGATCTCAACTCATATAATATACAATCTATTGGTATGCGGCACTTAGGCTAGCCACTCCTCTACTCGCATTTGAGTTCAACGCTAGAGGTGTAGCAGAAGATTATTTGCTGATGTAAATATAACTAGCTGTATGTTATATTCCTTCAAAAATGATTGACAGGAAACAGGGGCAGCGAAAGGATACCACTGAACTGGAACTCCAGAGTAAAAGTCATACTTGGAACGGCACACGGCGTGGCACACATTCATTCTGAAGGTGGTGCAAAGCTTGTGCACGGCAACATCAAATCCTCCAACATCCTTCTCGGTCAAGGCCTTAACCCATTTGTCTCTGATTATGGCCTCCCTGCTCTCATGAATCCTCCCGCCACCCTCTCCCAGCTTGTGGTGGGCTACCGTGCACCCGAAACCATAGAGACCCGAAAGGTCTCTCAGAAATCGGATGTTTACAGCTTCGGGGTCCTCCTCCTTGAGATGCTTACCGGGAAAGCTCCACTTCAGTCCCAGGGGCATGATGATCTACCAAGGTGGGTCCAATCCGTGGTCCGAGAGGAGTGGACCGCCGAAGTTTTTGATGCGGAGCTGATGAGGTTTCAGAACATCGAGGAAGAGTTGGTTCAGATGCTTCAGATTGCGCTGAGTTGCGTAGCAGGAACTCCAGAACAACGGCCAAGAATGGAGGATGTGATTAGCAAGATTGAGGAGATCCAGAAGTCTGGTTCAAAGAGCTCGCATTCTTAGAGGGCAAAAAAACCCAAGGATTCCAATGTGCAAACATTGTGGGGGATCAGAGAGATGCATGGCATTGCATCTGGATATCATTTTCAGGCAATTGATTTGAATCTGGTAGGGAGTTTTAATTGTGCGAGGATGCTTGAGTTTACTCATGGTGGTCATTGCGCAAAAGAGTGCAGGGAGCTTGTACCATCTTTCATGCTTGATGGTTGTGTGAAACTTTGGCGTTAATTATTACATAATTTGATCGGTATTGTTATGCCCATCCGGCTCATCCACCGAACCGGACCGGCTTCTCCTATGAAGTCTGACCCGTCGGAGCCAAGGTCCGACGGCCATCTCTCGCTGAGGTCCGGCCTGCTGTTCATCTGCTGAAGTCCGACCCACCGGAGCCTAGGTCCGACGGCCCGCTGTTGCTGAGGTCCGGCCCACTATTCTACAAACGCCTTCCCTTTGGTCGACGTTCGATCGATTCACTTCAGGGTCCAGCAAATTTCAGAAATATCTTCCATTGTAATAAATTCCTGCCACATCAGCAGTCTTACTTTACTACTTCCACGATGCCGCCTTTTCCAGGCATCACGTGGTCACTCTCCAGATCCTTGGCAAATCGTTTTTCTCGGCCTATTTTCTAATAATTTTTGGACTGTTACACGTCTATATAAGGTACCCGGCGGACTTCGTTTCGAGTTAAGTTCTCTCTTCCCTCTCTTTATGTTGCTGCATCTTTGATTTTTCCGTTCTGTTGTCTACAAGTTTCTGCTAACTTAGGTATCGGAGTGTCTCCCATCAGAACACCATCGACGTCTTGGGGATTTTGTTGCAGGTCGATCGTAGAGGAGCATTCCAGCGAAGCCAACCGGACTCGGTCTGGGAGAAGTTGTAGCAACAGGTATGATATATTTATTGTATCGAAGAAGGAAGTTTCTGGTAGTTTTATAGAGAGAGAGAGAGAGGGGGGGGGGGAGCATATTGATTCAGTTTGATGGCAACTACTTTGAGAAACGCATGCAGTATGGAACAAGTTGATGCAGGTTTAATTTAATGGACCCTTCAAAGTTGACCCAATGTAGTCAGGTTCTCGAAGCCCTCAACTAGTATCTGCTCCATGGATCATCATGTTTATGGACCATCGATACAGATGGATTCAGCAAATTAGCTGCGGTTGCTCTAATTCGCAGCAGAATTAGAAATAAGAGTAATTCTTTGTACACCGGCTGTGGTGTAGAAATTTTGATGTGGAGTGCAATGCGTGTTGTGATTGAGTCATGTTGCACTTGCAAAGGATGATCAGATTTCCATCTTCAGTATTAAATTGTAGCAACAAATAGCGGCGCATGTGAGATGTCAGAACTAACGGGCATTAAATGTGTATTATGCAATCGAAATTCAAAATTTTTAAAATCAAAATGTTCTTTTCCTCCAAAATGATTTTTTTTTTCATTTTTTACTCTGTGCCAAATTATATTTAAAGTTTTGCATTCATCCTCTTCCCTTTTCAATTTTATCTGTCCTTCTTTCTTTCATCGTCTATCTGAACGTTAGTCATCCGATAACTCTATATTCCTATCATACTTAGCATTCAAGATTATTAACTGTGAGAAATAATGTTGGAGCTATTATTAAATAAATGATATTTTGTAGTTTTTTCTGTTATGCGGTTTCTTTATTATAGCATCATTTTCAGTTGTTAATTTAAGTTAATGCATTTTGTAGGTTCACCATGATGTAAATGTTCCTTGAAGCGATCTTATTTTTCATTTCTATGACACATGGTGGCTAGCTTATGACTTTCCTTGCGTGAACCTAGCTTTTAGCTTTTATAATGGCATATGACATTCTATAACCTGTTTATGATATATGTTTGCTAGCCTATGATATCCCCTAGCTTAAGAAGATGACTTCGCATGCCTCAATTATAATACTGCTAGCCAATCCGTGACATTTCTTGTCCAAATAAATCTTTTTTAATGGTCTAAGATGAATTTATGAGATCCCATTATGAAAAAACTTGTGGAATGCTGCCTTTTCAATTTCTTATATCATACCATTCTCAAAAAACTATGAACCAATCATTTTTACATACTTAAGATATCATTTGATTCGATTATGACATCCCGTGTTCAGTTTATAACATCCCCGCTGTAAGTGCTCCAAAAACCAACATTTGTTATAATATTGTGACAACCTATGGTCTGATTATGCATCTAGTGCTCGATTATGACATCCGCTTTCCAAAATACTTTCTGTACCAACCGTGTTCACCTACATATGACATCTCGTATTGAAATTATAACATTTTGTGTCACGTTTATGACATTCTCCATTCCAACAACTTTAGGAGCCAATATTTTCACAATATTATGATATCCTGCGGTCAGATTATGATAACCACGTATCCAGCTTTTAATATCTCTCATCCCAACCACTATAGCAAGCAACCTTTTTCAAAATTTTATCATATAATGCTGCCCGATTATGACACCCTGTGACGAGTTATGACATCTGTTGGCTGGGCCAGCTCGCATCCTCGTGGTTCGTCCAGATGTAAGGTATGGGCTCACGGGGATGTGGGTGCCACCGATAAGGCGGGTCTGGTGTCACTCAACATCCCTTGGTTGGTGCTGCGGTGCTTGTCTCCAGCGAGTCGACTCGAGGTTTAGTATCCTGGATTGCTCTTGCGGGGGTCGGCGGAGAGTCAACTCGAGTGCCCGGGGTTGCTGCGCTGCTGGTTTAAGAGAGATAAACCGGTCTCTTATAATAGGGACGTTCCTTTTGTAAGAATGGTTAGGGACATCGATCCAACAACTGGTATCAGAGTCGAGGTCTCGGGTTCGAGTCTCCGCAGGAAAAAAAACTCGGTCATTTCGCTGGGAAGGGATTGTTGGCTGGGCCAGCTCGCACCCTCGTGGTTCGTCCGGATGTAGGGTCTGGGCCCACGGGGATGTGAGTGCCACCGGTAAGGCGGGTCTGGTGCTACTCAACGTTCCTTGGTTGGTGCTGCGATGCTCATCTCCAGCGAGCCAACTCGAGGTTTAGTATCCTGGGTTGCTCTTGCGGGGGTCAGCGGAGAGTCGACTCGAGTGCCCGGGGTTACTGCGCTGCTGGTTTAAGAGAGATAAACCGGTCTCTTATAATAGGGACGTTCCTTTTGTAAGAATGGTTAGGGGCATCGATCCAACATCCCCTTCCCAAATATTTTCCAAGCCAATCTTTTTAACATGCTTATTACTTCTGGTAGCTTATGAAATCTCGTGTCATCCCCATTCCAAAATACTTTCCGAATCATGCCTTCTCATAACCCTATAATATCATGCGGTCCAATTATAACACTCAATGTACATGTTATGACATTCCTGCCAAAATTATTCCAAGAACCAATATTTTTCATAATATTATGATACCCTACGACCCGATTATGATACTCAATAGTCTACATTATGACATTTTCTGCTGAAAATATTACATGAATCAACCATTTTCACAACCTTAATATGATATCCCGAGGCGGCCTTATATCAACTTTATGACATCCCTCGTCCCAACTGCTCCAGGATCCATTCTTTTTCCCAGCATTATGACATCCTACTGCCAACTTAAAATAACTCGTGTCTAGCTTATAAATTCGCCCACCCCAACTACTCCAAGAATCGACCTTTTTTATGTACTTATTATGACATCCTTCATCCCGATTATGACACATTGTGTCCATTTTTATAACATCACCTCTTTAAAATACTATCGAGCCAACCGTTTTCCATGATATAATGACATATTACGGTTCGATATGACATGCTATAGTTGATTTATGACATCTCCTTATAAAATTGCTCTTTGAAATAAACCTTTTTTAATTTTTTATTGTAGTCCTATATTGTGACACCCGGGATATTTTAAAATTCCTAAACTACTTCATAAAACAAACGTTTTCACGTGTGCATGGCATTCTACGGCCCAATCATGATATCTACAAGATTGGAGTAAAATACCCCGACGTATCATAATTGGGTCATGAAATGCCATACACATGTAAAAACATTTGCTTCAGGGAGTAATTTAGGAATTTTAAAATACCCTGGGGTGTCATAATATAGGACTGCAATAAGAAATTTTAAAAAGGTTTGTTTTGGAGAGCAATTTTATGAGATGCCATAAATCGATCGCAACATGTCATAATCGAACCATAATATGTCATTATACTGTGGAAAGAGATTGGCTCAGTAATAGTTTGGGGATGTGATGTTATAAAGATGAACATGGGATGTCATAATCTGGACGAAAGATGTTATGATATGTGAAAAAGCTCGGTTTTTGAAATAGTTGGGGTGGGCAAATTCATAAGCTAGACACGGATTATCTTAAGTTGGCAGCAGGATGTCATAATATTGGGAAAAAGGATGGCTCCTGAAGTAGTTGAGGCAGGGGATGTCATAAAGTGGATATAAGGTCGAGGTGTCATAATAAGGTTGTGAAAATGGTTAGTTCATGTATTATTCGATAAGAAATGTCATATTGAGGACCACTAGGTATCATAATCGTACCACAATGTATCATAATATCATGAAAAATATTGGTTCCTGGAGTAGCTTCAGTGGAGGATGTCATAACCAGTACACAAAGCATCATAATTGAGCTGCATGATATATAGGGTCATGAGAAGGCATGGTTTGAGAAGTATTTTGGAATGGGGATGATAAGGGATATCATAAGTTGGCCATCGAGAGTAATAAGCAAGTGAAAAAGGTCGGCTAGTGAAATATTTTGGGGAGGGAATATCATAAGTCATTACGGGGTGTCATAATCGGGCATCATTATATGATAAAATTCTGAAAAAGGTTGCTTGATGCAATAATTGGGACGAGGGATGTTATAAGCTGGACATGGAATGTCATGATCTGGTCTCAAGATACCATGACATTATGTAAATGTTGGCTCCTGGAGTTGTTAGAGTAGGGAATGTCATAAACGGGATACAGGATGTCATAATTTCGACACGGGGTGTTATATATAGATGAACATAGTTGGTACGAGGAGTATTTTGAGAAGCGGATGTCGTAATTAAGCACTGGGTGTCATAATCAAACAATAGGATGTCATAATATTGTAATAAATGTTGGTTCCTGTAGTACTTGTGGTGAGGGATATCATAAGCTAGACACAGGATGTCATAATCGAATCGCATGATGCTTTAAGGATGTGAAAATGGTTGATTCATATAGTTGTTTGGGGGCAGGATGATATAAGAAGTTTAAAAGGCATGGTTCGGCGAGTTTTCTGGGGATAAGATATTATAAGTTCATCTTATGCTATTGAAAAGGATCGGTTCAGGTAGAGGATATTATGGGTTGACTCGCATGTATCATAAACGAGGCACGGGAAGTCATCTTAAGCTATCGAAAAGGCTAGTTTCGGATAAGGGATATGATAAGTTGACAAGCAGGTATCATAAATGAGTAATGAGATGTCATACACCATTGTAAAAGCTGGGTTTGAGCAGGGAATATCATAAGCTGACCACCAGGTATCATAGGGACTGAAAAAAGATTGCATCAAGGAGCATTTATGCAACGACGGACCTAGCAAATCATTAATTTGGTTTAATAGCTGAAAAGAGTAATGTAATAAAGGAACTACATAATCAAATAAAAACTACGGAGGAATCATTTAGTTTCTAATGGCTTTGACATGTTGCCTTGTAGCAATTTAAGAAAAAAAGTTGCCGCTAATAATCTTGAATACAAAGTAATGGTAGGGAAATAGAGTTGTCCGATGGCTGGCGCTTATACAAATGAAAAAAGGAATCGGATGAAGAGAGAAAAATGAGAGAGAGAGGAGGAAGAACGGATAAACTCTCAAATATAATTTGGCACCAAGCAAAAAATGGAAAAAAAAAATATTTTAGAGGAAAAGGATATTTTCATCCCAAAAATCTTGAAATTTTGATTACATAACGTATTTAATACTGATCAGTTCTAACATCCCGTGTACCTCCATTTGCCATTATGATTTAACATTAGAAAGATAAAAATTCAATCATGCCATATAAGTACAACGTGATCATATCACGACATGCATTGCGCTCTATGCCAATGTTTAAAAAATTACTCTTAAAAATAATTGGAGGGCAAAATCAAGTTCAACAACCTGGTTCCCTATCAGGCATGCTACAAACTCTCCCGTAGTTCGATCACTCGATGAATCATATATGCTTAGTTTTCAATTTATTAATTTCACTCTTTTATATCTAAAATCAACAACATTTTGAGTCTTAGCACAAGATATATGGGTTTTATGCACTTTTTTTCGGGGGCAAATCTTTCTTCGCCTGTACATGTTGACACCCCGGCAAGCCCCTACCCTACCAGGTAATATTTGATACAAGATGTTTAGATTTTTGCAATCTTTCCCCACCTATAGGTGAGGCAAGATACTTAGATTTTCATAACCTTTCGTTACCTATAGATGAGTACATCAACCTGACACTACTAAGATATCGGTTGGTAAAACGAGATGCTTAAATTTTCGTAACCTTTCGCTACTTATAAGGTATCGGTTGGTAAAACGAGATGCTTAAATTTTCGTAACCTTTCGCTACTTATAGATAAGTAGGTCAACCTGACACCACTAAGATGCCGGCTAGTAAAATAAGGACAAAGAGGGAGAATTATGACCTCTCATCTAATCTATCCCGTCACAGTCCCAAAAAATAGTCCATGAATTTAATCGAGTCATCGCGCGTGGATCATGTCTCGAACCCGCAACTGGATGGATGTGAGACAAGGTCTCTACCAACCGGGCTACTATCTTAATAGTTATAACATCCCTTTCAACAAACTCCAAAGGCCGTGCATCATATCAATGATGCAATGAACTCTCAAAGAATGGAAATTGACATTTCAGAAATGCAGAATAAGGTCAAAAAAAGCCATTTTGCTAGGAAAATATTTTAGGAAGGGAATATCATAAGTCACTACGGGGAGTCATAATCGGGCATCATTATATGATAAAATTATGAAAAAGGTTGCTTGATGCAATAATTGGGACGAGGGATGTTATAAGTTGGACGTGGAATGTCATGATCTGGTCTCAGGATACCATAACATTATGTAAATGTTGGCTCTGGGAGTTGTTAGAGTAGGGAATGTCAAAAACGGGACACAGGATGTCATAATTTCGACACGAGGTATTATATATAGATGAACATAGTTGGTACGAGGAGTATTTTGGAAAGCAGATGTCATAATTAAGCACTGGGTGTCATAATCAAACAATAAGATATCATAATATTATAATAAATGTTGGTTCCTGTAGTACTTGCGGTGAGGGATATCATAAGCTAGACACGGGATGTCATAATCGGATCGCATGATGCTTTAAGGATATGAAAATGGTTGATTCATATAGTTGTTTGGGGGCAGGATGATATAAGAAGTTAAAAAGGCATGGTTAGGCGAGTTTTCTGGGGATAGGATATTATAAGTTCATCTCATGCTATTGAAAATGATCGTTTCAGGCAGAGCATATTATGGGTTGACTCGCATGTATTATAATCGAGGCACGGGAAGTCATCTTAAGCTATCGAAAAGGCTAGTTTCGAATAAGGGATATGATAAGTTGACAAGCAGGTATCATAAATGAGTAATGAGATGTCATACACCGTTGTAAAAGCTAGGTTTGGGCAGGAAATATCATAAGCTGACCACCAGGTATCATAGGGACTGAAAAAAGACTGCTTCAAGGAGCATTTATGCAACGACGGACCTAGCAAATCATTAATTTGGTTTAACAGCTGAAAAGAGTAATGTAATAAAGGAACCACATAATCAAATAAAAACTACGGAGGAATTATTTAGTTTCTAATGGCTTTGACATGTTGCCTTGTAGCAATTTAAGAAAAAATGTTGCCGCTAATAATCTTGAATACAAAGTAATGGTAGGGAAATAGAATTGTTCGATGGCTGGCGCTTATACAAACGAAAAAAGGGAACCAGACGAAGAGAGAAAAATAAGGAGAGGGAGGAAGAATGGATAAACTCGAAGCTTCAAATATAATTTGGCACCAAGCAAAAAATGGAAAAAAAATATTTTAGCGGAAAAGGATATTTTCATCCCAAAAATTTTAAAATTTTGATTACATAACGTATTTAATACCGATCAGTTCTAACATTCCGTGTACCTCCATTTGCCGCTATGATTTAACATTAGAAAGATAAAAATTCGATCATGCCATACAAGTACAATATGATCCTATCACGACGTGCATTGCACCCTATGCCAATGTTTAAAAAATTACTCTTAAAAATAATTGGAGGGCAAAATCAAGTTCGACAACCTGGTTCCCTATCGGGCATGCTACAAACTCCCCCACAGTTCGATTACTCGATGAATCATACATACTTAGTTTTCAATTTATTAATTTCACTCTTTTATTTCTAAAATCAACAACATTTTGAGTCTTAGCACAAGATATATGGGTTTTATGCATGCGCTTTTTTTCGGGGGCAAATCTTTCTTTGCCTGTACATGTCGACACCCCAGCAAGCCCCTACCCCACCAGGTAATATTTGATACAAGATATTTAAATTTTTGCAACCTTTCCCCACCTATAGATGGGACAAGATACTTAGATTTTCGTAACCTTTCGCAACCTATAGATGAGTAGGTCAACGTAACACCACTAAGATACCGTCTGGTAAAACGAGATGCTTAAATTTTTGTAACCTTTCGCTACCTATAAATGAGTTGATCAACTTGACACCACTAAGATGTTTAAATTTTTGCAACATTTTTCACTTATAGGTAAGGCAAGATACTTAGATTTTCGTAACCTTTCGCTACTATAGATGAGTACATCAACCAACGCCACTAAGATACCGTCTGGTAAAACCAGATGCTTAAATTTTCGTAACCTTTCGCTATCTATATATATATGAGTAGATCAACCTGACACCACTAAGATGCTGGCTAGTAAAATAATGACAAAGAAGGAAAAATGCTGGCTAGTAAAATAAGGACAAAGAAGAAAAATTCTGACCTCTCATCTAATCCAACCCGTCACGATCCCAAAAAATAGTCCATGAATTTAATCGAGTAACCGCACGTGGATCATATCTCGAATCCACAATCGAATGGATGTGAGGCAAGGCTTTTACCAACCAGGTTACCACCTTAATAGTTATAACATCCCTTTCGACAAACTCCAAAGGCCATGCATCATAAATAAACTCTCAAAGAATGGAAATTGAGATTTCAGCCCAGATTTTAAATCCTGCAAAACAAAACTATCCCAATCTTTTCATAGAAAGAGAAGCACCAATGTCCCACCCTATCTTAATATTTGAAATAGAAGATATTTCAAGATATTTTGATTAAGATGTTAGAATGTTGATAGGATGTCCTATCCTGATATATGAGAAAGTACTCCATCCTAGTATCCCATGAAATGTCCAGTCAGGACCTAAATCATTATTCAAGCCCTTTTTTTTATTTCCCCAGACAATGCAAACCTTCATAAATGCATAGAAGGCCAAACAGCTCTCCAAAAATAAGTATCCATAACTTAAAACAGCTTACCAAAAAATAATTATCTATGATCAGGCAAGACAGCTTACCAAATGAGCTTGCAAATGATTATCTATAACGGTATAAAACGAATTAAAAAAATCTATCGGTCCCAACAATTTGAAGATGTTCTTTCTTTCCCAGTAACTTGAGCCTCAAACAGCTTACCGGCCAGATTTAGAATTGTTTTATTTCATCAAATCAGCTCCACTGACATACTTGGCTACAAAAGAAATCAATCTGAACGGCGCTCCTATCAAAGGGGCATCAGAGAGTGGAACCTCTGGTGGCTTCTCAATATTCTTCCTTCCTTGCAGATCTTCCTCATGAATTTGGATTTCATCCAACGGAACTGACGCACTATCTTCACTAGTTCTTGGTTCATCTAATCCTGGAGGCTGTGGTGATCGTACTCCAGGATCAGCAATAGAGTGCCCGACACCATTACTAGTGATAAATCCCCCCTCAATTCCAACTGAAGGTTGAATCTGCTCACCATATTGTGATACATAATCCGTGGAAGTTCCCGTTTGTGACATCTCATGATCAAGCACAGGGGAAGAATGTTCAGCAGAAGCAGCATGTTGATTTGGCTGCATGTGTTGTTCTGCCACCTGAACGAAAAATTGTGGCAAACTTTAGATGTATAGAAACCTTTATTTTTTTTTGGTAAAGATGTACAGAAACTATTTACTTGCATAACTACATATGTTCAAATTGCAACGTCAAGAGAGCAATCCACTATTCAAATTATATGCGGAAAAAAAATGATATTGAAGGATCAACTTGTGAACAAGTGGATAATTATACAGAACTTCAAGATTCAAGTGCTTTTTGTAAAACCTACTTTGATCCTAATATTTCACACTATCGGCAAAGAATTAGATGTCAAGAAAAGAAAGAATCAAATGCTCAAAGTTTACTATCCAATAGTAAACCTATTTTACAAAAATACTAAAGATTTACAGAAATAACTAAAGAAAGCAGAAGTGGGGAAATACTCTGAAATTCCCGTTGTTACCTTTCCAGTAAGCTCTCCATTTCCAGAATCCGGCTTCTGGATTAATGCATCAACTGCTTCCATCTGATCAAGTGATTTTATCTCTTCAGGGAACTGCAACAAACACGACAATCTTTTACTTCGTTTAATGCTAAAGAAAAGGGGATGAGGCTGCCGTTTGATGAGGAAAAAATTTAGAAACCCAAGTTTAGCCAATCAGGGATTATTTCCACAAACTCTCCAACATGGATATAGATACCGGGTAAACTACAGTCTGACAGGTACTGTACAAAAACCACCAAAAACACCTAAGGTTAGGGCCCTTAGGGGTATCTTCTTCCCACATTAATTGAGAATTAAGCCTGGCTGTATGATATAATTCTGATGGCTTTAGCTGCCATCTTTAACTATTTCTTTGAAAAAGGCAAAAAAGAAAAAACCCTGGCAATTTGATAATTTATAGCCATAATGTCAATAAACCACAAAACTTCTTTGATAGCGTTATAGACTCTTGTTTCAGATAAATTTTCAACTTACCTAAAAGGAACGAACTAGAACTAGAACTCTGGCTTCAGATATATTTTCTCAAGAAAACAGGTCAAACTTCAAAGTTTACAAAGTTGATTACCACAAAGAATGAAAGAGAAGAAATTCAACAAAAGTAATTTTCATAAATTGTTATCATTTATCAACCAGCAAATTAGGGTTTTATAATTGCAAGAAGATATTTCATGCCAATAGATTTGGAATGATAAATAATTAGGATGTTTACAATACCATGTTAACCCATACCATTTCGAACCGGTGATGTACTGGTATGGTATCTGGTACCTAAATTGCGGATCTTAGTTCTGAAAATATTTGTCAGGTTTTTAGTGTCCTGAGATTAGACACCTATAAACTTAGTTTCTTTACATCCTCACTCCCCCTCCTTCAACTGCTCAGAACCAAACCCTCCCTCTCTCTCTATCAAGCCAAATTGCTCTCCAAGAAAGCATTGCATCAGCTGATTTATTTAGAGAACATTAATATTAGAATTTGAATGGGTTAACACACTCAGCAAATGGAATGCCAATTCCATTTAATTGAAGTTTTGAATCCCAATTTACTTGACATCAAATAGTATATTTTGCTGATGTGACTATTGTTTGTCACTTTGCAATGCAGATGTCTAGCAGAACAATGTACAATCACATCAGAAGATCGACTTATGTTAAATATAATTTTGGGTGGACCTTCTAGTTACAAAATTACATCTTACTCTTTTTAGAAAAAAGTATTAAATAGACCAGTCAAAGGTGGGCCACAGTGTTGTACAGAGAACAATCCCAGACTTCCACAACAGCAAATAGCAAAGCAATTGCAGAAATAGTAATTTATGACAGATTTGAAGTAATTTCTTTCTTTTGAGTTTTGACAAATATGTATGGATTTGCCAACTTCAAGTATATAAAAAACACAACAAACTTTTAGAGAATTTGCAATTGAAAAGCTGGAGGAAAATAACCTTTGTCATCTCCATTTTTGAAGTTGCATAGAAAGAAGCTTCCCTTTCAAGGCGTTGTATCCGCAATTCCAATCCAGATATGTTTTCCACTAAATGTTGGTTTTCTTGAAGAATATTGCTTCTAGATTCTTCCAACTCCTTTACCTGCCAGGCTTTGTTATTTAATAGTCATATCAGAAACATAGGCAATAAGGTGGTAGAGTAACTTATTATGTTGATGCATGACATGTGCATGGCAAGATACTTTTGTTGGACGTTAAAGGCTTAAAGCAATAAACAACAGCAAACCAAGACCTATCAAGCCTGAGGGAATTCAGTGGTATCAACATATTCTGGCCCAGATATTATTCTGTCATTCCAGATGTTCACCTGAAATCAACCAATTTGATAAGAATTGGCTACACTTTATTATCACATTCTGTGGATTGGGTAATTCAAGCTTGGACGGATCGCATAAAGATTATTCTTGATTTCAAAAATTGGTTTGGTTTATGCTACAAAAGATCTGATAAAGATTCACCATGCCAGAGTCAAATAGAAGAACAAAATATAGGTTCTAACTTCAAGAATTGCAGAAAAAATTATCCCGGAATGAATCTTTAGACTCGCAAACTGATAATGAAAATGAGCATGGAAAGCAGCAATATCATGATAAAATACAAAGGACACTATGAATGTTTATGATTAAACCATTACATTATAGGAAAATGACTATAAAAGTATTACCATTATCCCTGCAACCCATGCAAGTATAACCCAGAAAGTGTAAACTAGGTGGTGCTTATTTCTCGAGGTAAAGGCAGATTATGCTTGCTCACTAAAAAAAACATGTTAATAGCATCAGACTTTAGGAAAATATTTGCCAGCAGAACAAGAGGGTAAGTTACATCGATGATATGGTGAGAAGATAATATACCAACCGATGCTCAAGCCCAGTGTGCTTTGTCTGTTAAGTTCTCACAAAAAAGAAATTAATTAACATCCTGTTCTCACAATATTTTAGTGTTAAAAGTAGAATACTGAACCAACATCCTACCAGGAGGTAGAACTTTTGATCAAGTTAAGCTGTGATTTGACACTCCAACTTAGTATTGCAGCAACAATGCTTTCTCCAGAAATAAGACAAACTCTTGCAGATCACAAATGACCAATGCTAGGTGGCAAGCTAACAAAATCGACCACTTAAAAAAGGGGGTTCCAAATGCATGAGACCCCGCCAATACAGGACTTGGGAAGGGTCAGATATATACTGCATTACCCTTGGGTGCAGATAGAATGTTTCCATATTTCAAACCCATGAAACCCAAGTCACACCGAAGCAACCTTCTTGTTGTGCCAAGGCCCACCCTAATTGACCACTAGTGGGTACCAAATTAATCGTGAAACAAAGGTTAGGGAATATTGCATGTTGACCATAACACAAATACTTCAATGATCTACAGGAAAACCACCAATGAATGAGGCAGGATGAACTGCATATGGAGGGGTTGTGAGATCCAAGGTTTCAAAACTTGATTTTGATTTCAGTTTCGGCCAGATCCATGGAATTCCAATTATGACAGTTACAGTGGTTTCGGAAGTTTTGCTCACAAGTTTTGGAGTTTTGATCAAACACAACAAAAAATTTAAAATTAGGAAAAAAGAGAAACCAAGAAAGGTAATTATGCAACATCTTAAGAGTTTTTTTTCTGTTATATATGTTCCCTAATTCTGTAGTTATGTTAATCACATAGGCTGAAACTAACATCATGTATAACTGAAATTGAAGCACACATACATATGTATAATTCACTTCTTGAAATTCAATGTTCAAAAGTCATTATATAAAGAAACTGCAAAGTCTTCAGGCCTGCTGCATTCATCTCTCTTCTATTCACATTGAACTCACAAACATATCAAATTTGGGCATTTAGTTCAAATATTTTTAAGATCAAGTGGTTATTTAATCAAATGCATACCCTTTTAACTATCCTGTTTATTTTGTATAAACAAAGATATTATCACCATGAAATGTCTTAAAATAAATTGTTCCTGGTAGTCTTTATAAAGTGCTATAGTAAGAGCCTCTTTCAAAGTCCTCGGCATGTCGAGGATCATACTTATTATTTATCCCTTCTTATAATTCAAGAAAAAGAAAAAATAATGGAAAATTGAAATTATATAACTTATCTACTTACATAGTAAAGATACAAGCCCAACATTTTTATAATTACCAAAATGAAATATAAAAATGGCATTTCTTGTTAGTTTGAACCAGTTCTGGCCAGAACAGGACGAATTGGACCGAAACCAGTCAATTTCGGCTGAAATTGGCCAATTTCGACTGAAAATGATCAGTTCAAACTGAAACTTAAAACCTGGGCGAGATCAAAGTTGCTAAAGCTGCCTTCAAGAAGGATGGTAAAATTAGGTAGATATCCTCATAAATAAAAAACCTTGTGATTAACCTTTGATCAATTATGGGAAGCTATTAGAAAATCGAGCATGTGGAACAATGGTAACGTTACCTATATCAAGAACAAGAGCAACACACAACACCAAACCCCACAAAGTAGATATGGGACATATTTTACTGCCAAGCAGATCTATATGAAGTTGTCTCATGAAAGTCATCTTATCAAAATAAAACTAGGCTTAAGTAGAAGCATTTGTTCCTTACAAAAGAGATGAGCACAACCAAAAGCTATAGCAGTGGATCCAGCCTTCTCAAACCAGGCAACCGAACTCATATGATATCATGCAATGCAAAGCAAAGCTGACAAATTTTTCTTAAGGGTCCGTGTATGTAACCTTCTTATGTAGATATTGTTGCAAAAATGCTTTATCCAAATCAGGGAATCTTTACCAGGATAAAAATAATTCTTCTAGTCAATACAAGGTTCTTGCACAAATCCCGAGAAAACTGCCAGGACTTGTAAATCTTTAAGAAGCCATTAATGCAGGTATTAATACCTATAAACATGCATTTGCCTACTAGGAACTTTGTCTCGAGAAAAAGCACGGAATTCTGTGTCTAAGTCCATCTTATTGAAACAATCTCCTTGATTATAGTCTTCTCCAAAGTAAGCTGACTTATTAGAGCTCTCCAAGTAAATGATATGAGTTAATGGAATAAAGAAAGAACCAAATAGCCTCAATAATTATGGCTCTAATCTAAGTTATTAAGGGATTAAGAATCACAAACAGATATCAAGAAGTGCACACTTTTGAGCAAGCACATCCAATCCTCATGGAGGTCAAACCATATGAAGCAATAAAGACACAATTGTTGGATCAAGGACCCGAGGACAGAAAAGAAACAAATTGTGTTTAATCCTTAAGTAGAAATTTACATGGACAGAGGTAATAGGACACCAATAAAATCTCTTATTCATGGAATGATAGTAGTAGAAGGCATTAACATCTCACCTCTGCTTGTGTGTTTGCTTGTGCCTGCATGGTATTTTAGCTATTATACTAATATTTTAAATGGAAATGAACACATATAAAAAACTTATTGTTGGATTATCATGTTATTTCCCTAAGGAAAGATGCAGCCTTCCATCTAAAGATTTACCTTGTACACCATTACAGCCACACAAGGAATTTAAACAAATAAAAGTTTACAAAAAATCAAGCATATGTAGCACGTGCATAAGACAGCAATAATATGACAGTGATGAGGATGCACAATCACAAATCTTATTAAATAACAAGTAGGAACAGAGGGTACCAAGATAGAGGAAGTTTACCTGCACTTGTAGATTAATGATGACTTCCTCTAGTCTAGCAATCATTTCCCTGATCGAAGTCTGGACAGCCCAAAAAACAACTCAAAAGTATAAATATAACAAAAAAGAATATCTTGGAGCTCTATGGATGAAAACTACTGAAAACTGTACAAAGAACATAATATATGGAATGGTTTTCCAAATGTATGTATTTTGATAAGACAAGTAAATCAGCAACACACAATATGACCAGCAAAGATGAATCATAACATCATCACAACAGAAAGATATATAAACCCCCCCAAGGGGCAAGAGGGCTGGTAGACCTGGCTATTTCAACTCTCAAATTCCGAATTCTAGGAGAACTCCAATATCTCTTGATCTATTTTCTAGTAGGACAAGATTGGATGATACAAGTAATGCAAGGTATAAGACATATACCAGAAGGTAAGAATCCAAATAGATGCCTCTCTAACCCTTTTGAGCTTGTCACATGCAGATAAGACCTCAACTCTCTTGTCATTTATGGATGCCAATATAAAGGGTTCCAAAGTAAACCAAATCAAAGATAGTTGAAGAAGAAAACTGCAAAAGTTGAGTCAGTTGTTCCACTGGGTAATGCTTCAAGTGGTTAATAAGAGGATTTCAATTACCCATGCTCTAATAGTCAAGGACATGATGAAGGCACAAATTATCCCCTTCAAGGATTCAATCTTTCTTCAAGAAGAAAACACAAATATCAATTCTACCTAGATCCATAAGGCTGGACATGGAGAAAATCATTATCTAGATTGAGATATTCAGCACTTAAAATTTACATGTAATAGGCAAATTAAGACATTAAGTTGGATTTAAGGCACCTTTTAACACGTCTAGCAAGGTTTGATGTAATAAAGATGGTGCCAGTTTATTTTAATATAACTAGCTTAGAACCAATCAATGATCAGATAGCAAGTCTTTCTTCTGGAGTTGTGCTCAACAAACCCATCATTTATTTCCTTGACTTTGTTTACTTATCAATCACTGAGAAGTTAAGGCTGTTATTGGATAAATGCTGCTTATCTCTAGAAGGTTTAGAGAAAGACTAAGAACAAGGTGCCATACTAGTGGTAGTTCGCATGACTCAGTCATGATGCATGTGTGTGAAAATTAACTTCCAAGAGTTTGGTATGAGTTATGAGTTGGGGATCTCCAAATACTGTATAGTTGAGATAACTACTGAAGAAACAATGCAAGCATAATTCCCAGAGTCTCGTGAAGGATACATGCTTGATGCTCATTCAAAGATGAACTTAGAGGAAATAAAAAGGTGCTGCATTATATTGTTGTTAATCAAACAAGGGACTGTTTGCCTAGCTAGGATGTTTTAGGAACACTATGTGAATGCAATACAACATCCAATGGAAACACACTATGGGCAAAATATCCAATACTTCTATTTCTATTGCTCTTGGTGTTTAGTTGACTTATATCAATTTTTTTTTTAAAAAAAAAAAAAATCTGGTGCAGCAAAGGCCAACAAAAAGGACTTTCATGGGTCTTAATTTTAAGCCTGAAGTCACGTATTTTGATTCAGATTTGAACATTATTTTCAGATGGCAATAGGATTCCTCTTTTAGATTTTTAGGGATTGAACAGACATGTAATGGATGCTCAAATAGCTAAGAAAGAGGGTGCCAATAGAAGTTTGCTTTGTTTCCTTTTAAGAGTCCTTATTAGACTAAGGTCCCATTGGCCTTGCTGTAGGTAGTAGAACTTTTATTTTTTGTAGAACTTTGGGTAATAGAGCATTCACTAGTAGATAAAATCTTTTTACTGTCCCGTAGCTACATTTCTAAAACCAAACTAAGAAACTTTCAGTATTAAAAAATAATAACAAAAGATATTATATAGTGCTTTCAATTGTCTAATTGTTTGAATTATGAAAACTATTCTTGATTTATAAATTATTTATTTTGATATTTAATCTAAATAAATAAAGAAAATAATAAATATTTAACTTTATTTACAATAACAATATTATTATAATATGATAAAATGATATTATTATTTTAGTATATTATAATACTATTATATTATAATATGATTATTATAATAGAATAATAATGACGATAATTATATTTGTATTGCATTGTACTATCAAAACTATTGTTATAAAGTATTGTCAACTTATCAATTATTTTTAATATTTTTTTAAACAATCCTTTGTTAGGACTCGAAACCTGAGTCTCTTAGGAAAAAACAGCTTCCATTCCAAAGACACATCTAAGTAGAGCCTTTGTCTAAAAGCTACTTACTGGAGCTTTTCCCTAGCAGAGCTTTTTCAGTTTTTAGAGCCAGTAAGCTATTTCAAAAGTTTTGCCAAACATCTCAAAATCAAAACCGCCCAAAAGACATCCTGGCCCTCCAAGAAATGCCTTTTGGCCCTTCAAAAGCAACACCAATAGACCTAAGAAAGCATGAAGTTATCAAGTGGCCAACCAGACCACTGTTATGAAAAAAAGACTTGGCTGTTGTTTTCAAGTTCAGTTTGGTATTAAGTTCACTGCAAACAAAACAATGAAGCCTCAATCTGAACCATCCATCTCTCAGATTTAAATGGCAACTGGGATTACCTGCTCTCAAGGTTCCCATCCTCTTCTTCCATTTTCCATTTTCTTGTACATGAGTTATTTTATTTCCCCTCTTCCTCTTCTCTATTTTTCTTTTATCTTTATTCCTCTATTATCTTTTCTTGTTTTCTTGTACCTTCTCTTTGCATCTTCTTCTTGTGTTCTTTTGTTCTTCCCTAGATTTTCTCAAAGTTTCTTTTTAATTGCCTTTCTATCTTCCCTTCTCTGATCTCTAAATTTATTTTCATAGCCAGCTGTCATGGAGCTCTGCAATCAAGCAGAATGTTGCTCTTTGAACACGTCTGAAGCAGATCTGGAAGGAAGCTGCTGCAATTTTTCTCTTTGCAACAGTTCAGACATCAAGATATCAATATTTACGTGCCTCATGCCAGACCAGCCACCGGACCTTTATTGTTTACTCATGAGGAAATATATGAAGGTGGAGTAGAGGGTGGGATGTGGAGGCTTGGGGGCGGGGAAGGATAAGGCTTGGAGGTTTGGTAGTGATTTGGTTGAAGTGAGGGGCTAGCAGGCAGGGTCAAGGCAATAAGCAGGCTAAGGCAAATTTGGAGGACAGTGGACCTAAGAGAGCTGGAAATGGAAGCGTACAGGCAGAACGAGGCAGGACAAAGAAGGTGAAAGGGATAAGTGGGGAGATAGAGGAGCCAGAATACAAGGCAACAAAGTGAACTTCTATACTTCATGAAAAATGCATAATATTTGAGAAGAAAAAATGCAAAACATATTACAAAAAGGAAAAAAGGAAAGAAACTCTCTCCACACTCCACAGCTGATCAATGTACAGTTCAGATATTCCACTTGAAAATGTCCACAATGCAATACAGAAACAATATATACACAGGACATGTCAAATCCAAACAATTACCTCCTTTAATACCCAGATGTCTTTGATGCCCTCAATGTCCCTGACTCTGTCTTCTAAGATGACCTGTTCAAATTTGAATTAGCACCATATCTGCTGCAGAAACAATTTTCTATAGGGCCAAGAAGAACAATCTCACAGAAACATAAAAATTATTCATATAAACATATAAAATAACAACTGCTACCTTAGACATATCTTTTTGTTTTTGCATGTTAATCTTTTAGGAAGTATATGAATGCTGAAAGACTAAATGCCATGCTTTGTTTCTTACAACAAGATAATAGCTCGACAGATTTTGGGAATTTTGGTTAATATGATTATGCGACAAAATGACCAAAACAAGTACTCTTTAATAGTTTCGGGCATTTTTACACCTTGTAACTGCTGATGTTGATCTCCTAAGTGGTTCTTATATTACTAATTTAGCCTTTATCACTCGAGCATTAGATTCACTTCAGGAATAGAATCTTGTAAAAGTACTAAAATTAGAATAATAAATTATGAGAAATCCTGATGTTTCCAACCATCTTTATAATAATGCACATCTTACTGCTGCCACATTTTACTATGTCCATAAGCATCAGTTCTACTTAATATCGTGTCAAAAAATAAATTCATGTAATATGTTACAACCACTGAACTTACTCAGCAAGAAAAGAATGCATCTATGGACTAAGTTATATACATCATCAAACATATCATTCCAGGTGTGTGACACTTCATTTTTCTGATCAGCAATTTCCCTCTCCTGCCCCAGCTTCTGACTCATTTATATATAAAAGTAATCGTGATATATACAGGCATCCAGAAGCTATGTGCATAATAGGTTCATTCCATCAACCTCAAGTTAATTTCCTTGCCATTCATGCACCATATTTAAATAAATAAGTGGTTGATAATGATAACATAAACAACTACCTCCTTCTGTATCACTGAATCATTTCCAATTTGTAAATCATTCAGTTTTGCCTCCAAGCTAGCCTGAATTGAGAGAGAAGGGGGAGGTCAAATTCCCTACCACAGCAATTTATTTTGTTGCAAAAGAATACATAGAAATGCACAAGCATGGGGGAAAAAAAAGGGGGAAAAGTTGAGGATAGAGAAAAAGGTATTGATGAAGTCTGGAATGCTCCCTATTCATCAGCTCTTCTTGCTAGTCAATCTACATGCTTCCCAATCTTTTTTTTTTAAACAAAGAACAAGGCAATTTGTAATAGCAATTACCTCCTTTTGGGAACAACAGTCTACTACATTTTGTAAAACTTTGATTTTCTCTTCCAAGTTGACCTGTAATGTTACAAGAATATGTATCAAATGCCCGGTCTCTTGAGTTATAGCCAAAAAATCTTAAAATCAAAGTTAAAGTGCATTAATATGCATGTGAGAAAGCACGCATGTATATGCCTTAAGTTAGTCCAGTCCCTACCTCTGAATATCAGCAGAAGTAAATGAATATAATAAAATCAGACCTTATGTTATACTACAGTGGGAAAAGTGGGAAAGGGGGGAGGGGGCAGAGGGTGTAACATAAAAGAACTTGAGAAGTTTATCTGGGTTATAGTCCATATATAATACAATGTGCTCATTCCTTCTAATACAATGTGCTCATTCCTTCTGCTTTTTTCACTAAATAGTTAATTACCATTGTCTTGAACACAACTAAAGCCCAATCACCCCTAAGGTACCTGTTTTTGAAGCCAAGAATTCTTTTCATCTGCTAATTGTCTGATTTCTTCCTGTAGCTTGACCTGTAAGGCAATACAATTCAAAGAAAAATATAAAAGGATGTATTAGGATTTGGCACAATGGGAAAGACATGCACTACCATGTCAAGCCCAAGTTGCATGAGATCAAAAAAGGGCCTCTCAAAGCCCATATTCAGAATATATTCTGAACTTCAAACAAATGCACATTCTTAGTTACAGACTTGAAACAACAAGAACCACAAGACTTGAGGAGTATTCAACATGGAAAGATATTCTTCATAATATAGCCTTCCTAAGCTTCCTAGTTGGATGATAGCGATTTGTTTGGTGTAAAAAATAAGAAATAAACATCCATATCCTAAACTACTGATTAAGTTTTGAAGCATTATGAAACCCCTAATGAATCCTCGGATATCCTGAACTTTTAACATCCAAACTCCAAAGTGAACAATTTATTTAAACATACCAACATCATCTTTAATGGAGGAGATGGATATAAAGTAGGAAGGGTAGGGTGAAGAATGGACTAGAGGAGGCATAGAGGTTTGCATCAACTGGGGACAAAGTGATGGAGATAGTACGAACACTTGTGCTAAAATTTGAGGAGATGCTAGTACAAACCAGTGTTCAAATTTCTGTTTAAGCGTCCAGAAGAATGAGAATCTAAGCTAGCAAGGTTGGTTTTGCGATACAGGATTTGAAAACAATTGCAGTAAAACCAGAAATGGCATATAAACTTGATAGCTAATAAGAACAGTGGTGCACAAAAGGTTATCGATCCAACTTGAATTACTAAAGATGATGCCAGTCATCACAGTTATGGTCAATGCCATCTTTCATCTCATCATTGAGGTTGCATGAAACACATGCTCGAGAAAATAACTTGATTTTGAATGTGGAATAGCATTGGCACTTTTTTTCTCTTTTTCCTTTTTTAAGGGGAAAAAAGCAACAATAATTATAATGATCAGAGTGCCACTATGCAATTATCTGAGTAAAATACCTGGAGCAACACCTCCCAAAATCTTTACATAGAACATCCTCCATTGAGAGGAGGGCTGTAACCACTAGAGTACTGCCTAGTTTGTAACTGTATGGACAATATCAAAAGAAAGCTGTATAAAAGGACAACCAGAACAAATTTATTAAATCATTGTGAGTTGAGGTAATATGAAATGCATAAGTTCATTGAATAAATTGAGAAAATTTACCGCTTCCAACCATGAACTGGTGATTTGAATATAGTCCATTGACTCTATTCCATTAACAGTTTGTTACAAATTGGGGGTGTCAATGAAAAAGATGGTACTAAACACAAATATTATTGGTTTCTTGAGGACTGATTTTAATGCCTGGGTGCCATGGTATCTGAACAAAGGAAGCTTGAAAAATACAAGTCAGAAGGATCCACAGGAGGCCATGATTCCATGATCTAAATGTTTTCAAGTTAACAAAAGTCACTTCAAGAGTCGTGCCTTTAAGCATATAGAAACTGGGGGAACAACAGCCTCCAGTGATCCCTTCTAGCCTTCTCTTAAAGGCAACTTCCACGTGCGTGAGAAATATGAAGCAGGAAAGGAACCCGCATCCGACCAGGGGCTAAATGTGTTCGAGAAAAACATTCGAGGATAAAAGTATTGAAAAGTATTTATTTTCTGTACTGTAACAATCGGCCAATAATTGAAATTTCTAATTGTTGTGCTATCAATTCCATGGAACTTTGAGGTGTTTTCGAGCACTTACATATTTTTCTTCATAGATTTTGCGCTTCTCCAGCTCAATGTCAGACTCCGACACCCCAGCACTTTGAACATCTGCATTACCCGAATTTTGTGCATAGTGATTCTGATCGGTCACTGAACTATGGTTCTGCTCCTGCACAATCACTGCTTCAGTACTGGGTGTACCATCTTCAGTAGTTTTACTCTGGTTTCCTTTCTTTTTCCTGTTTTGCTTCTTCTTTCGATCCATATTTCAGCTGGACAACAACAGAACTAATCAAACCTTCCGCTTCAGCGCTCAGTTTCGTGTCTCTTGCTGCTGTAATTGGAAGGCATGCCATCGTTATAGATTGTATGTTTTTACTAACTAATTGATGTAATTACATGCCTCCACCAGAATCTTGTGTTACGTATATATTAGAGGGAAAAATATTAAAATTTTAACAAGAACGTAGAGTAAGAAATGTGATAATCCATCATGATTCAAATTTATTGCAGAAACAACCTTGCTTCTTAAGAAAAACCAGAAATCGCAACAAATTTCACAGGCCAAGAAATTAATCGATTTCTTTCAAATAATGCGTGATGTTAGTCTAAGCTAATCAATCCTCCCGATTAAAACACACGAATATCACGACAGACCCGATGAAATCCCTACAAATTTGCAAAAACACTGCATTGATCCATTCGCAACAAGGAATATAAGAACTAATTCAAGCAAATCCAAGAATAATCTCGGATGCAGGATTAAACGCTGATCCGACAATAGATCGGAGATCGAGCATACCTATATGCCAACAAGAAAGAAATTCAGGTTCCCTCCGATTCCGAGATGCAAGAAAAACACGAGCGTAGAGATCAAGAATCCACGGGAAAGATTAGCAAAATCGCCGATTAATCATATTTCTTGGACGAAATCTAACCCTAAAACCTAGCTCCGAACGGGATCTCTCGGGCGGCGCTCGGATCGACAACGAGGAGTTTTTAAGACGGGATTTGGCTCCTGTGCACCGAAAAAATTAAAATAAAAAAGTGTGAAATTTCCACTTTAAAATCCAGCGGTTCGAGAGGGGCGAAGGGAATTTCGAATAGATGGGAGATACGAGTACCACGCGGAGATAGATCAGTGTAAAAAGTATCTCAGAAAGTTGTTTCTTGTTCGTACGATCTATGCCGTTCATTTGATGGTGGTTGAATCTGATTCGGGATTCTTCAGGTCAAATAGATTATTTTGCGAAAAACGCGGTAGAGGTAGTGGAATAGACCGGACCCAACCCGATAGAAATTAAATTCCACACACGTACACCACATGATGGTACACCATGCGCTCATAAAAATATATTTTCTTTTTTTTCTTTATCAAAAAAAAAACAATTTTACATGATGAATCAATAAAAAACTAATCACATAATTAAAATATATATATATATTTAAAAAACAAAAAATATTAGTTGATCGATCATAATTAATAGTAAAATTATTTCTTATTTAAAATTATCAACCAAGCTTGATAACAATCCAACTTTTTTTTTTTTTTTTTTTCCGTCTTAAACAATGTATCGAATTTTTATTAGATGATCAAGGTATGATTGAAACCGGACCGGACAGCAATGTATCCGTATTCATACTTATTTTATTTGATGAATATATAAAAAGATAAAAATATTAATTAAATATAAAAAATTATATTCATATTTATTTTAAATGGATGTAGATGCAAATTAGATACTAAAATTATGGATATAAATACATACATAAATCTGATAATTGAACCGTATGACTATAGAATCAAAGATATTATTAAATAAAAGATAAATCAAGTTAATCATGTTAAAACATTTATATATTTTTTAAAAATTAATGAGTATTATATAAAATAAAATAATATTATAAGTATAATTGAATATTTAGATACGAATCGTCGGATAGTTATCTATGTATATCTATATTCATTTTTTTAGTTACAGATATGGATATTAGTTGGATATTTAATTTTTTATCTATATTCGGATAATTTTGAATATGAAATCAAATTTGGTTGGATATAATCTATACTACTTTCATCCCTAGTTCAAGATATACATGATATTATTATTTTAACTAATAATTTATCAAAAAAAATGCTTCAATAATGTGCTTGTATGACTGATATGATGTACTGCCACAAGGCATATGAGGATATAATTTGTTTGAAAATATTTTGGCCTGCGGTTCGATTGCGCTCGCTTCACTTGATAAAAACTACTACATAATGTGATCAGGGTCAAGTGCAAGTGGCAGGTGGCATTTTATTATAAGGATGTCATATTTATAGATTTTTTTAATAAATGGATGATTTCTCAAAACATTTAATAATAATCAAATTATTGCTAAAGATCTTTGTGCTTCATCTCTATATATTCCCTGAGGTTGAATTGGCTGTTGCCTTCTTTGGGATATTTTGTAGAATTGGCTGTTGCCTTCTTTGGGATATTTTGTAGAAGAGGTTTATAAATCTTTTATTTGCACTATTGATGATTTAATTTAGGATCATGAATATTTTATTATTTAATCATACATGATTCATATAATTTTATTTGTTAGATTTTTTTTTTTTTATCTGAAGGTTTATAGCCTTAAGGACGAGCGCATGTCTGATAGTTAGGGTCGGAATTGGATTGGGCCAGGCAAATCTCTATTCAAGCCCGGCTAGGAAATAATTTTATCAATATAGAATATACTCTTCATGTATTTTATAAATATATATATTATAATATATTATAATATTATAATAATAGTTATTATAATATAATAATATAAGATATAGTTATAATATAATATAATATAAATTATATTATATTATATGGAGAAGGTGTTTTCTCTTCGTCAATTAACAGGCGGTAAAGAGGTGTCAGAAAATGGTTAATGAGCGGTGTTACAGTAGTAAAAAAATTCATTCGACCCTGACACGGCATCCTTCTTGGTGGCTGACGTGGCCACATGCTTCACGAGTATCTCCAAGTCTCCCATCCAAAGAAGACGGTGGGTCCGCTTGTTCTAAGAGGAGATCGGCCAAGTCAGCACCTCGGTTCCATCTCGGCCATGTACTTCGCTATCTCAGTCCCCCATCAGAAATGTACTTCACCACCTCGGCCCCACCTCAGTCATGTACTTCGTCACCTCGGCCCCACCGTGGCAATGCACTTCGCCACCTCGGCCAGCACTCTCTGGCTCGACCCAGTCCGGCATGCCTGCACCCAGGTCAGCTCCAATCTGACACCTCGCCCGTGGCAAGCCCGCGCCAGGGTCATGCTCGCGGCATGCCCCGCGCCAGGGCACCAAGCCCGTGCCAGGGTCACGCCCGCGGTCATGTCTAGTTATCCTCTTCCTTGATTTCATCTTCCTTACCATCCTCATGTCATTTGAGATTCATCATAATGGCTCCATTAGTAATATGGGTGAGATGCCCTGGAAGTGAGAGATCTCTCCATAAGTATGATTCCCAAAGCCCATGAGTTCCAAACCTCAAGTCCTTCATCCCATTATTCCTTCGCCATCTTTCTAGAAAAAAAAAATCCAAAAAAAAAAAGTATCCTAATCTAGATGACTTCTTAGCTCGCCGATGATCCTGTCCCATGCCCCGTCCCGCATCAATTTTGGTATCAGAGCCAGGTTAAAAAAATTAGGATATATTTTTTTCTCGACCACTTATTCCTCTTATTCTCATTATTTCTGCTATCCCGACCTTATTCTTCCTATATTCTAGATTTATTTATTCCTGTCATCCTCTGTTATTTCTGTTGTCTTCTTCCTTCCACCATCATGACCAACCGCCTAGATCTAAGCAGCAACCGACTGTGGCCGTCCTCTTCGCCCCATGCTCACCGCCGTGCGTACCAGTCTCGGCCTCAAGGGCATGGACACGATGATCGCCTCCGCCTCCGGTAAGGTCATCATCACCAACAACGGTGCCACCATCCTTAACAAGATGGAGGTCCCCCCCATTCCCGCCTTCTCCGCCATCTGCGCCTAGTGACACCGCCGGCGCAACCTCCCCGCAGACCCACGGTCAAGCCGACCGTGCCGCCCGGCCGACCAGCTCCTCACCAAGCGTCCCCATGTCTCCACCCTCGTACGAGACGCCCTCGACCGCATGCGCCTCCAAAGCCACCGGCAGCGGCCGACGCACCGCCCGATCCCTCCGGCAAGCCTGATCCAAGCCTCCACGGCCCGACCGGAAAACAGGGTCCCTCGGCAAGGAGAACTCCGGGAACTCCGAGATTCAGCCGCATAGGCCCCTCGTCATGGAAGAGGTCACGATGGCCTCCGGCCTACATCCCCTCGCCGACCCTTCTCAGCAACCCTACATCTCCGAGCTCCTCTCCTCCGCCAGATCGCCTCCCCTTGCCTCCCGCGGGATCGAGCTCACCATCGCCGCCAAACGACCGAACTCCTCCTCTTCCGCGACGTCCCTGTCCCCAACCAGCGACCACCGGCGCCGCACCTAACTCCCGCCCCAAGCTTCCTCCAGTGCAGCCGTAGTGGCACAAATCGAGGCCCTCCCCCTCTGCCGTTTCCTCCCCAAAGCCCCGCCCTGCCGATCTTCCCCACCGCTGGCCGTGGCCGCCGCCCCCTTCGTCCACGACGACTGCGACAGGGAGCTCATGATCCAGCAGCACCAGCAGATGGTCTTATCGCGGCCGCCCGACATCAACCTTCCCCTCTTGGCCGAGCGCTCCCCATCACCGCCGTCCTGGAGCTTCGACTCCTGCGACATCGACTCAATCCCCATATCTCCGAGACCGAGGCCATCCTCAGCCTCCCGAAGTCCAGTGGCAGCACCGTTGCCATTGCCGCTGCTGTTGCCAGTGCCCGGAAGTGCGCCACACCTCCCTCTCATCGAGCTCCATCGTACGATCGTAAAGGCAACTTCTGCTCGTGGTGCTAACTTCACATCTGCACGGTTTTTGGAGTTACACGGATCTTAAAACAGGCACATATCTCAAAGCTACACGGTTAGGCACAATCTCAAAGCTGCACGATTCTCTAAGTCTCTGAGTTTCAAAGCGCATGTTCTTCGAAGCTGCATGCTCTTCAAAGTACATGATTCTCAGTGCAGAACTGAGGAAACTTTTTTAAAAAATTAGGACAGTTTTCGAAGCTTCACAATTTCAGAGCCGCAAGGATTTCAGAGTTGCACATCTCAAAACAGAGCTTCTTTCTGATCGGATTCGGTTCTACTAAAGTCCTCGCTGACCCTGACTCGATGGAGTCGAGTTCTTCCCACCTTAGAAGAATGATGGGGACATCGCCAGCACAGATCTCGGAGCAAATACAAATCCTGAAATTGTATGAATCTCGGAGCAGCATGAATTCCGAAGTAGCGCAAATCACGATGCAATATGAATTGCGATGCAAATAAATTTAAGAATCATTTTATCCACCACATAAGAAGGTCCCCGATGAATGCCAAGTGGCACCCAATAAATGAATGCCCACAGGAATGCCAAGTGGCACCCAACACATGAAGATATAAGAATGCCCACATGAATGCCAAGTGGTGCCCATGCATATAGATTTTCAGATTTGGACACTTGGCAAGCACAAGGAGACACTTGGCATCCATGAATTTTGCCACACATTTTTATAAAATTTGAAATTCAAATTTATAATTATATTTCCCCCTCTTTTCATGTAAATTTGAATTTCAAATGGGGCTTAGAAGGTTATAAATAGGCCCCCAATCTCTTTATAAGGGGGAATTAAATGAATGTAAATTTTCTTTAGAGAAGAGTGATTCTTCTTTTGCTCCGTAAGGAGAGGGTGTGAGGCCCAACCCCAGGGCATGATGTGAGGTCATGTCTAGTTATCCCTTTCCTTAATTCCATCTTCCTTACCATTCTCATGTCCTTTGAGATTCATCCTAACGGCTCCATTAGTAAGGTGGGTGAGATGCCCTAGAGGTGAGAGATCTCTCCGTGAGTATGAGTTCCAAAGCCCGTGAATTCTAAACCTCAAGTCCTTTCATCCCATTATTCCTTTGCCATCCTCCTAGAAAAAAAAATCCAAAAAAAAAGAAAGTATCCTAATCTAGGTGATTTCTTAGCTCGTCGACGATCATACCCCGTGCCCCGTCCCGCATCACTAACTCTATTTTGCAGGTTTGGAAATTCCAGGATTCCGGAATAAAGGGACGGACGTCATGCGCCACCTCACAACTGCAGGCCACGACGGTAAGGTCGGCAACACAGATTATTTTAAATAAATATATATATATCAAATTTAGTAGGGATGATAATTTTTACCGATCCGGTCGATACCCAACCTGATCCGATCATAATGGGATGGGTAAAACACGACCTACCTAATTTATAAACGGATATGGATTATAAAAAAAAAACCCAACTCGGGTTCAAGTCAGGTACGGGTAGTAGTACGCTTCGATGCAAACCCGACCCGTTTATAAAAAAAATATGTTTATAAAATATTTAAGTGAATTGGATATGTGACGGATATACCCGACCAGACCCGACTCAACCTGATCCTTTTAGATTTTAAGTAAACTGGATTTTATGAGACCGAATATACCCGACCCGATCCAAACATGATTTTTTTTATACCCGACCGGTTTAAATTTTTTATATACATAAAAAAAATGTTTATAAAATATTTAAGTAAATTAGATATGTGGCATATATACTCGATTAGATCCCACTCAACTCGACCCATTTAGATTTTAAGAAAACTAAGTTTTATGAGACCGAATATATCCGATCCGATCCAAATATGATTTTTTTTATACCCAATCCAATCTGACTTGAAATGGATATGAATTTTGGATGACCCGATCCAAATCGATCCATTGTCATCTCTAAAATTAAATAATATAATATATTTTTTAAAAATTACTAATAATCTAAATAGATTAACGATCCTCAAACGTAACATAAAAATATGTACAAAACTTATTTAGATTGTTGCAACCGTGGTACTTGACTCATTCAAATTTTGGTTCATAAAATCTTGTACATCCTGTTCTAACTAAAAACTCTTGATCTAAACCCGTCCCAAATAGGTTCAGGTCAGGTTTCGGGGATTGCACCAATTCGTGCGAATCCTCGCATAGGTGACGTCAAATCAAAGCAATTCGCTTTGGAAAGGTTTGGGAAGCAGTTTGGGCCGCCTAGTTTTTGCTTGCTGATTTCCTTAGCGTTTGGCGGTATGCGTGTAAGAATTCGTCAATCCCGTCGTTTAGAGCGTCACGCCTAATCCTGTTGCTTCCAGAAGTATCCTCGGAAGTGTTTCAATTTTCCTTCCAAGAATCTGCGATCATCGGACGCGAGTCGGCCCGATCCGATCGCCGTCTCCGATCTCCAAGAATTCGATCGGAGTCTCAAAATCCCACCATCGATTCATTCCTTTAAATCTGATCGGTAAGGATCAGCACTTCTTAACCTAGGATTTCTTTGTACGATCCGGAATCTATAATTTCGTGCCAAATCGAAGGTGATTTATAGATTATATAGGTTATTGTGATGTTATTCTCGGAAGACATATTGCTTATTCTCTTAATCTAGAGCATGTTGCGGTATTTGTGAGGTGGGATGATTTGAATTAGTCCTTTAATTCCCGAACTTTGTATTTGGTAAAGAGTTCTTTTGTTGCTGAATATTTTGGCGGTTTTGTATTCGATTCAGTAATCCATGCTAATGCTTAATTTGGCTTTGATTTATAAATTTCATGGATTTTTTTTTTTCTACAAGTTGAGACCTCCTTCGCTGCATAGTTTTATATGATTATGATATTTATTAAACCAAATATATTTCTCTGATAAAATATCAAACCAGGTATGCGTTCCTTCCTTTTTTTTAAATATATTCTTGGGAAATAAAGTAATCTGTTATGATGCCCATTTTAAGCTGTTTGAATGGAAATGAGGATATTTTCTAGAAATATAATGGAAATAACAATATCAAAAGGAAAAAACAGCAATATTTGCCAAATTGGTGCTCAAATAATTTATTTATTTATTTATTTATTTATTTATTTTTTATTATTTTTTTTTGGTAGTTGCGTGGACTGTCAAAAGATCAAACAATACTTGTTGTAAAATGTTAGTAAAAGTTTGTTTTCTGATCATTATATATGAATTTATAATGTAACATGGGTGTTCGAAATCTGCGGTAATGTCCTTATGCTGCCAAAAAGGAAGCAGAATTGTGCTGCCTTTCTTTTAATATATATTTTTTCAGGTCTCATGCGTATAAATGTGAATAACAGTTTTGCATTTTGTGTTTCAAGGACACTCAATCATGAACTTAGCCTGAAACTTTAAAAGTAAAGGCAAGCTCAGACATGGCAACACTGATGCTCCTTTATGCTAACCTTGTGGTGTTGGGCTGATAAATTGTACTTATAGCTTGGAGACAGATATTTATCTCTCTAGATATTTAAAATGATAATATTCTAGAAATTTCTATTTATAACTAGAGATAAGTGTTTGTATTCTTTTGTCTCCCTGAGAAAATATTTGTCTGATCATGTTATTTCATAAACTAAATACCAATCCTTGAAATCCTTTTACCAATTCAGCCCTTTTGCAGCCACAGCTGTGTGGCAGTGCCACAAAGTTCACTATTGTTCTATCTAGCAGCTCTGTTTTGTTCATGGAGTAATGCAGATTGATTTGGCTTGTCAGTAGGAGAGAGGGAATATTGTCCTATCCACTGTTATTGATAAGCTAATGGTTTCTGACATATACTAACTTATTAAGGAAGTAACTTGGTTCAGTGGTTTGTCTCTTTGACAAAAATATTGACTGCTTTTGTGCTATCTGAATACATTGTTGCTTGTGACAATGTTAATTTCTTTCTGCATAATGTAATACTCCATATGCACATACATGTATATGTATTTTCTTATGCATATGTATCGCGTCATCTATGTGTGTTAAACTCTTACAGTATTCTTATGTATATGCATGTTTTCATGTGTAGAATGGACTAGGGTTTTGGTTTTTATATGCGATGCAGACTTTAAAGTTTAAACTCTCTAGGTTTGGTAGAACATTCTTTTGAAAATTACCAGAAGGGGGAATTTAACCCTAAACTTTCAGGCTTGACCTTACTTCGCATTTTCTTGTTTGGAAACTGAACTGAGCAATTGTCCTTTCTCGTTCTTGTCTCATGACCTTGTTCCGGCCATGAAACATTGGTGTTATTAGTTTAATAGATTGTGCATTTGGTATGTCCTAGAAAGTAGGACATGATTTTAATAAGTTTTGGATCTAGGATTTTAGTAGAGATATAATTTGTTTACTTAATGCTTTTAGATTGGTTTATGTTAGTGTCAGCATTTTATGAGCTAGACTTGACATTGCAAACCAATATGAGTCAATTCTATTAAAAACAGTGTAACTTTTGCTAGGATGATACTGGTTTACTTGGATCCCATTTCATATTGATCTATTAATTAATTGAACTTTGCATTGCATGTAACTTCAAAAGTATAATTTATTTAATCATAATTGTCTCAAAAAGTTTCGATATGATACCAAACAAACTCTTATAGGAGTTTTTTGTTTTTTCCAATTATCCTAACAACCAAAGGCATCCATGACTTAAATGGTTTTGTAGACTCAAAAAGATCCTCTTTTCCCCTCAGTGTTATTGTTTTGCTTGCCTTCCAGTTTTCTGTGGTTTGTTTTTTTATCTTGTTTTTAGTTGGAGAAATGGACATAGACCTATTGGAGACCTCCATTTCACTAGTCCAGCCATTTTTTTGTGTGCTGTGTTCTGCATATTTTCTGGTTTCTGATAATCTAATATTGGCATTTTCATTTGTGGAAGCTACGTATGGCATCAAAACGTATCTTGAAGGAACTCAAGGATTTGCAGAAAGACCCTCCCACCTCATGCAGTGCAGGTACAGATGAACTGGTTTGGTAGACTGACATACTCAAAATCCATCAATCATGAATTCATGATGTTTCATGATGTCGTGTACTATTTAGTTTGTGCATACTGTTTAATTTGAGTAGTATTTTGTCTAAGTTATTTCTTCTCCATTATCGTTTGCTGAGATGTGATTTTGCATAAGCATATTACAAGGCTGGTCTGGAGAAAAGACTCAACATGCCATATAGAGCTGCGAAAATATCTCTTAGGATAAGATTTTGAACCTGGCTCAGTCATCTAGTATAGGCTAGACCTACATATTTACAATATTTGCTGAAGTTATGATTTTCTTAGGTGTTTTGAAGTTGGGCTGGATTATCACTATTGTTATGTATGTAGTGATATTTTAAGACTCATTCTGCTTATTCAAGGTTTGGATTTGCTTTAACATGGGCTAGTAATTTAGGTTAGGTTAGAGTTGGATGATGGTCTATTACAACAAAATATAATTGTCTAATGTAGCAAGCTCTCATTTTGCAAAGCCATTTGAAATGTCAAGTTAGTTTAATAGTTTGAAACAATTTTTCCATTTCAAATTATTGGAAATAAATGCCAAAGAAGGGTCAGCAAATTGATCACATAGGTTCTTACTTTTGTCCAGGAAGTAAACGAACATTCATACAGCCTTTCATCAAAGTGGTATTTAAAGAAACTAGAATACTTTTTTATTTATTATTCTTTTTTTTTTTTTTGAGGGGTGGGGTTTGGCAAGGGTAGGGGCTGGTCTCCACCATAGTAGATATCTTAACTAAATAAAACCAATTTTATGCATAGTTTTTACTATTTCTTCTATGAAATGGATTTGCCATTGCATGTTTGGCCTACCTTGCTTTGAAATCTGTTCAAACTACATTCAATGCAGCTCATAATTTGTTTGGAAACATTTGTGAAGGACCTTCGAGTAGAACATTCCCAAACTTCAACCTGTGTCAAATACTGGCACCAGATCCTTGCTTTTAGCTCTTGGAGTTGGAACCATAATTTCTCTGTGTTACAATATCATATCAAGTAATTTGAGTCTTTGTATTTTAAGCATAATTGAAAAGAAATGAGGGTAACCATTTCTATGATTATATGATTGAATACTTGTCCTTTTTTTTCTTCCCAGGTCCTGTAGGTGAAGATATGTTTCACTGGCAAGCAACAATCATGGGACCTTCTGATAGTCCATATGCTGGAGGCGTGTTTTTAGTTTCAATACATTTCCCTCCAGATTATCCCTTCAAGCCCCCAAAGGTGTAACTGCTGTTTTCAGACATAAGTTTAGACTTCTTGATTTGGTTAATTGCTTCTTTTCTTTTTTGGTTTGCCTCAGGATCAGCTTTTGCTTCTTCTCTACTATTAATTATAATATTCCATTGTGGCATGCAACTAATTTAATGCATTCAATTTTTAAATTAGCAAGAAGTTACTTGTAGTAATGTTGTAATAGGAGAATTGTGCACAGTTGCATTCTTTTTTAATGAATTGATGTGCTATGTCTGTAAATATGCTAGTCGATGTCTTTAAAAATATGTGCTTGTCATTCTGCCATGTCTGTGTCCTGATAGAATCAAATAGGAGATGTGCTTGACTTGTCAAGTTCCTTTGCATGATCAAAGATCAGGCCTCATCTAGTCTCAAGGTGGTCAGTGACATTGTTAATTTTTGTTCTTTAGATTGCACCTTTTGTGTTTTCTTAAATAATTGAATCCACCCAACCAGTTCTCTGTTTCTGGGTTGAAAAAATTGTCCTGGCATCCAGAATACCCTCCATGTGCCTGAAACATTGGGATAAGATTTCATATTGATAAGCCATTTCCATTTTACCTTGTATAGTTACATTTTTATGTTTTGTACTGCTTATTATCCCCTTGTGGACTCTAAAAACACCTCTTCAAGATTGTTTTGTGGATGTCTTGGTAAATCTTGAATCATGGTCCACTTCTTCTTTTCCACTTCTTCTTTTTTGCTTACAAACTCTTTTGAGTTAGTGAGATGACTATTTTTGCCCACCCATTCCATTACTTTATGAATTTAATTTTTTTTAGGATGAAGACCATGATTCCTAGTCATGAAGCAAATAATTTCACGTTACTTTATGATCTATATTTTAGTATTTTACCAAATTGCGCAGTTCAATGCATGGTTCCTGCAAGTAGGAAGATGATAGTGTTAGCTGTACTGGTAGGTCCACAACTGATACAGGACTGTCTAATATATCCAAAGTTCATTTAGTTTTTATGACATTTTATGGGAGCGTGATGGGAAATTAGTGCATTTCAAGGTACACCTGTAATGCTGCCATGACATAAAATCATTACTATGTGATGGTCACAACCGAGGGATATCAGGTGCAAATTGTCTCTCAAATATGATGGACTGTTATTTGTGCCTCTTTTAGCATAAACCACATATTTTATTAGTATCCATCAATTACTGAAATGAGTTCTTTTTGTATCATATAATTATATGGTTGCGAATCTTTCCACATTATTGTTGGGAGGATTGTAGGTATGAGAAAATTTAGTTCTTTTTACTCAATAATATATCTGATGGTTTTCTGGTTGTAGGAAGTAGACAAGGAATCTGTGTCGTTCATTTTATGATGTTGAAAATTTTCCACCATGGAACTTTTTGCTACAACTTGGATGCATGTGGATTTTTCAAAGACCATTTTTCCCTTGAGCATTACATACTACATGCATGATGTTCGCTTGTGGTATTTTATCTGATTATCTTGTTGACATGAATCGTTGTGACGACTATGTTAGTCATTTCCATGCTGACCATGTTTCTTGAACTTTGAGGTTTCAATTTGTTATTTATGCAGACCAATGACATGCTTTCATGATTTAGGTCGCTTTTAAGACAAAAGTCTTCCACCCAAACATTAACAGTAATGGGAGCATCTGCCTGGATATCCTTAAAGAGCAGTGGAGCCCTGCCCTGACCATCTCCAAGGTTTAACTTACACATTTTTGTATTGATTCACTTCATGCTCTGTTGTGCATATGCAGTTTAATCCCATCCCGCGAACTGTGATATATTTGCATTTCTTTGTTAACTACTTTTTTTTTTTTTGCCTGATATCTAAAACAACAAGAGCAAAGTAAGAAGTGTTTCTTCAAGATAAGTATTGCTAATATTTTGTATTTTATTGTTTGATATTGAAAGCATATATATTAATTAATAAACAAAATGCAAACTATGAAGTATTTCTTCAGGATATATTTGTTATCATCATTTGTTGATATATGATTTAAGTGGGAGGGGTAATTGCATCCAGATATATTTCTTTTCCATGACAGTTCTGGTATGTAAATGGATTATGTAAAAGGACAAGATGCCTAAGCAGAAAATTTATAGGTGAAGATATTATTGCCTCTATAGATAAAATAGGACTTTTTACATGTATACCCTTGTAAAAACGGCTTGTGTCATATTTACCCAGTGAAAGTATCACTAACACACACACACACACACACACACATTCATATACATCCTTTAAATCATTTTGTTTTCACATGGATGCCCCTGCTGCTAGATTTTGGCTAATGATGTTAACAAATAACCATTTTGGGTGTTATTTGACACCATTACCCTTTTACACTAATATTACTGAAAAAAATTTAACATTCAATTTCTATTGAAAAGAGCTATATTCTTATATAAATTTTTTAGGAATGTTAATACAAAAAGGGTAATAATGTTATTTGTATTTGAAATGGTATTTATTAACACTGTTAGTTAAAAAAAATTTAACGGGAGGGGTCCCCTTGCTAATGCATGATGATTTGAGGATCATATGTGCAAATAACGATTTTCAGAGGCAAATATACAATAAGTTATATACAGTAAGTTATATTTGCAAGCGTATGATGTAAAAAACCTTAAAATGGTCTGTGTGATGTGTTGGATGAGTTCTTATCTTGTTTGAGGGAGTTCTGAGCCTAGTTTGCTTGAACTTAACATGCAAGTTGGGAACAAGGAAAGTAGACCATGCAATATAACGAAGTTTCACACTTTGGTTACCCAGTTTCAACTTACAAATCAATTAAAAAGAAAAAAAAAATATAGCACTTGCATAATAATGCTACAATGGGTAGAAAGTGTTTCAGAGTGGCTGTTGACATCCAACTTTACTGTTATGAAGATAATTGTAATTTGATAACATCTGTGATGATGAGCAAACTAAATCTGCATTTTGGCATTTTACATTTCATAATCATGATCTAATTCTATATCTATCTAGAATTTTAAATTTTAGAGTTCATTGTTTTGAAGGAGGGTGGGTGTTTGGTTGTTCAAAAGGAAAATTTTAAAAATAAAAAACTTGTAAGATGACTGAGGCAATGTAATGTACTTAGAAAATTATGCTCAACATAGAATCTTCTAATTCCATGATCCGAGTGATTTTGTGGAATTATGTTATGGTAGCAAACACCACTAAAATCATAACTTGTGATTTTGGAAACTAAAAAGGTCACAAGATATCATGATTTTTCTAGTACATTCAAACGTAAAAATTATGCGCTTCATAACCTCTAGATTTTGAATAATGATGCGATCAGACCAGTCAAGGTCTATTGTATTGACCATATTGACTTGTACCAACTGTGTTGTACCGTACCAAGGTTCAGTTCAGTTTGGTGTATGAGCTGAACTGATCCATACCAGTTCGAGCCAAGAGGAACTGTCTGGTACTACCCGAGACTATCTGAAATCAGAGTACATGTGCTATATTGACCCATACCACCTAGTTTCAAGTGGCACCATGATAAAAATGAGAAGAAAGAGGCTATGAGCTATCTCGGTATGGATTGCATACTGTACCGAACCTATTATACTACAGTATGCAGTACTGAGATACCTTGATACCAGTACTAGAGCACTGGATCCCATCAGAGAAATATTTGTTCAATGTTATGTTCAGTCTGCATTTCAATAATACACTGTCTTCACTACATTTGCTAAAAGCTGGTAAACCTTCTGCGGTTCAGTAGCCTCATAATCTTCCCCTTTTTTTTTGGCAACAGGTCTTGCTTTCTATCTGCTCTTTACTGACAGACCCAAATCCAGATGACCCTCTTGTACCAGAGATTGCTCAAATGTACAAGTCTGACAGGGCAAAGTATGAGACCACGGCTCGCAACTGGACCCAGAAATATGCTATGGGATGATATTAAATTTGCTGATATTGTTGTAAGCATGCTTTCGTTTCCTAGGTGCAAAACAATTGTGGTAAAAAAGTCTCTAATCTGTTGCTATTGAAGTTCTTTTGTCTATGAGACAGTGATGTGTACTTTGTTGCTTTCTCAATCTCTGTAAGGTGGAGTATGAACCATAAATGCGAGTTTGGCACTTTGGATTGGGGACTTATCTAGCTAAATGGATTAAACAACCCAACAAAGGGCAATTCATGCAGACTTTGTTGAATTTATTTGACCCTTCACTGTTTGTTCGATAATATGATGTGTTAATATAATCTTACGGCACAGGTATATAATTTTTGGTAATAGAAGTGTGATACATAGGTTTCAAATGCCGCCGTATTAAACTATCTTTTGTGATTTTATACCCTAATCTCAGCAAGTTAGTTTTTAATGAAAGAAAAATGGGTTACATCTTGTAGCTGATCAGATTTAATTTGCTACATGAAACAACCTATCAAACTTATTTTTCTGAATTTCTCATCTTTTACATGGACAAGGAAGCATTTCACTGATTGCAGAAGATCATATTCTGAAATTTGATGACCAGAGATTATTGAGGTGCTTTTTTCGAATTACTAGAACTGGAAGCTTGGTTCTCAAGCGGGAGGACCAACTGGAAGCTTGGTTCACAAGCGGGAGGACCATTCCCTGGTCGCCGCTTAGTTACGATGATTGCCAGCACCTGCGTTTAGGTCCAAGAGGGATGGTTGCTTCAGTTTCAAGCAGAACCTCCTCCATTCTCTCAACGATGTCTCATGTCCTCGTAGCGGTGAAAAGTGAAGTTTGGTAGCCACTGCAACAGCCGGGTTTTCCCAACCACCATTTTCATGACATTCAGTTTCAATGCAAGATTTATTAAAAAAAATGATGGAATTGGATTGTATATTTTAATATAGTTGACATGATTTTTTTTTTTTAAAAAAAAAAACTTTTTTGTGAGGGGAATGCATGGGGATGTTATATTAGGTTTCCTCGATGCATCTACAACATTTTGTGAATACTTGAAGTCACCTTCTCCCACTGGTTTCCTACGACACACTTTGCCACCAAAGCGGGGAGTGCTGTACATATGTTATGTTAGCTATCCATGTCACTGTAGGCTTGTGATTCTGTTTTCCTCGGGGCTGGTTTCTGCGTTAACGGTGTTGTGATTGCCACTATTAAATATTAATAGTGCGGTTTGCTTCCTATTTTACCAAAAAAAAAATAATAATAAAAGAGTCCGAATAAAGCCAATGAAAGGAAATGATGAGGACAGGATGCTAAAGAATTTCTAGTCCGCCCACTTAGAAAATAAAATTGAAAATAAAATTCCAGATCTTCACACCAATTTCATCTTCCATGGATCAAAGAGGTAAGCAAAAATGAAACACGACACCACAAACATAAATCATGTGTTTTGAAGTTCGGCAAACTGGCAACACAAGCAGAACATTGCAAATAGTATCCCAGTCTGCCAACAGCTGCAAAAACTAACACAAGACTATGACCATGCAAGTCATCTGGTTCTGAAGAATGAAGAAATTTACAGAAGAAAACTTGAGACTTTAGTTGGTTATCAAAGAATTAAGGTAGTTCAAGCTACAGAATTGCTGTTGGCTTGATTACAATTCATGTAACAAGATTCAACAACCAAACAAAACTGCAGAATTTGCCATTCATTATAATGCAAAACAGAACAGCATTCAGAGTAGTCCAGAATACACCTCTCTCCAGATTCACTCCTATCAAAGTCAAACTCACAAGTTCAAAATGACACCTTCACCTCTCATGCGGTATAACCAAACACAATTTGGTGCAGCAAAATTTATCTGCGCTTCAAAGATGTTTAGCTTCTGCAAAACTTACCAGTGCCTTGAGTCTAGGGGAGAGGAATGGAAGTAAAATGCACTCCAAAAGAAAAATGTTGGCCTTAGAATCCAAGTTTCATATGGTACGGAAAGAAAATTCCTTCAACCAATATCATATCCAAATAGTACGGAAAGAAAATTCCTTCAACCAATATCATATCCAAATAATCACAATCTTCACCAGGCCCCAACACCCATGCCATAAGAAGTTGATCAATCTTGCAGTTGAATGCCCCCTGAACTGAAAACCAGGAGAACATTGGCTTATACCAATTAATCAACTAACATCCCATCAGAATGAAGTAACAAGTATGATCTCGATTAAATCAGAGATTCAAACAACATCAATGAGTTCAACAAATGATCATCAGCGTGTCCAAAGGCAAGGGAATCTGCTCCAAATTAAGATCACACGATGGAGACAGAGACAGGCAAGACATGACCAATCATTTGCACAATCAATAAGGAGAAAAATCATCTTCCCTGCCCATTAGGTTATCCAAAGAGATCAAATGACAATGCTTGGTGTTCCATGCTTAGATGAGAAAACCACTTCTTTACTTGCATGACATAACCATATTCACTAGCATCTTGTGAAAGCTCTGGGTGTCCATTAACAATTTCTTCAAAATTGAATGGAAGAAGATTATGCAAAGCACCGACAGCTGAATATTGAGTGGCGATACTCCTTTTTTCTGTAATGCTTGCATCTAAAATCCTGGACAAACTACATCTCAGCTCCGCAACTCCAATCTGCTGATAGCCACCATCATCTATGCCAAATCTGGCAAACAGAAACAAATGGAATAGCATTTAAGACTGCAAAATTCCAAAGCACCATAAACTTTAACATAAAGCAAGTTAAGGAAAAAGAGATTGATCACCAATTGGCAATAAACTAAAGAAATAAAAACAAGAAACAAAAATTCAATCTGATCAAACATTTGGTGTTCCTGCATCAAAAATCATGTGAAATGCTAGGCAGCATTTAGGCCACTAAAAATATATACAAAAAAATTATTTAGCCAACAAGCACAAGCCTTATCCTCCACCCTAGGAGTGGAAATAGGTTGGCCAGGTCAAGGTCATATATCATGTCACTATGGGCCATACACAAACACCTCTTGACCCATAAACAGGTTAGAAGTGCCACATCTGAATGTCCCAGGGTCAATCAAGCTGATTTGGGCCCATATGGATTGTCTAAATATGCCGTCCACTTTTTTCTTTGCCTTTTCTTTTAAAGCTGTTTTGGACAGCTGACTGCACCAATAAACACTATTTATTATATATTTAAGATAACATAGCCAAACCATTTTTCACTGTTTTGGACAGCTGACAGTCAAACTATGTAGTTCACAAGGAGAGAATTTTTAGAAGGAAAAAGACAAGCCAAAACTGCAGTTCATGTCACTCTTCTTTGAAAATATATTATATATTTAAGAGAAATTTTCTAACTATATTCTCATGACACGACAGTTTGAGGACTCTTGATCCAAACCCGATCTACCTGCTAGCGGGTCTGGGTCAGCTTATACTACCAGAACCATGAATCCAACAGAGGTTAGGGAGGTAGAGTCCAGGTTAGGTGACTAATAAAATGGGTGCCACAAGAATTTATTAGCTTGGGCCGGTCCTCTCAACAGCTTAAACTCTTAAGTTGTGAGTACATGATAAATGATATCACAGGCAGGCCCATTGTGTACCACAACATTTATTAGCCATGCATATCTCTCACTGGGGAATACGAGGACCGACAAGGACCCTGTAGGGTCGAGCAGGGCCTGTAGGCCCTCCTCTCCAATGTAGGAGCAAACCATAAAGAGGGTGTCATGAGATTGAAGAGGGGAGATTGTCATGGTTCCACATTGACTAATAAACAGGATGGCAAATGAGTTTATTAGCCTAGGCTGGTCCTCCTCCCAACAACTTGAGCTTTTGGACTGAGTCCGCGATAATTACCACCCCTATCCCTCTCTCACCCATCTCCACTTCTAGTCTTTAGGCATGTAGATGCATTAAACCTACTTCCCAATACATAGTAGAGGGAAAACTATGAACTAAAGAACGAAATCTGTTGATATTAATGCAAGGATAGAAGAAAGAAGGAAAAGGAAGCACTGGAAGGGACTGTGATGAAACCCTCATTTTCTGTTTTCGCCTCTAATTTCTTTTCTACAAACATAAGCCAAGTAGGAACTGTGCACATATGAACACTAGGCATTTCCATTATTGATCACTATCATTTCTGTTGAATATGCAAACATGCGAACATAAGATGTAATGCATAACAGAAATCAATTTAAAATTTAAAAAACAAGGTCCTGCAAAAATAAGACATACCTTCCCAGCTGACCTACTAATACAAAAAGAGCAGCTAAAAACCCCTCGGACTTGCAGAACTCCAGCATATTTACAATACGAGACACGATTTTGTTGTATGTCCACTCCCATCTCTAAGTAACAAACACGACAAAGAAATAACTCAGAATAATGTTACTTACCAGACAAGCAAAGAAATAGGAACCAGCAACTTGAATCAGATATCCACAACATGTTTAATGCAGAGAATTTAAATAATATGAAGAAATAACTGGCAGACAAGTTATTTTCAGCAGTTCAAGCTTTGAAGCAAAGAAGGACAACTTGACAACCCATGTCTGAGTACTGCATTAAAACACCATATTTAAATTTAAAACAAAATAAAATTAAAATAATCAACTGGTACATGATCTGTTGTATTTATGCAACATCTCCATTAGTTCAGACTGAATGTTGAATGCTAAAAAGCTGGACAAGCATAGCCTAGTGCAACCACATAACATGGTTAATACTTTGTTCCCAAGTTTTTTCTGTGTATTGGGAGGTTGAGGTATTTCCTTATTCGTTAGTGCATGCATGTTGATGTGCATGTTGATATGCAAGCATGCATGTACATTTTCTTTCATTTCCCTCTTTTTGCTTTTTTTTTTTTTTTTGTGGGGGAGGGGGGGAGGATTCATTCTAGGAAATTGAAAAGGAAAAAGCAAGAGAGCTAACTGTAAGAGAGTTCATACCATGTAGCACCCAATCAGCTCCACCAAGGAAATTATATCTGTAAAGTAGCAAAAAGAGCTCTCAGGAAAACAATCAGACCGATCAGCGGCGAATTTTCCAAACCTGTATATACTGCAAGATCCAACACACTCAGTCTTCAGTCCGCTGACTATAGTCTTACTGACTGTCCCTCCATCATTTCTATCAGAGCATGATTGGGATGCGCCAATTGAAGCAGGTAATTTTTTTCCATCTAGATGATTGATATTACCAGCCAAAGCATAAAATTGTAGCTCATCCAAAAGCGAACAAGCAAAATTATCCATACAGAATTCATCCGTAGCAAATGGGCATTGCTCACAGGGAGGAAAGATAGGCATATGTTGTGTTGAATGGAGACACAAAGAAGCAGAATGTGCACGTTCATTCCCATCCTCAACTAGTGAAACCACCAATCTGACAGCATTTACAAGAAACCTATGGTCGTCCAGATTAAAAAATTTCTCGCCACATACAAAAGCAAAAACATGCAGTGCCAATAGAATCCAGGGAATATCATTTCTACACGTTCGAAGGATTCTGTAAGAAAACTCAAGAACAATACCAATGCAATCTACTGTGGCAGAAATAGATGCAAATATGACACAACCAGCAATAATCTGATCAACTGTTGCATCTAGAGTAGACACACAAAGATCACTCTCATTTAATTGATGAAATTCCTGTGATGAGAAACATGCCGATAAAGGCTCAAGCAGTCTGTCGGTGTACAACAGAACTTTTCTGTTAATGAGAAAATCCTCGATTAGCTCAACAAGGCTGTTGAGTTGGCATATGTCTACAATTAACTGTCTTGCCTCCCCATTTGATAACACTGAAAGAAGAACACATGTTAGTTCTATCAAGTGTGTTGTCAACATAAAAATAACAGCAAGATTGCATAAAATAGTGCTGCAGCATTTACTCGAGAAAATAACAAGGCTCTAGGCACAACTGGTGTGTTGACACTTGCAACTAAACATGGAGATGAAAATAACGGCCTTCCATAATTTCCCGCTACAAGGAACAGTTCTAATTTTCCTCGTGCCTTTGTCAGCAATTTTTTTTTTACTAGAATTAATTGCACCTCAGTTAATGGATGCACAGCCCTCATGATGCTCCAACAGATTTCAAATTAACCAAGCCCTTGCACCATTTTCATACTGCAAATTTCTTAAAAATATTTAAGTTCTACAATTGTCCAAAGAACTCGTACACATAAACTGCAATGGAATGCCACATTGTACAATGAACTTGCACAATGACCTTCAATAGATCTTCATAAATCCTTTACTAGCTGCTCCTTTGGTTGATCTATTTGAATGGTTGACCTAATTTCACTTGATATAGACAGCATTTTATGTGACTAAAAGTTGGGACAAGATCTTGTTCTGTTGGATAGCATAAAGTAAACAATAAAGATAGAAAAAAAGTGACATGTTACTAATGGCTGATTTCTTAAATAATAATGTTGCAGTTATAGGAAACAATATGACCAAAAAAGAAGTTACAGGGCAAAAATATGCAATTGATACAGAAGATGCATGAAAAGGTGTTATATACTGCAGAAAGGACATGAAACACAATATAGCTTATGACACTGAAAATTTTGTAAAATACTTATTCAGGACAAGCATTTGTAAAGATCTAATCAAAACAAATCACCATGGAATTCAATGAACTCATACTATAAAAGTAATAGAAGTTTCCAGCACTCAAAAAACATGAAACAACAAGTTAGGTGAAACCTTTATTAATCTCTTCTGCAAAAGAACCAGAAGGTAATAGAAATTCTCCACTCCTGGTGCATCTTGAATTTGCCAACAGTGTACCAGAAATATTGCACAATAATAATGAAAAGAAAACAGCAGCCTTCTCTCTGAAACAACAAGAATAAATTCTTCTTAAATATATGAAGACTCCCAAGCCAATTTATCTAAAAAACAGCCTTCAATAAGAAAAACAAATAATTAACTAATGTTCAAGATTTAACCAGACTGGGGCTGCTTGGTTGCTAACTTCTATAGAAAAACGACTTCACATACTTATAACCAAATTTAAGGTTTTGCTAACACATATGTTTGAGAAGATCCAAATCAAAATTTACCTAAACCAAGTTTTGATTTTTAAAAAAATATATTATGACAGACACAGGGAGCCATGCTTTTCTCGAGAACAGTTACTGCTAAAATAAAATCCCACCCTTCTCAAAGACCAAATCTACACTTCTCAATCACATCCTGACAGATCAAAAGAAATCCAGGCTATCACCTCACTCCTCCATCACCCCTCTACTCTTCCCCTCAATCCACCCCTCCTCTTCCTCCATTTTTTCTATCCAACCTTTTGTCATCCTCCTCTTCGTTTTTATAACCAAACAACTAAATAAACCAAGTTTTAGTCATACTACTATGTTAACATGTATAGTTTTTACAACACTAACAAACTAAATCGACAAGGACCTCCAAAAGAATAATGTTATTAAATCGCTTACTTAGGTAAAAGTTCTGGTTCTGCAGCTATAGCACGGAGCACTTGGATGTCCATGTGGCCTTGAGATATGATAGTCTTGCTATACTGTGATATCCTTGTTTTGCTGCGCTCATCCATATTTGAGAACACAACAAAATAATTGGGAAGTTTCTCCAGTTCCATCTTTGTAGCACACTCTGATACCAGCAAATTACCATATTGTTCAGATTTCTCAGCTTCAGAACTTTTATCTATTTTAAAAGGAAAATATCAGTGTCTGAGCCAGATTAACAAATACCTCAAGTACAAATTGAAAAATGGGCGAGAAAATGTTTGCATTAGACTTACCAAGCATTTCACCACTTTGACAAACAACTGCACCATCATGTTTTTCTCCTTTGCCTTCAATATGATTTTCTGTGGAAGTTGCAACTGTGGCATGAGTCAGTCCATGGGTTCCATTGGATACATTTGCTACTTCCCTTGATAAATTATGTATCTTTGGAATAGAATTATACATATACCAGTTCTCACAAAATTGCTCAGAATGCAATGTAAATTTTGAAAAGCTACAGCATGTGCTTCCTGAGAGCAATGACTTGTCAGGCCCTCCTGACACTGCTTCCTTAGATACCTTTGAATCAGAAATGGCATTAGGACCTAAAAGGCCATGTGCAAGGTGCTTTAACTCCTGATGGTCATTCTGCTCCATGATAGGTAATGCATCACTAGCCTTCTGCACTGAGTCACCAGAATTACTGCCATTATGTGTCGGTTCAACATCCATGTTACTATCATTTCCATGAAAGGAAGAATCATGTTCAATAGTACACAGCATGTCATGCTGCTTGAAATCACCATCTGTTACAAGTGTACCATTAATTCTTACTTCTTCAGATGAATGACTTAACACTGGATTATTGTTCAATGACAGTTCCTGAAAATGAAGGGCTTTCTGTTTCACAGTGTTGGAACTGATCTCCAAATCAATGACATCAAAGGTAAGGAATGGCAGGGAATTACTTCTTTCAGTCTCAAAATTCTCCAAAGTTCCCTCTACAAGAAAATGAGAGTCATCTTGTACACATACTTTGAGGCTAGCAGACTTAATTTCAGGTAAAGTGGGTGAAAGAGGCATCTCTATTGCAGCTTTATACCTTCTTTCATCATCGCTATCCAGATCAAGTAGCTTCATATAATCCCCACATATCATCTTCTCAAAAGAAATTAAATCAGCTCGCTTACTGCTAACAGCATTAGATGGATCTTCACTGCATACAGCATTTTCTTTCACCTGAAAAGGTTTTGCCAATTCAGGGAGGAAGCATGGAACCCTACTGTCTTCTGCTTCATACTTTTCTGCTTGCTTCTGAGTGTCATTTTGATTAAAACATTGTACATCAGGTTGCTGCTGCTTACATAGCATTTTGTGGCTATTGTGTTTGCAGGACTTTTTACTGCGATCATTACGATTTTTGGCGCAAGATCCCTTTCTGTCATCCAAGTACTCTGAGACCCCAGAATTTTCAGAGCCTGAAGGGATATTAGCTTTTCTGTTCAAAAGATATTTTAACTCTGATAGTTTCTCTCCTATCTTCAAATGCAGCTGACCAGCCTCAGAATACAACCATGCAACAGATTCTAGAGCATCTTGGAGCCTTCTTTTTTTCCTGCAACCACTCGATGCATGATCCACGACACTCACTGCAGATGAATTCAGGCATGCATTTATCACATTTCTTTGGACAGAAGCTCTATTGTTATTCTCTGCCACCACCCCAATATTTTCTGTTTGCCTAGTTTTAGCCACTCCACCAGACATTCTCAGAATGGATGATCTCTGATCGGAGCTCTTCTCTGCTACTTTGATTGATGCAGTGGCACAAAAGGCATCCTTTCCCTGTGAGCCCATGAACTGGATATCAGAAAAAGATGTTGCAGTGGAACATACGGCAGAACTTTGTGACTTGATTCTGACAGAACCTCCAACTGGAGGCTCCAATTCAGAACTAATACCTGAGGTAGGTCTGGTACAGCTTCCTCTAGATAATTGAAGAGGAGGGCATTCCCTTGCAGAACAAGGGTGATTAAGTGAATTTGTATAGCACATCTCTGGTAATCTAAAATCACTTTGCGAGTTAAAATTGCATGGTTGGGAACCCAAAAGGTGGTTCCGTAAGTTGCAGCCCCATAGATCTGGAGATTCCCTATTCTGCATAACAAGTTCATAAGTGCTTTAAAGTTAATAAAACAGAAAAAGATCACAAAAGCCTTTTGTTCCTAAAAATTTAATAAAAAATTCAAGCAAATAAAATAAGAGAGGCATAAAATTATTAAATACATTTGTAGGCAGAGTCTGGATACAGCATGGATGTGGGTGTGGCATGCAGTAGAATAAAAAGAGCTTGAGTTGTAATGCTGCTCATGCACCTACACATGACTAATCAGGCTTATTGAAGAATTTTATGACAATGTCACATTGATACTCTCAAGCTTTCCATAAAAGAGTAAAAGATGCATCACATAGATGCCACACTCTCAAAATTGAATTATCCCAATCTCCTGATGTGCTATTTTTAAGAAAAAGCTGAGTTAACAACCATCATGGCCGTTTTCTCATGGGTAACTAAGGTCAAAGTTTGGAAAACTGAGCTTATGTCATCAGTTTTCGTCTTTTAACTTTTTGTGAGAGAGAGAGACTGTCACTGTCAAGATGACTGCAAAGTTTAAAGAAATTCATCATACCTATTATATTAGCAATACATAAAAATTATATATTAGCAAATACACTATTTTCATTATGTTCATGCAGGCTGACAGAGTGTCCTAAATTTGCAAAATTATCGTTTCCAATGCAATATTCTTTGGCATTATAAAAGAAGATTTAGAAGCATGCCCGATTAATAAGAGAATCTTGTTCATTTTGTGTTCTCCATCACATGATCATGTTTTTACATAGAAGAGTAGCTTTCATAATTTAATTGTGCGGACCTATGCATCCATAATATTCCGGTTAATTTGACACATACTAATGAACAAGATAACATGACACAAGCAATTACTTGAAACAACTAAATGCTAAGATTACCTTTAAATAGCCAAAATTGTCATTGTTCAGGTAGTGCATATGACAAATAAAGATATTAGATACAAACCTTTGCCAGTCTATCTGTACCTTCCATGCTGCATGATAGGAAGTTGTAAAGGATATTAAAGCGGCATGACATTTGCATAAAATCCCGCTTTAAGAGAGAAAGCTCTTTCCTTATAAACCTATTTTCTGCTTTCTCTAGTTTATTCATTCTTTTAGCATGCTTTACTTGCTTCTTTTTCAGCTTAAGTTGCTCTCTTAGAAGCTTGACATCCGCAGTTTTAATTTTTGTTCCACCATTATGTCTTTCATCTCCAAAACATGAACATCCCCTTACCTCTCTTCCAGAAGATAAACTCTCCTCGACTTTCCTCTGTAATTCTTCACTCCTTTGCTTCTCCTTCTCCAGCCTCTGGGACAAATTATCTGCCCTGTATTTTTCATCCATTGCCTTTTTCCTTTCTACGTCCATGAGCCTTCTCTGTCCTTCTGCATTTGTCCTCTCCAGATCAGCACGTTCCCTTTCTCTGTTTATCTTCTGCTTCTCTGCTTCAACCTTTTTATTTGCATCTTCTGCTTTGGAGATCTCCGCAATCAATTTCTCTTTTGCTTCATTAGCTTCAATCGTTAGTTTTTCAAGGCAATGCCTGTATTCATCAGCCTTATTCCTCGCAATCTTTGCATGCTTCTTTACTTCTTCTACCTTGCTTTTCTCCAATTCCACTAACTTCCATGCTTCTGCAGCTTTTTTCTTCTCCACTTCAGCCTCCTTCTTCCCAGAATTACTTCGCTTTTTCTCTTCCTCTAAAAGTTCTTTGAGTCTTTCTACTTCTCCCTCTGACTCCAAAATGCGAATCAGCCCACTCTCATTATTATCCTCACTTCTCAAACTACCACTTTTCTGACAAGAGGATATCTCAGCCTTCAAGTCATATATTTCTTTCTCCAACTGATTTCTAGTGGTGGACTCCTTTTCTTTTGCTTCTCTCTCTTGCCCAGCTCGTGCCCGCTCCTCTTCATAAGCTGCATCAAAATTCTCAGCTGAGTTCAGAAGACCTCAAGGCATGGTGACATAAGGACAATTATCGAACCAAATTCCTATGAAAACAGAAACCAGATCATGACAATACATGTTTACTCATACAAACAAAAAATTATCTATAAGAAAATGATAATACCAGGGTTTTTCCTTAAAAAAATAAAACAAAAAATTGTTATAAGATATAATTTTAAGGTGATCACTGTAGGGGATATGACAAGAGTTCTGACACCTGCAGTGATGGTTATGCTAGGGTAAACTAGAACAATGAGCACAGATGAAATGAAAATGAAGATAGAGGAAAGCAAATAGAAGGCAAAGGGAGATGATTGGGGTGATCTCAACTTACATAAAACTTTTGGCTGAATCCTAAGTGGAATAGACCACGGTGGCCTTATTGGCTTCATGAAACACCAAAAACACAAACATGTTCAAGGCAATCACTCCACTTTAGTCTTTAGTTACCAATCCTCCTTAACAAGGGAGCATAATCAAACCTGCTTTATTATGAACTCCCTCTTCACAACCTTACAAGTTTATAAGCCTAACAACGGTGACATTACTCCCTTTCTTAGTTTGCTTAATCTTACAAAACTCCTTTGGTTGTCTAAGAGTTTTTCATGTACTGTCCCATTATTGCGTTTGTGCCTCGCCCGCTAATAAAATGTTGCACAATCTCTTAACTCGATATATTGTGGGGGGAAAAAAATTGTCGCTCAACATGCCACTGCTTAGGGGTTTACTCTCCTTAACCAGACATCAATATGTAAAAAGTACTCTAAACTGCAGAATTCATGATGGGTTCGAAGTAAAGGAGTAAGAATATGTTATAACAGTATCATTCAAAAACAATTTATAGATACAGATTCTTATGAAAAATTTATTTCTGGTAGGAACCTAAATTAGACATTTTTCCCGATTTCATTCAACCGATAAATTAACCTTCAACCATGAACTACGAAGCACAGTGATCAACAAATCGGTCAAGAAAATAACAATGCCGTAAATAATGCTTGTGGGGGAGGGAGAATCCACCATCAAATTCGTGATTCTTAGCCTTACCCTTCTTGAGACTCTGATTCTCGTTCAGGAGCTTATTCGTTTCGCTCTCGAGAAGCTTCACGGCTTGCCGGAGAGCATTCCTCTTCTCTTCCAGCTTCTGATACCGCTTCATGATCTGAAACAAAGAAACACCGCACGACAATCATCACCATGGATCAGAAACATAAAAGATTCACAAACTGGGCGGAGAATAGACCAAAGAGAAGGGATATGAAGCTCGCCTCCGCGCAGCACGGAGGCACGGGTTCGGGCTCCAAGGCTATGTCGGCCGCCATGGAAGAAGGGATGGATAGCAGCGAGTTTTGCCGTTAGGGTTTCGAAGGCATGGCGAAATGGAGGTTTAGGGTTTTAGCGCTGAGCGGTGGAGACGCCGCCTCAACACTGGGTGCTAGTTCTGCACTGAAACGGAATAAAACCTAATTACAGGCCTTCACAAGAATCTTGCGTTAAGTATATATTAAAGGGAAAAATATTAAAATTTTAACAAGGACGTAGTGTAAGAAATGTGGTAATCCATCAGGATTCAAATTTATTGCAGAAACAACATTACTTCTTTAAAAAAAAAAGAAATCACAACAAATTTCACAGGCCAAGAAATTAATCAATTTCTTTCAAATAATGCGTGACATTAGTCTAAGCTAATCAATCCTCCCGATTAAAAGACACGAATATCACGACAGACCCAATGAAATCCCTACAAATTTGCAAAAACACTGCATTGATCCACTTGCAACAAGGAATATAAGAACTAATTTAAGCAAATCCAAGAATAATCTCGAATGCAGGATTAAACGCTAATCCAACAATAGAGCGGAGATCGAGCATACGTAAATGCCTCCAAGAAAGAAATTCATGTTCCCTCCGATTCCCAGATCTAAGCTGCAAGAAAAACACGAGCGTAGAGATCACCGATTAATCATACTTCTGGGACGAAATCTAACACCAAAACCTAGCACCGAACGAGACCTCTCGGGCGGCGTCGGACCGAGAACCACGCGGTGCTTGATCAGTGCAAAAAGTATCGCAGAATGTTGCTGTTTGTTCGTGCGATCTATGCCGTTCATTTAATGGTAGACGAATCTGATTCGGGATTTTTTCTGATCAAATAGATTATTTTGGGAAAAACGCGGTAAATATTATGGAATAGTTTGTACCCAACGTGATCCATATAGCGTGGGAAAATAAGAAATTTAAAACAATTTCACCTTCATCATTCAATGAAAAAAACTATTACACCATTTTAAATTTTTTTTAATAAAAAATTAAAAAGCATTAGTTGGCCAATCATAATTAATAATAAAATTATTTTTTATTTAAAATTATTGATCAAGTTCCGAAAACAGTTTATTTTTTAATCTTAAATGATGTATTATTTTTTTATTGAATAGTCCAAGATATATGTGAAAAAGGCTGTTCTATCAAATAATTTTTCTACTACGACAGTGGTAGCACAGTTGGTTAGAGCACGGCTCCACTTTTGTGAATAATCTATTGATCATAAATTCGAGGCGATGTATGATTCCTGAGATGACTCGATTAAATTTCAGAAATTCTGGACCAACGTGATTTGGGGGCGACCGTAGTACGGTTAGGTTAACGTACTCACTGGTTAGTAGAAAGGGTATGCGAAAAAATTGACGGTCCGAATCAAATAATTACCTAACGAGTTGGGGGCCAGAATAGGAAGCTACATCGAGGTTTTCCTCCCTACACTTTTGTTTCATCAAAAAAAAAAAAACTAATAATTTTTTTATAAAAATACTTTCAAGTATACTTGTGATATCATGTACTGCCATATTATAACGAGGTGTAAGATATATTTTTTTAAAAAATATTTTGGCGAGCTTGTGATTCACCGGCACTCGCTCTGCTCGATAAAAACCATGTAGTGCACCACTGGTGAGTAGTGCAATTGGTTGTAAGACTTTTCTCACAACTAACTGGCAGGGATTCGAGTCTTGGTTTAGATATATTTCGACGAGAAAGTACAGGGATAAAATAAAAAATAAAAAATAATTCAAAAATAAAATCAAAAAAAAAAAAATATAAAAAAATAATCCTGGAGCCCTTGTTGGTTGGTGGTAGTGAAAAAGTTAGGGATATATATAATAAATCCCGTTCACTCGACTGACACCAGTGATAGTCAGGTTAACGTACTCACCTTCGAGTGGGAAACGGCTGCGGAAAAAATTAATATGGGCCGTGTATCGAACATTCCCTAACTAGAGTGGGGGATCGTCTGGAGGTGGCCACGCCCGGGATCTAACTCCTCTCCTTCCTTTTTGGGTTACCAAAAAAAAAAAAAAAACAACAACTACTGTGTAGTGCGACCAAGACCAAGTGCAAGTGGTAGGTGATGCTATTTTCTTATATCAATATCATATTTATAGATTATTTAAATAAATAGATGATTTTTTAAAAACATTTATTAATAATCAAATTATTGCTAACTGTCTTTGTGGTCCACCTCTGTATATTCGCTAAGGTTGAATTGGTTGCTGCCTTTTTTGGGATATTTTGTTAGAAAGTTTCATGAATCTTTTGCTTGCATAAATGATGGTTTGTTTATGATCATGGATGTTTTATTTATTATTTTATTTGTTAATTTTTTTAAAATTTTTATTTGGAGATTTATCGTCTTAAAGACTAACATATATTTGATAGGTAGGGTTGGAACTAAATTGAGCCAAGCCATATTTCTATCCGAGCTTAGTTTGAAAATAATTTTATTAGTATGACATCTATACTTTACGTATTTTATTCATTATTACTTATATCCAAAATAGATGTTTTTTTTTTTTTTTTGATATAAGTAATGGATGAAAGCTTTTCTTTCTTCTAATTCCATTCAAACAAAGGATTAATCCTGTTCACGGAACGGAGTGGGGTTTGTGAACTTCACGATTTTTTTTCATGTTTCCTGGAAGGGAGGTGTTGAATCTTTCTCGTAGTTGGTATCCAAAATCTTTTCTTAAGATGGTAGCTCGGTTGGTAGAGACATTATCTCACTATCAATCAATCATGGATTCGATGTATGATATCATGGATGACTTGATTAAATCCAAAATTTTTTTTGGAGCTCGTGACAGTTGATGTGAGTGAGAGATCAGGTTCTTTCTCTTTGTTTCCATCCCGTTCTACTAGCTAACATCTTAGTGATGTCCGGTTAACATAGTCACTTTTAGACATCTTGAATCGAATATTACCTGACGAGATGGAGGCCTGCAAAATAGTTACACGAGAATTTATCCTCCCATCCCTTTTCTTTACCCAAAAAAATAGTAATGATGGCAATCAATTTTGTGCTGAAGGTAGTCAAGCTGGATGGAAAGATACTTCCTGGTCCCCATACCAAAGACACGACAGGTCGGACATCCAGGAATACAGATCTTCTGCGATACGACATTGAATTGGAGTCTCTATCATACTCTAAGATCACGTTAGGTGCATGGCCAGCACCTTTGAAGGATAATATGGATGATCTATAATATTAGTAATGTAAATTTCAGGTAATATAAATAATTATAATTAATATATATATAAATAATATTATTTAATATAAAATAATTTTTTTAAAAAAATTATATTTTATTTATAAAAATATATTTTTATATTTTTACATTAAAAATTTTATAAAAACAAAAGGTTATGATTATATTAAATAAATTTAATATAAAAATTTATATACTAAATAGATAATATATTTAATATATTATTTAAATATATTAAATAATATATTATTATTAAAATTATTATAGTATAAATATATTATATAAATATAGTATATTATATTATATTATATAAAAATGGTGTTTTTTTATCGGTCAATGGGTGGCGAGGGAGGAGCTGTCAACGAATGATAAAATAGTCACAAGATCATAGAATGGAAGAGAAAGGAAAAATAGAGGATAATATAATTCTAAAAATTAACTATAATACGATAATTTGGATTATCATCTTTTTTTTTAAAAATAATTTAGATTATTTCATGAAAGACAACTCAGTGTACGAAGTACTAAGTAATCAGAATTATCATAAAAAAAGCCATATCAAATAATGTAATATGATGGGCTCCTTTAAATTGCCTTTAAAAATAATAATAAAAAAAAAGGGTTATGGGAGGCGATCCAAATTGTCAGCTATGAAACCCAGCTAAAATCCATACAAAATGATTTCAAAAGACTGCTACCGTAGTCTTCACTAATTTAAAATTTGGTTCATGAAATCTTATATCCAATTCTAACTAAAAACTCTTGATCCAGACCCGTCCCAACTAGGTTCACGTTTACTGTCACTTGGGATTTTTATATGATTTTATCCGGCACCTATTACTCGCAGCTTCAACTCACAATGCAAGCTTTTTACTTAGTTTGTACAACATTATTTCTTTCTAGTTATAGAAAATCATCATGCTTCCTATCACTAATCATCCGTGCATGTTTCTTTGGCATTTACAATGGCCTCTTCTCGATAGGACTCCCATGTCAACAAAGATGAGACACTTTCATGTTTCCAGACCACCGCAGCCACTTATTTCATTTCTCCAAATCACTGAATTGGGTATAATGTTAATATTAAAGGCTAATGGTATATCTTTTAACATCCCGTTCGCACGTCTTCTTCCTCTTATACCTCTTAATTACATGGAAAAGTGACATTTCTTCTTACTGCTGCCTCAAGCCCCAAGGGAACAGTTACAAATTTCTTGTATTCTTCTACTTGGTAGCCAAGTTAAAGACTCATCTACAAATTCTGGGATACAAATGTTCTTGTATTCATGTTAACCACCTATTTTCTCATGGCTCTCACTGTCATCGCATCATATGTGCCTTTAAACTTTATTTTTACACATGCTTCCTCGATGTATTTCAGCTTCTTCTATGCTATCGGATTATTATTATGATTGCCTAGAATTCTGATGAATACGGAGATTATTGCTACTTTCGATGGTTTTCATTCAACTTGGACTCCATTACAATGTGATTACAGGGTGCTTATTTATTAAAGAATCAGCTACAAGTTCTGGGATGCACATGTTCTTGTATTTATCTTCTTCTATATTATCGGATAAGTATAATGATTGCCTGGAATTCCGAAGAATACATGGATTATTGCTGCTTTTGATGGTTTTCTTTCAACTTGTAATCTATTACAATGGGATTTCAGGGTGATTACTTATTTCACTGCAGCCGCAATGATTTTCTCCGCAAACAGACACAGTTCAAGGAAAGACAATCACTCATGGATTCTTATTTCGTACAACATATATTAAATAGTGATATGGCTACATCGTTGATGTGGAACGTGTATCAGTTCCGGCTGGATGCCACCGGTACCACGTTAATTTTTCTTTCAAAATTCCCTGCTCGGGAAGTGGCGCTCCTGTTCCTTCGCCAGGTGGCACTCCAAGACGGATCCATCTCGGCCGAAGTCGAGCCGTTCTCTGCCACTTCGCCAGGTGTCCACCCAGGAGGGATCCACCTCGGCCGAAGCTGGCGGCCTCCTGCTCCCTCGCCAGGTGGCACTTCAAGACGGGTCCACCTCTGCCGAGGTCGAGCCGGGCTCTCCTGCTCCTTCGCCATGTGGCACTCCATGACGGGTCCATCTTGGTCGAAGTCGAGCCGTTCTCTGTCACTTCGCCAAGTGTCCACCCAGGAGGGGTCCACCTCGACCGAAGCTGTCGGCCCCCTGCTCCCTCGCCAGGTGGCACCCCAAGACGGGTCCACCTCTGCCGAGGTCGAGCCGGGCTCTCCTGCTCCTTCGCCAGGTGGCACCCCAAGACAAGTCCACGTTGGCCAAAGTCGAGCCGTTCTCTGCCACTTTGCCAGGTGTCCATCCAGGAGGGGTCCACCTCGACCGAAGCTGGCGACCCCCTACTCTCTCGCCAGGTGGCACCCCAAGACCGGTCCACCTCTGCCGAGGTCGAGCCGGGCTCTCCTGCTCCTTTGCCAGGTGGCATCCCAAGACGGATCCACCTCGGCCGAAGTCGAGCCTTCCTCTGCCACTTTGCCAGGTGTCCACCCAGGAGGGATCCACCTCGGCCAAAGCTGGCGGCCCCTGCTCCCTCATCAGGTGGCACCCCAAGACGGGTCCACCTCTGCCGAGGTCGAGCCTGGCGCTCCTGCTTTTTCGCCAGGTGGTACCCCAAGACGGGTTCACATCGATCAAAGTTGAGCCTTCCTCTGCCACTTCGCCAGATGTCCACCCAGGAGGGGTCAACCTCGGCCGAAGCTGGTAGCCCCTGCTCCCTCGCCAGGTGGCACCCCAAGATGGGTCCACCTTTGCCGAGGTCGAGCCTGGCGCTCCTGCTCCATTACCAGGTGGTCACCCAAGACGGGTCCACCTCGGCCGAAGTCGAGCCTTCCTCTGCCACTTCGCTAGGTATCCACCCAGGAGGGGTCCACCTCGGTCGAAGCTGGCAGCCCCTGTTCCTTCGCCAGGTGGCGCCCAAGATGGGTCCACCTCGGCCAAAGTCAGCCTTCTCCTGCAAAGCCTCGAGGAGGCAGAGGCACGGGTCGCGAGGTCGTCACTAGAATCGGCGTGCGCCGCATCCCGTACAGGACCAGTACGGCCCGTAGCGGTGCACGGAACCTCGTTTATATTAGTTAAGTAGGGCCCCTTGATCGAGAAATAAAATCCTTGCGGGTAGTGGCCTGAAACACTGGAAACCCACCGTCAACGTCCCGAAAGAAGGGCTCCCGTGCTTGGTTCGAAGTATGGCCAGTTTTTCCCTTTTGTGACAATACGGCAGATGAAGCGTGCCGGCCACTTAACTCCTGGACTCGAAGGAGAAAGGAAAAAAGGATCCAGAGATCTCCGAAAGAAAATATTTATCTGATCATTTTATTTCACAAACTAAATATCAATCTTTGAAATTCTTTTACCAATTTAGCCCTTTTGCTGCCACAGCTGAGTGCAGTGCCGCCAAGTTCACTATTGTTCTATCTAGCAGCTTTGTTTTGTTCATGGAGTAATGCAGATTGATTTGACTTGTTAGTTGGAGAGAGGGAAATATATTGTCCTATCCACTGTTATCCATAAGCTCATGACTTCTGACATATAATAACTTATTAAGGAAGTAACTTTGTTTAGTGGGTAGTCTCTTTGACAAAAATATTGACTGCTTTTGTGCTATCTGAATACATTGTTGCTTGTGACAATGTTAATTTCTTTCTGCATAATGTAATACTCCATATGCACATACATGTGTATGTATTTTTTTATGCATATGTATTGTGTCAGCCATGTGTGTTAAAATCTTACACTATTCTCATGTATATGCATGTTTTCATGTGTAGAATGGACCAGGGTTTTGGTTTTTATATGCAATGCAGACTTTAAACTCTCTCGGTTTGGCAGAACTTTCTCTTGAAAATCACCAGAAGAGGGAATTTAACCCTAAACTTTCGGGCTTGATCTTACTTCGCATTTTCTTGTTTGGAAACTAAACGGAGCAATTGTCCTTTCTCTTTCTTATCTCATGACCTTGTTCGGGCCATGAAAAATTGGTGTTATTAGTTTTATAGATTGTGCATTTGGTACCTCCGAGAAAGTGGGACAAGATTTTAATAAGTTTTGGATCTAGGATTTTAATAGAGATATAATCTGTTTACTTAATGCTTTTAGATTGGTTTATGTTAGTGTCAGCATTTTATGAGCTAGACTTGACATTTCAAACCAATTTGAGTCAATTCTATTAAAAATAGTGTAACTTTTGCTAGGATGATACTGGTTTACTTGGATCCCATTTCATATTGATCTATTAATTAACCGAGCTTTGCATTGCATGTAACTTCAAAGTATAATTTATTTAATCATCATTGTCTTAAAAAGTCTCAATATGATACCAAACAAACTCTTATAGGAGCTTTATTTTTTTTTCCAATCTATCCTAACAACCAAAGGCATCCATGACTTAAATGGCTTTGTAGACTCAAAAAGATCCTCTTTTCCCCCTCAATGTTACTGTTTTGCTTGCCTTCCAGTTTTCTATGGTTTGGTTTTTTATCTTGTTTTTAGTTGGAGAAATGGACATAAACCTGCTATTGGAGATCTCCATTTCACTAGTCCAGCCATTTTTTTGTGTGCTGTGTTCTGCATCTTTTCTGGTTTCTGATAATCTAATATTGGCATTTTCATTTGTGGAACCTATGTATGGCATCAAAATGGATCTTGAAGGAACTCAAGGATTTGCAGAAAGACCCTCCCACCTCATGCAGTGCAGGTACAGATGAACTGGTTTGGTAGCTGACGTACTCAGTATTCATCAATCATGAATTCATGATGTCGTGTACTATTTAATTTGTGCATACTGTTGAATTTGACTAGTATTTTGTCTAAGTTCTTTCTTCTCCATTTTCGTTTGCTGAGATGTGATTTTGCATTAGCATATTACAAGGCTGGTCTGGATAAAAGACTCAACATGCCAAATAGAGCTGTGAAAATATCTCTTAGGATAAGATTTTGAACTTGGCGCAGTCATCTAGTGTAGGCTAGACCTACGTATTTACAATATTTGCTGAAGTTATGATTTTCTTAGGTGTTTTGAGGTTGGGCTGGATTATTGATGGGGACATCAATAATAAGAATATATATTTTGATTATCTCACCTTGTTTTGCAGCTATAATCAATAAAGCCTTGAGCCCAGGCTTCCCGGTACCGGTACCAGGAGCCGTATCGGCAGGTGGCCGGTACAGTACGGTACAGTCCGTACCGTACCGACAGGCATACTGGCCATTTTTTATTATAAAAATATTCTTTCTTCCCTCTCAAAGCATTTAAAACATAAAATAAACCTGAACCGGGCTAAATCGAGCCCGTACCGGTACGGAAATCAATTTTTTTTATTTTTTTAACGATCCGGATGCCGGACCGTTTAATTGGCTTGAACCGTACCGGCTACCTGCCGGTACGAAACGCCCCGTACCGGGCGGTACGGGATGGTTCCGGAAACCCTGCTTGAGCCTTGAAGCAAGTTCCAAAATTTTTTTGAAGCAAGTTCATAAGCCGACATATGGAAGAGGCTAAGTTTACTCATGAGTTGGTTACATGAGTTGACTCATGAGAAAAGCCAAGAGTCAACTCAAGTTCAAGCATGATGTAGGGCCACCTCTTCAAAGCCCAATGCAAGCCATTCAAGCCCAATCCAAGCCAAAACTTGAAGCCAGATTTTCTCACATGGGGAACACCACGTCAAGCAACCTTGGGGGAGAAGGAATTACACTACATCAAGAGTTTTATGGGGAACATAAAGATTCCTTCCACACCCCAATAATATTTGACATGTGGGACGCCACAACTTATGACACATAAGCCTCCACATCAGCACTTGGAAGCCACATTAGGACTTTCTAGATGCCACATGTCAAAGTGGTTATAACTTTTTACCTATAATTTGTTTTTAGTTAGAAACCACTTACCTAAAAGTTGTTAGAGCCAAATAAGTCATCCTTATCCCCTCCCCTCCATTCTTGGCCGAAATTCCCTAGCTTAGGAGCCTATAAATAGGGCTCCAAAGCTCTCATTTGTTTTCATGCTATGCTATGATGATTAATGAAAGGATTATTTCTCTTGTGTTCTAGTTCTCTTGTGTTCTTGTTTGGAGTGAGTGTTCTTGCTAGTTTGAGTATGTAGATCCTTATCCAAGGAAAGAGTGAGAGTTTTTAGGTTTGTGTTTGAGAGAGAAGAGTGCCATTGCAAGGAGTGAAGAGTGGAATGCCCCATAGTTTGGTCCAAGCTCAAGTTCCAAGCACCAAGGCCACCGGCCACTTTCTTCTTCTTTCCTTTTCCTTGTTTCCATTCCAATCCCAATTCTTCTTCCATGCCTAATCCCAAGTTTATTTGCCGGTTCTCTCAGGTTCCTAAGTCAAGGATGAAGGTCTCCATGCCATGGATCAAGGCCAAGGTAAGTCTCAAAGTAGGGAGTGCTAATCTTGACTTATAGATCTCAATCCTTGAGTGTTGAGAGCTTCTTCTTCTATCAAATAATTAGTCATCATTGTTGGTAGAAAATCTTCTTCTTGGCTCTTTAGATATGACCATTTGAAGGAGATTTGACCTAGTAGGAATGGTTTCCTAGCCATGAGATTCATCTCCTATCATTTTAGAAGTGATTAGCATGCGGGTGTTTAATTTTTCATGAACTAGTTTCCTACTTGAATGAAATTGTCCTCCCTTGTGATTAATTTTTGCTTTAAATTTCATTGCTCTTAATGGATTGTTAATCTCTGGAAGAACATCATCATCCTTGCATTTCATCCATCGCCATGTCCCGCATCAATTATTGCTATTGTTAGGTTTTATTTAGTGATATTTTAAGACTCATTCTGCTTGTTCAAGGTTTGGGTTTGGATTTGCTTTAACATGGGCTAGTAATATGGGTTAGGTTAGAGTTGGATGATGGCCATCAAGGGATGATGGTCTATTACAACAAAATATAATTGTCTGATGTAGCAAGCTCTTATTTTGCAAAGCCTTTTGAAATGTCAAGTTAATTTGATAGTTTGAAACAATTTTTCCATAACAAATTATTGGAAATAAATGCCAAAGAAGGGTCAGCAAATTGATCACATAGGTTCTTACTTTTGTCCAGGAAGTAAATGAACATTCATACAGCCTTTCATCAAGTGGTATTTGAAGAAACTAGAATACTTTTTTATTTTATTATTATTATTATTATTATTATTATTATTTTGAGGGGTGGTGTGTGGCAAGGTTAGGGGATAGTCTCCACCATACTGGATATCTTAACTAAATGAAACCAATTTTATGCATAGTTTTTACTATTTCTTCAATGAAATGGATTTGCCATTGCGTGTTTGACCTACCTTGTTTGAAATATGTTCAAACTACATTCGACGCAACTCATAACTTGTTTGGAAACATTTGCGAAGGACCTTTAAGTAGAACATTCCCAAACTTCAACCCGTGTCAAATACTAGCACCAGATCCTTGCTTTTAGCTCTTGGAGTTGGGACCATAATTTCTGTGTGTTACAGTATCATACCAAGTAATTTGAATCTTTGTATTTCAAGCATAATTGAAAAGAAATGGGGGTCAGTCATGAGTGTGTGGTTGGGCCCGGACGTGGATTGGTTGGGTCCTTTGGCTGAGGCCCGCCTACTGCTTTGGTGGGGCTGGGGTGATGTACTCACCCATATGGTGTGGGGCCTAGAGTCGCACTCAATGTGGTAGGGAGGAGCTGAGCCATCTTTGTTGTCATCCCGTATCGGATATTTTCCAGTAGAGTGGGAGTCTTCATGGTCACGCCCAGAAAGGGTAACTACACTGGTCGCCCCCCCCCCCCCCCCCCCCTCCCTCACTCCATTTTTCTTATCAAAAAAGAAATGGGGATAACCATTTCTTTGATTATATGATTGTATACTTGTCCTTTTTTTTCCCAGGTCCTGTAGGTGAAGATATGTTTCACTGGCAAGCAACAATCATGGGACCTTCTGATAGTTTATATGCTGGAGGTGTGTTTTTAGTTTTGATACATTTTCCTCCAGATTATCCCTTTAAGCCCCGAAAGGTGTAACTGCTGTTTTTCAGACATAAGTTTAGACTGGTTAATTTCGTTAATTGCTTCTTCTTCTTCTTCTTTTTTACCTCAGGATCAGCTTTTGTTTCTTCTCCCCTTATAATTATAATATTCCATTGTGTCATGCAACTAATTTAATGCATTCAATTTTTAAATTAGCAAGAATTTACTTGTAGTAATGTTGTAATAGAAGTGTGCACAGTTGCATTTTTTTAAAATGAATTGACATGCAATGTCTGTAAATATGCTAGTCGATGTCTTTAAAAATATGTGCTAGTCATTCTGCCATGTCCATGTCCTGATAGAATTAAATAGGAGCTGTGCTTGACTTGTCAGATTCCTTTGCATGATCAAAGATCGGGCCTCATCTAGTCTCAGAATGTTCAGTGACATTGTTAATTTTTGTTCTTTAGATTTCACCTTTTGTGTTTTCTTAAATAATTGAATCCACCCAACCATCTGGGAAGAAAAAATTGTCCTGGCATCCAGAATACTCTCCATGTGCCTGAAACATCGGGATAAGATTTCATATTGATAATCCATTTCCTTTTTACCTTGTATGGTTACATTTTTATGTTCTGTACTAATTATTGTCCCCTTGTGGACTCCAAAAGCACCTCTTCAACTTCAAGGTTGTTTTGTGGATGTCTTGATAAATCTTGAATCACAGTCCACTTCGTCTTTTTTGCTTACAAACTCTTTTGAGTTAGCGAGATGACTATTTTGGCCCACCTATTCCATTACTTTATGAATTTAATTTTGTTGAGGATGGAGATCATGATTCCTAGTCATGAAACAAATAACTTCACATTACTTTATGATCTATATTTCAATACTTTACCAAATTGTGTGGTTCAATGCATAGTTCCTGCAAGTAGGAAGATACTGGTACGTCCACAACTGATACAGGACTGTTGAATATATCCAAGGTTCATTTAATTTTTGTGACATTTTATGGGAGTGTGATGTGAAATTAGTGCATTTCAAGGTGCACCTGTAATGCAGCCACGACATAAAATCATTACTATGTGATGGTCAGAACCGAGAGATATCAGGTGCAAATTGTCTGTCTCAAATATGATGGACTGTTATTTGTGCTTCTTTTAGCATAAACCACACATTTTTATTGGTATCCATCAATTACTGAAATGAGTTCTTTCTGTATCATTTAATATATGGTTGCGAATCTTTCCACATCTCTGTTGTGAGGATTGTAGATATGAGCAAATTTAATAGTTTATACTCAATAATATATCTGTTGGTTTTCTGGTTGTAGGAAGTAGACAGAATCTGTGTCATTCATTTTATGATGTTGAAAATTTTCCACTATGGAAATTTTTGCTACAACTTGGATGCACGTGGATTTTGCAAAGACCATTTTTCCCTTGAGCATTACATAGTACATACATGATGTTCGCTTGTGGTATTTTATCTGATTATCTTGTTGACTTGAATTATCATGACTGCTATGTTAGTCATTTCCCTGCTGACCATTTTCCTTGAACTTTGAGGTTTCAATTTGTTATTTATGCAGACCAATGACATGCTTTCATGATTTAGGTTGCTTTTAAGACAAAAGTCTTCCACCCAAACATTAACAGTAATGGGAGCATCTGCCTGGATATCCTTAAAGAGCAGTGGAGCCCTGCCCTGACCATCTCCAAGGTTTAACTTACACATTTTTGTATTGATTCACTTCATGCTCTGTTGTGCATATGCAGTTTAATCCCATCCCGCAAACTGTGATATATTTGCATTTCCTTGTTAACTACCTTTTTTTTTTTTTTGCCTGATATCTAAAACAACAAGAGCAAAGTAAGAAGTGTTTCTTCAAGATAAGTGTTGCTAATATTTTGTATTTTATTGTTTGATATTGAAAGCATATGTATTAATTAATAAACAAAATGCAAACTATGAAGTATTTCTTCAGGATATATTTGTTATCATCATTTGTTGATATATGATTTGGGAGGGAGGGGTAATTGCATCCAGATATATTTCTTTTCCATGACAGTTCTGGTGTGTAAATGGATTATGTAAAAGGGCAAGATGGCTAAGCAGAAAATTTAGAGGTGAAGATATTATTGCCTCTATAGGTAAAATAGAAGGGTTTTTTACATGTGTACCCTTGCAAAAATGGCTTGTGTCATATTTACCCAGTGAAAGTATCACTAACACACACACACACACGCAAGTTCATATACATCCTTTAAATCATTTTGTTTTCACATGGATGCCCCTGCTGCTAGATTTTGGCTAATGATGTTAAGAAATAACCATTTTGGGTGTCATTTGACACCATTACCCTTTTACACTAATATTACTGAAAAAAATTTAACATTCAATTTCTATTGAAAAGAGCTATATTCTTATATAATTTTTTAGGAATGTTAATACAAAAAGGGTAATAATGTTATTTGTATTTGAAATGGTTATTTATTAACACTGTTAGTTAAAAAAAATCCAACGGGAGGGGTCCCCTTGCTAGTGCATGATGATTTGAGGATCATATGTGCAAATAACGATTTTCAGAGGCAAATATACAATAAGTTATATTTGCGAGCGTATAATGTAATAAACCTTAAAATGGTCTGTGTGATGTGTTGGATGAGTTCTTATCTTGTTTGAGGGAGTTCTGAGCCTAGTTTGCTTGTTGATCTCAGCATGCAAGTTGGGAACAAGGAAAGTAGACTATGCAATTTAACGAAGTTTCTCACCTTGGTTACCCAGTTTCAACTCACAAATCGATTAAAAAGAAAAAAACAAATATAGCACTTGCATAATAATGGTACAATGAGTGGAAGTGTTTCAGGGTGGCTGTTGATATCCAACTTTACTGTTATGAAGATAATTGTAATTTGATAACATCTGTGATGATGAGCCAACTAAATCTGCATTTGGGCATTTTACATTTCATAATCATGATCTAATTCTATATCTCTGTCTAGAATTTTAAATTTTAAAGTTCATTGTTTTGAAGGAGAGTGGGTGTTTGGTTGTTCAAAAGGAAAATTTTAAAAATAAAAAACTTGTAAGATGACTGAGGCAATGTAATGTACTAAGAAAATTATGCTCAGCATAGAATCTTCTAATTCCATGATCCGAGTGATTTTGTGTAATTATGTTATGGTAGAAAACACCACTAAAATCATAACTTGTGATTTTGGAAACTAAAAAGGTCACAAGATATCATGATTTTTCTAGTACATTCAAACATAAAAATTATGTGCTTCATAACCTCTAGATTTTGAATAATGATGCGATCAGACCTGTCAAGGTCTATTGTATTGACCATATTGACTTGTACCAACTGTGTTGTACCATACCAAGGATCAGTTCAGTTTGATGAATGAGCTGAACTGATCCATACCAGTTTGAGCCAAGAGGAACTGTCTGGTACTACCCGATACTACCCAAAATCAGAGTGCATGTACCATATTGACCCATACCACCTAGTTTCAAGTGGTACCATGATAAAAATGAGAAGAAAGAGGCTATGAGCTATCTCGATGTGGGATGCATACTGTACCATACCAATTATACTACAGTATGCAGTACTGAGATACCTTGATACCGGTACTAGAGCACTGGATCCCATCAGAGAAATATTTGTTCAATGTTATGTTCAGTCTGCATTTCAATAATAAACTGTCTTCACTACCTAGGTTTGCATTTGCTAAAAGCTGGCAAACCTTCTGCAGTTCAGTAGCCTTATAACCTTCCCTTTTTTTTTTGGCAACAGGTCTTGCTTTCTATCTGTTTTTTACTGACAGATCCAAATCCAGATAACCCTCTTGTATCAGGGATTGCTCGAATGCACAAGACTGACAGGCCAAAGTACGAGACCATGGCTCGCAACTGGACCCATAAATATGCTATGGGATGATATTAAATTTGCTGATATTGTTGCAAGCATGCTTTCGTTTCTTAGATGCAAAACAATTGTGGTAAAAAAGTCTCTAATGTGTTGCTATTTAAGTTCTTTTTTTTACGAGACAGTGATGTCTACTTTTCTTTGTTGCTTTCTCAATCTCTGTAATTACGGTGGAGTATGAACCAGAAATGCGCGTTTGGCACTTTGGATTGGGGACTTATCAAGCAAAATGTATTAAACAACCCAACAAAGGGCGATCATGCAGACTTTGTTGAATTTATTTGACCCTTCACTGTTTGTTCGATAATATGATGTGTTAACATAATGTTACAGCACAGATATATAATATTTGGTAATAGAAGTGTGATTACATAGGTTTCAAATGCTGACATTTAAACTATCTTTTGTGACTTTATATTGTAATCTTGGCAAGTTAGTTTTTAATGAAAGCAATCTGGGTTTCATCTTTTAGCTGATTGGATTTAATTTGCTACATGAAACAACCATCGAACTTTTTTCTGAATTTCTCATCTTTTACATCGACAAGGAAGTATTTCACTAATTGCAGAAGATCGTATTCTGAAATTCGATGACCAGAGATTATTGAGGTGCTTTTTTGATAATAACTAGAACTGGAAGCTTGGTTCAGAAGCGGGAGACCGTTCCCTGGTCGCCGCTTGATTGCCATGATTGCCAACACCTGCGTTCAGGTCCAAGAGGGATGGTTGCTTCAGTTTCAAGCAGAACCTCCCTCTCATTCTCTCAACGATGGCTCACGTCCTCGTAGCAGTGAAAAGTGGAGAAGTACGTTCAGTTTCCAAGCAAGATTTATTAAAAAATGATGGAATTGGAGTGCATATTTTAATATAGTTGACATGATTTTTTTTTTTTTTTTAAAAAAAAAAATCCTTTTTGTGAGGGGAATGCATGGGGATGTTATATTACCTGAAATCACCATCTCTCACTTAAAAAAAAAAAAAAAAAAATCCTTTTTGTGAGGGGAATGCATGGGGATGTTATATTACCTGAAATCACCATCTCTCACTAGTTTCGTGAGACGCACTTTAGCACCAAAGTGGGGAGTGCCATACCTATGTTATGATTCTGTTTTCTCCTATTAGGAACAAGCGTGCGTGTATAACCACAAAAAATGAAGTCGTCGTGGAATGCGTCACCTCAATCAAACGGACTTCCGATCGAGACAAAGCGTGTTTAATTTGGAAGCTTGGGCATGTATAACCGCAAAAAATGAAGTCGCGTGGGCGACTGTGTATCTGCATCGACTTGCACGTGGCATGTTTCTGGACCGCATATATTTTAGGTTGGATGTTTACGCGAGAGAAAAACGAGCAGCAATCCAAGGTTTGGACTTTATTTGTCATCTCATAGTATTAAATTTTATGACAGAGAACCTTACTCCTAAACGTTTTATGTGGTATCACAAATACTCTTGCATGACATGGACTGGAAGTCAGCTTTGAATCTTGTTGCGTGCCTGAAGAGGTCTTGAGTGTGTGTTGTAAGATGAGATTAATGATGGGATGAATTGATGTCGTCAAGTTCTTTGAAAGATTAGGAAAGGGTGTAGGTTTTTTTTTTTTTTTTTTTTTTTTTTTTTTTTTTTTTTTAATTTTTAAAAAAGGGTTAACTATTGCATTCTATTATGATTCGATATTTGTGCTACAGTCGAGTTTAGCCTAGGGAAGGGTTTTGCCTTGGTTTGCTTTGAGGAGGCCGGGGACAGGGACCTAGTGCTCTGCTATCCATGGGTTGTTGCATGGCAGGTGCCGGTGGTGGAGCCCTGACAACCGAGTTTCTTTCTGGCAGAGGGGGCGATTCACCCTGCCCTTATTTGGATCCGTCTCCCATGGCTCCTAATGGAGTTATGGAGTGAAGCAACACCATGAGGGGTGCTGTAAATGGTCGGGGAGTTTTTGTCGGTCGACGAATGCATGGCTAGAAGGAGGATGTTGGTTCGCCCGAGCATGCATGAGACTTGATCTCTTCCGATTGCTCAGACCGGGGATCTTGAGCAAGAGACTGGCACAGCCTTTTTGGCAAAGATTCAACTACGAGAATCTCGACAGAGCCTGCCTTTGATGTGGGCTCTTCCACCTTTCGGAGGATGGGTGCTCGATCGGAGAGGGAGGTAACGGTGGAGTCGGCCTATTCCCGGAGGCATCACTTAGGTCGGCGGGGAGGATAAAGGTGCGTCGGATGATGGATCAAGATTGGGGCCATGGTTGGTGGCTACTTGATGGTGGTAGCCGGAGCAGGGGTGGCCAATGATTAGATGAAGAAGATAGCTGAGTCGATTTAGCCGGAGGGACTAGGTTCCATCTCGAGGTGACCCAATAAGGAGCCGACTCAAATGGGCAAGGGTCGGGTTGGCCCAGCACAGAAATCCGATGGCTGGATCAAGCCTGCCAAAATTGCACGACGCAGATCCCTCACCCCGCCTAGCAGTTAGATCCAACGGCCAACATTGGTGCTGGGGGCATGGGCAGCTTTGAGCTGTTGGAGCTGGGTCGGGATCCTCAAGTGCATGAAAGCGGGGTTCACACGGGCTTAGGCCAACCCAAGCGCACCCGGTCTCCTATTCTTCATGCAGGCCGGGCGAGAATGAGGGTTGGCTTGCTTTGTTTGGAGCTTGGTGGGCCCAATAAGGGGTCAAGAAGGAAAACCAAGGTCTTGGGCAAAGAACTTATCCCTTTCATAACCTGGGAGAAGTTATTAGTTGGTCGGGGAGGTCTTGGGATCTTTGTTTTCTCTGCAAGAGATCCAGGGGAGGAAGGAACTGCTCTGCTTTTGGAGGGGTCATCTCTGGACACTGGTGCCCTGGAAGAGGAGAGGCCTTCTATACAGGGGCCAGAGATTATGGTAGAGCCTCAGGGCATGAGTCATGAGGATGTTATGGATCGGTTAAGATAGGCCATCCAAGGAGCAGGGGAGAGCCCTTCGGTAATGAACATGTTAATAACTAAAATCAAGGATGGAAATTCAGGAGTGGACCCACTTCCACACCAGTTGTCATGATGAGGTTATTATTTTGGAACACCCGAGAGGCTGGGAAACCCATGTTCTGGACTTTCTTCGGTAGAATAATTCAACAGCACTGTCCTGACATCTGTATATTGCTTGAGACCCGGCTATTTAGGAGGAGTCTTGATCACGTCAGGTGGCGAGTACAGTTGGTGTGGAGTACCTATATCTGCTGTGGAGTTGAGAGGCTTGTCAAGAGGGATTTTGGTGATGTGGAGACGAGGCTCTGTAAGGATGGATGCATTTCATAAATGTGAGTAGTTGTCTTGGTCATTTTAGAGCAGACTGGAGGTCCTGGGTTCTTGCCTGCATGTACATGAGCATAGAGTATAGGGAGCGAAGGGTACTTTGATCCGAGATCTCTAGGTTGTAGGGTTGGAACTGGGCCGAGCCGGCTTGATGGGCTTCGGGCTAGCCCGAAATCGGGTCGAGGTTTGGTCCAGATTTTAAACAAATCGGGCCAAACTTCGGGCCTTAAAATAGAGCCTATTCAATTTTCGGGCTGGGCTCGGGCACCCCTTTGGCCCTGTCAGGACCGGCCTGAACCCGGCCCGAAAATAAGCCCGATCTAATTTGGGCTCGGGCTATTTCTTTCTCTCGTCTCCCTCTCTCTCCATTCTCTCTCTCAATCTCTCTTTTGGTCTCTCTCTCTCATTTCCATCTCCCTCCCTCGGTTAGCCCTCGATGGTTGACGCCCCCGATTAGTCCCCGACGGCCGACACTTCCTCGCACCCAATGGCCGACGTGGTGATGCCCCCTCGCACCTGACACTCCCTCTTCAACTTTTTCATTTTCAAGCCACCCCACTCAACAGCCCTGAAGCTCGCCCTCGCCCCAACGCCCCCGGCCCCTCGTGCGACCTCACGGCCTCCCCTTCCCGGCTCCAATCTACCTCCTCCGATCCCGGTGTTCGCACCCGACGACCCACCCCCCATGCAACCCTGCAGCCCGTCTCTGACTCCGATCTACTTCCCCCGACCCCGGTGCCCCACCCGACGTCCATTGCCCCCAGCCGACCTCGTGACTCTCCCTCCTTGGCTCTGATCTGCCTCCTCCGGCCAGTCGGGCAGTCGCCAATCAGTAAACCCTTTTTTTGTTGATGGGCTTGCATTCGGGCTGGCCCGACAGTCGGTGAACTTTTTTTGTTGGGCTTGCATTCGGGCCGACCCGATCGGGCTCGGGCCTGGCTTGGGTCAAACTCGGGCTTGAGGTTTTAAAAAAATTTTAGGCCTAAGCCCGACCCGAAGCCCAAAATTTTTTTTCAGGCCGGGCTCGAGTAGGGGTGTGGCCTGATCCGGCCCGGCCCACTTCCAGCCCTACTAGGTTGATGTCTTGGGACCTTTTGTCTCTTGTCACCGGGGACTTCAATTGCTTTGTTGGATTCCATGAGAAGATGAGGGATAGGCAGAATATAGATAATATCATGTCCAAGGAGTTTAGAAAGTTTATGGACGATGTGGGCCTGATTGAACTTGGTTATTCTGGACCTCGGTTTACCTGGTGTAACAACCATCAGGGGCCACCAAAGTTTGGAAAAAGATTGATCAGATACTTGCCACAACTAGCTAGATTTAGTGCTTTCCGAGATACCATGTGTAGTACCTTCTGATGATTGCGTCGAATCACTACCCAGTTCTCATTACTATAGATGGTCTGTGCAAGCCCACATCTTTGTTACGGTTTGAGAAGTTCTGGACCTTTTATTCGAGATTGTGAGGTCTGATTAGGTCGGTATGGAGGATGTCGATTCATGGTGATGCGAGATACTGGATGACCTAAAGATTGGAGTTAGCCAGGCAGAGGCTCTCATGGTGGAACCATCTTGAGGTCGGTGATACCTTCAGGTGAATTAAGGAGGTGGATGCTGATATTATGGATTTATAAAGGAGAGAGGATCGTGAAGGGGGTCTCCAAGAGGCTACCTTGAGGGTGCTATACCATAACCACTCCTTATTGAGTCAGCAGGAGATTCTATGGAGACAAAAGTCAAGGATACAATGGATCAAGAAGGATGATCGGAATACTAGATTCTTTCACCAATCTATTATGATCCAGAGATCGGCCAACCAAATTAGATAGTTGAGGGAGGATGATGGCATATTGGTGACTGATAGTGATCAGATCGGGAGGCAGATCTTCCAGTTCTTCAAGTCGTAGTGGACTCTACCACTAGGTAAGGATGTTCCTTTCCAGGGCTTCCAACCGGTGATGGGATTTCTGATAAGGAGAACTCGGGCTTGACTCATTCGGTGTCTATTATGGAGGTGCAAGAGGCCCTCTGGTCCCTTGGAGAGGATAAGGCCCTTGGACCGGATGGTCTCCCCCTCTCTTCTTTCATAATTACTGGCCCATTATTGGGAAAGAGGTGATCAAGGTGATGCAAGTGATCTTTTACTCAAATGGCATCCCTGTTAAGTAGAAAAAAATATTGATTGCTCTTATCTCCAAGAGATCTATGCTTTTATTCCCGGCCACTTTAGACCGATCAACTTGTGCACCACCTCTATAAGGTGAGTGCTAGGCTCTTGGTTAAGTGGTTGCTATTGATCAGGCCTCGCCTCATAAGCCCTGAGCAAGGGGCCTTTGTTAATGGATTGTGAATCATTGATAATATCCTACTCATCCAGGAATTCTACACGACCTTCGGTGTGCCACCATCTAGCGGAGCCTTACAGCGATCAAGTTAGACATGGAACAGGCTTATGATCGGATGAGTTGGCATGCTTTGAAGGATTCTTCAAGACATCATATTCCAGGATAGGTGGATTAAATGGATAATGGATTGTGTGGAGACCCCTAGTTTTGCCATCCTAGTCAATAGTGTACCAACAGAGTACTTTTGCTAAATGGTCAAGCTTCACCAAGGTTGTCCTCTTTCTCCTTACCTGTTTATTTTATGCACTGATACTCTATCCCGTGCTTCGAGGGCTACAGTTGAAAGATCAGCGTTGGAGCCCTACTAGCTTGTGCTTGGAGCCCGCCACTCTCACACCTTTCTTTATACAGATGATTGCCTTCTTACTGACCGAGCTTCACTCCAAAATGTAAGATGCTTTGCCACCATTATTAAGGTATACTACCATGTATTTGGCTAGCTAGTGAATTTACAAAAGTCCATATTTTTTTCAGTCATAAAACAAAGGCCCAAACAAAGCATGCTATTCAGGCTAGATTAGAGATCACCGAGCATATCGAGACCTTAACTTACTCGAGCATTCCTATGATAGGGAGAGACTTTGAAGAGCTGAGTGCAAGTCCATGGAGCAGTGGATATGTGACCATCTCTGGAGCTAGCAGGCTACTACCCTATCCATGATGGGTAAGCTTGTTCTTGTTAGATAAGTCCTGAGTTCTATCCCAGTCTATCTCCTAGCGAATACTGTACTGCCCAGCTCTTGTCTTAGTGAATTGGGATAGTTTTTTATGAACTTCTTATGAAGCTCAAAATATGATTATCATGGGCTACACCTCGTATCTTGGAAGATGGCCTACTAGTTAGTGAGGGATGGAGGCCTTAAGATTCAGTCCCTTCTAATCAGGAGGAAGGTGCTGATTGCTATACATGCTGCGAGTTACCTTCTTCAGCCTGATTATTTGTGGAGCAAGATAATGAGGGCCCATTATAAAGCTTGGAGTCAGGGATCCTAGATTCAAACTATCCATGGTTGCTCTTTCATTTAAAGAGAGATCTATGCTCGCGATCCTGCTATGCTGATCTAGGTCAGATAGTTGATTAGGGATGGGATTTCGATTGATGTGAGTCAGGATGTTTGAATCTCTAGCATACTACTATCCTGGTGGTCGACCTATGTCGGCATTGAGGTGGATGGCCATGTTTGAGTTTGTGACTTGGCAGATGATGGTAGGGGTTGGAGAGTGCAGGATGTCACCTAGCTCTTTAGTGCGAGCTTATTGATCGAATCCTTGCTATCCCAACTCCTGTCCACTATAATCGGGATATGAGGTATGGGGCCAGCCTTGCTATCCTAAGGCTCCTTCAAGTGCTCTTTCCAAGTTGTACATGATTTCATCTTATTGGAAGATCATGGCCACTTGGATCTAAAAACTGGCTACTCACCCTAGGATGCACCTGTTCCTTTGAAAGGTTGCCTGGGCTTTTGACACGGGCATTGCTCAAGGACAGAGGCATGGGTACTTTTTTTGCCTCACATATATAAACATTTCGTTCCAATAAAAAAAAATACAATTTCACCTAACAAATATAAACATTTGATTTCAATCAAAAAAAGGTAAGCATTTGACGAAGACTAGGAGGTGATGGGGTCTTAAAATATCCAAAATGATCAAGTATCAAAACCTAGTTAGTCAATTTCTAAGACTGATAATGTGAGTTGAGGTGGTGTGCTCGCTATATGCTACAACTTCCTTCTCTTTTCTAAAAGGATTACAGGCAAGTATCAGGCTATGAAAGTAAAGATTGGGCTATGCTTTACTTTGAAAACTTGGTACAGGTGAGATTTGATCTCAGATTATTTTATACAGGTTTCGATATACTTTATATATATATATATATTTTATTAGATTAGGATTTTAAAAATTACGGATGTGATTAAACAAATTAACAAGAATTTTTAAATATATAAAAAAATTATAGAATACTTACTTGAAATCACTAAAAGAATAAAATCAAACCCGTAAGCATGTGAAACACTGTCCTAAGACATATTTCCGTCCCTCGTGCGGAATTGTCAAAAGCACTATCCCAATATATGACCAGAATTTGTCTATCTGTGAGTACGATCATGGAAGAGGTTAATGGAGACTCTTTCAGTATCCAATAAATGGCTTTGAAATAAAAAAGATTTGGAGGAGAAAATATTAGAGAAAAAGAAAAAAGAGTATGAAAATACAAAACAAAACCTATGCCTTTAGGCCTCCAAGATGATTTTTTTATGATCATCTAAATTCTGACCATTTGGATTTTTATTGTTATTAAAGCCTGTAATAAGAAGCCCAACGATCAAAAATTAAAAACTCAATGGTTAAATTATTAAAAGGTCCAACGGTCAAATAATTAAAATTTCAACGGTTAAATCATTAAAAACTTCACTAGTCAAATAATTAAAAATTAAAATATCAAATAATTAAAAATAGATTGGTCAAATAATTAATTGGTTGATAAAAAAAATAATTTTTTCAATAATATATATATATATATATATATATATATATATATATATATATATATATATATATATATATATGCGCTACAACCATGTAACTTATCTCATAGGTGCATGCAACTTCCACTTAGATAGGAAACTCTATATTTTATATTTGTGGGTCAAAGGTGCCATACCATCATTGCATAGCAGCTTGGATATCTATTATTACTTGGACTCCTAGTGTATCATGTCTATTATTACTTGGACTCCTTGGATATCATCTAAGAAATTATTGATCAGAACGGTTAATTTTATCATGTATAGCTTGAATCATCCAATAAAAAACTATCATTGGCATTTACATATTTCTCCTATTATCCTTCATTGTCGACATCAAAAAATTTCTCCTATCATCCTTCATCACTGACATCTACAAGGCCAGGTCAACAAGACAAGTTTCTTCTGCTCCTTAATTTGTGCTGCTAATAGTAATTGACTTATGCTTATGCGCCCATAAGATCATGACCCATGAACGGTATTTTATTATTTTATGTCAATAAACCATGATGTAAGGGAAAGGTAATGAGAAAGGAAGGGTGATCTCCACTAAATTAATTTTATAATGGAGACAAATACGCATATGAATCTGCATTAAAAAAAAGAAGAAGAAAACAACAGAAAGAGATTAAAAGCTTCACCTCCTTCACCAAAATAAACAAACTACATTATTTTTCAGCAATGCAAAGTTGTCAAAAAGAAAATAAAAAAATCCAACCAGAAATGGATCTAAAATTCTAGATTCAGCGTGTGGCTAGCAACCAGGAATTTCAATGCAAAGTCACTTGAGTTAACTCTTCATATACCACAGTCCATAATTTTTTATTTTTCTTAACTCCAATTTCATAACATCCAAAACTGTAAATAATTTGGCCATATCTCGTTGCAGTCTACTAAGATTTAAGAGGTAGAGCTTTCACGGCACAAAGTCTTCTGGGTCGCTTTCGCACTGCTCCTTGGGACCCACCTGGTGCTATCTAACACCAAGAAGTTTTGGCTTGAAAAATCTTTGGCGGGAAGCACCAACCGAAGGTTTTAATAATCAAATATCTGCCATGAACTTGCTGGATCTTTATTTATATTTCCCATGTACCTATCACAAGATAATGATAATGTCTTTGAGAACCAATAATACCACATCCATCCATGAAAAATCTAGAGACGGATGGTAAGCAGAAAGGGATTTTTTTCCCCCTTTAAAATAGACATCGGTAAAGGTTATCTAGGAATGCCCTTCAAGGTCAATCGACATCAAGCGGCGTTTACCTGGGTAATTTCTACGCCACCAATACCACATGGACGTTGGATGTAGATTTTGTTCGATGAACGGCTGTGATTGTTCCTAGAGTGCGCCGGGCCTTGTACGAGGGCAAAAGCGCACAGGAGACCGAAGCAGCACGATAAACGGGCGAAACGGAGTCCGCACGTTCGCCCTCCCCTCTTTGGTGATGGGCCGGTGAGTTGCCGCGACGTCGTTATCGAGACGCGCACGTGAAAATCCAACGGTCATCAGTCACCTATCTTCCCACGTGGCATAATCCATTCCAATCCTTTGCCTTCTACGACAAGCTTAGATAAGCGCTGATGTGGATTAAAAATTAAGTCCCCCAACTTGCCGATAGCCTTCCCGCTTTACGATGGGTAAACGTTTCCATCAATCAGACGGCATACAATCAAAGGGTAAATGATGGAGATACGCATCGCGTCAAATGCACGACAACCCACTACACGAGGAATAATAATAGAAAAAAACATTTTTAATTATCTAAAAAGGTTGAGGCTTTTAGATTAGCGCACGGAGATGTTACCGTGACATCAGACGGTTACCCGAGATGGACAGGAGCCTTGGAGCGTGGCGGAGACCACGGCGGCACGCCTGCGGACCCCACGGCGGCGGCTGGCCCTCTCCCTTGAGCGACAGGATAACATCCGTGCCTAATCCCGTCCAAAATTACCATAATAACCTCCGACGGATCTGCTCCACTCCGAACAAATCCCACCGCTCCGTGGTCACCTGTCAAATTTTAACGGTCTAGGTGGTCCGACAACATGAGCGGGCTCCAGCAAACGGCATTCGTGAGGCCACTCCGTTGTTGTAATGGAGATACCGGAACTGTGATCAGGCCATTAAAACCATGGAAACTATTCGCGTGACGCCAATAATCGGACGGCTAGTATCACCCATCGGATGCTAATGAGACTACGGCCGTTGCAGATATTGAATCAGAGATAACGACTAATCAGTGATCGGACGGCTGTAAAGACAGCTGTTCCGCGATTTCCCTTTGGTGAGCGGTGGGTCGGTGGGCCCCGCAGTGGGGAGGGCAATGGTTAGCATCGGAATTTACGAAGGCTACGGACGGTACGAGTAGGGGCATTACGGTAATTCGGCAAGCATCCGCGTCAGCGGAGATCCCAGCTGGACGGCGGATGGTGGGCATTCCGGGAATTTAGTAAACGATAAGGTCCAGGGAATCCACTTAAATACCCCACTACACTCCCTCGCTCTCCTCGCCTTTCTTGTATCCCTCCACTCTTCTACTGCCCTCCTTACTCTCTCACCCCCAATCCCTACCTCTCTTCGTTTCCGGCAGAGATCCAGTAAGAACTCTTACGGATCTGTCTCTCTTAATCGGAAAACTAGTTTATCCCCAAAAGAAAAGGGTGATTGAAGCTTTATTTTACGTTAATTTTGGGGATTTTCTTGATCTTTGAGGTGGAAGTCGGGAGGACCTCTTCAGTGATTTTTACTGTAATTTTTTTGGGAATTTTGTTTTCTTGAGCTGTTATCAAATCGAAGTTCGCCGAATCGTTTCGAAAAAAAAGATATTGTTCCTTTGATGAAACCGCGAATTAGCTCGATCTGTGGCTACGCGTGATGAGCCCCAGGCTAAGCATCTCCGGCAAAGCGGAGAAGTTCTCCGAGCACGTGACAACCACGAGGAAGACGGTTTCCGGCAACAATCTCGCCGGAGGCCTGAGAAGATATGGGATGGAGCGGCGCAGCCGGCGGAAGGTCGTCCGGATCTACGTCACCGACGTGGATGCGACGGATTCGTCCTCGAGCGACGAGGAAACCGGCAGGCTCACCCGGCGCCGGGTTAAACGGCACGTGCACGAGATAGGGATCGAGGTCGCCGCAACGGCTCGCCGCGTAACGCCGCCGAAGCGGCCGGCGAGGGCGCCGCTGGCGCATGACCGGAAGAGGTTCCGTGGCGTCCGGCGGAGGCCGTGGGGCCGCTGGGCGGCGGAGATCCGCGATCCGACTCGGCGGAAGCGGGTGTGGCTCGGGACCTTCGACACAGCCGAGGAAGCGGCCGCCGTGTACGACAGCGCTGCCGTCATGTTAAAAGGAGCCAACGCAGTCACCAACTTCCCCACCGAACCGGCCGTCGCCGTCACCAGCGACTCGTCCGGTAAGAGCGACGACTCCTCCAACCCATACCCCTCCCCGACGTCCGTCCTCCGTTACGGCGGGGAGCAGACGCCGTTCGACTTTCTCGGGTATGGCGACGTGGACGCCTTCGGCTTCAGCGTGGACCCGCCGTTATGTTTGACGGACTCTTACTTTCCCAAGCGGCACTGTTGGGAAGTCGACGAGTTCGGCGATTTTGACGCCGAGGATTTCCCGCTGGAGGCCGTCGCCTTCGAGTATTTCCAATCACAATGACGAAAATAGTCAAAACACCCTCAGCTGCCAGCCGATATATTTTGTGTGCAATTTCGTCTTTTTGCCCCCATCTAGTAGTAATCTTCGCGAGTGTTGAGCGTGTAACGGCGAGTGTTTGTTATTAAAGTGGAGTGGCGGGAGTTCCTGGCTATTTATTTATTATTTTGTTCTAGAAAAGAAATAATTAAATTATGACATATTTTTGCGTGTGGGAGAGTCGCGTGTGGCATGGTGGGAAGGAAAGCGTTCCTTAAATTCTACGCCTTGGCGCGGAAAATGTAAGTATTTTCGTCTGTGTTGAGCTAAATAAGACAATGGTATATCTTATACGATCTATTGGCGTTGTATTTCTTTCTCGGTTAGTTAGAGTGATTTTTTTATCGCTGTGCCATCGCGAACTAGGATCGAGAATATAAATCCTTGATCGAAATTTTTTTGATATGAGATACTTCGATGCCAAAGTCAGAAGAGATCCAAGTAACAGCAGAATGGAAAGCTTGTATAAGCAAAAAATGAATAAGAAAGGGGATCGAAATATCGTCTCCAAAAACCTCGAGTTCGAATTCCTGGAGCGTCCCTTCTTACCAGTATTTATAGGTTCCAACGTAACTACTTAGGTTAGTGTGATTGTCATGCGTAACCATTTCCTAACTGCAAGTAGTGGCTGTCGGAAAAGCCGTTAAATCCGGGGTTTGTTTAATCCGAGGTTTCGGACCACGTGGGTGGTTGCAATAACCTAAACAGATTTCAACCGTTTATCCGAGAATCCCACGCGTTCCCGAATCCTCATCTTAAAGTATGGATCCGAAGTGATCTTTACATTCTCTTCAGTAGCACTCCTAAAGGGAATGTCAGTTTTATACTTCGGATCTTTCATAGACGATGAAAAATAAATACTTACAATCTTTAGATCGGAAAAGTAAAATCGAAGATATTTGCCGAAAGATCAAGTCTTCGGATAGTTGTACGAAGCCGAAGATATTTCAACATCATACTCGGACTGAGATAAAAAATATAAAGTCGAAGACCTAGTATATAATCTCCTTTAGATAACAGGCTGAAGATAATAAGTATGACCTCCGGACAAGAATGATAATATGAATCTGTAGATAGAGAAAGCGTCCTGGATCATAGATGCAGAGCCATATTCTTTAAGCATAGTCTTCGGACTAATGTGGATGCATGAAGCCGAATATAGTAATCAAGCATCATCTTTCGGACTGATAATGATATGAAGCCGAATACTCCTCTTGCCATTTGATACAACCTTATAAAATGATTAATTAATTGAAATAAAGTTGGGATATCATAACAGCTGTCTCCCACTCCCAGTTTCGAAATGATTATATTTTGAAAAATGGGAGTATTTTAGTTTTGTCCTTTATAGATAACAGTCAAATAATGATGACAAAACTCTGACACGTCTTTTCGCCATAACTGTCTGGTGGCGCAATAAAACGTGGCAAAGACACGCGTCATTCTACATAAGCGGCCTTAAAAGAAAACGCATCAATTTTGAAAAAAATTGAAAAATTTCCAGAAAAGAGATTTAAAATTAACAGGTATTGGACACGTGGTGGTCATCCTGAGCGTGGAGATCTTGTTGGCTCGATCTCAGCCAATGCCATTGTTTCACGTGGATCGCCATGACTTATCCCACTAATGAACTGTATCAAGGATCGAAACTGCTAATACGGCGCACAACCATTTAGTCTTCCGAACTGTCTCGAAGGTCTCCCCCTTCTTCATCTATAAAAAAAGAAGTGAATTAGAGAGAGGCTTTCTTTCGCGTTCGTGCCTTTGGATTTCCAGTTTTTACTGCAATCCGTCTTTCCGAGTGGTTCAGTCCACCATCCATGTCCTTTTACAAGTTAGAGGTCATCCTTTTCTGCTTCTTCTTCTCTCTCTTTTTTTTTTTTTTTTTTTACTCCTTTCAATGTCGAGGTCTTCTAGAGGTTCTTCCTCTATCTCCGACAATGGTTCGCTAGAAAGTGAGACGGGTAGGATTCTACCCGAGCGAGAGACCGTTAGGATCCCGTCGGGAGGTGATGTCGGTAGGGACCTTCAGTGTGAATCCAGTAGGGGTAGAGTTTCCCGTAGGAAACGGAGTCCGGAATGGTCATCGGATTCTGTTCAGAGTTCCTTTATCATTGCCAAAATAGAAGAAGTAAAACAATGTTACCACATTCCGCGCACCTTTAATATTATCCTTCCACAATCCGATGAAAGAGTTGATAAACCTCCTATCCGATCCATAGCTATATACGAAGATCATTTTAAAGCGGGTCTTCGGCTTCCTCTTCATCCCTTTTTTGTAAAAATCTTTAACTTATATCAGATCGTCCCAGCTTAGTTGACCCCCAACAGATTTAGAAACATCTGCGGGTTCTTAGTGCTCTGCAAACTTAGGAATGTAGAACCGAAGACATCTCTATTCACCTCCCTATTCATGTTAAAAAGAGACTTCCACGGCAAAGGGTGGTGGGTCATAGATCCTCGGCCTGGCCGAAGACTATTGAAGGGAACCCCCAGTGCAATACACGGATGGAAGCTTTGCTTCTTTTTCGTGTATTATACTCACTGGGGCTTCAATACTGAGTGGTCGGCCCCGCGCTTGGATGCGAATGCCAGAAAAAGGGCATTAAAGGCCGATGCCAGAGACTTCGAAACCTTGTCAGAACCGGAGATCCCTTTCCCTTAAGGAGCTGCTGAGGGAAGAGAATCTTCATCGTGCTCATATCAGTGAAGTCCCAACATTAGGTATAGAATAAGTAATCTTCATATTTTTTTTGCTTCTCTTCTTTATTTGTGTATGTATTATAACTTTCTTATTTTTTGTTTGCAGGCAAGAAAATGAAGCATCAACTTGACAAAGTTAGGCATGCTTCCAGAAAAAGGGGGGTAGCCGCCCCCGCAACAGCCGAAGCCCGAAAGAAAAGAAGGGCAGAAGAGGGATCCAGTACGTCTCCGATGAGGCCCGTACTAGATGAGGACAGTCCCTCCGCTTCTCCGGCACCAACTGCTCCTCCTAGTAGCCCGCCTCCGAGGACATCTCCTCCGAAGAGCCCTCAACACGCACCATCCACGAGCCAGCGGGACACAAACTTCAACAAGGAATCCGTGATTGCTCTTCCCGAAGACAGAAGTCAAAAGAGGGCAAAATACCGATCTGAAGAGGATCCCAGATGGAACGCTACCTCGGAGGGAGGGTGCAACGTGGACTTTACTACCTTCTCGGATCAAGAAGGCTTAAAGAATCCCGAGCTGGGAAGGGAATTGTGAAGCGCACTCTTCTGCCAAAAGATTGGGACAATGTCAAGTCCCGATGTATTGAAGAAATCTCGAACTCGGTGTTCTCCTCTGCTTTGAAGGTAAATACTCATACTGTATTATACCTAATTTTACAATTACTAATCTTTTCCTTTGTTCTGGTAGATGATGCACGATATTACTCATATGGAGGAGAGCATCTTCGACTTCCGAGTCACTTATAGGAATATGGAAGAAATGAAATCGGCCAAAGCCGAAAAAACTGTAGTCTAGGAGCTAAGACAAGCCATGGAGGAAAAACTCGTCCAAAATGAAGCTTCGGTCCAAAATCTGAAAGCTGAAGTGGATAAACTCCGATCAGAGCGTGCCGAACAAGAGGCGAGATTCAAGAAGAAGAAGACCAAGATTCGATCTTCAGAGGCCTCTCTTAAGGAAGCAAACAAACGCTCTGAAGAAGCTTCCAAGAGAATAGAATAAGCCATTGAGGAAAGCCGATCCTTAAAGGATCGCTTAGAAAGGGACGTAGAAGACTACAAGGCATCTTCGACCTTCGAAGCTGAAATGGTTGAGGCCGGTACTCATGGCTACCGAGGAGGCTTTAACAATGGAGTAGAGGAAGTACAAAAACTCTACCCGGACTTGGACATTTCAAGCATCCAGTTATTTGATCTTGAAAGCCCAACTGCTCCTGAACTTCAGGCGAACTCCGAAGTACCAATATTGGTTGAAGAAATCACAGATCCGATTGATTTGGCCAATGAAGCTCCTTCAGAAAATTTGTAAATTTTTTTTTTATTTTTCAGGAATGTAAGAAAATCATTATGAACGAAGACTCTTTTTGGAATTCTCTTGCATATAATAGATTAGAAATTTTTTTCAAGTACAAAGTCTTCAGCCTTAAGATAAGAGAAATCCAAAGAATAATCGAGTCCCTTGGACTCGAATTCAAACTAAGTTTCGGACTTAGGATATAAGAAATCCAGAAAATAATCGAATCCCTTGGACTCGAATTCAAACTAAGTATTCGGACTTAGGATATAAGAAATCCAGAAAATAATCGAATCTTTTGGACTCGAATTCAAACTAAGTCTTCGAACTTAGATATAAGAAATCCAGAAAATAATCGAATTTTTGGATTCGAATACAAAATAAGTCTTCGAACTTAGGATATAAGAAATCCGAAAAATAATCGAACCTTTTGAACTCGAATTCAAACTAAATCTTCGAACTTAGAATATAAAAAATAATTGACCCGGCTGGCATATGACCGGAAAAGGTTCCGTGGTGTCCGGCGAAGGCCCCTCCGCCGGGGGCCGCTGGGCGGTGGAGATCCGCGATCCGACTCGACGGAAGCGGGTGTGGCTCGAGACCTTCGACACAGCCGAGGAAGCGGCCGTCGTGTACGACAGCGCTGCCGTCATGTTAAAAGGAGCCAACGCAGTCACCAACTTCCCCACCGAACCGGCCGTCGCCGTCACCAGCGACTCGTCCGGTAAGAGCGACGACTCCTCCAACCCCTACCCCTCCCCGACGTCCGTCCTCCGTTACGGCGGGGAGCAGACGCCGTTCGACTTTCTCGGGTATGGCGACGTGGACGCCTTCGGCTTCAGCGTGGACCAGCCGTTATGTTTGACGGACTCTTACTTTGCCAAGCGGCACTGTTGGGAAGTCGACGAGTTCGGTGATTTTGACGCCGAGGATTTCCCGCTGGAGGCCGTCGCCTTCGAGTATTTCCAATCACAATGACGAAAATAGTCAAAACACCCTCGGCTGCCAGCCGATATATTTTGTGTGCAATATCGTCTTTTTGTCCCCATCTAGTAGTAATCTTCGCGAGTGTTGAGCGTGTAACGGCGAGTGTTTGTTATTAAAGTGGAGTGGCGGGAGTTCCTGACTATTTATTTATTATTTTATTCTAGAAAAGAAATAATTAAATTATGATATATTTTTGCGTGTGGGAGAGTCGCGTGTGGGATGGTGGGAAGGAAAGCGTTCCTTAAATTTTACGCCTTGGCGTGGAAAATGTAAGTATATTCGTCTGTGTTGAGCTAAATAAGACAATGGTATATCTTATACGATCAAAAAAAAATGTGAAATGATTACGTGGCACCATCTACGCCGTGTGATGCGATTGATGGTGATATAGTGAGGTGGGCGGTGATGCGGGGGCTGTTCGCTGCGACGGCCTTCTAGTCTGATATTGTTGCTGTCGCATGTGGGTCCCACGAGGATAATCAAGGCAGGCTGGAATTTTTTGTTTTTAGGCACAAGAATCGAGGGTTCATTGAACGGCATCCAAGGCACGGTGACCCTTTCCCGCCTGATTTGACTAAAATATCTCTGAACGGTTTCCTGTCTCCTAGTCCAGATTTCAGTCGAGATTCGGATGATATGAAACAGAATTAGCGGCGAGCTATCTGATTAACCAAACTCGTGTACATGGTACACCGTAAGAGCCCACTACGTGGACTAGCGTGAGGGTAATTTCGTAACTTTACCTTCTACGACGGGGTTTTTCGAGCGGGAGTTGGAAGTGGATGGGGACGTGGCCTCTCACGGATTGTCGGGGGATCGATTCGCGGGGTCCATCTGACGGCTGGTGGTCCTCGATCTAAAACGATTTAATCACGTGTGGATTAGAATCCGTCCCGTCCAACTTCTTGCCGGAGACTCGGTGGGGCCGTTTTTCCTGATAAAATTTTCTCTCGCTCGCCGGTGGAGACAAGTATTGGCCGTACCATCCACACGTGCCAATGGATCACCACCATGAAAAGTATGCGGCATAGGCGCCTCGCCGGCGGGAGACACGTATTCGCCGTACCATCCACACGTGCCAATGGATCACCACTAGGAAAGTGAGGTGGGTTACGCGGCACTCAACTTTCTTTCTCGGCACGTGCGAGGCAAACATCATGAGACCATTAGTGCAAGCCAGGGGGGTCAGTGGAGCACATCAATCCAGATGACCGGCAAAATTCAGCCAGGCAATATTTACATGGTAGGTGAAGCAATTGGAGCTTCTACAAACCCATCAATTTTTATAGGACATGAATAAAATAAAATTTTCATTAAATTTATTTATGTTCAAAATATGTAACTTTTTTTATATTAAAAAAAAGGAGTGTATCAAAGTAGCCACCAGCCTTATCGAGGATGCTTAGAGTGTAAGCCGTCGGGGCATAAAGTCTTCGTTTTATGAGTATTTTTTTTCATAAAAATTGAAAAACTTTTAAGATCATGAAAATAATCTCAAACATTCATATAATTTATTAAATAATAATTTCTTCAAATGCAATTTTCTTTTCTTTCTAAGAGTTAAGCAATTTTGATTTTTTTTATTAATTATTTATTAAATCAACGGTGCAAGAAGCAATTTATACATTAGCTAGTAGGTTTCTATCGGAGAATCCTTAAGTAAGATTTTACAAATAAAATAGAAAATCTGATCTCACATAGGCCTTGCACCTTCTAATAATAGATCGCCGATGGATTTGGATTGTCTCTTAGACAAAATATTGATTTTTTTTTTTTTTTTTTGCAGCATGTTGTATAATAATAATTTCAAAATTTGTATAAATAGATCGAACAAAAAAATTGAAATGCTTTGAATTTTGTGAAAATATGTTTTGACGATTGGTTGATGATCAAAGAAACAACCCGGAACACGTTGACAACCGACGGGGGATACGTGGAGGTCGCTGTTTTTAATTGGATGAGCCAACGGCGTGATTCTTAGCCAGTAGCCAGGGGGGCCGAACCGGATCAAGTCGGCAATCGTCGGATCCGGCGAGGACAGAAAAAGTTAAAACCACATCCCACAAAATTCACGCACGGGTGGGGTACCCCCCGTGCCCGCGTGGCCCAAAATCTGTGGCAATTTTACCCTCCGGTGCTTGTTACGTCTCCAGCTCAAGGTCGGCAGGCAGCGAAGAACCGAAGTTTTCCAGCAGGAATTTGGCGTGAAAGGGAGTCTCGATTCTTCTTTATTCCATGTAGAAATGCTTGGCCTTCGAAGGACTTCAAATGTATGATCGAGAGAGAGAGAGAGACATCTTTGGGTGGGTCCGACCCTTTCCTGGCTGAAACGACCACGTCAACGTTGGTTCACATGCTTTGATTTCTTAAGAGAGAATAATATAGGAAAGGCTACATGATCTAGAAACATGCACATGTAAATATTAATTTGTTTTCTTAGAAAGGAAGATTTAATCTAACATTTATATTACATGATCTTTGACTAGTTGATGGGTGGAATGCATATTAAAATAATAAAACGTGGTGGCCCCTTCTTGGAATCGGGGTAAGGGGGGAAGAGAGAGCATTCGTCATGATTGCTAAGGCTGATGGGTTGACGTACAAAAACAAAGGGTTTGTTTTCATGTTGATCGGTCCACTAATAATGATGTTTCAAACCCTTTAACCTCTCCAAACCAAGAATGTTTAGCTGCCTGGCTAGAGAATTGTGGAAACGTCTTGCAGCTATTATGTCCTCACGCGTTATTACCTTCCAATGCTTTTTAAAATGATGATAAATATTGCTAGTTTACTGTAAGCTGCTAGTGCAATATCTTGGCTAAGCTTCATGGTACTTTTTGTCTGGTACCGAAGTAACCAAACTTTTTGTCTTGTTTGTTTTCTCTCAGATGGGTCGGCATCAAAAGGTCCGAAGCAAAATCCCAATTATCATAAATTTGATATGGTAAAATTTGGAGTTGAAAAATAAGGATAAACTCTGATACTACAAACATACGCACGGAGACCTATTTCAAGTATTAATAATGGATCCTTAAGTTGGTGGCTTGGTCGATAAAACTTTACTTCATTATTAACAGGTCGTGGATTAGAGATGGAATCCTTTGAATTACTTAATTAGATACAGAAATTATTTTTCGAAACCTGCAACAGTTGGTATGAATAAAAGAGCGAGATTCTCCTTCTTTATTTTCTTGTTTTACTGGCCAGTATTTTAGTGACACGAAAATCTAAATGCTTGAATCGAATATTATCTTCCGGGATGGAAGCCTGCGCCGGTAGCTACACCCGGGTTTAACCTTTTTATTTTTTTTATTTATAAAAAAAAATGTTAATAATGGGATGCTTGTTGACTCGTGACTTTGCTAATTATGGATTTTTTTTTTTTTTTTTGAATGGTCAGTGGTTGGACCACATGCACCGATGAGCTGGCCTGGTGGACTAGTCCAGTAACGAAGCGGCACGAACGAAAAAAAAAAAAAGACAAGCCAAAAAGAGTGCATTACACATGCTTCTGTGGGTGTTGCTATGTGGTTGGAATGGTCCACCAGTTTAGCGATGGACCGGGTCCAACTAAAAATTACTTTTTTTTTTTTTCATGATGGGGGACAATGAGTTCGTTTCGCCCGCATATAAATTAGGCGTTTCATGCTTGGTCCGGATTATGAATCCTTTTAGGCTTGGATCGAGTCAACTCCCTGTTAGAACGCCTATCAAGCGGGCCTTCGATAATGATCCGGAAACAGGGATGGCAACAAAATTCAAATTCATTGGTACCCGATTTGGCCTGATTCGATTGGACTAGGTAGTCAATGTTTTGACTAGATTTGAACCAGAATTGGATAAAATCCGAATGCTTAACTTTAGATTTAGGTCAGAACTGGATAGATATATATCTGATCCGAACCTGACCTAAATTATTTTAATATTTTAATATATATAATTAATATATATTATATTTTTATGTATTTCAAAAGTATTGAATTAAATATTATTAAATTTTATTTATTTGAGCTAATTTAAATTTTATTTTGAATATGATAGTATATAATATTGAACTAAAAATATAGTTAAATTTTATTTATTTGATATTGATATGATTTATAAAATAATAAATAAATTAAAAATTGATGAAAATAAAAAAAATATTTAATATAATTTAATTAGATTTGAATCAGATAAATTTGAATTATTTGATTTTTGATTGTGATGAATTTGATAAAAAAAATCAGCTCCCGTGGTGTTTGATCATATTTAAATAATTTATTGATTATCCGGCATTGGGTTCCCGAACCCGGCCCATCGCCATCCCTCCCCGGAAGGGGACATCCTTTCGGCATTCACCTCGAGTTTGCTACGTTATCGCTTCCATAAAGAAGCTTTGGTGGATCACGTCTTCTCCCCTCCTCAAAATCTAGGGTTTCGTCGATCAAAATTATCGCTCGATTCTTTCGCCAAGAGCAGTTTCTCACCGGGAAATCAGCAAAATAGTTTTTTAAGGTATGTTTCCCTTTCTTTATCCTGTCAGACATTCTTGGTTTCTGATCAAGAAGGTTCTGCATTCCCATTTAATTAATGCCTAAATTTTCATGTATTCGAATACAACAGTTCGAATTGCTTCTTGGTTAAATAGATTAACGTATGGTTAAAGGTTTTGGTCAGCTGGTTCTTGGTTTAATTAGTGCAGTTGATTTTGTGAATTGCTTTCTTGGTTAAATTTACGCGTAGCTAGAGATGTTTGTCACCTGGTTCCATATTAGCCTCATAATTTTGTTTTGTTTGCAACCTCATCTGTCTGTGTGGTAATTTATTGCCGAGCAACTCAAGAATTTCATACGAGGATTGGTGAAATTTTTGGCACAGTTGGAAGTTCTGGTCGATGTTTTATTCTATCTCCTAGATGCTAGTTCAAAAATGATAGCTGCTTGGATTGCAGCTATTATCACCAAACTTTTTTTTTTTTCAGGATATTCTTAAATTTTATCCCACCTTCTCAACTTAATCCCGCTTGATTGTTTCTTTTATTGGTGTAATGGCCCGGAACCTTAACCGAAAAAGCTAGCCAGAAGATGTTATTTAGGATCCTTGGAACCCAAATCTCATTTGGGACTAGACACATGCTCGCGTAGGTCCTCTTATATGGCCTTGAATGCACATCATAGAACCATATAAACTGGTCGTCATCATTCAATCTTTGCTATACCACTAAGTCTCTTGTGCTGTGCTTATCTGCATCCTTGCCTGTTATGACCAAAATTGCTTCAGAGTGGGACTGTGTGGATCTTGTTTCCCTTTTGTTTAAGTCAAAACCAATCTCAATTTTGCGACCAGTTTCACCAAAACCCTTCTCACGATATTTTGAAGTTTACCCCACCATGTGCTTCTTTGGTGCTATTTGTAGCATCTGATTCACATGAAAGAACAGTGTATTACTTGTTATCATCATTTAAAATATGTCATATGACTGGCATCTCGTTTGGTGTATATACATTTTGCACCTACTTTCTAGTTTTAGGAGACATCTAATTAAAAATATCGTTCAGTCTTTTATATAAAACCAAACCTATACTGAGAAAGTGGTATTTCTGGAATCTCTTGGCAGTCATTTTTTTCGTTAAGGTTATCTCTATGCATTTTTTCCTCTATAATTGCATTCCTTGCACTTCATTTTGGCAGATTTTTTTTTTCATCCAAATTGGATGGTATGATCAAGGATCGCCGAACCGTGCGATACCGGCAAGTTCGGGGCGTACCAAACCAGTTCGGTAGCCTGTCGGCATGGTTCAGTCCTATAAAACTGTTCTCGTGATTTTTCAAATAAAAAAAATTAAAGAACCGGCCCGAACCGATCCTGAACTAGCCTGAACCGCTACGAACCGATCGGTTCGGTCCAGTTCGAATCGGTTTTTTTTGGCTTTTCCTATTTGGCACTGCAGTTTATAGTGTTTGGGAGGATATTTTAATAACGAAAGAGAGACAGAGCTCTTCGTCTCTCTTTTATTGCAGGGAGTTAAAATGAAGGAGAAAAATTTTATTTTTTTTCATTTCAAAGCAATCAGATGTTCAAAAATTAAAGAGCAAGATAGATTCAAGGTATGTAGACCATCTTTTTTCTCTATTTCCCTCTTCCATCTCTTTTTTTGAAATTCATGAAAATTAGAAAATTAAGAAAAAATACTGTCAAATTTTTTTTGTTGGGCACGATTTTAGAGTATGTGGTAGATCTAGAATAGATCTACATAATGATACTAAGATCTTGATTTTTTGTTAAATATATAATTTTTTAAATTAAAAATTAATTTTAAATTAAAAAATAATAATTATATATTATTATTATGGGGCTCGTAAACTATTCTCATTATAAATTTTGTATCAATTTATCCAAGTTTTGATGCGTTTTATGAATAGTGCTTAAGGTCTTAAATTGAGGAAAAAGTATCTTTTAATGCATTTTGAGGGTCTTAAAATATATATATAGCATTTATGATCGGATCTTACATAAATCTAAAATCAGAATTTTTTAATAATATTTTTATTTTTCATATTTTTTAAATTTAAAAAATAAAAATATTTATTTAAATTAAAAAAAATTTGAAAAATTAGGTTAACAAAGTATTAGTTAATATACGTAATTATTGACTTTATGTGTAATTTAAATATTCAGGTATGGATCCATCGAGGAGAAAGAAGGAACCGGAACATGATATTGGCTGGTTGCATAGAGAAATGCTCTTGGATCGGCATTACTGAAGGCGTAAATGGTGTAATGTAGAATTCAAAGATGGAAGATAACAAGGTTGAAGCAACACTTGGCTGTCGGCTATTCTGATATATCTGCATGCTGACAGTGTCTACGGGAGGTCCGTCAGTTGATGAAGAAGCATTTTACTGATTTCAAAGCTGGAAAGAAAAAGCATCAAAGAAGAAGGTAGAGATGGATCGTAGAGCTGTGGAACCATTTTCATATTACTCAAGGAAGTCAGAGGGAGCATCTTTTTCTTCTGATGAGGAGGCATAGATAAAGGCTGCCATTTAGACGAGCTTGTATGAGCAAAGACAGGTAGAGAAGATGGCCAGGCATAGACAGCGATTTAGATCATCAGCTTTTGAGTTAGGATCGAGATCCGGCTCTGCAAGTATTGCAAGAGAGTCTGAGAAATAGTTTAGGAGGACCTTCTCGGTTAGAGAGCCCGTCAGGAGAAGCACCAGCCGTATTGCATCCATATTAAGAGCATTTGACAGTATAAGAAAATCTTCCAAGGACATTCCAACAGGAGCTATTATTCATGATGTCGATCCACATACCCTTCCTAGCAAAGATTCCAAACAACATAGGATTGACACCATGCTAAAAAAGAATAAAAAGAAGAATATATGGCGGGCCATCGGATTCTAGTTTTATTTCAGTCATATCCCAGCGCACGCGGCAGACAATCCATATTATCGCTATGATATTTCATCTATACATGCTGCTGGTGGAGATGTAGATTCTCCAAGATCAAGGGTATTTATGGTTAGCTTTTGGATAGAAATAAGGAACTAGAAAATTGGATTGCCTTCTATTAGAGCAAGTGGCCTGTGTATGGGTTGACAGTGATGTGTGATGGTTAGATTAATCCTACTAGACGGAGCATCATCAACTTCTTAACTTATTATGATGAAATTTTTTTCAGAAGTTTATTGATGCTTCAAATCAGGTGCACGACAGCAGTTATATCTTAGATTGATGGAAGAGGTGATTGATCAGGTGGGAGAGCATAATGTCATATAGGTCATCACTAATAATGGACTACAATACAGGACTGCTGGGTAGATCTTGATATAGCGGCGACCGCATATTTTCTAGCTCCTTTGTGTTGCACATTGTATAGACGTTATGTTGATGGATATTGAAAAAATCCGCAGGATGCGGAAGATAGTTGAGTTAGCACAGATGATCATCAGATTCGTATATAACCATACGTGGGTTTTTTCATTGATGAGGAGCTTTATAAGGGATGAAATATTGAGATCAGGGACACGGTTTGCTACTAATTATATTATACTTAATAGTCTTTTTGGCAAGAAAGTAAAGTTGCGTCAGTTGTTTATCAGTCAAGAATGGCAACAGAGCAGATATGACAGGATAAATACTAAGAAGAGCAATGTTGAGAATTTAGTGACGAGATAGACATTCTGGCAATGAGCTGAGAGGATAGTGGAGACTATCAAGCCTCTATATGGGATACGTCGGGCTGTGGACTCTAAGGTGTATGCTTAGATGGACTTCCTGACATGATGCAAAGAGCAAAGAAAAATATCCAAGAGACAAATTCATCACATGCTACTGAATATATCCGGATCATTGATGGACGGTGGAGTTATCAAATGAGTTCGGATTTTCATCTAGTAGGTACGTAGTAATTTATGAGATTCCTAAAAATTTAAATTAAATTAGATTTGTATAAGTACGCTTGATTAATTATTAAAATATATATGTAGCTTACTATCTGAATTCGAGATTTCAATATTCCATACCAGACATTGCCATGGATGGAGTTTATGTCTGCTCTACGCAGTATTATCTACAAGATGGAGCCCGATCCAGATGTCGCTGCTATGTATTTAGAAAAAGTAAGTTAGGTTGAAATTGTTGAGTGATTTTTATTAACAATAGTTTCAACAAGTAGCACATGATAACAAAACTATTTTTTTGTAGACAATTTTTTAAGGAGGGCACAGGTTCTTTTGGATCCACTGTAATAATCAGAAGTAAATCAAAGATGAATCCTGGTAGGTATTACTAAGCACTAAGTCTAATATTAGATTCACATTGATTTTTTTATTTTACTGGATTTAAAATTCTAAATGATTTAATATCTTTTACAATTGAGTGGTGGGTGCATTTTGATGGATCTGCAAAAAATTTGAAAGTTCTTGTAGTCAAGATCTTTTCCCAGATGCTTTTCCAGATAGTGTTATCCAGTAGATGTGAGTGCAACCGATCTATATTTGACCTTATCCACTCCAAGCAGAGGAACCGTCTGAAACAGAAACGTCTCAACGATCTTATTTATGTATACTATAATTTAAAGTTGAGGCTAAAGTATATTCAGGAGGAAGTTGAATTGAAATACTCCGATCTCACTGCAAGTACATATATTGATGAAGATGAAGATCCAATGATTGGATAGGTCTTGAGTCAGCAGCAAGAGCCAGAGGTTGATGAGCCAGGATCGCCTCCTTGACCAGCTAGTTTTGTAGCTAGCGAGGCTAGGATGGATGCTGGACATTGGACAACAAGCAATATTCCTTACAGGGCTCCAGCAGATACAGCACATCGTCCCTCTCCGCCATTTATTCGACTTGGGGATAGAGAAAAAGAAAAGGCAATTGCATCTCTATCGGAATATTTAGTTCATTCAGATTCAGATACAGAGAGAGTGGTGTTAGTGTTTCTTCAGATAGTGGAGGATCTAGTAATCAAGGAAGGGCCGGAGGATAGGAATCATAGTCGCCTATTCATATTCAATTCACTGGGAAGTCGCAGTTTAGTCATGTGACATAGGATATGGATCATGGAGTACCAGCTGGTAGATCCCGTGGTGATACTATTCCATATAGACGACGAGCTTCGTGAGGTTGTTCGGGACATAATGCAGCTATAGCTTTTGCACGTGGAGTAGGATCTATGGATATATCAGGATCATCCTCATATTCAGGATTCTCTTACCCGTAGCTACCGGCAGCTTGTGATCCATATGGTACATATGGTGCATTTAAGATATCATCTTCCAGTGGTTATTATCCCATGCAGCCCGGAATATCGGATCTGATTTTACTGCTGGCATATTTGGATAGGCTCCTGCACGGTCATATCATCAGTCTCTGAGTACCTCTCAGAATCACGATCTCAGTGAGGGATGTACAATGAGTTACGATCCATCATGCATACCTCCTGAGATGATCTTACAACAGTATCATGCTGCCTAGCTAAAGAAATTTACTGATTTTCCTACAGAGTATATAAATGATCCCCATATTTATGGATATCGATACTCTACCCGATTCTAGACATTGGTGTGTAATTATATTTAATATTACCTTTCACTTGCATTAATTACTGATAATCTTACTTTAATTATCATTTTGTATCTTATTTTAATTAAAATTAATATATTAGTATTTTTTAAATCCTAAATCCTAAACCTTGAATCCTAAATTCTAAATCTTAAATCCTAAAGGCTCTAAACACTAAATCTTAAGGTCCTAAACTCTAAAAAAATAAAAAACTAACCTAAAATCCATTAACAAAAAAGAGGGCATGCCAACCCACCGTACCGTGTATTGATAAACACGGTGCGTTAAACCTGCACGCCCACCGTACCGTGTATCAGTACCGGCATGCCCATCGTACCATGTATCGGTACGGTACCAGTACCGGTACCACACCGTACCGGCCTAGTATCCGTACGGGTCCCGATACCGGTACCGGGAACCTTGGATATGATAGTTACTCCTTAAGTAAAGGTATTGTATACATATTACATTTCTACAAATTCCAAACATATCTATTCATATAAATATCTTGGTTATTATTTATATTCATTACTCATATAATATCTGCAGATGCACTAAGGTTCTATGTTCTGGAGTTGCTGGTGTTAGTCTTAGAATAATATTAGAAAGGGAACTAACACTTGGATGCTAAATTTAGTTATTAAGTTATATCACCAAGGCTTGGTTACATAGCTTATAACGATAAGTATTAAGTGCCATGCCAACTATATGGGGTTGAGGGTGAGAATTGTATTTGCCACTGACTCCTTGAAAGGACATCCTCTACAAGCATTTTAAATCCCTTCTCTCGCAAGTTTGATTTAGGTTATGTTATGCCTTCTTTCTCTCACTAGTTCACCTCAAAGTTTTAGCATAGATGTTTAGATAATATCGATTACTTTTCAACAAATTCAATCTATAGAATTATTTTGCTTCCTCCTTTGCATTCATTCATCTTTCCTTGTGTATAATGTGTCCACCTTAGTATTCCTTAACGGTGACAAGTGTAGACAACTGCCATCATTCTGTTTCATTCAACAATGTTTTCATATATTAAGATATTTGCTTAGGTATTATTACAGTTTCAATGTTCCTTTTCTCCTGGAAAATGTCAATTCATCTTCCAATATGATCATACGTCCATCCTTTAAGATATTCACTTTATGTCTCACAAAAAGTGTTGGATGTTCAGTAAGAATTATAATGTGCAGTAATTGCCTAACTGTAAACTAATTTGAGCATTGATTCCTTCTTGTCATCAGATATCTCTTTGACATATTCCCTGTTTACATGTCTTTTGTGATCATTGTTTGATGTCTGAATTTAAAGAGCCTGATTTCGTTAAGGAGTTAAGGACATGATGCACATTATTTCAGTTAACTGGAGTATATTTGATTGTGATATGCAGAGTAATCTGTCTGTCTGCACCTTTTCTTTTGTTAATTTAATGCACATTACTTTTTACTAATGATTTTTTTCATCATTTTCTATTTCCCAGGAGAAGTTGGTGATCCTGTTTTCCTGACTGAAACTCCTGAATTCAGATGGGAACCTGCTTAGGAAAGGTTAGTTATCGTCGGTAAAATACATATGAAACTCATAGTGAAGCTTTGAGTACTCAGTTCAATGCATATATAAATTATATGCTTTTCTCATCATGTCATTTTCAGTGTGGAACAGGGAAATATTTTGGTGCACGAGCGTGTTGGCTGCTGGATTTTTTGTTTAATTTTATTTTTTGCATGCCACCACCGCGGGGGGGGGGGGGGGGGGGGGGGGGGGGGGGGGGGAGGGGGGGTGGGGAGTTGGGGGGTTTGCGGGGGCGGGGGGGTTGGTTCGAGCTTTTATGTTACAGTTACATGACTTGAGCTTTGAGCTTCCATACGTTTTCTCTTTAACTTTGAACCTGCCAGTATTTGGTTTTTCAGCCTTGCAAGAAACCTAATAATTTTATGCATTTTAATTGAATATTGGAAAGGATTTCAGTTTTAAATACTTTAATTGTATACAAACTGTCTCATCAGACATATGCAGATATACATACATATACGTATGGATATCTATGCATATACATACAATTGTACATACACATATGTATGTGCACATGATATACATACATATGCGTACACATTTTTATACATATATACATGTATGTATGTGTATATTTATATTTGCATGTGCATGTGCACATGTTTATGTGTGACTGTGTGCATACATACCTTTATGACCTATTGATATTATCTTGGCATTGAATTCATGCTTTCCTTGACAACCTTATTTAATGAACATATGGCTGTATATTAAAAAATTGAGACTGGCTGATGGTTTTTGTTCTCTTACCATTTGTAGGGTCAGGGCCGAGACGACTCTGATGACATAGATTTTAAAGGTGGAAATGTGCATGTAATTACTAGCAAAGAGAGCTGGGATGAGAAGATTGCAGATGCAAACAAGGATGGCAAGCTAGTAAGCAATTTGATAGGACCTCACACAAACCCAGACATGGGCACATATGCATGCATTGCACGTGCGTGCACACACACACAGACACAGATACCCACATGCATGTACACTTATCACTTTTAACAACTCATTCTTATATATGTAATATATCAAATATGGGAGTGACAGAGCTCTCTTTTGTCTCAAAATTGCAATCTACTGATGAAGTTATATGTCCAGTTCTACTGTCACTCTGGAGCTTAAGTTTTTTGTCTTTGTTGTGTTCTGTCTGGCCCAATGCTTTACTTTAGCTGTGTAGTCAGGTTTCCTGGAATGGATTAACTAATATGTTTTATGTTTAATAATTTTGGTTCTATGCTGACTTATTATTTAGATGACCTGGATATGGGTCATTTGTTATTTTTTGTATAATTTTATCCGGATCCCATAAAGTGGCCTTCAGACTCCAGAATTAAGTTTTGGATAAGGCCATCTTCTGGTATTATCTGGAAGCATTTGCACAATGTGCAGTTGGGCTTGGAACAGCTCATAAATGCATGCTTCTGCAATTCAGCGTCAGTATAATTTCACTGCAGAATATGTTAACGGTTGTCATTGGGAAGAGAAGACTAGTTAAGAGCAGCTGAATCACCTGCTGACATGGATCAGACATTTATTTAATTTTTCCCCTCATCTTATCATTGCCCATTACCGTAAAAATGAACGATTTTTGTGTGAAGGTCATATTGACTTTCAAGGTAGATAAGTTATGGTGGTTGAAAAGGAGGATATTCGAAATTTGGTTCAAATAAAATTGGGATTTTCTCAAACAGTGCAGAACCTAGTGCATCATTCTTGAAGAAATTAGATGTTGTTGGAAGTGCTTGCAAGAAGTGGAATAAAGTAGGTGGTATTAAAACTTTTAAAGAGCCTGATAATAGATCTCAAGTTGCTGCAGGTTAAAGAGGAATCTGGGGGGCCTGGATCAGAAAGAATAGAAAATTTTCAAGAGAAGAATGAAGTTCTCTTCAGCAATAGGATAATTTTTATGGAGACTGCAATCAAAAGTTCAAAGAGGGTTGTCCAAGTATTTTTCTTCTTGGGCTTTCTCCCATGTCCATGATATGACTGGTATATATCACTTAAATTCTTAATGTGGAAAACTTCTCTTGGGGAAAAGGGATTTTAGGTTTAATAGCATATTGGAAGTGATGTTTAAATGTTATTTCAAACTTACTAACTGGATAGAACTGTAAGTATTGTTGCTTCTGAACAAACTGCCCCCTTTTTCTAGGTAGATTGCTACTGAGGCCTGGAGATATATTTACTTTCTAAGAGTAGTTCCTGAGTATCTGAAGTTGAGATGGACATGTTATAGGCTGGAAAACAATATTTCATATGTGGAGCTTATTGGCTGCCAGGGAACTTCGATGAGATAAAATAGATTGCAGCATGCATCAGCACCTTAGAGAGTTATAGTTCATCTTCCTCATTGATGGTTTCCAACCTGGTGGTTCCACTCGTCTAGTGAACTTCAACATGGAAATCACGTTGCATTAAATTATGATATTTCTATATTTCACTTATGATAATAAAGAGAAAGGTGAGATATCATGAAATGTAATGGTTCCAAGTGAAAAAGGATAGGGATCAAAGGACTTTGCCTCTTTATAGTGTGGACTATTTTATCATATTTGCATAGGTTTCTAGAAAGAGGTATGGTCTAACAGGTGTGGGAATGGAGAATGTTGAAACAAAGAAAATGCATTGGGTTTGTTGCAAGCCCAGATAAGTCATTTTGGGTATCCTCTGCAATATACCAGCATATTATTAATTAGTTCATGATAACAGGACTATCCTAAAGAAACAGACTCACAACTTGAAAATACATAGGTGTACACATGGGCATAAACAGGGGAGCCAGTGGCTATGTGGGTTTTGTTGGAAAGAATGAAAGCTAATTAGCCTATTGGATGAGTACTCTCTTTTTTGTATGAAAACATAGATAAGGCAACAGTTGTAGACATCCTGAATTTTCTTGCAGCACATGTATGAGAAAAGGTTTCAATTATATCTGCAAATTATGTAGGATATGTTTTTATCCAGAATAATCACTACTAAAAAATATTGCATCTAGTTAGGTCAGAGAGTTTTACCTAACCTAAATGGCGAGGAATTTTGCAAGAAGGATTGATTCTGGGGAAGCATTAGGCAGGATAGGTATGATATTGAGAGGCTTCTGCTTGAATGGTTGAGTAAAGATATCCCCAATCTGTCTTATGCATCCTTTCAGGGAGGTTGGTATTGGTGAAATTATTTTGGTGCAATGCATGCATGTGTTGATAGATTAAAAAAATGAATATGCTCACTAACCTGTTATGTCTATGAGAAAGAAGAAGGGTAGAATATACTACATGGCTAAGCAAGGTATCCAGAGGCCAAAGGTAATGTGTTTTGAAAGGAATTGGGATGTCAGGATTTGGAGTTTGTTTTATTTTATTTTATTTTTTTTACTATTACAGTGCTAAAGGGTCCTTTGTATAACACCAAGGTGGAAGAGGTAGTTTGATTAGCAATTGTACTAGCTTATGAACCGTGAAGAAAATATAGTTTTAATTGTAAAGACAGTAAAAGGATTGATTTTGGTGTTTCTCTGTTGGCAAATGTCTCTTTTGTAAGGAAGGAATTTATAGGTAGAATGGATGCTACTTTATGAGGTATGGTGGGGGAACTCTAAGATCTTACTTGTGAATAATGATTGCCAAGGATCATTTTATTAGCACGTTGCATGTAATGAAGCAAAAGAATTTCATTTCTCATGTTGTGCTGGCAGATTCCACTAATCTATCAGATTCCACTGGTCTACCATAGTTGGTTGATAATGGATAGCAAACTTCATAATAACCACATGAGACAATATAGTAAATTAGAAAGTAGAAAATAACCTGATTTTTCTTTCAAAAAGAAACAATGCTGGTTGGAGTTTAAAACATTAGATAAATTGGAGTGGATCTGCTGAGTGGTTTGCTGAATTGGCAAAGACATTAGTGTCTGCCAATTGTAAGATGAAAAGTCTCCAGCTTGATTTTCAGGAATTATTTTATTCAGGAAAGCTTTTAGATAAATTAAATCAAGGTAATAGTCCTTATTTTACCAACTTGTTTTGACACACTAGTTTCCAAGAATTTTGAAGTCTTTGCTCTTGGACATGTCATGGTACTTACTTTTGAGGAGTCTTTTATGCAAAATTTTATTGGCTGACATTTAACAAAACATTAAAGCAAATGATAGCAATTCCCTGGACTTCTTTCCTGTGGCCAAGCTATGATATTGGCTAATATTTTATGGAACATTGTTTATCCATTCAAAATAAATTTCTCCTCCTAGTTTACCCTGAAGTGCGATGCTTTGCATAATATAATTGTTGAACAACTAGTTCCGTTAAGAGTGTTGGTTGAAGTATCAATCTCTTGAGACTCTGAAGACATTTGGAACCATGGTTTGCCTTGCTAGTCGGTATAGATGTGTACCATCCATACCATATCATATGAATACCGAACCGAGTAACATACTGGCCGTACTGATATTGTAATATGACGGTACTTGTGCAAGGTCCGTTACCGAAACGGCTAACCTTGTTCAGAACTCTTACTAAGTCATGTGATAGTATCATTAATAATGACCATTTTGTGAAGAGCTTGATTATGAACTTTGTAGGATGACAATTCTACTTTGCCTTAACATACACCTTTGCTTCCTCAGGTTTTTCTTTCCATCATAGTTGAATATTTCAGAATCAGATCTACTAGAGTAGCTCGTCTGACTTTGATTGAAACTGCCAACAAATATGTGTAATTTAATTGTTTGAGTTGATTAACACTGCCATTAGGAGCACCACCTAATTATCAATATTAAAACCATTTTAGCCACCTGTTTGTGTTTGATTTAATAATGCAATAAAGAGATACCTGTTTTACATATAGATATTTCGGTCCAAATTTGACATGGGTGTAACTTTGATAAGTTGTTTCTGGGAAAGTAAGAACATGACCAAAGTGAGTTTGAGTTGGCTGGCTAATTGGCTAGTATGGTGAATATGGACATTTGGATTGTGTGCTGACATGGATAAGGCGCAAACATCAGGTTCCCTAAATCCACATACAAAGAGGTGGGGTTTATATAAATATGCTTGTTTGCATTGTGGTGATTGATCTATATGTGTTTACATGCATTTGTGTGGCTTGAAATGGGAAAAAAGGGTATACTAAAGATCTATAAAATATATGATGTCTTTAATAAGGGATCTCTGAATAAGGCTCTAGGGTACTACATCTCAAGAGTTGACAGTCCAACTTTTATCAATCACCTTCCCTTAAAGACAAACTTAGACCACTTATGAACATGCAAGACGCGATTAAACATTAGACATGCATGTCAGATAATGCAAGGTGGCTCTTGTTGAATTCCAAATCAAAGTTGGCGAGTTGAGTGTGAGTTTTGAGAACTTCTGTTCCATTCTGAACATACTTTTTTCAAGTTAAAGTCTGAACATGTTTGGTTTTCAATGTTTTAGATTTTCATGCAACTCAGATATACGTTTCTCCTTCTCCACATAGGTTGTGGCAAATTTCAGTGCATCTTGGTGTGGTCCATGCAGAGTGATGGCACCTGTTTATGCTGAGCTGTCTGAGAAGTATCCTTCTCTCATGTTCCTGACAATTGATGTGGACATGTTGATGGTATGATCTGCTCTTTTTTTTAATCCTGTCTGTTCCACTCTTTGATGGCTACTTTTCCTTGGTGGTCTATTGTTTCTATTGCCGTGCTTCCTCCTGGACCAGGCTCGGTGGATACGCTAGAGAACTCGACCGGCCAACCTGCAAGAAGTCCCTAGGCACCGGAGGGGCTCCGGCAGGGGACACTCCGATGTTTAAGTTAGAGGAGGGTTGGAGCAACAGAATGGAAAGAACTTGGGAAGAGAATTCACAATGGGGAAGAAGAAGAACGTTACCCTTTCACGAAGATCCCCCGGGTGCCTTTTATAGGCGCAGAGTGCTGCCAAATTCTGTTGGGGAACAGGCGGGGAAAGCCCGAATATACCCCCAGGAGAATAGGCGTGGTGGCGAGATCGTGGACCGGCGGCGTGGCAGGAGCGCCAGAGTAGTGGCCTGGTGACAGGAGTCGTGGCCATGCGCTGGAGTCCGTTACAACAGAATGTTAGAACTTGTCGGGAAGAAAAGGTCCCTGGAAACTTCGATCGACCTCGCCAGCAGTGGGTCGACTGGCCTCCCAGAAGCCGACCGGGGCGTTCGGCAGGACCTCTAGAAGCCGACCGTGGCAGTCGAAAGGGGCCGACGCACGGACGGTGAGGCGACCGTCAGCTCGCAAAGCTCCCGGGTCAGCTCTTTGGGAAAGGGGGCCGCGGGGTCAGCTCTTTGGGAAAGGGGGCCGCGGGGTCCCCTCCTAAAACCGGGGAGTCGGACTCGCACGGGGATCAGTCGACCGGACGCCCGGGGCCGGTCCGACCCGGGACAAGCCGAATGGGCGCAACAGTTGCCCCCCTACTCCTGGTTCTTGAGGGGCCACGTGGCCCGAAAGAGGCAGGAGTATGATTGCATGCACCCGCGGCGGACCCCGGATCGGGGCGTTGGGTCGCTTCGAATCCCCCTCGAACGGCTCCTTGGATAGCTGTTAGCCGCTCGTTGGGGCACCGGCGAGGTAGTTAATGCAAGTCAGGCACCATGATGAAGGCCAGGCTGTCCTGCGTTGATCCGGGGCAGAGTGGCGCATCGCGCCATGCAGCAGCATCCGGTCAGTCGGCACTATCCTCCGGGTTAGTCTCGCACCGCCGATCCGGCATGCACGCGGATCGCGATCCGCGTGAAGGGATGCTCCAGTCGCTTCGAATCCCGCAACACAAGCGGTTGCAGCTCTTGACGGGATAGCTGGGACGTGCCCGAGGCGGGCAATAACTCCTCCCTCCTCATCCTCTTCCCCTGGGGCATATAAAAGGAGGAAAAGGCGGAGCGAGGGAGTTTTTCCTGCCGCGCTTGCACCTTGTGAGATTGAGTCCTCCCTTCTTCCGCAAAACCCGGCACCTAGGAGTCCAACCCCAGGTTAGTCCCAGCCATTCTTCTTCTTCCTTTTCTAGCTTCCAATGGCATCTAGCAGTAGGGGTTCGTCCCATAGGCCTAGGGACCCAGGGTTGAGTAAAATACCCTCAACCATGACCCGGGAATGGGTCGAAAACCTCAGGACGGTGTACGGCATCCCGTCCACCCTGCACCTCACATTACCGGGCCGAGAGGGGAGAGCGAATAACCCACTAGGTCCAGGGACCCTCCCAATGTACGAGTCACATCTTAAGGCCGGCCTCAGGTTTCCTTTGCACTCTCTATTCATAGAGATTTTCAACTTCTATAGGGTAACCTCTGTGCAGCTGACCCCAAATAGTATTCGGGTGATATACTGCTTCATAGTACTCTGCCATACGGCCAGGTTCGTCCCCAGTCTGTCCCTCTTCGGTAACTTCTTCTACCTGAAGGACTTTAGGAGCCGGGAGTGGGTCTTGTTTGTCCCCCGTCAAGGCCGAAAGATCCTGAAGTGCCTCCTGTCGGCCGTCCACGAGTGGAAGGCCAGGTTTTTCTTCGTCAGCAGGCTCGAACCTTGGGGGTTCGAGCCATTATGGAGAGAGCCGCAAGCGAGGGTCCGCGAGGGGAGGTCGGTATCGGCGGCCGACCTGGGTGTGTTCAATGTGATTAGTAGAGCTGGCCCGGTGGCGGCATTTGAGTTGTTGGGGGAAGGGACCCTTCATCAGGCGAGGATCAGCCCCCAAGAATTCTTAGGCAAGGGCCGACCCCTCTCCTTATAATTTCCTTAGTTTTTCTTCCTTCTTTCTCTCTAACTTTGGATGTTTGGTGACAGGAGGAAGGATGCAATGGATTGACAAGTCCAAGGTCATTCGACGTGCGGTGCGGAAGTGCGCCGCCCCAGAATCAGCCCCCTCGCTAGCCGCCGAGCGACAGAAGAAGAGGCGGGAGTAGGAGCGACCTGCCCCCGTCGTTGATGTTGAGTCGAATGGGGACGACATCCCCCTCACCAAGCGCTGGGCGAGGAACGCGGCGGGGGCGTCGGCCCCACAGGGAGAGTCAGTCCTCCGGTCGGAGCGAGAGCAGCTGGGGGCGTTCGTCGCGACCGTGGCGCCTGTCGATCCAGAGGAGGTAGCCCCTTCGACTGACAAGGGTAAGGGGCCGGCCGTGGAAGGGACGGCCGGCAGCGAGCTCGAGCAGTCGGGCAAGGAGATCTGCCAGGAGGAGTTCCAACACTGGCATGCACTGGACCACCCCAGGAGGGCGCGGAGCCTGCTGAGGGGTGCAATGACCGATGCTGACTGGAAGGTGTCGATCCAGAGGAACCTGATCGAATTACCGTGGAGACCTACCGGGACTTCATGAAGGTAAGGACTCTACCTTATTTCTTTGCTCCACTGTCTTTCCTCCTTTAAGTGTAATCCTAACTTGGTCGTATGTTTGCAGCTCCTCCATGATATCTCCCTCATGGACGACGGCATCTGTCGTGTAGTGCACGCCGCCAAGACCTCCGCGAAGAGGGTCCAGGAGCTGGAGGCGGCCCAGGAGGCCGCGTTGGCGTCCCTGAAGTCCTCTGAGGAGAACCTGGCGGCAGCCCGGGCGGAGACAGAGTCGGCGAAGGCGGCTCTGAAGGAGGCCGAGGGCCGGCTGGTCGACTGCGAGGCCAGGCTGAAGAAAAGGAAGGCGAAAGCCGACTCCCTCGCCCGACGGTTGGGCGAGGAGGAGAAGCGGTCGGCGGAGGCCGACCACAAGGCCCGGGCCGAGTGGGCGGCGGCGGCACAGTTGGAGATCCGACTCAAGGAGTCCAAGGAACTGGCCGTGCAGCAGGTCCAGGGAGCCGTGGTGGCCTACAAGGCCTTCAGCAGCTTCACTGAAGACGTGGAGGAGACGGCGACTGACTTCCACAGGGAGGGCTATGACGACGCCCTGAAGAAGGTGGGCCTGCTGTTCTCGGAGCTGGACCTGTCGGGCGCCGAGCTGCGGGACCCGTCCGAGGGAGAGGAGACCGGAGCGGAGCCCCCAGCGGAAGGTGGAGCAGCCAGGGTCGAAGCTCCAGCACTAGCCGACATGGAGGTGGTGGCCCTTCCGGAGGATCCTCCAGCCGCTGCAGGCTCGGTTGACCCTCCAATTGTAGCTGATGGGGCCGAGGTTGTGGCCCCTAACGCATCTCCTGTGGGCCGGACCTGAGGGGTTTGTAAAGGTCTGACCCACCTCTTTTGTAAATACTGCCTTTTGGAATGAACGAGAAGACTTGTTTTTGAAACTCCTCTAATGTGTTCAAAACATTTATTTTCATAAATTCTTCTAAGTACCCCCGGTCGGCTTTGCGACATCGCAGGGTCACGAGCCCCCTCGAAGCGGCCGACGGGCACGAGACAAGTGTCTTTCTCCCGGAATTTCTCTAAGTACCCCCGGTCGACCCATCCGGGCCAGGAGCCAGTAGGGTAGTTGAGAACAGTAACTTGATTTGGGCCGGATACCTGGGCGCTTGCTCCTGGTCTCCGTCCGCGAGTCGGCTCGCACTGTGGCCCTACTCCCTGTAGTCCTGCGGGAGTTGTCTCGAGATGGTCGCCGACCGTGGTCGGACTTTCGGAGTGGGCTGCCTTAGAGCCTCTGCCGACCGTGGTCGGACTTTCGGAGTGGGCTGCCCTAGAACCTCTGCCGACCGTGGTCGGACTTTTGGAGTGGGCTGGAAGAAGTTGAAGAAGTTTGTAGACTTTATTGATAATACTCGCGGAGATTGTCTACATTCTACGGGTGCGCTATCTGTCGCCTGTCCAAGTGTGCTAGTTAATAAGTTCCAGCTCGAATCACTTCGATAACCCGATAGGGGCCTTTCCAATTGGGGGAGAGCTTTCCCTATTCGGTCGGCCTCGAAACCATCGCCTTCCGCAGGACCAGATCTCCAACTTGGAAGGTGCGTCTTTAACTCGTGAGTTGTAATATCTGGCTATCCTTTGATGGTAGGTCGCCATCTTCATACTTGCCCGGAGTCGGGTCTCATCCAGCAGATCTAGGTCAGCCCTTCGTTGCTCCGAGTTGGCCGGTTCGGCAAATTGATCAACCCGCAGGGATAATAGAGAGACCTCCACGGGGATGACCGCCTCACTCCCATAGGTCAGGCTGAACGGGGTTTCCCCCGTTGCTGACCGCGCGGTCGTCCGATATGTCCAGAGTCCCGAATGAAGCTCCTTTGCCTAGAGCCCCTTGGCTTCATTTAGCCGGGTCTTCAACCCATGTAGGATCGTCTTATTGGTGACCTCGGCCTCTCCATTGGATTGAGGGTGAGCGATCGACGTAAGTCGATGGGTGATGTGGTATTGTTAGCATAAATCCCGGAACTGAGAGTTGTCAAATTGCCTCCCGTTGTCGGTGATAATCGTCTTCGGGATGCCAAACCGGAAGATGATACAGTTCCGGACAAAATTTTCCACCTTGGCCTCGGTTATTTGCGCCAATGCTTCTGCTTCCACCCACTTAGTGAAGTAGTCAATGGCTATGAGAAGGAACTTTCGCTGACCAGAGGCCGGGGGAAAGGTTGTAGGATGTCCATGCCCCACTGTGCAAATGGCCAGGGCACTGAGTGGGGTCAGCTGGTTGGCTGGCCTTCTTTGGATGCCAGAGAACCTTTGGCACGCATCGCACTTTCGCATGAAGTCCAAGGCATCCTTCTAGATTGTGAGCCAGTAATACTCCTGGCGAATGATTTTGTAAGCCAGGGACCTTCCTCCAAGATGATCGCCACAGATGCCCTCGTGCACCTCCCGGAGAGCGTAGTCCGCATCGGCCGACCCCAAGCATTTCAGCAATGGTTGAGAGAATGAACACTTGTAGAGGGCCCCATTAAGGATGACGTACTTAGAGGCCGTTGAGCAGACGTGCCTGGCCTCCGTCGGGTCATCCGGAAGGACTCCCTGTGCCAGAAATGCATGGATTGGGTCCATCCACGAGGCCTCTTGCTCAACCTGGTGGATCTCCGTCGGCTCCTTGGTAATGCTTGGGTGCTTGAGGTGTTCCATGAAGGTCCGGTTGGAGGTACCGACCGCAGCGGTGGCCAGCCGCGACAAAGCATCCGCCCGGGAGTTTTGTTGCCGGGGTATATGAAGGATCTCAAAGAATTTAAGTTTATATCAAGTCCCGTACCTTGTCCAAGTACTTGACCAAGGAAGGATCCCTTGCTTCAAACTCCCCCTTCACCTGATTGACCACCAGCTGAGAGTCGGAGAAGGCGCAGACCCTACTAATACCCAATTCATTCGCTATCTTCAATCCCGCAAGCAGAACTTCATACTCCGCCTGATTGTTCGACACCTGGAACGCAAAATGTAGAGCATATTCCAAATATTGCCCATCGGGGTCAGCTAGGATTAAGCCTGCACCGCACCCCGAGAGGTTAGAAGCTCCATCTACGTGCAGGGTCTAGGTGGGCTCGGCTTCTCCCGCCGGATCAGCCTCTCTTGCGGACTCAGCCACGGACGCCTCGACCGTTGTCGGGGTCGGCTCCGCCCCCCAGGTGCATTCCGCGATGAAATCAGCTATTACCTGGGCTTTTAATGACGACCGTGGCTGGAAGGAGATGTCAAACTCGCCCAGCCTGACGGCCTATTTGGCAAGCCGTCCAGAGGTATTGGGGCTTCGGAGGATCGCCCTGAGGGGTTGGTCCGTCAGCACGACGATGAGGTGTGCTTGGAAGTAAGGTCGGAGGCGCTTTGCCGCTATAACCGAGTACACCAGCTTTTGTACCTTAGGATATCTGACCTCGGCATCATGGAGGACCTTGCTGATATAGTAAACGGGTTTCTGTTGGTCGCCTTCCTCCCCCCGTACAAGGACGGCGCTGACGGCCTCGCCAGAAGCTAACAGGTACAAATATAGCGCTTCCCCCTCCGTTGGTTTGGCCAGGAGTGGAGGGTTCCTCAAGTAGTCCTTCAAGGCTTCAAAAGCTGACCGGCATTCATCAGTCCATTGGAAACGGTCCGACCGGCGCAGGGTCTTAAAGAACGGGAGGGATCTCTCAGCCGACCGGGAGATGAAGCAGCTGAGAGAGGCGATGCGTTCCATAAGCTCTTGCACCTGCTTTTTGGTGGTCGGAGGAGTCATGTCGATAATGGCCTTGATCTTTTCGGGGTTGACCTCGATACCTCTTTGAGTAACTAGGAAGCCGAGGAACTTCCCGGAGGTCACCCGAAGATGCACTTGGCGGGGTTCAGCTTCATCCTGTGGCACCTCAGCGCATCAAAGGACTCCTGCAGGTCCCTGATGTGGTCGGCCTGATGGAGGCTTTTGACGATCATATCATCGACGTACGCCTCCATGTTCCTCCCAAGCTGATCTTTAAAGACTTGGTTGATTAGCCTTTGGAAGGTGGCGCCCGCATTCTTCAGGCCGAAGGGCATCATTTTATAGCAATACAGGCCCCTGTCCGTGACAAAGGCCGTCTTCTCCTCGTCTTCGGGATGCGTCCTAATCTGGTTATATCTAGAGAAGGCATCCATGAAGCTCAAGAGTTGGTGGCCGGCCGTCGCATCCACCAGTTGATCAATTTTTGGCAAGGGGAAGCTGTCTTTGGGGCACGCCTTGTTGAGGTCTATGTAATCTACACAGATCCTCCACTTCCCACCAGCCTTCTTCACCATGACGACATTGGCCAGCCACTCCGGCTAGTGAGACTCCTTAATGAAGCCATCATCGAGGAGCTTCTTCACTTCCTCCTCAATGGCCCTCTGCCTTTCGGCAGCGAAGCTCCTCTTCTTTTGCTGGATGGGCATGTAAGTAGGATCCACCCTGAGCTGATGGGTGATGATATCCGCCGGGATGCTTGACATGTCGGACGCCGACCAGGCGAAGATGTCCACATTGCTCCTCAAGAAGCCGACTAGCTTCTGCCTAGCTCCCTCGTCCAGGGTGCTCCCTATTTGGAGGACCCTCGTAGGATCATCCTCCTTAAGGGGCACCAATACGATCTTCTCGACGGGCCGACCGTGGTCGTCGGCTTCGTCTCTGGGATCAAGCTGCTCGAGCGTGGGGCGCCCGTCCAACTGCTTGTCGTGAATAGCTAGGCATTGTCGGGCCATTCTACGGTCTCCCCTCAGCTCCCCAACTCTGTCACGGGTTGGAAACTTGGCCAGCAGGTGGTAAGTGGATACAATGATCCAGAACTTATTGAGGGCCGGCCATCCCAGAATTGCATTGTACGCCGAGGTCGTACGGACGACCACAAAGTTGACGGAGAAGGTTCGCTGGTATGGTTCCGTTCCGAGGGTCACGGTCAAGGCAATCTCCCCTTCAACCCTGACAGAATTCCCTCCGAAGCCGGTGAGTGGTGCCACGGACTCCCGCAGTCTGGACTTGGATAAATTCATTCGGATGAAAGCATCATACAGTAAAACCTCCGCACAACTTCCATTATCGATAAGGACGCGCTTTACATCATAATTGGTGATGATAGCCGACACAACCACAGGGTCATCGCTCGGGAGAGGAGGCTCCGAGAGGTCCTCATCAGAAAAACTAATTACATTGGATCCCCCAGGCCTCTTTACAATGTTCTGGTCCTCCTTCCGCCCCCAGTCGGATCGTTGATGCAGCATGCCAACACCTCCATCAGTGGGGCACTGATTGGGGAGCTCGGCCTCTACCGAGAGGCTCTAACAGCTGAAGTCCCGGCTCGATCCCGGCGGGGTCGGACATACTTGTTCAGATATCTCCTGCGGATGAGGTCCTCGATGGCGTCCTTCAGCTGGAGGCACTCCTCCGTGTCATGCCCATGGTCCCTGTGGAACCGGCAGTATTTGTTTTTATTTCTGGAGGCAGGAGGTCCTCTCATCGGTCGAGGTCTTTGGAAGAAGGCTTCGTTCTCAATCTGCATCAGGATCTTCTCCCGCGGCAGGGAGGGGCGCATAATTGTTGAACCGCTTGAGGTAGTCCCTCGGCTTGGGGCTCTGGTGCCGGGTGGATCGGCCGTCGTTGCCGGGAGGTCAGACTGTAGGGGCCTTATCGCCCCGCTTCTTCGGGGTCGGCCTTCCTTCAGCCTGGCGCTGGCTCGCCAATTGTTCTTTCGCCAAGGCATACTTGTACGCCTTTGCTAGCAGGTCGGTGTAGCTTGTAGGGAGCTTCTTGTCCAGGAAAAACGTGAGCCTGGACGAGCGGAGCCCCCTCTTAAAGGCCGACATGGCCATCGCTTCATTCAAGTCAGGAATCTTCATGGCAGTCGAGTTGAAGCGGGCCATGTAGTCTCGGAGGGTTTCTCCCTCCGTTTGCTGGATGAGAAAGAGGCAGTCGGTGTTCTTCGGAGTCCGGTTGCATGTCCTGAACTGAGAAAGAAAAAGGGTTTCGAGCTGGGAAAAAGAATGGATCGTACCTGAATGGATGGCGGAGAACCACATCTGCGCAGCCTTCTTCAGAGTTGCTGGGAAGGCGATGCAGTGGAGGACATCAGACGCGCCCTGCACCATCATAAGGGCCTTGTAGGTGCCCAAGTGGTCCAAAGGATCGGTGGTACCGTCGTAGGGGTCCACCTGCGGGATCTTGAAGTGGCGGGAGATAGACTTCCCCAGAATCTCCGCGGAGAAAGGCGGGCGGGTGTCATGCGCCGGCCTTCCCTCAGCATTCTGCCGCTCAACTATCTCGGCGATGCGCTCCTCCATGCGCATGATCTTGTTGCCGTAGTTGTGCGGGTCTGCAGCAGGGCGTCGGCCGCCGGGAGGGGCAGAGTCGGCGAAAGAGGGGGAGGCTGACCTCGCCCTCTTTCCTTCAGCGCGAGCCCTCAAGGACCCCTGGGGTTCTGGAACTGTATGGGACAGGGGCGGAGGCGCCTCCGGCCGCTGGCTAACGCCCGCGATCGGCTGATGGTTGATGCAGAAAGCCACCGACGGCTGTTGCTGATGGTCCGCCATCTCCTGGAAGCGCCGGACCGCCGAGGTAAGCGTCTCAATGCGGTTTACCAGCATCTAAAATTGCTGCAGCCCCAGGGTGATGGTGGGCTCAACAGTGGCGGCGACATTGCTTTCCACGCGGTATGCGCTGGGCCCCTGGTAGGAGCGCCCTCTCCTCGTGGAAACACTCCGGGTTCCTCCTCTTGCCATAGTTGGATCTTTCCCGTCGATCTTCCCTTTTAGAGCAAGGAGCGCAACGAGGGTTCAGAGGCCAGACTGCCCCTTCCTCTAGCGCCAATCTGTTGCCGTGCTTCCTCCTAGACCGGGCTCGGTGGATACGCTGGAGAACTCCTCGACCGGCCAACCTGCAAGAAGTCCATAGGCGTCGGAAGGGCTCCGGCGGGGGACACTCCGATGCTTAAGTTAGAGGAGAGTTGGAGCAACAGAATGGAAAGAACTTGGGAAGATAATTCGCAATGGGGAAGAAGAAGAACGTTACCCTTTCACGGAGGTCCCCCGGGTGCCTTTTATAGGCGCGGAGTGCTGCCAAATTCTGTTGGGGAACAGGCGGGGAAAGCCCGAATATATCCCCAGGAGAATAGGCGTGGCGGCGAGATCGTGGACTGGCGGCGTGGCAGGAGCGCCAAAGTAGTGGCATGGCGACAGGAGTCGTGGCCATGCGTTGGAGTCCGTTACAACAAAATGTCAGAACATGTCGGGAAGAAAAGGTCTCTGGAAACTTCGAGCGACCCCGCCAGCAGTGGGTCGGCTGGCCTCCCAGAAGCCGACCGAGGCGTTCGGCAGGACCTCCAGAAGCCGACCGTGGCAGTCGAAAGGGGCCGACGCACGGACGGTGAGGCACCCGTCAGCTCGCAATGCTCCTGGGTCAGCTCTTTTAGAAAGGGGGCCGCGGGATCCCCTCCTAGAACCGGGGAGTCGGACTCCGCGCGGGGATCAGCCGACCGGACGCCCGGGGCCGGTCCGACCCGGGACAAGCCGAATGGGCGCAACAGTTTCCTTTCACATATGTTTCCAGTCAAGCAATATAGTCTTTTCAAATTTACTTGCTGGTCAGATTTGGATGTGTCTTGGCTGAAACTAATCAGATGTCAGTTTTGCCTGAAAAGGTTTGGTTCCAGCCAAAACATAAACCTTGTTTACAGTAATTGAATGAAACACAAAGCCCATCTTTTACCATGACATCTTCATCTTCCTAAATGATAGAAATTTTTTCTGAAGTGTTATTGTAGATAAAATTGAAAATTGGTCTGGAGAAATTTTGAAGGTATCTCTTCTCTCAGTTTTACTTCAACTATCAGTTTTGTTACCAGCCCCTTATTGTTTGAAAACGGGTCTGTTGGATTGACATGGGGTATCAGATGAATGGCTTGTTGGTTCAAGTGGACTTATGAATGTAGAGTATGTAGCAGAACCTTTGTGGCTACAATTAGAAGATTCTTCTTGGAAAAAGGTAGAAGGTGTGAGCATCCTGAGCTGAAAATCAAAGAGAAGGCACATCTTCTTATGTGCACCTTGCTATCATCAAACTTGCCTGTGGTATCAAGGAAGGCTGGAAATTCCATCATCATTATTGTTATATCCCAAATGCCCTACTGTTGGAAGTTCATTATTTTGTATTCTTCATTATTTTATCTTCTTCCTCATGGTTCCTACCTGCTTATTCTTTGTCATCTCCATTGGCATATCTTTCTTCTTTGATTTTGATGTAGCACATGCATTGGTTGTGCCACTAATCCCCTTGGTCCCTGTAGGACGAGATGTTTCTGGTTTTTCTGAAGTGAGGATAGGAAGATCTCTAAAACAATTAAGAGGCTAAGAATGCAAGCAGAGTTGTTATAATCACTCATATGACATATATAATGAGCATGCAGTTCTCATTATTGGGTCATTGTTGGATATGGTTACCAATTATGAAGATCCAGATGAAATGGTTGTGCCATGGATATCTGCATAATTCCTTTCACTTATGATGAAACTTACATCTATGTTTTGGTCAATGAACCATTTGTTAATTTTCTCGGTTGCAATTTGACGGTTTAGGTTGGTGTGAAATGGGTTCATTCATTATATTTTATTCTCTGGGAAAAACCTGTCCGACCTAGATTGTATTATTTCTTCAGTCATATCTCACAGCTTGGTTCCATCACATCTCCACCGACTTTTCTAGGCACTCTTCATGTTATATGACCTAGTCCTGTTTCAGGACCATTCAATCCACGAGCAAATTGCTTATAAAGATAGGCCTCCATTTAGCACATGGACTTTTCTATCTTCTTCTAGGCCTTGTGATACTCAAGAAATTTGCACACTGTTGATTGAGGTAGGCGGGCTAAAACTATCTTCACTTGAACATCAGGTATATAACAGAGAATGAGGATGCTAATTGAAGGGCATTTAAAAGGCATTAGGAGCCCTTTGTATGTGAGCTAAGATGTAGAATGCAGCAAAGAGTATCCATTTAACCCTGATATCATGCATATCATCCTGGTTAATGGGCAATCTCCGTTTGACACTCTTTCTGAAAATTAATTACGTGCGTTGGACTTCTCTGAACCTATTACCTATTAAGTACATGTTCTAGGGGACCATTATCTGTTGCATTGTTCCATCCAAAAAGATAGGACACTATGAGCAGCTTATTTCCACCACAAAGAATTTGATGGTTAGGAAAACCCTGTGCCACATATAAATCTGGGAACAGTGTGATCCACATAACTTCTTGATAGTGGCAAACTCTTTAATATGCCAGCTTTAGTGTACCAAGTCAGACTTGCAACAAGTACATATTTATATATGGAATTCATTCCTTGGTGACAAATGTGGAGACTGAATTTGTAAATGGGTGTCGCAGGATTTGTGTTCATCGTGGGATATTCGTGCGACTCCAACATTCTGCTTCTTGAAAGATGGGCAGCAGCTGGATAAGCTTCTCGGGGCCAACAGACCTGAACTTGAGAAAAAGTTAAAAATGCTTACCGAATCCTCATCCTAGTGCTCCAAGTGAATCCATCTGTCTATTGAGATGATGAGGAAACAGTCCCTGGCATATGTATCCATTGATTCTATTGTTTGGTCGATAAGAGTACCTTGTGTGTTTTTTACGTAGTCTCTCAATCCTCGGCTTCTCTATCGGACTTGCTGTTCACGAACCCAATTGCACAGCCTGCTTTCTGTTAACTTTAGTTCTTACAAGACGTTAGGTGAAGGGTCACAGGTCAACGAAGTTTCCCCCAGGATAAATGCGTACTGAAAGCACAAAGAACTCATGAGTGCATTTCGCAACCAGGGACCTTAAACTGGCTTGGCCGTCTTATGTCTTTTACTTGATTGGTGGTTTTGATTTTTCAACGTCAGGGAAAGAATGAATTTACGGTAGGCAGTTAATTGCTTTGTTGTTGGCAGTTTCGGTCAATGGCAAATAGTTTCTTGTTTTCTTTGTTGGTAGATGTTGTACCCATCCGGCTCGTTACTGAATCGCACCGATTCTTTTTGGCAGTCCGACAGGACCGGCCCCTCTGAGAATGCCGACGAACGTGCAAAGCCGGTCCGTCGGGGTAGAGATCCGACGGCTGCTCCTTCTGGGGTTCGGCTCATCTATCTTCTTCGGCAGCCGACCCACTGGGACAGAGGTCCGACGATCGCTCCTTCTGGGATCCGGCTCATCCATCTCCTTCAGCGGCCGATCCATTGGGATAGAGGTCCGACGGCCGCTCCTTCTGGGGTCCGGCTCATCCATCTCCTTCGGCGGCCGACCCACTGGGACAGAGGTCCGACGGCCGCTCCTTCTGGGATCCGGCTCATCCATCTCTTTCGGCGGCCGATCCACTGGGGTAGAGGTCCGACGGCCACTCCTTCTAGGTTCCGGCTCATCCATCTCCTTCGGTAGCCGACCCACTGGGGCAGGGGTCCGACGGCCACTCCTCTGGGTCCGGCTCATCCATCTCCTTCGGCAACCGACCCACTGGGCAGAGGTCCGATGGCCACCCCTCTGGGTCCGGCTCATCCATCTCCTTCGGCAACCGACCCACTGGGCAGAGGTCCGACGGCCACCTCTCTGGATCCGGCTCATCCATCTCCTTCGGCAGCCGATCCACTGGGGCAGGGGTCCGACGGCCACTCCTCTGGGTCCGGCTCATCCATCTCCTTCGGCAGTCGACCCACCTGCCGAATTCTGACTAGTTCGCTTTGAGGTCCCAAAGTGTTCTAGAAAATCCTTTTGTTATAACAGAATTCTGCCATCGCTGCAGCGCCGCTCCACTACTCCTGCGACTGTGCCTTCTCAAGGCGCCATGTGGTCACTCTCCAGATCTTGGTAGGGGCATATCGGTCTTTCTTGGCCTGCCTCCTAACAACTTTTGGACTGTTCCGCGCCTATATAAGGTATCGGGAGAACCCTGCTCGGGAGTAAGTTCACTCTTCCCTCTTCAAACGCTGTCCATTTTTGATTCCTCCATTCTGTTGCTCCCACTTTTGAGCTGACTTAGGTATCAGAGCGTCCTCCGTCGGAACACCACCGGTGCATAGGGGACCTTGTTGCAGGTGGACCGGAGGAGGCTTGCTCCAGCAATGCCGACCGACCCGGTCCAGGAGAAGATACAGCAACAGATTGGTGCTAGAGGAAGGCAACTGTTGTACCCATCCGGCTCACCACTGAATCGCGCCGGTTCCTTTTGGCAGTCCGATAGGACTGACCCCTCTGAGAATGCCGACTGACGTGCAAAGCCGGCCCGTTGGGGCAGGGATTCGACGGCCGCTCCTTCTGGGATCCGGCTCATCTATCTCCTTCAGTGGCCGACCCAATGGGGTAGAGGTCCGACGACCACTCCTTCTGGGGTCCGGCTCATCTATCTCCTTCGGCAGCCGACCCACTGGGGCAGAGGTCCGACGGCCGCTCCTTCTGGGATCCGGCTCATCTATCTCCTTCGGCGGCCGATCCACTGGGACAGAGGTCCGATGGCCACTCCTCTGGGTCTGGCTCATCTATCTCCTTCGGCAGCCGATTCACTGGGGCAGGGGTATGATGGCCACTCCTCTGGTCCGTCTCATCCATCTCCTTCGGCAGCCGACCCACTGGGCAGAGGTCCTTTATTATTTCTTTCAGCTGGTTTTAGTGTTTTTTGCATACTTTGACTCGGTCGCTTTGTAAGGGGTGACCTGCGTCCTTGCAACCCGTGGCTCGCAGTTTGCAACGTTGCTGAGGCTAGGTTGGAGCTAGAGGTGCATCAAACTGAATTTAGTTATAGGCTTGAGTTTGATTCGATTTTAAATATTCGGATTTAAAATTTAATTTGAGATAATCAAGTTGTTTGAACTTGACTAGTTCAAAAAAAAAAAAGAAAAAAGAAAAAGATAATCCTTGAGATTGATTTGATTTGATTTAAATATCGATCGTGTAATGTTTGAGATGGATTTAAATTTTCATCATAATTAAAAATAATAAAAATAAAATATAAATATTAAATTATATAAAATATAAATATATATATATATATATATATATATATATATATATATATATATATATATATATATATATATATATATATATATATATATATATATATATGGGGTTTATTTGCACTTCTTGTTGAAGCGCTAGCAAATTATTTAATTTAGATTTGCATGCAAAAAAAAAAAAAAAAATCTTTGCATTTTATGGGTGCAGGGTGGAATCTTTGATCATGAATGCAGGATCTAAAAGGTAACATTGGTGAGTGTAAATTGGATTGGTTGTGTTGGTTCTTGATCCAGCCCGACAAGATCAGTCATGATAACAGATCCGATCAACAACGTTCGCAACTGATTTATTGAATTGCATGGATCGGTGATAAGCCTGTTACTCAACGCTGCTAGATCTCATAAAGTAAATTTTGCAGCTAATCTTCGAGACGAAGCTCCACGAGAAAGAAAGAGTAAGTCTTGTACCGCACCATTTTTTCTTAGGGATTCATGGGAGTCGTATCCCTGAGCATCGTCGTGTCCGTAGTCATTTCAAACATGATAATTAATCTTTTTCTCTTTTATTTTCTGGAAGAAGTTATGATATGAAAAACAGTTCTTCTACCAACAGAAAAAAGAAAAAAAAAAAAAAAAAAGAGCAAAGCGATACCCCATCCTAAAGTTCTTTCCATTATTTTTGCCTACCTCAGAGTTTTCCAATTTTGTGTTTTTGTTTTTTGGTGGTCGAGAAGTTACTAGGGAGCTGGAAGTTCTCGAGAAATCACTGGGGAGCTGGAAGTTCTCGAGAAACCACTAGGGAGCTGGAAGCATACCTTCTTTCAATCTTTGATACGCTTTCAAAATCTTGAATCAATAAAAAAAATGGTTTAGTCTTTTGACGTAAACGGCGAACACAAAAACACCGCAAGAAGGAAATATAGATGGAGAAAGAAATCACTGCACTTATTATTTATTCAGGAAATGATGAGATATCTTTAAAATCCATCCGAAAAGAAGTTATAGAACCATAAATAGATAAGAAAATTATATATTATAATATAAATTTTTGAAGTTTATCTCTACATAGGGATGCCATGATATATTTTTAAAAATATTAAGTCTTCATAGTATAAAATTATGATACTATGCATAGTTTCATGATATCTTAGTTTTGAATTTATGATATCCAAGTTTAAAAATTACGATACTCTAGTTAAAAAATTACATCTTATTTAAAAAACTACGATGCCTATGTAAAAATCATAAAATAAAAATTTGTAACCCCTTCTACCTTTAATACATGTCATCTGTGACTTGGTTTAACTCCTAGAGTGTCAAAAATTATCATGAATGCTATAAGATTAATCAAAATGATCGAAACAGTATTACGACATCCTAGTTAAAAAACTACGACATCCTTGCAGAAAGTGTAAAATATAAGTTTATAATCCCTTGTACATGCAATACATGTCATCCGTGGCTTGATTTATAACTTTTAGAGTGTCATAAAATTATCACAGATGCTATAAGATTACTCAAAATGACATCAATATTATGATACCCCAATTTAAAACCTACGACATCCCAGTTAAAAAATTACGACATCTATGCATAAATTATAAAATAGAAGTTTCAACCCCCTACCTCTAATACATGTTGATGTGGCAAGACCGCTGACGTGGGGTACACCTCGGATATAGTCGATAGCCAAGCGGGCAGATAACACCATGTCGGGTTTCTTCTCGAGCTCCTCCGCCAGGTGGCCCCACCGATGGTTGTGCCCACCTCGGCCGAACTCGAGCTTGGCACCTCCACTCCTTCGCCAGGTGGCTCCCCAAGGGTCGAGCCCACCACGGCCGGAGTCGAGCCCTCCTCTGCTCCTTCGCCAGATGGCTCCCCAAGGGTCGAGCCCACCTCGGCCGGAGTCGAGCCCTCCTCCACTCCTTCGCTAGGTGTCTCCCCAAGGGTCGAGTCCGTCTCGGTCGAAGTCGAGCCCTCCTCCGCTCCTTCGCTAAGTGGCTCTCTAAGGTTCGAGCCCACCTCGATCGAAGTGGAGCCCTCTCCTTGGAAGCATTGAAAAGAATGAAGGCGCCAGTCCCAAGACCGCCGCTGAGACAAGCGCGCGTAGTGCTGCGTGCCCAGTACGGTGTCCCAAAGCTGGAATGGTGCGCGTAACCTCGTTTGCACCCGTTGGGGAAGGGTGCCCTAATCGAGGTATCGGATCCTGCGGTCGATTACCTGTAACTCCCCGAAGGATAAGGCCGTATTCAAGGTCTCAGATCCAAGGGCGGCTGCACCCGGATCGAGGCTCTGCTAAATTTCCCCCTTCGTGATAACAAGACGGGAAAGACATGCTCACGACTTAACTCCCTATTATAAAAGGAAATGATCTCGGGAGAGCGGCCAATGGATGCCATTGACCCCTGAGCCTCCTTCTGAGGGGGAAAATCGAGGCACTGGAATAATCGACGATCTGAAAAGGCACCCAATGGGCGAGAGAAAAGGTAAAGGGGCAAGCACACGAGATAGTGAGACAAGCGACTTGAAGGCACGAGGCTCCCTGAAAGACTCCTGGAGAGAGTCCCACAAGCACGATCGCCGCGACTCAAGCACCGCTCTTCTCTAATTTCTTCTACTTGATCCTCTATCAAAAAACCTCTTAAGCACGGTGATCGAAGTGGGATCCGCCTTAGGGTTCTGTTCCTCTTTGCCATATGCTGACTTGATCGTCGGAGTGCTCTCGCCGGGATCCTCGGCCCGGGTCTCTAACATTATTTTGCAGGACCGGGAACCGTAGGACTCCGGAGTAAAGGGACAGACGTCCGGCGCCACTTCGCAGCTGCAGGACACGACGGTAAGGACGGTAACAGATTGGCACATCAGGTAGGGGGAAAAAGCCCCTGTATAAACAATCCCCCCACGAGCTTAAGCATAGCTCTACTCGAAGCATGGTGGTGATTCGTGGACGAGAAGCTTCCACCAGCCGAGCGGGAGACGCCCCTCTCCCCCAGGCCCGCATAGCCCGAAGAGGGAGCTTCTCGCTCCTCCTCAACCATCCTCGGTAGATGGCCAGTATGCTGCACTTGTCCAATAGATGCAGGTACTGACCGCGACCGTGAGGCAGTTGCAGCACCAACAGCACTCCCTGATCACTCAACCCCAGCTAGGGACCCCCGCGGCCCAAGCCGCGGGCCCCTACAGTAGCCTGCGCTCCATCCAAGGCAGGCCTTCCCATCTGCGGGCCATAACTAGTCCCCGCGGGAGTCACCAGACCCCCACAAAGAGGAATCATTCTAGATTGGCGGACCGGGAGAGCCGATCCCCGGCGGACGATAATGCCATCGTCAAGCGTGGCAAGCGCCGCCGAGGCAAGGCCCCTCATCGTGATCATCTCCAGCTATCAGCACCATCTTCTCCAGCAGCCTCGGTGGAAGGCTCCACTGACGAGGCCATCCGGCGCCTGGTCGAGAGGTGCCTAGAAGAACAAGAGTGCAAGCTGGCGGAGCTCTTTCGCCAGTTCGCCAACATACAGGGCTCCTCCAAGGAACCAGTGGGCTATGATGCCCGACCTCCCTTCTCCCGGAAAATCCAAGAGAAACCGATTCTGTGTCGATTCTGCATGCCTCAAGTGGATCCCTATGATGGGACCACCGATCCCCTGGACCACCTGAAGAGCTATAAGGCTCTCATGAGAGTCCAGGGGGCGACGGATGCCCTCTTGTGTATCGCCTTTCTGGTCACCCTCCGGAAGGCCACTCGAGTCTGCTTCACTCATCTCGAGCCTAAAAGCATCGACTCCTTCCAACAGCTGGAGAGGAGGTTCGTGGCCCACTTCGATGCTTATCAAAAGGTACCGCGAGAGGTGGATAGCCTCTTCTTTATCTGGCAACAAGACCATAAGCTCCTGCAAGATTATGTGACCCGCTTCAAAGCTGTCGCCCTGGAGATCTACAGCCTGGACTAGCCCGTCACCATGCTGGCATTGAAGCGAGGGCTCAAGACCTCCCGCTTTACTTATTTTTTGGATAAGAAGCCACCTAAGAGACTTATTTTTTGGATAAGAAGCCACCTAAGACATACTCTGAACTCCTCCGCATCAACAAGTACATCCATGTCGAGGAGGTCGACCGTACTAGGAGAGAACTGGACGGGAAGCCCCCGAAGAAGCCAATCTCGAGAGATGCGCTTGGAACGCGGAGACCTGGGCTGCCTGCAGACTTCTGGTCGGGACCAAAGCCAAAAAGTGGTCCCATTCCCGAGCAGACCTACACTCCCCTCCTCGCTTCGAGGTCGAAAATCCTTATGGAGATCGTGGGCGAGCGCTACCTGCGCTGACCTCCCCCACTGAGACCGTCAAGCGATCGTGACAAGATGAAGTACTGCCAGTTCCATCACGACCATGGCCACGACACTGAGGACTGCCGCAACCTGAGAAGGGAGATCGAAGACCTGATCAGGAGAGGCTACCTCAGGAAGTTTGTGAGGAGCGAGGTTCTAGTGGAGGATCAACCACTTGCGGCTCTCTCCCCTGTTCCTGCAGTTGACAATCGGTCCACTGAGAAGCTCATGGGCATAATTTCTTACGGAATAGAGCGCGCATCGAAGAGAGTGGAGATTTGGAAAATGCACTCCCCTTTGTGAAAGGGAAGGGAAGTGAGGAAGAAAATGTAAACAACGATGCAGTCGTGGTCGAGATGACCATCGCCAGGCATCCTGTAAGGTGCATCATGGTTGATAGTGGGAGCTCGACGGATGTCCTTTTTTACGATGTTTTCTCTCGGATGAACTTGTTCCCTAATCGGCTAAGGCCAGTGCACACCCCTCTTGTGGGTTTCACCGGAGATTCTGTGGGAGTCAAGGAAGAAATTACCCTCCCTGTCATCGCCAGGTCACCACCCCGGCAAAGCACAGTCATGATGACCTTTACTGTCGTCAAACTTCCGTCACCGTACAATACTATCCTTGGCCACCCCAGGCTCAACCTACTTGATGCGCTCATATCCACTAAGAGATTGTTGGTGCAGTTCCCGATCCCTTACGGTGTAGGAGAGATGAGAGAGGCACCTCAACCTGTCCCGCATTGCTTGCAGGCTATCCCAGGGGCCTAAAGTATCGAGCCTGTTTCCGACGTTGACGACCTTGACCAAAGGGTGCAGGACCCAAGGGGCGGCCCCGTCGAGCTCCTCTTGACATATCCCCTTAGCTCGAACCCACTGAAAACGATGCAGGTAGGAGCCCAACTACCAGAAGATGAACGGGCTCGTTTGCTAAGTTTCCTTCGGATGAATGCGGATGTGTTTCCTGGATCACGGCAAATATGCTAGGGATTCCCTCGGATGTCATCACCTACCAGTTGAAGATCGATCCGAAGTGCCGCCCAGTTCGGCAGAAGAAAAGAAGCTTCACCTCGGAAAGGCAGAAGATTATCAACGATGAAGTGGAGAAGATCCTCAGCGCTGGCTTCGTTCATGAAGTGCATTATCCCACCTGGTTGGCGAACGTAGTCATGGTCAAGAAGAGCAACAGAAAGTGGAGGATCTGTGTAGGCTACACCGACCTCAATCGTGCTTGTCCAAAGGATAACTTCCCCCTTTCGAAGATCGACTAGCTCGTGGACGCCACCTCGGGGCACCGCCTCCTCTTTTTCATGGATGCATTCTCCGGGTATAACCAGATCTGAATGCACCCGAAGGACGAGGAGCACACTGCCTTCATCACGGACCGTGGGATATACTGCTACAGAATGATGCCCTTTGGTCTGAAGAATGCTGGTGCCACGTACCAGCGACTAGTCAACAAAGTCTTCAAAGACCAAATTGGCTGCAACATGCAGATGTACGTGGATGACATGCTCGTCATGAGCAGGTCGACCTCGGACCACATCGATGACCTGGCAGAGACCTTTCGCAACCTTCACCTCCATCAAATGAAGTTGAACCCCATGAAGTACGCTTTAGCAACTCACCGACCGTATAGTAACCCTGAGCCGATTCATCTCACGATCTGCCGACCACTGCCAACCCTTCTTCAAGCCACTGTGAAAGATGCATGACTTTACTTGAACAAAGAAGTGCCAGGAGGCCTTCGAGGAGCTGAAGAAGACCCTGACATCACCGCCACTGCTCTCCTGACCGAAAGAAGGAGAAGAGCTTCTCCTATATATGGCTATCATTTTGGAGGCTGTCAGCTTGGTCTTGGTCTGTACAGAAGAAGGAGAAATCCAGATGCCCGTGTACTATATAAGCAAGCTTCTCCGGGGTGCCGAGGTCAGGTACTCTCGATCTGATAAGTTAATTTTTGCGCTCATTGTGTCTGCCCAGCGCCTCAGGCCTTACTTCCAATCACACCCTATCATGGTTCTGACAAATCAACCGCTGAAAGCTGTGCTAAGCAGTCCCGACACATCCGGACGCCTGGCGAAGTGGGCGTTGAAGCTCAGCGAGTTCGACATCGCCTACCACCTGAGGTCATCCCTTAAGGCGCAAGTACTGGCTGACTTCTTGGTTAAGTGTGCAGGCCTGGGCGAGGGGCCGGAAGAGAGCCCCCAGAATCAACAGCCAGGACCTGAACCAGAGAGGGACATCTGGGTCCTACATATGGACGGAGCATCCAACTCCGACGGAAGTGGAGCTGGACTCATCCTCGCCAATAGTAAAGGAGTCGTCACCGAGTGCGCCCTCCGCTTCCAGTTCGCTACCACCAATAATCAGGCAAAGTATGAAGCGCTCCTTGCGGGACTGAGAGTCTCTCGCGAGCTGGGCGTACCCAATTTGAAGGTCTTCACCAACTCACAATTGATGGCTGGGCAGGTCTCGGGAGAATTCGAGGCTCGGGATCCCCAAATATCGAAGTACCTGGAACTGGTGCGTGCAAGTGTGGCAGATTTCAAGCGCTTCAGCATCTCCCATATTCCACGTGGAGAGAACGCTCGCGCTGACACCCTCTCCCGGTTGGCGACCTTGCCGGACTCGTCCTTGGGTCATGCCTACATCGAGCATCTTCAGATTCCAAGCTACGAGGCACCCAGAGAGGTCCAGCAAGTCAACCCAAAGCCCAGTTGGATGGACAAGTATGTCAAGTACATCATTGATGGTACCTTGCCCGAAGATCGAATAGAGGTCGTCCTCATCAAAAGGAAGGCCCCGTGCTTTGTGCTGATGGACGGACAACTCTATCGAAGGTCCTACTCCTACCCACTTTTAAAATGTATGAGACCCTCAGAGGCAGCAATCATACTCCAAGAGATACACGAAGGCCTCTACAAAAATTATGTAGGAGGCAAAACTTTGGTGTACAAGGCCCTCCGCAAGGGATACTATTGGAAAACCATGAGGGAGGACGCAGCCAACTTCATCAAAAAGTGCGATCGTTGCCAGCATCACGCCGTTGTGCAATGATAGCATGCTGCACCACTCTTCCAGCTCTCTACCCCCTAGCCATTCGTCCAGTGGGGCATGGACATCCTTGGCCCTTTTTCTCCTACACCCGGGCAGTGTAAATTCCTGATAGTTGCCATCGACTACTTCACGAAGTGGGTTGAGGTTGAACCATAGCCCGAATCACGGAGGTGAACATCAGCAAGTTCTTCTGAAAATCAACCATAAGCCACTTCGGGCTTTCCTACACTATCATCACCGATAACGGACAGCAATTCGATAATCGGGAGTTTGAGGAGTTCTGCGATGACCTCGGCATCCGCCATCGCTTCACCTTGGTATCACACCCTCAAACCAACGGAGAAGCCAAGGTGACTAACCGGACTATCCTTCAAGGACTCCAAACAAGGCTGGACCAAGCCAATGGTAGATAGGCTAAAGAACTTCTCAGTATTCTATAGGCATACCACACAACGCCGAGGACAGTCACAGATGAAACACTATTCAACCTTGTCTTCGGCATAGAAGCGGTGATCCCGATGGAACTAAGTCTGCCAATGCTACGAGTGGAGCGGTACGATGAGGTTGAGAACCCAGCATGGCTCCTGCTTAATCTAGACCTACTTGAAGAGACAAGGGACAAGGCTCGAGTCCGAATGGTGGCCTACTAGTAACGGGTGGCCCGATATTATAACTCTAGGATGAGGCCGAAGTCTTTCTGCTCGGGAGATCTGGTGATGCGGCGAGCATAAGCCTCCCAACCTCGAGAGTGCGACAAGCTCTCTTCGAACTGGGAAGGGCCTTACCGGGTGGTCGAAGCCCTTCCTCACGGGGCCTACTACCTCGTCAAGCTCGATGGGGCATGATTTCCGCGGGCTTGGAATGCTGCCAACTTAAGGATATATTATCAATGATGTAAGACTTCCTAACACTAATAATGAGATTCTCTTTAGCACAATGCTTGTCTCTATCTCGTAGGACTATCATCGCCCGATCCTAGATCTAGCGACCGAAGACGAGGTGCCAGGAGTCTCGCAAGCAATCTGCTGGAAGCTCCAGAAGTCCAGCAACTAAAGACCGAATCCAGTCCGGTGACTAAAGACCGAAATCCAATCTGGCAACCAAAGACCGAAAACTCTTTAAGCCCGGCACCGGAAACTCCTGAAGCCCAGGAACCAAAGATCGGAAACTCTTTAAGCCCGGTACCTAAAGACCGGAAACCCCGGCACCGAAAACTCCTGAATCCCGGGAACCAAAGACAGAAAACTCTTTAAGCCCGGAACCTAAAGATCGGAAATCCTGACACTGGAAACTCCTGAAGCCCGAAAATTTAAGACCGGAAACTCTTTAAGCTCGACACCTAAAGACCGGAAACCATGGCATCGAAAACTCTTTAAGCCCGGTACCTTAAGATCAGATACCCCGACTATGGAAGCTCCAGAAGTCCCGCACTGGAGCTTGGAAGCTTTCGAAAAGCATGCATTCTGGTTGAGAGTCGACGTTAAACTTCTAACCAAAGTTATAAACTTGGCTCTGACAAGGACAAAGGGGACCCAAATCCGCCATCGACTTCAAGCGAGTCCTAGGACTCTCCCAAAGATTGCCTCAATCCAGCACAGATAACCGGATTAAAAGCCCCTGGATTATTCTATGTAATCGCAATGGCTAGGATATTCCAGGGAGGATTGAAGCTTGGAGTCGGACAATATCAAAGCCCACGGAGTTATAAGAGTCATGATAAGGCAAAACAGAAATGCAATAGTTTGGAGGAAAAAGTACTTCATTGATTCGAAGGGTTTTCCTTACAACTGAAGGGGATCTCGACAGGCCGGGCGGCCCAAAAAAATAAAGTTAAAAAACCCCATACTAGATACAAGAAGACAAAATAAAGAAAAGGCCCGAGGTCACTGGCCCGCCGACTCCTTCCCAGGTTGGCGAGTCGCTATGTCATCAGCTACCCGGGCCTGTACCGGCATGGTCGCCTGCTCAGTTGGCTACTCGGTGACCATTTCCTCGGTCGCTCCCGAGGGTGCCCCCACCTCCTTGGGTTGCTCCTCAACACCGCCAATGACGACACCTCCTAGATCGAGCTCCAAGAAGAGCGAGGCCACCTTCTCCCAGTAGGCCTTGAACCCCTTCACGAACGAGTCCACGGCTGCTTCATGGATCTCATCCTCGAACTCAGGCGATGCCCGAAAATTTGGCATGGCTTCAAGGGCTTCCCTCCTTGCAGCTTCCATCAACGCTGAGGTGTACTTTGCCCTGTCATTAGCCGCTGCCAGCTCCGCCAAGATCTCCTCAACCCGGGTCTCGAGAGCCTGGGATCGCCCCTCCAGGTGACTAATCTCTGTCACGGTCTCCTCAGTGTGACGCTGAGTCAGTATCCTTTCCTCAGAAAAGGATGTCTCGAACTCCTTGTTGCATCCCTCGGCATGGGGCAAATCTCCTCGAAGGATTCTGTTGTTCTCCTTCATCTCTCGGCCTCTATCCATCAGTTCCTTCACATCGGCCACAAGGTTGGCCAGTCTTTTCTCCTTGTCGGCCTCCCTCTTCGCTATGCTGGTGAAGAGGTCCCGGAGCAGAAGCACATCGATTCCGATCTGCATCAAAGAAGAGGTTAGACCTTGTGTAATTCAACTGGAACATTAAAATAATATCAGATACTCACTGAGAAGAGCTGTGAGAGGATCCCAAGCAAGGCCGTCGAGTAGTCCTTGCCTCCCCTTGTACGGCGGTCCCGAGGTTGGACCGCGTACTCCATCATCCTCTCCGCCAGGCCCTGATCCCGAATGATGGAAGCATTCACTGGAACCCCCACCGGTGCATAGCGGGGCTCGGAGGATGACTGTGCCAAAGCATCTTCAGCATGCGAAGACGTGGGCCGCGGGGCCACCACAACCGTCGCTGGAGCGCTGGCCACAATAATTGGCAATGAAGGCAGACAGGCTGGTCGCTCCTCTTCCCTCCCCCTGTCGACGTCAACGATCTCCATGGAGGGAATCTGCTGCCGAGGGGGCCGGGGAGCCGGATCCACTACCCTCGGCTCCGAAGCCGAGGTGAACCCGGACCCTCGGCCAGTTTCCACCTGGGCCCTCTTTGGCATGGTGTCCCGATGCCCAGCCGAAGCACTCCTCTTGCAAGCTGACTCCATCAGATCCTCCACCGAGTACTTCATCCCTGGGGAAAGAAAAAGGTCAAAAGAAGACCAGCAAAAAAAAAAAAAAAAAAGAAAAGAGAGACATGGATCCTCACCAATCTCTCGGATCGGGCTAACCCCGACCTCGAACAAGTTCCGCTCCGATGGCAGAACCTCGAGGGAGGGAAGCTCATTACTGAGCAATTAGGAGAAGACTTCCCGGTCCGCCGGTACTACTTGGGCATTGCAGTTCGGGGACCGGTCCGGCTCACTCCAGATCCAGTCGATGTCCTCGATCGAGGTAAAAAAATATCGGCTCTTCTATCTCTTGATGGATATAGGGAGGTCGAACCAGAGGCACTTGGGCCGGAAAGAAAGATACCACCACCCATCGTCGGTCGAGTGCCGTTTCAGGATGAACAAGGTCCTAAATAGAGAAAAACAAGCAACAAACCTATGAAAGTGGCAGAATACAATGAAGCCGAAGATGACCTTGATGGCGTTAGGAACCAACTGGGCCGACACGAGACGAAAATGGCTAAGGAAGGACATAAAAATGGATGGAGGGGAAAATGAAGACCACCAGCAAGGAAGTCACCGTAGAAGGCGATCAAACCCGGACCGCTCGAGGTGGCCCATTCCCTCGATCTTGAGAGCGAGAGTTGGATGAAATCCAGGATCCCACACGACTCTCGGATCAAGGAAAGGTCCTCTTCGGTCATTGTCGAGACGATGCTAGAGGGGCCGGTCGAATCTGCTGCCATCGGAGAAGCGACAACGGGTGCAGAAGAAGGGATAAGAGCCCTAGGGCTCCTAATGACTATCTTGCCAGGATGCAGGCGCCTTCGAACTTCGAAGGGAACTTCATCCTCCTCGTCAGAAGATGATGGAGTCCTCGACCGGGTGGGGCCTGCCTCATTTGGGTTATTAGAGAAGCGAGGGTGTCGGCTCGAAGTAGCCATTGGAACAGGAAAGGATGAAGACGAAGAAGAAAGGGATGGAGAACCTAAGGGAAGGACTTGATTCACCTAAGAAGAAGGGGAGAGCTGAAGATCAAGAAGAAGCAAATGAGAGAAAAATCACAAGGTACCCACCTGCTCGTTTTGGTGAAGAAGGATAATCCAGGACAAGAAGAAGGATCGCTGGAACCACCGGCGAAGTGTGAGAAAATCCAAAGACCCAGTTTCTGGAAAGTCCCCTCTCTTTTCAAAACCAGCGGGCAGTGGCCATACAATCCTTTTTCGCCTCCACCATCAGATGAGCTCCATGTATGAGGTCGCCCAACGTCAACGCTTCGGTTTACTGAAAGCCGCCTCGGGTCTGGCACGACACAATTATGATCCATCGAAATCGCGAACGTGGAACCTGTGCATTGGGCCTCGGGTATGACATGTGGAGCGACAGCGATCGTGGCAATAATTAAGCCAAATTTTTGTCCTACAACGTCAGCTCTGCATTAACTCTCTTCATCCCAACCACAATGCTTCGATGGGACTCGAAAGTGGGGGGCAAATTATGTGGCAAGATCACTGACGTGGGGTACACCTCGGATCCAGTCGGCAGCCAAGCGGGCAGATAGCGCATATCAGGGTTCTTCTCGAGCTCCTCCGCTAGGTGGCCCCACTGATGGTTGTGCCCACTGCGGCCGAACTCGAGCTCAACACCTCCGCTCCTTCGCTAGGTGGCTCCCCAAGGGTTGAGCCCACCTCAGCCAGAGTCGAGCCCTCTTCCGCTCCTTCTCCAGGTGGCTCCCCAAGGGTCGAGCCCATCTCGATTGAACTCGAGCTCGGCACCTCCACTCCTTCGCCAGGTGGCACCCAAGGGTCGAGCCCACCTCGGCCGAAGTCGAGCCCTCTTCCGCTCCTTCGCCAGGTGGCCCCCCAAGGGTCGAGCCCACCTCGGTCGGAGTCAAGCCCTCCTCCGCTCCTTCGCCAGGTGGCTCTCCAAGGGTCGAGCCCACCTCGGTCGGAGTCGAGCCCTCCTCCGCTCCTTCGCTAGGTGGCTCCCTAAGGGTCGAGCCCACCTCGACCGGAGTCGAGCCCTCCGCTCCTTCGTTAGGGGGCTCCCCAAGGATCGAGCCCACCTTGGCCAGAGTCAAGCCCTCCTTCACTCCTTCACCAGGTGGCTCCCTAAGGGTCGATCCCACCTCGGTCGGAGTCGAGCCCTCCTCCGCTCCTCCAGGTGACTCCCCAAGGGTCGAGCCCACTTCGGCTGGAGTTGAGCCCTCCTTCGCTCCTTCGCCAGGAGGCTCCCCAAGGGTCGAGCCCGCCTCGACCGGAGTCAAGCCCTCTTCCGCTCCTTCGCCAGGTGGCTCCCCAAGGGTCGAGCCCATCTCGGCCGAAGTCGAGCCCTCCTCTGCTCCTTCGCCAGGTGGCTCCCCAAGGGTTGAGCCCATCTCGGTCGAAGTGGAGCCCTCTCCTTGGAAGCATTGAGAAGAACGAAGGCACCAGTCCCAAGACCACCACTGAGACAGGCACGCGCAGTGCAGCGCACCCTGTAAGGCACCCAAAGCTGGAACGGTGCACGTAACCTCGTTTGCACTGGTTGGAAAAGGGCGCCCCAATCGAGGTATCGGATCCTGCGACCGACCACCTGTAACTTTTCGAAGGAGAAGGCCGCATTCGGGGTCTCAGACCCAAGGGCGGCTGTACCCGGATTGAGGCTCCGCTAAATTTCTCCCTTCGTGATAACACGACGAGAAAGACATGCTCATGACTTAACTTCCTGCTATAAAGGGAAATGACCTCGGGAGAGCGGCCAATGGATGCCGTTGACCCCTGAGCTCCTCTCTGAGAAGGAAAATCGAGGCACTGGAGCAATCGGCGATCTAAAAAGGCACCCAACGGGTGAGAGAAAAGATAAAAGGGCAAGCACGCGAGATAGCGAGACAAGCGACTTGAAGGCATGAGGCTCCCTGAAGGACTCTTGGAGAGAGTCCCGCAAACACGGTCACCGCGACTCAAGCACAGCTCTTCTCTAATTTCTTCTACTCAATCCTCTATCAAAAAACCCCCTAAGCATGGTGACTGAAGTGGGATCCGCCTTAGGGTTCTGTTCCTCTTTGACGTCCGCTGACTTGATCGTCGGAGTGCCCTCGTCGGGATCCCCGGCCCGGGTCTCTAACATTATTTTGCAAGACCGGGAACCATAGGACTATGGAGTAAAGGGACAGACGTCCGGCACCACTTCGCAGCTGCAGGCCATGACGGTAAGGTCGGCAACACATGTCATATGCGGCATAGTTTATAAATCCAAAAGTATCAAAAATTACCACGGATGATATAAGATTACTCAAAATAGCCGAAACAGTTTTACGATACCCTAGTTTAAAAACTACAACACCCTAGTTAAAAAGTTACGACACCCATGCAGAAATTATAAAATAAAAGTTTGTGACCCTTTCTACCTGTAATATATATCATCCATGGCTTGATTTATGACTTCCAAAGTATCGAAAATTGTCATGGATGCTAAAAGATTAATAAAAAATGCCAAAATAGTATTATGACACCCCAGTATAAAAACTACAACATCCTTGCAGAAAGTGTAAAATCAAAGTTTCTAACATCTTCTGCCTGTAATATATGTCACATATTGTCTGAATTAAAACTTTTACAATCTCATGATGACATCCCCCTATCATAACAAGCCTGTGTGAAAAGAATCAGAGTAATTAAGTTTGAAATAGAATTGTGACATCCTAGTTCAGGATTCATGACATCCTACTTCAAATATTATGGCACCCTATACATTTTTATGCTGGGATGGCTCACATTTTTTATAATAGTTATTTAGAATTTTTTGTTTAACTTACATTTATGTTTTATTTATATTTTAGATGATCTTACAATAGTTTGGCTGCCTAGAGTGAAGGCTTCGTAACTGTTTAAAAATCATTACAAGCCAACAGTATATGTTAAAAAAGTATGGAAGATGGATTTTTCTAGTCTTCATTTAGAAATTATCCGGAAGATACCATTCGGTGCGTTCATCGACATGCAGCCATTCATAGTACGGGCAACTCATAGTTGAAGTTATTAGATGTTACAAGGGCGGTGACAAGTTTATTTTTTGTGGCAATAAACTTACATTCAGCATCGAAGATATGGCCCTGATTTTGGATCTACCATACCATGGAAACAAGATTGCAATGGAAGATTAAGATAAAAAGGAAAGGTTATTCCAAAAATTTGGTAGAAAATTAAATTTTTAGAATAAAGGGCTGGAAAAGTTGATAGCGCAACTTCATTCATCAAACATATAAGAGGATATTGAGGACACCATAAAATTTTGGATCGCATACATGTTTGCACTGTTCTTGTCTGCAAAGTCAAATCAAGCTTGCCCAAGATATATCATCCCTTACTTGGATGATTTATCTCAGTTGGGATAAATTAACTGGGCTTCCGAAAAGGAGTTGATCGTTATGGCTCTCCCAGATGTTGCTCATTGTTTGAGATCTGAGGAGCTAGTCCAAACCAAGAAAAGTGACTAGGCTAGGAGGCAGCCAACCTTGTATGAACGTTCAACTGCTCTAGTGGTAAGAATTATTAATATGCAGCAAAAATATAATTATATTTATTTTAAATCTTCCGTATCTTTAAAGTAAATGATTATTATGTACATGTTTGGTTTCTCGAGCATAGCACCTTAAGAGCCCCAACACATTCAAATAAGCTACCTAGGTTGTTAAAGTGGTATGACAGCTAGGTGAAGACATAGAATGTTCAGCTTGCGAACTTGCAGCCTTATGAGTTGATAAGATAATCCATTATTTCAGCTTGGTAATGAACAATATATCATTATCATTAATATAAAGTTATTTTATTATTATTCTTGGCTTGCAAGTGGAGGGAGCTATTAAGCCTATGATAATGGAATGGTGGCTTATCACTAAAGAAACAGTAACATCCTCGAAACTCGAAAATAGTTATGCAAACTATGCACAGTTGAAGAATAAAGTAGAAGATATAAAGAAGAGGCTTGTCATAGTTGAAACCCTCTTCAGTTTATTGGTAAAAAAAGATAGCAATGCCAATAAAGAAAGGTACAAAGGGACGGAGGGAGATGATATTGAGGATGAGATGGAAGTCATGGAGTATGATCAACCTTTGATGGAGGAAAAAGTTTATGATACTCTTGTGACTGAGGTTGAACATAGGATAGATGAAAAATTGAAGGACACCCTTGTGAGTGAGGATGCTAAGGAAGAGAAAGAAAAATCTCTGGTTCCTTCACTTATCAAGAGGGTGAAAAACCAACCTAGAGTGTGGAAGGTCTCATAAATGACAGTAGATTTTGCTTTTGAAATAGGCCAATCCAAAAAAAGATGAAAATAATGGATATATCTCAGCCTGATGAATCAAATTTGAATCTTTAATTTGAAGATGATGAAAATTTGATCAAAATCTTTTTGAAAAAAAAGATCAACTCGTAAGTTATATCTATTTTTTCTATTATGTATACTTCTTTATGATAAAAAATATATAATATCCTTTATGTTTATTAATTTCAGAGAGGTCATCTACACCAATAAATTTGGAGGCACTATCACAAGAAAAAATATTTTCGATCTGCTAAATAATGACATGATAGTTGGTGATGTAAATAATAGAATTTTACTTTGTTTTGTTCTTATTCTTTATATATGTTATGATATATTTTTTAATAATTCTTATAATGATTTTTAGAATTGTATGAAATCATGTTACTTATAATTAATCAGTTTATATTGCATTGCCAAATAATTGATACTGGGTAGGAGTTTATTAGAAATAACTAGATAGAGCATCCAGCAAGATATCATAAGCATATAATTGCACTTGTAACGACCTCCGGCATGTGCCTGATATCCGTATTACCATTTTAAGAACTTGCTGGAACAACCAAGACTATAATATTTGATGAAGTCAGTGATCAAGATAAGAAGGAATTTTAATTTCTGTCCACTATCATCAACTCGACAATTTTCACTAGCACCTAGTTGTGGTTGACATGCAAACAAAGGTATTGATGCATCTGAATTCAATAAGATGCAATTCCAAGTACAAAGTGAATGCAAGGAAGTGGCACAAGATACTCGGGTCAATGTTTCATATATTCTGTGACAATGTTGAGGTGAAGAATTAGTCAATACTAGAGATTACTGAATACCCTTCCCAACCTACATGATCACTAGATTGCAGATTGTATTGCTTAAAATACATAGAATTCCTTGCTCTCAGGGATAAACCTGATAATTGGGATTTTACAGAAAAAAGATATAAGTGTGTACCGATACCAATTAGCAGCAAGATTATTGAGAGAGAGCCTGAATCAGAAGATTGATAGTGCTATTAAAATTTAACATGTAAAAGCAAATTTTGTTTAATGTACTTATTCTCTTCGATTCATGCACTTCTATAATATGTTACAGAAATTTGTAAGTTAATTGATATTTATATTTTAAGCATCATTCTCAAAGAAAAATTTTAAATTTATTCAAATAGTAGTGTTTTAAATATTATTTTCTTACATGAAGTTTTTATATTTTTGATGTTATGTTTATTTCCAGAATATCAAATTTCATCATTAATGTGATGATGGTATAAAGGAATATTTGTTTCTTGACTGGGTGTCATAGTTTTTCAATTTGAATATCATAACTATAGATCCATGGGTATCGTAATTATATTTCAACATTTACTTAAACTTTATTTATTAGAAGTTTATCATGACATTGTAAGAATTTTAATTTCAGACCGCAAGTAACATGTATTACAGGTAAAAGAAGTTAGAAACTTCATTTTGATATTTTCTGCAAGGGTGTCGTAGTTTTTTAACTAAGATGTTGTAGTTTTTATACTATGGTATCGTAATACTGTTTCGGCTATTTTGAATAATTTTATATTATTCGTGGTAATTTTATGACACTCTAGAAGTCATAAATCAAGTCATGGATGACATGTATTGCATGTATAAGGGGTTAGAAACTTATATTTTATATTTTCTGCAAGGGTGTCGTAGTTTTTTAATTAGGGTATCATAGTTTTTATATTGGGGTGTTGTAATACTGTTTCGGTCATTTTTATTAATCTTATAGTATTTATAGTAATTTTTGATACTTTGAAAATCATAAACCAAACCACGGATGATATGTATTAGAGGTAGAAGGGGTTATAAACTTTTATTTTATAATTTCTGTAAGGGTGTTGTAGTTTTTTAACTAGGGTGTCGTAGTTTTTGAACTTGGATGTCGTAATACTGTTTCAAAATATTTGATTAATCTTGTAGCATCCGCGATAATTTTTGACACTCTGGAAGTCATAAACTAAGCCACAGAAGATATGTATTATAGGTAGAAGGGATTAGAAACTTATATTTTACATATTTTGCATGGACGTCGTAGTTTTTTAATTAGGATGTCATAGTTTTTGAATCGAGATATCATAACACTGTTTCGATTAATTTAAGTAATCTTCTAGCATTCGTGGTATTTTTTGATATTCTGGAAGTCATAAACCAAGCTACCGATGATATGTATTACAGGTAGAAGTGGTTACAAACTTTTATTTTATATTTTGTGCATAGATGTTGTAGTTTTTTAACTAGGGTGTCAGTTTTTAAACTTAGATGTCGTAATACTGTTTTGGGATATTTGATTAATCTTATAACATCTATGATAATTTTTGATATTTTGGGAGTCATAAACCAAGCCACGGAAGATATGCATTACAGGTAGAAGGGGTTAGAAACTTATATTTTACATTTTCTACATGGATGTCATAGTTTTTTAACTAGGATATCGTAGTTTTTGAATTGGGATGTCATAACACTATTTCAGCCAATTTGAGTAATCATCTAGCATCCGTGGCATTTTTTGATACTCTGGGAGTCATAAACCAAGTCGTCGATGACATGTATTAAATGTAGAACTGGTTACAAACTTTTATTTTATATTTTGTGCATTGATGTCATAGTTTTTTAATTAGGATGTCGTAATTCTTTAATTATGGTATCGTAGTTTTTATATTAGGATGTCGTAATACTATTTCGCCATTTTGAGTAATCTTATAGCATCCATGGCAATTTTATGATACTGTGGGAGTTATTATTCAGACATGGATGATGGGAAGTCCTGTTAGGAGCAGTTATTTCTTTACTTTCTTGTTTTATGCTGGAGTATTCTAATTTTGTAAATGGATGTCATCTATTATATCAAGGGATGTCATAATTCTATTATCATTGTTTTAGTCTTTGGGCATTTAAAGTAGTACTAAAATTTATATTTGAAATAAATAAATTTAATCATATGTCCAATACATACTATTTTAAATTTTTCTGGATAATATAAATATACACAGGACTGTACAAAAATTTAGCATTTTATATCCTCTCCTGTGTTAGTTGACTATAAATATAAGCATCAAATTCATTTAAAAAATGATCGAAAGATGATACAGTGGGTTCAATTACTTGTTCTGGTACTTCCACTACAATATGGGAAGTCTGCCTCTTGCTTGTACTACATCTTCTTTCATTTTGCATAGGAGTGTCAATGGAAGCCTTATCCATATTTTTTCTTGATTTCTTTGACTTATTCTCGACTCCACTCTTAATTCTATTCTCTCTTGGATGATCTTTCGTAGTAAGTTGGTCAGGATCTTGGATTAGAAGTTGTATGCTTTGCGTAGCTGCACTGTTGTTGCCCAGCGATGAAGCAACCCAAGAGGGGGGGTGAATTGGGTTGCTAAAAATTATTTGAACTATTTCAATGGATATAAAATAAGTATGTGCCAATTCAAATCAAGTGCTTATGTTTTGTCAAAGTATTTGTGTGCTTAATAAAAATATGCAACAAAATTAACAAAGTAAATGCAAGAATAAATAAGTAATAAATAATTGCAATAACAAATACAAGAATATATAGTGGTTCGGTGCACTCCAAGGCACCTACATCCACTCCCAAAGTTCTCCTTGAAAATTTACTATAATCACCAAGATTACAGCCGATTAGTTTTCCGGGCTCACTAATCAAACTCAACTTGTTTTTCCGGGTTCACAAGTCAAAATCCCTATTGGTTTTCTAACTTAGGCTAACCAATAACCTCTTGATTTTCATGGCTAACCAAAAATCTTATTGGTTTTGCGGGCTCACCAATAACTTATGTTGGTTTTACGGGATCACTAATAACCTATATTAGTTTTACACAAAGGCTAACCAACAATCTCTTTGGTTTTCTAAGGCTCACCAAAAATCTTGATACAAAATGTAAGAATGAAAGTAAAGAATACAATAAAGCTTTCTAAAATAATGCAAGTATCTCTTTGAAGCTCTATGAATATTGATGAAGATCTTGTCTTCAAGTTTTTGAAGCCTTTGATTGCAGCTTGATGATGTGAGCTTGGATGCATTCTCTTATTTTTGAAAGCTTAAAGATTTGAACCACTCAACTCTTGAATCCTTGAAGGATATTCAATAATCTCACCAAAGGATTGCTTCCCCATTTAATTTGTGTAGTTTATATACCTCTCCAATCCTCAAATAACTGTTGATGACCGTTGGAGAAGAAAATATGGCCGTTAGACACAATCTGGGAAAGTTCTGTGCTTCAAAAAAACTAGCCGTTACAGCAAGTGTCGACACTTGACCTTCATGAGTTGACACTTGAGTCGACACTTGAAATAGTGAGTCAATACTTGACCAAAAATATCTTTTGAAGTCATCTACTCTACATTGGTGAGCTGACACTTCATATAGTGAGTCGACACCTTGAGTCGACACTTCAGTCCATGAGTCGACACTTGGCCAATACCCTGAAATTAGCTCGTTCTGTCTTTTGTTTGGTCTCAGACCTTGAGTCGATACTTCACTGTTCATGAGTTGACACTCGGCTTCCATGAGTCGACACTTCAATGTACCAGTTAAAATTTTCTACGTATCAGCCCAGAGTTGACATCTTGAGTCGATACTTGAATTCTATGAGTCGACCTTCACTTAACTAGTGCTAAAATTTGTCCAAAATTGATTTTTAGTCTCTTCAAGTTCTTTCTTAAATTTTAAAGTCCATATACTTGATTTTTCATTAATTTAAGGACTTTCTTCAACTGAAAATATGTATTTCTTCATTCAACATGGATGAGTACTAAGATCTGATAAACACACTTAAAAATATAATTAGTACTTATATATACTTAAGTATTTTGTCAATCATCAAAATCAAGACCAGAGTCAACAATCTCCCCCTTTTGATGATGACAAAATCTTAAAGTATATGAACATGGAAAGCTTAAAAAGATTAACAATAAGATAAACATGTAAGCTCAAAATTAATAAGTATCAAGCTTCTCCTCAAAATATGATTTCAAAAATATTTTCAAAAATCATTCAAATTTTTTAAACATTCTTCCCCTTGCTAATTCTTTCTTTAAGATTAACAATAAGATAAACATGTAAGCTCAAAATTAATAAGTATCAATCTTCTCCTCAAAATATGATTTCAAAAATATTTTCAAAAATCATTCAAATTTTTTAAACATTCTTCCCCTTGCTAATTCTTTCTTTAAGATTAAAACATTTTGCTTTCTTCTTCCTCTTTTGCATTTTCTTTTATTTCTTATATATTTTTTTATGTTTATCATATCTTTCCCTTTTTTATACTTAATACTCTTCTTCCCTTTTTTATCATCATGAAAAAGAATGAAAAGCAATACAAAATGAGAATGAAGTGAAAAGGATAGCAAGAGATCATCAACATCAATGCATGAAATCAATTATTCATGATACCAATTAAATATGATACTAATTGAACATGATACCATAAAATGATAAGCACATACAAAAAATAATTATCTCTTTTTTGAAGATTATAAATAAAATAAATTTTGATACCAATTGAATTTAACTTCCTCTCAAAGGATTAGATTTGAAAAATAAGGAGAATGAGCATCAGAGTAATATAAGTATGATATCAAGAAAACATTGAAAGCATCGTACATGTATATAATGATAACAAATCTTTGCATGCTTCCTCTAAATATTATTCCTCCTTAAAAATATGCATTCATTGAGGAATAAAATATGAAAGCACAAGTATCATAATTTCAGATAATTTGAGATATGAACATAAATACTAAGTCTGAAATCAAAGATTTGAATTTTCAATATATACAAGATTTTCAAAATACAGGAGGTTGATATTTTAAAGATTCAATTTAATATGATTTCAAATTAATTTGAAATGATTTGATATCCATACAAATGCTAGAAATAATATGATACCAAATCTAGCTACTGGAACAAGGGTTTATCAATATACATACCTTCTTCTTAAATGTAACCCTTAACTACCAATTCTATACTTGATCCAAATCATTTATAGTCTAAGCATGGATATAAAATAGAATATATTTCATGAAAACTATATGATTTGAAATGATTTTGATTATCCATATAAAAGTTAGAAGTAATATAGTACCAAGTTTAGCTACCGAAGCAATGATTTATCAATATGCATATCTTCTTCTTAAATGTAATCCTTAACTACCAGTTCTAGTCTTGATCCAAATTATTTCTAACTTAAGCATAGATGCCAAAAAAGTATACATTTAATCACAACATTTCACTTGAAATAGTTTAAAACTATATTAATCAAAATCAAGTGAAAAGTCTAATAATCACAAGTTTAATCATGATAGCATGAAATTCATCAACATCAAAAAGTTCATGATCATAACCAATAACTATTAGTCTAAACTTGATTCTATTAATCAATTGAAATAATTTTCAAAGCAATATGCAACTTTAAAAATATTTTTCATGAAGTAATTTAGGATACATTAATCAAAATCAAGTGAAGGTCTTATAATCACAAGTTTAATCATAATAGCATGAAGTTCATCAACATCAAAAAGTTCATGATCATAACCAATGACTATAAGTCTAAACTTGATTCTAATTAATCATTTAAAATAATTTTCAAAATAATTGATGCAATATTTATGATAAATATTCAACTATATTTTCAATTATGGAAGGAAATGTTTAGAATTTACCAATATATATAAACCTTTCTTTACCATTTAGTCAAAAAATATAGTTTGTCCACTTTTTGTATTGTATTGTACAACCACTTTTCAACAACTTCCTTTTTTCATATTAGGCTGCAAGACATTCCTGCAAAATAAACTAGGTAGACAATTTTGATACCCAAACTTTCTCTTCCTCATTTACCATGAGGCAAAGATTGACAATTTCTTGTTCTCCAAGTTGTTATCATTGCCTTAAATTTCTTTTTGACCTTGAGGGCTATTATCTTCTTCTTCTCCTAATCAGCAACCACTTCTTTGTATCACAAATTCAACTCATGGGTCATAAGTGAACCAATAAGCTCCTCCAAAGGCAGGGTATCTAGATTTTTTGCTTCCTGGATTGCTGTTACCTTTGGATCCCATGATATTGGCAAAGATCTAATGATTTTATTAACCAAATCAGTATTAGTATAGATTTTACCAACACTTTTCAATTCATTAACAATAGTCATAAATCTAGTATACATACCAGATATAGATTCATAATGTAGCATTTCAAAAGAATGAACAAGCATATTAATTTTAGTATTTTTTACTTGAAGAGTACCTTCATGAGTAATTTCAAGTGTATCCCATATCTCCTTCATCAATGTGCATGTGAAAATCCTATTGAATTCATTATAGTCCAATACACAATAAAGCAAGTTCATTGCTTTAGCATTAATTTCAGATTGCGTAATATCATATTCATTCCAATCCTCTTCGAGCTTTGGAATAAAAATGCCATTAACCAAAATAGAAGGAATATAAGAACCATTAATTATAACTTTCCAAAAATAATAACTAATAGATTGAATATAGATGTGCATGCGAGTTTTCTAAAAAATGTAATTAGTGTCATTGAAAAATGGTGGTCTATTAATTGCATGTCCTATAGCAAAACAAGCACCTTCTAGGACTGCCATGATCTTTTAATTCAAAGCCGTTGGATTCTTTGCAAAGCACCAAGTTTAGATACCAACGATTTTGGGTTCCGAGCTCTGATACCAATTATTGCCCAGCGATGAAGCAATCTAAGAGAGGGGTGAATTGGATTGCTAAAAATTATTTGAACTATTTCAATGGATCTAAAATAAGTATGTACCAATTCAAATCAAGTGCTTATATTTTGTCAAAGTATTTGTGTGCTTAATGAAAATATGCAACAGAATTAACAAAATAAATGCAAGAGTAAATAAGCAATAAATAAGAGCAATCACAAATACAAGAATATATAATTATTCGGTGCACTCCAAGGTACCTACATCCACTCTCCATGTTTTTTTTAGGAATTCACTATAATCACCAAGATTACAGTTGATTAGTTTTCCGGGCTCACTAATCAAATCCAACTTGTTTTCCCGAGCTCACAAGTCAAAATCTCTGTTGGTTTTCTAACTTAGGCTAACCAACAACCTCTTGGTTTTCACGGCTAACCAAAAATTTTGTTGGTTTTGCAAGCTCACCAACAACCTATGTTGGTTTTACGGGATCACCAATAACCTATGTTGGTTTTACACAAAGGCTAACCAACAACCTCTTTGGTTTTCCAAGGCTCACCAAAAATCTTGATACAACAATGTAAGAATGAAAGTAAAGAATACAATAAAGCTTTCTAAAATAAAGTAAGTATCTCTTTGAAGTTCTTTAAATGTTGATGAAGATCTTGTCTTTAAGTTGTTGAAGCCTTTGATTGCAGCTTAATGATGTGAGCTTGGATGCACTCTCTTCTTTTTGGAAGCTTGAAGGCTTGAACCACTCAACTCTTGAATCCTTGAAGGAATTCGATAATCTCACCAAAGGATTGCTTCTCCATTTGATTTGTATAGTTTATATACCTCTCCAATCCTCAAATAACCATTGATGACCGTTGGAGAAGAAAATATGGCCATTAGACACAATCTGGAAAAAATTCCGTGCCTTAGAAAAACTAGCCGTCATAGCAAGTGTCGATACTTGACTTTCATGAGTCGACACTTGGAATAGTAAGTCGACACTTGACCAAAAATATCTTCTAAAGTCTTCTACTATGCACTGGTGAGCCAACACTTCATCTGGTGAGTTAACACTTCAGTCCGTGAGTTGACACTTGACCAAAACCCTAAAATCAGCTCGTTCTGTCTTTTATTTGGTCTCAGGCCTTGAGTCGATACTTCACTATTCATGAGTCGATACTTTGAGTCGACACTCGGCTTCCATGAGTCGACACTTCAATGTACCAGTTAAGATTTTCTGCGTATCAGCCCAGAGTTGATACCTTGAGTCGATACTTGAATTCCATGAGTCGACACTTCACTTGACCAGTGCTGAAACTTGTCCAAAATTGATTCTTAGCCTTTTCAAGTTCTTCCTTATAAATTCCAAAGTCCATATACTTGATTTTTCATTAATTTAAGGACTTTCTTTAACTGAAAACATGTATTTCTTCATTCAACATAGATCAGTACTAAGATCTGATAAACATATATAAAAATATAATTAGTACTCATATATACTTAAATATTTTATCAATCATCAAAATCAAGATCAGAGTCAACAATAGTTAGCATCTACAACTCTTCTAAATAATAATGTAAGATCTTTCATCATTAAATTTAAATGCATCTTTAGATATGAAGGTTATCTCTACAAGCTTCATCATCCGATAACTCATCAAAGTATATCTATGATGAATAAAATATAATATTTATATTAAGATTTCTTGACATATGATAGGTTTATGTAAACATAAAATAAGATATCTGAATTTAAATAATTCCTTAACTACGTACCATGATTTTCATGTGTTTTTGTCATAAAATTGAGTATTGCATTCGAGATTGTCGAATTAGTATTTCATGTTCTTGCACCATCTATTCAAGAAGTACTTATCTGAGATACGAAATATATTTTGATGAAGAACCAATAAGGCATGCCTACATAGGTACTCTTGTATTGAAATGATCTATACTGGTATTGAACATCCTCCAAAGTTTTATCTATAAAATCTCATAATTTTTTATAATCTTTTTCTTGATTCCATCAACTGCAATTCTTTCAAATGATTTAACATAATATACATCACAGTTGTCAACTTCTTTAACTACTTTAGTATTTGATGCAGTCATTTCAAGGACCTTATTCTAAAATTTTTTGAATATGCGCCTTATATATTTTCCTGCTGCTTACATCTCAAAAGAAGAGGATGTTTTTAGAAGAGCATTTATTTACAACATTTTATTGTCTTCCTCATTTTCTATTTTATATCTTTTCTCCAAGACATCTTCGTATTTATCAATGAATTCCTTGAGTATAGTCTTCAAGTTTATAAACTCATAAAAAAAGTGATTGATACTCTCGCTCCTTTATGAAGTTGACATCCTTGTTCATAAATATTCAAAAAATAGAAGCATTAAAGATACAAAGTTTGTTAAAAATTTACAAACATGAACATTAATCAATCATAATAATTTAAAAATGTATCCTTAAAGTAAACTGGAACCCATTTATTCTGATATTTATAAATGTCATTTAACCAATATATAGCCTTGTATTCTTTATATTTCTTCATTAAATGTGTCCACATTTTCTCGATAGACACTATGATAACTGAATCATATATCACTTTTTCAAACTCAATCATAAATTTAGGATTTACAGTGCAAATATATCCAATCTTTTCAGAAATCTTCTTTAATATATGCCAAAGATAAAATCTATGTCATATATTGGAAAAAACATCCCTAACAGCAGTCTCGATTATCTTATCTTGGTCAGTTATGATGGCATTAGATGGTTGACCACCATTTGCATACAGCCATGATTGGAATAGCCATTTAAATATCTCAGTCATCTCATCTGATAATAATGCACAACCAAGCAATGTAGACCGTCCGTGATGGTTGACTTCGACAAATAGACATAAATGCATTTGATATGTATTTATCAAATAAATTGAATCAAAGGTCAGTACATTACTAAACTAAGTGCTTGCCAATCTTGACCTAGGATGGATCCAAAAGATAGATATGAGCTGTCCATTATCATTCAGGTCCAAAATATAAAAAAAATTGAATTTTTTACTTGCATTTGTGTAAAATGGATTACCATTGACTATACATCTCTTTCTTTCAGCTGACTCTGACATTCTTGATAGATGAAATTATGAACATCCTTCTTTATGAAATCTAATTATCTTCTATCTCCTTTCCTTCTAGTCATGACAGAGTATATTTGAGTTATGAAAATATTTACAACATATAAATTACTGATCTCTTTCTTTTTTGGTATGCTGATCCTTCTATGGAACTGTAGATAACCAGCTGATGATATGGACAGCTTATGATTATGTTCTAGAAAAATATCATCTAATATCCACTTATCATTTTTAGAATTTAGTCTTGCTTTTATCGAAGCCTTACAATCAATTTTACCAGTGATACGGCTGTATCCGCTGACGTGGAATCCATCTAGGCACCAGTTGTCAACCAGCAGATGGAGGCGCCACCCAAGTCTGGGGCCCAAGCAATGAGCCAAAGTGAATCCCCTTCCGAGGTCAGCTCCCAACCGAGGTCGAACTCAAGCTGCCACCAAGCAAAGAATGGGAGGCGACAGAGATTCAAATTATGGCGGGAAAGGGGGTCGCCTTCACCCAGACCCCACCTCTGAGATAGTACAACTAATAGGCGACAGCCCGCCGCCTGAGGCCTATGAAGGAAGGTGCCTCGTCGGAGCATCAAGACCCTCTCAAACCCTAGCTTACACCGATTAGGAAGGAACGTCCCTTTCAAGGTATGGCGCTCCCCAGTCCACCGTCTGCATTATCCACAAGTAGGAGGCCATGCTAGAGGAATAATCCTGGGGTGGCCGCCCGTATGTTAACGCTTTGCCACGTTTTTCGAATCATGGTGACCAACCAGAGCATCAGAGCCAGCAACATAATTTCCCATCTCAAAAGGGCAAACGGGAGCTCACACGTAATTCCCGCGTGCTGCCAGGTGTCACCCCCTGGGACTCTCCCGAAAAGGGGAACACCTGGAAAGCAAGCAAGAGGTCGCATACGGCCCCTCCATACAAAAATAAAAGAGGGACCTCCGAACCAGAAGGGACAGGAGGCAAAAACCAAAAAACAATAAGTAGAGGTAAGTGGAAGAGACAAAGACCCTTCCAATCTTCCATTCTCGTATTGCGATTATCCTTTCTTTTATCACCCTCTGGAAAAGGAGAGTCTTCCAAGCTCTACGCCTCAAAGGTATCTGTTCTCCTTGATTGTCCCACTGACTTAATTATCGAAGTGCCTTCGTCGGAATCCCCGATCCAAGGTTTTTCTCTATCTTGCAGGACCCTCGGGCAGGCCAGCAAGCTGACCGCAAGATGGAAGCCAAGGATCCGGAGGGAACTCGATGGGTCAGAGCTGCAGGCCATGACGATCCGGGCGGTAACAAATTGGCATGCCAGGTAGGGGGCAGGACGATGCATGACATGGAAATGTCAGTCAAACTAGTCCCCCCATCGCGAAAGCGATTCCACTTGAGGCATGGTGGCAACACGTGCACGGGAAGCCCCCGCTAGCCGTGTGGAGGGCCCTCTTTCCCACAGAGACCCATGCAGTCCAAAGGAGGAGTTCCCTGCTCCACCACAACCGCCTTCAATGGATGTCCAACCCACCGCATTCGCTCGGCAGATGCAAGTGCTGTCCGCTGTGGCACGACAGTTACAACACCAACAATGGCCCCTAGCAGTCCAGCATCAGTCAGGGACCTCTGCAGCCCGAGTCACCACCCTCCGTGGCAGTTCACGTACCTTCCAAGAAAGGTCTTCGCAGTCGTGGACCGCAACTGATCTCTGGGGAAAGCTCCAGAGACATGCAAGCCCGGACTGAACCCCAATTTCCGAGCAGGGCCCAAGCCAGAGAGCAGTCCCATTCCGGAAGAAGTACGCACCTCTCTCCTCGCTTTGAGGTTGAAGGCCCTCATGGAGAGTGAGGGCGGGCCCTGCTTACGCCACCCTCCTCCATTGGAGTCGCTTGGTGGTCGTGACAAGATGAAATACTGCCGGCTCCACCGCGATTATGGTCACGACACCGAGGGCTGCCGCCACCTCAAAAGAAAGATCAAAGACCTGATAAGGAGAGGCCATCTCGGGAAGTTCATAGGGGCACGACCTCCGCAAAGCCCCAGGCACTTATGGCTTTTCCTCCTGCCCCTGCAATCGACAGCTAGCCCACCAGGAAGCCCGTGGGCATGACATGCTGGGGGGGCAAGCTCCCCCAAACTGGGAAGGCCCCTACGTAGTAATTAAGATCCTTCCACCTGGAGCCGACCGCCTCGTCAACATCGACAGCAACGAAAGCCCAAGGGCTTACCTTCGAAAATGTAAGGCTCTCCCCTTTTTCAATAAAGTTCCCTTCCAGTGCAATGTTGTTTTTGCCCTGCAAGAAAATCATCGTCCGACTCCAGGCTTAGCAATTCAAAGCTGGGGACCACAGCACCCCTCACCGAAGCCGGTAGCTATTAGCACCCCGCATTTATGCCTGAAAACTTTCGAAGCCCGGCACTCTAAGCCTGGAAACTTCTGAAGCCCGACACTCTAAGCCCAGAAACTCCCGTAGCCCGACACTATAAGCCCGGAAACTTTCGAAGCCCGGCACTATAAGTCCAGAAATTTCGAAGCCCGACACTCTAAGCTCAGAAACTTTTGAAGCCCAGCACTCTAAATCGGGATGTAGCACCCCGCAGGGAGCTACGAACACCCTGCATTTAGGTCCGGAACTTTCGAAGCCCGGCACTCTAAGCCCGGAAACTTTCGAAGCCCGGCACTTTAAGTCAAGAAACTTTCGAAGCCCGACACTCTAAGTTGGGATGTAGCACCCCGCCGGGAGCCACTAACATCCCGCATTTAAGCCTGAAAACTTTCGAAGCCCGGCACTCTAAATTCGAAAACTTCCAAAGCTCGGCACCTCAAGCAGGGAAACTCCTGAAGCCATGCACCTATCATCATGTTCACAGTCCGGAGATGCCTGTGGGACCCCCCTAGAAGTTTCGCTGTCTGTCGCCTGACTCACAGCTCGGTATCTTAAGCCAGAAAACTTCTGAAGCCCCGCACTTGTCGCCATGCTCACAGTCTAGAGATGCCAGTGGGATCCTTTAAAAGTTCCACCGTCTATCGCCTGACTCACAGCCGGCGCCCCAAGCCATGAAACTCCTGAAGTCTCGCACCTGTCACCGTGCTCACAATCCAGAGATGCCAGCGGGACCCCCCAGAGGTTTCGCCATCTATCGCCTGACTCACAGCTCGACACCTCAAGCCAGAAAACTCCTGAAGTCCCGCACCTGTCATCATGCTCACATTTCGAAGATGCCAGCAGGATCCCCCAGAGGTTCCGTCGTCTATCACCTGACTCACAGCCTGGCATCCCAAGTCGAGAAACTTCTGAAGCCCCGCACCCGTCACCGTGCTCACAGTCCTGAGATGCCAGTGGGACCCTCCAGAGGTTTCGCCATCTATCGCCTAACTCACAGCTCGGCACCTTAAGCTGAAAAACTCCCGAAGTCCTGCATTTGGCTTGCTGGACTCCCAGTCCGGAGATGGCAAAGTGGGGCGCTCCCGAAGGCCCACATCCGTCGGTCGGATCCAGAGCCAGTGAGGACCATCTCAAGGCTCCTCATACCAAGTTCCCCAACTTGATGGTCTCTCAAGGCCGTGCAGGTCCCCTCACTCAAGCCATTCACCAGCCCCTGGCTCAACTTAAGAGGTTCAAGGCAACCATAAAAATAAAAACTCAATGAAGGGAAGAGGATTTCATTGATGTTGCACGAAAGAGGTACATTATCAGAGGACCTCCGACAGGTCGGGCAGTTCCCCAAAAAAGAAAAAAAGGAAGAGAAAAAAAAAAGAAGAATGAGAGAAGAAAAGGAAAGAGAAAATGGTAGGTTCCAGAGGGAGATCAAAGCCTATCCCTCAACAAGCTCCTTCCCAGGATGGCGCATAGGCGCGCCGGCATCCTCTTGTGCCTCCACAGCCCCTGCCAGTGGGACTTCCTCTGCAACAGGAGCAGGCCCCACCTCAACCACGGCTATGGGAGTCGTGGCTCCACTTAAGCCTTCATCAAGGTCGCTCGGGACCACGATCTCGTCCAGCCTCGGCTCTAGGAAGCGATAGGCCACCAAGGACTTATAGACCCTGAATTCTTTGACGAAGTAATTTGTGGCTGCCTCTAGGACTTCATCAGCAAAGTTCACCGAGGCCCTGAACTTGGGCACTACCTCGATGGCCTCCTTGGCGACCTCCATCAGAGCCATCGCCCTAGTAGCTTTCTCCTCGTCTACCGACAGCCGAGCCTACGCCACCTCTAACCATGCTTGGAGGTCGCTCATCAGCTCTTTTGCTCGAGCAGCATGGGCCTTGAGCTCCTCCCCCCGGTAGGAGACCCAATTCCTTTCTCGAGCCAAGGATGCTTCGAGGTCCCTGATCCAATTTTGAGCATCAACCATTATGGCCTGGAGGATCTTGTTCTTCTCCTCCAAGGCCCGGGCCCTGTCGACCTGCTTCTGGGCCTCAGTCGCCAGTGATGTCCTCTTCGCTCTCACTAGGTGCAGTAGTCGTGAATGAGAAGGATGTCAATTCTGATCTGCATCATCAAAGGTGTCAGTCATGACAGTCAAACTGAAGCAATAGAAAGGCAGAAGACACCGTGAAGAGGAGAAGGGTGCCAAAAAGGGCCTCCGCTAGCATCCTGCCTTCCCTCTCACGGTGGTCGCGCGATTGGATCGCGAACTCCATCATGCGCTCTGCAAGTGCAAGATCCTGGGTGATCGACGAATTCAACCTCACCCCAAGTGCTGCCCTCCAAACAGCGACCCTCCTCTATGCTGAGGGTGCCACCGTGTCCAGAGGAGCCGCCTCCGAAGGCATCCCATCTAGCGGTGGGGAGCTCGTCACCATAGGCGATGGCACCGGTTTCAATTGCTCCACCAAACTTTTTCCCTCTGCATCCACCTCAATGACCATAGGAGGGTGGGCTGCAGCCACTGCAGCTGGCCTGGCTGGCATGCTCATGCCAGATTCTCGGGCTAGAAGCTCGGCTCGCTGCTTCGAAGGCCCAAGGGCTGGTTCGACCGCTTGCCCCGCTGGGCCAAAGACTGAAGCAGGCCCCGCCTCCTGGCTGGGCTCAATCTAGGCCCTCTTGGGTGGAGCCTCCCCGGGTCCAGATGGCAAGCCCCTCTTATGGGCGGACTCCAGAAGCTCCTGCATCAAGAATCTCATGCCTGCAAGAAGAAGAAGACAAAGTTCAGCAACAGTCCGAAAAGGACTCATCGAAGAAGAGATACCCCTCCGGACTCACCTAGCCCCAAGATTGGGATGATCCCGGCATCGAATAAGTTCTGCTCTGATAGCAGAACCTTAGGAGGGAGGATCTGATCGGAAATGAGTTGGTCATATACCTCCCGATCAAAGGCCTCAACCTTGGATTTCCGGTTTAGGGTCCAGTTCGGGTCACTTTAGACCCAATCCACCCCTTCAATAGAAGCAAAAAAGAATTTTTTCTTCCACCCCTTGATGGAAGAAGGGTGCTCAAACTTTATCCCCCTCGGGCAAGGATAAACGCACCACCACCCGTCCTTGGTCGAGTGGCGCTTTAGGATAAAAAAGACCCTGAACAAGGAGAAGCGAGCGACAATCCCATGAAAGTGGTAGAAAATGATGAAGCAGTTGATGACCCTAATGACGTTGGGAGCCAACTGGGTCGAAATAAGACGGTAGTTGCTTAGGAAGGAGAGAAAGAATGGATGAAAAGGCAAGCGAAGGTCCCGAGAAAGAACTCATAGAGGGCTATTCGCCCCGGGCCACTAGAGGTAACCTGTTCACCTGGTCACAGAACCGAGAGTCGGACAGAGTCTGGGATCCCGTAGGTGGCCCGGATCATAGAGAGATCCTCCCGGGTTATCGTCGAAGCTACACTCGAAGGCTCAGATGAACGAGAAGACCTAGACGAAGCAATGGGAGCAGAAGAGACGGAAGGAGCAAGAGGGGCCCTTTCCCCGTCGAAGACTACTCCGATCAAGCGAAGGCTTCTACGGATGACAGGAGGGGCCTCCTTCTTCTCATCTGAAGATGGAGTCCTCAGTCGAGAACGCCTCGCCTATGAGGGTCGCCAAAGGAGTGGTGATGCCGGCCGGACAGATCCATCCGAGATCAGAAAAAGGAGGTGCATAAGGAAAGGAGACATGGGGGCCTTTTAGGAAGATTCAGCCTAGACGGAGAGGAAAGAAAAGGCCAAGGGAGACTAACCTGGTTATGAAGGAAAAGGACAATCAAGAGAAGGTAGAAGCTCTGGCCTGGCGGTGAGCGGGAAGGTTCTGAAAGAGGTAATCGAGGGAAAAAGGTTACCCTCTCTTCAAGGCCACCAGACTGCAACTGTACGTCCTTTCGGCACTCCCGCCACCAGATAGGCACCGCATGGCAACATTGACCAAAGGCGACGCCCTAATGTAGCGAAAACAGTCTTGAGTCATACGTCCACCATCATACTTCCTTGGACCCGCCGATATGGCATCCCCACACTGGCCTCAGGGCATGGCATGCGAAGTGGCGGTGATCGTGGCATTTAATGGCACCAGATCTCAGCCTTGTCGTGTCAGCTCCATAATTACCTCCTTAGTCCCGAGCATGACATTTTGTCAGGACTTAGGAATAGGAGACCAATGAAGAGATGACATCCCAGGTCCCGCACGAACCCATTTGACAGAGATTGCAACCATAAGCTCCATCCTGTCAAGTCCCTCCGCTTGGCTGGCTCCCCCCAGGTCAAGACTCTAGTCGAAGTCAGACTCCACCTCAAAGACCCTATGCTGGGCTGGCTCCCCCCAGGTTGAGACTCCAGCAGAAGCCCGATTCCAGCTGAAAGATTCCACCTCGAAGACCCTCTGCTGGGCCACCTCCCCCTAGGTCGAGACTTTAGTAGAAGCTCAGTTCCACCTCGAAGCCCTTTTGCTGGGCTGCCTCCCCTTCAGGTCGAGACTCTAGCAAAAGCCGAATCTCATTCCAAGTCCTCCCGCCTAGCTAGTCCCTCCAAAGTGCATACTCGCGGAGCGCGCAGTTGCGGCCTTCAATGGGCCTTCATCGGAGCAACTCAGGCGAAGAAGAAGAAGGAGACGAGAAGAAGAGGCGTGCAGTAGTTAAAGCAAAAGCCTTCATTAATCAAAAGTTTTTTACATCCTACAGAGGTTCTTGACAGGCCAGGAAGCCTCCTGAAGATCTAAGTTACAAGGGATCCTCCTCGACAACACCCCCGGAAGTAGCTAGGGGGTGCGCCAGTCATTTTTTCAGATGGGCTCCCTGGGAAGGGGGGCGGCGGTGCCTCTACCTTAAGTGCCCCATCCTCCCCAGGAGGTCACCGGGTCTCTAGAGCCCAGCATCAGCCTTACTTGGAGGACGCGAGTACCCTTCTACAAGTAAACATCTGAGGAAGGGGTACAATGGCACATCCTCCTTGACCACACTGTCCTTCTTGGATTTCATCGATCTGGTGATTCCAAGCTTAGCTGCAGCCGCTCCTCATTAGGCCACTCCCAGTAGCACCGTGATGACCATGGCCCTCACCATGGCGACTATATCCGCAGCCGTCCCCTCATTCAGTCGCGCAACCAGGCACACCCAGGAGGTTCGTAGGTGGGCTCCTATCATGCAAGCAACCGTCTCCTCTACCCCCCGGGGCCTCTCTACTTTCTCCTCCTTCAGGAGAATTTCGAGCTCAGAGGACTTCTCCTCCAACATGGACGCCCCCGCCTGGATGCCGGCCAAACATCCCCGGAGAAGCATCATGCAACCTCCCAGACCTGAAGCTCACCAGAAGACCTCCCTTGGCACGAGCTAGGAGAGAAGAATCAAAGAGAAGAGGATGTTCCGCCAAGACCTACCCCCCTGCGCTTAATAAGGTGGGGGATGGCCTCTCTGCAACGAATCCTACCGATCCCTCGTACCGACTAGAGGTACGCATCTCATTAATTACCGAGCCAACCAGAAGATGCCACATGCCGGCGCTGATTGACCCGCGTGCCTGGTCCTCAGAGGAATCAGCATCGATCCAAGAGAAGCATTTATGGCCACCATTGGGAAGCCGAAGCACCATGAAACCTCCATCAATGTGAAGGCACGCTCTTCGAAGCATGGACGCGTGGAGACATCGGCAATGTAAAGGGATGCCTCAGTCCATGTCAACATGATCATTACTCTCCACGCCCCAAGCACCACATCGTCTTCCGGGCTCGAGAGTGGGGGGCAACTAATATGGCTGTATCCGCTGACGTGAATCCATCTAAGCGCTAGTTATCAGCCAGCAAATAGAGGCACCACCTAAGTCTGGCGCCTGGCAAGGAGCCGAAGTGAATCCCTTGTCGAAGTCAGCTCCTGGCAAAGGTCGAACTCAAGCTGCCACCAAGCAAAGAATGGGAGGTGACAGAGATTCAAATTATGACGGGAAGGGAGTCGCCTTCACCTAGACCCTGCCTCTAAGACAGTACAACTGACAGGCGACAGCCCGTTGCCTGAGGCCTGCGAAGGAAGGCACCTCGTCAGAGCACCAGGGCCCTCTCAGACCCTAGCTTACACCGATCAGGAAGGAACATCCCTTTTAAGGTACGGTGCTCCCCAGTTCGCCGTCTGCACTATCCACAAGTAGGAGGCCACGCTAGAGGAATCAAACACTAGGGCGATCGCCTGCATGCTAACGCTTTGCCAGGTTTCTCGAATCATGGTGACCAATCAGAGCATCAAAGCCAGCAATATAATTTCCCACCTTAAAGGGGCAAACGGGAGCTCACGCGCAATTCCCGTGTGCTGCTAGGTGTCACCCCCTGGGACTCCCTGAAGAAAAGGAACACCTGGAAAGTAGAGCTGTCAACAGGTCGGGTCCGGACCCGAGACACGTGGGTCTGGACCCAATGGGTCCGGATCTGGATCTCAATCTGGACCCATTTACCCGGACCCGGACCCGATTAGTCATAGTTAAATGGATCCGGGTCTGGATATTACATATCCAGACCCGACGGACCCGAAACCCTATTAAATAAAATAATATGACATATATTTATATAAATATGGGACGTTAGATCATAATCGAATGGTTAAAAAAATAAAAGAATAGAATCCTCCACTCTTACAAGCCCATGGGCCATAGTGGTATTCGGGTCGGGTTCGGGTTTGGATACCCGAGATCCATTCGGATCCGGTCTGGTACCTTAAAATTGGACCCGTCGGGTATTCAGCTCCGGATCCGGGTCCAGTAGCTAAAATCGGGTCCGGGTCTGGATATCTGGGTTCCGACCCGAACCCAACCCGTTGACAGCTCTACTGGAAAGAAGGCAAAAGGTCGCACACGGCCCCTCCATACAAAAATGAAAGAGGGGTTTCCGAACGAGAAGGGACAGGAGGCAAAAACCAAAAAATGGTAAGTAGAGGTAAGTGGAAGAGGCAAAGACCCTTCCATTCTCCCATTCTTCCATTCTCGTATTGCGATTATCCTTTTTTTTATCACCCTTTGGAAGTGGAGAGTTCTCCAAGCTATATGCCTCAAAGGTATCTAATCCTCTCGATCATCCCACTGACTTGATCGTCGGAGTGCCTTCGCTGGAATCCCCGATCCAAGATTTTTCTCTATCTTGCAAGACCCCCTGGCAGGCCGGCGAGCCGACCTCAAGACGAAAGCTAAGGATCTGGAGGGAACCCAATGCATCAGAGCTACAGGCCACTGTGATCCAGGCGGCAACAGCCAGTATCCATAAGATTCATGGAGTTATCGATTTTTCTAGATTTTCCTTGCCTCTAACATACCAGGTCCTTGAAGCATATTTCTTTGTTGTTGTTGGATTTACTATACTGTTGTGATTCCAAAATGTACTCTTCTTGCATTTCCATTGTAGAAATTATATACATTATTTATAGAATTGAACTCCATTCCAATTTCAGAATCAACAGACTCGTTCTCTGCATTCGTAGTGATAAGAGAATATGCATTCTTGTGAACAATACCAGCAATCTCATCCAAATGATTATCTTTATTTTTTTTCAGATTTCTAATTTTAATACCATATATAGAAATATCTATAAAAAAAATTATAAATATTGATATCATAGTTTTAGATGATATTTTATCTACATCATAATAAATAATGTGTTATGCATTGGATAGAATATGACATGATATTATGATAATATAGTGTTGCTGCCAAGACCGTCGTGGCCCGTAGCTGCTGCCGGCGCCGGAGTGCGCTCCTCTCGCTGCCTGCCAGTCTCTGCTCCTGGACCTGCGAAATAGGGATTAGTGACCCGGGCCGAGATTTTCGGCGGGGGCACTCTAACGATCAAGTCAGTGACGATCCAGGAGAACAGATCCTCCTGGTCGGGCCCCTCTTGATGGACTTCGCACTAGGAGGAGTGAAAGATGTGTGTAGGCAAAAACGTAGTAGGGGGAGATTGATGACGGGGACAGAGGGGTTCCCTGTTCCTCCGGTTCTCCTTGTTTCACTCGTTTTCCCTTTGCTGTGGTGTTGGTGATGGCGCTTTGCCCTCTTTGTCGAGCTTAAGCTTGTGTCGGTGGTGGATTGTGGTTACTGTGTTGTTACTGGTGCATTACCTCTCCCCTTTTTGGGGGTGCCGATTGTTCTTTGTAGTTAAAAATTGGTCGTTTGAAGTTTGCCTCCGGATCCTCGCTGGGTTGGCAGGCGCGTGCGGCAGGATTCCGTGCGTGGACGGGATGCCTTTCCTGACAGGTGATAGGGAAGCTTCCATTCCTTCTGACATCCTCTCCGGTCGCTCCATTCCGGGAAGCTTGGCAGAGCCTCGATCCGGGGGTCGCCGCCCTAGGGGTGCGTGCTTTTTGGCTGGCCCATCCCCTGGAAGTATGCCGGACAGGTAGTTATGGCGGCATGGGGGGGCACCGTTCCGTGGTCCTCGGGCGGCTCGCCAGTATCCTGGGATGGCAGGGCTTGCTCCGGTCTAAGTGCTCCGAGCTCGTGCGGTCACCTTGGTGGAGGAGGGGAGAGTGCAGGCTCGGTCCAAAAGGTGCGCGCTCGGAGAGGCTCCACATCGACGGGTGAGCGCTGAGCTCGACCTCGACCGTAGGGCACTAGCCTCCGAGGGTCTCGCTCTGGAGGGTAGAGGACTGACCCGGTCCAGAGGGCGCGTGCTCGGAGAGGCTCCACATCGGCGGGTGAGCGCTGAGCTCAACCTCAATCGTAGGGCACTAGCCTCCGAGGGTCTCGCTCTGAAGGGTGGAAGACGGACCCGGTCCAGAGGGTGCACGCTCGGAGAGGCTCCACATCGGTGGATGAGCGCTGAGCTCGACCTCGACCATAGGGTACTAGCCTCCGAGGGTCTCGCTCTGGAGGGCGGAGGATGGACCCGGTCCAGAGGGCGCGCACTCGGAGAGGCTCCACATCGGTGGGTGAGCGTTGAGCTCGACCTCGACCGCAGGGCACTAGCCTCCGAGGGTCTCGCTCTGAAGGGTGGAGGACGGACCTGGTCCAGAGGGCGTGCGATCGGAGAGGCTCCACATCGACGGGTGAGCGCTGAGCTCGACCTCGACCGCAGGGCACTAGCCTCCGAGGGTCTCGCTCTAGAGGGTGGAGGACGGACCCGGTCCAGAGGGCGTGTGCTCGGAGAGGCTCCACATCGGCGGGTGAGCGCTGAGCTCGATCTCGACCGCAGGGTACTAGCCTCCGAGGGTCTTGCTCTGGAGGGCGGAGGATGGCTCCGGCCTAGGCATCCCAAGCTCGCGGGCGCGTCCTGGCGGAGGACGGAGCTCGGCTCGTGGCCTTGTAGGAGCTCAACTCAGCTCGACAAAGTGATCCGGGCTGGGGCATCGCCGTGGCATCCACCATGGTGGCCTCCCTTAACGTGGCGCCTGTCAGCTACCCACGTCAGCGGTCTTGCCACATCATTTGCCCCCCACTCCCAAGGCTCGTTAGTGCACGGTGCTCAGGGCGAAGGGAGTAACTGCAGTGCTGACATGGAGGGGCAAAAATTCGGTGCAATGATGGCCGCGATCACTGGCGCTTCGAGGGGTGGCCCCGCGAGCCAATGAGGTGGTGCCACACGGCCACGTCCGAGCAGCAGTTAATGCTGGCGCAGAACTCTAAGCGGCTGGGACTCCTTTTTCGCCGATGGGCAGCACGTGGCACAGATCCGTTGGCGAGGGGGTCACAATAGTGCGGATTCGATGGGCCTTTTTGGAGTGAAAAGAAAAATTTTCTTACTCAAAGTTTCCTTTCTTTCAAATCTTTCGCGCTTGTCACAGTGTCTAGACCTTCCTTCTCCGCGGTCTGCATCCGCTCTTCTCTTCTCTCTCCTTCTAGGGTAGGCTTTTTCCTTCTCAGTCCAGTATGTCTCGTCCTGAGTCTTTCGCCCGAAGGGTGGTGCTCTCCTCCTCCAAGAGGAGTCGGAGGGAGAGCAGTTTAGGATTAGCATGAGATCGGCCCTTCCTGCTCCCCCTGTGTCCGTTGGGGAGCTAAAGGTCATTCCTTCCCTTCCTACTTGTTCTCCTCTTCTGCTTGAACCAGCCCCCGAGCTTGTCCGGTCAACAGGTCGGGGCGGGGTCGCTTCGATGATTTCTGCTGCGGAGCTGGAGACCATCCGAGATGCCTATGGGATCTCGTCTTTTGTTTGACTCATGGTCCCCCGCCCCGGGGAGCGGGTCACTTCCAGTGGCCCGGGGCATTTTGCCTTATACGAGGGGACCTTCTCCGGGGTCTCCGATTCCCCTTCCATCCTTTCTTCTTATCCATCATGAATAATTATCATCTGGTCCCCGTCCAGTTTGTACCGAACGCCATCAGGGTGATCTTCTCCTTTATCATACTCTGTCATGTTCACGGGTTCGTTGCCCGGTTCTCCTTGTTCAGGGCATTCTTCACCTTGAAATGCCACCCGACCGAGGACGGGTGGTGGTCTTTGTCTTCTCGCCCGAAGGGCATCAAGTTCGAGCTTCCCTCTTCCATCAAGGGATGGAAGAGCGGACGGGTGGTGGTCTTTGTCTTCTCGCCCGAAGGGCATCAAGTTCTAGCTTCCCTCTTCCATCAAGGGATGGAAGAGCAAGTTCTTCTTTGCAGACGTCGAGGGGGTCGACTGGGCCTGGAGCGAGCCAGACCGGTCCCCCAACCGGATCTCTGCGGTCGAGGCCGCCGATCAGGACGATTACGATCAGCTTCGCACCGCTCAGATCCCCTCTTTGGAGGTCCTACTATCGGAGTAGAACCTTCTCGACGCTAGGGTCGACTCATCGGCGGGGCCAGGTAAGTTCAGCTCCTTCTCCCATATGCATTTTCTCTTTTCTCCATTTTAAGCTGACCTTATAAGCTCCTGTGTGCAGGGTTGATCCTTCTAGAGGGCGAGCCGTTGTTGGTCTCCAAGAAGAGACCATCCACCGGAGTGGTTGCCGAGCCTCCTTCGAGGCGGGCCCGAGTTGAGAGAGTGCTGACATCTGCTCCTGCCATGCCGGTCGCCCCGAAAGGAAAGGAGGCTGTGGGAGCCCCCATGCGATGGGTGAGGCCACAGGCAGAACTCCCTACTCTAGAACCTATTGCGGCCGTCCAGGCTGATGCCATTGCTGTCGCTGCTCTGCTCCATCCTCTGGGTCTGAAGATGGTCGAAGCTGAGGGAGGAGAGGCCTGCCTTGCAGATCCTCCAGCGACGGGGGTTCCGACCATGACAGTACCGGATCCTCGACCGGTTCTTGGGGGTCCTACCACCGGAGGGGCGGGCGCACTTGCCCCTCGGGAGAGAATGAGAGATGAGGCGAGGCACCGCTTCCGTTCAAGCTGGGGCCAGAGAGCTCCTTGGCTGATAACCGCGCCCTAGCTTATCGCATGATGGACTTCTCCATCCAACCATGCGACTGGGAGGAGATGGATGGGCTGCCAGTTGGAGCCGTGATCGACAGCATCTTCCCCCATCTCTACACAATAAGTAACCTCGTCCCCCCTCTCTCTCTCTCTCTCTCTTTTGACTTCCCACGTGGTACAGATGGGCATGAGGCCCTATTCATCAGGAGCTGCTACCGAAACTGGGAGCAAGCCGAGCAACGACAGGCGACCGAGATCGAGTCACTGAAGGCCGACCTGGAGAGGAGGGCCGACTCCGAAGGGGCGCTTGGCCAACAGGTAAAGGACCTTGAGAAGTAGCTCGTCGACTCTGAGGGGCGAGCGAAGGAGCTCCAGGAGAACCTCGACTGCAAGCAAGGGGAGTCGAGGAGGAAGACTGAGGAGCTTGCTGACTTCGAGCAGAGGTTGGGTGTGGTCATCGCCAAGGTGGCCCGACAGAAGAGGACCGCCCAGTTCCTTCAAGCTCGACTGACGGTAGAAGAGGAGAAGTCCGCCTCGGCTCAGAGGGCAGCAGACGAGGTGGCCAAGTCGGTCGTGGACGCCAGGCACGAGGTGGCCATAGCAAAGAAGGAAGCTGGGGAGGCGGTGGAAAGGTACAGGGCCTCGGAGGAGTTCCTCGCCGAGATCCAACAGACGACGTTGGACTCCTTCTTCAAAGGCTTCATGTACCTGCACCGTCTGGTCGAGGAGTTCGTCTTGGCCGAAGGCCGCAGTCACCTTGACTATCCCGGTACTTCAGACCAGGGGGCGGGCATTGAGGAGGCCGCACCAGTTGAGCCTAAAGTCGCGCGGTCAGAAGCCCCTGCTGATGGAGACTCCCAGCCTGGCGATCCAGCTAGCAGATAGTCATTTTTTGCTTCCCTTTATGCCTTATTCTTTCTCTGTATTTAGCAGGGCCACTCGGCATGTTGGGGGCCCGCAGGATGCTTGTAATTCATACTTAATCAATGAAGTGCAATCTTTCCTGCAGTCATTCTTCTTGTCTGGCTCCTCCTCTCTTCCACTCCCCTTTTTCTCGTCTTTCTTTTTAATGAATGGGGAGATCAGAGAGGGCACCTTACCTTGCATGGGGTCGAGTTATTAGACTTCGACATCAGCAAGTTGGGTGCAAGTTGAGGGCACTAGAGAGCTACTAAGCTCGAAGGCCTCTTAGCCGGAGGTCTGAGCTCCGGTCTTGAGCTGGCATCCTGGAGCTGGGCTCGAGGACGTGGATGATTGAGAGATGCGTGGCTCGAAGGTCTCTTGGCCGGAGGTCTGAGCTCCGGTCTTGAGCTGGCATCCTGGGGCTGGGCTCGAGGACGTGGATGATTGAGAGCTGCGTGGCTCGAAGGTCTCTTGGCTAGAGGTCTGAGCTCCGGTCTTGAGCTGGCATCCTGGGGCTGGGTTTGAGGACGTGGATGATTGAGAGCTGCGTGGCTCGAAGGTCTCTTGGCCGGAGGTCTGAGCTCCGGTCTTGAGCGTGGAAAGTAGTAGTCTTGTTGTTGTAGTTTCCTTTTCTGCTCTCCTTCTTTCCTTCCCCACTCTCCTTTCTTTTCTCTCTCTTTTCTTCTTTCTTCTTTTTTTTCTTTTTTTTCTTTTTTTTTTTTTGGAGTGGGGAGATCAGAGGAGAGGATGCTGGCTGTACCCCCACCTTGTTCTCTTTCTTTCCTTCCCCTCTCATATTCTTTTCGAGTGGGGAGATCAGAGAAGGGGGCTACCGGGCTCCCCCCTTTGTTATCTTTCTTTCCTTCCCCTCTCGTCTTCTTTTCAAGTGGGGAGATCAGAGAAGGGGGTTACCGGTCTTGATTGCCTTGGAGCTAGGCTCGAGGCCTTCTTGGACGTGGAGCTAGGCTCGGGCCCAGGGGTTGCCTGAGATCTTGGCTCAGGTCTTTGGCGCCTTGAAGCTGGGCTCGAGGCGTTGATGGAAGCTACGTGGCCCCATGATCTCTTGGCATCTCGGAGCTGAGCTTGGAGATGTTTGAGATAGAGAGCAGCTTGGCTCGAGATTCTCTTGGCCAGAGGTCTGAGCTCCGGTCTTGAGTTGGCATCCTGGAGCTGGGCTTGGGGACACCCGAGGTGAAGAGCTGCATGGCTCGGTAGTCTTTTGGCATCCTAGAGCTGGGCTCGGGGATGCCGTTGGTACTCTCCTGCATGACAGATAGACACTCGTGCAAGGAAAAACCATTGTTATTATCATTGTTGGGAAACCTTACATTATTGATAGTATTTTCGCAAGTTGCAGGCATTCCATGTTCTGGGGAACCTGACACCGTCGAGATCCTCGAGGTAATAGGCCCCTTGTGAGAGGGCTTCAGCTACTTTGTAGGGACCCTCCCAGTTCGGGGAGAGCTTGCCACACTTCCTAGGCTGGGACGCTTCCGCCCGCCCCGCAGCACCAGGTCTCCGGGATTGAAAGCTTTTGTCCGGATGCGAGCATTGTAGTACCGGACCACTCTTTGTCGGTAGGCCGCCATCCATAGGCGGGCTTTGTCTCTTGCTTCTTCAAGGAGGTCCAAGTTGAGCAGGAGGTGCGCTGAGTTCCGTGCTTCATCATACTGCTGCACCCGCAACATGGCCACGCCGAGCTCGACGGGGACGACCGCTTCGGCACCGAAGACGAGGCTGAAGGGTGTTTCATTGGTTGTCGTCTTGGGCATTGTGTGGTAGGCCCACAGGACACTCGGGAGTTCTTCTGCCCACATGCCCTTAGCTTGGTCCAGTCTGGTCCGGAGTCCTTGGAGGATGGTCCGGTTGGTCACCTCGGCTTCCCCGTTCATTTGGGGGTGAGCTACCGAGGTGAACTGGTGTTGGATGCCATGGGCTGCGTAGAATCCTTCGAACTCACGGTTGTCGAACTGTCACCCGTTGTCGATGATGATGCAATGGGGGAGTCTGAAGCGGCAAATGATTGACTTCCAAAAAAACTGGCGGACATTGGCTTTCGCGATCCGAGCCAGCGGCTCCGCCTCGACCCATATGGTGAAGTAGTCGATCGCTACTAGCAGGAACTTTCGTTGCCCGGACGCTGGGGGGAACGGTCCCAAGATGTCCATTCCCCACTAGGCAAAGGGCCAAGGGGCTGAGAGCTGGGAGATCGGCACCGCCGGCTGATGCTGGATGTTGGCGTGGCGCTGGCATTTGTCGCACCTCTTGATGAAGTCGGCGGCGTCCTCCCTCATGGTCTCCCAGAAGTACTCCTGGCGGAGAGCTTTGTAAGCCAGTGTTCTCCCTCCCATGTGGTTCCCGCAGAGGCCTTCATGTATCTCTTGGAGCACAAAGGCTGCCTCGGTGGGCCTGAGGCATCTTGGGAGTGGGTAGGAGTAAGATCGACGGTAGAGTTGGCCCTCCATCAGGGCGAACCGAGAGGCTTTCTTCCTAACGAGGGCGGCTTCTGTGCGATCTTCTGGCAGGATACCGTCAGTGATGTACTGGATATACTTGTCCATCCAGCTCGGCTCAGGGGCGACTTGATGTACCTCCATCGGGTTCTCATAGCTGGAACTTTCAAGGTGCTCGATGTAGGCGCGTCCCAACGACGAGTCAGGCAGAGTCGCGAGTTTGGACAGTGCATCCACGCGTGCATTCTCTCCTCGAGGGATGTGGAAGATGCTGAAGCGTCGAAGGCCTACCGTGCTTGTGTGGACTTGCTCCAGATACTTCATCATCTGGGCATCCCTTGCTTCATATTCCCCGAAAACTTGTCCGGCGACTAGTTGGGAGTCGGTGAAGACTTTCAAGTCCTGCACACCCAGCTCGCGGGAGACTCTTAGGCCCGCGAGGAGTGCCTCGTACTCCACTTGGTTATTGGTTGCAACGAATTTGAAGCGGAGGGCGCATTCCGCCACAACCCCATCACAATTGGTCAGGATGAGGCCTGCTCCGCTCCCACCGGAATTGGATGCTCCATCTACGTGGAGGATTCAGGGCTCCTCTCCTGGCCCGGGCTCCGTTGCTGTCTGCTCTGGCTCCTCGGTGAACCCGTTGCACTCGACAACGAAGTCGGCTAGGACTTGGGCATTTTGTGACGACCTCAGTCGGTACGCTATGTCGAATTCGCTGAGCAGCAGGGACCACTTAGCCAACCTCCCGGATGTCTCGGGTCGGGTAAGGATAGTCCTCAGTGGCTGGTCCGTCACGACCACTATTGGGTGTGCTTGGAAATAGGGCCTAAGGCACTTAGCATACATTATTAGTGAAAAAATGAGTTTTTTGGAGCGAGTGTACCTGGTCTCCGCGTCGCGGAGGATTTTGTTGGTGTAGTACACCGGCTTCTGAGACTTGTCCTCGTCTGCGCGGACGAGAACTGAGTTGACCGCTCTCGGTGTCACCGCCAGGTACAACAAGAGCTCCTCTCCCTCCTCCGGCCTGGAGAGCAGCGGAGGGGAGGCGAGGAAGTTCTTCAGCTCCTTGAAGGCTGTCCTGCACTCCTCGGTCCAAGTGAAGTCATGCATCTTGCACAGTGTCTTGAAAAATGGCAGGCAATGGTCGGTCGACCTCGAGATGAATTTACTAAGGGTGGCGACACGTCCCGTCAAGCACTGGACCTGCTTCGTGGAGGTCGGGTGTTCAATGTCGATGATGGCCTGCACCTTCTCCGGGTTTGCTTCAATGCCCCTCTAGGTGACCATGAAGCCGAGGAATTTTCCTACCGCCACCCCGAAGGCACACTTCGCTGGGTTCAGCTTCATCTGATATCGCCGCAGGTTGTGGAAGGACTCGACGAGGTCGGCTACATGGCTCGAGCCTGGCCTGCTCATGACGAGCATGTCGTCCACATATACTTGCATGTTGCGACCAATTTGATCCTTGAAGACCTTGCTGACCAGGCGCTGATAGGTGGTCCCTGCATTCTTCAGGCCGAAATGCATCATCCTATAACAGTATGTCCCCTGGTCGGTGACGAAGGCAGTGTGCTCCTCGTCTTTCGGGTAGATGCGGATTTGATTGTACCCGGAGAATGCATCCATGAAGGAGAGCAGCCGGTGGCCCGAGGTGGCATCCACCAGCTAGTCGATCTTCGGGAGAGGAAAGCTGTCCTTCGGGTAGACTTTATTGAAGTTGGTGTAATCCACACAGATCCTCCATTTGCTATTATTCTTCTTGACCATCACTACATTCGCCAGCCAGCTCGGGTACTGGACCTCTCAAACGAAACCGGCAGCTAGGAGTTTATCTACCTCTTCTTTGATGGCTGCCTACCTCTCCGGGGTGAAACTTCTCTTCTTCTGCCGAACTGGCTTATGCTTTGGGTCGACATAATATCACGTTGTAGATGGAGGGAAGCCTTACAACCGTGAAAGTCATCATGACGGTGCTCTGCCGAGGTGGGGTTCCGACAGTGACTGGGAGAGTGATTTCTCCTTCTACTCTCACAGAATCACCCATGAAATCGATAAGGGATGTGTGCACGGGCCTAAGTTGATCGGGGGAGAGATTCATTCTAGAGAAGGCATCATAAAAAAGCACGTCTGTGGAGCTTCCACTATCAACCATGATGTGCTTTACAGGGTGCTTCACGATCATCATTTCGACGACCACGGCATCATTATTTATATTTTTCCCCCCGTCCTCCCCTTCCCTCATAAAAGGGAGTACATTCTCAGAGTCCCCTGCCCCCCAAGCCTTCTTGGATGCGCGCGCCGCTCCCTAGGAGATCATGCCCACCGGCTTCTTGGTGGGGCGGTTATCGATGGCTGGAGTTGGCGGGAGGGCGATGAGCACCTGGCACTCTACTTGAGGTCTGGCCCCCACGAATCTCTTGAGGTAGCCTCTCTTGATGAGTTCCTCAATCTCCCACTTGAGGTTGCGGCATTTCTCGATGTCGTGGCCATGGTCGCGGCGGAAGCGGCAGTACTTCATCTTGTCACGGCCGGCAATGGTCCTCAATGGAGGCGGGCGCCTCAAGTAGTCCTCGCCCTCAATCTTCATGAGGATCTTTGTCCTCGGGGCGAGGAGAGGGGTGTAGCTCTCCTCAGGGACAGGGGTCCCTCTCAGTCTTGGCCGGTCCCCCCGGGAGCTCTGGGCCTGGGGTGCTGGCTTCTGGGTCCTGGATACTTCAGTAGGGGCCGACTTCTTCAAGGTCCTCCGTCGAGCTCCCACCTCGTACGGTCCGCCTCCTTGATGCGGATGTACTTTTGGGCTCGGAGAAGGAGCTCGGAGTAGGTATTGGGGGGTTCTTATCTAGCGAGTAGGTCAGGCGGGAGGTCCTGAGCCCTTGCTTCAGTGCCAGTACAGTGACTGGCTCATCAAGATTGTAGATCTCCAATGCGGCGGCCTTGAAACGAGCTACGTAGTCTCGTAAGGGCTCGCGATCCTGCTGCCGAATGGAGAAGAGGCTGTCCGCCTCTCGTGGCAACTTCCTGCAAGCATCGAAGTGAGCCACGAACTTCTGCCCTAGCTGGGCGAAGGAGCTGATGCTCTCCAGCTCCAAACGGGTGAACCACACCCGGGCTGCCTTCCGGAGAGTAGCAGAAAAAGTGATGCAGAGAAGAGCATCGGTAGTCCCCTGGACCCTCATGAGAGTCCGGTAGCTTTCCAAAAGGTCCAGGGGGTCGGTGATCCCATCGTAAGGATCCACCTGTGGCATCCGGAACCGATGCGGGATAGGCTCTGCTTGGATTTCTTGAGAAAATGGGGGATGGGCGTCGTAGCCCGCTGGCTCACTAGCGGGACCCGCATATTGGCGAACCGGCGAGCAAACTCCACCAGCTTGCGTTCATGTTCTTCCAGGCACCTTTTCACCGCACGCCTGACGGCTTCATCAGTGGACCCCTCCGTCGAAGGAGATGGAGAAGGTGACATGGGTGCATGGCACCAGTGGTGGGGGGTCTTGCTTTTCTTTCCTCGGTGGGGTCTGGGCACCTCATGCACGAGGTTTGGCGAGCGGCTCTCTCTGTCAGCAGAGCAGGCTCGTTGTCTTTTCGCCAGATCTTGATGACTGCCCCGGTTGTCAGTGATGGCCCACGGCTGTGACGGCCTTCCTTGGAAGGAGCGTAGGCTATCGCGGGGAGCCGCGGCATGAGCCGCTGGGGTCCCTGGCTGCTGGTGGATAGCCACAGACCGGTGCTGGTGCTGGTGCTGAAGCTGGCGCACTGCCGTGGCAAGGACTTGCATCTGCTGGGCAAGTGCAGCCAGCTGGGCTTCTGGTGGAGGTGGCTGGATCAGAGCGGGTGGCTCTGCCTCTTGGCGGTGCGGGTTCCCCCGAGAGGGGGAGTCTCCTGCATGACTGGTGGAGGCTTCCTTTGCCCTTGTCGTCACCATCCTTCCACCTAGCTCGTCTGTGAAGAGATGGAGGGTTTACACCCCTTACCTGGCATGCCAATCTGTTGCCACCAAGACCGTCGTGGCCCGTAGTTGCTACCGGTGCCGGAGTGCGCTCCTCTCGTTGCCTGCCGTCCTCTGCTCCTGGACCTGCGAAACAGGGATTAGTGACCCGGACCGGGGTTTCCGACGATGGCACTCTAACAATCAAGTCAGTGACGATCCAGGAGAACAGATCCTCCTGGTCGGGCCCCTCTTGATGGACTCCGCACTAGGAGGAGTGAAAGATGTGTGTAGGCGAAAACGTAGCAGGGGAAGATTGATGACAGGGACAAAGGGGTTCCCTGTTCCTCCGGTTCTCCCTGTTTTCCTTGTTTTTCCTTTGCTGTGGTGTTGGTGATGGCGCTTTGCCCTCTTTGTCGAGCTTGCGCTTGTGTTGGTGGTGGATCGTGGTTACTGTGTTATTACTGGTGCGTTACCTCCTCCCTTTTTATGGGTGCCGATTGTTCTTTGTAGTTGAAAATTGGCCATTTGAAGTTTGCCTCGGGATCCTCGCTGGGTTGGCAGGCGTGTGCGACAGCATTCCGTGCCGTGGACAGGACGCCTTTCCTGACAGGTGGTAGGGGAAGCTTCCATTCCTTCTGACATCCTCTCCGGTCCCTCCATTCCGGGAAGCCTGGAAGAGCTTCGATTCGGGGGTCGCCGCCCTAGGGGTGTGTGCTCTCTGGCTGGCCCATCTCTTGGAAGTACGGCCGAACAGGTAGTTATGGCGGCATGGAGGGGCACCGTTACGTGGTCTTCGGGCGGCTCACCGGTGTCCTGGGATGGCAGGGCTTGCTCCGGTCTGAGCGCTCCGAGCTCGTGCAGTCACCTTGGTGGAGGAGGGGAGAGTGCGGGCCCGATCCAGAGGGCGCGCGCTCGGAGAGACTCCACATCGGTGGGTAAGCACGGAGCTCGACCTCGACCACAGGGCACTAGCCTCCGAAGGTCTCGCTCTGGAGGGCGGAGGACAGACCCGGTCTAGAGGGCGCACGCTCGGAGAGGCTCCACATCGATGGGTGAGCGCTGAGCTTGACCTCAACCGCAGGGCACTAGCCTCCGAGGGTCTCGCTCTAGAGGGCGGAGGACGGACCTAATCCAGAGGTCGCGCGCTTGGAGAGGCTCCACATCGATGGGTGAGCGCTGAGCTCGACCTCGACCGCAGGGCACTAGCCTCCGAGGGTCTCGCTCTGGAAGGCGGAGGATGGACCCGATCCAGAGGATGCGCGCTCGGAGAGGCTCCACATTGACGGGTGAGCGCTGAGCTCAACCTTGACTGCAGGGCACTAGCCTTCGAGGGTCTCGCTCTAGAGGGCGGAGGACGGACCCGGTCCAGAGGGCACGTGCTCGGAGAGGCTCCACATCGGCGGGTGAGCACTGAGCTCGACCTCGACCGCAGGGCACTAGCCTCCGAAGGTCTCGCTCTGGAGGGCGGAGGATGGCTTCGGCCTAGGCATCCCGAGCTCGCGGGCGCGTCCTGGCGGAGGATGGAGCTCGGCTCGTGGCCTTGTAGGAGCTCAACTCAGCTCGGCAAAGTGATCCAGGCCAGGGCGTCGCCGTGGCATCCGCCATGGCGGCCTCCCTTAACGTGGCTCCTGTCAGCTACCCACGTCAGCGGTCTCGCCACATCATATAAGTATAAAACTAAATATTTCTAAAAAAAAATACTTGAACTTATGATATCCTAGTTTAGAAGTTACGGCATCCTAGTTAAAAGATTATGACACCCGATCATAAAACATGAAACTAAATATATTAACCTCTACTACTAGAAGAATCTTTCACTCGTAGATTGAGTTGACTCCTAGGATGTCATAACATACTACGGATACAAAATGATCACAAATATATGGTAAAACAATATTACGACATCTCAGTTCAAAAACTATGATATTCTAGTTATAAAACTTCGACATCCCTGTACAAAATCATAAATCGGATATTTTGATCATTTGTAACAGAAGTGTTTCAGTATGCATCACTGATATATGACATCCGTATTATAATGAAATATGATATGGTGAGATCACTAACATGGAGCATGCGTCAGACCTCCAGGCAGCGCCGTGTTCCCTTCTGAGCTCCCCTGCCAGGTTGCCTGACCAGCGGTCATGCCTACCTCAAGCCGAGCTCAGCACCTCTACCCCTTCGCTAGGTGGCACCCCCAGGTGGGGCCCACCTCGATCGAAGTGGGGTACTTTTGCTCCTTCGCCAGTTGGTGCCCCAAATGGGTCCATCTCGGTCGAAGTCGAGCCACGCACTCCTGCTCCTTCACCCGGTGGCGCCTCCAAATGGGTCCACCTCGGTCGAAGTCGAGCTTGCCTCTGCTCCTCTGCCAGGTGGCGCCCCCAATGGGTCCACTCGGCCGAAGTCAAGCCATGCACTCCTGCTCCTTCGTCAGGTGGCATCCCCATATGGATCCACCTTGGTCGAAGTTGAGCTTGCCTCTGCTCTTTCACCAGGTGGCGCCCTCAAATGGGTCCACTTCCGTCGAAGTCGAGCCAGGCACCCCTGCTTCTTCGCTAGGTGGCAACCCTAGGTAGGTCCACCTCGGTCGAAGTCGAGCTTGCCTCTGCTCCTTCGCCAGGTGGCGCCCCTAGATGGGTTCACCTTAGTCAAAGTCGAGCCAGGCACTCCTGCTCCTTCACCAGATGGCACTCCCATATGGGTCCACCTCAGTCGAAGTCGAGCTTGCCTCTGCTCCTTCGCCAGGTGGTGCCCCCAGATGGGTCCACCACGGTTGAAGTCGAGCCAGACGCTCCTGCTCCTTCGCCAAGCGATACCCTCAGGTGGGTCTACCTCGACCGAAGTCGAGCTTGCCTTTGCTCCTTCGCCAGGTGGCGCTCCCAGATGGGTCCACTTCGGCCGAAGTCGAGCCAGGCACTCCTCCTTCACCAAGTGGCAACCCCAGGTAAGTCCATCTCGGTCGAAGTCTAGCTTGCTTCTGCTCCTTCGCCAGGTGGCGCCCCCAGATGGATCCACCTCGATTGAAGTCGAGCTTGCCTCTGCTCCTTCGCCAGGTGGTGCCCCCAGATGGGTCCATCTCGGTCGAAGTCGAGCCAGGTGCTCCTGCTCCGCCAGGTGGCACCCCCAGGTTGGTCCACCTCGGTCGAAGTCGAGCCTACCTCTGCTCCTTCGCCAGGTGGCGCCCCTAGATGGGTCCACCTCAGCTAAAGTCGAGCCAGGTGCTCCTGCTCCTTCGCCAGGTGGCACCCCCAAGTGGGTCCACCTCAATCGAAGCCATGCCTTCTCCTTGGAGCATCGGGAGGACCAAAGCCACTGGCGCACGTGGTGCGGCATACCCAATACGGTGCCCGATCTGTAACGGTGCGCGTAACCTCGTTTGCACCAGTTTATAAGGGGCATCCTGTTCGAGGTATCAGATCCTGCGGTCGGTGATTTGGAACCCCCCCGAAAGGGAGAGCCGCAGTCAACGCCTCGAATCCAAAGGCGCCTACATCTGGATCGAGGTCCCACCTAGTTCTCCCTTTTATGATAGCATGACAGACGAGATGACCTCCCCATTTAACTCCCAACCATAAGGGAAGGCGACCTCAGGAGAACGACCAATGAGCACCGTTGACCTCCAAGGCCTCCCCAGAGGGGGAGAATCGAGGCACCGAAGCACCCGGCGATCTCAAAAAGGCACCAACGGGCATGGAAGAATGTAAGCAACTGAGATGGCAAAGGCACGGAAGGAGGGAACAAGTGATTCGGAGACAAAGGCTCCGAAGGGACTTTTGAGAGCAGGTCCGGTGAGTCCAATCGCAAGAACTGGAGTGCTGACCCCCTCTCGTTCTCTCTCATCTCCTCATCAAGGATTTCTCTAAGCACGGAGACCCAGCGGGGATCCACCTTAGTGGATATGTTCCTCTTTACCGCTCACTAACTTGATCGTCGGAGTGTCCCTGCCAGAATCCCCAGCCCGGGTCTCTAACCTTATTTTATAGGTCCAGGAATGCTAGGATACCGAAGTAAAGGGGATCGAGGTTCGGTGCCAACTTGAAGTTACAGGCCACAGCGGTAAGGTCGGCAACAAAATGCTTATGAGAAAACTTAAGTATCAAAAACTTTGAAACATAAATAACTCAATACAAAACAGAAAATGAAAGCTTTTGTTAGATTGTGATAAAATAATCGGGAAGAAAAAAGAGTTTTCAAGGAACAACATCCTAGTTCAAAAGTTACGATATCCTAGTTAAAAGATTATGACACCTGATTATAAAATATGAAACTAAATATATTAACCCTTACTACCAAGAGAACCTATCACTTGTGGACTGAGTTATAACTCTTAGGATGTCATAACATATTACGGATGCAAAAGGATCATAAATATATGCTGAAACAATATTACGACATCCCAGTTCAAAAATTATGACATCCTAGTTATAAAACTACGACATCCCTGTATAAAATCATAAATCAGATATTTTGATCCTCCATAATAGAAGCGTTTTAGTATGCATTGCTAATATATGATACCCAGATTATAATGAAATGTTTCTAAAAAAATTTCAGTATCAAAAACTTCGAAACATGAACAACTTGGTACAAAACAGAAAATGAAAGCTTTTATCCTTCGTCATATGACATTTTAACCATGCATTGGCTTGAATAAGATTGTTAAATTATGATAAAATGATCAGGAAAAAAAATATTTCTAAAAAAAAGTTTTTAAGGAACGACATTCTAGTTTAGAAGTTACGACATCTTAGTTAAAAAATTATGACACCCGATCATAAAACATGAAACTAAATATATTAACCCCTGCTACCACGAAAACCTATCACTTGTAGACTGAGTTATGACTTCTAGGATGTCATAACATACTACGGATGCAACAGGATCATAAATATATACTGAAACAGTATTACGACATCCTAGTTCAAAAACTGTGACACCCTACTTATAAAACTATGACATCCTTACACAAAATCATAAATCGGATATTTTGATCCTCCGTAATAGAAGTGTTTTAGTATGCATTGCTGATATATGACACCCACATTATAATGAAATTCTTTTGAGAAAACTTCGTATCAAAAATTTTGAAACATTAACAACTCGATACAAAATAGAAAATGAAAGCTTTTATCCTCCGTCATAGAATATTTCAACTGTGCATTGGCTTGAATAAGTTTGTTAGATTATGATAAAATGATCAGGAGAAAAAAAATATTTTTAAAAAAATAGTTTTCAAAAAACGACACCTTGGTTCAAAAATTATGACTTCCTAATTAAAAGATTATGACCCCAGATCATAAAATATGAAACTAAATATATTAATCCCTACTACTAGGAGAACATATCACTTGTTGACTGAGTTACAACTTCTAGGATGTCATAACATGCTATGGATGTTAAAAGATATACCGAAACAGTATTACAACATTCCAGTTTAAAAAGTACGACACCTTAGTTATAAAACTACAACATCCATGCAGAAAACATGAAACTATATTTATTATCCCCTCCTACCATGAATACCTATCACATGTGAACTGAGTTATGACTCCCAGAGTGTCATAAAATTCTATAGATACTAAAGGAGTATTATATGGTTTCCTACATCATTAAGTTTCTTTAACTACCAAAACAGTTGGTGTAATAAAGGAACTATAAAAAGAAAACTAAACAAGATTCTATGAAAGCTTGGTTTACTTCCTGTTGAAGATGATATTTTGTGTTGAAGTTATATAAGAAGTCTTCGATAACTTATTTCAATCTCGGACCAAAACAGAGCACTTTTTTAGAATGAAAAAGAAACTTATATTAACATTCGAAAGTTGATTCCTATGACAAGACTCTCAGAGTCCATTTCAGAGTGAAGAATATTATTTTCTAACTAATTTCTTGGATCAAAGTTAAAGCATGTTTTTGATGAAATATTTAGCTAAAAGTACTGGGACCAATGTTTTAGATTCACCAAAATCTAACAAGATGACAGAAAAAAATAGATTGAAAGAAAAAAGTATTTTGATCCGTATAAATAATTCAAAAAAAAATTGAACGATAATTAATGAACATCATGCTCAATTTTTAATCTATTATACGTCCCATGCCGTTAAATTAGGGTGCGGGCCACGTAGGTGCAGGAAGGAAAAGTGCGCTTCGGAAAAATGGTGCACGAGGGGCGTGGAGCGAGATCCAACGCCCGTGGGTGAGTGGTGTGATTTACGGGTTACAGGATCCTGAAAGAAACCCCCGCATATTATCATACAGAATATATTATGCTCGCACAGTGTAAATATCACGGCAATTATCAATCATTGTCTCTTTGCCAAATGCCAATCAACCGGGGCGAGAGGAAGACTCGAATTAAGGGTCGGTCAACAGCCCCGATGTACGTTTCCACCAATTGCAGCTTGACTGATGGTGATAGCCTAAATTTATCTCACCGGGTTGCAGAGGAATCCAATCCAGAGAGTGACACTGGCTAAATAGTCTAATAAAAGAAACAAAATGGTATCTCGAGACCTGTAAGCAAGTGGTGGCCGCCAGCCGTGGAAATTTCCAGCAAAAGACCCAATGAACAACCGTCCAAACGGCACGACCTACCTCTCGCATACCTTTCATTTCTATCCTGACTATCCACACCACGCAACGTGAAAGCACCGAAACGCGGCTCTCCATGACCATTTCCAGCTCGCCCGCTCCCACCACATCCTGTCGTGAAGCCGCTACTTCTCAATTCGGCAGCCACCCCACATCCACAAGTGGCATCCTCACGAGGTCACTCAAAAAAATTAAAAAAGGAACGTAATATTAAGATGTACCAAGCCAAAAGTCTACAAGAAAATAGAGATTTTTGTTCAAGTAGTCAAGCTGATGGCCATGGGAACGAGGAAAGAGGTGTACCGAGCCAAATAATGAAGACACCTTAGAGGAGAGACGTACGTGACATGTAATGCTAGCTCACGATCACCGCTTATGGTTTAAGGTTGCTAACACCAACGCTTTATTCAGAAAACAATCATCTATCCATCGTAGCAACCGACAACCAAAACATTCTTGGAAGTACGAACACAAGTCATATATCAGATTGAATTCCGATCTCAAGGTCTAATAAATTACAACAAACACAGACCAGCAAATATTACTGAATAAAGTAGGGGAAAATAAGAGAGCTACTATTACTAAGCAGCTAGTTTCCGTCCGTGTCCAGATGAACGGTAATGGCATTCCTCTTTCTTACCGCACCATCAGATCTCACCGGCCTTTGGGGTTCATGATCTGCGAGAACACAGCGCTTGGTGTCAGTCCATCAGAGTCCTCGCTTGCAAGGCTCCGCCCTCCGATGCTCATCGTGGTGGTGGTGGTTGTTGTTATGCTCGATTCCACCAACGGATCGCTGGGGTCTTTCTTCTGCAGGATCATCAAAGGCGTGCCCTCCTCCGAGCTTGCACCGCCGATGAGACTGCCGCTTTCCTCTGCGCTCTCTTGTAGCTGGAGTGCAAACTCGAGGTTCCAGAGGACATCACCCATGGATGGTCGCTCGATCCCCTGGTCGGCCAGGCACTTCTCGGCCGTCTCTGCGAACTTCTTGAAGCACTGTGGAGCAATCCTGACCCTGAGATAGGGATCGATGATCTGATCGAGAAAGCCCTTCTTCTGGCAGTGCAGTGCCCACTCGGCCAAGCTCACCTGTTCCTTTGGAAGCGTCGAGTTCAGAGGCGGCCGAGCACAGAGGACCTCGAACAACACGACTCCAAACGAGTAAACATCGGATTTCTCGGTAAGTTGCTGCCGCCTGAAATACTCCGGGTCCAGATAGCCAAAGCTGCCCTTTACTACCGTGCTCACATGGGTGTGGTCGAGTGTAGGACCGGTCTTCGAAAGGCCAAAATCCGAAACCTTTGCCACCCATTTCTCATCCAACAGAATGTTGGTGGTCTTGACATCTCGGTGGATGATGGTATGCTTGGCTCCGGTGTGGAGGTAGTGAAGCCCCCGAGCGGCACCGATGCAGATCTCGAGCCGCTGCTTCCAAGGGAGGGGTGGCTTCTTGGTCTTGTAGAGATGCTCGCGCAGCGTCCCATGGGCCATGTAGTCATAAACCAGGATCATCTCGCAGTTCTCCTCGCAGTAACCAATCAAGGAGACGAGATGGCGGTGGCGGAGCTTGGACAGCATCTCGATCTCGGTCTGGAATTCATGGACACCTTGCTCGGACATCGGGTTCCCACGCTTTATTGCGACTTTTGTGGAGCCACCATCCATTTCCCCACGGTAGACTTTTCCGAACCCACCGACACCGAGGAGGAGGGCTTCGTCGAATCCATTGGTGGCCGCCTCGATCTCTGCAAACGAGAAGTGGCGGCAAAGGTTGGATGGGAGCGACGAGGCATAGCTCCCGGTTGTGTTGGTCTTGGCTGACGTGGCTGAATGGGAGTTGCCATAGAGGGAGAGTGGCAGCCAAGCTGAAGGTCCGTCGCTGGTGCCCGCATCCTTCCCTCCCTTCTTCTTCTTCTTCTTCTTCTGCCGGCACATCCTAAACAAGCAAAAACAGGCAGCTAACAGGAGAACAAAACCACCGATCACCCCACCAGCAATCGCCGCAATCTTACTCTTATTGGGCTTGCCATGACCACGAGGGAAAGCCTTAGTGAGATCCACATTTGGCAGCGACACTGGTTCCGGATTGGGTCCAGCAAGAGTTCCATCAGGGTTCTGCAGCTTGAAGACTTCCAAACCATTCAAGATAGCATCAAAGTACTCTGGCTTGGATGCAGTATCGGGGTGGAGTTCAACCCACAAATCGATCAAGCCAGTTCCTGAAGTTAGCACCACATAGTCCTCGTACACTGGAATGCCAATTCCACCGCTCCAAGCAATCACATCGGCGCCGTCTTTGGCGGTCAGGTTGCAGAGATAGATATCGAAAACCCTCTGGTTGGGCTTGGTGATTTCAGACTGGATCTCACAGAAATGAAACCTCACGAGATAGTAGAACCCAGCATCCACCTGAAGGCTCCATGTGAGATTATAGTTCAGATTGATGCGTGCATCAGGCCCCATCGACCGTGCTGTCGAGTAGACATCCGCCGGTGCGATATATTCTGGCATATTGCTTGAATACTGAATTGTAACGTTCGAATCATTGGAGTAGGTGACCCCAAATCCAGAGCCAAATATGTAGGGTGAGTCATCAAACCAGGAGCGAAACAAGCCAGAATCTTGGGAGGGAGAAATGGCTTGCCCACCCACATTCAGCCTGTAGACGGTCTCCAAAGACACGTTCGGATCCATGGTGTACAGTGTGGACATTCCAACAAACCATGGTGGATTGGGGGACGTAAAGATGTCGTCGGGTGCCGAGACAATCTCGATACCATTCACGAAGGCATAAGAATTGTGATGGTCAGTAGAAGGGGTGAAGGTGAGGTTGAGGCCACCGGAGGAGACGCTGACGGAGTACTCGCGGACGAGGTCGGCGTAGTTAAGGGCATCGGCGGTGAGATAGGCGCTGAAGTTTTTGAGGAGGGTGGAGGATCCGGCGGTGACAGTAAAGTAGGCATCGGAGGCGGCGTGGCTGGAGTAGTTGGAAGGGTAGAAGTAAAGGCGAACGAATTTCCGGCCAGCGCCGAGGGGGAAGGTGTAGGTGTAAGGGGAGGTGAAGACCCGGGCACACGAGTAGGGGACTGACGGGACCGAGGTGTCCTGGAGGGCGGTGACGGCGGCGCCGTTGATGGAGGGGGCATACTTGGAGCCGGCGTCGCCGGTCCAGGTGCGGCCGTCGTTGTCGTTGCTTGACCCGAGAGACCGCAGTTGAGGAGAATGTTGTCCCGGGGGACGTAGGGGCTGGTGCTGTTGTCGGCCGCCGAGATCTTGCCGACGATCAACAAGAAGAAGAAGAAGGAAGCACGGAGAAGGATGGGAGGTAAAGCTCGATACCTCCTCATGACGAAAAATCAAGTCTTTCGGAAAATCCTAAAATTTGTGAGCTAAGATCAGGGTTTCTACCGAGAACTACACAAAGCGAAGTAGGATTTAGCGAGATGAAAGCTCACAAAACTGAAATAGATCGATCCATGGTGAAAAACCAAGATCGGGCCTTTGACTACGATTTTAGGGAGGGGGATTGATTTCTAGCAGGAAATCATAACTTCGATCGAGCCAAAAAAGATAAAAAAAGCAGAGTGGGAGATCCAACCGGAAATAACTGCCCAAAAAAAAGCAAGATCCACGAAGAAATGAACGATTCAGCCACCAAAAAAACACAAAAAAATAATAGCAACAAATCGACTAAATTAAATTAACAGAAATCCAATGATATATGCTATAAAAATCCTAATCTGGAGCGGGGAAAAAGAAAAGAAAAGAATAGAAGGGAGTACCTGAGAAGCTCCGAGAAATGAACAGAAAAGACGGGGGGAGCGAGAGGCCTAAAACCGCGGTACCGGGTAAGCAAGAAAGCCACCGGGGTCCTGCCGCCTCGACTACTTTTTATCTTATGTTTCTTAATTATAATTAAAAAGCTAATGATCCTGAGAAATTATCTTAATATTAATAAAAAGTTAGAACATTCGTCTTAATTCCTAAATCAACGCGGTTGGGAGCTCCAGCTAAATTAATGCCGAGCTGGCAATTGGAAGACAGAGAGAGATCGGACGGCCAGCGGTTGCTAGCTTGCGACCAGCGAGCCGTTCGGTGGAATCCGGGTCCATCATAGAGGGAATTCCGCTGATCGGATGATCACGGCCGTTGGATTGTGGGATATCGTCTCGTCCACGGAGGTGTGTAGCTGTTCTGGACGTGGAGAGGGACAACCAGATCTATTTATGACTCCCGTGGGTCAGCACCGGACTCGGTTCAAGGTTTACCACGACGAAGTCTTCTTCTTTTCTTTTTTTTTCCCTTTTTTTTTTTTTTTTGTGTCTTGTCTTGGATGATGTTTAATTAATGAACATGCTGAGCTTTCATTTTCGCTGTCACTGTGTGTCGAAACTCTAACGTAAACATATCTCTGTTTTTTTTAAAAAAAAAAAATATCGCTATAATCAAGTAGGATTATATATATATATATATATATATAAAGAGAGAAATACTTTCATTCACTCAAAAGGATCCCTACTTAAGTCCAATCAAAGCTGATTATAGGGATTATATATTGATGATTTGAGGTATTCAATATAATGTACTATCTTTAAATTAATTACATATTAAAAATTATATCAGGCATTCCTAATCTATACAACAAATAGTAAATAAATATATTTTTCATGTTATTTAAACAATCTATATTTATTAAGCAAATATATTTTTATTGCAATGGGATCACTGTTTTAATTATATAAAACAAAAAATTTACATGATAGTTGCACCAATATGTAAATTGTAAAATATATTTAACAAGCTCGTATGAATTGGAGGTTTTTTTTTTTTTTCTTTCCTTTGGCAGGGGGATGGTAGAGATAGGAGCACAAAAATTATATTCAGCATAAACAACTGCTTACAAACATGTAACTCTACAAAGCTAGAGTAAACTCCAAGAGACGAAGATAAGTGTTACAACAGCAGGAACATGAAGCAAACAATAATAGAATGATACACTGCTGCACAGGTGTATAATTATCAAGAATTAGAGGGTTTTTTTTAATATAAATGGGTGATCATGCTAGTTTCGTATTAAGTGCAATCCAAACGATCATAGTATAAAATATCATGCAATGTTTAAGAATACATATTACCATGATACCAACTTCAATTATCATGATTAGAGGTCCTAAGCTATTACATGCTCGCATGCATCTGCACATAAAAAGCCTGTGTAGGTTGACGATACACTCCTTGATCGGGGGAAAGTCTATTGGCTCTCCAACAAAAGAAAAATTATTTCTAAATTTGGCCCTTCTCATGTTAACTTGGCAGGATATGAGTTGCATGTTATATAAGTTTTGAGTTTGATCCCTCTTGCACTAATTTGACGTTATAAGAGTCGCAGTTATTGCAACGTTCGTCCAACATGATTCATTTAACTTATTTAGGGGAATCAGTTAGGTTAACCAAACACTAGTCATCTTTAATAGGAAATAAAGTTTAATTGGTCCATAAAACTAAACGTGAAGTCTAATATCCCCAAAATTTGCGTTGCCTTTGGATGAGTTTTTATATATATATATATAGATAAGACGGATGCATATAGAACAATTATGAATGCAAAAGATTAAAAAAAGAATATCTACATTGACAAAAGATAATAAAGTAGATTTCATGAAAGAAATATTCTGGATGGTGGGGCTTTCTTTTTCAACAATAAAAGATAAGAGGTAAGTGGACCAAGGACGGTTACCTAACAAAAGAAAACAAAATCTAATAAATTTTCTGTTAAGAAAAGGTAAATAAATTTATTAATTTTTAAAATTTAAGTTTTAATTAATAAAAATTTGATACCAGCATGCACCTTTCCTTGCGGTCCTCCAGGATACCCGTGATAACATGTAAACAACTTTCAATATAAAATTACAAAAAATTTCTGCACCGATAGTTCTATCCATGCTAGGAGTAAAAATTATGTAAAATATTTCACGAAAAAATACAAGCCAAGTAGATAGGTCATTATAATCCATCCCTTACTTCCCTTATAGTGGTGTGGGGGGGGGGGTCTTTGGAAAGAAGATTTGTGAATGTGTATATATACATAGACTTTACTATTATTCACGTCTGCTTTGAATCTATTACGGGTGGAACGAAATCCATCTCATCGGGTTGGATTGGATTTGTTATCCCATAAAGTGGAATAATTTGTCCCCGGACTCTAGGGAATGATCTCTCTATTTACTTTTTCTTTACTTTAGTTTTTTTTAAAAAAACAACCGGAGGAGGAAAGGATATCTTGTAATGATCAATTGATCACAACCATCTATATACTATTTCACACAGCTTTTAACCAATCACGTACATAGTCTGACATGCATGAAGATAACCCAATCATATCCGATAGAGCCTAATTAAATAAATTCTAATACCTAATTCCATCATGAGACTGGAGTTTATTTTGAAGATTAAGATAAAACACAGCAGCTTTAGCTTTAAATATAGGTCAAAAAATGTGAGTCGAGATGCAATGCCAATCGATCACATTGTTTAGATATAAATCCAATGGCATTAGGTTGCGACTATCAAAATTATGATATGATCCGATACAAGATTTATTATTCAAGTGTTATTCGATAATAAAAGCAGAGGCTCTTATTTGTCCATTAAATTGAATAAATACATGGACTATTGTTGTATCTCATCCAAAATGGAGGACCTTCTGGTCAAAATCCCATCCGATAAAAGATTTATTATTTAAGTGTTATTTGATAATAAAATCAGAGGCTCTTATTTGTCCATTAAATTGAATAAAGAGATATTGCTATATTTTTCATAAAACACATGGACTACTGTTGTATCCCATCCAAAATGGAAGACCTTTTGGTCAAAATCCCATTCCCATAATGGAAATGCACCGACCTCTATAATTCATATAGTCTATTTTAAGGAAGGGCCTATGTGCCTTATTATTATTATTATTATTATTATTATTATTATTATTATTATTATTATTATTATTATTATAAGCAAAGGGGATGGGGAGGGATAAATTCCTGTGCCAGGTAATCTTTTTCTATTTAAAGATGAGTAGGTCAACTTGACACCAGGTAATGTTAGATTTAAAATGCTCAGATTGAATTTTCATAATTTTTTATCACCTAAAGATGAGTAGGTCAACCTGATACCATTAAGACACCGACTAGTAGAATCAAAAAAATTTTTAGATTTAATCGAGTCACAACCAAACTACCGCCTTAGCACTTGTGCCATCTTTCAAACCTAATAATTTATTAGCTATACAAACTCTCGTCCCTCTCATGTAAGTTGTTACTCTAACATAAACTAGCTTGAAAACTTTGAGTTGCCTTGACCTTCCTGTCTCCCATAGTTTGTTTGCAGCATTAATTTTTGGTCTTCATTGTGAGGTGGTGGTTAACTCTCGACCCATGTACATCTCCCCTCCCGGGTCAGGAGCCAAGGCTTTTATTAAACATAAACAGGTCCAATACAAGCACCGCATATGGCATGCTGGGAACAAGAAGATCATAGGACGAGGACAATGAGTTATAAGATCCAGCGGAAAAAAGAAGAGATAAAGTTGGGGAGTTAACAACCTACCGAGCCTATTACAATAAAATAAATATAAAAATATAGAGCAAAGAACTGTACATTTGGATAATACCAGTAACCAAAATTCTGCTTCACTCTATTAAAAAACCTGCCACAAAGTTGCCAGAAGTCTGAGATCCAAAATTCGAGTTTCTACCTGCCGAAATATTATGTCTTCTTTAGTAGACCGTGCCCGGAACATCTCCAGCAAAATAGATCGTGGAGTGGGGTGAATAGCATGATCAATGTTCCAAACATGATCTTCATTTAGAGCAGTTTTTACAATAAAATCAACAGGACTATTTGCTTTTCGGATAGTATAGGATACGGTAAAACTAGAAAATCGATTCTTCCATCCAAGCAAATCATTCCTAATAGGAGTTTTGGATACGCTATCACATCATGGGTTAGCTAATAGAGATATTATATTAATTGCATCACCTTCTAACCAAACATTAGTAGCTCCGAGGAAAATAACTACTGTTTGTGCGCATCCCCATCCATGTTGCTATCATTTCAGCATAATAAACAGTTAAGGATAACAGTTTGGCCTTGGCTGCAATTAACTACCCAGTATGGTTTCTTACTATAAATCCTGAAGTCACCTTCCATTCAAGCACTGCAACATCAAAATTGACCTTCAAGGTTCCCAAGGGAGGGGGCAGCCAAGAGCAAGAAGAGGTATAGTTGCTACATAAGAAAGGCAGTTGCTGGCTATATATCCAGTGCCTTAATGGAAGCTTGCAAGGACTGTATCAACCTGCCATGTCTGTGAGAAGAAGAAAGCAAAACACTTCGTGAAAATTCGATGAAAGAGAGATTGGTCAGTGCTATGAAATAGCCTGTCATTTCTAGTATTCCAAACTAACCATAGAAGAACGGTCCACGTTGCCTTAACCTCCTTTGCTACTGCAGTAGCAGGCACAAGATCTAATGATCTATCAGGCTCGGTAAAGAAGAAGGTTGGCAAGTAACATTTGTAAGAGTGCTCGGTTGCTACCAGCAAGTCATTGCATAAGGGCACAAACAAATAAGACATGATTAATGTCCTCGGTGACATCGGAGAAAAGATCTCAAGAGCTTTGAAAGACATCTATTTTTCCTCTGCTGGTTAAAAGAAATTTGCAAGGCAAGTTGTGCCATTGCACTTTCCACCAAGAAAGTTTGACCTGCATTATAGCACCATGAGATACCAAAAGCCAACCGAAAGAAGGATGCTATATTAGGTATCAGATATGCCCGCCGGATCCTTTTTTTTGGACCGCCTGATTATTAAGGGAGACTCACTGATGGTCATATTCTGGATTCGACGGTCGCTGACAGCTTCTTCGACTCATCCAGTATTACGAGACATTGGCCTTCTTTTACAGGGTTGTGCCTCTATTCAGATTAGACACATTTTCAGGGAGACTAATTCGACTGCGGATTGGGTTGCCTCTTTCGTTGCCCGCCATTCTATTATGACTCTCTGGTCCGACTGGTGGGCATCTCCTGTACAGCTTAGGGATATCATCCTTTCGAACTTTTTGGGTTGTATTCACTTTCGTTCTTCTTAATGAATACACCGCTTTATCAAAAAAAAAAAGCTATATAGGTTGTTGTAGATAATTAAGGGATAAATATTCTTAATAGAGATATGCATGAAGTTGACGAGACCCCAAATTAACTAATAAGAGCATTTACCATGTGCAATATGCACTTTCAGAATCTAGCTCATCATATCAGTAAAAAAAAGATTACTTGCTCATTCCGTTATATTCCCAGTTGGATAATAAAATATCAACAGTTGTGAGCTTAGCAATTAGGCAATTCATATTAATATGTTGACATTTAATGTAGCCTAATTATTATTTAGTTATGTTTAACTTCTTGAATCAAACCATATATACTAAATCAATTACAAAAAATTCAATTGATTAAAAAATTTATTTATGATAGAATTAATCTTTTTAATTAAATAGAAATGGAGTCAAACTCTAATTAAGATTTTAATCTTATAATAAAAAAGATATATGTAGGTATAAATATAAGGTAACATGGTTCCTTTTCTCCGACTCTCGTAATAGCGATGAATGGTTTCCCCTCGATCATCCACATAAGAAAGAGAGGATGGGAAGAAAGAAGACTAGACATCTCTGAACGAAGAATGGATATCTCAAGGACTATGTGATCTATATGCTCGGAACAGTGGTGCAAAGCATATCTTTCATAATTTATAGTTTTGTATGAATGTAAAAGTACAATCCAGGTATAAAGGCTTAAAGTTTTCATAACATGTGGTATCAGACCTTGATTTCATGCTTAGAGTTTATGCAAAAATTTTTGGATATATTTTGGTTTAATTACAAGATATTAAAAACACATCCAATTTCCATATTTTATTTTTTTATTATATTGTATTATAGTTTAAATCATTAAATAAATAAAATATATATAAGGTGAAAGTGGTGTTATTTTATTTTTCCAACTTGATAGTTCCTCTCATTATTTAGTATTGTAGTCGGCAACCCATCTGACCCTTCCCGGGATATCTTTGATGAGGTTCCTCCTCTCAGCCACTAGAAACCAGCAAATAGATTGGGAAGAGATGATATTTTTGGCTCTTTATTCTCAGCAACTCCTAGCCATTATGTGTTCAGCAAGAAGGTCGTTGGTGGCTAGGAGTTGGCCACTGGAAGTTATGGATGGGCCGATGACCAATCAATGGGAGAGATGTTGAGGAAGAGCATTGTTGGCCATGGCAATTTTGGGCTCCTCCATCTCCGTTGATCAAATACCTTGAACCGGCCTTGATGTATCTCACCAATGATCAGGAGATGCCTGCTGGTGGTCAGGAATGGTCGGTGACATGCCGACAGGGCTTGGCAGGTGAAGATGGTCATCGATAATGAAGGATATAAGCTCCCACGGAGGTTGACTAGGAAAATAGTTTGGGAGGAAGATGGAAAGGCTTGGTAGATTTTGGGTTAGCGGGTTTTAGATTTCAATTCATTTTAAACCTAGATCCATTAATTAAAGTAGGTCAAATTAATGAATAGACTGAATGCAATCATATTGGATCGAATTTAATTTGGATTGAGAAAATTTTTACAATTTAGCCCCTATCATGTTTTAAATTATATTTAGGTTCCTACTATTTTAAACAATTTTTTATTTTAAAGCTACTCTTTTGCAGAAAAACCTTTATATTTTTTTGTTATTTGTGGTTAAGTCCTCTATTATTGATAATTTTTGATAAAATTATTGTAACTTACTCATTTTTTATCCAATTTGAAAATTTTTTGAGCCGTTAGGCTCGTGATGGTTTGAAAAATATTTTGGTTAGGTTCTTTATGCATGATAAACTATTTAAATAATTTATAAATTATTTATATATAATTTTATTTATTATTATATTGCTTACGTATGATTTTGTGTAGTCCCAAAGGGTCCGAAATACTCTATGAATTTTAAATAGTTAAGTTATTAAGGGCTAATAATTTATCTCTTATAATATTTCAAAATTATATAAAGGCATATTTTTTATAGTTGATCCAAAGGTAACTACAATTAGATGCAAAGTTAATAATTATAGGTTGATTAACTTGAATTACATAAAAATGGAGAGTTCCACATCCAAAGATCCGAATAACCTTAGATTTTTGTAATCATAGTTAGTTAAACCATTGAAAGTGTAATTAATATGATGGGTCACAATTTAAACATAAATTATATGTTTATACCATAGTTACCATTCTTGCTTATATATTTCATATTATTATTGATTATAAAAATTTTCATATCTGTATTTTATGTAATGCATCTTTTAGCATTATTAATTATATTTAAATTTATGATTAAATTAATTACGATACTTATTATATATTATAATTTTTGTCCAAAGATATTTTATAGTTGTATAATAAGTGTTGTTGATAGAATTATTTTTTTGGAATCTGCATCATGATAGTAATTGTATGGATATTCTTTTATTTATAGCTATGATCCCTATTTCATTCTTATCATATTTAACTAATATTTTCATACTAAATGGATCAAATTATTCTAAATAGCACGAGCAACTTTTCATTATTTTATGATGCTTAGACTTAGATTTGATCCTTCGTAAGCCTCGACTTGAGCTACTTACTCTCACTAATTCTCCCAATAAAAAAAAATTATACGAAAAATGAGAACATTCTAATAGATTATCTCTCATAATTATTAAAAGCTTTATAGCAAAAGACATTTGGAGTCTATTTATGACAACGAGTTAGCCTTTGGATACCTTTTCTCTATAGAATAACAGTTTATAAAGTCAAATAAAGCCTTAACTGATACCTTAATGAATAAGTTAATCTCTATGAAATATGATAGAATTCTGAAATATAAAAGCATAATATGGAAATGCATGATATAGCTGAAAAATTAAATGACTTGGAAATAACAATATCTGAAAAAAAAATTTGTCTAGTTTATTCTCAATTCTCTTTTATTATAGTTTTCTCAATTTAAAATTTACTATAAATACATAAGAAATCATAGTCAATAAATGAACTCATCTTCCAATGTGTGCAAGAGAAAGAGAAATTGAAATAACAAAGGATCACAATTGTTCACATGATTTTAGAGAAGCATCTAAAAAAAAAAAGAAAAAAAGAAATAAAGGATCGAACAATTCACCAAATAAAAGTTCATATATATTGAAATATTTTTTCTATAATAATAAAAGATATATTAAAAAAATTATGAGAAAAAAATGATTCAAAAAGAAGGATATTTTTTAATTATTTATTTATTTCAAAATCAATTTTATTGATATTCCTTCTAATACTTGGTGGATTGATTCGGGTATTGTAATTCACATTTCTAATTTATTATAGAGATTTCTTTCAAGCCATAAATTAAATGATAGATAGTGGTGGATCTTTATGAAAACCAAATGAAGTCTAAGATTATTTTAGTTGGAACCTATAGACTTATTATAAACACCGGATTCTAATTAGATCTACATGGTGTCCTTTATGTTCTTTTGATATCTAGAAATTTAATTTTTTAGTAAAATTTGATTTAGAAAGTTTTCATTTACTTTTATAAATTTAAGTTTTAAATTATTAAAAAATTTATTTTGACTAGTATTAGGGCATTGTGCAATGGATTATATAAAATAAATTTATATTCTTCTTTTACACAATCTTTAATTATTTTGAATGTTAATGTTAGAATAAAATATGTTATTATAAATGAGAGTTCTTTGATATTATAGTACAGGGGATTAAGTCACATATCAAAAGAAAGGATAACTAGATTGGTTAAAAAAGATATTTTATTTAATCTAGATTTTAGTATGTATATCAATTATATTAAAAAATAAATTAAAAATCATAAAAAGCATGCCACTGGAAGTCAAGGATATTTAGAATTGATACATATCGATATTTATGACTATCTTTTACCTCATTTTAGAGGATAAAGATATTTCATCACTTTTATTGATGATTTTTCATGTTATAATTATATTTTTTTATTATATGAAAAGTTCAAAGTTTTGAAAGTCTTTAAGATATACAAAGCTAAAATAAAAAATCAACTAAATAAAAAAATTAAGATTATGAGATTTGATAGAGATGGCGAATACTACAGTAGATATGATGAATCTGATAGTAATCCTGGACCTTTTGCCAAATTACTTAAATAGTATGGTATTGTAGTATAGTATACTATGCCAAAAAACTTTAAATAAAATAGTATGGCTGAAAGGCGTAATCATATTTTGATGAACATGGTCAGGAGTATAATTAGTAATTTTTCATATCCTTATATGTATAGGAAGAGGCCTTGAAAACTGCTATATATATTGATGCGGCATGAAAATGCTTTTTATTGAGGATGAGTTAAAAGTTGAGCAATGAAAACCTAAACACATGAACTAGCTTTCAATCTAAGAGACCCAAGCAAGACCTAGAGAAAGATTTGGTAATTCTTAAACATATGCCACAATAATAGCCAGATTGTCCTAAAAGAAGATTAAATCTAAGGCTAAAGGATTAAGGACCTAGAGGTTAACCTTCAATGGATCATAAATGAAGTGATGAGGAAGATTTGTTACCAATGATGAGCTCTCTTTTTGAAGTGATAGTCCTGTAGTAGCATTCGAATAAACCAATCCTGGATGAGAAGATGATCATTCCGAGGAAATACACCCCATCCATTCGTGTTTCTCTGGCAAGACGACGAGCTCTTGAACTCCGGATTAAAGAGAACCCTGCAAGGAAAGGATTAGAAATGGAATATTTGAAAAGATCAAAACCCAAAGAAAAAGAGGAGATCATAAGAATTGTTCTTCTTATGGAGGCTTAAGAAACTCTTGTTGGGGTAGGTGGGATCCATAGAAGGGTGTCTCCTTGATGTCTTCTTCTTGGAAATGGAATTGACACTTGAAAATAGATGGAGGTTGCACGCCCAAAGAAGAATTGCTTCTCAAATTTCAAACTAGAATTTTATCTAAAGCTATAAGAGAACATCACAAATACTCAAGTAATGGCAAGACAAAGACCTTCTTCTTCATTTCATTTTATCCCAAAAAAAACAACTCCATACAATGGGGCGTTGGATTTCCTTTTATAAGCTACCAAGCCCTTTATTTAAAATTTAAAAGAGAGGAGAGATACATGGGATGGTTGAGAGATACATGGGATAGTTGAAAGATACATGGGATGGTTGGAGAGATAGGGGGAAGTGGTTACATGAGATGGAGGTTTAGTTTGGCCACCCAAATTTGAATTTGACTCCTTCTTGGTCGCCCACTTCAATGGGTGAGGTGGCACATGTGGTGGCAATCCCATTAGGTGGCATTGCTTGATGATGTGGATAATGATGTGGCGCCCTCTAAGCTTGGTGAAGTGGCATGATGATGTAGTAATCCCATGAGAAGTTGAGAGGTAGTTGCTTGGTAGTCATTTGATGGTAGTTGATTGTTAGTTGCTCTGGTAGTTGTCATGGTAGTTGCCTTGCTTGTATTATTCTAACAAGATAAAATTATTCTGCAAGTCGGGGTTGGATGTGCTGCATCAGAAGTCGATTCATAGTGAGTGAAGACCGTTGTCGGTGTCCGCACCATATATCCTAAATTATGTTCCTAGTAAAGCCATTCCTAAAACTCTTTTTAATTTATAGATAGGCAGTAAACCACATTTAGCACATCTATATATTTAGAATTATCCAGCAGAGGCTTGATTATATAACTCATAAAAAAAAAATGGATCCCGAAACTATTATTGTTATTTTATTATGTATCCAGAAAGGTCAAATAATTTTAAATTTTATTATCCATTATACATACTAGAATTATTGAAATTGAAACTGTTAGATTCATTGAAAATTATGATAATAGCGGGAGTGGTTGACCAAGTGATATAGTGTTAGAGGAAATAAAAGTATCTTTTTTCATTACAGTAATACTTAGAGATTCTTCACATGAATATTCGTCCTGAGATTGTGGAATATCAATAGGTTATAATACATCACCTCTCGAACAGCTTATCAATAAATCTAACCTGATTAAAAATAATCATAATAATGGTACTAAATCTAGAGTATTATGGAGATCTGCTAGAATTAAGACATTAGCTATTCTAGAATTATATTATTTACTTACGAGAATATGATTATAATATTAAGATTAAAGATGATCCAATCTCATTTAAGGATACCATGAATAGTGATGATTCTAAACTTTGATTAAATGCCATGAAAGATAAAATGAAATCTATGAGTAAAAAATTAAGTTTGGAAACTTGTTGAATTACATAAAAAGTTTAAGTATATTGGTTATAAGTGAATTTTTAAAACCAAACAGGATGTTAAAGATAATATCAAAAGACATAAGGCTAAACTTGTAGTAAAAGGATCTGTTGCCGCCTAGATCGCCGTGGCCAGTAGCTCTTGTGTGGCCTAGGTGCGTGGACTCCGTGCCAGCGCCACCGGGCTCGTTGGTCGGAGACGATCAAGGGGAACATAGTCATAGTTGGGATGAAAGGGGCTTGGTACTGTCATGGCCCTCTTGTGGGCCTCTTCGGTGAGGAGTAATCTTCCTACTTATCGTCCCTCCGCCGGGCGATACCTGCAAAACAGGAGAGACCTGCACCGGGATTCCGGCAAAGGCACTCCGACGATCAAGTCAGTGGGATGATCGAAGAAAATAAGAGACCTCTGAGACGGAGAGCTTGGGGGACTCTCCGCTACCAGAGGGTGATGGATCATACCAGAGTGAAGAGCGTGGGTCTTCTCCCCTCCTTACCTCTTCCCGCTGCTCTCATATAGACGAGCGGCTCTTGGTGTTCAGAGGGGCACGTTCTTCTTGGTATAGACCTGTGAAGCCTCTGCAGGCTTGGGAGGCTTAGGTAGGCTGGTCAGCTTCTCCTTTCTTGATGGCTCAGAAGATTTGGCAGAGGAGCCCAGCGCCTCGAGTGTGGCACTATTCACTAGTTAGTGCAAACAGTAGCTTAGGGAACTTAAATGCGTACCTTTCTTTGCAGACGGCGTGTCAGGCGGCGCGTCCAGGACCCACGTGGAGGGGGATCCATGGAAAGAGCACCTGGCCCATGCAGATGGGCCCCTTGGAAAATGCGCGGGGCCCACGAGAGACTGAACTGCGTGGTGCTCCCAGCGACCGAGCTGGGCTGCGACGCCAAAGTGCCAGGCTAGCCGGGACGCCGCTTCAAGTTGCCATGCGAGCACGCAGACCGAGAGAAGGCCCGCGAGGGCCTTCGTGCACGCTGTTCAAGGCGATGTGCGAGGCCCCATGCACGTAGGCGAGGACCCATGCGTTGCGAACACGAGCGCTGCTGGGCCACGGGAGAGCGGAGTTGGACCGCGGGCGTGCTTGGGCACGGAGCAGGTGCGGACGGATGTGGCCACGCGGGAATGCCAGACGGGGCACCACGTGGGCATGCCGAACTGGGCACATGGGCACGTGGGCGTGCCGAACTGCGCGTCACGCGAGCCCATGAGTGCCGGCGCTGCCACGGGCGGAAGGGTCAGACCTGGGGCGCGGGAGTGCCGGACCGGGCAGAGCCGGGCTGAGCTGGACCGAGGCGAGGCCGGCCGGAGCCGGGCTTGTTTAGGTGGCGTCCGGCAGGCACACCACGGGCGTGCCGAGCCGGGAACCGGCGTGCCGAGGTCGACTGAGCCGCAGTCTTGCCAAGCGTGCATGCCACGGTGAGGGGCTGGGACGGTGCCACGGATGGCGCGGAGCCGGCAAGGAGGGAGTTGTGGCCGTCACGGGCGTGCTGCGGGCATGCTGAGCACCGGACCGGACCTCGTAGAGCCGGAGAGGCCGAGCTAGGCGTTGTTGCCGAGGTGGGTCCAAGGTTGCCGGGGGCGGAGCAGGGGCAGCCTTGGGCGGAGGCGAGTCGGGCCGTCGGCGAGGCACTGCCGGGGTGCCACTCGGACCGAGCCAGATCCATTGCCGAGCTGGAGCAGGAGGGCGGAGGTCTCCTGTGGGCGAGCCGGGCGTCGTTGCCGAGGTGGGTCCTGAGGTCGGCGGACGCCGGAGCTGGCACGGGGGAGCCGGGTTCGCCGCAAGCTCGCCGGGGGCGTGCCGCAGGCAGGTTGAGCGCCAGACCTACCTCGTGGAGCCGGAGAGGTCGAGCTGGACGTGGGCGTGCCGTGCGGGCGCGCTGCTGCCGAGGTGGGTCCTGAGGTCGGCGGACGCTGGAGCTGGCGCGGGGGGAGCCGGGTCGCCGCAAGCTCGCTGGGGGCGTGCCTCCCCTATGCGCGGACCGAGGCACGGGTGTGGTGCGGCCGTGCCGAACCGGGGAGTTCGGCTATGGTGCCAGAACTAGATCCCATGTGGACTTAGCCTCGTTGCCGGGTCACGCCATTCCCAAACATGCCGAACTGGAGCAGCACGGGCTGAGGTGGACGGAGCCACGCGGGCGCTCACAGGGCGGAGTCGGGGAGCCTTATGGACTGAAGTGGGCTGCCCGGTATGCCTGGCAGGGCTCTAGGCATGGCCGGAGTGAGCCGGCCGAGTGCCGACCTGGCCGCCACAGGGGCTGATCTCTTCAAGTGGCCCCACCATTGTGTCTGGGCCGAATGGGTTAGTCACCACTATAACAGGATCCACTCAAAATGAGGGTATTAATTATTTTAAAATATTTTTTTTTATTTATAGAAAGAATTTATTTAGAATTATTATGATATTAGTAGTTTATTTTGACGTAGAGCTATGCCAAATAGATATCAAGACTATGTTCTTGAATAAGGATTTACAAGAAAAAGTATATATGGAATAATAAAAAAAAAAATTAGTATAAGAAAATAAAATCTTAGCATATAAATTAAAGAAATTCATATAATATCTTAAACAAGCTTCCAAGCAATGGTATTTAAAGTTTAATGATATCATTATTTTCTTTGGACTTAAGAAAAATGTTATTAATTAATGTATATATCTAAAAGTGAGTGGGAGTAAGTTTATATTTTTGATTCTAATGTAAATGATATCTTACTAGCTAGTAGTAATTTGGATCATTTATATGAAATTAAAAATTTTCTTTCTGAATATTTTGATATGAAAGATATAAAAAATATTTTTTATATTCTGGGTATAGAAATCCATTATAATAAAAGTAAAAGGTTACCTGGTTTATCTCAAAAGAATTATATTACTATGATTCTAAAATGGTTTAGAATGTTAAGCTACTTTCAAGTGAAGTGCCAATTATTAAGGATGATAAATTCAGAAAATTTCAATGTTCCAAAAATGAAATTGAGATAAATCAGATAAGGGATATCCTATGCATCTGTAGTAGATAGTCTAATATATGTTTAAGTATGTACTCATTCTGATAGTAGTTTTACTTGAGAAATATTTAATAAATATCAGAGTGATCTAGGTATAGACCACTGAAAGGCTACCAAGAAGGTGATGTGCTATTTTCAGGGGATTAAGGACTACATGCTCACTTATGGGATGACCGATCAGTTAGAAGCAATAAGTTATTCAGATATAGATTATGTCGATTATTTATCTCATGGCTCAAGATTATGAGTTTTATTTCCAAGCTACTAAGAACTTATTATGATAATTCTACTATAGTTTCATTCTCTAATAATGACAAAATTATCAATATAAATAAGTACATTGATATTAAGTATCTTGTAATAAATGAAAAAATTAGTAGTCATTATATATCTATTAATCTTATTAGTACTGCTTGTATGATAGTTAATCGTTTGATTAAAAATTTAGTATCTAAAAATTTTAAAGAGTATGTAAAACTTATAGATATTTATCATTGGAATATTTAGTTTATAATATATATATTTTTGAGATCTCTTAATAGTTTAATCACTACTATTACTATTATTATTTGTATACATTATGGTTGATTTTTATCAAAATTAATGTAAATAAAATAATCATTTATATGACATTATAATGGGATATTATGATAGGCATTATGATTTTGATAGTCTATATACTCTAGTATACAAGACTGTATTAAGTGAGAATTATTGATGTCATGATACATGAAACAGAATATGTCAATTGAGATGTATAACCATCATAATTTGTATCAATGATTTTTTACTTAATCAAAGTATAAACAATTTATCAAGGAATAGATAATTGGACAAATTTTTAATGAGTGTACATTTATCGAGTCAATTTCAAAATCTTGATCAGCACTATTATTTTTTTTAAAAATTAAAATATTTTATTTTAAAGTAAAATATTTTGGTAGAATCAAAGAGTTATTTTTAAGTGATAATATAGGCCAAGTGGGATACTGTTAGATTTGATATCTAATATGACCTAATTACTACTTAGTCAGGTTTAACTTCTTGAGTCAGCTATATATATCGAATAAATTATAAAGAGTTAAATTAATTAAAAAAATTATTCCTGATAGACCTAATCTTTTTGATCAAATAGAATTGGAATTAAACTCTAATCAAGGTTTTAGTCTTATGATAGAGAATGACATGCAGGTGCAAATAGAGAGAAAACCTGGTCGCTTTTCAACTCTCATAATAATGATGAATGGTTCTCCATCGATCATCCACATAAAGAGAAGATGATGAGGAGAGAAAAGATCAGATACCTCGAGATGGAGAATGGATATCTTGAGGATTGGGTGATCTATATGCTTATGATAATAGTACAAGATATGTCTTCATAATTTATGATTTTGTATGAACACAAAAGCATGATATAAGCATAAAGAATTAAAGTTTTCATAACATAATAGAGATAGACCAAGCATTGATAGGGAGTATAGATAGCCAAGAATCAAAGAGAATATTGATGGAACAACCATTACCAATTTGTCTAATAAGCAAATGTTGAATGGCTAGACCAACATTACAAATTTTTGTCCAAATTGATGAAGTATGATGGGGTTTGAAGTAGTTATGCTATGATCAAGCAAATTATACGTAGCATAGATTGCCCTAGCCTAAAGCGAGGTAGGATTAACTAAAGCCTATGTTGCAAGTTTACATAAATAAACCTTTCTTCTACTTTAAGTGGACACAATGCCCAGCCCACCTTGATTCCTAAGCCTACAGACACTGCTCCAAGCTACTAGATGTAATCCCTTGCGATCAATTGTATGCTCCCAAAGAAATACTTGATACTCTATTTTAAGCTTTTTAAATGTGCATAAGAGAACATGAATACAAGATAGATAGAAAAGAGAAATGGAGGAAATAATCGACTTTAGCAAAATTGCTCTACTAGCCAATAATAAAACTTTCCATTACTAGGTTGCAATTCTTTTGTTCATTTTTTTATAAAGGAAAACAAGATCCCTCACTTTCGAAAGCTTCTAAGACAAAAGAATTCCAAGAAAGTTCTAAACTCTTTTAATTTCTGTTATTGAGATAAGGCTCCAAATCTAAGATTTTATAGATCTCGGTGTGACGAGGCTGATTGTCATATGAGATTTGGCCAAATTAATTATTTGGCCTGAAATAGAATACTATACTTTAACTATAACTTTTAAACAACCCACATCTTTTACTAAGGTTTTAGCAATAAAAAACAATCATTAGCAAAGAGAATGTAAGACACCATAGGGCTCCTTAGAGTTTTATATACTCCCAAAAGTTTGTTGACCACCACAAAGTGGAGGAATATTGATAACACTTTAGAACATAAGATGAATAAATAGATAAATAGTGGGCAACATTGGCAAAGACCCCTAGATGTTTGAAAGCATTGAAAGGGATAACTATGGATTAAAATGCAAAATAGAGGTTCACAATGCAAGCTCAAATCTAGGCAGTATATTTGAACGTGAAACCTAATTAAGCCCGTACTTTAAATAAAAAGGATTAATGAACATGATCAAAGGTCATTTCCATGTCAACGTTCATCATAACATGCTCCTAGATTACAGAGCTTTCTCTAAGGAATGCATTATCTCTTGGAATAAAAGAATATTTGTAGATATGTTTCAAATAGGGATAAACACTCCTTGTTCTATAGATATTAGAAAACCAAGAAGAAGCTTTAACTTGATAAGAAATTTTGCTACAATTTTATGGACAATATTGCATATGCTAATTGGACAATGGTCACTAATTTTAATAGGGTTTTTTTTTTTTGGAATCAATGTGATGCATGTTCTCTTCTATAATGTAGGCATCATTGAATGGGCAAAGGAATACTGAATTGCTTGGATAACATTATCTTTGATGAGATACTAAAAATATTAAAAGAAAAAACTTGGAAATCTATCATGGCCAGGGTTTTTATTTTGTGAAATGCTCTAAATAGGTTTATGAAATTCCTCCTTAGTGACCATCTTTCTAAGTTGATAGTTTTGATCATCCGAAATCATGGTAAAAGAACTGGTTTGTCCACAATTTCTAAATTTGGTTGCACGGGCCATCTATTTTGGAAGTGATGAATAAGCATGCCATGCATCTCATTCAAATTATCAACTTTCTCTATATCAGGCCTCTATAGCATGGTAATTTATTCCATCTTCTTTTTAAAATAGTATATCGGTGAAAGAATTTAGTATTTGTATCTCCATCCTTCAACCAAATGGCATAAGACTTTTGTCTCCATATGATTTCTTGTACATGCAAATTTTTGTGATAGTTTTGAAGGAATGTAAGGAGCTAAAAATGCTAATGTTTATAGAGACTATGATGTTGAGACTCTAAAAGTTGTATATGATATATTTTATCATATAATTGCCATCCCTTTGCAAAACTATTACCAATTGTGCACTTCATTTGATAATAGCCCACCGAGCATTATGAAGAAGAATAGATAACTTGACACTCGGAGAGTGATTTTTATCATAATTTTATGCCCGTCAGATTGTTTCATATATACCCTCACTATATAGCCATATTTTTTCAAAACAAAAGGGAATAATCTTTCTAGGTGCACAATCCGATAAAGAAAAAGATTATATAATGATCAGATGCAAACGTAGCAAGATGAGTGACTTTAGACTGAACAAATCTAGCCACAAATTAGAAGGCATGATCAATATGCTCCCAACTCTAGCCATTCCTAATATGTTATCGTACCATGTAAATGTTAGCCCTTGAAGAACTTGATCTAGCAATCTAGTGCTTATAAGAAAATTATGAAACTCCTTGATGTTACGGTCCACCTTAAAGTGCTTATCAACTTTTTTATCATCAACAGTACAATTAAAATAATCTATTAAGAGGAAAGGTAGCCCTATAGACATGACCATTGAACATGTTCCCAAAGATTTTTTCTTTCACAATAATGTGTACTTGCATAAGTTATTCGAAGGATCCAATCAGGCTTCTGATCAAAGGATATCACTTCAAATACAACTTGCCTATCAGTGTGTGTAAAGCTAATATTGTCTAAAACTTTTCTCCAAGATACAATAATGCCCCTTTATAGCTTTACAATTTGGATTAAGTAATTGTTCTAGAGGGGCCCAAGGGATCTTTGCAAGTGGCTAGAAACTTGATCAGATAATCTAGTCTCAAGAAAGCAACAAATGTTCGGACTATATTATCAAACTAAAGATTTGGTATAGTTTAGGAAGGGATGCTTAGGAGCACCCCTACAATTCCAACTTAAAATTTTCATGGATAAATAGTTGAAAAGGTAGCCAAGTCTTTCTCAATCACATCATCCAAGATCTTATATAAACCCATACTATCGTTGATATTAATGTGTTCAGATTTTTGTTGAAGTTGCATAAAATGAATTTTGTGGGAATGAAAAGTATTACCCTGATCATCAATTATTGGAATAGTTTTGGATTGTATTTGATTAACATTTGTGGGAGCTGCAATAGCTATTTGTTGCTTTGTACCCTGGATCATTGTGCCACCTCCTTGTGAGTGGTTCATTGCCTCAAGACAAGTGCTGAAGAAGATGACTGAGTGTGCTCAGCACTTTTGGTATTTGGTTCTTCAAGAACAAGAATCTTAGATTATGGAGGAGATTATGATCCAGATGCTCTACAAATATCTTGGTTTTTAGTCAAGGTGTCTTCCTTTTTTCTTTTGTAGCTCCAGACATAGAACTTGGCATTACTGATTGGAAAAAGGCCATTATATCCATTTGAGTGTGACTTGCTATCTCTTCAAAATCAGTTATCAGTGAAGAAAAGAGGGAGCCAACAACCATTTATGGGGATGTCTCTGAATCTTTAAAAATTTTAGAAAGAGATTTCTTTGATATTTTATTTGGTTACATCCATGCAGAAGAAGGCATCCACCAACAGGAACCTGACTAGGGACCTTCTTTGATTCTTGTGTAGGTTGTAGCAAAACCAACACCCTGGCTACTTAGATCCATGGCTCTTAAAACTATTTAGCTTCCTGATCCTTAAAGCATCTATAGGATTTCAACACTTTGCCTAGGCATCCATAAAAATAGCATATGTTTGCAATTCCTCGTAAGTAAATTGTTGCCAAATTATATTCTTTTTAATCCTAATCTTGGCACTCGGGTAAACATTCTTTTATGCATCTATTAGGATACAAACCATTGCAAAGACTTTCTTTGCCTAGGATTCAATCTAGTCATTAAGAAAAAAAGGAGACCCTGCTATCGAGATAATTTTTTTTTATTATTATTTGTCTTGTAATTTCAAAAGGAAGTTTAGCAACTCGATATAAACTTTAACTTAATGAACATCATCTTGATTGGGATTGAAGTTGGGAGGCTAGCTTTCCAAAGCTAGCAATTGGCCTGCCAGAGACAAAGGGTCTCTAGCAAAAACCCTGTTTTAAACCTCCTCCAATGATAGGTCAAAAATGATATCACCTTATGAGAGTGTGGATCCTTAGAAGTGACCTTCTACATTTCATTACGTTCTCATTTCTTTCTTGATAAGGTCAACAAAAAAAGCCTCTTCCTTAAAACTTATCCTCCAGCATTGCTTTCCATCTTGCACAAGCCGGTCAATGTCTTCATTAGAGAAGGACACCACATGTGAGAAGCGATCTTCCAAGACCTCCACTAACTCTACCATTACCTCAGATGTCTCTCACTTAAAGCATTAAAATCCTTGAGCCACCTGAGACCATAATGTTGTTGCCTCTAGTGGCTGGGCTCTATTTTTATCAATCATGCCATAAGGAGGAGAGCTATTTGTCCTTTATCATTGAATATATGATATCATTGAAGAACTTGGAAGGGAATCCTTCTTTAGATTTGGTCAATTGGCTTCCAAAATGCCCTCAAACCTCATATGAGAGGAAGGGTTTGAAATCATAGTAGATTCTCTTTTTTTTTTTTTCTCACTCATGGTAGACTCTGGTATATCTCATCATTTATTACTTTATAATTACTAAAAAGTAGAGCGATTTTGGAGTGCTTGTGCTCTAACACAATAAATTTTTCGATAACTTGAATGGTGGGTGTGTTCTTGATTTCGCTAACCTGAACTTGACTCAAGCCTAGGCCCAGGTTCAACTTGAACCTAGTTGGGCCAATTTGAATTATCCATTTGGACTAAAAATTGGACTGGTTTGAATCCAATTTAAGTTCAATATTTCAATCTTTCATACTGTAACTTCATTTTTTTAATAAATATTATAACTTCATGTTAACAACCATCTAATAAATTTTTTTTTTTGCAGGTAAACAATTCTATGTAATAATCAAAAATATATTTAAAAAAGCAAATGAATAATACAATTGGAAATATAATTTCTATTTTCTTAGCAGTCTATAAATAACTATATAAGTACTTAGGTTTGGGCTCTATTTTGAACCCGGGCTTATACCTGATTTGGATTTTATGTCAAACCTAGGCTTGATTTAGGTTTCATTTTGAACTTCATGTTCGAGTTGGACCAACGATATATTCGAGTTCAGCCTATATACAGTCTAAATTTTATGAACCAATCTTGTAGCCCGATTTTGGCTAAGTTTTTGATGTGACAGAAAGCATTTTCTGGTCCTCCAAAAATATTTTTGAATGATACAATAGTACTTGATAAAAAATTAAAAAGTTGTTGAAAAGATCTACTTAAGAAAAGCTTTATTTTGGAGCTTCTTTACAAAAGTACTTTCTAATCAATATCACAATATCAAAAAGTTGATTTGATTTAAATAAAAAATTTGGATGGCTAAAATATCCACAAATAAAATTTCATTATTCCATTTTATATTATATCATATATATTATTATATTATAGATATAATATAATAATAAATTAATATTATGATATATGATAAATATATAGTGTAATCTATTACAATATTATTATATTATAAAAATATAATCTAATATAATACTATTTAATAAAATTATTATATTTTATATTATACTAATATATTATAATATAATATATTATCAGATTAGATTGTAATCCATTATATTATATTACATTATAATTATAATAATAATATATTATAGTACAATATACTATTATTTTATAATATATAATATTATGTAATGTCTTTTATTATCATTTTATCATGCTAAAAATATTTTTTATTTTAATTATCAAACATACATTAAAATTTTAAAATATTCTATAAATATAATTACTAAATAATAAATAATTTTTTAAAAATTTAATTTTTTATAAATTTTACTTCGGAAATTTTACAAAGCTTTACTTCCACCGGCAATGCGCAACGGCCTAAACGTCGGTCCAGCCTGATCCATTTCCAACCCTAATCGTTCCTTTATAATGCGGCGCAAGGCGGCAGCCAAGCCCTCTCTCGCCGCAATCCTCTTCCTGAAACCGCGATAGAAAACGCTGGCTCCTCTTGATTCTTCCAAGAATCTGTGGATTCGCTATCTTTGGAGGGATTAAGGTATTTCCGATAGCTTATCTGTATTTCCACACGCTTCGATAATTTCTTATCATTTTCCCCGTTTTTCCACAAAAAGAAAGGTTGACTTTGGTCGTATTGTTCGACATGGGCTGGTTTTCTTCGATTTGATACATCTGGTAGTTCGATGTTTTTGATTATTCTGCCGTTTATTTGTTTATTTTTCTTATTCCTGACGTAGATTTTTTTTCCTGGTTAAACTTTTTGCAAAAACTGGTACCGATTCCGTTCCAGTCTCTGGTTTAGGGCTTGTTCCTTTTTCGGAGGATTGAAGGGACGATAAATATGGCTGACGACAACCCAGCTGAGATGAAGGAGGAGGTGCCGGAGGTAAACTTCTGTAGTCTTTTTTTTTTTTTTTCTTCATCAGTTTTCTTTTCTTTAAAGATATATTCTTTGTGTATCAGACATGGGCTTGCTTTGTTGCTTGAGTGCAGAACATATTCTTGGTTACTGTAAGACTGGGGTTAATGTTGTACAGTGGGAATAAGAATTACACTTGTGGTTTTTTTGTTGATGCATCTCTAATGATTTGTGACAATTTTGCAAGTGTAATTGTGTTTTTCATTTCCTTTTCTTCGTGGAAAAAAAAGCAAATGTCATGTATTGGTGGTAATTTCTTGTAGGTTGCCCCCTTCGATCCTACAAAGAAGAAGAAAAAGAAGAAGGTGGTAATTCAGGATCCTGCTGATGATGTGGATAAACTAGCTGAGAAAACAGAAAATTTAACAGGTGCGCTTGTACTTGAACAGGGTAAAAAATGTTCTAGAGCCGAGTTTGGTGGACAGAATGAGTCTTTCTAAATAATTATATGATTTTTTAAATGATGCATAAAGATGACGGTTTATGATGTTACCTGTGTATTTTCATGATGCAGTTGCTGAAACCGGTGATTTAAGCTTCATTGGCATGAAGAAAAAGAAGAAGAAACCAGTCTGTTTGCACACAGATCATATGATGCTGAGTGGATTTATTTTAAAATCTTCAGACCACATCCTTGGTAGGACAATGTTAACTTTATGGTGCCATGTCATTTCAGGTGGAGACTGACGAAAACGGGGACACGGGAGAAGACCTTAGTGGTAAGGACTTGAATTTGTGTGTGCAATACACCTCGTAGAAAATGAGTTATTTTTTGGACCCAAAGAACCAGGAGAGTTTTACTCAGCATATTTGATCATGGTATGGTAGGGTATTGTTTAGATCTCCTAAAGTAGTACCATATGAAGAACTTGCAATCATTTTGTTGGTGTTTAGGTGACCAAATCGGAGAGGATGAGGAAGGAGAGGGCATCATTCTAGGTGGTGCTCGATACCCTTGGGAAGGAACTGATCGGGATTATAAGTATGAAGAGGTCTGTTGTTTCGTATTGTTGTGAATTCGATTACAATGTTGGGCTTCTATTTCCACATGCTTTGTTCTTAGAACGCAGCGACTCTGACTATAAGAATGATAGTTACAAGCAATTCCATTTTATTGGTATTGAACTCTTCAAGTTTTTATCACTTTCAATATCTTGTTTTTAAGATATTTTTGTTATAATGTGATTAGTTTACAATCAAAGTTTTAGCAAGAATTAATGGTGATTGATGCATGCATTAGAAGGTGCTAATCCTGAAATGTCAACCTGGTTGAATGGGTGATGAAGTATATTAATAGGCTAGGGTAGCAAGATGCTGGGCTAAAACTTAAAAAAACATTTAAAGCTTGAGAAGGAATGATGGGTAAATTTGAGATGTTCTAGGAAAAAAAGATAATTGGAACAACCAAATATGTTTAATTTATTCATGATTATAAAATTTCTTTATCACAGGATGTGTCTCTAACATATAAGCTGACCCGCTGTATTGATCTTGACCTTTAATTTGATCAAACTAATCGTAGACTTCAAGACCATGATACAAGGTTCATTGTCTTGGTACTGGGCCCTATACTGGTGCCAACTTGTTATAGTATCGGTGCGGGACCGATTTGACATATGGAGTATCGGAATGTTTACTGTACCATATGCCAGTACGGAACTGGTACGGTATGGTATTCTTTGTACAGCTCGATTCGTTCAATATGACAAACCTTACCATAATAGCTACTCGATACCATCCATATATAATTATAGCTCTGATTTGTTGTTTCTTATTCATTTTTTATACCCACAATGTTCAAGTTAGCTAAAACACAGAAAAGTTCATTGTTTTCCTTAATTACTTAAATGGATAAATGTACATGAACTTAGACATCTAGAAAGGCACCAGATCTTGGATACACAAAAATTGTAGCCTCTATCTCATTGCATATGTTTGCTGCAATGCTCGGGCTATTTTGCGATGGGGATGGCCTTCTGCCGAATTGGAGATCAGCAGGATGCCTATGCGGACCAGACCATCAAGAACCTACAAAAGGAAATCTACACTCATCGAGATTCGTCGGTGGGGGACCCTCTGATGATTAAGTCAGTTGGAGATTCGAGAACAGTAGAAGGGAGAATAGAGTGAGAACTTAAAATTTTCAGAACTTGGTCCCTGGAGGGTTTCCTCTTTCCCTCTTTATATAGAGGGGATTTGTTAGGCAGTTTGTGACCATCTAGTTTCTTGTGAGAAGAATCTGCTTGTTAGAAGTAGTGGATTGTTGGCAATCAGTTATAGAGGATCCTATTTGTTAGATTGGAGGATCAGTTTGTTGCAATAGAATTGCCAGCTTGTTGAGGGTTAGTGAATGGAGCATGGCCCATGTGCCGATGACATTGTAGGGCTCACGATCCATTCTAGTCTCAAGTTGGTCGGCTGCCAAAGTTGTGGAGTTGTCATGAAGGACGTTTGGTGATAGGGTTGGTAATAACCTAGTGTGGACAACAATCTTAGCCCAACCTTAGGGTCGGTATTCTACCGATGCCATCTAGCATGCCACATCCAGTTATGATGGTTGTTGAGTGATCTTCTGGCTCTCCTTTTTTCCCTTGGTCAATGACTGATTTTTAGTTGTCCATGTTATGTCCGATGTGTACTTGTCATGCCATCCGAGGTTGGTTAGGTCATTCCTTCGGCAATAATATGTAATTCTACAAGCTTAATTAGGAACTAGATTCTGCCACTTAAAACCTGACTCAAGGATCACAAAAAATTGCAACTTGGGTTTGTAGACATGTGTATCTATTCCTAAAATGTCTCTCTTGCAAACAAACAGGACACTTTAATTTATGCACTTTTTATTTTTCTTCTGTTGGATAACCATCATAACCATTAACAACTGAGTTTGGTCATAACTGTTTGGGGCTGGCTTTATGAATCCTCATTGGCCAAGAATTCCTGTTGGAGCTCCACAGATCCACATACTTATTTGCATTAGAGCAAATGTATATTTATTTGTTAAAAATAGAGTTTCTTGTTATCATGAATGAAAGCAAGAGTCAACTCCAGAAGTCCCAAATAAATGATCATCATGGGGCATTACATTGAGAACTGCAAAGGCATATGAATTTTGAAATGTCGCATTGCTGTTAGTAGTATCTTCCAGCTTCTATTCAAACTGTCATTTGGACCTTTGCAAACGTGTATGCAACAAGGATATAGAGGCACTATGACTCTCAGGCATCTCAAGAAATTGGTTGTGACAGATGGCCAAGATCAATAATGAAATTTATGTTGCACATGCATGTGATTAAAAGTTGGAGAACATATGATCAAAAATTTCCCATAGTACATGAAGAATTCCTCTACAAATAAAAATCTAATAATAAAAAAGGGAAACTAAAGATTTATTTCAAACAAGTCATGCTGTTCACTTATACTGGTAGACCAAAAAAAAGTTGTGTTCAACATGGTTCACTAAATTGGGTCAAACCGCTTGGCTCACCTTGTACCAAGCCAAACCAATGTGGAGCCAGGTTGATTCAGACCTTATATTCAAAAAAGAAACCGAATCGCTCCAAACCGGGCGATTTGGCCTCCATCACTCATATGTGAGTAAAAGGAAGGCCTGAGAAGGCTCTCGAGCCTTCTTAAGCCATCAAGCCAAAAATGGCAGGAAGTTGACCTCAAATTCTGGATTCAAGATAAGATGCTTCTCCCTCACCTCCCTTCTCTCTCTCTCTCTTTTTCCCCAAGCTTAGATATTTCTAAAATTAGAAAAACAAGGAGAGATTATGCCAAAATTTTTGATTTTGGCATGATTCTATGATATGCTGTAGTGGATGATTTACATATTGATGCTAAAATCATCAATTTTTTCATTAAGTATATAATTTCTAAAATTAAAAATATGTATTTAGATTAAAAAAATATTTTTAAAAATAAAAATTGAAAAATAATTGTAAAATTAGGATAGTGTTTAGGGGTGTACAAGCTATTCTCAACATAAGTTTGGTATCTCTTTGTTAAAGTTTTAATGCATCATACATATAATGGCTTAGACTTAAAATTGAATACAATTGAGTAATAAGTAATTTTTTATGCATTTTCAGGGGCTTAGAATAATACAATTCATGGTATAGTTCTACATAGATCTAAGTTTAAATTAATTTTTCAAATTTCCTAGATTTAAAAATATTTTTAACTTTAAAATTAATAAAAAAATATAATTAAAAAAATAAAAATAGTACTATGTGTTAGATAATTCATCAGTATTTTTTGAACTACAAAACATTTTTTTCCTGAATTTATGATATTTATTTTTTTTAAATTGAAATATTTTTAAAAAATTGGAATGATAATTGAAAATTAGAATTATGTATTATGTAATTTAGAAGTACTTTTTGAAATGGAAAATATTTTTTTAGGACAATGAAATTGTATTATTTTTACATAATTACTACATTGACATATTTATTAAACTTGCAAGAATGGTTCCATTGAGGAAAAAGAAAGATTTGGAGGGTGACATTAGTTTGGACTAAGGATCGCTGAACCGGTACCGGGATCAAGGATCGCTGAATTGGTACTTTTTGAAATAGAAAATATTTTTTTAGGACAATAAAATTTTATTATTTTTACATAATTACTACAATGACATTTGTTAAACTTGCAAGAATGGTTCCATTGAGAAAAAAAAAAGATTTGGAGGGTGACATTAGTTTGGACCAAGGATCGTTGAACCGGTACCGGGACCTATATCGATCAGTGATTGATACGGATCCTGAACCAGTGATCCATATGTACCGGTATGAGTACCGCTATCTTCCTCCCCCTCTCAATTAACAATTAAAAAAAATTGAAAATTGGTTCGAATCGGTCCGAACCAGACCGAACCAACCGGTTCGATGCGGTTTGGGCTGGTTCGGGATCGGTTCGGACTGGTTCTTCAATTTTTTTTTTCAAACCAGAGAATCGATTTTTGGCATCGAACCGTGTCGGTTGGTCGCCGGTCTAGTTCGATACATGCCAAATCGGCCGGTATGGCACAGTTCGGCAATCCCTGGTTTGGACCAGATGTATGGACAAGTGCTCTTAGATCAATATCACTAGAAATGCTACTGGTATAACACAGAGTCTAAAGGAGAGGTAACTAAGTAAAAGCAATACTTGGCTGGTAGCTACCCTGATGTAGCTAGCTAGAAATGCCCATAAAAGGTCCGACAGTTGATGAAGAAGCACTTTGTTAATTTCGGAGGATGCCTTTGCTTTTGATGATGAGAAGGCACATATCCAAGTTGCCATTCATGCAAACTTAGAAAATTAGTGGCAGGTTGCGGAGGTGGCCAAACATAGGACTGGATTTTGGCTATCATATTACAAGTCAAGGTTAGGGTTGGGCTCTGCCACTATTGGGGAAGTCAGTTTAGGAGGAAATCCTTAGTTTGGGAGGTCATTGTAGAGGTGGTAGTCGTATTGCATCTGTGTTGGAAGCTTTTGATAGTAAAAAGAAGTCATCTAAAGATTCCATTATGAGCCACTATGCATGATTTGGATCTTGCTTTCTCCAGCAAAAACTCAAAGTAATAGAGGATTGACAGTATATTGAAAAAGGATAAAAAGAAGGATATAAGGTAAGCTATTGAATCCTAATTTCTTGTTAGCCACATCCAAGCTAATGCAATAGACAAAACATATTATCATTGCATTGCATCTATATAGGTTGCCAGTCCAAATATATATCCTCGAGATCGAAGGAAATCTACAATGAGCTTCTTGACAACAATGAAGAGATGTAGAAATATATCGTATCCTATCAAAGCAAGTGGCCCATATGTGGATCGATGAGGATGTATGATGATTGGATCAGTCCTAGCAGATGGTTCATCGTCAACTTCCTGACATATTGTGATGGAGATATTTTTCAAAAATCAATTGATGCTTTAGATCAGGTACACAATACTGCGAACATCCTCAGATTGATGAAAGTGATCGATTAAGTAGAAGAGCAAAATATCGTGCATGTTATTACCAATAATGGACCACAGTAAAAGACCATAGGTAGATCTTGATGGAGCAATATCGCACAATTTTTGGATTCCATGTACTGCACATTGTATCGACCTTATATTTATAGTTATTGGGAGCCTTTGTAGGGTGCAATAGGTAGTGGAGTCAGCATAGATTATTACTATATTCATTTATAATTATACATGGATCCTGTCATTAACGTGTAGAGATAAATTGGGAAAGAGATTGTGAGATTTGATGTCACATAGTTTGTTACGAACTACATTGTACTTGATAACCTTCTTGACAATAAAGCAGACCTGCATTAGATATTTGTCAGTGCCGAGTGGTAGGATAGTAGTAGATATGTGAAGGCTGGCACTAAATGGAGTATTATTGAGAACATAGTGATGAGGCAAGCATTTTGGTAGTGGGCCGAAAGGACAGTGAAGGTTATCAAGCTTTTATATGAAGTGCTTTGGGCCGTGGACAACAAGAGATCCCCCAGATGGATTTTTTATATCACATGATGGAGAGGGCAAAGCATTAGATCGAGAGTAGATCCAAAATATGCTAGGAGTACATCAAGATCATTGAGCAATGATGGGACCACCAAATGGATAGGGTTTTGCATCTAGCAAGCAAGAAATTAAGAATGCTTTGAAAATTTCACTGTTCTTGTATTTGTATAACTTAAATAACTACGAAATCTATCTATAGCTTACTACCTGAACTCGAGGTTTCAATGCACCATACTAGGAATAAACATGGATGAACAGTTTCTAATGGTCCTATGTAATGTGATTAGCCATAGCTAGAGGGGTCATTATGGAGTCATTCATCATGTGACTTCATGTCTAAGACATCCCTCTAGAGATTTGACCGAGAGATGTTTAGACGAGGCTACTATGCTACCCAATCATCTTAGACAGGATGAGATCCATCTTCTCAACATAACTAGGTAGAGCAGGGCACAAGGAGAGGGTAGACGGCTACTTGGCACAGAGACAAAGGAAAATGAAAGATAGTTGTAGTCTTGATGGAGAGTGGAGGAGCTAATTGACTCGGATTCATAGAGTAGGAAGAGTACTGATGATGGTTTTAATGGTCATGTATCTGATGGCCAGGGAGTGGAAGACAAGAGACTATTGTTTATGAGATGCAACCATCAAGTGGTCTTCGATTCATTGGTGAATCCCAGTTTATGCATGCAGCACAAGATAGGGATTATGATGCACAAGCTGGTAGAGTCCACGAGAATATGATGGCATATAGGTGATGGGCTCCTTCAGATCGTTTAAGACATAATGCAGCTATAAATAACCCTGCACATGGAGCAGGATCAATAAACATATTAGATTCATCATGATATTTTGATTCTATTATCCACAGCTATAGGTAGCATGTGATCTATATGGATATGGATATGGCATGTTCGAAGCACGGTTTTTTAATGGCTATTATCCTATGCAATTCGGAGCATGTTATGGGTTGGGTTTTTTTGCTACATATTCGGGTTGGTCCCTCCACAACCTCCTCATCAGTTGGAGGACACCTGTCAAAGCCAAAGCTTCAATGAGAGATTTGAGCCCAATTACAATCTAGCATGCTCATCTAATGGGATGAGCTTACAAGACTATAATGCTATATGGTTAGAGGGATAACCTGTTGTGCCTCCTGATTATACAAATGATCTGGACATTTATGAATGATAGAAGCACTCGACGAGATTCTAGGTCTTGATGTATATATTTTTAATACATACAATTGATTGTATCTTTTTATGTTTTGTATCTTATTAATTGATTCGAGCATATTAGAGTTCGATAATACCTAGTCCTTGTAAGGCTATCCCTAGGCTAATCCTTGTAAGGTTGTCCCTAGAGTAAAATGTCACGTTGGGCTCATATCCGTGCCATGTCAGGTTCAGATTCACTACCACCACCATTGGTTTCCTCCTTCCAAGACTTAGGATCCACGTAGACCATTGTTTTTGTTATATTCTGGGTAATGCCATGTTAATACAGAGATATCTGAGCTTATACATCTAAAAGCATTATTAAGGGTGTACCAGAGTGATAAAAATATCAAATAACATTAACAGACATCAACTAGGGTTTAAAATCAGTCAATAAACAAAAAATAATTTGTTAGAGATCTTGAAACCAAAAAAAAAATGAAAAAACAACAAAAAGGGAAAATTGGCATTCGTAATCGGCATGTCTTGCTGTATTGTGTGTCGGTGTCATACCAGACCAGGCGCTAGCCAGATTGGATTCCAATATTCGTTCGGCAAAGCTTGTAATATTTAATCATAGCTTTTCAATGTGATGCTTCTGTAATATATTTATAAAGAATAACATGCAATTATGTCGACTATCTCCAACATCTATGGGAAAACTTTACATGTTTTATCTTTATTTTTTAAAATTTTTATGATCTATGGTGGATGTTTTAGGGCTTTACTGAAAGGACTGAGAGGCATTATTGATTAGAAGTTATAGATGACACTTTAACCAGCATCTTCTGACTAGAAATACGTTTACATCATTCATGGAACTATATTTATGGTAGTTCTTGTAGCTGAACTACATTGATTTCTATGTCGATGCATAGCTGTAGCATGTGATGGTTATCTAACTTTCTTTGTCTAATCGTTTCTCACTTTTTCGTGCCTTGCCCTTTAAAGAATTTTAACTCTTATAGTTAATACAAAAGGCTGATGTTTATTTTGATCACGCAGCTATTGGATAGAGTATTCAATATCTTACGTGAAAATAATCCAGATCTTGCTGGAGATAGGCGTCGGACAGTGATGAGGCCCCCGCAAGTTCTTAGAGAAGGAACTAAGAAGACTGTTTTTGTAAATTTCATGGACTTATGCAAGACGTATGTATTGGGTACCTTTTATATTCTTATATTTCATTAATTTTATATGTAATCACTAATTTCCACCAGACATTTTCGTTGGTTATGTATGCTGCTTATAATATTTTACTGTTGATGTCCTTGTTTTCTTCAGTTTTCAAACCAAACAATGGTGACATTTTCCAAATTTTGAAAAGGCATCATTTTATTAACATTGGACAATTGATCATGAATTTCAGCTTGCATATGCTTATTTCTAATGAAATGTTGATGTCACAAGGAACTGGGTGGGGGAAGATGGAGAAAGAGAGCAGATCATTTGGGAGAAAATAAATTTCATTAGGTTTTCCCTTTTTGGTCAAAATGTAAATATTAATTTGAATATCTGTTAAATTATTTCTTTTTTTTAAAAAATTTATTATTGCCACTTAGGTTGTTGATAAGGCTCAGGAGATTCTTTCACAATGTGGAGAAAGGAAAAGAGCCATTAGGGAAGCAAAAAGTTGCTTCAGTGACTTTTGGGTTTATCGTTCTTTGCGTATGCAAATGCCTGTCTTTAGTTTGATGACAATGATAATGCATGTAAATGTAGAAATGTGCAAGGAGGTACCATTTGTTTGCAGAGTAATTGAGCATTACTGTTATAAGTGAAAAAGACAGTCGTGACCATTATCTCTTTTGCAAGCGTTAATGTAGAATTGTAGATTTTAAGAGAAATAAATGAAAGATTGTAAGATATCATTGGTAGAAATTTTAGGAACATCAAGAATATGGTAAAGGTGTTATGTACAAAATCCTGATTGCCTGTTGGTATATCCAAAAAGTTTACTAAAACATTATCGCTTGTGATTTGGAAAAAGTAGAAAATAGCAGTTTCTGAATGGGATAAAATGGAAGAAGGCTGGTTGATTTATCCTCTTGTTTGTTTATTTTTCGGTGGATTCTTGATGCCTTAGTCATTTGTCAGAGCTGTTCCCGAGTTCAATGTTCGATAAGCTTAGTGTACAGTGGCTGTTCGTAAGTTTTTATCCTTTAGAAGTTCAGATCTAACAATGTTTGTGTGTGTGTGTGTTGAGCCATGGGATTTGTAAGATTGAGCTTGCCCTCAAATTTCTGATTTGGTTAGTTGTTGCACGGTGCCTTTTGGAAGTTTGTTTGTGTGTGCTGGTGATGTTAAATGATTTTGTGGATCTGCTTTTCTGTAGGATTACAATGTTTTATATTTAGGTATTCATCATCTCTATGCTTTTTTTCTTTCATGTTAAATGTGGGTCATTGAACTTATATCCTACAGTTACCTTGTAAGAATTCCAGGTAAGAATTCTAGATGTTAATGTACATCTTGTACATATTGAAAGCATAAAACATGAAACAAAGGTGAGTATTCTAGTCTTGTCATCACCTCTCTTGTCAAGGTATGTTTATTTAATTATCTTCTGTTCACCATCATACAACTTTGGTTTGATGCTCACCACCACCTCTCTTATCAGGGTTGACTTAAATTTGGTTTGGAAGATTTTTTTCCATGCTTTTGTAAGAAAAGATAAGGAAGAAACAAAAGATAACATATAAATAAATAGATATGTTTATTTTCCATTAAGTAGTGATCTGTGATAGAAAGCTGGAGATGAAAGTGAACAATATCTCATAACTTTTTGAAATAGGCGTTTGCTATTTTTGCAATCGTGGCCTGTTGTTCTATAATTGCTCCATTAATGTTTTAACACTAATGGAGATGAAAATGAAAATTTTCGTATATCTTTTGGAACTGGCTTTTGCTGTTTCGGCTATTATGGAATCATATAGCTTTTTGTTAGCTACTTGCTCCATTAATGTTTTAACATCTTCTTTCATATAACACAAGGTGTTATAACTGGTGCAAAGTTACGTAGTGCTTAGTATTTAATCCCTAATACCATTCTTTGTATCCTTACCAACAAACTAAATTATCTTGATCATTTACAAAAATGACTCAAAAACTAGTAACATGCTAATTTTTGAATTGCTTCACAGAAATGATCCCAGTAAGGTATCTAGGGAAGCTAAATCAGGGTAAGTTTTGCCCACCTTGAAAATAATGAGTGGTTTAGTAGTAACAAGTGGTTTTTCTCCTTGTAGCTCCTGACCGGGATATATATCTGTCTATAGTTATGATGCACATAAAGCAGATGGAATAGATTTACCTATACAACAAAAAGTTATCTAAAGCCCCATCCCTCCCCTCCCCGGGAGTTTTGTTCCCAAATGTTGCGAGCTTGTAAAGTGGGAGTATAATGTATTCTAGTGATCGATTTAGGTCTTGAATATGCATAATGGATCATGTAAAGAAGAAACCTCAAATTATTTTGGTCATATATTTGAATATATATATATATATCAAATAAAATACTTCAGATCATTGAACAGTACAAGCCTTAGTTGCAGGATTTACTAGGCAACTTAAGGGATGGTGGGACCATTATTTAGATGATTTGGATAGAGAACACATCCTGACTGCAATTAAAAAGACTGCAGGTGGAACAAGTTTAAAAGGTGAAGATGGTTCAGAAATTCAGGATGCGGTACCAACATTAATATTCATCATGGCCACATTTCCTAGGAGACCCCTAAAAATTAAAAGATAGAACATCTGAGATCCTAACAAACTTAAAATGTGCCAAAAACGAAAAAATAGAGACCAAAAACAGAGATCAAAATCTGTATCCAAAACCTTTGTATCCCAAAATCTCCAAAGAGCTCTCGCATCTCAAGATCTCCTCTCTCTCTCTCTCTCTCTCTCTCTATATATATATATATATATATATATATATATCATGACCGATGGTGTCATGTCTTATTGGAATGATGCATAATGTATTCTGCATTGAAGAAATTTGAGCTAAATCCTGCTGATAGAGTTCAAGATCAGCTTTCTCTGCATATGTGTATGCATCTTAGATTGAAGTTACATGATAAGAAGTTTTCCCAAATTCAATGTATCTTACTCATTTATGATTTTTAGACTACAATGAGTTGATAATGAACAAGCACTGTGCTGTTCCTTACCTCACATTATTACTCTTACAACTTCTCTTATTGTCATTCTAGGTTTCTAAGTATGAGTCTTTTATCATTGTGAGAACAGCAGAAGAGTGCTACGTGGAGTTCTTTTCTTTTTGTTGGTTCTAAATCTTGGCATACATTTGATGCGAGTGACTTTTTTGGAATACCTTTTTTCCTTGTACTAATGAGAACATGGAATTAAGCATGGTCATCTGTCACCAGTTCAACATTAGTATGATACATTTTGTTGAACATTTTTGATGAAGTTTTGGGGCATAAGCGCAATTTTGTGGTCAAGAGACATCCAAAGACTGGTTATGGTTGTATTTTTCTTTTATTTACTTTTGTGGCACATGGTGCTTTATGAAAAATTTTGGCAAGGCAGGTGGTGACATCTGCTTCTTTCCTGGCTTTCATATCAAGGTTTCAATACCAATATTGATGACCATAGTATTTTTTTCATCATACTGTTATGGTACTGGTATCAACAGCAAGTACCGAAATTGAGAACTTTGAAAAAAAAAAAAAATGAAACCCATTGTGGTATGGCCAGTATGGTGCTGCTGATTTGGATTGGTACAGACCGGTATGGATATGTGCCGATATAGCTGGTTTCAGCATCCTAGTACCTGTACCAACACCAATTTTGCATCAGAACAATATGATATTGGTCATTCTTTCCTGCTCTGGTGGTTTTTGGAGCATACATCATACCCTGATTGGTGTCAAATTGTTTCTCATTATTTGTCACTCCTAAACCATGTGGTATTGATTATATGTTGGGATGCAAGTCAGGCAGACTTAACTGATCTTGCATGACTGATGGTTGGTTTTTCATAAACTAGATGCATCGTTATTCTCGAATAATGCTGCAATATCAGGAAAGTGGACTTGGCTATCTTGAGTCATTTATGATTGCTATGTTTAAGCTTAGGTTATATGGACTGTCTTTGTTCTGCTATACGTTCAATATAACTTGATCCTGGTTGGTTGCAAACTACAGTTTTTCTTTGTATACCAAACAAAAGAGAGATCCCCTATTGTTGTTATTTGAACCTTTTCAACAGATAAACTGGGTGCTTGTTTGATTGTTTTTTTAGATTTATTCTTTGTTTTTTCCTCTTTGGTGAGATTGTCACTTTCATATGCAGCACAATTTCCATGCATAGAATCATGAACATATTCACTAACCTTGGATGAATATAACACTCTTGAAAGACAGTTTTTTTTTTTAAATATTGATCGGAAAATCTACTATTTTTTGTCCTTTATTTTTTTCCCATTTCTATATTTTTTTGGTTTTTCAAATAATATTGAAATTTTAATTGGTGTCCAGGATGCATAGGCAACCTGAGCATGTCATGACTTTCTTGCTTGCTGAGATGGGAACGAGTGGATCCCTTGATGGGCAGCAGAGATTGGTTGTCAAGGGAAGGTTTGCACCAAAGAATTTTGAGGGCATCCTTAGAAGATATGTCAGTAAGTGTACTATCCTGATGTTAAAGCTTACATTTCAGAAGTGATATAGCACTGTTACAATTTTCTTATTGTCTATTCTACTCCTGAAGGAAGTCTACTTATATATTAGCACCTTTTGATGAGTAATTTGTTATAGACATTTTATTTATTTATTTATTTATTTGGGTGTGTGTGTGTGTGTGGCGGCAAATATTTTGTGCTATATTATATTCAGTCAACCATGATTTTTGAAACCGTATCGAATCAGGCAGTTCAAGATGTTTTTGCTAGGACAATTTTGCCTCCTGGATTGGAACACTGGTGGCAACTGATGAGGGAGAGGGAAAGAGAGGAAGGCAGAGAGAGGAGGGGAGGGAAAGAGCGGATGCCGCCGGAGTGCTCCAAGGCTCTGCATCCTCCGCTAGGATTTTTAATTGAGAGAGATAGAGAGAGGGGGGGGGCGAGGGGATTGGAGGGTGGGGAAGGTGGCGGAGAGGTTGCCAGTTGGTGAAAATCCTCCTGTGGCCTCTGCGGGTTCAGAACAAGGATGAGAAGTCTCTGTTTGTCACATTTTTTTTTTTAAACGATGATGAATAGTGAAGTTAGTAAACCCATTGTCATCTTCAATGTGCATGGGATTTTTTAAATCATCCATGTTTTATGTCCGCGAGTCGCAGGCAGCGATTACACCATCCGATGGCCATGGTGGCCAGCTAGAGGCCTTTCGTCAGCCTCTCTGTTGTCTCTCTCCCTCTTCTCTCTTCTTTCCCTTTTCCCTCTCTATATCTCTCTCTTAGCCGCAATTTCACAAAGGAATCGGAGGTCCCAATGGCCCATTGCCGGGGTCTTCGCTGCACCCACCTCCTTCCCTCCCCCCTCTCTCTATTCGTCCTTCCTAGTTCATTCTTTCATTTCTATATCGGTTCGTGCCGATCTTGTAGGGTACGGGCTATATTGACTCATACTGCTGGCTAGCTGGAACAGGTTCTGATTCCGGTTCCAAAAACTCTGCAACCAACTGTTATTGTTATATAATAAAGCTTTGGTTGCTTTCACTATTCTAATGCATTGACAAGGAAGAGACATTAGAACCTGAACCAGAGAGATGTTGTGTTCATAGAAGTAATGATTCATCATAAAAAACTTTTTCTGCCTAGTGTAGATTTTCAACATGCTAGTTTTAAATTGCCACCCTTGAGTTGGTGTATTTTAGTTGAAATGGACTGGATCCTGGAATAAAGGGCTAAAAAAAAAAAGAATCTTGAAAAGTCATTGGCGTGATGCGTGGAGAATTATGATAAAAACTCAAAAACGAGGCATGCTTTTTCCATTATCTGTTATGGTGTTAAATGTGTTTAACATCCTCTTACCAAAAAAAAAATGTTTAACATCCATTAATATATTATAAACCCTTGGCAGATGATTATAAAGAATATGTTAGGCATATATCCTTAAATGTGTTAAATCATGCCATTTTTCATGAATACTAAGTGTCCTTAAATGTGTTAAATCCATGTCATTTTTCATGAATACTAAGAATATGTTAGGCATATATCAACAGCAGCATCATTCATGAGGGTTTATAACTTTATATTCTTATAAATTGATTGCTTCACTGTTAATTATGGATAACTCTCACATAAATGTGATGCAAAATTAGGAATTTGGTTTTGAGGTTTTGGGTGCTTTCCATTATGGAAACACGAAGCAGAGCATTGTAATTTGTTACTTACTAGGCTCTAGATTTTGAAGTTGACAAGAGAAATGGAATAAAATTGAATATACCACAAACTTCTCCATAGATGCCAATAGTTTATTGCTTTATTATGTCAGTGCTAAGTGTTTATAGAGCTTAAATTTTGTCAGAATGGTGCTTCTATGTTACACTTTAAGCACTACTTGGAATTTTTTTGTGCTTTTATTCCCAGAAGGATGTTGGTAATTTTTAATTTGCATAATTTTGACTCTTTTTTTTCAGATGAGTATGTCATATGCAATGGCTGCAAAAGTCCTGATACAATTCTTTCTAAGGAAAACCGATTGTTCTTTCTCCGCTGTGAGCAGGTAGCCACTCTATTGTTTTCTTTGTATATATCAGTTAAATTTTGAAATTTGATGTTCCCATTCACTTTGCAGTTAGCGTACTGGTGCTACATTTTGTCTTGTTTTTTGTATGGTGAGGCCTGTTGTGATTGACCAATATAGTGTCTGCATTTCTTGACTCAGTTGTATGATGAGAATCTCCTGTCATTCTGAGGGAATGTAAGGAACTGATATCATGCATGCACATGGCACAAAAAGAGGGAAAAAACCCTCAAAATCTGTAAAAACACATTGTTTTATATGGTTAGGGGTTTCAGAGGTTCAAATGGTCAGATTGGATCTAGACCTCTTAAGACTGTTATCCTACGTCACTAGGATCAATATGATTGGATTTTAGTCCTTTCACTACCTCAATGAATTGGGTGGCTTTCTTTTCCCTACCTGTTTTCTCAAAAGGACAATTGCTGTTCCAGCTAGAACCCAACCATGTTTCAGTTCCAGTCAGTTTGGTTTTGACTTTGCTAGAAAAGGCAATTTAGTAGTACTGGGATGTTCCTATTTCTGTTTATTTAAAAAATCATTTTGGATTCCTTTTACTGCTTTCTATCCTTATTTGATGAGGCCTATGATAATTAACCAATATATTGCCTACATTGATTGATTCAGTTAGATGATAAGAATCTCTTTTAGTCTGAGGCCTTCTCATTACAAAATCAAAAAAAAAGAGAAAATCATTCTGCTTTTATGGGTAGGTATTTCAGAGGTTCAAAAGGTCACACAGGGTCTAGACCTTTCAAGACTAATGGCCCACATTGCAAGTATCATTATTATTGGATTTTAATTCTTTGACTACCTCAATCACTTGGGTGTCATTTTCTCCCTCTATTTTCTCCAAAAAGTTCAGACTGTTTGGTTTTCGTGTCCTTCGACTTTGGCTCCATAACTCAGAAAACACGTAATTTTGGGCATATCCTATTTCTTTGTTTTCTTTTTTAAAAATCAGTTTGGATTGTTGTGACTGCTGTCCTTTTATGTAACGAGGCCTATGATGATCAACCAAGATGTTGCCTACATTGCTTGATTCATTTGCATGATTAGAATTTACCGGCCTTAAGGAGTATGCAGCCTATTGATGCCCTAATCTTCCGTGTGTGTGTGTGTCCTGTCTGTGCATACACGCTGAACTTGGGCATTTCGGAGGCACTAACAGTCAGATTTGGTCTGGGTCTGATGATTGTTATCTGACATCAGTGGGACATAATATCATATTCTTTTGTTCTGGTCATTACCTCGGTGTGTTAGGTGGCGTTTCTTTACATCTTTTCCTAAAAAACATTGGTTTGCTGTTATCATTTAAATGCACTTGGTTTTAGATCCAGTCAGTTTGATTTAAACTTGGGTTGGGTCTGAATATTTTAGAAAGCACATACTAATTTTTGGGACTTCTTGTTTGCCTTTTTTTTCCTTGAAAAAAAATAATCAGTTGTGGTTTATGTTACTGCATATAACTCGTTTTTTTCCCAAAAAAATGAAATCCTAAAATGATCAACAAGTATATTGCTTAGATTGCTTAATTTATTTGTTTGATAAGATTGTCGTATCATTCTGAGGGCTCTTGGATGGAATGCAAGTCATAATGTGTTCTATCTTGCAACTCCAACATGCTGGTCAATATGATTAGACCTTCCAAGTTGCAAGGGATCATGTTCAGTTTGCAGGATCTCTCACTTAGGTCCTATACCGAGATTTTTTCTGACTGTTTAGACTGCTTCTTTGGTCTTGACAATTTGGTTGCTAGTTGGGTTGAGTCTTAATATCTTAGAAAAAATAGTATACTCAGTTTTTCCCTATTTTCATCCATTCTCTATTTTTGTTTTCACGGAGATTGCTTTTATTGTTGCATGTGATCATCCCAATCCTCAGTACTGGCCTATGATGACTGCAAAACTATTGCCTACATTATTTGACTAAATTGTGATAATTGTTTTCATCCCTCCTGAGGCCGGTGTATGGATGACCTGTTGTGCTATGGTCTCTTTTACAAGTTTGCTGTTCTGTTATTATTGCTAATATTGGGAGTTATCATCTGCATCAATTGAGTGCAAACAAGTTGACTGTATCAGGCTTGTCATGACAATGGTTGTCTGGATTAGCAGGTTAAGTAGATATAGGTTTTCTTATTAGATATTTTGTAATAGTGATCAGAAAGGTGTGCCTTTAGATTCCTTTAACAGTACTTGAGCTCAGCCTGATGTCATTTAAACAAGCTCCTACGTGAGGGCATGAAATCCATATTCCAAAAAAATTGTGAGTTACATTCATGTTTTGAGCAGGAAAAAGTTGTGTAGAGAAGCCACGAAGCATACTGTAGTTAACATCCGTCCTGTTCCTTTTTATCTCACCAAAGCATCTAAGAACCTAACTAGCATTCGTATTAGCTTGATATTGGGCTTGAATAATTTACCTCGTCATTCTTGTAACTTGTAGGCTGGAGGGTTCTTGTTGCTCAATTGTTTTCTTTGAAAGAATTTGTAGTTTTTTCATGTTTTTTTGATGCTGTTGATGTTTAACTTGTTTAGAATGGTGAACTAGTGTTTTTGTATTTTCGCTGCTGAGTCTGATATTCAATTTTTTTTTTATTTTACTGAATCAATTTGTTTCTTTCTTTCAGTGCGGTTCTGCGAGGTCGGTTGCACCCATTAAGGCTGGCTTTGTTGCAAGAGTTGGACGTCGGAAGGCTGGAACTTGATTATATATTTTCTTTGTTATTATTGATCCTTAAACATTAAGACACGAATGTAGTGTTGTGTTTCACTTGTATATTTTCATTCAAATTTGCTTGTAGTTTTGTCCTCGAGTTTTTGTTATAATTTTCTACTTACGTGTTTTATTTACTTGATTTTAATTTTTAACCGGTTTGACTGGTGATGCTTATTGCCGAAGTGCCTTTTGGTAGTTTAGACAATTGATTGCATGGTAGACCTTTGTTAAGATCCTTGTTTGATGTGGAATGAGATTCACTAATACTCGGGCTTGAGTTTCAGCCTTTTAGCTTCATTCTTGGTGTTTGCAATGTCAATGTTTGCGGGACAGAAGGCATCGATTGTGTATGAAGTCTCTGAATCTTGAATCCTATCTTTTGTTGACCGGGTTCTTGTGTGTTTGATGTTCTTCAAGAGCATTGTTCAGGCATTTCTCCTAGGTACATGATAGGCTGCGTCGGAGAAGCTGTGGACGTGTTTTTTTCTACTTGCTACTTCATTCCGGTAGCTAAAATTTGAAGATGAAGACGAGTGCTCATGTTTGTTTTATGTAACGTGTGTTTTTCTACTTGCTACTTCATCCCGATTTATTGAGCGGTAGCTAAAATTTGAGGATGAAGACAAGTGCCTTTGTTTGTGTTTTGTAAATAGTACGTGAAATATGGCTGGGTTTCAACTGGGGGCTGCAAATTGTGCTTCATTTGGTGTGAGGATGTATGGCATCCCTTAGCAGAACCTTTGTGCCGTTCAGGATGGGTGCTCATACTGGAGTAGCGTAATCACCGTGCCGAGAAGGATAAGAATTAGGAAGGGAGGGAGGGTGGTGGTGCGGGAAGGCGGTGCATGGCTTTCAAATGTACTTTTATGTGTTGGATATGTGGATGGATTGCTGTTAAAGGAACATGCAATTTACTCTTGATTAAAATTTTGATATCGGACATTTTTAATTTTGTATTTAAATCTGATCATATAAGTTTCATATTTAACAAGTTTGCATGTTTGTTTTCTTTTGATAAGTAAGATGGCTCTCTATTTTTAAATTGTAGTTAATGGTTATCAACAGATCCTTTTAAGTGGAGATAGAATACTAACTGCTAATATTTTTCTGAGATTTTGTAGATTTAGAATTTTGTTCATTGGATAAGTTAATGAGTGTATTGATATTATCATGCATTGGATTTTAATGGGTAAAATAGAGGGTGTAGACTTTTCAAACACTGGCTTATTGAATAACTGCTGATAATTAAAATTGATATGAAAATAGCTGGGGAAAATGAATGAAAAGCAGCATTTTTGAAGCTTGGAAGGCAGTTTCTAATTTGTCTCCTAAAATTTTGTAAATGACCTTTGATAATTGAAAGTGACGCGAGGACTGACTCAAAAAATACGTGAAGAAGCAGTGGTCTATTGCACCGGCCTATTTATCTATAAAAGTTTCTATACTTCCCTATTGTACTAGTTTTGACCCTCTTTGTCTAGATTGCATTAATATTGACTAACTTAAAACGGGAGGCTTTTATCCGCCAAGATTGCAATAAAAAAGTTACCCTTCTTCGGTGTGTGTCAATGTGAGGTATGTTATACATATTTGTGACTTGCATGGATATAGAGTTTGCTAGAAGTTGCCGTGCATGGCTTTGGAGTAGCTAGGTGTGATAGTATTGGTGCTTAGAGTAGATGAAATGAGATTGCTCGTTATTATATGGATATGGTTGGATAATTAAAGTAGGAAGGTGGTGAAGTAGGGGTTTCAATGCTTGTGGTTAGGAATCTTGAATGCTACGTACATTCTCGGAATCTTAGTAGTAATAACAAGGATGGCTATCCCTTCCCCCACCTGTCCGTTATCTTTCAAAAAAATTGAAAAAGAAAAGAAGATTTGAGGTTGGTGGATGTGTGACAGGATGATCCACCATCAGAAATTGTCCTGTCTTGAGTTGAGCTATGGTTGCAGATTATTTTTCATGAATCGCCAGGCGCGGTCAGTGCAGAAAGAAAATATTAGATTAAAGTCCACTTGCTTTCTTCTTATAATATAGTATGTTATCTTAAATACATAAATATTCAGTTGGAAGAATATCAGCATCAAACCTTGACAACTTCGGTATATATAGAAGCTACGTGGATGATATAGACTGGTTGATTCTAGAAACATACGCCGGTTCTAATATTTTATCTAGGTTTGCAGAAAAAAGCACATAGGATTCCATTGTGGTGCAATTGCATACACAGTTACTGGGCTACAACGGTTACGGCATATATATCATAATTCCACTAAATATTTTTTGAATCGATATCCACTTTGCAGAATGGGTGAAAGATCCTTGCATCATGACCTCACCAGCTAGAGTTGTCGAGGGCCAGGCTTATCATTAAATCTCCGCTAATAAGTCTAGGATAAGATGCAAAGCATCAATATTTGAAGATAATTAATTATGTCCATGAACTTATTAAGATGTTTTCCATGGGAACAAAGTAGCTTGTTCTCGTGTGCGTCAGCTGGTTGAGTTGGGAAAGTATAGCGTTAAGATACATTAACCTTCACTTCTCCTTTGAAGAGACAAGTTTTATATTTATTTTTCATTTATTAACAACTAAATTTATCTTTTTTCTGAAGTTTATCGAGATACATGGTATATGGAAACACAACTTTATCTTTGACAAAAAAACTCTCAACTAAATTCGAGCTTATTATGCTTTTTTTTTTTTAAAAAAAAAAAACCGCTTATCTGTCAACTTCTGCAGCTTATACTAGGCCCCTCAATGAAGGAATAGCTATATCTAGTGCTAGAGCATACAATGCTTGAATTGGTGGATGATGACAGTATTCATGTACCCAAAGCAGCATGCCATGCATGTAGATGCTCAAACATCAGCGGATGCAAGTTGAAATCCTGCTTTTGTTTTTTTAACAATTACAAAGCATGAGATTTCTTAATTTCCAACAAATCTGTCCATATTTTATAAGGGTGTCATTTTAGAGAGTAGGTAAAATCTTATAGATATAAGATACCTAGGTACCATCCTGCTCTCATCCCAATTTTTCTTTGTTTTGACAAAGAAGAGCTAACAACCAACCTTCATCTCCATTTTCAACTAGATTTTCGCAAATTCTAGTTCTAAAAAAAAAAAAAAAAATCAAAGATTGAAGATCAAATTAAACCTTGAGCGAAAGAAGTTTATCAAACCAACATACTCCTAATAATTTTAATTATCATAACCACATCTACCCATTAGTTTCTCCTTAATTTCTTGCATCCTTCGCTTCGGTGTCTAATGGATCGCGCCATCTGAAACCATTGCACTCACAGCGCGCGTTTCTTCTAACCTTATCCTTTAGCATCAATGCCTTGCACTCATCTGCGATCTTTAATGGACCCAAGTCAAGGCCAACCTACTTGCTGAGAAAATGGCATGCGAGCACACCGGCACAAGTGTGTCCAAACCTTCTTCCTTTTTTTATTTCGTTCCCTTCCTTTTATTTCTTATTTTTTGCATGGATACCAAATTCTCCTTGCTTACACGTATCATGGCTACTTGGCAAGTCCGCATGCATCTCCCTCTCTGCATCCTTCTTTTCTCTTGTGTTCTCTCCCTTCTAATCAGCAATACCGGAAAAGAGGAAGGAAATATCCGGAGCGAGCATTGGATACCCTTTGATTTGAGTTTTTTCATGTAACAACTTCTTCTACTCTTATCGTTTTTTATTGTAAATATGTTGATATCCTATTCTTCTCTTTTCGTCGGCCCCTCTCACCTCGATTGTTTTCACAGGGGTTGGTGCGTGGATCTTCTCGATTGTTTGACGAAAGGGATGATACATGGATGCAGGTAAGACCTATATATAGAACTAGTCTTGGTTGTGGGGTTGGGTGCATGAAGGTTTCTACGATCTCCAATTTATGCTTGCCCATTATATGGTCTCCAATCATCCGGTACTTCGTTTGGGACCTTAATTTGGGTACGGTTAGAAGTTGAATAGTAATTGGTGAAATGAGATGGGATCCCTAAGAGGAACAAATTATATTTTTGATCAAGATTTTACATCTTGGCAAGATGAGGGTGGGACGGTCATCGTGTTTTCTTTGTATGAAAAAAATGGAACTTAGAGGGGGTTGGGACCCTGAAACTATCTATGCAACGAGAGAAGAGTAAAAAAGGAAAGAAGAAAGGGAGATTAATAAATAATGAAAAAAATAAAAATTTTAAAAAAGAAAATATAAATAATAAAAAAAGATAAAAACGAAGGAAGGATTAAAAAATTAAAAAAAAAGGGTAAAAGAAAAAAAAGAAGAAGAAAGAAGGGAGTAGAGATGGAGTAGTAATCTACCGTTCGATCCAGATGGGATGAGATAATGAGACACCCACTCCATAAAAATATGGGATATCTTAGTCTCATAAATTTAAATCTTTGATTTTGATACATTCCATTATTATTCTTGGTATCCACTTCTTTCACAAAATATCAGTCAAATTCGTCTTTGTCTGTGTGTTTAATCACGAAATCTCTCTCTCCGGTGCAAGTGCTCCGGAGTTACCATACCGTGAATCCGAAGCATTATCGTTATATTGATATTAGTCACCTCAACCACAGCTAGCGGTTTGTTTTGTACATATCTGATTAAATACAAGAAAGATTGCTTCCTTTTTCAATTCATTTGTATTTTGTTACGTAAATTATATGGTAAAATATAACAATGGTTGTTCCTTTTATCTGCTGTGTTTAATTATTAAGTGGTATGAGATCAATTATTCTTGAATTTTATTACCCATCGTTCAAGCTTCATAAGTAAAGAACAAAAAGCTCGAACTCGAGAGAAATTTGTGGCTAGTATAACTAGAGTGAGTTAGCTAATGCTATCCTGCCCTCATCCCAATTTTTCTTTGTTTTGACAAAGAAGAGCTAACAACCAGCCTTCATCTCCATTTTCAACTAGATTTACGCAAATTCTAGTTCTTAAAAAAAAAAAACTTGCGAGCAAATCTGTTGGCGGTTGTATCAAAGATTGAAGATCAAATTATATCTTAAACAAAAAAAGTTTACCAAAGCAACAAACTCTTAATAATCGTGATTAATATAATCACATCTATCCATTAGTTTCTACTTAATTTCTTGCATATCCTCAGCTTCAGTGTCTGATGGAGCCATCTGAACCCATTATTCCACTCACAGCGCCCGTTTCTTCTAACCTTATCCTTCAGCGCCGATGCCTTGCACTCATCTGCGTTCTTCTAATGGACCCAGGTTAAGGCCAGACTTCTTGTTGAGAAACTGGCATGCGAGGACACCGGCACAAGTACGTCCAAACCGTCTTCCTTTTTTTTTTTTTTTATTTCGTTCCCTTCCTTTTATTCCTTATTTTTGCATGGATACCAGATTCTCCTTGCTTACACGTATCATGGCTACTTGGCAAGTCCGCATGCGTCTCCCTCTCTGAATCCTTCTTTTCTCTTCTTCTGTTATCTCCCTTCTCATCAGCAAAACCGGAAAAGAGGGAGGAAATATCGGGGGCGAGCATTGGATACCCTTTGATTCGAGTTTTTTCATGTACAATTTCTTCTACTTTCCTCGTTCTTAAATATAAATATGTTGATGATGTCCTATATATATATATATATATTCTTCTCTTTTCAATTCATTGGCCCCTCTCACGTTGAATGTTTGTTTTCACGGGTGTTGGTGGGTGGATCTTCTCGATTGTTTGACGAAAGGGATGATACAGGGATGCAGGTAAGACCTATAGCTAGAACTAGTCTCGGTTGTGGGGTTGGACGTGCATGAAGGTTTCTATTCTCCAATTTATGCTTGCCCTTTGTATGGTATCCAATCATCCAGTCCTTCGTTTCCTTTGGCTACTGTCAGAACTTAGAAGAGTAATTGGTGAAATGGGATGGGATCGCTAAGAGGAACAACTTGTTTTGATACCTTCTATATATCGTCCTCCGTATCCATTTCTCTTTCACAAAATCTCTCACCGATGGTTCGATGCGCTCTGGAGTTATATTAATATTAGTTTCCTCAACAACAGCTATCGGTTTGTTTTGTACGTATCTGATTAAATATTTATAAGAAAGATTGCTTCCTCTTTCAATTCATTTGTATTTTATTACGTAAATTATATGGTAAAATATAACAATGGTTCTTCCCTTTATCTGTTGTACGTCTTTAATTATTAGGTGGTTTGAGGTCAATTATTCTTGAATTTTATTACCCATCGCTCGAGTTTTATAAGTAAATTAATAACAAAGAGCTCGAACTTGGGAGAAGATTGAGGTTAGCGGCTACGGTGAGTTAGCAAATAATACTATTGTAACTAAATGGTTGCTAGTAAGCTGGCACGAGATAAACAAAATTGTAGTATAATTTCTGTGGGGGTGCCAAAAATCAAAAGGGCCCAATTATGGGTCGGCCATGTCCGAGTTAAATGCTTTTCAATTCGAGTATTGTTTCACATCATGCATACTTTCTGATCCAGATTTACATGACTGGGGGCATGGGTTAGAGGTTGGAGGCTTACAGATCATAAGGTAAGAGTTTTTCTTGGGTTGGGTTGGAGTATTGATGTCAAGTTTTCTTAGCAATAATAGACCTCTTTTACTCAGCTAATTCGGTGATTAGTTCGTTTTTCTTTTGTTAAATGGTTATTTATTATTGGGTCGTGTCAGAATGGGTCAAACTGGACCACATCAAGTAGGTCAGATTGCATTGGGCCATATATGTAGGGTATCGTTAAGTTATGAGTCAAATTTAGTTAGCCAGATAGGTAGGGTCGCAGGACTTGATCCAAGTTGCTGGTATACCAAGTTTTCGTTGCATACTGAAAAATTATAGTTTGTGTGTTAAAAGTTCACTGCATATATAAAGAGAAATTGCGCTCCTTTCTTGAATATCAAAAGAATCAACTCATTCAAAAATATTTTCAGAATTTTGCAAAACTAATCTCGATGAACAATATTAGAACTAGAAATCAAAAAGAGAGAGAGAACTAGAAATCTTGGGGGGAAATATCAAGAAAGCTTTAAAGCAAGTTTTACTTTTTCCCCAAGCAATTGACTTGTAACTTTAATTTAAGTTTGATTTGGCTCCATCAGGTGCAGTTGATCCTACTGTTATCAGAAAACTATGATATTCTCATCCCTTTGTTTCACTAATTCTCTCTTCTTCTTCTTCCTACTCTCTACTTGACAAAGCTTTTTATTTCCTGTTTCCGTGAACAATTTATACAAAACACAAGTGTGGGATTTTAGCCGGCTGATCTCTATACGTTAAAAAATAGCTTTTCAACTTATACATGCATGCATTCATTATAGAAAAACCTGCAGAAGTCTCACCAACTTTTCTCCCTAGTACTATCTAAATTATTCCCAACCTATTATTATCTAATGATGAACAATAATATTTACTCGATCTAACTTTAGTTTAACATACACAAACCGCCTCGGTCGACCTTCCACGTTGGATAAACCAATAACTCCCAACGTCAACCCAACAACCACCATAAAATAAAACTTGTTGTGACCACCAAATGCACAATAAAACCTACTTGCTTGGGCTAAATGACTTTGGCACTGATAACCTTTTAATTCCTATCTAATTATGCCGTGATGGTCCTTCTCCTAATACTTTAAAAAGCTTTGCCTCTGTCTAACCAAGTTTCTCACTGTCCAGGGTGACGTTTTGGTGCAAAAAATTATAATACAAAACAGAGGATGATGAATGATGATATCAGAATTTAATTGGAAAGGGGGAAGGGGAAGGGGTCATATATATCGTTGGCACCAAAGAATAATTCATCTTCTTCCATTGACACAAGTCATTGGATCATGTTTTGCACAGTTTTCAAAGTATGATGAATATATATTTTTATGCCTAACAGATTACGAAACTGATACTATACTTTGAAAGTTGTGCAAACTATGATCCGGTGTTAATTCGTACTATATATTTCGCCTCCAAGACCATTTTACACCAAGTTTTTACCAGGTCTTAAGTGCAAACCAACCTTTGCGTAAATCGTGAACTCCTCCCGCGCGAAGGAAGCCGCGACGTAAGAGGGTGATAAACTCGTGAAGTTGCCACGTGGATTGGCGTACGTAACGCATCAATGAAATGGGCCCCACTTTATCCTGCCCCCCAAAGACACCCAACTCCGAAGTCCGATCGAACGCCGTTTTCACGCTTGCTCCAGCCTTCCTTTGAGCCCCACGTGGAATTTCAAGGCTTGAAATATGCCACGTCGGATGGTTGGATTCTCTTGTCGAAGTGTGTGTACATTATCGTATATATTGCCCTTAAAAAGGATCACCAGGTTGGCCAACTGAATGCTCTTCGAAGCTACACCATCTCATATAACCCTAATCGGACCCACTCCTTTTCTTAAACCCTACTGGCAAAAGTTCTTCTAAACAATGGTGTGAACTCGCGCATTGCCTTGCTTCCAATTTAAGTTCCAAATTTCTCTAACTACAGTGCAGGTTTGATACCTCTCCCCACATGTATAAATAACTCATCCTGAGAAAGTATTTGCAATCCCAAGAAAGCATTCGGTGGGGTGCTTAAAGGACTACTATGGCCGCCATTCAAGACAAAACAATCAAAATTTCCTTCCCTTTTCTTTCCAATTCTTCTTTCTACTAGTAAACTATATGGTTTCCAATGAAATATCCAATGCCCATGTTCATGACCTTCATGAAAGTACGGACATGGTGGATGACATGAAGAACGACTTTCCTTTCTCAAGCTATGGTCATGGGTAGTTTATCTTTTAAATTCTCTTATATATTGCTTCTCAACTCACAGAATTCTTTCGGCTTTAGTGTTTGTTGGCATCATCGAGCTTCTTTTGAAATTTGTCAGGACTCATAGCTTTGATGGCATGGAGGACGAAGAATGGGGGATGGTGCAAAAGAAAGGCAACCAGTTTGTGGTTGGAGGCCAGCCTTTCTACTTTAGTGGATTCAACACCTATTGGTTGATGATCTTTGCCGTCGACCAGTCCACTCGGACAAAGGTCACTGAAGTATTTCAGGAAGCATTATCGGTCGGTTACACCGTGTGCAGGACTTGGGCATTCAACGATGGCGGGTGGAGAGCTCTTCAGAAATCTCCTTCAGTCTATGATGAAGAAGTTTTCAAGGTAATATGCTATTCTACATGCATCAAATATCCACTAATATACTGCATGGATGCCAAAATCAGGGGTCAGTATTAGAATATAAGTACGTATGCAAATCTTGTAGGGATGGCAGATTCAAATTGTAACTTAGAGCTGGTGGTGCATGTATATTTGTATTTTATGTGGTGTCGGATTTTCTGAGAAGAATATAATCATAAAATTAAGATGGATTGCTAAGTGTTGAAATGATAGTAATGCAAGTTTTGTAAATATATATTGTATTGCCAGTACATCAGCCTAATGTCACACAATGGTGATAGGTCGGAATCTTTAGAAAAGGTGACTTAATTCTATGGTGGTCATTGATATCCCACCTGCATGACATGAAAGCAGCCATCAAATATTGCGGAGGTCTTGGGATGCATGCTTATAAATGTACTGAATATTTGGAAATTCATAGGAGCACCATGATCCATCTTGGCTTTAGAACATAACAAAATTGATAATATTCGAGGCTATTAAAAGCACAGGTTTGTTTATGTATGATATCTATTTACGAAGTGATGATGTTCAACAATCCTGTAATAATTTGTAGGCCACAGATTATACCTGATCTTTTAATAGAAGTGGTTTGCAGTTTAAGCAAGAGATGCTACTGAAGATGACAGCAAAAACGACTTCTTGATTAAATATAAGCCGTTTGTTCCTTGGAAAATTTGCATGATAAGAAGTATTGAAGAGATTAAAAAAATATAAAGTTAGATACTTTTTAGGTGGGCTTTCGAGTCCTCTTCACTCAAAAGAAAAAAAAGAAAGAAAGAAAAGATGGTAAAGATACTCTTTAAGAAATGAAAAGGATAATAAGGAGGATATTAATCCTATTTCTATTTCAAAAACTTTATTATCATAATTATATAGTGATCCAAATTAAATTATAGATTGTTATTTTATGATAAAAAGTTGTTTTGCCCTTTTTCCCTCCATTCTTTTCAGGCACTAGATTTTGTAGTTAGTGAAGCAAGAAAATATAAGCTCAGGCTGATACTGTCATTAGTCAACAACTGGGAGGGATATGGAGGGAGAGCACAGTACGTGAAATGGGGGAATGCTGCTGGCCTAAACCTAACTTCTGATGATGATTTCTTCTCCGATGCTACTGTCAAAGGCTATTACAAAGCTCATGTCAAGGTAGTCATTGCTTTTATATTTGATTTCTGGTCCAAATCATTATGTGCATGATATAATTACTTGCTGTACTGTATCCATTCTCTGAGCAACAGACTAATAAGTCATAGACAAACCCCAGAAGGAACCCTTATAATCCATCAAGTACGTGTAGTCGAACCGTTGAAGCATTCTCCATAGTCTGAATCGATCTAAGACAATTAACTACCCTATCATGATTACTTAATTTTATTCATGAACTTGTATTTCGTTTGTTATACTATATATATGATCCCTTTTTACTCATTGCTTGCTTGAGTCAGACCATCCTCACGAGAGTCAATACATACACGAATATTACTTACAAGGATGATCCAACGATCTTCGCATGGGAGTTAATTAACGAACCACGATGTCTCTCCGATTCCTCCGGCGATAAACTGCAGGTGTGTGTTCCTACATCTACATCAAATCTACAACCATTGCTGTTCATGGCGTATATCTACCAATCCACGTACTCGTTAGATCTTTCAGGCTACAATTATATTTGTTTAAATTTATGCATATAAATATGAGTCTAATCCTAAGAGCAGCATTACCGACTGCAATTTTTGGGCTTTTCTAGGCTTGGATACAAGAGATGGCATTCCATGTGAAGTCCATTGATCCGGTGCACCTGCTAGAGATCGGAACTGAAGGGTTCTACGGTCCCTCTACTCCCGAACGCTTGCAGCACAATCCCAACACTTTTGCAGGGCAAGTAGGAACTGATTTTATTAGAAACCATCGAGCTTTGGGTATCGATTTCGCTTCAGCGCATATCTACCCGGATTCTTGGTGAGTTCTCAGACACCCTGAAGATCTAGCAATCATTTACTCAACACATTAAAGACTTAAACATGCATATATTGCTTATGGATTTCTTATTTGAATTTGAACCTCTCATGAAGGATATCAAATTCGATCTCCGACGAGCACATTCAATTCGTGAAGACTTGGATGCAGAATCATATCGATGATGCAGAGAATGTGCTTGGAATGCCAATCATATTTGGTGAGTTCGGTGTATCTTCGAAGGATGATAGATTTAACTTGACATTTAGAGACAAGTTCATCAGTATGGTGTACGACACCCAACTGAACTCCCTAAGGAGTGGAGGAAGTGGAGGTGGCTGCCTTCTGTGGCAGCTCTTCCCTCAGGGTACAGAGTACATGGATGATGGCTATGCTGTGGTTCCCTCCAAGTCTCCCTCCACCTCCAGCATCCTTGCATTACACTCCAGGAGGATTCAGCTCTTCAATTCTAGGTGCTCTTGGAAGTGCCACTGGGGTTGCAAGAAGAAGAGTTCTGAGGATGTGAACCATGTCCTCCCCCATGATGAACTCTAATGCCATGTCTTATTACAAGAGGGAAGATGGAGAAGAATGCTATACATATATAAGCTATGGGCTGAAAAATTGTGGGGTGGATATGTGGCAGCTGCTCGGGCCAAAAGATCAATATATGTACTTCATTATTTTTGAATTTGATGTAACGACTACATGTGAAATTGTATTGCTCATATAAACAACTAGAGTGAAACATATATTGTTATTTTACATTAAAGTTTATTTCTTCTATGTAAAAAGTTTACACTACCTTCATTGCAAAGTCGTAGGATGCTTATTACTTGGCTATGATTTAGAACCATTGATGAGAGAATGAATAGTTAGATATTGTTGGAATTAGTCAAATAATTTATAATTGAATAACTCTTATTACTTATGAATGATAGATTATGTTTTCTTGTTAAGAAATAAGGTTAATATTGCTTAATAATATTGAGATTGTGGTGATTTTTCATGCTTTACATAATTTCTGGATTTTTTTTGAGTAAAAGGGAAGCAGAGCAACTGCCACCCGTCTTTTATTAGAGTATAATATTTACAAAGAAGTGAAAAAGAGAATAGAAAGAGGTTACACGTACAAAAACAATCAAGGAAAGAAGAGCCACAAATTAAGCCTCATAATCTTCCGGATATTATTTTAGAGGATGTGCAACCGACCCAGATGATGGGTTTGGATAAGAAAGGTAGGGGAGGATAGCTTGATATTTGTTGGCTTCAAGATCATTACTCATGGATAAAGGTCATGAAATACAATGCTCTTAGAACTGCAATATCTGTTGAGGTCTTGCTCCCTTGCACCATTTTCAAAGCAGGGAAAGCTTTTCCTATGGAACCAGTAATGGGAAAAGGTATCAATATTAGTATTAAATACTTCTCCTAATTTTTGAGAAATCATGCTACTTAGAAATTAGTGAACTATTTCTGAAAAAAAAAAAAAAGAAAAAAAAAAAAAAAAAAAAAAGAGGAGAAACCAAAGACCTATTTATATATGAATTAGTGTAAACAAAATCTATTTATATCAAAACTATGTTTATTCATAGTTTTACAACCTTACATATATGTCATTCATGGTCGCTGCGATGATCACAAAAAGGAATTTCTTAAACCATGAGGTGACCGATTTGTCTGATACAAGCTAGTGCATCTATTTTGTAGTTTGATTAATATGATTGAACACATAAAATATTTATCCTAGTATTTTTTGGATAAAATATATTTGCATAGTTTTATTTAAGATAGAATACAGATTTTTCCAAAATAAAAAATCATAAATGAATTGTTTACTATATTTTTCTCTCAAAAAAATGTTTAGAATATTAATCTTCCATAAAAATTTGATGGCATTATCATAATTAACCTTTAGTCAAATCATTATCTCCAATTGACTGAATTCCAAAGCTGGATATTAACTTGCAGAAATTGTTGTAACTGCTTCAAAGATTAATTGTACTACATTCTAATCTTTTATTTTGCATAGAGTGAAGTAGATACATCTTTCACTATATTGGTTTTCCACATATATAACATTCTATGGTGGACTAATAGCAGGTTCGATCATCATAATTCAGCCCTTATCCATTGCTCTAATGGGCTAAAGATCGATGGAGTGGCCTCCTCGGCGCTTGATGAACTCCTTGTGCTCGACAAAAGACAACCATGTCACGGGCTTGGTGTCGTATTTTGTACATCAAAACAAGCAAATGGCATAAGAAGTGTAAGGAGATAACTTGGTCTCCATGAATTCATTTAAAATATAACCACCAGATGTGTTCCTACAAAAGCTCTTCCTCCTCTATCTGACGAAAATATCCTTTCTCCAAAGCTTAATTGCCACCTCTTCGCAAAATAAATTTATTAGAAGAGCGTGTTGCCTGGTGGATTTATATGCAAATGGTTCTCTTCGACCTCATCATATCCTCAGAACTTAACTCCATCTTGAGAGATCGGAAAAACCATTAAAAAATATGTAACTTAGCTTTAGCTATAGCTAAGCAAAAGTGGACAAGTATTTCTGGCCAACTCTAGGTCATATGAAGGGAGGTTTTATATACTGACTTGATGAGTGTATGTATGCCCATGAAACTATGTTATGCCACCTATAAAATGTCTGATTAAACTTCCATGATTCTTACCAACCTCATAATTTTGGCTAAAGTTTTTCCTCACTAACAAGAAGGTCTATCAACCTAAGATTCTATCTAAAAGCCTAGGTGCATGTTTAGATGGATAAGCCCAAAAGCCCAAAAATATGTAAGTACCACAAGAGTTTCTTAACTTATCTGGAACAATTATTCCTCGATAGTTATCAATTCTCTTACCAAACTGTTGGAACAAGACTTGGGTCTATTAAAGTATAGTATTACATGAATTCTAGCATAAAAGGTACCATTAATCCCAAGGTATCCCTTTAAAAAAGAGAGAAAAGAAGAGCGGAGTTCAGTGCACGTACTCCTAGTATGATTTATATCTTCAGCCACGTAGAAGATGAAATATATATAATAGAGCGATGCCACGAGATAATTAATTAAGACCAAGGGCCATTTGCTTAAACCATGAGCGGAGGAAGAGTTGCAGTGAAAACTTTGTAGTTCAATACAGACGGGACTTTATTTCTTATTTAATATCAGGACCATAATGGACTGCAGCTTAATTATGTCCCGAGTTCGGGCCGGCTCATTACATCGTTATGTGGGTTATGAAAAGCCATGCAGCTAAAACCGAAATGTATGTCACGGTCTTGCTCCCCTGCAACGTTCTTGCATTGCTCCATTCTAAAGCCTTTCCAATGAAACCTGATAGGAGAAAAAGAGACTTATATAAAATTTGTTGGAAGAAACTAATTGATCTGCAATCGTGCATGCATGTATCTTTGCATGCATTGATGCATGCATATATTAAACATCTCCAGGTCTTTGCATATCAGTGTTAGAACAAACAAATGATTTACTAAATTATAGGATGACTGGTTTGAACCATATCAAGGTGCGAAAGAATTTTAAATTGGACTGTGTTGCAGAAATTTTTTGAACTACTGTTTCCAAGAGTAATACAAATTCTATTTTATTTTATGTTAGAGCAAAATATATAGGTAGCTTGTTTACTATACCAGTCTTCATAATTTTCTTGATACACTAATAACATTTGATTAATTTGGCATCTATGTATATCTTGATTAATAATTAAATATGGTAGCTGAATGAATTAAATCTTCAAGGAAAACCTATATCAGCTCCATGACGCCTCTACAAACAAAGCTAATTTCAAGTTATTTTACTCAAAAGAATAATGTTAAAATTAATTTAAAATCTTTCAAAATTACTCAACCTTAAAGAGGCTTTTTCTACTAATAACTTGATCTTTGGTAATCTAGATTCTGCTGTTTTGTTATCAGATTTTATATTAATATCATTCTATTATAATGTTGGTATGCGATAATGAGATGGTGAGGCATATCTAGTATCAATATTGTATCGGACTGCATGCCAGTTCGATATTGATACGCTTAATCCGGTATGATATGATATCGACTGGTTCGGTAAATTTTATTAATAATTTGCTTATATCGTGATTGAAACAAGATGGAAGAGCCGAAATGGTAAATTGTGCCAAATTCTCACCTTGCGCCGTCGAGCACCCTTGCGAGATCGTATAGCTGATGCCCCCCACTTCCTGGCCGCTTTCAAACCTGTAGCGCCGCCCCCGCATCACATCTTCAAGACATGTCAGAAGATTTAACGTGTGATCTTTGCACTGCTTGCAGTAGATTCTGGTGTCATTATTTGTTACGTTCACCCACCCCTTCGGTGTCAACTGGTATTTCGTCGGACAAGTGCTTGAAGTCTACGAGAACGGTTTAAAAGAACAACTGGAATTAGTGCTATAAATAAAAGCTCGATCTATGACTCGGTAATTCTTATCAGAAAGGGGGAGAGAGGGATGGCAAGATGGCATACATTTTGCAGGCAATCATAAGCACTCAACCATTGCTCAAATGGGGTTAGGTTGGGATGGCCTCTTGGATCCTTGATTCCCTTTTGCATCAAAGTGTCTGTTCCTCAAGCACGGGCTTAAGAGAGGACTATTTACCAAAAAATCATCATCTCATTAGAAAGAAGGGCAGAAATTAGCATACCTTCGCCTCTGGTGAAACCAATCAGAAGAAAAATCCCAAGAAAAATCCCTGCAAAAATCCTCCTCCCTTCCAGTTCCATCATGCAGGAAACCTGCCTCCAAAGTCCCCAAGCTTAATTACCACTTCTTCATAACACCTGACTATAAATAGAAACTCAAACAACCAACCCAGCTTTCAGGAGAGCAGCCAAATGAATCCATAGACAATTTGGCTCGTGCGAGACCCGAAGAATATCCTCGGAATATATCTTGAGAAACCTAGGAACGAGAGAGAGAGAGAGAGAGAGAGAGAGAGAGAGAGAGAGAGAGAGAGAAGATGCCGGCCGCTTGGCTTGCAAACAAAAAAAAGATTTCAACAAAGCAAGGTTGGACGCCCCCGCCCAAGCCAATCATCCATATCCATAGTTTGCAACGAGTTCCGAGGAAAAAATTCGGTAGCCTCCAAGCCAGTCCCCTTCGTGGACTCCGACCAACGGCAACAAATAAACTCGCATGCAGCACCTCTGCTACTCTCCCCAACCATCGCCACAGTTCTCTGCAAAGATGACCGTGGGGACGCCGGCCGTCTTCTCGGCCCTCGACAATGCCAAGACCCAGCTCTACCACTTCAAGGCGATCGTGATCGCCGGCATGGGCTTCTTCACCGATGCCTATGACCTCTTCTGCATCAGCGCCCTCGTAAAGCTCCTCGGCCGCCTCTACTACTACGACCCCGCCAAGCCCAGCCCCAGTCCCGGCAAGCTCCCGGACAACGTCAGCAACGCCATCCAGGGGGTCGCCCTCTGCGGCACCTTAGCTGGCCAGCTCTTCTTTGGCTGGCTCGGAGACCGCCTCGGCCGCAAAAAGGTCTACGGCATCACCCTCGTCACCATGGTCGGGTGCGCCCTCGCCTCGGGACTCTCCTTTGGCTCCACCCCGCGCTCCGTCATCGGTTGCCTCTGCTTCTTCCGCTTCTGGCTCGGTTTCGGCATCGGCGGCGACTACCCCCTGTCGGCCGTCATCATGTCGGAGTACGCGAACCAGCGGACGCGCGGCGGCTTCATCGCGGCGGTGTTCGCGATGCAGGGCATCGGGATCCTGGTCGCAGGGGTGGTATCGATGACGGTGTCGAAAATCTTCCTCGTCGCCTACAGTGCGCCGGCTTTTAAGGAGAACCAGGTGCTGTCGACCCAGCCGCAGGCGGACTTCGTGTGGCGGATCGTGCTCATGTTCGGGGCGGTCCCGGCGGCCCTCACCTACTACTGGCGGATGAAGATGCCGGAGACGGCGAGGTTCACCGCGCTCGTGGAAGGCGACCACAAGAAGGCTGCCGCCGACATGATGAAGGTCCTCGAAACCGACATACCCGTGGAGCAGACCGCCGGGAGCGGGAGGAACCCCCACAACTCATACGGATTGTTCTCCAAAGAGTTCGTGCGTAGACATGGGATGCACCTCATCGGGACTTCGACTACTTGGTTCTTGCTCGACGTCGCCTTCTACACCAGCAACCTTGCACAGAAGGATATCTTCCCCGCGGCTGGGCTTCTGCCGAAGGCGTCGGAAATGGACGCGATCGAGGAGGTGTACAAGATTGCCAAGGCCATGACCTTGGTGGCATTGTTCGGTACCGTGCCTGGTTACTGGTTCACGGTGTTCCTCATCGACAGGATGGGCCGTTTCCTGATCCAGCTTGGTGGCTTCCTTCTGATGTCGGTGTTCATGGCGATCCTCGGGTTCCGTTATACGAGACTCCGGGGAGAAAAGTGTGACTCCAGCACCGGGTTCTGCAATGGGCACCCGGTGGAGTTCATGATACTCTATGCGCTGACCTTCTTCTTTGCTAACTTCGGGCCTAATAGCACCACGTTTATCGTGCCGGCCGAGCTCTTCCCGGCGAGGCTCAGGTCGACGTGCCACGGGATCTCGGCGGCGTCGGGGAAGTTGGGGGCGATCCTGGGGGCCTTCGTGGTGCAGAACTACACGTCCGGCGGGGACTCCAAAAATATCCAGAAGGCAATAACCGGACTGGCGGTGGTGAATTTTGTGGGGTTCTTGTTTACGTTCCTCGTGCCGGAGACCAAGGGGAAGTCGCTGGAGGAGATCTCCGGGGAGGACAAGGACTTTGTTGGGGGCGGCGAAGGAGCGAACGGGCTTCACAGTGACGGCGGCATGGTTTGAGATGGGGTTCATTTATGCAAGCGCTGTTCGTGGATGACCAATAATTAGTATATATGTAAAATATTCCATGGGGTTTGGTCAAATTTGGCGGCGACCCTCGCCAAGTTATCTATTTCTTACAAATTGGCGTTTTCTTTCTTATTTTTATTCTTATTTTTATTTTAATTTTCTGCGGCCATTCCGCTTCCGAAGATGTCTACGATAATCTAAGCGTTAATCGAGCGAACAAAATTTATTATATATATCTTTAATTTTTTCACTACCATCCGTTAATAAAGATTTCATAATTATTTTATTAATTTTTTTTTATTTTATCTAAAATTTTTTAGCCGAAAAAATTCAAACGGTGTCGGCCCCCTGCCAGTCTCACAACCAGCTGCCACGTGCCAGTGGCAAATTGACATTTTCTTTGTAGAATAAACTTCTCTTGAAAAATGCCAATACCCAGCGCACACAAATTATAAGATTTTTTTATTTTTCTCTATTAATTAAAAACAAAAAAAAAGACTTGCCTAGAAGGCAGCTTGAGAATGGAAACTATATACTATATTTTTTTAATAAAAAATGGATAGGAAGGATTAAAATTTTTATTTCGATAGATAATATTCAATGCAAGACGCTTAAATTTTATAAAATATATTTAAACCTAGCATTGTTACTCTCTTACCCGTAGGCTTAATTTGCGATAACACAATGACGCTCAACCTATGGATGTTATTAACAGCTATGATATGTACATCTTCATTATCTTTTCCTATAAAAGAATTGCTAGTAGTGGGTCAAGCGGAGCACAAATCACACACACACAAAACTGAAGTGGAAGAGTTTCATGCATGTTTATTGACCGAAGCGGAAGAGTTCATGAAAGTGTCCAAAATTTCCACCACCTAGACTGTAGCTGCCATCTTGTAATTGCAAACAAATTTGGGTGCTCCATCCATAGACGTACTCCAGGTCGTTCAGCCCAGGGGACTGGGCTTCTGAAGAAAAGGAGCAGGCCTCACGTAAGTGAATCCTGCAAAATTGCCGTCTCCAGCAACTGGACTGGCAACCGGAGAATCCAACAATGGCATGCTGGTCCAACGCTCCTCGAAGTTGGCAACACAGTTCTTGCCAGCAACATTGGGACGAAAGCTTGGTTGGACTTCCCGAGCCTCGAGTTTCCTCCAATTGATTGATTTGAACCACTTGTGGTTCTTTATCTCACTGCTACCACGAGGTCCACCACCAAGGCGTTTGCTTGCTTCTTTCTGCAACAACTGAGGGGAAAAAGAAAGAGGCTATGAACGAAGGAATACAAGTGTGGTCATTAAAGTTCTGAAGGGAAGAAAACATAATGATGCAGACTTACGCCTTTCAACAGGGAATGAGCTTCGCTGGACAGGTATGCTGGGAGTTTTATCTTGTCCTTCACTATTTTGTGCTGAACCTTCTCCCGGTTGCCGCTGACCAAAGGTGGCTGCACAAATATGTAAAGAAAAACATTAACTAAATGAGAGCGGTTACACATAAGCACTAGAAATGAAGCACAACTTTAAAACTGGCAATCAGCTTGCTGGATTGGATGATGGTAATATAAATGCGGAAGTGTTATACTAAATAGTTGTATTCATCGATGCAAAAGATTAGACTAACCGGCTAAGACAATCTGACAGATAATCCTATAAATGACGGCTCAACTATTTCGGTTATGAAAATGTAACAACAACCAAACCAAATAGCCGATTATTCTCGTCAAGTCGAGAAATGGCCCAGCAACCAATCATGAAAAGGCAATATACTTGAAGAGATCTAGCCGTCTAAGAAAATAAGGTAACTAATCTATGAAGTGCCAAAGTACCATAGACGACTGAGACAAAGATATTGATTATTAAAAATGTCCGACTAAGAGAGCAAAAAATCAATAGCTATCCTAACAAAAAAGTAGTTGCACCAGCTATTTGTCTCAATAAAAGGATGTTAGCCTCAACCAAATGCTATTATAATTAACAAAAGAAGTTATCTTCCAATACAATCCTGTCATCACAAACATCTATAAATACCGATAAGAGAAGACTTTCATGTAATAAGCTAAAGCTATGCACTATGCAAGAAATTGCCATTCTCTCTAAGTTTTCCATATGTACGACAAACTCCCATCACTAACTTAAACATCGGAGGATCCTCCACTAGAGATCCTCCCACCAGTTTAGGACTTGTTTTGCATGTGAGAAGACATCTCTAATAACAAAGAACCAGAAACTATCCCGGATCGGGAGTTTGGTGTCGACAAATCGGTGCTCCAGGAAGGGGATTCATGTGTGGTTAACCACCCATCTCCTAACTACGAAGGGAAACCTAGAGAAGATAAACAATGGTCAAAGAAAAAATACAGAATGCTCCAGCTTGCAAGGGCCGTCAATCATCTCAGAGAAACGACCCACCCAATCTACTGTTGGAGGCTAAAAATATATCTCCAACAATGGTGGTGGAGCAACAACAGTCCGCTATTCTTTTGAACAAGGTGGAAGCCTTGACCGCTACTATTCAAAATCTTCAAGAAGCTACAATCAACAATTAACGACCTATGGAACTAGCTACTCTAACGATCACCTCCAAACATAGCCGATGATCTCCTCCAAAAGAATCTCGGCATCAACAGACCATTTGACATTTTCTTTATCGACGCTCTCCAAACCGACAATCCCTAGGCCGACGAAGTCCTCTATGACGTCTTGAACACGATCGACAGGAAGGTAGTTAGCACAAGGAGAAGCATCCAAGATCTTTCTTGGAATCTTCGAGAAAAGATTCTTCCACTCCCGAAATCACTCGACAGGGTCGGGAAATACACCGACACGATGTCTATGAGAAAAAATACCGATTATTCAAGTTATGACTTGCGAAATTCAAAGCCGACAATTTAAGAATCGACGACTCTCTCGGTTATCATTCTCGGCCTCCTTTCTCTCAACGAATTATGGAAGAACTAATTTCGCCACATTTTAAAATACTTCAATTGAAATCCTATGATGAGACTTCTGATCCACTTGATCATCGGGATAGCTAGAAGGCCCATATGATGAACTAAGGTGCTAGCGACACCCTTCATTATTTTGCCATCCCGACGATCCTGAAAAAAGCTACTCGCATGTTGTATCAATCCTGAAACCTAGAAGCATCCATTCCTTCAACCAACTAAAAATTATTCATCGCACATTTTCAAACAAATCGGATGATGCCACGAAATTCAGATAGCCTCTTTTTTATGCAGCAAAAATGAGACTCTAAGAGACTATGTGGCATGCTTCAACATCGCCACGATCAAGATCCCAGATCTTAACGAAAATGTAGCTATGTCTACAATGAAAAAGAAACTCCGATCATCCATGTTTACTTTTTCTTTGGATAAAAAGTTTTCAAAGAATTATTTTGAACTCCTGGCACGTGCTCAAAAATATGCGCTAATAGAGGAACAAGCTGTGAGTCGGCGCCAGGCTAAAAGAAAATCGGTGCCAAAGAAGAAAAAGACTCGGGAAGGTAATGATTCTCAGCTTTGCAGTGAAAAAGACTCCCAAACTCGACGACAAATCCTGAAGCCGACAAAGAACCTAACTTACAAGTTTGATAACTATACTCCCCTTTCTCTTCCCCAAGAAAAGATCTTAATAAAGATAGAAGGGAAGAACTTTCTACAAAGACCTCGGTCTATGTGCACTCCACCCACATTGTGCAACAAGAACAAGTACTGCCAATTTTATCGCGATCATGGTCACATCACTAAAGAATACATCCAACTCAAGGATGAGATTGAAGACATGATCCATCAAGATTATTTAGGAAAATATGTACTGACCAAAAATCGCTGCAGCTATCAAGAAAACGACTGATGAACCAGAAATAGCCCACCAAAAATTCATTGATGGGTTAGTCAGCATGATGTATTTGGGGGGGGGGGGGGGGGGGGAGTCAAGGGGACAAGCATCAAGGAAGACCTTCCAAAAAGATATCGAAGTAGTAATGTAATTAGTTTTTCCAATGATGATCGCGTGAGAGTGCAAACTCCTCGCGATGATGTTATTTTGGCAACAATAACTAATTATGATATAAGGAGGATTGATAGATAATAGAAATTTCGCTAATGTGTTATTTTATGATGCTCTTGTTAAGATGAATATCTCTTGTGATCGACTAAGAAGAGTATCTAGCCCATTATATGGATTTGGTGGTAATCCAGTTGGGTTGAAGGAAAAACTTATCTTCCTGTAACTATAGGAATGGATCCCCAGCAAAGAGCCCTTTGCATTAACTTTATAATCGTCAGAACCCCATTGTCCTACAATGCAATACTTGGACGACCAACCTTGAATAAATTTCGAGCGATTGTCTCGACCTAAATCTCCTTGTGCGCTTTTCGACAAAGAAGGGAGTTGGAGAAATACGAGGAGACCAATAGCTTGCTCGACAGTGCTTGATGATTCAAGATAGACAATCAAAAAGTGGTTTGTCCATTGATCAATTAGATCAAAGGGAACCCGATAAACATGGAGAACCAGTTGAAAAAACTATCTCGATCCATCTAATCGAAGATCCGATGAAGACTATCCAAATTGGAAGTCTCTTAGATGAAGAAATAATGTCTCAACTTATTATTTTTTGCGATGTAATACCGACATATTTACTTGATCAGCCACAGATATGCCTAGAATCCCTCCAGAAATAATCATCTACAAATTAAAGATCGATCCAAGATTTAAGCCCGTTCGATAGGAAAAGAGAAATTTTGTCCCTGAATGATAAAGGGTCATCGACGAAGAAGTCGGCAAACTCCTCAATACCAATTTCATCAGAGAAACTCATTATCCCGATTAACTAGCCAACGTGATAATGATTGAAAAATGAAGGATTTGTATTGATTATACAAATTTCATCAGAAAAACTCAATATCCCGATTGGCTAGCCAACGTGGTAATGATGAGAAAGGCAAACGAGAAATAGAGGATTTGTATTGATTATATAGACCTCAACAAAGCTTGTCTAAAAAATAGCTCTCTTGCCAAAGATAAATTAGTTGGTTAATATACTTGCTAAACATAAACTTTTAAACTTCATGAATGCATTCTCTAGTTACAATCGAATTCGAATAGATCCTGAAGACGAAGACAAAATAGCATTTGTAACTGAAAAATGACTATATTGTTATAAAGTGATGCCATTCGGATTGAAGAATGCAAGAGCAACTTACCAAGAATTAATAAATACAAGATCTTTGAGAAAAAACTCATAAGGAACATAAAGCCTATGTCGACGATATGTTAGTGAAAAGTATCCAAGTGATAGACCATATCAAAGATCTAAAAGAGGCTTTCGATGCCCTACAACAATATCAAATGAAACTCAACCCGACAAAGTGTTCTTGGTGTGACGTCCAAAAAGTTTCTCGGATTTCTTGTCACAAACAAGAAAATAGAGGCCAATCCGGAAAAAATAAAGACGATCCTCAATATGAGGCATCCTTCTACTAAGAAAGAAGCCCAACAACTAATTGGATGTATAGCCGTACTAAACCGATTCATGTCTCGATCGATTGAAAGATGCTTGCCCTTTTTTAAGGTTTTTAAGGCAGACTAAGAACTTTGAATAGACCGACAATTATCGACAAGCCTTTGAAAAATTGAAAAAATATCTCGGCTCTCCACCATTATTTTCAAAGACTGAAGAGAGAGAGGTCCTATACCTATACTTCTCAACTTCACATGAAGCGGTAAGTTCAGTACTAATTAGAGAAAGAATGCAAAAGCCAATTTACTATACCAATCGAGTATTGCATGATGCTAAAACAAGATATTTGAAGATAGAAAAATTGATCTATGCACTAATAGTTGCAACAAAATATCTGAGACCATACTTCCAGGCTCATTCAATAGTTATGTTGACTGACCAGCATTTGAAAGATATACTACAATGCCCTGATATGTTAGCAAGAATGACAAAATGGACAGTTAGGTTAAGTAAGTTCGACATATCCTATCATCAGCCTCGTCTAGTGATGAAAGCTTAAATCTTGGTAGATTTTATTACTGAATGCACTTGGACCGGCGAAAAAATCAAGCGAAAAGGAGATGATGAAGAAACCAATCAAAAATAGATAAACAATAATTCTTCCTAAATAGCTTGGATAATGCATGTAGATGGAGCATCTAATTTATCTGGGAGTGGAGCAGGGTTAGTCCTGACGATCATCAAGTATGCTTTTCGATTTGCCTTTCAAACATCTAATAATCAAGCCGAGTATGAATCACTTTTAGCTGGATTAAAAATTGCAAAAGAGCTTAGAGTTAAAAAATTGAAAACCTTCATGGACTCTCAACTAGTAATTAATCAGACAGAAAAAACTCCAAGCCCGGGATCCGATTATGGCAAAGTATTTGGAGAAAATACAAACTCCCATATTGAATTTCCTATCTTTTGAGATATCTCATATCCTTCGAACCGAGAATACTCAAGCTGACTTACTTTCTCGACTGGCGACATCAACTATTGGTTCACTTGAAAGAACATATATCGACCATCTCGAAGCACCTGGCATTGACAAAGCCATAGGAATGCATCAAATAAATCATGAAGCTAGCTGGATGGACCCAATCATCAAATATTTGACCAACGAAGTCTTGTCCGATGATCCCACAGTAGCCAAATAGATTAGGTGGATAGCTTCTCAGTACATACTTATAAATGGAACCCTCTATAAGAGGTCATTCACCTTGCCCTTATTGAAATGCTTATGCCCAACCGATATTGATTACGTGCTCAGAGAAGTACATGAAGGTATATGTGAGGACCATCTTGGGGGCAAATCTCTAGCCTACAAAATTCTAAGGTAAAAATATTATTGACCGACTATCCAGAAAGATGCGACCGATTTTGTTAAAAGGGATAATCATTGCTAGAAATATTTAAACATCCAGCGACGACTGGCAAGTCAAATAACATAGCTAGTGGTTTCCTAGCCATTCGCTCAACGAAAAATTGATATACTCAGCCCTTCCCTTCTACTTCTGGCCAAAGAAAATTTATCATTGTGGTGATTGACTACATCGCCAAGTAGATGGAAGCAGAACCTCTAGCACATAACTGAAGAAAAAGTTAGAGGATTTGTCCGGAACAATATCATTTACCGTTTTGAAATTTATCAAACCATCGTCACTGATAATGGAAGACAGTTCAACAATCAAAGATTTAAAATTTTTTGCACCCAATATCATATTAGTTATAGATTGATCTCTGTCAAACACCCTCAATCTAACAATGAAGTAGAAATGACGAATCGAACAATCTTGCATGGCCTAAAAATGAGATTGAATAAAGCTAAAGGACTTTAGATCGAAGAGCTATGTTCCGTATTCTGGGCATACCGAACAAACCTCCAAACATCCATCGAAGAATCTCCATTTAATCTAATGTTTAGCACTGAAGCAATGATTCTGGTAGAAATCAGCTTACCCTCTATGAGAATAAAAAATTATGAAGAATCGAGCAATTTAGAGCGACGACAATCCAACTTAAACTTGTCAGAAGGAACAATATTGGAAGGTCACTTAAGGATGGCTTCCTATCGACAAAGAGTCGCTCGATATTATAATTTCAGGATCAACCCAAAGACTTTCGACCAAACGATCTCATATTACAAAAAGCCAAAATTCCTAAGCCCATTGAACAAGAAAAACTCTCTAAATTGGAAAAGTCCATACCAAGTTACCAAAGTAGTACGCCTCGGAACTTACAGAATTGAAATCTTGAATGATGTACAAATTATCGACCCTAGATTGCTAAAAATCTATGTATGTATTACCAATGAGTTAACAAAGTTGCTTTCCATGCACAACGAAAGTGTCATATAATGACAACTGAATAGTTGATTGACACCCAACTATTCAAAATCTATCGGTATATCCGATGATGTCAAATAATTGGTTTGATTATCTAATTAATCGGTATATCCAACGATGTCAAATAATTGACTTGATTATCTAATTAATCGATATGTCCGATAAATAAAATAATTAATTTGATTATCCAATTAATCGATATGTCCAACAAAAAAAATAATTGATTTGATTATCCAATTAATCGGTATGTTCGACAAATAAAATAGTTGACTTGATTATCCAATTAATCGGTATGCCCAACAAATAAAATAATTAGCTTGATTGTTCAATTAATCGGTATATCCGATAAATAAAATAATTGACTTGATTGTCCAGTCAATCGGAATGACCAAAAATGATTGGCAAGTTCCAACTAGTTTACAAGCCGATGATCTTATACTTAGAAAATTTCCAACCATTCCAAACAAATAGACAAGGAACACTAAAAGAAACTTCATTGATATTAAGAACAAAGTTTCTACAAAACAAAAGATAGAAATTAAAAAGACAAAATGTCCTAAGCACCCTTTTCCGGAGCTGGAGGCGCTTGACGAATTTCTTCAAGAATCAGAAGGATTGTTTTTTCAACTAAAGCTTCTTCAGGAATGACTGGGAGGACAAGTTCTTCTATCGTAGCTTCCTCCATAGCATGTCCCTCCCAAATTTCACCTTCCTCGGCAATCTCTTCCCCCTCTTCCTCCTCTTCTTCATGGCCCAGGAGGATAACATCCTTAAGATCTATATCTGAAAAAAAGCTCCTTAACATTGGCTTTGCACTTTTCAAAGCCATACTCATAACTATATGCTGACGCTTCATTAACCTCTTCTTTGAACTAAGTCGACTTCTTATAGTCGTCGGCTGCCTTTGAAGCATCAGCCTTCGCTTGCTTAGCATCTTTCTCGACCATTATCACCCGAGCAACTACATCATCGAGCTTCTTTAGATTTTTGTTGGTGGCCTTGATAGATAAAAGTTTCTTCTTTTTCGACAACTTGGCTTCTAAACTGCTCAACTGATCCTTCGTTGAACATAATTCTTTTCTCAGTATAGTAATCTCCTCATAAGCCTTCTCTAGTTTGGCTTCACCTCTTTTTGGGCTCTGGCAGTCTCAAGCTGATCTTTCAAAATCCTACTAAGATCAGCAAAGCTCTGGAAACTCTCTTCAATAACTGTTACTTCATGGATAAACTAAAACAATGAAAATTTTAAAAGTTAGGAAAACTTGGCAGTAACCAAAAACCCAAATATATATATATAGCAAGAAGAAGAAATTATTATATTTAGAAGATTTGGATAGAAAGATGGAATAATCTCATCTAGACAACGAGATTTGGTCATCTCCCAATCTTTAAGAAGAATAATGGCTTTTAATGATCAGCAAGCTAGTTCAGGATTCTGAAGCGTCGATTCATCAAAGTAAATGTTAAGATCAACAAATGACCCGGGTTCCACAGTCGTCCAAGAATCTCTGTCGGTTCTCGAAGTCTGTAACACTTTCCCCCTCTCAGCTCGGACACAAAGGCAGGAGGGCTTGTTAACTGAGGCGAAGTTGATCACCTCGAAGATATTCCCATAGATGATGGATGCCTTGTTGATGGGGTCTCGGTGACAGTAAAGTCATCGCTAGAAATGACTGTTGCTACCTTTGATTCTGCAGTAGCTGTAACAGGAATGTAGGGTGTACTTGAAGCCCCTGGTGCCGATGACTTGTAGCCGTACATGGTTTCTTCCTTAGTTGAATACCCTCTAGCCTCTTGATAGGCCTTTTTCGAATAATTTGTCAGATTTCTTCAGCGTCGAGCCTCATCCCTTCTACAAAAATAGATGAGTTAGTCAAAATAAATCAAATCTAAGCTAAAGTCGATGAACATTCAAAGCTACGACTTATTCATAGGATTATACCTAAGCTATGCGATATGCTAATTCTAGCAAGGAAAACTTTGGTTCTTTTAACAGCTCCTTCGCTAAAGGGTGTTTGGTCTTCACGAACTTTTCGTAATTTTTTTTGTCGGCTATGAGGACTTTTTTACCATTATTTGAAATAAGACGAGATTCTCTCCATTCAATGTTGAAGCTCTAGGACTAATTAGAAGATTAAAAAAAAGAAACAAGATTTCCAACAATAAATAGCAGTTGAAAGACCTTTGATGAATTTCCGACCATGGCATGATCCGATGAATCACCATCCTCGGCCATAAAAATGTCTTTTAATCATAAAGAAACTACAAAATAAAGAAATCTTTAAGCTCTATCACATGATCATAGCATAAGACTAATGAAAACACAAATGATCCAAAAAGTATTATGAGTCAGTTGTGCCAGGATGACTTTATACAAGTTAAGAATTTTAATTGTAAAAGGGTGAAGAAGAAAATGAAGTCCGGTATTAAGATGCTCGGCATATATAGCTATAGAACTTGCAGGAGCCCAGTTTACTTAGTCACAAGAACTAAAGGTAAATACTTAGAAATTTTGTGAAATTTTATAATAATTTTGCAAGCCGACTACTTGGGAATCCAACAAAGTACCTTGTATTTGGTCCAGTCAATGGTCCTCAACGTTCAGACCTTTCAACCTCCAGAGATGGGGTTTCCCAGAGGGTTGGAGTGAAGCAACTCCTCCTAGAGCAAAAGATCTAGTAGCAATAGGGGTTTCCAGGCGCCTAACCATTCTAAATGGATTTTGAAAATCAAGAGAAGAAAGATAGGAAGATATGTGAAAAAAAGGTTCTAAGGAAAGACCTTCGGGATCCTTGAAGCTCTTAAAAATGTCAAAAGAAACTAGTGAAGGAAGAAAGTAAAGAGAAAAGAAACCAACAAAGGCAATAACCTAATCTATAAAACCTTTAATGAAGAGGAAGAACTCAAAGAAGAATTTAAAGGAGGTGAGAGTTCTCAGAAAGAAAGAAATCAGAAATCTCAACATGAAAAATTTTAGAAGGAAGAAGAAGCTTTTATATAAACATCGACAACAACCATGATGCAATCCGCGAACTATGAGCAATCCATCGGGTTGTGCCATATGTAACAATCTCAACTAAAGAGATCTGGTGGTGGTTTATCTCATTACCCCTCTAATGACGACACATCATCCTAATCCGTGTGCACGACCAAGTCTCCAACAACAGTGCGACATGTGTTTGAAGAAAAAATTATCATGCGAAAAGTAATCAAATCTTCCGAATCATCTGCCATCCTTGGCATTAATAACCGTTGCTTCAACGTAATACCCTACCATAATGATGGCTCTAACATTAAAATAATAAAACGTTTCTTTTCAATCTTTTCAAGAAAATATTAATAATTGGTACGAGAAAGAAAAATGATGAAGATTGAAAATATCGGAGCCATTAATGCTATACTCCCTTCTCCCAAAACGATGAAATGTCTTGGAATTGAAAGTGAGGGACAACTGTTATACTAAATAGTCGTACTCATTGACCAGCAAAAAATTAGGCTAGCCGACTAAGATTATCTGACAAATAGTCTTATAAACGGCGGCTCAACTATTTCAGTTATAAAAAAGCAACAACAACTAAATCAAGGACCGATTATTTGCAATAAATCAAGAAATGGCCAAGTAATCAATCCTGAAGGAGCAATATGCTTGAAGGGATCCAACTGACTAAGAAAATAAAGCAACTAATCTATGAGATGCCAGAGTAATATCAATGACTAAAATGAAGATACCGATTATTAAAAATATCTGACTAAGAAGGCAAAAGATCAACAGCTGTCTCAACAAAAGTAGTTGCACCAACTGATTGCCTCAACAGAAAGAGGTTAGCCTTAACAGAAAGAGGTTAGCCTCAACAAAATACTGTTATAATTAACAGAAAGAAGTTACCTTCCAATATAATCCAGTTATAAAAAATATCTATAAATATTGGTAAGAGAGGACTTTCAGAAAATAAGCTAAAACTATACATTATACAAGAAATTGCAATTTAACTCTTTAAGTTTCCTATCTGCATAACAAACTCCTCTCACTGACTTAAGCATCGAAGGGTCCTCCACCGAAGAACTTCCTTCTGGTTTAGAACTTGTTTTGCAAGTAAGAAGACATCTTTAACAACAAAGAACCAAAAGCTATCCCAAATAGAGTGTTTGGCATCAACATAAAGGATCGGAAACATTAGCTTTGAGAAAATATAGGTCCTGGTAGACAATGTTATTATCATCCTATTTCCTGAAACTATTCCTTGTAGTTGCTCCAATTCATGGCATGAATAAAGATCTTGTAGATAGTCTAGCATTTAGGCGGTGACATGGATACAGAATAATAACTAACCTTTCCGGTAAGCATTTCAAACAACAGGATACCAACACTCCACCAGTCAGCAGCCTTATCATGGCCTTTTCCGAGGACAATTTCTGGTGCCATATACTCTACTGTGCCGCACATGGAATTTGATCTAGTGCTTTCATCAAACTGCTTCGCCAAGCCAAAGTCAGTCAACATGGCCTAACCAAAACATTACAAGATTTGATCAAGGTGATGCTAAACAACAGTTACAAGAGGGACGGAGAAAGAATGAAAGAACACAAAAAGTCGATGCTCACATGACCATCAGCATCCAGCAGTATGTTCTCAGGTTTGAGGTCCCGGTGCATTATACCATTTGCATGAAGGTGGGAAACAGCAGACACTATTTCAGCTGTGTATATGCGTGCCAGATCCTCTCTGAAAAAAACAGGAGAGTGAAATCATAAATAAGTTTCGTATATCTGATCATTCTTGAAAAACCTGCAAAACAATCAGAAAATAACATTCACTTGAATAGACCGTGATGATACAGCTGAAAAAATAAGTGTCCCCCATTTATGAAGTCCAGCACTAGGTATAATCGGTATTTTGTCTGCATCACATTATACAATAACTGTCAGTCAGTACATCTCATCAAAGTGAAGCCTAAACCTTTACAATCCAAATAAAGAAACAAGGACCTCTATGGATAGATGCAAGCTTCTGCAGCTATATGGGGAATCAGTGGAATAAAGAGCAAAGCTAAAGCCATAAGGCCTTCCATGCCACAATTCAATAAAGATGTCGATCACCAGGAGCACTTGCTCTCCATAGCATGTTATAGGAAAGGTATGATCAACAGAGTTGGCCTTTTTCAAGTGGAATTCCCACTAAACCAAGGTAAAGAGAATGCGTTTCTTAATGTACTTCACCAGATAGTAAATGATGGCAAGTCCATGAGTGTTATAATGGCTTTAATGGTCAAGTGGTACCAACAAAGGTTAGGGTCCTGGATGGCAAGAAGAAAAGCTTCTGCCGATCAGAAATGACAACTAAAATACCGTAAGGCATATGCACACTCTAGAAGATCCATGCCAAACTGACTCAGCCAGCACATGTCTAGAGACTGTTTGCATGATACCTTGAGAGGTTTCAGTCTGCACTAACATCAGCAAGTACCTTGAGAGTTTTCCTCTGCACCTAACATTGGCAATGCTAACACATTTTCTACTCTTTGGGATAAGTACAATCAAGCAAGCAACATATGCTTTGACCCTAAACAAAAACTTCTAATGATGGCTCTCCAAGGCAAAAATGAGGAATCAGGCAGGAATTCTGTGACACGAGTAATTCTTTTCAACATGAAAGACAACAGACCACATCTAGTTATGGAATGAAAATCAGCAAGATGACACTTTCGGTTTCAAATATGCATGAAAGAACATTCGTGATCATCACCTCATACGCATAAAATATTTGATCATATCTCCATATGCAACCTATTTAACGATATAAATGTGGAAAGGAATGATTGGAAAGACAAAATACCTGGAAAGAGTATCTGAGCTGGACAATGAAAGGATGATCAGTTTTTGTCAGTATATCTCTCTCAGCTTTCATGTACTCAGCATGATTCTTTTCCATAATCTTATCCTTTCTCATGACCTTCATTGCATATATTTCTGAGGTACCCTTCTTCTTCACCTGAAACACCTTTCCAAATGCCCCTTGCCCAACAACCTTCATAACTTCAAAATCACCAAGCCCTACACCCTCACTCTTCTCAGATATGGTAATATGCTTTTCAGCACTGCAGATGGATGGCTCTCGATCTCCTGTCTCTGCAGAAGCACTCTCTATGAGTTCCAATGAGTTCTCAGTCTCATGTAATGTGAGTTTGCTGAGCTGCAAGGACTGATTAACACGAGCTGTGGGCCCCACCAAAGAATGTGATCGCTTGCAAATGACCACTGGGTCACCATAAACTTCCTCATTTGAATCTGATGCAGGAAGAGAATTCTCAGAGGTCACTATATTTACTTCAGTCGAGGCTTGAACTGGGGCAGGACCAAATACATCAGAAAAATCAAACTCCATGTTCTCCGAGAGCACAACATCAGGGGGACCCATAGGAAGAAGTATTTGTCTCCTGAAGGACTTGTCAACATTAGTAATGGTTAGACCAGATATCTCGGAGGAAACCATCTCTAGGAATGTTAAAAAGATGGCAGTTGCAAAATGAATAGTTGCAGACCATTCCCGCTAAGGCTGGCTCCCTCCACAAATCTCCAAGACAACAACTGATGGAGAAGGAATCCTGACAATGGCCTTGAACAACTGGAAGTTCACGTCAACAATGGGAGCTCCCAGGAATCCTGGGAGTAAGAAAACCAAAATCCAGAAGCTACCCTTGTTTCCCGATGTACAGGAAACAGTAGCTGCCACTGTGTTTTGTGAATTCATCAAGAACAAGTTGTCTGGAGCTGTTGAGCAAAGCAAGAAGATTATAAATTATATGGCATAACAACATCAACAACTACCAGAAGCACTCCAATGCTATACATGTACCAGAAGGAGAATAGAAATGCAGCACACTACTGAAACCCTATCAGATGCCAATATCAAGTCTGACAAGGGCACATGATGAAGCTACAATAATCAGAAGTATTTCTTCTGATCATCTTGTGATTGTACAACTACACGAATGCATAGTATGATTCCTTTTCTGCATCCATGTTGTATGTGAACCATGTTCATGGCAAGTCTGCTAAGAATCAGATGTTTTATGTGAGTCATTATCAATGGCCATAGTCCTTTAACAATCAGAAGTAGGAGATGCATTTTGAGCAGATCGAGTTTGTCTTGATACACATTTTGTTTCGGTACTTTAAAGAAAAATATGACTACAGCTGAAACAAAAAATGTGAGCTTATAGAGCGTACAAGTGTGTGCGCACAGATAAATGTGACTTATAGGAGAACAAAGAGCTGGCCACCACAGAAGAACAAAGAAACAAATAGCTAAAAAAATGCATAATAAAATTCAAAAATATCTAATGCATGCTATGCTAGAGGTGTATAACTCCAGCTCCATCAATATGAAATGGAATGATAATGACAAGGAGGCAAAGTGCAACAAAGCAAGGTTCAGACAAAATATTGCATCATGAGTTAGGAGGGAAAACCGTACACCTAATGCCATAATCGTCTCCTTGAGCATACCAACAAAACAAGCAGCCTATACAAATTCAGCCAATAAATTTAACATATAAAAATATATCTTAGTTAAATATGACATCCTAGAGAAACAAATGACTGCATAAATAAACAACACTTTAGCATGAAGGTGATCAGATCTGACAACTTGTTCAAGCCTAATAAACAGCTTCATATTTGTTTATTTGCTAAAGCACGTGCTCTACTGGTGCCTTGCTGAAATAGAAATCTAGAAGAGTTTGCTCAAAGCCCATCTATATTTTTATTCCCAAAGAATTTAATGAACAGAAAAACAAAAGTTAGATTAAGCGGGCAGGGATTTGGTCAGATGAAGTCATAGGAAAACCTGCACTGAGTAGATAGGAGTCATATTTCAAAGCATCTAAAATTTGCCTTCTCAACCTTAATTCCACCCACCCCCATGCTAAAAGCCCGAAGTAGATGCAACAAACTTCAATTTTCCATTGTTCGCTCACACATAAGTCATGCCCTGCCCTACCCTTAGAACGTTCCCCACAGACACCTCACCAGCTCCAGAGCAAAGGAATAAGAAGAAGAAGAGATGGGAAAGAAACACATTTAACCGTAAGCTCTCTTTCCAATTGCAAGATCCAAATGACCACGCCTCTATTGATGGCTAACTCATGATCTCTCAGACTAACGCCAAGCCTTCATCCAGAGTTGTCTTCTCTGCTCTTTCCAAACAAAAAAGCCATGAACATTCCGCCCAAGTGTTGGGCAAAAGAGGCATGCCAACCCTCCACACATCCACCCCCTTCTACAAAATCCAACCTGAAGTGCGATACATTCAATCACACTGGTTCAAAATCTTCCCTTTTCTGTCCTGATCACTCCTAAAAAAGATCTACCAAAACAACTAGCCGAATCGCAAGGGATTGCCAAATAATAATTTTTGAGGAGACTGGAAAGAAGAGAAATTTTATTAAACAAAACAGATAACACCTTACTTACTCCATTCTTCATTAATATACATATACACACACAAGTTTTTCAAGAGACAGAGGTTACACAACCAAATAATTAAAAAAAAGGCACCATTATGAACCAGAATCTACGTTCCAACTGTATAATCAGGGAAAAAAACAAAAACCCTTGAGAATAAACGACGCTAGTAACCGAATTAGATCAAATCACAAAAAATTGGGGAACTAAAAAGGCGAAAGACTACAAACTTACATACAAGAAGAAAAAACAATCACTTTTAGATTGATCAGAATATAAATCTCACATAGGTAATTGAACTGAAGCCCGTTTAAAAGCCAGGATCCCGATCTGATGGCCTAAAAACCCACAATAAATAGTGACAAAAACGAAGAACGGAAAAGAGGGCAAAGTTTCTAACCTTGCGAGGGAGCGACAGTCGGATCGGGGAACGGGGCGATTCCTCGACGACCTCCCCCGCGATCCAGTCCGGCACTTACTCGCGGGGGTGGCCTTCGGCGAACCGATGGCGAGCCTTAATAGAAACACGTGGCACGATTTTAAAATCCGTACTTCACCATCGGGTATTTATTATATGTAACTAAATTTTTACTTGGATTCATAGAGAGCCGCGTGTCAGGTCAGCTTTGATATTTTTTTTTTTCACTTAATTTTTATTTTTTATTTTTATTTTTTTTAATCCAAAAGGGATTATTTTTAATATAGAAAAAAAAATAGAGCGGGATAACCCCGGTATAGCTCTCCATTCTGCTCCCAGTCTATTAGGCGATTGTTCGATTCGGGCGCATATTTCCGCGTATCCTCCCACCAACCGGTGAGTACGTCAATCTAATCCCACTGCGGCATCGGAATTAGAACCGCTCAGCCTGCCTCCCAGTCACGTGGATCCAGAATTTTTAGAATTTAATGAGTCATCTGAGAGATCATTCCTCGAACCATGACTAATGGATTATTTACAAGAGCGGAGCCATGCACTAACCAACCGCGCTACCACTAGTAATCCAAAAGAAATTACATGGACAGCCACGAATCACGTCAACTTTCATGAATTATTTTTTACTTAATTTTTATTTATTTATTTATTTATCAAATCTAAAAGGGATGGAAGATAAATCTCGGTGCCCTTGCCTCGCCTGGTACCATTAAACACCGGCTAATAGTAACCAAGTCATCGATGAGCTTATATCTCAAAATCATAACTGATTGGTAACAAGGCAAGGCTTCTATCGATCACCTTAATAATATTTTAATCTTTAAATATAATCATGTATCAATATATTTTTAAAAAAAAAAATTTAAAATTTTTCAGTACATAATAATAAAAATCTCTGAACCTCAGCTATGCATGTCTTTTTATTTTTTCATGCATGTTAAAAAAATTCTAAACATGTGGCATCAAGATAAAATTCTTAAAATATGCAAAAATATCTAAAATAAATTATTCCTCTAATTTTTCCAAATAAACGAGAGAGTGCTAGTTAAATTCCTTTTCAAATTAATACCAGCAAGATTCTCTTTTCGTACCAAAAAATTTCCTAAACACTACAGTTTTCTCTTCTTTCCAATTTCTTAAATAAAAACAATCTACAAGATCTCCTAAGAAAATAAAGTACACATTAAAAAAATATTTTAAAACCAAATTTTATGTCCAATTTTCTGCAGTGCATCCCTGTAAGGCATTGTAGAAAAAGATCAAATATTTTAAGACTATTTATATTCTTTTCAAATATGATTTCTCTACTAAATAAACCATCTAAACTCCATCAGGATTTTTCCAAGAAAAAAGACACGTAAAAATTTTCTAAACTACATCTCCCTATCCTTCCTCTAATTCTTTCACTGTTCCTTTAAAAAAACTGTGACATATTATAGCAAAAAATATTTTAAAGTTTAAATTATTTTAAAATATATATATATTTCATAGTGATCTGATATTAATGTGATGTCTTAAGTTATGGGTTAGTTACCCGTATTTTTTATTTGTCTGAACTCAAAAATTGATTTCCTACATTTGTTGACTTCTATCAAAATTTGGTGAATCAGTAATATGTGATTCAAACTTGAAAATTAATGGAAGGAGAACAAGAGTAGAATTCAATAGAATGCCTTATGACATTAACAAATTCAGATAATTAATGAAAGTTGCAAGACCAATGTTAAAGGAATACCTTATGATGGTGGCAATAGGAGTGGATGGTTGAATTATTTGGATGGCCATAATTGATTATATGCATTGACTTGCCTGCCCTTATACCATATGAGCTGCTTCAATCATATTTCTATCCATCAGTCCCTCTACATTTCAGATGATGGATAGGACTGTCGATGGACGAAAACTTAAAAAAAAAAGACTTCAAATCAATTAGGAGAACTATTAGATTTAATTATAGCTATTTTTTAAATTTAAAAGATAATAGTTGTATATTATGGTATTCATTTTTCATGGTATTCATTTTTCATGGTGCATATAATTATCTCGAGCTCTGTTGCGGCTAAATCATCCGTGGCTGAGGCTTCGGTGGCATCGGACATCCCGCTCGCTCTTTTTACTGGGCTCCTGGGTGCTCTTCTCGGATGGACACCTGCAAAAGATCCTCGGACCAGATTTCTGACAGGAGACACTCCGACGCTCAAGTCAGTGGGGTGGTCTAGACAGCGACAAAATGGAGAATTCAAAGAACTGCATAGATGGAAAAGGAAGTGAGTAAAGTGGCTTAGCCAGGGCCTATTAACCTTAGACCTTGCTCCCTTTGGAGGTCCCCTCTTATCCTATTTATAGAGTTTATAATTGAAGATAGTTGTAACCAAATGACCGAAGGTAGTTGTAGCCGAATAACTAAATAACCGAAGGTAGTTATAACCGAATAACCGAGTAACCGAAAGTAGTTGTAGCCGAATAACCAAATAACTGAACATAGTTATAGCCGAATAATCGAATAACTGAAGGTAGTTGTAACCAAATAATCGAATAACCGAAAGTGGTTGAGATGGTTATGGTAATCAAAAGTAATTATGGTAAATGAGGCCAAGTAACAGGTCACAACTTTGCCCCCCACTCCTAAGCCGAAAAAATGTTGCAACTGCTTCGACTTTGATTCTTTTTTAGCGAATGGAGTAATAAATAATAGCCTTTGTACTTTGTCGATTAGCCGATTAGATATACCTTTATACTTTTTATTTGATAGTAAGGTAGGCTGGTTAGACCCACCTCGGTACGTCATCGGATTTACCGTAGGGTAGGCCGCTTAGGCCATCCCTGTGCCTTTAGAAATTAAGATAGGCTAGTTAGACCCATATCAGCATTTCATCGGATTTACCGTAGGGTAGACCATGTAGGTCATCCCAGTGCCCTTAATAGAGATTAAGACAAGCTAGTTAGGTCCACCTCGGCACTTCATTAGATTTACCGTAGGGTAAACCACGTAGGTCATCCCTGTGCCTTTAATAGAGATTAAGACAGGCTGGTTAGGCCTATCTCGGCACTTTGTCAGATTTACCGTAGTGTAGGCCGCTTAGGCCATCCCGTGTCTTTGATGATAATAAGGTAGGCTGGTCAGATCCGTCTTTTAGATTTTAAGGACTTCAGCGAGCCCTTGTGGGCCTTCATGGGCCTTGGGCCTTCATGGACCTTGATAAGATAGGCTTTAGTGGACCTTTCCTTTCTGTTAGGTAGCTTAATATGGTGCCGGGGAATAACTGGATCTCATTCTCTTGCTCTCTGATGGAAACACTCCTTCGCCCTTGTAGCTACGATTAGATCGAGCATTTCTAGCTCTTGCTCCAGGCAACCAAGCTTGAGAACGTGCTCGGCATGCGGCGATCATCACCGGTGGACCCGTGCTCCGACATCTTGATCGATGGCTAGGATTCATTTCTCTCAATGCGGTGCAAGATAGTCTCCAGAATCCAATCTCGCTGAACCTCAGCGATTTGGATGCACTGGCACGCCCCCAACAATGCCGCAATCTCGGAGGTTGATGACTCTACTTCCATGCCTGCGAACCAGCTCAGCGACTTCTCGCCGGAGCCCACCCCATCGCGACCGAGGTGGTCGATGGCACAGGCGGCATTCTCCTGGCCATCGACGCGGCCTTCTTTGACGAGGCTAAAAGGGGGATCTCAAAGTCCATGTCGGTGAACAGGGCGTCTGTTGGTATATGCGCAGTGGATTGAACCGGTTTAAGCTTCCAATTAATTCCTGTTTACTCACTTTAGCAATTTATCAATCACACATGCAGATATCAAATCAGAAGGAAAGACGAGATTTAACATGGTTCGGCAAATTTGCCTACATCCACACAGAGGAAGAAGCAATCCACTATAATCAGTCCCCAAGATTGGGCATAAAAGAAATACAAATATCCCAATAATAATTGCAGATTAATCACAAAGAGACAAACAAATCAAAAGGGAAGAAGAAAACATGAAAGATCACAAAATATCAGGCCTCTAGCCTTGCCAAATCCTATCGTGGATTCTCTGTTATTTTATTTGCTCTCTGGATCGTCTTTAATATTTTTCTGGACCTTTTGCAGCTCTTTGTTTCATCTCAAAAAAATATTTCGACGTCTTGTGTCGCAGGGCATCTCTATGATTTTTAAAAACCATCGGAAACTGTGTCAAAAGAGACCTAAAACAAGTCCAATGCCTTGCAAAAATATCCCAGTCCATCAGATAAAAAATCAACGGCTCAAATCGAGCCACAATCCATGATCGAACGGAAGGAAACCGTGCACCGCACGAAACACGTGCGGAAACTCTCCGCGCGGCTGCCACAACACGCTGGGCCGAGCCCACGCACGATCGCGCACATCCGTCAAGGGCTAGGGCGGGTGTTTGGGAGCAAAACAAGTAACAATCCTCCTCCTTACGACCAAAAAAAAATGCCTCTATCAAATATGGATGGTAAAGCCTCCTCCTCATCACAAGCCCCGAAGGGGCATCACCAAGTACTCAAACCAATCAAGTTCAGGAATGTTCTGAACTTGACCACTGGAATTGGTTTAGTGAGCATATCAGCCGGATTAATAGCAGTGCTAATTTTCTGAAGTTGAATATCACCATCCTCTATCAAATCTCTAATAAAGTGATACCTGACATCCACATGCTTAGTGTGTTATGATACATCTGATCTTTGGCAAGATGTAAAGCACTCTGACTGTCACAGTGAATAATCAAATAATTCTGCTTGAAACCCAAATCTTGTACTAACCCTCTTAGCCAGATAGCTTCCTTTGCTGCCTCTGTCAATGCCATATACTGTGCCTATGTATTAGACAAAGCAACTGTAGATTGCAAAGTAGCCTTCCAACTAATTACACAACCAGAGAGAGTAAATACATATCCGGTCAATAACCTCCTCCTATCGAAGTTACAAGCATAATCTGAATCACAAAATCCTGTAACAGTGCAACCACTCTGTCCGAAGAATACCAATCCCAAATCAGAAGTGCATTTCAAGTATCTAAGAATCCATTTCACAGCTGACTAGTGAGCTTTTCCAAGCTTGTCCATATATTTGCTCACTACACTAACTGCCTATAAAATATCAGGACGAGTGCAGACCATTGCATACATTATACTGCCAACTGCACTCGCATAAGGCACTTTAGACATATACTTCTCCTCATCATCAGTCTAAGGAGAATCCCTAGCAAATAACCAAAAATGACTGGCAAAAGGAGTAGTGACTGGTTTAGCTGTAGACATACCATATCTGTCCAAGACTTTCTCAATATAATCATACTGAGTAACAAATAGTCTACATAATTACCTGTCATGAATGATCTCCATCCCAAGTATCTTCTTTGCCGGTCAAAGGTCCTTCATCTCAAATGCAGTACTAAGCTCAGCTTTCAACTTCTGAATGACTGACATATCCCTGGCTGCAATCATTATGTCATCCACATATAATAATAAGTAAAAAAGGACCCATTTGAAAACTGTTGATGATACACGCAACTATCATATAAATTTTTTTTGAAGTCATGGTCGATCATAAACCTATCAAATTTGCGATACCATTATCTTGAATACTACTTCAAACCATACAAAGATCTTTTGAGCAAGCATACATGATCTTCTTTATCTGGAGCCTCAAAACCAGGTGGCTGTTGCATATAAATCTGCTCCTCCAAATCACCATGTAGAAAAGTTGTCTTGACATCTAGTTGTTCAAACTCCAAATTCTAAGAAGTAACTAAAGCAAGAAACACATGAATAGAAGAGTGTTTAATCACAGGAGAAAATACCTCCTTATAATCAATACCCTCTTTTTGATTGTAACCCTTAGCCACCAACCTTGCCTTTTATTTCAAATCCTGAGGAGTAGCTCCTTCCTTCTTCTTGAAGATCCATTTGCAGCCAATTTTCTTCTTGCCCTTAGGTAATCTGACTAATTTCCAAGTTTGATTTTTTTCTAAAGACTGAAGCTCTTCTACCATAGCTATGGTCTATTGCTCAGCCTGTGAACTACCAATTGCTTCTTGAAATGTGGTCGGCTCATCACCTATAGTGTTTGCAATATTCAAAGCATAATATACTAATTCAGTACAAGCAGAATCCTTAAAACTATACCTTTGAGGTGCTCTGATATGTCGCCTGGTTCTTTGAGTGGCAATACTATCATCTTGAACTTGACCACGTACAATAACCTCCTCCTGAGTCTTTAACTCTGGATCTGCCTACTGATGCTGTTCATTTTGAATATCACCTGTAGGCTGCAACTGCTATGATCTAACAGTCTGATTAATATCAACAACAGTCCTATCCTACTGATCCTGAACCTGATTTCCCGGTGAAGAACTTGGCTGTAACTGCAGTGAAGGAGTGGCTGACTCATCAAAAGTCACATCCCTGCTGACTAGAAAACCCTGGGATCCGGGCTTTGTGCATCATAATCTGTAGCCCTTCATCCCATATGCATATCCAAGAAATATGCATTTCTTAGCCCTGGGATTCAGCTTTCCATCTTTGACATGTGCATATGTTGAACACCCAAACACTCTAAGAACTGAATGGTCTGCAGGTCTATCTGTCCACATTTCTTCCAGAGTCTTCATATTTAATGCAGATGCTGGAGATCGATTTATAATAAAGCAGGCTGTATGTGCAGCCTCTGCCCAGAAATCTCTACTCAATCTAGAACTTGATAGCATATATCTGATTCTTTCCAGTAGTGTGCGATTCATGCGTTCCGTCACACTATTTTGCAGAGGAGTATTCACAGTGGTCCTATGCCTGACAATGCCCTCTGACTTGCAAAAGTCATTAAACTCTGTAGAACAAAATTCCAATCCATTGTCAGTCCAGAAGGTTTTCACCTTCCTCTCAGTTTGCCTCTCAACCATAGCCTTCCACACTTTAAAAGTATGAAACACATCACTTTTATTTTTGATAGTATAAATTCAGACTTTGCGGGAATAGTCATCAATCAAAGTGAGCAAATATCTAGATCAACCCTTGGATGTAACTGGGGCAGGTCCCCATAGGTCAGAATAAATATAATCCAATATATCTGCTGTCATGTGCACGCCTAAAGTAAAGCTGACTCTGTATTATTTTTCAAATATGCAATGCTCACGGAATCCAAGTGTACCAACTTTCTGACCTCCTAGCAGACCACGTATGCTCAGCTCCTGTAAACCTTTATCTGACATGTGGCCCAATCTTTGATGCCATAACTGTGTCAATTGAATAATAGAGGAATGTGCTGAAGAAGCCTCACCAACCACTGTAATACCATCCAAATAATAAAGAGTGCCACTCAATTTACCTCTTAACAAAGTCAATGCACCTTTACTAATTGTAATAGATCCTCTATCCCATCTGCCCTCAAAACCTACAATATCAAGAGCATTTACCGAGAGAAGATTTCTTTTCAATTGGGGAACATATCTGACATCATCCAACATCACCACAGTATTTGCATGAGATTTGATATGAACTATAACAATTCCTTCCACTTTATAGATGGCGTCATCCCCAAGAAGAACAAAGCCTTCAGCACAGGATCTAAAAGAAGTGAACCATTCTTTATGGGGTGTCATGTAGAAAGATGCTCCAGAGTCCATGATCCAGGTATCAGCTTGACTGACACTGCTGCAGCTATAAATACTGCATCATCTGCAACACTGCTGTGATTTACTAAAGTAACTGCAACTGATGCCGAATCTGAGATTGTTTCTTTTTCTTTCTGTTCCTTCTCTTTCTTGGACTGTAGAAGTCTACACTCATTTTTCAGTGGCCTGGTTTCTGCAGTAATGGCAAACTCCGGATCTTTTAGGCCTAGACTTTGATCTTGTCTTGAACTTATTTCTACCTTGTCCACCTGTTCTTTGCTCATCTTTACCTCTGACAGTAAGTCTTTGTACCAGATTTGGAGCCTGATGCTCCAACTGTACTTTCAACCTGAGCTCATTAGATAACAAAGTGGCTTCAACCTCATCGAGACTTATAGTCTCTCTTCCATAGAGCATGGTAATAATAATATTTTCATAGAACTTAGGCAAAGAATAAATCAGGATCAAAGCCTTGTTTTTCTCATCAACATTAATGCTAATATTCACCAAATCGAGCAGGAGCTTATTATAATCATTCAAGTGATCCTTGAGTGAGGCCCCTTCCGTCATACAGAATGTGTGTAGCTTGCCCCTCAAATACAGCCTATTTGTAAGAGATTTTGGCATATACAAAATGTATATTTTTTCCATACACTTTTAGCTGTAACAAGATCTACTACATTACGGAGAACTTTATCACTCAGTCCCGAAAATAGAGTTCAAGTGCTCTCACATTCATCTCCTCTTTTACAGCCTCTGTATCACCTGGAATTGTATCAATACCTTTGAGGGCTATTGACATACCCTCCTTGACCAGCAGATATTTCATTCTCACCTTCCATAGTGCAAAATCATCTATGCTATCAAATATCGCTACCTCATGCCTAGAGGTAGTAGAATAAAAAATAATTATCTCAGGAGTCGTAGAAGAACTTGGTTGCCCGTCAAATGCCATCCTAGTGCTCTAATACCAATTGTTGGGATGTGCGCAACGGATTGAACCGGTTTAGGCTTCTAATTAATTCCTATTTACTCACTTTAATAATTTACCAATCACACAGGCAGATATCAAATCAGAATGAAAGACGAGATTTAACGTGGTTCGATAAATTTGCCTATATCCACGCAGAGAAATGAGCAATCCACTATAATCAGATCCCAAGATTGGGCATAAAACAAATTCAAATATTCAATAATAATTACAGATTAATCACAAAGAGGCAAACAAATCAAAAGGGAAGAAGAAAACAGGAGAGATCACAAAATACCAGGCCTCTAGCCTCACCAAATCCTGTCGTAGATTTTTTGTTATTTTATTTGCTCTCTTAATCATTTTCAATATTTTTCTGGACCTTCTGCAGCTCTCTGTTGCATCTCAGAAAAATATTTCGGCGTCTTGTGTCACAGGGCATCTCTATGGTTTTTAAAAACCATTGGAAACTGTGTCAAAAGAGATCTAAAACAAGTCCAATGCCTTTCAAAAATATTCCAGGCCATCAGATAAAAAATCAACGGCTCAAATCGAGCCACAATCCATGACCGAACGGAAGAAAACCGCGCGCTGCATGAAACGCACATAGAAACTCTCCGTGCGACTGCCGCAACGTGCTGGGCCAAGCCCACGCGTGATCGCGCGCGTGCATCATGGGCTGGGGCAAGCGTTTAGGAGCAAAACAAGTAACAGCGTCGCTGTCCATCCACCAGATCCACTCCACCTCCAGGTGGGAGAGCATCAGGTGGCGGATCAGCGGGAGCTTGGCCTAGTACCCGGCGAACTCCCAATCCAAGTGGATCCAGTACTCGCCGTGGGTGAAGTTGGTAGCCGCCGTGGTGGTGAGGGGATGCCATTACGGAACTGATACAGGTGCGCGTTCTTTTGGATGTATTCCGTGAACTGCACCTAATCGCCGCCCTCACCAAAGGTGCCGAGGATCTTGTGGGAGTCAAAAGTCATGACCTTATCCTCGTTGGATTTGTGGACCAGGATTGAGTGGACGGCAGATGTGTTTGTCGTGATCAAGGCAAAGCCATCACCGACAAGCCCGAACATGCACTCCATCACCGTCACCGGAGGATTTCTCTCGAGACGAAATGAAGAACGGAAGGAAAAGGGAGCGAAGAAAAAAACCTCGAGTTGAACAATTCGTGGAGAGATTTGTAACGAAGAACTGAGGAGGACCGTAGCATCCTCCCCACTGCCATGTCTGGAGGCGGATCTCGCCGGCAGAAGATCCAGAGGAGCTAGTCGATGACCATGTTGTAGACAATCTTGATCCCGTGGAGGTGGTAGTAGTCGATCTTGTTCTTGGTGGATCTAAGGAGGTAGTGGTCGAGGGGGCCATCTTTCGGTGGTTGCTGATCCGGTGAAGCTCATCCCACTTCTTTCCAGTGCCGTGGTCACGTTGCTCCCCATCGGCGAGTCCTCCGATGAATGCGGCTCGAGAGGTGCTGCCGGCGGTGGAAGTTGGGGAGGCCAGAGGGTTTGGTCATTCACCTTCTTCCCTCGGAGGGGGAGGCGGTGACAGCATGGTCAGGGGAGCTAGTCTATAGCTTAGGCGGTGGTGGCCTAGCTCTCATGGGAATGGAGGGCAGGAGGCCGGGCAGGTGTGGTGGACTGGGTGTCGAGGTACAATGTGGCAGCTAGGATAGCGCAGGGACTGGCCTATCTCCACCATGATTGCCACCCGTCGGTGATCCACTGGGACGTGAAGTCGAGCAACGTGCTGCTTGATGCGATCCTCAAGGCGAGGATCACGACTTCGGCCTGGCGAGGATGATGATCATAAAGAATGAGACGGTCTCCACGGTGGCTGGATCGTATGGCTACATCACTCCAGAATATGGCTACCCTCTGGACATCATCGAATGGGTTTGGGAAAGGCTGAGAACCCCTTCTCGTTCTTGAATGGTTCTTGAAATTCTCCTTCCCAAGAGGGGATTGATTGCGACCTCTACCTGGCATGTCAATCTGTATGGCTAAATCACCCATGGCTGAGGCTTTGGCGGTGTCCGGCATCCTGCTCGTTCTTCCCACCGGGCTGTTTGGTGCTCTTCTCGAATGGACACCCGCAAAAGATCCTCGGATCGGATTTCCGACGTGGAACACTTCGACGCTCAAGTTAGTGGGGTGGTCTAGGCAGCGACAGAATGGAGAATTCAAAGAACAGTATAGATGGAAAAGGAAGTGAGTGAAGTGGCCTAGTTTGGGCCTGTTGACCTTAGACCTTGCTCCCTTTAAAGGTCCCCTCTTACCCTATTTATAGGGTTTATAACCGAAGGTAGTTGTAACTGAATAACCAAATAACCGAAGATAGTTGTAATCGAATAACTGAATAACCGAAGGTAGTTGTAGCCGAATAACCGAAGGTAGTTATAGCCGAATAACCGAATAACTGAAGGTAATTGTAACCGACTAACCGAATAATCAAAGATAATTGTAACCGAATAATCGAAGATAATTGTAACCGAATAACCGAAGGTGGTTGAGGTGATTATGGTAATCGAAGGTAATTATCATAAATGAAACCGAGTGACAGGGCCACAACAGGCTCTATTCATCACATGTATTATCTAATGGCTGAATTTCTTGATAAGCATGCTCATAAATACAATAATAAGAAATGTTTCTCAACCAAAATATATCTTGGTCTTAGTGATTTTAAATGCTTATTTAATTTTAAATACCGATACGATCTCTTAATGGAAATATGATACTACAAAAGAATCACATCACCTTAAGGTTTCCAAGGTATTCTTATTTGTTTTATAGAAATATTTTCAAGATTTTATTTTGTCAATGATATTACACCTCTAAAGGAGCAACGGAGAATAAAGGTCATGGTCATCCAATTATGGATTACACCAAGCTTTAATCTCCCGAATGAGATGAACACCATTGAAATGGTGCATCAAGATCAGAGGGTATTGTAATGTTTAAATCTCCTAAATATTTTTATATTTTTTAAAAAATGTATATGAACTTTCTCTTACTATTGTTTGTTGTTATGATCAAGATGGAAAAATTCATGCAACAGTTAATTGATCTTTCATCCATAAATTTAGCATGGTGTTGAATGAAGGAAAAGTTTACGTTATCTCTCAATTCAGAATAGGACAATATAGTGGTTCTTGCATAACCACACGACATGCATTCAAGATCAATTTTCAGTATTCAACTTTGGTTGATGAATGCAAAGATGAGGCTTCGATCTCAAAGTTTGGATTCACGTTCACCCATTTTAATGAAATCCTTCACAATGTGGCTAACAATAATTATTTAGTTGGTAAATAATTATGACTTAATTCTTTTATTTATCCTAATTTTCAAACTTTATCCATTCTAATAATTGAGGGGCACTATGATTCCTATTTTAGATGTGATTGGTAAACTTTTTGGCTTTAGTGATATTGGAGAGTATTGCAAAGATGGAAAAAGAATTAAGAGGATTATTATCGACCTTAAAGACTTGGAGTAAGATTCTTATCTATGACATTGTATTTGTTCTTATAACATATTATTTATAATCTTCTTTTGTTTATATTTTGATACAATGAAACCAAACTATTCACCAAATTCTTACAGAAAAAGAATGCTCAATTGTACTTTATGGGGTCAATTTGCTAGAGAAGTTGATGCTTACCTTTCTTTAGGCAATGAAGGGCCTACCATTGTTATAATTTAGTGGTACAAGATTAAGGACTTTGCTAATATATATATATATGATATCTTCAATATATTTCACTCTATTTACAAATTATGCAATTTAAATTATTTTTTGATATAAATCTTAATACTCCATTCTTATAAAATAGTTAATACTGGACCGTGTAAGACATTGAATTCCCCGTATACCAGTAGGTTGATGATTGATGCAGATATATTAGATATTGTTGACTTCAAAAATAGGTATTAGTAATTATATAAGTATGGACATTGTATTTCTAATTTAGAGATTTTTTTCACTCATATTTAATATCTCTATCAATGTTATTTTATTTCTTTTGCCCGCCTTGAATAAATGGAAGGTGGCCTTTCTATGGCACTCAGTCAGATATCCAGTTGATCTACGGTATCTATTACTAATGATTTTCTTCAACTTATCCCAAGAAAATTTCTAGATAAGGTCAGAGATAGTCGAGCGATGAGTTATTTTGATGGCTTTGATTAACCATCATACTTTTTCTTATGGCTGCTAGATAATTAATAATTAATTCGTTGTAACAATTATGTGAACGCAAGCTTCTATTTGTATGGCTCTTGCAGCTATTCTAAGTTTAGAGATTGATCATGGTTGGTTTTACAATTCCTATATTAAGCATGCAAAGGAGGTCATTCCAAGGTGAGTATAAAAAATAAACCATTAATATAATAAAAAATATATAATTACTATTATATATAAATTTGATAATGTATGCTACGATGACGTTCCTAATATATATTATTATAGATTCAAACTCCAAGTTCAAGTGGTTGATGCCACTAGCGGTGCTTCTCTCATGATGTTTGATCGTAAGGTTGTACAATTCTTACATAGGACGACAAGTGAGCTTCAAGAGGAAATAATAAAACTAAGACCATAAAATATGTTAATTATTATTATGGTTATAATTGATATGTCAATTCTATTTTTCTTGGTTATTTTCTTTCATGAAATTAGAAAAAAAAGACCGGTGACATCAACCAAGTTCATGAAAGATTTAAACAATTTCTTGAAAAGTACTTTTTGTTTAAGATTCAAATCAAAGATTCTAAAAATAAATAGATTAAACTTATCTATATCATTATGGAAATGAGTAAAGATGAAAATCTGATTGATGAATTTTTGAAGACTTTCCGTGCTAACTAAGTATGAGCTTATCGTTTTCTTTGCCAATATACTCTACATAATGGTTGGCACTTTCTGGTTCTCTAACTTTACATATAACGATACTTTATGTAAAGGAAATTAAGAAGGATGATCGGTCACCAAAGAGCTTCTTTAAAGAACGCATCCATCCATTATCTGAAATAAAGGTATGATACTAATTTTTTGCTAAAAAAAATTAATGTTTTTTGTGGATTTGTTAAGCCATTTGTTTATTCTTTCTTATAATTAATTTTCTTTTTTTCTTTCATGTTTTATATATTGTGTTGACGCTGAATTCCCGTCGACCAGATGGAGTAGCTCGCTCGCCAGTTCGTCGTCGATGAGTGCCTGTAAAACAACTCCCTTGACCGGAATTTTTCTGGTGAGGACACTTCGCTGCCAAAGTTAGCAAGAATTCAGGCAGCAGAATTGAGAACTCCAGAACAGAGAATGGTGAGAAGAAGGAAGAAGATGGCTCAAATTTGCTCAGAGTTAGTTTACCTGAGTGTCCCCTCTTACCAGTATTTATAGGCAAAAATGTAACTACTTACGGTTATGGGAGTTAGTTAGGAAAACCTCCTCATAACAGTAAGTAGTTACATTTTTACCTATAAATACTGGTAAGAGGGGATACTCAGGTAAGCTAACTCTGAGCAAACTTGAGTCATCTTCTTTCTTCTTCTCACCATTTTCTGCTCTCGAGTTCTCCATTCTGCTGTCTGAATTCTTGCTAACTTTGGCATCGAAGTATCCCCCACCGAAAAAATTTCGGTCAGGGAGTTGTTTTGCAGGCTCCCATCGACAGCGAACCGACGAGCGAGCTACTCCATCCGGTCGGCGGGGATTCAGCGTCAACAGATCGGCGTGCCAGGAAGGGGAAGATATGTTTCCTCTATTTAAAGGAGAATTTCTGCAAAGTAAGAATGGTGAAAGGGAAGATCCAGAATGTTTCCAAAAGCAGAGATCAGCCTGCTTATCAGGCAAACAACCCACTAGTGGATGATAGCATGCCACCTCCAATGTTGATGGAGACTGTTGTTCAAAGGTAGTGTCCTCCATCCATCTCACAACCCAGCCATCAAACTGAAAGGAGAGAGGATCGACGTCGGGAACTCACTCCAAGTTCTTCATGGATCCAATCATCTCGAGATCGTTAAGCTTTCCCCCCAGATCGACATATGGAGAACTATAATGGAAAGATGAGAACCAAGCGTTCTCTCTCTGTTTCTTATGAAGGTTTTGCACCTGGAACGATTAGGTAAAGAGAAATGAACTTCGAGTTTGAAGGCCAAGATGGTCCCCCAGATCGGATGCCAGATCATCAACATCACTGTCCGCGTTAGCTCCATACCGCTGGAGCCATGCCATCCCACTGGAACCATGCCGCATGGGACCGTGCCGCCTGGTCCCTTGTCTTACTCGAACCATGTCATCTGCCTCTACTAAAGCCCATCTTATCATGGCCCATGAAGGTAGAGGGAGGATGAAATTTTGTTCATCCTAAATAATGGAAGAGCCAATGATGCTTCCATAACAATTCCTTGCACATAGTAAATTGATCAAAGGACTATCAGACTTGCCATTTAACTAGAATTTCAGCCCGCCTCATCCAACAAATCTGTAAACATTTGCTGGAATCAAGAAATCCAATGACTGGACAATCTTAAGAAAAGGTAAGAGGAGACCTCCGAGGTAAGCCATCATGTCACTCTGACCTCTTTCATTGAGTTCTCCATTTTATTGTCCGAACTCTACTAACTTGGGCATAGGAGTGTCTCCACTAGAGGAATTCCGGTAGAATTTTTGTTTTGCAAGAACTTTAAAGGCCGATGTATTTCAAAGGTCGATGACTTCTTAAAGGCTGATATCTTCTTGAAGGCCGATGACTTCTTAAAGGCCGATGTATTCTCAAAGGTCGATGATTTCTTAAAGATCGATGTATTCTTGAAGGTCGATGACTTCTCAAATACCGATAACTTCTTAAAGACCGATGTATTCTTGAAGGTCGATGACTTCTTAAAGGTCGATGTATTCTTGAAGATCGATATCTTCTTCAAAGCTGATAACTTTTTAAAAGTCAATCAAACATCCAAGAGGCCCAAAGCCTATTTTATTAGGGCCTACTGAAATCCAAGGGAAGGCTCACTGAAGCCTATCTTATTATAAAAGGCATAAGGATGATCTCCGTGATCTACCTTATGAAGTGCCGATGTGGGCTTAACCAGCCTGTCTTAATCTTTATTTGAAAGGCATAAGGATGATCTCTGTGATCTACCTTACGAAGTACTGAGGTGGGCTTAACCAGCCTGTCTTAATTTTTATTTGAAAGGCATAAGGATGATCTCCGTGATCTACCTTACGAAGTACCGAGGTGGGCTTAACCAACCTGTCTTAATTTTTATTTAAAAGGTATAAAAATGATCTCCATGATCTACCTTACGAAGTATCGAGGTAGGCTTGATCAACATGTTTTAATCTTTATTTGAAAGGCATAAGGATGATCTCCGTGATCTATCTTACGAAGTACCAAGATGTACTTGATCAGCATGTCTTAATTTTTCTTTTATTTTAAAAGGCATAAGGATGATCTACGTGATTTATCCTACGAAGTACCGAGATGGACTTGATCAGCTTGTCTTAATTTTTCTTTTTTCCTAAATGGCATAAGGATGATCCATGCGATCTATCCTGTGAAATGCCAAGGTCTGATCAACCTATTTCACTCTCCAAAAAATAGGGATGACCCACGTGGTCTATCTTATTCCAGATCAGAACTAACCTAAGTCCGAAAACTTAGTATATTTTCAAGTTCGAAGAGTTGGTATTATTATCTAAAGACTTGGTATTTCTTCAATCTCAGTTATTCTCAGCTATCCTTAGTCCGAAGATTTAGTATATTTTCAAGTCCCAAGACTTGATATTATTATATGGAAAATTGATTTCTCAAGATCAAGATTATTCATTTATCCTATGTCCGAAGATTTAGTATTATTTTCAAGTCTGAAGACTTGGTATTATTATATAGAAACTTGATTTCTTAAGATTAAGATTATTCATCTATCCTAAGTCCGAAGACTTAATATATTTTCAAATCCAAAGACTTTGTATTATTATCTGAAGACTTGGTATTTCTTCAATCTCAGTTATTCTCAGCTGTCCTAAGTTCGAAGACTTAGTATATTTCCGAGTCCGAAGACTTGGTATTATTATATGGAAACTTAATTTTCCAAGATCAAGATTATTCATTTATCCTAAGTCCGAAGACTTGGTATTATTATATGAAAACTTGATTTCTCAAGATCAAGATTATTCATTTATCCTAAGTCTGAAGACTTAGTATTGTTTTCAAGTCCGAAGACTTAGTATTATTATATGGAAACTTGATTTCTCAAGATCAATATTATTCATTTATCCTAAGTCCGAAGACTTAGTATTATTTTCAAGTCCGAAGACTTGGTATTATTATGAAAACTTGATTTCTCAAGATTAAGATTATTCATCTATCCTAAGTCCAAAGACATATTGTATTTTCAAGTCCGAAGACTTAGTATTATTATCTGAAGACTTGGTATTTCTTCAGTTTCAGTTATTCTCAGCCATTCTAAGTCCGAAGACTTAATATATTTTTAAGTCTGAAGACTTGGTATTATTATATGAAAACTTGATTTCTCAAGATCAAGATTATTCATTTATCCTAAGTCCGAAGACTTAGTATTATTTCAAGTCCGAAGACTTTGTATTATTATTTAGAAACTTGATTTTTCAAGATCAAGATTATTCATTTATCCTAAGTCCGAAGACTTAGTATTATTTCAAGTCCGAAGACTTGGTATTATTATTTAGAAACTTGATTTCTCAAGATCAAGATTATTCATTTATCCTAAGTCCAAAGATTTAGTATTATTTTAAGTCTGAAGACTTGGTATTATTATTTGAAAACTTGATTTCTCAAGATCAGAATTGTTCAAAATTATCCTAAGTCCAAAGATTTAGTATTATTTTATATCTGAAGCTTGATCTTAGAATTGTTCAGAATTATTCTAAGTCCGAAGACTTAGTATTATTTTATATCTGAAGACTTTATCTCAGAATTGTTCAAAATTATTCTAAGTTCGAATACTTAATGTTATTTTATATTTGAAGACTTGGTATTTTCTTCTCAAGATCTCAGAATTATTCACTTATCCTAAAAAACTATGGATCGCCTTCAACTGGTGTATCTTCAGTTTATATAAGGTTGATCAGATTTTCGGTTGTCGTCGTATTTTCTTCAGCCACGGCAGGTACTTCGGAGGTATCTTTCGAAGGTTCAGGCTCCTCCATTTTTCATAAATGATAAATTCCGGTACTCCCATTTTCGAAATAAAATTATTTCAAACTTGGGAGTGTGGGGCATCTGTTATGATAATCCAGTTCAATATAAAATGATTATCGGTCCAACGATTAAGCCAATTTCAAGATTTTGGTCTATTAGCCGAATTAATGCACTAAAAAAATTTTCTTCAGCTTGGTCTGAAGACAATGCCTATGGGATGTTATTATTTCCTTCGGCTTCGTATCTTCAGCATGGTCCGAAGACTATGCTTATGGGATGTTATTATTTCCTTCGCCTTCGTATCTTCAGCCTGGTCCGAAGATAATGCCTATGGAATGTTATTATTTCATTCGGCTTCGTATCTTCAGCCTGGTCCGAAGACTATGCCTATGGAATGTTATTATTTCCTTCGGCTTCGTATCTTCAGCTTGGTCTGAAGACTATGCCTTGAAATATTTTCGTCTCTTCGATACTACAGTAAGTAGTCGTTTTCCTTGTTCACTCCAAAATGATATATCCGAAGCATATAACTAGCATTTCCTCGAGTCATCCCAAGGAAGGCCCTCCGAAATATTAGTTATATCTACTTCGGATACTCTCTAAAAAGAGTATATCTGAAACTTTTGGGCAGTCTTCCAACTTAAAATGGTTAAAGGCTATTTTAGTTGTAACCACCCACATAGTTGAATAACTAATTTTCTGACCGCCACTACTTACTGTTATGAGGAGGTTTTCTTAACTAACTTCCATAATCGTAAGTAGTTACATTTTTGCCTATAAATACTGGTAAGAAGAGATACTTAGGTAAGCTAACTCTGAGCAAACTTGAGCCATCTTCTTCCTTCTTCTCACCATTTTCTGCTCTCGAGTTCTCCATTCTGCTGTCTGAATTCTCGCTAACTTAGCATCGGAGTGTCCCCCCCGAAAAAATTCCGGTCAGGAAAGTTATTTTGCAGGCTCCCATCGATGGCAAACCGGCGGGCGAGCTACTCCATCCGGTCGGCGGGGATTCAGCGTCAACAGATTGTATTACAATTTGTGCATAAGAGAAATTACTTCAAGGATAAACCGAAAATGTACTTTTAAAAATCATAAGATCAAATTTATGATAAATGTTAGAAGACCATGAGTGGTATATGTTAGACATTAGAATAATAAAAATTAATCCAACTTTATTTGATTAAAATTGATACTTTTTATGATATTCTGTAGGAATTGACTCCATAAACGTGTAGAACTTGATTTTAGGAGTCCAATGTCGTAAACGGAATGTAATTCGGACTTCGAACGGGCCTGAAATGGATTTTAGAAGATTTTAGCATGGATTTCAAAGCCATACGATTTTTGGAGCATTACCTTAAAACCTTTTAATGGCTTATGGTGGACCGACTCAATGGTCCACCGCACGACCTCTTAGTCCACGACAGCCATTGCTGCCGGTCCACGGGTAGAGCTGTGGACCACCGTGCTCCGATCGCGCCGAAACTCGCCGGAGAGCTTCCCCCGGCACCACCGAAGCCGCCGCCAACCTTCCCGCCGGCCGGAGAGTCGCCGTTCAGCCGAAAAAATGGCCGGAATCCCTGCGACTATGCGTCGTCACACGCCGCCAACCCGCAGCACCGTCCGCCGTCCGCCGTCCACTGCCGTGTCCGCCCTCTTCCGCACCGAAGTCATGTCCGTCGTCCGCCGTCCGCTGCCGTGTCCGCCCTCTTCACCACCGAAGCCATCGCCGCCGTCCCCTTCCATGGCAGCCACCGTCTCCGCCCTCTTCCCTGTCGCAGCCGCCGTTCCGCCCCTCCACCGTCCGCCTGCTGCCGCCGACCGCCCAACCTGCAGCCGTGTTTGCCACAGCACCGTCCGCCCAACCGTGAGCCACCGTTCCACGGCAGCCACCGTCCGAAGCTACGCCAGTCCGCTGCCGTCCGCCCCTACTGCGAACACCGTCCGTCCAGCGTGCTCCTTCCACCGTTCTGTCTTCACCGCGAGCCGCCCAAGTCACCGTCTGTCCAGTGTGCTCCTTCCGCCGTTCCGGCTCCGCCCATGGCCATGCCGCGAGCCACCCTGCTGCTGCCTCTTCTTCCGCATCACCGCCCACGGCCACGTCTCCCCAGCTGTCTTCTCCCAGCCGTCACCTCCGTTTCCAAGCTCCTGAAGCTGCTTGTCACCGTCCCTGCTGTTCAGACCGGGATGTCCAAGGAAGCATCGGAACGAGAAGAGATGTCGGACGATGCTGGATGGACGCGGGATTATGCAATAGAATTTTTGAGTTTGATTTTTGAGATGGGGATGATCGTAAAAAAATATCAGATAAGGAGATAGCGCAGAGTTTGAAAATCAGATTGAGATGAGGAAATCATCGCGCTTCCCACACGGACCCGACATGGTATTTTTCATCTATAAATACCTCGGTGATTCTCTTCTGCAGGGAGAGGAATTTTTGGGGAGGTTCCACTTGCTGTCCGTAGTTCCAGTTCCTGTTGCTGTCACAGAGAGTCAGAGTCGGTTAAAAAGGGAGAAAGGAACCCTTGTTCCCTTACTTTTCTTTTATTTTCTCTGTACCCCAATTTTTTATGCAATAAATATTTATTTGCTTCATATTAATCCATGACTGTTCATTTTTATTTTGAAGTAATGCTGGAGTCATGTTGGATTAGCGTTTAAGGTAAGTCGAAGTGAATTAATTTTGACTGACCTATACCTAAGGGACGGGTCGTGATCCACGGATACGGGCCGTACTCTTGAGATAGGTCATATCTGAATTATTTTCATAAATTTATTATTTGCATCTATTTCTTGCATTAGTTCTAGTTTATTTTAAATAAAAAAAAATCCTTTTTCAAGATAACCCCAAAGTCTCCGTGGGATTGACCCTTACTCCCGCTATTCTATCCTTTAGAGTAGTGGAATTAAGGTTCTAAATCGGTGCATTGCGACACGCATCAGTATATAGCAATAAGACTAGTTGGTTTATGTTCTTCAATTATTACTAAGTCCATTTTGATGCATTAGATGGATGTGTATATTTTTGTGAATTCCATTCCGGCCCATGTTGGGTGGATAAATTAAATTAAATTTTAAAACATAATTAAAATTAAAAGCATAACTAAACATGAATTACTTTGCAAGCATAATGATCGGGACAATGTCAAAAAGTGTGTAGAATTATTCTACGAGTTTCTATTGTTGGTGTCATGATTATCATATGTCCATCAGGAAAGAGATGCTTCAATTAATTAATCGATGTTCTTAGTGTTCGAGATTAAGGCAACAAACGCATATAAATGAATCAAGCTACTCATGAACAACTTGGATTTGGCATAATATTTGCTTATTCAAACTCCACTCGGTCGAAAAACAAGTTGAACTCAAATATTCTTTTAAAGTTGGAATATAGATAAGTGATAAAAATGGCTACGCTCAAAAAAAAAAAAAAAAAAAAACCCTCAACTTAAAGCACGAAAAAAGCAAGCTTGAACAATCCCGAAACTTGGATTGAGTTCAAGCAACTCTTTCATATACCAATTTGAGTCGAGTAGCCTCATACTTGTCTTGGTTTGACTCATGTACACCTCTATATGACACTAGATTGATACATCAATCGATATTCGTAAGACCCTCTTGTTGGTCATGATGTACGTTAATTTGTGTTGGCCACACATATAATTATTTTAGTTATATTATATTAGATGCCTGAACCAATCCTTCAAGAATAAGTTTCTATATTATTCTCTAACTGAATTGCTTTGAATGTTCCACCCTTAAAATCATATAAAAAATGGAAATACATGGATAGAATCCTGATCCCATGAACAAGCCTCCAAGCAATATCATTAGCTTCATTTAATACTAATGCAATCATTTGGTTCAACTTTTGAACCCTAAACCACACCAAGCATCATATTAGCATTTATTAAGAAAGGTGCTCATAGAATATTGTCTTCTTAATTACCTTTATTTATTTATTTATTTATTTGCAGTTATTCATATATTTCACCTTTCCCATGGTCAATATACCTAAATTTGTCATCTCTTTTTTTTTTCAATTATCTCAATTTGGTAATTTTGTAATGCCATAGACTATTGCTTTGTTAATGATGGGCAATCAATAAATTTATTAATTTTTCAAACAATTGCTATAATTAAAGTGATCGTCGATATGTCGTATGAGTAACGGTAACTGCCTCTTGTCTTATAAATCATTGTTAATATTGTAATAGCATCATCCACTTTGTTAGTGGAGGAAAGATCCATCCAATGATTGCTAAAATTGAATTAAATATAATTTTTATGAATCTAGCTCTCTGCATGATGGTATATTATAAAACAAGGATGGATAGAAAAGGAGCCTGCGATAATGGAGTCCATGAAAAAAAAAAAAAAAAAAAAATTACATTAATAGAATTAATGGCTTGCATGGTGTTATATACAGCATATATTCTTTCAAGGATTTTATGTAAAAATGGTTATGTCAACCTCAAGGTGCTGCCACCAATTATGTTATCTATCAATTCAAATATATTCTAAGGATTTTTAAAAATAACATAATGTAAAAGATTAGGTTTATGTATGGATGTCAAATGTCTTGGTCAATTCCAATGCCAACAATTATCCCACAATATTTACATGGCAAGGATTTGCCTGATGTCGCACCAAGTTTCGGCAACGGAGATGCCGATTAAATCCGACCGAACGCGATCGCGAGGAGGCTATTTTGCGTTTCACGTCTTTTCGTCTCGCTTGCCTGGCGCCCGGGGTTCACGGGGACGTCACTCCACGGGGCTCCGACGCTCAACCTTCCTCCGATCTCGGACCCTAGGATTTTAGCGATGTGCGATTGCTATTCTCTAGCTCCTCTGTCGCACGAATTCGGAACCCTAGCTCCAAGAATCCGTGGAAACGAGCTTTCAGGACGGATCAATGGTCGAATCCTTGCACCCCAGGGGAATTCAAACGACTCGGATCGAGAAGCCAATCGAAAAGGTAGAATCTTGTCTCATTATATCTTGAGAGATGATTTCAAGCCAAGTAGCAGTAGTATTGGGCTTTCAAGAAAGGCTTCTGGTGGATATCTCCGAAAGTCTAAAAACTACGGTGCCGCGCGAATTAGATCGAATTCTGAAGGTATTAGCGGTAATTCAGGCGATAAGAAACCCAAGAAGTACGAATCCTTTGATGAATTCGTTGACAAACGGTCGAGCAGTAAAGATGGCTTGAATCCGACAACTGGATCAGGGGATGAGCAAGAAAGTTCAAATATTGGTGATTCGGTCCCATCAAGTTTTAATTTTCTTGAGTTAAAGAGGGAGTTAGAGAAAGAGGAAAAAGAGAGTGGCAAGAAATATCCCAAGGAGGATGAGTGGATTCGTTCTGAAGGTCAGGGAAGTGACACATTGAATCACGAGGAGTTGGAAGGTCTTGTTGGGCAGCTGGGAGTGAAAGGTGGAAGGAAGCTGATGAGAAGATCGAATTTATTAGCGAAACAGGTGATTAGCATTCAATCTGCTTGTAGTTTGGGATTCGTCTCGCAGCTTTGGGTGGACACGAGATCAGTAAGTGGAGTGTTATTTTTCAAACAATTTAGATCTTTTCATTTTTCCTGTCAACAAAAGAGATGCATTCACTGGCTGGCAAGAGCCATATATTTCTTATTTCTGAGAAGCACACTAGTAAACTTAGATTTGATGTTGTTAGTTACTTTTCATTATTCTCACTTGCTTTTATCTACTAATCCATCTGCCATGTCGTTAATTTTCTTGATTTTTGCTTTGCAACTCATTTATTAGTATCTGCCTTCATTCCTACCATGATTTTGTAAACCGTGCTTTTGATACACTGCTTTAAGAATGTACTGTAGTTTGCCTATAGTTTTATCTCTAAGAATAGTGGTGAAGGCATCTCTTCTCCTTGTTGACTTATAGACACGTTATACCCTTAAGATGGTTCAGGTGCACTAATATTCAGGTTTCGTTTGGTTCACAAGAAGAACTTTTCTTGGATAACTTCCAGAAAGCTATTTTTTAGAAAGTTACTTTCTAAAAATAGGATTTTGGTATGGTTGGTTAATTATGAAAAGTGGCTTATCCCATAATAGCTTATATTTGGTTGAGCATGCATTTCTTGAAAAACTGTATAAAATATCTATTATATCCTTAATAGAATAAGATCATACATTTTTTACTCTCAACCTTTATATAAATAATAATATTATATTTTATTAATATAAATATAATATCAAAATATTATAGCATAATAATATATTATAATAACTTATTATATTAATATAATATTAGTATTTTTAATACAATAAAATTATTATATATAAATATTATATTATATTGATATAAATATTAATATATTAATATAAAAACTATATTCATATTAATAAAAATATTATATTAGCATAAATATTAAAATAATATGATATATTATAAATATTGTAATATTTATATTAATATAAAAATTAGGATAATATCATTATTTAGTATTTCATCCTAGCCATCTATTGATATTTTGGACGATTTTAGTTAAAGATCTTAAAGGATATTTTTGGAAAGAAAAAAGAGCCATCACTTTCCATCTCATGGAAAGTCTCCAAACCCACCTTCTTCATGGGTTTCCACTTCCCATGAAACATAGAAAGTGTCTTTCTATAAGAATAACTTTTTTTATTCTGTCTCCTCTTAAAACTCCAACCAAGCAAAGAAATTCTTCTTCACTTCCCAGGAAGTACCTTTTCCTCCCTCCACTTCCCGTGAACCAAACGAGTCCTCATATTCAATTAAAAAATGGTGATGGAACTATTCTAACTTGTACCCATGCTTTAACTTTAAATTTTCTTTTGTTGACACTTGTCATGAAGGACAGCTGTGGTCAGCAGATTTCTTCATCTATGTTGTTTTGTTATCTTCTCAATCATCATATTTTCCTTCTGCTTACAGTACAGGTTTATAAAGGAAGCCACTGAGGCTGCTTTTTGAGGTTCTCACTTTTTTTTTTTTCCATTCTTGACAATTTAATTTCAGTGGGCTGTAGTTTTGGTTGAAGTGAGGCCAAATTTGCTATCGGGAGAAATTGAAAAGTTTTTTCTTGAGGATATATGTCAGGTAAATTTTTAATTGAACACACGTTCTACTGCTTCGTGGGAAGTTGCATTAAGCATAACTGTTTTTTAACCATTATGTTCATAAAGAATCTAAAGGTCTTCCTAGATCCATTCATAGAAAATGTAATATTTCTGCACTGAGTTTCAATCCACAAGGACTATCCAGGTCAGTCCATGATCAGTTGTTGGTTTTGTTCCTATCTACCTTGTTGCCATATACTCCAAAAAAAAAATCTATGAGACTAGTTTCCACTTGGTGGCTTTAAAGTAACAATATACTCCAAAAAAAATCAATAAGATCTGCTCTAGGGGAACCTCAATGGTATTGCGATGGGTAGTTACGAAAACATCAGTACAATTTAATTGGTTTAGATCAGTCGACACATCAGAAGGATCATGAAACATAGTTTTCATAATTTTTTGCATCCAGAAGCTCATATAATGTTGACATTTTAGTAAAGCATTGTTCTATGGATTGTACTTTTACATGATTATTTGGTTTATACATCATAGGTAGTTCACCTCCTTAAGCAACAGGATATGCAAAATCTGGGCTCTTTCTAGAGCATCTTGATCCAGTAACAGTAGTACATTTTGTCAGTTGTACAGATATATTTGTTTATTCATATATCTTATATGGTCATATTACATTATTTGCAGATAGGGGATGTTGTGCTTGTAAAGGATGAGAGCGTGATGGAAAATGAACTTAAAATGATTGGCCTAGATACGTTGGTATGTTAGTTTGTTTTCCTAAATAGAATTCAATATTTATGAGTCTCAGATTTTTTTCACTGGCCAGGTAGCGGTTCTAGATACTGAACCAACATTGTCCAAGGAATTCTGCAGTACTAAAATATGCTTTGAGACTCTTACTGATTTCATTGTAATTTGTAACAAACTTATCTTATGCATTTTGTGACTTTTCCTTGTGACTATCACCTGTCACTTCCATAATTCTTTCTGCTGCATTTAGGTGACCAGGATATTCTTTGTGCAATTGTTGATATTGTCAGTCGGTTACATGTTAATGATATATTTGAGATTTTCTTCAGATATCATAGTTTGTGCAGTTGGACAATCAAACCTGCTTTGGTGCTCCATCCCAGACATTCATTCTGCTTCTCATATCCAATTTGGTTATCTCATTTCCTGCTTCTGGTTGTCCTTGTACTGATAAAGGGATGAATTTTTTATGCACTGATAACATGGTCTTCTGGATAGAGATATAGCACATAGAAGGGAAGTGGATGCTTTTTGTCATATGTGGTATTGGCAGAATGGTTGAGGCTTGATGGTTTGATTTTCTGAAGGCTTAATCATGGCATTGATTTCTTTAGTAAAACAATGGAAAGAATTAATGCCATGCATGTTGGTGTAACCTTCGTCAGAGAATAGTTTCTTTTCCTTGATATCCGTTGAAATCAAATTTCATAATTCTGTATGGGCTGAACATTACTGGAAGTTTTCCTAACTGTAATAAATAATGATTGGAAAAATAGTGAAATCTTAATGCATAATGTCATGGATTGTCAAATCAATGTTGTAATACCTGAGTTCTGTGTCAGTTTGGTCCAATTCCAGACTAAAACATTCAACCAAAGAACAGAAGACTTCCACATAAAAACATGAAACAAAAAAAAATTAAAGTGGGAGAATGTACTTAACTTTATGTGTCATTCAATTGGAAAACTAAGAAGATAGTAATTTAAAAGTTTGAATCATCTTTGCTTTTTAGGTTTTTCAAATGACTTGATCCAAACTGATTTGATGACATCCATCTCCACTGATTTCTTATAATTATAACCTGAATTGATCTATTTATTTAGTCCAAACTCAGCTCATCCAGTACGCAGGTCAAGGTGAGTAACATCAGGCCTATGTAGGCTTTGGCTTTGTTATTAGCCTTCATATGCAGGTGCCTGCGCTCAACAAGACATTCATGTTTGGTGGACAGTTATGATTCCATCAAATGACAAATTCAAGAGGGAGCCCTTGGTGAATGACCATGGTCTATCAAGCTAGGAAATGTTTTGTATGGGAGATGCACGTGACTGCTTTGATACTTGATAGGAAAAGAGTATGGAGAGAGTCATGAGGTGTGAGGAAACTCTTGTAATTACTTTCTTTCTTTCTTTAGTTATTTTGGCTCTATAGAACAGGGTGAGAGAGTTCTTTTTCCCTTCATAGAATGATTGAAAGAATTGCTAAGCCTCAATTTTTCCTCCTTTATTTTAAAACAATATTTTCTCACCTTCCTAAATAGTACAAAAAATAAATAAGATACAATCTATTCATTTTTTTCTCTTGTATTCTTTATATATATTGTTCAAATGTTGAGACCTGAGTTAGTTGCTATCGCTTGGGCTATTTCCTTGAATGATTATTGAATCATATATTTAATCCATGTTGCAAACTTGTTACATATCATCATTTTATAGGTGTCTTCAAATTTCTCATTTATTTGTGAATCATCTTCCATGTTTGTTTCTATCAAAATGCATATATTATTGAAATTAGGCATTTAATTACTTGTTTTATATGTAATTTCCTAATTTGGAAGTTTAGTGCTTTGGTGTATTCAAAACATTTCTGCTGAGGTATTTCATCAACGAAATTAATCTTGGTTGTCCTTATCAAAAGATATTGGTCTTGAACCTGTGGAAAAGTCAATTTGTTCAGATGAATATTCAAATTGTGTTCTTCAGTTTGGTGCACTGCCTTCTGGGATTTCTATTTTGCATCAAATGTAATTTAAGAGCAAACTTTTCTCTAAAAGCCTTTAGCATGTTGGCCATCTAGGACATTTCATTATTAGAGAACTCCTTGTTTTATCATATTGAGTTTTATGTAAAAAGATGAAAACTCTTCTATAATTTATGCCATGGCCCAAACTTATTATTTAGTATAAAATTTCTGATAGATGCAGCTTGCTAGGTAAAATGTTTTCTGCCCTTTCTGCTTATATAATATTAGTACAAGAAATCAGAAACAAGGAAACGTGTTAAAGTATTTGGAGAAATTAGATTTATTTTAATGTGCATAGATCTGCTCATAGAATTTTAGTTTATTGATTTTAATTTCCAAATTTAATTTTTGCTAGAAAGCCTGCAACTTTTTTTCTTTCTTTATTTGGTGGTTAGTCATTACATTATTTAACAGCATATGGTTGTTCCATTACTTGAAAATGTCGAGATGGTGTTTTACTTTCTAACTATCAAAAAAAGGCTTACCATGTGTTGTTTGTTAGGTAGGATATAATGTTGTTACATCAGGTGGGCGCAGTGTTGGCAAGGTGTGTTTTGGTCTTTAATATTCTCCATTGTTACATACATTTAGTTTCTCAGGTATAAGAGTTGCAAATTTTCTTCAGCATTACCGTTGTTTAACATTCTTCTTTATTTTTAAGGTCCGTGGCTACACTTTTAATATAAATTCGGGAGCTATGGAGTCACTTGAGTTTGACCCATTTGGCTTTTCTATCATCCCATCTAGTTTGGTAGCTCCGTGGAACCTTTCTTCTATTACATTTATATGTGAAATTGTATGTTCGAATGTAAATGTAACTATATTTTCTCTTGCATGCAGGTGAGTACTTACTGTTTGTTTGTGGAGGACGTGCTTAAAGTAGTGTCAGACACTGTTGTGGTGCATGAACATGCTCCTTCTCGGGTACAAAGGTTAACAAAGGTATATATTTCTTTGTTTCTACTGCCAAGCCTGTTGTCTAAATGTTTTATCAGCATAAATAATACCAGACGAGCCTTTGACTACAAAACAATGATAATCATTATTGAAGTGTGTAGAAAAGCATCATACCTAATTGAGCATGATAACTTGAGAGAAGCTCCATGCTTGGTACCGAAATGATGCAATTTCTGTAGGGAACATGATTGCTATTTGCTAGGAGAAATGGTACAGGGAATGAGGAACTTAGGAAGCTGGTTTGTTTGTCTTGTACACGTCCAAACCACAAAGTAGAGGCAATTCACTCTGCATCTAAAACATGTGTAAAAATGTCTATAACTTGACATAATTTTCGATTTTATGTGACTCTGTTTATGTACCATAAAAGCTCCCAGTCATTGTTATCTGAAGTCTGAACCTTGGAACCTACTTAAATTTAAATCTACTAAGCGTACTTATATGTGCACTTCTAATCAGTCTGGATATCTACCAGCTTTGAACTTCACAATTTTTTTTTTGTTTTTAATAAAGGGAACAAAAATCACCCAAAAGAACTGATAATCCAAGCAAAACAAGTGGTTTGAAAAATAATTCCAGCATTATAACCTTGGGCAATGTGCCCTACTACAAAATGATAACCAGTCAAACTCCTGTAATGAAAAAGTGCTACACGGATCCAACTTAGCTTCAAAAAAGAAGTTATATTGCTTTTCTTTACTAAATATCATGCTTCCCAGAAAAAAAAAAAAAACTTAGGATTAATTTTGTCATGCTCTGAAATTATGACCAGTTGAGTGTTGATGTGGGCTTTTTAACGTGTCTGCCCTACAATCACCCTAACATAACTCAAGATTGTGCTAGAGATATTTGTATTAGGATTTTGTGTTATTTAGATAGGAGTATTATTTATATTTATATATGGAAAACTAATTTTAAGCTGCTAAAACAGTCTAATCCCAAAAATAATTACATAAAATAAAAGAGCAGAATTTTCCTGCCTTTTCATACTTTGAAGCCATTTTAATCCAGAGCAATAAAATTATTATAATTATTTGTTATTATTATTTTTAAGGAGAGAATGTTAAGCTCGAAAATCAACTCCAAGCTAGATGGTTACACCATCAAAAGAAAGTCTATTAATAAAATTACACCTTTGGAAAGGTAACCCACCTTTTCTACTTGAACCATACCATATTCTTGATTTCTTACCTTGGTTTATGGAGATATACTTATGGGGACATCATTCGACACGATTTCTGATGCATGGCTAGCACTAATCTTGATGCAGATGGATATAGTTTTTGGATATATTTATGGGTGTATGGGGTATGGAATATTTTATCTCCGATGTACAAATCTTAGGAAATGAACTAAATCAGAGTTTTTTTAGGATAGTTTGTTTCGGATTTGTTTTTATTTTCTGAACTTGTTAGGATTGGGATATCTCAGTTTGTTGAGATTACTTCCTATTGTTTGGAGTCTAAAGTTATTTAAAAAGGTTGTAAGCCTCATGAAGGGGATATTGACAATTTAAAAAAAAAATTCGAGTATTCTTCTTTCTCCTACTCTTCCCGGTTCTCCCTCTCTCTCTTCTTCAATCTCTAATTCTTCTTCTCCTCTTCCCCTATCTTTCTTTTCTTCTTTTTCGAATCTCCTCTCCCTGCTACTTCCCTTTATTTTCTACTTCTTCTTATTCTATCTTCTCTGCCGCTCAAAACTCCCGAGGATCATCCCTTCCAAAGCTTCCGTAGTCTTCTTTGTTTCAATTCCCGCCTACAGATCCCTCGTCATCGTCGACAATCGATCTCTACTGTAGCTCCCACTGGCAATCGTCTGCACTTGAACCTGTCCATCCCTTCTCGTTCCATCGGCAACTGGGAAGAATCAATTGCCCTTGCCATATACCTGTGAACAACCCATATCACCTTCACCACAATCTTCCCTGTTCTCAACCAGATCCCACACCGCCGTCAACCCTCGGCCTCTCGATGATGCCCCCCTGCCATCAGATTCGTTGAGTCTGTCGTCTCTCTCCCATTCAGAAGATCCACGGCCAAGCCAACCCACGATGCTAATCTCCTTCAGATTCATCCCCGACTTCGCCTTCTCCTTCATTGGATCTAAGGGAAAAAAACCACCACAGCCCAGCCCCCTTCCACCGTCGCCGTCGACTCTATCTTCTTCCCCCTTTTCCCTATCGCTGACGAACACTGAATCGGTGTGCTGCCCCTCTTCCCCAGCCGTGCCGCCGTCAGCCGTCGAAACAGGACCATGCCACCCTCTTCCCGTGCTGCCACCTTCATTCTGGTGTCGTCGCCGATGGAGGTCTTGATGGATTTCCGTCCTCTGTCCCACTTTGTGTCGGACCGTAAGGAAGAAGAGCCTGCACGACAATGAAAGCAAGAAGTCCTGCACTGATCTCAAAGCTATCTCCAAAGATCAATCTCTGTGCACGAACTTTAGAGTAGATCAACTTCTGACGGCTTCTAACCTACTTCACTTGTGAACCACTGGCCTGATAGTTTGACCGCCTCCAGGATGATCTCCCTCTTCCAAGTGTTGTGACATTCTGTGTTTCGGGCGAGGACTCATCAATAATTAGCATAGGTATTGATCAATTGCTGGAATTTATATTAATTTTTTATCTTTAATTTAGTTAGGTCTGACTTAATTGAAATTGACTAGCCCTAACTTAGTGGTCGTTCCTTAACGACCATGGTCCAACCTCTTGAAATTTTGACTGTGCATGCCAATCAGGTCGCTTCCTAGATTGGACCTTAATTTTGACTGCACCAATTTTAGTTTAGTTTTTTCCTGCTTTGATTGTTTGTTAATATTATCGTTAATTAATTAATTTTTTCGCTGATCTCATCAAAGGGTTCTTAGGTCTAGGAATTGTTAGTCCATCCTGCATCGGTTTTTGATATCAGAGCAAAGTTAGGTTAGGATTAATTATATTTTGTTTGCATTTGAATTGTTTGCATTAAAAATAAATAAATTAAATTAAATTAAAATTTTTGATTATATGCTAAGTACAATGTTTGGACACCTTATTTGATGCATTGCATTTTCATAATTAACCTAAGGGCACTAATCCCTTAATCAGATAAAGTGGGAAGTTGATTATCTTTCCTTAGCCCACAAATCATCACCCTCATCTGCATTGACTCAAACCTTAAATTAAAATAACTAGGCGTTGGCCCTAAGGAATTCGAGCTCAGTAGGACAAGGAAGTCCTATAGTTGGATCGGACTCATATTAATTAATTGTTCGGTATCTAAGGAAAGGGATTCAAGGATGATTGTAGTCCTGAAAAAAGGTGATTTTTAATTGGTTCTGTTAATTGACCTGGCCAATCTCTGATTGGTGTCTAATGAAAGCAATGGGGGGACCCCCACCCATCTTATCCTTACCTAACCGAGTCAGTTAGTTAGTCTTGGGCCTGGAGTGCTCAAAGGCAGACTTGGAACAGTTAGGAGCTATCCGTCTTGGGCCTGGAGTGCTCAAAGGCAGACTTGGAACAGTTAGGAGCTATCTAGAATTAGGCTAACCCTAGGATAGAGTTGATTTGTTTATATCACTTGATTGGAAAAAAAGTTCTAAAGAAACCTGCATACCCTTGAAACCTACTTCATCTCCAGAACCAGTGCATGACAACTAGGTTAGGGATCAAATACCAAGCAAAACCTTCCCACTTAGATAATAGAATGGATCCTAATTTAGAGGATGCTCTACAGGAAATCATTGATCGACTTGAAGCAATCGATGACAAGTTAGGTTCCCTAGATGCTAGGGTAGGAGCCCTAGAAGAGGAACAATTAGTGAACACAAACCACCTTGTTAGGAACTCCTTATCAAGAATCACCGACCCTAGAGACCAAAATGGTTACCTGGGTTTTGAAGGAGGTCGTACACAGCCACCTCGACCCGTCATTGACCTTAGGGATCGACTCGATTATCTAGGTTTTGATTTGGATAGCCATCAAATACCTCGACCTTATCGTAACTCAATTGACCAGGATGATCGCATCATGAGAAGTGTTAAAGTTGAAGCCCCGTATTTCGTAGGTCGCCTGGATCCTAAAGAGTACCTTGATTGGGAAGCTAACATGGATCATTATTTCAATCGGCATGAAATGTCTAAGAATAGAAAAGTAAGATTTGCTCAACAGTGTCTCCCTTATCATATCAACAGTGTCTCTTGGACCAATGGCAAAGGCTGACCTAAGCAACTGGATCTGTCAATGATTACATTGACAAATTTGAGGAATATCTTATGCATTGTAATATGAATGAGGATCCATCTGTCATCTTGTCCCGATTCAGAGCTGATCTAAGAGAGGATATCCAAAGAGAGTTGTTTATGAGAGAGGTCTATAGTTTAGAGCAAGCTTATCAACTAGTCTAGGATTATGAAAGATTCTAGAAGATGTCTGCCACCTGTAGGCCTGAACCTTCTAGATCAGGAATTTTAGGTCCAAGACCTAGCATGAGTCAAGCCCTAACTGGCCAAAAACCTAACATGGATCAGGCCCCTGTTAGTCGACCTCCATTTACGACCCTACCAACTAAGAAGGATGAGAAAGAAAAAGAAGTTTTAGGAGAGACTTCTCGAGGAATTAATTCTAAGGTTCAGTGCTTCAATTGTAATGGAATAGGTCACGTGACTAGTCAATGTCCATTTAAAGCACTACATATAGGAAAACTTGAAGAACATGAAAATCTAGATAATGCTCATGAGAAAAAAGTCTACATTGCCGATCCAGGATTAGCCAACACCTTCGAAGAGTATGACCCTCTTCAAAATGAGACTACACATGAGGAATGATTATGAGTGGTTAGATGTGTATTGACCCAATCCAAGGAAAGTGAAGACTGGCGCAGACCACTATCTTTCATATCTTCATTGGTCAAGGCGATAAGGTATGTAAGGTAATCATTGACAGTAGTAGCTGCATCAATGCCATCTCTACCGATACCATGTCGTGCCTAATACTATCACCTGTAGACCATCCGAGTCCGTACAATGTGGCATGGGTAGATGCTTCATCTATTCCAATCAGACATAGGTGCCTAGTTCCGATCAAATTTCAGTCATATCAAGATAAAGTCTGGTGCGATGTGTTACCAATGGAAGTAGGTAGCATCATTCTTAGCAGACCTTGGCTCTTCAATCAGGATACCATTTTTCATGGCCGATCCATTACCTGCACATTCATGAGCCAGGAAAAAAAATTACTGTTTACCCTTCACTTCCCAGAACTACCAAGAAAGTTGTAAAAGGTAATCCTAATGTCCAAAAACAGAAGAAAAGCCTACACATAATCAATGCTAAGGAGTTTGAAAATGAACTGAATGATGACTCTCTAGTTTGGATTCTAGCAGTCAAAGAATCTAGCGACGATATCATTCCTTTGCACCAGTATCCCTAGGAAATACTCACCATTTAGATGAGTTTAAAGATATTTTTCTCGAAGACCTTCCAGACCATTTGCCCCCGATGCAAGATATTTTTCCCTTTCCAATCTCCCTCATTATCGTTTTAACCCTACTGGGCATGCAGAGTTGCAGAGACAAGTTACCGAGCTCCTTAAAAAAGGTTTTGTAAGCCCCGCACTCCTGACCCCAAAGAAAGATGGTACATGGAGGATGTGTGTGGATAGCCATGCAATAAACAAAATAACTATAAAAATATCGATTTTTCATTCCTAGGTTAGATGATATGATTGATATGATATCCAGAGCTAGTATCTTTTTCAAAATTGATTCGAAGAGTGGATATCATTAGATTAGGATTAGACCTGGTGATGAATGGAAGATCGCCTTTAAAACTAAAGATGGTTTGTATGAATGGCTGGTCATGCCATTTGGTCTTTCCAATGCTCCGAGTACCTTTATGAGAGTTATGACTCAAGTACTACGATCGTTCATTGGTTCATTTGTGGTCGTGTTCTTTAACAATATCCTGATTTATAGCTGGACCAAAGAAGACCATCTAGATCATTTGCAACAAGTTTGTCAAATCTTGAGGGCCGAAAGCCTCTATGAGAATCTAAAGAAGTGTGATTTTCTGACAACTCGAATAATTTTTTTAGGATTTCTAGTAACCCTTGATGGTTTGGTAGTAGATCCTAAAAAAGTTCGTGCTATATTTGAGTGGCCTGTATCCCAAAACATGCACGAAGTTCGAAGCTTTCATGGCCTTTTAACTTTTTATAGGAGGTTCATTAGAAATTTTAGCATCATCATAGCTCAGATCACTGATTACATACAAAAAGAGAGCTTTGAATGGATTAGAGCTGCTGAACGAGCTTTTCAGGAATTAAAAGAAAGAATGATCCACATTCCAATTTTGCGATTACCAGATTTTTCAAAAGTTTTTGAAGTTACATGTGACGTATCTAGAGTGGGAATTGGTGGAGTCTTAAGTCAGGAAGGACATTATGTTGCTTTCTTTAGTAAAAAATTCAATGACTCCAAGCACATGTATTCCACCTATGACAAAGAATTCTATGCCGTGGTCCAAGCCCTTAAGTTTTGGAGGCATTATCTGCTTCCACAAGAATTTGTCCTGTATTCGGATCATGAGGCTCTAAAGTTTCTCAATTCATAAAAGAAATTAAATTCGAGACATGGAAAGTGGATTGAGTTTCTTCAGGCCTATACCTTAATGATAAGGCACAAAGCAGGCGTAGACAACAAGGTTGCTGATGCACTCTCTCAAAAGGTGGACCTGTTAACGATAGAAACTACTAAGTCGGTTTTTGTTGCTGATGCACTTTCTCTTAGGATGAGCCTTTTATCAGCAGTAAGTGTGAGAGTTACTGGCTTTGAACAGTTAAAGGAAGGGTATAATGAATGCCCGGACTTCAAGAATATTGTTACCTCCCCGAGACAAGGACCGTCTAAAGAGTTTAGTGAGTATACCCTTCATGACGGTTATCTTTTTAAGAATAATAGATTGTGTATCCCACGGACTTCAGTGAGAGATTTTTTAATTTGGAAAATATATACTGGAGGATTATTTTGACATTTTGGAAGAAACAAAACAATAAATGCCCTAGAGGCCCGGTTTTACTGGTTTAGCTTGAAGCGCGATGTAGCCCAAATTGTTGCTTGCTGCCGGACTTGTGCCGTGGCTAAACAACAAAAACTAAATACCGGATTATACATCCCACTACCTATACCTAACTGTCCGTGGCAAGATGTGAGCAGGGACTTTGTTTTAGGATTGTCCCGAACAGTTAAGAAAAATGACTCAATTTGTGTGGTAGTAGACAGGTTTTCCAAGGTGGCCCATTTTTTACCATGTTCGAAGACCTTTGATGCTTCTAGAGTTGCTTACCTATACTTTGATGGGATTGTTAGATTACATGGATTGTCAAAATCTATTATGTCAGATAGGAATGTTTGATTCACTAGCTATTTTTGAAAAATCCTATGGCACTTAATGTGGACAAAACTAAAATTTTATCTACCTATCACCTACAAACAGACGGACAAACTGAAGTCGTAAATAGAAGTTTAGGGAATTTACTTCGGTATTTGGTGGGAGAGCACGTTAAAAATTGGGATTTACTTTTATCCCGAGCCGAGTTTGTATATAATAGTTTGGTAAATAGGTCTATTGGTATAAGTCCATTTGAAGTTGTGCATGGTTATCATCCTAATAAACCAGTAGACTTAATCCCATTGCCTATGCATGTTAAAGTCTCAGAGTCAACATCATCCTTTGTAAAGCATGTTAGGAGTCTGCACAAAGATATCAGCGATAAAATTAATATAAGTAATTAACTGTATAAACGATTAGCAGATTCTCACCAGCGAGTTAAGAATTTTGCTGAGGGTGACCATGTCATGATTAGGATCAGATCTGAACGGTTTTTACCATGAACCATTCATAAATTATATGCCAAAGGAGCAAGCCCATTTAAAATTTTAAAGAAAGTTGGACCGAATGCATATGTTATTGATCTACCGCTTGATCATGGGATTGGTTCTACTTTTAATGTATCGGATCTAATTGAATATAAAGAACCAGTATTGATACCTAATGATCCATTTGAGCCTGTACCTTCCTTTGAGAGTGACCCTCCTCCTGAGTTTCCATAAGTCCAAATGAGAGAAAAGCACAATGTGATCGAATGTATCTTGAACGAGCATATCAAGTCCAAGAGGGGTCAAAACTATCACCGCTATCTGGTTCACTGGCGAGACAGGTCGGAGTGAGAGGATTCCTAGATTGCTAAAGAGGAGTTGCAGAGAATTGATTCAAATCTATTTGAGTACCTCCAGGAAAATATTGAGCCTGACTCGACGAAGTCGAGTTCTCCCCATCCCAGGAGATTGATTGGGACATTATCCAACACGATTTCCGATGCATGGCCAGCATTAATCTTGATGCAGATGGATATAATTTTTGGGTATATTTATGGGTGTATGGGGTATGGAATATTTTATCTTCGATGTACGAATCTTACGAAATGAACTGAATCAGAGTTTTTTTAGGATACTTTGTTTCGGATTTGTTTTTATTTTCTGAACTTGTTAGGATCGGGATTTCTCAGTTTGTTGAGATTAGTTCCGGTTGTTTGGAATATAAAGTTATTTAAAAAGGTTGTAAGCCTCATGAAGGGGATATCGATAATTTTTAAAAAAAAAAAAGAGTATTCTTCCTTCCCTTACTCTTCCCGGTTCTTCTTCTCCCTCTCTCTCTTCTTTAATCTCTAATTCTTCTTCCCCTCTTCCCCTATCTTTCTTCCCTTTTTTTCTAATCTTCTCTCCCTACTACTTCCCCTTCTTCTCTACTTCATCTTATTCTATCTTCTCCACCGCTCAAAACTCGCGAGGATCATCCCTTCCAAAGCTTCCGTAGTCTCCTCTGTTCCAATTCCCGTCTACAGATACCTCACCATCATCGACAATCGATCTCCGACCGCAGCTCCCACCAGCAATCGTCTGCACCTAAACCCGTCCGTCCCTTCTCGTTCCACTGGCTACTGGAAATAATCAATTGCCCTTGCCATATACCTGTGAACAACCCACATCGCCTTCACCACAGCCTCCCCTGTTCTCGACCAGATCTCACGCCGCCGTCAACCCTTGGCCTTTTGACGACGCCCCCGTCGTCGGATTCATCGAGTCTGTCGTCCCTCTCTCGTCCAGAAGATCCATGGCCAAGCCGACCCACAATGCCAATCTCCTCCAGATCCATCCCCGACTCCGCCTTCTCCCTCATCAGATCTAAGGGGAAAAAACCACCGCAGGCCCCCTTCCACCGTTGCCAGTCGCCGTCGACTCCGTCTTCTTCCCCCTTTTCCTTGCCGCTGATGAACACTAAATCGGTGTGCTGCCCCTCTTCCCCACCCCTTCCGCCATCAGTCGTCGGAACAAGACTGTGCCACCCTCTCCCCATGCCGCCGCCTTCATTCCGGTGCCATCGCCGGTGGAGGTCCCGGTGGATTTCCATCCTCCGTCCCACTCTGTGTCGGACCATAGGGAAGAAGAGCATCGCCGGTGGATTCCGGTGCCATCGCCGGTGGAGGTCCCGAACGTGAAAGCAAGAAGGAAGCCCTGCACGGATCTGAAAGCTACTTCAAAAGTTCAATCTCTATGCACGAACTTCAAAGCATATCAACATTCGATGGCTTCTTACTTCGCTTGTGAACCACTGGCCTAATATTTTGACCGCCTCCAGGATGATCTCCCTCTTTCAAGACTCATGACGTTCCGTGTTTCGGGTGAGAACTCATCAATAATTAGCATAGATATTGATCAATTGCTAGAATTTATATTAATTTCCTATCTTTAATTTAGTTGGATCTGACTTAATTGAATTGACTAGCCATAATCTAGTGGTCGTTCCTTAACGAACCACGGTCCAATCTCTTGAAATCTTGACTGTGCGTGCCAATCGGGTCGCTTTCTAGACTGGACCTTAATTTTGACTGAACCAATTTTAGTTTAATTCTTACCTGCTTTGATTGTCTGTTAATATTGTCATTAATTACTTAATTAATTTATTCGCTGATCTCATTAGAGGGTCCTTAGATCTAGGAATTGTTAGTTTGTCCCACTTCATTTACTTGAAAAGAATATAAGGTACAACCTTATTCATTACGCTGCTTCTTCTTTTGTTAAACTTATTCATTACACTGCTTCTGATTTTGTTAAAATCAACATGCAAGATAGGAGTAGAAATTTTAGCTTGAGGTCCACTTGGACTGTGCAATGAATATCTGATCCTATTCTTGTTTGATTTCCTTGGTTTTGGATTTTAGTAGCGTTTCAATTTATTCTCTAATGCAGGAACTCATCCAAATGGGAAAATCTGTGAGTCTGTGACTTCTCTTTATTTTTTAAAAATTTTTAAATAGTCTGATGTTGTCAGCCATGAGCATAAGCTGTCACATGTTTCTGATGTACACATGGAAACTTGTGAAAGCCATTTGGCACAAACAAAACATTGACTCTAGAGATGCTTGATGCTTGGCTCTTGCTTGGTTGATTCTTTTGTACTCAGCATTAATAGATCTGTTTGGATTTTGTTAATGTGATGGCAATTTTTGCTTTAAACCATCCTAGACAACTTCAATGTGATTGTCTTTCATTCAATTATTTTCTCATAAATGGCAGCTTTGTGATCATTTACTAATCCTTTTAAAGTGTTCATTTGGACTAGTTGAATCTTTTATAGAATTTTGTAACATTCTTGCTTGTCATATTTCTTATTGCAGATGAATGAGTTACTCATATGTGAGTTTAATGTCAAACAAATAAATAAATAATCATTCTCTTGTGAGGACTCTAATGTTTCACTTATGGAAGAGTCAGAGAAGTAAAAAATCTATGTTTATTTGATTTAAGAATTTCTTGTCCTTACAGATGACAATTCGAATGAAAATGGAAGATTGAAAAGAATACCTGATCGGATGATATTATGCAGCCTTTTCCAACACTTTATACTATTATTGTATGTGGAACTTGTATTGCATCACTATATTATCTATTTCTGTTATGCGGTATTTTCCTTCTTGAGTCAATCTAGGTGTCTATTTCTGATCCATGCACTGCTTTTCTGAATAACAACCATTTACCATTAGTTATTTGCCGCCTCCATCTACTTTTTACTTCTTTCAACCGAACGCGTTATAAACATTAATGCAGTTTCATTGCTATTTCATCCTAGGGGTTCCATTCCTAAGATCTTAATTACTCATGTAGTTGGCTTTTTATGAGCTGTTGAAGGGGCAGTACATGAGCTCATCAATAGTTGATGTTTCTTATTATATTCGGTTGCATTGCTTTATCAATTGAGAGGAGCTGTAATAAAATTTTCAACTATAAAACCATTATTCGAAGTTTGAAGTGAAATGACATTTGTTTTGTTGTAGGGCATTTGGGATACTCGAAGCGTGGATAGATCCAGAGATGAGATAGGCGAGCATTCTGATTTTGGAGGAAGAAGAGCATGGTCAGTTCACAGTCAAAGCAGTAACAAAAATTTTACCAGCCAGAAGTTCCCTGGGAAAATGAGAGATGTAGAGGATGAATGGGACCTTCCTATGGACTATTAACAAGGTTTACCATTTTTGCATTATTAGATTTTTTTTTCTTTTTCTTTTTCCTATCATCTTTTATCTGATGTATACTCGAGTTATTCTTTACAGGCTTTGATGATAATTAATGGATATGATTTTCCATGTGTCCATTTCTTATTGTTACGAGATTGTTAACTGATATTGCCTTGTATCGTTAGAAATCTGTACTTATTATTCAAAATGGTTGATACCGAAGCAAAGGTGCTTGGCTTTGTCTTCAAAATGGTTGCATGTCCAAGCTCAGGGGGATGGTTCCACCATTTCATGCAACTTCACTGGCGGGCCAGTAGCCAAGAAGGGGATGTGGATTAGCCAACTCGATCTTTTTGGTCTACTTTCTCGGATAGAATGTCGCCCTTGACTTCGACCAGACTACTTTGCAGAAACATGAAATTCTTTTCTTAGTTCGATAAGGGAGTGATGATTGATGAAGAGACTTGCCACTGAATTTTATTTATCAGGGTACAGAATGGTACGCGATCACTGTATTGAAATATGAAATTTTAGATATTATTATCAGGGAACTATATATGGAGAACATGTCATTTCTGTTTTCATGTGGTGATAGTAACATGAGTCTATGGTCACTAAATAAAATTTCAATTTTAATTTTTATAAAATTAGTGAGTTACGGACAAATTTATCATCGGACTTTGTTTCTCATATTTTATATAGCAACTCTAAAATAGTTATGAGCAAAGATAGTTTTTTTTTTTTTTTTTTTTCCTTTCCTGCAATAGAATTTGGTTGTTGAGATAATTAATGAACCCTCATGAAACCTATTACTAAATCCAACTTTCTATGCTTTATAGAATGACCCCAAAATCAATGGCCATTGTTGTGGAACCATAAAGTTTTGGTCTTAATATAATTAATGAATAACATAGGGAATTGTCGTTGAATTTCTATTCTCGTGTTTTTATATGAACAAAAATCATATATGGTAGGCACTATAGAATATATGGGATAGGATTTATAGTTTGTTATATTTCTCTTAATATCAATTATAAAGAATAAATCTAAAAGTTTTAAAAAAAAATTATTAATAAAATTATTAGTCTCGTGATTAAAAACATGATATTCATTTTCTTCTTCATTTTTAGTATATTTTTTTATAAATATATATGACATAACTATTTGATAAATATTAAACAAATTAATCATCAAATAAGTTAATATATATCTACAAATAAATTGATACATAATTTTTAAAATATGGAGTTTATCAATATACAGTATACGGTCAGGTAATACATATTTAAAATATTAGTTATTTAGCAACTTGATACATACCTCTGAATTATACATAGTTTTTGTCGAAATATTATATTCATTGGTACATATTACATTGCCCGGTGATATATGCTCATTGGCTTTCTAATATATATTACAAGCTTTTTAAACGTACACTCAAAAGTAATCTAATAGTATCTCCAAGTAAAAATCATATCCTATAAATTATGTATTGATTTACCTAGAGGTGTGTATTAAATGATTGTTAAGCGTGTATCAAATAAGCTTGCAGTATGTATCAAAAAATTAATGAGTGTATATCACCATGGCATGTAATGTATACTGGAAAATATAATTCTATGAAAATTGTATATCAATTTGCTTGGAGGTATGCATTAGATTGCTGAATAACTAATTCACTAAATGTGTAGCATTTGACCTTATACTATGTATCGATAAAATACATGTTCCAAAAATAGTATATCAATTTATCTTATATGTATTGCATCATTGCTAGATGAGTATCAAAGGAACTTATGGTATATATAAAGAAGTAAATGAGTATACATCATCATACCATGTACCAAGTGGGATCATAGAGATCTGCATGATTGAAATTCAACATACACATGTTTGATTAAATCCCATAGAGTCCCATCCCATTGGACTTTTTGTCTAGGTCCTACGAGGACAGGCTAATCATTAACGAACCTTTACTCTTCCTGACTTCCATTCCCTTTTTTGGTTCTAATATAAGGCCCCAAGGTCCTTCAAGAATAGCATTGCGGTCGCAATGGGGCTCTAGGGGAATATTTTTCTCCCACGTGAGCCGGGCTTTGAATATTTATAAATCGGGGTCTTTACTGAAAAACTACAATACTACACTATAACAATTTGAAGATTGTACGGTTGTTTCGAGAAAACTATATTCTAGAAAACATAACATTAGATTAGATAAGATGAATACAAGATTATCTGCATGAGAAAACTATATTCTAGAAAACATAACATTAGATTAGATAAGATGAATACAAGATTATCTGCATGGAAATCTAATTTTATTTGTACTTGATCGGATGCATTTCATGTCTGTACAATTAAGTATGAAACTTGTTCACCTTATCGTCTTTCGAATTACACCATTCAAGGTACTCATCATTCTTCGGGCAAGGAAGAGAATGGAAAAAAAAAAAAAGCAAAAGATGGTGGCCATGGTAGGTTTGAGGATCTTACGCGGCAGAGCGAACTCTTCTATCGTGTTTCATTTTCTCTAGAAGCATAGCAGTCCCCCCTCGATTCATCATACTAGAGTGATCCAAGAAGAATGATTAGGATCATATTTGATCTTTTCGACAATATTAATAGACGAAGTGTTTTGTTTCGGATCAATTTTTCGCTTCAATCGCTTTGATCCACCCTCCCGATGAAAAACAATAATGCATACCTGGAGGAATTCCTCTCTACAAACTTCCTGGTATTTGAAGTGAAATGTCTTAGAGAATTTGAATATGTGTCAAATATGTGCTGTAGCGAAGACCTTTGCATGTCAAGGGAAGGGGAGCTCCCATCTATCTTTTAAGTCTCAAGGGCTAGGAGCTCCCATCTACTTGAAAATTTATATTAGGTTGTTAGTTGACTGATTTATTGATACATATTATCTGGCCATTTATTATGTATCGATAAATTTTATATTCTGAAAATCATGTATTGATTTATTTAGAAGTGTATATTAACTTGCTTGATGATTAATTTATTTAACGTATATTATTTGACTATATAGTAGGTATCGGTAAAAAGCATATTATGAAAATGAGAAAGAGAATATCATGCTTTTTTTTTTTATTTTTAATTACGAGATTAACAACTTTGTTCGTAGGAAAAATCTTTGATTTTTAGGTTTCTTCTTTAAAATTAGTATTATAAAAAATATATGGTAATAAAATAGGAAGTCTACTCATATTTTATAGTGCTCGCCTCGTGTAATTTTTATTTATTTTATAGAATGTGGATTTTCTACGGTACTCACAATATACCATGCTATGCGTACGGTGACCTTGGAATGGTTTTGGAGAGTAGCAGGTGACATCATCCAATATGGTGACATGGAATTTTGCTCGTTAGATAAGTAAGACAAATATGTAGAGTTTTGGCATTAAAGTTCATTTTTCATATTGCATAAGTCATAGTTTTGTTGTCATTACATAAGAAAGCCAAAATTTTGTTTTAATATATCTAAAGAACCACAAATTGACCTACGATCATATTTCATATTTCATATTTTATATGGTGACCTTAAAGTGGTTCTCTGATCACCATACGGTAACATGGATTTTGGATCTTAATATGTAAATCATGAAGATAGATATTATTAAATTTTAACTTCTCAAGTTTCATATAGTAATTTTCGAATAATTTTATAGTCAGCTTAAGTAAATATGAAAATTCTTATCGTATTATGATTAATGAATGACATAAGGCCTTGTCATTGAATTTCTTTTCTCATGTTTTGTACAGTGATTTCAAAATGATTCCTGTCCTCACTGTATGGAAACATGAAATTTGGACTTCATTAAAAATAGTGAACCAAAGGCCATGTCATCATCCCATTATGATTATAGAAGGATTCCATGATCAGTATAGAAAATTATTTTGGTCTTAAAATAATTAATAAACCTCATTTCCCGTAGAAACCTTAGAATAATTTTCTATAAGATGAAATCTGGGTCTTGATATAATTAATGACCTGAAAGTGAGAGATGCCAACCTGCCTTACTTAGCATACTTGGTTGGTACGTACGACGTCCAACTCTCGAGCCATGTTGGAAACCTGGAAGCATTTTAAATAATATAATATTGATTACCTTTTATTTTTTTGATTATTATTTAATTTATAATTATCATTCTTCTCTCTAAATATGCATCTGCGCATAAATTATATAGAGAGAATATTTTATTGGAAGGGTAATTTTCAAACATTTAAGCAATAAATAGGGCTCATGAAAATATAGCTGGATATAATGCTCTTCAGTAAATTTAGATAAAAACAGTATAAAATAAAACAAGTAATCACATGGAAAGATATAAAAACAAGCCTATTCTATATAACCAATAAATCAAAGATATTTAGATTTATTTAATGTAACTTGTGATTGGTAATGCTAAAATGTAATATCAGACAGAAACCTGTAAAAATAATCATATTTTGTGCACAAGAAGAATTTTAGTTTTATTATTTTATAGTGAACAAATAAATACATTCTATCATATTTTGTGTACAAGGAGAATTTTAGTTTTATTATTTTATAGCGAACAAATAAATATAGAATTTTAGTTTTATTATTTTATAGTGAACAAATAAATATTTTTGATGTAAAATCATAGATATTTTATTAAAAAATAATTAAATTAAATGGCCAATGTAGGTCTCAAATAAATATATTTGATGTTTATTATTTTATAGCAAACAAATAAATATAGAATTTTATTTTATTATTTTATAGTGAACAAATAAATATATTCGATGTAAAATCATAGATATTTTTTTAAAAAAAATAATTATATTAAATGGTCTATGCAGGTCCCGAATAAATATATTCGTTGTAAAATTATAGATATTTTATAAAAAAAATAATTAAATTAAATGACCCATGCAGGTTTCTAATAAATATATTCGATGTAAAATTATAGATATTATATAAAAAAATAATTAAATTAAATGGCCCATGCAGGTCTCGAACCTGCGACCTTCGCGTTATTAGCACGACGCTCTAACCAACTGAGCTAATAGGCCATGTTAAACATTTTATTGACCAAAATTGTAAATATAAACATATATTATGTAACATTCTAAGCATTCCAACCTACATGAATACTCTTCTAAAATTATTACATATATATTTTTATAATTTTTTTCTTTTCATACATCTATTTATAAAAATATTTTAGTCATTTTAATTTTAAATCATTAATTTCTTGATGGCATGATATGTATACATATATAAAAATAAAGAAATAAAATGATATATATATGCAAAACAAATATATTACAAGGCTTTACAAGTAAATATCAATTTTGAAAAAATATTCATATAAATTTAAATGTCTCGCCATGTCATTATCATAATGATCTAATCATAAGATGACCATATTATATAGTCTTTATTTTTTCGACTTATGACCAGCCTACAATCTACCCCAAAATGAAAACCCCAGCTCAGCAACTAGATGGGCTGCCTGTCCCATATCAGTGAAACCAGTCTTTAATTTTGGCCGACCTTAAGCTTTACACATATTAAAATCCCAATTTAGCAGCTAGATGCCCTTATGCTTGTCACGTTCTATTAAAACCAGAGCTTTGATTTGGATGAACCTTACTCTTTCTATCGTCGCATTCCAATTGTTATCATACTCGTTATAACACTCATCATTCCAGTTATAAATGTGGAAGTTGCTCTAATATAAAGAACTTTTCATCTCGACAAGGTTGAAGATAGAAGACTTCATGTTGGATGAACATAAAAACATGTGCTTTTTCGAAGGATGTTATCCGTAAACATATCAAAACTTTGCTTCTACCATATGACTTGATTATCAAAGTTTTTAACCTTTCATATAAAAAAAACTTTAGAAATATTTTTCTCGAATAAAAATAAAACTTAAGATGACTTGATCAGTAAAGTCGTTAAAACTTTTCAAAAATAAAGCTTCGATTCTATTTTTGAATAAATGAAGGATTATCATGCTAACTGACCAGAAAATGTTATTAAGAATCAGAAATCTTATAAAGTCTATCGCATCCATGCTTACCGTGCATGATAGGGAAAGGTGGGTTTGGTTCTGTCAGCCAAAGTGCCCCCATGGACAAGCAACCATGCTGTGCCCCACCATTATTTTTTTTGATAAAGAAAATAATATGTTGTGCCCCACCATTATTTCAGTATTATCTTTGTATGACATGACAATGCAATCAACCATCCAATGTTTGACTTTAAATCTTCTAGCAGATTTTTAGATACAATGATCCTGATAAACTAAGAGATGCATAGGGTTTGCTTACTGATTTGCTGAAAATGGATGCTTGCCATTTTCTTCCTGTTAGACTTGGGCCTTGATGCTTGCAAAGGGAAAAAGAAAAACCCTGTTGCACGAGTGGTTTGCACGGTGGAGCTACCGTGTTGCCCTCTTGATGTGTTTCTCTGCCACTTTTGACGGGCTTCTTTCTTGTTTTCAAGATGACCAAACCTTCGAATCTATTATTGTTTCTTGTGTAACACCCAGAAACGTATCTGTCCATGATCGGCAACCACAAAACGATCATGCATACTATGGTCGATCCTGCTCACGTACTAAGCCCATGATTCGACTGTTCCATGTACTATCCGTCCGTGACCGGCTCCCACGTACAAAGTTCGTGGCTCAGACTGTATCGGTTATTAAAATGGGTTGGACCATGATATCGGTTATCGAGTAGGTTGGACCATGATACCGGTTATCGAGAGATCATAAAAAATATGTTTTGATAAGTGTTAATGAAGTAAATACGGTATTTGATCTAGCCATGCTACGGTTGCACCGTGGTTATACAGTCTGAGCCACGGACTTTGTATGTGGGAGCCGACCACGGACGGATAGTATGTGAGACAGTCGAGTCACGGACTTAGTACGTGAGCAGGACCGATCATAGTATATATGATCATTTTGTGGTTGCCAATTATAGACTGATACATGATCGTGACTAGATCAGAATTCTAAAATCGGCAAGCGAGCTGGCAGGCTTTTTTTTTTTTTTTTTTTTTTTTTTTTTTTTTTTTTTCTCTCCTGGGCGTTACACCTTGACAACCAAAACTTGCTTTCAGGGTGCACGATTTAAGTCATTAGGCAGTACCAGCGATGAGCTGTATCCTCCTTTGGAGCACTATAGCTTGGGAAACTGCACTGCATTTATCATCGGGCATGAATTGTTAGTATTTCAATATGTTTTTTCTCACGAATCTCAACAAGTAACTCAAAAATCTTTAGAATTCATTTGTAAAGTTCTTTTTTTTGACAAAATGCTTTGGTGAGGTAATGTCCAAGGAGAGAGTAATATATAAGATTATTCCAAGTTTATTCTTTTTCCACTTCTTTTCTTTTGTTTTGAGAATAAGGTGGAGGCATCACCAATAATTTTTCAAAAAAGTAGTGTGAGGGCCACAAGTTAAAATACTCGATGAAAAGACTCCCACCAATTAATACCAAGGAGGATTGGCATTGGGCTACATCCTACCAATTTGCTCTCTAAGTTCGTACTTATTGGAGACTATAAAGAGATGGAGGAGCAGAAAGATCTTTGATGAGATTCATGTTGGAGCAAAATCGCTTCATAGAATGCTCAGGATCCTTCTTGATATCGTCATGGTAGAAAGGTAATGCACCATTAGGGAAGGGATGGGGCACGCCGTCCGCTCTCGTCATGGAAGCGTGCCCCTATGGGTTGCATGCACGAGAGAGAACCAAGAAGATGAGAAGGGAGGCTAAGGTTTTGGAGAAGAAAAGGGATCACGTCTCTTATTTTCTCGATGTTTCAATCGTTCTTGATATACAAAATAGATATATATAACCCTAGGTCACAACCGACCTAGCCCTAAAAAACTCATCCCTCTGAGTCATATGAGAAAATACTCAAACCTGAGCCAATGTACACCCATGTCTCGCTTGTTCTCTCTATCCTGGATCAAGATCTCGACCCAACATGACTCAGAGCCCTGGAAACTTATAAACCAGCTCCAAAACCTGTGTGACTCCACTCAAGACTTGGAGCACCACATTTGCCCCGACAATCTTCACCTTGGTGCTATAAGTCTTGACAAGCTCCGCATGACCGTCTGCACCCTTCCTACTGTCTCCAGAGTTGACATCTTCCAGTCGAAGCCACATCGCCTCCCTAGCTGGAACATCGACCCGGGCTCCACAGCTCCTGACACTCGTGCTCCACCATACTCCTGATCTTGAACCGATGTCTCCCTGCTTTGTCCTCGTGATTGCAACATCAACCCGTACTTCTGTAGTACACCAAGATAGCTGTGCAAACATAATGCCAATGTCAGACATCTTCAGCTTCTGAGCTCCCTAGGAGGCCTTTGGGATGACTGCCTCCTCAGCCGAAGATCCTTGCTTGTATTCTTGCACCACGATTGTAGCCTTCCTTCTGCTTGGCAGCTGCATCAGACTTTTCCTTGGACTTTTCTGAAGAGACCACAGCGAATCTGAATCAGCACTCACTGTAACTAGAGCTCTACCTAACACCATCTTCTCAGAGCCATGCTAATCTCTGCACACTTTTCTCCACTTGGCTAAGTGCATCCCTGGCGCTCGTGCTAGGACCTGGCCAGTATCCTTGCACCCCTGCTCTGAACTCGTGTCGAATCATGCTCCACCCGTGAAGCCACCTATCACCGGTGCTCTACTTGAGACTAAAGTCCCACTGATGTCACAGAAAAAAACCCCAAGACCAGCTACTCAATGTTACCCTACTGAACCTGCACCTGAATCTCGTACCCAGTCGCTGCTTTCTCGGATGCTCCGTACACTGCGGACCTCTTCGAGACCGTTTCGAATACTCTGCAACCCCGCAGGCTCCTCTGAAACCAAGAGCTCATCCAACTCTTCTACTAACCCAATGACTGAACCCAGCAACCATCTCCACTTGGCTGCTGCATCATGTCCCAGCCTGTTCCTACAGCCAATCCCGCCATACCAGGACACTCCCGGCTACATGATGTCCCTGGCACTCCCTGAGACCTATCCCCTCAGTCTTCCTGAGCTACCATCTCCATCAGCTCCAGTCTCTGTCCCTAGGCCAATGCTGCCATACTGGGACACTCCAGACTGCTCGATATCCCTGGCGCTCTCTGAGACTGTCTCCTATCTCCCTGAGCTGTCCTTGGCATCGTCTCTATTGATGTACTCCGGTGAACTTGAGAAATCTGGACTTTTCTTTTCTCCATCCACGCGGGATACCATATCCACGTACAACTCCACCTGCCTCGATGCACTTCTTGAATCATCCTCTTCCACCTTCAACCTAGCAGCTTTGAAACCGCTCCGCTTCCGCTCGAAAATGGCTTAAACCAAGCTCTGATACCAGTTGGGAAAATCAAGCTCTGGACCCAACCCCATAACCTAATTGGATTATGTTACAATCTCTCAAAAAAACTTCTTCCTAAGTCACATGAGAAAATACTCAAACCTGGATCAAGATCCTGACCCAACATGACTCAAAGTCCTGAAAACTTATAAACCAGCTCCCAAACCTGTGTGACTCCACTCAAGATTTGGAGCACCACATTTGCCCTGACAATTTATTTATGAAAAATGAGATTTTAGCCTAGTCCTGAATTTGTTTTGAAAGAATAAGTAAAATCCATTAGATTTTATTGATATCATAAAATGTTATTGATGTAGCTTCCATTTCAATTTTTTTTGCATCAGCCTTCTTGGGTCTTTATTTTGTTTGTCCATATTACATCCTTCGTCCTCCTCCATTCTATGCAGGGATGGATGTGCAATGAGGACCATGGGGATAATTGCCCCCATTAGTATCCTTACTTTTTTTTTTATGTTATAGATATAAAATAATGTAAGTTTTTTTATATTGCCCCCACCAAATTATCAAAACTAATACACTATCATGTATAGGCAAATTAATGTAAAATAAAAAAAATTAATAGCAACATAGCTTTTAAGGATATAAAGAAACCATAGTTTAAAATAGAAATAAACAATAAGGCTTTTCACATTCTTGAAGAAGGATATAAAAGGTTTAAAAGTTTAAAAAAAATGTATCTAAGAAAGGAAAAAAAAAGATAGTGAGAATAGAAAAGCTATACAAAATCTTCTGAGTATCATGAAAAAACCATACAACATCTAAACGAAAGAATAAAACTAGGAGAGAAAAAAAGTGGACGATAAACAAAGATATTGTGTATAGAAATTCAAGGCTTCAAGTAGATATCATTTGTTTACTTTGTTTTTTTGTATGTACATACATATTTGATTTGATTTCTGTAAGTATAGTTTTATTTTTATATATTTCTTAATTTGATTATTTTTAATATATTCCTTAACACCTACCATGTTAATATCCTGCAAAATCATATATATAATAGTTGGAGGAATATTGTCCGATTCTTGATAAAAACTCACCGAGAACAATTGTAATAATATTTATAATTAATTTTTATTATGCTTTATATATATAATTTTTTTAAAATTTTTGTCCTGATATTTATCTCTATTAAACAAAATGCCAAGATCCGTCCCTGATTCTATGAGATGGCATGATAGGTGATACTTAAAACTTAAGATGAAAAAAGTCCAAGCATGAATTCTTCTAATCAAAATAGAAAAGTAATGCCTAACCTACGCAACATAAGAGATGCACTTTCTAGGACTTAATATACCACATAAAGGAGGAGACTTCCAGGAAGGCACTTAGTGATGCATCCTTGATTTATTAATGATTCATTAATGAAAGCCTTTTGCAAGATGATTACAATACATGCATGCAAAAATATTGATACAAGATAGTGTAACAAGGGTTCATCTCAACAATCAGAAAATTGCACAGTAATTTAAAATCCAAGGACATGCTTGGAAACTTATTGCTCGAATCTACGAGGATTAGCAAGATAGAGAGAGCTCCAGGGAGGGAACGGATGGAGAGGAGAGTAGATTGTGAACATAGTAGTTTTGGATCCCTATTCATATAGGATAAAAATAATTATTAGGGGTTTTTCTTTTTAATCTCTAGAAATCTCTGAAATTCTCAAATATGCCTTATGTTGCTGCAAAGAATCAACCTGACCAAGGAGTTGAGTTGGCTAAGCTATTAGAGTGCTCGGGCAATCGATTGCTCGGGCCATAGGGTTGGATGAAGATCATGATATATCTCCGAGATAATGATGTGAATCATATGATGGTCATTGTGCTTGGGTTTGTGATTCCTTTGATCCCGGTCACTCCTAATATGGATAAAGAAGATTGTGCTTGGACCTTTGCTTCAATGCCAAACCTAACCTAAAAAAATAGAAATAAAGAAGTCCTCTTTTTGGAGAGTGTCTCGTGAGGACCTTCTAATGCCAACGTCAAACAGTCTCTCAAGTGAACGGTGGAATTGTGAAAGAGGTAGAGTGGCAAGGGCATAAAAGGGCTCCAAAGCACTTCATTGAAAAGTTTGGGTGTACAATATTAGCCATTTTGGATAACCAATCTCACATCTTGAAAAGATCATGAGCAAGTATATTGCCTATGCATTTTGCATATTTCGTCATGTAGTCATGAAAGTTGTTTATAATTATAGTCTTTATAATTATAGTCGAACTACCACCGGCTAGGGAGAGAGATCTCGAGAGTAGTGGTATAAGCCATCACCACTTGAATACAATGACTATCATATTATCTCCTTTAAAATACATAGCGATATGGAAGAGAATTTTTTCTTGATTTGGCTCATGAAATTTGGATCTTGTATTGATCCTCCTTGAGCCATGGTCGATGCATCAAACCCCTGACTCCTAAATCACATGAAGGCTCTTTTCTCGGGTGCAAGATCTTCAACTAGCTAATCCTTAGTATAGGTAGATCCAAGGTATATACATAAGGGTCTCGGTTGATAGATGTGATGATATTGATTTTTAGTTTTACACTCCTCGAAAAATTTCATGATTTTTGAAAATAGGTGACCTCAATGTAGATAAGGCAAGAGCATGATCATCAAATATCGTCATAATAAGTAAGTCATAATAGACAAATTTTGCTTGATAAATTTTTAATAACAACTCGATTCTCCATCCGTTGCATGGTTTTTCATCCGGTTCTTATATATAGGAGCTCAAGGGGGATCTCTGGATAAGAGATTCCTTTTTCTTCATGCTCCACACATTTCCTTTTATCTCAGATTGTTGACTTGAGCATTAAAATGTTTTATTCGAGCTAATTACGATCATAAACCTTTTTTAGATTTTATAATCATTGCTCGATAGCCTTCAAAAACTCTAGCATACCCAACTTCAATCAGGAATATGTAGTAACCCAACATTTTTTATCCGATCTTCATGGCCTGAGTAGCTGACCTTTCAAGCACTATAGTATCTTAGATAACTTGGTGTCTTGGTTGGGCTGACACCTCCTAGTTTTTTATTTTTATTTTCATTTTCAAGTAAGAATAGAGCATTCCTTTCAAAATCATTCCCCATCCATCGAATTGGCCCAACATTCTGTATTCGATGATCCGGGAGGTCGCCAGTGATCCTTCAAAGCTTCGATCAATGCGTAGATGGGTGGTCCAGTGATGAACACGTCCTACCCATACTGGTCCATCCCCCTTGACGGTTCACCTGCCAACTATCCTTCCCCAGTTCCTATCCTCGTTCCTTCCGCTATTCCCTTTTAACCCGGAATTGCACGTTCCCCGGCCTGGCTCTACCCAACAACACGAGCTAACATATACCATCAGAAGCGCTGGCGCCCGGTGGCGATCTCATCTCGAGAGTCGTGCCACTGCCAGCCGTCCCGCCCGACGCAAGCCCTAACAATTCCAATTATTTATTTCAAGTTTGAATCTCCCGCCCTTGCACCGCACTGCAGCGCCGCTCCTTCCGCGCCACCCGCTCTCGAAAACCAAAAAGCCGCGGGCCACACCGCCCGCGTGACTCACGACGCCGGCCCCTACTTCTCCGAACTAACCCCTCATTAAATTTCAAAATACGGTGGAAACTCAGGAGCAAGGGACCGGCCATCTCTAACCTTTATCTTGTCAAATTTGGGGGCGATGACACGTAATCGGACGGTCGAGGCAGCATGAATCCCCCACATTGATGAGCCCGCGTGGGTATCCTTGCAAGTGCTCGAGTTCCTGACAGCTCATTCCTTGATGGGCAAAAATAATAAAAAGGATTTGTTGTGCATAAACGTTACAAAATTAACATTTAATGATGAGCAATTTGGTCATCACGGCTCGACTATATAGCACCGACAGCCCACCGCTTCCGCGGAACCGAGAGAGAGAGAGGGGTCTGCAGGTGTTCTTCCTCTTCAACTTCTTCCTTCTTTGAGAAGTTGTTGCTCTTCTGGTCCCCGGTGTTCTCCGATTCCGGCTTCCTTCTCCGGTGGAGCAAGAGCTTGGAACCTACTGATCGTCAGATTGGGGGCGGATCGGCCGGGGAAAAAAAAAAAAAATTTAGAACCGGCTCTTGGATTGGAGGTGATTTCTTCTATCCATTTCCGGAGTCAAATATTCGATTTATCTGTTTCTTCCTCACTCTTTTTGTATGCAATATTATTTGTTTTATTAGCTGGGTTTAAAATCTATACGGTCGATTTCCACCTCCAATGTAGTATTCTCTTGGGGTCTTATGGTCAATTATTCAATTGGATGCGAGTATGTTTAATAATTCAAGAAGGATCGCCGTAATTGACCTTCAGCGTTGGATGGAAATCCGACGGGAAGAACGGCGATGATGCTTGGAAATAGCAATAAAAACATGGTACATGAATGCCACATCTGTTTGCTTAAATTTTTTTTTCTTTGGACAACTTGATAAAATGATCAAGATTTTGTTTTTTTTTTTTAAAAAAAATCTTGGTTTTGTTCATTGACTTCTTTTTAATAAATTGATAAATATATTTGCTGGCTTTCAGGTGGAAGCTCCCGGAGTTAGCTGGATCTTTCTCACTGCCACAAAGTGTTTGCCAGAGAAGGTAAACAGGTAATCAATCCCATCAGGAGGGAGGGATGGAGGGAGGGAGGGAGAGAGAGTTTGCTTTCTGCTACTGGTTTAACTCGTTAATAAGTCTCGCATTTAACACACTGAGATTTCTCCTGGAGGGTGTATCGGTAATTTTACATTTTGGATGCAAATAGGGAATTACTTAATTTATGGTCAAGATAATTCTTTTATCATTTTTTTAAAGATTTCTATATCTGATACAAGCACGTCCCATTATAATCTTCGATAAAATTTAAAGGTAAACCCAGAAGAGAGAGAAAGAGAGAGAAGGCTGTTCATCTATCCATGTCTGTTCTATAATATTAAAGTGGCGTAAGTCCGAGGGAAGGCGGCTTCAAATCACTATCCGTTTCTTGCGCTTGTCCTTGGGGGTGCACTGACCATGTTCTCTGGTTCCTCATTCATTTATTTCGATGCATTGACCAAGAGCTGCTCAATAAGTTGGAGCGCATGTGATTGTGGATTATGAAACCAAGCACTCTCTTATAAAAGCAAGTACATTTATTTTAAATGCGCATTTTGTACCATAGTCTTCACCTCAAGTTTCCGACCTTCTCTGTTTAACAAGAATCCTTGTGTTGAATAAGGTGGCTTTTCATTCATACCTGATAACTACTATTGAGTAGCGTGTTTGCAGTTTAGCTTGATCTCAAATTTATCTTGGTAGTACTATGATTTGATTGTCTAAATGTCTGTTTTCTAAACTGCTGGATGTGACTTGTTTTGATTTATTTTATCCGAGTCTATCCTTTACCTCATGCTGTCCTCGTTTTTGCTGCATGTCTGTATTGTAATGCTAATTTGGTAAAACGTGTGCTTTTTGCCTGGTGATGTTTGAAATTCTATATGATTTGGTCGTATGGCCAAAAGATGTGGTTTTAATTTTCTTAATGTTATCTAAGTGTCATGTGATTTCTTCTTGAGCATGCTGCTATAACGAGGATAGCACTAAATCCTTTTAGTGTCACTGACCTATCAAGTATGAGAGAGCATTATCATGTGATTTCTTTTATCAAGTATGAGGAAGTATGTGATTTCTTCCTGGAGAGCACATATCAATGAAATTCTATACTGCCTTACAGTTGTTGGTCGATTTTTCTTCTATATTGGTGGTCTTTGAAACTTCTATTCGTGGTGGTTGGTTTAGGTTGCCCTTAAATTTGGCTACTTTTACCCCTGACAAAGTCCTTTATTTTGGTCCGTTGTCTTATTGTGTGTCTTGCAGATAATATCGCAGTGATAATTCCCTCTGTGAAATGTTTCCTTTTTCTGTCTTTTGGACCTCTTCCATGCATGGATGTTACTGAAGGATGGCTCCTTATTGCATTAGCAGAGACCATCTCACTTTAATGGGCAAGCGTCACCTTAATTATTGTAATGCCTTGCTGTTTTTTTTTCAATTTTTTTGTTTACTTGGGTGGTTGTAGTTTTGTAATTTGGGTTTGTTATGCTGTTTGTTTGTTACACCATTTGTGTCCCTCGGTTATATCAGTTTTACTTGTTATGTTTCATCACTTTGAATCTAAGGTTCTGATGTGGATTACATGCTATGTACTACTGTCACTGGAGCGGTTCTGTATATTTCTGGTCCAACACATTTCTTTCTTCTGTTGTAATACATGAGTTGCTTCTGCTCATAAAGCAAATTAAACTGTTCCATGAGTCTTTTCATGGACAAAATGTGCCTTGTCATATGATTTCCTTTATGGCTACATAGTATCATTATTTTGTTCCTACAGCACAGTATCATGCCCACTTTTGTAGGGAAATCTTGAGACTTTGTATATAACCAATACACAAACTCATAAAGAATATAAATTATCATGTGCAATGGAGAGATCAAACATGCAGTACTCTAAACTGTGTGAGAATGCACATGTGCTTGCGTGGTTGTATATGGTTTTGTATGTTTAGGACTAATCATGCGATCATCTTGTAATCATCTCCACTATTTTGCATAAGTGAAGTTTGACCATCTAATCTTATCATGAAACATGCTGTATCTACTCAATTGGCTCAGTTACAAGTCAATTATATGTCTATCCATACACATACAAGCATTTGTACATATGTTGTTGGAAAAATAGACCTTATGCCATACCATTGACCATTATAGTTAGCTGTGGTTGAAGTTAAGAGCTCATTTTTCTAACTGCACTATTTGCTCATCTTCACATTTAAGGTTTTATTGGGTTTTTACATGTCTTGCAGTAGAATCTGCACTCTTTTCCTAGAAGCTCTGTTGAGCAAATTGGTCTTGCTGGGTGTTAAAGATGAAGAGGATGGGATCTAAAAAGTCTCACTCATGGTGGTGGGATAGTCATATAAATCCCAAAAACTCTAAATGGCTCATGGAAAATCTTGAAGGTGAGAGTTTAGCTACTTTGTTTTTCTTTTCCCCCTTTTTGTTTTAATGTGCTACAATGTCATAAAAGTTTTGTGTGTACAATGTGCATCCTGTATATTCTAGGAAAATGGTTTAATAATCTTATACATATACTATTTTGGAGAATTTCTGATTGGATCAAATGAGTGCATTAGCTTCATTACTTGGATTAAACATTACCATCCTATGCAGAGATGGATAAACGTGTCAAGGAAATGCTGAAACTGATTGAAGAAGAGGGGGATTCTTTTGCAAAAAAAGCTGAGATGTATTATGAAAGGCGCCCGGTGCTTATCTCTCATGTTGAGGATTTCTACCGCATGTACCGTGCCCTGGCTGAGCGTTATGATAATGTGACAGGTGAGCTGCGCAAGAATGTTCCATCAGAACTCCAATCTCAAGGATCTGCCAGTGGGTCCGATTTTGGTTCTGAACCATCTCTGTCACCAACACTTTCTCCTGAGCTCACTCCTGAACGCAAGCCACCACGGCCTAAACCAAGCCCAAGAACTTCTGGTTTCCATTTCCTTCTTGGTTCTAGTGGCAGCTTGGATATCTCCAGAAAGGGGAGTGATGGGTCCTTGTCATCATCATCTGACTCTGAATGTGAATCTGATGATGCAAAGGAAGTTAATGTTGATAGCATTTCTTCTAGGCTGCATGATAGGATACTTGAGCTAGAGGATGAACTCTCTGATGTGAAGGAGAAGCTCCGGATACAAGAGGAAAAGTGCTCCAATGTTCAATTTGAACATATGGAGAATGGGAGTCATTTGGATCTTAGCTCGAAGATCTCAGCATTGGATGAGGAGCTGATAACTGCAAAAGCAAAGCTTCAGGATTCAGAAGCAGAGATTTTGAGTCTTAAAATTAAGCTCGAGGAAAGAAATGCATTTATAAAAACTGAAAACGTTCAGCTCAGTTTGGAAAAAAAGCAGGTTGCTGAATTAGAGAAACGAATTGCTGTTTTAGAGGCTGAGATATTGGCCCATAAGAATGAAATCGAGGATCTAAAGGGAGCAATGACAGTTTGCTCTCAGAAGTTTGAAGCAGAATTATCAGATCGTGATCTTGAAATTGGGGAGTATAAAACTGAGCTCGTCAATTTGTCTGAACGATTCTTAAAGGAAAAGTCCAGTCTTGAAGCTGATGTTGAAAATCTTGAAGGCGTTATCAAGGGACTGAATGCAGAAGTTGATATAATTTCAGGAGAGAAATTGCTGCTTGAAGCTCGTCTTGCAGAGCTAGAAAATGTGATTCAGGAATTGGAAGCGAGGCCAGCTAGTTCTGCTGAAAAACTCTTACAGGAGAAATCTGCACTAGAAGCTGAAGTTATCAACCTGTCACAATCCCATGCTTCCCTTGAGGTTAAACTCTCTAAGCTAGAGGATGATATAAGGCAGCTTGAGGCTGAGAAGATGGAAGCATCTAAGGAGAGTGGGAAGCACCTTGCTGAGCTAAATCAATGTCTAGATGCTTTCGACCTAAAACTTGAGATACTAACATCCGAGAAGGAGACTCTTCATGCTAAAGTGAACACCCTCATTGATGATGTGAAGTGTCGTGATGATCGCATTAGCCAGATGGATGACCATTTACGTCAGTTACACTTGGAGCATGCTGAGCTGATAATAGAGATTGAGCAAGCACAAAAAGCTGATGTGGTGTTAAGGAAGCTGGTGAGGGAGCTGGAAGAGGAGGTGGTCAGGCAGAAGGTTGAAATTTCTGATGGCGCTGAGGAGAAGAGGGAGGCCATAAGGCAACTGTGCTTCTCGCTGGAACATTACCGTGATGGCTATCATCAGCTGAGGCAATTGCTGCAGGGCCACAGGCGTCCTGTGGTGATGGCAACTTGAGCTTCTTATGAGGGTAATTGTCCTGTATGTCTCAAGCTTTTTATTTCCCTACCTTGCTTTCTTCTACCTGGTTATGGTACTTGCCAGGGCTACTATAAAGTTTTATTATGGATGTAAAATGACAATGCTATACTTTATTATATGAATACTTTCTGTAGTTCATGATTAATTTTAGTCGTTTTGCATGTGATTGGAAGTCTTACAAGGGGGTCATTTGATTCTTCTATTCTTTTTCTTGCAAGCGATTTCGTTCTTCTCGTTGGATACTTTGCATTTCTGTGAATGCCCAATAACTTCCTTTTTCTTTTTTTCTTTTAAATAATTTGATGGTAATGTATCTTGTTTCTGCAGTCAAGTGTTTGATTTGTATGGTTGAACGAGATCTTTCTGATCTCTGAACTCACTTTGCTAGTTAGTCCTATTTTCATAAATTCGATCATCTGTGCTACCATATAAGTATCTTGATCATTATTTCATTAAAATTTAAACTTAAAGCATGGGGCATGCGATGATGTACACCAATTTTTGCTCCTGGTGATCCAAAGTGGGCATCGTTAATTTGGGATTGCTATGATTTATACTGAATTAAGATATGAAGGGGGAATTAGAGTTGACAAATTCATGAACATGAAGGTGTCCAGGGTCTGATCTTGAAGAGGTAAGTTGGGTTAATTTCTGGTTTTGAAGCTAAACTGAAGTAAAAAGTATGGTCAGCAGTTAGTGCTAACCTTTCGACAGCAGTACAACGATATCATCTTCCAAGTAGGTTATATAAGTGATTGGGATTTTGCGGTCAGGTGCAGCCTTTCTGCAGTCAAACTTTTAGTCACTTGTGATTTGTCATTAAAAAGTAAATTTGGTGTCTTTATGATTGTCACAGCTCCAATATGGTAGCTATTGTTGTTTTCTCGTCTTTCTTTCGTTTTCTGCGAGGATCATCCATCATCTGTGCCCTTGTCTTCCTGTGGTCCTCCGGTCAAATAATGGTTGGCAGAAATTTACACCAAAAGAATGGATGGATCGATCATGTATTCTCATCCAGATTCAGAAGTCTTGATTGCCTAACGGTCCGCTCTATTTTTCCAAGGATTTACGTTGATTCCTTTAGTCCCCACCAGCTCCTCATGGTATACCTCTACATCAAGGTATATACATGTCCTCTATGCATACACGAAGCCAAATATGAGACATTTTGTTTATATCAATGCATGCAGGGCTCAACCCTTCAATTTTTTTTAAGGATTATGAACAGTAGCATGGATGCTTATGTGAAATGAGGAGTTTGAACTAAATACGAGAAACTATTATTGCACAATTAGTTCGAACATATGTAAAAAGGATGGAGGATCCTGCAATTAGTTCCAAATGTTTGTAAAAGGAGTTTGTATTAGGTTAATTTTTATCGTAATAACAAATGATGGTTGATATCTGCGAGGTCTACGATTAAAACCGAGACGATTATTGCAGCTATCATCATACGTTCGGATGGTGGAATTAGTATTTCAATCCAATCGCTATATTTGTGTTCTAGGGCTTGTAATGTTATGCAGCCGTTGTTTTAGACTTTTTGTTGCTCCTCTCACACGATTTTATCTAGATGAAAGCAGGAGCTGTGAGGCCTGGGCCCGGACGTGATCATGGCGTCAGATGCAGACACGAGACATGATGTGCGTGTCGCATCGTGTTCACCAGCCTCGACGCCTTAGTGGATGGAGACCGGCGCAAGACCGCGTCTTTGGATGGGGATGGTGGGGCCACCAATCGGTGACCGGGATCGAGCCATGCTGACAAGTTCCAGAGACTTTCGGAGACGTTTTCCCAGGTGCAGCTGCGAGATTTCCGCTGCCACCCAACATCTAGTCTTGCGTAGTTGCAAATTTATTCGCACTGGAACCATATCCATCATATTTTGAGGTTTATATTGTTTTAAACTCGTACCAAATTATATATGGATTTTAAAGCCACATATATTGTTTTCTATTTCTTTTTGAAAGGCATTCTATCTTGTTTGTTTGGTAGATTGGATTTCAGAATTCTATATTCGGTTATACCTTTTTTTTTTTTATTATTATTTTTGATAGGACAAAAAAAAGTAGAGAAAAATAACTCTCGGTGTAGCTCTTCCATTGGGTCCCCAACCAGTTAGATGATTATTCGATATGGATCGTATATTTTTCGCGTAAACTCCATACCAATCGGAGAGTACGTGGATCTAATCCTACTACGGTACTGGAGTATCAGCCGTTTCGTCTCTTAGTCACGTGTATCCAAAAATTCAGAATTTAATTGAGTCATCCAAGAAATCATATTTCGAATCCGTGATCGAAGAGAGATGGAGCCATGCTTTTATCAACTGCACTACTACGGTAATGATGCTATTTTTACTTTTTGATTAGGGACTGTTACTATTTTTTTTTTTTTCCTTGTGGCATTATCGCATATGATGTTTTAAAGGCATTAAGTACTTATGGAAAGCGTTACAAAATTTTAAAGGCTAGTTAACTTGTATGCAGGTATATGCTACCACTTCATCTATCAAAATTCATGGCAGTTGTTAAATCATCATTAACCATGTGGTGTAGGAGTTTATATTTTTTTCGAGGTGCAGGATTTGTATATCTTAACTTATTGTTGCCATATCTCTTCATTGGCCTAGCTAAGTATAAATATGTTGTTCAAAGATTTAAACTTCATAGTATTGTGTTTCAAGCTTTTTGGAACCTATTATCATATTCTTATCTTTAAGAATTTCTTTGATTTCGATGTTGATTCCTGTATGTTTTTGGGGTGCAATTTGTTGGGCTTCTACGATTTTATCTATTGTATATATGTGTTTCTGGGATCTGTAATCAGTTTTACTCTTTATATTTTGCTTGGGAACGTTGTATAGTAGCTCGCAAACTCATTATATTTCCTCTCATATAATTTGGGCAAATGCCTTGCGCATCAATCAGGTGGTGAAATAAATCACTTGCTTCCCAGCTAGCGGCGCTGCGACAAGTGATGTTGTCCCTGACCATTTTGCCAGAAAATATCTCCAACAAACTAGATGCCCTTTAAACAAGGATAAAAATAGATATGATATTATTCATCAAGATTTATTTTTGAATTTTAATTTATTTAAAAATGGATAGAAATTTAAGTATTTAACTAATTTTTATATTCACATTCATATCTAAAAAAAAAAAAAAAATGAACATGGATAGACAACTATCCAATTTATATCTAAATATTCGACTATATTTATAATTTTATATAATTTTATATAATACTAATTAATTTTTTAAAAATATATAAGTATATTAATATATCATTAATTTGATTTTTTTTCTACTTAGTAATATTTTGGATTTTATAATTATAAAATTTAATTATCTAATTTATATTTATATTTGTATCCAATTTTTTAGTATCCGATTTGTAATTATGAATATAAATTTTTGTTTTCAATTAATATCCACATCTATTGATGTGGCAAGATCGCTGACATGGAGCAGCTGGCAGGTGCCACGTCAAAGGAAGCCACCGTGTCAATTCTCCTGCTTGGACTCCTTCGTCGAGTTGAGCTCCCCCAGGACAACGGGACCGCCTGTCGAAGCCGAGCTCCGTCCTCCACCAGGTTGAACTCGCGAGCTTAGGATGCCTAGGCCGGAGCCGAGCGGTGCCATCCAGAGCGAGACCCTCGAAGATCGTGCCCCATGGTCGGAGTCAAGCTCAGCCCTCCTTCGCCAAGTGGAGCCTCTTCGAGGCTGAGCCATCTGGACCGGGCCTGCGCTCTGCCCTCCAGAGCGAGACCCTCGGAGATCGAGCCTCGTGGTCGGAGTCGAGCTCAGCCCTCCTCCGCCATGTGGAGCCTCTTCGAGGCCGAGCCCTCTGGACCGGGCTCGTGCTCTGCACTCCAGAGTGAGACCCTCGAAGATCGAGCCCCGTGGTCGGAGTCGAGCTTAGCCCTCCTTCGCCACGTGGAGCCTCTTCAAGGCCGAGCCTTCTGGATCGAGCCCGCACTATGCCCTCCTCTGTCGAGGCAACCCCGCGAGCTAGGGGCGTCTAGGTCAGAGCGAGCCCTGCCATTTTATCTCAGCCTCAGCTCGAGCATAAGCACCGCCATTCCAAGACATCGACGAGCCGCCCGAGGACTGCACTGAGACACCTGCCATACTGTAATAACCGTCTGCAGCCGTCGGTTACACTAGAAAGGGGAGAGGCCCACTGATCGAGGTGACACGCTCCTCACCAATCGCCTGAACTACCTGAAAGAGGAAGTAAACCAGGAGATTCGAATCTCCTTGGGCGGCGGCCCACCAATCGAGGTACTACCAGGTTTTCCGGAATGAGGCAACCAGGAGGAATGTCAGAGCACATGACAGCTTCCCCTATCATGGATCGGGAAAGGCTCCTCGGGACACCACCGCACGTGACTGACAGCCCGGTGGAGATCCCAAGGCGAGCGCCCAACGATAACCTAGCCTACATAACTCGGAGGTAACAACAACAATACAATGAGAAGGAACACAAGTGCAAGCTCAACTAGAGAGCAGAGCACCACCAGAAAAATCTAAGCAAGGGCGAGCGAAAAGGCCGCACAGAGACTCCCTCTAGCCAGGCCACTTTTCCCCCATCACACTTGCATCTCACACTCACACTACTCACTCTTAGTGTGGAGTCCATCAAGAGGGGCTCGACCAGGAGGATATGTTCCCCTAGATCGTTACTGACTTGACCATCGGAGTGCCCCCGCCATAAATCCCGGCCCGGGTCACGAACCCCTGTTTTGCAGGTCCAGGACCACCGAACGGCAAGACAGCGAAGGGAGTGCACTTCGGCTCCGACAACAGCTACGGGCCACGACGATCTTGGCGGCAACAGATTGGTGCGCTAGGTAGGGAGCGGCGTACTGTGAGCAGCCTCTAATCTAGTTCAAGCCCTCCACCTTTTCTACAAGCAGTCCGACGGAAGGATGGTGACAACACGGGGAAGGGAGGCTTCCACCAGTCGTGCAGGGGACTCCCTGTCCTGGGGGGACCCGCATCGCCAAGAGGTGGGGCTGCCCATCCCGGTTCAACCACCTCCATTGGAATCCCAGCTGACTGCACTTGTCCAGAACATGCAGGTCCTCGCCACGGTAGTGCGCTAGCTTCAGCAACAACACCGGTCCTTAGCTACCCACCAACAGCCAGGGACACTTGCGCCCATGCCGCGGCCCCCCATGATAGTCTGCGTTCCTTACAAGGAAGGCCTTTGCAGCTGTGGGCCACTACTGATAACCGGGGCAGCCATCAAATCCCGGTGAAAAGACAACGAGCCGGCTCTGCCGACAGGGAGAGCAGCTCACCGAACCTCGGTCAAGCAGGGCCCAAACCCCATCGAGGCAGAAAGAGCAAGACCCCCCATCACGGAGATCGTACACCAATGTCACGTTCTCCGTCTCCCTCAACGGAAGGGTCTACTGATGAAGCCGTCAGGTGCATGGCGGAGAAGCGCCTGGAGGAGCATGAGCGCAAGCTAGCGGAGTTCTCTCGCCGGTTTGCCAACATGCAGGGCTCCTGTAGTGAGCTAGCGGGCTATGACGCTCGTCTCCCATTTTCTTAAGAAATTCAAGTGGAGCCGATCCCGTACCGGTTCCGGATACCGTAGGTGGATCCTTACGATGGGACCATCGATCCCTTGGACCACCTGGAAAGCTACCAGGCCCTCATGAGGGTCCAGGGGGCTATCGATGCCCTTCTCTGCGTCGCCTTCCCTGCCACTCTCCGGAAAGCAGCTCGGGTGTGGTTCACCCGTTTGGAGCCGGAGAGCATCAACTCTTTCTCCCAGCTAGGGCAGAAGTTCGTGGCCCATTTCGACGCCTGTCGGAAGTTGCCACGAGAGACAGATAGCCTCTTCTCCATCCGGCAGCAGGATCGCGAGCCCCTGCGAGACTACGTGGCCCGCTTCAAGGCTGCCGCGTTGGAAATTTACAACCTTGATGAGCCAGTTGCCATGCTGGCACTGAAGCAAGGGCTCAGGACCTCCCGTCTGACCTACTCGCTCGACAAGAAGCCCCCCAAGACCTATTTCGAGCTCCTCATCCGAGCCCAAAAGTACATCCGCGTCGATGAGGTGGATCATACGAGGCGGGAGCTCGATGGGAATCCATTGAAGAAGCCGACCCCCACCGAGACGCCCGGGACCCGGAAGACGGGACCCCATGTTCCAAACTCCTGGAGAGGGCCGAGACCGAAGGGCGCCCTTGTTCCCGAGGAGGGCTATACCCCTCTCCTCGCCTCGAGGACAAAAATCCTCATGGAGATCGAAGGCGAGGACTACCTGAGATGCCCGCCTCCAATGAAGCCCTCCACCGGTCGCGACAAAACAAAGTACTCTCGTTTTCACCGTAAACACGGCCACGACACCGAGGATGCTGCAACCTCAAGTGGGAAATCGAAGAACTCATCAAGAGGGGCTACCTCAAAAGGTTCGTGGGGGGCAGGCCTCAGGTGGTGTCCCAGGCGCTCGTCGCTCTCCCGCCAGCTCCAGCTATCGACAACCGCCCTACCGAGAAGCCGGTGGGCATGATCTCCTGGGGAGCTGCGCGCGTGCCCAAAAAAGCCTCGGGGGCAGGGGGCCCTGAGAATGTACTCCCCTTTATGAGGGAAAGGGAAGATGGAGGGAAAATGTGAATAATGATGTCGTGGTCGTCGAGATGACGATCGCGAAGCATCCTGTAAAATGCATCATGATTGATAGTGGAAGCTCCACGGATGTGCTTTTTTATGATGCCTTCTCCAGGATGAACCTTTTCCCTGATCAACTCAAACCTGTGCATACACCCCTTGTTAGTTTCACGGGTGATTCCGTAAGGGTAGAGGGAGAGATCACTCTCCCGGTCACTACCGGGACCCCATCTCGATAGAGCACTATTATGATAACTTTCACGGTTGTAAGACTTCCTTCCGCCTACAACATGATCTTGGGCCGACCCGGGCTCAACTCGCTCGACACCGTTGTCTCCACCAAGAGGCTACTTGTACAGTTCCCCACTCTCTACGGTGTCAGAAAAATGAGTGGAGTACCCCAGCCGGTGTGGCATTGCTTCCAAACCCTCCATGGGGCCAAGGTCCCCAAGGACGACCCCAAGGCAGATGATCTTGATCAAAGGGCCCAAGACCCAGGGGGAGGCTCGTTCGAGCACCTACTCTCTTACCCGCTCGGAGACGATCCCACAAAGATGGTGCAAATTGGAGCCCAGCTACCCAAGGAGGAGAGGGCCCAACTGCTGGAGTTTCTGCGGGCAAGCGCGGATGTGTTTGCCTGGACAGCGGCGGACATGCCAGGTATTCCTCCTGACATCATTACTCACAAATTGAGTGTTGACCCAAAGCACAGGCCAGTTCGACAGAAGAAAAGAAGCTTCGCCCCGGAGAGGCAGGTGGTTATCAAGGAGGAAGTTGATAAAAACTTGGCGGCCGGTTTCGTTCGAGAGGTCCAGTACCTGAGCTGGCTGGTGAATGTAGTGATGGTAAGGAAGAACAAAGATTGATCAGTTGGTGGATGCCACCTCTGGCCACAGGCTGCTCTCCTTCATGGATGCATTCTCTGTATATAATCAGATCCGTATGCACCCGGAAGATGAGGAGCACACTGCCTTCATCACCGACCAGGGTACGTACTACTACAGGATGATGCCCTTCGATCTGAAAAATGCAGGGGCCACGTACCAGCGTCTGGTCAATAAGATCTTCAAAGACCAAATTTGCCGGAACATGCAAGTATATGTGGATGACATGCTTGTCATGAGCAAGCCGAGCTCGAGCCATATCGCTGACCTCGCCGAATCTTTCCACAACCTACGGCAGCACCAGATGAAGCTGAATCTAGCAAAGTGTGCCTTCGAAGTGGCGGCAGGAAAGTTCCTCGGCTTTATAGTCTCCCAGAAAGGTATCGAAGTGAACTCGGAGAAGGTACATGCAATCGTTGACATGGAGCACCCGACTTCCAAGAAGCAGGTCCAGCGCCTAATGGGATGCATTGCCGCCCTGAACCGGTTCATCTCGAGGTCGGCCGACCGTTGCCTTCCATTCTTCAAGGCACTGTGCAAGATGCATGACTTCACCTGGACGGAGGAGTGCAGGACAGCCTTCGAGGAGCTGAAGAAATTCCTTGCCTCTCTCTCGTTGCTCTCCAGGCCGGAGGAGGGAGAGGAGCTCCTGCTTTATCTGGAGGTTACACTAGGAGCCGTCAGCTCGGTTCTCGTCTGCACAGACGAGGACAAATCTCAAAAGTAGGTATACTACACCAGCAAAATCTTCCGCGATGCAGAGATCTGGTATACTCGCTCCGAGAAACTCATTTTTGTACTAATAATGTATGCTAAATGTCTCAGGCCCTACTTCCAAACACACCCAATAGTGGTTGTGACAGACCAGCCGCTGAGGACCATACTCAGCCGACCCAAGACTTCCGGGAGATTGGCCAAGTGGTCCCTGCTGCTCAGCGAGTTAGACATAGTGTGCCGATCGAGGTCCTCACAGAAGGCCCAAGTCCTAGCTGACTTCATGGTCGAGTGCATTGGGTTCGCCGAGGAGCCAGAGCAGATAATAACGGAGCCTGGACCAGAAGAGGAGCCTTGGATCCTCCACGTGGATGGGGCATCCAATTCCGATGGGAGCAGAGCGGGCCTCATCCTCACCAATAGCGATGGGGTTGTGATGGAATGCACCCTCCGCTTCAAATTCACCACAACAAACAACCAAGCGGAGTATGAGGCACTCCTCGTGGGTCTAAGAGTCTCCCGCGAATTGGGTGTGCATAATCTAAAAGTCTTCATCGACTTCCAGCTGGTTGCTAGACAAATCTCTAGAGAGTATGAAGCCAGGGATGCCTAGATGATGAAGTACTTAGAGCAGGTCCGCGCGAACATGACAGGCTTTCGGTGCTTCAGCATCTTCCACATTTCCTGTGGAGAGAATGCACGCGTGGATGCACTGTCTAGACTCGTGACCTTGCTGGACTCATCCCTAGGACGTGCCTACATCGAGTACCTTGAAAGTCCCAGCTACGAAAGCTTAGAGGAGGTGCATAAAGTCACCCCCGAGCCGAGCTAGATGGACAAGTACATCAGGTACATCACTGACAGCTCCTTACCTGAGGATCGCATAGAAGCTGCCCTCGTCAAGAAGAAGGCCTCCCGGTTCGTTCTGATGGAGGGCCAGCTCTACCGCCAATCCTACTCCTATCAGCTCCTGAAGTGCCTCAGGCCCGCCGAGGCAACCTTTGTGCTCCAAGAGATACACGAAGGCCTCTGCAGGACCATGTGGGGGGGAGAACACTAGCTTATAAAGTCCTTCACCAGGGATACTTCTGGGAGACCATGAAGGAGGATGCCACTGACTTTGTTAAAAGGTACGATAAGTGTCAGCGCTACGCGAATATACAGCGCCTGCTGGCGGCACCGATCTCCCAACTCTCAGCCCCTTGGCCGTTTGCCTAGTGAAGAATGACATCTTGGGACCGTTTTCCCCTGCACTAGGGCAGCGAAGATTCCTGCTGGTGGCGATCGACTACTTCACCAAGTGGGTCGAAGTGGAGCCAATGGCCCGGATCGCGGAAGCCAATGTCCGCCAGTTCTTTTGGAAGTCAATCATTTGCCACTTTGGACTCCTCCGTTGTATCATCACCGACAATGGGCGACAGTTCGACAATCGGGAGTTCGAAGGGTTCTGTACCGAACACGGCATCCAACACCGATTCACCTCGGTGGCTCACTCTCAAATAAACAGGGAAGCCGAGGTGACTAATTGGACCATCCTCCAAGGACTCAGGACCAAGCTGGACCAAGCTAAGGGCAAGTGGGTGGAAGAGCTCCCAAGCATTCTGTGGGCCTGCCACACAACGCTCAGAACGGCGACCGACGAGACACCCTTCAACCTTGTTTTCGATGCCGAGGCGATCATCCCGGTCGAGCTTGGCGTGCCTATGCTATGAGTGCAGTAGTATGATGAGGCGCGGAACTTGGCACACCTCCTGCTCAACCTAGACCTCTTCGAGGAAGCAAGGGATAAATCTCGGTTATGAATGGCGGCATATTGGCAACGAGTAGCCCGGTACTACAATGCACGGGTCAGGCCAAAAGCCTTCAAACCCGGAGACTTGGTGCTACGCTGGGCAGAAGCATCCTAACCCCGGGAGTGCGGCAAGCTCTCACCGAACTGGGAAGGCCCTTACAAGGTGGCTGAGGCCCTCTCATAAAGGGCCCACTACCTTGAAGATCTCGATGGTGTCAGGTTCCCTCGAACATGGAATGCCTGTAACTTGCGAAGATACTATCAATAATGTAAGGTTTCCCATCAATAATAATGACAATGATTTTTTCCTTGCACGAGTATCTATCTGTCTTGCAGGAAAACCTCCCCAACACCTTCGAGCCCAGCTCCGAGGCACCAAGGCTTAAGCCCAGCTCTCAGGTAACCCAAGATCGGAGCCCAGCTCTCCGACCAAGGGAACTTCGAGCCAAGCTGCTCTCAATCATTAATGCCTTCGAGCCCAGCTCCGAGGCGCCAAGGCCTGAGCCCAGCTTTCAGGCAACCCAAGACTGGAGCCTAGCTCTCTGGCTAAGGGAACTTCGAGCCAAGCTGCTCTCAATCATCAACACCTTCGAGCCCAGCTCCGAGGCGCCAAGGCCCGAGCCCAGCTCTCAGGCAACCCAAGACTGGAGCCTAGCTCTCTGGCCAAGGGAACTTCGAGCCAAACTGCTCTCAATCATTAACGCCTTCGAGCCTAGCTCCGAGGCGCCAAGACCTGAGCCTAGCTCTCAGGCAACCCAAGACCAGAGCTCAGCTCTCCGGCCAAGGGAACTTCGAGCCAAGCCGCTCTCAATCATTAACGCCTTCGAGCCCAACTCCGAGGTGCCAAGGCCTGAGCCTAGCTCTCAGGCAACTCAAGACCGGAGCCCAGCCCTCTGGCCAAAGGAACTTCGAGCCAAGCTGCTCTCAATCATCAATGCCTTCGAGCCCAGCTTCGAGGTGCCACGGCCTGAGCCCAGCTCTCAAGCAACCCAAGACTGGAGCCCAGCTCTCTGGCCAAGGGAACTTCGAGCCAAGCTGCTCTCAATCATTAACGCCTTCGAGCCCAGCTCCGAGGTGCCAAGACCTAAGCCCAGCTCTCAGGTAACCCAAGACCGGAGCCCAGCTCTCCGGCCAAGGGAACTTCGAGCCAAGCTGCTCTCAATCATTAATGCCTTCGAGCCCAGCTTCGAGGTGCCAAGGCATGAACCCAGCTCTCAGGCAACCCAAGATCGGAGCCTAGCTCTCCGGCCAAGGGAACTTAAAGCCAAGCTGCTCTCAATCATCAATGCCTTCAAGCCCAGCTCCGAGGCGCCAAGGCCTGAGCCCAGCACTCAGGCAACCCTAGACCGGAGCCCAGCTATTTGGTTAAGGGAGCTTTGGGCCAAGCTGCTCTCAATCATTAACGCCTTCGAGCCCAGCTCCGAGGTGCCAAGGCCTAAGCCCAGCTCTCAGGCAACCCAAGACCGAAGCCAGCCCTCCGACCAAGGGAACTTCGAGCCAAGCTGCTCTCAATCATTAACGCCTTCGAGCCCAGCTCCGAGGTGCCAAGACCTGAGCCCAGCTCTCAGGCAACATAAGACCGGAGCCCAGCCCTCCGGCCAAGGGAACTTCGAGCCAAGCTGCTCTTAATTATCAACGCCTTCGAGCCCAGCTCCGAGGTGCAAAGATCTGAGCCCAGCTCTCAGGCAATCCTTGGACCGGAGCCCAGCTCTCCAGCCAAGAAGGCCTTGAGCCTAGCTCCAAGGCACCAAAGACCTGAGCCCAGCTCTCAGGCAACCCTTGGACAGGGGCCCAGCTCTCTGGCCAAGAAGGCCTCGAGCCTAGCTCCAAGGCATTCAAGCCCTGAGACCCTCCTCTATGATCTCCCCACTCATCTTAAAAAAAAAAAGAGAAAGAAGAAAATGAGAGAGAGAGAGAAAGGGGAAGGTGGTGAGGACACCAGGGCCCAAAAATATCGACAGGTTGAACCCACATCCTTGTGGATCACCTGTGAATGAAACCCTGGACCCAATCCTTTTATCCGTGTAAATAATTTATTTTAATTTTTGTTATTTTGGATTAGTTAGGGTTATCCCCTTTTATCAACTGGAATTAGGGTTTTATTTATTTAGCCTTTTAGGCTAAACCCCTTTTACCAAGTTGAACTACGTATTTACATGTCTTGCCCTTTTGATCAAATCGGGTTCCAATTGATCAAATAGGACTTTAGTTATTTATTGAATCCTATAAAAATTAGTTGTTGAGTCTTGTATTATAGGGGAGACCAATTATAATACCCATGTGACTCAAATCAAGACCCATGTGGTAGTTCAGGACAAGCCCATGTGACCCATGTGCTAGCACAAGCTCTTGTCATATGCTAGCCTAGTTTGCATGTCAACTTTGCATAATTTCAGGACTACTATTGTCACGTCACCACGGGGACAATGACACACGGCCTATCACTTAAATTTGGACAAGCTACACTCATCAAGACAATTTCTTTTGGTCGGCCCATGAAGAAAGGCGTACAAAATTTTTAAGAGGAGTAATTGTGAAGGACTTCTCCTAGATGGTGCCCTTCTACTAATAATATTTCACGTCAAAGTGGGAAGTCGGCCAAGCATTCAAAGGAGTTTGGAAATTTTTTCTCACCTAGTGTTGGAGGTCCAAGGGTTCATAGCATTCCATTCAAATAAGCTGCTAACTGTTCAGCTCCAAGGATTCTAGAATTTCAGCAGGACTCTAGAGTTCTCTCCAATCCAGACTGAAGAGTCTAGGTAGCTCTAGAAGAATACATTATCAAGACACTGGAGTCTAATCATCATGACCAACCCAGAAGCGATCATGACCCTCCATCAAAGTCTCATATTGGCGCTAACTATGGATAGGAGTCCATTTTTTTTCATCCAGCAGGAGTCTAGGCAATGTAAACTTGAAGTCTAGAGTTGTAATGAAACTCTTGTATTTGAGTTCCTCACTTCTCTGGTTAGGATTCTATAAATACCCCTACACCTCCCCCCTTGTAATTAATGAATATTTAATGAAATAAAATGAAACTCTGCCGATTTCTTCTTCCAATTCCTTTTTAGCTGCAACGGCTGATAGGTGCTAGGTGTGATGCCTAGAACACTTGGGTGCGACGTCCAAGTTCTACCGAGGTGCAACGCCCTATTTATCCATCCAATCCCTCCATCAGATCTGATCCCTAAGTCTCTTTAAGGCCTTCATCCAATGCTTTGAAGAGATCCTAGAAGCCAACCAAAGAAGAAGATCCTCGAGAGGACCAACAACCCTGGTGTCAGCCTTCCTTCTAGCTTTTGATTTCCAACGTTTAATTGCTATTTTTGGTGTTTTTGGTAGATTCTCTTGAGATCCAACTCTGAAGATCGACGTCCATGCTTTGGAATCAGTTCGATCGGAATCCGGATGCCAGGAGCGATCAGTTTGGAGTCCAATTCTTCAACCCTAGAGTGCAGTGATCCAGATCTTCATCAGAGGAGACTTCTAAGCATATCGGTAACTCAAGATCCCTTTCCCTTCCTCTATATATGATGTTAGAAAGTAGGAACCTAATCTAAGATGGTTTCTCAATCACCGTGATCCATCTAATTAATTATTTTGTTAGGTATGCGTGCGGGTGATGTAATTCAGTATTTAGTTGCTTGCTATAGATTCTTTTAACGTATTGTTTAATAGGATGTTAGGTTAATGAACATTTGCTCTCGATTAACATAAAATTTAAATCAACCTTTAGTACTGCATCGCATCCGTGTCCCGCATCAGAAGGAAAGAAAGAGAATAAGAGGGAAATGTCAGGCAATAAATAAGTGGCAGCAAAACTCTCATTTCATTAACAAAAGTTAAATACCAACACCATCCTTCGGGTCCCCGACATGCCAGGTGACTCCAACTGAGTACAAAAAGAAAGCAAAAGAAGGCTACTCTACCCTAGCTGATCCCCCGGCTAGGTGGTGAGGCTGAGAAGCCCCATTCTCAGGAACCTCTGGTTGAACGGCTCCGGCTTGGGGTGGACTAGTCTCGGCCCTGGCTGGCGGCGAAGGCTCGGAGGTCGCAGCTCCCTCAACGACTACCTCCTCATTAGGCTCCACATCCGAAGCCAAGGGATACCTAAGACAGTGGCGGTCCTTACCAGGAATGAGCACCTCGACCCAGCCGCGCAGGAACATAAAGCTTTTGTAGAAGGAGTCTGACGCCGTTTGATGTATCTCGGCGACGAACTCCTTCGAGGCCTTGTACCTGGTGATGGCCTCCTCAGCATCCTTCCTGGCCCTCATGGCCTCCTCCCTTCCCTTAGCAGCCTCCATCCTGGCAGCCTTCGCTGACTTGGCCGCCGCCTCTGCCGCCTTCTCAGCTGCGGCCAACTTCTCCCTCCTAGCCGCCAGCTCGGCCTGGGCAGACTGGGCGGCCTCCTTGTGCCGATCAGCCTCGGCACTGTACCACCCCAACTTCTTCTCGACGAGGGAGAGCTTGTCAGCACTCTTCCTCGAGCGGCTCCGCTCCAGGTCAAGGCATTCCAGGAGCTTCTTCGCTCGCCCCTCAGCGTTGGCGAGCTGCTTCTCTAGGTCCTTGGCCTTCTGCTCGAGTGCTCCATCACCCCGGCCTTCTCCTTCAGATCGGCCTTCAATGACTCGATCTCGGCCGCCTGCTGCTATTCAATGCATTCCCAGTTTCGACAGCAGCCCCTGATGAATAGGGCCTCGGCACCGATCTGCATCATGGAAAAAGGTCAGTGCAAAAAAAAAAGCAAAATATGAATGAATGAAAATTGAAACACTTACCGAGTAAAGCGGGAGGAAGATGGCACTAAGGACGTCGCTCAGCCGCAGCCCGGCCATCTCCTGCTGGTCGCATGTCTGGATTGAAAAATCCATCATGCGCTCAGCCAATGCAGGGCTCTGGAGGAAAGAGCTCTCCGGCCCCATCTTGAAAGGGAGTCGACGTCGCGCCTCCTCCCTCCTACTCTCCCTTGGAGTAGGCGGCCTTGCCCCACTAACCGCTGGGCCCTCGAGGACAAAATGAGGAGCTGGTACCCGTGTAGCCGGCACCTCAGTCGCTGTCCCAGCCCTGGCTCGAACCTCCTCGTCCCCGACCTCGATCACAGGCAGACTCGAAGGACTGGGAGACGCAGCGGCAGAAGCTGCGGCTCTTGCCCGGGCTACTACCTCGGGCTCCGCGGTGGGGGTCGCTCCCTAACGACCGAGCCACTCCGGAATCTTCTGGGCCACCCGTTGTATTGGCCTCGGTGCCGCAGACGCCGCCCTCTCTATTGGTGCAGGGTTAGCTCGGGTCACCTCTGAGCTCTGATCGGTCGGTGCAGCAGAAGCAGCCTCGATCATCGACTGACTCGGGTCGGCTACCGTGGCGGGAGCGGCCGCGGATGCACTCTCACCCCTAACTCGCCTCGATGGAGGCTCCTTGACCAGCCCAGTTGGCGGCCTCTTCCGAGTGATCGCCAGTAGGTCACTCTCCATGAAGATCATACCTGCATGCAAGCCACATAACAGTCAAGATTCACAGAAAACAATGCATGGAGCACAAATAAAAAAGAAGAAGAAATGTTCAGGTCGAACTCACCCAACCCATTCGTTTGGTCGACCCCGGTGTCAGAGAGGTTCTGCTCTGATAACAGAACCTCGAGAGGAGGGATCCAGGCGGTGCGGAGCCGCTCGTAGTCATCCCGGTTAGCCGCATCGATCAAAGAGTTACGGTTGGAGGACTGGTCCGGATCACTCCAGACCTAATCGACCCCCTCAAACGTAGCGAAGAAAAACTTACTCTTCCATCCCTTGACGGAAGAGGGGAGCTCGAACTTAATGCCCTTCGGGTGGGAAGAAAAGGACCACCACCCATCCTCGGTCTGGTGGCGCTTCAGGGCAAAGAAAGCCCTGAACAGAGAGAAGCGGACAATAAACCCGTGCAGGTGACAAAGCACGACAAAGAAAAAATGACCCTAATGGCGTTTGGTACTAACTGAGCGGGGACCAAACGGTAGTTACTCAGGACGGACATGAAGAATGGATGGAAGGGAAAACGAAGACCCCTAGAAAAGGTCTCCTCATAGAAGGCTATGCGGCCCAGGCCACTGAAAGTGACATGTTCCCCCGGACGAGGGGTCAAAAGCCGAACAAAATACGGGATGCCATAGACATCCCGGATGGCCCCCGCTCCTCGATAGTGATCGTCGAGGCGATCCCACCAGGACCTATGGACCGAACGGACTCAGGAGCAGATTCAAAAGGAGGAGGAAGAGAAGGACTGGACCCTGGTTCCCTAATGAGCACCGGACCAGGAGGATGCCTCCTACTGAACTCAAAGCGAGTCGCATCCTCCTCCTCACCGGAAGAAGAAGAAGACGCCGGCCTCCACTCAGAAGGACCGGCTTCGCTCTGATTAGTGGAGGGGTGGAAGCCCGAACCAAAGCAGGACATCCTCAAGAATAGGAGAAGCAAAGGACTCGAAGAGGAGGACGAAAGAACACACTCGACCTAGAGGAAGGACCCTACTCTGGCGAAAGGGGAAGAAAGAGGGGACTAACCTGGTTTCTTAGAAGATCTGAGGCAACCGGAAAGAAGGAGAAGATTCGGATATTGCAGCGGGCGCAGAGAATTCAAAAGAACAGATGTTTTGGATAAAAACATCTTTTTATTTCAAAGTGACCCAACGCGTCCGTACTGTTACGACCCCTCCGCCAACGGATTCATGCCACGTGCTACCCATCGATGAAAAAGGCATCCCGGCTACTCTGAATTCTGTGCCAACATTAACTGCTCCTCGGACGTGGTCACGTGGCGCCCCCGCATTAGAGCACCAGCAATCATGGCCATTATTGTGCCATATCTCCGCCTTTCCACATCAGCATCACAATTTCTCCCTTCAACCCGAGCGCTGCGCACTAACGAGCCTCAGGAGTTGGGGTAAAATGATGTGGCAAGATCGCTGACATGGGATAGCTGACAGGCACCACGTTAAAGGAAGCCGCCGCATCAATTCTCTTGATCGGGCTCCTTCGCCGAGCTGAGCTCCCCCAGGACAACGGGACCACCTGTCGAAGCCGAGCTCCGTCCTCCGTCAGGTCGGACCCGTGAGCTCGGGACACCTAGGCCGGAGTCGAGCGGCGCCATCCAGAGCGAGACCCTCAAAGATCGTGCCCTGTGGTCGGAGTCAAGCTCAGCCCTCCTCCGCCACGTGGAGCCTCTTCGAGGCTGAGCCCTCTAGACCAGGCCCGCGCTTTGCCCTCCAGAGCGAGACCTTCGGAGATCGAGTCCTATGGTCGGAGTCGAGCTCAGCCCTCCTCCGCCACGTGGAGCCTCTTCGAGGCCGAGCCCTCTGGACCGGGCCCGTGCTCTACCCTCCGGAGCGAGACTCTCGAAGATCGAGCCCCATGGTCGGAGTCGAGCTTAGCCCTCCACCACGTGGAGCCTCTTTGAGGCCGAGCCCTCTGGACCGGGTCCGCACTTTGCCCTGCTCTGCCGAGGCAACCCCGCGAGCTCGGGGCGTCTAGGTCGGAGCGAGCCCTGCCATTTTAGCTCAGCCCCAGCTCGAGCGTAAGCACCGCCATTCCAGGACACCGACGAGCCGCCCGAGGACCTCACTGAGACACCTGCCAGACCGTAATGAGCGTCTGCAACTTCCGGTTACACCAAAAAGGGGAGAGACCCACTGATCGAGATGCCATAGTCCTCACCAACCACCTGAACTACCTGAAAGGGGAAGTCAACCAAGAGATTCGAATCTCTTGGGGCGGCGGCCCACCAATCGAGGTACTGCCAGGTTTCCCGGAATGAGGCGACCAGGGAGAATGTCAGAGCACATGACAGCTTTCCCTATCACGAATCAGGAAAGGCTCCTCGGGACACCGCCGCACGTGACTGACAGCCCGGTGGAGATCCCAAGGCGAGCGCCCAACGGTAACCTAGCCTACAAAAGTCGGAGGTAACAACAACAATACAACGAGAGATAACACAAGTGCAAGCTCAACTAGAAAGTAGAGCACCACCAGAAAAATCCAAGCAAGGACGGGCGGAAAGGCCATACAGAGACTCCCTTTAGCCAGGCCATTCTTCTCCCGTCACACTTGCATCTCACTCTCACACTACTCACTCTTCCTAGTGTGGAGTCCATCAAGAGGGGCTCGATCAGGAGGATCTGTTTCCCTGGATCGTCACTGACTTGACTATCGGAGTGCCCCTGCTGGAAACTCCGACCCGGGTCACTAACTCCTGTTTTGCAGGTCCAGGACCACCGGACGGCGAGACAGCGAAGGGAGCACACTTCGACTCCGACAACAACTACGGACCACGACGATCTTGACGGCAACATCTATATTTATATTTATTAAATAAAATAAATATTGATATAAATAAAGAGATATACAAACCAACTTTAGTCCTATCTTTAAATTGTCTTTTCTATTTTTTTTTGAAAAAATTATCTTGACCTTTCTTTCCTAAGCTAAGCTAGAATGCTGTGTGCTAAAAAAATTTATCTATACCTATGTCTTTTTTCAAAGAAGGGAAAAAAAAAAAAAAAGGTCATTCTCATCTCATTGATTGATCCATAGCAGCATACAATACATTAATTTTTCCTCTCATATCGCCAGCTTTACTGGAAATAAAAAAAAAAAAAGACCATTCTCCCTCACTCTCTTGCAAAGACTTCTTATAGTAAAATCCAATTGCTTCAAGATTCTTGGTTACATTTGTCATTTAGGAATTAGTGTTTGAATACAAACATGGATGAGTATTAATTGCAGTCATGCCATTTTTAAAATACCATATCGGTACTTTTAAGCTATTATATTATTATAGACGGTAGAAAAATGGAGTGATATTGACATTTAAATAAATATTTATATTTATTATATATTCTTTTGATAGAAAAAAGAGCATAAATACCTGAAATATGTCATCCAAAATTGAAATCCGGAAAGATTTCTTATAGTAAAATCCAATTGCTTCAAGATTCTTGGTTATATGTGACAATTTTTTTTTTGATAAAAGAACCCTTTCCAGGGTTATATGTGACATATGAGGGCCGGACCGCCGGGAAGGGGGTGATTTTTTTTAATTTTTTTTAAAAGTTAAGTTTTTTTATAAATTTTTAAATATGTATAAGAATGGACCGCCGGGAGGACAAGGAGGCCCCTCGACCACCCCTAATTTTTTAATTTTTTTTTATAAATTAAAATTTTATGTAAACTTTTAAATATATATATATTTATATATCTGGTCCTTCTAAATTTGAGGATATTAAATATAATTTGAAGAATTTTTTTAAAAAAAAATTAAAATGAAACAAATACTATAAATCAACTTTTTCTACTTGAAAGTTGGATCATTACTAATTTTATTTTTTATTTTTATTAATTTTTTTCATAATTTTTTTAGGAGAAGACAGAATTTTTTTTTATTATTCAACCAGCGTCCGTCTCCAGAATTCGTTATGGTCGAAGCCACTGCACGCAGTCAGCACTATTTCATTCGCCACACCGATGGATAAAATGGCGACCGAACTTGTCATATGATGCGATCAACAGAACGTTCCCATGATGAGACCAAGCGGTTGCGCATACACAAGACCGGATACCACCGATGCACTGGCTTATGACTGCCATCTCGGTGGCCTTTGTTAGCCTCGCTGCACTAACAAATATTGCGTGCGGTGAAGCCGCGCACTGTCTTAGCGACGGATCCATCATGTAGCATGATTGGATCTTGAAGGGCACGGGCTGATGGGCGCCCGTCATACCTCAGGCTCCCACCAATGCTACTGTACTTATACCCCATCATCTTTGGTACCATCATCTTGTGCAGCGTCAATGGTACGCATGACGCTGCCACTATTATGGAAGGTTCGTGCGCATCATCTATGAGCCCGTGACGCTTATTACTCTTCCAGTTTCAACTATTACCATAGAGAAAATATTTTCAAAAATGAAGATTGTCAATATCAGATTATGCAATAAATGGAAGATAATTTTTTTATTGATTTTTAGTCACTTATATCGATAAGGAGATAACTGAAATTTTTATGACATATTCAATTATTAATGAATTTAATCTTATGAAATAAGATAAATATAATTTAAATAATATTTATAAAAAATATTTAAATTAATTTTAATTATTTATTAATATTTTTTTGGTTCTATAAGAAAAGTTGGTGTGGTCCGTTCATGCATAGGAATTAGTGTTTCAGTGCCGGCTATAGGATAAAGCCACTAAAGTCCTTGCTTTAGGCCCCCATTACATAGCATTTAATAGGCACCATTAGCAAAAAAATATTTATAGCATTTAATAGGCACCATTAGTAAAAAAAAATATTTATAGCATTTATGATAGGTATTTGTATTCACATTTAAGGCACCCTTAGATATTAGCAAACATCATTTATATCATTTTCAAATTCTCTTTCTCAACTACGAAGTTGTTTCTCTCATTTCCAATTAACAAATGGTAAACTGAATTTATGAAGTACAAACAGATACTTTTTTTTTCTATAAAACCAAGTTGTTTTCAATTTATAACATCTACTTCTTAATTCTTCTTTTCTCATTCTCTTAACTTTTTTCCTTAGTAGTACTTTCAAGGCTCTCAACTCACATTCTCCGCACTCATACATAAGGCTTGCTTGATTATTCACCTGATTTACAATAAGCATTCAACAATCAGGTACTATTGTTCTAAACTTTACAAACTTTTTATTTTTAATTTAAAATTTATATTATATTATTATATTATCTCTATTTTATATAATAGTTAATTCATTGAGTTAGAAATTTTGATTGTTGATCTTGTATTAGCCATTTAAAAAATATAAGATAATTATAATAGCTAATTTTTTTGGTACTTTATAATAAGAATTTAAATATGTCAACTCGAAAATATGAATCTGGTTATTCTAAACTTCAAAAAAAAAGAAGAATTGAAAGTTTAACTCTATCTCAAAAAGGGGCTCTTGATAAATTTTTTACAAGCAATAAAAATAATACATCAGAAAATATTGGTGAATGTTCCTTAAGTAAACAAGTTAATAATCTTTTAGAATTAGATGATAATGAAACACTAGAATAAGAAGAAGTTAATGAAGTGATTCAAATTGATACTTAAAATCATGATAAAGAGAACCAAACTGTTGATTTAAATGATTGTATTCCTAAAAGTATTTATGATCCAAGTCAATGGATAAATATTGATACAAATTTGAGAGATTTATTAGTAGAAAAAGGTCCAATTAGAATTAATGATATAGAGTTTCCTAAAGATGAATTCTCAAGACATTTTTTTACTACATATTATATTCAAAAGTTGGCAAATGGAGAGAAGCATGAAAGAAGATGGCTAGTTTATTCAAAAGACTTGGATAAAGTATTTTGTTTTTGTTGCAAATTATTTAATTCAACTTTTAGTACAAGTAAACTAGCTAATGTAGGTACTAGAGATTGGAGAAACCTTAGTGCTAAACTTAAAAGTCATGAGATGAGTAATGAGCATATTATTAATATGAGTTCATGGATTGATTTAGAACTGAGATTATTGAAAAATAAAATAATTGATAAAAGTATTCAAGAACAAATAAAAAGAGATGAAGAACATTGGAAAAAAGTATTAACAAGAATTCTTGCTGTAGTAAAAACTCTTGGTAAAAATAATTTGGCTTTTCGTGGAAAAAATGAAAAGATTTATCAAAAAAATAGTGGAATTTTTTTAAGTTTAATTAAAATGATTGCAGAATTTGATCCGGTGATGCAAGAACATGTTCGACGTATTAACGATAATAAAATTCATACTCATTACCTTGGACATAATGTACAAAATGAATTGATAAATTTGTTAGCAAGTGAAATTAGAAATAAAATTATTAAAAAAATTATAGAGGCAAAATATTTTTCAATAATACTTGATTGTACTCCAGATGTAAGTCATCAAGAGCAAATGTCTTTTATATTACGATGTGTAGATATTTCATCAAGTCCAATTAAAGTTATAGAATATTTTGTTTAATTCTTAAAAGTAGATGATACAACTAGAGAAGGTCTTTTTGATGCCATTGTGGATAAAATAAAAAATATGGACTTGATATTAATAATTTAAGAGGGCAAGGATATGATAACCGATCTAATATGAAGGGCAAGCAACAAGGAGTGCAAAAAAGACTTTTAGATATAAATCCTAGATCTTTTTATACACCATGTAGTTGTCACAATCTAAATTTAGTACTTTGTGACATGGCTAATTCTTGTACTAAAGCTATATCATTTTTTGGAGTGGTACAACGTATATATTCACTATTTTCTTCTTCTACTAAACGATGGAAAATTTTACAAGATAATATACCTGGCCTAACTCTTAAATCATTATCACAAACACGTTGGAAAAGCCGTATTGAAAGTATTATAGTAATAAGATTTCAAGCTCCACAAATAAGAGATGCTTTATTAAAATTAGCAGAAGTTAGTGAAGATCCTAAAACTAAAAGTGAAGCTAATTGCTTAGCAATATATGAGCTTGAAAATTTTGAACTTTTGTTGGGCATGACTATTTGGTATGATATATTATTTGCTATTAACTCAGTTAGCAAAAATTTATAATCAAAAGATATGTGTATTGATATTACTATAGAACAATTAAAAGGTCTTCTTTCTTTTTTAAAAAATATAGAGAAAATGGATTTACATCTGCTATGATTTCTTCTAAAGAAATTGCATCTCAAATGGATATAGAACCTAAATTTCATGATAAACATATTATTCATAGAAGAAAGCAATTTGATGAGAATGTTGATAATGAAATAATAAGATCTCTTGAAGAATCATTTAGAATTGATTATTTCTTATATATAGTAGATCAAGCAATTTTTTCACTCCAAAGTAGATTTGAACAATTTAAGATATATGAAAATATTTTTGATTTTCTATTTAGCAGTAGAAAGTTGAAGTCGTTAGATAATAATAGTTTGAAAGAACATTGCCTTAATCTTGAATGTTCCTTAAAATATAATAATTATTCTGATATTGATGGTTTAGATTTATTTTCAGAGCTAAAAATTTTAAAAAAAATTATACAAATGGAAGATAATAGTTCAATCGATATACTTAATCATATAAAAAGACTTGATTCTTTTCCAAATGCTTATATTGCTTTTAGAATAATGTTAACAATTCCAATAAGTGTTGCTTCGGCAGAAAGAAGTTTTTCAAAATTAAAATTAATAAAAAATTATTTAAGATCAACAATGTCTCAAAAAAAATTAAATGGATTGGCTATGTTGTCAATTGAAAAAGAAATGTTAGAAGAACTTGATTATAAAAGTTTAATTAAAAATTTTGTATCTCAAAGAGCTAGAAAAATAAAATTTTAATAAAAAATTTACATAAATTTTAATTAAAAAAATGATTCATTTTAGTATTTAGCTTTAGGCCTCTATGTGTGTTGAGCCGTCCCTGCAGTGTTTTGAATACAAATATGGATGAGTATTAATTGCAGTCATGCCATTCTTAATATACTATATCAATATTTTTTAGCTATTATATTATTATTGACGGTAGAAAAATGAAGTGATGTTGATATCTAAATTGATATTTATGTTTATTATATATTCTTTTGACAGAAAAAGAGCATAAATACATGAAATATGTCATCCAAAACTGAAATCCGGAACCTTTGCCCACTTCTTTTGTCATGCTCCGGTTTATTTATTAATACCAAAATTGAAAATGAACAGACTGGCAAGCCCATCATTCTCGTGCGAGCCGCATTAAACACCAGTCGGTGCGTTCTACCACAAAGGAAAAAAAAAACACCAGTCGGCGAGACCGAGTCCAACACCTGGTGGTCTTTTAGAACGGCAACAGTTGTTGGTGCTTGTTCCCCGTAGTCTCCTTCTGAGGTCCTATTCGAGCGCTAACGCGCTGGTGTGGACACGGTAGAGGGGGACACGACTGGATTTTTGCGGAACGACTTGGGCTTTCTTGCATTGACCAACGTCTGCGACACGGTCCGGTTGAGACCTCTCCGGTCAAAGATACACATTCAGCAAGGAAATAAAGTCAGCCAACATCCTTTGCCTCCTGCTCCCTTTTTCACCATTTTATTTTCTTACTTTTTTGTCCCTTCACACCAAAAACTCCCTGGAAAGAAAAGAAGAAAAGAAGAAGAAGGTGAGGTGAAGAGAGGAGAAGAGATATTAGTCGTCTTATCTGTAAGTATTTTTTTCCCTTCTCTTGCTACATCTCTGGTTAAATTTTGATTATGCTGATTGTAATATGATTCCCTTGCTTTGGATATGAATTTGAAGTATTTTGGTTGATAGCTTGTCTTCCTCTTCGTTGGTTTTATTTCTTACAAAACCGGTATGAATTTTATATCTCTGCTAGCTTTTTAAGCTCCCGGCATCTTTTCTTTGCTGGAGTTCTTAATTCGTTGTTGGTTTCCGGGTTCTTTAAGCATATATGCTCAGTTGAGTAAGGATTTGGTGCATTTGTTGGATCGCCTAATTGGTATGGTTGTCATCTTAATTTAGCTTAATAGATAAGTTGGAGTTGCTTCTATAATTCAGGTTGTGTTTTTACGTGTTTCGGCCAAAAAAATGTTTGTTTTTTGTTTTTGTTTTTCTCTGAATTGCACATCTTGATGGTCAAGAAGAAACTGATAATTAACGAGAAAAATGGTGAGATATTATGAGTATAAGGTACTTCATGTGAATAATCCATTTAGCTGATAAACTTTCCCTTGTGGGATATCATTATTCTTTTCTTCGTTGGGATTTTACGAGTTTCTGGACCTTCTGGCAGAAAACTACAGCTATTTCTTCATCTTTTTCCATTCAAGGACAGTTAGGAGCTTTCTAGTTTTTTTTTGGCTCCAATTCTTTTCCTTTACACTTTTTTTTTGGTTCAAATTAGCGAGAGGGGTCATCAGCTTGGGGAATTGGTGCTTTTGTTTACTTTGCTTCGTAGGATTTTAGGGATTTCTTCGAATGGAGGGGCTTGGATTCTGATAATTCCCACTTCCCCTAACCTAATTTCGAGTTCCCCTTTTTTGCCAAGGTAGCGGGTGGGGCCTCCTTAATTAAATGATGACGAAATATTTGGCAATCTGTACTCTTGTAGCACCTTAAACAATCCCAGTGGGCTGTCATGTTACCACTTATCATTGGATAATCTGATCTAACTAATGGGTTAGATTTTCCTGCCACTTTCATGTAGCCTTTAGGTTTTATTCTTTTTATTTTGAGAATCCGTAGTTTTTCATAAGTTGCTGACTTCAATCTTTCTATCTCTCTCACATGGTATTTGATATTCTTTTCTGTCAAGACTTAGAAGCACCAGGATGTGCTTTGTTTATCATTTTCGTTCTGTATCATGGATTACAGTTATCGATTTTAACTTATGGCTTGAAAGCTTTTTTGCTGTAATCATGGCTAAAGGTTTACTAACATTTGAAATTGCACTATCTTTTGAACTCAGTTCAGACCAATTTTACTGAAAAGGCTTGCTCCAAAAATTTTACAAAATTAGCTGTACTTTGTTGCGGGATTTTTTGTTGATATAAATTTCAGAAAGGATCTTGATAGATCATGCATTTTCTAGTTCATATATGTTGACTACTCTTGTATATTTGGTGATGCAGAGCAACATATCACAATGGCTCATTAACTTATAAGTTGGAATAAGCGTTCGACCATCTCAATGTTGTAGAACCATTGGAAGGGCTGAAAGAACTGATGGCACACTTCCACTGATCCTACTAGGCTTTTTAGTTTAAGTCACTGAGTGGTATATTGGGCTCTTTAAAAAAACTATGGCCAGCACCATCCCTGGAGTCCGTTTTGTGAGATGTCCGAAATGTTTTAAGGTTCTCACAGAATTAGCTAATGTTCCAGTGTACAAGTGTGGTGGATGTGGCACCATCCTTCGAGGTAAAGAATTTTCATCAATCAGTTTTTGGTACTGGTTGTTGCTCTTTTATTTTTTCAGAGGTTTATTTTGACAATTCTTTTTCTTTTTTCTGCAATGCAGCAAAAAACCGTATTTCTGGTGGACAAAATGTGACTCTAGGATCTTTCGGGAACACTTCACAGAACTTACCAGACAGTGGTTCCTTGAACTATGGACTGTCCTGTTCAGGGAAGGATATGGTTTCCGTTGCTTCAGAATTGGAGAGTGAAAGAGAGAAAGTGGTACCTGTAAATATTCAATCATCTAATTCTAATGATTTAATCAATGTGGATGAGAAGGTAGAATCATCAGAGCATGAAGAAAATAGAACTGAAGAAAGAGGCTTTGATCAACATGCCCCTCAGCCGACCAATCTTCTTGGGCCTGAAACAAATGACACAAATATTGAAGTGGAGAAGACTTCAAAGCTTTGTCAACAAGGTCATGAAAGCTTGAAGTTGAGTGATAGAATGGAAGATTCTGCGGAATCTACTGACCTTGATACTTCCTCAGAGGAGGACACAGCTGGTGGAGTGTATGATGATAAACATGGTAATTTTTTGAGATCACCTACCAGAAACTCTCATGCTTATGGCATCAGTGTCTCCTCTGCTGATGATGGCTGCAATGATCCTGTTTGTAATAACCATCCCATCTTACCTGAAAGTGGTTTTACACAGAAAAAGGTTCTGGACTCGATTGATACTAAAGGAAAGGAAGCTGAAGAAGATGACATTGGGGATAGAAAGATGGCTGCTGATATTGGACCAAAACTTCAAGTTCAAGATGTTCCAGCAAAGCCATCAAATGAGATGCTTGACTCAGCTGTCATGGATCAGTTTGATTCAAATATAGATGAATTTCCTTCAAAGCATAAGATCCATGCACGCAAATTGGAAACTTCACTCGATTCTGAAGATTTCCACTCAGTACAGAACACATTGGAACCAGAAAATGGAGGGTCTTGGAGAATGTCAAGGGATACACTCTCCCGTGATCACTCACTCAATCATCCATCTGGCAACTCATCAGCTAAGCTTAAGTCTTTTAAACGTGCTGGCATGAAGATACTGAGGAAGGTTGATGAATTGAGAGATGAACTTAGTGAATTACTTGATAAAGCAGTGGAAGGGAAGGGAAGGCCTCACTTCAGAGGCACCATGGAAGAAAGCATCACCAAATCACTCAAGACAAACTTAGCTCGCCATCCTCCGAAAGTATATGAGCCAAGAACACTTGTTCCCCGACGAAATAGGCTTTCTCAGATTCCTTTACCAGAACGACCCCCCTGTTCCTGCTTGCATTGCCATCATGAGGACTGCAAAATCTCCATACGGTTGCCACCTAATATCTGCTGTCATAATGGGCACTGCAGGGCTTGTGCCCATGATATGCCTTGCCAGTCTTCTAAGGCCGTCTGTCCAGGACTGCATAAGTATTCTAGCCTCTCATCATGTTGTCACAAGGCTAAGGCACCTAATGTCGAGTTAGAGAAGTTGCATTCCAAGGAGAAGAGGCAGCCGATGAAGCAATATTGCCGGCCTGTCTTTGGGGGTGCACCTTTTGTTATATGCTACCGTTGTTTGACATTACTTAAGCTGCCGGCGGATTTTTCCACATCAAGGAAGAGATTGCATAAGCTTCAGTGTGGTGCTTGTTCTGAAGTTCTTCTATTCTCATATAGAGCCAGAACTTATAGTATTCCTTGCACACCTACTGAGGCACGGCATCCACCGAGTGAGGTTGACAATGGTACAGAAACTTCCACTGTAAATGAGATTTCTGCTTCTCATTTTAATGATTGCTGTAGGGGGGATCCAATTTCTTCTTCTGAAGAGTATGGGGTCTCATTTGGTATGTCCTACTCTGCTGAAGTTGAACCTGCATTACATGTCTCAAGGAACTCTTCTGATACGATGGAAGAGAGAGATGGTCTGCGAGGAACAGGTTTGCGACTTCATCGACTCATGGGCTACTCTTCGGCTAGTGAAGTATTGCATCAACCTTTTGATGTTGATGATGAATGCAAAAGCTTGGAACCAACCATGCATTGTCAAAAGCTTGAGGAAAAACATGTGAGAGTTGATCTTAAAGGGAAAGGAATTTACACTCCTGATCATTCGTCAACTAGGATTTGTAAATGCATGGGGAATATGTGTTGCCAAAGAGATTGAGAACAAGGAGGATAGGATCACCTTTGTACAAATTCTTGAAGGAGGGGATATGAGAGGTGAATTATGGATCAGAGATCATGAAGCTAAAAGTCCATTCTGATGGATCTAACTGAGATTCATAGGTCAAGGCAAGGAATGGTGGGCAGCTACATTGAGTAGGTCAGCCTAGCTGAAGGTGAACCTGTTGCGTTTAAACATCCCTAAACCCATATTTATTCACCAATCATCATTTTTTTACATAGTAAAACCAATTGATGGACTCAGATTGTTTAGGTGATTGTTTAACCATTGCCAACATCACTCTTTCAGTTGTCTCAAATGGGATCCTGTGTCAATCTTGTTTTTCTTTCTTTCATGCGGGTGGGGGTTGGGGCGGGGAGGGCGGAGAGATGGATTGTATTATCCGTCTTGTTCAGTAAAGGCACAACATGATTCTTTGAAATCTGAATAGAGAGCTCAAGTATGTAATAAAATAGTCTTGTGTTTGAGGTGCTTCACTTGCAAGGCCCTCAATTTTTGCCTTTTGGCTGATATTTATTTCTTTTGACTTCAAATGTGAGATATTTTCAGACATGATATTATAATTGTATGGTTTCAAATTATTGTCTCTTGTAACAGCATTACATTTGATTCACCGAATATGGTGGCAGGGCTGAAGATCTTTTCTGCCAGTTATCTATGATCAGCAAATTCCATTTCCACTCGTGTTGGCAAGGTGTAAAATTACCTAAGTTGCTCCTTGGAACATGTACTAGATTTTCTCCCCTCATTGGTTTGTAGTAATCATCTTTTGCTCTCATAACTAGAGTTCTCTGACAAGCAGCTGGACTGCTTATGGCTCCATCATGCACTTGGATGCTCCTCTTGTACATTATATTGGTGAATTCTATGTATCTAATTCTAAGTTATTGTATCAGTTGCTTTGTTTTTAAGAATTATCATTACTTCTAAAATGGTATGATCTAACTCTCGTGTATAATATACACATTTTAAACTGGAATAACTCTTTGAATCCTGAATAAGCAATGAGCTTCATTTGTAACTTGCATTAGAACCTGTAGGCATCATGCATCAAACTTGGATTGTGTTGCTATCAATTCACCCATCACTGACCACCGGCAGTGGGAAGTGAGCACACCAATCCCCTCCGACAAGGATCATGAGTCACTTGAAATAATTTTTGCTCCGATGACTTGCAAAAGGCTCCTGGGCTAGGATACCGACGGGACACTTTGATATTCAAGTTAGTAACTGAAAAATATTAGGCTACATCAGCTAGAGCTGAGAGCTTATGGTGGTCCGATAATTATATGAGCAATCATGCAGGATTGTTTAGGGCATACCTTGGCTGGAAGTTTCTCTTACTTATTTATAGGATTACATGGCATAAGAGAATGTTATTGTGGGGGTGTTAATCTCTGATAGATGGAACAAACTTGGCTAAGGTGGCGAGATCATATTACTTGGCGTATCAGTTTAAGAAATCTTTTCTGTTATGATACCAAGGTTTGTTAGGATTATGTCTGCCATGATTTGTGCCAAGCTGACTATAATTGACTGAATCGTCGGCTACCGGATGAAGCAACTGTAAGGTGGAAAGGAGAAATTGTTCATGTACCCAGACCTGTCATGTCGATATGATCGACTAGCGTGCAGAGCAGGAAAGGAGTCGACCAGATAATTGCAATCATTTCTCGCTACTATGCTTTAAGTCGACTAATTGGCCTGGAAAAAATTAGCATGTTGATGAGCTCTGCCTCTAGTCGGCAATGGATGATGGGCTAGTCGGCTTTAGCATTTCGGACACAACTGTTGGTGTCGCTGCATCAGGCTAAACACCAAATTTGGCACATATGGTAGCATGTTTGTTGGCCAGAGAGACTACCGGGTCCATGTCAATGGCTGTCATATTAGATGCCCCCTACTCTCGAGTTCGAGAAGCTTTGTTCTTTTATTTTCTTTTGAATGATGGGAGTAATCAAACTCCAGACTGACATGGGCCTTACTCAAATATTAGCGGACCCGCGGGATGAGATATCGCTAGCTTTCTGGGTGTTCTCATTTGTGAGAGAGGGAAATTATCGATATGGCATGCCCAGGGGGCCACTTTTAATTTTCCAAAGGAAGCGGCTTGCATGTCTTTTCTTGAGCGATGATTGGTTGCCACGTATCTCGGGAGCGACGGTTCGAAATGATTCATTTACACTTCCCGGGCTCGAGCATTAAAAAAATTGGGGGTGGCTCGGAGTGTTGTGATGCTTGTAACGGGACACATGCCACATGTCAAAATCTGGGAGGACATTTCGTGGTGAGTGAAATCTGGATCGTTGGGGCCTCCGATTTAAAACATGTCTCTGGCACCATTTTGGGGGTTTTCCTTCATCGATTTGCAGAGAAGGTCATAAACTCTAACTTGCCTCCTTGGGTCCCCCCCTTTTTGTAGGTTGGTTCTCTTCTCTTCCCGTCATTTGCCTTTCGTCCTCGTCCTCATGATTTCTTTAGAGTTCTCTAATCAGGACTGCATGGAACAACATTGGTTTCTCTTAAGATCTGATAAGTGCATAAAAATTAACTATAATGCATTAATTTATAATTCAATTTTACTTTATTTAATTAAAATTAATATTTTCATACAGTGTTTTAATGAAAGAACCTTGCTAATGCGAAGAGCACGATTTTTGGGATCCAAAGCACCAAAAACTTGTTATGAACTTTAAGTTATAATCGCAAGCGAACGACGTGCAAATCGGACTTTAATTGAGTTGGGAATTAAATTTTGAAGGATTAATACAAGGAATAGCATGAAAATTGATGCAGTTGGTTCACTGTGAACTAGCCAATTGGTTCACGAAATAGCAGGCCGGTCCATATCCTCCATTGATGCTAATCCACGAGTTCAGCCCGTGGACCACTGGCCAAATGAAGCCACGACTTCGTTGGGGAAGGTGCGGGAGCCCCTCTTCTCACCGCCGGGATCCTCCTCGCTCGTTGGATCAGCCATTGAAGGCCGAAAAATCCCATCTCACCGTATCCCGTGGCCATTCATCTTCCTTGATGTTGCTGCTGCCGCTCCCATGGTTTCCTACACCGCTGTGCATGGTCTTCTTCCCATTTTTTTCACCCGTTCTCCATCCATGGCCGATCTCCATCGTCATTCCTTTATGCTGTCGTAATCTTCTTCCTACGTTTTCAGTTGTTGTCTGTTCGCTGCCTCCCTGCCGTCCCAGATTGCCGTCCATCCAGCTTACCACCGTCTTCCCAAGTTTGCAGCCATCCTCTGTTCTCCGTCCAGCACCACTGTCGGTCCAGAAACTTGTCGAAAGAATGGGAGCTTGGATGTCCAAGGAAAGAAGACCTTCGATCACGGACTCTACGGGATAACATCGAAGAAGTTCAAGTGGTTGTAAGAGAGTGGTGGTTGTGTTGGTTACGTGAATGAAATAGAGAACCGGAAGAAACCAATGCTGATTTCCCATCTTCGATGCATCTAACTCCTCTACTATAAATAAATGCCCGTCGCCCAACACCAGAAGCAGAGCCGAGAAGCAGAAGCAGAGCAGAGCAGAAGCCAGCCCATCGTTCCTTTTCTCTTCCCATTTCTCCTTCCCAGTTTCTCACAGAGAGCTTTAATTATTTTATTTTTATTTTTATTTTAACTCCAAGCCCTGTTAATGGCTTAGGAGTTGAATAGGTTGTAATCAAATTTGATTATGAATAAAAAAATATTTTTCTTATTTTAAATCCTTTCTTTGTAATTTTTAATTTCAACATTAGATTAGATTAATTTTCTTGCAATTTATTTTATGCTATTTTAATTCCTGCAATTAGGGTAGTTTTTATTTTTACATTTACATTCTGCAATTTAAATTTTAGCAAGTAATTTTAATTATTTATTTAAAAAAAAATTATTTTAATCATGTCTGGTTAAGTAAATCCTTCTGGGTTGGCAATAAAACTAGATCATAATTAGAAACCATTTTCTTAAGATTTATTTTCTTGGGTTTTTAATGTTTTAAGAGTTCTTTCTTTTTAACCTCTTAGCCAAGAGACTTATGAGCTATTGTTGGGTTTCATCCCCTTCATAGTTCATACTTGATTCGGTGCAAGAGAGGAAACAGATAGAAAACTCAATATTTTTGAATCTTTTTCCTTCTTTTTGTATAAATCTTGATAGAGTATTGTTAGAATCTTTTCATATTCCATACTTAGTTAACACGAGAAAGAAACCAGATGTTATGAAAGTAATCTTAGAAAAATTTTCTAAATCATTGGTCTAGTGGATTCAAAAGCCCTGGATCTTTACATTATTTATATCTTCTTCTCTATTTAACTTTTGCTTATCTTTTTATTGAAGCTTACCGGAGCAAGAGTTTTGAACATAGTTCAAAACACAAATTTCTCGTGGGATCGACCTGTACTCGCTGGACGTGCTACTTTGCACACTGTACGCTTGCAGTTACAACTTAAAGTTCATAACAAGTTTTTGGCACCGTTGCCGGGGAATTGGTTTGTTTTAAATTGTGTTTTAAATTCTTGCTTTAATTTGATCTGTCTAGTATTTCTTTTTAGTTGATGAGTGCTGGAAGTCAAGTATGCAATTTAAATTATTCTAGTTCCTTTCAGCATATTATCTTGACTTTAGTTTACTTTAGTTTTAATTTAAATTTGTTTGATTTCTTTCTGTTTATGCATAGCATTCTTAAATCATTTTAAGGGCACGAACCTAAACAAGATAAGGTGGGGATTTCATCATCCTTCCTTAGCCCACAAATAAGACTCCTTCATTTGCATCAACCCAAACCTTTAAATAAAATTAATTAGACGTTGATCCTAGGAACATTTGAGCTCATTAGGACAAGGAGACTTAAAGGTTATACCAAGCTAGATTCAATCATTGAATTTGTGTCTAGGAAAGTGGTTCAGGGATTAAGTCCCGAAGAAAGGCGACTACTTAATTGGTTCTGTTCGCTGACCTGGCCAATCCAATTGGTGTCTAAGGAAAGCAATGGGGGGACTCCCGCCAATCTTATACTTACCTAGCCAATTTAGTGAATTGGTTGAACTTGGAGTGCTTGAAGGTCGACTTGGAACAGTTAGGAGCTATCTAGTTCTAGGTTACCCCTAGAGAGGATTAATTTTATATGGAACTTGTCTAAAATTTTAAAAAAATTTTAAAAAATAAATTTAAATTTTAAAACAAATTAATTATTTTAGGTATTCTCAATCTTGACTATCCTGACATAAGGTTGCCCTGGCATAACTAGAAGTTATGTTGCATGGTTGTCCGAGGATATTAAAAGGTTGAATTGATTTAGAATTTTTTTAAAGAAAACTTTTAAATAAAAAACTAAAAAATATAAATATAAAAAAATTAAAAAATTGAAGAGATAGTAGAATTAGTGAATTCTCCAACTCCTATGTGGAGAAGGATTTCAGGTTGACTTGTTAGAACCGATTTTATTCCTGTTTCAGATCCTATGACCTCCGCTATAATGGATTTGACAAATCAAACCCAAATCCTTAAGGATTTATGTTATCCAGTTGGTTTCGTCCAACCATCTTGTATTAGGTTGCCTCAACCTACAGCAAATAATTTTGAAATCAAACATCAAATGATTAATATGCTTCCAAAGTTCACGAGAATAGAGGATGCATATATATTTATTAAGAAATTTGAAGAGGTTTGTGCAACTATGAGGTTACAACAATTGTCAGAGGACGAAATCAAGCTGAGACTAATCAATTTTGCCCTTAAGGATAATGCTAAGAAGTAGTTTTATAGTCTTCCAAATCAATCTATCATGACCTGGGAGGGCTTTGTAAGAGTGTTCTTAAAGAAATATTTTCCTCATCATAAAACAGCTAAGATTAGAAATGAAATAAACCAATTTTATCAATTAGTTGGTGAGTCATTTTGGAAATACTTTGATCATTTCAAGAATCTCTTAATCCAATGTCCACACCATGGAATAGAAACTTGGAGACTATGCCAAATCATTTATGAGGGTTTATATTCCAATTCAAGAACCATGTTAGAGTCTATGTGCCAAGGCCAATTCATGTATAAAGAACCCAATGAAGCATGGCAATTTCTAGAAGACCTAGCAGAAATGAATCTGCAATGAAAAATAACTAGGAAACCAGAAAGATCCACACCTTCAAGAGGTGGAATGCATTAAATGCAGATTTTCTTAGTTGCAGAAGCTAAAATTGCAACCTTGACACGTAGGTTAGAGACCTTAGAACTTCAGAGACCAGCTAGTTTGAACCAAGTGACTGCACCAATATGTAATGGGTGTAATGCATCTGACCATGTCCTTGAAGAATATCCACTTCAGATGAACCCAATAGAGAATGGATATGCACAGGTGAATGCTACATATCAGAGACCACTGAACAATCCTTATGCACCCACATATAACCCAGGATAGAGGAATCATCCAAATTTCTCATGGTCATAAAATCCAAATATAGGCGGTCTTAGCTTCAATCAGCAAAACCCAAGGCCTAATCTTGTAATGAATAACCTACCACTACCAGGCTTCAATAATAACAATGATAGGAAAATTAGTTCTTTAAAGAAAAGCCTGGAAGCCTTAGCCAAATCTAATGCTGACACAAGTGCTACATTGAGTAATTTTATGCAAACCACGGGCCAACTTCTGAATTCAAATTCTCAGGCCATAGCCCGCTTGGAAATGCAAATGGGTCAGCTAGCATCTACCATCAGTGAACGTGAATGAGGTAGGCTACCTAGCAAACTTAAGCCCAACCCAAGGAACCAAAATGGTCATCCACCCCAAGGAAATCAACTTAGTCAAGTTAATGTAATTCATACTTTAAGATCAAGAAAGCAAGTGGATAATAAGGTAGATACATCTAACATTAGAGAAGACTTAACTACTGAGTCAGCTGAGCCATCTAATGAACAACCTACCTTACAAACTCAAGCTGATGAAATCATTAATAATCCACCAAACCAGGTACTTGAAATTTTTAAAGCTCATTTTCTAAATCGATTAAGGTCTAATAAACAATCGAAACATTTAGACAAATGTTAGAGGTGTTTAAGCAAGTTCAAGTAAACATCCCTCTACTAGACATGATCCAACAGGTTCTGACTTATGCTAAATTCTTAAAAGACCTTTGTACCAAGAAAAGGATTACCAATGTACCAAAAAGAGCTTTCTTAGTAACAAGTGTGAGTTCATATTTGTTAAGTCACATGCCTATAAAATATAAGGATCCAGGATCTCCAATAGTTTCATGTGTCATAGGAAAAACCCACATTGAGAAAGCTTTGCTTGATTTAGAGGCTAGTATAAATATCCTACCATATTCAGTTTATGAACAATTGGGATTGAGAAAATTATAGCCAATAGGGATCACACTATAATTAGCAGACCGATCTTTTAGAATCTCTAAAGGAATGGTAGAGGATGGCTTGATTAAGGTTAGAAATTTTATCTTTCATGTTGATTTTATCATTTTGGAGACTGAACCAGTATCAAATCTTAAAGGTCATATCCCAGTTATTTTAGGAAGACCATTCCTAGCTACTGTGAATGTTGAAATCAATTGTCGGAATGAGATTATGAAACTATCTATTGGGAACATGATTATTGAGCTGAATATATTCAATTTGGAACATGAATCTATCAATCATGCTAATATGAGTGTAATCCAATATAAAATTTATGAATCCATAAACATTAGCGAAGAAGAAGTTGATCTTGAGTCTAGTATCTGACCAACACATGAATATGAAGATATTGATAAAATACTTGATAATGACAAGATTAGTCAGAGATGGGAGCCTCCTACTGAAACATTCATGGAAATGGTTAAACCATCAACCAAGCCATTAAAAGAAGAGGCACCCAAGTTAGAATTGAAATCCCTCCCTAAGCACCTGAAGTATGCGTATTTAGGTCCAGAGGAAACCTTGCCTGTAATTATTGCATCAGACCTAAATTTTAAACAAGAGGAGGAGCTCTTGACTATTCTGAAAGAAAATCGAGAAGCAATAGGCTGGACCATGATAGATATTAAGAGAATAAGACCTTCCATAGTTCAACATAGGATACACCTAGAGGAAGACACTAAACCAACTAGAGAAGCTTAAAGGAGATTAAATCTAGCAATGAAAGAAGTAGTCAAGAAAGAGATTTTGAAGTTACTTGATAATAGAATCATTTATCCTATTTTTGATAGTTCGTGGGTAAGTCCTGTTCAAGTGGTACCTAAAAAGTCTGGAATAACTGTGATTCAAAATGAAGCAAATGAATTTATTCCAACTAGAACCTAAAGAGGATGGAGGGTCTGTATAGACTATAGGAAACTGAATGCTGTGACAAGAAAAGATCACTTTTCTTTGCCATTTATTGATCAAATGTTAGAAAAGTTAGCTGGACAGGAGTTTTATTATTTTTTAGATGGATCTTTCAACTATAATCAGGTCCCCATAGCCCCTGAAGATCAAGAAAAGACTACATTCACGTGTCCATTCGGAACCTTTGCTTATAGGCGTATGCCCTTTGGGCTATGTAATGTACCAGCGACCTTCCAAAGATGTATGATCAACATGTTCTCTGACATGGTTGAATGATTATTAGAAATTTTTATAGATGACTTTTCTGTGTTTGGCCCTAACTTCTCTGAATGCTTAAATCATCTGAGATTAGTTCTAGAGAGATGTAAGGAGAAGCACCTAGAGTTCTCAATTAGAAAAAATGTCAATTCATGGTTAGAAAAGATATAGTTCTTGGCCATGCATGTAGTTTCAAAAAGAGGAATAGAAGTTGACAAGGCCAAAGTTGACCTGATTGCAAGTCTTCTACCACCCAAGTCTATTAAAGAAATACGTTCATTTTTAGGACATGCTAGATTTTATAGAAGGTTCATACCCAATTTTAGCAAAGTGGCTCGCCCGTTGACAAATTTATTAGCAAAGGAGGCAAAATTCGAGTTTACTCTTGAGTGCTTAGAGTCTTTTGAATTTCTTAAAAAGGCACTCATTTCTGCTTCCATCATTCATCCACCCATATAGAGCGAACCCTTTGAACTCATGTGCGATGCATCTGATCATGTTGTAGGTACAGTTTTAGGTCAAAGGATTTATAAGCTGCCTAGAGTTATTTATTATGTCGGTAAAATATTAAATGATGTGTAGCTTAATTACACGACCACATAAAAGGAATTCCTAGCCGTTGTCTTTGCCCTAGAAAAATTTAGGTCATACTTGGTTGGGTCACACATCATTGTTTATACTGGCCACTTAGCCATCAAATATCTCCTAGCAAAGAAAGATGCTAAGGCACGCTTAATACGATGGATCTTACTCCTTCAATAATTTGATCTAGAAATTAAGGATAAGAAAGGAACAGAGAATGCTGTAGTTAATCACTTATCCCGAATTATTGTCGCACCATCTAGTGAACCACCCGTCAATGAATTCTTCTCTGATGAACAACTCATGTCTGTGCCCACTGAACCATGGTATGCTGATATTGTCAATTATTTAGCCATTGGTAAAGTTCCTTCTTATTGGACCACTCATGATAAACATAAATTCTTTTCTCAAGTGAAATACTTCATTTGGGATGATCCTTACTTATTTAAACAGTGTCCTGATTAGATCATTAGGTGGTGTGTTTCGGATAATGAGATTAGAAGTATTCTATCATTTTGTCATGATCAAGCATGTGGTGGTTACTTTGCATCTAAAAAGACAGCTGCCAAAGTACTTCAATGTGGATTTTATTGGCCTAATTTATTTAAGGATGCACATGTGTACTGTAAGAGTTATGCACGATGCCAATAAATAGGTCGAATCATCAAGAGAGATATGATGCCGCTTAATCCAATCTTGGTGGTTGAGATTTTTGATGTATGGGGAATTGATTTTATGGGACCATTTCCAAACTCTTTTGAAAATGAATATATTTTAGTGGCTGTTGATTACGTTTCTAGGTGGGTGGAAGCTATTCCATGTAGATCCACTGATAGCAAAGTGGTCATTAAATTTTTTAAGAAAAATATTCTCTTCCATTTTGGTATTCCTAGAGCAATCATTAGTGATCGGGAAACACACTTTTGCAACCGATCCTTTGCCACATTAATGAATAAATATAATGTTACCACAAGTTAGCTACACCATATCATCCTCAAACTAGTTGGCAAGTAGAAGTATCCAATAAACAAATCAAACAAATCTTGGAGAAGACTGTTAATGCTAATAGAAAAGATTGGTCTTTGAAATTAGTTGATGCACTCTGGATATACCGCACTGCCTACAAAACCAACTTAGAAATGTCTCCTTATAGGATTGTGTTTGAAAAATCATATCACTTGCCTATTGAATTAGAACACAAAGCTATGTGGGCAATTAAAAGATTGAACATGGACTTGGACTTAGCTGAAAACCATAGGAAGCTTCAGATCAATGAATTAGAAGAACTTATAAATGAAGCTTATGAGAATGCTAAGGTGTACAAAGAAAGAACAAAAGTATTTCATGATCAAGCAATTTATAAAAAATCTTTTACTCCTAGACAAAAAGTTCTTTTGTATAATTCAAGGTTACATCTTTTTCCTGGGAAGCTTAGGTCTAGATGGACAGGACCTTTCATAGTTAAAGAAGTCTTCCTGTATGGGGCTATAAAAATTGAAAATCCAAGCAATGGTGTTGTTTTCAAAGTTAACGGTCAATGATTAAAACCATTATTGGAATTATCCACAAAATCTATGGAAAAAGCCATGGTTCTTTATGAACCAACATATCTTGATTAGCTTGCTATCACTGCTTAGTCTGGCTGAAGACATTAAACTTAGCACTCTTGGAAGGCAACCCAGCTCCTTTCTTTCTAATAATTTTCTTTTTAGCATGTTTAGGTTTAGCAGATCCTGACTCAAATAGGCTCCATTGGCTAAGTTGGGGGGAGAGCTCAAGAAAATTCCTTACGTATCTTCATTTCCTTTTATACCATGTCATGCATACATTTAGAATCAATTTTTTTTTTTCATTGGGGATAAAAAGTGAAATAAATAAATATTTGGGGCTACCTTCACCTTAATTATCTTACACTTGTTGATCTTAGACTTGGGATAAATCACATACTTTTTATAAGTAATTGATTGAATAGTCTAGATAATTTTTAAAATATCAAGGGATAAAATATTAATAGACTAAGTAAACATGGTAAGTAAGAATGAAATCAAATTTCTAGATAATTCTAACCCTCCTATTCTCATCTAAGAAGAATCTACCTCTTGGATGTGTGTGGGTGTTGTTAAATACAAAATTTTTTTATTAGTAAAAAAAAGAGATAATAAAAGCAAGTTTTAAATATTGTTCCACCGAGTAACCGGGCCTCTTCGTCTAAGTAAACGGTTAAATCTCGCATCCAAAAGTGGAGATGTGAAAAAATTTTGCTATACAGCCAGTTTTGATTTATAGCCTTTCTGACGCAAGCCAGTAAGACCGAGAGGTGTCTGCACCTAGTGCCCTAAGGCCAACTGGTCTGGGAGACATTGGTCAAAAACTTGTTACAAGGTCAGATAGAAAGCTTAAGAGATTAAGACATTGCACGGCCTGTATTGAAAAAAAAGAGAGTGAAAAGTGTCGCAATAAGAAAAACATTCTTGCACTAAAATAATATCTCACCACTCCATGGGAGTAGAGGATTTAGAAATAATAATAGGAGTTGGTTAAGAATTATTTAGAAAAATGAGGAGTTTGCACTTAACCAATTTACTTGAAGCTATTAATATCCCAATGACCCATTTCATCTACTATCTGATGAGAAATCTTCTACTTATAAAAAGAGTATGAGAACAACCTTTGAGTCTGAGTAAACTTGTATAAGGTATTAAGAGTTTTGGTAGTCTCCTAATCAGTTATTTACTTGAGGACGAGTAAGATTTAAGTTGGGGGGAGTGATAAATGCATAAAAATTAACTATAGTGAATTAATTTATAATTCAATTTTATTTTATTTAATTAAAATTAATATTTTTATGTAGTGTTTTAATGAAAGAACCCCGCCAATGCGAAGAGCATGATTTTTGGGATCCAACGGTGCCAAAAACTTGTTATGAATTTTAAGTTGTAACCGCAAGCGAATGATGTGTGAATCGAACTTCAATTGAGCTGGGAATTAAAATTTGAAGGATTAATACAAGGAATAGCATGAAAATTGATGCAGTTGGTTCACTATGAACCAGCCAATTGGTTCACGAAATAGCAGGCCGGTCCATATCCTCCATTGATGCTGGTCCACGAGTTCAGCCCATGGACCACAGGCCAAATGAAGCCACGACTTCGTCGGAGAAGATGCGGGAGCCCCTCTTCTCACCGTAGGGATCCTCCTTGCTCGCCGGATCAGCCATTGAAGGCCGAAAAATCCCATCTCACCATATCCCTTGGCCGTTCATCTTCCTTGATGTTGCTGTTGCCGCTCCCATGGTTTCCTACATCACTGTGCACGGTCTTCTTCCCATTTTTTCCACCCATTCTCCATCCATGGCAAGTCTCCATTGTCATTCCTCTATGCTGCTGTAATCTTCTTCCTACGTTTTTAGCTGCTGTTCGTTCGTTGCCTCCCTGCTATCCTAGATCGCCGCCCATCCAGCTTACCACTGTCTTCCCAAGTTTGCACCCGTCCTCTGTTCTTCGTCCAGCACCACAATCAGTCCAGAAACATGTCGAAAGAATGAGAGCTTGGATGTCCAAGAAAAGAAGACCTTTGATCACGGACTTTGAGGGATAACATCGAAGAAGTTCGAGTGGTTGTAAGAGAGCGGTGGTTGTGTTGGTTACGTGAATGAAATAGAGAACCGGAAGAAACCAACGTTGATTTCCCATCTTTGATGCATCTCACTCCTCCGCTATAAATAAATGCCCATCGCCCAACACCAGAAGTAGAGCCGAGAAGCAGAAGCAAAGTAGAGCGGAAGCCAACCCGTCGTTCCTTTTCTCTTTCCATTTCTCCTTCCCAATTTCTCACAGAGAGCTTTAATTATTTTATTTTTATTTTTATTTTAACTCCAATCCCTGTTGTGGCTTAGGAGTTGAATATGTTGTAATCAAATTTGATTAGGAATAGAAAATTATTTTTCTTATTTTAAATCCTTTCTTTGCAATTTTTAATTTTAGCATTAGATTAGATTAATTTTCTTGCAATTTATTTTATGCTATTTTAATTCCTGCAATTAGGGTAGTTTTTATTTTTACATTTACATTCTGTAATTAAAATTTCAGCAAGTAGTTTTAATTATTTTTTTAAAAGTTTTTATTTTAATCATGTTTGGCTAAGCAAATCCTTCTGGGGTTGGCGATGAAGTTAGATCATGATTGAAACCATTTTCTTAAGATTTATTTTCTTGGATTTTTAATATTTTAAGAGTTTTTTTTTTTAAAACTCTTAGCCAAGAGACTTGATGAGCTATTATTGGGTTTCTTCCCCTTCATAGTTCATATTTGATTCGGTGCAAAAGGGGAAATGGATAAAAGACTCAATATTTTTGAATCCTTTTTCCTTCTTTTTGTAGAAATTTTGATAGAGTATTGTTAGAATCCTTTCATACTTTATACTTGGTTAACACGAGAGAGAAAATAGATGTTATGAAAGTAATCTTAGAAAAGTTTTCTAAATCATTGATCTAGTGGATTCAAAAGTCCTAGATCTTTACATTATTTATATCTTCTTCTCTATTTAACTTTTGCTTATCTTTTTGTTGAAGCTTACCCGAGTAAGAATTTTGAACATAGTTCAAAACACAAATTTCTCGTAGAATCAACCCGTACTCGCTGAACATGCTACTCTGCACACAGTGCGCTTGTGGTTATAACTTAAAGTTCATAACAAGATCCTTGGCCCTATTAGGGTTTGTCTCTTCCTTCTGCTTTCAACGTCATGAGTTTGTTTGGGGGTGAGGATCATCTAGCGGACCATGTTTCCAATCTTTTTGGTCCAAATGAATTTTATTTGTATAGGATTGTCCCTTAGGACCATGAGGGAGAGGAATCCACCTTTAGAATAGTATGGCAGATCAGTAGGTTCACTCCAGTCCTGGCTCCTATACTAGTTTTGGTCCCAGCACCAATTTGGGCCTTTGCCGGTCCAGAGAGCATGGTGTCGATGGTTTCTATGCTGATCATCCTCTACTTTTGCAAGATTTATGGGATTCTAGATCACATCAGGATGAGTGCCTATAGTCCAAGTGATAGGGTGACTTCTGGTCCGGAAGGAGGAATCGCCATATACGAGGCATTCCTCCAAATGGGCCTTCGCCTACCCTTTCATCCCTTCATCCTTATATTGCTTGACTGATATCGTCTCGTTCCTGTTCAGTTGACTCCAAACTCTTTTCGGACCTTTTGCTCTTTCTTGGTTCTCTGTCATTTTCATGGGATTGTCCCGAGGTTTTCTCTGTTTAGGTCGATCTTCATTTTCAAATGCCACACCACATAGAGGGGGTGGTGATCAAAATCTCCTACCAGGGGACCATTTGCTTTGATTTGCCTTTCTCTATCAAGGATTGGAAGAGCAGATTTTTGTTTATCTTTCTCGAAGGGATAAACTAGATTTGGAGTAACTCTGACAAGTCCCCCAACTAGAACTGTGAAGTAGAGCCTGCCAACGAGGAGGTCTACAAGCAATTCCTTAAATCAAAGATTTCAAAAGAGGAAGAATTACTTTGGGAATAGAACTTGTATAATACTGAAATCTATCTAGTGCAAGCCTTAGGTGAGAGTTGCCATATCCCTTCTCGGTTAGGTTGCTCATAACTAACCGGATTGTTCACCTGGCTATGCAGAAATGAAGTTTTCAATGAAAGACATCAAGAACATCGATTGGAAGAGGAGCACCGATTGGAAGCCTAAAAAAACCAATTGAGAAGAGGCCGTGCATAGATTCGCTTATGGCCCTATCTATTGCAGCATTATCCTCGGGGATACCCCATGCCCCTTATGGAGGAAGCTCCCACTGTTGTTGGCATGGAGATTGTGCAGATCTCATCATCATCACCGCCTATTCTGGAGGTGCCTCATGTTTGGCCACAAAGCCTGCTCGCTTAGTCAATGCCCTCTTTGGTGATAAGGACTAGTCCACCAGGTTCTCCGGGTCGAGCAGGGCTATCCTCCCTTAGGGAGACCTTTCTGGATGAGAACGAGATTCTTGAGTTGAGGGTGAAGGTGCATCTATCAGCCTCCATCTTCAAGAACAAGAAGTTGGTCGAAGACCTACTCGACCACATACTTCTTCCCTGGGATAAGGCGAAACAGTGATTGTGATCTCTAGACGAGTTCTACTTCGACACCATCAATCACGTACATGGGGTAGGCATTTTTTTTATTATTCTACTTTGGCTAGTTTCCTTATATGCTAAGAGACCGACTTTGCATCCTTTTTTCTCGTCGTAGCTCATCCATGATGTTCTTGCCATGAAAAAGTTGTCTAACAAGTCCACATAATTGTTGGAGTCATGGAAAGATAGGGCTGAGATGGTCGAGAAGCAAATAAAGTTCTTGAAAAAATTGCTCGTAGTAAGCGAGGCTCTGGAGGCTGAGCTTAAAGAGGAGTTGATGGCCTCTCAGAACAAAATCTAGGGGCTTAAGGCCTAACTGAGGAAGAAAGAAGAAGAGCTCAGAAATAAGGAGAAAGAGGCCACTAATCTGGAGATTCACCTCGTTGATACGGTCTCCAAAGGGATGTTCTTGGAGTCCAAGACCAATTTAGCCGACTGAAGACTCAATGTTGCACTTGACCTGGTGAAGGACACTAATCGGAGGGCCAAGGAGGCCGATGCCAAGGCCTGTGCAATGGACAAGAAGGTGGTGTTGTGGCATCTCGTGCCATCGAGGACTTCAAGGTCAAGGTAGGGGTGGCCATCAATGACACCTACCTGAATGGCTTATTCAAATGCAAGGCAAAGGTGTTTGTGGCCTTTTCCAGCCTTAACTTAAGAGGCATCATGGCCGATGATGCAGAGGAGAAAGAGGAAGAGGGGAGTGAAGCAGGGCATTAGGTCAAAACTTCCAAGAAGACCTCTGTTACCAAAGTTGAGGTGGTCAGAGCTGTAGCCACTGCAGGGATGGTTGCCATCAAGGATGTTATGGAATCAAAGGCCACAACAGCTGAGGTTGTCGATTGGGTGGCAACCAAGATAGAGGCCATCATCAATGTCATAATGAAGGCTATCGAAGCTGATTCCTCCATGCCACCTACTGCTAGTGGCAATCTTTAGGCTTTTCCCCTCCTTTCCTTTTATTTTATATGTGGGTCAAGTCCTATTTTGTAAAGACTTCCCGATTTGTGGAGTCTTCTTACTCATAAAAATTCTTATCAAGTAATAGAAAAATTTGGTTCTACTTTCGATTCAATCTTGAATCTGACTTTACATTATTTGAGCATGTCTTAGATTTTCCATAGAGTAGACATACATTGCTATTCTCTATTGTTGATCAGTACATTGACCGTTGTACATTTAGTCACATGGACATTTCCTTAGAAAACTTTTCTTGAGATCCCTAGTCGATGGAGTGTTAGCTTCGAAAAGTCAAGTTCCAACTAGGAGGACCAATCTTACTAGAAATCGATTGCAAATATGACTATTGCCATTAACGATTGCCAAATTTGAGGGTAAGCCAGGGAGTTGTTGAGCCTTAATTTCTAGTTAGATGACCCTGGGTGATGGGCTAGTAAGCAATCTATCATTGGTATTAACCTATGGCTAATCGATTGTAGGATATGGTATTGGTAAGTAATCTATCTTTGATTTTAATCTATGGCTAATTAGTCATATGGTACAGTATTGGTAAGCGACCCATCTTGAATTTTAATCTACAGCTAGTTAGTCATAAGGTGCAGTGTTGGTAAGTGACTCGTCTTTAATTTATGGCTAGTTAGCTATGGGGTGAGATATTGGTAAGTGACCCATCTTAGATTTTAACCTATGGCTAGTCAATATAGGGTGTAGTGCTAGTAAGCGACCAATCTTGAATTTTAATCTATGGCTAGTCAGTCATAGGGTACGGTGCTAGTAAGCGATCCATCTTAAATTCTAACCTATGGCTAGTCGATCATTGGGTGTGGTACCGGTAAGTGACCAATCTTGAATTTTAATCTATGGCTAGTTGGCCATAGGGTGTGATGCTGGTAAGTGACTCGTCTTGAATTTTAACCTATGACTAGTCGGCTATAGAGTACAGTGCTAGTAAGTGATCCATCTTGAATTTTAATCTATGACTAATCGACCATAGGGTGTGGTGCTAGTAAGTGACCCATCTTTGATTTTAACCTATGGCTAGTCCACCGTAGGATATGGTGTTGGTAAGTGACCCATCTTGAATTTTAATCTATGGCTAATCGATCATAGGGTACGGTGCTAGTAAACGACTCATCTAGAATTTTAACATGTGGCTAGTCGGTTATAGGATACGGTGCTGGTAAGTGATCTATCTTTAATTTAATCTATGGTTAGTTAATTGTAGGATGCAATGTTGGTAAGCAATCCATCTTTGATTTTAACCTACTGTTAGTTGATCGTAGGGTACAATGCTGGTAAGTAATCTATCTTGAATTTTAACTTATGACTAGTAAATCATAGCGTGTGATGCTGGTAAGCGATCCATCTTTTATTTTAACTTATGGCTAGTGACTATAGGATGTGGTGCTTGTAAGTGACCTATCTTGAATTTTAATCGATGGCTAGTTGTCGTAGGGTATGGTGCTAATAAATGACCTATCTTTAATTTTAATCTATGGCTAATCGGTCATAGGATACGGTGTTGGTAAGTAACCCATCTTTAATTTTAATCTACGGCTAGTCGGTTATAGGGTGTGGTGCTGGTAAGCGATATATCTTGAATTTTAACCTCTGGCTAGTTGTTCATAGGGTGTGATATTCGTAAGCAACCTGTCTTGAATTTTAACCTACAGCTGGTTGGTCATAGGGTGCAGTACTGGTAAGTGACGTGTCTTTGATTTTAACCTATGGCTAGTTGATTGTAGAGTTGTGTACATTGGAAGAAGGCTAGGGGCCCATTGTATAGAACTCCTTTCATTCTCGGATGAAGCAAGTATATTATTAATAGTACATCTGAAGGTTCTCTACATTCTAAGTCTGAGAAATTGGGGTCCTGTCTAGCTCTTCGATTTTGTATGCCCCCCGGTGCATGGCTTCGGCAACTCGATATTGTCCTTTCTAATTTGAAGATAACTTGCCATGCTCAGTTGGCCTGGAGATTTCAGCATAAGATAGTTTGAGATCCCTCGGGTGGAAGGCTTTCAGTCTCACATGGGAGTTGTGATAACGGGTCACTCTTTACCAGTATGCTACCATATGGAGGCAGGCTTTATCCCTTGTCTTTGCAAGTAGGTCGAGGTTGGCTTTTAACTGGATGGGATTACTTAGTTCATCATAGTGCTCAATGCAGATGCTCCATTTCTCACTGGCTTTTCTAGCCATAATTATTTTGGCAAGCTAGTCGGGATATTACGCCTCTCGTATGAATTCAGTGGCGAGTTGCTTGTCAACTTTTTCTTGATTATCTTTTGCTTTTTCGATGCAAAGCATCTCTTCTTGTACTAGATTGGCTTGAACTAAGGATCGATGTTCAGTCTATAGATGATCACCTCTAGAAGGATCCCTGGCATATCCAAAATTAACCAGGTAAAAATAATCAAATTATCTCGCAAGAAGTCAAGTAGCTAATTTCTTTCCTTTTCCGACAGTAGGGCACCGTCTTGGACCGACTTCACTGGGTCCTTTTCTAATGGAAAAGAGAGTATTTGCTCGACCGGCTCTCCTTTTTTGGGGTTCTCTCGGGTCTAGCTGCTCTATGGACGGCATCTCGTCGGCCCTCTATACCCTTGGTGCCATCTAGTAGCACTGTTTGGCTAGCAATTGGTTCTTGTGCATCTCGCTGACTCCATTCTTAGTTGGGAAGTAAACGAGAAGGTACTTGGTAGAGATAATAGCATCTAGAAGGTTTAATCTGGAATATCCAAGAATAGCATTATATGCTGAGGGCAGATAGGCAAATGTAAAAGTTATAAAAATGATGCTCTATTTAGAAGGGGTACCTATAGTGACCAGTAACATGATCTCCCCTTTGATTCTGATTGAATTTCCTATGAAGTCGACTAGAGGCTTGGAGACTGGTTTGAGACGACTCATAGGCAGACTCATACAAACAAAGGTATCATAAAAAAAATATCTACAGAGCTTCTACTATCAACTATAATTTCTTTTACAGGATGTTTTGCTATCATAATTTTTATAACAATAGCATCATTATTGGGATTATAAACCCCGACAAGATTTTCATCAAAAAAAGGATTACAGTCTCAACTCTCTCCTCCCCTCTCAATCTTTTTGACACCAGCCCTGTCCCCTAGGAGATCATGCCAACTAGTCTTTCAATCAAGGCATTGTTGACCTTGGCCTGAGCTTGCTATTGGCCGAAACCTTGAGGGTTGGCTTGGGCTCCTTCGTGCATGTATTTTCTAAGGTAGCCATGCCAGATGAGATCCTCAATCTCCTTTAGATTGTGGCATTGCTCGATGTCATGGCCATAATTATGATGAAATTAATAATACTTGTTTTTGTCTTGATTGGCTGTCGATGACTTCAGTGTAGAGGGCCTGCGGAGGTATTGCTCACCCTATATTTTTATTAGAATCTTGGCTCCGGGGGCGAAGAGAGGAGTGTATCTATCATCATTGTCGAAGAAAACCTTTGTTTTGGTGTCTTGTCGGCTGGGCAAGTTAGACTTCCTTGCTTGGGCTCAATTGGGTTCTTCACGAGCTTGCCTCTTCCGAGGTTTCCCATCTAACCCCTCCAAGTTTGGTCCCCTTCTTTCATGCAGATATACTTCTTTATGCTGGTCAGCAACTTTAAGTAAGACTTGGGATGCTTCTTATCCAGGAAATAGGTGAAGCAGAAGGTACAGAGCCCCCTTTTCATGGCCAGCATGGCTATCAATTCATCCAAATGGTAGATTTTCAATGTGATCAACTTGAATCGGGCCATATAGTTTCCAAGTGATTTTCCATCTTGCTATCTACCTCGTGGCATTTTTTGGCAAGCATCAAAATATACCACGAACTTCTTCTCCATCTGTTTGAAGGAGTTGATGCTCCTTGGCTCGAGTCAGGAGTACCAGACTCGAGCCATTTTTCAGAGCATGGCTAGGAAGGCGATATAAAGGAGGGCATTGGAGATGCCCTGAACCTGCATAAGAGCCTAGTAGCTCTCAAGGTGGTCTAGTAGATCCAAGGTGCCATTATATGGATCTAGTTGGGACATCTTGAACTGACTAAGGATCGGTTCATCTAGGATTCGGGGAGAAAGAGGTGGACGGGCTTCATAATCCATAACTGGAGGTCACCACCTTGGAAGTTGGCAAACTGGCAACTGAGGTCAGCCAGCTTGCAATCATATTTATCAAGGCACTGATTGGCTGGACGTTGAACTGCTTCTTCAGTTGACCCTTCTTTAGAGAAATCCAGGGTTGAGATAGATGAAGATAGGGGATGCCTACGCTTGGGTTCCTTCCCCAATCACTGCTCTTAGTGAAGGGGGCCATCCCGATGCAGTGTAGGGGACCATGTCTTATAGGTGGTTTGACGGTATTGGGATCTTCCACGGGAGATCTAGTGACTAGCTTGACTAGGTGAGGGAGACTGTCGATAAAAGGGGCTCTATCGACGGGGTGAAATGGATTGTCAATGAAGGGGGGCTTGTTGATGGAAAGGCCTTCCCTGGAAAGATCGATTGTTGGTGTGAGCAACACCGACAGGAATGGTTGGGGTCCCTGGTTGTTATTGTGTGACCATTGATTGTTGCTGATGTTGTAGCGGGGATCACTATTACCAGCATTTTGACCTATCAGGTAAGGATGACGAGTTGGTCTTGCTGGATCAGTGATGGTAGAGGTGGTGGTGCTGGAGGCTTCACCTCTTAACTACACCGATCATCATGGTGCAAAGGATCTCCCATGCAACTGGTAGAAGTGTCTTGGACGTGCATCGCCACCATGGTTTCATGCTTTAGTGAGAGGCTATCTGCCATGCCGCTATCGCCTACTTGTGATCGCGGGTGATCTTAGTTGATAATTGTCAGACCCCTCTACCTAGTGTGCCAATCTGTTGTTGTTGGTTCACCTGTCACTAATCTCCGGTAATGATGAGTGGGTGCACCAATCTCCTCTAGCAAGGATTGAGAATCACTTGAAACTACTTCCACTTAGATGACCTGCAAAAGATCCTTGGGTTGGGGTCACCAGTAGAGGCACTCTGATGCTCAAGTTGAAAAACATGAGGCTACAACAGCTAGAACTGAGAGCTTGTAGTAGTTCGGTGATCGTATAAGCAACCATGTAGGAGTGTTCAGAGCATACTTGGACTGGAGATCCCTTTTTACTTATTATAGGATCATGTGACATAACATAATGTTATTATGAGGGTGTCAATATCTAACAAGCATAACAAACTTGGCTAAGGTGGCAATATCCTGTTTCCTTTCACATCAGTTTAAGGAATCTTTTTCATTATGATGCTGGGGTTTGTTAGGATCATGTATATCATGATTTGTGCCAAGTCGGCTATAATTAGCTGACTCACTGGCTACCTGGGTGATGCAAATACAAGGTGGGAAGGACAACTTATTTGCATACTCGGGCCTGTTGGGTTGATACGGTCGACTAGTTTGCAAAGCAGGAAAGGAGTTGACCAGATAATTGCAGTCATTTGCTGTTACTCTGCTTCGAGTCGATTAGTCAACCTAGAGGGTAGTGGGCTAGTTGACCTTAGCTTCCTAGACACAACCATTGGCTGCGTTGCATTAGGCTAAACACCATAATCTGTCATGGATGATAGCATGTTTGGTGGCTCGAGAGACTACCGGGTCCATATCAACATTCACTGTATTAGGTTGATTGATGTTTTGTTCATTACCTCCATGAAGTGGGTGGCTTTTGCACTCCCTTTTCTTAAAAAGAAGAAAGGAAATGAAAAGAGCAATTATAATCTAATTTGATGCACAGTAATGTTTTCAAGTGCTTGCGATCTGCATCTTTTTTTAACTTTAATTTTTTAATTTTATTTTTTGAAACTTAGCGCTTCTAGCAATCTGGCAACTAATTTCTGGCTGACTCATAGATTCAATTATGCTTCTTAGAGTTCGGGTCAAACTGCAAATGGTTGACCTTTTTATCTTTCAATTTGACATGCCAATTTGTTTGAATAAGGTTGCCTCAATTATGTTAGTTGTTGTTGTTTTATAGTTGCCTTAATTATGTGAGTTGTTGTTGTTTTTACAAGGAAGGTGAGGGAACAAGCAGAGTAACTAGATCTCACAATAGCCTGGATAGGAATTTGGGAGCACAAGTTTCTTTTATCTTCCTATCATCAATCCTCTAGACATAGAGCCTACTTTAAAGAGAATGTCTTCAAGCTTTTTCACCGATCCTTTCTATATGCAATATTTTGTTAACTATTCTTCACTTCTTATTCTTCCCCCAGTAACACTATAAAAGCTTTTCCAAAATACCATTATGCTTTCATGAAAAATAAAAAAGGGTTACTGAAGCCTTGGAGTTCTACTTGCTAAACATGAATATAGGTTTGGTGTGAATTTAGACAAACCCCCATACTTGATCAATGTTTCCCTCATCAAGATACCATTGATGAGCAGTCCATCGCTTGCTCTCTTTTCTTGTCTCTTTTCTTACTCCACCGAAGTTTCCATCTTTTCTTCAATGTTAGAATTCAAATTACAAATGGATCTAGGATTTTATGTATGAGGGTATTCTGATGGTTGCCAAATTGCCTAAAAACTTTGTCCAAGAATATTCTACAAGAAGCAGAAAGAAGATTGTAGTGATGGGAGTAAACCATTCTTATAAACAACCCATTCCTCTTGGCACAAGGGAGTTTGCTACATTAACAAAAATGCTTTTCATCTAAGAAAAATATCGATAAATGTTCCAAGGAATCTTTATGCAAGAGCAGTGATAACCAGATGCATATGGCACAAGTCAAACATCTGAACCAAACAAAAAGGGTAGGAAAAAATGAGTAAGAAAGGAGAAAATTCTCATTTGATTCTCAAACTAAATCCATGTCATTTGTGATGCTTGAATGTTGTGCATGAAGTTAGGAACTAAATCCACAGATTATCATTCTCAAAACTATTTATTTACAGTTTTAATATATATAAACTGCTCATAAACATACCCATATTTACCTAAACAATGCTTAATGACTATAAAATATAACATTGGCAGAGAGAAAAAACATAGCAGAAGGGAGCACATTTACTACTTTCTATACCAGCTACAAAAAAACTTGGTAGATATCATGGAATTTAGCACCTGGAAATGATTGTGATGTCCATATCTTCATCCACTACTTTGCTAGTTATAACCATATGGAGTTTTCTTTTATCATCTATCACCATAAGAGACTATGTACTCACTTTAGATTTTGTCAAGCACTCTACTAGGCATTGAACAATTAGCCATTGCATATGTTGATTTTGAAAATAGAACAGATTGGAGGAGAACAGTTTTGCCATCCAAAGATAAGTTCCTCCATTTCCAATCATCCAACTTAGTGTGAATTTATCAAACAAGTAATCAAAAGCAAAAATTTGTATTATGTTGCTAGATAATGGCGAAGATATGACATAGCGTTCTTAATTGGAATTCCAAACTCCTTACTGATAGTACCATGCACATCAAAAAATGTGGAAGGGCCAAAGTTAGTAGAATGAAGAAATTATTACCAACAACAAATCCTCTAATCCACTGAATCAATTTATAGTTGAAGCCAAATTTGTGAAGTGCTTCATGACTACAAACTTGCTCCATATCCACTTTAACTGCCATCAAAGCCTTCCTTTTTGATGCTTTTTCTAAGGAATGAAAAACTTCCTAGGAAGCAAAATATTTTTAGATATATTACAACCATCTACAAAGGCATCTTAATTGACATATATTAATTTTGGAAGAATGGACTTCAACTAAAGTACTAATATTTTTGCCACAATCTTATAAACTATGTTCAAAGATTAATTGACCTATAATCTTTATGGACTAGGCACATAGACTTCCCGAGAACTAGCGTTATGCAAGTAGCTTTCGAATCTTTAGCCATGAGACCAGTCTTGAAGAAGTTCTTGACAGTTACCACTACTTCTTAATAATAGGATAGAAACTTTGACAATTAAAACTGAAATCCATCTTGTCTCAGAGATTTATTAGAGGCCATGCTCTTGACAGCAGCTTGCTTTTTTCATTTGTCACTACAACTACAACTAGTCATTCTCCTTCCAAGAAACATTATTATGGATTGAAGGCTGTTCAAAGGGCCAATGGTTTTGGAATATTCCATTTCTCTAAAAAAAATCCACACAAATTGCCTGGTTTGCTCATGTTGTATTCTAAATTTTTTGCACAGTCAATATCTTGTATCTTGTTTTTTGTCTTTCTCATAGCTAGATCATTATTTTTCACATAATTACACCTATTTTGCACATGGTTATGTTTGTCTTTGCATGTAGTCTTTGCATGTAGTCATTTCTATATTGTGTGCATAGAGTTAAACATGTATAAGACCAGGGATTAAATATAAAATGATGAAATTAAGGCTGAGATTTTTGAGTTTAAACCTACTCAATTTGGAGAGTAAAACTTGAAAAAACCAGATCTACAATCCTGACCATCTTTGTATTGCACGATGATCATGATATAGCAAAGCTGTTTGAGTTATTATCTCATGTACACCACAAGCCCTGCCACATCATGACTGTCACACAATATAAGAATGATATCAGTTGATAAAGCCACGTCCTATAAGGAATATGGATAGTCCTTATCCAACAAAGAGAAGGATGTGAATATCTCCTTGTTCAACAAGGATAATAATTCTATTTCTTGTTAAACTCAATAAGAATTTGATATATATATATATATATATTGATGTGAAAAGAAATTCTGTAACTAAGACTTCGAAGGTCTTATGATCGATGACAAGCCGATCGGACTTAGTTAAAGATGGACCGGAGCCATAATAGATAAATTCAGACCCTAGTATCTGGATCTATGATATTTCGAAGCACAGATAAAGTAGATTGAACATTTGGATAAACTGGATGAGGATGTCGGAGGGAAAAATCCTGTTGCCCGATTCCACTCCTTTAAAAGGAAAGTACTAGAAAAGGCATTGACCCCCAGGCTCTACCGATGGTAACCCTAATATACGGTATGGTCGATATACTAAATCTTGGTTCCCTCCCAGACCAGGGATTTTGGACTTTACTCCAGTACCTATCTCTGGCCCTCCTAGCTTCTAACAAGCTTAGGCCAAACAGTCCAAATAAACCATCGGTCAACCGGATTACTAACCTATTGACCCCTGGTCAAGATACATGTCCTTATCCACTTTTGATATATTGGAGACTCGGCTTTTCCGAAACGTAATTTTTGCAAAACCTTGGCTACGAAAGGCTCTTAAAATTACTAACTCCAGTACAAAGTCTTGATTCAATCAATTACTCTCAAGAAAGCATCCACCAAAGGGCCAAAGTAGGAATCTATTGATTCTCATCCTGAAATATCCTTCGCAGCAGACAAATTATCAAGTCTTGGTATCTAGGACAAATCTCAGTCATTAAAGAGGCGTGGCCTTTTTCCAAGTCCTATTTTCTAAAGCTATTAAGGCGGGAAGATGCATAAAATAAAACTCTTCATTAATAGAAAGATATTCCAGGTAGCAAAGGATGACTTTCACTTGGAAATCTGGGCGTCAGCTCCAAAATCCCATCATTCCCTATTTGCCAGCCACCATACCGGGTTATCTCCGAACCACCCCTGGGATCAACTATAAAAGAGGTTCTTAACAAACCCCTAGACATACATGCTCATGCATACCTCCCACCTTTACTCCTTATACACTCTCATGCACCTGTACTTATTCTTCTTGATTGATTTGGAATATTGATTTGATTGTCGGAGGGCCTTCATCGAAAACTCTTCTGACTAGAGCTTTTTTTTGCAGGTATAGCCATCCTCGTCCCCATTCCAGCTCACTCCGATAACCGAGCATATTTCTGCACCATTATATATATACATGTGTGTGTCTATTTCCCTCTATTTTTATAGGAATGATACATTATCGTTTGAATTTCTTAAAATTTTCTACTTTACTTTTTATATGATTTACCAATAATTTTAGTTTCCTAAGTAAAATTCTTTGTTCTTAATAAATATAAAATTAGTTTTTCAAGTTTGCTTTTTGAAAGGTGTTGCCGTCTAGATCGCCGTGGCCTGCAGCTTCTTACATGGCCTGGGTGAGTGGACTCCCTGCCAACGTCACCGGGCTCGTCGATCGGAGACGATCAAGGAGAACATAGTCGTAGTTGTAGGGATAAAGGGGCTTGATACTGTGTTGTGGTCTTCCTGTGGGCCTCTCCGATGGGAGAAATCTTCTCCGTATCGTCCCTCTATCAAGTGGACCTGCAAAACAGGGAAGACCTGTGCCGGGGATTCTGGCAGAAACACTCCGACGATCAAGTCAGTGAGACGATTGAAGAAAATAAGAGACCTCTAAGGCGGAGAGCTTGGGGGACTCTCTGTTGCCAGAGGGTGATAATGAAGAGAGTGCGTTGTTTCTTACCTCCCCTTACCTCTCTATGCCGGTCTTTATGTAGATGAATGGTTCTCGTCACTTTTGGGGAGGCGTGCCGGTCTTGATTTAGACTTGTCGGGCTAGGGTGGCCTGTGAGGCCATGATGGGCTGGTGAACCTTCTTCTTCTGGATGGTTCAAAAAGTTGGTGCAGGGGTACAGTACCTTGGACAGGGCACTATTCACTAGTTAGTGTAAATGGTAGCTTAGGAAACTTAAATGCAAACCTTCCTTGCAGACGGCATGTCAAGCGGCGTGCCATAGGACCCACGCGGAGGGGGATCCTTGGAAAGAGCGCCGGGCCCATGTGGATGGCCCCCTCGGGAAACGCACCGGCCCATATGAATGAGACTGAACTACGCGATGCGCCTAGTGACCGAGCTAGGCTGAGATGCCGAAGTGCTGAGTCGGTTGGGATGCTGCTCTAGGCTGTCGTGCAGGCACGTGGACCGAGAGAAGGCCCGTGGGGGCCTCCATGCATGTTGATCGAGGCGAGGTGCAAGGCCCCATGCGTGTGGATGCGAACCCACACACAGTGGATCCACACGCTGCTCCAGGTCGAAACCAGACCGCGGGAGGGCGGAGCTGGACCGTGGGCATGCTGGGGCGCGGAGCTGGTGCGGATGGAACTGGACGCCACGCGGGCATGCCAAACTGGGCGCCACGCGGGCGTGTCGAACTGGGCGCCACGCAGGCATGTCGAACTGGGCGCGCGGGGGCGTGCCAAACTGGGCGCCATGCGGGTGGAGCCGGGTGAAGCTGGGCGTGCCACAGGCGCGCGGGCCGGAGCCGGAGGCGTGCGGGCCGGAGTCGGAGGAGCCGGTCCTGGGCACAACGCCGTCGAGCCGGGGTCCCATTGGGCATGCCGCGGTGCCGAGCTTGGGGAGCCGGGGCTCGGTGGCGTTGGCCTCCCGTAGGTGGACTGAGCGGGGCGCAGGGGCGTGCCGCGCTGGGCGCGCCGACGAGGTCGGGCGAGCTAGAGGACCCAGGGCTCGATGGCCTTGGCCTCCCGCAGGTGGATGGATAGAGCAAGGCGCGGGGGCGCGCTGCCCTGGGCATGTCGTGCCGGGCTCGGAAGCGCCGGGGATGCCGTGCTGGGCTCGGAGGCGGAGGGGAGCACGCGCCGCGGTGCCTAGCTCAGAGGCGCCGGGGCTCGGGCGAAACCGGAGGGGAGGACACGGAGCTGGGAGCTCGCAGGGTCGGACTCGGAGGCGCCGGGGGTGCCGCGTTGTGCTCGGAGGCGGAGGGGAGCACGCGCCGCGGTGCCGAGCTCGAAGGCGTCTAGCTCGGAGGCGCCGGGGCTCGGGCTGAGCCGGAGGGGAGCATGCAGAGCCGGACTTGGAGGCGCCGGGCTCGGAGATGCCGGGCGTACCGCGCCGGGCTGGGAGTCGCTGGGACCGCGCTGTGCCGGGCACGGAGTCGCCAGGGTGCCGCATCGGACAGCGCTTGGGCGGTGCAAAGCCGGAGGCGGTCGGGGGCGTGCCTCCCTTGCGCGCGGATCGAGGAGAGGTGCAGAGCTCCCCTGGCACAGGCTTGGGCGGTGCAAAGCCAGGTGCCAGTTTCCCCTGGCATGGATGCGTGCGGGCATGACTCTGGCAGAATGATCTGGATGCGCGTACCTCCCATGCGCGCGGACCGAGGCACAGAGAGGGTGCCAAGCTGGGATGGCTGGAGCGGACCTGGGTCTGACCGAAGTGGGGTGGCCAAGCTGCCGACCTGACCTGGTTGAAGTGGGCTGGCCGAGCTGCTGACCTGACCTCCACAGGGACTGGTCTCTTCAAGTGGACCCACCATTGCGCTAGGGCTGAACGGGTCGGTTACTATTATAACAAAAGGATTCAAACCTTTTTTTTAACTTAATAAATACTAATGCTAAATGATAGCCAAACAAAAAATTCAAAATTAATAAATATTTATTTAATATCTATCTTTTTGGTCTAATGAACATACATTTATGACTTAACTTAAAGGGGGGAAAAAAACATTTATTTAACCTCATGCATGATTTATACCACTCTAGCCAGTACTTAAAACAAGTTTAAGTGATAATTCATAATTTCTCTTTCTTTTTCTAGTGGGAATCCAACAGGATTACACTAACCGGTTATAGAGGATAAAATTTAGTTTGGATCCACTTTCAATTTGGACCAGACACAACATGGCTCCATGGTCTAGTCTTCCGCATGGGGTTGGGCCGGCGTCCGGTCGAACTCGTACAAGCGCGAGTAACGGTTTTCTGAAGGCCAACGACACGTGTTACCCACGGGTCGACTTGTAGCCTGGAACACCAAATGACTAAAACGCCCTCAGAATTTTCCAAATTACCCGTTCCGACCAGTATATTGCCGGACAAATTCTCAAAGCTGTTGCCGACTTCGGAGCTCGGAGAAATCTCGCTCGCTCGCTCGTACGCTTAGGTCTGTTCTTTTCTTTGAGTTTCTTGAATGAGTTCGAGAATTCTTTTCTCCTGGTACTTTTTAATGGACTTTTTGATATATATATATATATATATATATATATATATATATATATATTTAGTATGTTTTTTCTTTCTTTTTGCTCGATTTTGGCTTCGAATTATGGAAGATTTTATCTGCACAATGTGAAGGCTTTAGGGTTTATGAATTGAATTCGGTTTTAATTATCAAACTTTTCTATTGGGAGTGTCTTCTTTGAGTAAGTCCTTCGTTTATTTGTTTAACATCGTTGAAGAATATGCTTTCCGGTTTTCCTTTTTAATCTTATAATACATTATAAAGAGTATGTTTTGCACGGAATTTATCCAATGATGCTAAAGTCTGAAAATTTTATGAATCTGCCCATAGATTAAAGATTAGATTTCTTGAATAGGGAAGTTCGAAAATTGCAACTTTTGTCGATATATCTAGTTAATTTTCTTTCCTCTTTTCATCCATTTTTTTTCTTCCTCTTAATCCTTGAGAGACTAATTGTATTTCTTTCTTTGTAATTCGCAGCTATCGATCTTTTGGTTCCGGGGACATGCAATCCTTTATTTCAGCAAATGGCTAGGAAGAAATCCCGTCCAATTCGGTCTGGAGGAATAATATCTGATTTTGGTGCCCCAAACAGCAGTAATAGTACAGCTGAGATTTTAGAGAATGACAATGGTCTCAAAGAAGTAGATGTAGATAGCAGTCAACAACTTCCTGGCTCTAGGAAGCTAATTTATATTGATATAGATCAGAGTCATTGGGCTTCTGATGAACATTTTGACATAGCAGAAATCTATCTGATTGGTTTGAAATTTTCTGATGGATTGATTGATTATGGGTTGATAGAGGATAGCTTCAGAAAATCTGAATTTTCTCTTCGTTTCTGCCTGTGTGATGTAGAGGAAGGCAGCTTTAGGTTAGGAAATTTTCCTGTATTGCCAGCAGAGAGTATCATTCTAGAATACCTTGTTTTAGAAAACCATAGTCCAGAGGAAAGCAGAGAATGTACAGTGCTTTTATCTGGCACATTTGATGGCCCAGATGACAGCATCTCTTGTCTTGTCCACTTGGTTAATTTAAAATTCTTGACACTAAGACTTGATTTAGAAGTTGCAAATTTGGGTCTTGTTCCATCCTTTAGATTTAGAGTACAAATACTAAGAAGTGCTTTTGAGGCATGTGAGTCCTTGTTGGAAACTGTGAAGCAGCCATGGAGAAGGAGTATGATGAAGGTCATGTCTTGGCTACGCCCCGAAGTTACAACCTCAGAAGCCATATATGGGTTAGAGCGATCTAATGTGCAGCTGAATGCAGCTGGTGGGTTTGGGTCAAAGAAGCATGCTCGGTTTGATGCTGCTGGCTTTTATGAAGCCATTAAACCTTCTAAGTAAGTTGGAATGAGCACCACAACTTAGTAATGACAACATCTTTCTGCCACAATCCCTTATATGCTACACAATTGTTTCTCATGTTGCTTGAATTAAATTATGCTACTGTATATCACCACCTGAATTGTATGAATCACTGATAATTACATAAATACTGTTACCATTCGCTTGTATAGTGACCATGCCTTTGCTTTCTTTCATTGGTAAAAAGCCTTCAATTGACCCTATGGTGAAAAGTGCATATTTTTGGCAATTTCAATGTAGGACCAGTCCAAGAAGTGGTTCTTTTATTGACAGTAGAGCAGCATTTATATTCAGTGTTGATTCAACTTTGTTATGATTCTTTTGCCTCTAAATGGTAAACTGTTAGTGGTTTTTGTTCTAATTTAAGATTTCAAGCTATATTATGTTTTCCTTTTGGCTGTTAGGGAGGAGCAAATGTTAGAAGATGAACTTCCTGACTTACTTCCTCGTCTAAGACCATATCAGCGTCGTGCTGCTTATTGGATGGTTCAACAGGAGAAGGGGATTACAAAATCTTCAGGCAATAATATACAGAATCAGCTGTCTGCTCCATATAGTGTGCCAGTCATTTTTCTCAATAAAAATTCAAGAATGTTCTACAATCCATTCAAGTAAGATTTTATTAAGGAAAATGCACTTTCAAATCACTAATTTTGTATGCATTTTTCCACATATCCTTTACACATAACCCAGCCCAAGTTGCAAACTTTTAGTGACAGTAACAGAAGCCAACTCACCCATGAGGAATTGTCTGCAACATATATAACCCAAGATTCCACGCCCCCCACCCCCCCGGCCCAAACAAAAAAGGAAAAAAAATCCTGTGTAATAGCCTGTGTTACCAGGACTCTTGCTTCACTTCAGAAGATTCATGTTGGATATGCATTTGTGAATTGGATTTGCCCATTAGGTCAAACTAATGCTTTGCAACTCTTTGATGAGTAATTGGCCTCTCTAGCAATTAGTTTTCTCACCATAGCAATGTTGGAAGGAGTTTTTCCCCCTTTCAAGAGCTAGGATAAGGATGTCATAAAATAGCTCTCCAAAATGTTGCCTTTCTTGTATTCTCGAGTTAATTTTTGGAACTTGGGTGACAACCTTGTACTAAAATACCTTCATTGAATAATGCCTTCTGGTGCTTCTATTTAACGGGATTTAAAATTCACTGGATATATAATGTACTCAAAATTATTTTCTTGTCTACATGTACCCCTATCTATTTTTTTTTTCCTTTCTGAGTCAGACACTTAGAAACATGTTCAAAACTGTTTGCATTCATGCCTATGCAACACTGCTAATAGTTGTCACAAGAAAATGTGCCTTGGGTCCTTTAAAGATCAGTCTATGATATATGTAGTAGCCTATAATACCTGGATACTCACATCCAACTCCAAATATCTTTGTTCGATACATATACAAGGTGGATATGGTTGGATACTTAATGAAGTTCTATGTTTGCCACTTTTAAGGATTGGCAGAGAGTTAAAGTCTTGTAACAATGAGTTGGACCCTCCATTTTCATGTTAGAAGTGAGTGTTTTTTTATTTAGTGGTTGGCCAAGCATGTAGGTGTTGAAATAACTTTGAAGAATGCTATTTTTCTTATATTTTTAAGTTAATTGCGAAGTCTAAATGAGGAAAATGTATAAGAAAAGACCTTAACAAACAATATCTTCTTCATATTTATTTTTAATGTTTAAACAAAACAATAATAAAGGTATAGATATACATAATTTAGTTAAAGTTATAACTTATCCTATTTATCCTTGTATCTCCTTTTTTTTTTCTTTTTTTACGTCTTGTTGAGTCAGGCACTTGGATATGTATCCGAATTTGATTCTCATATACATGTCCATGCAACATGGACTTATAGCATCTATAGGCATGTATGTACATTTCTATGGAATATATTAAGTCTTTTGTTTCTACGAAGTTTAGTACTTGATATAGATCATCATAAATTTTAAGCAGTGAGAGGTCACATCAGACCAAGGAATACTGAACTGGTATTGGGCCCCGTATCGGTCACCAACCGGTACGGTACAGTACCATAACATATCATATTGGATCCCATACCGGGCTTATGAAATTATAAAAAATTTCATTCCTTTTTCATGGCTATATTGTTTAACCTGAATCGGACCCGAACCGGATCCAAACCGAGCCAAACTGGACTAAACCAGGCAAAATGCACCGGTATAGTACGGTATGGTATCGGATTTTTTGAACGATCCGGGGTTTCAGACTGTTTTTTTTACTGAATCGTACCGGCTCTTGACCGGTGCAGTACGATACATTCCGAACCAGATGATTCGGGATGGTACCGAGAACCTTGCATTAGATACTAATTAATAACAATGCTAATTAATAGAAATAGAGCTAATCATATGCTATAAGGCATCAAAATAACTAGGGTTTTAATTCTTGGTATAATAGAGTACACTGATCTGATCTATGGCTGTGACCTTTAGAGATATTAGCAGCAACAAGCTTGGGGTTGCAAATCAATGGGAATGATTCTGCTGGGCTAGTGGTTATTTCACCTTGCAATTCTTGAATGAAGATGAAGGATAGGAATGGTAAAATAAATTTCGAGGGAACGATGAGGAAAAATAGAGGAAGATGAGGTAGTGGGAAGAACAGCATAGAATACTGGATGCTAAGTCACTGCTTTTAACGTATGAATGAAAACAAAGAAGAAAGAGGGGAGTGCTAATGAACGGGGAGGTGAATAAGGAAAAGAAAATGAAGAATATAAAGACAGAAATCATGATTACCATTGTTTAAATGAAGAAGAGAGGGTGGAATTCCATAAGGTCAACTAAAAATTGCCAAAAGATTACCGAATGGAACTCATAAAGTTCAGTCATGTGCTAATAACATGACATGTTGAAGGAGGATTTCTTTTTGGGGAGGGAGATCCATTTGGTGTTTTAAATTACTCAGATTAGGATGCTTGGGGATACAGAGCTCCAGACTCAAACTTAGAACTGCTGCTTGTTAGCCAAGGGGTTTGACCAATGGGACAATCTCAGCTCACAGCATTTTAATTAGAATTTCTTCGCTTGAAAGATAAGCCTCACTATTAGTTACTAGAAATGAATGAGTGGAGTGCTGGTACACACAAGCATCTCTGATTACATGAGTAGTAGTAGTACTAGTTGCAATAATAACAACAGTAATAATGGTATTAATAATAGTAATAATAATAGGAAAAAGAATAAGAAACATTTAGCAAGTAGGGTGTATACGAGTTTCTAAGGAGATTTTAAAGCAGATGTGCAACCTTGGATGGGAGATTGGCATGCCACTTTATAGTTGTAGATGAATCTGGGGCCATCCTCAGCTCACAGCATTTTAAGTAGAATTTCTTCACTTGAAATATAAGTCTCACTATTAGTTACCAGAAATGAGGGAATGGGAGTGTCGGTATGGCAAAACAACTCTGATTTAATAATAGTAGCAGGAGTTGTAGTAATAGTAACAATAACAATGATAATAATAGCAATAATAGTATCAATAATAGTGATAATAATAATGAGATGGAAAAAAAAACATTTAGAAAGCAGGTGCATGTATGAGTTTCCAAGGAGATTCTAAAGTGGATGTACAACCTTGAATGGGAGATTTGCATGCCACTTTATTGTTGCAGGTGATTCTTTCAACCTTGCTAGAACCGGGGAAGATTGGTAGAGTTGTTAAGTATCTAAAATTTAAAAATTTTCAGCAAGCTTCTTTAGTAAATATAAAAATTTTGTTACACTTATAATTTATGGTCAAGCTTTAAAACTCCAACCATACTGTCCTGTACCATGTTCCATACTGCCACATAGGGTTGCCGAACTGGAATGGACCGCTCGATTCAGCCCATATTATATCGTATCGGTGCTGAACCGGGATAGTTTGGTCATGGAAAACGGTCTAAACCCCGAACCGTCCAAAAAAGTCTCGAAGCGGACAGAAACGATATGGTTCAGCCCTGAACTGTGTTTCGGTCTGGTTTGGCTTGGTTCGGATCGGACAGCATAGCCATGTGGGGGGAGGGGTTTGCTCTCAATTTCATAGAGACCGATATGGTTCTGGGTATGATACTGTACTGTACCATATCATACCAGTCAGCGATTGGTTCCGGTATTGGTTCAGCGATCCTTGCTACCATATGTTGTGTACCATATGATCCTTATCAATCCAATTCATATTGACACGCATATATCATTCTACATTCCATATCGATACATGATCGGTGTGCATTTTGTCATGAGATTTCAAACCTTACTTAGGCAAGGGTTCTATTAGAAACCATTCTTTAAAGAGGAACCATAATGAAATTATCAACTTTGAAGAGGACCATAGAAGTTAGGAAACTACATGCCCCCTTTATACCTAGTGTAGAACCACGTCAATTTATTTTTCAATGCTATTTTGAGTTTTTTGGAATTGCTGGATGTGACCTTCAAACAACAGGTATCCTTAATGATCAATTGTATAATAGGTCAAACGAGAGGATTATAGGACAATTGTAAACTATCTCAATCAGGAATTCTTTATTGAATTAGTTTATAGAGCTATTATAGATAAATCAAGTTGAGAGAATCTCATATCTCATTTTGAAGGGTGCTCCCTTGCTAAAGATAGTAAGTCTCCTAGATTGAAATTTCATCTCTTGAAAATGATGATGTGTTTGACATATAGTAGATATATGTTAAAATGTAACTATACAAGAAAACCTAACCCTGCAAAATTACACCAAGTCTTTTAAATCCATTAATTTATGGCATGAATAAACCCTTGAACACTGACCATAGGAGATTGCTCTTGCTCATCATAACATGATGGAATGGTGAACAATGTGGGCAAAGTGCTGAATGCAAGGGTGAGTTTACATGTACACCTCCTTCAGGAGTTATATGATAAAAGAGTATTCTTGAGATCTATGTGATGGAGAAACTTGCTAGGAGACACTGTAACAAGAGTTGGAACATGAAAAATGGGCATCTTCCTTATGTGGACAATTCATGTCTTTTATTATGCCTTAAATACCAAAATCACATGTAGTGATACAAGCAAGGTTGGCTGTGCTAGTATTGGAGCCCATATTTGTCGGCCGGTGGCATGGTTCGGTAGGTCCCCATGTTGTTTTGTGCTAGGTTCGAACTGACAAAGTAGAGAGCAGAGGAGAGGGAGAATTGGAGAGAAGAAGAGAGAGAGGTAGAGGGTGGGGAGGTTGGCATGGTTGCCGGAGGGTCGCGAAGGCTATTGGATGACTAGACCTGTCAAAGTGGGCTGGTCTAGCACGACCCTAACCCACATGGGCTGAGATTATATGGGCCAGGCTGGGCTAGGCCCACTTTGACAAATGGGCCATAAAAATCCAGCCCGGCCCAGCCCAGCCCTACATGGGCTATGGGCTAGGGCTAGGCCTGCTCATAAGATTTTTTTTTCGTACAAGAATGAAAGTTTGGATGGAGGTAGAGATTTAGAGGGGAGCCAACAGACTAACTGTAAATATTAGGACTTAGAAGGCAATTTCATTACGGTGAGGGTGCGGAGGAGGCCACAACTGGGGGGAGGGCGGGGAGGAGGCTTGAGTCGCAGGAGTTTGGAACTGGCTGGAGCCAGAAAGAGCCTCGTGGGGCAAAGTTAGAGATCCGTCATCCGAGATCACAGAGAAAATGAGGATCTCCAATCTCAGATGTGGCGGTGGAGGAAGAAGACCCAGCCTGCCAGGCAGGTCAGCACCCCTTGACCCCTATATCTGTTGAGAGAAAAATAAAAAAAGGATTGAGGACTCACCGCCAATCTTCGTTGTTGCCGACTTGCTGCATGCTGAGTTTCTCGATGCCAGCACCGCTGCTTCTCTCCTCCACCTTGTTACTGTCGATTTTTCTTTTCTCCTCTGCCAGAATACCAAAGCTGAAGAAGAACCCTAACCCTAAATGCCTTGGGTGAATCGGAACAGGGAACACTGGAACAGGTGAGGACTGAGGCCTAGGCTCTTTTAATATTTAAGTTTTATTTTTTAAATAATTATTTTTTGGTCCACGGGCTGGTTCGGTTCTAACCTTGTTCAGTCCATGGGCTACAGGGGCTAGGCCAAAAAGCCCGATTACATAAATGGACCATAATTTCTTAGCCTGGCCCGATCCATTTATAGGGCCAAATAGGCTAGCCCATGGGCTATAGCCCATTTTGACGGGTCTAGATGATTGGAGGAGCGGTAGAGAGGGAGAACCAAAGAGAGTGGAAAAGATAGAGAGAGGGAGAGTGAGGGAGAGGGTGGAGAGGCTGGCCATGGCCGTTGAAGGGCCATGGAGGCCTCCTTCCTCTTCTTCCTTCCCTCTTCTTTCTCCCTCTCTCTAGACTAGGGCGGACCTCTGGTGTGATGCGGGACTACTTATACATGCAAACTATTTTTCAGTTATTAAGCAGTGGATTAAGAGTTTATATCTCGAAATTTGAGCCAAGATTCTAAGCAGGGAATTCTACAGAAAAATCAGAAGCACATGCATGTAGAAACAGACCCTAAATAGTCAAAAGAAAGGATCGCTAAGGCTAAGAAACCCTGGTAAGGCTAGCTCTTCTGCAATACCGCAACTGGTGAGTCAAGGTGGTGTACTTGGCAGTGATTTGAATACGAATCCGTGAAGAGATCGCTCTACGCTCCTGGTTACATCCTGGAAAATCAAGCCGAAGACCTCGCGGATCCGCGGCTTTCGGCTTGCTGACCCGAAAGCTGGTCGGATGGAATCCTGGATTCGTGGACTCTGAGGGACCTACAAAATATCTATCAAGGATTAGAAAACAAAGGAGAAATAAGATGGAAGACTGAAGGAAGAAAGGGAAGAAGCGGGTTGGATGTGGGCGGCCAAGTGGTGGAGGTGTCCAAGGTTGAAGCAGGGTTGGCGGCTAGGGTTTTGTTGGAGACTTGGAGGCAGGGCGCAGGAGGACAAAGTACACAGCAATGTTGAAGAAACTCAAGAAATTTTCATTAAAAGTTATTAAAATACATGAGAGGTAGGGCCTTTATATAAGCTTACAAAACTTGGGCCCTAAGTAAGGATATACATGTAAACTCAGGAATTCTAAACCCTCTCATATCCTAATTGAAATACATGGAAAGTCCCCATATGAAAACAACTACACTCCCTTTCCTTCTCAAATACATTGGGTGGCCAAGAGAGGTGACCATAAGATGGGGCGCCAACCGAAGGGGTGACTATAAGGAGGGGGCGCCGAATTAGGGTTAGGGCTTCACGCTTCCGGGTTTTCTTCGGTTGTCCTTCTTCCTGGTAAGTGTTGTAGACATTTGATTCACCAGGGTTTTCAAGGGTGGCTTCATGACTCCTTCCATGCTTTCCAAGTGGTACAATTATGTGGGTGACTGGATTTCATGCAGTAGTTGGAGTGTCATGCTGGCTGGATCCATAAATGACTTGAGTCTTCTTCTTACAAAATTGGATTGGACTCGGTGCAAGACTTACAGGACTCATAAGACTCAAAGTGACAAAACTTATAATGAGCATACCAAAACTTGACTCAATACCCTAATGGTATGAGTGACTCTAAATATAGGACTCAAATGTTGAAAGGCCCAAAATAGGACTCAGGGACCAAAGTAGGGACTCAAGTGGGCTAAGCCCTTATTACAAAATTGGACTCAAACACTGAAAATACTAATCAGATAACCACAGAGGGTTGAGAAGCCTCTGTCTAAGTTTGGTGCCTTTGGTGTCCGCACCAATTCTCCTGGGATAGGAGGAACTCGACCCTGTCAAGTACGGGTTGCTCTGGCCTGGTATCACTCAAGGAGGTCTGGGTCGAGGCGCTGCAAGTTCTTTCGAGTAATCCACGAATCGTCGGATTCTGGTCGACCTTGCCATTGGACCAAGTAGCGTTGATAGCTGTGGCCTCGGGTCGTGATAGCTTGATCGTCCAGGATATGCTCGATCCGTTCTCCTCTCTCAGGCCACTTTATATGTGGACACTCTGGATTAGGTTCGCTCTCAAAGGATGGGGTAGGTCCAAAGGTCTCACCAGGAATCGCTGCCGGTTTTCTATACTCAATCAAGTCCACGATATTGAAGGTAGAGCTAATACCAAAATCCGGAGGTAGTCTAGCACATAGGCATTGGGTCCGACCTTCTCTATCACTCTAAAAGGTTCAGCTCCGCGAGCATGAAGCTTCTTAATGGTTCCTGGTGGAAACTGCTCAGGTTTAAGCCCAATCATAATAGAATCCCCTACATTAAATTCCTTGGCTCTCTTTCGGGAATTAGCCAGTTTCTTATATATTTCATTACTTAGATTAATCTTTTGGCTAATGTCCTTATGCAAGTCTCTAATATGCTGTGCGAATGACTCTGCAGACTTTGAGACTCGTGCATGGATGGGTAAGGGAATCAGATCGATGGGGCGATTAGGTTTATACCTATGGACTATTTCAAAAGGACTCTTGCCCATGGACCTATTCACTAAGCTATTATAGGCGAACTCTGCTCGAGGCAACAATAAATCCTAGTTTTCTGTGTGTTCACCTGCTAGGCACCTAAGAAGATTTCCTAGGCTACAGTTCACCACTTCGGTTTGGCCATCTGTATGGGAGTGGTAGGATGTAGAGAACTTGAGTTTGGTCCCTAACAGGTGCCAGAGGGTCTTTCAGAAATAATTGATGAATCTAATATCCCTATTGGATACGATGGTCTTGGGTAGGCCAAGGAGTTTAATCACATTGTCTAGGAAAATATTGGCTACTCTAGACGCATCGAAGGTCTGGGAGCATGGGATGAAGTGAGCCATCTTAGAGAACCTATCGACTACTACAAAGATGGAATCGTGTCTCTTCTGGGTCTTAGGTAATCCTAATATGAAGTCCATACTGAGATCCTGCCAAGGATGATCAGGCACTGGCAAAGGTGTGTATAGACCAGTGTTTTGCTTTTGCTATTTTGCAACGGCACAAGTTTTACATCTGGCTACTATCTGAGCAACATGCTTTTTTAGCCCCGGCCAATAAAACTGGTCCTTTATCACTAAGATGGTCTAATTCCTACCAAAGTGAACAGCTAAACCTCCAGCATGGGTCTCCCAAATCAGGAATTCTCTAAGTGAAGTTCTAGGGATACAGAGCTTATTATCCTTGAACAGGTAGCCATCTTGAATGGTATACTCGCTATGGGTACTGGATGCTCCTAGCCTAATGGTCTGGTAAATGTCACTGAAGTCAGGGCAGGCTTCATACTTGTCCTTTAATCGATCGAACCCTATGACTTTAGTGCTGACTGAACTCAAAAGCAAAGACCTACGGCTAAGGGCATATGCTACCTTGTTTTCTATCCCGGCATGGTGTTTTAGGACAAAGGTGTAAGCTTGGATGCACTCGACCCATTTACCATGCCTAGGGTTGAGCTTCTTTTAGGAGTTTAGGAACCGGAGTGTCTCATGGTCAGAATATAAGACAAACTCATGCGGCAGTAAATAGTGTTTCCAATATCTGAGGGCCTGGACTACCGCATAGAATTCATTGTCATAGGTAGAGTACTTAAGTTTAGCCTCATTCTGCTTCTCACTAAAGAAGGCTACTGGATGACTTTCTTGACTCAGTACCCCACTTATTCCTACTCCCGATGCGTCACATGCAACCTCAAACACCTTCGAGAAGTCTGGTAATCTAAGGATAGGTGCGTGGGTCATCTTATCCTTAATTTCTAGGAAGGCTTTATCAGTAGTTTTGGTCCATTCAAAAGTGCCCTTCCTAATGCAGTCTATTATGGGTGCGACGATGGTGCTAAAACCTCTAATGAATCTCCTATAAAAGGTTGCTAGGCCATGGAAGCTACGAACATCGTGGGCACTAGAGGGTACAGGCCACTCGACAATAGACCTAACCTTTTCAGGGTCCGCGGAAACTTCATCTGGGATGACAATGAAATCTAGAAAGATAATCCTATGTGTCATGAACTCACACTTCTTGAGATTGGCATAGAGGCTATCTCCCTAAAGGTCTGACACACTAACCTGAGATGACTAAGGGGTCCTTTTTAGTCCTGCCATAGATCAGTATATCATCCGAATAGATCACAACAAATTTTTCAGTGTATTCCTTCAGGACCTGGGTCATGATCCTCATGAATGTACTTGGTGCATTCGAAAGTCCAAAAGGCATTACAACCCACTTAAATAGGCCATCCTTAGTTTTGAACGCGGTCTTCCACTCATCCCCAGGTCTAATCCTAACCTGATGATAGCCACTTTTAAGATCGATCTTCGAGAAAATTGTAGCATCGGCCATCATATCTAACATATTATCCAATCGGGAGATTGGAAACCTATACTTTACCGTAATCTTGTTGATGGCTCTACTATCTACGCACATCCTCCAGGTACCATCTTTTTTAGGGGTCAGTAAAGCAGGGACCGCACATGGACTTAAGCTCTCTCTAATGAAACCCTTCCTAAGCAATTCTCCCACTTGTTTTTGTAACTCTTGATGCTCAGTGGGGTTCATCCTATAATGAGGAAGGTTTGGTAAAGTGGCTCCTGGGACCAAGTCTATGGCATGCTAGATGTCTTTAAGGGATGATAATTGATCAGGTAATTCATCAGGAAAGACATCCTCAAATTCCTTTAGAGCCTCAACCACTTCTGGAGGGTGTTTCTTTTGGGTCAGCTTATGAATTTCTTCAGTGGTCAAGATCCAAATAGGGTTACCCTCAGTAATTTCCTTCTCAAATTCCTTAGCCTTAATCAGATTAACTCCTGGTTTCTTAATTGGATCTCTGGGTGGAGTCGGATGGATCACAAACTTATTCCCATGGTGACTAAAGGCACAAATGTTGGTTCGACCAAACAGGGTTGCATCATGATCGTAAGCCATGGTCGACCTAAGATGATACTACTGACTCCTATTGGAAGGACATCACACCAAATCTTCTTCTCATATGATTACAGTTTAATCAAGATTTGGCACCTAGACTTGATCGGGATGGAGGTAAAATCTACCTAAGAGACCTTATAAGGGCTAGGATGGGGCACTGTGATCAATCCTAAAGATTTGACTGTACTGGCAGAGATGGCATCGATACAACTCCCACTATTTATTATGATCTTGAACACCTTACCTCCTAACTTGGTAAAGATTTGTAAGATGTTAGTCATACACCAGTTTTTCTTAGTTTGGGTTTGGGTCAAGATGCACCTAACCACTCATAGTAGGTCTTCAGACTCAAGCACTTCCTCCTCTCCATCATACTCATCTAGCAATTGGGTCTCAGCTTCGTTGACCTCTCCCTCAGGCTCAACTATGGGTTTAGACTCATCCTCATCTAGCTCACCTAGGTGTAGGGAATTGACTGGGCCCTGGCTAGCATAATATTCTGGTTTGTGACATCTAAAGCACACTCTCTGGGGATTGGGACTCCTTTGGACCTCTACAGACTTACCCTTATCTTCTCTGCGGGCCATAGGGGTACTGGGCTGGGGTTGACTCGAGTCGGGGTGGCTCGGACTGGGTCGACTCGGGTAGGCCTGGCTAGCTCCTGGGTATTGACTAAGGCTTCTAGTGGGCTCAGGTTTACGAAAGATGGGCCCTCTCTGGAAACGCTCATAATTCCTAGAAATTTGGTAGGCCTGCTCTAAGTCACCAACCTCTCTCAAGAAAAGCTCCCTCCGAATGTCATCCCTATGGCTAGCTCTGAACCTAGACAGGGTAACTGACTCGGATTCAACTATGTCGCACTGCATGGCATATTCATTAAATTTCGCGATGTACTCAGCTACACTCTTGCTACCCTGACTCAATCTTTGCCACTAGTCCAATAACCCCCGGTGATATGACGCTAGGAGGTACTTCGTTCTAAGCCTATCTTTCATGGCCCTCCAGGTGACTATGGGTTCATGACCTCCTTGTCTAAGTACTCTTTCAACATTAGCCCAATATAACTTGGCCTGGTGGACTAACTTAAACTTGGCAAACTTAAACTTGCGCTCCTCAGACATATCGTACCACTCGAAATACTGGTCGACTTCTCCCTCCTAATCTATATAAATCTTTGGGTCAAGACAACCATCGAAAGTGGGTACTTCAAGTCTAATGTTCCTGTAGGCTCTCTCTTCCTGGTCCATGAAATCCTGATTGGGTCTTATTGGATGAACCTCTGGGACTGGGTCATGACGTGGGGTTCTCCTAAGTTCAGCCTCGAAGTAGGGATCATGGCGTGGAGTTCTCCTAGGATGGGGAGGTGTCTCAAGGTCTGGCTCAGTGTGAGGCCCATGTGCCTCCTCTAAGGTTCCTAGCCTAGTCTCCACCTGGTCGAACCTCTGGTTCATCTGGATAAATGAATGGGCCATCTGGGTAAATGATTGGGTCATCTGATAGTGAGGGCTCTAATCTGGGCTTCAAGATTTGGATTTTCCATGGATTTAGCTGACTGTGGGTATGGTGGATGATATAAGACTCCTGACCTAGTGCACATGCAAGACTCAAAGGACAAATTGACTATGATTTTCTAGACTTAGAGTCCAAACAGAATGGGTCGACTTAAGTTACACACAATGCAACCCCTAGTCCTTCCACTGGCCAGGTAAGAGATGGGTTGGTGGGGAGGCCCCCCTGCTTTCGCAGGGACCTAATTAAGGAACCACCGATCCACTTAGGATGTTTGCCACTGGACTTCTAGCCTAGACACCAGCTTCCAGTAATAGGAGAGGTATTGGGTGCACTAGTCTTTCCACAAAGGTTGGACCCGACCTGTTGGTGTCCCTAGCTCACTAGAGCAAAGCAAATTAGGTCTAATTGATTTTAATTAGGTTGGGCTCGAATGCAAGAGTTGTTGTTTTGGGCTAAGGAGAGGTGATCAAATCCTCCCCCATCTGGCATAGTAGAATTGTCCTTAATGTAGCTTATGCACATGATGGCACACATATGAAAACTAGGATTTCTGATTTTTTTTTTGTTTTATGTATATGTTTTGTATTTTCTTTTTGCAGAAATATAAATTGCAGAAAAGTACCTAATATGCAGGAAATATGCAGAAAATAAAGTATGCAGAGATTATGTAAAAAGAATCCTAAACATGCTGAAACTAGACTTGCTAAAATTTCAGGGCAGAACTGTTTTCAGGCAGTAAATCAGATGTGCAGAAGACTTAGAAACTGAATTAAATTATGGAAAAATTCTGATAAATACTATAAATTATGAGGAATCCAGCAAAACAAGAATCAGGAGTTTTTGAGTTACTTACATGCAGAAACAATTAAAAGAACAGACCATATGCAGGAATGACGGGATGCAGAAATTAGCCTTAAAAGATGCTCTGATACCAAATGATGCGGGACTACTTATGCATGCAAACTATTTTTCTGTTATTAAGCAGTGAATTAAGAGTTTATATCCCGAAATTTGAGTCAAGATTCAAAGTAGGGAATTCTACAGAAAAATCAGAAGTACATGCACGCAGAAACAGACTCTAAATAGTGAAAAGAAAGGATCGCCAAGGATAAGAAACCCTGGTAAGGCTAGCTCTTCTACAATACTTCAATTGGTGAGTCAAGGGGATGTACCTGGCAGTGATTTGAAGACGAATCCGTGAAGAGATCGCTCTATGCTCCCGGATGTGTCCTGGAAAATCAAGCCGGAGACCCCGCGGATCCGTGACTTTCGGCCCGCTGACCCGAAAGCTGGTCGGATGGAATTCTGAATTCGTGGACTCTGAGGGACCTGCAAAACACTTATTAAGGGTTAGAAAACGAAGGAGAAATAAGGTGGAAGACTGAAGGAAGAAAGGGAAGAAGAGGGTTGGATGTGGGCGACCAAGTGGTGGAGGCGTCCAAGGTTGAAACAGGGTTGGTAGCTAGGATTTTGTTGGAGACTTGGAGGCAAGGCGCAGGAGGATAAAGCACACAGCAAAGCACACAACAATGTTGAAGAAACTCAAGAAATTTTCATTAAAAGTTATCAAAATACATGAGAGGTAGGGCCTTTATATAGGCTTACAAAATACTTGGGCCCTAAGTAAGGGTATACATGTAAACTCATAGGAATTTTAAACCCTCTCATATCTTAATTGAAATATATGGAAAGTCCCCATATGAAAACAACTACACTCCCTTTCCTTCTCAAATACATTGGGCGGCCAAGAGAGGTAACCATAAGATGGGGCGCCAACCAAAGGGGTGACCATAAGGAGGGGGCGCCGAATTAGGGTTAGGGCTTCATGCTTCCGGGTTTTCTTCGGTTGTCCTTCTTCCTGGTAAGTGTTGTAGACATTTAATTCACCAGGGTCTTCAAGGGTGGCTCCATGACTCCTTCCATGCTTTCCAAGTGGCATAATTGTATGGGTGACTGGATTCCATGCAGTGGTTGGAGTGTCATGCTGGCTGGATCCATAAGTGACTTGAGTCTTCTTCTTACAAAATTGGATTGGACTCAATGCAAGACTTACAGGACTCATAAGACTCAAAGCGGCAAAACTTATAATGAGTATCCCAAAACTTGACTCAATACCTTAATGGTATGAGTGACTCTAAATACAGGACTCAAATGTTGAAAGGTCCAAAACAGGACTCAGGGGCCAAAGTAGGGACTCAAGTGGGCTAAGCCTTTATTACAAAATTGGATTCAAACACTGAAAATACTAATCAGATAATCACAGAGGATTGAGAAGTCTTTGCCTAAGTCTGATGCCTCTGGTGTCTGCACCATGGTGGCCTCAATGGCCTCCTCAGTCTTTCCCTCTCCTTCCCTCCTCCCTCTCTTCCTCTTTCCTTCTCCCTCTTCATCCTTGTTGGTGTCTCATTTTGAACTTCGAAACCGTCCTGGTTGGCCACCGATATGATTTGGCATGCCCTGAAATGTTTGGGATGGTTCCACTATCTATGGTCAGAACTCAGAAGTGTCATTGCACTCTAGAGAACATTTGAGGAGGATCTTGGTTTGGTAGACCAACTTGCAGTTGTTGACGATGTACCATACTAGATATGCAACATGCTTTCAAGCTCCCCTGAGTATGTATCTTAGGAAGTGTTTGAGTATCCTTGCTAGATGTGTAATGTACTACAAGATTTTCACATGGTGCCTGCCTCTCCTATTCTCTAATACGTGGATAGAAGAATCACTTGATGACAAAAGCCTTTTCATTCTATACTTTGACAAATTGATTATGCCATGATCTTTCAAAATGTTGTTGTCTAGAAGACATTTTGTATATTCATCCATCTTGAAGATAGCGGCATATTTATCTGTTTAACATATTTCACTTTCTCTTACTAAAATGTTTCCAAATCATTTTTTTCGAGATTAGTAGACAATATCATGTGCCTTTAACTTGTTTTTGGTCACCACATGTTCATTTTATATCTGTGGGTTGTTTTCCTTATCAGTGGCAATATTTCACTGCATCCAGAGTCCGCACCAGCATACGTTTCTGGTGGGATCCTAGCTGGTAAGTAGCTGCTTTTCAACATATTCACTTTAAAAAAATTACACATTACTAACTTGATGCTACTGGATCTGTTTAATTCTTCTCTTTTCTCTCCATATTTACCTATCAAAGATGAGATGGGCCTGGGGAAAACTGTTGAGCTTCTGGCTTGCATCTTCTCTCATCGCAAGCCATCCTCGGAAGATGGATATAAATCTGTTGATGATTCACCAGATATAAGTAGTCAGATTAAAAGACAGAAACGAGAGCGTGTGGAGTGTGTTTGCGGTGCTGCTAGTGAAAGTTCCAAGTACAAAGGTCTATGGGTGCAGTGTGATCTCTGTGATGCTTGGCAGCATGCAGATTGTGTTGGTTACTCAGCTAAGAAGAACCCTTTGGTTTCCCATGAAGTTGACATGAGAGGGGGCTCCAAAGAGGTTCTGTCCACTAAGTCAAAGTGTGGTAAAAGAAAGAAAGATATGAGCATCATAATAGAAACAGAGGGAAATTATGTGTGCTTACTCTGCTCGGAACTTACCGAAGCTGCTAAAATTAACAGACATACTGGTGCAACTCTTATTGTATGTCCAGCACCTATAGTAGCACAATGGCATTCTGAAATAATTCGGTATGATACTGCATCTCACCATCTTTTTTTAAAGCCTTTAGATGCATGAGTTTCCTGCTAGTAATCTGTTCATCTTCTCTAATAATCTCTTTGTTTTACAAGCCTTTAATGCCCTTTTAGTGATTCAAATCACTCTTCAATTACATCAGAACACTATTAAAGCATGTATGATTTGGATGGAACTTGTTATCTTGTATGAAATTAAAGGCAAGAAAATTTTATCATGGAGTATCTTGATCTTGGATCATGATATATATGACAATTGGGTTTAACCCATGATTCTGTTCAAATCACTCCTCCAATATGAAGTGTCAACTATTCGTGGCATCTTTTGCATTAGTGCAAGTGGTCCCTTTTTCTTTTGCATGCATGTTTATATTCATTAGACTGAACCTATTGCATACTTTGATATATGATTTTTCTGCTTCTGAGTTTCAGTGTGTGGGAGTTATCAGCTCTTGATATGGTGGAGCATGGTTGACTAGTCCATATGTAAAACACGTGATCCTGTGATCTCAAACCTTTGATGCATGAACACCTTCCATGTTCACATTTGAAATCTATGTTTGAATGGAATAGCTGATGACCATGTTACATTGTATTTATCTTTGTGCATGCGTGGGTGACAGTCTACAATATGATTATGTACTAGCCTAGGATTAAGAAGTGGCCTGTATGGGCCAGGACCCATTATGGGAGAGATTGATACACCCTGGATCCACGTGATCCAGGCTCAGACCACCTGTATCAGCCTGTAGCCCTGTACCATGTGGATTGAGCCCAAACCTGCACATGCCAAGGGCAAACTGAGGGGCAAATTATGTGGCATAGCCTGACCCCTTGAGATAGATTTCCTTTATCCCTTTTAGACATTGTTCTCCACCATCTCAAGGTGAGAACAAGCAGAGAGAGAAGTAACTGCGGTCAAAGTCATTTTCCTCAGAATTGAAGCAAGGATCATCAAGTTTTTGTGCTAAAAAAGCAATGTGGCTTGGTAAATCTCTCCTGGCTCCGCACTTCTTTGTCTAGTTTCTTGGAAAATCGATGATTATGTAGTGTTTAATTGAAAAATAATGTGGTAATTTTGATTATGTAGGTTGTTAGGAATTTTGTTGCTGAAAAAATAATTTTGTTGTTTAAGTCGAATGATCTTCTCTCAGTATACTTGACTCTTTTCTATCATACTGCATATTTGCTCTTTGCTTGTTGCCATGTCTAGGTCCCTTTCCTCCTAGTGCTTGTGTGGTGCATTTGTCTTGTGTTCATTTTTTCGTTCTTATCTAAAAGTTGTTTTCTTGTAATGTCAAAGTACATTTACAAGTTCACTACATTTTCGATTTAGAGCTGACCTGTTAATCTGTTTTGCTTTAGTCATACAAGGTCTGGTTCCCTGAAAATCTGCATTTATGAAGGTGCAAGAAATTTAGATTCTCCGGCTACTTTGACAAGAGATTTAAGTGAACTTGCCACTGCTGACATTGTCTTGACCACATATGATGTGCTAAAGGAAGACATATCACATGACTCTGATAGGCATGATGGTGATCGCCACTTTTTGAGATTCCAAAAGAGGTAATAATCACCAACAATACTTTGCTCCTTTATGGGCACTGAAGTTCTTAATTGCTTTTCTTCTTCTTGCTGAAGTTTATTCTTGACAATTTCAAATGTATATATAAATTGTATGGAAGGCTTAACATTTGCTTGTGCTAATGTCTGGCATCCCCATATATGTCAAAGGAATCAGTCAACTATTTACCATTATAGTTTGTGTGACTAATTATATCATGTTTGCGGAAGATTGTTAATAAGCTGGTTTATCAAATAAGCTGACCAGATTATGCTAGATACTTTTGCCATCCGGGAGCCAGTTTTCACACTAACTGTCTGGGTGATTAATCATGTCAGACCAGATTATGCTAGATACTTTTGCCATCCAGGGAGCCAGTTTTCACACTGTCTGGGTGATTAATTATGTCAAATGTGTGTAAGATTGTTAACATAACTGGATCATCCAAGAAACTAACCACATTATGCAATCCCGGGGAATGCTTTAAGACTTGTAAAATAAACCACATAAAGAATGTTTAGTTTAAGGATCAAACTTTATAATTATTTAATTCAGTAGCATCTAATGTTGAACAGAATGTATTAAAGAATAAAAAAAATCCAGAAAATAATAACTTGATATAGCACTGAGTGGTCCCCTTTTTTGGAAACTGCTTGCAATCCGCCATGTAGCCATAATACAATGTCCCATTGAAAATTTCTTAGGGAAGAAAATGAAGGATTGTGGTTTCATCACCTTTCAGATGTAAGTTGAAACTTCAGGAGTAGGATTGGATGGGTTGTAACCTGGCAATACAGTACTCTAATTGGGGCAAAACCTTATATGTGAGTAAAGTATGCTATGCCCTTGTGCATCTGATATATAAGACACATAATCCTATGATTTATAATTTAACACTCCCATCAAACTCATGGGTTGATCATAGATAGTTTGCCCAATAGAGCAAATAGCACATAGTTGTACAATGGTTGTTCATGAAGTCTTGAATTATCTCGTGTATTATAGTAATTGGTAGGAGAGAAAATTTGGATGAACTAATACTTGATAATTTGATATTGCTCTGTCCACGTGCAAATAACTAGATTGCTATCAATTTCAAGAGCAGTCCAGTTATGACAGATTAAAACAGTAGTCACTGTGACATCCAAAGGAACACCCTCAAATTAATTTACCTCGGAGGTAGCATTTGCTATCTTATGGTACTTGCATCAATGCTTAGTAGAGGGTTGGCAACTTGGCTTGATGTGCATGTCATATCATACTATGCAAACACTTCTCCAGGAGTATAAAAGACATGCATGTATTCTGAACTGAGTGACGAGTACTGGCACACTGGCTCTACATATTCAAAATCATTTGCACAATGTCTACTCAAGAGATGGTCAGATATAACCTCCTTGACAATACTAAGTAAATTCAGAATGCAACATTGATCATTCCCAGGGAGATAGATATAACAAATTATTGTTCCATGTTAATCTTCAATGAATGTTTGTTTGTAGTTGATGAAGGAGAGGGAAGGTTTCTAAAAGTTTTTCTTTTCTTTAGTAATTTTTGGTGTTGGTTCCAGAATTGTGCTTTGACTAAATTGCCTTGTAGGTATATATGGGCGAAGAAAGTCCTAAAGTGACTGTGATTTAATTTTCTGTAATTTTGAGTTGCTTTTTGTGTGGATCTGAAATTTGTCACTTAGAAGTGGTGGATATACTTCTCTTGGGCTAGGTTTGGATACCTTTTCCTCATCACCATGTTCTCTTTTTCTTCCTTTTCGTCCTCTAATCTCTTCCCTCTTTCTTTCTTAACCTCTTTAACATTTCTCTCTTGCCATGTTTTCTTCTTTCTCCATTAAACTGTAAATATTTACAAAATACATGTAGAACCTGCTCATAATGTTGTTGTGAACCAAGAAATTTGAGTTATTTTGCAAATATCTGTTGTCCCCATATCATAATTTTCATTGAAATTCTGATTTCTTGAACTCCTTTCCTTATTACCTGCTTTAGAACAATTTCTTTGCAATTTAAATTATACCAATGTTGGCCATGTTGGTACTGGGCCCTATACCAGTTGGCCAGCAGCACTATTCAGCATGTCCTCATGCTGTTTTGTGTTGGGCCAAATTGATACAGTAGAGAGAGCGGGGAGAGGGAGAATTGGAGAGAGGAAAAGAGAGTGGAGGGGAAGGGAGGGAGAGGGAGGGCGGGGGGGCTAGTTGTGGTCTCTAGAGGGCTGCGGAGGCCCCTAGATTACCAGAGGAGTGGGGTAGAGGGAGAATTGGAGAGAGGAAGAGAGGGAGGGAGGGAAGGACAGGGATAGGGCAGGGAGGCCAGCGGTGATTGTTAGAGAGCCGCAGAGATTTTTGGATGACTAGAGGAGTGGCTTCGCCCTCCTTAGAATTGAAATAGGGGCATAGCCCTTATTTTATTTTGTTGATTGAAATAGGGGCAAGTTGCCTCCATTTCAATTCGGAGGAGGACGAAGCCACTCCTCCGGTCATCCGGGGGCCTTTGTGGACCTTCAGCATCCATCACTGGTCTCCCCATCCTCTTTCTTTTTTTCCCTCCCTCTCCCTCCTGCTCCCTTGCTCTCTCTTTTCTGCTCTCGAAAGGGGTGGAGCGTGGTAGCCTCTGCAGCCTTTCCCTTTCCTTCCCTCTCCCTCTCTTTTCCTCTCTTTCCTTCTTCCTCCCCTCGACCTCGCCAGTGTCTCGTTTTGAATGCCAAAACCATCTCAGTCAGTTGCCGATATGGTTTGGGATAGTTCTGTCGTTTATGGTTATAACTCTCTTTTGGATAATATTTGATTGTCCAAAATTCTAGAGGCCTTTTCGTAATAGCATTACTCTCTAGAAATTTTAGAACAGAAATTTCTTGAGCTATGTTGTTAAATCAATCGATGAATCTCTTCTTGTTATTCTATTTTGTAATAAGAAAGTATGTGAATTGTAGATCTAATCCCTTCTAACTAAGCCACTTTAGGTCTAGCAGCGGTGGCAATTTACTCTGCCCCATCAGGCACTTGACTTGACTTTTGGCCTAGATAGGGTTGGTTTCACCTGACTTATAGTGGATATTCGGGGCTAGCATGGGTAATGGTAAAATTTGTTTCAAATCCGAACCGGATATATAACTCTTCACATGTCCTCTTCTTAAAAAATGTGATACTTATACAAAAAATTATTTTCATAGCTTTACCTGGCCCAATCCATCCAACCTACCCTGTGTAACTCTACTTGCCACACCCCAAGGCAAGTACAGGGTAGGTACAGTTAATGGTCTACTTGACCCATACCCGACCCGTTGCCATCCCTAAGATACAATATAGTTTTGCAGATTATTCCTGAATGGTCCTACATGTGGTATTGAGTGTATGTACTAGGTTGTTGCCTCCACAAACGACATGCCTAAGGCAACTAGCTGTCTCCCATTTATACGAGTTGGCTTTAAGGATTATGTTGTTCAAAGTCCATTGCTGCTTTGCAAACCATCCCTGAGTTACATCAGCAATTCGTGTATGTATTGGGTCATCGCCTTCTCACACAACCGATTTAAAGCAACCAGCTGCTTCCCGTTTGTGGGTTTCAGATTAGGGATTGTGGTATGATTTGTCAAATTTGAAAACATTTTGAACAGATCCAAACATAATGTGTAACCTATCAATTGATTTGTAATTCTTGTCCAAAGTTAGTTGGACAAAGGGTGGGGTTTGATACATTGAAGGCTGACATAAGTTCTTTTCATTTAATTTAAGTGCATGCATTCAAGGAGTAGTTGCACTGTTCTTACTTTCAACTTTTAAGTGTATAAAAAAACTACATTGTTGATATGGTCTCAGCTATCCAGGGTCACGGGAGGGGCGAACTGGGGAAATCTTGACCTTTGGCCTTTTTTTGGCACAAAGTGGCTTCCTCAGGACTCCCACCATTGTGCTTGTCAGCTCAAGCCTTTACCATTGCACCTCACTCTCAAGTTTATATCATTTTTAAATATTACGTCTTGGCCTGGAACATGTCACAATTTCCTCAATGCAACAAAAATGATCAGGAAGTTTGGCTGAAATGCCTTACTTTTTTTTTTTTTAAAAAAAAATCCAAAATGCATTAACTTGAACAGATCATATGTGCATCTGGTGGGTCTTTCGTTTCATACTCTATGTTGTGGCATCATTGTATCTTTAGGCCTTTTATTTTTTATTGCATCTTGTGAGTTCTTGGCCTAACCTTAATTTGGCCTTCTTTGTATGATCTAGTTTTGTCGGACTTAAGAAAATGTAGATCATTTTTTCACATCATTGTTATTAACTAAGACGATGGGTTGTTCAATTCTGATTACATATATCTAGGTATCCTGTTGTTCCTACCTTACTTACAAGGATACATTGGTGGAGATTATGTCTGGATGAGGCTCAAATGGTAGAGTGCAATAAAGCTTCTGTGACAGAGATGGCAATGAGGTTGCATGCTCAACATCGTTGGTGCATTACAGGAACTCCTATACAGCGCAGGCTTGATGATGTCTATGGACTATTACGTTTCCTCAGGGCTAGTCCATTTGACATTTATAGATGGTGGGTTGAAGTTATTAGAGATCCATATGAGGTATGGTTGTAATTCTTATTTCTTCAATCTTCCCTTTTTCCTTCTTTTTTTTTTTCCACTTTTTTTTTTTGTTTGGGAAGAAGGGGGGGGGGATGGGTTAGGGGGTTATCCTATAGTGAATCCTTGCACATCTTTCTGTAAGTTTGTGAATGATAAGAAAGGAAATGCCCAAGCATTGATTTCTGGTTGTACAGGTTTTAGTAAAGATTTCTGAAGTCTTCCTTTTGCATTTGCAAATTTCTATGAAAGATTATTTGGTTTCTTTATGTTTTTTTCCCTCTACCATCTTATGAGAGATTTATTTATCTTGGAAGAATTAAGTATAAGTCCTTTGACTTGATTGGTGCATCATCAAGGCTATCCTCTGATTTCAGCTTTCCATATCATTGTTGCTTAGATCTTGACAATAGTCATAATATGAAGGACTGTTTTTGCATCTAGTTGCTACATAAAGTTACCGCTGAAAAGGTAAGGGGAAGTTAGTACCAAAGGTAAGCATCGGGTGTTGATGCAGACAGCTAAACAAATGAAGCCCGATATACAGATTATATTTAGCAATATATAAGGAAGAAGACGTTTGGTTTGAGAACAACTGAGCAAGCAAGAGAATATAATTTTTAATTTTAATTTACTGAAAGTTTCTGCTTGGTTTAAAGTTTATTTTAACCTGAATTGCAAAATTAGAAGTTTAGTGTAAATTTAGGGATTGCGGTACCGTCCCGTACTGCCCGATACGGGGCGTACCATACCGTACCGGCAACTAGCCGGCACGGTTCAGTCCATTAAAACGGTCCGGTATCTGGACCGTTAAAAAAATAAAAAAAATTGATTTCCGTACCGGTACGGTATGGTATGGTACCGTACCGGTACGAACCGGTCGGTTCAGCCCGGTACGGGTCCTTTTTATATTTTAAATGCATTTTTGGGAGGGGGAGAATGTTTTTATATTAAAAAAATGCATTGATACACCTGCCGATACGGTATGGTATGGACCGTACCGTACCGTACTGGCCTCCCGCCGATACAACTCCTGGTACCGGTACCGGGAACCTTGGTAAAATTTATGATATATTGTTTGATCTGGGTTCCAAGATTTTCACGAAGGGATAAATGAAATCTTATGTTTGCTGAATATTTACTGAAGCCTGAGATTTGGTTGTATTTTTGGTGTGAAGATCATATGGGAGAGTTGTATGGGATAAGTAAAGTTACATGGTTGCTGGAAATTTACATGAGGCCTGTTTTTTGGGTGCAGTTGGGAAGTTTCAGATACGATGAAAGATTATCTGCAGAAATGTGGGAGAGAATAAGGATTAGAGAGTTTGCAAGAGTTGTAAGGAGCAATATATACTTACAGTTGCATGACCAAATTTTCTGGACATCACTCATAGGAATATAGGATCGAGGGAGTCACACCTTCAAAATCTGCAGTCACACATGATTGGAAAAAGTGAAATGTTAAAAACAAAAATCTCTTAAATTGACCAACTCAAACTGCTAGATGAAAATTGGTGGGTATACCTTGTGAAGTCTTTTAAAGGTTCCTTATTACCTCTGGGCATGCTAGACTTTTCAAGGCAAAAACTAATTCCATGGACTAAGGAACGCGGTACCGTCCCGTACCGCCTGGTACGGGGCATACCGTACCGTACCGGCAGCTAGCCAGTACGGTTCATCCCAATAAAACGGTCCAGCCTCCGGACCGTTAAAAAAATAAAAAAAATTAATTTCCATACGGTATGGTACAGTACCGTACCAGTACGAACCGCCCGGTACCGTCCGGTTCAAGTCCATTTCTTGTTTTTGGGAGGAGGGAAAGATGGTTTTTAATATAAAAAGGGGCCCGGCATGCATGCCGGTACGGTACGGTATAGACCGTACCATACTATACTGCCCACCTTCCGAGACGAGTCCCGGTACCGGTACCGGGAACCTGCCATGGACACAATTCTTCTATTAAACCTTAGTTCTGCGGTTTTGAAGAAACTGTTGGACATAAGAAACAAGAATTAAAAAGGATGGGATACCAGATAGCCATAATTTAGTGAACCAAATTGCCTCGTCTGGGCATGTACACATAGATGCAAATATATGCATGTGGAAAACAATTATTTGGGAGGGATTTTGGACTCCCACTCTCAATCTCTTTATTTCTTCGTTAATAAAGATTTTGTTATGAGAAGGAAAAGTTTGATATATATGTGGGTCTTTTGGAAGGTTGGCAGTGATAATAATTGTAATGTAGCAACTGGTTTATTCTGTATGGCATCTCTTGATCCTGTTAGATAGACTTCATAGATACTCATTTGTGTATGCCAATACATGCAGATAGATATGTAATGTACACATGTACCTCTGATCTCCTGCGGCCCATTATGTAATATGTAAGATGTATAATTCTTGATTAAACATGTAATCCAGAGTTTCATAGAATGCAACCATTCAGATCTTCTTTTGAATGAGGTAGATCATTGTCATAATCTTTCCATGATTTTTGTTACAGATGAGAGATGCGTTAGCCATGAAATATATTCATAATTTTTTTAAGCAAATCATGTGGCGTTCATCAAAAATGCATGTGTCAGACGAACTTCATTTGCCCCCACAAGAGGAGTGTTTATCCTGGCTCATCTTCTCACCAATTGAAGAGCATTTCTATCAGAAACAACATGAAACTTGTGTGAGCCATGCACATGAAATTATCAAAAGTTTGAAAGATGATGTTCATAGAAGAGAATCTCTATCTGGTATTTGTTATTTCATCAATTTCATTGAAGTATGTAGATGTTTCAAAGTTAACACCACTGAAATTCCAACACTTCTCCAGGTCCTGATGCTTCACACACTGGCTTTCTCTCACATAATGAAGTTGTAAAACTTCTCTTCCCACTCTTAAAGCTTCGTCAGGCTTGTTGCCATCCGCAAGTTGGGAGTTCTGGTATCTGCTCTTTGCAACGTTCTCCTTTGACCATGGAAGAGATATTAGAAGTGAGCTCAATATGTTAAAACTTAACACTATGTTTTTTCATGTCCATGCTCTTTGTGTTAAATTTCCTTAATGAGCTCTACCTTCTAAGTTTAAGATTTTCTATTAGGTCCTTATTGGCAAAACCAAAATTGAAGGAGAGGAAGCTCTAAGACAAATTGTTAGTGCACTGAATGGTCTAGCTGGTATAGCTATAATTGAGCAGGACTACAAACAGGCTGTGTCACTATATAAAGAAGCGCTGGCTTTAGCTGATGAAAATAGCAATGATTTCCGTTTGGACCCTTTACTGAATCTTCACATTCACCACAATTTGGCTGAATCACTTGCAAACACTTCTGAATTTCTACAACAATGTCCATCAATGGGAGCGCATTCCTTTGAAAACATTGAAGTGAAAAACAGAAAAGCAACTGTTGCAGTAGGCAAGTTTGATAAGTACTATGTGAAGAGAAGAAAAATCAGTGAGGACAGCAAATCAGTTTCAGCCACCCAGTCTTCTGAGCAATATAAAAATCCAGATGATATTTCTCCCCATTTAACTGGTAATGATGGAGATAAAGGTTCAGGAGTTGATGGTCAAGTATTGTCAAGATGTTATGCTGATGATTGCCTAAGAAGGGCATGCGAAGATATTAAACAGAAGTACTTGTCTGTGTTCAACTCAAAGCTGTCTTTGGCTCAGCAAGAGTTTAAAGATTCATACATGCAGGTACTTATCCTGATTATCTTTGCTTCCTTTTTTAGTTTTCCCTCCAGGTTGCCTCAAGTATTTGAAGTGAAAGTAGTTATTTTAAGTTCATTGGAGCAACTTATTTGCTGCCCTTGCATCGGAACTGGCAAATGGCACCTGGGAGTATGCCATTGACCATGCTTCTGTTAAAACCTTGACTTTTTTTTGGTTTTGTTCCAGATTCATAACCTAAGTGGCACTTCTGCTGTTACCAATCTATTTATGAATTATGGAATCCCCTTTCTCTCTTATTTATACCAATGAGAATATATCTTCTCTAACATTTTCATGATTATTCAATGTTTGGGATTTAGAATACAAATAATCCAAAAACCATTCCCCATTTTATGGGTTTAGTTTACACATTTGATCATCAAAGTTTTCCCATGGAGATTGCTGACTTAGTTTGCAAGCAGTTATGGAAGAATAGTATTATCAAAATCTCGATACGAGTATTATGAGATCTGCACTAATCAAAAACAATAGTTTCAATTTTTCAAATATTCCTAAATATATTCTATTTGTCAATATTTGTTCTAGAAATACCCAACCCACTTTTATTTTCAAAATATATCAAATCCTCTATTGTCTCTTAATCTTTCCAAGCTTCCTGGATTTTTTGCTGCATCTCTTATGTTTTTTAAATTCTCCAACTGCATATAATTGGGGTTATATAGCCAATTATGTTATCTCTAATCAATAATCTTAGGTATTGAAGTTTATAATCTTAATTAAAATTAATTCTTCTTTTGTGCCCCTGTTCAAATAAAACTCCTTTACAGAGCAAGAAATGCCCCGCCCGCACGCTTCCCATTCCAAACTAGGAGATTTCTCCCTTGCCTCCTACTACTTATTGCCACCCCACTTCTAGAACTCCCATACTGAATCTGCGACCCCCAAAATCCACTTGGATTCTCGAAGCATATCTTTATGTTTCCCATCAATCTAATCCCATCATGTGCCCCACCACTAACTCTTCAACCATCCCACACTTAGTTTTATATTACCGATTACATTTACCAATTACATTTCTATATTTAATTAATATTTAATAGTCTCTAGTGCTCAAGTTAAAGAAGACAAGTTTGCAATTTGAATTAAGATTTAACTTCTTGTCATTCAAATGAAGTTTATTTCTAAATTTGGAAATTATTTTACTAAAATATGGGGCCTATTATTCATATGTATGTTTAAATACTAGTGCTGAACCTTGTACTACTTTCCATTGGAATGATACGGTATTAGCATCATGGTCTGCTGTACCATCCCGTACCACCTGATATTGGACATATCATACCACAGCAGCACTTGGTATGCTATCTCGTACCGTATTGAACCACATCCCGACATTATAATAGGATAGTACTTGTATACGATTCAATATTAAGATAGCAAACCTTGATTAGTATGGTTCTGGCAAGATTTTAAATCCTGTGGGATGAGACTGTCCTTGTTTTTTTATGGAACAGGACGTGCGCTGTCTCATCCCATCTCGATACTTGGGATAGTGGATGATCCAAGATGTCCCGATCGGGATGCTGGGATGCTGGTGGGATGTTCTATCGTGTCACATGGGATGGTACCTCATCTTGGAACATCCTAGTATCCCATGGGACGGCTTGCCTGGACTTGAATCCTTGGATTCTGGTAATGGTACGTACCAAAACTAACATCCAGAAAGAAAAAAAATTATATGATAGGTATTGTTGGTACTTGGTACTGCACCATTGGTAAGCATTGATGTTTGTCTAATATGGAACTAGTATGGCCATCATGCAATGGTATAGTTTGTTTTGGTGTCATGCCACTTGTATTTGTGCTGGTTTTGCATTGGTACCATACAGTATTGATGGTACCTTCCAATTTTTGGTAGTTTATGAATCCATGGAAATATGCTTATTATCTTAAATGATGTGTCATCATCTGATTCGAGATCAAGCTAAGTTTTCTATGATAAACAACAGTTCCTGCTTCCTAGTATGAACTGCTAACAATCTTAGTTATTAATAATTAATATTTAATATTAACAATTTAAAATCTGCCAATTGTGCTTCACTAAAATGAAACTTAACCACTCATTTGAAGATAGAAGGAATGAGTGAAATGGATGAGTGTTTGGTGATTGAGATTGAAAGATCCTAGAAAATTTCTTGGATCAAATATAGAGAGTTGGTTGATGATTAAAATAGTAAATTTAACCATAAGTAATTAAGCAATGATATAATGCATGTGATTAGTGGTGAATGTGGGCAATTCCTTTAGCAAATGCCCTAGGGGCATTCATTAACATTTCCAAATAAAACATTAATACCAATTAAAGTCAATGGCATCTTTCTATTTAGGAGTAATTAGGAAAAAAAATCATCAAGACCTAAAGTCTTCTTAACCAGCTAAGGATAGAAAGCATATTGGACTCAAAGGTACCTATTACTATAGGAATTTATAAAGTGATCATAATTTTTTAAGTATGTCTATTCAACGGAAATTTATGCCTATGTTTGCCCCATCAAGTGCTTATGCCTTATGCTATTTCCATATATGTTTATATTTGATTTAAGTCAATGATCCATATTCATCTTCTTTTTATCATTTTTTATCAAATGTACATTTCACATATTTGTTTTCTAGTGTCAGTGACAATAAAGGAATTATCACCCACTGAGCATTTACCTGGTTTTTTTGAAGTCTCATCAGCATGTGTTCTCTTTCTCATGTTATTCTTGTATAGTCTGTGATGTTTTTCAATTTTTTAGCAAATGTTTTTCCATGTCCAGGTTTGCGGTATCTCTAAGGAGTTCAATAATCAGAGCATGACATGGTGGTTGCATGCCCTTGACCTTGTTGAGCTGAATAAGGATTCCTCAAATGAACTACTCAGAAGGATTGATCAATCAGGTGCTAGTAGCTCCACATCATTGAGGGTATCAAAGAAGTTAGTTCTGTTCTCTTGTTACCGTTTACCTTTTCATTGTTTCACTTTCACCTCTTATATTCTCTCTGTTCCTTGTTGATAATTATGAACTCGAATAGTGTGATGCCACTACTTTTACAATATTTGTATCTGGATTCCTTTGTTCTCATTTTTGGAGGGCATGATTTTATGAAACTCGCTAGAAAATTTTTCCCTTAACTTTTTGTTGTTTATAGACAAAAAGCAGCCATGTATTAAGTATGAGTGTTGATTCTAATCATAATTATCCAATAAATAATAGTTTTTTAACATGATGAATTCATCATACATGAGCATGACGGCTTTAGATTTTTCTAGATTATTTTTGAGGACTAAGTAGCATGATTTGGTGAAGGTTCAATGGTCTAAAGATATGGGGAAGAATTTGTGTACAATATTTTGTTTATTTATGTTTTATTGGTTTCAATGTAAGTTTTATGGTCATTTTTTCTATTGTTTTGTAAAATTTTATTTCATCTCAAGTTACTCCTAATTAAATGTGGTAGTGATAAAAGATGTATGTTTATGGTTGAAAGTATTGGAAAGCCAGTGCAGGTGCGAGAGTGTAATTCTTTAGTGTAGAGGTGCAAGACCCCAAATGGAAAATCCTACTGTTTATTGTCATCGATATTCCGATCTTGAATATACTATATGGTAATTGACATAGGCCACATCATATGTGATTGAGTTTCTTGTGCAATAAATATCAGACATTGTGCGAATACACTCACAAATTTACTATTTGCATGTATATTATGTACCCTCATTATTTGCTTGTATACCCTTATAATTTATAAATATATAAAATTATGCGAATACCCTCAAAAATTTACTACTTGTGTGTATAGTGTATACCATTATAAATTATTTGTTTTTGCATGTTCACTCTTATGATTACTTCTTTTTGCATGTATGCCCTTAACTCAATAAAGGCAGACATGCAAAAAGAAATAATTTATAAGGATGCCTACACAAATAGTAAATTCGTGAGGGTATAAATACAAAAAGAAATAATTTATAAGGGTTCACATCAATAACAAATTTCAAGTGTATACATGCAAATTCAGATATTTATAAGGTTACGTACACAAAAAACTCTTTATTTGTTTTATAATCTAATGTCATGAAATCCTCATTATGGTTTCATGCATGAAGGATTCTTATCAACTGTTCAAAATGCCTGCTTAATTGGAAAAGGGCATTCAAGACAAGCACAAGACTAACAAAATGTGCAATTTATCAGGCATTTATTTGGTTTCAGCTTCAACCTATCTGTCTTGCTGAGTTAACCTCCTGTGAAGAGAAACATGCTTGAGCTGTATTTTGTTTGAAAGATTTTACATTGATTCTGACCATTGACAAAATGGATTAATTAAGTTGAAAGGATAAGGTGTACTGCTTCTGTCACATTTATGTTTATATTCTTATTTATTTGACATCGTTTTTCTGTTTCCTTTATCAGGTTTCAGAGTATAGGTGGTCTGAAATATGCCATCCAGAGTGGTCTAGATTCTTTGGAAGGTTCTAGGAAAGTATTGATTGACCAACTTATAGAAATTGACCAAACAATGGAGAGGCCGAAGGATGATGATATTGACCGAGTGAGATACTGTCCAAACTGCAGTGGTGGGAATGGTCTTTTATGCACCCTTTGTGAACTAGATGGCCTATTTCAGGTTGGTTATACAATGCTTTTATGAATTGCTGCCAAGTAAAGTTTGAATGCTTGTCTTAATTCTAAAAACTTCCAGGCATATGAGGCCAGATTATTTCTTGTAAGAAAAGCAAATGATGGTGCTGTTTTTGGGTCATCCGAGGAAGCACTTGACTTGAAAAGGCAGAAGGTTGGGCTGAACAACTATTTTCGTGACAAGGAAACATCTACACAGCGGCAAGCTAGAGAAGTGATACAGGTAACTAATAGATTTCATATATAAATTTCTGGATGGTTGGAATCTTTGTGGTTGCCTTATCTATGTTGTTTACCATGTTCATAGCTTCTTTTTCTTTTGTATTTTCCTCTTCATGTTCCTAAAGATCTACTACTTCTACAAACTTTGGAGATCACTTGAATGTTTATGCATGCGTGTAGTGAAGTGCTCAGGTCAAATAATAGCAGTACTCATGCAGCTAAAAGCACATCTAGGTAGTGAGATTCATGCTTCACAAACTCTAATGGTAGGTGATTAAGTTGCTTTTGAGAAAGTAATAAGCAAAGTCTTCATGAAGGACCTTTTTCTCTAAAGTACTACAAATTCTTCATCCATGTTAAAGATGTTAACATAGATAATACTTCTACACGTCAAGACCTTTGATCAACATTGTAGCTTGATAAGGTATCTGCTGCTTCATTTTCTGTAATTTTATTTTTTATAGTATTAAATGTAACTGTTAATTGTGCTTCTACTGAACTATATGATGTTTTGGGATAACATGTTGCTACTTGCCTGGTCTTTTGTCGCTTTTGAATACAGTCTTTCAGAAGTCCATCTTTACTGGAGATTACTCTTAGGGTCATAAAAAGTTATTCGAGGGCATTGTTGGGGAAGCAGGATATGGAATCTGCGAAAAAGCACTTACTTCTTTTTGAGGTACAGGTTTTTTTCTGCTCTTTTTGGATTAATACAATTAATCGATGGTTGCTTAATAAAGCATTATGAAATAAATAATGCCTCATTCACTTCACTTATTGCTAGCTGTTATCTGTTTTTCGCCAACTTAGCAGAAGTATGTTTAAACTACTTGTTCGATTAATTATAGCCATCTAGCTGTATTATTAGATGATATAAAGTACAAATGTTGATAATTTAAAATCTAATTTGCCCCATAATGCTTGTTTCCTGGAAACATGTTTGGCAGACAAATTCAATTAATTATTTACAAATTTGTGAAATGCATTTGGAAATTTTTAGGGGACAAAGGCAAGTTGACAAGACAATTGTTTTGCCAATTGAAATCAAGTCATGACAAGTTTGGCAACTCATCCAGACTGGAAAAGACAAGGCCAACACCATTTCCCTTCCCATGAAAAGAGAAAGAGAGCATGCAACCTTCCTCATTGCTGCATTGCTGCTGGCAGGTTTAACTTGTTCTCCACTATGGTCCGTCACTGCCCTCAACCATTCTGTTAGTTTGGACCTTAGAGAGAATAAAGGGAAATGAGAATCGAGTGAAAGTGGGAATGAGAAAAGAGTCATATATAATTATTGCTGTGCGTCTTAGATATCCACTTCCCCTTGGCTTCACTGTTCACGATAGAAACAAACACATATCAAGAGCCTAATTATCAGGCTTCACTGTAGCATCAGCTATGTGCATTTATGGTTTCCATCAAGGAACTCGGAACTGGTACCGGGCCCCATACCAGTCACCGAACGGTACAGTATGGTATGGTACCGTACCGTACCGTACTAGTCCCGTACCGGACCCACAAAAACTTAAAAAAAATCTTTTCCTTCCCTATTAAAAAAAATCTTAACTTGAATCGGACACGAACCGGACCTGAACTGGGCCGAACCGGGCCGAACCGAGTGGTACGGTATGGTACGGTACCGTACCATACGGAATATAATTTTTTTAAATTTTTTTAATAGTCCAGAGTGCCGAACCATTTTGTATATATGAACCATACTGGCTCTTAGCTGGTACGGTATGGTACATCCCGTACCGGGCGGTACGGGGTGGTACCGCAAACCCTAGTTTCCATAGAAGCCTAAAATATAGTGGAATGTTGCCTTATTTCTTCTAAGTTTCTCTATGTATCCTTAAAATTTTTTCATATGCTTAAAAGAATAATTCGTCAGTTTGTTATTGTTGTTTGCCATATCCTAGTTGTTGTGCTCAAATTGTTTCCCATGTTGGTGTTCCAGTGGCAGTAGTGGTTTCAATTAGTGATGAATGGAGATGTTCTAGATGAATGCTCTTGAAACCATAAGAAGTTTAAAACTTTAAATTAATGTATAAGGTGAATAAATTACTAAATTCTACTTATAGTGTCACTTGAAAGTAAAAGATTACTAGATATGCTGCATTCTGTTGATGAGTATGGCTGACTTGGTAGCTGATCTGATCATGGGTCATTAGAGGACCAGATTTGGTGTGTCACATTGTAATCAATCATTAATCAAGCCTACGTTAAGTTAATATTGTGATAGATGGTATAACGACCCAGGACATCATGCAAAAGGGCTAGCAAGAAGTTGTTGTTTGGGATCCTTGAACCTGTATAAGTACCCCGGATCTCCCTGCGGTGTTAGACTAAACACACACTTGCATAGGTCCTCACATTTTCGTCCTGTTCAAGCCTTGGCATCCTGCTTTTTTATGTATTTTGCTTCATGGTGAAAGATGAGGCCGTTATTAACCTAATCTTATGGTGAAATACTCTATACAGATGCAAGGTGTCTTCTGTCTTGTATGTATTAAATGTTCACACATTTTAGAAAAATAAAATTTATTATGACTTCATCAATGTGCTTAGAGAAAATGCTGATCAAGTAAACTTGTAATATTAATTTTAATGAAATATAAATCTTAATCATTTGAGAAGCTCCATTGCCATATGTTTTCAACTCATTCTTATGTCAATTCGTTAAAGATACTTAGGTATCTAGTTTCTAAATTTGTCTTTGCATGAGCATGATTTACAGTACCTACAGTTTTCCCCCAACTTATGTAAATTGTATTTTTTAGTTGTCTTCACCAAGTATTTTTGATGTTCTTTTATTAGATTGTTTATTTTGCCATGTTCTGCATAGGCTATGAGAAAGGAATTTTCTCAAGCAAGATTGTTGTCAATAGCTCAAGCTCAAGTATTGCGTGCTCATGATGAAATGAAAATGTCTTTGCAACGATTGTGCCTTAAGGAGACAGAGGATGAGAGTGCTGCTGTTAATGTACTGAGTAGAGAAGAACTAATTGCATCCAGTATGCATAATTCAAGTGACAAGTTTTTGGGTTTATCCTTATTAGCTCGCATCAAAGGACAACTCCGCTATTTGAAGGTGAGATCTTGAGCCCCTATAATTTACTTCATCTTTCTCTTGGTAAGCTGGGTATGTAAACATGTACAGTATTTTACTTGTGTGTGTGTGTGAGAGAGAGAGAAGTTATTCTTATGTATATCACATATGGTCAAAAATAAAATTCCCAAATTGAGAAAGGATGTTATAGAAGTGGATGATAGATGGTTGCAAAATACACTACATGTAATAGATTTTGAGCTTGGAATATCTTTCAAGATGCACAGAGGACCATCTGAAGTATCCAAAATAATGGAACCAACTTGGTTGAGTAGTAATGGATTTAATGATGTAGTAGCACATAGTATAGTTATTAAATTGTAAAACTTACAAATCACAATAGTAAATAGAATGGATACAAAATAAAGTAAATAAATGAGTAATAAATTTATAAATTATAAGATAAGCTAATGCTGTATTGCCTCTTTGCTTTTTATTCCTTTCAAGTATGTTTCTAATTTATTTTTTAGTTATGTGCCTGTATTATCATCTAATGGAAAATCAATCTTAATAGAAAGGGAAAGGATATGAACAAATTTTTATATTAATCTGTATACTAATAGACAACAATAAGGATAAATAAAATATATAGATAGATATGTCAATAGAAATTGACTAATTAAAAAGACAAATGGCAATATTTTGCAATTAAAAATAAAGTAAACATGGTATTATATTTTGCTGTTTATATTAAGAAGTAAATTCTTTGATCTATATAAAATTTTAAAAAAAACAATTTCTGGAAAATAACAAATGGATAAGCAAAAGTAACACCAAACAAAGGGAGAAGAATAAAGAAATATGAGATTTTTTCTTCTTTTTTTTTGATGAAGTGAAATAAAACATCAAGACAAGAACAGAAGCACAGAAAACCAAAGAAACAAAAACAAAGTGGACCAACAATATTAACAAGACTCAACTACTACTGCAAAGATATGGGGGTTTCCTTCATTTCTGAAATTATAAAGTAAAATAGAAAAGATTGAAGATAAAAATGGACCTTCTTTTCATTGATAGAAAGAAATATATGAAATCAGATAAATCCTGTGAGAACCTTGTGAAATGGAAAATCACTATTTTTTCAGTTGCTTTGAATATGTTTTATGGATATGTTTTATAACATAGAACAAAAAATAGCTAGGGAAATGCAAAAATTAAGCTGCTAGTTCTATATGAGAACTAAAAAGAAAATGGAAGAAAAAGAAGCAGGATATACATCTATAAAATATTGTTCTTTTGAAAGCTAGGATGGGAGAAAACCCAACTGAAAATTTAGCATACATATATAAAATATGAAAGCACAATTTAGCTCTTCCTCTTTAATATTCATGAAAAAATAAAAGTTTAATTTAAGGTACAATATAAGTTGTGACTACAAAAGTTTGTTTTTTCCTGTTTCTTTTCCCATATGTGATTTTAGATAAGAAAGATATTTTAGAAATAGAAAGAAAATAGATTTCACTGACAATAGTCCTTGTCAAATGGGAGTTGGAGCATGTTGTGACACCAGGGAATGATAAATAGTCATCAGTAAGAAATACTAATTTGGTAGGATGTGCCATTCCTTTATTGATCACATGGCAAGGGGGGGATTTGACAAAGGAGAGGATTTGAGATGGAAGTAGTTTGCCTTGCTACAAGTGACGAGCCCAATTGTCCCATGGTGGTGATTGTGGGCAGCATATGTGCATGATGCATGCCCCCTACTAGTGCAATACATGGTGGGACACACATCATGCACAGGTCTGTTGTTGTTAAAATCTTATGATCTATGATCTGGATCTTATGAACCAGTTCAAAATGGCCCTAAAATGATCTTGATCCCATCCTTGGATCAGGATCCTTTTAAGATCACAAGATTTAGATCCCTATGATGGAATGTACATTCCTTTGGATCACAGGATCCAAGTTGATTATGTTATTTAGATATAATATATCATGTGGTCTATTTTATGCATGTTCTTTGACTATGTGATTTTTAAGTTACTTATCACTAATAATTCTTAAATAGCAAAATTAGAAAGTCTGTTCATGGAGTTAAAAATAAGATGCAAGTCTTTGTACTTTTATAGTAGTATGTTAAAGTCTTATCATTGTTTATTCTAAAGCATTCTACATAAAAGGATAAGTAAATTAACAGAAAGTACATATGTATCTTAACTAACCAAATAAAGTGTTCATTTCACTATAAATACTATTTATGGGCCTTAATTGGTGAAAACCAGACTTCTTGTATATATGCTTTTTATCAAGGTTCCCGGTATCGGTACCGGGAGCCATACCGGTGGCCGGCCGGTATCGGTACGGGGCCGTACCGTATCGTGCCGACACACGGTACGACGTGGCATATCGGTTCAAACCGGTATGCCCAATTTTTTTTTTTTGATTTTTTTTGTTGTTTTTTGTAATTTTAAAGTTTTTATTTTATTTTTTAAGGGTTTAGAGTTTAGGGTTTAGGGGAATTTAGTAGGGTTTAGGGTTTAGGCCCTAGGGTTTAGGGTTTAGGGAGAATTTATGTTTAGGATTTAGGGTTTAGGATTTAGGCCCTAGGGTTTAGACTTTAGGGTTTAAGCCTTTAGGGTTTAGGGTGGCGTACCGGTTTAGGGTTTAGGACTAAATACTAATATTTAGGACTATTTTCAATTGAAATAAAATAAAAAATGATAATTAAACCAAGATTATCAGCAATTAATGAAAGTGAAATGTAGCATAAATATATAATTTCATACCAATGTCTAGAATCGGGTAGAGTGACGATGTCCATAAATATAGGGATCATGTATGTACTCTGTAGAAAATTCGGCATGTCCCTCCTGCCAGGAGCATGATACTCCTCTAAGCTCGTCCCAGGAGGTATGCGTGATGGGTCATAATTAATCGCAGATCCCTCTCTGATGTCTCGACTCTGAGTGCTATCCAGAGACTGATGATATGGCAGTGCAGGGACCCATCTAAATATACTAGCAGCAAAATCAGATGCATAAAATGCTCCGGGATAATAACCACTGGATGCTGACGTCTCAGATGCACCATATGGATCATATGGACCAGAAGCTACCGGTAGCTGCGGATAAGAGGATCCTGAATATGAGGATGATCCAGATACATCCATGGATCCTACTCCACGTGCAAGAGCTGCAGTTGTATCGTGTCCCGAACGACCACGCGGAGCTCATCGCTTATATGGAATCGTATCACTACGGGGTCTATCAAATGGTACTCCATGATCTGTATCCTGCATAGCATGGCTAAATTGCGACTTCCCAGTGAAACGAATATGAATAGGTGGCTGCGACTCCTGTCCTCATGCCCCTCCCTGATCACTAGATCCTCCACTATCTGAAGCACTATCATCACTGTCTCTGGTATCTGAATCTGAGTGGACTGAGTGCTCCGATGGAGGTGCAACTGCCTTTCCTTTTCCTCTGTCTCCAGGTCTACTAGATGGTAGGGACGGACGATATGCTGTATCTGCTGGAGCCCTGTGAGGAATATGACTTGTTGCCTATTGTCCAGCATCCATCCCAGCCTTACTAGTTACAAAACTGGCTGGTCGAGGAAGCGATCTTGACTCATCAAGCTTTGGCATTTGCTGCTGATCCATGACCCACCCAATTATTGGATCTTCATCCTTATCAACATATGAACTTGCAGTGGGATCGGGATATTTCAATTCTACTTCTTTCTGAATACATTTTAGCCTCAACCTTAAATTATAGTGTATATACATAAGATCGTTGAGGCGTTTCTGTTTCAGACGGTTTCTCTGCTTGGAGTGGATAAGACCAAATGTAGACCAGTTGCGCTCACATTCACTGGATGACACCGTCCGGGAGAGGATCTTCACTGCAAGAACCTTTAAATTTTTAGCAGATTCACCAAAATGCACCCACCATTCAGCTGTAAAAGATATTACATCATTTATAATTTTAGATTTGGCAAAATAAAAAATTTAATCCTGATATAATATTACACTTACTCCTTAGTAGTACCTACCAGGATTCATCTTTGATTTACTTCTGATCGCTACAGTGGATCCAAATGAATCTGTGCCCTCCCTAAAAAATTTTGTTTGCCAGAAAAAAAATTTGTTAGCTTGTTGAAATTAATGCTCTTAAAAATCATTCAATAATTTCAACCTAATTTACTTCTTCAAGGCACAAAGCAGCGATATCTGGATCGGGCTCCATCTTATATTTAACATTGCGTAAGGCAGACATAAGATCCTCATCCATGGCAATGTCCGGTACGGAGTACTGAAATCTCGGATTTAGATAGTAAGCTGCACATATATTTTAAGAATTAGTCAAGCGTACTTGTATGAATCTAATTGAAACTTAATTTTTAGGGACTTCATAAATTACTATGTACCTGCTAGATGCAAATCCGAACTCATTTGATAACTCCACCGTCTATCAATGATCCGGATATACTCATATGCATGTGATGGATCTGCCTCCTGGATCTTTTCCTTTGCCCTTTGCATCATGAAATATAAGAAGCCCATCTGAGCATACCTCTCGGAGTCCACGACACGAAGTATCTCATATAGAGGCTTGATAGCCACCACTACCCTCTCAGCCCATTGCCAGAATGTCTATCTCGTTACTAAATTCTCCACATTGCTTTCCTTAGTATTTGCCCTGGCATATCTACTCTGCTGCCAGTCCTGACTAACAAACATCTAACGCAGCTCCGCTTTCTTGCCAAGAAGACTATTAAGTGCAATGTAAATAGTAGCAAACCGTGTAACCTTCGGTCTCAATATTTTCTCCCTGTAAAGCTCCTCATCAATGATAAGACCCATGATGGTTATATATAAATCTGGTGATAGACTGTGCTGGCTCAATAATCTTTTGCATCCTGCGAGTTTTTTCAATATTCATCAACATGAGGTCTATACAATGTGCAGCATAAGAGGTCCAGAAAATATGCGGCCGCCGCTCCATCAAGATCTGTCCTGCGGCCCTGTACTGTGGTCCATTATCAGTGATGACCTGCACGATATTATTATGCTCTCCCACCTGATCAATCACCTCCTCCATCAATCTGAGGATATAATAGGCGTCGTGCACCTGATCTGAAGCATCGATAGACTTCTGGAAAAAAGTCTTCCCATCATAATAAGTCAAGAAATTGATGATGCTCCGTCTAGTAGGACCAGTCCAACCATCACACATCACCATCAATCCATACATGGGCCACTTGCTCTGATATGAGGATATCCATCCTTCTAGCTCCTTCTTATTACTGTCCAGAAGATGACCATAGATATCCCTTGATGATGGATCTACTACACCTGCACCAGTAGCCTGTATAGATGAAATAGCAGAGTGATAATATGGATTGTTTACTGTATGGGCTGGGATATGACTGAAATGAAACCAGGAGGAGATGGCCCGCCACATATCCTTTTTCTTATCCTTTTTCAGCATTGTGTCAATCCTCTGTTGCTTGGAATCTCTATTGGAAAATGCATGTGGATCGACATCATGGATAGTGGCTCCCTCTGGAATGTTCCTAGAAGACTTCCTCCTACTGCCAAATGCTTCCAACATGGATGCAATACGGTCGGTGCCTCTCCTGATGGGCTCTCAGACTGAGAAAGTCCTTCTAAACTGTCTCAGACTCTCCTGGAGTACTAGCAGAAGTGGATCCCGATCCTGACTCAAAAGCTGATGGTCCGAATCGCTGTCTATGCTTGGCTGCCTCCTCCTGTTGCCTCTGCTCATACAAGCTCGCTTGAATAGCAGCCTCCATCTGCCTCCTCATTAGAAGGAAGAGATGCTCCTCCTGACTCCCTGGAATAATAAGAAGGTGGTTTTGCGGCTCTGCGGTCACCTCTGCCTTCTTCTTTGCTGCTCTTTCCTTCTCAGCTTTAAAATCAGCAAAGTATTTCTTCATCAGCTGACGGACCTTCTGTGGACACTGTCGGCATGCAGATACATCAGAATAGTCACCAGCCAAGTGCTGCTTCAACCTTGTTATCCCCCACCTTTGAATTTCGAATTGCACCATTTACACCTCCAGTGATGCCGACCCGAGATCATCTCTCCATGTGACCAGCCAATGTCTCACTCCGGATCCTTCTTCCTCCTTGATGGATCCATACCTGAATATTTAAATTACATATAAGGTCAATAATAATGTTTATTAATTAACAGTTAATTAACCTAATTTTTAAAATTTAATTTATTTTTTTATAAAGAAAAATAAAAAAAATTTAAGTTTTAGATTCATGTACGATTCCATCATACATGCTACATATATTTTTTAAGATCCTAAAAATACATTAAAAGTCAATTTTTTTTCAATTTAAGACCTACGGGCACTATTCATTAGATGCACAAAACTTGAATAAATCGACATGAAATTTATAGTGAGAGTAGCTTACAAGTCCTAGATTAATAATTTATAATTACAGTTTTTTTTCTAATTATTTTTTAAATTAATTTATTAATCCGAAATTAAATTTTAATTTAAAAAATTATATACTTAATAAAAAATTAAGATTTTAGTTTCATTGTGTAGATCTATCCTAGATCTACCACATACTCTAAAATCATAGCCAACAAATAAATTTTGACAGCATTTCTTCTTAATTTTTTATTTTGCTCGGATTTTAACAAAAATTAACGATACGAAAGACGAAAATACGGAAAAAGAAAGGTATACGTACCTTGATTCTACCTTCCTCTTCGATTTTTGCAGGTTGGATTGGATTTAAATTGATCCATGAATTTTTTTTTTCTCCGTATTCCTTCCACGGCTCTGCAGCAGAGAGCTCTTACCTCTCTGCTTCTCTTTGCTTAAAAAGCAAGGCATAGCCCCCCCTTCCCCACTGTCACATGGCTACAGTAGCCATGTGACAATTCCAAAAAAATTGCCTCCCCTACTTTCCCAGCCGTACCGACCCGAACCGGCCGGTTTGGGCCCGTTTCGATCGGTTCGGGTCCGGTTCGCCCTGGTTCGGGTCCGGTTTGCCCGGTTCGGGTCCGGTAAGTAATTTTTTTTTTGGTTTTTTAGGGGCTGTGCCGTTTTTTAAAGCCGAACCGTACCGGCCGGCCACCAGTCCGGTTCGGTACACCCCGAACCGGCTGGTTCGGCACACCCCGAACCGGCTGGTTCGGCACACCCCGGGCTGGTCGGCACAAACCTTTTGGCACGGTTCGGAAAACCTTTTTATTCTCCATCCATCCACTTTATAGCATTTAAATTTTTAAATTTATTTTATATTTAGGAATTTCTGGAAGAAATTAGAAAAAATCTTACAATATATGATTATTCCAATTGGATCTAGCCATCTCTATAGTGTATGACTCAATCTGAATCTTAGCAATGTTGCATGTGCTCCAGAGTTCGTATCTATCAGGCTTGTGTAGTGAGGTAAACCCATTTCATTTGAGGTATACCTAAGTGGAAAGAAATGATCAGGCTTAAATTTGTATACACAGGAGAGTTTTATCGAGGAAATCTGCCTCAATTGGATTTGTTGATGCTTATAAGAGATGGAGTCAAGGAGAATGGGGGTGCATGACAAGGCTTTGGGGTTACCTTGACAGATTAGTGTCCTCAAGTTCAAACACTGTCATCTCCAAAAATCTAGGCACAGGGACATAATGTACATATATATACACACAGGAGAGTTTTATTGAGGAAATCTGCCTCAGTTGGATTTGTTGATGCTTATAAGAGATGGAGCCAAGGAGAATGGGGGTGCATGACAAGGCTTTAGGGTTACCTTGACAGATCAGTGTCCTTAAGTTCAAACACCATCATCTCCAAAAATCTAGGCACAGGGACATAATGTACATATATACACATGCACATATATGTGCATTTATATACATATGCACGTGCATGGTTTGGTGTTTATTCAAAAAAAGAGAAATGCTAACAAATAAATTCAATGTAGTATCCTTGAGTTTGCAAGTTGTTTAATTTACTTCCTAGTTTATTTAAAGTTAGTTCAAATAACTAACCATGATATGTTTATAAAAACATAATGATATTTCACTTGTGTTCATATAACTATGATAACTTTACATCAAAAGTATAATTACACTTTGTTTAAAATGTCCATATACTTGATATCTTTGAGAAATATAAGGCTACTCTTTTGGATCAAGTATCTAAAAGACCTTCATGATAGTTCACTTAAAGTGTCAAGCACTAAAAACCAAGAGTCTATTGCAGGACACTCCAAGAAGAAAGAGTCAAGTGCTTGTAGCATTTTTCTAATGCTGGTGCCTGGTAGGGCACTTCAAAGTGGAGTGTCAATCCATGTCATGTTTTTGTGCCATATCTAATTGTGTTTAGTTAGGGTCATGAGAGTGAGGATGGATGGGTTGGAAGGATGGATGACCTCCATCCATCATTTGGTTCAAAAAGTTATAGGGAAGATGGATGAAAAGAAGGGATTCTCCATCCACCTGGGCCCACCAATTTACATCCACCCAGACCCACCAATTAGATCCTCCCAAATTAGGAGGATAAGGAAGGATGGAGTATGTGAGAAGTGGATTTCTGCATTGATAAAATTATCCCTCATTATTTTTTTTGATAAAACTATAGCACTTCTTCACTTTTTCATTCATATTATGTATATGTATTATCTATACTATTAATCCTATATTATTAAATTTTATTACTAATTATTTTAATTTTAGTACATAATTTTCATAATTATAATTAAATAATAAAAATTGTCTTCTACTTTTTTATTTATATCTAATATTTTTAATTAACTATTTGTATAAAGTAATTAACTATTTAAATTAAATTATAAGCTAATTAATTATTTATAATTTTATATAATAATATATAAAAATAAAATCATTTATTTACAAAATCATTTATTTAGTTAAATAAAATTATAATTAAATATTTATATAATTTTTATATAATTATGAATTTAAAGATTATAAGTTCATATGTTGCTTCTTTAGTATAAATAAGTATTATAAATTGATAATAATAATAATATTTTTCAAAGGGTAGTTTAGTAAAAATGTCATACAAATATCTTCCATCTTTTATTTCATTCCTCTTATACTAAATAGAGGAGGGAATCATTCTCATCCATCCTTTCATGTTTTACCAAGCATGAGAGGTTAGATGGATGTCCATCCATCCTCTCTCATCCATCCTTTCTCCTTTATCTATCCTTCCTCCAATCCATCTTTTGTACCAAATAGAGGGTAAGTGTCCAAAAGTAATGGCAAGGATTCAGATCCTGATGGGACATCCTGCGGGACACCGGCATAGGATATCATTCCATATGTTGGGATAGGATGTTTCGTCAGCATCCCAACATTCCAATCGGGATGCCTCAAGATATTTCCTGTCTTGAGTGTCGGGATGGGGCAAGATACCGGCAAGTCCTGTTTTATGAAAAAAACTGGAATAGTCCCGTCCTATGGGATTTAAAACCTTGAGTGATGGCACTTCAATTTGCTTAACAATGGAGCATCGAGGTAATAGAGGTGCACTTGAAAGGTAAGGAAGTGGATATAATGAGTAGCAAAATCTAAGAACTTTAATGGGGTGGATATGGTTAGTACTATTAAGGGTGAGTCTTGTCACAATGGTATGGGTAACGCATTTTGACTTGGAGGTCACGAGTTCAAAAAACATGAATTACAAATCAAGAGAGATCGCGGATATCGTATGAAATCTGCAAATAACTCTCAAGATAAAAGTTATCCTATAGATGCTGTATCCATGCCTGTTCGAAATGTGAATCATAGTATTCATTCTTATGGGAATGGGAATGAAAAACAAGAGATACTTTTTCTAGAAATATGGACGAATGGAAGTTTAACTCCTAAGGAAGCACTTTATGAAGCTTCTTGTAATTTGATTGATTTATTTATTCCTTTTCTACATGTGGAGGAAGAGGACATTAATTTTGAAGAAAATAAAAACAGGTTTCCTCTACCCCTTTTTACCTTTCAAGATAGATTAACTAATCTAAAGAAAAACAAAAAAGGAACTCCATTGAAATGTATTTTTATTGACCATTCAGAATTACCTCTCCACGTGCAGGGATAAGGCTGCGTACATGTAACCCTTTCTAGACCCATAATGGTGGGATTCTCATGCACTAGGTTGCTCTAGGTCACCCTTTTTTATATGGTGGGTGCTATTAAAGAGAAAAATAAGTGAGGTATTGAGATTGGATTCGGAGAAAGTTTATACTTAAGAACATGGATTAAGGTACTGGCATGTTTTGCCAACATGAGCTAGCATGGATCGCGGCATGCTGGTCCATGCCATACCATGCATGTGTGCCATGTGTTAGCATGTGCATGGTGCAGCACTGACCCATGACCTGCATGGGCACCAATATTGGCTCCTCGATTTATTGCATAAAATGCTGAAAAAACAATCATGGGATTTTTTTCGAGATTGATATGTTAAAATTTAGGGTGAAATCCTAAGAGGTTGATCTCCCATAGACTAGGTCAGAAGTAATCGAATGCAAAATACTACACACCACATACAAATTAGGGGAGCGAGAGAGAAATAGAGAGGTGGGGGGCAGGGGAAATCAAGGAGTTTTGGCTGAGGTCCTACAAAAAGTGGTGCGTAAATGACTCAGCAACTAATGTATCAGTTCTTATGTTAATGAAAAATCTAAATTATTGAATTGTTTGTTCAAGTTTTGCAAGACTAACTGAGAAAGTATCATTTTTCTGTGGTGACATATTAAATAGGAGAGTTTCAAAGGAATATAGTAGAAGCATGAAGGTACTGTTCTATAATAATAGCCATCATTCATATTTGCACAAATTACCATGAAATCAATCTATCTATTCATATATAAATTATAAGAGAGGCAGTAAAGTGAAGGAAAAGATGAAGGCAACTATGCTTCTAAAAGATCACAGTGACTTCTTTTCCATAATGGTTTACCATTTAAAATTGTTTCTGATATATGCAATTAGTGGATAAAGCAGAGCGAAAGTTTAACATGATTGAATTTCAATATTGAAAGATTATGATGGAGTATCAAGATTGATTATTTGTTTGCTGTTGAGGAAGAAATGAATATTTTGGAACTTTGATGAGCAATCATAATTATATGAACTCCTTTCGAGCAAAAAGACCGTTGTCAGTTTTTTTTCCCACCACACAAATGATCTTGCAAAGTTGTATCAAATTTAGGTTCTTGAATTTACAGGTTAGTTTAAGTCCATACTTTTTTATACTTGTAATTTAGATGCACTAATTGCTGATATCCAATAAAGAATCCATTGTCTCATACCTTCATCATGAAACTTTTCCATTTTTATTATTTGTCTAACAAATTGCTTTTTTCTGCATTTTGACATCTCTATACGACAATTTGAAGCACCAACCATCTTGCTTAGTTTTCCTTTTCTTAAATCCTGAGAATTCCTTTTTTCCAGGGAATGATGCTATCTAATAAAAAGACACAACATGAACAAGTTAATTCATTGCCCAAGCCTCAAGATACAGCTAATAAGGCAACTTCTTCTCTTGCAAGGGAAGAAATCCTTTACAAAACTGATGATGAGCCTTGCCCTATTTGTCATGAGGGACTTGGCAGCCGAAAGATGGTGTTTCAATGTGGACATGTTATTTGCTGCAAATGTGAGTGTCCATATTTTTTATTTTAATTGTTTAATTTAAGTTCCATAATTACAATTTTGTATTCATGCTTATGTGTTTGTTCTGACAAAGTATTAGGTGAAACTAGGAAAGAATCTAGAGTTTCAGTTTTTTAGTAGGTGTTTTTTTTTGAAGTGAACAATGTCAGTGTTTGGATGGTGAAACCACTGGTGGAAGATGTAAAGTTTCAAGGAATCAAGAATTTGATTAATCTCTCTTATTTAGATGGCTATATTTGAGCGCTAAGTTCTTGTGGTGGAGTTTTAATATATTTAGTGAGGGGTCAATTGTGCTTCTCAGATACTTTCCATGCTGAGTGCAGTTCTTGATTATTTGAAAATCTGCTTGACCACCACAGCTTCTTCCAACCATGATACTCAAATTCCTTCAGGTGAACAAAGATGTGGATAGATGCTCTTCTTCTTGATTAGTCTTTTATACATTCTTCACTTTGTTGAAATGCTTCCCGTGGAGTTGGCCTAACAAAAAGTTACTCTCACTGTGATGTTATCAACATTTTATTCTTGTTGAAGTCATCATAATTTGTGTGGATTGCAATCTCAGTCAATGATCAAGATTACGACATGAAAAGTTATTTATTTGAGTGGGTTTTCCCAAACTTGCATGGATAACAGCTGAATTACTTAATAACCATGCTTTAACTTCGAATGATGCAATTAGATCATTGTTTTCCAATTATCATATATGGATTTTTAGAACCTACTCCGAGATCCATTTCGAAGTAAACACTATAAAATAGAGACATAATAAATATAGACATAATAATTTGAGAACCTTAATGAGTAAGGATCAATAATAGTGTGTGAATAAAGTCCACCTATTGTCTTTCAAGAAATTTAACATACATAAGTTACAGTGGTTACAAACTTATTTCTTGTTAAAGATTATTGATAAATATTCTTGCTTGAAGGATTGTAGAAGATAAAAGCATAGTAATTTGAAAATTTTTTTTAGTTGGGAAGGATCCAATAATGATGTTATTACTGTTTAAGTTGGATAAATGAAAATTTTCTTGTTCCTGAATGTTTACATTTTTGTTTGTAATTTTTGAATATTTCTAAAACACCAACCACCTGCACACGCACGTCACTTATGCACTACATAATAACCCAATCATTGGCATATGGTGGACATTTTTTAGAGCCTTGTTGTTTTTCATCTAGTGAAAGATGCAATCTCAGAGTAATTCTGGAGGTTAAAGTTATTCTTGGAGTTGGATAAATGAAAATTTTCTTGTTCCTGAATGTTTACATTTTTGTTTGTAATTTTTGAATATTTCTAAAACACCAACCACCTGCACACGCACGTCACTTATGCACTACATAATAATCCAATCATTGGCATATGGTGGACATTTTTTAGAGCCTTGTTGTTTTTCATCTAGTGAAAGATGCAATCTCAGAGTAATTCTGGAGGTTAAAGTTATTCTTGGAGTTTGTCTTGACTCTTAAGTATGGAACAGCCTTATCAAAGATAAATCCTTCAAGGCGCGGTTTGGCAATACAAAGGGTGGAGCCAGGTTTCAGCCCCCTAGGGGGAGCTAACTGTTCTTTAGATGGTTAGGAGTTTCTGTTTTGCCCATTTAACAATGAACAATTGAATGAATCTTTTTTGCCTTTGTCAATTGTGATCTGTTATGAAGTGTTATGAAGTGATAAATCACTTGAAGGGATCAATTTTCTATTGAAGAAATTCATCATTAATTCGAAATGCGGCAAACATACTAAATATACATGGAAGTTATCCCCCCCCCCCCCCCCCAAAAAAAAAAAAAAAAAAGAGAGAGAGAGAGAGAGAGAGAGAGAGAGAGAGAGAGAGAGAGAGAGAGAGAGAGAGAGAGAGAGAGAGCATACATGTTCATAGCATGTGGCAAGATTAAATTCATATAAACTTGTATTCTATAAATCATATAACTTTTAAGAAGGAAGATGATAGAAAGAAGGGAACCAGTTTTTCAGATGCGATCTATGATGATTTTGCTAGCAAGAGAATGTTGTAGAAAGGAAAATCATAAAGACAGAGAAGGGACAAGCCTTCTTAAGTTCTCAAAAAGTAGTGTCTGGTGGTTCGATCTTCTGAATTTAACTGGGTTGCTAATATTTGAGTATAAAGCAAGATCCACCCATTGTCCTATGCCTTTATCAATCCATTCCTTCTACTCAATCATGGGTGCTGGCAGGGAATTAGGAATATTGCTTTCCTTTGTTCTTGCGGGGCATCAAGACAATAGGAAGTTGGAAGATATTGATAAGAAAAATATGTGTAAGTTGATTTCAATTAGAGAAGATTTAGAATATGCATAAGTTGGTAGGTAGGAAAGTGGAGGGCTTCTCAATCACAGTACTGTGGAAAGAGTTAAGTATCTTAAATAAATAAACATTGTTTACCCTTTTTTTTTTTGTGTGTGTTTTTTTGGTTTTGGAGGGGGTGGGTGGGTGGGTAAGTGGAGAGACAGGTGCAGGAAGAAAGGTCCATTAGGATCTGAAGGATGGTTGTGAATGGGGATTCTTCGACTTGGGAGGTTTTGGCTCCTTTTGGTGACTTCTCCTTTTGTGCTTGGCAATGCGTGCAGGAAGAAAGGTCCATTAGGATCTGAAGGATGGTTGTGAATGGGGATTCTTCGACTTGGGAGGTTTTGGCTCCTTTTGGTGACCATCTCCTTTTGTGCTTGGCAATGCAAAATACCAAGCCACCATGCTTTTGCCCAAAAAATATGAAGATTCTTTTATTAAATATTTAAGAATTTTGAAGGAGATGTAAAGCAGCAACTATAACATTGTCAATTACTTCCTATCTGGAGAAGTTTTCTTCTCTTCTTGGTAAGTATCCATCAAAAGTACCATGAGAGAGATAATTGAAGACTGGTAACCATGGTTCCAAAATCTCAGACATGGGTTGGCCAGCCAGGGAATGTGGACATTTGGACTTGAAAAGAAAAGGATATTCAGACTATTTCTATATTTGGGACCATTGGAACTGTCAAAGTTGGGTAACATTTCACTTTAAACCATGAGAACATTAATAAAAGCATGTTGAATTGTATGACTGCTACTCCGAGTAGGATTTTGATTACTTAGGAAGTATTTCAAAAGAATTGCTATAGCAATTGGATCAATTTATGGAGTTATAATTTGAGCTATGATTTGAGTCAACTTGTGTAGTTGAGTATCTAAGATTCTATATGCATATATCATAAAAAAAAATATTGGTTTTTCTTCACAATTTTCCTTTTTGGACACCCCTTGACTCTGATCTCAAGGGGCCATGACCTGTTGAGCATTTTAATTACTCTGATCTCCAGCCTTTCACTCTCTGTCATGGGTGCTTCAAGGACCCTGTATAACGTCATACCATGGAGTGTGACAGTTTTGAAGATCATCTCATAGTGCCCTCCAACATTTCTGAGAAGCATAGAGGATGACAGTTGATCCTTATTATGCTCATGAATGATGAAATATCCTTGCTTCTTGACTTTATATGGGATGGAGATCAAGGATTCAAGTCTCGGCAGGATGTCTCATGGGACATTGGGACAGGGTAGCATCCTATGTATCAGGATAAGATGTCCTGCTAGCATCCCAGCATCTCAATTAGGATGCGATTCATATCCTATGCATCCTATTCCATGAAAAAACCGGGATAGCCCCATCTCACGAGTGTAAAATCTTGGTTGGAGTATGGAAGTCAAGCATTCCCTGACATTGTGATGAAGTCCACCTGTTTCTTAAGGTGAGATGCAGCTGCCATGCTTTAAGGAATTTGTAGATTGGTAGCTCACTGGAAAAGGCTCTGATCTTGGTCGGGAGAATGTCCTCCACTGAAAAGTATCTTTTTGAGCAACATCCGTGACCCCTTGTCTCCCTTAACCCCTAAACATCATAAATGATGTGATTGGCAAGCATATGAAAGACTTTCATTACCTATCCATTAGAAGGATGGTTACTTCAGAGGATAGTGAGCTGTAATCGTTTTTCATGACTTCCTTGGACAAGAAAGTCTTTGTTGGCTATCAAATTTGCACAGCCAAGGCTCAGAATAGCCATGACAGCTTCTAGCATCTCTGATCATTCATTAAGAGGCTGGATTTGAGTGCATTATGAATATAACTGATCCATCAAGAGACCACTAACTTGCAGAACTGATCCAATAAGAGAGTATTTCGAGTTGGGCTGTCTTTTATTGCTTCCATCATAGGCTGGCAAGAATTATAACAACAACTGAGAAGGTGGATTATCCTAGCAGCCAGCTAGTTTTATAGATCTCATGGCAAACTCCTTTCTTGCCTAAATTTGCCTCAGCCTTGAATTTTCTCAGCACCAATCCTAGAGGGTTAACAATTGGTTGACAGCTGCTCAATCTTTCCACAGAACCTTCTCAACTTAGAATTCTTCTTTATAGCTGATCTGATGGTGGGTGAAAAAAAAGGCTTGGATGTTGATTACGACAACAAAGAAGACAACTGGAAATAAGCTGAAAGTAAAGTTTCACGGGGTATCTGATTGTTGATCAATTACGAGAAGATGAATGGGAAGGGCTGCACCATGGACTGATCCTAGGTTCCTTTTAGAGTTTAATCTTATGCTGTTCATGATTAGAGTTATTTATGTCTGGCAAATTCTTTAGTTTGACCTTCTTCATATTCTTCAATTTTTGTACATCACTTTAGGACATCCTGCCATCTGTGGTCTATCAGTTGGACCCATATATAGGACCTGACTTCAAGGATCCTTCTAAATAATACTTTTTATGATTCCTTAATCATTATTCTTTAGGGCCATCAAAAAAAGATCCTGCTAATATACAAGAACAAGCCACATGGGTTCTTTCATACTTGGGAGTTGGGACCATGTGAAATTATTTTAATGTTCTTTTTTATATAGGGAGAAAGGTTGTGTGTTGGATTTTGACCATATGGTTGTGATTTTTCATAAAAATAAGTTGAATTGACAAATAATTGCATGTTATTACCTTGTTTACTATTAACCATCTTTTTTTTTTTGTACTAAAGTTGTTTCTCTCCGATTTTGTATAAACATCCAAAACAATTATATGTTTCCAGTTCAATCTCTTGATTTTCTTATTCCTGTCAGAATTGTTTGTGTGAAGTTACTTCTCCTTTCTGATATAACTCAGTTGCATGACTCCAAATGTTTCTTTGGCACCATGCTTGTATATTTGCAGGCTGTCTTGAAATGACTGAACTGGCTGTTGTGCGTTCTGGAAAGTGTCCTCGGAAATGGATCATGTGTCCCACATGTCGTCAACGTACGGACATTGAGAACATTGCATATGTGGCTGAGAAACAAAATACTGGTGATGCTTTGAGAATGTCAGATTCTTGCCAAATTGAGGACATGCCAGAAAGTTCAATTTTAGTTCAAGGCTCTTATGGAACAAAGGTCTTTTTTTATTGCCAATTATACTGCTTTTTCTCAATTAAAGTGATAGAAGAAAAGTTAATTTGAAAGCACTTCCTACTTCATTATATTAAAGATTTGAAGAATTAAAATAATTATCCATTGTAGGAATTTACCAGTTTTTGGATATACCATTTATGATATTCAGTTTAGTAAGAGAGTGCTAATTGCTGCGCCCTCAATATACCATTTAAGATGGTTCATAAGTGGATAAATGATGAAAAAGTGACTAAGATTTTTGTGAACATCAGGCTTGCAAATTATAAATTCTGGACAGACTTGGTTGTGTGATTTGTGGTAATTTTTCTATGAAACCATTCACTTTCTGCTTCGGCATAACTGGTTAAATAATTCAAATGGATCGATTCAAGAACTGTTAAGATACCAAAAACTGATTTTACATTTAAACTGATGGCTGAGCAAGATATAGAGCACTTTGCAAATTGAAGGCAATATATGCCAACTGGGGAAAAAAAAACAAGGAAGTTAAAAATGATTTGAAGGAAAGGAAATAACAAGAAAAGAAGAGTAGGAGAAGGGGTCTTTCTGCATAGCTTGGAAGGAGGAAAGAACACATGTCACAAAGTTAGATGGTTAGTTCTTTGGCACATAAAAGCTTTCATGATGGATTTGAACATCTACTGACTAGGTCTTTATACTGCCATAGGTATTCAGCTTATAGCCCAGAACTCATACACGGTCTATAAAGTAATAGAAGACATGACCATCTGACATTCTACATAATAATTAATACATAGTATATCGTGTGTACTTTGATTGTCTTCATCGGTAACAGAATTCCTCTTTAATTTACTTGAAGATGCCAAACTTAATTGGAAAATTTAAATATCTTATATAAATGTCAGCAACTTGTCTACCTATCACTATAGAAACCAAATCTATCTATAATAAGAGTTACATAGTTTCTTTTTCTTGTTTTCTCATGCATTTAGTGTGCCTGGAATCATAACCTATGCTTTTTAGCAGCATGCTAATAAGACATGGTGCACAGGCAAGCACCAGCATGGTATGTAATAATCCTTAACAATTTGTAGTCCATGTCTCAGGTAGAAACGTTCTATATTATTGTTAAAGGAGTTGGGAGCTGGGGCTTGCACAAGACACTACAATTTAGTCATTGATATTTAGATGTATTTAGGTAGTCCTTATTTTTAAAGAATCACTTCTCTGATCCCCTAACTTGAACAAACACAGAGAGGTGGAAAAGCAACACATGTTCCCATGGATTAATAAACAAGCCTGGTCTATCATATTGTGATTATGATTCATTTTTTCCATTTTTTAAGGCTCTCGGTCTTCAATTGAAACTCGTTTTCCAGTCAAAGGAAGTAATATGTGTAGATGTGCATATATTTATATTATATGTATATTTGTGTTTATATTTATATTTATATTTGTATTGCACTTGTGCTTCTGTTTATGTTATTTTTGATCTTTGGTTGAGAATTTGCATTCTGGTGACTCATCTATCAGAATTGGTTTCTCACCTGTTGTTTTAGGCAGTTAGTATTATGATAAAATAATTAAATAATTAAGCTTCAACACAAAACCGTAAGCAATTATGTTTTGCATTTATGTGATCAAAAACCAATACACCATGTTCATGGGTTTGCATAGCAAACAAAGAGAAGCTAATTCTGAAGCCTTTTCCATGAATTTCTACCTGTGCAGATCGAAGCAGTCACAAGAAGAATCATGTGGATAACATCCAAAAACCAAGAGGCAAAGATTCTTGTGTTTTCCAGCTGGAATGATGTTCTTGATGTCCTGGCACATGCATTGGCTGCGAACAATATCACATACATTCGGATGAAAGGAGGGAGGTAAACAATTGGCAGCTCCATTTGTTGAGCATCATATTTTTGTTACAGTGGGAACTAAACAAGTTTTATTCTCTCAAACAAAAAACCTCTGCCTTGTATTCTTGAGAATCAATTCTTACACTGTGATCAGAATAGGGCACAGGAAAGAGAAAAAGGATGAGAGCCACCTTGCTACTAACATCAATCAGAAACTGCTCCCACATGATTAACTTGAATAAAGCAATTTGTTGCCCTGACTCATAGTTTTTAAGCTTCGTTAGACATGTGCTTCATGCTTTTGACATCATTAAGATTGTTGGCATCATCAATATCAAAATCATGCTTTACAAATATTTCTTCCAAAGCTTGATCATTGGTTTACAGATGTTCTTCTGGCTTTTGATCGAGTTCTTATCTTCTAGATCTTGACTCGGCAAAAACTTCATAGCCATTCAACTTTCAATTTCTAATGCTGTCTCACACTCTCACTCTTTCATTAAATGGTTTGTTTGGAAAAATCCAAAACATTGTCTGCACTTACATCCTTGCTTTTGTCAAATTAATGCCTGCAGGTAATTTCCAGAAAAAACATTTCCCAGGGACATGAATTTCCTAGGAAAGGAAATAAATTTTCTGGACATACTAGGAGAAATGTATAGGTTGGTTTCTGGAACATTGAAGAGAAACCAGCCTATATTTTTTTGAGAAAAATATTTGAAAGCACTGGTAATCAATTTCTTAGGGTTTCCCTTTGGTATATGCTGTGTGTACATATCTTATTGGCTGACTGCATAGTTCCCATTTCCTGCATCTGGACCATTCTTTTTCGGTAAACATCTGCAGTTTTCTTTACCAACCAATTTTCTGCTCCTGTTTCATGAGTTTACTTACCTGATTCTTAGAATGGCTGTATTGTTTTAATCATTTTTAATACAAAAAGTTTCTAAATCTTCGTTTCTTTAAAATTCAAAAAAATCATCATGTATCTTATCTTGTGCTTTCCTTCCATGAAACTCCCTATACCCATGAAGCCCCACTAGCATATTATGATACACCAGTATTCACAACCAGAGATATGATGTACTTAGGAGCATATGCTGGCTACAGGAAATCGCAAGTGGCAATTGCACAATTTAAAGGACAGAAACACAGTTTGTGCGGAGCTGGAATGAAGAGAGGGCAGCTTATCGAACCAAAATCCATCCAAGTTCTTCTGATGCTCATCCAGCATGGAGCCAATGGTCTCAATCTATTGGAAGCCCAGCATGTCATTCTTATGGAGCCACTGTTAAATCCTGCAGCTGAAGCTCAAGCCATCAGCCGGATCCATAGAGTTGGACAGGAGAAGAAGACATTCATTCATCGCTTCCTAGTATGTGCAGAGCTGTCTCCAAGTCCGATTTTTGCATCTCATTCCAGATATACCTTTTCTTATTCTCTCTCTCTCTCTCTCTCCCCCCTCCCTCCCTCCCTCCCTTCCCTTTCTGACAGGTAAAAAACACCATAGAAGAGAGCATCTACAAATTAAACAGGAGTAAGGCTGCAAATTCCATCATTAGTGCTAAAGTTAAAAAATATGAAGACGAACCTGTCCTGACCCTCCATGATGTTGAGTCTCTATTTCCTTTAAGGAGACCAGCTGAGATTCCAAAACATGGGGACTATGTAGATGGAAGTTTGAGGCATTTGCCCCCAGCTGTTGCTGCTGGTCTGGCTGCTGAGAGGAGACTGATGGAGCATCGCAATTAGCTATTTTAATAGGGCCATACTTGTCGCTGCTGATCTGGCTGCTGAGAGGAGAATGATGGAGCATCATAATAAGTTATTTTAATAGCACCATATTTGTTAGGTATTCAGGATGGTAACCGGCAACAGAAGAAAGTTGGAGAATTTAAATTCATCTAACTGGTCATGTAACCTTCTTTGGTGGTCTGAAAAGGTTGGGAAATAAAGGACAGCTTCAGAAATGAAGGCTTCCTTTTTATTCCTTCCTGGAAGCCTAGCCTGATGTGAATTTGGAATAATGGTATATTAATTTAATTGTATGGTCGACTCGTTTATCTCCTGTAAATATTCACATAACCTTCTTGTGAAAAAAAAAGAAAGAAACTATACAAAAGCTAATCCACTCCTCAGGTTCAGTCTTTTATTTAATTTCATGTGGGCACTACTACTAAGGATGCTTCATCTTTCAGTATAATTGCATCCTTATCAGCAGAATATCAGAAATTCCGCAAAAAGGAAGAAATCTGGAACCGAATGGCCTTGTTAATATCCTTCTTGCTTTACTGTCCACATCTCCTCGAGACAGCTACTTGGGTTGCGAGAAGCAAATGATGGTGCCATTATATGTTCTCCAATGTGAAATGCATCAACGCACGGTGGATGCTCTTGTCCAGGCTAAGTAAATTCCAAGCAAAAGTTTCACAAATTTGAGTGAAATGGAGGTCATTGTTCGACTTCTCTCAGGCTACTCCAGTCCTTTGCAAACAAGCTCTCCACTCCCTCCCTATCTGAATTTTTTACTTGCGTGTGCTTTATTTACTGTAGAAGCCTGTAATTACTCGAGTTTCTTGTCTGTAGCTTGGTTGGATATTATAGGAGTCTCTACTTTGGAATGTTAATTTCTGGGGTTAATGATGAAATCTCTATGAACAGAGTCTAATCTGGGAAATGCTGAGGTTTGTGTTTGCTATAGGTAAACAGGCAGCCTGTACCCAAGTTCTTACTGGAGATTCAGCATTGCCATCGATATATACAGCCCGGTACATCATTTTTCTTCGTTTATCCTCCCTTCTTTCCCCTCTAGATGGAGCTGGCTTGTCACATTGATTTCTTTTTGTAAGTGGGAAGATGGGAAGGCTGATCGAGCTAATTCAGAGAGAAGAATGATTTCATCGTCGGAAAGATTTTTCATGTTGTGCAATGATGTTTCGACAAATTATATTTTTACTAATAAATTAAAACACCATAACTGCATCAAGCGAAATAGTGTCTTTTTCTTTTCCTTTTTGTTAGTGAGGCGTGCATTTTAAAGAATTAAATAAATATAAATACAAATACATATAATGAAACGGACTAGCTCCAGCGGGGACTCAGAATAGTTGGTACAGAAGTTTTTATCATGCGGAGACCGAAACAGTTTCTTCAACAAAATATATATTTTATATTAAGAAGAACCCTTACCTCCTGGAGGAACGGAGACTGATGAGATGGAGAGAGAGAGAGACGGAATTTAACCGGTCATTATTTTTTCGGCTAAGAGACGACTTAAAAAAGTTAACTCCAGAGTGGTAGATGGAATATTCCGCTCTCTAGTTTTGTTAAGATCCACTTTGATATTATTGTGGTAGATAAACGTAGAATAAAAAAGTAGATTTTGTTATTGAAGGGCTCTATATTCCTATTTTATGGTCACATGCGCGATATTTTTGCTCCACGGGCAGAACTAAAGAGGGGCGTAGGGGATGTTATTTTAGAGAGCGATTCCTCTGCAATGATTGGATAGATTTCCAGGCAGCCCAGCCCAGCACGATTACCAAAAAAGATGAAAGAATTTTCTGCTACAATTCTCAGATTTATGTTCACACAAGCTGAGTTTTTTTTTTTTTTTTTAAAACTTCTGTTTCCCTCTCCTCCAACCTCCAAATAAAAAACCTCCTTTTTTCTCCCATTCTCTCAATCCAATCGGGGCTTAAATAACATTATGCATTGGTTTTCATCAAGAAGGGGTGAAGATCGTATATAATGACCACAGACTGCTGTAATAGTGTCAAGTTTTTTTGGTGCGAGCATTTGTGCTGCTTTGACGAACTGCATCCATCCTTCTCTATAATATACAAAAAAACCAATAAAATATCCAAAACTACATTTATGTTCAGGGCCGGATCGTTCCACCGCCTTCCATCGAACCGCCATTTTATCCATCGTAAGGGGGGAGTAGACCGGGAGGCGGTGGACAGCAGGCTGTCAGACAATCATATTCGGAACGGTGATTCTTGCTATCATCGGTGGTGGCTTGGCTGTTGCGGTCCTTGAGCGCCCCGAAGACCCGGAAGCTCTCCGAGAAGATGTGGGCCCCCGCCGGTCGTAGTCGGTGGGCGCCCGTCCCTCGTCCCTCCCCGCTATCGCCTCCTTCTCCAACTCTTCCTCCAACTCCTCCTTCCCCCCGCGGGCACCGTCTTCTCCTTCCTTCGCCGGTCCCGGATCCTCTTCTCGGATCCTATCTTTGCTCGCTCCGGCATCCATCCGGCTTCGCCCTCCGCCTCCACGCCGTTCTGATCCTGTGCGCGCGCGAACGAAGGAGAGGTGCTCGACGTAATGACTGGGGGATAGAAGGATGGATTGGGTTTGTGGTTATATGGGACGGAAGGGTAGGAGGAGAAGATGGTTAAACGGTAAACAGCATCCATGGCGGCAAACGAGGCCTCGACTAGAGCTAGAGACAGAAGGGCGTTCCTTTGATTGGTTTTATAATGTGGGAAGCGGTGGGTGGAGATGATGGAGAACCGTCGCAGCAATGGGTACGTTGCACGCGGCAAGACGCGTGTTTGTTTTTGAGGGTGGCACACTTTTTGATGGAGACATGCATGCACCGAGGTCTTTAGTTCGCATCCAATTTCTGATCAGGATTTGGACCCCTGAGGCTGCTGAATGGAGACGACGATGGTCTCTGTTGGCGACAAACTCTGACATGTCCCCGAACCACATAGATAAAGAGATTGAATGGAGAAGACAAATGGTGCTGGTTGGCTATTGTCGTAGAAAGAATCCACTGGTGAGTTTTCTGAAAGGACAAGAGTTTAGGACCTATTCTCATTCATTTGTTTGCATCACATAGAGACGTGTTGCACCATGCGACTCACTTCCATAGGTTCTTCTGCACTTGCACCCGTGCTCTTCTTGGGTTCCTCCTCATTTAGTAAATAAAACCCTCCATTTGGATTCCCTAATAAATGATTGACAAAGGAAAATGAAGGATAAATTGGAAGCACAGAAACTAAGATTAGGATGGAAAATATATTAATCGAATATATTTAGACAATTATAATGAATAGAGTCATAAGCATCCATTGAACTGTCATTTATGTTGTGTATACCATAGAGATTGCATATGCTCATTACCAAGTAATTTCTAGTCAGGCCCTATTGTTTGATCGTTGTTCTTAATCCAATTTGTGGTGCGTAGAAAATTTTTGGGGTTAAATAAGTAAAATTTCACTTATTAACTCGGTTACTTGGACCCGTTTTTTAGGTCCTTGGTGCACAGTGATGAAAAATGAGGATATAATGAAAATTTTCAGAAAGGGCAAGCGTGTGATTTTTTTTTTTTAAAATTATTATTATTATTATTATTATTTTAGTTGAATGGTAGTGAATGCATCACAAGTCAAAAATAATATAGGAATTCTGTAGTCTACCGCCCAATAAAAGCACCTGTCAAGAGGTTGAACTTGGAAACTCCTCCAAAGAGGGCTCGATCACCAGGCTGTAACTTAAATGCAAAATTGATGTTATTTTGTGGTAAAATAACATCAATTCTTTGCCTTCCTCTCAATATCGAGCTTGATGCTGGTGATCAAGGCAGGTAGATAAAATATTGTATGGTGGATGTTTGGAAGTATGTTTATGCATGTTGGTCAAAAATGATTCTAGATTTAAAAGCAAAATTTTGAATATTTGGCTGTATCTCACAAGTAATTTTAAATCATGTTGAAGCTTTAGGAATTTGGTTTATGTAAAGTTGATCCCTCTCACTTCCCAAGAATGCAGCACCACAAGCCAAATATCAGGAAGTTAGTTATATCCTGTTAATATCCCTTGCTCGTATGTTTTTTGTTTTTCATGTCACTCTGATTAATCTCATTATCTATATTCCTTTTTTTTTCAATTAATCTCATTATCCATGTTCCTCTCTTTTCCATTCATATCTCTGATTATTTTTTTTCTCATGTCCTTTTTTGGCCAACTTTTATATATATCAAGGCTTTTTCCTTCTTTAGATTAATCTTTTCTCATCTTTATTCACATCCCTTTTTCCATCTACTTTTTTTATTCGTTAATTTCTTTCTTATCTCCATCCATGTACAATTAAGATTTTTTTCTTCATATGAGATCAATTAATTTTTTCTTATTTTTGATATGTCATTTTTTTTTTTCATTTTATCTTTCAAAGCAGTTTTTGAATTTGTCAACTAAATATATAGCAAAGTATTTTTACAGTTTCAGAACAGCTTACAAACAAAAAATTGTTTGGTTGTAAAATATTTTGGATATTAAAGCATGGTTTTACCACAAACTGTTTTTAGTCAAATGCTATATCGACTCCAAATAGACCCATAAGCACTCAAGACCTAAGGAATGTTTACTAAAAACAACTCAATGGTCATGGTGCAAGTGTCCAACGCACTTCCATCCACCATGATTTGAATTATCATTTTTTATTTTAGTAATAAATTGGTGGGTATTAAGCATTTCTCCTTTTTTTTTTTTTTTTTTCTTTCAAGGGCTATTCATTTAAGAGCATTCTGTATTTTCTTAAATAAGTATTATTGAGACAACACTTATATAGAAAATTAATTTATTCATATACTTCTATACATTGAAAAGGGGCTTTGAAATTTATTATCCATATTCTTTGCATTACTACTTATGGGATATATTCAAATCTATTCAAATTGTTGAATATTTGATAACTTTTCTAAGTTATATTGGGAAGATAGTATTTGTGATTGAAGGCTTAATCGATGGCTTGATTGAAGATTTGTTAATTATGAAGAATCCTCTAAATATAGTTATAAAAATTGAGCATTTACTATATGTACATAATTGATTGATAGTTTTTCATATCTATAAACACATGTAAACCTTATATCAAGGGAAAGTATGCAGCCCCAATATATAATTCTAAATTTTGAATTTTTTTTACTATTTTTCAATTCTCTTCCATTTCCTTCAATTCTTTCATAGTATCAGAGCATTCAAGATCCTTTTAAATTTAAGTTATCTAGTACAGAGCCTACATGTTTATAGTGTGATCTTCAAGCATTCAAGATCTCAAATCCAGTTAAATGATAATTTTAAAGGATGATGCCGTTGATACTATAGTTGCACGAGACGTTCAAGGCATGCTATAGAATCTATGCTTATAGATAATACGTTCAAGTTGAATAGAAGTAACAACTTTCTATCATGGTCACAATCAGTCACCTTTTTCTTAAGTGAAAAATCTAAACTTAGATATGTGAATGGTAAAATCCCTCAACCCTCTAGTGATGATATCAAGTATGATGAATGGAAGTCCAATAATGATTTAATTATATCTTGGTTGTTTAACTCCATAAAGTCTGATATTAGAAATGATCTCTTATTCTTAACTACTGCAAACGAATTTGGGATGCATTAACATAAGTTTATTCAGAAGAAAATAATGTTATTCATGTTTATCAGTTGAAACTAGAAATTGCTTATTTTTGTAAGGGTAGCAAAACCTTCAACTAATATCTTGGGACTCTCTGTGGAATATGGTAGGAACTAATTTATTATGTTCCAATCTCTATAAATTCTAAAGTTATTCGAAAAAGGATCGAGCAAGATCAGATTTTTGAAATGTTTGTAGGGCTTGATTTTAATTATAAGATAGTTCGAAGTCATATTCTGATGCAACTTGAGTTTTTTTCACTTAATGATATATGTGCTCTCCTATAACAAGAAGAAAAGAGAAGAGTAGTCATGACTCATTTATTCAAGAGCACTCTACCTTTGCTTGTAACTTCACAAATTTTCAAGGATGTAAAGATTGCGGCTGTGGATTTGGAGATCGACCTCGGTGCTTCCATTATAATAAATTAAGTCATATCAAACAAAGATGCTGAGATCTTCATGGCCATCCTACAAAGCAATTTGAAGCTAATGTTGCCATCGGATCTTGTGAATGGCGGTGGAGTCCCCCATATGCTATGTGGAGCTTTTTTATTTACAGGCAGCATCCTATCCCTTTAAATACATTCTTGTCACTGGTTTGGTATGTTGCATGCCTTATTAAATGATGGATCAAATTATAAGAAATTCAGGCATGCCTTCCCTATTCATCCAGATCTGATGATGATCGGAGATTTTTTATGCGTGATAAAGAGTTGGCCACATGATGGAGGCTATTGTAGTGAATATCTTGGTGTTGATTCTTCGGAACGTAAGATAGATGCATCAACAAAGTCTTGCTATTCGAAGTGTTCACGGAGCTCCTAGGGCCTCGAAGCTTATGGCCAAATGCTCCCGGAGCGATTGATGAGATTTGCTGATGCCTATGAGTATAAGAGTTGGCTTTTGCCAATACCTGCTCGAGAGGTTGTGGCTGAATGTTGGCTGAATGCTTTTTGAGCGATCGATGAGGCTTGCTGATGCCTGCGGGCATAGGAGTTGGCCTCCGTCGGTACTTGCTCAGGGGCTTGTTATTGAATGTTGGCTGAATGCTTCCTGAGCGATCATCGAGGCTTGCTGATACCTATGGATATAGGAGTTGGTCTCTATTGGTACTCGTTCGGGGGCTTGTAGTTGAATATTAGCAAACGCTTCATTAGCAGTTAGTGAGGCTTTGCCAGTACTTGGTCTCTGCCGGTACTTGCTTGGAGGCTTGTGACTGAACGTTGGCCGAATGCTCCCTGAATAGTCAGCGAGGCTCGCTGATGCTTGTGGATATAGGAGTTGGTCTCTGTCGATACCTGCTCGAGGGCTTGTTCCTAAATGTTGGCCGAATACTTTCTGAGTGGTTGACGAGGCTTATTGATATATGTGGGCATAGAAGTTGGCCTCTGCTGGTACCCACTCAAGGACTTGTGGTTGAGTGCTGGCTGAACACTTCCTAAGTGATTGATAAATCTCGTTAATGCCTATGGGCATATGAGTTGGTCTTTATTGGTACCCACTCGAGGGCTTATCACTGAACACTAGTCGAATGCTTCCTAAGCGATTGACGAGGCTTGTTGATGCCTACGATCATGGAGTTGGGCTCTATAGATATCTGCTCAAGAGCTTGTGGTTGAATGCTAGCCAAAAGCTCCCTGAGCGATTGGTGAGACTTGCTAATGCTTGTGGGCATAGGAGTTGACCTTTGCTGGTACCCGCTCCGGGAGCTTGTGGTCAAATGCTGGCCAAACCTCCCTGAGCATTTGGTGTGGTTTTGTCCAAGTAGTTTCATTTATTTTATGGTGGCCTGGTTTGATATACAATCTATGGCCCATGCCGGCGATTGGGTCGACGGTCTTGCCTTCACTATCATGGCCCCGTGTCTCTGGTTTGACCATTTTTTTTTTGTAAAAGATATCTCATACTTTCTGATCCGAACTTCGATTGAATTATGGAAATACTCGGAGAAAAAGGAGGGCCAGGGGTATAAGGCTCCTGATCTAGAGCTTACGGTCTTCGAGATGGATTTGGATGGATAGGACAATGATGTATCCTACCTTATATTTCTCGATGGTGTTTCATAGGATGTGCTGTATTTAGTTCAAGCAATAAAATATCCATAACTCACCAATTTTGGAGCTCCATGTGGTGGTCGCCAGCTGTGCCTTTTGAAAGGACAGAGTCGATCATTTTTTCACTTTTTCTCTTATCTTTGTATCGAGTGGCTCCATCCTTCCCTTATGGCATTTATTACCATCCTTCTCCTTTCGGTTATCTATCTTCTACTTTTCTTTGAATGTTTTTTCTTTGTCAGGGATCTCTTTCAGAAAGTTTGTCATCCTCAACCTATTGTCCTTTCTCATTTTCAAGTTAGCCCCTCCTCCCTTCCCAAAATCTCTTCTTTTTCACTTCCCCTTTTCCTAGGTGCTTGATCCATGACGGATCCTAAGAAAGGAAAATCATCTAAGAAGGGTACTAGAGTGGGGAGATTGAAAGACCCTGTCATCCAATGTCCACAATGTGCTAGGCAGGTGTCCGATGGCCCAAAAGGATACCAATTCTTGGTGGACCAAGAGGATTTTCTCTTATTCGCATCGGATACTGCATCTCTGGGATTACGAAATAGAGTTGCTTAGACCCAACACGTTGATAGATAACCCTCTTCCTAGTAGACTGGGAGTTTATGAAGGGGTGTTTGAGGCGGGACTTAAGTTTTCCCACCATCCATTCATTCCTGAGCTCCTTGAGACAGAGGTTGGCCCTGAAGAGAAATAGTCAAACCTCATCTAGAGGCTCCAAGAAGGCCAAACTTTCTGGGCCCGAACTTGAGCCGACGAAGGTCCCATCTAAACCTGACCATCCCAAGGTAATGGAGGCTTCTTCGGCAATCATCATTGATTCCTTGGAGGTACTAATTGCTTGCCTAGTGCCAATTGTTCGTCCATCTACTTCTACCCCGGCTGCAAGAAGTTCAAGGACTTCTATTGAGTGCAAGGTTGAGGGGGCCCCGAAACATGTGGATTATCAGGTGTGAGAGATCTACCAAGAGGTCTTCGATAAAAGTCTTTTTATAGAAAAGCTGAATGAGCTCAAGGTCATGAGCTATGATGACTTGGAGAAGAAGGTAATATTGTAAGTGCAGGAGGTATTTTCCACTCGGTCTTCATCTTTTATTCTCGATCGATTGGCTTCTAAGCTTGTTCTCTTTGTACTTAGCACACTGTGTAACTGACCTACTAAACCGAGCCTTCGATAATGGGGGCATCATCAACAAGCTAAGTGATGATGTCATGGAGGCTGGACAGAAAGCAGAGGCAGTGGAGGTGGCATCCAAAAATTCGGAGAAAGCACTTTCTAGGGTGAAGGTCGAGTTAGCCAAAGTTAAGACTGATTGGGCTTGAGAAAAAGAGAGGGAGGAGCTAGATTTGGCGAATGCCAAGAGGGAGGCGGCAAAGGAGTGGAGAAGTTCAGGACTTCTGAGAGCTTTTGTAGTAGAAAAAGCTTAAGCAGTAACAACCTTCCTAAAGGCAAAGGAATTCTTTGCCCTCTACCGAGACTTCGGTCAGGAATCCTATAAAGAGGGCTTTAATAGGGAAGAGTAGGAGTGCCATGCAGCTATCTTGGATTACTTTCCAGAAATAAAGCTTGGCTTCTTGGATGCGGGTGAAGAGCCCAAAGGTGAACATGTCGACACCACTATCTAAGCTCCTTCCATTGAACCCGTTGCTGCTGATCCTTCCATCATCTTTGGGCTTTCCGACTTGGCCACTGTCGATTCCATCCAGGCTAATCCTACCTCTACCATTGGGGTTGCCTTCACTAATTCTCTTGCTGGGGTCAAGTCCTCTTCTGCTATTGTCAATCTCAACAAGGAGGTTGGAAACTAAAACTTTATATTTTTGTTTTTCTTTCAATGGACTGAAAATTTTCCTTTACTTCATGCCTTGTGTATTCATTAGTTATGACTTCTCCCAGGATGTTATTTTGTGTCATCGAAAATGCTGATAACTACCAAATGCCTTCACAAGGCTATAGACATCAGGGCATACATTTTAAAATAGGAGGCTAGGGCCAAGATCACAAAAAAAAAAAGGCCACTAACCAAAAGAAAAGACTATTGAAGATGCAAGAGGTACTTAAAAAGGGCCTACAAAGAAGTAGATCACTATCGCTCGAAGTGTACGGGACACATCCTTAACAAGACTGTGCTCAAAGAAGAATTGGAGAAGTTATTGGAATGGATTTCTCAAATGATCAGGGATGCCACTGTTAAGGCGACCTAGGAGCAAGATCAGCTTTTACCAGCTCATGGAGAAATTTTGGATTTAAAAGCACAACTCGCATCCAGGGATGCTCACTAGGAGATCGTCACCTAGTTGGTAGAGTTTTGAGACGAACTCTGTTGGGCTAAGGAAAAAATTTTCATCCTTAAGTGATCTTCAAAGGATAAAAGCATAGTCATTAATCTGGAGATTGGACGGCCACCCTTGGCCATTATCCCCATATCGGTCAGGCCACCCCCCATGGGGCTGTACTCATCATCTAGCAGTTGGCCTTCCGTGGGTGCTTTTGAAGCTAAGATGAGGCAACCCATCATGGCACCATGTCGATCTGTTCATTTACCTTGGAAGGAGGCTCACCACATGCCCAAAACTAGCACTACAACAGGCTCTAGGACTAGATCAAGGCAACGATCGACAAAGGCTCATCGATCCAGTCGACGATTCTGATCACAAAGTCATCATCGTCCAAGTCATCAATCCTAGTCATGGGGTTGTTATCAGTCGAGTCATCAATCTTGCTCAAGAGAGCATCATCGTGCAGCTAGAGTCCAGGAAGTACAAGGGAGCGAAGCATAAAGGGATTAATATTTGATCGGGGCCACCTGGTGGGATACAACAACTGCAAGGCCTTGATACGGGTCCTTTATCCAAACATTGATCTTCATCACTTACCTTCCTCAGGCATGGATATAGATAAGTTCATCATGGAGCTTGTGGAGAATCCAAGCTCGTCTCAAGAGGAAAGGTCCGATGCCTCTCATCGAGGAGCACCACTCTAATTGAGGGATTCTCTGGGGGGCTCGGGAGTCATAAAAGATCCATCACCTATTGTGAGGAGGCTCGTGAGACCGAAAGACGATGAGGTTCAGTTATCTGAGGTGGGATCTTGGAGCGATTGCGATGATCAGCTACCATTTGAAGTGGGCGTTGCAAATCCCAAAGCTAGAAAGGGCTAGTTATGTTTTGCTTTGCTTCAATCATTGTAATTGTCCTTTTGTAGCCCTCGGGCATCCTGTTTGAAAAGTAATAAAACTTTTCTTTATCCTTTTATATTGCTTTTGCTTGAGTTTGAATGACCGACAAATCATCCTTCTTTTCAAACTGATCATAAAATTTTTAGGTACCACCGGGGCTGCGATCATTGGTTACTTCTTAAGTTTTGGTCAACCATGGATCAATCATTTGATATTTAATTGCTGTCGTGGGTGGTCAACAATAATTCACCAATTTAAACTCTATAGCTAAAATGAGTCAGGATCATATCCTCAAGAACCTAAGGGCTAAGTTGTGACTATAAAAAAAAAGAGGAATATTTCTTGTTGAATAAAAAAATAATATAAAATAAATTATTATAATAGTTGATTTTCATAAAAAGTATCTCAGAGATTATGAATTAATTTTGAACCGACAGAATTATATTTTTTTTATAATTATATTTAGGAGAATACTTATCTTTCCTCGGCATGCTCTATACCCATACTAGTTCACATAATGTCTATAGAAAGTATAAAATGTATTTCTTTTACAAAATAATTATAATTAAGCTTAGAAAGATTCCTATCTTCCTTCGGCATGTCCTGTATCCGTAGATCACGATACGTCTCCAGGAAGTAAGGGTTGTTCCTAAACTTAAGTTAACATTATAGCATAATAGAAAGAAAATAAAAAAAATAAATAAAGAATTCATAACTAAAGACATAATCTTTTATTGCATATAAAAATAAAAGAAATATAATAAATGTGTAGAACAAAAAAATCACTTTACTTTGTTACAAGATCTCCTTTTCTCTTCCAAGATTTCTGTACTAGTCATTCATGGATTGATCGATCCCTTCCTCTCTCCCTATGCAAAGGTTCTAGAGCAATTTCAGGAAGTGAAGCTTGGCTCCAAGGTAGAGGTACAGGAGCCTTTTTATATGTGTTAATAGGAGAGAGGTTTTCATGATTTTCCATATGACTTATACTTGTTGTTCTAAATCTAAAAGCATGCAACTATATATCACATATATAATTATTTCAAATAAAAACAAGTAAAATATATATCTCATATGATAAATTTAGATCTAAAATTCAATTAAAAAATATTTTTTTAAAAATAGGTTCACATCATAGTAAGACAATCTTTGCAATATACGGGATAAATCCTATAGCAGGACAACTTTATAATTACTCTGATGCAAACCTAATTAAGTTATTTTAGATCTTAACTTAAAATGATACATTTAATATATCAAGAAATTCAGATCTTAATTTTACAAATTTTATTTAAAAATAATTTTCAAGAACAACCAATCTTGTGATAGGATAATCTTTGCACTATAGGGGATAAATCCTATAACAGGACAACCTTATAATTATCACAAGATTGATTAAGTCTAATCAAAACCTTCAGATATAAAGAGAATTAAATCTAAATTTAAACATGCAAGTTTATATACTTGGCTTTGATACCACTGCTGGAATCGATAAATAGAAGCATGCTGGAAAATGGTTCAAGAAATCCTAAACACAAAAGCAATAACTATGAAAACTTTTCATAGGTGTATGTAGATTTAAAATCAGTTAAATAACCATCTATATTATAAACTAACATGCTTAAAGTCATATAAAAAATTAGATCTAAATTTATAAAAATTAAATTAGAAGAAAAACACTTACCTGAAGTGCAAATCCTTTTTCTCCTTCTATTCGGATCCAGATCCAGTTGAATCTTGGAATTTTTGTCGGAGCCATGAAAATATATGATCTCTACTGGTATCTACATAGGACGAGATCCTAATCGAGTTTCTGAGGCTTCCGGAGTGCTAGCTTTTTTGCAGGCCCCTTTTTTGGCTTGGATCTACAATCCCCTTTTAAAACTAGAACTAGAAGGCTGAAATTAAATACTTTGTATTGTAGAAGGGATTTTTCCTAGAACACCTTAAGAAAAAATCTAAACTTTTTTCTTAATCCTCTCGTGAATTTTCTACTATTTCTCTAAATCTTAGGATTTTTAGGCATGGAACAAAGGAAGAAGAGAGATGAAAATTCAGAATTTAAGGTAGAAGGGAATTAAGATTATTGCACGCCCACTTTCTTTCCCTTTTCAACATGGCATTTTTTTCATACAAAAATTTGATATTACATGACTAAAATAGATAAATTTCATCTTAATTCAAATACCAAAAGATTAGGATAAGTTTTAATCAAAATAGGAGTCTTAATGAGAAGAAATCTCATTAACGCCTCCTTTTATCCAAAACTCATGCCAAGGAATGATTGGCATGAAAATCCATCGCACAATCCTTCTTTTAATCAACCAATCTAAGAGGATAATATTCAATCTAATTGGATTAGGTATCTAGTTTAATTAGGTTCATATTTAACTTGATTTGGACTTAAATTGAGTCCAATTCAAATCAAATTTGGAAATGTTGTCAATCTATTCTAAATAGGATTCAATTTTTAATCCAAATCGAAAAATTAAATCTAATTAGACTTTAATTAAATCCAATCCAATTAAATTAAATTTGATTTAAATTAATTAAAATTTAATTTACAATTTAATTAAATCTAATTATATTATAATATTTATAATTAATTTTTTTGTGCTAATAATTGGCAGTTGCTAATTTTGTAATTCTTACAATATAGTAGTTTTTTAAATTTAAATTATCAATCCAATTGATAATTTAGATTTGATCCAAGCTCTTGATCAAGTCAAGTTTCTTGTGTATGGCCTCTCAGGTTCTAGTCCGCCTAGTAATGAGATATATTATGATCTTTATCATAATATCATCGAAACTTTTTCGATGGATCGAAACTCTTTCGACTCAATCCTAATAAGGATCGTTGATCCAAAAATAATCTTAGTAAATTCATACAATCTACCAGTGATACATAGAAGTACGTAGTAGCAATCCAGTAGATCATAAAAATGAACTCCTAAAAATAGTTACAATGTGATTAAGTTTTTGTATTGAAAGTTTCGATATGATGCAGGTTATGAAAACTTGTCAAATCCTAAGCATCTATCTTATGCTAGACTTAATTAGCTTGAATTCAATTATGATTCCTATAAAAACTCATTTCCATTATCATACTACCATGGCTACAGATTTAAGGACTTAACCTATTAGGTCATATAGGACTATACTTTAACTACTAAGGTTGATAGTTTTCTATAAGTGCTCTTTACTTTTACAGTATACCTATCATAGCCAATGAACATTATAAGGTCTCGAATGGCTAGGGATCATATTTATGTGCTGTCAAACTACAGCAACCCACTATGAGTAGTCGAGGCACCGTAAGTCAAAGAAATATTCGCACAACTATAGTATTGAGAAGTTATTGACAAGTAAGTAGTCATTCATGTGACTTCTTATTAGTTAGTTATGCTCAGTGCCATTGATCTATATTAATCATTTACATTCTCACTCTAGTGTTCCCATATTGTATACTCGAGACTCGTCTACTAGGAAGGGAAGCGATCTGTGCACCGATCTTAATGGATCAATCACTTTCCTTGTGATGATCCAATAATCGGAAGCATTTCGGAGTCAACCTATAATGATACAAGTTTCAAAATCTCAATTCTTGAGAATGTGTCATTACTATTAACTCGATGGACAATTCATAGACACATCTAAAATAATACCCAATTTTATTAATTTGAATGAATTAAGTATAAAATTATATTCTAGAAAAGATATAATGTGTCATACCAATTTGACTTCTAAGGCATACATCTAATAATTGAAATATTGAAACCAAAGCTAGGACATGTAATTTCAAACATCAATAGCTAGCACTCATTTCTTTGCAAAAATTAATAGTGAACACATTGAAACTTTACTTTGCTTATGACTCTGAAACTGACAACAATGCCCTACTATTGAGAATGAACTAAAATAAGGCCCTGCTATTAAGAATGAACTAAAATATTGAAACATTGAAGCATTTCTCTTCAAATCCAATGTTCTCAATAATTGAAAATAATGCCTTGCTATTGAGAATCATGAACTAAAATATGGATTTGTTCTCAAAAATTGAAAATAATACCTTGTTACTTCTTGAAATATTGCGCATAGATTTATTCTCATATAACATTGAAATATTGATACCAAACCATATAACACTGAAACACTAAAACATTGTTTTTATATAACACTGGAAGTTAATAACAAACATCAATAGTGAACATTTAGCACTGAATTAGAACTATCAAAGTCATTTGTTCCATTATATATAACACTAAAATTTTATATACCGAATATTTATAATTCTAACAAAGACTTCTAACAAAACAAAAATTTCCATTGTACAATCCATGGAATTACATTGAATTACAATAAAAAAATTCATTGTTCCATTACATATAACACTGAAATTTCATATAGTGACCATTTATAATTATAACAAAGCATTGTAAAATATTTAATAGTGATGTACAATATCCAAAACCCTCTGTTCCACAACAGCAACATAATCCACAACATCAACTAACATTGTCAACAGTGCTAGCCTGGGTTCCTGGCTGATCAGACAATAACTGAGTTCCTTCATTTTATTTCTTCCTTTTAGCATCTACTTGTGCTCTTAGTGATCCCATGCCAATTTGAGTTGCACTTCTTCCATTGATATGTCTCATCTAGGTCAGTACCTATACAAACCAATTTCACATATAAATCAGTAATATGACATTAAACAACTCAATTTATGGATAGAAATCTTATCATAAAAAATCTTTTTCCAGTATCCGGCGAAACATATAGCCTCCCCTCGGGAAGCATTTTCTACCTTTGCCTTTTCCTTGTGTGACTGAAGCCATCAGCACCCTGCTTCTCAAGAGTTCCTAGAGGAGACATTTGCCCTCTTCTTCTCTTACTTAATAGTTTTGCTTGCCTCCTAGCACCGGCTTCGGTAGATGTAATCTGACATAAGAAAGGTAATAAGGCATTGATATACAGTAAAGAAAATAAAAAGGCATGCAATTATAAAGTAATGTTTTTTTTGGTTGTAATAACCTAATTTTTTCTTGGCCTTCCTCTAGATCTCTTTGGAGGTGGATCAAACTTTTATTGGGACAACCCTGCTTGTTATGGTCTATTTTAAAGCATACATGATAGGTCATCTATCTTCATGTCTTGAAATCTTATGAGGGTACTTGGGCTTCTTATGTGGGTCCTTCCTTTTTAGCTTCTTAGGCCTACTTGGCATTACTCTCAATGGTGGAGGTAGCATTGCCTCCGCACCAGTCTTGGGTTATAACATTTTTCTATTCATAGGTTGAAGTACAAACTCATAACAACTTCTCCATGCATCTTTTGTATAACATGCTGCCATATAATCATCTATGTTGTCATTCTTATGCCATATAGTAGATATAACATGACTACATGGTATGCTTGTTAGGTTCCATTCATTATATGCATAGCTTCTATCGATCAAGCTGACTTCGTAGGACTATCCCCTATATGTGACTTCATATTTTCTATCACAATTATAAATTGCCTTACATTATTTACTATTTGACTTATTTTTATCAATCTTTTCATGTATGCGAGAGCAAATATATCCATGCCACTTCTTAATTTATTTCCGTTTCTTTGCCATCCGAACCATTAATGCCCTCCTTATATCTTCAAGCATATTAATCAATGGCTTCTCCCTTGCTTGAAGTATGTAATCATTGAATGTCTTAAACATATTATTATCAATGACATCATAGTTTAGAAATGGGTTGAAAAAGGCTTTGATAAACTTATATTTGCATCCGTAATGTCTTTACATGCTTATTCATATAGAGCTTTCATCTTATTTTGTACATCCATGAAATCTTCATCTGTAGTATACTTGGCAACTTTGAAGAAGGTGGACTTTAGAACTCCACCCTTATGCTTCTTCCTCCAATTTCTATATGCATGTCTTGCATAGTTTCTATGCTCGGCACAGGGTAGCAAATTACTGATTAATTGAACCAATCCCTACATATAATGGATAAAATAAATTAGTATAATGTTCCATAAGTAAGTATGATGTATATTTAAAAGGCAATGACTTCAATTTATCTCTTGCTGGTTACTAATAACAGTCCAACCCAACTCATCTCCAAGCCATAAATCTTCAGCCAATAAATTAATAAACCAACTCCAAGAATCCCTACATTTTATCTCTACTACAGCCCATACAATTGGAAACATTTAGTTATTAGTATCTCTACCAATTATAGCTAGTAGCTCTCCCTTACAAATCCATTTCAAGAAACAACCATCAAGGGCAAAAATAGGCCTACAACCTATTAAAAATTTCTTTCTAAGAGCTTCAAAACTAATATACAATCTTTGGAATAGTAAGCTATTAGCAGACCTCTCAACCTTCCTGATTATTATTGTGCTCTTGTTGCTTTTCATGATCTCTTCATAATAATTGGGTAGCCTTACATAATGTTTACTATGAGACCCTCTAATTGTCTCTAAAGCTATTTGCCTTGCCCTCCAATACTTAGTAATGTTTAAACTTGAAATCTTGTCCTAATATCATCGCTATTATTTAACTATTCTTGTAGCTTCTTACACACCTATACTCATAAATATAAGTCTTAAATTAAAATCTGTTGACTCCTATATTGATTTTGATGACTAACAAAATATTTAAATATATTTGAGTACTAACTATATGTTAAAAGTATGTTTATCATAACAAGATACTCACATGTTAAAAATTTAATTGCTTATCATCTTGTTGAAGAAGTCACTTTTATGGATGAAATTTCAAGTTAAATGGACCTTGATACATAAGAATGATTTTAAAAAACTCAAGTTTTGAAGTTGAAAAAGTTTTAGCAGAGTTTCAGCAAGTATCAACTCATGGAAGTGAAGTGTCGACTTAAGATGTTGACTCACAGAAGCTTCAGTTGATATGTGAAGAAATCTCAGCTGGCATGCATGAAGTGTCGACTCATGAAGACCAAGTGTCGACTCAAGGCCTGAGACAAAAATGATATACAACATGTTGAATTCAAGCTTTTTTCAAGTGTCGACTCATGAAGATGAAATGTCGACTCAAGTGTCAACTCACCAGAAGTGTCGATGCACCAGTGCATTCCAGAGAGCTTCAGAAGATATTTTTGATCTAGTATCGACTCATGTATTGACTCATGACATGAAGTGTCAATACTTGGAGGTCTAGATGAACAGTAATGACTAGTTTTTTGAAGCATAGAATTGATCCTTTTTGTCCCTAACAGTTATTTTTTTCTCTTCAATAATCAAAAATAGTTATTTAAGGCTTGAAAAGATATTTAAAGCATACCAAACTCAAGAGGGAAGCAACTAATGGAACATTAATGAAAATTTATTGAGTATTCATTACTTTTAAGTGAAGTTGAGCCTTCAAGCATTCAAGAGCATTTTAGAAGCATTCAAGTCCATCTTTCAAGCTTTGATTAAGGCTTCAATAACTTGAAGACAAGCATCTTCAACATCATCAAAAAGCTTCAAAGAAATATTTAATTTTGTTTTTGAAAGATTATTGCATTCTCTCTTTATAGTTGAATTTATTGTTGTTTCTAGTTTCAAGTGGATTGAAACTAGTATTTTGGTTATTGATGAGCCTTGTAAAACCAACTAGATTTTTTGTTAGCCTTATAAAAATCAAAAGGTTATTGGTGAGCCTTATGAAAACCAACTAGATTTTTTGTTAGCTTTGTGAAAATCAAGAAATTTTTAATTAGCCTTGTGAAAATTAAGAGATTTTTGGTTAGCTTTGTGAAAACCAAGGGGTTATGATTAATGAGCCCAGAAAACTAATTGGCTATAATCAAGTGAAATTATAGTAAAATTTCTAAGTGAATCTTGGAGAGTGGATGTAGGTACTTTAGAGTGCACCGAACCACTATAAACTTCTCGTGTTTATGATCGCTTCTCTTTTATTGCATTTACTTCTTTATTTCCGCTGCATACTCTTATCAAGCACACAAATACTTGAAACACACTAGCACCTTGATTGTTTTGAATTGGTACATACTTGCAATAAATTCTTGAAATCCAATTCACCCCCCTCTTGGGTTGCTTCGCTGGGCAACAAGTGGTATCAGAGCCACGTACTTAGCTTATAGGTTTAACCATCTTGAATTAAAGATCTATGGTAGCCCCCCTAGGTTTCTAGTATTGTTGAGGGTCAAGCCTCAAATAGACCACCTTACTTTAATGGCATAAATTACACGTATTGAAAAACTCGCATGTGAATTTATATACATTCTATAGATTACAATATTTGGAAAGTAGTTGATAAAGGTCCACATATTCCTTCAATCATTGTTAATGGCATTTTCATTCCAAAACTTGAAGATGATTGGGATGAAAATGATATTAAGCAATCCGAGCTTAATGCTAAGGCAATGAACTTGCTCTATTATGCATTGGATCCTAGTGAATTTAATAGAATCTTCACATGTACCTCTGCGAAGAAAATATGTGATACACTTGAAGTTATTCATGAGAATACCAATCAAGTGAAGAATACTAAAGTAAATATGCTTGTACATATATATAAGATGTTTAGAATGGAGCATAATGAATCTATTACTGATATGTATACTAGATTTACTAATATTGTAAATGATATGAGAAGTTTTGGAAAGTTTATGTCTAATGCTGACCTTATAAATAAAACTCTCAGGTTATTGCCAACATCTTGGGATTCGAAAGTCATAGCAATTCAAGAAGCTAAAGATGCTGAGACACTTTTCTTGGAGCAACTTATTGGTTCACTCATGATTTATGAGTTGAACATGAAGCAAAAGGTAGTGGATATGGATAGAAAGAAGAAGCAGATAGCATTCAAATTCACTACGCCAGATAAACCTTCAAGTGAAGAATCTGAAGAAGGAGAAAATGAGGATGAAGATGCACTTATTGCAAGAAAATTCAGAAGATTTATGAGGAAGAAGAAATTTTCTTATAAAAAGAAGCCTCAACCTAAAAACAAGGAAAAAGGAAAAGGAAAGAAAAAAGAGAAGGAGAAGGATCAACCAATTTGCTTCGAATGCAAGAGCCTGGACACTTCAAGGTTGATTGTCCTCTCCTAAAGAAGTTCAAGAAGAAGTTCAAAAAGAAGGTAATGTGACAATATGGAGTGATAGTGAAGACTCCAGTTCGGAGGAAGAACAATCAAAAGTCGTCAATCTTTGCCTCGTGGCTCAAGAAGATGAGGTATAATCTAAACTTGAACTTGAATTTATATTCGATGAACTTAGAGATGCTTTTGATGAACTCATGCATGAATACAAATTGCTGAAACTTGAGAATAAAAAGTTGAAGAAGCATGCTAATTCATGTTCACATGAAAACGCCAATCTTGCAAATGAAAATAATGATTTAAAAACTAAGATTGATGTTTTAAAAAAAAAAAGAATGCTTTATCAATGAAAATAGAAGTTTTGAAAAGATCCAAGGTTGTTGTTTCAAATAATGAATTTTTAAAGAAAAACAAAGGCCTTGAGGTAGAAAATAAGAAATTCAAAGATGAGCTTGACAAAGTTAAACTATTTGTTGAAAAATTTATATTTAGTTCTGAAAAGTTAAATTTATTATTGAACAATTAAAGAGCTGTATTTGATAAAGCAGGACTTGGTTACAAGCAGCAAAAGAAATAAAAATTTTTCAAGAATTTTTTTGTTCTTGCATCATCTAATGTTACTTATTTTAGTTGTAAAAAATTTGGGCATAAAGCATATTAGTGTGATCTAAGAAAGTTAAATAATTCTAGAAAGGTTTGGGTTCTAAAAGGAACCACTTTTACTACTAACCCTAAAGGATCCAAGATGGCTTAAGTACCTAAAATAAAAATTTGATCTATTTTACAGGTGTCTTGCAATCAAAGAAAAGAAGAGATTGTAGTATCTTGATAGTGATTACTCAAGACACATGACAGGAGATGTAAATCAATTCACATCTTTTGAGGCTCTGAATAGAGGAAATGTAATTTTTGGAGATAATGGTAAAGAAAAAATTATTGGTATCGGTAAAGTTTACATCTCCCCTTCTACTTTTATTGATAATGTTTTATTAGTTGAAGGATTAAAATATAATCTACTTAGTATTAGTCAGTTTTATGATAAAAGCTTTAAAGTAGTATTTGAATCATCTCTTTGTATGGTTTCTAGTCCTGATAATAATGGAGTAAAATTTATTGAAAATAGGCATGGCAACATCTATCTTGTTGATCTTGATAATTTTCTCTACATGATGGTGAATGCCTAGTTATAATGAATTCCATAATTAATGAGACTAGTTGGCTTTGGCATCGTAGATTAGGTCATGCAAGCATGCATCTACTTTATAAATTATGCAAAAAGGATTTAGTAAAGGATTTACCAAAACTTAGATTTTAAAAAGATAAAATTTGTGAAGCTTGTCAATTTAGAAAACAAGCAATAATATCTTTTAAAATTAAAGGAATGGTTTCAACTTCTAGGCCACTGGAACTACTTCATATGGATCTCTTTGGACTAACTAGGATCACAAGCCTAGGAAGCAAGAGATATGGACTAGTCATAGTGGATGATTTCTTATGATTTACATGAGTTTTATTTTTAGCACATAAAGATAAATCCTTTTCGGCTTTCATGAAATTTTATTGAAAAGTTTTAAATAAAAAAGGTACATTTATAGTTTGTATTTGAAGTGACCATGAAATTGAATTTGAACATCAAGATTTTAAAAATTTTTGTAATGAAAAAAGAATTGAATACAACTTTTTTGCACCTAGGACACCTCAACAAAAAATGGTAGTAGAAAGAAAGAATAGAACTTTAGAAGAAATGGCACGCACAATGCTTTGCAGAAATGATCTTCCAAGATTTTTTGGGCAGAAGCTGTTAATACTATTTATTATATTTTAAATCATATTTTAATTCAGTCAATTTTAAAGAAAACTCCATATGAGCTTTGGAAAGAAAGAAAACCTACTTTAAAGTATTTTCGGGTTTTTGGTTGCCGATGTTTTATTTTGAATAATAGAAAAGATAATTTGGATAAATTTGATGCCAAGTCAGATGAAAATATCTTCTTAGGATACTCTACATCTAGCAAGGCATACAGGATTTTTAACATAAAAATACTCGTAGTAGAAGAGTCTATGCATGTTGTATTTGAAGAGACTACGAACAAATCCTCTAGAAAAGAGAATATTTTTGATGAATATGCAGGTGTTGAAGGACTTAAGAAGCTGACTTTGGATGATCCCCCTTCTAAAGAAAGTGAAGAAGATCAAAACAAGAAGAATGAAGAAGGAGCCACAAGATCTTCACCAAAGGTCTACCTAAAGAATGGAGATATGCTCATGGACATCTTAAGGAATTAATCTTAGAAGATCCATCGAGAGTGTTAAGAACTAGATCTTCTATTAGAAATTAATGTAATTATATTATTTTTGTTTCATAAATTGAACCTAAATGTATTGAAGAAGCTGAAAAAGATTCTAATTGGATTATTGCTATACAAGAAGAATTAAATCAATTTGAAAAAAAAAATGTTTGGACACTAATAGAAAAACCATCTAATTTTTCCATAATTGGTACAAAATGGGTATATAGAAATAAATTAGATAAAAATGGAATAGTAACTAGAAATAAGGCTATATTGGTAGCTAAGGATTATAATCAAGAAGAAGAAATTGATTTTAATGAAACCTTTGCTCCAGTAGCAAGACTTGAAGCTATTAGATTACTTTTAGCATTTGCATGTTTTATGGATTTTAAACTATTTCAAATAGATGTTAAAAGTGCATTTTTGAATGGTTATATAGCTAAAAAAGTTTTTGTTGAACAATCGCCTGGTTTTTAAAATCATGCACATCTTGATCATGTTTTTAAACTGCACAAAGCACTTTATGGTTTATTAGAGATCATGTTCGAAATAATGATGTTATGCTTGAATTTATTTGTATTGAAATGCAATTAGCTGATATACTGACCAAGCCTCTCCATAAAGATAGGTTTTGTATGATTAGAAGGAAATTAGGGGTCATTAATCCTTTTGATTAGATCTCGATCTTTTAATGACCTTTCAAATTTCACTTGAAAATTTCTTGATCAAATATTCTTGAAAATCATGATTAATCATTCATAATCCATTGAAATCAGTTTCTGTAATTTTCTATGTTTTTTTCCATTTTTTCTTTGGATTTTTTTTTAAGTGTCGATACTTTGAAGTGTCGACACCTCCAAGTGTCGACACTTGGATTGAAGTCGTAAGTCAACACTTGAATGGCGGGAATCCAAGAATAAATAGAGAAAATCGATCAACTCCAATGACTGTTCCAACCGTCCGATTCCTTGTTTAAGCCTGTTTCTTCCCTATTTTTTACTGATTTCTCATGGTTTTATCGTGAAATCTCTATCCATTTCACCCTACATTACCTCTTTCCCTATTTTCCTGAAAGATGGGTCCCAGGAAGCAGGTAGTCAGGTGACCTCGTCCATCTGCACAGGATACAGAGTGACGCACGAAGGTGCGCCACGAGGATCACGCAGTAGAGCCACTAGATCAGCAGGAGATTCCTGTCAGACCACCCGTCCATGGAGTAGATAGGATGGCCTCCAAGGCAATTATTGGAGGGCGGCGAGTAGATTTCGACTTTGTGGACCAGCATCATTTTTGTATAGGAGATTGGTTGAGAGATGCCAGGCTGGCCCACTTCTGCTCACTGACAGAGAGGTTATATCCTGGCTTGATACGAGAGTTCTACGGTACATTGGCCAGAGGAGCGGATAGCTGGATTGTTGAGGTCAGAGAGACTCCTATATCGCTAATTGCAGAGGTCTTGAGCAGGGCATGGGAGATCCCTTTGAGAGATTCTGTAGCGGACTCTTTGGTGGACAAGATGAGCGGATTCTGATGCATCTTTGAAAGAGAGGACCTCGCTGAGGGAGCCATCGTGGTTGCATCTCGACTTTCTCCGGAGATGAGGTTACTGCACCACATCGTCGCCTGGATACTTCTACTGAAGACCGGATGCTTCAACTTCATTATGGAGAGAGAGTTGCTCGTGATGGTATCCTTGATTCAGCGGACTCCGGTATGCCTCCCAGTTCTCATGGTATATCAGATGACGAGACTGCTACTAGTAGGAGGCTATGCTTACCATACGGCATGGGTCTGACTATCCTATTTAAAGCTTATGGAGTTATTGTAGATGGAGAGCCCTATAGGTAGTTACTTCATACTAACATCTACGATGAGAGATCACTGCACAAGATGTGATATCATCTACACAGAGGTCAGTGGAGATGGAGGATATCTGGACAGACCATTGATGTTGATGAGGACGCTGCCGAGGAGGAGCGGATATTTATGGATGAGGCCGGGCCATTTGAGCCACTGAGAGACATTTCTGATACTTAGCCCGCACCATTAGTTTCGGCACAGTCTAAGATGCCACCTCCTACTGACAGCATTGAGGATATGATCACTCGACTGGAGACAGAGATGATGATCATTAGACAGCGAGTCGATCAAATGCATATGGAGATGAGGGCAGGTTACCAGGAGTTGAGAGATGGCTTTTCTGCTGTCCTGGCTGCACTAGACAGATTGACATCTACCAGGCCACCTTCATCGCCATCATCAGACTCTCCGCCAGTACCTTCTGCACCTTCAGCTCCAGCTCTAGCACCAGACACAAGAGATGGTCAGGGAGATTCTTTTGCAGATTTTGATATTGCTGACTACATAGTGGATCCTGAGCCAGACACCGCAGCTGACCAGCATACCGAGAGGACTTCTGAAGATGCTCCTACACCGTCCAGTCCAGCTCATCAGACACCTATTCTTCCTAGCACCCTAGTGATTCCTTCAGATCATGATATCTCTACCCCTATTCTGTACTCTGATCCACCAGACACTCTAGTTGACCTTCCTATACCAGTGATTCCTCCCTCTACCCTACATACTTCTTCATTGATCCGGGAGCTAGGGTTCTACACACTTGGTTTTCACATTCTCCCTTCCGGACCTATTTTTGATGTTATTCCATCTGGCCCTGTCACATCTTCTATTCCTGCCATTGACATTGCATCTTCTTCAGCACTAGCCAGAGGGAGAGCACGTGCTAGATGCAGAAGCTGAAGCCGTGATGACATTTTTAGACATGTTAGGACTAGACTTTCAGATCTCTGACTGATGTGGTCGCGATCTCGTCTCTCTAGGGTTACAGGGCCTATTATTCTAGAGATTAGGTCTTCCTCTGATGAGGAAAGCATCCTTTAGGGTCAGTGTACTAGGTAGTAGCATTTCACTTTGATGTATGTTTGTTTTGAGGTATGTTTGCTTTGTTATGAATCATTCATCAATTTTTTGTTTCAAGTGTATCAAATATATGAAATTATATATATAAAATATCTTTTCTGGCAACAAGTGACAACTCTTGGTATTCTTATCTCTTTATTACTGCAATGTCTTATTTCCATCTTGTTCTATTCTTTTTCGCACCTTTTTTCATGATGACAAAAAGGGGGAGTAAATAATGAATGACAAAAGAAGGAAGTAATAAAGAGGAAATAATTAATGGCAAAATGAGAGATTTTTGAAAGAGGGAATAAATAATGGCAAAAGGAAAGATTTTTTAAAAAAGAGAGCACAAAGTAAGGGGGGAAATTTTTTGAAATTTTATAATTTCTAATTCTTTTGAAATTTTTTCTCTTAAAATACTAAAACTTGTAAGTTTTGAAAATTATTTTCAGATCATACATTGAGGGAGAGCTCTTATTCTATGTTCTGATACGATTCAGTTATATGCTCTGATACTTCTTATTCCTATTTGTTATGTGATACTTATTTTTTTTATTTTTATATGCTCTTATACTTCTTATTTTCATGCTTTGTTACACTTCTGACCTGATAATTTTGCTCTGGTACTTTCTATCTTTTTGGTATACTAGTTGCTCTGATATACTCTAACATCTTTCAAGTATTGATACTTTTAAAATTTTTCTTTGTTGTTTTTGCTCTGATACTCTTTATGATTCAATCTGTTTTTGCTGAAGTGTCTATCTTTCTAATATATTTTAGTTTTGATACACTTCTTGAGCATCTTATATATATACAATTTAGCATCGATACATTTTAATCATAGCTCTGATACTCTATAATTTCCAGCTCTGATACATTATAATTACAGTACTGATATTGAAGCTATATGAATTGAATTCCTTCTCATACATATATATAGCTCTGATACATTGTAAATGAGTCTTAGCTCTGGACAATGATTGCTGATTTAGACTCTGATACTTATCATCATTAGCTCTGATACTGATAGCCAAATGCTCTAATTTTATTACAAATCTTTTGAGCTTACTATGTGTATATACTTAAAGATTTTGTCATCATCAAAAAGGGAGAGATTGTTGACTCCTGTATTGATTTTGATGAATAACAAAATACTTAAGTATATTTGAGTACTAACTGTATGTTAAAAGTGTGTTTATCAAAAAAGGATATTCACATATTGAAAGTTTAATTGCTTGTCATCTTATTGAAGAAGTCACTTTTATGGATGAAATTTTAAGTTAAATAGACCTTGATACATAAGAATGACTTTGAAGAACTCAAGTTTTGAAGTTGAAAAAGTTTCAGTAGAGTTTCAGGAGAGTTTCAGCCAAGTGTCGATTCATGGAAGTAAAGTGTCGACTCAAGGTGTCAACTCACAGAAGCTTCAGCTAATATATAGAAGAAATTTCAGCTGGCACGCATGAAGTATCGACTCATGAAGGCCAAGTGTCGACTTATGTATCGACTCAAGGTGTCGCTCAAGGCCTAAGACAAAAATAATATAGAACATGCTGAATTCAAGCTCTTCCTCAAGTGTCGACTCATGAAGATGAAGTGTCGACTCAAGTATCGACTCACTAGAAGAAGTGTTGATGTACCAGTGCATTCTAGAGAGCTTCAGAAGATATTTTTGACCTAGTATCGATTCGAGTATCGACTCATGTATTGACCATGACCTGAAGTGTCGATCTTAGAGGTTTGGATGAACAGTAACGACTAGTTTTTTGAAACACAGAATTTGTTCTTTTTATCGCTAACGGCTATTTTCTCATCTTCAATGATCAAAAATGATCATTTATGGCTTGAAAAGGTATTTAAAATGGGTCAAACTCAAGAGGGAAGCAACTAATGGAACACTAATGAGAATTTATTGAGTATTCATTACTTTTGAGTGAAGTTGAGCCTTCAAGCATTTAAGAGCATTCAAGAAGCATTCAAGTCCATCTTTCAAGCTTTGATTAAGGCTTCAATAACTTGAAGACAAGCATCTTCAACATCATTAAAAAGCTTCAAAGAGATATTTACTTTTATTTTTGAAAGCTTATTGTATTCTCTCTTTGTACTTGAATTTATTGTTATTCCTAGTTTCAAGTGAATTGAAACTAGTGCTTTGGTTGTTGGTGAGTCTTGTAAAACCAACTAGATTTTTGGTTAACCTTGTGAAAACTAAGAAGTTATTAATGAGCCTTGTGAAAACCAACTAGATTTTTGGTTAGCCTTGTGAAAACCAAGAGGTTTTTGGTTAGCCTTATGAAAACCAAGGGGTTGTGATTAGTGAGCTTGAAAAATTAATCGGCTATAATCAAGTGGGATTATAGTGAAATTTCCAAGTGAACCTTGGAGAGTGGATGTAGGTACTTTGGAGTGCACCGAACCACTACAAACTTCTTCTGTTTGTGATTGCTTCTCTTTTATTGCATTTACTTCTTTATTTCTGCTGCATACTCTTGTCAAGCATCAAACACTTGAAACACACTAGTACCTTGATTGTTTTGAATTGGCACATACTTGCAACAAGTTTTTGAAACCCAATTCACCCCCCCTCTTGGATTGCTTCGCTGGGCAACAAAATCTATTAAGACTTTTCTCGTATGAACACCATATTCTAAATAGCCATTCATTAAATATACATCTTACCTTTTCTCTAATAGCTTTGTTCTTTGCAAATCTCATATCATACCTTTGTGCTACACTATCCTTAACCATTGCATTTTTAAAATGTTCAATTATGTTGAATGTCATTCCTTTACAAAATTTAACATATTGCAAATCAATTTTTGGATCGAAATAAGCCAACCTCTTCCTTTTTATGAGATCATCAAGCTCATGCTCAGGACTTGATTTAGGTATGTCAAACTTAGATGAATCATAATAATCACTGTTGTACCCAGTCTGCTCTTCAAGTTGATATAAAAGAGCAGATATGCCTGCTCTTGTACTCTCACCCACATATAGTAGATGCTCCCTCTGCAAATGATCAGCCATTTTAATATTATTCCTTCACTTTTTTTCTCATAGGTATCAGCTCCTCATTATCTATTAAAAGCTCAATATCTATATAATTGCTGTCATCAGTCTCTTCATCTTCATTGTCATTGAATGGGGCATACTCTTCAATCCCAGAAAATTCCTTATCAATCCTCCTATCCCTAGCTCTTCTATCAAGTATGTTTTCTTTTTCTTTTTTTATCGTTGCTTGCTGACTTTGCTTAGTAATTTCTTTCTTGAATTGGCCCCTTGCTAGCTACTGTCTAATTCCTTTGCTTCTCACTAGTTCCAGGCCTTGCTTCTTCATAATCTATTTAGTAACACTTCTAGTCCTAGGTCTATGTATCATTAGTTTGTTGATTACTTCTTTGGAGTCAAAATAAATATAAAGATACTTTCTTGTATCCAGTGCAAGTTTTTCATTTTTTGAAGCTGACCATCTTCATAAACAAACCTCATTCCTTGATTTACATTTAGAACATGCACCTTGTAAAATAATCTTACAACTTTATTCATGCACAGGTTGTCCACCATATCATGTAACTTATCATAAGATAAGTTATCTATATCATAGATGTTATAATATGCCATATTCCCTCCAATATATTCAGTGGATCTGCCCTTCTTGGCAAATTTTCTACCATGTTGTAGAGCAATGGTTAGACAATCCATTCTATGGTATTCAAAAAGGATTACAATGAAACATTGATTAATACTAACAAATTTTTTTCCAACAATAATGTAGTCTTACAAAATTTTTCAACAACTAATTGAAAAAGAATATTTACAAATAGCAAAACTCTGCTTTAAGAAACATGATACAATGTGTTACTTTCATAAACTATACTATTATGCTATACTATAAGATGCCCTGTCTTGCTAAAGCAACATATACGACTGAAAAAGAAATGGATCCCTATATTCTCCTGAAAAGAAAATAAATTCCTATATCAATTGATATCTCTTTATCCACTGAAAAAAATTATTCGAAGTCTATGAATATTAAAGACGATAACTTGGAACCACATTCTACTAAATCCAAAAAGGTTAAACACAAATTTGGGATCATATAGGGATGACTTGGGATATATTTCACTCCAAACAGAAGGTTTAATAAAGCTTTGGGATCACATATAGTACAGTTTCCATTTAGGACCATATTTCATAAAAAATTAGAAAGTTTCAATAGCTTTGGGACCACAGATATTATTATTATTATTATTTGGATCGCTTGCTACTCAAAATCAATAGTAATAAGTAAAATCTTTGTTGTTTTTTTTTAGGTTGAAGAAATTAGGGTTTATTAAAAATATCTACATAAATCCTAATAAGTGAAACCAAAATATATGATAAAGAACATACCTTACAAAAATGGAGGATAGATCACTGCCTTCTTGCTGACCGGCAAAGCACCACTCTCATACCTAGATGAATCGCTGGTATCCATCCATTGAAAATGGAAGGAAAAAATAAATGCTCGGGATGAGATATAAATAATGGGAAAAAAAGACTATTGCTATATTAGCCATATTTTCTCTCACATGTGACCCTCACATGATCCATATTAAACTTTTCTAATGGCATCTAGATGGAATTAGTATCCAAGGTTGGTATTGAATGATTCTAAAAGCTTAATAATCTGAAGCACTAAATTGAAGTTCAAGATGAAATTGAAAACCTTCATGAGTTTTTGGTAATTAATCATTTTATTAATAATTTGGCAAGTTATTAGCACCCCCCATCCATTTTTTTCCCTCCTTCCAAAAACTGTTCATCGGAGGGCATTCTGTACTTTTCTAGACAAGTATTATTGAAACAACACTTAAATTAAAAAATAATTTATTTATATACTTTTATACGTTGAAAAGTAGTTTCAGAATTTATCATCTATATTCTTTTATATTATAACTTTCTAGAAAAGTTATTGAAATCTATCCACTTTTTTCATAATACTCTTTATGCCTCTGAGTGCCCACTTATCATATATTGGCCCATCAATTTATCCTTCGAGGTGGGTAAGTGTTTCCATTTGTAAATATCTATGGGAAACTAGTGCTCGGATCTTCTATGGTGCACTTCGTGCACCATTCATCGGTTCTAATGTTGGATTTAAATCTAATCCAATAAAAATTTGTATCGGGTTGGATTGGTTTCAAGATCAAAAATTTTTATTTAACATGTCATTCGGGCTGGATCTATGTACAACCTAGTTCCAATACAAAAAAATTGAATCAGGTCCAAGTTGAATTCAAGTCAAATATAGCCAATTACATTTTGATTACTACATAGCCAACTAGTATTAATAATATAAAATAGTAAATAATATTACTTTCAAAATAATTTAGGATATAAAAAATTAAATTAAATTAATTATTTATAACTGCCGAGGCGGTAGTCTAATTGATTGGGACCTCACCACACAACCAACTGGCCATGGGTTCGAGACATGACTTAGCGAAAGACTGTTGTCAAGGTGACATACTCACCTTCGGGTGGGGGTGCTACACTGAGTTTGGATAAACAAATAAAATTATTTATATAAGTTTTAAATCTTAGAGATTCAAATGAATTTGGATTGGATTGGATCTGAATCCAATAAACCTAAATCCAATTTGAAAAAGTAAACATGTTCAATTTTAGAAGCCAACTTGGCTCATGGATTTTTTAAAATAAGTCTTGGATTGGATTTAAGCGGATCAAATAAGGTCACGGATCAAAATGATTCATTTACAGCCTTAACGCTATATTTATAAAATTATGACAAATGCTGTCTCACAATAAAGTCTATCTACAAATTAACCTTGTTGCTAGACAAAGGAAGCGGTGCCTGGATCCAAATCAACCAATGGATGCCCGCTTCCACCTCTAATTCAAATTTCTGTCGCAATAATTAAAGCCGCAGTCAAAAAAGGTATCCTGCCGGCCAAGGTCCAAGCAAACGGCGCTCAGAAAGTACACAAGATGCCAACAATACCTCCGACTGGGATTAAGGACTCGCCCTTGGTCATGTCACACATTCCCCTACTCTAGTGCCGTACTTGAAGCCCACCCGGTAAATAGCCGTTGCCACTTCGATCTTTCGAATTCAAACGTTCGCCTCCAGCTCTCTCTCTCTCTCTCTCTCTCTTTAGCAATCCGGCACTGATGGAGATTCCGGCCGCTGGAACGCCGGGAACCGGGACGCTGTCCCCGCGGAAGGCCCTCCAGCCAAAGAATTCTAATGCGAGTCCGGCGCCGGCGAGCCTGTCAAAGCCCAGACCGATCCAGATCTCGCCGTTGATCAAGGGGGATACGAACAAGGAGAACTGTCCGATCCACGTGGCGGAGATTGGGCCGCTTGAGGCATCGCTCGCCGAGGAGCTGGAGGCGATCCGGAGGAGGAGGGATAGGCTCCGGGTGGAGTGGGAGAGGACGGAGAGAATGCTGAGAGAGAGGGATCGAGTGTTGGAGACGGCGATGAGGGAGTGGGAGAGGAGAGGGAGGGAACAGAGGAGGGTGGAGTCGGAGCTCCAAAGGTTGACCAGACTCATGGAGCTGGAAGCCTCCTCTATGGTGAGCTATTGCTTTCTTTCCGAAAACACTTCGTTCCTGTTCTAAATAGAGTGGTTTAAAAACCATTTTCTTTTTCTTTGATACTTGTTTCGTAAAATCTTGATTCTTGTCTTATTGATTGCGAAAAAAAAATAATACAGAGATTTGCTCCAATTAAGTCTCTTAGAGCTGGAGAAGAAGAGAAGAGGAGCACCGAAGCTCAATCACAGGCAAGTGCAATCTTTGGCTGTTATTTTAAATCTTCTAAATCATGATGAGTAGCAGGAACCTTTTATTTAAATGCTTCATGTTTAATTTTGCAATAGAAGAATAGAGGACTCGATCTTGTCAACAAAATACTGTGAACATACGTCAGAATTTGTAGTTCCTTTGCTCTTTATAAAGTGATTGAACATGGTAAGACAACAAATCATACGCAACATCATCAGAAGACATCATTGCTGATTTCATCCACTTAAAGTCTAATTGTTCCATTCTCTGAAACCATGATTTATATGCTTGTTTAGGCAACCTGTCTGAAAGAAACCGTCTACTCTCGATCCTGTTGCGTGTGGCCCTTGTTACCGAGACTTGCATAATTTTTCGCTATAAATCTTCCAGCACATTTCCCATCTGTTTCCATCACCAATTTCTTGATACTCAGAGGCCCTGCTGCATGCAATTTCCATTCTACTCTGTAAGCTTGACTAGTTTTAACGTAACATATGTTACCTTTCTTTTTAAGAACAGATGGTAGGTAACATAACGTACATACACTAGTTTACTGCTTCAAACTTTGAAACACCCCCATGATCCCTTGACTGGCACCCTGCTTAGAACTATAATTTCTCCCACAAATTAACAAAGTCAATACTCAATGCAACTCATATAGCATAGTTAACAAATTGAGCCAAAAAAAGGTTCTTTCTTGCATTTCTAAAGACACTATGAGCCATATGGATCGCACCTTTGATCAGGAAATAGGTGTCACAGCATTTAGTGCAAGGCCTATTCATGATTTTGATCGACTGATAAGTAATTCTAGTCCAGGCTTTCATTTGCTGGAGGCCAAACTTTCCTGTACAAAATCGCAACACAATTTAAATCTAATAGTTCCCAATTTTTTTCAGATATTGAACATTGCAGCACAAGAAAATGAAGCCACAGAATCATTATCATCCCAGGAAAAAGCAACCGAGAACTAGCCATTCTTCATAGTTTTTCTTTTCAGCTCTACATCTAATCGCTTGATAGATGTTTTCTCCTTTATTTATTGGGCTACATGTAGTTGGTGCCCCTGCAGTGAAGACAAGAAAATCAAATTGCTTCTTTGCTATCCTTTGCAAAACATTGGTTGAGGCATTACACCATGTAAGAACAAGCAATAAGATATACATGTTACCATACTTGCTCCAAGGCCTCGTTCTTGAGGGTCATAAAATCCAAATATTACATAATTAAACTAGACAATCTTCAGTTCCTGCTTCTAGTGGCAAAATATCAGTGTACTAAGATATCTGAATATGTTCCAAAATTCAATAGCAACTTGCACTTGTTCAGATCCTGTTCCAATGGCACATGGTTGGTACACTATAATATCTTAAATACATCATTACATTAAATGGTTAAATACATCGGTACATTAAATGGTCGTGTGCAGATCATTCATCAAGCTTGCTTAGTCCCTCACCTGCTTTAGTCCCAAAAGGCTGCATACTTAAAACAGCTGAGTAGATTATAACTTGCTCGAAGAATACATTCAGTTGACAACATGTTTAATCAATCAGAAAAGCCATGTATGGTTTATTAGTTTGACACCGGTTTCTAATTCTTGTATGAGTCATTTGAGTAGGCTTCTATGCCTTCATGACATCCCAAAGAACCATAACTAACCACTGATATCAAAGTGAGTGAAACATTACTCAATTGACAAAGCAGGTTCAGAATGGCCGAAAGCATGGACATTTTTGGAGGTGAAGGTAAGATATGATTCAATCATCCACTTCTGAGAAAATAATCAATGCGGGGAATGTGCAGAGAAGCCCAACCTTTGTAGAGGATAAAGGAGAGGAATGTCTAATTATGGAACACATCCATTTCTGAGAATATTCTATTTGCTTACAACACATGGACTCACGTACTTCTACCTGCACAAAGCTAGGTCTGTTTTTGGTCTCAGATTATTAGCATTCCCTGTTCACTAGCTCCTTTGGTTGGAAAAGTTTTTAATTTAGTCGTCCAATGGGGAGAAGAACTAAACATGAGAAAATTTTGATTATGACCGAAAAATTACCTGAATGGTCATGTCTCAAGCACATTCTACATGAATACCTAATCACCATCAAGTTCTCATTGTCCAACTTGAAGATGTTAGCCCAATAAAAATATGATGCATCACCATCATCTTGCAACTTACATGAGGAAGAGAGAGGTGTGATGATCACTTCAAAATCGCAGAAAGATGGATCTTTGAATGCCTCCCAAATTCGAGCACTCTCCACAGACTTGAGATAATATTAAATACAAGCATATAATATCAGCATTTCAGATCAATTGTTATGCTTATAAAACAAATTATGAAGTACAATAAAACAAACAGACCCCGTCAGAAAATTTAAAACAAATGTTCAGTTAAGAATTTTTCCAACCATGCAAGAGATGATACATCCAACAAATGCATAAATTATTTGCATTCAATGGGAAACTTAAGAAAAACAGGGAGAAAGAACATAGAGGTTTATCAGAATTTGTTAATAATAATATCAGTGTACATGAGAAACTCTTCATTCACATGGTTCTCATCTGAGAAACATCGAACTAGCCCCAAGTATTGCACTGCGACATGTCTGCTAACCAGAGAATCTACTTAGCAGAATACAAACAACATCTAGTCCAAAGTTTCTAGGTGTACTGCAATAAAACCCACATGCCAGGGACTGCATAGTGATGTAACAAGGGATATGATGACCAAGGACTCAGTTCACTCTGCCTGAGTTCAGAAGTCAAAAAGATAAAGTCGAAGAAGTCAAAAGATATTCCTGAAAAAAGAAAGAAAGAAAGAAAAAGAGCCAGAGAGAGAGAGAGAGAGAGAGGAGGGGAGAATTTCCACAAGCAGTTCCTCAATTAACAGAACTTCCAGTGGTTGATGCAGTTTAGGCATGTCACAAAAGTGGTCACTGGCTCATCAGCAGAGCTGGTTTGCAGTTGACAGTCTGCCGTCAGTGCCCACACTTGAATTGATCAGCTGTTGCTTTAGGAACCTCTCCTCACATTCAAAAGGGCCTTCTCTTTAATCTGATGATTTGTGAGTTTCGTGGCATCGCTAGCCATTTCTTCAAATTAGCACAAATTAGATTAGCATGTTTTTTATCATTCTCTTCGTTAATTAATATCTATCGATCAAGTCTATTGGTGGAAGGTGGAGGAAGCAAAATTATCAGTTACTCAGCAATTGTTACTGATATTTTTTAGACTAATAAAATATATGATTTTAGTCAATAATGGTGTTAGATTTATATAACATGGGAGATGTGAATGACATCCTAAAACACTACCATTCAAGCATGACACAAGATGCCTTGTTTCACATTGAGAAACAGGCCATTTGTGATTTGTGTAACGTTGTGGATTTGACATTCTGAAACAAGCTTTTTGTGAATTATGTCTGAGTTCTGGGCTATTTTGCTCTAGCATTTTCCTTAGAATTATTAAATTTTGTTATGCCATTATGCATTGTGGTATAAAAATATCTAATGCATCGAATTATTTTAATTAGAAGAACCAATCCCATGCCTTACATATGGCCCTGTAGAATTTGCTCTACATTTGTAAGTGACAGTGTAACAACCCCAACCCGTGGGCTCTTGGCCCACATGAAAGGATCAGCCGAAAGCCCAAAAAAAAAAAAAAAAAAAAAAAAGGGAAATCATTGGGAAGGAACCTCTTCTCCGAGTCCGACAGGGAAACGGATCCTAGGGCAGCCCCAAGACCGCCTCAAAACCCCATGTGTTGACCTATAAAAAGGAGCCCTCCTCTCTCAAGCCACCGCACCTCCAAAATTCCGTCCATCACTGGCAAGGAAATGTCCCGGTTGCTCTTGATTTCTTCGACGAATCTTTTTAAGGCTTTTTCGATAAATCCGCTGTGAAACCTCACCGGAACCAAGACAAGTTAGATTCTATCATTCTTCCCTTTCTCCCGATCATTAGAGTGGTACCATGGGGATTTGGGCCAACGAAGTACCGGATTACTTGTAATCAGATCAACCCCCGTTTGTCTTCTTTCTTTTTCCTTGATTCCAGCTCCTTTGGTTGTCGCTGATCATTAAATCAAAGGCCAGGAGATGTGCCACCATGGCCTATAGTTTCAACCACCGTTGTCCGGTGAGAATCCTTGTTGTCGGGTGAGAATCCATGGAGAACTCAAGGAAGAAGGGGACTCAAAGGAGTCCCTTGTTCTGGCCAAACATGAAAAAGAAAAAGAAAGAAGGGGAAGAAGAAAAGAAAAGTAGAAAAAGAAGAGAAAAAAAAAAAAAAAAATCTTTCTCTTTCCTCTCCTTCCTCTTTCTAATTTCTCTCTCTAATTTTTATATAGTTTCTTTTTCTATTATTTTCTAAAATCTTCTCTTTAAAAATTTCTCTTTCTTAGAAATTGCCAAATTGGGGAGGTTGTTAAATTGGGATCAGGGATCGACAGATAGATTATTGATGAATCTTAATAGAGGATTCTAGATCTATGATTACTAAATCATGAAATTATTTTTAATATTAAGATTGATTCTGTAGGAGGATAATTTTCTGGGTAGGAGGATGTCAAGTAAGTTTTTTAGCTTCTAAACCGAGAATCCGGGTACAAATTGATATCTGACATGCAAATTTGTTAAAGGTAAGGATTCCTGGACATGGATTACTTATTTATATAAAAAATATTTTATGCATCGATAATTTTGCTTTATATAGTTTGATAGTTACATGTTATATTCTTATTTATTGAATATATATAGTATTTGATAGTCATTCGTTATATACTTATCGATTAAGTATATATAATTTTATATAAATTATGTCTCACATATTATTGATCTTGGTCGGATAAGTTACGGTATTATGCGTATTGAATTATGTAAAAGAGTATGTTTCTTGTTTAAAATTTCTTAACAAGCATAAAATGAATTTTATGATTGCATGATGGATGGTGATGCACCGGACTAGCCATGTATTGATGCCCCATAACATACCAGAAATATAATACTGTTGATGCCTTGCCATAGGTTGAAAATATGAAACTATTGATGCCCTATTATAGGTCAAAAATATGGAATTATTGATGCACTACCATGGATAGGAAATGTGGTTATGATAGTTCTCAGGACTAACCATATTATTGATGTCCTACCATAAGCTAGAATGTGGAACTGTTGATACCCTGTCATGAACCGAAAATGTAGTTATAGTAGTCCAAAGCTAAGCACACTAAAGTGATTATATTTTATTAATGATGGTTGCCAGGATTATATGATATAACATTTTACATCGTATAGTATATGTTGTTATGCATGGCCGTAATATTTTGTAGCATTATATATTATTTTCTTATTTATTATTATTATATAATGATGCGGGTATATGAGAATTCTTACTGGACTGTAAAGCTCATGTCATGTTATATTTTTTTCAGAGACATAGGATGCTTAGTGTGAATGGATTGGACGAGCGATTCTAGTATCAGAGTTGGTTCATTAGTTAGAGAAACTTCTGATATCATGAAATATTTAAATACTTATAATTGATCAAGTTGATGATGAATCTATTTAGTGGCATTTGGTTATTTATTATTAATATTTTAAATAAATCATGCCCTTATTGGAATATTTATGTATGCCATAGGCCTTACATGATCTCTAGAATAGTGCTCAAGGATTCATGTAACCGTATTACATGGCCGACCCGGGTACTGGGTTTGGGACGTGATAGAATAGTATCAGAACCTAGATTGTAGGATCCTAGGGCATAAGTTTAGGAGAGAGAGTACGGGTTGATCATTAGGTTGGGGTAGAGTAATATAGTATATTTATCGTATACATATAAGATATATAAACTCAAGAGATATGTGTTGCTAACGATGATTGATATAGGATCTCATAGCATGTGGAAGTAGACGTGGACATGCTAGGAGGCCTGCATGATTTACGAATGGCTTGAATACCTGGCAGTCCTTGAATCAGCAAGAAGATGCTAGACCTTCACCAGGCATTGGTATGCACCAGCAAAGATAACTGAACAATATTGTAGACAATACTCCAGAGACTGTGACTATAGAAACATGAACCTCAGATGAACCTGGAGTTCAGCCTAAAAAATAAGTTGGCCTCTCCTAGCTTATGCAATTACTGGTGCAACAATAAGCCACTACTAGAACTGATATGATAAGGATAGTAGAGGAAAAATAGCAGTAGCAACAATTCATGCAGCAGTAACAATAGTTTATATAGTAATTACTACAATAGCAATAACAACAAGGGACTTCTCAATGGCAACAAGAAGTCAGGACACAGCAAAAGTATCAAATCATCCTAATAGATTTCAAGAAGTATGCTCCATTGATATTTAAGAAAATTTCCAATCCTATAGAGGCCGAAGGTTGGTTTAAAGCAATAGAGAAAGTGTTTCAAGTCTTGAGTTATCCAACGAAGGAAAAGTCAATTTTGTCATTTTTATGTTACAAGATGAGGTAGTTGATTAGTGGGATATAGAGCTCGGGAAGTTAAGATCAAATGATATACCTTTTACTTGTGAAGGTTTTAGGAGGGTCTTTTATGAGAGATACGTTTCTCAGAGTATCCAATTTTAAAAATTTTGAGAGTTTGATCACTTGGAGCAGGGTAGTATGATGGTTGCCCAATATGTAGCAAAGTTTGAAGAATTATCTAGATATGCTCTGACATTAATAGCAAATGAAGGGGTACAAACTAGAAAATTTGAGAATAGACTTAGAGATCAGATCCAATAACAAGTAACACATTTAAGATATCCACTTATAAGGAGATCATTAACAAAGTATTGGTGATAAAAGAGGTTTGGATATTGCTCAAGCAAAAAAAGAAAGTTTTGAATAAAAGGTCTTGATCAGGAGACTATTAAGGTCAATATGACAAGAACATAATGCAAAATCTAAAAAAAATAATAATAATACTTCGAATGATAAAACTTCATAAAAGAGTGATATCAAATATCACAAATGTAAAGGGCATCATTATATGAATCAATGCAAATGGTTTCGTGGAAACTACTATACATGTGGATAGTAAGGTCACCAAGCAAAGTATTATCCTAAAAAAAAGGAGCTATAAGAGCAACAAGCATTTCAAGTAGGATCATAACAAGGAGAAAGGCAACAAAAGCCTAGAATCCAAGGATGAGTTTATGCAGTTATGCAGGAGGATGCCAATAGCTTCTATGCTAGCCATGTCAAAATTTAGTTATTCTCTCACTAGAAATTGATCTCAGCTTTTCATGCTAAGTGACTTCCAGGAAAGGGATGCGAAGGTTTCCTAGCCACTATAATAGACACCCAATGTAAGGAGCTCAATTAGAAAATATTCATATTATAAAGGAACTTCCTGATGTTTTTCCAGAATAATTATTAGGTTACCCCCTTATAGAGAGTTGAGTTTTTCATAAACTTGATTCCTAACACTAGTCCAATTTCCAAAGCCCCATACCGAATGGCTCCAACAGAACTCGAAGAATTGAAAAATCCTACTAGATAAGAGATTTATCAGAACTAATATATCTCTTTAGGGTGCTCTGGTATTGTTTATGAAAAAGAAAAATGATAGTATGGAACAAATACCCTTTACAAAGGATCGATGATTTATCTAATCAATTACAAGGAGCACAGGTGTTTTTCAAAAACAATCTTCATTTCAGTTAGCACTAATTGAAGATAAAAATAGAGGATGTGTCAAGGATAGTTTTCAAGACTAGATATGGACATTATGAATGTCTAGTTATGCCCTTTGGATTGACCAACACGCCTGCAACCTCATGGATCTCATAAATTGAGTTTTCAAACTTTACTTAGATCAGTTTATAGCAGGATGCATTGATAATATAATGGTTTATTCAAAAGCCTGCAAGAGCATGAGGAACATCTAAGGATAGTGTTACAAACTTTAGATATGCTAATTTCGATGACAAAATTATTTTAAGGAGGGAGAATGTAATAACCTCAACCCGTGGGCTCTTGGCCCACTTGAAAGGATTGGCCCAAAAAAAAGGAATTGTTGGGAAGGAAGATTCCCATTCCTCTTCTTCGAATCTGTTCAAGAAAGGGATTCTAAGGCAGCCCCAAAACCCCAAGTGTTGTCCTATAAAAACAAGACCTCCTCTCTCAAGCCACCACACCCCCAAATACTGTCCATCACTAGTGAGGACAAGTCCTAGTTTCTCTTGATTTCTTCGATGAATCTTCAAGGTTTCTTCGATAAATCAGCCATAGGACTTTATTGGAACCAAGGTAAGTCGGGTTCTCTCCTTTCCTTTCTCCCTGGTCATTAAAGGAGTGGTTACCATGGCGATTTGGACCAACAAAGCACCGAATTACTTGTAAAAGATCAATCCCTATTTTTCTTCTTTCTTTCCCCTTGATTCCGATGCCGTTGGTCATCGTTGATCATCAAACCAGAGGCCCGAGGATGCACCGCCATGGCCTATAGTTTCAACCACTATTGTTCGGTAAGAACCCCTCGGGAACTTAGAGAAGGAGACTCAAAGGAGTCCCTTGACCAAGCATGAAAAGAAAAAGAAGAGAAAGAATAAAAAGAAGAAATAGAAAAAGAAAAGGAAGAAATAGAAGAAAAGGAAGAAATAGAAGAAAAGGAAGAAAAAAAGAGAAAAAAAATTCTTCTTCTTTCCTCTCGTTTATCTCTAGTTTCTCTCTCCACTTTCTCTTCCTAAAAACTTCTCTCTCATAAGGATTGGGAAGGTTGTGAAGCTGGAATTAGGAATTTGTGAGTGGACTCTTGATGAATTTTGATAGAAGATTCTATATCTATGTTGCTAAACCATTAAATTATTTTTAATATTAAGATTGATTCTATAGGAGAATAATTTTTCAGGTAGAATGATGTCGAGCGAATTCCTTAGTATCTAAGTTGAGGATCTAAGTGCGGATTGGTATCTGGTATATTAAATTTATCATCAATAGAGATAATGATTCCTAGACATGAATCACCTATTTGTATAAAAATTATTTTGTGCATCGATGATGTATATATTTATTTGTTGAATATAATGGTATTTGATAGTCGTTTGTTATATACTTATTTGTTAAGTATATATAAATTTATATGAATTATGTCTCATATACTGTTGATCTGGGTTGGATAAGTTGTGCTATTATGTGTATTAAATTATGTAAAAGAATATATTTCTTGTTTAAAACTTCTCAGCAAGCATAAAATAGATTTTATGATTGCATGATGGATGGTGGTGCACTGGACTAGCCATGTATTGAACCCTATTATAAGCCAGAAATGTAGTACTGTTGATGTCTTGCCACAGGCAAAAAATGTAGAACTATTGATACCTCACCACAGGTTAAAAACATGGAACTATTGATATCCTGTCATGGACTGGAAATATGGTTGTGGTAGTCCTCGGGGCTAGTCATGTTATTGATGACCTGTCATAGACCAAAAATATGAAACTATTAATGCCGTACCAGGGGTCAGAAATATGATTATATAGTCCAAAGCCGAGCACCCTAATGTGATTAGATCTGATTAATGATGATTGCCAGGATTATATGATATTACATTTTGCATCGTATAGTATGTGTTGTTATGCATGGCCATAGTATTTTATAGCATGATATATTACTTTCTTATTTATTATTATTATATGATGGTATGCGTGTATAAGAATTCTTATTGGACTATAAGGTTCATATCCTACTATGTTTCTTTAGAGACACAGGATGCTTAGTATGGATAGGTTGGGCAAGCTGTTTCAGTATCGAAGTTGGTTTATTAGTTAAAAAACTTTTGATACTACTAAATATTTAAATAATTATAATTGAATAAATTAATAATAAATCCATTTAGCAGACATTTGTTCATTTTTTATTATTTTTTAAAATAAATCATGCTCTTATTAGAATATTTGTATATGCTATAAGCCTTACATAATTTCTAGAGCAGTGCTCAAATATTCATATGACCGTGTCACGTGGTTGACCCAGGTGCTAGATTCGAGGCATGACAAATAGTATATGGATTCCGATGTTGTTAGATTTTGGTTTATCAAGTGCAATTCTGTGTGACATTTCATTTATGCATTGTTCATTACTTGATTTCTGTCATACTTGTCTAAGTAGCTGCATAGAGGGAACGATAAAAATCTAGTTGTGACAATTCGAGACATGCATGCATGCATACATATACGCATCTACTTGAAATGATAATTTGTTGTAGCCAAGTGTAGCCAAACCTATGAATGGAACACAAATGAGAGGGATCCACCTCAGCAAGGTGACTTGGCTGTGAATTGATTACAAATGTAATGAGAAAAAAGTAAAGGTAAATAGGGAGTTATTATAAAGGAAAAAAAATAACTTGGACCGTTCCCGGCCCTTTCCTTCTCTTCCATTTTGATGGAGAAGAGCAACTTTTGCAAGAGTTTAGAGCCTTGAAGTCTCTTCCCTTTAAAGCTACCGGTGGACATTCTCTTCATATTCGCTGAAAGAAAAACCTGCACTTTCTTTCATCCCAGCAATCCTTGATTCCATAGCATACTTTCTCTCAATCCCTTTGCAAAACCTATGTTTGAAGAATAGGATGGAGAACCAACATTCTCTAAACAAGATGATATGTTGTACCAAAAAAAGAAATGATGTAAATTTTGAGAAAGGCACCAAACCTATCAGGAAGGGGAAGAAGGAGAGCAACTAGCACAAAATATATACGTTGGGTGCTTAAAATCCTAATTCCATAATCCCCCAACATCATGATTTACAGAATATAAATTAGAAAAGATGAAATTAAAGATGTTCTTAGAAATTCTTCTTTGAACCAGGGAATTTAAATAATCAAAAAATTGGAACAGAAAAAGAAAAGAAAAGAAAAGAAAAGAATGGAGTGATTGAACATTGAAAGAAGAGGATGGAAGGAGAGAGGATGAATAAAGTATATATATATTTCCAATTCCGGATCAAAGAGAAAAAAGAGATTTATTTGAATGAAAGAATTATAGAAGTTATTTACATTCTAAAATATCTTAAAAAGTACGGTTTTGAAAATATTGAAAAGAATAAATTAAAGTATATTTATTTTTAATTACTTTAAAAGCACACATTATATTATATTATAAAGATTAAAAAACAATAAAGATACGTAATGAAAATATGAAATAAAGATAAATAAAATAAAGATATATGAAGTATAATAAGAATGATGTAACCTATTCAAAATAATAAAATATACTTGTTTTCGTAAGGAGAAAAATGATTAGTTTTTTATATGAAGAAATTATGAAATACGGAAATGTGCAAGTAACATATAATTTTATAAATATGATAATTAACCAAGAACTATTTGTATCTAACTTTTGCCTTTCGAGTGAATGGTCCCAGATATGGTATGATCTATAAATATACCTTTCTGTTCAAAATCTATCTTCACTGGATAGCCCCATATATTCCTTTTGATTGAATGGTCAGATATGGTGTGATCTATAACAATATCACTGCAGTATAGCACCATAAATGCGGAATAGTCAACAAAAAAAGATATGGTCATTCAAAATTATATCACCTAAAGATTCTTGTAGTAGAGGCCTTGCCTCACTACCAACCGATTACGGGTTCGAGATATGATCTCAGCGGTGACTAGGTTGATGTACTCATCTTTAGATGGAAAAAGACTGTGCAAATTTGAGCATTTTGAATCGAATATTATCTGGCGGGAAGGAAAGCTACGGGATAGCTACACTAAGATTTATCCCCCCATCCTTTTCTTTAATAATAATAATAATAATAATAATAATAAAAAAAACTCTTTTGGTGTGATCTATCACTTTAATTATCTCTCAAAAAACCTATTGCATCCCAACTAGCCAATGGCAGAATAAAGTTCGGATTGAAAACCGTCATTCTATTTATTACTCAAAATCCCAACCTACAACAATAGAAGAAACAGTGAGCTAAACTTGTGGGTGAACTGCCCTGTAAGTACCATTACAAGAGATTTGAAGGCATCCTCACATCCATCTCCAATCCAGTTTGGAGTATCATCTCTGGACTGCCAAGCGGATATGTTTCACTGCAAGAAATGTGGGCCTCAATTCCAAGGTATTTTCCTTTCAAATTTTGGATGAGTAACTCAAATTCATCTTTAACGAGTGTGAATGACAGATAGGACGTATCGACCCCATGTTATCGTATCTCCAGTCTTATACTAACAGGCAAGCAATATGTTCGACTATAATTTTTAATTTGTTAAGAGGAACAAGTATCATTTAAAATAGTGGTTATTATAACGTTATGATTGTTGTTAAACCAGATTATGCACACCAAAGCATGCACAATTACGATCTTGTTCACCAACAACACTTCATGCTAGTACGTTCAAGCACATCATGTCTCTCCATAGCAAGAAATAGATATGGATGGCTGCTGGTCTCTCTAGTTCCTGCTGATGTATTTGTCATGCATGAATTCCGCAAACCTGAACATAAGGATCATGCATACATGTTTTCATACATGTGACTATGCTGGGATTATCACTTGTTGGGATATCCCGGTCTAAGTATGAGCTGACCACCGATCCTGCCGGCCGAAGACCTTTCTCCTGAACCATCATCTTTAGGCCTAGACATTCGGAGAAAACCAGGCAATTAATGGGCAAGCTAAAGCTTTTCATAGGTCTACGGCACTCGAAGGCAAGGCCTTCGGACCTCGTCTTCAGCCTTTGTCGAAGACCAAGTCCTTCGGCTCATGAGGACTCCCCAACTTGATCCGAGGGGCAACCCTCACTAACCTCCGTGAATACGTTCTTCGGTTCACGCTGAAGACATGATCTCCGGCCTTCGACAAGGACCAAGTCCTCGATCTATACCGAAGACGGGATCTCCAATCTGTCTCAAGAAGATCCGAGGACGAAGACTTTCCCGATCTGATTACGGGAATCTCCTTAAAAAGGAAAAATCTGAAGATGGATCAACAATCTGTCTGAAACCACTACAAAATACAATAAGTAACAGTAACCAACGGTTACTATCGACCATCTTCAGGACACAATTATGGCACGTAACTCCAGCTGCAACATCTCCGGTCTGGTCGGAACCGTTCGACGACAACCCATGACTGCGGATCAGTGGGAAGGAATTAACTCTCTACCGTAATCGTTGGAAGAAGAACGGAACCGTAGGCTGAATGGCTCCTTATAAATAACGATAAGGGGGAATGCTCGAGGTAAGAGGCACAAGATACTCCAAAAATCTCAGAGTCCTTTCTCTCGGTTTCTCCTCAACTTGATTCGAGGGACGACCCTCATTAACCTCCGTGAATACGTTCTTCGGTTCACGCCGAAGACACGATCTCCGACCTTTGACAAGGACCAAGTCCTCGATCTATGCCGAAGATGGGATTTCCAATCTGTCTCAAGAAGATCCGAGGACGAAGACTCTCCCGATCTGATTACGGGAATCTCCTTAAAAAGGAAAAATCTGAAGATGGATTAACGATCTGTCTGAAACCACTACAAAACACAATAAGTAACGGTAACCAATGGTTATTATCGACCATCTCCAGGACACAATCATGTCATGTTATTTCAGCTGCAACATCTCCGGTCTGGCCGGAACCGTTCGACGACAACCCACGACTGCGGATCATGGGGGAGGAATTAACTCTCCACCATAACCACTAGAAGAAGAACGGAACCACAGGCTGGATGGCTTCTTATAAATAACGGTAAGAAGGAATGCTCGAGGTAAGAGGCACAAGATACTCCAAAAATCTCAGAGTTCTTTCCCTCGGTTTCTCCTCACCTTCCCTATTCTGTGGCTGGAGCCCGTCTCTGACTTAGGCATCGGAGTGTCCCTCCACTGGAGCAACTCCGACAAGGGATTTGTTTTGCAGGTGAACCAGGGAGTGGTCCTGTGATCCAGTAGCTCCGACCAGCCGAAATAGGGACTCTACGCCAACAGATTGGCACGCCAGGAAGGGGCCGAACCTACGACTTTCTGCTTAGGAACAGAATCTTTTGGTACATTGTAGCATCAGATGCAGCGAATGAAGCTATGTGGTTGCGGAAGTTCCTTGGAGATCTATGGGTGGCATCTTCCTTAGATGGTCCTGTTCCAGTGTACTGTGACAGCACTGGAGTCATTGCTCAAGCTAAGGATCCGAAAGCTCATCACCGCACCAAGCATATTCTGCGGCGCTACCACCTCGTACGAGAGATCGTAGAACGAGGTGACATCAATCTTATGAAGATCGATGGAAAGAAAAATCTGGCCGACATTTTTACTAAAGCCCTCGGAATAAAAGAGTTCGACTTTTGTAAAAGGGAAATGGGTATTAGATACTGTTCTGATTGGCTTTAGTACAAGTGGGAGTTGTTGGAAATTGTGTTCCAAAGCCAATCGCCTAGGCTGTAGGTGGTTGAGCTGAGTATTGTACTATTTGTATGAATTAATAAATATTATTTTGGCAGCTCATCACATTCTTACTTTTCCCTGTAATGAACTCTTTTTCTTGTGATGAAGTCCTTAGGACTACACTGACTTCGATATAGAGAGGATATCGAGTGGTCCTTAAACTAGGTTCACAACTAAAGGATACATTATACTGAATGTCAATGCATCAAGTATAGGTTGTTGTGGTTCACATCGTTTGGTTGTCCTCTTGACCGAAGGAGTGTGGTAACACTGATGTGATCTGCAAGTGGGATATATGATATCTCATTGAACGTGACTCTGTGTAGCCCCTTTCTGCCAAATGGATACTCACTATTGGATATGGGTATATGTGTCCCTCTGACCTGAGGTCATCATGATAGCTTGCAAGCAACTCCTTGTGCTTTGGTGCCGGACTACCTGGATTTCTAATCTGGTGACGGAAGGTTTCTGGGTACAGGCAAGTACTTGTGGAGCAGTGGTGGACTAAGATGGAATTGACATGTCCAAATAGTTTGGATTGAATGTCTCGCAGTGTCTCAATTTAGCAAATCCTCGACCGGGATAGTCCTAGTGAGGAGTCATTGGACTTGCGAGGTTGAGACATGTTGTGGATTGACTCAGCTAGGGTTGGCAGTCTAACCCTAGGTCATCCTGAGCATTGGAGGTCAAAGGGATGAATTATACGGTAACCGTATGCCAGAGGTTTGATTGATTGCTCTCGCATCTTCGACCTATTCGGATGTCGGGACCCATTGCTAGATGGTATCTTGTACTGGTACTGGAATTGTTCCAGTGCTACCGCCTAGGTTCGAACCTATGAGGTCACACGTCATAGAGGATCTCTTCCTGATCCAGGTATCGATTTATGATTAAGAATCATTTCGGTAACGATTTGATTGAGCACTCTTTGGATTGACTCGGGTTTGGGTCGATCAGAATTTGTTCGGGTCCATCGGAAATTGTTTCTGGGTGACCGAGACTTGACCAAGTCATTTTTTAATTAGATTTTGATCTAATTATTAAGTGAACCGGTTTAGAACCGGTTTAAAATTTTTTAAACCCGTTATGAACCGGTTTGAACCCATCCACACGGTAATTTGACTTGGGTGTACAGGATTCAAAGCATCTCTTCTTCTCCCATTTCCTCAGTTTTTGGCTGGAATTAAACCACCTTTTAATGCCTCTTAATTGCTTGTTTATGAACAAATTTGATTCGTTCACAAACCGTGTGGCCCTTCAGATTCCCAGCTAATCTCTTGTGCTTCCCAATTCACCGTTTTGATTGCTCTTGCTGTTATATAAAAAAATTCTAGGCGGTGATTTTGTAAGGCCGAAAAAAATCGTGAGAATGTCTTCTCCCTTTGAGAGCTCTATCATCCTTTCCACCCCTATTTTTTGGGTTGGGATTTGTAAAGAGATTGGGACTAAAAGAGTGAATAGATTCCCTGTTATTTGTGCTCAACCGGTGGAAGGAAGAAAATTAGTTTTGGTAAAAACAAATTGCAGAACAGAGCAATCTGTTCTTCTTCCACCCTCTCACTGTTCTTGTGGTTTCTGGCGACTAGCATCGCGTGAGAGGCTGGATCAGAGGAGCCCCAGGCGTGTCCCCCCTCTAGAGGGTGTTCGCTTGAGCACCTGGGAGCTGCATCAACCGTCCAAGCTGCTGTTTTTGTTTTGCCCTGTTTTTGGTTGCAGGCTTGTTGCACTTGGAAGAGAGGAAGAGATTATTGGATGAACAATTCTTTAGGTCTCCTTTAAAACTACTTCCATCAAGTTACTACCTTGCTATTGTAGCAGCAGAAGAGACCAAAAGATTGCTATTTTGGTTTGGGTTTTTGCTGCACTTGGAGAAGAGCTCAAAAACATTTCCAACGGGTGCCGGAAGAAGAAGGCTGGAATAGTTATTCCAGTTATCCCAGTTATTCTAATTTTAATCCTGTTTTATTCCAAGCAGGAATAAGGTAATATTTCTATTTTTATTTTCATGCATGCCTAGATCTAGGTTTATATAATTATTTATAAATATTCTTTGACAAGGACCAAGTCTTCGATCTATGCCGAAGACGGGATCTCCAATCTGTCTCAAGAAGATCCGAGGACGAAGACTTTCCCGATCTGATTACAAGAATCTCCTTAAAAAGGAAAAATCTGAAGATGGATCAACGATCTGTCTGAAACCACTACAAAACACAATAAGTAACGGCAACCAACGGTTACTATCGACCATCTCCAGGACACAATCATGGCACGTAACTCCAGCTGCAACATCTCCGGTATGGCCGGAACCGTTCGACGATAACCCACGATTGCGGATCATGGAAGAGAAATTAACTCTCCACCATAACTGCTGGAAGAAGAACGGAACCACAGGCTGGATGTCTCCTTATAAATAACGGTAAGAGAGAATGCTCGAGGTAAGAGGCACAAGATACTCCAAAAATCTCAGAGTCCTTTCCCTTGGTTTCTCCTCACTTTCCCCATTCTGTGGCTGGAGCCCGCCTCTGACTTAGGTATCGGAGTGTCCCCTGTCAAAGCAACTCCGACAAGGGATTTGTTTTGCAGGTGAACCAGGGAGCGGTCCTACGATCCAGAAGCTCCGATCGGCCGGAACAGGGACTCTACGCCAACAGATTGGCGCATCAGGTAGTAGATCAGCTTCTGCATTTTTGCATACCTTGTTTCGGCATCGTGCAGAACTTTGGTGATGTAGTAGATCGGCTTGTGGGAGCCGTCTCAGACTCCAGGACTGCCTCCTCGGCCCTCCTGACAGCCTCCTCCGTCGCCTTGATCAGACTTTCTATCTTTTCTTGATCCTCCTTGGCAGATTGTTCCAAGGATTCGACTCATTTTTTGCTCTTCCTCAACCCTACTCTTTGCTCTGCGATTGTCAACTGGGCACTTTTCAGCTCGCCCCTCAGTCCACGAACCTCAGCGTCCATATGAATGAGTTGGTTCTCCATAGATTGCTTCAGTTATTCGGCCACTTTTTTTTCGGCCCTAGCAGTATGGAGATCCTCCTTGAGGCCATGGATGAGGTTGTCAATATTTTCCAGGCCTTCCTTCATGAAGGTGATGTCATAGACCAACTACATCGACAATATGAAGTTGTGAACCGAATAGTTCCCAGAGCAAAGGAAATATAGTGAGAATCATACATGCTGCAGGGAAGAAAAAGTAGAATCATATACTCTGGCGAGGCTTCGGCTTCGGACAACTGCCAAATCGTGAGGCAGCAATGTATTCTTCAGCACCTATCTGGCCACGGTAGGAACCAACAATCCCCCTATAGGGGAAAGTTCCGAAGAGTTTGTGGGATGGCTTCCAGTCGGAGAAGCCTCATGAGCAAACTCTTCCTCGATTTGTGGTGCCTTGCTCCGGTCAGCGGCAGGGGGGCAAGGCGGTGGCACATCCGCCGTCTGAGGCGGACTCTCCCTCGGGTGGACCGGAGAAGTAACCGCCGATGAAGTTTCAACTGGATTAGGCCTTGTCGAGGCCCCCACCGTCGGCACCACATCTTCCCCGGAGGTTTCCCGGGAGGATGAAGTACCCCGGTCCCCCTCGAGACCATCTCTTCGGGCTTTCTTCCGAACCGCTGACCTTGTAAGAGGGGCTTGAGCTACCCTCTTTTCGGAAGTTTGATAGAGCCAGCTCATGCCAGGCTTCATTCCGCCACCTACAAACAGAAAAACTCCTTTGAGTCGACCATACAACAATAGGATTAGGAGGGAAGAGTTAAACACGGTTCCTTACAATCACTATCGAAGCCCCACGGGTTGATAGATAATACAAAGACGAAGATGGGTTTCCACCCATAGATGGCGTTGGGCATATCCTTGATGATCTTACGGCTCGGTCGAGGGCCGATCATCCATCATCCGCTACTATGGAAATCCCTCTTGAGCATAAATAAGGTAGTGAACAAGTTGGTCCTAGGTTCTATGTTAGCTATGTGGCATCGAACCAGGAATCCGCAGATATTCCGAATACTATTCGGAGTCAACTGCGCGGGCACCACTCAGTACAGGCGAAAGATTTTGATGAAAAAAGAATGCAAGGGAAATCGAAGGCCTGCCTTCAAATGATCTTCGTACATAGCCAAGCATCCCGAAGTTGAAGGAAACCCCTCGGGAATGCGATAGCATTCCCGAAGTTGAGTCATCTTTTCTGGTGAAACAGAGCTAGGAACTGATTCTGGACTCACTATATCACCGGCCTCCGAAGGTCCAACTTGTCCCCCTCGGCTCTCTACGGATTCAGCCATGATAAAAGAATGAAGCAAAAAGGCAGAAGGAAGGTTCTACCTGTAGAAGAGACTGATAGCCAAAAGCATGGAAGGCTGAGCGAAGAATGAAGTGAGGTTGAAGAAGCTTCCTCAACCGGATTTTCTCTCTTTCCAAAAAAGAAACCAAAAGGGCCCTGAAGCCCCACCAAGTTGATTTGACATAGAATAATCCAAAGGGGACATCCCATTTAGATCGACGGCCGGGACGAAGCACGTTCATCATCCAACGAGCAAGAACGAACTGCGACAGCCATCCGAATCCCAACCAAAAGATTGGCTGAACTGTCATGCAACAGAAAAAGAAGAGACAGTCCCAGGGCCGCCCACTCTCTTCTCTCCCCCCAATCAGGAAATGACAGCAGTCCTCTACCTGACCCTAAAACCAACCGGCAGTCATGATGGACAGTCCAATCAGAGATTTCACGATCATCCACTACACCATCCCCTAGAAGGAAAACAACAAACCATTGATACTCTCACTCTTCGAGGTAGATCTTCGCTTCGAAAACTGAGTAGGGGGGCAATTGTTGGGATATCCCGGTCCAAGTACGAGCCGACCACCGGTCCTGCCGGTCGAAGACCTTTCTCCTGAACCACCATCTTCAGGCCTAGATATTCAAAAAAAACCAGGCAACCAATGGGCAAGCCAAAGCTCTTCGCAGGTCTACGGCACCCGAAGGCAAGGCCTTCAAACCTCGTCTTCAGCCTTTACCGAAGACCAAGTCTTTCGGCTCATGAGGACTAGACCCCCAACTTGATCCGAGGGACGACCCTCACTAACCTTCGTGAATACGTTCTTCGGTTCACGCCGAAGACACGATCTCCAGACTTTGACAAGGACCAAATCCTCGATCTATGCCGAAGACGGGATCTCCAATATATCTCAAGAAGATCGAGGATGAAGACTTTCCCGATCTGATTACGGAAATCTCCTTAAAAAGGGAAAATCTGAAGATGGATCAACGATCCGTTTGAAACCACTACAAAACATAATAAGTAAAGGTAACTAATGGTTGCTATCGACCATCTCCAGGATACAATCATGGCACATAACTCCAGCTGCAACGTCTCCGGTCTGGCTGAAACCGTTCGATGATAACCCACGATTGCGGATCATGGGAGAGGATTTAACTCTCCACCGTAACCGCTGGAAGAAGAATGGAACCGCAGGCTGGATGGCTCCTTATAAATAATGGTAAGAGGGAATATTTGAGGTAAGAGACACAAGATACTCCAAAAATCTCAGAGTCCTTTCCCTCGGTTTCTCCTCACCTTTCTCATTCTGTGGCTGGAGCCCGCCTTTGACTTAGGCATCGGTGTGCCAATCTGTTGGTGTAGAGTCCCTGTTTCGGCCGGTCGGAGCTACTAGATTGCAGGACCACTCCCTGATTCACCTGTAAAATAAATCCCTTATCGGAGTTTCTCCGGCAGGGGACACTCCGATGCCTAAGTCAGAGGCAGGCTCCAGCCACATAATGGGGAAGGTGAGGAGAAACCGAGAGAAAGGACTCTGAGATTTTTGGAGTATCATGTGCCTCTTACCTCAAGCATTCCCTCTTACCTTTATTTATAAGGAGCCATCTAGCCTGCGGTTCCGTTCTTCTTTCAGTGGTTACGGTGGAGAGTTAATTCCTCCTCCATGATTCATAGTCGTGGGTTGTCATCGAACGGTTTCGGCCAGATCGAAGATGTTGCAGCTGGAGTTACGTGCCATGATTGTGTCCTGGAGATGGTCGATAGTAACCGTTGGTTACTGTAACTTATTATGTTTTGTAGTGGTTTCAGATAGATCGTTGATCCATCTTCAGATTTTTCATTTTTAAGGAGATTCTCATAATCAGATCGGGAAAGTCTTCGTCCTCGGATCTTCTTAAGATAGATTGAAGATCCCGTCTTCAGCATAGATCGAGGACTTGGTCCTTGTCAAAGGCCGGAGATCGTGTCTTCGGCGTGAACCGAAGAACGTATTCTCGGAGGTTAGTGAGGGTCGTCCCTCGGATTAAGTTGGGGGTCTAGTCCTCATGAGCCGAAGGACTTGGTCTTCGGTAAAGGCTGAAGACGAGGTCCGAAGGCCTTGCCTTCGGGTGCTGTAGACCTGCGAAGAGCTTTGGCTTGCCCATTGGTTGCTTGGTTTTTTCTGAATGTCTACGCCTGAAGATGGTGGTTCAGGAGAAAGGTCTTCGACTGGCAGGACCGGTGGTCAGCTCGTAGTTGGACCGGGATATCTCAATAGTTGCTTCCCTACTCTCAGTTTTCGAAGCGAAGATCTACCTCGAAGAGTGAGAGTATCAATGGTTTGTTGTTTTCCTTTTGGGGAATAGTGTAGTGGATGATCGTGAAATCTCTGATTGGACTGTCCATCATGACTGCCGGTTAGTTTGAGGGTCAGGTAGAGGACAGCTGTCATTTCCTGATTGGGGGGAGAGAAGAGAGTGGGCGTCCCTGGGACCATCTCTTCTTTTTCTGTTGCATGACAGTTCAGCCAATCTTTTCGTTGGGATTTGGATGGCTGTCGCGATTCCTTCTTGCTCGTTGGATGATGAACGTGCTTCGTCCCGGCCGTCGATCTAAATGGGTTGTTCCCTTTGGATTATTCTATGTCAAATCAGCCTGGTGGGGCTTTAGGGGCCTTTTGGTTTCTTTTTTGGAAAGAGAGAAAATCCGGTTGAGGAAGCTTCTTCAACCTCACTTCATTCTTCGCTCAGCCTTCCATGCTTTTGGCTATCAGTCTCTTCTTCTGCAGGTAGAACCTTCCTTCTGCCTTTTTGCTTCATTCTTTTATCATGGCTGAATCCGTAGAGAGCCAAGGGGAACAAGTTGGACCTTCAGAGGCTGGTGATATAGTGAGTCCAGAATCAGTTCCTAGCTCTGTTTCACCGAAAAAGATTACTCAACTTCGGGAACGCTATCGCATTCCCGAGGTGTTTCCTTCCATTCTTCCCACATCTGAGGAACGGGTGAACAAACCCCCTCCCGGATGCTTGGCTATGTACGGAGATCATTTGAAGGCAGGCCTTCGATTTTCCTTGCATTCTTTTTCATCAAAATCTTTCGCCTGTACTGAGTAGTGCCCGCGTAGTTGACTCCGAATAGTATTCGAAACATCTGCGGATTCTTGGTTCGATGCCGCATAGCTAACATAGAACCCAGGACCAACTTGTTCATTACCTTATTTGTGCTCAAGAGGGATTTCCATAGTAGTGGATGGTGGGTGATCGGCCCTCGACCAGGCCGCAAGATCATCAAGGACATGCCCAGCACCATCCATGGGTGGAAACCCATCTTCGTCTTTGTATTATCTATCGACCCGTGGGGCTTCGATAGTGATTAGAAGGAACCGTGTTTAACTGCTAATGATGAAAAGAAGGTTTTGGCGGTTGATCAGACTGATTATGACCTTTTTGTTGATTCAGAAATTTTCCCTATCCGAGAGTTGTTGGAGGAAAGGAATCTCCATCTTGCAGGTATCAGTAAGTTCCCTGTGTTACGTATAACGATGGAAGTTCTTACCTCTTCCCTCCTAATCCTGTTGTTGTTTGGTCGACTCAAAGGAGTTTTTCTGTTTGTAGGTGGCGGAATGAAGCCTGGCCTGAGCTGGCTCCGTCAAACTTCCGAAAAGAGGGTAGCTCAAGCCCCTCTTACAAGGTCGGCAGTTCAGAAGAAGGCCCGAAGGGATGGTCCCGAGGGGGACCGGGGCACTTCATCCTCCCGGGGAACCTCCGGGGAAGATGTGGTGCCAACGGTGGGGGCCTCGACAAGGCCTCATCCAGTTAAAACTTCGTCGGTGATTACTTCTCTGGCCCACCCGAGGGAGAGTCCGCCTCAGATGGCGGATGCGCCATCGCCTTGCCCCCCTACCGCTAACCAGAGCAAGGTGCCACAAGTTGAGGGAGAGTTTGCTTGTGAGGCTTCTCCGGCTGGAAGCTGTCCCACGAACTCTTCGAAACTTTCCCCTACAGGGGTATTGTTGGTTCCTGTCGTGGCCAGGCAGGCGCTGAGGAATATATTGCTGCCTCACGATTTGATAGTTGTTCGAAGCCGAAGCCTCATCAGAGTATCTGATTCTGCTTTTTCTTCCCTACAGCAGGTATGGTTCTTACTATATTTCCTTTGCTCTGGGAACTGCTCGGTTCACAACTTCATATTGTCGATGTAGTTGGTCTATGACATCACCTTCATGGAGAAGGGCCTGGAAAATGTCGACAGCCTTATCCATGGCCTCAAGGAGGATCTCCATATTGCTAGGACCGAAAAAGAAGTGGCCGAAGAGCTGAAGCAATCTATGGAGAACCAACTCGTTCATATGGCGCTGAGGTTCGTGGACTAAGGGGCGAGCTGAAAAGTGCCCAGTTGACAATCGCAGAGCAAGGAGCAGGGTTGAGTAAGAGCAAAAAACAAGTCGAATCCTTGGAACAATCTGCCAAGGAGGATCAAGAAAAGATGGAAAGTCTGAACAAGGTGGCGGAGGAGGCCGTCAGGAGGGCCGAGGAGGCTGTCAGGAGGGCCGAGGAGGTAGTCCTGGAGTCTGAGGTGGCCAAGAGAGGGTCCACGGCTCTGAAGAAGCTGGTAAGTGATGCTGTAGCTGATTTCAGGAAGTCCGCATAGTTCCGGAGGAGTTAAATGAAGCAACCTTATACGGCTATCAGTATGGCTTCAACGACGGACTCGCCAAGGTCACAGGGGCCTTTCCACACCTTGATCTTTCTGGCATCCCCATTTTCAACATAGTTGAAGAAGAAGAGGGGGAGGAGGAGGCCGAAGTCGTAGAAGAGGTTGAAGAGATGTCGAGCCCGAGGGAGGAGATTTTGACTGTAGCTGGTGATGCGGGCGTAATTTTGGTGCAAGCTAGAGAGGCCGAAAAAGTTGAGGAGATGCCACGCTTGGGAGAGGAGGCTCCCACCTCAGCCGAGGGTCTGGATGTGGTTCCAAATTTAATCCCGACCCAGGAAGGGGCTCAGGTTGAGGAGGAAGTCCGAGCTGAAGGCTCTCTGGCCCCAGCTCAAGTCGATGAAGTCCTTTCTGCACAGATTGACAAGTTGCTTCAATCCTGCAGTGTTGGGTCTCCTTCAACTAGTGTTGAATGATCTAGGTAGCTTTAGGCATTGCTTTTTTTCTTTTGACATTCCTCCGAAGTGTACTTGACAACCTCTTGAATGACAACTTTTTTGAACTACGAAGTAGCTCTCTCTTATGTCGTATTTTCATATATAGCTTGAATAAGGTCATCGGCTCAGTCCATAGTTCGAGTTTCACTACTCTCTCTTCTATTCAGTCGAACGGCTAAGGTCGAAGGCCATTTGGTTGGTGGTTGACGAAGACGAACTCTGGAGCAAGTCGGGGTGCCGTTGCTGAAGACCATCAGGCTGACATCATCTTCCTTTCATAATTAAATTGTTCATCAAGGGATAGACATGATGGATAAGTGTCATTTTCTCATTGACCGGTAATTAAGGAACCTTGATTGTGATCCCCGTTGCTCATGCTGAATGCATCGATATTTGAATGGTCGCATTTTCTTGCCCTAGGTGCCGCCAAATCTCTCTTTTTCGAAAAGGAGCCATTAATGCTGTTGCCGTACGATGGGATTCCTCTGGATTCGAAGCGCCGGCTGTTGTCATCCCAAGAATAGCCCTCAAGTGGTCTCCTGGGGTCTCGAAGCGTCGTTCAGATACATGGCACTCTTTGATGCGGTTGGGAAAGGACGTGGAGCACGTTTCCCTGTGGCCAGTCGTGGGTACAGGGTCCTTATAAATAGGACCTTGTCCTCTGCTGTCAATGGTCATCACCTTCTCAGACTTCCTCTTTGAAGATTCTATTTTTCTCTTAGAGCTTCAATCAAAATGAAGTTTAGTGTCTCCGAACTTCGTAGGGTGGCAAAGAAGAGAGCCATCAACTCCGGAGACAGGGGGAGCCCATGATTCCCCGAGTTGAGCGACGATAATGACCCCATCGCTGATCGTTTGGGGAGAAGGGTTCGTGTCCTGGAGGCTCAACTGAAGGAAGCCAGGACCCAGGTCGAGGCGGCCATCGCGAAGGCGGAGGAAGCCAAGAAGAAGGTGGCGGATGCCATCTTGGATTTCAAGGCATCTTCTGCTTTTAGAGAGGAGGTCGCCGAAGCAGCTCTGGATTCTTATCATCAGGAGTTTCGGGAATGTAGAGGGAAGGCCTTCAAGTTTTATGACTTGAAAGGCCTTGACAACATCAAGCCCTCTGTTCCCTTTCCTAAATATGAATTTGACTCTGATTTCGAGGAGGAGTCGGATTCTGATCCGGACAGGAACCCAGGGGCCCCTTCATCCTCCTTCCAAGACTCCCCTTGCCGGTATGGGAAAGGGCTGGCGGGTGGTTACTAGGCATGCTTCCCAATTTCCTGCAATCCTTTTTTTTTCTCTCCTTATGAGAGTTTCTTTTCTTTTTTTTTTGTAAAAAATTTAGGAAGGAAATGAAGCATTTTAACTTTTCTTACCTTCTCTCATGTTTCCTCTGTATTGTATCACAAAATGGTATGTTGAGAGCGTAGACTTCTTAGACCACTTGTGGTTTACGAAGAAGAGGTGAGATCGGCTAGGCCGTCCCAGGAATGTTTGTTGTTGACAGGAAGGATGACATAAGTTCGTTCAAGCATGTTCTCGGATTTACCGTAGGGTAAGGCGTCTTCGCCGTCCCTGTGCATTTCTGTCATGATCAAGGTAGGCTGTTTAGGCCCACCCCGGCACGTCTTCGGATTTACCGTAGGGACGAATGTGAAAACCATCCCTGTGCCTTTTTTTTTTTAGTATAAGGTAGGCTGGTTAGGCCCGCCCTGGCACATCTTCGGGTTTTTCGTATGATAGGTTACTTGAACCATCCTTGTGCCTTCTTTAGTATAAGGTAGGCTGGTTAGGCCTGCCCCGGCACGTCTTCGGATTTTCCGTAAGGTATGTCACTTGAACCGTCCCTGTGCCTTTTGATCTTTTTGGTGGTTCGATGGGGCCATCCGTTGCGCTCGTCGGACATGCCGATAAGGTGAGTGGATCAGACTCTCCTTTGCACCGTTGGTCGATTCCTCAGATCGTGCCATTTAAGCTGTTGTCATTTTGTTGATGTAATAGGCCGTTCAGCATCGGGCAAATTTGCACAAGAAATGTAGGGGTCAGTTTATTGATAGTATTTGCGAAGGTTTTGTACATTCCATGACTGGGACAGAATTTTTTCCTCTAAGGTCTTGAGTCGATACATTCCTGGACGTATGACTTCTTTAACAAGGTATGGACCTTCCCAGTTGGGAGAAAGTTTGCTCTATTCCGCTGGCCTGGACACTTCTGTCTTTCGCAATACCATGTCCCCTGTGTTGAAGATTTGATTCTTAACTCTGGAATTATAATATTTGGCGACCTTTTGCTGGTACATCATCATTCTTATTTGGGCCTAAAGCCTGGTGCTTGGCAGCAGATCCAGGTCAATCCTTCTACGGTTGGAATTTTCAGGCTCTTCGTAATTGTCGATTATTAAGGACTGGAGGGAGACTTCGATAGGAAGAACAGTTTCGGTACCGTATGCCAGGTTGAACGGAGATTCACCAGTAGCCATCCTTGGGATAGTTCGGTATGCCCAGAGGATGGAGGTCAGCTCTTTGGCCCAAAGTCCTTTGGCGGCGTTCAACCTCATCTTTAGGCCATGGAGAATGGTCCGATTAGTTACTTCAGCTTCTCCGTTGGACTATGGGTGGGCAACGAAAGTCAGCCGGTGTTGAACATGGTACCGAGCACAGAAGTCCTTAAACTTTGGATTGTCGAACTGTCTCCCGTTGTCTGTGATTATTGCATGTGGAATCCCGAACCGGAAGATGATGGAGTTTTTAACAAAATTCTCAACTTTGCCTTCTATGATTTGGGCTAACGGTTCGGCTTCGACCCACTTTGTGAAGTAGTCGATGGCTACAAGGAGGAACTTCCTCTGTCCAAAAGCAGGTGGAAATGGACCGAGAATATCCATTCCCCATTGGGCAAAAGGCCAAGGGGCTGTCAGTTGAGTCAAGTGACTTGCAGGTTGCCTCTGGATGTTGGCATACCTTTGGCATTGATCGCGCCTTCGTACGAAGTCAGCCGAATCCTTCTGGAAGGAAGGCCAATAATATCCTTGGTGAATGATTTTGTATGCTAAAGAACTGCCTCCCAAGTGATCTCCACATATGCCCTCATGAACTTCTCTCAAGGCGTAGTCCGTATCTGTCGGTCCCAAGCATTTTAGCAGAGGTTGAGAAAATGATCTCTTGTAGAGTGTTCCGTCTAAGATGACATACTGGGATGCCATCCAGCGAATTTTTTTAGCTTCTACTTTATCTTCCAGCAGAGTACCTTCGTTCAAGAACTTGATAATGGGATCCATCCAAGTTGGTTCAGTCTTAATCTGATGAACCTCTATAGCTTCTTTAACTATACTTGGAATCTTGAGGTGCTCAACGAAAGTATGATCGAGAGACTCCGGAGTTGTTGTAGCAAGTCGAGACAGCGCATCCGCTCGGGAGTTCTCTGATCGAGGAATATGGATAATCTCAAAGTGTTCCAGTTGAGAGGATAGAATTTGTACCTTCTCCAGGTACTGCACCATGGTAGGATCCCTGGCTTCATACTCTCCTTTAACCTAGTTCACTACCAGCTGGGAGTCCGAAAAAGCCTGGAGTCTTTGAACTCCCAAACTCTTGGCGATCCGAAGTCCTGCGAGCAGGGCTTCATATTCGGCCTGGTTGTTTGAAACGTGGAAGGAAAATCGGAGTGCATACTCTACGGTATGGCCGTCAGGTTCGGCTAGTTAAGACCAGCTCCGCATCTAGTAGAGTTAGAAGCTCCGTCGACATGGAGCACCCAAACGGACTCCGTACTCCTCAAAGCTTCTTCCCCTGCCGGAGGTGCTTCGTCCTCGGACTTCCAGGTGCACTTAGCCAGGAAATCTGAAAGCACCTGAGCCTTCATAGCTGACTGGGGCTGAAAGCTAATATCAAATTCACTTAACTTTACAGCCTACTTAGCTATCCTCCTTGAGGTGTCAGGAGATCGGAGAACGGCCATGAGGGGTTGATCAGTCAGCACCACGATGGAGTGGGCATGGAAATACGATCGTAGTCGCTTCGCTGCAATCATCAGGGAGTAGATCAGCTTCTGCATTTTCGCATACCTTGTTTCAGCATCGTGCAAAACTTTGCTGATGTAGTAGATCGGCTTGTGGGAGCCGTCTTCATCTCTTCGGACAAGAACCGAATTGATCGCTTCATCCGAAGCGGAGAGGTATAAGTAAAGCACCTCACCTTCTTGAGGTTTGGAAAGTAGAGGCGGGGTCTCCAAATACTTCTTCAATTCTTCAAAGAAAGTACGACAGTCTTCAGACCATTCGAAGTCCCTTGACCGACGAAGCACCTTGAAAAATGGAAGACACTTCTCGGTTGAGCGAGAAATGAACCTGCTTAGAAAGGCAATTCTCCCTGTCAGCTGCTGGACTTCTTTCTTGCAGGAGGGATGCCTCATATCCTTCAGGGCCTGGATTTTTTCAGGATTTGCTTCAATCCCTCTCTTGGTAACGAGGAAACCCAAGAACTTGCCTGAAGTTACTCCGAAGGCGCACTTCATTGGATTCAGCTTCATGCGGTAGCGCCACAAAGCACTGAATGATTCTTCCAGGTCCTGGATGTGATCTTTTTGGAGGAGGCTTTTGATGATCATATCATCAACATAGGCGTCCATGTTCCTCCCCAGTTGATCTTCGAACACTTTGTTGATCAATCTTTGGAATGTCGCTCCAGCATTTTTGAGTCTAAATGGCATCATCTTATAGTAGTACAGATCTTTGTCGGTAATAAAGGCCATCTTCTCCTCATCCTGAGGATCCATTTGGATCTGATTATAGCCAGAGAAAGCGTCCATGAAGCTCAGTAGTTGGTGGCCAACGGTGGCGTCGACCAGCTGATCAATTTTTGGGAGAGGAAAGCTATCTTTTGGGTAAGCCTTGTTGAGGTCTGTATAGTCGATAAAAATTCTCCACTTGCCATTAGCTTTTTTTACCATTACTACATTGGCCAACCATTCAGGGTAGTGGGCCTCTCGAATGAACCCTGTCTTGAGGAGCTTGCCTACTTCCTCGTCTATTGCTTTCTGTCTTTCAGGGGCAAAGCTTCTCTTCTTTTGTCATATCGGTTTATACCCGGGGGCAACTTCCAGCCGGTGAGTGATTACTTCGGCGGGAATCCCTGGCATGTCTGAAGCTGACCAGGCAAAAACATCGACATTATCTTTGAGGAAATGGATCAGCTTCGTTTTGGTTTCTTCATCAAGCATACTCCTGATCTGCATGACTTTGGTGGGGTCCTCTTTTGTCAAGGATACCAGGACAGTTCTTTCCATGGGTTCACCAGAATCTGTGGTTGGGTCCCTTGGATCCAACTAATCCAGGGTTGCAGAATCATTGGAGTGTTTATCTTGAATCATTAGGCACTGTCGTGCCGCTCTCTAATCTCCTCTAACTTCTCCTACACCATTTCTGGTGGGGAAGCGTACCAGGAGATAATAAGAAGATACTATGGCTCGGAACTTATTCAAAGCAGGTCGCCCCAAAATAATATTGTAAGCCGAGGGGGTTCGGACTACCGTAAAATTGATCAGCAGTGTCTTTTGTCGAGGTTCGGTGCCAAGGGTTATGGGCAATACTATTTCTCTCTCGGTGTCAACCTGATTACCCCCGAAGCCAGTGAGCGGTATGGGGGATCTCCGTAGTCGATGTCTAGGCAAACACATCTTAGAGAATGCATCATAGATCAAGACATCAGTCAAACTTCCATTATCAACTAGGATCCGTTGTAATCATAGTTGGCCACAACGGCCGAGATTATAATAGGGTCGTCGTGCGGGAGCCGAACTCCCACAAGGTCGTCATCGGAGAAGAGAATAGTGTTGTTGTCTTTGAGTCACTTCGGGACATCATCTTCGTCTCTTCTCTAATTGGTGGGTCGGTGTATCATCCCCACGCCTCCGTTGGTAGGCCTTTGATTTTGCTGTTTGGCCTCTTCAGGAGTTGGTTGGGGAACAGCAGCTTGTGACCGAGGTCCTTGGCGACCAATATACCGTCCCAGATACCCCCTTTTGATGAGATCCTCAATTGCATCTCTCAGTTGGATGCAGTCTTCAGTATTATGGCCGTGATCCCGGTGGAATCGGCAGTATTTGTTCCTATTCCATACGGAAGAGGATGCCTTCATGGGATGGGGCCGCTGGGGAAAGTTTTCTTTCTCAATCTCCATGAGGATTTTTTCTCGAGGGAGGTTGAGGGGGGTGTAGGAGTCGAATCTTCCACCCGATGCTCTGGGTCTGGGGGGACTCCTTCGACGGTCAGTATACTTATTGTTGTTGGAGATTGGGGGACCTTGTCCCATGTTGTTTTTCTTTTTTGAAGGGGGTTTCCCTTTGATCAGTCGTCGGTTCGCTGCCTGCTCTTTAGCATTGGCGTATTTCTGAGCTCTCGCGAGCAGCTCAGCGTAGCTTTTAGGAAACTTCTTATCCAGGAAAAATGTGAGCCTGGATGTACGAAGTCCTTTCTTTAGAGCAGACATGGCCACGTGCTCGTTGAGATCGGGGATCTCGAGCATGGCCGTATTAAATCTGGAGATATAATCTCGCAGACTTTCTCCTTCGTTGTGGTGAAGGAGGAACAATGTATCCGTATTTCGGGGGGTCTTGCGACAAGTCCTGAAATGCAAGACAAATAATTTTTCTAACTTGGAGTAGGAATCGATGGTACCTGGACGCAAGCTTGTGTACCATATCCGAGCAGCTCTCTTCAAGGTGGCTGGGAACACGAGGCAGTACATCGCATCTGAAGCTCCTTGGATCATCATATGGGCCTTGAAACTGTCCAAGTGATCGAAAGGATCGGAGGTGCCGTCGTAGGATTCCATCTGAGGAACCCTGAAGTACCGAGGGATGACTTCGGTCATAATACGGTCAGTATAGGGAGGACGTAGATCACATACTGTTGCATCGTTGTGACCCTGTTGCTTCCTGATTCTCGCCATTTCTGATTCAATGGCCTTAAACTTTCCATCGTAATCGGGGAGAACCTGGTTCGGTGCTTTCTCTACGGGGGTAGAGTTCTCGGAAGAAGGAGAGGAGGTTTGCCTAGATCTCTTCTTCCTTTGTGGGGAATCAACAGGCCTAGGCATTCCCAGATTTCGACCTTTGGGGGAGGGCCGAAGATGGGGGGAGAGATGTGTGGACCCCTCTCGAGGGGCTCTCTTCCTCCGTGAGCATGAGCTGTGCCTGGAGGTGGTCGGCGGAGGCACCACCTGGAAAGCTCTGCTTTGGAAGTCCTGAACTATCGCCGTAAGATTAGTGACTTGGTTCGGAGGGCTTCAAACTGATGTCGTTCCACGATCATGGTGGGAGGTGGAACCTCGTTCCCTACCGGTGCTCCTTCCCCCTGGGAAGGAGCGCGACTTCGGCCAGTTGAGGCGATCCGAGTCTTCCCTCTTGCCATTGGAAATTTTGTCCTTTCCCTTGTTGGGGAGGGGAGCTTAATAACAGAGAGTTGCGCAACCCCCCCTTCCTGACACACCAATCTGTTGTCGTAGAGTCCCTGTTCCGATCGGTCGGAGTTACTGGATCGCAGGACCGCTCCCTGATTCACCTGCAAAACAAATCCCTTGCCGGAGTTGCTCCGGCGGGGAATACTCCGATGCCTAAGTCAGAGACGGGCTCCAGCCACACCACTAAATCTTAGCTGCTTCTATATATATATATATATATATATATATATATATATATCTCAGGAAACTATGCTCTTGTTGCCCAGAGCACTTGATAAATGTGTGTATATTTGGATTGATTAAAATTCCTTGCTTAGAAAAAAAAGAAAATAAAAGGAATGGACAGAAATTCTCATCTACTATCAGAAAATTCTTATCATTGATCAGTGTGGACAAAGGCATACTTACAACATTACTCATTATCTGCAGCTGATAGGGTTAGAGTTGCGCGGCCGGAGCTTGTAGGAGTCCCAGGTCAGCAAGCAGAAGCAGTGATCAAGAAAGGGAATCCCTTGGTGGACACAATTGAGAAGAGGACTTCACCTATTATTGTCCCGGTCAAATGTTGCAACCGTGTAATTCTCTTTCTGGACTCAATTCCAAATGGTAAAGTCATTAAAGTCGCTATGGTTGGATAGGTCTAAAATGCTATGTCAGTGAGTCATGAGCGTGAATAAATGCCCTGCAACTGAGACACGTACAGGGCTTGAGCCTGTGCAAGCTTCTCAAATGGTCGATCAGAATGATGAAGCCCGTATCCGATGATATAATATGAAACAGATTTTGCTGTCCTTCTATGCTTGGTGTGTTCTTGAGACATTGACACCATCTTCCTCCTACTCTCCCCTCTCTAGCGTGCTGCCGCCACTGCCCACCGCCACTGCCGCTAGGACCAAAGCAAGGCATCAGGGTTGAGGGAGGGAAGAAGACGCTTTCCAAAAAGCCCTTAGACTTTGGAATATTTAATGCACTTGCCATAGTTGTTCTGACGTGTCCATGATGGCAATTACAGAGGTAAAAGGCACGATAATCAGGGAAAAATGGAAACCTCTTCAACAAGAAGAAGAAACGACAATGGGTCTAATCTAGAATATCATTTTTATATGAGCCATCATTATTTGTTTTACAGCAGAAAATCGGTGCAAGTTTTTTTCTTTAAAGCACAAAATCTCAGGAAAAAAATGTTAAAAATGAAATATGGAAATTTTGCTCTAAATAATAATGAATGTGGGATTAGTGGTTGATTCATCATCATTCTGATCGAAGTATTTCCATCCAATCTAACCAAAAATTAGCAAAATTTTATGTTTCCGCAGGCTAGATCTTCTTATCGTTTTTAGTGACCCACAAAATTTCTTATGCGAGGGGAAGTTCGAGGATCATCAAGATTTGGTTCAACTTCTAAGTCCTCTATATGTGAAATAGAACTCCTAATTCCCCTTGATTGTGGGTTCATGGTCCAAAACTCGTAACTCTATCTGGCTGATTTTCTTTATGCTCGCTGATATTTCAATGCTTTTAACTCTCTCAATGCTGTAATAGTTTTCTTTCTTCAATAAAACCTAGGGGAAGCCCTTTGCTTTCTCCAGTTTTCCTTTTTTTAAAAAAAAAAAAATAGAGCTGAGGTTTTCCTTTTTTTTTTTTTCCCTAGATACCTAAAAGAAATCCCAGGAGTGATTGCAAAGAAATCCCAGGAGTGATTGCAGGAGGAGGAGAGGTCGAGGAGGCGGCGGATGACGGAGAGGGCCCCGCAGGAGAAGTCGAGGGCCGCTGTAGATTTCGAGGCCGCGTAGCCGGAGTCAGAAAGCAGAGGCCGTGATCGAGAAAGAGAATCACAAAGTCAATTTAGTCGTGAAATCGACCCACCGTTTTAATTTCGTAGTCAAATGTTGCAACCGTGTGGTTCTTGTGATGGACTCTAATTACCAAATGGCATTCTCATGGACACCCCAACTGTCGGATTGGTCTAAAATACTTTGACACTAGGTTATGCGTGCGAATAAATGCTGGCTGAATAGATGCCCTGCAACCGAGAAGTGTACAGGGCTTCGGCCTGCGTAAGCCCCTCAAGTGGTCAATCATCATGATCATGATACAATAAAATGTCTTTGCCGTCCCTTTACCAATCCTGCTTAAGTGTGCTCGTGCAGAAGACTAACGCAAATTATATGGTGACAATCCAGGCACAAATGCCTGAAGACATTTATCTTTTGTTTAGTTGCAGCAGCTTCCTGTTACAACAATTCATAAGCTATTTAACTTGTCATGTAATAGATATTCGTTCATGCTTTGGTAGAGCCAATAAACATGCTTATAATTCATTGCTTAAGCTGCACCGGCCATCCATATTAACCACCAGCAAACCTGATCAAAATGCGCTATAGCCTCAATTGCTTCGATCAAACCATACCTTCTTGAACTGCATACAAGCATACCGCTTCTATATTTATAGTGATGCAGCTGTCATGCATTGGTGAATTCACCATGCACCATGCCATCGGTTACATAATCCCATGCATTGAACGTTCAAAGATCTATTTCTAGTAAAATTGGATAATAGCATGACGTTCACATTGGTGACTTCGCAGTTTACAACAATTAGTAATAATTCTGGAGTCGCTTATTAGAGGTCCTGTCTTGCACCTAGAGTTCTCGGCAGTTGCATCTCGAGCAAAACTTATTCAAAAATTAACACAAACGGTTTGCCCAACAAAAATGCAATGACCGGTAGATGGGAATGCACTGGCTGGAGGCATAATTACAGAACATTCCTCTTGACGATTTACAAGGCCATTAGTGCTGGTAATGCACTGGCTGGAGGCATAATTACAGAACATTCCTCTTGACGATTTACAAGGCCATTAGTGCTGGGCACACAACGTTGGCCATGCGAACGCTGAACATTACAATATACTTTTAACAGTAGTAACATACAACTCCTACAAGTTCTAGTTCCTATGCTCAACCAACTATATTTTTATTTCAAGCTCATTTTGATGCAGATTTGGTACCGAACGGGCAATCATGAGTCATGAAGGTACATATGCTTACAGCTACATCTATGGGCACCATTTAATCACATGCAATTCAAAGTATACTATCCAGAGTTTTGGTTGTGCCAGATAAAGACTACCAGTACAGAGCAATTGGAATTTTTCCTGGAGAGTAGCGTTGAAAATCAGAACTAAAATAATTTGAGAGTACAGATTACATGAAGTAATACAACCCTGTTTTTAAAAAGTAATTTAAAAACATTAAAACAGGCTGCCCAAAAGAACAAGCATTTTTTAGTCAGGACATCAGCAGAATTTCTCCACAGCCTGTGCAATCAAAGCTCCAAGGCCATCAGAACAATGATCCTTGCGAGGGATTATCTGTTGGTGCACTTCCATAGTTCCATCGGTGGTCAGTGGCAACGAGAAAGCAGCTTCCATCTTTAGGAAGAGTTACAGGCCTAACAAAAGCAAAGCACATGGTAAACACGGGCTTAATATGGAATCTATCTTTAGATGGTCAGCCCGTCCACAATCAAGATCACCTAACAATGCATTTGCTACAGGTGATCACCTAGGTGCTTAGGCAATAAGTGAATTAGAATTCCTTGGCAGATCCTGCCTAGCCTAGACCGCCAAGATTTGGGCGAGCACCCAGGTTCTATGGTGCCAAAGAAGCAGGCTATTTCTTAAAGGGTGTGTCCCAATTGTTGAACATACATGCACAAATATGCAGCCACTGCTTTTCTACAAATGATACATGGATACAAATGTCGAGGTCCATCCCCTCGGTTTTGCATAATATCTCGCACTGGACCTCTATAACCACCCTATAAGAACGATGAACCCAAGTATACATAACAAGTTTGTTTAAAAAGACTCTAAGAACAGAGAAGGCAGAAGTTCTGGGTTTAGGTTCATCCAAAGTAACTCCAATTCTTGATAGTTAGATTTGTCAGATATTGCAGGAATTCTCCATATGCAACTAAATCAACAAAACAGTACAAAACCACATAAATAACAAAGGATTCTAATTGTTTTTTTTTAAAAAAAGTTAATCTGACACTATTTTCACAGGCAATTCTTGATCAAAGATCTTCATTAACAAGGATGAAGTAGATGCCTAAAATAATTTCCAAAGCAGTCTCTTCATTTGGCGACCCCTATAGATTTTCATGCAGACAGATCCATGTAAGTTTTTCTCCAGGAAAAGAGCTAGTAGAGAAATTTGACTTAACATATTCAACATTCCTCTTAAAATTCTAATTGAGCAAGCAACTCATACACCACTGAATATATGACCCTTTGATCAGTGGTTATTGCTATTTTAAGGTCAAACCATAAAATCATAGAGAGACTTCTAATTGGAACGTTGACCATTCACCCTAACCAGCGCAAAATAATATGATTCGCCAAGGTTTGATAATCTTCTGTAGTGTTCTATATCAACATAATCTTGAAGCATGCAGAGTGTTGCTTACAATGATGAACCACAGCTTAATCTTGTGCACACATGAAGGAACCAAATAATAGCATAGCTAGAAATAGGCCCATTCAACTATAGGTGGTGGTCCCAGTTTGAGCCCATCCAACTACATCTAAGTACCATCATGTACCGTCCCTACGAATATAATCAGCAAAGCAATCAAAAACATGAAACCCTAGAAACGAAATAAATAGTTAGAAATAAAGAAGCTATAATCAGAAACCATGAACCTAGTAGAGTTCCCTAAGCAGAACAGGAAGGTCCCAAAAAACATTCAGATTTGCTTGATGGTTGAACCCTGGAGATACCAAAAACTATAAAATATAGTAAAATACTTGTACATAATTAAATAAGAAAAATATGAGATAATCTGGGGGAGCCCATCCTGGTTTTGGCACAATGTGAAGTACTTGGGAAAGGGATGTACATAAGGGGGAGGATCCCTCATTCATATGCATTTAAGGAATTCTTTTCCTAAAATATGTCTCTCCGTAGTTTTCACTCTCTTGCTGTCTAAAACAAAAATGCATACTCCAGAGTTTTAAGAAGAAAGAAGAGCAATACAGGTATACACAAGGGAGTACGCACAAGTGCTACATGGGTTTACATAAAGAAATCTGCTGAGTTCATAACAATAAAACACATCAGGTGTCCTCACATAGAAGTTATATAATCAATAACAGCTGGAGCATCAGAATCCATGGGTAAGCACAGAACAACTCAGTACGTGGTGCTTGTACTTCCCAGCAGATGCACTAGTAAGGGTTGCCTATCGGTGAACAAAAGTTTTGATGGCAATGGTGTAATTGGGCCACACCATAGCTATAAGATCAATGGTCGTTCCATCGTTACACAATCCGAGTCAATAGGATTATCATGAACTCTAATTCTACACATTAATAATTTATTCATTGCATCAACATTCTTTACATAAAAAAGGAAGGTATATAACATAACATACCAGAATCCACAATACCAGAATCACTGTCCCATGCGGGAAATACATGTCACTCTCGTTTATTTTCCTCAAGGTCATCTCCCAGCCCAAATACATGATCTGCAGTTTTCCTACTCACCATATCTCCAATTCCCTTGGCACCGCTGCCTGTGAGTGTAACTCCCTCCTCATCAAAGTCATCACCTATATCCTCAGAATATGCATATCTGCAGACAAGATACAAAATGTAAAAACATATGAAATATGGATATCTAAAGCCTTCAATCTTAACAACTGTGCTGATCCTGATTGAATGTGACGACTAAATTCTTGTTCCCATCATGCTCGAGTTTCAAAACAATGTCTGGCAATAAGTTCTGGCAGCACCTGAGGTTATAAAAGAAAAATCTAGGCTTTACCTATTACAGGTACCAAGGAGGTTGGTAGATAGAAGCATAACTAAGATTTTATCTACATATGCCCCACATAAAATGGTATCCACAAGAACAGTCTACCATGCAATCAGAGATCTGCATGGCAACGTCAGGACACAGAGACTTGGACAGGTCATAACCAAGAGTCCTGTCACATATTTGATGCACATTGTCCCCCATTTCTTATTGCTTACTGGAACCAACTTGGCTAGTCAAATATTAATGCAAGCATCCATGAGTAATTTCCCAATATTTAAAAGCTAGTTTGACAAACCCACTTCTGAAGAGAAGGAAACCAAGTTCCAAATTCATGAACGAGAAAAACTTACACCACAAGACCATCAAAATTACTAAAGAAAGCTTATGCCTGCCTGTATATCAACACTGACAAGATGACAATATTATATAAAAAATCATCACACAAGAAAAAATGTAGCCATATTGTATCAAGCTAATATTAGAAAATTCATGTCTGCAACTATATTATAGAATGCACAGAAAGTTTCAAGTGATAAAGCATAAGCTTGTCCATTCCCAAATTGGTCAGCAGAAATCTAGAATTTCCATTATATGGGGGGAAAATAAAACAAGAAAATGATGACTTTTGCGAAGGAGAGTACAATTTTTGATAAGGTAAAGGTAAGGTAAGGTAGATGGTTCTTGTGAGAAGAGGATTGACCTTTTATTTCAAAAGCTTAAAATGAATATATGTCTAACTTTATGACAGGAAAATCATGTTCATAAAGTTAGTCTTTGATTTAACACATTATTTTTAACCTGAATTTCACATTATTGGCATGTTTACTACAAAGCATAATTTTGAGGGGAAAGAAACTTTTTTGTTATATATGACCAAGGTGATCATGTACTTCCCAAATATTTCCCTCAACCAATAGAAGCTTTGATCAGAATGTCATACAAAATACCCAAGATCATTCATTACCAGAGTTCAAAAAATAAAATATTTGGAAACACAAATTCCTCAAGAATTTAATATATAAAAAAAAAAAGAAGCAAAGATCAAGACATTACCTAGTTGGGTTCTGTGATGGGGCCCAGAGGATGCAGATAATTGCAAGAAGTGCATAGGAGAGGACAGTCCAAAATGCAGGGATGGTCCAAGCCCTTAGCCACAACTCACTTAATGGATCTGTTGCATTGAAATATAACTGCATTCTCGCAAATTCAGAAATTCAAAGTATTAGTATTAACCAGAAGTAACAAAACACAAAAAGAAAGCCCAATAATTTGTATATTTTGAATTACGGAAAGTGGATACTAATAACTCAGCACCATTTATAGAAGTGCTTTAAGTGCTTGTGCAACATTTCATAGCACAGATTATTGGACTGTTAAACTGTTCAAGTGTTTATCATGCCAAGTAAAATTTCTACGATCACCCATAAAATAGGATGTCTGCTTGCTGTTACTGCTTTTGATTAGTGAATCCAAAATTGGGTGTCAACTACCTACAGTAACCAGTTCTCTAGAGTTGTATTTTAATATATATACATGTATGTATGTATGTATGTATATATATGAACCATGTGTTATTTTATTTTTCTTTTTCCTTTTTAATGTTTAGCATTGCTTACTTACCTGACTGATGAAAGACATGATGAAAAACATAGCAAGAAAGGAAATACCTCATAGCCAATCCACGCAACAGAGAGTAGCACAGATATTGCCAGGGAGTTTGTGAACTTCCGATACAGCTCAAGTTTGGCAATACTTCTCCGCAACTGAAGCAACAATGAGATAGAACATTGTTTCATTGATTATACGGACACATGAAAATGTAAATATTTAAAATAATTAATATTAGTAGTTTGATAAGCCTCCATTTTCTCAGAAATGTGACACGTGTGAAAGAAACTGTGTTTTAATTTGTTCAAGAGTCATGACATTTGCAAATAGCTGGTGATACTATCTGTAGCACCTAGCTTCTTTCAAGTTTAACATCTCTAACTTAGTTTAACAGTTGCAAGCTATACAAAAATTGGGAAAGAAAAAGAAACAAGAATTAAAATGTAAATTGCAGTTCTCCATCATAAGTTCCCCATATGATTGCTGATCAAATGTTATGTGAAATCACACCAATCACGTTAACATCAGCAGATGTGTATAAAGCATGTCCAAGTAAATTATGCAACATGGAGACAAAATGGAGGCTTAAATAGAGCACAATAAAAGCTGCTACCAACCAACCTAAAATCCATAATTAATTATTACAGCAAAGAAAACATGACCAAAAAAGTCAATGAAACATCTAGTCAAAAGCCTTACTCTTTTCTTGTAAAAGAGATTTTTGTACATGTCTCACCCAAATCAATTCAGCTATTCCTTTCGATTCTTTGTCAATCAAACAATCCTTCACCTCATAAACTAGACACTCTATAATATTGCAATTGTTCATAGGAAGTTTCATATTTAAAGTTTAATATTTTGTTTTTTTATATATATTTGTGTCGGAGATAACCAGGTCAGATTCCATAGTTCCATGGTGACTTTGCATAACTAAAATGACATGAAAAGACAAAATATTAAAACCAGAGAGAGAGAGAAAGAGAGAGGGAAGCAATTAAAGACAAGTAGGGAGGGGAACCATGGATTTTTGTACAGGTTTCTTGCTTAAGAACCCCAAGATCTCAATGTTTAGAACTTTGCCTTTTCAAGACTTGAGATTGCTTGCTTAGTAGTACAGTGAGAATCTAATCCACACTATATCAGATTTTAGTTGAATTTAGATTAAAGTCTTATCTAATTTCATTATAATTAGCTTGCCCATAATACAATGGGAGTAATCATTTAAAATTACAACTCAACAAGTCATGGGTTGGTTAAAATCCAAAAGGAAGTACCATTCAAACATGTCAAATTTTGCATTCAAGAGACAAAATTCAACTTTTAAAATGTCTATACTGTTGTCTTTTTCTTTTAACATGTAATTTTTACATTATAATTTATACATGTCTGCCTGGTATTCGCAATTCAGCACGCCCATGATCAAAATAATTTCCAGATAACCCTTTGTTAAATTCTATCACTATGAGTAATGAATTTCTATCATTGAGATTGCTCCTTTCTCCATGTCTTCTCTCCACACCAATAAGCAATTTGCATCATCCATCATGAAGCCTTTTAAATGTGCCTATTTCACTCTCTTTCTTTGCCATGTCACTGATAACTAAACAGAGATATAATATCCTACCTATAACACATGGAAAATTGCAATATCTAATTTGAAAGGTTCATATAAAGTTTCAGCTAAATTTTAAGGCAACTTAAAGTGTTCCTGCATTCATGCTCTTACACCACAACCAGAAATAAAAGTTTACCTGGAGCTTTTCTAGAGTTTTTGATAGAGATGAAAATATCCAGACAATGAAGGTTGCATCCAAGAGAGCCACAGGAAGCACTAGAAACAGTCTGGCTTTTCCAGCGAAGTCATTAATATTTCCCAAATGCTCAACAAGTTCAAGTGCCTCTGAAGCAACAAAATATATTACACCAAGGAGAGCGACCTTGAAAGTTATCCCACCCAATGTTGGTCGTACAACACCATAGCCCATTGAAACTACCAAAAGAAGAAGGCGAGATACAGTCTTTTTGACAGCAGTAAAACTGACTGCCCATAGGGTTATGCCCATAGGTCTGGCTCCAGTAGAATTAAAGTTTGCATACTCAAAATACCAAAAAGCCATTTCACACATGCCTAGAGCAATTACAGCTGTGATATGGTAATGAAGGTGCAATATATCCTTCCAAAATCGTGTAAATTGGAGAAACCACATAAGACCAAGCAAAAGATATGCCAATGACATGAAACCATAGAATGCCATTAATGGAGCCATTTTCCCAGGAAGATAGCCTTGTGGATTTCTCCAAACAGTTCTACCTGTGATTACAGTGCCCTTAAGTTGTGGATCACAAAACATGAAGTAAAGGTAGTACATTCCAGTGCTGTTTATGAAAACAGTTTGAGTCGTCATTTTTGTCTCTTCATTGGTCCCATCAAAAAATGTCTGAATTCGTTTTGGCCAATCTGGGTTATCAGGATTTGGACGAATAATTACTTCTCCTACTTTACAAGATACCTCTTCATGTAGATCAGGAGTACAGCATATAGCATCAGAGTTAAAATATGTACCACCAATCTTATCCCTGTCTTGAATCTCGACAATTATAGCTTCCATCAATCCAGTCTTTTGTTGCATATCATGATGCCGTAATGCTGACTCTTTCGTTCGGTGGAAAGTTACAGATTCAAACCTGAAATAATAAATCCCAAAAATAAAAGAATGAAAGAAAGAATATGAGGTCCTGTTCGGAAGCTCATATATTTTACCAATGGTAGTTGGATTTATGATAACAGCATGAGATCATTTACAGAATGCAGACACCTGAAGGCAAATAAGTGAATAAATCTTCTAACTCATTACATTCCTACCCTTTCACCAAGCACTTTTAAATTAACAAGTCATGATGCATCGTTGCAAACTCTCTACATTGTCTATAGATTAGAATAAAAATCAGCACTTCACAAGGTGTTTACACCAAGATGCAGTACGCTTCATTATAAGATAATGTCTGTAGATTATCAAACCACCGTAACTTTAATATCCAAAGGCACAGATTCCAGCATGCATGGTATACTGCTTCAGCATGAAAATAAAGGTAAAGAAAGAAAGATAGATCACTTATACTTCTATTCATATTGAAAAAAATGGAAATCACAAGAGATTTATAAGTAAAAAAACTAGTTCTTGCAATACAACAAAAGCATGTTATCTGTGCCCTCAACTCTGTTAGGTTTTTAACTGATTCAGCATGCTTGAAGCAGATAAGAAGAAACCAATAAAAGAGGAACCATATAAGACAGGAATAGAAGCCCAAAATCTAGACATTATCCCAGCAAAATTATCAGATGTCTAAAGAAATCACGGAATAACCAAAACAACGACTGTATACCTCCATCATCAACAAAAAATATAAAATCTAAGCAGTAACCAAAACCCTAGGTCCAATCTCTCATCCATATCGAAGAAAATAAGGCCATTAGCCAAAAAAAAAAACACACTTTTATAAGAAAAAAAAAAGAAGATTGTTCTTGAACTAGCACCCCAAGCAAGCAAGCACACTAATTTGCAGGATTTGTGTTATAAATTCTCAAACTTCGAATGGCCAAAAAAAAAAACACAAGAACGGTCGAAATGTCGGCAACATTAGGGCATATCGAACAATGCACACTTTAATCGAATCAACAAAAAAAAAAAAGAAATTGCGATGTTCAGAAAGAGAAGGACATAGAGAGATCACCGGATGAAGGATTTGCCATCGGAGTTGGGGGAGCTGAGATTGACCTCGGAGGCGTAGAGGCCCTCGCTGCCACCGTGGAAGAAGAAGGAATTGGAGCGGGGAGCGAAGGCATCGTTGGAGTACTCGTGAATCGAAGCGAAGACATCGCAGGGAACGGTGGCGAGGAGAAGAAACCCTACGAAAAACCCTAGATCGGGAAACACGAGGCGAAGCTCTCCGCGACGCATCTCGCTATCTCTCGAATTTTCCTCTCCACTTTCCAAATTCCGGAAATTTTTTTTCTGTCCGCCAAGGCAGAGGATCTGCGCGTTGAGAAAACGATTATGCCGGGGTGCGATTGATAAAAATTCCCAACCCGGTTAGGTTGGGTGCAACTTTAGTCGGACGATGTTGCTACCGGTTGTAACGGAACATCAGCCATGAAGATAAACCCCTGCAATTCCTTAAAAAAGCATTTGACATGGGATGATACCCATGGATATCCGTGTAGAAGTATTAAAATCTTAGTTGCATCGTAGTAATCCTATATATAATATTATATCATCCTATTTTTCAATCACTGTATTACGGTGATCTTAAATTAAAATATGAAACTATCTTTTTCTAATGATAATTTTTTACAACATAATATATTTTCTAGGTGGATGATCATGGAAAAGAAGAAATCTTTTCTTAGCATTGTTGATGCCGGATTCAAGTGATCCCTTCTTATCGTCAAGATTCGCAAATCGGATTTCCTTTGGAGTCATGCAAAACAAACCCACGCACTGAAAAATTTTTAGTGGGAAATACTCCGATATTTAAATCAGCAAGGATTCCAGTGACAGATACAAAATCTTAGAGAAGATAAGGAGGAATGCGAATACTTCAACTAATTTTTCTTACTTTTCCCGAAAGTCTCCTCTTACAGGTATTTAGTTAGAAGGAACTTTTTGTAGTTAGTTTCGATGTTATTCTATTGAGAACTAACCTGAACCTGTTATAACGGTTCGTTATTATTTTGGTATGATAACTACCTCTTTTCTTGCTATCTTCATTTTTCTTAAAGTCGGTCGGACTTTACGAGTTGGTCGGCCTTTATGAGTTGGTCGGCTTTTATGAGTTAATCGAATTAATGAGCTCTGGAGATGAGTCGACTAAACACCATATTATCAGTTTGTCAGCCTTTAGGTTTGCCACACAGTCTTTGGTTGATTAGTCTGACCAGCCCATCACAACAAGCATCATTCTCTTTCTTGATTAAAAAAGGAGAGCCCATAAAAAAGAGAAGACCAGTAAAGCTGTCAAAACGGGCCATAGGCCGCGAGTTAGCCCATTGAGATCCTTAAAATAGTAGGGCCGGGCTAGTATTTTGGTAGCCTTTTTAACCAATGGGATTGGCCAGTATAGCCCACAATCAGTCCCTATTACTCCCAGTCAAATCTAGATCCGGGTGTATCAAATATTTGCCCATCCAATGCCCTTAGAAAAGGAAATATAAAGAAGATTTGAGGCCAATGACCGATAAAAAAATGTGCTTTCGATTTTTGAATCCCACGCACGATCATGAGTACCAAACCTAGCATCTAATTATTGCACTTTTCTAACTCAGAGTAGTAGTTAAAATAATAAATTAATAATTTATAACTAGTTGTTTTGAAGGATCAGATAACAAATTCTCAATGACGGTCTCCATAATATGCAATGATGATAAATATTTATTTGAACGGTTTATCAACTCACTGTACATGACTCCTTGGGTCAATAGAGAATCTTTAGATGTGCCCTTATTAACAAATAAACTCAGAGTCATCCATTCGTTCCCTTCTGGCTTCCATCCATTTTCATGCTATTCATTTTGAGGTGGAGACAAATAAATTTAATTATGAGTACTAGTAATTTTTGCATTCTATTGTTATAGACTATTTTATTTACTTTTGTATCATTACTATTTTGATATAGTATGATGTTATAACTTTACAAATTAAAAGCAAAATTATCCATTAAGTCTTTCAATCATGTAGAACAAAGTTATAGTTAGTTCATAATATCATACATTATTTTTCAAAAATTTTAATTATATTATCATTTTTTATAATTTTTTAGTTATTTTAATTTTTTGGTGAGTTATAAGGATCAGCCCATTTAGGCCCTTTACTTATAAGGACTAAGGCCGGGTTACCTATTTGATGACCTATTTATCAAAAGAGCTTTTTTAGCTCGACCCTCCATGGGCCGAGCCAGCCCATTTTGATAGCTCTAAAGACCAAGCATTTAAAAAATTAAGAAAGAGGAGAGTAGGAAAAGTATTCTTTTCAGGCATTAAAAGAAATTAAAAAAAAGAAAGTAGTACAAGTATTTTTTTTTTGGTTATAGATTTTTTTATACGATACATGGAAAGATCTAATCTTAGATTTTCTTATTATCTTTCCTAATTGATCTTTTGATTTTTTTTTTATAGAAAGGAAGAAACAAGAAATAAATTTTTTTTGTTTCTTTTATTTTGGTTTTGCGAAACAAAAGATTTTTTATTTCTTAATTTATATTTATTTAAGTTTAACTTTACTAAATAGTTTTGTGAAGGATACTATTGGTATTATACGCCCTATAATCTTCTATTCTTATAATACACCAAATAAGTTCTCTGTATACATTCGAGGATCTTTAATCACTGCATCATGACCGATCAAACATAGTGATCTTAGATCATCATCGGATCATTCCAGGATTTGGATCACCAGTGATTCCTGATTACCATGGTGATCCCATCTAGGTTACCAAACACCCCGTAAGAGATGGATTAAATCAAGATGAGCACTAATATTAAGAAAAATTCTTAGACAAATTTATTCATTGGCCCAGCAATTCAAACATCACCTTATCTTAGATAAAGATTGGAAATTAGACAAACTTAATTATTGTGGAATATGAAAATGCCTATTCAGATCTATTTTAAATAAATTTTTGAGAAAAAAGAAAAATAATATGAAGGACCTATTTTACCATATTCATTATTCAAAGAAAAAGTTTAGTGTCACAAGTTGGCATACATTCTCTATCATTTAATATGAGAGTAATTTCTTGGATAGTTTGGAAGAAGAAATGGAAAAGTTCATGAAGAGACGAGCATTAACTTGCAAACTACAAGTAAAAATAGATATCTTCTCGCATATTAGCCAAATGATTTTTCAAAAGAAGAAAAGGATCAGTAGCTTCAGGCATCAACCAAAGAATTCAATCTTATTAATTTAACTAGCCATAGCATCAACAAACAACAGTACAAGAATGAATAAGATATCTATATGCAAATACCTAAATACAAATATCTTTCTTGTATTCATGATTTCTTTTTTAATTGTGCCGTATACTTTTTTATGTCATAATCCATCTCCTTGATTAACTAAATTTCCACCTTCTTTGGTGGGTATGCTATAATTTAAATCGTTCACCTACAAAGCAAATGTAAGCTTGATTCCAAGAAATCAAAAGAGAAAAAAAATATTTTAATAAAATGATGTGCAGTTGCGTCCACCCAAACTTCTATTGTTCTGCATAACCATCTGATATAAATATACAATCATTAAGTTTTGATTTTTCTCATCCTTTAATCGATACTTGCAGTTGCATCCATCTGGTAATTCTTATTCTCTCATGCAACCATCCAAGTCCCCTCCATATTTTTTATCTTTATACATAAAATACGGAAATCGATACTTCTTAAAAATTGGATAGTAGACGTACGTAGATATGATGCAGTAGGTATGTCCAAACTGTTGATATTAAAATTTGCTATCTGTTCTTTAAAAATAAGTTGTACAGGCCAACATAGATAAGAAAAAAAAATATATATATATATCTTAAATTTGAGGGTGTATTTTCCTTTATTCAAAAATTGCAACCACGTAATTTGGGGAAGCTGTAGATCTCTAGTCCATGTCAAGGTCAGCCACCAACAAACAGGCCACGGCAAAAAGATGGTAATTTTGCAAGACTTTCTATTCATGATATACCTCATAAATATAAACTTTGGGTCTCATGAGTTCCTACGGCAGACCAATATTTCTCCATGGATTCGCTGTACCGGTCCCTAAATCCTGAAGGGTTTCTTTATCCATATTACGAATTAAGTTTAGAGGAAGACTCCAGCCCCAAAGAAGAGTCGAGGATTTTTATGCTGTTGGTGATTAAAAATCGTATATATCCACATGAACGAGGTCATTAACAGATCAGGGTTGGGTGACCTCTTACGTACGAGCTGTCTATGTGCATGGCGTTGCCACTATAACTAACTGGCTCATTTTGTCTTTGCACTGCTCTTCAGAAGGAAACCGTGGATCGTTGCTGTGAAGACGAGCTTGGGAATGAAACAAATGGCGCACTTGTTTTTGCACTGCCCTTTCCGTATGAGCGTGCGTGCGTGCGTGCGTGCGTGTTGCTGTGAAGACGAGCTTGGGAATCAAATTCTACCAACCCAGCCTGCTTACGTTTTGGACGACCTGGCGTGCGAGGAGAGTGAGGAAAGACCTGAGGCATGGCTGCAACCAATTGGTCTAATAAGCTTTTTTGTTGGAGAATTTGGTAGAAGCCCAACGTGAGAGTTCTCTTACAGAAGGAAAGGGACCGTGATTCAAGTGCTAAGAAAGGTTATTCATGATTCCTTGGAATGCGAAAAGCCTTCTTCTGTTCGACGAAATTGACGGCTTGACATCGAGCGATACAAAGCTGTATCTCCATTCTCCACTCTTTGCTTGCATTCCGTACTTGTGTCGGTGTGCTCGTTTCTTTCGCTTCTCGTCGCTTCCTTCTTTTCCCGTTCTTCGTTTCATTTTTACCTTTGTAAATATATATATATTTTTTTTCTAGGAGATTTTCTCACTGATTTAAAATATAGTCAAAAAAGATTATCCGAGAAATATTATTTATGTCTTTCAAAAGGGTCTATACTATAATGTCTTGTATTAATTTAACATGAAGCATGGACCGGAGTTAACATATTGTAGTTAATCTTAGTTTTGAAAAAGAGTTAGAATTCACCCGATCCTATAAAAAATTGTAGCTAATAACGTGAAATTTTCGAGCATGCATGTAGGATTACTGTTGTGTCCAGGTTGCTGTGATGCCCAAGTTTGAATCGGATTCATTGCAGATGAATTCAGCCAATTGATCTAGCTCCTCTTCATTGTCTGATGAGTACTTTTGATCACTGGATCGTTCTTCTTCCAATACTGCAAGCAAGTCCTCTTACCGAGAAAGTTCCGGTGAGGGGACACTCCAACGCTCAAGTCAGTCACGGTACTCGGAATAAACAGATAAGATATGAGGAAAAATTTGAGCTATGGGTGTGTGCAAGAGTTCCTCTGTTGCCTTTTCTCCCCCTCCAAACCCCCAGAAGCCCCTTACTCACTGGTATTTATAGGCTATGATCCTAACCAAATCCAGCTAAGAAAATTGTAAACGGTTAGTTCGTTAGTGGACTAGTACGTGCATTGATCGTTATCCATTATAGTCCTCATTGTTTACCTTCTTTGACTAATTTATCAGATTGGTCAACATAACACCAGGTGCCTCTTTGGCATTGATCGGTCTTGTGCCTCTTGGACATTGATCGGCCTTGTGCCTCTTGGGCATTGATCGGCTTTACGCTTTTTTGGCATTGATCGATCTTGTGTCTCTTGGGCATTGATCAGCTTTACACTTCTTTGGCATTGATCGGCCTTGTGCCTCTTGGATATTGATCTGTTACTTAATCAACCAAGTTTATTTTTAATCGATCCAATACAAATAGATTAAATTTGTCATATCCCAACACTAATCCTCCCAACTTCTGAATTCATTAAATGAATGTCAGAAGTTGACAAAAGTTGTCAGAAGTTTCTTTTTACTTTCCTTCTTTCTTCTTCTCTCTTCTTCTTTTTCCTTTTCTTTTCTTTTGTTTTTTTTAACCGATGCCCATATTCTTGAGCAGAGTGCCATATTGACGTATCGATCTTTGATAGGAGGAGCGGTTATATAAAACTGACAGCCGTAACTTGCAGCCATCATTGCGATTTTTGATACTTACAAAGGCCGAAAGATTATCATCGTCGAATAAATGCAAGCGTCCCTTCATTGATACGTCTGCCATCGGATCATGAATAGTTACTTCAGTTTTTCGAAGGGTCGTATCTTTTCATCGGATATCAAGAACATATGGCACAATCAGAATTAATCTCGCCATTCGAGAAAAAAACTTTAATCGTCGAATGCCACTATATAAGCACCATCTCCTCCAAGAAAATAGGTTTTCCACTATTTCAGTTTCTTCACCTTAGGAGCAAAAAGAATTATTTCCAGGTCAGCCTCTTCTCTTCCTTGCCTTCTTTTTCAAGTTAATCTTTCTTTTTCGCCCTCCTTTTTTCATGGCTAAAATCTTAGAGACCAATAGTACCAATGAACCCGAGGGTTCTACTTCTCAGAAGAAGAAGAAGATCCAAACTGAATCGGTTAGAATAGACGCCATTAGGACCTCTTTGACAAAACATCGGGTCCTTACACTGAAAAAATATTATAATATCTCAGATGACTTCGCATTAGTCACCCCGAACTCCGAAAAATAAATAGATCGGCCACCCTCAGGTAGCTTGGCAGTTTATGAAGAACATTTAAAAGCAGGACTTAGATTTCTGCTCCATCCTTTTTTTATCCAGATTTTTAGGTATACCATGTACTTCCTGCTTAGTTGACCCCCAACAGCATCCGAATAATCTGTGCCTTCTTGATCCTTTTCAAGGATGCAAACATAATCCTCAAAACTTTCCTTTTTACTGTCTTGTTCGTATTGAAACGACATTTCCATGGGCAAGGGTGGTGGGTGATTAACTCATGCCATGGTCAAAAATTCATTGTTGGGCTTTCTTCGACCATTCATGGCTGGAAGCCATGCTTCTTTTACATAGTTTCTAAGATCCCTTGGGACTTCAACATCAGTCATAAGGAATCTCGATTAACTCTAAACAATGGTAAAAAGATATTGACAGCATATAAGGAAGATTATGAGAAGCTTACGAGAATGGAGATTCTCCTAATAAAATAACTTCTCAATGAGAGAGGATTATTTTAGACTGAAATTAGCCCCAATCATTCTCTAGATTCTTACTGCCAATGTTATTTCCTCATTGATTTCCTGATGATTAATTCTAACATCCAATTCATCGGATTGTGCAGATATAACCATCATGGTGGATGTTTAAAGGCTTTGGTAGATGTCGAAGAAAAGAAAGGTTGTGGCTGCTCCGACCAATCAAAGGGGAGGAGAGGCCAAGAAACCCAGGAAGGAAAAATCGGCTACTTCATCGGCACCAGAGTATTCGATACTGATAGCGAGTGTATCGGATGAAGACGACGTATCCATTTCTGCTTCTCTTCAGCGTCCCTCACAGGAAAGGAGATCAGTCAGAATTCCTGTAGCTGGTCCATCATCATCTCCAAATAGCCAAGCCGATAAAGGAAAAGCTTTGATGGTGGAAGAAGACGAGAGACTTTCAGCTGAAGACACCACCATCGACTTTAACGTTTATATAGATGAACCGGGTCTGAATGACCCAGCACTGGCCCGTCATCTTTTGAGGGCCACCATTCTTCCGAAAGACTGGGAAACAATCAAGTCCCAGCAAATAGATGAGACGATCTCGTCACTTCATCCTACGATGCTCAAGGTATAATACCAAACTTTGTTTCAAACGATTAAGTAAATAATTTTTTTTTATAAATATGATCAAATCAACTATGAATATATGCATCTTATCCATGGAGTCACTGTAATGGAGGAAAGCTTGAAGAGTTTCAACCAACTCCATCTGATGATGCGTAATGAGATAGACGCGGTCAATGTGGAGAAAGAGGTTTCCAAAGAGTTAAAGTCAGCAATGGAAAAGAAATTAAAGGAAAGTGCAACCCAAGCATCAGCTCTGGAAATCGAACTTAAGGCGGCTCAATTGAAATTAGCTGATATGGAGTCGAAGCTAAAGAACAAGAAGAAGAAGCTTTGATCGGCTATAACTAAACTTGAGAAAGCCGAAGAGAGGGCCGTAGCAGTAGAAAAGAAAGCAGAATAAGCTGCTAAGGAGGCCGAAGAAAGGGCCAAAATAGCAGAAAAGAAAGCAGAACAAGCTGCTAAGGAGGCCATTGAAAACTATGAAAGATCATCAGCTTTCCAAGATAAGCTTCACGAGGTTGATGTCGAGAGCTACGACTTTGGCTATGAAGATTGCCTAACCAAGGTAAAAAGATGTTACCCTGATCTGGATGTTTCCAAAATCGAGGAAGTGTCCGATGAAGAAGGACAGGCTGAAGAACAAGCTGAACATCAACTTGAAGAGCCAACAATGAATACCTCAACTCAAGAAGAAATAATACTAGTCTCCGTTCCAGAGCAGATCGGAGAAGTTAATGTAATTGAACATAATGTAGAAAGTTAATTTATGTAACCGATGTATGAATTTGTCCTACTTTTGATATGAAATGAAAAACTTTTCTTTCATTCTTGTCTTCTAAACCGTATGACCATGCAATGAATGCAAACCAAAATAACAAATCAATTTATCCGATCCTTTTTTAAAATAAGGACCGTTGAACTTCAAATAAGGCAAACACCTTTTTGAAAGAATTCCAGCTAAATACCAAACATGGTAAATTGCTTAATAAGTAACAATTTTATAAGTAGAAGTCTCGACATTCACAAGTAAAAATTTTTTAAGTATGGAACCATCGGACCATACAAAGAAATCTAAAAAATTAGTTTAAGTATGAAGTTATCCGAACAATATGAACGGTTACCTGACATTGTCAGATAATAAACAGTGTTAAAGAATTCGGAAAGATCTGACCAAATCAATTTTAAATAAATTTGATAAACCAAAATCATTGATGAGAAAGTTTTATTGAAAAATATAATTATCCAACTCTTCTAAAGAAGAGATTATCAATCATTGTACCCTAAAGGGAGCCGATCTTTAAATCAATCGACCCTTAAGTTGATCATAGCAACATATCATTTAAGTTTTCAGGCTTATCAAAGCCTATGATAATCCGATATTTCAATCGGATTTGTCAAATATTTCTCTTTCCTTCCTCTATTTTTCGAGAAAAAGAATTTTTATGAGATATTTTCAATATTAATCTTAATATGCCATAATAAAATGGGCATGTCATTTTTACCAAATATCACATTCTTATTAGAAGGGTAGTTATTCTGTAGATCGCGAAATCGTGTCGGTCAGTATTTCAAAAACTGTACATCATTCAAATTCAAACCAAAGACTATCTTTTCTCTTTCGATAACTGATTTTCTGAGAATCATTAACGGCATATGAATACCTACCAAATTGAGGTTATAGATGTGTCGTGATCTCAAGACCCCTCAAAATTTGGATCATGAATCCTGATCATTGGTACTCTATATATAAAGAGATTTCGGGCCTGCCTCTCAGGCCAATTTTACTTCAAGTATTTTGGGCATTTTCTTCTTTGAACATCTTTGTTTCAAAAAACCTTGAAGAAACCTTCATCATATCTTGAAGATGAAACCAGATAGTGAGAGGCTTCGTCAGGCACTCAAGAAGAGAGCCAAATCCGTATGATTTAGAGAACAAAGATCATGCATAAAAAGAGCTCGCTTATCAAGAAGTATTTCCGTCAAGTAAGAATCACCCGAATATGTCTTGTCTTCATCTGATGAGGAGAAATTACAACTACCTGATCCTTCATTAAGAGAACCAGAAAGTGATCCATCTGTCAGACCAACTTCGATAGAGAAAGGTAAAGCTCGGATCGTCAAAGCGTCATCCGATCTGGATGACGACAAGGGCATCCAAATGCTTGTTGCAGATGCAAGTTTTGATAACCCAAAACTGGCGAAGACTGTGTTGCAATCCGCTATTCTTCGAAAGGATTGGGAAGTGACATGTAGGCGTGGAGTGGGAGATATTTTCTTTTCCATTTATCCAAGAATACTGAAGGTAAATATTAGTTCTTCCTTCAAAGGATTTTCTATTTCTATTTTAATAGCATCATCATCCTTTTTGTCAGTTCATCAATGATATTTCCATGGTTGAGGAAGACTGGCTCCGATCAACTAATTCTCAGATAGATCTTCGAAATCAGTTGATATCAATCAATAAAGAAAAAGACAAGGCCGATGCATGTCGAACAGCCTTAGAATTGAAGTTAGTCCAAGCAACCGGAGCGAACTTGTCATTGAAGAGATAATTAAGAATGGTTGAAGATCAGACCATAAAACTTCTAGCCGATACACGAAAAAGGAGGAAGAAACTCCAACAGGCGGATGCAGCAATAAAGGAAAAAAAATTGGGCTTATGATAAGGTGATGAGCCAAAAGTCCAGTATGGAAGAAAAAATTGCTTTCCTTGAATAAAAATTGGAACAAGCGGAACAAAAGGCTGCTTCGGCAATTCAAAAAGGCCTTCATGGAATTGAAAAATTTAAAAACTCTGAAGCTTTTAATGATGAAATAGACGAAGCAGGGGGGTGGAGGGTTATAAGATCGGTTTTGAAGACTGCATCGAAAAGATCAAAAAGTTATATCCTAATCTCGATATTTTCTCCATTTTCATAGATGGGATTATGGAAGAAGATGAAGCGAAAAAGCTGATCAATGATCCGATAGCTCCCCTAGCCAAAGAAGTGCCTGTTCAAGAAAAAATCGAATAGTACTTGTAATTACAAATTTCTGATGAACCAATGTTTCCTTTTAATTGATTATCAATGAAATCCTTTCTTTCTTTTTGGTATTTCATAGTTAGCTTATTAAGCCAGCTATAACAATCAATTTAGGGCCAATATATTAGACCATCCTTAAATTGTATTGGTCATATTAATGTGGTAAACTATGGTCAACGCATTAGGTCAACCTTTTAGTCAATCGATTATTTTGATATTAGTATACCGACGAGATGGTGGGTTAAACCAACTCTATTTGTCAGATTGTGGTTAGCATATCAGGCCAACCTTTCAATTGATCAGTTATTCCGATATTATTATACCGATGAGATGGTGGGTCAGACCAACTCTATTTATCGGATTGTGATTAGCATATCGGGTAAACCTTTTAATTTGTAAGGTGTATCAACTCAATATTTTTTCTCAGATAGAAAAATGGAAAAGAGGAAATCTCTTTATTGATGATACTTACGTAAATTTTTTACATTCCAAGGTTGAGTTATTTGATAGCCATCTAGGCTTTCAATTCGATAAGTTCCAGGTTGCACAACTTCAACGACATGATAGGGACCTTTCCAATTTGGAGCAAGTTTGCCCTGATCAGTTGATCGAGATATCGCCATTTTACGCAGGACAAGATCTCCTGGCCAAAAAACTCGAGCCTTGACTTTTGAATTGTAATATCGAGCAACCCTTCGTTGATATACTGTCGTTCTTAATTGTGCTTGTAACCTGAAGTTTTCAAGCAAATCTAAATCAACTCTTCTTTGGTCGGTATTACTCGACCCCTCTAGACAATCTATTCTCCTAGAATGAAGAACAATTTCTATGGGCAACATGGCTTTGCTTCCATAAGTGAGGTTGAATGGAGATTCCCCCATAGTGGATTGAGGAGATGTGCGATAAGCCCAAAGGACAGAATTGAGTTCATTGGCCCAAAGTCCTTTAACTTCATTCAATCGGGTCTTCAATCCATGAAGGATGGTCCGATTGGTTACCTCCGCCTCTCCATTAGCTTGTGGGTATCCAATGAAAGTTAATTTGTGAAGAATGTGGAATCAGGTACAGAAATCACTACAGGGTCATCATGTGGTATTTGAATTCCTTGCAGATCATCATCAAAGAAGCTAATGCTTCTTCAGAATCTTTTCACAGTTCTGCCATCTTCATAACATGATTGGTGGTAGATCATTTAGATCATTCCATCGGTGGGTTATTGATTGGGCAGCTCTGTGCCATCGGTAATCATTCTTGGGGCCGTCAGTCTGGGTGCCGTTGCTTCAATCGATCGATTCTGATTTTGATTATGAACATACTTGCCCAAATAACCATGTTTGATAAGATCTTCAATTTCATCCTTTAATTGGATACACTCTTCTGTAGTGTGTCCATGATCACGGTGGAATCGAGAATATTTAGCTCTGTTATGCACAGCGGCCGGAGCTCGCATTGGCCTTGGCCTTTGAAGGAAATATTTTTTTTCTATTTTCATCAGTATTTTTTCTCTTGGAAGAGTTAAGGGAGTGTAGGCATCAAACTTGTTGGTGTAGCTTCTGCCGATCGAGTTTTTGGGCTTTTGAGCTTGCCGTTGAATTAGTTGGACTCCAGGGGATCAGAGCCCATCATCCTTGATATTCTTCTTGGTCGGTGCCAATTTTCTTTCTATTTGGCACCGGCTCAAGGCTTGTTCTTCGGCCTGAGCATATTTTTGGGCACGAGCCAACATTTCAGAATAGCTAATTGAAAATTTTTTATCTAAAGAGAACGTGAACCTAGAGGCTCGCAATCCCTTTTTCATGGCAGACATTGCACATGCTCGTTGAGATTTGGAATCTCCAACATAACAGAATTGAATCTTGCCACATAATCTCTTAAAGTCTCTCCTTCTTGTTGTTGAATAAAGAAAAGACTACCAGAGTTTCTTGGCATCCTTCTACTTGTTCTGAAATGAGAAATGAATAGCTTTTTCAACTACCCGAAGGAATGAACAGTGCCTGATTGGAGGCTAGAGTACCACATTCTCGCTGCCTTTTTAAGAGTCGCTGGGAAAGCAAGGCAGTAAAGTGCATTCGAAGCTCCTTGGATTACCATGTGGGCTTTAAAACTGTTTAGATGGTCGAGAGGATCAGCCGATCCATCGTATGGCTCTATTTGAGGAATTTTAAAATGATGAGGAATCTTTTCCTCCATTATCTTTTTGGAGAAAGGAGGCAGGATGTCACAAGTAGAAATCACATCTTCCGTCTTCCTTTGTTCGTCATGTCTGGCGATCTACAGTTCCAACTTTCTAAATTTTCTTGCAAAATGATCAGTTCATCCGGCGTCTAGAGTTCATTTAGCACTTTTAGGGATTGATTCAGTGGAAGACCTTGAGTAAGATCGAGGGCGCTTCCCCTTATCCCATTTTTTTGCATGATTATGAGATTGATGATGTCGTTTCAGGGGAGAGTGCCTCCTTGAAGAATGTTGACAAGGTGAACGTTGACTTGGACCTGAGCGTCTACTCACATGAAGAGAAGATTGCCGGCTGCTCCTTGAAGCAGCGGGTCATGGAGGTTCACTTGTAGCCATTTCTTAGAGATTCTGGACTGCTACAGTGAGTACCTCCATTTTATTTAAGAGGATACCCAGTTGCTCTTGATCTAAATTACTAGCAGGGGCAAAATCAACTCCATCCAAGATAGGATCATTCTCTCTCAGAGAATGATGAACCTCTTCAATAGGAAAATTTTGTATTCTACCTTTCCATATCTTTCCCTTCAGATTTCTGAAAACTCTTATGTCGATCCCCTACCGTGCCAATCTATTGTGTTCAGGTTGCTATGATGCCCAAGCTTGAATCAGATTCGTTGGAGATGAGTTCAGCCAATTGATCTAGCTCCCCTTCATTATTTGATGAGTGCCTTTGATCAGTGGATCATTCTTCTTCCAATCCTGCAAGCAAGTCCTCTCACCGGGAAAGTTCTGGTGGGGGGATACTCCAATGCTCAAGTCAATCATAGTACCCAGAGTAAATAGATAAGATCTGAGAGAAAATTTGAGCTATGGGTGTATGCGAGAGTTCCTCTATTATCTTTTCTCCCCCTCCAAATCCCTAGATGCCCCTTACTCACCAGTATTTATAGGCTACGATCCTAACCAAATCCAGCTAAGAAAACTATAAACGATTAGTTCATTAGTGGACTAGCACGTTCATTGATCGTTATCCGTTATAGTCCTCATTGTTTACCTTCTTTGACCAATTTATCAGATTGGTCAACATAATACCAGGTGCCTCTTTGGAATTGATCGGCCTTGTGTCTCTTGGATATTGATCGGTCTTATGCCTCTTGGGCATTCATCAGCTTTACGCTTCTTTGGCATTGATTAGCCTTGTGCCTCTTGGGCATTGATCGGCCTTGTGCCTCTTGGACAATAATCAGCTTTACGCTTCTTTGGCATTGATCGACCTTGTACCTCTTGGGCATTAATCAGCTTTACACTTCTTTGGCATTGATCGGCTTTGTGCCTCTTGTGCATTGATATGTTACTTGATCAACCAAGTTTATTTCTAATCGATCCAACACAAGTAGGTTAAATCTGTCATATCCCAACAATTACCATTTATCTTACAAATGAAATCTTGCAGGTGCCCGTGCACCAACACATTGGTCATGAGGTGGATTTAACTACTCCAGCGAGATGGGCTACCCAAGTTAAAAACAAAATTGAATTGTAAACATCCTCGCAAGGGAAACCATGACTCCATTGGAATTCTTATTAGTAGCCTCCACATGGAAGAATGCTATCACTGTCATGCAACAGAAGTATCATGTGATAAGAGGAGAGTATGCCGATTAGAAGAGTTGGTAGTGTTAGTTTTTTTTGTTGGATCCTTAATATAATATTGGGCTTATATGTAAATAATAATGCTTTGTAGGCTGTCATTTAAGGTTTGGCCCATTTAAAAGTGATTAATTAACTTTTGAATTAATTAGGGCCTTAATGTATCTTGTTGTCGCCCGGATTGTTGTGGCATGTAGCTGCTGATGGCGTCGGGAGTCGCGCGTCCGCCTGTCGGGGATGCCTCCGGTGCCTTGGAACCTGCAAAAAAGGCAATGTTAGTGACCCGGGCCGGGGATTCCAGCGGGGGCACTCCGACGGTCAAGTCAATGGCGATCCAGGAAAACAGATCCTCCTAGTCGAGCCCCTCTAGATGAGTTCCATGCTAGGAGGAGTGAGTGTAGTGTATGAAAGTGAGAATAAGCTGGGAGAGGTGATGGCCGAGGTGATCTTGCCCTCCTCTCTGGCCTCTCCCCCTTCTCCCCTTTCTCTTTTTTTTATTGTGGTTGTTGTTGAAAGTTTGTTGTTACCTCCCATTGGCTTACTCTGGTTGGGTCTTTTACTTCATGTTGCCCAGAAATGGAGCCCAAGAGGGGGGGTGAATTGGGTCTTTTAAAATTTAAAGCACTAATGTGAAGGTCTAGTGGTGTTTGTGAGTAATAAATTCAATGCTCTAGATAAAATGCAGTGGAAAGTAGTAAATGAATAGCAAAAACCAAAGAGCAAGAGATAAAGAGGGCAATCACACACAAACACAAGGTTTATAGTGGTTTGGTGTAAACCTAGTACCTACATCCACTCCCTAAGCCACCTTTGAAAATTTCACTATAATCCAATCAAGATTACAGCTGACTTGTTTTTCAAAAGGCTCACAAGTCAAAACCTATGTTGGTTTTGTCACCTAGGCTCACTAACAACCTTTTACACTTGTTTTGTCTTCGGGCTTACAAGTTAACCCTAGTTGGTTTTATCCCTTTGGCTCACCAACAAACCACAACAACCTTCTTTCAAGACACCCTTGAAAGCAAGGTCAAATCACAAGATAAAAACAGAAATATAATTTTAAAACTAAGACAAACTCTCTTCAAGAGTTGAATGGAGGCTTTGAAGCTCAAGTTGATGCTTTGTATTGTCTCCTCCTTGGAATATCCTTCAAAATACCTCTTTTGGGATGATGTAAGGATGAGCTTATAGGCTTTTTCAGGAAATCAAACTATAAAAGGCTCTTGATGTGAAGTTCTTGAGAGAATATTGGCTTTTTGGCTTTTTAATGGACTTCAATATACTTCAATGCCTTTAGAATAAAGTTGGTGGAGGTTAAATACAACAAGAAACTTCCAAAAAATAGTTTGTGACCGTTGGAGCCTCGAATCTAGCCGTTTGGAGCTTGAAAAGTGAGTTTTGAAAGTTAGAAAAATAGATCCGTTAGGGCTGTCAGACTTCAAGTGTCGACACTTGGCTCATCAGGTGTCGACACTTGGCTGTTAGGTGTCGACACTTGATTTCTAGATGTTGACACTTGAACTTTCAAGTGTCGACACTTGATGCACAAGTGTCGACACTTGATGCACAAGTGTCGACACTTGACACAAAAACCCTCCATTGGCAAAGTTCTATATTTTCAAAAATCTCAGGCCTTGAGTCGACACTTGAAAATCTATGTGTCAACACTTGAAATACATGTGTCAACACTTGAGTTCTGGATGTCGACACTTGGCGTGCCAAGGGTTTTTCTGCTTGCCAAATGCTGAAGTGTCGACACTTGGCTTCCTAGGTGTCGACACTTGAGACTGAAAAAATTCAGATTCAAGTGCAATTTGAGCTAAAAACATAAATATTGATTTTGAAATTTAAATGGTATATAAACAAAAAACAATTAAGCATGTAAAAGCCCTTTTTTCATGAAGAGGATGTCCAGATTTGCGAAAAAATATTTTGTGCAACGGCGTGCCATGATACATAAATTTTTGAGATTTTGATGTGCTTTCTTCCTGAAAACTCATAGCTTGAAATACACATTAGTATATAATATGCACTCAATATTTTGTTATTCATCAAAATCACTAGGTGGAGCCAATACTTCGGCTTGCCTCGGGATCTCCCCATGCTGTCGTATGCAACGAGGTATCATGTCGTAGACGGGACGCCTCCTCAGTCTAACAGTCGGGGAAGATTCTATATGCCTCTGGCATTCCTCCTGCTTGTCCCTCTCCTGGAAACCTGGCAGGACCTCGATTGGTGGGCCGTCGCTCTCGGGACACGCGATCTCTAGTGGGGTCTTGTCTCCGGTCGTACGGCAGGTCGATGGAGAGCATGGCGCCTTAATATGAGTTTTCCTTTCTTTCTGGTGTGGATGACGGCCGTGGACATTAATGGCAGCATGGCTGGTGCTGTCGTACGGCCCTCGGGAGGACTGCCATTGTCCTCGGAGGGGAGATGTTACTCCCTTGGCGGCTGGCGCACTAACTCGGATTGGGGGCCAAGCTGGAAAGATGGGGCCCGCCTTCGGTGGGCTCGCCTCAAGGTAGCTCGGTAGGGCGGAAAAGGGTTGAGCTCGACTCTGGATCAACGGAACTCGGCTCCAGGAGAGCTCAGCCAGAAAGAAATGAGCAGGGTGCCGCCCGGCCCAGGGGACCCGACCTCGGAGGGGCACCTAATGGTGGAGACCTGAGCTCGACTCCTGACCATGGGGCCCGACCTCAACGGGTCCGCCTTGGACGGGAACTCATGCTCGGCTCTGACCTAGGTGTTCCAATCTGGTGGGAACCGACCTGGCGGAGGATGGAGCTTGGCCTCGGAGTGCGATCATGCCACTCCAGGGGAGCTCAGTTCGGCGAGGGGGCCCATGGTGGAAACCCAACGCGGCGTCTGATGGGGGACTCTACGTCAGCTTCCCGCTCCACGTCAGCGATCCAGCCGCATCATTTGCCCCCCACTCCCGAGGCCCGTTGGCGCGCGGCGCTCGGGGCGAAGGGAGTAATTACAGTGCTGACATGGAAAGGTAAAGAAATCTGGTGCAATAATGATCGATATCGACGGCACCTCGCTCGGCGGTCCTTTAGGCCTGTGCGGGGGTGCCACGTGGCCACGTCTAGGGAGCAGTTACGACGGGCATGAAAGTCAGAGCGACCGTGGTCGGATTGGGGATGTTGGACCCGTTGATCAGCGACACGTGGCCGATCCCTTGGGGAAGCCGTAACGGTACGGTCGGGTACAGGTCACCTCGAATGAAGGGGTAAGTCTTTTCGAAACTTACCTCTTTCGAATCCTTCGTGCCTGACGTCTTACAGCGGTTCTCTCCTTCTCCTTCCTGAGCCATCGTCATTCTCCTAGGGCTTTTAGCAGGTTAGCTTCTTCCTCCTCTTTCTTTCCGCCGACTAGGAGTTGTTGTAGGTTTTTCCCTTGCCCTTCTCATCTTCATCCATGGATCACTTTGGTCCAGACTTCCATCCTTCCTGCCAGGCCGAGGCTGGACCCTCCCAGCCAAGGCCTCCTTCTTCCTCCGACGAGGAGATGGAGGCGGCAAGGTACGAATTTAGTAGGAGACCCTTCCATGGCCCGGTAGCCATTAGGGAACCCGGGTCCTCTCCTCCACCACGCTTGGCCCTTCTTCCTGCTCCCGTTCCTGAACTCGAATCTTCTCGGTCGATAGGTCCCGGTGGGATTGCTTCGGTGATCACCGCTGAGGATCTCGTGGCCATCCGGGATGCTTACAGCATTCCCGAGTCCATTCACCTCTTCGTTCCTCGTCCGGGGGAGCGGGTCACTTCCAGCGGTCCTAAGCAGATCGCTTTCTATGAGGAGGCCTTCACTGGGGCCCTCCAATTTCCTGTGCATCCTTTCTTCCTTTCCTTCCTGACAAACTATCGACTTGTTCCTGCCCAGTTGGTCCCCAATGCTGTTAGGACAATCTTCTGCTTCATTGTCCTGTGCAACTTTCATGGGATTGTTGTCCGTTTTTCTTTGTTCAGGGCCTTTTTCACCCTGAAACGCTATCCTACCGAGGATGGGTGGTGGTCCCTTTCTTCCCGCCCTCGGGGCATTAGGTTCGAGCTCCCCTCTTCTATCAAGGGATGGAAGAGCAGATACTTCCTTGCCTCGGTCGAGGGGGTCGATTGGATTTGAAGCGACCCAGATCGATCTCCAAATAGGAACTCCTCTGTCGAAGCAGCCGACCTTGACTTGTATGAGCTGCTTATATCGACCGAGATCCCCACGCTCGAGGTCCTGCTGTCAGAGCAGAATCTCCGCGAGGCCGGGGTCGGCTCGGTGCAGGAGTCGAGTGAGTTTGACTTGGCCACCCTCGTTTTGTTTTCTTTTTCTCTCTCTTTTTTTTTTTGAAATTGACCACATCTTTCCTGGTGCAGAGATGAAGTTCTCCATGGACAAGCTGCTCTCGTTTCTCGAGGAGCGAGAGCATGCAGCCGAGACTGGCGAGCCCGCTCCGAAGAGGGTTCGGGCCGAGGATGGTGCAAGGCAGGTCCAGGCTGGGCTGGATGCATCGGTTCCAGAGCGGAGGTGGATGAGGGCTGCCGAGTCCGCCCACAAGCTTTCAGGGCAGCGTAGCACGGCTCCAATGCCCGAGCCCGAGGTGGTCGTCCGTGCCAGGTCGGCCGCAGCAGCAGCCATGGTGGCAACCCCTACTCCGGAGGTTGTGATCGTCGAGGAGGGAGGGGATCCAAGAGAGGCGAGGTCAGCACTCCGAGCGTGGCCCAAAGTGGTGCCGAGCTTGCAGTTGGCACTGGAGGAGCCCCCTGCCACCGAGGGATCTGAGCTGGTGGGGAAGCAAGACAGGGACTATCGTCGAGTCCCTTTTTGACTGGGGCCCAACATCTCGTTGATGAAGGACTCCAGCCTCGCCAAGCGGATGATGGACTTCTCGGTCCAGTCTTGCGACAGGCAAGAAGGGAGCGGGCGACTCCTGGGCGATGTGATCAGCTCATCCTAAATGTTAGTGATTGTGAATCACTGCCAACCTGTGAATCTTGTTTACTTGGTAAGATGACCAAGTCACCTTTTACTGGAAAAGGTGTACGAGCCGATGACATTTTGTGTCTAGTACATACTGATGTATGTGGACCAATGAATGTCGATGCCAAGGGTGGGTATAAATATTTCATTATATTTATAGATGACCTCTCAAGGTACGGTTATGTCTTTTTGATGAGACATAAATCTGAATCGTTTGAAATGTTCAAACGGTATCATAATGAAGTTGAAAAACAAACCGGGAAGCTTATTAAAATCCTTCGATCAGATCGAGGTAGAGAATATCTTTCTGGGGAGTTTCTGACTTATCTTGAAGAGAATGGGATTCTCTCTCAATGGACACCTCCTGGGATGCCCCAGTTAAATGGTGTGTCTGAAAGGAGGAATCAGACTCTGTTGGACATGGTTAGATCCATGATGGGATTTGCAACTCTGTCAACTTCCTTTTGGGGGTATGCTTTGGAATCAGCATGCTATCTTCTAAATAGAGTTCCGAGTAAGTCTGTTAACAAAACTCCATATGAGATATGGAATGGGCGTAAGCCGAGTCTTTCACACCTTCGGGTTTGGGGATGTCTGGCTTATGTCAAACGTTTGGAGACAGATAAACTTGGACCTAGGTCTGACAGGTGCCTCTTTGTTGGGTATCCTAAAGAGTCTAAGGGTTATTTCTTCTATATGCCTGGGGAACAAAAATTGTTCGTCAGTCTTAGAGCTATCTTTTTGGAAAGGGAGTACCTTACTGAAGGTGCTCAAGTTGCCAATGTTGAGCTTACTGAAGTTCAACAGATAGAAGAACCAAATCACTCAAGGACTGCTACAGAACCCGTTATGATAAGATCAAACCTTGAGCCTATTGACCAGCCATTAAGGAGATCCGGTAGAGTACCGCGTCAACCGGATAGATACTATGGTTTTCTGGTCCGAGACAGTGATCCCGTTGAGCTCGATGAGAACAACGAGGATCCAATCACCTATATGGACGCGATGCAGAGGTCTGATTCTGAGTTATGGCTGGGAGCCATGAAATATAAAATGGAGTCCATGAAAATCAACAAAGTATGGACTTTGGTTGATCCACCTGAAGGGGTAAAACCCATTGGGTGCAAATGGGTCTTAAAAAAAAAACGGGGCGCAGATGGGCAGGTAGAGACCTATAAAGCCCGTCTGGTTGCCAAGGGTTATCGTCAACGTTATGGTATTGACTATGACGAAACATTTTCCCCTGTGGCAATGCTCAAGTCTATTCGGATTATGCTTGCCTTAGCTGCATATCTGGACTATGAAATCTGGCAAATGGATGTCCGAACAGCTTTCCTAAATGGTGAGCTAGATGAGGAGGTGTATATGATGCAACCTGAAGGGTTCATATCCACAGATGAATCTAAGGTATGCAAGCTTAGTAGGTCCATCTATGGACTAAAGCAGGCGTCTCGGAGTTGGAACATGCATTTTGATAAGTGTATCAAGACGTATGGTTTTGTTAGGAACAAAGAAGAACCCTGCATATATAAGTGGGCAAATGGTTATGTAGTTGTATTCCTTGTACTGTATGTGGATGACATTCTCTTAATCGGGAATGACATCCCGGCATTACAGGGAATAAAGGTCTGGTTGTCATCCCAATTTTCTATGAAAGACTTGGGTGAAGCTTCTTTCATACTAGGTATGAAGATCTATAGGGATAGATCAAGGAAGCTTCTGGGTTTGTCCCAGTCTACGTACATTGATACTGTGCTGAAAAGGTTTGGCATGGAGAATTCCAAGAAAGGCTATCTTCCGATAGGCCATGGAATTTCTCTTTCCAAGAAGGATTGTCCAACAACTCCTGAGGAAAGAGAGCGTATGAGTAGGATTCCTTATGCTTTGGTAGTAGGGTCCATCATGTACGCCATGACATGTACTAGACTAGACGTGGCATACTCATTAGGAATAGTGAGTCGATACCAGTCTGACCCGGGTGAAGCACACTGGAAGGTTGCAAAGACCATCCTGAAGTATTTATGAAATACCAAGGACCAGTGGCTTCTTTTTGGAGGACCTGACTTGAAACTTGTGGGATATACTGACTCCAGTTTCCAGTCAAATAGGGATGATAGCAAGAGTGTTTCTAGCTTTGTTTTTATCCTGAATGGTGGAGCTATCTGCTGGAAGAGTTCCAAGCAGCACACTATAGCAGACTCTGTATACAAAGCGGAATACATTGCAACATCTGATGCAGCAAAGGAAGCTGTTTGGTTGCGAAAATTTCTTGGCGAGCTGGGAGTGGCACCTTCCCTGGATGGTCCTATTCCAGTGTACTGTGATAGCACTGGAGCCATTGCTCAAGCCAAAGAGCCGAAGTCCCATCAGCGTACCAAGCATATTCTGCGCTGATTTCATCTTGTGCGAGAAATCGTGGAACGAGGTGATATCGACCTTCTGAAGATTGACGGAAAGGAGAGCCTGGCTGACCCCTTCACTAAAGCTATTGGAATTCAAGAACTCAATGATTGTAAATGGAAGATGGGTATACAATACTGTTCTGATTGGCTTTAGTCCAAGTGCGAGTTGTTGGAAAATATGTCCTGTTGCCGCTCTCATCGCCGTGCCTGTGCCTCAGATCCGTGGATCCTTCCTGACCGCCTGGCGAGGGAGCCTCCCTGGCTGCGGCGAACCTGCAAGAAGGGGTTAGAAGACCCTAGCCGGGGATCCCGGCGAGGGAGCTCCGACGGTCAAGTCAGTAGACGACGAGAAGGAACAGACTCTCCAAGACGGACCCCCGAAAGGGTTCCAGACTTAGAGAATTTACTAGTAAGAAAGGTGCTCTGGGAACCAGAAATTCGGCCGGGCCTCCTTGCCGAGCTCACGCCAAGCGATCCCCTCTCGGGATCTCGGATCTCACTCTCGGGGCGAGGCCCTTTGCCGCTGCTTCTTCCTTGTCCCCAGGCTTGTTCGCTTACCTTGTCGTCCCCAAATTCCTTCCTTTTATCTCCTCCCGTCGTTCGCCTGTCTTCTCCTCCTGGGAGGCTCCCCTCCCCCGTCCCTTTCTCTTTCCCCTTTTCGGTGAGGAGGGCCAGGCGACTTTCCGACCTCGTCCGCCAAGCCCAACAGGGAAAAGGCAAAGACAGAAAGGGTTGGCGGCGTTGATGAGGCGGCCGGTCAGACCTCGGGCCCAGTGAGAGCGCTCTCTTTCCCAAGTGTGGGCGTCATCCATCTATGTGGCCTGTTTTGTCAGAATCGCGCCTCTCGGCTGTGGGACCTGTCGGGCCGATGCAAATGGTGTTTCGCGTGCCACCGTCATCCGTACGGGATGCCGTCTGTGATGCGTACGGCCCGAGGGATGACCTCGGGGCCTGCGCCTCCTTCCCTGGGACCTTCTCCGTACGGGTGGCCTGACTTCGGCCGAGGTGGGCCCGTCTCTGGGGGCCACCTGGCGAAGGAGCGAAGGATCGGCCGACCTCGACCTAGGTGGACCCCTCCTAGGCGGACACCTGGCGAGGTGGCAGGAGGTCGCCTGGCTCCGGCCGAGGTGGGCCCATCTCCGGGGGCCACCTGGCGAAGGAGCGAAGGATCGGCCGACCTCGACCTAGGTGGACCCCTCCTGGATGGACACCTGGCGAGGTGGCAGGAGGTCGCCTGGCTTCGGCCGAGGTGGGCCCATCTCCGGGGGCCACCTGGCGAAGGAGCGAAGGATCAGCCGACCTCGGCCTAGGTGGACCCCTCCTGGGTGGACACCTGGCGAGGTGGCAGGAGGTCGCCTGGCTTCGGCCGAGGTGGGCCCGTCTCCGGGGGCCACCTGGCGAAGGAGCGAAGGATCAGCCGACCTCGGCCTAGGTGGACCCCTCCTGGGTGGATACCTGGCGAGGTGGCAGGAGGTCGCCTGGCTTCGGTCGAGGTGGGCCCGTCTCCGGGGGCCACCTGGCGAAGGAGCGAAGGATCAGCCGACCTCGGCCTAGGTGGACCCCTCCTGGGTGGACACCTGGCGAGGTGGCAGAGGTCGCCTGGCTTCGATCGAGGTGGGCCCGTCTCCGGGGGCCACCTGGCAGAGGAGCGAAGGATCGGCCGACCTCGGCCTAGGCAGACCCCTCCTGGGTGGGCGCCAAGCGAGGTGGTAGAGGAGCCCCGAACCGAGCTCGACTTCGGCGAGAGCAGTTTGTCTTAGGAAGTCGTCTAGAGGAGTAGCCTTGCTGATCTCGGCCTTGGCAATGTGGCGCTGACTCGGCCGGAGAAACCTCCACGTGGCTCGATCATATTTGGCGGTATCTGAGCCCGGCCACGTCATCGTTACGGCCGTAACATGTCCCAAAGCCAATTTCTACTGTAGACAGTTGTATATTTGATGTAATTGCATATGAATTATATTATTGAATAAAATGTTTATTCTGGCAGTTCATCACTATTTCATCTTTCTGTAATGAGTTCTTGAGTGATGAAGTCCTTAGGACTATTTGTATGTGATATAGAGAGGATATATCATATAGTCCTAAAATTATTCGCGACCAAATGATACACTTATTTCAGGATGATAGTATATCAAGTATAGGTCGTTGTGTGCCATAGTCGTTGGTTATCCTCTTAACCAAGGAGTGTGGAGACACTGGTATGGCATGCAGATGTTGTGTTTGACATTTCATCGAACGTGACCCGTCTGTACTTTTTTCTGCCTAGAGTTTTTTGATATGGACGTAGTTATCCCTCAGACATGAGATCGTCATGGTAGCTTGTGAGCAACTCACTGTACTTTGGTACTGGACTATCTGGATTTCTAATCCAGGGACGGAAGGTTTCTGGGTACAGTTAAGTACTCGTGTAGCGGTGATCGGATCAAGATGGGATTGACCCCTCCAAAGTGTTTGGAGCAGATATCTTACTGTGTTTCAATTTAGCAAAACCTTGGCCAGGGTAGTCTCTGTAAAGTGTTACAGGACTTGTGAGATTGAGATACATTGTTGATGGACTTTATGGGTTGGGCAGTTTAACCCTAAGTCTTCCTGAGCGTTGAGGTCAAAGGGATTAATTACAAGGTTTCCATATCTCCTGGTTCTTGATTGTTGCTCTGCAACTTCGACCTATCCGGACGTCGGGTGTCATTGCTAGATGGCGACTTTGATTGGTATTGGAAATGTTTCAGTGCTGCTGACTTAGTGTTTGAACCTATGGGGTCACACACCATAGGGGTTTCTACTTGATCTAGTGATCGGAGAATGATTGGGAATCGTTCGTGGACTCACAGAGAAAAAAGGATTTTTTCTTTATCCAAGTATCGACACTTGATATTCTTGAAAGTGTCGACACTTGTGTAAGTGTCGATACTTGTTGATTTCGCAAGTGTAGACACTTGATATCATAAAAGGTTGTGACATAAAATTTTTACTAATAGTTGGTGATGCATGGAGGTGAATTAAGTAATGTGATTACTTGATAGCCCAATTTGATTGAGCTATAAAAATCTGGAATGAATCAAATAGGATTTGGTTCAAAATAGGTTTGGGTCCAATCGGGTTGAATCCAATGTATGCACACTTGATCCAATTGATTTCAGTTATGAACTGAAATTAATTAAGATATTAATCTGAATTTAAATAAGTTTAAATTCAGTTTTGGGGAGTTATGTAACTTCCCATAACCATAACTCCCCACTCTCCCTCTCCCTCTCCATCTACTTAATGGGCTGAAATGGGAGGACGAAATTAAGGAAAAATTCAGCAAAGAAATGCTGGAAAAATCAAAGGGAAGAAAGGGAAGAAACTAGGAAAAGTTCTAGTTTTATAGGTGTGAGTTTTTTGGAGAAGAGTGTGCATATTTGTACCTAGTGATCTAGGTCTTAGGATTGAGTGTTTGGGAAGGGTTCCAACCACTCATTCTCCACCTCTTGAGTTTCTTCATTCATTCGGAGAGTTCGGCATCGAAAGAAGAAAAGGAGTTCTGATCAAATCGTTCCACAACAAGCTAGCACTTGAAGTGGAAGTGGATTTTGAAAGAGCATTGGTGTGAACCACATATAGAGGCAGGACACGTGTACGACTAAGTAGAGTTCTTCTTCCTTCTCTTGGATCTTTCGCGGCGGAGAGCATCTCCACTTCATACGAGGTATGGTTTTACATATATAGATATGTTGCTTTGAAATGTTCATTGCATAAATTCATGATTTCATAGTTTATATTAATCATTCATGCAAGATCTTGGGATAAGTAGCATAGAAAAGTTTTAAGAGCATGCTTAGATTAAATGTTAATCTTCTCGATAATGCTTCCGATGCATGTTATTTTGAAAAAGTTTTAAAATAGAAAGCATGCTTGCTACTAGTTTTCCTTTCAAAAGAGACCCGGGAGGCTAACCAAAGGGTTAAGAGCCTTCAGGTCGAGATCGCCGACGCCGCCATAACCAAGAGGGAGCTCGAGATCGAGCTCGAATTGAAAAGGACCCGACTAAAAGAGCTATTGGTCGAGACAGAGGCGGCGAAGGACAGAGCTACCTCTGCTGAGAAGAAGGCGGCGGCTAGTAAGAAGAGGGCCGCCGAGGCAGAGGAGAAGGCTGCTGCCGCCAACCGCTCCGTCGAAACCTCCTTGAAGTTAATGGCAGTGGCAGTCCGGGAGGCCAAACATGCCAGAGAGCAGCTAGAGGAGGCACGACGTCGGGCTAAGGCCGCAAGGAAGGAGGCCGCTGGCGCGGTGACCACTTTCAAGGCCTCCCCCGAGTACATCAAGGACTTCAAAGAGGCGGCCACGGACTCCTTCACCAAGGGGTTCACTTACTACCGGACCCAGTTGTGGGGGATTCTCTCCGAGGAGCGACTGGCCGCGCTTCGGACTCCTGGCAAGAAGGCTCCCGCTCCGGTAGTGGTCGCGATAGGGCAAGGCGCCGCTCCAGCCGGGTCTCCCCAAGGGTGGCCCCGGACACTACCGAGTCTACATCGGTGGTGGCGACGGCCGGGCCATCGCCATAGGCAGAGACGGCTGAGCCGGTCCCTTTGGCAGTAGTAGCTGACCCGGCCCCTCCGACGAATTCTGCTCATGAACGCGTCCCTGCGTCGGAGGTGGAAGAAGGAGAAGTCCTGGCCGTGCATCGCCCAGGAAAGGAGCCGGCCCAATAGAATTGGACTTCTCTTATAAAAATTTCTTCTTTTTCTTTGGACCGGGCTGCCTGGCCTGTTAGGGCCCAGAAGATAATGTAATATGTTTCTTCTTAACTAATGAAAAATCCTTCAACCAACACGGCTCTTTTTCATCATTATGATGTAAATGTCCTCTCTTCCCCCCCTCTTCTCCTCTCTTTGCTTTACTTCTCTTTTAGTGCAGGGAGGTCTTAGAGGGGAGCTTCATCTTATATGGGCTTGAGCCTCATCATCTCAGCATCAGGCTCGTGACTCCGGTGCCGGAGAATATTGGCTTCGGATTTGAGCGCCCGAGGGTCTTTCGGATCTTGAATGCCTTGGAGCTAGGCTCGAGACTCGATCGTTGGAGGTCGGGCTCAGGAAACGCCGTCTTTGAGCTGGGCTCGGAGACGCGCTGGCCGGAGAGCTGGGCTCTAGAACTTGGTCTGGCATTCCTGAGCTGGGCTCGAGGGCGTTAATGATTGAGAGCTGCGTGGCTCGAAGGTCCCTTGGCCGGAGATCTGAGCTCCGGTCTTGGGCTGGCATCCCAGAGCTAGGCTCGAGGGCGTTGATGACTGAGAGCTGCGTGGCTCGAAGGTCCCTTGGCTAGAGATCTGAGCTCCAGTCTTGGGCTAGCATCCTGGAGCTAGGCTCGAGGTCGTTGGTGACTGAGAGCTGCATGGCTCAAAGATCCCTTGGCCAGAGATTTGAGCTCCAGTCTTGGACTGGCATCCCGAAGCTGGGCTCGGGAGCGTTAATGACTAAGAGCTGCATGGCTCGAAGGTCCCTTGGCCGGAGATATGAGCTCCGGTCTTGGGCTGGCATCCTGGAGATAGGCTCTGGGGTGTTGGTGACTGAGAGCTGTGTGGCTCGAAGGTCCCTTGGCCGGAGATCTGATCTCCGGTCTTGGGCTGGCATCCCGGAGCTGGGCTCGGGGGCGTTGGTGATTGAGAGCTCCGTGGCTTGAAGGTCCCTTGGCCAGAGATCTGAGCTCCGGTCTTGGGCTGGCATCCTGGAGTTGGGCTCAAGAACATTGGTGACTGAGAGCTGCATGGCTCGAAGGTCCCTTGGCCAGAGATCTAAGCTCCAATCTTGGGCTGGCATCCCGGAGCTGGGCTCGGGGGCGTTAATGACTGAGAGCTGCGTGGCTCGAAGGTCCCTTGGCCAGAGATTTGAGCTCCGGTATTGGGCTGGCATCCTGGAGCTAGGCTCGGGGACGTTGGTGACTGAGAGCTGTGTGGCTCGAAGGTCCCTTGGCCGGAGATCTGAGCTCCGGTCTTGGGCTGGCATCCTGGAGCTGGGCTCGGGGATGTTGGTGACTGCCTGAGGGGCTTCCTAGGTCTTTATGCCGGAGGACTTTTCTCCGGGCTTGAATGCCGAGGAGCTGGGCTCGAGGCTTAAGACATTCTTGCAAGGCAAATAAACCGTTGTGCAAAGGAAAGTCTTTACTTCTAATGGAGGGAAGACTTACATTACTGATAGTATCTCCTTAGATTACAAGCATTCCATGTTCGGGGGAATCTAGCACCATAGATGTCCTCGAGATAGTAGGCCCCATATGAGAGGGCCTCAGCCACTTTATAGGGACCTTCCCAGTTGGGTGAGAGCTTGCCGCACTCCCGGGGTTGAGACGTCTCGGCCCGATGCAGCACTAGGTCGCCAGGTCGGAAGTTCTTTTGTTTCACCCGTGCATTGTAATATCGAGCAACCCGTTGCCGATATGCCACCATTCAGAGCCGGGCTTTGTCCCTCGTCTCTTCGAGGAGGTCGAGGTTGAGCAGGAGGTGTGCCGAGTTCTACGCTTCGTCGTACCACTGCACTCGAAGTGTGGGCACGTTGAGCTCGATTGGGATCATTGCCTCAGATCCGAAGACGAAGTTGAATGGTGTTTCGCCTGCTGTCATTCTAGGCATGGTGTGGTAGGCCCACAGGATGCTTGGAAGTTCTTCCGCCCATCTGCCCTTCGCTTGGTCCAACCTCGTGCGAAGTCCTTGAAGGATGGTTCGGTTAGTCACCTCGGCTTCATCATTCATCTAGGGATGAGCAACCGAGGTGAATCGGTGTTGGATGCCGTGCTCGGTGCAGAATCCTTCAAACTCCTGACTATCAAATTATCTCCCGTTGTCGGTGATGACACAATTGGGGAGTTCGAAATGACAGTGACATACTCTCAAAAGAATTGTCAAACATTGGCTTCTGTAATCTGAGCTAGCAGCACCGCTTCAACCCACTTGGTGAAGTAGTCGATCGCTACTAGCAGGAACTTTCGCTGTCCTGGTGCGGTGGGGAATGGTCCCATAATGTCCATCCCCCATTGTGCAAAAGGCTAGGGGGATGACAATTGCGAGATCGGTGCAGCCGGTAGGCGCTGTACATGGGAATGGCATTGGCACTTATCACACTTCTTGACGAAGTCGACGGCATCTTCCCTCATCGTCTCCCAAAAGTATCCCTGGCGAAGAGCCTTGTACACTAGAGTCTTCCCTCCTACATGGTTCCCACAGAGGCCCTCGTGTATCTCCCGGAGCACGAAGGCCGCCTTCGTCGGTCCGAGGCACTTCAAGAGTGGGTAGAAATAAGATCGACAGTATAGGTGACCGTCTATTGGAACAAAACAGGTGGCCTTTTTCCTGATAAGGCCAACTTCTTTGCGGTCTTCTGGTAGGAGGCCATCCTGGATGTACCTAATGTACTTGTCCATCCTGCTCGGCTCGTGAGCTACTTGCTGCACCTCCTCTGGGCTCTCGTAGCTTGGACTCTCGAGATACTCTACGTAGGAGCGCCCCAGGGATGAGTCCGGTAGAGTTGCGAGCCTTGACGGTGCATCCGCACGGGCATTTTCTCTACGAGGAATGTGGAAAACGTGGAAGTGACGGAAGCCTGCCATGCTCGAACGAACCTTCTCCAGGTACTTCATCATCTGGGGATCTCGGGCCTCGTACTCTCCGGAGACTTGCTCGGTGACCAGTTGGGAGTCAGTGAAGACCTTCAGGCTTTGTACGCCCAGCTTGCGGGACACTTTTAGGCCTACGAGGAGCGCTTCGTACTCCACCTGGTTGTTCATGATGAGGAACTTGAAGTGGAGAGCGCACTCCGTCACCACTCTGTCAGAATTAGCGAGGATGAGGCCCGCTCCGCTCCCGCAAGAATTGGAGGCTCCATCCACATGGAGGACCCAAGGGTCCTCCGACGGGCCGGGCTCAGCTTGGCTCTCCGGGACCATTCGCTCTGGTTCCTCGGGGAGCCCTGTACATTAGACCACGAAGTCGGCTAGGACTTGGGCCTTTTGTGATGACTTTGGCCGATATGCGATGTTGAACTTGCTCAGCATCAGGGACCATTTGGCCAGTCTCTTGGAGGTCTCGGGGTGGCTTAGTATGGTCCTCAGCGGCTGGTCGGTGATAACCGTGATGGGATGCGCTTGAAAATAGGGCTTGAGGTGCTTAGCAGACATGATTAGTGCAAAAATGAGTTTCTCGGAGCGAGTATACCTGACCTTCGCGTCATGGAGGATTTTGTTGGTGTAATACACCGGCTTTTGGGCTCTGTCCTGATTCGTGCAGACGAGGACCGAGCTGACGGCCCTTGGTGTGACTGCCAGGTAGAGTAGGAGCTCCTCCCCTTCTTCTGGCCTGGACAGCAGAGGTGGAGAGGTCAGGAACTCCTTCAGCTCTTCAAAGGCCACCTTGCACTTCTTGGTCCAGGTGAAGTCATGCATTTTGCACAACGCCTTGAAGAAAGGGAGGCAGCGGTCGGCCGACCTCGAGATGAACCGGCTTAAGGCTGCAACCCTCCCCATCAGATGTTGGACCTGCTTCTTGGATGTTGGGTGCTCCATGTCCAGGATTGCCTGGACCTTCTCCGGATTCGCCTCGATGCCCCTCTAGGTGACCACGAAGCCAAGGAATTTCCCGGCCACCACCTCGAAGGCGCATTTCGCTGGGTTGAGCTTCATTTGGTGTTTCTGGAGGCTGTGGAAGGCTTCAGTGAGGTCGGTAATGTGGTCCGAGCTCAGCTTGCTGATAACGAGCATGTCATCCACGTATATCTGCACGTTCCGGCCAATCTGGTCCTTAAAGACCTTGTTGACCAAACGTTGGTATGTGGCCCCAACATTCTTCAATCCAAAGGGCATCATCCTGTAGCAGTATGTCCCTCAGTCGATGATGAAGGCAGTGTGCTATTTGTCCTTTGGATGCATCCGGATCTGATTGTACCCAAAAAATGCATCCATGAAGGAGAGCAACCTGTGCCCCGAGGTGGCATCCACCAACTGATCTATCCTCGACAGAGGGAAGCTGTCTTTTGGGCATGCTTTGTTAAGGTCGGTGTAGTCTACACAGATCCTTCACTTGCCATTGTTCTTCTTCACCATCACTACATTTGCCAACCAGCTCGGATACTGTACCTCTCGGATGAAGCCGGCGGCTAGAAGTTTCTCAACCTCCTCGTTGATGACCGCCTGCCTTTCTGGGGTGAAGCTTCTCTTCTTCTGTCGAACCGGTTTGTGCTTCGGATCGATGTTGAGCTTATGGGTGATGACTTCAGGGGGAACACCTGGCATGTCCGCTGCCGTCCAAGCGAACACGTCTGCATTCGCCCATAAGAATTCCAACAGCGGAGCCTTCTCCTCCTCGGGCAGCTGGGCTCCGATCTGCATGATTTTCGTCTGGTCGTCCCCGAGCTGGTAAGGAAGCAGGCGCTCTGCCGGGCCTCCCCTAGGGTCCTGGACCCTCTGGTCGAGCTCGTCCGACTTGGGATCCTCCTCGAGCACCCGGGCCTTGGGGAGGGTTTGGAAGTAGTGCTGCTCTGGCTGGGGCGTACCCCTCATCTCTCCCATACTGCAAGGGGTTGGGAACTGTACAAGCAACCTCTTAGTAGAGACGATAGCGTCTAGGAGGTTGAGCCCAGGTCGACCCAAAATCATGTTGTAAGGCAAAGGAAGCCCGACAACTGTGAATGTCATCATGACGGTGCTCTGCCGAGGTGGGATCTCGGTAGTGACTGGGAGAGTGATTTCTCCCTCCACCCTTGCGGAGTCTCCCGTGAAACCAACAAGGGGAGTATATACAGGCTTGAGCTGAGTAGGGAAAAGATTCATCCTGGAGAAGGTATCATAGAAAAGTACATCCGTGGAGCTTCCACTATCTACCATGATGCATTTTACAGGATGCTTTGCGATCGTCATCTCGACGACCACAGCATCATTATTTACATTTCTCTCACTGCTCCCCTTCTCCTATATAGGGGAATACAATCTCAGGATGCCCTGCCTCCCGGGCCCTCTTGGAGGTGTACTCAGCTCCTCGATGTATCATCCCCACCGGCTTCTCAGTAGGGTGATTGTCGACCGCCGGGATAGGTGGGAGGGCGATGAGTGCTTGAGATTCTGGATGAGATATGCTCCCCACATATTTCGAGGTAGCCCCTCTTAATGAGCTCTTCGATTTTTCACTTGAGGTTGCGGCATTCCTCGGTGTCGTGGCCATGGTCACGGTGGAAACGACAGTACTTCATCTTGTCATGACTAGAGGATGGCTTCAATGGCGGTGGGCGCCTCAGATAGGTCTCGCCCTCAATCTCCATAAGGATCTTCATTCTCGGGGCGAGGAGGGGGGTGAAACTCCCCTCAGGGATGGAAGCGCTCCTTGGCCTTGGTCCAGGTCGGGAGCTCTGAGCTGGCGGTCCCGGCTTTCGTGTCCCAGACACCTCGGCAGGTGCTGGTCTCCCCAGCGGCTTCCCATCGAGTTCCCGTCTTGTATGATCCACCTTGTCGGCGCTGATGTACTTCTGAGCTCGGATGAGGAGCTCGGAGTAAGTCTTCTGGGGCTTCTTATCAAGCAAGTAGGTCAGGTGAGAAGTCTTGAGCCCTCACTTCATAGCTAGCATGGCGACCGGCTCCTCCAAGGTGTAGATTTCCAGTGCGGCCGCCTTGAAGCGAGCCATATAGTCTTGCAGCAGCTCACGGTCTTGCTGCCTAATGGAGAAGAGGCTATCTGCCTCCCGTGGCATCTTCTGACATCCATTAAAATGAGCCACAAACTTCTGTCCAAGCTGGGCAAAGGAGTTGATGCTTTCTGGCTCGAGGCGGGCAAACCATACCCGAGCCGCCTTTCGGAGAGTAGCGGGAAAGGCGATGTACAAGAGAGCGTCAGTAGCCCCCTGGACCCTCATGAGGGCCCTGTAACTTTCCAGGTGGTCCAGGGGGTCGGTGGTCCCGTCGTAAGGATCCACTTGCGGCATGCAGAACTGACTAGAAATCGGCTCCGCTTGAATCTCCTGGAAGAACGGAGGGCGGACGTCATAGCCCACTGGCTCGCTAGCGGAGCCAGGAAAGTTGGCAAATCGGTGGGACAGCTTTGCCAACTTGCGATCATGCTCCTCTAGGCGCTTCTCCGCCATGCGCATGATGGCTTCATCCATCGACCCCTCTACTGAGAGAGGCGGGGAAGGCGACGTAGGTGCGCGGTGTCCATGACGAGGGGCTTTGCCCTTTTTGCCTTGGCGGGGTTTAGATGCCCCTCGATCAAGGTGCGGTGAGCAGCTCTCTTCGTCAGTGGACCTGGCTCGTCTCACTTCATCGAGGCTTGATGAGTACCTCGGGGATCAGTCACGGCCCGCGGCTACGAAGGCCTCCCGTGGAAGGAACGCAAGCTGTCGCGGGGTGCTACGGCATGGGCCACGAGGGTCTCTGGCTGCTGAGGTGTAACAGATTGGTGCACCAACTCCAATGCTAATGTTGGAGTTTGCGCACTGCTGTAGTAAGAGTGTGCATCTGTTGAGTAAGTGCGGTCAGCTGGATCTCCAGCGGAGGCGGTTGAACCAGGGCAGGTGGCTCCGTCTCCTGTCCGTGTGGGTTCCTGTGAGAAGGGGATGCCTCCACATGGCTGGGAGAAGCTCTCCTCGCCCGAGTGGTCACCATCCTCCCGGTAGTTGAATTTGTCCGAGCGGGGCTTGAACTGGATCAAGAGTCGTCCTTCACGCCCCCCTTCCTGGCGCGTCAATCTGTTGTCGGCCGGATCGTCATGGCCTATAGTTGTTGATGGCATCGGGAGTCACGCGTCCGCCTACCGGGGATGCCTCCGGTGCCTCGGGATCTACAAAAAAGGCAATGTCAGTGACCCGGGCTGGGGATTCCGGCGGGGGTACTCCGACGATCAAGTCAGTGGTGATCCATGGGAACAGATCCTCCTGGTCGAGCCCCTCTAGATAAGCTCCACGCTAGGAGGAGTGAGTGTAGTGTATGAAAGTGAGAATGAGTTGGGAGAGGTGATGGCCGAGGTGGTCTTGCCCTCCTCTCTAGCCTCTCCCCCTTCTCCCCCTTCTCTTTTTTTTGTTGTGGTTGTTGTTGAAAGTTTGTTGTTACCTCCCATTAGCTTACTCTGGTTGGGTCTTTTACTTCGGCTTGCCTCGGGATCTTCCCACGCTGTCGTATGCGACGAGGTATTGTGTCGTAGATGGGATGCCTCCTCCGTCTGACAGTCGGGGAAGTTTCTATATGCCTCTGGCATTCCTCCTGCTTGTCCCTCTCCTGGAAGCCTGGCAGGGCCTCGATTGGTGGGCCGCCGCTCTCGGGACACACGCTCTCCAGTGGGGTCTTGTCTCCGGTCGTACGGCAGGTCGATGGAGAGCATGATGCCTTGATGTGAGTTTTCTTTTCTTTTCGGTGTGGATGACGGCCGTGGGCATTAATGGCGGCATGGTTGGTGCTGTCGTACGGCCCTCGGGAGGACCGCCATTATCCTCGAAGGGGAGATGTTACTCCCTTGGCGGCTGGTGCACTGACTCGGATTGGGGGTCGAGCTAGAAAGATGGGGCCCGCCTTCGGTGGGCTCGCCTCAAGGTAGCTCGGCAGGGCGGAAAAGGGCTGAGCTTGACTCCGGATCGACGAAACTCGGCTCCAGGCGAGCTCGGCTAGAAAGAAATGAGCAGGGTGCCACCCAGCCTAAGGGACCCGACCTCGAAGGGGCACCTCGTGGCGGAGGAGACCTGAGCTCGACTCCTGACCACGGGGCCCGACCTCAACGGGTCCGCCTTGGGCGGGAACTCATGCTCGGCTTCGGCCTAGGTGTTCCGATCTTGTGGGAACCGACCTGGCGAAGGATGGAGCTCGGTCTCGGAGTGCGATCATGCCACTCCAGGGGAGCTCAGTTCGGCGAGGGGGCCCGTGGTGGAAACCCAACGCGGCGTCTGATGGGGGACTCCACGTTAGCTTCCCGCTCCACGTCAACGATCCAGCCGCATCTATCTAATAGGATATGAGCCTTTTAATGTGCAGAGACTTAAGGATAATTTTTATTTTTATGATGGATAAAAATATAGATCATAATAATGCTATTTTCTATATAAAAGTAATTATGGTCCCCAGATTACACGGAGTTATTCCTTTTTTTTTTTCTGACATCCCATCATTAGAGAAAAAAAACCCTAGAGAAGATTAAAAGGCTCTTTAGCAAAACCTGTGTGAATCTGGAAGGCTAGCTGTGCAGCACAGGGATAGGCTTTCAAATATGGCTTCAAGTATGCTTCTGCTTATTATTTTTTTGGTTATTCTTAATGATATCACATGTTTATTCTTGGGACTTTATGTGATATTTTTACCAAGGATAATTCTCAACAAGTGATATCAGAGCCTATTCATATTGAATTATTGAAAATAAAATTGTGTTTTCTATTTATGATTTTGTTTTGGTATTTTATTCTTTTGGGTATCTATGTTTTTTCATCATTGCCAATGTCGAAGAGGATAGGCGTGGCCTGTCTGGTCGCACCACAGGGACGTCATGGCCTGGTTGGCTACGACAGCAGTGTTCGATGGAAGGAAATGCAATAGGTGGCTACCAGATGCGATTAAGGAAGTAACCCTTAGTGTTAATTTTAATATTATTTATTTTTGGTATAACTTTAAATTCAAACATTGGTATTATATATATATATATATTGAGATAAATTAATTGAAGCAACATGTCATTAAAGTAACCTCTCTTGTGGAAATTAATTTGTTTTGAAATATAAACTATTGTACATATGTAATTTGTGAATATTTGTTGGCCTAAAGGATGGTAAATATTTAATAAAATTACATGTGCACTTGTGGTAATAAATGGGTGATGATTATTTGGTTTTGCATATGAATAGTAAATCGGCCCAAAGGAAGATTTATTGTTTGATATGTTCCCATATCAGTGTTTGATTATTGCACCAAGATATCACTTACAAGTTAATATTTTGTCCAAAGATAAACTATTAATGGAGTGCCCGATATCTTGAGATGGGATTTGCCTTTATTTGAATTTATTTTTATTGTGATACTGATGTAAACTTATTTTGTTTGTTGTTCTCTGTTAGATATGACTCCTGCTAATATAACTGCCAACATCACCTCAATTTCTATGTTAAATGGCTCTAACTTCAAGTCATGACAAGAGAACCTTCTAATAGTTCTTGGATTCATAGATCTCGACCTTGCGATAAGGAAAAATGCTCCTGCACCTCTTATGGATAAGAGTATCTCTGATGAAAAAAGAGATATTGAAAGGTGGGAGAGATCAAATCGCATGTGTATGATGATCATGAAAAAGTCGATTCCAGAAGCATTCATAGGCATAATATCTGAAACAGTTACTGCGGCTAAAGATTTCCTTGTCGAAATTGAAAAGAGATTTGTCAAAAGTGAAAAGGCTAAAATTGGTACACTCTTGACAAACCTAATTTCAATGAGGTATATGGGTAAAGGCAACATCAGGGAGTACATCATGGAGATATCTCATCTTGCCTCTAAATTGAAAGCACTTAAGCTTGAACTCTCTGAGGACTTGCTAGTGCATCTGGTTTTGATATCTCTTTTGATCCAGTTCAACCAGTTTAAGGTGAGCTATAATTGTTAGAAAGAGACTTGGTCTTTGAATGAGCTCATCTCATACTGTTTCAGGAAGAGGAAAGGTTTAAGCAAGAAAAGGCAGAAAGTACTCACCTGGCCTTAACCTCTAGGAAAAAGGGCAAGGGAAAGAAAAGGAAGAAGGATAAAGGAGCTGCAGATACAGTACCTCCTAAAAAATAATAAAAGAAAATCACTGACTTAGATGGTAAGGGTTGTTTTTTTATGAGGCTAAAGGGCATTAGAAGAAGCGGTGCACTAATTATTACGCCTGACATGCTAAGAAAGGTACACTTTTTATTTTGGTTTATTCTGAGATTAATTTAATTTCAGTACCTAGACACATGTGGTGGATAGATTCTGGTACAACAACTCACATCAGTATGTCCATGCAGGGTTGCTTGAGTTACTGAAAGCCAGGTGATACTGAAAGATACATCTATGTGGGCGATGGCTAGGCGATTCAATTTGAGGCGATAAAAAAATTAGATTATTATTAAAGATTGGATTTTATTTGGATCTTGATGAAACTTTTATTGTACCATCATTTAGACGGAATTTGATTTTTATTTCTGCTTTGGACAAATCAGGTTATTTTTGTTCATTTGGAAATGAAAATTTTAGTTTGCTTCATGATTCAAAAGTGGTTGGTTCCGATTTTTTATCAGGCTATGATAATTTTTATTTAATTGATACAATTGCTTCATTTAATGAATCCTTGCAATTAAGTACACGAGGTATAAAGAGAAAATTAACCATTGAGATTTCGACTTTGTTATGGCACAAGAGATTAGGTCACATCTCTAAAAGGAGAATGGAGAGACTTGTGTTAGACGGAATCTTGGATCCTTTAGATTTTGCAGATTTTGATGTTTGTGTTAACTGCATAAAAGAAAAACAAACCAATCAAAGGAGATTTAAAGCCAACAGGACTTCGGACGTCTTAAAACTTAAACATACAGATATTTGTGGGCCATTTCCTATGGTTGCTTGGAATGGTCAACAATACTTTATAACGTTCATAGATGATTTTTCAAAATATGGCTACATATATCTCATTCATGAAAAGTCACAGTCACTGGATATGTTCAAAATTTATAAGGTTGAAGTTGAGAACCAACTTAACAAAAGGATTAAAAGAATCAGATCTGACCATGGTAGTGAGTACTATGGCAGATATAACGGTTCAAGTGAATAACGTCCAGGATCTTTTGCTAAATTCCTAGAGGAATGCGGTATCGTTCCACAGTACACTATGCCGGGTTCGCCCACCATGAATGGTGTTGTTGAAAGATGAAACAAATTGCTTAAAGACATGATAAGGAGTATGATTAGTCATTCTACCTTACCCGACTCACTCTGAGGAGAAGCACTTAAGACTGTAACATATATCCTTAACAGAGTTCCAACTAAAGCAACTACCAAAACTTCTTATGAACTTTGGACGTGCAGGAAACCCAGTATAAATCACTTACATATTTGGGGATGTCTAGCTGAGGCAAGGCCTTATAGGCCTAATGAAAAGAAACTGGACTCAAAGATGGTGAGTTGTTATTTTATTGGATACTCTGAAAGATCCAGAGGATATAAGTTTTATGATCACATGACTAAGTTAATTTTCGAGTCGGGAAATGCACGGTTATTTGAGGATGTTGAGTTTACCCGGGGACCTATAGCTAAGAACTTTGTCTTTGAAGAGGAATATGTTAATACTCCCACATGTGCCATTGGCATTGGTCAGGATTTTATTTTTGACCTTGTTCAAGACACAACAAATCAAGACAATGTCAGAGAACCTTCCATTCAAGAAATTATTCCAAAAGAACAAACTCTAGTACCTCAAGAACCTATATCATTAAGAAGATCCACTAGAGAGAGGAGAAGTGCAGTGCCAGATGATTACATTATATTTCTCCAAGAACATGAAGTAGACATTGGAGTGATGGAAGATGATTCAATCAACTTTTATCAAGCCATGAAAAATTCTGACTCTCAAAAGTGGATTGATGCCATGAATGAGGAGATAAAGTCCATGAAAAACAATGACGTATGAAATCTTATCTCATTGCCATAAGGTGCGAAACCCATTGGTTGTAAATGGATATTTAAAACTAAAAGGAATTCGAAAGGCAATGTGGAAAGGTACAAGGCTCGTCTTGTCGTAAAGGGCTTTACACAGAAAGAAGGCATCTATTATAAAGAGACTTTCTCTCCGATTTCTTTAAAAGACTCTTTCAGGATTATAATGGTATTGGTGACGCATTTTAATCTTGAGTTACACCAGATGGATGTGAAGATAGCATTTCTCAATGGTGATATTGATGAGACAATTTATATGGTGCAACCAGAAAACTTTGTGTTGAGAGACCCAAAGAACATGGTTTGCAAACTTAAGAAATCCATCTATGAACTCAAACAGGCATTTTGACAATGGTATTTCAAATTTCATCAGGTGATCATTTCGTTGAGTTTTGAAATGAATTTGGTCCATGATTGTATATACCATAAGTTCTGTAGGAGTAAATATATTTTTCTGATTTTATATGTCGATGATATCTTGCTTGCCAGCAGCGATATAGGTTTAATGCACGAAACCAAGAGATTTTTAGCTAAGAATTTTGAGATGAAAGATCTTGGCGATGCCTCTTTTGTATTAGGCATACAGATACACCGGAATCGCTCTTGGGGTATTCTAGGATTATCACAAAAGAGCTATATCGAGAAGGTTCTAAAAAGGTATGGCATGCAAAATTGCAAACCAAGAGATATCCCTGTGGCTAAGGGAGATAAGTTTAGTCTAAATCAGTGCCCTAAGAATAACTTGGAGAAAGAGGAAATGCAGAAAACTCCCTATGCATCAGTTGTAGGGAGTTTAATGTATGCTCAAGTTTGTACACGTCCGGATATTGCGTACGTCACTGGGATGTTGGGTAGATATTTGAGCAATCCAGGAGTAGAGCATTGGAAAGCAGCTAAACAGGTCTTTGCGGTATTTATAGAGAACAAAAGACTACATACTCATGTATCGGAGGTTGAATCAGTTGAGATCATTGGTTATACTGACTCCGATTTTGCTAGATACCAAGATAGTATGAAATCTACATCGGACTATATCTACCTGCTTGCCGGAGGTGCTATCTCCTGGAAGAGTGCTAAACGATTGCTTATAGCCTATTCTACCATGGTAGCAGAGTTCATAGCATGCTATAAGGCATCCAATCATGGAATAAGGCTTCGAAACTTTATCACAGGACTGCGTATAGTGGATGGTGTTGAAAGGCCACTCAAGTTATTTTGTGACAATAAGTCAGTAGTTTTATATTCTAACAACAACAGGAGCTTAACAAAATTAAAGCATATAGATATCAAATTCCTGGTTGTTAAAGAAAGAGTTCAGAGCGGAAAGTTGTCTATTGAGCACATAGGTACAAACACATGGTTGCAGATCCGCTTACTAAAGGAGTGCCACCAGAGGTATTCCATGAGCACACTGCTCATATGGGTGTCATGTCAGCTGAGGATATTCAATTTTAGCGGGAGTTTGTATATTTTAGATGCTCTTGTAATATAGACATTTTTCAGTTATTTCAGTTTTCTGTAGAAATAAAGTTTCGGCTTGTTTACACTTTGATTTTGTTTGGTTTGATCTCACTGGGGTTTAAGGGTGGACCTGTTGAAAATAGGCATGTTAAGGTCACATTGCATGAAATTTCCATGCTACACATCCACATCATAATCCATGTCATTCAATTGCATTGATATACGTGACCATTGATGGGTTGAGTTACGATAATTGTAACAAAGAACGCTTTGATCCTATATTGGTGTGGTTGATGGACCGGATTGGTTATAGATACATTTTAATAAGGATAGCAAAGTTGAGTTCATTCGGTTATTTTTGCAAAGCATGATTATAAGGTTATACATATAGCCCAAATGGGAGATTGTTGGATCCTTAATCCAACATTGGACTTATAAATAATAATGCTTTGTGGACTATCATTTAAGATTTGGCCCACTTAAAAGTGATCAATTAAGTTTTGAACTAATTGGGGCCTTAATGTATCTAATAGGGTGTGGACCTTTTAATGTGTAGAGATTTAAGGATAATTTATATTTTTATGATAGACAAAAATAAAGATCATAATAATACTGTTTTCTATATAAAAGCAGTTATAGTCCCCATATCACACGGAGTTATGCCTTTTTTTTCTCTGACATCTCATTATCGGAGAAAAAAATCCTAGAAGATTAAAAGGCCCTTTAGAAAACCCGTGTAAATCTGGAAGGCTAGCTGCGCGGCACGGGGATAGACTTTCAAATATGATTCCATGCACGCTTTCATTTATTATTATTTTTTGGTTATTTTCAATAATATCATATGTTTATTCTTGAAATTCTGGATGATATTTTTATCAAGGATAATTTTCATTATTTTTGTGTTGATACAAGATGGCCAGAGACTGCAAGAAGTGATGAAAAGCGATGGAGGCACCAAAAACCAGAGTACGCATTCACTCTCCGTAGTTCCGGTAACATGCATGCTCGACAAAGTATGGTACCAGCACTGAAGCCACTATGGGTGCATATGGATTATTGGATCCATATGGATCTCCATAAAAGGTTTCTTTTGCGAGACTTAACAAGGCAATACAACCAGATCAGACCACACGACATGTCTCTGAAGAGTCCTTAACAACATCCAATATAGTTCTTGGAAGTATGATATCACCACCAACTTGAAAGAATGCATGCTCCTAAACAGTTTGTTAAAATGTTTATATTATCTCGAAACTTCCTTTGATCAACCCGTGTTGCCTTCTCTACGTCACCCCACTCGAGTTTGTCTCTAATCTCCCTTGACAGTGCAGTGGAGTTTTCTGTGTACCCCACTTTTTTTTTTTAAAACAAAGATTAGTGCTGAGGCTGATACCACTAAAGACACAAGGTCAAGATCCTGGAAACTCCAACAAAACCTACCTAATTAACCGCAATCAATTCCTGCTGTCCACTTCCACTAAACTGGACATTATAAACATTCACCTTTACTGCGGAAATCTCTGCAGTTCCAGTGCATTGGAGAATGGATTCGAGTAGGTATCCTTTGGACCTCATTCTGGTGCCATTGAGCATCTGCCTCACGGTAGGCTACCATGCCTGCCTCTGGCACGCCTCCAATGCGGAAAACTCGGTCACAAACATTGGAGTCGGCATGAAAATGAGAAAAACATGGGCTCAAACCATCGTCGACGTGAGCTATAAAGAAATTGATCATTCTTTTCTGCCTTCATATTCCATTAATTCTCCCTTGATCTCGTTTAGCTTATCTCATGGTTTCATGCAGGATAACAAGAAGAAGGATATGCTCGCCATCCAAAGCTTACGGAATTCCCTCATGTCAGCGATACTATCCGCATCGATAGCCATTCTGATCAACACCACCATGGCAGCTCTGTCTAACAATGCATATAAAGCGAGTCATCTTCTTCGGCATGCAATCTTTGGTTCGCAAACGGGGCCTACCATAGCTCTTAAGTTTGCTTCAGCTTCACTTCTCTTGTTGTTTAGCTTCCTGTGTAGCTCCATGGCAGTGTGGTGCCTTATCGAGGCTAATTTCCTCATCAATTCTTCGGAGTTATTCCAGGGGCAGGCACAGAGGATGCTGAAGAGGGGGTGGGTTCTAGGCCTGGTGGGGAATCGTGCGCTCTATGTCACGCTTTCCATTTTGTTGTGGTTGTTTGGTCCCGTGCCGCTGGCTTTGTCCTCGGTAGCTCTGGTCTGGGTGTTTTATAACCTTGATTTCGTCCATGGTATTTGGTCTAAAGAAGTCCTCTTCTAAGCCCATGGAATAGGTAGAGAGATGCAATATGAGGATATTGGAATAATATTATACCCTCAAAGTTTCAAATATAATTTTGAATCGGCCTTGAAATGATCCTTGCTCGATGACAACTTAGTCAAAATGTTCACAAAAGTAGTCTTTCTCTTTCCTTTTGAAAGTAAAATTCCTTTGATTTTATTGATGGTTCCTTGAAAGTACCACAGAGTGGTTTTTGTTCCCGGGATCTTTAAGTCTCGGTACAAGTAAATTATTTGAATAAACCGTCAAATTTCTTGGCCTTCGGTCCAAAATCTTACCAACCTTACCCCTCTTAAACATTACCTTGATCATATACGTAGCGAGAACATTCTCTCTCTCTTGTAAATTTTTAGATGTCAGAAAAGAGAGAGGTCTAATGTCCAGCTCAAACTTCAAATATATTTCTACAAATTGAAGTAGGTAAAGATACACTTTTTTATTTGAATGCTAAAACTCAGTGTGCAAATTTGCTTACATATTTTAAATATGAGTTAGATACTTGCAAATACTCATATTTGTGTATAGCAAAAATAGAAATGTAAATCCGATATGAGCGATATCTTTTTTTTTTCTTTTTTTTTCCTTTTTTTTAATGTTGGTGAAGCAATTCATGATGCAAAATTCTAGTGAATACATATGCTAATAGAAAATATCACAATCAATCCAAGCATATATATATATATATATATATATATATATATATATATATATATATATATATATATATATATATATATATATATGTGTGTGTGTGTGTACAGAATATAATTCCTTACAATCTACATGTTTCTTTTTCATTTCCTTTTTTGTTTTTTGATAGGCAATCGACATGTCCTTTAACTTTCTTTTGTTGTATTCCAAATTTAAAACAAAAAAATATTTGTACGAAAATGGTAACTGGCTAATTGCATTAGTTTGGTTTGGCAACACTTATAGTAGATTCCTAGACTTACTGAAATATACACTTCGGTTCCAAAATTTTGCTGTTATTTGTTCAAGAAAGAAACTAAGTTTCAAGATTTTCAGAAGGAAAATTGAAGTGATATTGATATTAATTTTAACTTATTTTCCTACTTTTGAATTTATAAAATGTCATGCGAGACTGAAAAATAAGTCCGAGAACAGATCATATATTTGTGCATATATTCATATACCCGTCCACTTTTATTTAGCAAATGCATATTATTGTAGATAAAAGGTTTGGTCGACACTAAAATTTGTAACCTATTTGAGTAGATTTGAGTACATGGTCGAATGTACACAGATATTATCCACTTTGTTTTCACCCATACCACCAAATAATATGTTGCTAACATCTTCAGACCATCGATCCCATGGTCTCATATCAAAATACGCGAACAAGTTATGGGCATGGATAAGTTTAAACAACGGCCACCAATTCCAGATTCGAACTGAGAACTGTTCCTTTTCGAGAATCATTTTAGCAGCTCTGACTCACATTGGATTATTTCTTCAACCAGTAAAGCATACCCATACTTCGGCTCTAGACGTGGAAAACGCCGGATGGATCAAAGCCATCTGTGCAGAGCATAATTCAAATATCTCTTACATTCCAAAGATGGATTTTGTCGTAGCTTTACACTATTTGAGGGCATGCTTGGATCATTGAGTCCAAAATTTCATGGAATTCGTGGATTCGGCCAATACAGCCAGCTAGGCCAGAATAAACTAGGCCTATATTTATGAGTATCTAGGGAAGTATAGAAGTTGGATTCGGACTCATGGAATTTGGGCCAGCTCACCCTAACAGATCTTTGATTTTTCATAAAGACAGGCCTCGTCTAACCTGGCTTAGCTAATTGTATCAGTCCAACCCATGAATTTTATGAGATTTTGGATCCAATCATCCAAAGAAGCCCTCATCATCAAATAATCCAATGCATGTTAGATCAGCCTTGTATCTCTTCAACGGACAAATTTTCTTATCCCACTTCTTCTCTCTGGTGCTAGAATGAAAAGTGCAGTTATAGGTGCAGAATCATGCTAGAGCAAGAAAAATTGCTTAAGCCACCGAAACTGGCCAAAAGTTTTAACACCAAGCCAGATCCTTGAGGAAAAAATGAATTTAAAAAAAGGTAGATAATGAATCCTGATTCCTGGCCAAGCAAGGCTCGAATGAAAGACCGTTATTCATTTTCGACTTAAATTCCAGCTAAAATTAGGCCTAGAATTAGCAGGCTTCTGAAAATCAAACACAGCGAGAATTTTCAAACTATAAAATCCAATCAAAGCCTACTGTTTTTTACGGATAATTTCTTTAAGGCTCTCAAGGGAGACCAATCCATTTACAACTTTATTATTTATGTGAAGCCCGGCCCACCTGGGCCATCTTGGATTGAGTCGGCGGGCCTTGTCGACTTCGGTTCAAAAATAAATAAATAAATAAAAATAAAATGAAACAGGGGACTCTATTCCTTGCTTTTTCGAATGGTAAAACTGCCGGGATGACCAACGAAGTTGCCGTGGAAGGGTGGAAGACGGTTGGAGGAGTGTTTAGGGCGGCTGGACTCTCGAATGATCGGACTTATCCGTCATTGAGCTAAGTTCATCTTTTCTAAATCTTCTCTTTAAATTTCTCCCCACATCACCTTCCATCAAGCCAAACTAAGCTCTTTGCCACCTTCTTCTTCATCTCCAACAATCGTAGGGTCACCGAAGTCGAGCCTCCACCATCCAAGACTTCTCCTTCTCCCTTAATTCCTTTGCTCCCTTTTGGTCTAAATTTCTTTAAAAGCCTTCGGCCTTTACCGCCGCCAGAAACCTAGCACTGCCGGCTGCATCTCAGCCATCACCACCTCGCTGGTAAGCCTTGCTCGCTTCCTTTGTGTTTGTTTTTGGTTAGGTGTTGTTATGGTGGCAGTAAAGAGGCAATGCCTGTTCTTTTCCTTCCTCTCCCGGCTTTCCTGCTGGTGGCCAGATTACCGCCGGCTATGCTAAGTTCACCACCCTGACTCCCTCTGCATTCTGACCATGCCCTGTTGAGCCGCCCCCTTCTTTTTCTTAGCCTCCCTAGTAGGGTGGGTCTGTGTTTGGTCAAACGAGAAGAACAGAAGCAGAGAGAGGAAAAATAAAGAAGGAAGAAAAAAAAAAGAGAGGAGAGAAAAAAGAAGAAAGAAAGGATTGACAAAAGAAGAGAGAGGAAAGAAAAAAAAAAAGGAGAGAGAGGAGGAAAGAGAATAGCAAAGAGAGAGAGGAGAGAGGAGAGAGAGGAGGAAAGAGAAGAGAAGAGAGAAGAGAAAAAAAGAGAAAAAAGAAAAAGGAGAAATAAATAAATAATAAAATCTGGATCGATTTCTTTCATGATTTAGATCGAGATCTAGACATGATCAAGACTCTCCTTTTCTATTTTAGTTTATTTTTTAAAATAAAAGATTAATTATATAATTAAATTATTTTGTCAAAGTTTTCGTCTCCTTCGTTGGTAGAGGAGTATCAGAGTAAGGATTCGAATTTGTAATATATTGATAGAATTATTTTAGGTAAATTATTTTGACCTCTAGTATACTATGTCAAGCATGTTCTATCTAAAAGATTAAATTATTAATATATTATATTTATGTTATGAGTTTTATGGAATGATGAACGTACATACCTGAAAATGTGTTAAATTGAATTGCTTAAAAGTATGATGTTTGCTAATGTTGATGCTCTATGATTCGATTATGATCACATGAGTTAGGATCTAGACTCCTTTTGGGCTTTCAGTAGGACAATTACTGGCATATGACCGATGGATGGTATATGTAGTCAGGAACTAGTATCTTTCTGGACTAGCTAGGTAGGGCATTCATTGGTATATGCTAAAGATGTATGTTTTCTTATGTGATGTCAGATCTAGTATCTTTCCGAGTTTCCAGTGAGATGATCACTGGTACATAACCGATGAACGATATATGTAGTCAGGATCCAGTCTCTTTTAGGGTTAGTCATGGGCCGATCATGGTTGTAGTCAGAGGGATTAGGAGAGTGAAGTGGAGGTGGATGGCCATCCGTGGTTGCTTTTTTTAAAATGTATTGTATTTAAATATGCATAGTTAGAAATTTATGTTGATTGATTTACTATATCCGATCGGCTTATATATAGATAATTATTAAACTATTTATTATATAAATTAGAGGTTATGATAACTTACTAAGCTTGTAAAGCTTGTTATATGTTTTTTGTATTTTTGTTACAAGACCAGAAGGTCCTTTAGACATTTGGACCAGTCAGTGAGGAGCTTAGAGTTTAGATGTTATTTTCTTAGTTTACATTTTATTTTAGATTTTTAGTTAAATTTTATTTCTTGTCAGCCTTGATGGAAATTCTATTTTTGAATGAAATGATTAATATGTGTCACATCCCAAACCTAGCATTCGAATCGATCATATAACACGGCCACATGAATTATTGAACAATGCTCTAGAGATCATGTAAGGGCTATAGTATACACAAATTTTCTAATAAAAGTATAATTTATTCAAAAATAATAAATAATCAAATGTCCATTAAATGAATTCATCATCAATTTGTTTAATTATAATTATTTAAATGTTTAGTGGTATCAGAAGTTCCACAAACTAATGAACTAACCTGACATTGGAATTGCTAGTCTAACTCATCCGTATTAAGCATCTTGTGCCTCAGAAAATAATAATAAGATTTGAGCTTTATAGTCCGGTAAAAATTCTCACACCCACACCATCATAATAATAATAGATAAAAAAGTAACATATAATGCCATAAAATACTATGGTCATACATAACAACATATGTTATGTAATGCAAAATTTTATATCATATTACCCTCGCAATCATCATAAATCAGATCTAATCACTTTAGGATACTCAGTTATGGAGTACCATAATCATATTTCCAGTTCATGATAGGGCATCAATAGTTTTATATTTTCTGTCTATGATAGGGTATCGATAACGTGGCTAGTCTTGAGAACTACCATAATCATATTTCTGGTCCATGGCAGGACATCAACAATACTATATTTCTAGCCCATAGTGAAGTATCAATGGTACTATATTTTTGGCCTGTAATGAGGTATCAATAATATGGCTAGTCTAGAGTATCACAACCCATTATGCAATTATAAAATCTATGTCATGCTTGCTAAAAATTTTAAACCAGAAATATACTCTTTTACAAAATTGGATGTACATGAATATCGCAACTTATCCAACCAAGATCAACAATATATGAAATATAATTTACATAAAATAATATATACTTAATAGATAAGTATATAACAAGCGTCTATCAAATATCACATATACTTAACAGGTATATAATATTCAACTATCAAACCATATAAAGCAAATTCATCGATACACAAAAATAATTTTTTATAAAAATAGGTGTCAGGAATTCTTACCTCAACTGATGATAAATTTAATGTACCAGATATCAATCTACATCTTGGTTCATGAACTAGGTGCTAGGAAACCTATTTGATATCCTCCTACATAAAAAAATATTGTCTTATAAAGTCAATTTTAATATTATTAAATAAATTTCATGGTATAGCTATTACTGGTCTAGAACTCTCTACCATGGTTCATCAAGGGTTCACCCACCAATCCTTTGATTTCACTTTTACAAAACTTCCTAATCTCTAGAAGAGATAAACTTCTAGAGAAAGAAAGTTAAAAGAGAAACCAGAGAGAAGAGAGGAGAGAGGGAGGATTTTTCTTTTTCTTTTTTCCTTTCCTTTTCTTTTTTTCTTATTTTCTCTTCTTCTCTCTTCTTCTACTCAGCTCGAATAGAGGACCTTGTGCTCCTCGTTCATTCCCCCAAGACCTAGGGAATCTTGCTAGGAGGAGGTGGCCATGGATGGGATCCATGGTGGCACGGCCGCTAGTCCTGGTCCAATGTTCAACAGCGACATGAGGCACTGAAAAAAAAGGGACAGAATAGAGGTTCCATTTTTTTTGAAATAATTTGGTGATTGCTGATGGAAAATGGGACGTGAGGCCATGGGAAGGAGAGTAATGAGAGAAAGAAAGCTGGGACTTGCCTTGGCCTCCAGTGATGATGATTGCTCCGATTCTAGTAGCCACAATGAAAGGAAAAATAATGGTATTTTTTCTATTTGGGGCGTTGATTTCTAATGGGAAGACAAGGGCAACCTTTTCTCCTTTAATAGAGATCGAGAGGAGGAGTCCAACTCCTCCCCATAGTTGGTTTCCTTCAAAAAATCAGGAGGAAGAAGACACTCGATGGGAGTCTTCATTTTCACTGTCTCTTTTTTTATTTGAGCTTCAAAATTCATGCTAGACTCTTTTCTTTTGAGCTGGGCTATTATATTCTTTCTCCTTTAAAATAATTTCATCATTGAAATTAGCTTGCTTAAAGTTTAAACATTGAAAGTAGCCAACTCTTATATACATGATGGGGGACAGGGGGTAGGATCATTGGCGAGCCTAGAAGTCACCAAAATTAGGGTATCTTTTTTTTTTTGATTTTTTGGGGATGGAAGTGGTGAAGGAAATAATGGGATGAAAGATAGGGATCTGGATCTCATGGACTTTAAAACTCACACTAATGAAGAGACCTCTCATCTCAGGGCATTCCACCCACCTCGATACTTGGAGGCGTTAGGATAAATTTCAAAGGACATGAGGGGATAAAGAAAATGGAATGGGAAGGGGGATAACTAGGATCTCATGCCCCTCGATGCCCGAAGACGAAGGCAAGAAGAAGAATCACTCTTCTAAAAACTCATATTTATTCTCCAAACTATTTTTTTACAAAGGACTGAGGGTGGTATTTATAGATTTGTCCAACCCTTATTTGAATTTGAATACAAGATAAAAAGATAGGGATGATTCAAATTCAAATACAAGATAGGATAAGATAAGCCTATCCATATCTCAATCCTAACCAGCCAAATCATAATTCAAGTTTCAAACAAAAGATAAATTCATAAATTTATTCTGGATATGCTTCGAGATTCGTGCAGATCCAAGATTCGTGCTTGCTCTGGGATCCGTGCTGGCGATGTCCCCATCAATACAATTTGTAGCATAATACATAGAGATTAGAAACCCAAACTCCAAATCCATTCTTACTATTATTATGTCCCAACTGATCATAATACTAAGTTCAAATGCCTCTTAAGTCACGGTACGTAGTAATCATAACCTAAGTTTTAATATTACTTATATCATATCCTGATCACTTATGTCATAATCCCAAGTAATCATAATATAAACTCTGATATTATTTTATCATGCCCCGAACCTAGCACCCAAATTGGTCATGTGACACAGCCACATGAACCCTTGAACAATGCTTTAGATATCATGTAAGGCCTATAGCATACACAAATTTTCTAATAAAAGTATAATTTATTCAAAAATAATAAATGACCAGATATGCACTAAATGAATTCATCATCAACTTAATCAATTATAATTATTTAAACATTACCGATATTAGAAGTTTTACTAACTAATGAACCAACTACGATACTAGAACCACTCGCCCAACCCATTCGTACCAAGCATCCTATGCCTCTAAAAAAATAATAAGATATGAGTTTTACAGCCTAATAAAAATTTTCATACACCTACACTATTATAATAATAATAGATAAGATAATAACATATAATACCATAAAATACTATGATCATACATAACAATACATGTTATGAGATGCAAAATGTTATATCATTAACCCTCACAATCATCATAAATCAGATCTAATCATTTTAGGGTGCTTGGCTTTGGACTACCATAATGATATTTTAGATCCATGGAGGGGCATCAACAATTTCACATTTTCGGCCTGTGGCAGGGAATCGCTAATATGGCTAGTCTCGAGGACAAGGACTACCATAGTCATGTTTTTAGTCAATGGCTGGACATTACACACATAGTAAATGGGACAAATGGCAATGCTTTTCTTCGGATGCTTTGGGGAAGCATCGGGAGATTCTGCAAACACGCCGATGCTTTTGAAAAGCATCGGTATCCTCTGACGCCTTTAAGCATCGCCAAGTGTTTGATTTTAACGACGCTTTTAAGCATCGACGGACTTTTGTTTAGGCATCGCCACACCGGTGTTTCCCTTTTCTCCCTAGCCCGAGTCCTAGATTGATCAATTCGCGCCTCCTCCTCTTCCTCTTCCGATCCCCAGCCCTAATCCCATTTGCTGCTCTATCCGGCCGCCGCAACTTCCTCCTCCTCCTCCTCCTCCAATCCCTCACTCCTCCTCCCCCTCCTCTCGTTCGAGCCCTAGATCCCATTCATCCGCTGCAACCTCCTCCTCCTCCCTCAATCCCTCACTCCTCCTCCTCCTCCTCCTTCGATCCCTCCATCTCTTCCGTTGACATCGGGTCTATCCTCACCGTCCGAAGGATCGAGCCACCGGTGGGTGGCCTTGAGTCAAGTCAAGTCACCGCCGCGCGCCGGCCACCTCCTCCATTTCATCCTCCGATCCCTCTCTGTTCATCAAATCTAGGTATATTAAATATTTATATAAAAATAATAAATTTAAGTAATACTTTAATTTTAGCTAGTTTTTTTGGTGTACAAATTTTTAACTGTTAGAAGTATCATTTCGGTCTTGATTTGCAATTCTCTTTTTATTAATAAAGTCACATAGAAAAGCTTATTTTTATTGAACATGAGAGAGGGTATACTTGGGTTCTCTTTTTTTAATGGATTTATGGTAAGCCAGACAGTGGGATCAGCTATCATTTTGTTGGTGTCCGGCCTCATTTATTGTTGGGTGGCTAGTAAGCAGTTGTAGGAGTTTAAATATCCTTTGACTGCCGGAAATGTTTTAAATTTAGTTTTATAATGTTTAATTATATTCTTCTCTCTTGTGGCCCATGTAAATTTGGTCTTGATATTGGGTAGCTCCAATGTTAGTTGGAGTGTTTGATTATACAATGCACCTTACTTACCTCAATAGTATAAGCACAGTTGACATGGTTTCGAAAGTTAATTGGACTACCAGGAGTTAAGATTTTATTTGTTAATTTTCTTCATTATTTACTACTATATAGACATGCAATTTACATGAAAATTATAAAGTAAACTTCATATTTACTTAAAAAAAGTTGCTAAAATATAGTGTTTAATAAAATAGAAATTTAATGAGAAATATATCGAACTTTTTTTTTTAATCACAGCATACTAATTATCAATAAATTTGACTTTTAGCTACCTAATATATATATAACATGTAAATTTGGTACAAATATGAAAATTCTTGATATATTTTTTTGTTCATAAAAATATTTGGAATAGTGTTGCTCTTAATAACTTAAAAATATTTACAAAATATAACTGTTGCCGTCCAGATCGTCGTGGCCCGTAGCTACTAATGGCATCGAGGGTCGCGCGTCTGCCTGTTCGGGATGCCTCTGGTGGCTCGGGACCTGCAACAAACAACGTCAGTGACCCGGGCCAGGAGTTTTGGCTGGAGCGCTCCGACGGTCAAGTCAGAGATGATCCAGGGGAACAGATTCTCCTGATCGAGCCCCTCTGGATGAGCTCCACGCTAGGAGGAGTGAGTATAGTATGTATGAAAATGAGAATGAACCGGGAGAGGTGGTGGCCGAGGTGGTTGTCCCCTTCTTTGTCTGGCCTCTCTCCTCCCTTTTTTCTATGTTTGCTTTGGTTTGATTACCTTCCTTTTGGCTTACTCTGGCGGGTTTTTTACTTTGGCTTGCCTCGGGACCTTCCCATGCCGTCAGACATGTGCGACGAGGTATCGTGCCGTAGACGGGATGCCTCTTCTGTCAGGTAGCTGGTGAAGCTTCTATGCGCTTCTGACATTCCTTCTGCTTGCCCCTCTTTCAATAGTCTGGCGGGATCTCGATCGGCAAGCCGCCATTCTCGGGACTCGCGCTCTCCAATTGGGTCTTTTCTCTGGTTGTATGGCAAGTCGGTGGAGGGCATGGCGCTTTGATGTGAGTTTCCTTTCTTTCTGGTGGGAGTGACGGTCGTGGGTATTAATGGCAGCATGGCGGGCACTGTTGTATGACCCTTGGGAGGCTCGCCATCATCCTCGGAGGGGAGGTGCTGCTCCCTTGGTGGTTGGCGCCTTGATTTAAGTTTGGGGCCGAGCTAGAAAGTTGGGGCCCGCCTTTGGTGGACTCACCTCAAGATAGCTCGGCAGGATGGAGGAGGGCCTAGCTCTACTCCAGGCCAGCGAAACTCAGCTTCGGACGAGCTCGAGTTGGCGGAGGTGGGCGAGGTGCCGCCCAGCCTAGCGGATCCGACCTCGGAGGGGCTCCTCGTAGCGGGGGAGACTTGAGCTTGTCCCCGACCACGAGGCCCGACCTCGAGGGGTTCGTCTCAGGTGGGGATTGCACTCGGCTCTGGTCTAGGCGTCCCGACCTAGCGGGGACCGACCTGGCAGAGGATGGAGCCCGGCCTCGGCGGGCGGCCCCATTATTCCAGGGGAGTCCAGCACGGCGAAGGGGCTCATGATGGGAATCCATCGTGGTGCCTGATGAGGGCTCCATGTCAGTTCCCCCGCCCTACGTCAGCAATCCAGTCATATCATTTGCCCCCCACTCCCGAGGCCCGTTGGCACGTGGCGCTCGGGGCGAAGGGAGTAATTACAGTGCTGACATGGAAAGGTGGAGAAATCTGGTGCAATAATAATCGATATCGACGGTGCCTCGCTGAGCGGTCCTTCGAGCCAGTGCAGGGGCATCACGCGGCCATGTCTAGGGAGCAGTGATGGCGGGCACGGAAGTCCGAGCGACCACGGTCGGATTAGGGTGTTGGCTTCGTCGATCGGTGATACATGGCGAGCATCTCTTGGGGGAGCCGTAACGGTACGATCGGGCATGGGTTGCCTCGAAAAGAATGGTAAGTCTTTCGAAACTTACTTTCTTTCAAATCTTTCACGCCCGACGTCGTACAGCGGTCTTCTCCTTCTCTCTCCTGGGCCATCATCGTTCTCCCAGAACCTTAGCAGGTTAGCTCCTTCTCCCTTCTCGTTAATTAGGAGTCGTTGTAGGTCTTCCTTTGCCATTCTCTTCTTCTTCCATGGATTGTTTTGGTCCGAACTTTCGCCCTTCCCGCCAAGCTGAGACCGGACCTTCCTGACCGAGGACTCCTTCTTCCACCGACGAGGAAATGGAGGCAGCACGTTATGAATTTAGTAGGAGAACTTTCCATGGTCCTATAGCCATTAGGGAACCTGGGTCTTCTCCTCCACCTCGTCAGGCCCTTCTTCCTGCTCCTCCTCCTGCTCCCGCTTCTGAACCCGAGCCTTCTCGATCGACAGGTCCCGGAGGGATCGCTTTGGTGATCATCGTCGAGGATCTTGTGGCCATCCGGGGTGCTTTCGACATCCTTGAGTCCATCCGCCTTTCCGTCCCTCGTCTCGGGGAGCGGGTCACGTCCAGTGGCCCTCGGTAGATCGCTTTCTATGAGGAGGCCTTCGTTGGGGGCCTCTGATTTCCTGTCCATCCCTTCTTTCTTTCCTTCTTGGCCAACAACCATCTTCTTCCCACTTAGTTGGTTCCCAATGCTGTCAAAATGATCTTCTGCTTCATCGTTTTGTGCCACTTCCACTGGATCATTGCCCTTTTCTCCCTGTTCAGGGCCTTCTTCATCCTGAAATGCCACCCTACCGAAGACAGGTGGTGGTCCCTTTCTTCTCGCCCTCGAGGTATTAGGTTCGAGCTCCCATCTTCCATCAAGGGATGGAAGAGTAGATATTTCTTTGCTTCAGTCGAGGGGATCGATTGGGTTTGGAGCGACCCATATCGGTCTCCCAATAGAAACTCCTCCGTCGAAGCAGCCGATCTCAACCTGTACGAGCTGCTCAGATCAGCCGAGATCCCCTCGCTTGAGATCTTGCTGTGAGAGCGGAATCTTCACGAGGCCGGGGTCGGCTCGATGCAGGGGTCGGGTGAGTTCGACTTGGTCACCCCTTTTCTTTTTCTTTTCTTCTTTTCTCTTTTTCTTTTTTTCTCTTTTTTTTTGAAATTAACCATGTCTTCTCTGGTGCAGAGATGAAGTTTTTCATGAATGAGATGTTCTCATTTTTCGAGGAGCGAGAGCAGGCAACTGAAGCCGGCGAGCCCGCTCCGAAGAGGGCTCACGCCGATGACAGTGCGAGGCCGGTGCAGACCGGGCCGGACGTACCGGTTCCAGAGCGAAGGCGAAAGAGGGTGGTCGAGTGCATCCACGAGCCTTTAGGGCAGCACGAGCCGGTCCCGGTGCCCGAGCCCGAGGTAGTCATTCGGGCCAAATCAGCCGCTGCCACCACCCGAGTAGGAGCCCCCCCTCCAGAGATCATCGACGTCGAGGAGGACAGGGGGTTGAGAGAAGCGAGGCCGGCACCCCAAGTGCAGTCTGAGGTTGCACCGAGCTTGCAACCGGTGCTGACTGGGCCTCCCGCCATCGAGGGATCTGAGTCGGCGGGAAAGCAAGACAGGGACTATCATCGAGTCCCTTTTCGGCTGAGATGCAACGTCTCCCTGATGAAGGACCCGAGCCTCGCCGAGCGGATGATGGACTTCTCAGTCCAGTCCTGCGACCGGCGGGAAGGGAGGGGGAGACTTCTGGGTGACGTCGTCAGCTCGTCCTTCGCCAATTTGTACACCGTAAGTTTCCTTCACTTGCTTTGAATTCTTCTAACCTTTTCCAGCACCACAACTAACGTGCTTCTTTTAATGCAGCAAGGTAGAGAGCTGATCTTCATCCGGGATTATTGTCGCAACTGGGCGAAAAGGGACAAGGAGTGACAGGCACAGCTCGAATCCCTAAGGGTCGAGGTGGACCGGAAGGATGAGGAGGCTCGGGAGGCAAACCTGAAGGTGGAGAGCCTCCAGGCCGAGGTCTCCGATGCCGCGCGGATCAGGAAGGAGCTCGAGGGAGAGCTCGAGTCAAAGAGGACTCGACTGAAAGAGCTTTGGGCCGAGTCGGAGGCGGCGAGGGACAGGGCTGCCTCTACTGAAAAGAGGGCAGTGGTCGTGGAGGAGAGGGCTACTGCCGCCAACCGCTCCATTGAGACCGCCGAGAAGGGAATGGCGGTGGCCATATGGCAAGCCGAACACGTCGGGGAGCAGCTAGAGGAGGTGAAGCGCCGGCAGAGGCCACAAGGAAGGAGGCCGCCGATGCGGTGGCCACTTTCAAGGCCTCCCCTGAGTACATAAAAGACATCAAAGAGACGGCAACGGACTCCTTCACTAAAGGGTTCGCCTACTGCCGCACGCAGCTACGAGGGATCCTCTCCGAGGAGTGACTGGTTGCGCTCCGGAACCCAGGCAAGAGGCTCCAGCTCCGGCGGTGGCTGCAACAGGGTCCAAGAGTTATGCACGGCTCATGCATGAGTTTGTATGTTTCTCATCCTATAATACTTTTAATACACTTTTAGTTTTAACATCATGTATGATCATGTATCATGCATGTGCCATGTATCATGGTACGGGGGTATAAGATGTGTCATTTTGGATTTTTTTGTAATATTTATTCTTTATATAGGCTGATCAGTAGGGGAGGGAGCCTGGCGAGGTGGAGTTCCATCAGATGACTCACATTCACCAGGATGGCAGTTTTGTTCGGAAGGAGTCTAGAGATATATATGTATTTTTTTTATTTATATTATATCATGATTTATAATTTTATTTTTATTAAGTATTGATATATAAATTTTTTATAAAATATAAGATAGGGCTACCTCTATGATCGTTGTTGCCGCCAAGATCGCCATGGCCCGTAGCTGCTGCCGGCACCGGAGTGCACTCCCTTCGCTGCCCGGCGATCCTCGACTCCTGGACCTGTGAAACAGGGGTTAGTGACCCGGGCCGGGATTTCCGACGGGGGCACTCCGACAGTCAAGTCAGTGACGATCTAGGAGAATAGATCCTCCTGGTTGGGCCCCTCTTGATGGACTCTGCACTAGGAGGAGTGAAAGATGTGTGCGAAGGCAAAAACATAGTACGGGGAGAATGATAGCGGGGACAGAGGGGTTCCCTGTTCCTCCGCCTCTCCTTGTTTCCCTTGCTTCCCTTCGACTGTGGTGGTGATGGTGGCACTTCGCCCTCTTGGTCGAGCTTGCGCTTGTGTTGTTGGTTGATTGTTGTTACCTTCCCCCTTTTGGGGGTGTCGACTGTTCTTTGTAGTTGAAAATTGACCGTTGGGCGCTTGTCTCGGGATCCTCGCTGGGTTAGCAGGCACGTGCAACAGGATTCCGTGCCATAGACGAGACATCTTTCCTGATAGGTGGTAGGGAAAGCTTTCATTCATTCTAACATCCCCTCTGGTCACTCCATTCTGGGAAGCTTGGCAGAGCCTCGATTTGGGGGTCGCCGTCCTAAGGGTTTGTGCTTTCTAGCTGGCCCATCCCCCTGGAAGTACAGCCGGACAGGTAGTTATGGTGGTATGGGGGGCACCGTTCTATGGTCATCGGGCGGCTTGCCGGTGTCCCGGGATGGCAGGGCTTGCTCCGGTCTGGATGCTCTGAGCTCGTGTGGTCAACTTGATGGAGGAGGGAAGAGTGCGGGCCCGGTCCAGAGGGCGCGCGCTCGGAGAGGCTCCACGTTGGCGGTGAGCGCTAAGCTCAACCTTGACCACAAAGCTCTAACCTTCGAGGGTCTCGCTCTGAAGGGTGGAAGGCGGACCCGGTCTAGAGGGCACGCGCTCGGATAGGCTCCTTGTTGGCAGGTGAGCGCTGAGCTCGACCTCGACCACAGGGCTATAACCTTTGAGGGTCTTGCTCTGGAGGGTGGAAGGCGGACTTGGTCTAGAGGGCGCGCGCTCGGAGAGGCTCCATGTTGGCGGGTGAGCGCTAAGCTCGACCTCGATCATAGGGATCTAACCTCCGAGGGTCTCCCTCTGGAGGGTGGAAGACGGACCCGGTCCAGAGGGCACGTGCTCGGAGAGGCTCCACGTTGGTGGGTGAGCGCTGAGCTCGACCTCGACCACAGGGCTTTAACCTTCGAGGGTCTCGCTCTGGAGGGCGGAGGACGGCTCCAGCCTAGGCATCCTGAGCTCGCGGGCATGACTTGGCAGAGGACGGAGCTCGGCTCGTTGCCTTGAAGGAGCTCAGCTTGGCAAACGGGCTCGGGCTGAGGTGTTGCCTTGGCACCTGGCATGGCGGTCTCCTTTAATGTGGTGCCTGCCAGCTACCCACGTCAGCGGTTTCGCCACATCATTTGCCCCCCACTTCCAAGGCTCATTAGCACGCGGCGCTCGGGGCGAAGGGAGTAACTGTGGCGCTGACGTGGAAAGGAGGAAATTCGATGCAATGATGGCCGCGGTCGTTGGCACTTCGAGGGATGGCCCTGCCGGCTAGTACGGGTGTGCCACGTGGCCACGTCCGAGGAGTAGTTAATGATGGCACAGAATTTTGTGCGGTTGGGACTCCTTTTTCATCGATGGGTGGCACGTGGCGCAGATCCGTTGGCGAGGGGGTCATAACAGCACGGATTTGATGGGCCCTTTCGAAGTGAAAAGAATTTTTTTTTTACTCAAAATTTCCTTTCTTTCAAATCCTTCGTGTTCGTTGCAGTGCCCGGATCCCTCCTTCTCCACGATCTGCATCCGCCCTTCTCTTCTCTAGGGGACCAGACCAGCTTTGTTCTTCTCCCTTCTTTCTTTCTGGGGTAGGCTTTTCTTGTGAGTCTAGTCTTCCTCCTTCTTAGGTCATCTTTGCAGCATGTCTTGTTCCGATCCTTCCATCCAAGGGGTAGTGTTCTCCTCCTCCGACGAGGAGTTGGAGGGGGCACAGTTTAGGATTAGTAGGAGACCGGCCCTTCTTGCCCCCCCCCCATGCCCGTTAAGGAGCCGGGGGTTGTTCCTTCTCGTCCTACCTGTCTTCCACTCCTACTCGAATCAGCTCCTGAGTATGTCCGGTCAACAGGTCCGGGCGGGGTCGCCTCGACGATTTTCGTCACGAAGCTGGGGGCCATCCGGGATGCCTATGGTGCCACATCTTCGGTTCGGCTCATGATCCCCCGCCCCGGGGAGCGGGTCACCTCCAGTGGCCCGGGCTGTCTCACCTTTTATGAGGGGACCTTCTCCGAGGGTCTCTGATTTCCCTTTCACCCATTCTTTTTATCTGTCCTGAATAACTACCGCCTGGTCCCTGCACAGTTGGTGCCGAACGCCATCAAGGTCATCTTCTCCTTCATTGTACTCTACCATGTCCACAGGTTCGTCGCCTAGTTTTCCTTGTTCAGGGCATTTTTCACCCTGAAACGCCACCTGACCGAGGACGGGTGGTGGTCCTTGTCCTCTCACCCTAAAGGCATCAAATTTGAGCTCTCCTCTTCCATTAAGGGATGGAAGAGCAAATTTTTCTTCGCAGACGTCGAGGGGGTCGACTGAGCTTGGAGTGAGCCGAATCGGTCCCCCAATTGGATCTCCGTGGTTGACGCAGCTAATCAGGATGATTATGAGCAGCTTCGTATGGCCCAGATCCCCTCTCTAGAGGTCCTGCTGTCAGAGCAGAACCTTCTCGACACCAAGGTTGACTCATCGACATGGCCAGGTGAGTTCAGCTCTTTTCCCGTATGCATTTTCTCTTTTCTTCATCTTAGGCTGACCTTCTTGGCTCCTATGTGCAGGGATGATTCTCTCGGAGGGCGAGCCGTTGCCAATTTCTAAGAAGAGGCCACCCACCGGGGCGGTCGCTGAGCCTCCCCCGAGGCGGGCCCAGATTGAGGGTGCACCGGCGTCTGCCCCCGCGGTGCCGGTCGCCCCAAGGAGGGAGGCCGAAGGACGGACGAGGCCACAGGCTGGAGTCTCTATTCTGGAGCCTGAGGCGACCGTCCAGGTTGATGCTGTTGTCGCCACTGCGCCGCCCCGCCCTTCGGGTTCGAAGATGACTGGGGCCGAAGAAGGAGAGGCCTATGCAAGAGCTCCTCCTGCGATGGGGGTTCTGACCGCGATGGTACCGGGTCCCCGACCGGTTCCTGGGGGTCCCACCACCAAAGGGACGGGCGCACCTGCTCCCCGAGAGAGCAGGAGAGACGAGGCGAGGCACCGCCTCCCGTTCAAGCTGGGGTCGGAGAGCTCCTTGGCCGACAACCGCGCCCTGGCCGCTCGCATGATGAACTTCTCCATCCAGCCATGCGACAGGGAGGAGATGGCCGGGCTCCGGCTGGGGGATGTGATCGATAGCATCTTCCCCCAGCTCTGCACGGTAAGCAGATTCATATTTCTTCTTCTTCTTCTTCTTCTTCTTCTTTTTTACCTCTTCATATGATGCAGATCGGCGTCGAAGTCCTTTTTATCAAGAGCAGCTGCCGGAACTGGGAGCAAGCCGAGCTGCAACAGGCGGGTGAGATCGCATCGCTGAAAGCTGATCTGAAAGAGAGGGCCGACTCCGAAGGGGCGCTTGAGTGACGGGTCAAGGACCTTGAAGGGCAGCTCGTCGACTCTGAGGGATAAGAGAAGGAGCTCTAGGAGAGCCTCGACTGCGAGCAGGGGCAGTCAAGGAAGAAGGCCGAGGAGCTTGCCGATGTCGAGCGGCGGTTGGGCATGTCTAACATCGAGGCAGTCCGGCAGAAGGGGATTGCCCAGTCCCTCCAGGCCCGGCTAGCGACGGAGAAGGAGAAGTTGGCCACGGCCCGGAGGGAAGCCGAGGAGGAAGCCAGGTCAGTTGTGGATGCCAAGCACGAGGTGGCCGCAGCGTGGAAGGAAGCCGAGGAGGTGGTTGAAAGGTACAGGGCCTCGAAGGGGTTCCCCGTCGAGATCCAACAGACGGCGTTGGACTCCTTCTTTAAGGGCTTCATGTACCTGCACCGCCTGGTTGAGGGGCCGAGGGCCGCAGCCGCCTCGACTATCCCGACACTTCAGACCAGGAGGCAGGCGTTGAGGAGGCCGTTGCTCCCGAGTCTTCTACGCCAGCCGAGGCCAAGGCCATGCCATCTGAACCCAAAGCCACGCAGCCGGGAGTCCTTGCTGATGGAGACTCCCAGCCCGGCGACCTAGCTGGGGAGTAGTTACTTCTTGCTTCCTTTGTATCTTGTTTTTCTTTTCTGCACTTGGTAAGGCCACTCGGTGTGTCGGGGGCCCGTAGGATGCTTGTAATTGACATTCAATCAATAAAGCACAAACTTTCCTGCAACTAGTTTTCCTGTCTGGCTCTTCCTTTCTTTCACTCCCCCTCTTCTTTTTCTTTCTTTTTGATGAATGGGGAGATCGGAGAGGGGGGCCTCACCTTGCGTGGGGTTGAGTTATTAGACTTCAACGTCAGCAAGATGGGCGCAAGTCGATGGCACTTGAGAGCTGCTGGACTCGGAGGTCTCTTGGCCAGGGATCTGAGCTCCGGGCCTGAGTTGGCATCCTGGAGCTGGGCTCGGGAACGTGGATGACTGAGAGCTGCGTGGCTCGAAGGTCTCTTGGTCGGAGGTCTGAGCCCTGGTCTTGAGCTTGAGAAGCGGTAGCCTTGTTGCTGTGTTTCCCTCTCATTCTCTTTCTTTCCTTTCCCTCTCCTTCTCTCTCTTTTTTTTTTTTGGAGTGGGGAGATCAGAGAAGAGGGTGCTTGCCGTGTTTTCCTCTCGTTCTCTTTCTTTCCTTCCCCTCTCGTCTTCTTTTGGAGTGGGGAGATCAGAGAAGAGGGTGCTTGCCGTGTTCCCCTCTCGTTCGCTTTCTTTCCTTCCCCTCTCGTCTTCTTTTCGAGTGGGGAGATCAGAGAAGAGGATGCTTGCCATGTTCCCCTCTCGTTCTCTTTCTTTCCTTCCCCTCTCGTCTTCTTTTCGAGTGGGGAGATCAAAGAAGAGGGTTACAGGACTTGATTGCCTTGGAGCTAGGCTCGAGGCCTTCCTGAACGTGGAGCTAGGCTCGGGTCCAGGGGTTGCTAGAGGGCTTGGCTCAGGTCTTTGGCGCCTTAGAGCTAGGCTCGAGGTGTTGATGGGAGCTACTTGACCCCATGATCTCTTGGCATCTCAGAGATGGGCTCGGAGACGTTTGAGATTGAGAGCTGCATGGCTCGATGATCCCTTGGCCGGAGGTTTGAGCTCCGGTCTTGGATCAGCATCCTGGAGCTGGGCTCGGGGATGTTGTTGATTAAGAGCGGCATGGCTCAATGATTCCTTGGTCGGAGGTCTAAGCTCCGATCTTGGATCAGCATCTTGGAGCTGGGCTCGGGGACGTTGTTGATTGAGAGCGGCGTGGCTCAATGATTCCTTGGCCAAAGGTTTGAGCTCCGGTCTTGGATCAGCGTCCTAAAGCTGGGCTCGGGGACGTTGTTGATTGAGAGCGGCGTGGCTCATTGATCCCTTGGCCGGAGGTCTGAGTTCCGGTCTTGGATCAGTGTCCTGGATCTGGGCTCGGGGACGTTGTTGATTGAGAGCAGCGTGGCTCCTTGATTCCTTGGCCGGAGGTCTGAGCTCCGGTCTTAGATCAGCATCCTGGAGCTGGGCTCGGGGATGTTGTTGATTGAGAGAGGCGTGGCTCATTGATTCCTTGGTCGGAGGTCTGAGCTCCGGTCTTAGATCAGCATCCTGGAGCTGGGCTCGGGGACGTTGTTGATTGAGAGCGGCGTGGCTCCTTGACGTCCTGGAGCTAGGCTCGGGGACGTGGGCAGAATTCTCCTGCAAGACAGATAGACACTTGCGCAAGAAAAAATCATTGTTAATATCATTGCTGGGAAACCTTACATTATTGATAGTATTTCTGCAAGTTGCAGGCATTCCATGTTCTGGGAAACCTGACGCCGCTGAGATCTTCAAGGTAATAGGCCCCCTGTGAGAGGGCTTCAGCTACTTTGTAGGGGCCCTCCTAGTTTGGCGAGAGCTTGCCGCACTCCCTAGGCTGAGATGCCTCCGCCCGCCGTAGCACCAGTTCCAGGCTTGAAAGTTTTTGTCCTGATGCGGGCGTTGTAGTACCGGGCTACTCGTTGTTGGTAGGCCACCATCCGTAGGCGGGCTTTGTCCCTTGCCTCTTCGAGAAGGTCTAAGTTAAGCAGGAGGTGCGTCGAGTTCCGCGCTTCATCGTACTACTGCACCCGTAACGTGGGCACGCCGAGCTTAACTGGGACGACCACTTCAGCACCGAAGACGAGGCTGAAGGGTGTTTCGTTGGTCGCCGTCCTGGACATTGTGTGGTAGACCCATAGGATGCTCAGGAGTTCTTCTGCCCACATGCCCTTAGCTTGGTCCAGCCTGGTTCTGAGTCCTTGAAGGATGGTTCGGTTGGTCACCTTGGCTTCTCCGTTTGTTTGGGGGTGAGCCACCGAGGTGAACCGGTGTTGGATGCCATGCCCGACACAGAATCCTTCGAACTCACGGTTGTCGAATTATCGCCCGTTGTCGGTGATGATACAACAGGGGAGCCCGAAGCGACAGATGATTGACTTCCAGAAGAACTGGCAGACATTGGCTTCCGTGATTCGAGCTAGCGGCTCTGCTTCGATCCACTTGGTGAAATAGTCGATCGCCACCAGCAGGAACTTTTGCTGCCCTGGTGCTGGGGGGAATGGTTCCAAGATGTCCATTCCCCACTGGGTAAAGGGCCAAGGGGCTGAGAGCTGGGAGATAGGCGCCGCCGGCTGACGCTGTATATTGGCGTGGCACTGGCATTTATCGTACCTTTTAACGAAGTCGGCGACGTCCTTCCTCATGGTCTCCCAAAAGTACCCCTAGCAGAGGGCTTTGTAAGCCAGTGTTCTCCCTCCCACGTGGTTCCCACAGAGGCCTTCGTGTATCTCTTGGAGCACAAAGGCTGCCTCGGCGGGCCTGAGGCATCTCAGGAGTGGGTAGGAGTAAGTTCGGCGGTAAAGCTGGCCCTTCATTAGAACGAACCGGGAGGCCATCTTCTTGACGAGGGCAGCTTCTGCACGGTCTTCGGGCAAGGTGCCGTCAGTGACGTACCGGACGTACTTGTCCATCCAGCTTGACTCGGGGGTTACTTGATGCACCTCTGTCGGGTTCTCATAGCTAGGACTTTCGAGGTACTCAATGTAGGCGCGTCCTAGCGACAAGTCCGGCAAGGTCGCGAGCCTGGACAGCGCATCCGCGTGCTTATTCTCCCCCCGGGGGGATGTGGAAGATGCTGAAGCATCGGAGGCCTGCCGTGCTTGCACGGACCTGCTCCAGGTACTTCATCATCTGGGCGTCCCTCGCTTCATTTTCTCCAAAGACTTGTCCGGTGACCAGTTGGGAGTCGGTGAAGACTTTCAAGTCCTGCACACCCAGCTCGCGGGAGACTCTCAGGCCCGCGAGGAGTGCCTCGTACTTCGCCTGGTTATTGGTTGCGGCGAACTTGAAACGAAGGGCGCATTCCGTCACAACCCCATCACAGTTGGTTAGGATGAGGCCTGCTCTGCTCCCGCCAGAATTGGATGCTCCATCTACGTGGAGGATCCAGGGCTCTTCTCCTGGCTTGTGCTCCGTTGCTGTATGCTCTGGCTCCTCGACGAACCCGGTGCACTCGACCACGAAGTCGACTAGGACTTGGGCCTTTTGTGAAGATCTCGGTTGGTATGCTATGTCGAATTCGCTGAGCAGTAGGGACCACTTAGCCAACCTCCCAGATATCTCTGGTCGGGTGAGGATAGTCCTCAGTGGCTGGTCCGTCACGACCACTATTGGATGTGCTTGGAAATAGGGCCTGAGATGCTTAGCAGACATTATTAGTGCAAAAATGAGTTTCTTGGAGCGAGTATACCCGATCTCCACGTTGCGGAGGATTTTGCTGGTGTAGTACACCGGCTTCTAAGATTTGTCATCGTCTGTGCGGACGAGAACCGAGCTGACAGCTCCCGGTGTAACCGCCAGGTATAGCAAAAGCTCCTCTCCCTCCTCCGGCCTAGAGAGCAATGGGGGGGAGGCAAGGAAGTTCTTCAGCTCCTCGAAAGTTGTCCTGCACTCCTCAGTCCAGGTGAAGTCGTGCATCTTGCGTAGCACCTTGAAAAATGGCAGGCAACGATCAGCCGACCTCGAGATGAATCTACTGAGGACGACGACATATCCCGTCAGGCGCTGGACTTGCTTCTTGGAGGTCGGGTGTTCCATGTCGATGATGGCCTGCACCTTCTCTAGGTTTGCTTCGATGCCCCTCTGGGTGACCATGAAGCCGAGGAATTTTCCTGCCGCCACCCCGAAGGCGCACTTTGTCGGGTTCAGCTTCATTTGATATTGCCACAGGTTGTGGAAGGACTCAGCGAGGTCAGCTACATGGCTCGAGCCCGGCCTGCTCATGATGAGCATGTCATCCACATACACTTGCATGTTGCGGCCAATTTGGTCTTTGAAGACCCTACTGACCAGGCGCTGATAGGTAGCTCCTGCGTTCTTCAGACCAAAAGGCATCATCCTGTAACAGTATGTCCCTTGGTCAGTGACGAAGGCAGTGTGCTCCTCGTCTTCTGGATGCATGCGGATTTGATTGTACCCAGAAAACACATCCATGAAGGAGAGCAACCGGTGGCCCGAGGTGGCATCTACCAGCTGGTCGATCTTCGGAAGAGGGAAGCTATCCTTCGGGCAAGCTTTATTGAGGTCGGTGTAGTCAACACAGATCCTCTATTTGCTATTATTCTTCCTGACCATCACTACATTCACCAGCCAGCTCGGGTATCGGACCTCTCGAACAAAACCGACAGCCAGGAGTTTGTCAACTTCTTCTTTAAGAGCTACATGTCTCTCTGGGACAAAACTTCTCTTCTTCTGCCGAACTGGTTTGTGCTTTGGGTCGACACTCAATTTGTGAGTAATGATGTTAGGGGGGATACCTGGCATGTCCGCCACCATCCAGGAAAACACATCCATATTCGCCCGCAGGAATCCCGGCAGTTGGGCCCTCTCCTTCTCGGGTAGCTGGGCTCTGATCTGCACCATCTTTGTGGGGTCGTCTCTGAGCGGATAAGAAAGTAGGTGCTCGATCGGGCCTCCCCTGGGGTCTTGGGCCCTTTGGTCGAGGTCATCCACGCTGGGGTCGTCCTGAGGGACCTTGGTCCCAGGGAGGGTTTGGAAACAATGCTGCACCTGCTAGGGTGCTCCCCTCATCTCCCCGACACCGTAGGGAGTTGGGAACTGTACAAGTAGTCTCTTAGTGGAGACAACGGTGTCGAGCAGATTGAGCCCGGGCCGACCCAATATCACGTTGTAGGCAGAAGGAAGCCTTACAACCGTGAAAGTCATCATGACGGTGTTCTACCGAGGTGGGGTTCCGGCAGTGACCGGGAGAGTGATTTCTCCTTCTACCCTTACGGAATCACCCGTGAAACCAACAAGGGTTGTGTGCACGGGCCTAAGCTGTTCGGGGGAGAGATTCATCCTGGAGAAGGCATCATAAAAAAGCACATCTGTGGAGCTTCCACTATCAACCATGATGCGCTTTATAGGGTGCTTCACGATCGTCATCTCGACGACCATGGCATCATTATTTATATTTTTCTCCCCATCTTTCCCTTTTCTCATAAAGGGGAGTACATTCTCAGAGTCCCCTGCTCCCCAGGTTCTCTTGGATGCACGTGCAGCTCCCCAGGAGATCATGCCCACAGTCTTCTCGGTGGGGCGGTTGTCGATGGTTGGAGCTAGCGGGAGAGCGACGAGCGCCTGGGGCTCTACTTGAGGTCTGCCCCCCATGAACCTTTTGAGGTAGCCTATCTTGATAAGTTCCTCAATCTCCCACTTGAGGTTGCGGCATTCCTCGGTGTCGTGGCCATGGTCGCGATGAAAGCAACAGTACTTCATCTTGTCACGGCTAGTGGAGGTCCTTAACTGAGGCGGGCGTCTCAGGTAGTCCTCGCCTTCGATCTCCATGAGGATCTTTATCCTCGGGACGAGGAGAGGGGTGTAACCGTCCTCAGGAATGGGGGTCCCTCACAGTCTCGGTCGGTCCCTCTGGGAGCTAGGAGCTTGAGGTGCTGGCTTTCGGGTTCCGGATGCTTCGATGGGGGCCGACTTCTTCGGGGGTCCTCCGTCGAGCTCCCGCCTCGTACGGTCCATCTTCTCGGCACGGATGTACTTTGGGCCCGGAGAAGGAGCTCGGAGTATGTCTTGGGGGGCTTCTTATCTAGCAAGTAGGTCAGGTGGGAAGTCCTGAGTCCTCGCTTCAGTGCCAGCATTGCGACTGGCTCTTCGAGATTGTAGATCTCCAACGCGGTGGCCTTGAAGCGAGCCATGTAGTCCCGCAGGGGCTTGCGGTCCTGCTGCCGGATGGAGAAGAGGCTGTCCACCTCTCGTGGTAACTTTCTGCAAGCATCGAAGTGAGCCATGAACTTCTGTCCTAGCTGGGCGAATGAGCTGATGCTCTCCGGCTCCAAACGGGTGAACCATTCCTGGGCTGCCTTTTGAAGAGTAGCAGGAAAAGTGACGCAGAGGAGAGTGTCGGTGGCCCCCTGGACCCTAATGAGGGTCCGGTAACTTTCTAGGTGGTCCAGGGGATCGGTGGTCCCGTCGTAAGGATCCACCTGCGGCATCCGGAATCGATGTGGGATCGGCTCCGCTTGGATTTCTTGGAAGAATGGGGGATAGGCATTGTAGCCCGCTGGCTCACTAGCGGAGCCCTGCATGCTGGCAAACCGACGGGCAAACTCTGCCAGCTTGCGTTCATGTTCCTCCAGGGGCCTTTCCACCGCGCGCCTGACGGCTTCATCAGTGGGCCCCTCCACCGAAGGAGACGGAGAAGGTGACATGGGTGCATGCCATCCATGGCGGGGGGTCTTGCTTTTCTTCCCTCGATGGGGTCTGGGCACCTCCCACCCGAGGTTCGTCGAGCAGCTCTCTCCGTCGACAGAGCCGGCTTGTTGTCTTTTTGCCGGAGCTTGATGGCTGCCCCGGTTGTCGATGGTAGCCCGCGACTACGATGGCCTTCCTTAGAAGGAGCGCAAGCTATCACGAGGAGCTGCGGCATGAGCCGCCGGGGTCCCTGGCTACTAATGGGTAGCCACGGACCGGTGTTGGTGTTGAAGCTAGCGCACTGTCGTGGCAAGGACTTGCATTTGCTGGGTAAGTGCAGCCATCTGGGCTTCCGGTGGAGGTGGCTGGACCGGAATGGGTGGCTCCACTTCTTGGCGGTGTGGGTTCCCTCGAGAGAGGAAGTCCCCTGCACGGCTGGTGGAAGCCTCCCTTGCCCTTGTCATCACCATCCTCCCGCCTGGCTTGTCTATGAAGAGATGGAGGGTACGACTTGGATTAAAGACCGCTCACAATGTCACCGTCCCCTCCCTCTTCCTGGCATGCCAATTTGTTGCTGCCAAGATCGTCGTGGCCCGTAGCTGCTGCCGATGCTAGAGTGCGCTCCCTTCGCTGACCGGCGGTCCTCTGCTCCTGGACCTGCGAAACAAGGGTTAGTGACCCGGCCCAGGGTTTCCGGCGGGGGCACTCCGACGGTCAAGTCAGTGACGATCCAAGGGAACAAATCCTCGTGGTCGGGCCCCTCTTGATGGACTCTGCACTAGGAGGAGTGAAAGATGTGTGCGAAGGCGAAAACATAGCAGGGGGAGAATGATAGCGAGGACAGAGGGATTCCCTGTTCCTCCACCTCTCCTTGTTTCCCTTGCTTCCCTTCGACTGTGGTGGTGATGGTGGCGCTTCGCCCTCTTGGTCGAGCTTGTGCTTGTGTTGTTGGTTGATTGTTGTTACCTTCCCCCTTTTGGGGTTGTCGACTATTCTTTGTAGTTGAAAATTGGCCGTTGGGCGCTTGCTTCGGGATCCTCGCTGGGTTAGCAGGCGCGTGCGGTAGGATTCCATGTCGTAGACGAGACGCCTTTCCTGACATGTGGTAGGGGAAGCTTCCATTCGTTCTGACATCCCCTCCGGTCACTCCATTCCTGGAAGCTTGGTAGAGCCTCGATCCGGGGGTCGATGCCCTAGGAGTTTGTGCTTTCTGGCTAGCCCATCCTCCTGGAAGTACCGCCTGACAGGTAGTTATGGCGGTATGGGGGGCGCCGTTCCGTGGTCCTCGTGTGGCTCGCCGGTGTCTCGGGATGGCAAGGCTTGCTCCGGTCTGGATGCTCCGAGCTCGTGTGGTCAACTTGATGGAGGAGGGAAGAGTGTAGGCCCGGTCCAGAGGGTGCGCGCTTGGAGAGGCTCCACGTTGGCGGGTGAGCGCTGAGCTCGACCTCGACCATAGGGCACTAACCTTCGAGGGTCTCGCTTTGGAGGTCGGAAGGCGGACCCGGTCCAGAGGGTGCGCGCTCGGAGAGGCTCCATGTTGGCGGGTGAGCGCTGAGGTCGACCTCGACCACAGGGCTCTAACCTCCGAGGGTCTTGCTCTGGAGGGCGGAAGGCGGACCCGGTCCAGAGGGCGCGTGCTCGGAGAGGCTCCACGTTGGCGGGTGAGCGCTGAGGTCGACCTCGACCACAGGACTCCAACCTCCGAGGGTCTCGCTCTGGAGGGCGGAAGACGGACCGGGTCCAGAGGGCGCGTGCTCGTAGAGGCTCCACGTTGGCGGGTTAGTGCTGAGCTCGACCTCGACTACAGGGCTCTAACCTTCGAGGGTCTCACTCTGGAGGGCAGAGGATGGCTCCAGCCTAGGTGTCCCGAGCTCGCGGGCGTGACCTGGCGAAGGACGAAGCTCGGCTCGTTGCCTTGAAGGAGCTCAGCTCAGCTCGGCAAAGTAGCCCGGGCTAAGGTGTTGCCTTGGCGCCTGGCATGGCGGTCTCCTTTAACGTGGCACCTGCCAGCTACCCACGTCAACGATTTTGCCACATCAATCATCGAGCGTGCTAGCGAGGCTACATCATCTACTCAGAGCACTCGTATCGAGGTCGAGATATTCTCGGAGTTGATAGGACCAGAGTATCCTGGATGAGTGAGGGATTATGGGATTGAAGTTACCCCTACTCAGTTATCTGAGATGAGTAGATTTACTCGGGATGCTAGAGATAGTCATGATCATTCACATGTTCGTCGACTCGAGGATGAGATAGCAGAGCTCAGACAGACACGTGATGCAGACAGAGCAGAGATGCAGACTATTAGGGCTCAACTTGAGCATGTTACATCTGTTCTACATATGTTCATATCATCTAAGGTAAGTAATTATTTATAACTACATATATATATATATATATATATATATATATATATATATTACATTTCTAATAATTTAGAATATATATAATGTATGTATCGTAACTATATATATGTATATCTTGTAGGTTCCTGATGCATCTGCCAGTTGTAGGCAGGATGACGACCAGCCTCCCGCGGATCAGTGATGCCAGTTGATTTTTTTTTTATTATTTTTGTATGTCTTTTTATGTATTTGAACTTGGATCGATATTGAGTATCTTTTGATACTTTATATATATATATAAAAAACTCTTTATCTTTGTGTTTGTGTACGTCTTTGGGTGTGATACAGGTTTGAATGTTTAGATATTTCATTTTAGTGATAATGTATACAGGTTTGTGTTGGTGGTATGTGATGTATGCATTTGATATATACAGGTTTGTAACATACAGCTGTATTTTTTAAAAAATAAATAAATAAATTTGTCGACTCTTTAAAGCGTCGCTATCTTATCGATTAATGATGCTTTAAAGCATCGCTATCCTAACAAATACTGACGCTTTAAAGTATCGGCATATGCCGACGCTTTTAAAAAACATCGCTAAGTTTGAAACCAGCGATGCTTTAAAGCATCGGTAACGTTAAATATAGCGACGCTTTAAAGCATCGACATATGCCTGGCGTCCCCATGCTTACATAGACGACGCTTTTGCGATGTTTTGAAAAACGTCGAGAGATTTCTTGCCAATGCTTAAAAGCATCGACAAATATCCAAAAAAGCATCGGCATATGCCTGTTTCACTGTAGTGTACAATACTACATTTATGGCATATAGCAATACATCAATAGTATTATATTTTTGACCTGTAGCTGAGCATCAATAATATGGCTACTTCAGAATATCATAACCCATCATGCAATCATAAAACCTATTTCATGCTTACTGAAAATTTTAAACCAGATATATACTCTTTTATAAAATTGGATGCACATGAATATCATACCTTTCCGACCAAGATCAATAATATATGAAACATAATTTATATAAAACCACATGTACTTAATAGATAAGTATATAACAAGCATCTATCATCTACCATTATACATTTATACTTAACAAGTACATAACATGCAACTATAAAACTATATAGAGCAAAATTATTGATACAAAAAAATAGTTTTTATAAAAATAGATAATCTATATCCAGGAAATATTACCTTGATTGATGACAAATTTAATGTACCAAATATCAATTTATATCATAGTTCACAAACTAGGTGCTTAAAAACCTGTTCGACATCTTTCCGTCCAAAAAATTATTTTTCTACATAATCAATCTTAATATTAATAAATAAATTTCATGGCATATCTATTAGTAATTTGGAACTCTCTATCATGGTTTATCAATGATCCACCCACCAGTCCTTTGATTTCACTTTCACAAAACTCTCTAATCCTTAGGAGAGATAAATTTTTAGAGTGAGAAGATTTTAGAGAGAGAAAATAAAGATAGAAACTAGAGAGAGGAGACACAAAAGAGGGAGGATCTTTTTTTTTCTTTTTTTTTTTTCCTTTCCTTTTTCTTTTCTTTTTTTTTCTTATTTTTTCTCCTTCTTCTCTTCTTCTTTTGCTCGACCCGAATAAGAGACCTTATGCTCCCCATTCGTTCCTCTAAGACCAGGGGGTTCTTGCCAGGAGGAGGTAGCTGTGGTTGAGGTCCATGATAGCATGGCCACCAGTCTTGGTCTGATATTCAACGGCAACATGCGGCGCCAAAAAATTAAAAAAGAATGGAATAGGGGTCTTGTTTTTTTCAAAAGAATTTGGTGATTGCCGACCGGAAACAAGGTACGAGACCACTGAATGGAGAGGAATAGGAAGAAAAAGGAAATCCAGGGCTTATCTTGGCCTCCAATGATGCCGATTGCTCTAATTCCAATGGCAATGATAAAAGGAAAAATAATGATGTTTCCTTCATTTGGGATATTGATTTTCAGTAGGAAGACGGGGGCAACCTTCGCTTTTTTAATAGGGATCGAGGGGAGAAGTTGTGAAAAATCAAGAGAAGAGCCTTCTTGTTCATTATTTCTTTCTTTAATTTTAAAATTTAAAATTCATACCGGACTCTTTTCATTTGGGCTGGGCTATTACAATAGGAGATCTCGCTATTAGCCCGAACAATCCTGAGCCAGGTTGCTCTACAAAATAGAATAAGTTGTAATGATCACTGGGAAAGAAAATCTTTAGGTTGATGACGATACCCCACCCCTATTCTGAAACGGATACCTGGTGATGATTGACTACATGGATTGGCTTCCAAAAATAAATAAATAAATAAATCTTGGAGGGAAAATAATAGTTTTCTTCTTCCTTTACAATAAATTCAATTATATCTCTTAAAATGTCAAACCAGTCATTGGATTTTGGGAAAGAAAGAGCCCCAGGATTCGGTAGCCTCTTCTTTCGGACTTTTCCATCTAATGACGTGCGGAGTACCTTTGTATGGTTCACGCCTGCGATCAAAATGGAAGACTCATACTTCATATTTATTCCGAGGTGCAGTTCTAATTGACACAGGCTCGGTGTGTCGAGCCAGATGCCAGGTCTTTTTCTTTTTTTTTTTTTTTTTTCTTTTTTTTTATTTTTAATTTAACAATAGGAATATGGAGGGTTAAATCCTGTATAGCTATCTTCGCAGGTCCCTCTCCTGCTAGATAATGATCGATGCAAGATACTTAAATTTTTGTAGCATTTTTTTATCTATAAATGAGAATGTCAACTTCATACCACTAAGCCACTAAGATGCCGGCCGGTAAAATGGAGATAAAAAGGGAGAATCCTAATCTCTCATCCAATCCAACCCGTTACGAGCTCCAGGAAATAGTTCCTGGATTTAATGGAGTCACCGCATGTAAATCATGCCTCGAATTCATGATCGGTTAGATGTATGGCAAGTTCTCTATCAACCAAGCTATCGCCTTAGCGGTGATGCCAGGTCCATTTTCGGGTGTATCTTGCACACACCAATGTACAAGAATGTCTAAAGTACCCTAAACTGTTTCAGTTTATGTAAGAAAATAAGGCAAGTCAAGTTTAGCCATTCGATAAAATCTTTGTACACCATCCTCGAAGAGAGGAAAAAAAAAAGAAACATAATTGAGCCACATAAATTTTACTTTTTAATACACATATAATTCTTTTTAAAATAAAAATATATTTTTATAAAAATTATGATATTCATTAATTTGAATTATAACATCCAGTGTTCTATATTTACAAGATGCATAGAGCTGAGAAATATTTTTGTTATTAAAAAAAGTTCAAAAATTTTCAATAACAAAAATATCTCTCATCTTCTAACATTCTGTGAATACGACACCTTGCTCATAAAAGGATATCATACAGGAACAACATTTTCGTCATTTAAATATATATTTAATATCGATAATTCATTTTTTTATTAAAAATCTTGAATAACAAAAATTGTATTTTTTTATGATCCTAATTTGTAAATAAAGTGTCATGATCCTGTTCACAAGATATCATAAGGCCAAGAATCTTTTCATCATTATAAAAATTTTAAAATTTTTCAATGATGAAAATATTTTCGATCTTGTGACATTCTATGAATAGGGTTATGACATCTTGTTCAAAATACATGTCATAAGAAAAGAACATTTTCGTCATTCAAATATGCATTTAATACTTACAGTTTATTTTTTCTTTAAAACTTTGAATGGTAAAAATGTCCTTCTATTATGATATCGGTTTTTTGAATAGGGTATCATAATCCTGTTCATAAGATGTCATAAGATTGAAAATATTTTCATCATTAAAAAGAAATTGAACTTTTTTCAATGATGAAAATGTTCCTCGACCTTATAAAATCCTGTGAATATAGGAATGTTATATGCCGGTTACTGGATATCATAATTTAAGCTATATTTTTTTATAAGGGAGGGATATTTTATCATTCAAAATATTTAATGAAAAGATAAAATTATTGACATTAAATGCATGTTAAAAAGTGAGACTTATGTAGTCTAATAATATTTGATTGTGTAATTTTTTACGCTGCCCGTCCGTGATGGACAAAGAATTACTCTTACCAATCCGTGCTTATAGATTTATCAATCAATAGTAGGTGGCCCAACAACATGACAGGACCTACCTGCAGTGTAATTCTACCATGTTCAATAATATACTATCAATTGATTGGACCAACCTAGATGGAGAGCTGCAATTAAGAATTAATCAGGAGTGAGTCATGGTCCCAGACCTATGCTGAAACTTCCCGAAAAAAGCATCTTCCATTTCAACTAAACTCAATTTTAGTCCCATACCGAAAAGTTAAGCCAATAACTGAAGACTCCTAACAGCCAAATACCTAAAACTCCAAATAGAAAATAGGATTTCAGATCAGTTTTAAACTGAATACTCAGATACCTCTAATTTGACAAACTTGTAAAACAATTAGTAATCTTGATTTGCATTTGTTTTCTTTGTACACTTGGCATCAAGTGAAATGTACAGATGCAGATATTTCATGTTAGGACTAGAGATAGAAGCATTATCAAGTTACATCAATGGTGAATAACTGGCTTGGGTTGATCTGGACCAGCACATAAGACATTTGACACCAACCTAGTGCCTGATGAGTGATGCCAATACCAGCTTGACAAGCTACATGCTAATAAGCAAGGATAGGAATTTACTAGCATAGGATTTATCTTAGATTGTATATATAGAAGGTCAGAATATAAATAATAACTTGAATAAAAGATTAAATTATGCGTATCTTAAAAGTATGGAAATTCATGATCTTTATTGCAGTATCTTGCGGAAGAGAAAAGCAAAAAACTATAGATTTAAATCTCTACCCATCTCCACCTTATGCTTACTTCATTAATGGGATAGGTGCCTTCTTAGAAATATGAAAGAAAATTTATGTCCTAGAATTTTCATAGATGAATATATATAGGAGTGGAGTAGAGACTTAACATAGTTAATAATATTAATGGATCAATCTATTAACTAAATCAGGTCGATCTATATTAACATATATCATATTACATAACCAAGATAATTATATTTAAATAATAATATGATCATAAAGAATCATAGACTCCTTAACTATGATAATAACTTAGTCCATATTTTAAAATAAAATTAAAATCAAAATTAATTCATAATTAATAAAAATCTATCTTATAAGAATTTTCAACAACTAATACTTGAGACTAGGATTGCATATGCACAAATATAGAAATAAAACCAAAATAAATAGTAGCTTTGTATATACACTAAATAATTTGTTTAATATATAAGACAAGCTAAATTTCCAAAGTGAGTCTGATCTAAGTAACTGGAATGTTTCATAAGTGAAATAAATACATCTTTACTCCTCACAAATGCGCTAATTAAGAATCTTATTTTAAATATTGTGACCGGCATAAGAGACTTGACGCAGAATGACCAAAGCCACTGTAACAAATGTTAAAAAAATATTTTGAAGAAAAGATGGCTTTCTGGACGAATCGCTAGTTGAAGGATTTTGAAATTGATTAAATAATATTAATTGTGCTTAAATTAGTATCAAGAACTCTTGTTTATCCCACCTAACTGCAAGAAGGCTAAAATTGTTATCAATCATTTCTTCCAATAGCACGGTGGGCATAGGTTAGTTGACCTTTTTTTTAAAAAAAGAATTAGTAACAATTCGCTACTACGATAGCCTTTGAGTGTATTAGAAAGCATGCTTGGAATGGGTTTGGGGGTTTCTGTGTTCTTGAAGCTTTCTCCGATCGTCATGGTTGAAGCCGATGACTTGAGCGGAAAGGATAGAAGGGAGGAGCGGAGCTCTAGGGAGGGGGATCGTACTTGGGCTAAGGTTGTACAGGGGTCGGGACGCGGCTCGTTCTTGTCCTCACCAAGGCTACCATTAGAGGACTTAGAGCAGTTGCAGGCATATTTCACTAAGGTTCTTGAGCTGCCGGAGACGGAGCTCGAGGAGGTGAGGAAGGAGTGGTCCGGTCTGGCGATGGTCGTCCGAAGCTTGGGACGGCAGGTATCCGCTGATTCGATGGCTAGAGAAATCCGGTCGAAGGCGAATCTGACCTACGATCTGGAGGTTATCCCATTGGCTGAAGATCATCTGGTGGTGTGGCTCAAAATGATCCAGGAGTGCGCCAGAGTCCGTACGGGTGGTTTGTGGTTCGCCGGTGGCCAGCTGCTGGCCATGGAGGACTGGGAGCTGGATTTTGTGCCGGAACAGAGGAGAATACAGAAGGTGATGGTGTGAATGAGGTTGCCGGGGTTGCCTCTGGAGTTCTGAAAGCCGGCTTCAATGATGGCGGTGGTGGAGGAGGCCGGCAAGCCCATCTCTGTAGATGGGTTTACAGATCACTTAAAGAAGGCCGACTATGCTTGGGTGAAGGTGGAGCTGGATGCTGCTCAGCCTGTCAAACCGGGCATCCTTATCAAAGGTAAATCCAAGATCTTTTGGCAACGTTGTGTCTATGAGAACCTGCCTGCCCTCTGTTTCAGTTGTGAAAAAATTGGGCATGATGAAGGTGACTGTAACTCTAGTACGGTGGAGGAACTGGGGGGAAGGAAGGAGTGGGTGTTTGGTGAAGGGGGAACGAAGGAGTTGACTGGGGAGGGCCTTGTGAGGAATCTGGGGACTGAGAGCAAAGGTCGACCCAAGTTCGGGCCATGGTTGCTCACCACTCGAAGCAGGCTGCCTCGATCGGCTCGTTCTCTTGTTAAAGAAAAGAAGGAGGAGGATGGGGGAAGGGCTGCTGGCAGATCTTCCCTCCTCTTTCCCCTCTAGGACTTCCAATATGGTGGGGACCTCGACGCCTAGCTCGTCGCCGGATTTCAATGGCTGGCAGAAACCATGCAAGGTGGCATGGCGCCGCTCCCCGGAGGTGCGGCTGGAGGAGGCTTTGGGAGAAGGTTCGTCTCGGGCCCCTGGCTTTGGGCTGTTGGCTGGGCTGGGGGATCGCATGGAATTGGGCCTTTCGGACTCTGGCCCATCGGATCTTGTGATGGTTGACCTGGGCTCAGTGCTTTGAAGAGGGGCCGAAGCCCACCATCTTCCCCACTTACCAGCCCACGAGACTCTGTTCCGGCGACCACCAGACCGTCGATGGTGGACGCTGCTCCCTCGTCTCCGATAGGACTGAAGGTGAGGGTGGCGGTGTCGACGTCGGCCCCTACGGGTAAGGTCGATATCCCTGAACCTTGTATGGATGGGCTTAAGGGGGGAAAAGGCTCTTTACCTATTTCTATGCCTGGGAAGGCTGTGTCCTCTGCTGTTAGGAGTGAGAGAGGATCTGGGGAGGGTGGTATGGGGCATTCTGGGGGTGTGGGTAAAGGGAAGAAGGTGGTTATGGGATGGGCCGAGGTTGGGAAGAAGGCCTCTGGGACTCCGGAGGTAGACCTGGGTTCTGTCATGTTGCCTGGGGGTGAACATAGTGGGGGAGGGAGGGCTTCTGGGCTGTCGAAGGGGGTACTTCTGTCAGTGGGTAGTGCAGAGGAGGGGGGGAAGGAGGTGGGGAGTGGTTCAACATGGGGCTCTCAAGGGTGGGCTCAGGGGTCTGTAGGCCAATCCGGGCAGGAGTCTAGGATGGGTGACAGAAAGCTAAGGGCTGGAGGGCTGTCAACTTTGATCGTGGCTGAAGGATCTGTTCTGAATTTGGGAAATGTTGTTGGGGGGGGGGGGGGGGGTTGTTCCTGTGTGTATTGGAGTGGACTTCAAAACTCCGGTACATGATGATGTAGTGGGACAAGTGAAGGTGCCTCACTTCTGGCCAAAGGGTCAATCTGGTAAAGTCGGAGGTCCACTTTTCTTCAAAGATTATAGCCCGTACCCGTTGCATGATTCTCTCGATCTTAGGGATTCGAGAGAAGGATGGTCCCATCCATTATCTCGGTGTCCCTGTTACTGGCGGTTGCCTCCGTAAAGGTGACTCTCGTGTTCTTATGCAGGCTGTTCAGGATAGGGTGAAAGGATGGTAGGGTGGGGCTCTCTCGGCAATGGATAGACTGACTTTGATCAGATCAGTGCTGACTTCTTTACCTATCTACCTCTTAGCTAATGTAGTTATTCCAAAGGCTATGGTGGAAAAGGTTGAGCAGATTCTTCGCGCCTTCCTGTGAAGGTCAAATGCGGTGCTCAGGGGTATCAATTTGGTTGGTTGGTAGTCGGTGTGCCAGCCTGTTCAGGATGGTGGGCTCAGTATCTATTCGCTTGCCGGCAAGAGAGAGGCGTTGTTGGCCCGTCATACTACCAGACCATTTTTAAATCCCAACAGTCTATGGGCTTTTTTCATGCGAGCGAGATATGACACACGATCCCTGGAGGGGGGTGATTTTCTGCCCTCCTCTTGGGGGTAAGCTATTTGGAGGGAGATTACGAGGAGGACTCCGGAGGTCATACATTTCTTGAGATGGATGGTTGGGGATAGGAAATCTATTAGAATATGGTTGATGTTTGGATCTCTAATATCTCCCTACACAGATGGCCTACGTTCGTTTCCCCGGAGTTGCCGACCTCCTGGGTGGTCAGTGATTTTTATTATTCTCAGGTTGCAGACCTGGAATTCTATGCTGCTCTCTAGGTACTTTGGGAAGGCCCTGAAGGATCGGATTCTATCTATGGCTTTACCGGTGTCTGCTTGTCCGAATACTCTGGTCTGGGGGCCCACTTCTTCTTTCTCTGCTCCATTGTCAGATCTCTACTCTATTTACCATCTGGCACAGAAGAGGAGTATCCAGGCTAGATGGATCTGGTCTCTTCTGGTGTACTCGAGGGTGCACCTATTTATTTGGAATGTAGCTTGGCGCCGCCTCCCGACGAGATCCTTTCTCAGCTTGCGTGGAGTTCATCTTCCTCCCTCGTGCCCCTTTTGTGCAGCTCTGGAGGAGTCCTTGGACCATACCCTTTTTCTATGCTTGAGGGCATGGCGGGTGTGGGCCCTCATGGGTTGCAGATCCTTGATGTACTCAGGAGATGATGTCATTCACACCTTCCTTCACATCCTTCGCTCTCCTCCTGACACTGTATCTTAGGGCTTCATAGCTTACTGGCTTATCACATCTTGACCACCCGGAATGCCATGGTCTTCAGGTCTGATACCTACTCGGCTAGATTTATTGTTGAAAGAGCTAGGACTCAGGACAGGGAGTATCAGGAAATTATGGTAGCATCGCCTGAGATCTGGGGCTCCGGCTTGGCTCTTCGAGTGCCTCGCCGGGTTCTGATTTCTTGGGAGCCCCCTCCTCAGGATTTTGCTACTGTTAGCTTTGATGGGAGTGTTAGAGGACCTACAGCTGGAGCTGCCTTTGTCATCCGGTCCTCTAGTGCTCGTTTTATTGCGACGGGAGGCACCCATTTGGTGGAGCAGACCGTTCCCCTGACAGAGCTTTATGGAGCTTGGGCCGGGATCATGTATGCCAGGAGGATCCTTCATCTGGATCGCCTCGTTATCGAAGGCGATTCCTTTACGGTGATTTCTTGGATCCAGAGTGCCCTTAGGGAGCTTCTCACCCTTCCTATCCAACGAGACATAGCTCTGTCACTCCATGACTGTACTGGACTTATTGTCCATTATATCTACAGGGAAGCCAACTCTGCAGCAGATTGGGTGGCTTCTTTTGTTGCTTTTCATTCGGGAGGGTTTACCTGCTTCTTTCTCCCTGACATGTCTGTACAGTTTAGAGATATTTTGTTAGTTGATAGTATGTGTTGTACCTTTTTCATGACTATTTAATAAATTTTCGGTTTACCAAAAAAAAAAAAAAATCTGAAAAAATAAATTGTTATTTAGAGAGAATTAGATCAAATATATTTTAACAAATATTAATGTTGTACAAAAATCATTCAATATTCTAGCCTTCCATAATGTCTATTGGATGAATAACACTAAATTCTGTCATTGCAATAAAAGTACACACAAAAATGCTAAAAATGATGACAAGAAATAAATCACACAGCTATATAGTACTCCAACTTGCCTTTCTACGATATATACAACTAATTTCTCGCTGTCAAAAAATTAATTAACCTTTGACTGTAATTTGCCTTGGTATCAACAGTAATAACGTTATGTGGACTGATCCAAAAAAATGTTCTGATAAATCAGAACACCTTGCTGCTACTAAATGGATTAATAAAAGTAAAGTATCTGCGATCCATTGTAGTGGTCAAAACGTTATCGTTGGAATCACAATTACCCTGATCCTTAGAGAAGAGGAACGTGAACAAAGGGAATGGGATTTGATGAAGGATATAATAAATTGCAAACAGATTCAAGAAAAAGGACCGGGTTAACAGCCAGTAAGTAGATTCTGCTCCATATCTTAGCCCCAGTGTCTCTAGTCCTAACTAAATCAAACATCAATTAGGTAATGGCCAATAATAAATGAATTCATGCAACCACTAACATAGGAAGAAACATCACCATGGTTATCATAGAAAGCAGTTCGCTTATAGATTGTGAATGATAGTTAACAATTATCATTGCAACTCGGATTCTATTTAATCTTATATTAGTATCTTATTAGCTTCTTAGTCCCAACCCGATGGAAATATGTCTTAGGTCAGAATTTTAAAAATATAGATACGTTTAGAATAAATCAATAAAATTTTTATTATAAAAATATTATAAATAATTTATAGATAATTGTAAAATAAAAATATTAAACTTAGAAAAATATGAAACATTGTCATAAGGCGTATTTCCATTTCTCATAAAAAAATAATTAGAAATACCATTCCAAGATATGATCGGGATTTTTCTGTATGCGAGTACGATCACGAAAAATCGATAAAAACTCTTTCAACTTCAAAAAAAAAAAAATTAAAGAATTAAAAAATTTAAAAAATATAAAAAATAGAAGAAGCTAGGAGGGTTCTGGATATGGATGGCTTAGTAGACAAGAATCCAAGAAATTTTTTTTATAGCTATCAAATCTGATTATTTAAATTTTTATTAATTTAAAATCGATAATAAAAAAATCAATGATCAAATTATTAAAATTTAATAATTAAATAATTAAATAATAAGATTTTATAATTAAAATTGGTTGGAAAGAATTTTAAATTTTTTAAGAATATGTTATTAATTTTATTATTACTCTATTTTCATTATAAAAAAAAAAAAAAGCCGTGAAGAGGCATAGTAGCAAACATTGTGACTGGACTCTTATCTTTGATGTGTGTTGAAGGTTGGAAAGGAGAAAATAACAATATATATATTTTTTAACGTGACAGGATTCTTATCTTTGATGTGCGTCGAAGGTTTGAGCGGAGAAAATTAAAAAATATATTTTTTAAACATGATAGGACTCTTATTTTAATGTGTGTTGAAGGATGGAGCGGAGAAAATAAGTAAATAAATATAAATATTTATATTCAACGTGACAGGACTTTATCTTTATCTTTGATGTGTGTTGAAGGTTGGAGCGGAGAAAATAAATATATATGTGTATATATTTATATTTAATGTGACATGACCCTTATCTTTATCTTTGATGTGTGTTGAAGGTTGGAGCGGAGAAAATAAAAATATATGTGTATATATTTATATTTAATGTGACATGACCCTTATCTTTATCTTTGATGTGTGTTGAAGGTTGGAGCGGAGAAAATAAAAATATATGTGTATATATTTATATTTAATGTGACATGACCCTTGTCTTTATCTTTGATGTGTGTTGGAGGTTGGAGCGGAGAAAATAAATATATATATATTTTTAACCTCATGGCCCTACCGTCCTTGGTGTTTTATGGCCTACCCAATCTCACTTACCTTTAATGAAAAATTTTAAATGAGTAGCTGTCAAAATGAGTTTTGACTAATGATATTAACTAAATTTTTAAGTTAAAAATATTTATATAAAAATAATATTTTTTTTTGAAAAGATGCATATAAATAATAATTTCTTTCGAAGGTTCGGCATGAATGCAAGCCCTTTGACGAGCCATCGTCGAAAACAGATACCGTTGTTCCGAAGTTATCATCCAGTGCTGCTTTTTCTCGATTTTATCATAGACAGGTTGAACTAGTCCACGATGAAGATATAATTTTTTTTATTTTTTCTTTGATACATGCACTTTCTTTATCTTTGATTGCTCGGCAAAATATGGCCATTCGGCTGAGGTCGAATGCTTACTGAAAGTGGGCCACGTCGGGTAGGACTATATTTTTACTCGTATCTGGCCCGTAAAAAAATTTTGAATTTCAGGTCGGGTCTAGATCTGATTTTTTTTTTGAAAAAATTTGGTCCGAGCTTAGCCTGGGCCCGAGCCCAAACCCGGCTCGAGATTGATGTGGCCGGTCCAATCGGGTTTTGATTCAGACCAGCCCGAACTAAAGTCCATATCGGGTCGGCCCGAATCAGGTCCGATTCGAGCTAACCTAAATTAAAGCCTGGCATGAGTCCATTAAAGCAGATTATACACGGACATAAAATGACTTGGTCAATTTTTTTTTGTTACCTATGAAGGCAGTTTATACATCCATGAAGGCAATATATACTCGGGCCCATGAAGGCAATATGAAATGTGCTTACAAAAGTTATTGCCATGTATTTCTCCTCTATTTTGTGTAAGCAAATTAAGTTGGTTTGTCTGTCTTGTCATCGTAAAGAAAAAACACAATTTTTTGGCAAAACTATCAAAGAAATAGGAAGTGTGTTTAGAAAAAAAACTAACCTTGAAATGGGAGGAAAGCACTGCATCAGCTTAACCCTCAAACACAGTCTTATAATTGTGGCCATACTATAGTATTGAACTGTTGGTATGAAGGTTATCCTACAAATACAAAAAATATCAACACAGTGAGAACAAAAAAAAAAAGAAAGCTTGATATCACCTTGTAAATTATCATTAAAATCAAACTAAAAATGAAAAGATGATGATACGGCAAAGTAGCTTAAAGTGAGATAATCTATTTATCAAATAAAAGTACATATGAGGGACTTATCGCTCACGAAATCTGGTGAATTGAGTCAATAATCATTGAATCAACCTTTATACAATTAAGTCAAAAATGGGTTCAAATGATGGACTTACTGCTTCTTCTCTTATAATGTGGTTTGGCAGCTTGCTGCATTCAAAATACAAAAATTGCTACGAGGGAAAATGGGTAAAAACTCACTGACCTATAATATGACACAAAAAGATTAAGCAAATGCCATAATCAAAATCCACTTGTTTCACCTTCTTATCGTTTCCACTTTCCACATTTAACAAAAAGATTAAGCATCTACGAATGTATATATAAAAAGAAACAGTTTTGTTTGCAAAACATATAAAAAAGTTAATAATTTAATGCTCAGCCTACTTTGGGGTACCATCGGTCCATCATCTGCATTCAACTTCATAAAACTTGAATAATGTATACCTGATAAATATTAACATAAATATCAATTACAAATATTTAAAATATAAGTATAATAAATTAGCAACATAAAAATAAAATATTTATATACCTTCTTTATATTCTTCACGAAGCCAATCCTGTGTACAAATCAAGGCCTCGACAGTAGATAGATTCAAAGAACTCCAATGATGATCAACAACTCTTCCTCCGGTGCTAAATGCCGACTCTGAAGAAATAGTAGAGACCGGAATGGCTAAAATATCTCCAACCATTGTTGATAATATACGATAGATAATTGCATTATTCTTTCACCATGTTAAGATATCAAAGTTCATGTCATTCAAACCAGAAATCACATCATCATCCAAATAACTATCCAACTCTGGTCACTTTGGCCATTTCGATGAACTTTGACTTTTATACTGAACAAAATCCATATCAAGTTTTATAATATCCATAAAAAATGAAGAAACTAATCCTGTATCATTTTATATACCAATTTCATCTGTTAGCTCACTCGAACCAATTAAGTATTGTACTTTTGTTATATCTGTATACTTTGAATAAAGATTATGAAGAAAAAAATGAATTTCATCAATCCTTTTTTTTTTTCTCTTCTACATCAAATGCCCTTTCATAACAAAATTCCACAAATATCAACTTCTGTCTAGGATCCAAAATAGAAGTAATGACCAACAAATTATTGTATTGAGACCAATATTTACTAAATTTCTTTTGCATTTCATTCTTCAGTTGCTTCAGTGTTTCATCAGTACGAGCCTTTGTGTCCATCAACACCATTCAAATTTTCTAAACTTCTTTTAGGTACAAATTAGATGCGGCATAGTTAGAACCAGAAAATACTTTAGTAGCATTAAGAAAGATTTCTAAAAATTTAAGAATTATCTCAGCCTTTTTTCATTTATCAGTGATAGGACATGTATATGAATGTTCAGCTGCAAATCTAATAAAAACATCTTTATAACTAAGTGCATCAAGCAACATCTCATACGTTGAATTCCACCTTGTAGCAACATCCAAAGTGAGTCATTTTCTAACAGAAAGTTTTATATATTGTGCCATTTTATTAAAAGCTTGCATCCGAGATGGGCTTGCAGATACATATCTAACAATTTCTCTTATATATTCAATAGCTTCTGAATAATTTTCATCCCATTTTGAACCATAATATTCAGTATGTGTGCACAACATCTGATATGACTATACTGCCCACCAAGTAATATTCCATAATAAAAATTATCTTAGACTCTTCGAATCATAGCATCATTTATAGTATAATTATCTATAGTGATAGCATATATTTTAGAATCCAATTTCCATTCAAGAAGAGACTTTCTAATAGCATCTTCAATTACAAAAGCTGAATGAGGATATAGTAATTTCTTGAAACTAATTATCTTCTTATGCAGAATAAAATCGAAATCAATATAATGAGTGTAAGCGATATGTAACCGAGTTTTTGATTCGATGTCCAAATATCGGTAGTAAAACTAACCCAAGTTAATTTCTTAAAACATTTTACAATTTTTTCCCTTCTCCTTGATACAAAATCATACAATCATTCTTTATAATCTTAACATTAAATAATGGCTGAAAAGATCTCATAAGATCCTTGAAAATAGGATGCTCAATAATACGAAATGGAAGCTCAGCATAAATGATAAACTTTGCAAGTATTTTTTTCTCTTTATGATTGAATTTAAAATACTTCATCGGATCTTTTGAACTTATTTTCATGAACATCTAATTAACCAGATTTTTTTGATATTTTTTATAAACATTTTCAAGATGACATTTTAGATGACTTGTTCCTCTAATTTGCACTGCCACTTAATTTTTTTTTTAATGTTTGCATATAGCTATTGCTTTATCAGCTTTTCTTTCCTTAGTAAAATGATCCCATATCCAAGATCTTTTTTTAGAACCTTTTTCACCATCAATTTCAGAATTATCCTCAATTTTATCATCCTCATCCCTTATAGATTCAATGATATTATTTTTATCCATTTTAAATTGAGATATTCTGCATAAATAAGAGAATATAGTACATTAAAAGATAAACTAAAGTAAAAGAGGACAAAAGATACTATAGTTACTTCCAAAACAATAAATATAAAATGATAAACATATGCAACGTAGACCGAAGAATAATTAATATACAAATATACAGGAAATATTAAGTAGCAAGAAGAATAGAATGATCAATCAAGCAGAAAATCATTGGTATTAGTTTAATAAATCTTTAAAAAGGTCAAGATGCCATGCACCGACCTAGATCAGGAACCAGAAATTCAACTCCCATCCACAAAAATAAAGAAATACAGGCACTAAAACCTCGTACCATCATTTTTTTTAAAAATTCACGCTTCCCTTGAATTACGGGGAAAAGGCATGGAATTACCATCCTGCAGGGTATCAACTAATCTTGTAAATCTAGATGACACAGGATTAAGCAATTCAAAAAAGGGGTTTAAATGTAAACCAATAAAAGCAAGATGCTACCAACAAGCACCACACACTGGCAACCATCAATTGCTATCATGCATCTACTCTTCCATAATAAACAATATTTCTTCATTGCTCCCTTTCTTTGAGTTTAAAAAAAAAAGACTTTCAACTAATACACAAATGTGCTGCTGCAAGTTGGTGGAACTCGGGGCCTCAGAAAGAATAAATCTGCTCTTAAAATTCATTGGCATATATACATACAGTCCATTATTGGAAAAGTATAGATGTAATCGCCTTGGAGAAGAAATAGAGCTTTTCTTTTGGAGTCGGAGATGACGATTGGAATGGTGAAAGCCAGATCGGAATGCAGGGACCGATGGACGGCCGATGGCAAAACCTTAGAGGGAACGGAGAACCACAGAGAACCTAGAGTGAATGGCCAAGAGGCCTAAGACTACCACGGTGATCAGCTCGCCTGATCGGAATGCTAGGAGCCAGGGACCAATGAACGGTCGACGACGAAACCCTAGAGGAAACAGAGAACCATGGAAACCCAGACCCTAGAGCGATTGAGCGAATAGCTAAAACTTGAGAGATGGAGAGGTTCGAGACTGCCGAGTAATGGGTTTTATATAAAAGGAATTGGGCTGGCTAATTTGGGTCGGGCCAAGGCTTATTTCAGGCCTGGTTCGGGCCGGGTATTTTCAGATCGAGTTCGGGCCAGGTCTTTCCGGACCACTTTTGGGCCGAGCCATACAGAAGCCCGAACCCGGTTCGAAAATTTAATGGACTTTATTTTGAAGCCCAAGCCCGGCTTGATTTGCTTGGGGCTTCGAGCCAGCCTGAGCCCACTTCTAGCCCTAGTGCTTATCCTTTTGCATCATTTGGTGGGAACGACCACGTTTGGACCTGGCTCTGAGGTAGGAAAGCAGTAGAACCGACTTCAATCCCACAACTCCATTTTTAACTACTCCTTCAGCTAAATTTTTTTTTAATAACATAGAATGATCATACCTAGCAGGCATGAATAAGGATGACAATGAATCGGACATTAGGCCGGATTTCTAACTATCCAATTCTAAACCCTAATACGCAATAAACTATCCAAATCCAGTCTAAATATTATCGGGATTAGATTTTTTTATCCAAACCCATCTCAATCAGATATTGGATAATTCGGGTTTACCTGACCCGAATCTAATTAAGTAACATTGAATACTTTTTCTCATTTTTATCAACTTTAAAGCCATCTACCATTCCATAAATCATACATACCTTAAATAAATAAAATTTAACTATATTTTTAGTTCAGCAGCACTTAGTTCCATATTCAATCAAAATAAAATTTAAATTATCTTAGACAAATAAAATTCAATAATATTTATTTCAATACCTCTGAAGAAAATAAAGACATAAAAAGCATATCTAACTCTAAGTTCCAAGTTCCAAGTTCCAAAAAAATTCAAGAATAATTCTCGGTTAATCCTTAGTTACAACATCATTCTTCACCCGATCCGTCTACAAACAATTAATCATTATTAGTAATGATTGATTATAATGATTATGAAGAATATAATATATATATTAAGTATATATATTAAAATATTAAAATAGTTCGAGCCAGGTTCGGGTTGGATGCATATCTATTTAGACCCGATCCAAATTTAAAGTTGAGCATTCAGGTTTTATGCAAATCCGATCCAAATCCAATCAAAGCGTTGACTACCCGATCTAATTTGGATCGGGTTGGATCAGATACCCATGGATTTGAGTTTTGTTCCCATCCCTAGGTATGAATATATTTAAAAAAGTTTAAAAAATAAAACTGCATGAAAATCATCAAGAATAACCTTCAACTATGTCCACAAGATCTCTCCCAAAAATCCTAAAAATTCCTTTTACCTCAAATTTTTTTACAAAATAAAAAACAAAGACATTTGTACAAAAATAAAAGCCACGTAAGGTGACATCACGTTGACGGGGGCCATCCCGTCATGCATTCCGTTTCAAGAAGACTCCACCATGAACCTTGAATTTATCGGACAATGATACAGGTTCATGGTGTGCCGATGCTTTCCCTTGTATGTTACCATCAGCATCGAAGGGTCGTCTGGCACCCTCTCCATGTACTTAATTGCCGAACGCTACCTTAAGATGCACTTGTAATATCCATAGAATTCTGGAGGACTTCCCTTCTGGACTCTTTGTGCCTGCCGCTGAGTTATATGCAGCTTGGGCTAGGATCAGGTATGCCCGGCAGATTCTTCATCTCGATCGTCTGATCATTGAGAATGACTCTGCCACGATTATATCTTGGATCTTGCACTCTTCCACGGACCCGGTGGCTCACCCCATTATCCGGGACATCAGGCTACTTCTTCAGGGTTGCTCCTCGATTCTGATTAGGCATATTTATAGGGAGGCCAACTCAGCTGCTGACTAGGTGGCATCCTTTGGTGCTCAGCACTTGGATTTTGTACTTTGATTGGATTGGCATAATGCCCCTGTATAGCTTAGGGATCTTATTTTATCATACTTTTTAGATTATATTCATCGCCGTTCAGTGCAATGAGTACATTGTTTCATCAAAAAAAAAAAAAATCCATGGCATTCAGAAGGAAAAAAGCAAACATATTGGATGAAGACCACGTCAGCGAATAAAAAATCATTGGATGTCTGAGAACAGCGGGGCATGGTTACCCAGGGTAGAGAAAGCCCTTATCGATCGTATCCCAATCAGTATATTTTAATCTTGCTACAGTAGTCGTCAAATAATAGAGATAAAGTTCATCAAATTAAAATAAATGATAGGTATAATAAAACTCACATCTTTGCATTAAAAAAAAAATACTATTGATGCCGAACCCGAGTGATCCCTTCGCACTGTCAAAATTCATCAATTGGATTCCCTTTAGGGCCTTGCAAAACAAACCCATGCACCGGAAATTTTCTAGTGGGGGACACTCTGATACTTAAGTCAGCAAGGTTCGAGTAACAGATACAGAATCTTAGAGAAGATAAGTAGGAATAGAAATACTTTAGCTAGTTTTTTTTACTTATCCCCGAAGGTCTCCTTTTACTAGTATTTATAGGTATTTGCCTTAACATAATTTAGTTAGAAGATGTTTCTTGCAGTTTGTTTCGACATTATTCTATTGAGAACTAACCCGAACCCGTTATAACGGTGGGTTGTTTTCTGGTAGGATAACTACATTTTTTCTTGCCATCTTCATTCTTTTTAAAGTCAGTCGGACTTTATGAATTCGTCAGCCTTTATGAGTTGGCTGGCCATTCTGAGTTGATCGGATATGGAGATGAGTCGGCCGAATACCATATTATCAGCTTGTCAGTCTTTGAATTTGCCACACAGCCTTTGGTTGATTAGTCTGACCGGTCCATCACAACACTTGCCCCCCACACCCACTTTCAAGGCATATTGTTTCTTTGAAAAATGGGAGTTAATCATCGTTGTTCTTTTTGTTCTTTTTTTTTTTTTTGCCTCGTCCTCCATGTTTTTCACCGGAAGTGGAGAAGATATCTTTCAATAATGGCAAATCTTGGAGTCAGTTGGCGATATTAATTTGCTCATTTTTGGGCGTTACATGAAGTTGGTAATGAAACTGAAGGTGGCCCAGACTAAAATGGCCAAACTGGAGACCAAACTGAAGAAGAAGAAACTTCGCTCGTCGAAAATATTGATCAAGGAAACCTTACAAAAATCCGATGAAGCTCTGACCCAAAAAGTGGCAGCAAAGACAAGGGCCATCCTGGCGGAAGAGAGAATCCAGCAAGCATAAGAGAAGGTCTGCCTGGCAATTGAAGAGTACAAAAAGACTGATGCCTTTGGTGACGAGATGACCAACGTAGGGATAGTGAGCTACCAAATGGGCTTTAAAGATTGTCTGGATAAAGTCGCCAAGCTTTATCCTAACCTAGATCACTCGGGGGTCATCATGGTTGCAGAGGAAGAAGAAGAAGATGATGACTAGCAGGCGGCCGAAGAACCCAAAGTCGCCGACCTTTCCTAGGTAGCTGTTCGAGCCAAGGATCATCTAGAAGGAAATGTTGCCGAGGGCCAAGAATAATTGTAACTTTCATCTTCTTTTTGTAAATATACCAACTCTTGAAAGATGAATGAAAGACTTCTTTACCCGAATGTCTTCTCTGCCCTCGGATTCCTTGGATGCCTTCGAGTATTTTTTCCGTGACATCATTTTTTACCAAGTACCAACTCTTTGGTAGCAATGAAGTTCTGCTGAAGTTGATATTTCAAGGAATACATAGATAGGATGTAGTATTAAGTCCTTGGCAGCTTTGTCGAGTTCACTAGTTGGGTTGGTTGATTAGACCAACTTCTTTGTTTGGTTGGATACACCGATTGAGTCAGTTGATTAGACCAACCCTTACTTTATCGAGTGTGAGTCCGTGGGCTAGATTGACTCTCTATCTGTCGGAGATATCGATTGAGTTAGTGTGTCAGACCAACTTCATGTTAAGTATACTGATTGAGTCAGTTATTTAGGCCAACCCTTTTTTCGTCAGGTTTGAGTGGTGGACTAAACCAACTCTTTTGCTTCGAATACACTGATTTAGTCACTCTATTAGACCAACCCTTATTTTGTCAGATGTGAGTTACTCTGATTGATAACATTGTTACTCCGAAGTCTCTTCAGAGCACTTTCTTTAACCTCTTCCTCCCTGAAGCTTGATCGACGGTGTAACATGCCGACCATTTCATCTGTGGGTCATTGATTAGGAAGCTCCATACCATTCATGGTCTGCTTCTAGGTAGCAACCTCGGCTTGGCGTTCTTAGCTATGGATATACTTTTCTAAGTATCCATGCTTAATCAGACCTTCTATTTCATCTTTTAGCTGGATGCACTCTTTGGTAGTATGCCTATGGTCGTGGTGGAATCAATAGTATTTTGCCTTATTGCGTGATGCTGGAGGTGCTTGCATTGGTCGAGGTTTTTGTAGAAAACTTTCCTTCTCTATTTCCATGAGTATCTTTTCTCTTAGAAGAGAGAGAAGTGTACATATCAAACTTGCTAGTTAAATTCTTTGGCTTGGGACTTCATCATCGAGTCGAAACATCTTCATTAGGAGGCTGCAATTCATCATTTGCCTGACTCTTTTTCTTTGAAACCGATCTTCTTTCAGCCTGGTATCGGCTTGCTGCTTGCTCTTCAACTAGTGCATATTTTTGCACGTGCGCCAACAATTCAGAGTAACTAGCGGGAAGCTTCTTGTCCAGTGAGAAAGTAAATCTAGATGATCAGAGACCTTTCTTCATAATAGACATAGCCACATGCTTATTAAGATCAGAGATTTCGAGTGTGGCAGAGTTAAAATGGGCCATGTACTTTCTCAGAGTTTCACCTTCATATTGTTGAATGAAAAAGAGGCTATCCAAATTGCATGGCATTCTTCTACTGGTCCTAAAATGAGCCACAAATAATCTTTCTAATTGATCAAAGGAATGAATGGTACCTGACCAGAGGCTCGAATACCACATCCTTATAGCCTTATTTAGAGTCATTGGGAAAGCAAGATAATTGAGGGTATCAGTTGCCCCTTTGATCATCATATGGGCTTTGAAGTTGCCCAGATGATCGAGAGAATCAATGGTTCCATCATAAGGTTCCAACTGTGGGATCTTGAAGTGAGATGGGATCACTTCTTCCATAATTCTCATGGAGAATGGAGGTCATGAATCATAGGCTATAAGTTGCTTGTCACTCTTCCGTTGGTCATCGAGCTTAGCAATTTGTAGCTCTAGCTTATGGAATATTCTTTCGAAGTCATCATGTCATCGAGTTTCCCTACTCCAATAGAAACTTCTTGGGATAGAGTCATTGGAAGATACAGAAAAGGACCTTTGGCATTTCTTTCTGAGCCAGCTCTCTCCATATTCATAAAGTCAAGAGCCTTGTCGCACTAAAAAACATCAATTCAAGGAATGATGATGTCGAGAACATTAACTTGGCTCTCATCACCGAGCCTCTTCCAAAGGAGACCGTTGGCTGCATCTTGAGGTGATTGGTTATTGTTGCCCACTAATCACAATTTCTTGGAGATTCTAAATAGTAGCAATCATAACCTTCATTTTAATCAAGAGATTGTTGATCTGTTATCATCCTATACTCATCGTGGGGGCAACATTATTATCTTCCAAGGATGGGTCATTTTTCTTGGATGGTGGGGGACCTCTTCCAATCAAAGTGTTCTGCACTCTTCCTTTTACTATCTTCTCTGTCAAGATTTTTTTTCAAGATTTCTTTCCCTGCCTGGCACACTAATCTATTGATGCTGAACCCAAGTGATTCCTTCTCACCATCAAGGTTCGCCAGTCGGAGTTCCTTTGGAGCTTTGCAAAATAAATCCATGTACTGGAGGATTTCCGGTGGGGGACACTCCGATGCTTAAGTCAGCAAGGGTTCAGTGACAGATACAGAATCTTAGAGAAGATAATTAGGAATAAGAATACTTCAGCTAGTTTTTCTTGCCTGTCCCTAGAGGTCCTCTCTTACCGGTATTTATAGATATTTACCTTAACAAAATTTAGTTAAAAGGGACTTCTTATAATTAGTTTTGACATTATTCCGTTGAGAACTAACTCAAACCTGCTATAACGGTTGGTTGTTGTTTTGGTAGGATAACTACCTCTTTTCTTGCTATCTTTATTTTTCTTAAAGTCGGTCAAATTTTACAAGTTAGTCGACTTTTATGAGTTGGTCGGTCTTTATGAGTTGATCGGATCTGGAGATGAGTCGGTCAAATACAATATTATCAGCTTGTCAGTCTTTGGATTTGCCACACAGTCATTGGTTGATTAGTCCGACCGATCCATCATAACAAACACCATTACAACCTTCCTACAATTCTAAAGGCTTTTTTTATTTTTTTAGCAAACCGATGCTCACACCCTCCTAACATGAGCACAATCCAAAAAGTCAGAATACAAAATATCTCATAAGCCTAAAAGATACACATCACCATGCCACCAAGTCTAGTCACCAATATGATCAACTAAAAAGGAGGACATCCAATCAGTAGCACTGTTTGCCTCCCAATAAACATGATGGATCGACATCATTATGAAGAGATGGAGTTATCTCTAAATATCACAAAGGAGGGGATGTGCCTCAGCAATCTTTCATCCCATCCTGGATCCAATATATAACTATGATAGAGTTGCCCTCAACAAAGATTCTCTCACCTCGCAACACCTGGCTTGTACAAATGATGCTAGCCCAAGCAACACAAAGCCCCACTTCGGGAATCGAAGGCTCAAACAAAGGAGAGCCCCCGATAGCCAATAACCTAGCATCAGAGCCTCAAATGACAAAACTCGTGCCACCTCTGGCATCCCTCATACTATCGTTGAAGTTGAGCTTGACAAACCTCAAGGGTGGCAGCTCCCAGGAAATGAAAAGAATCCTCTAGGTCACTATGGGAGCAACGAGAGAGTCCCAGGAACTCGAGGCAACATCCAACTGTCTAGTAGAGTCAATATAGTCAAAGCGACTGTACTCCTTGGATAAAGAATAAGCTCTCTCTAGCACACGATGCGCAGATATAATCTCAGCTTTGAAGGTCAGGCTATTCCTATATAGCTAAATTTGGTAGGCTACATATGCTAACTTGTGACCACTAGTCTTGTCATAGGTCGACATCTACTGGATCACCTCAAGAAAGGAGGAAGGTCAAGAACTGCTATCCCTCCCCCATGGTTGGCTCTGACTATCTCCTAAATGAGACATGCCCTCGGGTAGCGGAGCAAGGCATCTTCAGCTGAATCATCCTCCATCCCACAAATTGGACAGTCCGATGAAATCTCCATACCTTTATTCCTGAGAAGAGAGTGAGGACGTAGTCCATTCCAAGCAACCTTTTAAAGGAAGAGTCTGATCTTAGGATGGACAGCCAATATCTAGACCCAAGCAACCTCAATCCTCCTGGCCAGTGATGGCCTCCACATTTCAATGAGATTCCTAGCAGGAACCTTAGGGCAGCAAGAAAGACCCCACACTCTCAAATTAAAGCTCTGATGGGTGGAAATCAAGATTGAAAGAATCCTGTCGGCAAGCTAACTACATCCAACCGCTATCATTAGTAGTGATCAAGTTGCAGACCTAATGATGGCTATCAATGTCCATGTTAACGAAGGTCAGCCTATGAAATAGAGAACGGCTAGAAATCAAAGCATCCTGGAATACATCCATCGAGGTCCAATCACCAATCAGACATCTAACTTTGTCCAAAACTGTAGGGGCATAGATGCAGATCTCTTTTCATATGGAGTAGCCATGAGCAACCTAGACAAGGGATCCTTGACTCCATGCTCCGTATCGAGCCCTCATGAATCTGCTCCATAGATAATTAGACTGGGTAATGAATTTGGCAGCATGTCTAACGATCATGGCCTCCCTCCTGACCAGTAAGGATTGAATTCCTAGGCCCTTGTCTCGCACCGACTGACAGACTACCTCCCAGGATAGAAAATGAAGCCCATGGCCGCCTTAAGTTGAGCTCCAAAGAAAGTTCTAGATATGCTATTCAAAGACTTTAAGGGAAGCACACGATACAATAGTATTTTCCAGGAGGTAAACCAGTATAGAAGTCAACATAAATTTTACAAGAGTGATTCTCCCAATTATAGATAAAGTATTGGCCTACCAACCTTGTAGCTGGTCCCTAACTCGCTGCTCCAAAAGATTGCAGTCACCTCTCCAAAGCCCCCATCCAATGATGGGAACCCCAAGATAAGTTAGGATCCCGGGATGCTCTGATACCACTCTATCAGAGCTTAGGCTATGATTATATGGGACTGTGACATCAATGATTAAGGTATGACATAGATGATATTGAAATTTAAGTTATGATCACTTTGAACTATAATATAAGTAATTAGAAAATAACATGGTGGTTGTTAGGGCATGATCGAATAGTATCAGAGATACGATAGAAGTAACAAAGATAAACCTAGAGTTTGGATGTTAGATCATTAGGCATTATGATAAAACTAGAGAATTTGATAAATTTATATCAAAGTGCACAGCAAAAGTATGGTGGTTTAAAATTATTCAAAGCTAGTTAGAAACATTGATTCTTTAACTCAAAAGTTATGATAATGGAAGAGCTCGACATAATTCGATATGTATTATAGTTAGAAAAGGATATAGTCTTGAGACATTATATAATTATTATATCAAAAATCTTGTAGAGCAAATACTTTGGAAGGAAAACTATTCGAGAGATTAAGGATGACATGAGGGTTAGTGCTTGTAAAGTTTAAAGTCTCAACAAACAAGCTAATTTCCTGGATGAAATTATTTTAAGGGAAGAATATAATATCCAGCCCAATTCAATAAGAGATCAAGCCGAACATGAATTTTAAAGCAACAAAAAAAGGAAAAAAAGAGGAAGTCTCCTCCTCCCTCTTGATTTCATCGAAGGGAAGCCAATTTCTGGTAGAAATCGGTCTCGCTCCACCCTATTTAACAATCACATGCCTTCTCCCTTAAATTTGCAATGGTTAGGTTTCTTTTTTTCAAGAAACTCAAGTGGTTCAGTCATCTAATGAAACTAGAAGTACTTCTTCGTTAATCTACAAGAATCAGCGAGGGTGTATTATAATTGGATTTGGATTGTTGTCAATCCAGTTATATGAGTTCAGACTGACCTTATGTCCTTATCTATAGTTGAAGAATCATTATAGGATTATGAGTTTTAGGTGTTTTTCCTAATTTGTTATGGCTAGTTTGAAACAATCACAGAAGCATCGTCTTGTAGTTACATGATGGTTTCTAATTTTAATGGTGCTGACAGTCCTATTTTTTTTACAAAATAGAAAAACAAAGACATTTAAAAAAAAGTCAACGTAAATTTATCGGACAATGGTACAGGTTTCTGGCGTAGCGGTGTATTCCCTTGTACACTACGATCAGTATCGAAAGGTCGCCCGGCACCCTCTCCACGTGGTTTATCGTCGGACGCCACCTCAGGATGCACTTGTAATATCCCTTGGATTAAGGAGGAACAAAATCGAACGGATCAGATAAAGACCATGCCAGCAAATAAAACTCCATTGGATGACCGAGAAGAGCAGAGCATAGGGTAAAGAGGGCCCATGATGTTCCTTCTTCCGTCATAGGTATTTTTGTCCGGGATATCGACCATATCCCGATAACGTATTTTAATCTTGCTACAGCAACCGTCAAATAATAGATATAATATTCATCAAATTAAAATAAATGATAGACATGATAAAACTCACCCCTTTACTTTAAATAAAAAAAATACTATTGCAACTTTTTTACAATTCCATGGAGGAGTTTAAGGGCTTTTTTTAAAATTTTTTTTCCTTTTAGCTAATAAGGACTTGTTGGCTAAAGTTTTAACATTAGACGGGATCCTGATTAAATATATTATATACCTTTTGATTCTTGATTGAGCCAGGTATGAATTAGGTCATTATTTATTTTTTTATTAAAAATTTAGCTCAGGTAAGATTTGGAACTAACTAAGCTTCATACTTTCTGAAAATCTAATCAAGTCAGATTTTTCGAACTGTGAAATCCAAGTGAAACTTTTTTTTTTTTTTTGTTGGATTCGGTCATTTAGCCTCTCGGAACAGACTAGCATATTGTTTGTTCCATTATTATTCTACTTTCATCAAGAAAGCCATGGAAAGGGGCATGGTAACCAACATTATGACAGGACTCTTATCTTTGATGTGTGTGAAAGTTCAGAGCATAAAAAATGAAAATATCATTCATAACCCCATGGCCTTGCCCTCCTTCGAGTTTTATAGCTTTCCAAATCTCGCTTATCTTTAAAGAAAACTTTTAAATGAATAGCTATCAAAATAAGTTTTGACTAATGATGTTAATCGAATCTTTATGTAAAATTAAATTTTTTTTTTTTTTTTTTGAAGATATGCACATAAATAATAATTTTATAAAGATATTTATCCAATTTCATATATTTTTTTAAAAAAATAAAATAGCTCAAGAAATGCTATTTTTTAAAACTATATTTTTTTGATATTTTAACCTTTTCAATTTACATTTTGTTTGCCTGCATAATTTTACATTAGACCGGTATCTAAACACTTCAAAAATAAAATAATAATTTTTAGATGTAATTATTCCAGTAATCATCTTATGAGATGGTGCAAGAATAAACAATGAAATTAGAAGAGATGAAGGGTTGAATCGGTTATCATCCAGAATAGAAGATGATGGCCCTAGATCTATGTTTGCTATTTCTGTACCGGATCCTAGCTATACCAATATCATTATATATATATATATAATTTAAATGGTTAATTAATAAATAATAAATATAAATATAAAAATAGAAGAATAATCTGTTAGATGATAATGGCTTTTTCGTTTTTTTGGAAAACGAAGGACCGTGTGAATGGCTTGAAGTGCCTTGAATACCGGGGACAGCAATGCTCGGGAAGATCAACATTTTTCTATGGCAGGCATTGATAAATAGACTTCAGACTTCACATAGAATGAAGTCTTTGCTAAAAACAAAGGTTGGTAAGAGTAATAGTTGCCCACTCCATATTGGGTTTTTCTTCTTCTTCTTCTTCTTCTTCTTTCCTGGATGGGAAAGTGTTAAAATTTATCGGAGATGCGGATCATACAGGTAATGTTAACGTTGAGACAGTTTTGTATCTTTTCCTCGGATGCCCTTTCACTAGGAGTATGTGGCCCACCCTTAAAACTTTTCTTAATATTAGATTTGGCCAACCGATCTAAATTCTAAATTTCTAGAGCGCATGCATGGAGAAGGAAGAAAGTTCCACCTCCAATCAGGAGAGCTTGGGATTAACTCTTGATGGCAATGCTTTAGCATTGTTGTCTCGAAAGAGATGGGAGACTTTTCTTTCGCCGCCGGTGGCGGACGCCTGGTCCCCGACATTTTAGTATTTTTTTTATTTATAAATTAAATTTCGTGGATTAAAATTTTTAGATATTTATCCATTTGGTCTTCTAAAATTGGTTGGTACCGGATACACGAGAATCTTATAATTTTTTTTAAAAAAATAAATATCATAAATCAACTTCCCCTCCTGTTTGAAAGTCGAATCATTTTTAATTTTTTTAAAAATTAAAAATAAAAATAATATTTCAAAAAATATTATCTTTCATGAATCTAGAGCATTCATAACTTTTCCGGTTTCGACTACTACTATAAAGATAATATTTTAAAAAATAAAGATTATGTAGACCAGATTGTGCGACAAGATAGAAGACGGCTTCCTTAGCAATTATTTAATCATTTATATCAGGAAGAGAAAAATAAAGATTTTACGATAAATTTTATTATCGATAAATTTAATTTAATAAAATAATATAAAATATAATTTTAATAATATTTATACTTAAATATTTTTTAAATTATTTTTAATTAATTATTAATATTTATTATTTTTATTATTTTTATTTTTTTGACTTTTCTGGAAAGGTAAGCGTGGCCACCGATTACCACCGCCTTCTGTATGTGGCCACCGATCACCACCGCCTTCTATAAGAGTACTCTTACCTTTGTTCCGTATGCGGGAGCATCTCGGCTTGGAGAAGGTGAGAGAAAGCCATCGCAAAGTTTGGAGTAGTGGCATTTCTTACTCCCGAGCTTTTCATAATCTTTGCATTTCTGCTTTGTTACGTACTCAACCTCTTAGAGGACGTACATCACTGTACGTACATGTCCATCTTCGATCTCCCTTTTTTTTTTTTTTTTTTCTCTCCTCCTTCTATCTCTCCGCATTCATTTTTTTTATTTTTTTTTTTATTTAATGCGTCGGGGAAAGTATCTTGTTTCCCCCTGATTCCCTTTAAAAAAAAAAAAAAAAAACAAGGCAGAACATTATTCATATCATTTTTTAAATTTGTGCAGCAAATAACGATGCGGTTGCAACTAGTAGCTAATGGTAGTGTCGGGACCCTCTTCGAGTCCACCGACGAGTTTCCGGTCAAGCACTTTATTCTTTTCAAGATTATCCTTGCTTTTTTAGTTTGGCAGAGATATATATATATATATGAGCGAAATGATTCGATTCATGTCGGAACGGCTATGGTTCCTAAAGCATTTCTTTCATCTCTATACTGAAATGAAAAGCAACGTGACAGGTGCAAACGATAATAATCCAGCTAGGGTCGACCATGGTGGAGCTCAGCACACCACATCAAGCTAACAGCTCAACGTCCCTCGATATCGTCCTGCAACAACAGCAGGATATTCCAGGGGCCCCTCTTCCATCCTCTACGAGTTCATTGCCACGAGATATAACACCTCCTCCACCAAAAAAAGCATCCGCCACAGGTACTACTACAAGCATCATCGAGCTAACAGTAGCAGAGCAGCGCCACACGAAAGAACAGAGGCGGATCAACATGCGTAACTTGCTCCTGATGGTGGCGACCGTTTTTGCAACCATGACATACCAAGCTGGGCTGGCCCCGCCTGGTGGCTTTTGGCAGGACGACCAACCGCCTTACAATGGCACCTGCATCATCAATATGACCACTCCGAACCATATAAACACCACCATGGTAGGCATTACTACTTCCAGCAACGTAGCAACTCCTAGCAATGGGAATAACCACACAGCAGGACATGCGATACTCGGAGACATGAATCACACACGGTACATCTTGTTCTTTTGGACCAACTCTATTGCGTTTATCTATTCCATGGGCACGATCGTGCTCCTGTTGTCGGAGACCGTGTCTCTCAAGCTGGACCGACTGGACCAATATAGTTTGGAGTCGGTCATGGCCATAAACGCACTTATAATAGTAGTTGCGTACTCGATAGGCTGTGGTCGGAATTATTTTACCTTCACAATACCGGTATCGGCAATGGTCGCGTTTCTATTCGTCAGTGCTGTTCTTGGCATCATTCGAAAGAAAGATATCTTGGATATGTTTCTCGGTTGCTTCGAGTTTGTCAAGTATTGCGCACTCATTATCTGCAGCAGAGCGGTCGAAGAATAATTTTTGGGGGCGGGGTGGTAAGGATGGAGTCATGAAGCCATTGTATCTACTCTTTGGATTGCTTCCAGGCTGTTTCAAATATTTCTGTATCTAATAAATAAACTTCTTTGGGTGATCTCGAATGAGAAATAAGATGGTGCAGCAGATATCAAGATAATTTCTGTAGTCGGTCAGTCGCCCGCTCAATTAATTCCACCGAGAATTAATTTGTTCGGGAATAGAATCCCATTTTACCAAAACAACACAAATTTTGAAAATTAAAAAAAAAAAAAATCCATGATTTGTTAGAAGAAGTTGCTTTTGTACTTTACCTAACAGAGATTCCCGGGTTGGATACATCCGCCAGAAGGTTTCGGTATAATTGCATAATTAACTTTTGTGCAATCAATCAATGTTTGTTAATTGTAATTTATTCAACCATGAAAAGAAAGTTTTGCACCTAGTATAAGGAACAAAGTTTTGCTCATAATGGTCATCAATCCCCACATCAAGTGAATCGTACATACTATATTTTAATCTCCATACTTTATAATTCAGGTGGCCTAGCCTCCTTTCCATAAAAAAAAAAAATAAAAAAAAAGGAAAAAAAAGTTATGAAGTAAAAAGTGAAAAGATACTTTGAATTGAATAGGAAATATGATGTAAAAAAAAAAAAAATAATCCTTTCTTACGTAGAGGCACACTTGGTACCATTAATTTAAAACAATAAAACAAAAAATTAGAAGGAAAGAAATGATCGGCAAAATTTTACTAGAAATGAACTAGTACAATTATGGAAGTTTTGTATCCCCTTTTATTTATAGTTACAATAGAAAACTCTTGAACTTTCTACTTGATACTAAGACTTTCTAACATAATTCTTAAACTTTTATATTACATTAATAATAAGATGACTCTTAAAATACTAAGATATATTATAACTTTTAAAAATTTTAAAATATAATAAATGTTCACTGAGATTCATTGTAAGTGACTTTTAGAATTTCTAAAATATAATGAATGCTATATAAAACTTAACTTTACTGTAACTTAACACTATTCTTTAAAGTAAATTTTTGAAGACAAGTCCAAGCTTGGCATAAAGATTTCAAAAGATCCATTGGAGAGAGACTTGGTGAAAATATCAGCTATATTATCCTTACTTCTCACCTCTATGACTTGAATGGTACCATCCAGCACCTTTTTACAAACAAAATGATGCTCAATTTTAATGTGCTTTGTCCTTGCATGATACACCAGATTAGTTGCAAACTTGAATGCACTTTGGTTATCACAATTAAAAACTATTTATTTGTGAATTTGAGAATAAACCACCTCGATCAATCGCTTTAGCTACAACCATTATTGACCGGCATGTGAAGAAGCCTTATACTCCATCTCGATGGTAGAAAGAGAGACTGATTCTTATTTCTTACTACATTAAGAAACACATGTTGAACCAAATAAGAACATAGCCAGAGGTCAATCTTCGATAATCCGAATCACCACCTAAATCAGCATCAATAGATCAATGTAAGGAAAGAGTATCTTCCTTTTTGAATAATAAACTAAAATCAAGAGTCGAGTTCATATCTTTAGTATCCTCTTTATCGTATCAAGATATGCTTTCTTAAAAATTGCATGAAACGGCTTACAAGTCCAATTGAATAAGTAATATTCGACCCTATAATAGTCAAATAAATAAAGCTTCCAACAACAGCTCAAAATGGATGAGGATCGAAGAGGGCCTTACCATTATCATGCTTTAACTTGATATTTACATCCAAAAGAGTAGAACATCCCTGGACTCGATGAATACTTAACTTTTGAACAAGTTTGGCTGCATAAGCTTGTTGACCTACAAAAATGCCATTTCTTGTTCTTGTAGTCTTCAATCAAAAAAAATAATGGAGTTCATTTAAATCTTTTATCTTAAATCAAAGAGAGAGATCATCTTGAAGCTTAGAAACTTCTTTCTGATCATTACCGGTGATGATCATATCATCTACATATAATAGAATAATAATATGTAGAGCTCCTTGCCTCTCGACAAATAAACTTGGATCTGACTGAGAAGAAAGATAGCCACAAAACTGCAAATATTGGCAATCTTATTATACCAAGCTCACGGAGCTTGTTTTAATCTGTAAAGGACTTCTTTGAGTTTGCAAACATAATCTGAATGAGAAGTGATATGGCCGTTACGCTGACGTGGCGTGTTTAGGTCCTGCTGGACGTGGTCCGACCATGTGATTTTTTCGGGAGGGGTCCACCTCGACCGAAGCTGGCGGCCCCTCGCTCCCTCGCCGGGAGGCGCCCGGAGACGGGTCCACCTCGGTCGAGGTCAAGCCGGGCCCTACTGCTCCTTCGCCAGATGGCGCCCGGATACGGGTCCACCTTGACCGAAGTCGAGCACTCCTCTGCCGCTCCGCCAGGTATCCACCCAGGAGGGGTCCACCTCGGCCGAAGCTGGCGGCCCCTCGCTCCCTCGCCAGGAGGCACCCGGAGACGAGTTCACCTCGGCTGAGGTCGAGTCGGGCCCTCCTGCTCCTTCGCCAGATGGCGCCCGGATACGGGTCCACCTCGGTCGAAGTCGAGCACTCCTCTGCCACTCCGCCAGGTGTCCGCCCAGGAGGGGTCCACCTCGGTCGAAGCTGGCGGCCCCTCGCTCCCTCGCCGGGTGGCGCCCGGAGACGGGTCCACCTCGGCCGAGGTCAAGCCGGGCCCTCCTGCTCCTTCGCCAGATGGCGCCCGGATACGGGTCCACCTCGGCCGAAGTCGAGCACTCCTCTTCCACTCCGCCAGGTGTCCGCCTAGGAGGGGTCCACCTCGACCGAAGCTGGCGGCCCCCTCACTCCCTCGTCGGGTGGCGCCCGGAGACGGGGCCACCTCGGCCAAGGTCGAGCCGGGCCCTCCTGCTCCTTCGCCAGGTGGCGCCCGGAGACGGGTCCACCTCGACCGAAGTCGAGCATTCCTCTGCCGCTCCGCCAGGTGGCGCCCAGAGATGGGTCCACCTCGACCGAAGTTGAGCATTCCTCTGCCGCTCCACCCAGGAGGGGTCCACCTCGGTCGAAGCTGGCGACCCCTCGCTCCCTCGTCGGGTGGCGCCCGGGGATGGGTCCATCTCGGCTGAGGTCGAGTCGGGCCCTCCTGCTCCTTCGCCAGGTGGTGCCCGGAGATGGGTCCACCTCGACCGAAGTCGAGCATTCCTCTGCCACTCCGCCAGGTGTCCGCCCAGGAGGGGTACACCTCGGCCGAAGCTGGCGGCCCCTCGCTCCCTCGCCGGGTGGCGCCCGGAGACGGGGCTACCTCGGCCCAGGTCGAGCCGGGCCCTCCTGCTCCTTCACCAGGTGGCGCCCGGAGACGGGTCTACCTCGGCTGAAGTCGAGCATTCCTCTGCCGCTCCGCCAGGTGTCCGCCCAGGAGGGGTCCACCTCGGTCGAAGCTGGCGGCCCCTCGCTCCCTCGCCGGGTGGCGCCAAGAGACGGGGCCACCTCGGCCGAGGTCGAGCCGGGCCCTCCTGCTCCTTCGCCAGATGGTGCCCGGATACGGGTCCACCTCGGCCGAAGTCGAGGACTCCTCTGCCGCTCCGCCAGGTGTCCGCCCAGGAGGGGACCACCTCGGCCGAAGCTGGTGGCCCCTCGCTCCCTCGCCGGGTGGCGCCTGGAGACGGGGCCACCTCGGCCGAGATCGAGCCAGGCCCTCCTGCTCCTTCGCCAGATGGTGCCCGGATACGGGTCCTCCTCGGTCGAAGTCGAGCATTCCTCTGCCGCTCTGCCAGGTGTCCGCCCATGAGGGGTCCACCTCGGTCGAAGCCAACCCTGCGTAGTGAGGCTTCCGGGAAGTGGGGGTGCGAGTTTCAAGATCGCCACTCGGGCAGCGCGCGCCGTGCCTCACGAGGAGTGCCGGTACGGTCTGCAGTGACGTGCAGAACCTCGTTTACATCAGCCCGACGGGTTCTGCAACCGAGAAGCGGAGTCCTGGCAGGCAGGAGCCAGCAACGAACATCGTCAATGCCTGGGAATGAGAGCACCCGCGCTCGGCCCAAGGTCTGGTCAGTATCTTCCCTCTTCCCTTTTTCTTGCTGGGCTCGGCAAGCAAGACAAGGAGGCCGCCGGGTTCCCGGACCCGAAGGGGAAAGGAAAAGAGTGAGAGAGAGAGAGAGAAAGGAAAAAGTGAAGGCTGAGAGGGAGCCTCCCGGGGGCGGAAGCCGGAGGTGATGCGATGGGATAAAAGGATAGGAATAGCAGATAGCCAGGTAAGTGGAAAAAAGACTGGGAAAAAGAAGGCATCGACAGAAGGATCCAGGGACCCGAGGGGAATCCTTCGGCCTGAGCTCGGTGAAGGAGCTCGGTCCAATCTCCACTCTTCCTAAGACCTCTTTTGTTAAGATCTTCTCTAAGTCTGGGACTCCTTCGGGGACCCACCTTAGGGATTCTGTTCCATCTCGCCATTTTTTAACTTGACCGTCGGAGCTCCCTCGCCGGGACCCCCGGCCAGGGTTTCTGACCTTGTTTTGCAGGACCGGAAGCTTGGTGACCTCAAGGTAAGACGGTCCGAGACCGGTACCAGCTTTGAAGCTACAGGCCACGGCGATGGGATCGGCAATAAGAAGTTTGAGACATAGTCAAGAGGTTGCTTCATGAATATATCCTTATCAATCTCACCATATAAGAAAGTGTTCTTGACATCAAATTGCCAAAGCTTTCAATTAAGATTAGCCATCAAAGCAATCATCATTTGAACAGATGTCATCTTAGCTATGGGACTAAATGTTTCTTTATAATTTTCATCATATTTTTGAGAATATCCCTGTGCAACAAATCTTGCTTTGTAGCGATCTATGCTTTCATCAACCTTACGCTTTAACTTGTAGACCCACTTACAAGTCACTGGATCTACACCCTTAGGCTTTGGCATAAGATCCAAAGTCTTACTCTTTATGAGAGCCTTCATCTTTTCATGTATAGTATCTTTTCATTCTTTAACATCTTTTGCTTTGTCAAAGCAAGATGTCTTGAGATCATCACGAATGCCAGAAAAGAAATAATAACAAATACTCACCAAATCTCCATCTCGATAGCGAACTAGCTTGATCCTTTATCTTTTGGATCTTCTTCATCAGGTATAAAGATATCTCGATATGATTTAGAAGTGCTCTCCCTATCACTTTGCACCTCCTCCATCAAAGAAGAAGATGGAGAGACAAAAGACTCCAAGGCCATAGGAGCACAAAATGAGATCAGTAATTCCACCACTCAACTTGGAGAATTAACATCTTCATTGCTAATAGAAATATCTTGTAAAATGACGCCATGTAGAAAATAATAAGAAGAAACCTCATCAAAGACATCTCTAGAGATAACAAATTTATGTATCTCCAAATCCATGCACTTTCAACTCTTCTTCCGTTCATCATAGCCAATAAAGACACACTTCTTTGCTTTAGGATCTAGCTTGCTTTGTTTGAAGGCCAATACATGAACATAGCATAGACAACCGAATTCCTTAAAATACTTAATACTTGGCTTCTCTCCAAATATAAGCTTATAAGGAGACTTCATATTAATCGGGGGAAACTTGATTAATGACATAAGCTGCAGTCACCATACCTTCCGCCCATAAGGCCTTAGGTAAATTTTTTACATGTAGCCAACTTCTGCATATCTCCACAAGATGATGAATATTCCTCTCCACCATACCATTTTGCAGTAGTGTCTCAATGCAAAAAAGCTCCCTTTTAATTCCATGCTTTTTATAAAATGAAAAGAATTCCTTTGAAAAGAATTCTCCTCTATTGGCAGTCCATAATCTTCTGATTTTCTTATCAAGCACACATTTAATAATTATCTTGAAATCTTAGAATTTAGAGAAAATCTCCGACTTTCCTTCACAAAATACACCTAGGTGAAGCGTGTGAAGTAGAGCTGTCAATGGATCGGGTCTGGACCCGAGACCCGTGGGTATTTATCCAATGGATCCGGGTCTGGTATTAAATCTGGACCCGTTTACCCGGACCCGGATCCAGACCCGTTTAGTAATAATTAAATGGATCCGAGTCTGGATATGTAATATCCAGACCTAACAAACCCGGGACTTGATTATATAAAATAATATAATATATATTTATATTATTGGGAGTATTAGATCATGATCCAAGGGTTCAAAATCAACTCTTGTTTTTAATATAAAAGCCCTCCTTGATTTGGTGCCCTAGACTTTCCCTTCGACCGAATCCCCAAATCCTCCCCAGTTCCCCCTCGACGGTTGATGCCTTCCCTCCTCGATGGCTGACCCCTCGATGGTCATCGCCTCCCCCCCTTAGCGGCTCAGCCCCTCTCCAGTCCGGATTGGCCGTCGGCGTCCATTGTCGACCACGTCCTCCCCATCAGTGAGGACTATTGCAGATGTTGGTCTGGGGGTGGTGGTTCAAGCGGTGTGGGATCAGAAGAGGACACGACATCGAGCAAGTTAAGGGCAGCCTTTCGGACCCCGAAGTCGGGGGAGGTCGGCGTGTAGGAAACGAGGATGCGGGCAACGAGGGAGCGAAGGTGGCGACGGCAGAAGTGGTGGTTCTCAACGGTGAGGAAAGAGAGGATGCGTGATTGGAGGGTGAGAGGGAGGGCTTGAATCTAGATGAGTTCGTGGCATTATGGGGAGGAAGAGGTACTAGATGCTTTAAGTTGGAAGCGGATGTGAGAGTGAGTAGAAGAGAGAGGAATGCGGAGGTGGAAGGAGGAAGATGTGGAGCGTTGGGTTTGGAGTAGTGGTGGGGCTATTGCTGGTTTTGGTTCTGGAACCAAAGAGATGCTTCTCCCTCGAGCAAGGAAGAGAGGAGGAAGACATGGAGAAGGAGAATCCACCGCTCCATTCTCGAACCGTAGGAGGTCACAAACCGGAGAGATGCTTCTCCCTCGGCCGACGCCTCCCCCCCATTGTGCTGAGGTGAGGAGGGATTTGTAATGTAGGTTGTTCACTACAAGAAAAACCAGTTTTAGCAATCGATTTTTTTGTTGCTAATAATTAAGAATTAGTTGTAAATTTAATTTGCAACCGATTTTGCAACTGAAATTAGTCGGTTGCAAATATATATGTTGCAAAAATTTGTGACTGATTTTTTTCGGTTGCAAAATTTAGCAACCGATTTAGCAACCTATTTTTATTTATTTTAATTTTTTTTAAAAAAAATCAGTTACAAAATCGGTTGGTAAGAAATAAATAAATTTTTAAATTTTTAAAAAAATTCTGAAAAAAATAAAAAATCTGTTGCAAAATCGGTTGCAAAAAATTAATTTTCAAAAAAAAAAATTGGTTGCAAAATCGGTTGCAAAAAAATAAAATTTTGAAAAAAAAATAAAAAATCGGTTGCAAAAAAAATATTTTTGAATAAAATAAAAAATTGATTGCAAAATCGGTTACAAAAAAAGTAATTTCAGAAAAACAATAAAAAATTGGTTGCAAAAAAATTAATTTCTGAAAAAAATTAAAAATCGGTTGCAAAATCGGTTGCAAAAAAATTAATTTTTGAAAAAGAAAAATAAAAAATTGGTTGTAAAATTGGTTGAAAAAAAATTAATTTCTGAAAAAAATTGGTTACAAAATCGGTTGCAAAAAAATTAATTTCTAAAAAAAATAAAAATCAGTTGCAAAAAATTTATTTCTAAAAAAAACAAAAAATTGGTTGCAAAATCGGTTACAAAAAAATAAAAATCTAAAAAAAAATAAAAAATCGGTTGCAAAAAAATAAAATTCTGAAAAAAAATTCAAATAAATTGCAAAATTGGTTGCAAAAAAATAAAAATCTGAAAAAAAAAGTTACCTGCTTCCGCATTTGCACAACACCGTGTTTCTTCTCATTCAAGACTTGCAACTTCTTCTCCAATTCTCTTTTTCACATATTGTAACTCGTATATCATTAGAAAGTACAAGAATACCATATTTACAAATGGGTTTAGGTGGAATTGAATACCGGGTTCAAATAAAGCTAAAACAACCAAAAAATACTATAAGTCATAACTTCAACACCATAATTAATCGTCAGATGTAATGAAAAACAAGAAGATTCAGAGGCTCAGGATTGCCTACGATTATCTTTCATGAGTTAAACCTATCATTAACCACATTGGAATCAGTTCAACAGTAGCAAAAAGTTGAAAACATTCAGATCATCTGAATGTGGAACAATAAGTTGCAATAAATACACTAGTATAAGAGGACTAGTGAATTGCATCCAAACACTAAAAATCCTACATGCCATGGATATACAGATTAACCAATGCATGAGAAAAAAGGACATGCTATAATTATGCATACATTACTATAGAATTGTTAACAACCAGTGATTTGAGATAGCAGAGAAAAATGAAGGCCAAGACATTAACATATAAAGTGTAAAGTGTAACACATGCAAGTTTTTAATCAGATCGAATCTGATCATGAACAAATGAACCTTAAAAACTAAGCTCTTAGGTGAAAACAAGATATTGGAAAGCATTTTCTAATAAGCATCACACAAAGATACTGGAAACCATGTATAGATTTTTAGAGAAGATTTGAATACCTGGTCTCTAGATGCTTCCTCCGTCCACTGGTTCTGATATTTTTGAAGTGCGATTGCAAGAATTCTTCGAAGTTCAGGAGACAGATCAATAGGAAATAAATTTTGGATATCTTCACCTATGGCTCATAGGCTCATTTACCTAAAATAACAACCTAGCCTGAGTCAAACAAAAACTTAGCACCAAAACATGCACCATGACCCATTCAGCATATACCTTTTCAAGTTAACAAGTATTTAAACTGCCAACTGGAAAACAAAATCAGAGTAATCCATAATTCAAAAATAAAAATAGATGCATGAAATCAAACTAAAAAATAATAAGTCTATAGACAACCCAGCTCGGCTGCTATGGAACTTTGGCAATTTGGAAGGAACTAAGATTTTTTGAGACCTTAGTCAAAATTTTAGGGCCAACATGTCAAAATCTCAACCGATATGGTAAATCCAAGAGTAGTACCTTTATTAAGGCATTGGTTTTTTAATTTATTAACTTAATTAAACTCACAGTCTGAATGTAACAAAGCTAATCATCAGCATCATACAAATTCATTAAGAATTTGATAAAATGAAACAACCCAGAACCAGGTGTGTCAAATAAAATATGTCAACCAAGAAAACTATTACAAACTCACATGGTTTACTCCGAAATGTAAGTGTTCGAATCTTGATGAGAAAAATATCCAAAAATGAAAAACCAAAAAAAAAATATCATGCAATCGAAGAACTTTAACCGAAGTGGAATGTTTAAAAAATGCTACAAAAAAAGCTACAAAACATACAAAAAATTCCATCAAGATCACCTAAAAAAGAACAGGGAGAGCAAAAATATAACCAAGATCAAGCCAAAAGAACTGAAAGTAAAAGGAGAAATATAGAAGAATGGTCAGGAAGAAACGCCATCTCCAGAACAACCCTCCGGCTCGGATGAGACAAGGGGAGGCCTCGACCGTCAAGGGGAGGGCCGGAGGCAATGTTGGCCATCAAGGAGGAGGCCTCGGCCGTCAGGGGGAGGGTTGGAGGTGGCGTTGGCCGTCAGGGGGGAGGCCTCGGCTGTCGGGGGGAAGGCCGGAGGCGGCGTTGGCCGTCAGGGGGGAGGCATCGCCCGTCGGGAGGAGGGCCGGAGGCGGCGTTGGCCGTCGAGGGGGAAGGCCTCGGCCGTCGGGGGGAGGGCCAGAGGCGGTGTTGGCCATTAGTGGGGAGGCCTCGGCTGTCGGGGGAAAGGCCGGAGGTGGCGTTGGCCATCGGGGGGGGAGGCGTCGCCTGTTGGGAGGAGGGCTGGAGGCGGTGTTGGCCGTCGATGGGGGAGGCCTCGACCGTCGGGGGGAGGGCCGGAGGCGGCATTGGTCGTTAGGGGGGAGGCCTCGGTCGTCGGGGGGAAGGCTGGAGGTGGCGTTGGCCATCGGGGGGGAGGCGTCACCTGTCGGGAGGAGGGCCAAAGGCACCGCAGGCCATCTAAGGGGAGGCGTTGGCCATCGGGGGGAGGGCTGCAGGTGGCATTGGTCGTCGGGGGGAGGGCCGGAGTTGGCCATCGGGGGGGGAGACGTCGGCCATCGGGGGGAGTGCCGGAGGGGAAGGGTAGCTAGGGCACCCGATTCGAAGGAGGCTGGACGACTGGAAGGGAGAAGGGGCAAGGGTAGCTAGGGCAACCGAACGAGATGAGGGTTATAAACTAAACCCTTAATGAATTTTATCCATCTGATATTAATCCTACGTCCCATATTTATTCATAATTAAAAATTTTAAAAATCAATTTTTTGCAAACGATTTTTTGGTTGTAAAATTCAGAAATTTTAAATTACCATTATCATTTTTCGTAATGAATATTTTTATAATTATCATTTTTTTGCAACTGATTTTTTGGTTGCAAAATTCAAAAATATTAAAATTAATTTTAAATTAATTTTGCAATCAAAAAATTGGTTGAAAAATTTTAAAAACAATTTTAAAAAATTAATAATTATCATTTTTTTTGCAACTGATTTTTTGTTTGCAAATTTTAAAAAAATTAAAATTAATTTTAAATTAAATTTTACAACCAAAAAATCGGTTGCAAAATTTTAAATAAAAAATTTAGAAAAATTTTATAATTATCATTTTTTTGCGACCGATAAATTTGGTTACAAAACTCAAAAATAATAAAATTATTTTAAAATAAAATTTTGCAACCGAAAAATCGGTTGCCAAATTTTTAAAAAAATTTAATGTTTTTTAGTTATCATTTTTTTTGCAACTGATTTTTCGGTTACAAAATTTTATTTAAATTTAAATTTAATTTATTTATAATTTTGCAACCAAAAATTTGGTTGCAAAATTTTTAAATAAACTTGAAAAAATATTTTTAAATCAATTTCTGTTTCAGCTGCAAAATCGGTTGTAAAATGAGAATTTTGCAACTGAATTTGCAACCGATTTAAATCGGTTGCTAAATTATTCAGAAAATAAATCGGTTGCAAAATCGATTGCAAGATCGATCACAAATATAACAAAAAAAATCGTTGCTAAAACTGGATTTTCTTGTAGTGGTTGTTGTGCTTGATTTCTTTGGTGTTGATTTGTGTCCTTCGAGCGTAATTCCACCGCTTCATTTTTTTTTTTTTAAATTTACCTGTTTCATCCTAAAGTAATTAGGTCCGGGTTCGGGTCTGGATACCCAGGATACATTCGAGTCCGGGTCTGGTACTTCAAAATTAGATCCATCGGGTATTCGGGTCCGGGTCTAGGTTCAGTAGCTAAGATTGGGTCCAGATTTGAATATCTGGGTTTCGACTCGAACCTGACCCGTTGACAGCTCTAGTGTGAAGTCATCAATAAATGATAATATGTATTTGCAGCTAGAGAATAATGAAATTTGGGAGGACCTATCAAATCATTGTAAATAAGTTCCAGTGGAGCCTAACACCTTGAGAGAGAATGATCAAATGGCCTCCAATGTGCTTTGCCATATTGACAACCTTCACAAATACTATAATAACCAAAAGAAGATAAATTAGGAAGCACTCGAATAAGGCTATTAACTGCTATAGCCTTTAACTTATCCATATTCATATAGCTGAGTCTTGCATGCCAAATAGCCACATTATCATTTGTGCTCATCTTATCAACATAAGAATTAGAAGCTAAAAGAACATATAAGTCTTTGACCCGCTTACTAGTGTGAATAATATATGCCTTCATCTTCTTAAGGTTCTGAAGAAACTTCATATCCTTTAGGCCAAAAAGAACATAGTGACTAACATCTACTACATTAGCCACATAGAAGAGATTTTTTTTCATGCCTGGTACATAATATACACTCCTAAAAATGATAGGGTCACTATCATTAGACTGAACAGTGATAGTTCTTTCTTTCTCCACTTAATGAATGGTGTTATCTGGAATGACTATTGCATCATTCCCTTCATAATGATAAGTGTTGCCGCCGAGATCGTCGTGGCCCGTAGCTGCTGGCGGTGCCGTAGCTTCAGACTTTCGGAAATGAGCTGCCCTAGAGCCTCTACCGACTGGGGTCGGACTTTCGGAAGTGGGCTACCCTAGAAGAAGTTGCGAACTTTATTGATAATACTTGCGAAGGTTGTCTACATTCCACGTGCGTGCTATTTCCCGTTCGTCCAAATATTCGAGTCGGTAGGTTCTGACTCGAATCACCTCAACAACTCGATAGGGTCCTTCCTAGTTAAGGAAGAGTTTTCCTTTCTCGGTCGGCATCGAAATCTCCATCCTTCGCAAAACCAGATCTCCGAACTGAAAGGTTAGCGCTTTGACCCATTTATTATAATATCTGGCCATTTTTTGATGGTAGGCCGCCATCTTCAAGCTTGCCCGGAGCCTGATTTCTTCAAGTAAGTCTAAGTCAGCCCTCCATTGCTCTGAGTTGGTTGGCTTAGCGAAGTGATCAATCCGCAGGGATTGCAGAGAGACTTCCACGGGGATGACTGCCTCACTTTTGTAGGTCAGGTTGAATGGGGTCTCCCCAGTCGATGTTCGGACGGTAGTTCGATATGCGCAGAGCACTGAATGAAGCTCTTCTGCCCAAAGCCCTTTGGCTTCGTTCAGCCGGATCTTCAGTTCGTGCAGGATCGTCCGATTAGTGATCTCAACCTCTCCATTGGACTGAGGGTGGCCGACCGACATAAGCCGATGGGCGATGTGATACTGTTGATAGAAGTCCCGGAACTTAGAGTTATCGAACTGTCTTCCGTTATCAGTAATGATCGTTTATGGAATACCGAATCGGAAGATAATGCCGTTCCGGATGAAGTTCTCCATCTTGGCTTACGTTATTTGTGCCAGCCGTTCAGCCTCCACCCATTTGGTGAAGTAGTTGATGGCCACAAGGAGAAATTTCCGTTGTCCGGACATCGGGGGAAAGGGTCCTAGGATATCTATGCCCCATTGTACAAATGGCCAAGGCACTGTAAGCTGGGCCAGCTGGCTGGCGGGCCTCCTTTGGATATTAGAGTACCTTTGACACGCGTCACACTTCCGAATGAAGTCCGACGTATCCTTTTGAATTGTAGGCCAATAATATCCGTGCCGGATGACTTTAAAAGCCAGGGATATCCCTCCAAGGTGGTCACCATAGATGCCTTCATGTACCTCTCTGAGTGCATAGTCCGTGTCGATTGGCCCCAAACACTTTAGAAGAGGCTGTGAGAATGATCGCTTATGGAGGATGCCGTCAAGGATGATGTACTTAGAGACCGTCCAGCGTACACGCTTAGCTTCAGCCAAATTATCTGAAAGAGCCCCTTTGACGAGGAACGTAAGGATTGGGTCCATCCATGAGGCTTCCTGCTCAACTTGGTGGACCTCGGTCGGCTCTTCGGCAATACTTGGGCACTGCAGGTGCTCCACAAAGGTTCGGTCGGAGGTGCTGATGGCGGCGATGGCTAATCGTGACAGAGCATATGCCCGAGAGTTCTGTAGTCGAGGTATATGGAGAATTTTAAAGAATTTAAGCTGAGATACAAAGCTTCGTACCTTATCCAAATACTTGGCCAAGATCGAGTCCCTTGTTTCGAATTTGCCTTTCACTTGATTGACCACCAACTGGGAGTTGGAGAAGGCCCAGACTCTGCCAATGCCTAACTCATTGGCTATCCTTAGGCCCGCAAGCAAGGTTTCATACTCCGCCTGGTTGTTCGACACTTGAAATGCAAAGTGTAAAGCATACTCTAGGCACTGCCCGTCGGGGTCAGCCAGGATCAGACCTGCCCCGCACCCCATGGGGTTGGACGCCCCATCCACATGAAGGGTCCAAGTAGGCTCGATCCCTTCTACGGGATCAGCCTCAGGCGCTTCAGCTACTGATGAGGCCGCTTTCGGCCTCCAGGTGCACTTTGCAATGAAATCAGCGATTACCTGAGCCTTCAAAGCCGACCAGGATTGGAAGGAGATGTCAAACTCACCCAGCTTGATGACCCACTTGGTAAGCCGATCGGAGGTGTCAGGACTTCGAAGGATCGCCTTGAGGGGCTGATCAGTCAGCACGATGATCGGGTGTGCCTGGAAGTAGGGTTGGAGGCGTGTTGCTGCTATGATCAAGGAATAGACCAGTTTCTGCACTTTATGGTATCTCATTTCGGCATCATGGAGGACCTTACTGATATGGTAGACAGGTTTCTGCTGGCCATCCTCCCCTACCTACACAAGGACGGAACTGACCACCTCCTTCAACGTCGATAGGTATAAGAACAACGCTTCTCCCTCCGTTGGTTTGGCCAACAGCGGAGGGTTCTTCAGATAATCCTTGAGGGCTTCGAAGGCCGACCGACACTCATCAGTCTAATGGAAACAGTCCGACCGTCGCAAGGTCTTGAAGAATGGTAGAGACCTCTTGGCCGACCGGGAGATAAAACGGCTGAGGGAAGCTATACGACCTGTGAGCTCCTGGACTTGCTTCTTACTGGTTGGATGCGCCATGTCGATGATAGCTTTAATTTTGTCGAGGTTGACTTCGATCCCCCTTTGAGTGACCAAGAAACCAAGGAACTTCCTAGAGGTCATCCCAAATATGCACTTGGTAGGGTTTAGCTTCATCCAATGACGTCTCATTGCATCAAAGGATTCTCGCAAGTCCTTGATGTGGTCGGTCCTGTGGAGGCTTTTAACAATCATATCATCAATGTACGCCTCCATATTCCTTCCAAGTTGCCCTTCGAAGACCTGGTTGATCAGTCTTTGGAAAGTGGCACCCACGTTCTTCAATCCAAAGGGCATCATCTTGTAGCAATACAGCCCTTTGTCCATAACAAAGGCCATTTTCTCTTCGTCTTCAAGGTACATCCTGATATGGTTGTACCCGAAGAAGGCATCCATGAAGCTCAAAAGCTGATGGCCAGCCGTGGCATCCACCAATTGATCAATTTTTGACAGGGGGAAGCTGTCCTTCGGACAAGCCTTGTTGAGGTCGGTGTAGTCCACACAAATTCTCCACTTTCCACTAGCCTTCTTCACCCTGACAACATTTGCCAGCCACTCAGGGTAATGGGCCTCCCTGATGAAGCCATCATCAGATAGCTTATCACTTCTTCTTCAATGGCCCTTTGTCTTTCGGCAGCGAAGCTCCTCTTTTTCTGCCGGACGGGTCTATAGGTCAGATCCACCTTAAGCTGGTGAGTGATGACGTCCGACAGAATGCCGGGCATGTCAGATGCCAACCAAGCAAAGACATCAGTGTTGCTCCTCAGGAAGCCAATCAGCTCTAGTCTGGCTTCCTTACCGAGTGTGCTCCCAATTTGGAGGACCTTAGTGGGGTCATCCTCCTTAAGGAGAACAAGTACGATCTTCTCGACAGGCTGGCCACGGTCGTCAACCTCGACCCTAGGGTCAAGTTGGTCAAGAGTGGGGCATCCTTCCAATTGTTTGTCATGAATAGCTTGGCATTGTCTAGCCATTCTGCGGTCTCCCCTCATTTCTCTGACTCTGTTACAAGTTGGAAACTTTGCCAGCAAATAGTAAGTGGATACGATGGCCCGGAACTTGTTGAGGGCCGGTCGACCCAAAATGGCGTTATACGCCGAGGTACGACCACGAAGTTGATGGAGAAAGTCCTCTGGTACGGCTCTGTTTCGATGGTAACGGGCAACTTTATTTCTCCTTCAACCCCAACAGAGTTTCTCCCAAAGCCAGTTAGTGGTATTAGGGATTCTCGTAGTCTTGACCTGGACAAATTCATTCGGACAAAGGCATCATACAGTAAAACTTCTGCACAGTTTCCATTATCAATGAGGATGTGCTTTACATCATAGTTGGCTATAATTGTCGACACAACTACAGTGTCGTCCCCAGGAAGGCGAGGCTCGAGGAGGTCTTCGTCAGAGAAACTGATTACAATGGAACCCCTGGGTCTCTTCACTATATCTTGGTCTCCTTCGTGCCCCCATTCGGACCGTCGATGCAGCATACCAATGCCCCCATCAGTCGGGTGCTGGTTGTGAAGCTCTGCCTCCTCCAGAGGGTCTCTTGCAGTCGAAGTCTCAGTCCGATCCCAGTAGGGTCGGATGTACTTGTTCAGGTAACCCCTTCTAATGAGGTCTTCGATGGCATCCTTCAACTGGAGGCACTCTTCGATGTCGTGTCCGCGATCCCTATGGAACCGGCAATACTTGTTTTTATTTCTAGAGGTAGAGGGGCTCCTCATTGGCCGAGGCCTTTGCAAGAAGGCCTCGTTTTTGATTTTCATGAGGATCTTCTTCCTCGGAAGGGAGAGAGGTGCATAGGTCTCAAACCTCATGGGAAAGTCCTTCGGCTTCGGACTTCTGCGTTGGGCCGACCGGTTGCTATCGCTGAGGGGTCGGACTTCGGGAGCTTTGTCGCTCTGCTTCTTGGAGGTCGGCCTCCCCTCCGCTGGCATCAGCTAGTCGCTTGTTCTTCTGTCAAGGCATATTTCTGTGCCCTGGCCAGTATCTCAGTGTAGCTTGTCAAAAATCTCTTGTCCAGGAAAAAGGTAAGCCTGGACGAGCGGAGGCCTCACTTAAAGGCCAGCATAGCTACTGCCTCGTTCAAATCCGGGACCTCCATGGTCGTTGAGTTGAAACGGGCCATGTAGTCCCAGAGGGTCTCTCCCTCCTTTTGAAGCATGAGGAAGAGACAGTCAGTGTTCCTTGGAGCTCGACTGCATGTCCTGAAATGAAAAAGAAAATTGTTCTCAAGTTGAGAAAAAGAGTGGATCGTACGTGGTCGGATGGCGGTAAACCACATCCGAGCGACCTTCTTTAGGGTTGTTGGGAAGGCAATGCAGTGAAGGGCATCAAAGGCGCCCTGCACCATCATGTGGGCTTTATAGGTGCCCAGATGATCCAGTGGGTTGGTGGTGTCGTCGTAGGTATCCACTTGAGAAATTTTAAAGTGACGGGGGATCGATTTTCCCAAGATTTCTGCATAGAAAGATGGGCGAGTGTCGTACGCCTGCCCCCCCTCGGCCTTCCATCGCTCAGCAATCTCAACGATGTGCTCTTCCATGCGCATAATTTTGCTGCCATAGTCCCTCGGATCTTTAGTAGGGCATCGACCATCACGGGGGACGGAGTCAGCAAAGGAGGGCGAAGCCGACCTCGTCCTCTTCCCATCGGTGCGGGCCCCCAGGGAGCTTCGGGGCTCCGGAACAGCGTAGGATGGAGGCGGAGGAAACTCCGGTTGCTGACCTCCGCCGGCGACCGAGTGATGATTGACGCAAGACACCACGGGCGATTGTGGCTGGTTGTGGGCCGCCTCTTTGAGGTGCTGGACCATGTTGGTGAGGGTGTCAATGTGATTTAGCAGGGTTTGGAACTGTTGTAGTCCCAGAGTGATGGTGGGCTCGACGGCGGCGGTGTCATCTTTCCTGAGAGGTGCCTTAGACCCGTGCTAGGAATGACTTCTCCTGGCGAAGGTATTATGAGTCCTTCCCCTCGCCATTGCCAAATTTTCTCAGACGATTTCTCCTTTTGGAGTAGAGAGCAGAACGAAGGTTCAAGCCCTTCCTTCTAGCGCCAATCTATTGCCACGTCTTCTCCTGGACCGGGCTCGGTTGGCTACGCTGGAGTGCTCCTCTCCTGGTTAACCTGTAGCAAATTTCCCTGGGTGCCGGTGGTGTTCCGGCGGGACATTTCAATGCCTAAGTTAGCAAGAGTTTTAGAACAACAGAATGGAGAAATCAAAGAAGATAGTACACGGGGAGGGAAGAGTGTACTCTGCCTTCAGCGGAGGTCCCCCGGTCACCTTAAATAGGCATGGAATGCTGCCAAATTCTATTAGGGAACAGACTGAAGAGTCTCGATTTTATCCATAGGAGAATCTGAGTGGTGGCCAAGTGGCGTAGAGGCGTGGCCACGTTGCGGAGTCCGTTGTAAGCATGGAATGCTGCCAAGTTCTGTTAGGGAACAGGCTAAAGAGTCCCGATTTATCCCTAGAAGAATCAGAGTGATGGCCAGGTGGCGCGGAGATGTGGCCACGTTGCGGAGTCCGTTGTAACAAAATTCCGGCACCAGCTGGAAAGGGCTTCTGGAGCCTTCGAACGGTTTCCAAGATGGGAATGAGTTGGTCGGACTGAAAGAGGATATCTGTCAAGCCTTAAAGGGGAGGAGACCGGTCAGACATAAATGGGAGGGGGGTCAGTCGGTCAGCCTCTTGGTGAAGTGGAGCGGCCTTCAATGGGTCAGCCTTCAGTGGGTCAGCCTTCAGTGGGTCGGCCTTCAAACCTTTGGAAGAGGGGGCCAGCCGGACCACGCGGAGGCCCATCTGCGCCGGTCCAATCCAAAAAAAAACCGGTTGAGTGCAGCAATATGAAATATAGAATTTCTTATATTTTGAGCAAAGATCACAATATCTTGGAATATAAAAATTATAATAAAATAAAATATCACAACATGGGAGCCGAATCTATGCTAATTTTTATATATAAAAAAAAATAATCCTAGCATGGATCTGTACTTTCCAAATCTAAGGAACATTTTCAATAGGCGAAGATTTAAAAAGAAACAGTAGAATTGACAAAATTCTCCATAACAGCTTTTCAGAAAAAAAATGAGCCAAAAATTGTTATAAAAAATATTTATTTTTGTATCATTTTGTTGTTAAATCGCAATGATCCGGGAGAGAATGGATAAGATAAGGTTCGACGAGAATCTAGTCGGATCTATATATATATATATATATAAGGTACGTAGCTGACATATATGATGGTGCTGCAATCATCGTCAGCCACCTGACATCAGCCGCATCGTCAGCTTTTTGGTAACAAGTGACGTCTTTGTTTGCTGCAACAAGAAAGGCTCTGCCCGACGTTGCCTCACACACTCCGTTTCCTTGTGATAATTGAGCGGGAACCGGTAGCCTGGTCCCTCCGGTCAACAGGGACTAAAAATTATACAAATCTCGTCCATGACATGAATTTTTCTGGCGACAAGTTGCTCCTTTGTCGGCTTCGATGTCACAAGGTGCGAGTTAGCTTATAATTTATAATATTCTCATGTCATTTGATAATGCCAAACAATGTGGGCTCTTCCTTCCGAATGCCCTGAAGAGAAGACGTTGCGCGAATTTATAATATTCTCATGTCATTTGATAATGCCAAACATGGTGGGCTCTTCCTTCCGAATGCCCCAAGGAGAAGACGATATGCGAATATATAATATTCTCATATCATTTGATAATGCCAAACAAGGTGGGCTCTTCCATCCGAATGCACCGAGAAGAAGACGATACGCGAATCGAGCGAGGGCTCCAGCACTGGGATCGAGTACAGGAAACTCTCCCTCCACTAATTGGGCATCTCTGGCCAAAGAGAGATGACTTTCTTGCCTATCAAGTCTAATTCTATCTGCAACTGCCACGGTCTATTCAAACTAATCAAGTTTCATGCTCGTGACATTTGAAATGCATGCGTATATATCTAATACAGTATGGGGCCATCATTTTTAAAAGGTAGCAACAATAAGATGGCGGTAATGATGAGTCACTTTCTTGAACCAATAATAGCAAACTTTTTAAATAGGAGTGTATATGTTAATTAGTAAGCACAGAAATTTAATTGGGTAAGTTGATGATATGATCCATGCATGCTATTGAAGAATAGTCTCCTATTTGATAGATGAAAGATCTAGTTGTGCTTAGATACTCGTAGACCTAACCATCTATTTGCTTATAAATTTTGGTGTTGAACATTAATGATGATGTCATATCCATCAGAATTGAAGAACATTTACTTTTAAAATGAAAGAGGAGACCACTTTTACGAGCATTTTGGTGATACTTTAATAAATTATTAGTTTCATCATATATTCAAGTACTTTATATTCATCGTTATTATTTTTTTGGATCAACACTTTATCAGTGCAATGCTTCTTGTATTGCACTAATAATCCTTACGGTATTCGAAGAATGAATATAAGCTTACTATTTATTTGATGGATGATATGGTGGATGTCAATGCTATTATGGTGCAAATGTTGCGATGGTCGATACTCACTCCTAACTAATTCTTAACTACAGCTTTCCATCCAAGTGGATGCAATTAATTATTGACAATGCGTTATCACTACAGCTTTCCATCCAAGTGGGTGCAATTAATTATTGACAATGTGTTGTCACTACAGCTTTCCATCCAAGTGGGTGCAATTAATTATTGACAATGTGTTATCGAACATGGTAGGACAACACTGCAAATAGGTCCTATCATGCTGGTCGGCTACTTACCATTGATTAATAAATTCATATGCATGAATAACCGAACTTGACTCGTCTCGCTTTCTTAAATAAACTGAAAATGTCTAGGGCATTTTTGGCATTCTAGTATACTGGTCTCTCTACTGGATACATCTGAAAATGGACCGAGCACCTAGTCTGGGACACTGAGCCTGTGTTAAGCAAGAAGCGACGGCTCCAGCTGTGGGGGAGTACGGGAAGCTCCCCCTCCACTAATTGGGCATCTCCGGCCAGAGAGAGATTTGGAGTTCTTTTCCAACCTTAGGTCCAACGCGGGGACCCACATGACGATGCGTTCCGTCGTCGGCAGGCAGTGGCCACGTGACAATGCGTTACGTCGTCAGAGGTGCGCAGACATATGAAACACGGAGCTCGGAGAGCTTTGTGTCCGTGCCTGGCGGGTTCACGCCAAGAAAGATAAACCCTTCGCTCGTGCGGAAGGCACGACCTGGGTGCCAGCTATGCTGGCGTCTACACGCTTGCGCTATCACCCACGCAGGCTGGAGGATGCTTGCGACTACATCGATCGATGGATTGGACTTGGATAAAGATTTTTTTAAAAAATCCAAATTCTAACTCTACTTGCAACCGCCGCTGCCTGCTCAAACTAAACAAGTTTCATGCTTAACAAATTAGGAGTGCGAACGTGTATATCCAGCGGCATGGAGCCATCTCTTCTGAGAGACAGCAGTGATGGGATGGCAATATGGCTGAGTTGATGGGCTGCTCCTTTTCGATCAATTATAAAAATATTTTAAATATAAATTATTGATGTTTTTATCGTCGTGGTATGTAGCTGTGAATTAATACCGGACTGAAATTTTATGTGCTTCGAAATCCCAATGCTCCCGGAACTGTAAAAACGAGGTTAGAAACCCGGGCTGGGATCCGGCAGGGGCACTTTGACGATCAAGATAGAAAGCGGTAAAGTGGAACAGATCCACTAAGACGAAAACCTGCTGGATCTCCGTTCTTAGAGGAATCTTAGATGAGAAGAAGAATAAGAATGAGAGGGAAGGGCACTCTGACTCCTGCAACCGAGCTCGTTGGACTCGGTCCGACGAGTTCCTCTGGAACCTCCGGCTTAGGATCGCCTCTTCTTCTTGCGGGATTGCTTGCCCTCTCGATTGCTTACCTTCCTTCTTGTCCATGATCTTCCTTTTTAGGTCGCCGATCCATGCATCTGTCCGCGCCTCGATCCCCCAGGGGGACTCTGGAGGTCAACGACCGCCCCCCTCTCATCCCCCTTATGATCGAGAGTTAGGTGGTGAATCGGTCTCGTCAGCCATGCAGTCATGAGAGGGGGAACTTGGCGGGATACCGATCCTTGCGAAGGCGCCCTCGGGCCTGAGGCATAGACCGTGGCCCTCCCTTATTAGAATACCGGGCTATCAAATGCTAGGTTTGGTGCCTCGGGCAGGATTCCCTTTCCAAACTGGTGACAACGAGGTTCCGCGCACCATTGCAGGCCTAGGGACACCGTACCGAGTGCGCCACTTGTGCACGTCGTCTTCAGTAGCTTCCTCGAGGCTCGTGCCCTCGGTCCTTCCATCTTCCGTAAAAGGGGCTGACTTCGATCGATATGGATCCCGCCTGGATCGATAACCGGCGGAGTGGTAGAGGCCAGCTCGACCTCGGCCGAGGTGGACCCATCTGGAGGTGCCACCTAGCGAGGGAGCAGGGAGAGCCTGGCTCAACTTCGACGAGGTGGACCCAACTGGGGGCACCACCTGGCGAAGGAGCAGAGACAGGGCCACTCCGGTCGAGGTGGATCCCGCTTGGATCGACACCTGGCGGAGTGGCTGAGACCAGCTCGACCTCGGCCGAGGTGGACCCATCTTGGGGTGCCACCTGGCCAGGGAGCGGGGAGAGCCTGGCTCGACTTCAACGAGGTGGACCCATCTAGGGGCACCACTTAGCGAAGGAGCAGAGGCAGGGCCACTCCGGCCGAGGTGGATCTTGCCTAGATTGACACCCGGTGGAGTGGCAGAGGCCAGCTCGACCTCGACCGAGGTGGACCCATTTGGGGGTGCCACCTGGCGAGGGAGCGAGGAGAGCCTGGCTCGACTTCGACGATGTGGACCCATCTGGTGGCGCCACCTGGTGAAGGAGCAGAGGCAGGGCCACTCCGGCCGAGGTGGATCCCGCTTGGATCGATACCTGGCGGAGTGGCAGAGGCCAGCTCGACCTCGACCAACGTGGACCCATATGGGGGCGCCACCAAGCGAGGGAGCGGGGAGAGCCTGGCTCGACTTCGGCGAGGTGGACCCATCTGGGGGCGCCACCTGGTGAAGGAGCAGAGGTAAGGCCACTCCGGTCGAGGTGGATCCCGCTTGGATTGACACCTGGTGGAGTGGCAGAGGCCAGCTTGACCTCGGCTGAAGTGGACCCATTTGGAGGTGCCACCTGGCGAGCGGGGAGAGCTTAGCTCGACTTCGGCAAGGTGGACCCATCTGGGGGCGCCACCTGGCAAAGGAGCAGAGGCAGGGCCACTCCGGCTGAGGTGGATCCCACCTGGATCGACACCTGGCGGAGTGGCAGAGGCCAGCTCGACCTCGACCGAGGTGGACCCATCTTGGGGTGCCACCTAGCGAGGGAGCGGGGAGAGCCTGGCTCGACTTCGACGAGGTGGACCCATCTAGGGGCACTACCTAGTGAAGGAGCAGAGGCAGGGCCACTCCGATCGAGGTGGATCCTGCCTGGATCGATACCTGGCAAAGTGGCAGAGGTGCCTAGCTCGGCCCCAAGGTCGGCTCTACCATAGGGCGAGCCACTTGGCGGGAGAGCTCGGAGATGACATCGCAAGGTGCCGCCTGGCGGCCAGCTCGATCTAACGCATATCCCATGTCAGCGATGTTGCCATATCAGTTGCCCTCCACTCCCAAGTCCCATCGAAGCGCGGCTGCATGGATGCAGGGAGTTAATTCGGAGATGACGTGGGAGGATGAAAATCCTGCACAATAAATACCGAGATCGCTGCCAATCCGCTCGCTATGCCCGAGGTCCAATATGCATGCGCCATGTCAGCATGTTCAGTAGGTTACAATTGCACCGCGCCAGACTCGAGACAGTTTTCAGCGAATCGAAGCATCTTCGTCGGGCACCTTCACACGTGGCGCCCATCCAATGGCGTTGGCGGAAAAGGAGGTGTACGACCGCTGTTGATTGGTTTGAAAAAGGAGGAGACTTTCCGGAAACGAGGTCTTTTGGCTTTCTCACACCTCGCTGGCGGTTGCAATGATCCCTCTTCTTCTTTTAGATCGCCATTCTTCCGCCACAATATCTAGGTGAGTGCCCTACGACCCAATTTCCTTCGTTTTCTCCCCTTCGTCCTTACCTACTCCTTCGTTTGTTCCTTCCTTGTCTCGATGGCCCCCTCGGGTCATCATCACCACTTTTCTTCTAACCCGGACGAGGCCGACCCGTCCTGGCTGAGAACTCCATCGCCCTCCTCTTCAGAGGATGACCTTCCCATCGACGTCCGGCAGCGGCTACGGCCAGGCGGCATAACTATCGGAGTCCCTAGGGCTCCTCCTATCGTTCCTGCTGTCCCCGTCCCTGCCCTTCCCCCTCCAGTGGCAGAGACATCTTCTGGCCCCTCCGGCTTCATTTCGACGATGATCGAAGGCGACCTTTCCTGGATCCGGGATACGTATGGGGTCCCGAACTCCATTTAGCTTTCAATCCCAGGGTCGAGGGATCGGATGACTTCCAGTAGCCCCGGCAGAATCGCTTTCTACGAAGACTTCCATGCCGGAGGTCTTCGCTTTCCCCTTTATCCATTCTTTCTATCCTTAGCCATTTTCATCTCGTTCCGGCCTAGTTGGATCCCAATGCCATCAGGGTCATCTTCGCCTTCATAGTTTTTTTCCATTTTCACGAGTTTGTCACCCATTTTTTGTTGTTCAGGACCCTTTTCACCCTGAATCGGTACTCCACCGATGATGGCCGGTGGTACCTTTCATCCCGGCCCAGGTGCCTCCGGTTCGACCTCCCAACATCGATCAAGGGATGGAAGAACCGATTCTTTTTTGCTTCAGTCCAGGATGTCGACTGGGTCTGGAGTGAGCCGGATCAGTCTCCGAACTGGAATTTCCAGGTCGAGCCGGCGGATCAGGAGGTCTACTCCCAGCTACTGGGCAATGTAGTCCCTTCTTTTGATGTTCTGCTCTCATAGCAGAACTTGTTCGAGGCAGGGGTCAGCCCAGTACGGATGATTGGTGGGCCTCCGCTCTTCCCTTTCTTTTTTCTGACTGGACCATCTGACGCTTTGGCCTCTCCTTTCTCCATGGATGAAGTTCTCCATCGAAAGCCTGATGGAAGGGGCCCAGAAGAGGAACACCTCCGAAGGGGCCCAAGAGGCTCCCCCGAAGAGGGCCCGAACAGAGACGGGCCAGGAGCCCAGGCCCACTCCAGATTCTACTGGACCCAGGGCGACGGATCTGGCTCCCAGGCCACCTCAGTGGCAGACACCCGCCACGGACATCATCGAGCTCGACGAGGCTAGGGAGGTGGGGTGATCGGCACCTCCCCCCCAGCTGCTGCACCAGTCGCCACGCCAGCGGCGGCGGTGGCTATACCGAGGGTGGCGCCTTCAATTGCGGCTCCGCCCGGTGGGGAAACTCAAGCTCAGTCACCCCCCGATCCTTAGCTGACACCGCTCGCCCTCCATGGTGGCTCCTCCGTCATCCACGACCAAGGCCTCACGGAGAAGATGATGGAGTTTGTAGCACGGCCCCGAGATCGCCGCCTGAGGGGCGGTCGAGACTACACGAATGCCCTGCTCGGGACCGTTTCCCTGCTCTTCACGGTAAGTATCTAGCCCTTCCATTTAATGTTCCAGTTGGGTCTCCTTGAACCCTCAATTCTTTCTTTGATACAGATTGGGACTGACGTGCTGCTGCTTCGGAATTTTCTCTCCGCCTCAGCGAAGAAAGAGGCCAAGAAGGAGCGGAAGATGAGCAAGTTGGCGGCTGATGTGAAGGATCTTGTGGACAAGGGCCAGGAGCTACGGGGGAGGAATGAGACCCTCCGGGAGGACCTGACCTGTTCCGATGGTCGAGTCAGCGAACTGGAGTCCTCTCTCTCTGAGGAGAGGATCTTGAGCCAGCACCGGGCCAAAGAAGACGCGGTCGAGATCACCCGCCTTAGGGGGCAGTCCCGGTCACTGGAGCACCAGGTGGAGGAGGTCCTCAAAGAGTTGGCGGCAGCCAATGACAAGACCTCCTACGTCAACGGGTTGCTGGCGGCCTCGTGGAAGGAGATGCAGGAGGCAGTGCCGAAGTTCCGGGCCTCCGGTGAGCTTGAGAAGGAGATGCACGAAGCTGCCATGGATTCCTTCCTAAAAGGCTTCGAGGTCTGTTGGAGGCAGGTGGCCACCCAGTTTCCCGAGCTCGACCTGACTGGGGTCGCCCTTGGCGGGCCCAGGGGATAGCCTCAGGGAGGAGGAGAAGCACCGGGGGCCATTGGCAAGGGGGCTCCCGGGCAACCTTCTGAGGATGCGGCCGACGGCACGGAGACCTCCCAGCCGGAGGAGGGAGTGGCAGCAGCTGAATGATTCCGGATTTTCCACCTTGTACCTTAGCATAGGGTTTTTCTTTTTGCTTGCTATTGTCTTGTTTTTTCTTTGGGTCACTCGGTCTGTCGGGGCCCTTCTTCCTGTAAGAAAAACTCTCATTAGAAATGAAAGTCTATTTTCCTTCATCGTTTCATTGAGCTTTCTTTTTGCTGCCTGCTAGTGTTGTTGCAGTGTTGCTTGCCACCATCTTCCATGGGAGTCCAAGACCTATAACTCCAATTCGCAACTTGACTTGGGCCCTCGGTTTGGAACAAAGTCCACGGGGCCTTCATGCTTCGGGGAGGAACTCCTGGTGGGCTCGCACCTTGAAAGTCTTTGGCACCGGGACTTATGCACTCCCATACCTTAGTGGTATGGAAGTGTTTCACGGGGATTTCCATGTAGATGAAGTCCAGTTTGCCAAACTACTCAACAAAACAGAAATCTTGAGGATTCGGTAGATGTCATAACTCGATGAAGCATAATATTTTCTAGAAATTGCCATATTAGTTCACCAATTTGATTTATCATAATCTTGACATTATGCATATTAAGAAGAATGTATTCAATAATATTTTCTACACTGTTATAGATATCAAGAACAAGATGAAGGACAATCCTAAGGCTTGAGCAAATATGAAGAGCATATGCAAGTATGTTCTATTAGAGCTTGTTGAAGTGTCTCCTGGTAAATTTTTGAAGCTGAAAGTATCATATATATTAACAAGAAAGCAGTTGAAAGATATATATGAATGATGTAAAATTTTTAAATTTCTGGATAGTGTGCAAGTAATCTAGCTCGATGCATTAATGTCAAAGATTATAAGTTCTATGGACTAAAGAGTCATTACTGCCATATCTTCATGCAATGATTATTGCCATTGGCTTGGTGTGATCTCCATCCCAACTCTATATAGAGTTCTTTAACTGAGCTTAGCCTTTTCCTCAAAGATATTTATACTACTAAACTATCCACTGACCATATCTCTAATCTTGAGGCTAGCAGTATAAAGATCATATGCAAGTTAGGTAAGATATTTTTTTCTAGCTTATTCGACTCCATAGAGCACCTCGTGATTCATCTAGTATATGCAGATAGGATAAGGAAACCAATGCAGTACAGGTGGATATATCTATTTAAAAGATATATGTATAGTCTTAAGAAAAAAAATGAAAAACAAGTCCAAAATCAAAGATTTTATTATAAAGGCTTATATAATAGAAAAATTTTAAATTTTAGCCCACACTACTTTAATCCCGGTGTGTAGATAAAGCTGGCTCAAGTAGATCAAAATGATGGTGGTGGTGGTAAGAGATTAGAGCTGAAGATATTAATATTTACTTATCCCACTCATGAATTTGGATACAAGGTTTACCGGGTTTTAACTTATGCTAAGTTTGGATAGGCAAAGATATATATTTTGTTAAACTATGAGGAGATCGATCCATATATTGAGTAAGTGTTTGTCACAATCCTAACTCTTCAATCATTTATTATAATATACTTATCTTATGCATGTTTAAGCAACATGATGGAATGCCGAGATGGAACAACCTAAGGATAAGTGAGCAAAGATTTTTGCACTGTGATCACAGAACTTTACAGATTTGTTTTATCAACTGGTAAGCATTCATTATCATTTCATATATTTTATTTTTTTTAATTTATTATTTTTATAATATGTAAGTCATGCAAGGGACGAAGGAATACCTAAAAAACTAAGATCATTATATTGCGGGCCAACAAAAAAATGTGACGTGTTATAATAGTTATAACATAAATGGTTTTAAATTTCATACCCAATAATATGAATATCATAATAGCACAGTGGTGTGTATAAAGGATAGCTAGTGGGAGAGGCAGAGAGTGACTATTATAGAATCCTTAAAAATATGATCACGTTGACCTACTTTGGAGATAAGTGTCATTCTATTTAAGTGCCAATGATTTAATAATGACAACGGTATGAAGATTGATCTACAGCATGGACTTATTGAAATCAAACATTGATCAAAAGCATTTGTTAATGAGCCATTTATGCTAGCTCAATAAGTTGTTTAAATGTGTTATACTCTTTTTCCATCAAGAAAGAGAGGAATGAAAGGTTGGTGGGCTATATGCAAGATAAATCTCGAGTCATTCATTATAAACTCAAAAAATAAGAAGAGCCCCATTTACCAGAATACTTCAGGAGGATGAAACATTATATGTTTATCAATCCTTCATAGATGTAGAGTTGGATTCTCTAGAAATTCTCCTATGCGATGATCACTATAAGGAGATAGGTCATATTGAGTTTGTTTTAAGGGACAATTCTATCCAAGAAGAGAAAAAAAGGAAGAAGTGAAAGAATAGAAAGAATCAAAAAAAAAAATCCAAAGGATACCAATATCTAAAAAGGTCGATGAGTAGTGCTAACTACATAATCCTTGAATCATTTTAAATACTTATCTTACATTATTTTAAATCTTATATTTCAAGCCATAATTGTATAATTAATTTGGTAATTTTATGTATTTTTATTTTCAAATATTATATATCATATCTTTTAGAGACCGGAGCCATACCAATCGAGTAGAGAGTGATCGTCCTACCGACTCATATGGTTGTGCACCACTCACACCACATGGTAAACTCTAATATTTTAGACATTCTCTTTAATATTATTTTATCCTTTACTATCTATTATAATATTCTTTATATTAGATGTTATACTCTCAGGTTTAGATGAAATGGGATCACGTAACATTGACCCGTACCATTGACCCTACAGTCACATGGAGCAATAACTGGCTCTTAGACTCAATGTCGTGGTCGGGGATCCACCCAACTCATGGCACCTCCAACTCGGTCAGAGGATAGAGAGCTCATCCATATTCAGAGCCATTCATAAGTACTATATCTTCAATTAATATATTTAAAATTTAACCATTTTAGATTTTATATTTATTGTTAAATTTTAATTTTGCAGCACATTTAGAGAGCCTGAGATGTCTCGTGTAGTTATCAGGATCATCTGCCAATTGATTATTGGGCCAGTGAATGAATTCTTTAGTTGATCATTGAGGGCTCATGATGTAGGCTAGAAGATATTCTTGGTAAGTCAAATATATTTAATTTTTAAATTTATGATATATTTGTATTATATTTATTAATGCATGCTCGCTTATACTTGCAGGAGTACTATCAATTTGAGACTCCTCGGGATGAGGAGGCTAACCATCCTACCTTCAAGGAGGGGCAATACGTAGGCTTCGGGATGGACTGTACAGTCTTAAACAGTCTATCATAGAGCACTCCAATTCCAAGTCACCTCTAAAAGTCTTTCCGAGATCATTGGATGTAGGTAAACATATGGAAAGCCCTCTGCAACTAATGGAGTAATAAGTACTCCGATAGATGGTAGAGGGTATGGCGAAATCAAAGCATCAAGCAAGATCCGATCAAGTACACTTGTAGCTTCGTTGGCATACATATGGTGGCAGATAGATTGGTAAAAATTCTATACATATTAATCTCATATTTAATTAATCATTTATATATTTTAATTAATTTATTTTTATTATTTGTTTATTATAGATATGGCAGCTGGGTCATGTATCGAGATAGCTATAGCTATAGAAGGCTACATACTAGTCCAGGTGAACTGGTGATTACTTAGATCCTAGATCTCGATGTAACATAATAATAAATTAAAATATTATTTTTAAATTTTATATATACTGATATATATAGTTAGACTAATGAATTTGTAAACTATATAGGTGGATTACTCGGAGTATGTCGTATTGCAGTATAGTGAGGACCCATCCTCTCAACCTCTCCTTGATCTCAAGAGATGGCTTCCCATCCTCTCAACCTCTCCTTGATCTCAAGAGATGGCTCAAGGCCATCAGAAAGGTGAGTAGGAGCCGAGTTATAAGATTCGGGCATAGCTTTAATATCTGGTAGCTCACTGATTTTCGGTAGCTCACTGATCTTCGGCGTCCCCCTCTCAGGCTTTGATGAGCCAGACATGGGATGATGCACATATCGAGTATGTCATTACCCATCTTTTTGTCCAGTGATTTCAGAGTTTTTGGGATGCCATCTGCAATATGATCATAGAGATTCTTCGAGATCTATAGACTGACCTTATTATTACAGCCATCATAGCATATAAGTCTATTAATAAATTTCTTTACTTATTTTAAATTTTTATATTTAGAAGTTCATATATTTAGGATTGAATTGGAAAAGAAAACCCAAGGGAAAGAATTTAATAGAACCATCCAATCAATAGATGGGAGGTGTCTATAGCTTTGTATCATCGAATAGAACATGTAGGAATAATTCATTTAAAAATTAAAGGAGTATATCAAAATATACACCTCTATATTGATATATATACTTTTATATTATAACTTATTAATCATGTTTTATTTTCCTTCTTTTCAGGATGCTAAGATATCTGGCTCTCTTCCACCAGCTATAAGAGAAGATGTACAGGAGCAAGCGATGGAGGATGATAACTCGTAGGATCTCACATAACTTTTTTTTAATGTTATGTATTTAATTTTTTTACTTGTAAAGCAATATAAATTTGTAAAATTATATAATTTATACTTTAATATAATATAATTTGTTTTTTATTTATAATTATGGTATTTAATTATTAATATATTTATATAATAGGGTTTACGAATTGTAATTGCTATTTTATTATAATTAAAATAGGTTTTACCAAATTTATTTGTAATTTTTTTAAAAAATAAAAAAATTAGTATGGATGTTATTAGTGATAGAAAATCGCCGTCGCTAATAATTATTAGTGATGGCATTCTAGTTAGTGACAACAAATGCTATCACTATTTTTTATTTTTAAATTAAAATTAAAAAAACTAAAAAAACTATTACCAATGGCTTTCTTATCGCTAATACCATAGCTAATAATCTCTTTTAATAATGGCATTTTTGTCGTCGCTAATAAGAGTTATTAGCTACTAGATTTTTTCTAATAGGTAATTAGTGACAACTTGCCATTGCTAATAATGCTAATACTATTACCAATGGCATACTTGTTATTAATAATGGTAATTAGCCATTGCTAACAACCTTAATTCTTATAGTGATTCCGATTCAAAATTGGAGAAGAGGTTGACTGGCAGGAATCGTTGCCAGAGAGGCCTGAAAAAGAAGTTCCTGACTGGAGTTAGCTCCGGCAAGGACCATCTGATGCTCAAGTTAAAGCGCTGTAACAGAAGGAAAGCAATGGGCAAGAAGAAAATTTCACTTACTTGAATCCTTGGAGCTATAGCTATTTGTAGAAGATAGTTAGAAAACCATGCGATCGCCAAAATATCAGGCTATTAGTTGTACTATTATGAATACGAGATTATAGCCCTTATATATTTTCGTTCATGTGAGGTGGAAACTATTGTTATTGAGCTTATCCACTAGGATGGTCGTTTCTACATGATGGATGACTCGCCATTTAAAATCGTGGAGACTGATTACGTGACAAGGAGTCTCCAAACAAAGAAAAAAAAGCTAGTTGATAACAACCAAGTATAGATATGCTTTAGCATGACCAATAGGTTGGCAAATGGGTTGGATGGTAGGTCAATAGGTCCAAAGGCCATATTTTGATGATGGATCCAAGGCATCAAAAGTACCCCCATAATGATAGAAATTTTTGGCTTTCCCTTCGCATCAAAAGATTTTTAGTAAAAATTGTAGAGCCTTTCATTTGTAGTTTACTTGATTACATTATTTATATTACTTGAAAAAATTATAAAAATTATTATTACTTGGTAAATTATAATATTAATAATATCACATGCAATTACACAGACGGGGAAACAGAAGTTTTGGTATTATTATTTTTTAATTGCTATGTTCTCAATAAGATTAGACTTCACGTAGGGTGAGGCCCTTGCTAAACAAACGTTCGATAGGGAGTAGTGGTAATGTTCAGATAGTTTCGCAACTTTTCCCCGAATATCGATCCTTTTACCAGGGGTATTTGAACCACCCTTAAATTTGCTTGTCTTAATCTTAGAGCTGGCCAATCAATCTACATTTTATGGACCACGTGGAGAAGAAAGTTCAACCTGCAATCAGGAGAGCCTGGGATCGGCTCTTGATGGCAATATTTTGACATATTTGGCTTGAAAGAAATGGGAGACTTATCCTTCGTCGCCCTCCTCTATAAGACTCTTCGTTCTTCTGTTTGTGGGAGCATCTTAACGAAGGCCATCGCAAAGTTTGGAGCTGCGTTTCTTCTTTTGATCTCTCCGTAATCTTTTCAATTTAATGCGTTGGGGGACGTGTCTTATCTCCCCCTTATTCCCTTAAAAAAAAAAAAAAAAAAAAACACCAGGCAGAGCATCATTCATAGCATTTTTTTTTTTTTTTTTTGGTGCAGCAAACAACGATGTCTCTGGAACTAGTAGCTAATGATGGTAGCAGCAGTGTCCTACCCCTCTTCGCGTCCACCAACGAGATTCGGGTCAAGCATTTTATTCTTTTCGAGAATCCTATTCTATTTCCTTGTTTTTAGTTTAGCAGATACGAGTCATGCTGGATTATTTTTTCGACCAACACAACATCCCCCATATTTTGGCTCTGGACGTGCAAACTGCCGATGGGTTAAAGCCATCTGTGCAAAGCACAACTCAAACATCTCTTGCATGCCAAAGATGGAATTTGTAGTTGCACCACATGAACGATCACATAATCCAATTCATGCAGGAACAGCTATGCATCCCTTCAGGAAGCAAACTTTCTTCTTCTTTTTTTTCCTTTTTTTTGGTGATGCGAAGGAGGTGAATTTTTTTATCCCTCTTCTTTCTTCTCTCTAGTGCTAAAATGAAAAATATTTTGATTGGTGCAGACTATAAAAATCATGCTAGGGTCGACCAAGGTGGAGCTCAGCACAACACTTCAAGCTAATAGCCCAACGTCCCTGGATGTCGCCCTGAAACAACAGCAGGATCCAGTGGCCCCTCTTCCATCCTCTACGGATGCTACTGCTGCTACCTCGTTGCCACAAGAAATAGCACCGTCTCCACAGCCAGAAGCAACAAAAGCATCCACCACAAGCGCTACAGAAGCCACCGAGGATGCATCGGCAAAGAAGAAGAAGAAGAAGGGCGGCCGGGGAGGAGAGATGCGTAACTGGCTTCTGATGGTGGCAACCGTTTTCGCAGCCATGACATACCAAGGCGGGCTGAGCCCACCTGGTGGCTCTCATGAGGGCGAATCCCCCTCTCCAGGATATTCTAGCAATGCCACCAGCATCGCCAAAACAACCACTCCCTCCCTTATAAACGCCACCATAGTATGCAATGCTTCCAGCAACATGGCAACTCCTGGCAAGGAGTCTCATGATCATCCCACAGATGGCATGTTCTTTAAGGCCAACGCTATTGCGTTTGTGTATTCCATGGGCGCCATCGTGGTCCTATTGTCGGACACCTTGTGTGACAAGCTGGAGGGAAGGAAAGATTTGAAGGCATTCATGGTTATAAACGCATTTATAATTGTATTTGCGTACTCGAGTGCTTGTATCTCCGTAGGCCCGCTAATAGGAATGTGCGTGATGGTGGCAGCTTATGGTGCTCTCTACGTAAAAAAGCGCATAATTGGGAAGTTAACGCAGTTTGGAAGGCGCATAACTGGAAAGTTAACGAAGTTTGGAAAGCGCACAATTGGAAAGTTAAGGCAGTTCGGACATTCTTCGGATGAGCGGGAGAACGTGGGAGCATAAGCCGCATGCAGGAGAGCAGTTGCCTGGGTGATGGATGCATAATACTTAATACTTATAGCATGCGTGATGGATGCATAATACTTATGGCATGCGTGATGGATGTATAATACTTATAGCATGCGTGATGGATGTATAATACTTATAGCATGCGTCATGGATGTATAATACTTATAGCATGCGTCATGGATGTATAATACTTTCTAAAGGTAGTCCTGTAGTCAATGGTCATGAAGTTTTTTTTTTTTTTTTTTTTTTTTTGGAGTGGGGTGTGTATGTATGTATTTTCGTTCTGCTTCTAGGTTGTTTCAAATAAGTCTGTATCTATAATGAATAAATTGCTTGAGGTTGTTTCAAATAATTTTTGTAGTCAGTTGCCCGCTCAATTAATTTTACCGAAATTTTTACCGAAATAGAATCCTATTTATGAAAACATCACCAATTTTGAAAATAAGAAAACTCCCATGATTTGCCAAAACTAGTACTGAATGGGATGCATCCCTTGGAAGGTTTCCATATGATTGCATAATGAATTTTAATGCAATCACAGTTTGTTAATTATTATTTACTCAACTAATTAGAAAAGAAAGTTTTTTCTACCTACAGAACAAATTTTTGCATATAATGATCGGCCATCCCCACATCAAATGAATCATGCCTATCATACTTAATCTCTTGTTAAATGATAGACTCGATGTTCATCAAATTAAAATAACTTTCGCTTATAACATACCTGTTTTCTTCCTTTTATTATCTATATATCCAAAATAGATGGGCCAAATTTGACCAAATGACCCGCATACCGATTATAAGAAAACAATTTCTAGTAACCAATATTAGAGTATGTTATTTCTTACCCCTTTGGGGTCCCGGGGACCACTCACTTGGATCACAATTTGGTATTGTCAAGCATTATGTTGCCCCTTCTCTCACTATCATTCGCCTATTCCCTTTACATTAACTCGGCTCTTAGGTTGGGCCTGGAATTAACCAGGCTTGAGGCTTTGTCAAAATCAAATAGAGCCATATTTTTCGAGCTGGTAAATCCAATCGGAGCCTACATTTCCTTCTGGATCAAATCTTTCAGCCTCCCATGCCAACCGGGCACATTGACAACTCCATTATTGCTCTACTTTCACCAACTAGACTCTGCAGAGCCATGGTGACCAGCACTGATCCTTAACTTTGTTGTTCGTTGAAGTTTGGAGCGGGGAAAATGAAAATATCATCCACGACCCCACGATACCGCCCTTCTCTGACTTCAAAGGCTATCCCAATCCCACCCCTAAACGCAGGTGATATGCACCTTGGCGTGGGACCGACAAGGATAAGGCCTGATTGGTTGGGGCATGGTAAATTAATTACATGATAATTTAATAATTTTTAAAAAATATTTATTTGAAAAAAAATTGCAAAGAAAAATATTTTTTATCATGTTTGAATGATGAAATTTTTTTAAAAAATGATATTGAAAAAAAAATTATGCTTGATTGGAGATAATCCTACGTAGAAATGTAATCAAATTCATAAATATGCACATAAGTGAAAATAAGTTTTTAATACTGAAGTAGTATTGGCATCAATTAATTTTTATATAATGATTATTGATGTGGCAGAACGCTGACGTGTAATCCATGTCAAATGCCATGTCAGAGAAAGTTGCCACGACGGACACTCTTCCTCGGACTCCTTCGCCGAACCGAGCTCCTTCAGAATGTTGGGGCGGCCTGTCGAAGCCGAGTTCCATCCTCCGCCAGGTCGGCTATCGCAAGATCGGGATGCCTAGGCCGGAGTCGAGCGATCTCCTCCACCAGATTGAGCCCCTCTGAGGCTGAGCCCCCTGGGTCGGAGTCGAGCCCTGCCCTCCTCCGCCAGGTCGAGCCCCTCCGAGGTCGAGCCCTTTGGGCTGAAGTCGTGCCCTGCTCTCCTCCGCCAGATTGAGCCCCTCCAAGGCCAAGCCCCATGGGCCGGAGTCGATCCCTGCCCTTCTCCGCCAGGTCGAGCCCCTCCGAGGTCGAGCCCTTTGAGCTGAAGTCGAGCCCTGCCCTCCTCCGTTAGGTCGAGGCCCCTCGAAGTTGAGCCCCTTGGTCCGGAGTCGAGCCGAGCCCTCCTCCTCCAAGTGAAGCCCCTTCAGGGTCGAGCTCCTCGGAGTCGAGCCCAGCCCTCCTCCACCAAGTGGAGCCCCTTCGAGGTCGAGCCCCTCGGAGTCGAGCCCCGCCTCTCCAGTTCGGCCTGCGCCTCGAACAAAGGCACCAAAAATCAAAGGGGCGACGCCGTCCTCCTTGGACGCCGATGAGCCGCCCGAGGATTGCAAGGAAGCACCTACCAGGCCATGATGATCGCCCCCAGCTGCCACTTATACCAGAAAAGGAGGAAGCTCCCTAATCGAGGTGTCACGCTCTCCACCGACCGTTTGCACCACCCGAAAGAGAAAGTCAACCAGGAGATTCGAATTCCGGGAACGGCTGCTCCCTGATCGAGGTCCTGCCAAGTTTCCCGGAATGGAGTGACCGGAAAGAATGTCGGAGAGCATGGTAGGTTCCCTTATCACGAACCAGGAAAGACTTCCCATCGACGGCACGGAGCACCACTGCACGCACCCGCTGACATAGGGGAGATCCCGAGATAGGCGTTCATCAACCACCTGGACTTAAAAGAGCCATCGACAGCCCCAACGGGAGACGTAAGCAAGAAAACACTCAAGCAAGTTAGAGGAAGGAGGCCACACAGGAGAACCACCAAGGAGACTGAGAATTCAAGGCTACCGGAGATCCGCAGGAAGGGATACCCGAACACAGCCATCCAGCTCTAGTTCACCTCGGCCACTACTTTTCCCGACTTACTTGCACCCTACTCACACATTATTCACTCCTCCTAGCATGGAGTCCATCTCAAGGGCTCGACCAGGAGGATTTGTTTTCCTGGATCATCACTGACTTGACCATCGGAGTGCCCCCGTCGGAATCCCGGGCCCGGGTCTCTAACTCTATTTTGCAGGTTCTTAAGGGCAGGCTAGTCCCGAAGAGATGAGGGGTGATCCGACACTGACAGCAGCTACGGGCCACAACGATCTTGGCAACAATAGATTGGCGCACCAGGTAGGGTGGTAGAAGTAGATCCTTTGTTCTAAAAGCCAGCCCCTCTGCAAGCAAGTCCACCGGGAGGATGGTGACAACGCAAGCAAGAGAAGTCTCCACCAGCTGTGCGAGAGAGCCCCCTTCCCATGGGGACCCGCACAATCCAGAAGGGGAGCTCCCTGCTCTAGCTCAACCACCCCCGATGGGCCCTCAGCTGGTCGCACTCGTCCAGCAAGTGCAGCTTCTCACTACAACAGTGCACCAGCTCCAGCACCAGCACCGGTCCTTAGCCACCCACTAGCAGCCAGGGACTCCCGCGGCCCACGCCGCAGCACCCCGCGACAACCTGCGCTCCTTTCAAGGAGCTCCCTCGCAGCCACGGGCCACCGCCAACCGTCAAGGAAGCCATCAGATGCCGACAAAAATGTAATTGGCCAAATCTATTGATCAGGAGTGTCAGTCCCCGATGCTCGAGCGGGTAACAGTCAAACCCCATCGAGGTCAAAAAAGGCAAGATCCTCCATCATGGACACCACCTCATGTCACCTTCTCCGTCTCCTTCGGCCTCAGCGGAGGGTTCAACCGATGAGGCCATCAGGACACAGCCGAGAAGCGCCTAGATGAGCAGGAGCGCAAACTGGCAGAGCTATCCTGCCGGTTTGCAAATATGCAGGGCTCCACCGATGAGCCAATGAGCTATGATGCCCGTCCCCCTTCTCCTGAGAGATCCAAGAAGAACCGATTCTCAACCAGTTCCGTATGCCATAGGTAGATCCCTACGATGGGACTACCGACCTCCTGGACCATCTGGAAAGCTACAAGGCCCTCATGAGGGTCCAGGGGACCACCGACGCCCTCTTTTGCGTTGCCTTCACAGCAACCCTTCGGAAGGTGGCTCGGGTCTAGTTCACCCGCCTCGAGCCCGAAAGCATCAGCTCTTTCGCTCAACTGGAGCGAAAGTTTGTGGCCCACTTCGATGCCTGTTGAAAGGTGCCACGAAAAGCAGACAGCCTCTTCTCCATCCGGTAACAGGACCGCGAGCCCCTACGGAACTACGTGGCCCGCTTCAAGGTTGCCGCATTGGAGATCTATAATCTTGATGAGCCAGTCGCCATGCTGACACTGAAGCGAGGGCTCAGGACCTCCCGCCTGACCTACTTGCTCGACAAAAAATCCTCTAAGACCTACTCCGAGCTCCTCCTCTGAGTCCAAAAGTACATCCGTGCTGAGGAGATGGATCGTACGAGGAGGGAGTTGGACCCGAAGCTATCGAAGAAGCCAACTCTTGTGGAGGCGTATGGGGTATGGAGGCCAGGACACCCAACCCCAAACTTCCACCAAGGGCCGAGACCAAGGTGCGACCCCATTCCAGAGGAGAGGTTCACACCTCTCCTCGCCCCGAGGATGAAGATCCTCAAAGAGATCGAAGGTGAGTCTTACCTGAAGCGCCCACCTTCGATGAAGCCATCCATTGGCCGCAACAAGATAAAGTACTGTCGTTTCCACCCCAACCACAGCCACAATATCGAGGAATGCCACAACCTCAAGAGGGAAATCGAAGAACTCATAAGGAGGGGCTACCTCGGGAGGTACATGGGGGGCAAGGCTCCGGCCTAACCTCAGGTGCTCACCGCTCTCCCGCCAGTCCTTGTGGTCGACAACCACCATACCAAGAAGCCAATGGGGATGATATGCTGGGAAGCCGAGCGCACTTCCAAGAAGGCCATAGGGATGGAGTGTTCTGAAAATGTACTCCCCTTTATGAGGGTAGGGGGAAATGGGGAAGAGAATGTAAATAACGATGCCATGATCATCGAGATGATGATCGCGAAGCATCTTGTAAAATAGATTATGGTCGATAGTGGAAGCTCGACTGATATCCTTTTTTATGATGCCTTTTCCAGAATGAACATGTCCTCTGCTCAGCTCAGACCTGTGCACGCTCCCCTTGTCAGTTTCACGGGGGACTCTGTAAGGGTTGAGAGAGAAATTACTCTCCCAGTCACCGCCGGGACCCCACCTCGGTAGAGCGTTGTTATGATGACCTTCATGATTGTTAGGCTTCCCTCAGCCTACAATGTGATTCTCGACCGACCTGGGCTCAACCTGCTCGATGCCGTCATTTTCACAAAGTGGCTGTTGGCACAATTCCCCACCCCCTACGCTGTCGAGAAAATGAGGGGGGCACCTCGACCGGTACAACATTATCTCCAAACTGTCCCTGGGGCTAAAGGCCCCGAGGACAACCCCAGTGCGGGTGATCTCGTCCAAAGGGTGCAGGACCCCAGGGGTGGCCCGGTTGAGCGCCTGCTGTCTTATCCGCTCGGAGCCAACTAGGCGAAGACGGTGCAGATTGGTGCTCAGCTGCAAGATGAAGAGAGAGCTCATCTGTTGGAGTTCCTACGGGCGAATGCAGATATATTCGCCTGAATGGCGGCAGACATGCCAGGTATTCCCCCTGACATCATCACCCACAAGCTGAGTATTGACCCAAAGCATCGGCCAATTCGGCAGAAGAAGAGAAGCTTTACCCCAGAGAGGCAGGCGATGATCAATGAGAAAGTGGACAAACTCCTCACTGCCGGCTTCGTTCGGGAGGTACAATACCCGAGCTGGCTGGCAAATGTAGTGATGGTAAAGAAGAATAATGATAAGTGAAGGATCTATGTGGACTACTCCGACCTCAACAAGGCATGTCCAAAGGATAGCTTCCCTCTATTGAAGATTGACTAGTTGGTGGACGCCACCTCGGAGCATTGGCTATTATCCTTCCTGGATGCATTCTCCGGATACAATCAGATTCGGATTCACTCTGAGGACGAGGAGCACACCGCCTTCATCACCGACCGAGGGACGTACTGCTACAGGATGATGCCCTTCAGCTTGAAGAATGCTAGGGCCACGTACTAGCATCTGGTCAACAGGGTCTTCAAAGATCAAATTGGCCAAAACATGCAGGTGTACGTGGATGACATGCTTGTCATGAACAAACCGAGCTCGGACCACATTACCGACCTCGTCGAAGCCTTTCAAAATCTCCGGAAACACCAGATGAAGTTGAACCTAGCAAAGTGCGCTTTCGGAGTGGCGGCACGAAAGTTTCTTGACTTCATGGTCATGTAGAGGGGTATTGAAGCAAACCCGGAGAAGGTCCAGGCAATCGTCGACATGGAGCACCCGACATCGAAGAAGCAGGTCCAGCGCCTGACGGGCCGGATTGCAGCTTTGAGTTGATTCATCTCGAGATCGGATGATCGTTGCCTTCCCTTCTTCAAGGTGTTGCGCAAGATGCACGACTTCACCTGGATAGAGGAGTGCAGGATGACCTTCAAAGAATTGAAGAAGTTCCTAGCATCTCCACCGCTGCTCTCAAGACCGGAGGAAGGAGAGAAGCTCCTACTCTACCTAGCGGTCACACCTGGGGCCATCAGCTCTGTCCTCATCCGTGCAGACGAGGATGGATCCCAGAAGCTGGTATACTACACCAGCAAAATCCTCCGCGACACGGAGATTAGGTATACTCGCTCCGAGAAACTCATTTTTGCTATAATAATGTCTGCTAAGCACCTCAGGCCATACTTCTAAGCACATCCCATTGCGGTCATGACGGATCAGCTGCTAAGGACCATACTTAGCCACCCCAAAACCTCTGGATGGCTGGCTAAGTGGTCCTTGATGCTAAGTGAGTTCGACATCGCATATCGGTCGAAGTCATCACAGAAGGCTCAGGTCCTACTCGACTTCCTAGTCGAGTGCACGGGGCTCGTCCAGGAGCCAGAGCAGACAACCCCGGGTGTCAAGTTGAGCCCGGAGTAGAGGAGGAGCCCTGGATCCTCCACATCGATGGTGCGTCCAATGCCGACGGGAGCGGAGCAGGCCTCATCCTCGCCAACAACGATGGGATCGTGGCAGAATGTGCTCTCCGCTTCAAATTCGCCACGACAAACAACCTGGCAGAGTACAAGGCGCTCCTTGCAGGCGTAAGGGTCTCTCTCTAGCTGGGCGTGCAAAGCCTGAAAGTCTTTACCAACTCCCAACTTGTGGCCAGACAGGTCTCCGGAGAATATGAAGCCAGAGATCCCCAGATGATGAAGTATTTGGAGCGAGTCCACTCAAGCACGGCGGGTTTCCGATGCTTCAGCATCTCCCATATCCTCCGTGGAGAGAATGCTCGCGCGGACACGCTGTCGAGACTCGCGACCTTGCCGGACTCATCACTGGGGCATGCCCACATCGAGTACCTCGAGAATCCAAGCTAGAAGCCCTAGAGGAGGTGCAGCAAGTCACTTCGGAGCTGAGTTGGATGGATAGGTACATCAAGTACATCATTAATTGCACCTTACCAGAGGACCGCACGGAAGCTAGCCTCGTCAAGAAGAAACCCTCCCGGTTTGTCCTGGTGGAAGGGCAGCTCTACCGTCGATCCTACTCCTACCCGCTCTTGAAGTGCCTGAGGCCCGCAGAGGCAGCCTTCATACTCCAAGAGATACATGAAGGCCTCTGCGAGAACCATGTGGGAGGAAGATGCTGGTGTACAAAGCTCTTCGCTAGGGGTACTTCTGAGAGACCATGAGGGAGGACGCTACTGAATTCATGAAGAAGTGCAATAGGTGCCAGCGCCACGCTCACATACAGCATCAACTAGTGGCACCGCTCTCCCAGCTCTCCAACCCTTGGCCTTTTGTCCAGTGAGGAATGGACATCTTAGGACCATTTTTCCCTGCACCGGGGTAGCGGAGATTTCTACTGGTGGCTATTGACTACTTCACCAAGTGGATGGAAGCAGAGCCACTAGCATGGATCACGAAAGCCAAGGTCCGCCAGTTCTTCTGGAAATCAATCATCTGCCACTTCGGACTCCCCCACTGCATCATCACTGACAACAGTGGCAGTTCGACAACCGGGAGTTCGAAGGGTTCTATGTCGAACATGGCATCCAACACCGCTTCACCTCGGTATCTCACTCCTAAACAAACCGGGAAGCTGAGGTGACCAATCAAACCATCATTCAAGGACTCAGGATTAGGCTGGACTGGGCCAAAGCAAGTGGGCGGAAGAACTCCCGAGTATTCTATGGGCCTACCACATAATGCCCAGAATGGCCACAGACGAAACACCTTTCAACCTTATTTTTGGTACCGAGGTCGTCGTCCCAGTTGAGCTCGGCGTGCCCACACTGTGGGTGCAGCAATATGACAAAGCGAAGAATTCGGCGCACCTTCTACTCAACTTAGACATCCTTGAAGAAACCAGGGACAAAGCTCGGCTCCGGATGGCAGCATACCGGTAACAAGTGGCCCGGTAATACAACGCACTGGTAAGGCCAAAGGTCTTCCGACCTAGCGACCTGATGCTGCGCCGAGCCGAAGCGTCTCAACCCCTGGAGTGTGGCAAGCTCTCACCAAACTAGGAAGGCCCCTACAAGGTGGTCAAAGCTCTTCTGCATGGAGTCTACTATCTCGAGGATCTGGACGGTGCCAGATTCTCATGAACATGGAATACCTGCAACCTGAGAATATACTATCATTAGTGTAAGGCTTTCTCCTAATAATATAAAGATTTTCTTTTGCACAAATCGCTCTCTGCCTTGCAGGGATATCGCTGCCCGGCCCAAGGTCTGGCATGCTCAAGCCCGGAGTCTAGCTCTCCGACACTCTAGCTCGGAGCCCAGCTCTCTGGCACTCAAGCCCGGATCATACAACCCTCCGGCACTCTAGCTCGAAGCCCAGCTCTCCGGCACTCAAGCCCGGAGCCCAGCTCTCCATCACTCAAGCCCGGAGCCTAGCTCTCAGGCACTCAAGCCTGGAGTCCAACTCTCCGGCACTCAAGCCCAGATCCTACGACCCTCCGGCACCGAAGCCCAGAGATGAGACCCCGTAGCTGGGTCCGGTAGTATGCTATTCCCTTGAGGAAGGAGTCCGTCGTCGCCTCTTTGAAGTCAAGCTTGAACTCCGGGGAAGCCTTGTATCTCACCATCACCTCGGTCGCATCCTTCTTGGTAGCCTCTGCCCGACGGATTGCCTCGGCCACCTCCTTTCCGGCAGCCTCAGCCCGGCGGACCGCCTCAGCTGACTCCTTCTTTGCAGCCTCTATTAAGCTAATTGCCGCGGAGAGCTTCCCCTCTGCCCTAGCAGCATTCTGCTCTGCAGCTACGACCTTCTTCTCAGTAGAGGCGGCCCGCTCCTTCGCCGCTTCCAACTCAGCTCCAAGCTTTTTCAGCCTGGACCCCTTGGCTTGGAGCTTCTCTTCAAGCTCCTTCAAAAGCTGCTTAGTGCTGGCAACCATGCCATGGAGCCCTTTGATCCTTATGTTGGCCTCCCTGGCCTCGTCATTCATCCGCCTCATCTTAGCCTTCGAGGAATCGAGCTCCGCCTCTTGCTCCCTGTCCCTCCTGGCCCAAGTGTGACAGTAGTCCTTGATGAGCAAAAGCTCTATGCCGAGCTACATCGAAGAGGGTGTCAGTCACAAAGATGAGAAAAGAGGAAGGGAGCGAGGCAAGGTAGAGAAGTGATTACGGTGAAGAGGTGAAAAAAATTAGTGCTGATAGCATCGCCCAGAAGTTTCCAGGCCCTGTCTCGCTGGTCGCATGACTGGATGGCAAAGTCCATCATTCACTCGGCAAGGGCCAGGTCCTTGACTAGGGAGACGTTGGGTGCCAGCCTGAAGGGCACCCGACGGTAATCCCTATCCTTCTTGCTTGCCGCCGGTGCTGGGTCACCCACCCCATCGGTAGAAGTAGCTTCAGGTGCAGGCTGGATGCTCGGTGCCACCTCGGGCAACACCGCTGGCATCGACTCCGTTCTCTTTGGATCTCCACCCTCAACCTCGATAATTTTTGGAGAGGGAGGCGCCATCGCAGCAGCAGCGGCAGCGGATCTTGCCCGGACAACCACTTCAGTTTCTAGGGTCGGGAGTGGATCGCGCTACCTCGGAGGCTCGGGAAGGGGCTCGGGCGACCCTCCCGCTCAGCTCGGGAGCAGGCTTGGCTGGCACGGTAGGTACGGCCCTCGTACCATCATATACTCGAGCCCTCTTCGAAGGGGGCTCGATAACCCCCTCCGCTTGGCCCCTCTCCTTGGAGAATAAGAGGAGCTCATCCAGAGAGAATTTCATGACTGCACCAAGAAAGAAGACATCAGTTCTAAAAAAAAAAATGGAAGGAAATGGGGTTCAAGCCGAACTCACCCAATGCTTGTATTGGGCTAACCCCGGCCTCGAAGAGATTCTGCTCTGACAGCAGGATCTCGAGTGAAGGGATCTGAGAGGAGCGGAGCTAGTCATAAACATCCTGGTCGGTTGCCTCGACCGCAGAATTCCAGTTAGGGGACCGATCTAGGTCACTCCAAACCCTAGTCGACCCCCTCAACCGAGTCAAAAATGTATTTACTCTTCCACTCTTTGATGGAAGAGGGGAGTTCGAACCTAATGCCCTTTGGGCGGGAAGAAAGAGACCACCACCCCACCTCGGTGGGGTGGCGTTTCAGGGTAATGAAGGCCCTGAACAAGGAAAAATGGGTAACTATCCCATGAAAGTGGCATAAAATAATGAAACAAAAATTGTCTTGATGGCATTTGGGACGAGTTGAGTAGGAACAAGGCGGTAGTTGTTCAAAACAAAAAGGAAAAATGGATGGAATGGGAATCGAAGGCCCCCCGCGAGAGTTTCCTCGTAGAGGGCGATCAGGCACGAACCACTGGAGGTGACCCGCTTCCCAAGTTGACGGACCGAGAGCTGGACGGATTCTGGGACACCATAGGTCTCCTGGATGGTCGCAAGCTCTGCGGCAGTGATCATCGAAGCAATCCTGCCGGACCTGTGACCGAGGAGGTTCAGGAGCAGGCCCAGGTAGAAGAGGACGAGGCGGAGGCGAAGATGCAGGTTCCCTAATCACTATCCCTCTAGGTGCGGGTCTTCTGCTAAGCTCGAAGCGCGCCACGTCCTCATCCTCATCAGAAGAGGAAGGCGGCCTCGGCCTAGAAGGCTCGGCCTCACCCTGGTTGGTTGTGGGGTGGAAGTTCAAGCCGAAGCAGGACATTGGGAAGAAGATGAAGGCAAAAGAAACTGAGAAGGAGACAGGAGAAGATGGACGAGTGTCCGGGAAAGAACCTAGCCCTAGAAGGAAGTCTCTACTCGACCGGGATAGGGAGGAAGGAGACTAACCTGCTAAACCTGGAAAGACAAAGATAGCTGGGGGAGCGAAGGAGGAACTTCGGTACGATGGCGGGCACGTAGGATTTGAAAGAAGATATGTTTTGGGAAAGATTGCCTTTCCTTTCGAAGTGACCAGCACCCAATCGTACCGTTACAGCTCCCCCACCGATGGATTTGCACCACGTGTCATTAATCGGCAAGGCTGACATTTTGTTTCGATTGTGGCTGCTCTGAATTCTGTGCTCGTAATAACTACTCCTCAGACGTGTCCACGTGACTCCCCCGGATAGGCTGGAGAAATCGCTTCACGAAGCACCGACGATTGTGGCCATCATTACGCCGGATTCTCACCCAAATTTTGTTTTGATCGATTGTGCTTATTTCGATCACATTTTATCTATATAAAAAACTAAGTAATTTAGTAACATTATCAATATAAATATTATTTTTATAATTAAATATTTACCTGAAATTCTGGTGCGCCCACCCAATGAACAAATTCTAGGACAATGCTCAATCCTCTCTTCATCGGTGATATATTTATCATAATAGTCCGTCTTCAACTTATGCTTGTAGTTTGAAAACTTTCTCGCCATTTTCTGCATAATCCAATCTTTTATACATTGAGTTTCCATAAACTCAAATTTATCCTGAAACAATTAAGTATAAAATAAACATATAAATCATAATAATCCATCTAACAAAAAAATGATATTGGAATATCAGGATTATGTAATATTTATTCACATTACCAATGCATGTTTATACATCTTTTCCCTCTTCTCTTGTAGAATTTCTTTCCATCGTTTATAAGTGATTGGTGCATCTTTACCATTTCTAACAATCTTTCCAAGATAGCTAGTAAAAATATTTGCATTTATACCTATTACCTGCCCAAAACCATTAAATTCCAAAGGCAATTTTTCACCAGGTCTCAATGCTATTAACTTGAGATTTCGTGTCTTCCCTCGAGTTCTTTTTTTTCCACTAGATGAACCTATTAAAAATCAAAACTAATTATATAAAAAAAGTACATAAAATATATTCAAAATAATGGTACAGCTCAAATCAACCCAACCACTATAACATTTGTAACAATTCATAAATCATGCAAAAGCTATAAAAAAAAATGTATAACATTACTTTTCTTGTGAATATCTTTCTAAATTTTATTATCACTCATATATGCTTGATCTCCTATCATCAAACCAATTCCATAATCCAATTCCTTCTAAGAAAATCATGGTTTTACATGCAATGCAATCTCAAACAATATTTGATGGAGGTCTTAAAATGCAATGCAATGCAATCTTAATGATACAACTAAAATTTGGATCTATGATATAATTTGACATGCTTTTAATGATTACTTGTCATCTTATAATAGATTCAAATTATAAAACCGACCTTAATCATGAATGTCAAGATTAGGAGATATCCATGTAAGCATGAAAGATGATCAAGAATATTTAATTGATATAGCCATGCAAGTTTAGCCTAAAGTCTTGTAGTCAAGCAATAAATTGAAAAGCATATTTCATATCGTGAACACAGAAATTTTTCAGAACTATAAATTCGTTATATGAGTAGCAAGATTACCAAGCAACATAGATAAATCAAATGAGTTGAAATCAGCTCCTTATAGATTTTTTTTATTTATGTGGCATGTTCTTAGTAAGAGTTTTCCATAACCAGCAATAGTTAAGACTTTTTTCATACATTCGTAGTATAAACAAATAAAAAAAGAGTAATATTTAAAGAAACTGCTAGTTAATAACTCTAAAGAAGAGAGACTGGAGAGCAGTCAATGCCTGATTGCCATAGTACAATTTCAAGAAGAAGCTTTTGTCAAGTTATTTACATGTGCATCCAGCAGAATCAAGTTATAGTAGTCCCATGTCATTTTTTTTCTTTTCTCATCTTGTTTCATGCTAGCATTTTGAATTGCAATTAAATATACGCTCACCAAAATAAGAAGGAATAATATTAGCATTAGACATCTACATCAATATAAAGAGTTGAACATAACCTTTTTTAAAAGTAAATGGTATTAAATCTTACCAGCATTGCTAAGTTGAGTAGGTAATTGTGAGGGTTGTGATCCAGTAAGTTGAATAGAAGTATTTTCATTATTGCTTGAACTTGTAGCCAAAATTAAAGGATATCCTACAATAATAATCTTTTGCATGTCAATAACAATTTATACTAAATAAAAAAAGATAGAATCATGCATATTATACAAATCAAGTTATCAAATGCTCTGGAAGGCAGAGTGCGGGCCCGGACTCCTCTGTCGAGCTGAGCTGAGCTCCCTCGAGACAACGAGCCGAGCTCCGTCCTCTACCAGGTCGGTCCCACGAGCTCGAGATGCCTAGGCTGGAGCCGCACTCTGCCCTCCAGAGCGAGACCCTCGGAGATCAAGCCCCGTGGTCGGAGTCGAGCTCAGCCCTCCCTCGCCACGTGGAGCCTCTCTGAGGCCGAGCCCTCTGGACCGGGCCCGCACTCTGCCCTCCAGAGCGAGACCCTCAAAGATCGAGCTCTGTGGTCGGAGTCGAGCTCAGCCCTCCCCCGCCACGTGGAGCCTCTCCGAGGCCGAGTCCTCTGGACCGGGCACGCACTCTACCTTCCAGAGTGAGACCCTCGGAGATCGAGCCACATGGTCGGAGTTGAGCTCAGCCCTCCTCTGCCACGTGGAGCCTTCCCGAGGCCGAGCCCTCTGGACCGGGCCCGCACTCTGCCCTCCAGAGAGAGACCCTCAAAGATCGAGCTCCGTGGTCGGAGTCGAGCTTAGCCCTCCCCCGCCACATGGAGCCTCTCCGAGGCCGAGTCCTTTGGACCGGGCACGCACTCTGCCATCCAGAGCGAGACCCTCGAAGATCGAGCCCCATGGTCGGAGTTGAGCTCAGCCCTCCTCTGCCACGTGGAGCCTTCCCGAGGCCGAGCCCTCTGGACCGGGCCCGCACTCTGCTCCCCTCTACCGAGGCAATCCCGCAAGCTCGGGACGTCTAGGTCGGATCGAGCCCTGCATCCCCTGCTCGACCTCCAGCCCGAATGAAGGCGGGAGGACGGTACCATCATCCCAAGGACTACGAAGCAATGCCCGTCATATCGCAATAACTGCCTGTCCGCCCGTACTACCAGGAGGATGGGCCAGTCAGAGAGCACAAACCCCGGGGGCAGCGACCCCCGGATCGAGGCTCTGCCAAGCTTCCCGGAATGGGACGACTAGAGAGGATGTCAGAACGAATAGAAGTTTCCCCTTCTGCATGTCAGGAAAGACGTCCCGTCCACGGCACGGTATCATGCCGCACGTGCCTGCCAGCTCAATGAGGATCCCAAGGCAAGCATCCAATGACCATTTTTCGACTACAAAGAACGAGCGACACCCCCGAAAGGGGAAAGGTAACAACAATACCGACACCAACACAAGTGCAAGCTCAACCAAGAGGGCGAAGCACCACCACCACCACCACTAAAGAAACAAGGCAGGGAAATAAGGGGAGGCGGCCAAGCAGAGAACCCCTCTGTCCCCGCCGTCGTTCTCCCCTTGCTACGTTTCCATTTCCATTCTCATTCTATTCTCTCCTCCTAGCGTGGAGTCCATCAAAAGGGGCTCGACCAGGAGGATCTGTTTTCCTGGATCGTCACTGACTTGACCGTCGAAGTGTCCCCGTCGGAAATCCCGGCACGGGTCACTAACCCATGTTTTGCAGGTCCAGAATCAGAGAATCGCCAGGCAGTGAAGGGAGCGCACTCTGGCGCTGGCAGCAACTACGGGCCATGGTGATCTTAGCAGCAACAACAATAATTAAGACAAAGAAGATATATATATTAAAATGACATCCAGCCTGGTACCACTTTGGTTGACAACCCGGTGTCAGTACGATTTCCAATTCGGCACCAATTTGGTCGATAGTTTATGGTTTAACTGTTTAGGATTTAGTGTTAGTAAAAAAAATATTTACATCGAGTCGTGGAAGTGGGAATGATAAGCCGTCACGAATGAAATTTTTTTAATAATAATATAAAAAAAATTCAGTGATACGGTTGTGAGGGTTTGGCCTCCAATCCTGCCACTGGTTCGGCCCTCTTACTACCATCGGTCTTACCATCGATCCGATGGCTAGAGTCCGGTACCACCGATCCGGGCATCAGGGTCAGGCTACCGATCCAGCCCCCAGTCCTGCCATTGGTCTTATAATCCATCCGGCTTCTAGGGTTCAACCACCAGTCGCGTGTTTAGGGTTTATCGGCATAATTCGAAATCATCTCTGGCAAGGAGCGGCAGTGGGTCAAGGGGGAAGAAATCGTAGTGGGGCATGCGGGAGGAAAAGAGAAGAACAAAATAGAGGAAAAAAAATTCAAAAATTGGGCTCGGAAAAAATTCAAAAACCTATTTTTGTGATTTTTTTGTATTATTAAAAAAAAATCAAAAACCAGACTAGAGGAAAATTCAAAAAATTTTTTTTGTAATTTTTTTTGCATTATTCAAAAAAAATTTAAAAACCGGGCTAGGGGAAAATTCAAACATCTAATTTTGTAATTTTTTTTGCATTATTCAAAAAAAAGCGAGCTGGGGAAATACCACTGAGAATTCGTCTTTGCTAAAGACAAATTCTCAGTCGCCTAAAATCGTCTTTGGCAAAGACGATTTCTCAATGAGAATTCATCTTTGTCAAAGACGAATTCCAGTTGCCGCCACGTGTTGGCTCGCCATGTAGAGAGAAGCTCGGCTGAAATCGTCTTTGGGAAAGACAATTTCATGCTGAGAAATCGTCTTTCCCAAATGCGATTTCATGCCCCGCTGGCTTCCCATCCTACCATGTGGCAAGTGTTTTTGGTGCTGACCGTCCACGTCAGCCAAAAATACCTAGATCCGTAAATATATGGGTAAAAACCTAATTTCATAATTATTTTATTTTTTAACATTATTTTTTAAAAAAAATTCCTAGTTGCAAGCATCATGGTTAGTTAGCCTGCATGGGTGATGGCACAAGCACTACAGTAAAATAGGCTTTTTCCGACACTATTTTAGACCTTTCCCGATGCTTTAAAGTATCGGTAAAAATCCTTCCCATGCTTCTACAAGCGTCGCAAGAGCAAGAGTGGAGAGAAATTTTTCTCGACACTTTTTGGAAGCGTCGACAGTTTTTCCCGATGCTTTCTATGAGCATCGCAAGAGCAAGAATGGAGAGAAATTTTTCCTGACACTTTTTGGAAGCATCGACAGTTTTTTCTAACACTTTAAAGCATCAGGAATAACTTTATTCCTGATGCATTAAAGTATCAAGAATAAGTAGCATCAGGAATAAGTTTATTTTTGATGCTTTAAAGGATCAGGAATAAAGTTAATTCTGATGCTATTTAAAAGTATCAGGAATAAAATTATTCGCGACACTTTAAAGCATCGGGAATAAAGTTATTTTCAATACTTTAAAGCATCGGGACACTTTAAAGCATCGGAAATAAAGTTATTCCCAATATTTTAAAGCATCGAGAATTCCAATTTTTTTTAAAAAATAAAATAATAATTTTAAAATTTAAATATCTGTATAACATTTAAATATTTAAAAATATATGATATTTAGACTTTTTGGACAACGAGCACTCCGATTTTGTCCTGCAACAGCTCAACCTCGGGTACGCCTTTGCTACAAGGCTGCAGTCACAGAATGAAGTCTTTCTCTTGTTGGACATTTATGAGGCTTTCTCAGGCCTCCAGGTCTTGTTCTCGGGAAATCAATACAAACATTACATTTTGGAAGGCCTCCATATTATGAAGCAACAATAAATTTAACTTGAAACCCTAGTCATTAACTTGATATCTAAATGAATTCTTCACCTCCCAATTATAATATCACCTCATACTTCCAGTTAGCCAGATTTTAAAAAATTTTAAGGATACACTATATATATATATATATATATATATATATATATATATATATATGACTTAAAGTTAATTAGAACCTCCATCTACCAGATTTCTAGGCAAAGAGAGATGATCTTGGGAGGACAAGCATTCACTTGACAAAAACTACACTTAAAGATTTTATACAATCACCCATGGTTATGAAGGTATTGTGTGGAAGCTGGAACTCCACATGAGTTTATAATACAACTATTTATAAACATTAAAAACAACTCAAGGTTATGTGCATGCTACAAAAGAATGTGTGGGCTATGTCAATATCTCTACATGGTTGAAGCAAACTTTTATGTGTTTCATGCTTTATAGTTCTCCGATCTGAATTTTGGTAAGGAAGCTATCGACATCCATATAAACAGACTTATAGTATGTGACATCTCAAACAAGGTCTTAAACATTGTACCTAACTATGCCTATATCTCCAAATAGTCAATTTCGGTCTCAAACAGGGGTAAAAGATAGTCATATGAATCTATGTTATAAGAACATGAAAAACCAATGAAACTACTGCTATTAGATAACTAAGACATCAATTATAAGGCTTTGCTTTAAAAATAACTAATTCAATAATGCTTAAACTATACAATTATCATGACAAGAAATCATTGATTAGACAATGGTAAACATCTATATACATGTTATTATTTAAATATATTTAGAGAGGTTGAGGTAGGAGGGTTGCGGGAGACCGCCGATGCTAGAACCATCGTTAAAAAATATCATTTGCCAGTACGTAAAGGTTGGCGGGAAGTCCCGGCGCTTTTCTCTTGGCATGAAAAAAAAAAAAAAATTCCCCTCCTCCCTTCCTTCCTGTAGTGAAGCGTGTTCCCATCAACATTGCTGGCATCCAAGTTATGCCTTTCTCACGAGCGAAGAAGGATTTAACCTTCTTGGCGTGAACCCGACAGGCACGGACTCAAAGCTCTCCGAGCCCCGTGTTTCGCACCTCTGAAAGCGATCGATGGGTGTGAGCTGTCCTTACCGAAGGCGGCCTTGTCCGCCTGACGGCGGAACGCATCGTCACACGGCCACTGCTTGCTGACGACGGAACGCATCGACCGTCATGTGGGTCCTCGCGTTGGATTTGAGGTTGGAAAGAAAGCCAAATCTCTCTTTAGCCGGAGATATACCCGAATTAGTGAAGGGAGCGCTTCCCGCAGTCCCACTACTGGGGCCCTCGCTTGACGTCTTCTTGCTTGGGCCATTCGCACGAAAGATTCCACCCTGTTTCGTATTATCTAATGATATGGAAATATTTGAAAATCCTAAAAATTAGTTATAAACTAAAATGTCGGCATTGTTACGGATGATATTTCAAATACGCATCCTGTGATGTCGAAGTCGACGGAGAGGCAAGTTGCTTGCTATTAAAATTGAAAAAATTCATGGGTCATTTGCACGAAAGATTTCCATCCTGTTTCGTAATATCAAATGGTATGCGAAGTATCTCTCTATAGTTGAAGCCCGCCATCAGAATGGAAGACTCATACTTTATATTTGCTCCAAGGAGCATTTCTAGTTGACACAGGCCCAATGACCCAAACTAGGTGCTTGGTCCATTTTCAGGTGTATCCAGTATAAACCAGTGTACTAGAATGTCAAAAATACCCTGGACATTTTCTGTTCATGGAAGAAAACGAGTTGAGTCAAGTTCCTTAATTCATGCATGTGAATTTATTAATCAATGGTAGGTGGCCGACCAAAATTGATAGGACCTACTTGCAATGTAATTCTACCATGTCCGATAACACATTGTCAATAATTGATTACACCCACCTGGATGGAAACATATAGTTATGAATTAATTAGGAGTATCGACCATCTATGCATGGTGCAACATTTGCACCATAATATCATTGATATCCGCCATATCATTCATCAAATAGATATTATGAATTATTCTCTTTTTATGAAAATTATTCTGAAGCTTATTTGAAAGCAAATCCCAAAAAAATAAATATGTGATATCATTAAGAATAACGAAACAATAAGCAGAAGCGTACCTGAAGCCATATTTGAAAGCCTGGATTTGAAGGTCTATTCCTGTATCGCATGGCTAGCCTTCCAGATTTACACGGGTTTCCTAAAGAGCCTTTTCTTATTTCTGTAGGGTTTTCTTCTCCGATAATAGAATATCGGGGAGAAAGGAATAACACCGTGTAATCTGGGGACCATAACTGCTTTTATATGACAACAGCATTATTATGATTTCTATTTTTGCCCATCATAAAAATAGAAATTATCCTTAAATCTCTACACATTAAAAGGCCCACATCCTATTAGATACATTAAGGTCCCAAATAATTCAAAACATAATTGATCACTTTTAAATGGGCCAAACCTTAAATGACAGCCCACAAAGCATTATTATTTACATATAAGCCCAATGTTGGATTAAGGATCCAACAATCTCCCACTTGGGCTATATGTATAACCTTATAACATGCTTTGCGAAAATAACCGAATGAGCTCAACTTTACTTTGCTGTCCTTATTAAAATGTATCTATAACCAATTCGGTCCATCAACCACACCAACATAGGATCAAAGCGGTCTTTGTTACAATTATCGTAACTCAACCCATCAATGATCACGTATATCAATGCAATTGAATGACATGGATTATGATGTGGATGTGTAGCATGGAAATTTCATGCAATGTGACCTTAACATGCCTATTTCCAACTAGTCCACCCTTAAACTTCAGTGAGATCAAATCAAACAAAAATAGAGTGTAAATAAGCCGAAACTTTATTTCTGCAGAAAACCGAAATAACTGAAATAACTGAAAAATGTCTGTATTACAAGAGCATCTAAAATATACAAACTCCCACTAAAACTGAATATCCTCTGCTGACATGACACCCATATGAACAGTGTGCTCATGAAATATCTTGGGTGGCACTCCTTTAGTAAGCGGATCCGCAACCATGGAGTTTGTACTTATGTGCTCAATAGATAACTTTCCATTTTGAACTCTTTCTTTAACAACCAGGAACTTGATATCTATATGCTTTGATTTCGTTGAGCTCCTGTTGTTATTAGAATATAAAACTACTGACTTATTGTCACAAAATAACTTGAGTGGCCTTTCAACACCATCCACTATACGTGCCCCGTGACAAAATTTCGAAGCCATATTCCATGATTGGATGCCTCATAGCATGCTATGAACTCTGCTGCCATGGTAGAAGAGGCTATAAGCGACTGTTTAGCACTCTTCCAAGAGATAGCACCTCCGGCAAATAGGTAGATATAGCATAATGTAGATTTCATACTATCTTGGCATCCAGTAAAATCGGAGTCAGTATAATCAATGATCTCAAGCTGATTCGACCTCCGATACATGAGCTTGTAGTCTTTTGTTCTCTGTAAGTACCGTAAGACCCGTTTAGCTGCTTTCCAATGCTCAACTCCTAGATTGCTCAAATATCTGCCCAACATCCCAGTGACGTACGCAATATCCGGATGCGTACAAACTTAAGCATACATTAGAACCTTTTTAGAACCTTCTCGATATAGCTCTTTTGTGGTAATCCTAGAATACCCCGAGAACGATCCCGGTGTATTTGTATGCCTAATACAAAAGAGGCGTCACCAAGATCTTTCATCTCAAAATTCTTAGCTAGAAATCTCTTGATTTCGTGCATTAAGCCTATATCGCTACTGGCAAGCAATATATCATTGACATATAAAACCAAAAAAGTATATTTACTCCCACAAAACTTATGGTATATATAATCATCAACCAAATTCATCTCAAAACTGAACGAGATGATCACCTGATGAAATTTGAAATACCATTGTCGAGATGTCTGTTTGAGTCCATAGATTAATTTCTTAAGTTTGCAAACCATGTTCTTTGGATCTCCCGACACAAAGTTTTCTGGTTGCACCATATAAATTGTCTCATCAATATCATCATTGAGAAACACCGTCTTCACATCCATCTGGTGTAACTCAAGATTGAAATGCGTCACCAATGCCATTATAATCCTGAAAGAGTCTTTCGAAGAAACCGGAGAAAAAGTCTCTTTATAATCAATGCCTTCTTTCTGTGTAAAGCCCTTTGCGACAAGATGAGCCTTGTACCTCTCCACATTGCCTTTCGAATCCCTTTTAGTTTTAAATATCCATTTACAACCAACGGGTTTCGCACCTTCTGGCAATGAGATAAGATCCCATACGTCATTGTCTTTCATGGACTTTATCTCATCATTCATGGCATCAATCCACTTTTAAGAGTCAGAACTTTCCATGACTTGACAAAAGTTGATTGGATCATCTTCCATCACTCCAATGTCTACCTCATGTTCTTGGAGAAATACAACGTAATCATCTGGCACTGCACTTCTGCTCTCTCTAGTGGATCTTCTTAATGGCATAGGTTCTTGAGGTACTAGAGTTTGTTCTTCTGGAATAATTTCTTGAATGGGAGGTTCTCCGACATTGTCTTGATTTGTTGTGTTTTAAACAATGTCAGAAATAAAATCCTGACCAATGCCAATGACATCAGTAGGAATATTAACATATTCCTCTTCAAAAACAAAGTCCTTAGCTATATCTCCCCCCATAAACTCAACATCCTTAAAGAACCACGCATTTCCCGACTCGAAAATTGACTTAGTCGTGGGATCATAAAACTTATACCCTTTGGATCTTTCAAAGTATCCAATAAAATAACAACTCACCATCTTTGAGTCCAGTTTCTTTTCATTTGGCCTATAAGGCCTTGCCTCAGCTGGACATCCCCAAACATGTAAGTGATTTATACTGAGTTTCCTGCCCGTCCAAAGTTCATAAGGGGTTTTGGTAGTTGCTTTAGTTGGAACTCTGTTAAGGACATGCTGCAGTCTTAAGTGCTTCTCCCCAGAGTGAGTTAGGTAAGGTAGAATGACTAATCATACTTCTTACCATGTCTTTAAGCGTTCTGTTTTGTCTTTCAGCAACACCATTCATGGTGGGTGAACCCGGCATAGTGTACTGTGGAACGATACCGCATTCCTCTAGAAATTTAGCAAAAGGTCCTGGACGTTGTTCACCTGAACCATCATATCTGCCATAGTATTCACCACCACGGTCAGATCTAATGCTTTTAATCCTCTTGTTGAGTTGGTTCTCAACTTCAACCTTATAATTTTTGAACATATCCAGTGACTGTGACTTTTCATGAATGAGATATATGTAGCCATATCTGGAAAAATCATCTATGAACATTATAAAGTATTATTGACCATTCCAAGCAACCGTAGGGAATGGCCCACAAATATCTGTATGTATAAGTTCTAAGACATCCGAAGTCCTTTTGGCTTCAAATCTCCTTTGAATGATTTGTTTACCCTTTATGCAGTTAACACAAACATCAAAATCTGCAAAATCTAAGGGATTCAAGATTCCATCTGGCACAAGTCTCTCCATTCTCCTTCTAGAGATGTGACCTAATCTCTTGTGCCACAACAAAGTCGAAATCTCAATGGTTAATTTTCTCTTTACACCTCGTGTACTTAATTGCAAGGATTCATTAAATGAAGCAATTGAATCAATTAAATAAAGATTATCGTAGCCTGATAAAAAATCGGAACCAACCACTTTTGAATCATGAAGCAAACTAAATTTTTCATTTCCAAATGAACAAAAAAAACCTGATTTGTCCAAAGCAGAAATAGAAATCAAATTCCGTCTAAATGACGATACAATAAAAGTTTCATCAAGATCCAAATAAAATCCAATTTTTAACAATAATCTAAATTTTCCTATTGCCTCAACTTGAACCGCCTGACCATCGCCCACATAGATGTATCTTTCAGCATCACTTGGCTTTCGGCAACTCAGGCAACCCTACATAGACACACTGATGTAAGTTGTTGCACCAGAATCTATCCACCACGTGTATCTAGGTTCTGAAATTACGTTAACCTCAGAACAAACCAAAACAAGAAGCATACCTTTCTTAGCACGCCAGGCGTGATAATTAGTGCACTGCTTCTTATGATGCACTTCAGTCCCACAAAAGAAACAACCTTTACCATCTAAGTCAGCGATTTTCTTTTGTTGTTTCTTAGGAGGTACTGTATCTGTAGCTCCTTTATCCTTCTTCCTTTTCTTTCCCTTGCCCTTTTTCCTAGAGGTTGAGGCTAGGTGAGCACTTTCTGCCTTTTCTTGCTTAAACCTTTCCTCTTCCTGAACACAGTGAGAGATGAGCTCATTCAAAGACCAAGTCTCTTTTTGACAGTTATAGCTCACCTTAAACTGGTTGAACTGGATCGGAAGAGATATCAAAATCAGATGCACTAGCAAGTCCTCGGAGAGTTCAAGCTTAAGTGCTTTCAATCTAGAAACAAGATGAGACATCTCCATAATGTACTCCCTGATGTTGCCTTTACCCATATACCTCATTGAAATTAGGTTTGTCAAGAGTATACCAATTTCAGCCTTTTTACTTTTGACAAACCTCTTTTCAATTTTGGCAAGGAAATCTTTAGCCGTAGTAACTGTTTCAGATATTGTGCCTCTGAATGCTTCTGGAATCGACTTTTTCATGATCATCATGCACATGCGATTTGATCTCTCCCACCTCTCAATCTCTCTCTTTTCATTAGAGGTACTCTTATCCATAAGAGATGCATGAGCATTTTTCCTTATCGCAAGGTCGAGATCCATGAATCCAAGAACTATTAAAAGGTTCTCTTGCCATGACTTGAAGTTAGAGCCATTCAACATAGGAATTGAATTGATGTTGGCAGTTATATTAGCAGGATTCATATCTAAATAGAGAACAACAAAGAAAACAAGCTTACATCAGTATCACAATAAAAATAAATTCAAATAAAGGCAAATCCCATCTCAAGATATCGGGCACTCCATTAATAGTTTATCTTTGGATAAAATATTAACTTGTAAGTGATATCTTGGTGCAGTAATCAAACACTGATAATAGGAACATGTCAAACAATAAACCTTTCTTTGGACCGATTTACTATTTACATTCAAAACCAAATAATCATCATGCATTTATTACCACAAGTACACATGTAATTTTATTAAATATTTACCATCCTTTGGGCTGACAAATATTCACAAATTACATATATACAGCCGTTTATATTTCAAAACAAATTAATTTCCACAAGAGAGGTCACTTTGGTGACATGTTGCTTCAATTAATTTATCTTAAAATATAAAAAATACCAATATTTGAATTTAAAATTATATCCAAAATAAATAATATTAAAATTAACCCCAAGGATTACTTTCTTAATCATAGTAGGCGGTCGCCTGCTGCATTTCCTTCCATTGAACACTGCTGCCGTAGCCAACCAGGCCACGACGTCCCTGTGGTGCGGCCAAGCAGGCCACGCCTATCCTTTCTGACACCGGCAATGGTGAAAAAATATAGATATCCAAAATAAAATACCAAAATAAAATCTTAAACTGTAAACATAATTTTATTCTCAATGATTCAACATGAATAGTCTCTGATACCACTTGTTAGGAATTATTTTCCTTTTATGAAAATTATTCTGAAGCCTATTTGAAAGCAAATCCCCAAAAAATAAACATGTGATATCATCGAGAATAACCAAATAATAAGCAGAAGCATACCTGAAGCTATATTTGAAAGCCTGGATTTAAAGGTCTACTCCTGTGTTGCACGGCTAGCCTTCCAGATTCACACGGGTTTTCTAAAGAGCCTTTCCTTACTTCTCTAGGATTTTCTTCTCCGATGATGGGATATCGGGGAGAAAGGAATAACACCGTGTAATCTGGGGACCATAACCACTTTTATATGACAACAGCATTATTATGATTTCAATTTTTGCCCATCATAAAAATAGAAATTATCCTTAAGTCCTTATACATTAAAAGGTCCACACCCTATTAGATCCATTAAGGCCCCAAATAGTTCAAAACATAATTGATCACTTTTAAGTAGGCCAAATCTTAAATGACAGCCCACAAAGCATCATTATTTACATATATGCCCAATGTTGGATTAAAGATCTAATAATAGATAGTAAGCTTATATTCATTCTTTGAATACTGGAAGGATTATTAGTGCAATAAAAGAAGCATTACAATAATAGAGTGTTGATCCAAGAAATGATTTTGATGAATACAAAATATTTGAATATATCATAGAATTATATGTTTAAAAAGTTTCATGAAGCTAAAATCAATTGAAGAATGTCAAGATAATTACAAAAGTTTGAGACAAGGAAAAGTAGATTTGGAAAACAACATTGTGACAAAAGTGATGGTTGAAGCTAAAAATTGATCCTAAAATTCAAAGAGACAATTCTGATACACAAGATCCCAAGTGGCATTGAATTATAAGTCACCCTCAAGTTTCTACTGAGTCGTCTCTTTTAGGACAAGATAAAAAACTATAATTTCAACCTGCTCTCAAGCTACCTCCTTCAAACTTCTAGTTGATTTCAAGCTAACCGAGTTGACTCTCTAAGACAAGATAGAGAGGTGCCAAAATAGATCTAATTCTAAGTTGATTCGAAGCTAGGCCGAAACAATCCTGAGATAATTTTGAGTTGACCTTAACTTAATATAAGTTGATTTCACCATGTCTGACAGCTCTAACGGCAAGTTTTATAGAACCGACAGAAGTACGAGGTTGTTGTTGATAGCTAGTTCAAATATCTAATAGCTAAAAATCTATTTTGGACTTTTTAAGAATCTTAAATGCATGCCAAATATATTGAAGAAGGTATATAAGAAAAGACAAAAAAAAAATCCAAGATACATTCAGTGTTTATTGAAGATAATATAATTATTTTCCAACCACCAAACAATTGAGTTTTCAAAGATTTCAAAAAAGAAAAAGAATATCTTAATTGTCAAGCTTCCTTGACGACATTCGCTCAAGCTTCAATGATTTCTTACACTCTCTCCTTAGGAGCCTTTTCTTATATTATGTGATATATATTAAATTTTTACTGTAACAAGTTTCAATTGGAATTGAGATTTAAGGAAAAGATTTATCTAAATCTTGATCTTTGATTATACTTTTATACAAGTCCAGGAGTGTCTTGGAGGAATGATTTTGCTTGATTTCCATTAATAAAATCAACTATATTTGATCATGAGCCCGAATAAAATAATTTTATTATAATCTTTGAGAGATTATAGTAAAAATTTTTTATACTCTCATTTACTTATGCATACATATAATTTTATTTAATTATTTTATTATACATATACTTTGTGTTACGGTCGTAACGATGACATGGCATGTCTCAGATTTCGTTGGGCATGATTCGAGCCACGTGGAGTTTTTTTTTTGGCTGAGTCAGATGCAACCCATCCCGGCCGAGGTCGAGCAGGGCCCCTTCGCTCCTTCGCCAGGCGGCGCCCGGAGACGGGACCACCTCTGTCGAAGCCGAGCATCCTTCTGCCGCCCCGCCAGGTGTCCACCCAGGAGGGGTCCACCTCGGTCGAGGTCGGCGGCTCCTCCGCTCCCTCGCCAGGTGGCACCCTGAGACGGTCCCACCTCGGCCGAGGTCGAGCCGGGCCCCTTCGCTCCTGCGCCAGGTGGCGCCCGGAGACGGGACCACCTCGACCGAAGCCGGGCGTCCTTCTGCCGCTCCGCCAGGAGTCCACCCAGGAGGGGTCCACCTCGGCCGAGGCCGGCGGCTCCCCCGCTCCCTCGCCAGGTGGCACCCTGAGACGGTCACACCTCGGCCGAGGTCGAGCCGGGCCCCTTCGCCAGGTGGCGCCCGGAGACGGGACCACCTCGGCCGAAGTCGGGCATCCTTCTGCTGCTTCTGCCAGGTATCCACCCGGGAGGGGTCCACCTCGGCCGACGTAGGCAAGCTCATACAGAGAATGTCCTGAAGAATGGAGGCGCGGGCTCCGAGGTTGCCCCTTGAGCCATGCGCGCCGCACTCCGAGAAAGGCATCCCGTACGGACGGCGGCGACACGCGAAACATCACTTACGTCGGCCCGACATGTTCCGCAGTCGAGAGATGAGGCCCTGACAAAACAGGACCCGATAACGGACTGCGTCGGCGCTTGGGAAGGAGAGCTCTCACGCTCGGCCCGAGGTCTGGTCAGCAGTCTGACCAGCGCCCCCCTCTCCTACTCTTTCCCCGCTGGGTTCAGCAAACGAGGCCGGAAAGCCGCCCGGCCCTCTGATCCAGAAGGGGAAAGAGAAAGGGGCGGAGGGGAGGAGATGAAAGCGACAAAGGAGCCTCCCAGGAGCGGAAAACGAGGGGACAACAGGAGGAGATAAAAGGAAGGAGAAGATAGATGACAAGGTAAGTGAAGTGAGGTGAAGTGAAGCAAGAAACAAAGGCTGGAGACTTCGCTTCAAGAGCAAGATCCAAGATCCCGAGAGGGGGCCCCTTGGCATGAGCTCGGCAAAGGAACCCAGCCGGGTTTCTGGTCTTTTTGACACCTTTTCTTGCTAACACATTCTCTGAGTCTGGGACTCCTTCGGGGGCCCGTCCCAGAGAACCTGTTCCCTCTCGCCGTCTACTAACTTGACCGTCGGAGCTCCCTCGCCGGAATTCCCGGCCAGGGTTTCTGACCATGCCTTGCAGGTCCGACCCAGCCAGGAGGCCCCAAAAGCGAGACGGTCTAGTCGGATCAGTGATTCCGAAGTCACAGACGCGACGGCGAGATCGACAACACTTTGTATATTTTAAATTAAATATATATTTATTTTAATATTTAACAAAATTAATTCATCGTATCTCTTGAGTTAATATATGAAGAGCCATCCATTTTTTAGATAGATAATGTGGTGACCATTCGTGGTGATATAAATACCATAGAGAATCCCTGTACTTGAGAAGGATATGGAGAGGTTTGGCATCCTTCCAATATCATCCCTTTAGGGTGGTCCTTTTCGCAGCGACTCCTGATTGATGTGTCATCCCATTAAGTGAGGTAATTGCTCAAAGATTGGCTATGGAATGATAGCAAAAAAATTTTGCTGCGATGGATTTATAAATTATCTTGTCCAAGATCCTTACAACGGCAGGGCCGTACCAAAATCGAACTACTTCAAGCGAACTCAAAATGAGAAATACAAATGGTGAAAGAGAAATCATGATAATTTTTGTAGTCAATAGCTTACTCAATTAATTCCACTAAGAATTTATCAACAAATAGAATCCAATTTTTGAAAAGAATGTTAATTTTGAAAATAAAAGTTACTATAATTTGTCTGAGAAAGTTACTTTTGTAATTTACCATAACCGTTGGAAAAAATTTCTAGGCACTGATACCATATCCAGAACAGTACCTATATACAGCGGATTCAGCGGAAGCAATGTAAAAGGATATAGCCCAACAACATGTTTTTTGATTCAACATTCATAGGCAGAAAAGAAGAAGAGATGTAGGAGAAAAAGAGAGATTGCATTAATCCTTTGGAGAAGAACTTTTTTACAACAAACAAGACAACTCTCGACAGCACCCCTTCCAAAATCCTAGAAGCTTCTCGCTATCCCGCACATCTTCTCTCTTGCAGGCCTCACGTGCCAAGAACCCACGTACACCATGCACGGACAATACCTCACGGGCATCTTTCTCCAAAGCTTGTGGAACATCCCACGGTGCCAAGCCCTCCACGTGATATCTCCCTCATGTGCGCCTCTCTGCAGCCCATCACCGTGGCCTCCTTGAAACCCAAGAAGTCTTCCCACGGTCCCCGTTCCAAGGGGCAGCCCTCATGCTGTCACAGTCCAAGACCACGACCGTGAGAAGTCCTCATGGACTCCACACCGTGAGACATCCAAACCGCACACCCCACTTCTCATATATAGGTACATGGGACGGTCACCTTCTTGGATTTGGCATCATGATCCTTCTTGGACTTCACATGGGCTTAACCACTTCTTGATTAGTTGGGCTACAATCACATGGGCTATTAGGACTTGGATTCTTGGATCAATAATAAACTGGTTAGAACTCCCTAGGTAGTTAGGCTTCCAATCGATTACAACCAACCAATTCGGTTAGGATCCTGGGTGGTTGAGCTAACTAACCAACCAACTAACCATCTAACCAACTAAGCTAACCTCCTAACCAATTTAACAAACCTGAATCCAACCCCATAATCCAATTGGATTATATTATAAGCTCTCAAAAAAAACTCCCCCCTAAGTCATATGAGAAAATACTCAAACTTAGAGCATTCCTGGAACACCTCCAGGAATCCGCTTGGGACACTCCCCTAAGATCCAGGGATTGCTTTCAGCATCCCTACCATGGCATTCCAAGTTTCTTCAAGGCTTGGGAGCACCACACAAAACCCTACAATCTCCACCTTGGTACCCCAAGCCTTGGCAAACTTGGCAATGTCCTCCTGCACAACCTCGCTGTAACTGCGTGTCCTGATAGCCTATTGTGCGGATCTCCTTGCCTCTGCCAACATCCTTCAGCTACTGTGCGCCCTTGGAGGCCTTTGGGATGACCACCTCCATAGCTGAAGATCCTTGCTTGTATTCTTGCACCATGATTGTAGCCTTTCTTCTGCCTGGCAACTGTATCAGACTTTTTCTTAGACTTTCCTGGAGAGAATACAGCGAACTTGAACCGGCACTCGCTATAATTGGAGCTCTACCTAACACCATCTCCATAGAGCCATGCCAATATCTGCATACTCTGCTCCACCTGGCTAAGTGCACCCCTAATGCTCGTGCTAGGACCTGGCCAGTATCCTTGCACCTCCCGCTCTAAACTCGTGTTGAACCTGCTTCACCCATGAAGCCACCTATCATCGATGCTCCACCTGAGACTAAAGTCCCACTGATGCCACAGAAAGAAACCTCGAGGCCAGCCACTCAACGCTGTCCTGCTGAGCCTGTCACTGAACCTCGTACCCAGTCGCTGCCTCCTCGGACCCTCCATATCATGCAGACCCCTCCGAGACTGTTTCGGATACACTGCATCCCGCATGCTCCTCCGAAATCAATAGCTCATCCCAACTCTTCTGCTAACCCAGCGATTGAACCCAGCAACCATCTCCACTTGGCTACTGCATCATGTCCCAGCTTGTCTCCCGGCTGCATGATGTCCCTGGAGCTCCCTGAGACCTGTCCCTGGTCTCCCTGAGCTACCATCTCCATCAACTCCAATCTCCGTCCCTAAGCCAATGCTGCCATACCGGGACACTCCAGATTGCCCGATACCCTCGACGCTCCCTGAGACTGTATCATGTCTTCCTGAGCTATCCCTGGCATCGTCTTTGTTGATGTACTCCGGTGAACTTGAGAAATCCAGACTTTTTCTTTCTTCATCCACACGGGATACCATACCCATATACAACTCCACCTGCTTCGATGCACTCCTTGAATCCTCCTCTTCCACCTTCAAACCAGCGGCTCTGAAACCGCTTCGTTTTCACTTGAACAATGGCTCAAACCAAGCTCTGATACTAGTTGTTGAGGAAAATTTTCAAGCACTAATCCCACTTGTTGAGAGATCCGGACCAGCGCCTATACGCAGCTGAAGCAACGTAGAAGGATACAGTCCAACAACCTATTTTTGGATTCAACATTCATAGATAGATAAGAAGAAGAGATGTAGGAGAAAAAGAGAGATTGTTTTATTCCTTTGGAGAAGAGCCTTGTTACAACAAACAAAACAACTATCGACAGCACCCCTTTTGAAATCCTAGAAGCCTCTCGCTGTCCCGCATGTCTTCTGTCTTGCAGGCCTCATGCCCCAAGACCCACATATGCCACTCACGGACAATACCTCACGTGCATCCCTTCTTCAAAGCCCGTGGAACATCCCACGGCACCAAGCTCTCCACATGATATCTCCCTCACGTGCGCCTCTCTGCAACCCATCACCATGGCCTCCTTGAAACCCAGGAGGTCTTCCCACGGTCCCCGTCCTAAGGGGCGACCCTCAAGCCCTCACGGTCCAAGACAAGGACCGTGAGAAGTCCTCATGGACTCCACACCGTGAGAAATCCAAACTGCACGCCCCACTTCTCATATATAGGCACATGGGGCGGTCTCCTTGGATTGGGCGTCATGATCCTTCTTGGAATTTACATGGACTTAAACACTTCTTGATTAGTTGGGCTGTAATCACATGGGCGATTAGGACTTGGATTCTTGGGCCAATAACAAACTAGTTAGAACTTCCTAGGTAGTTGGCTTCCAATTGGTTACAACTAACCAATTCGGTTAGGATCTTGGGTGGTTGGGCAACCAACCAACCAACTAACTATTTAACCAACTAAGCTAATATCATAACCAATTTAACAAATTTGGACCCAACCCCATAATCCAATTGAATTATGTTACAATCTCTTAAAAAACACTATCCCTTAAGTCAAATGAGAAAACACTCGAACTTAGAGCATCCCTGGAACACCTCTGGAAATCCGCTTGGGACACGCACCCAAGCTCCAGGGATTGCTTCCAACATCCCTACCATGGCCTCCTAAGTCTTTCCAAGACTTGGGAGCATCACGCAAAACCCTACAGTAACAGGGATCCCATGTTGAAAGATCCCCCATAAAGTTTGAATATAATTGCATAATTAAATTTTTTCATAATCATTGTTTCTTAATTATTATCTATTCAACTATCAAAAGAAAGTTTTGCTTGCAATAATGAACAAAATGTTGACCGCAATGATCGTCCATCCCCACATCACATAAATCGTACATAGCATAGTTTAATCTTGCTATTACCGTTGTTAAATAATAGACACAATGATCGCCAAATCACTACAGTGAATATGGGCTTTAGCGATGCTTTTTTTGACCTTTTCCGACGCTTTTAAGCATCGCTAAGTAATTTCTCGATGTTTTGTAAAGCATCGCTAAAGCATCGCCTATGCAAGCATTGGGACGCAACCTGCCGACGCTTCAAAAAAGCGTCGGCATTTACTGACGCTTTAAAGCGTCGCTAAATTTTTTATTTACCGACGCTTTAAAGCATCACTAGTTTTAAATCTAGCGATGCTTTAAAGCATCGGCATTTAGTGATGCTTTAAAGCATCGCTAGTTTTTAGTTTAGCGACGCTTTAAAGCGTCGCTAGACTGAAACCCTAGCGACGCTTTAAAGCGTTGCCAGTTCCAGTTATAGCGACGCTTTAAAGCGTCGCCAGTTTCAGGTATAGCGATACTTTAAAGCATCGCCATGTCCAAACTTAGCAACACTTTAAAGCATCGGTAGATTTTTTTTTTTTTAAAAAATAAACAGCCATATATACAAACCCATAACCTGTATACATTATGAAAATGAAACATTCAAACATGTATCACATCCAACATACACAAACAAATGAAAATATTCAAACCTGTATCACATATCACATCCAACATACACAAACACAAATACAAACCAAATATAAAAAGTTTTTTATATATATAAACGTATTAATCCAAGTTCAAATAAACAAAAAGACATACATAAATAATAAAAAAAATATCTGGCATCACTGATCCATGGGAGGCTGGTCATCGTCAGGTCTGCGACTCGCAGATACACCATGAACCTGCAAGATATACATCAGGAATTATAATACATACATTATATATATTCTAAATTATTAGATACATATAAAATTAATAAATAATTACTTACCTGAGATGACATGAACATATGCAGCACATATGTAACATGCTCTAGCTGAGATCTAATGGTCTGCATCTCTGCTCTGTCTGTATCACGTGTCTATCGGAGCTCTGCTATCTCCTCCTAGAGCTGACGAACATGCAACTGATCATGACTCTCTCTAGTATCCCGAGTATATCTACGCACCTCAGATAACTGAGTAGGGATAACTCCAATCCTATAACCCCTCACTTGTCCAGGACGCTCTAGTCCCATCAACTTCGAGAATACCTCGACCTCGATGCGACTGCTCTGTGTAGATGATGAACCCTCGCTAGTACGCTCGGAGATCATAGAGGTAGCCCTATTCTATATTTTATAAAAAAATATATATCAATACTTAATAAAAATAAAAATATAAATCATAATATAACATAAATAAAAAAATATATATCTCTGTACTCGTCCCGAACAAAACTGCCATCCTGGTGAACGTGAGTCATCCGATAGAACTCCACCTCACCAGGCTCCCTCCCCTGCTGATCAGCCTATATAAAGAATAAATATTACAAAAAAATCCAAAATAACACATCTTATATCCCCGTACTATGATACATGGCACATGCATGATACATGATGATACATGATGTTAAAAGTAAAAGTGTACTAAAAGTATTATAGGATGAGAAATATACAAACTCATGCCTGAGCCGTGCATAACTCTTGGACCCCGTTGTGTGAGGAACAGACTGAGCAGCTCGTGCAGCTCTACCAATATCAGAATATGTCTGCAAAATAAAATTAAAACAATGTTATATATTGTATAAATATAATTATGACAAGTGAAAATTAATAAATTTCGAAGTGTTTGATGATGCTACATAACCTATGCCCTCTCGGAGAACCAATAGTGTACCAGCTCCATCCACTGATGAGGGTGAACATCAAGAGGACAGGTAGCTATAACCTGCTCCTCTGTCCTACCCTCTAGCTTGTAGTCTCTCTTAAACTTCGCCCTATATTCTTTCCACTTGTGATTGAGAGACTTAAGCACAAAATCAGATGAATCTGAAGGAAGAACGAACTTGCTCTATAATTTAAATAAACAATAAAATAAATATTAAATAAAATAAGTAATTCAATTGTTAAAAACCTAAGATATAAAACAATATATTAATTTTTTTACCTGCACAACTCGTAGCATTTCTATTTTATATGCAGGAAGCATGTTGTTCCACATCGAATTATTCAGGGGACATAGCTGACCACGGCGTGCTACTGTCCCCAGAAAGCTAGTCAACAAGCTAGCAGCTTTCTTAATAGGCTGCCCTAGCTTGTTGCACTCTATCACTATCCTCTCATCCTCAGATAACTGCCACATATCACGGACTAATGTGAGTCCTCGCCTACGCTTGAGTCTCCCGGATCCATCTACAAAAAAAAAATACAGAACATTGTATATCAAAACTATTGCATATGTATGAATTGAAATGAGATAGAATTATTAAATTATGTACCCTGTATCTGTATATCATAGACGATAGACTCATCATCAGGATGATCCATAGAAGGATCGTGATGTGCGGACTCGGAGGGAATAGCGTCGTCCTGAGGTGTAGAGGTAGTAGTATCGGCCTGATGTGCAGAAATAGAGGGACTGCCATCAGACCGATGTGAAACTGATCGACTGCCCTCGGGCTGCTGTGATGAAGAAGTACCAGCCTTGGTCTGGGAAAACTGAAACTGTATATCTGCTAATCGCTTCCTTCAAGGCATGGTGTACCTAACCTGCATTATTTAAAAACAAGTCAGTCAACATTATAATCAAATTATAACGGAAATGAATTGCAATTTAAAATATAACATAATCATTAATTCAAAAATGTAAACCATCTTATAAACTACTTACTTGTTATAATCAACCAATTGTACCTTCCTCGAAATCCAACCTAACCAAAATGGTTGTATCATTTATATGATCATCTGGTACAATATTATAAGGCATACACTGAGTATAAGTATCATCATCTTCTTCTTCCACCCTTTTTTCCATGTCATACAAGTCTTTGGGTTTTGTCTTAATAACAGTAGCCCATTCTTTATCTTTCGAGTCTTGTACATAAAAAACTTGTCGAGCTTGAGATGAAAAGATAAATGGATCATCCTTCAATAACACACCCGTATGTATCAATCTTGAAAAATTGACAAGTATGAATTCGTTTGAGTCCTTTTTCAAACCTCTTGGTGTATTTATATCCACCCAATCGCATTAAAATAATACAACTTTAAAATTTCCATAATAATCCAACTCCAAAATATCTTTAAGTATACCATAATAAGATTTTCCATCTGCTTCAACCATAACACCACTGTTCTGAATTTTCCTAAGTTTTTCGCGCTCCTTGGTATGAAATTTAAATCCATTTATAATAAAATCATTATATTTGTTCACAATATAATTTGGACCTCTGACAAGTGCAATTAATTTTGCTGAACTATTTTTCTCTATCAGTACCGGTATCTAAAAAATATAATATCAATTATCGATCATTTATTCGATGTTAAAAATATATAAAATTATTATACGACTTATATATACTAACCTGATTGGCAAGCCAATTAGGGAATAACTCAACCAACCATCTTTGTTCAATCCTAGGATTAGGACGAGTGGAATGATTGGCTTGTTGTTGTACAAATAAAAATTTACTGCATGACAATCAAATATAAGTTTGACAACAACATGTCTAATATTTAGTGTTGCCGCCTGGATCGCCGTGGCCGGTAGCTCTGGCGTGGCCTAGGTGCGTGGACTCCGTGCAGCGTCACCGGGCTCGTTGGTCGGAGACGATCAAGGGGAACATAGTCGTAGTTGGGATGAAAGGGGCTTGGTACTGTCATGGCCCTCCTGTGGGCCTCTTCGGTGAGGGAGTAATCTTCCTACTTATCATCCCTCCGTCGGGCGATACCTGCAAAACAGGGAAGACCTGCGCCGGGGACTCCGGCAAAGGCACTCCGACGATCAAGTCAGTGGGACGATCGAAGGAGATAAGGGACCTCTGAGACAGAGAGCTCGGGGGGACTCTCTGTTGCCAGAGGGTGATGGATCATGCTGGAATGATCAGAGTCTGTCCCCCCACTTACCTCCTCCCGCTGCTCTTATATAGACGAGCGGCTCTTGGCGTTCAGAGGGGCACGTTCTTCTTGGCATAGGCCTGTGAAGCCTCTGCAGGCCTAGGAGGCTTAGGTAGACCGGTCAGCTTCCCCTTTCTTGATGGCTCAGAAGATTTGGCAGAGAAGCCCAGCGCCTCGAGTGTGGTGCTATTCACTAGTTAGTGCAAACAGTAGCTTAGGGAACTTAAGCGCATACCTTTCTTTGCAGGCGGCGTGTCAGGCGGCGCGTCCAGGACCCACGTGGAGGGGGATACATGAAAAGAGCGCCGGGCCCATGCGGATGGACCCCTTAGAAAATGCGCGAGGCCCATGAGAGACCAAACTGCGTGGTGTTCCCAGCGACCGAGCTGGGCTGTGACGCCAAAATGCCAGGCTAGCCGGGGCGCCGCTTCAAGCTGCCATGCAAGCACGCGGACCAAGAGAAAGCCCGCGAGGGCCTTTATGCACGCCGATCAAGGTGATGCGCGAGGCCCCATGCGCGTAGGCGAGAATCCATGCGTGCGGGTGAGGAAGCGACGGACCGGAGCCGGGGGAGCCGGGCCGCAGGAGCCGGATCGCTGCGGACGTGCCGCGAGCGCACCGCGAGCGTGCTGAGCTTGGCCAGAACTGGAGAAGCCGGAGGCATCGGGTGCATGCCTCGCCGGCACAGGGGCGCCGGAGCGGCGAGCTCGGGGATGCCAGGGCTTTGTGCCGGGCTCGGAGGCGCTGAGCGTGCCGCCGCCGGGGGGACCGCGCCGCGCCGGACGTGGAGGCCTCGGGCGGAGCTGGACAAGAGCCGGGCGTGCCGCAGGCGGAGGCGAAGCCGGCCGGTCATCTGGCACGGAGGCTAGGCACGAGCCGAGCCGGACCGGACGAGGGCCGCGCCGGGGAGGTTGGAGGCCGCCGGACCGTGCCACGCCGGGCACGGGGGCCTTTGGACGGTGCAACGCCGGAGGGGAAGCGCGGAGGCGAGCTGCTGGCTGACCTTCGCGCCACGGCCGGAGCCACGCGGGATGCTGCCCGGGAGCCGTCGGGCCGAGCCGGACCGGACGAGGGCCGCGCCGGGGAGGTCGGAGGCGCCTGGTCGCGCCGGGGCGTGCCGCGCCGCGCTCGGGCATGCCGCGCCGCGCTCGGGCGAGCCGGGGGAGGCATCGCCGGGCTCGGAGGTGCAGGCGGGGACCATGCCGCGCTGGGGAGGTCGGAGGTGCTGTGCCGGGGCGTGCCGCGCCGCGCTCGGGCATGCCGCGCCGCGCTCGGGCGAGCTGGGGGAGGCATCACCGGGCTCGGAGGTGCAGGCGGGGACCGTGCCGCGCTGGGGAGGTCGGAGGTGCTGTGCCGGGGCGTGCCGCGCCGCGCTCGGGCGTGCCGCGCCGTGCTCGGGCGAGCTGGGGGAGGCATCGCCGGGCTCGGAGGCGCAGGCGGGGACCGTGCCGTGCTGGTCACGGCGACTTCGGGCAGCACTCGGGCGGTGCAGGGCTTGCGCCCCTCCACCCCTTGCACGCGGACCGATGCAAGACAGGCTGAAGGCTGGCTCGCGCCCTCCTGCATGCGGACCGAGGCGATGACGAGCTGAAGGCTGGCTCGTGCCCTCTTGCACGCGGACCGAGGTGATGACGAGCTGAAGGCTGGCTCGCGCCCTCCTGCACGCGGACCGAGGCGGGGAGAGTGCCTGGGACGTGTTTGCGGGCAAGTATTGAGGTTGAAGCTGGACCCTACGCGAGCGGACGGCAACGCGCGGGAGCGGGACGTGCGGGCGGATTCATGCCGAACTGGATCAGCGCGGGCCAAGATATCGAGGTAGACTGGACTGCCATTAAGCTGGACTTCGTGCATGGCCGAGGTGAGGCCGAGCACTGAGGTTCCCTGCCGAGATGGGACCGAGCCGAGCTGGACTCGACGGCCGAAGCGGAGAAGTACGTGGCCGCGGCAGCCTCCAAGGAGGTCGCGTGTCAGGACCGAATGGATTTTGTTCACTAATGTAACATTTAGTATTATCCATGTGTAGATAGACTAACCTGCGATAGTCAGATATTATGTCACTATGTAGCAATACATAACGGTGTGCTTGTAACATGGATTTATGGTCAAGAACAATACTTTCAGCTTTTCCTATAAATCTTCCGGATGATGCAAATTTGTATAGATGTGTATTCTCCATTGTATCACCATGACGTTGAGGTCGATTGAATACAATCTCAACACCTTCGAGATATATTGAACAAAATGTTAAACACTCTTCAGCAATATATCTCTCTGCTATTGAGCCCTCAGGATGGGCTTTGTTTCGTACATAATCCTTCAAACGTACCAGATACCTTCAAAAAGTATGATATTTATATCATATGAAATAATGAAAAAGTTATATAAATTATAAAATTTAAGTTTTACAACATTACCTCTCGATAGAGTACATCCATATGTATTGTACCGGTCCACGAAGTTTAGCTTCCGAAGCTAGGTGAATGAGTAGATGAACCATAATCGTAAAAAATCCAGGAGGAAAAATATTTTCCATCTGACATAATGTAAGTACGACTTGAGACTACAACTGATCAAGCTCCTGAGGATCAAGAACCTTAGAATATAATGCCTTGAAGAATGATGATAACTGAAAAACAACTGTAATAACTTGTTTTGGCATTGACGACCTTAAAGCCAATGGAAGAATATCTTGCATTAATATATGTTCATCATGACTTTTAAGATTTGAAATTTTGCGCTCTTTCAGATTCACACATCGTGAAATATTTGAGGCATATCCATCAGGAACTTTGATATTCTTTAAAACTGTCAGGAAGAGATCTTTTTCTCGACTAGATATTGTATAACATGCATGAGGGATATAAGTTCTATTATTTGCAAGCACTTGTGGATGAAGTTCATGTCGAATGCCCATTTCTTTTAAATCAAGACGCGCCTTCATGTTATCTTTAGTATTTCCATCAATATTTAATATTGTTCCAATCAAATTATCACAAACATTCTTTTCTATATGCATAACATCAAGATTATGCCGGAGTATATTATGCTCCCAATAAGGTAAGTCAAAGAATATGCTTCTTTTCTTCCATAATTGTTTAGTATGCTGATGGGTAGTTGCTGTGATTATATTATCATCATTTTCAACTTCAAAGAAATTATCCAGATCCTCGAACACTACCGTACCTAAGGTGCAAGTATTGACATCCTCCGATACTTTTTCTTGTACTGAAGTCTCAACATCATCTCTTCCTCGCTTTTTAGAGGACTTTGTCATCTTGCCATAATTGTGTCTGATACCAAGCATTTGTCTACAAATATCAGAACCAGAAGGTAGAATTGGAGCAGATCCCAACTCTATAGTACCATCAAATAAATCCTTCTGAAATCGAAATGCATAATTTGCCTCCAACCATCGACGATGTCCCATATAACAGAACTTTCCTCCATGTTTTAACCAAATTGAATGGGTTGATTCACCACAAGAAGGACATGCAACTCATCCCTTAGTGCTCCAGCCAGATAAATTAGCATATGCAGGAAAATCGTTAACAGTCCATAATAGAGCTGCCCGCAGATTGAATGTTTGGCCATTCGAAGCATCAATTGCCATAATTATGTCTGATACCAAGCATTTGTCTACGAATATCAGAACCAGAAGGTAGAATTGGAGCAGATCCCAACTCTATAGTACCATCAAATAAATCCTTCTAAAATCGAAATGCATGATTTGCCTCCAACCATCGACGATGTCCCATATAACAGAACTTTCCTCCATGTTTTAACCAAATTGAATGGGTTGATTCACCACAAGAAGGACTTGCAACTCGTCCCTTAGTGCTCCAGCCAGATAAATTAGCATATACAGGAAAATCGTTAACAGTCCATAATAGAGCTGCCCGCAGATTGAATGTTTGGCCATTCGAAGCATCAATTGCACTGATACCCTCCCACAGTTGTTTCAATTTGTCTATTAAAGGTTGTAAGAAAACATCAATATCATTGTCTGGACCCTTATCACCTGGAATGACCATTGATAAAATAAGTGAAGACTGTTTCATGCATATCCATTGTGGCAAATTATAAGGAATCAGTACAACTGGCCAGGTGCTATAGACAGAACTTAAGGTCCGAAATGGATTGAACCCATCACTGGCTAAACCCAGCCTGACATTACGAGCATCAGATGCAAAATCAGGATGTCTGTCATCAAATGCTTTCCATGCTAAACTATCCGCTAGGTGTCTCAGCATTCCATCTTTTGTACGGCTTTCATCATGCCATCTCATTAACAAAGCTGTCTTTGATGATGCATAGATCCTTTTCAATCTAGGTACAAGAGAAAAATAGCATAATACCTTCGCCGGCTTTTGTTTAATTTGTGTTGCATCCAATTCATCTAATCCCTCACTTTCATTTTTTTTTTGCTTCGTCCATCGTGAACATCCACACACATGGCACGACTCTTGATCGGCATGTTCTCCTCGATATAATATACAATCATTTGGACAGCTATGAATCTTTTCGTATCCAAGATCCAATTCCTTTACTAATTTTTTGGCTTCATAACAAGATGTTGGTAAACTAGTACCTTCAGAAAATGCATCCTTTAACAACTTGAGCAGCATAGTAAAACTCTTGCCAGACCATCCATTCAAGTATTTTATATGAAACAAATGCACAAGAAAAAATTTTTTTGAAAAGTTCTTGCAACCGGCATATAATTCCTGATCTGCATCTCTTATCAGCTTATGATAACGATCTATTCCAACATTAGTTGGGGGTATCGACTCTCCATCATGTATAGATTCAGTAAATATATGATCCTCAGGTAACCCAGCTGCTACTTGTCCTCCACTGTAATCTTCAGGATGTTGAGCATCATATTCAAAAGCATCTCTGAGCAAACCCCTGATATCATCATCTCTTGCAAGATTTTTCTGTTAGTTACTGGATCCAAAATCAGGTATATGTTCCATGTTAGAGGTTTGGTTACATGTAGATTGTAACCTTGACTCTCCATGAAAAAATCACTCAGTATAACCTCTTAAAAAACTATTCCATACCAAATGTTCTTCAACAATATTTGGATATAGAGAACTGGAATTTACACATTTTCGGCATGGACATAAAATCTTCCCACTGATACTACTTCTCTCCATACCAAATTTAATAAAATTCTGTACTCCATCCAGATATTCTTTGCTATTCCTCGGTTTAGTTATCCAACTCTTATCTATTGTAAGAAAAAGCTAACTGAAATAAACAAATATTTATAAGAATAGAATAAATTTAAAATAAGTTTATTCAATAGATCAATTACAGTATTATTAAATGCACCCTATCACCAACTAATAGGTAAAGAGATCCTATCCCATTCAAGAATTGCATTAATTATATAGGTCATTTACAGTAACCAAAGGATATGCAATAGAAGTTCCAGAAAAATTTCGGCAGCATTTCTCCTTAATTCTCCCCATACAAATAAATATGTATGAGGAGAACTAAAAGAAAATGATATCCGAAATATATCTGGAACACTATCCGTACCATTTGATTATTGTAAGCACATATAAAATTATTTGTAATTCTCAAACTGTCCAAACTGGACATTCAATTGACCACTGTACATATTTCTGCCATCCATACAAAAATTAAATAATTGTACGGATCGTGTAGAATATGTACTTTAATCAATTGACGGGTCTATGTTTCAATACAATGTAAGTTTTTTAAAAAATATATAAAAAATCATAATTGATCGTAACAAAACTACAGATGGTATTGAAATCAAAGATTTGCAATAATGAAACTAACCTTAAAGCATAACATGCTCAGTAAGATGCAGGTATATACCAAAAAATTTATAAATAAATAGAAATAATCTACTAAGAAAAAGAACAATAAATAATAAAAAATAAAGAGGAGGCTCAGTTATATACTATTTAATCCGCAACTAAATCAAAATGACTATAATCTGTTGCCTACAAAAGAAGGCCATCCAAGATTGTTGCCATTAGAAATAGTTGAATCAGCCAAACATACATCGCATAATCATCATAGCCTCCATATACAAACCTTAAACCAATTTTAAAATTGATTACAGAGTTTCTTTAATCTCCAAGCAGTCAAGCACCTGATAAGAAAAGACAACAAAACAGATAAAGCATATTTTTCTTAATGCATGAGGGAAAATGCATAAGGTAAAGCATATTCAGCATCTGAATTCTCATATTCTTGCAATTTGATGATTTAATTCATGAGGAAAAATGCTTCAACAAGAGTTCCTTTTATTAACAGTTCTACAAAATTAGATATGAGATTTTATGGTACAAGATTACATCTTTGTCACAAGTCTCTACAACAGAGGAACGATAAACATGTAAGTGACACTCCTAACATAGTCAAAGAGCCCAGACCAATAATGTTTAAGCTTATTCACATTAAGAAATAAATGGCAGCCAAATACACAAGAAACATAATAAATACCAGTACCAATCATCACGTTCACTAAAAAAAAATCCTTTTGTAGCTAATCATTTATCGGAAAAAATTGAAAAACTCAACATGGGGGAGGAGAAAGAAATAATAGTAACTTGGTCTCGGGCATCTACCATTATACCCACAATGATTGGCCATACAATCGCTATTCATAATGGAAAGGAAAATTTACCTATTTATATAACGGATCGTATGGTAGGTCATAAATTGGGAGAATTCGTGCCTACTCTTACTTTCGCGAGACATGCAAGAAACGACAATAAATCTTGTCATTAAATTATTAATATTTAATATTCAAAAATATTAAATATTAATAGAAATATTATTAATATAAATAAATAAAAAAAAGATACTAAAAAAGTACTTACTAATACTTAAGTATCTTATGTGTTGTGTGCAAAACACTATTGAATCAAACAATGGAGCAATACTCAGCTAAAACAAGATATTGGGTATTGCTCCATTGTTTGATTCAACGATTCATATACACTAAGACAAAAGTCTTATCCATTTATGGATGGAACTTCGATAGCAGCTAGGTCTAGAGGGAAGTTGTGAGCATTACGTTCATGCATTACTTCCATACCAAGGTTAGCACGATTGATGATATCAGCCCAAGTGTTGATAACACGACCTTGACTGTCAACTACGGATTGGTTGAAATTGAAACTATTTAGGTTGAAAGACATAGTACTAATACCTAAAGCAGTGAACCAGATACCTACTACAGGCCAAGCAGCCAAGAAGAAATATAAGGACCGAGAATTGTTGAAACTAGCATATTGAAAGATCAATCGGCCAAAATAACCATGAGCAACTACGATATTATAAGTTTCTTCCTCTTGACCGAATCTGTAACCTGCATTAGCAGATTCGTTTTCAGTGGTTTCCCTGATCAAACTAGAGGTTACCAAGGAACCATGCATAGCACTGAATAGGGAGCCGCCGAATACACCAGCTACACCCAACATGTGAAATGGATGCATAAGGATGTTGTGTTCCGCCTGGAATACAATCATGAAGTTGAAAGTACCAGATATTCCTAAAGGCATACCATCAGAGAAACTTCCTTGACCAATAGGGTAGATCAAGAAAACAGCAGCAGCAGCTGCAACAGGAGTTGAATATGCAACAGCAATCCAAGGACGCATACCCAGGTGGAAACTAAGTTCCCACTCACGACCCATGTAACAAGCCAGATACAAGTTGTCTAAGTGATACCATGGCATACAAATGCAAGTACAACATAAATTATGATTAAAAGTAGGAGAATCAATGTAAACCTGCAAGATATATATTATCAAATTAATATGCGCCCTTACTCCAAGCCAAAAACTAAAATGTCTGTAAAAGCATAAAAAGAACCAATAAATACTTAGAAAAGGCATACACAAGCATGCTAAAAAATGTAAATGATTAGAGAAGTAAGATTTTGTTGATTGCAAAACTACAATTTAATAAAAGCAAGGAAGTAGAATAACAAGGCTAAATCCTACTTGAATGTACCCTAAAATGGCAAAAAAAAAAAAAAAAATTAATCCAAGAAAATTAAGAAAAATATTTATAACCAGAGGAGTGAAGCTGGGTGGGTTCAGGTGCAATGCGACGGAGATGAAGGCGCCGGAGATCGAGCTTCGGCGACGAGGGACCGAAAGTAACGCGCCGGAGATGAAGGAGTAGGGAGAGGGAGGAGGAAGAAAGATGGGGTTCGGGCGGCGGCGGCTGAAGTGAATGAAAACCTAGGGCTCGGGTGCGGGGGAAATAAAAAACCTAGCGATGCTTTTTCCGACGACGCTTCTAAGCATCGGAAAATGCCGACACTTTTAGAAAGCATCGGCGGGTTTGCGGGCGGCGACGCTTATAAGCGTCGTTAAATTTTTGAGGTCCGGCGACATTTATAAGCATCGTTAAATTCTTGAAGTCCGGTGACACTTTCTAAAACCGTCGGCGGGTATGTGGGAGCTCCCGACGCTTCTCAAAAGCGTCGGGATAAAACAGTTACCATTTCCCTTTTCCGTTGTAGTGAATTAAAGCAACTTTTACTTTTGCTTATACATGTTTTCTTCGTTTTATCATCTATAATTCCAAAATAAATGGCCCAAATTTGGTCAAATCACCGGTGTTTTCAAACTTCTTCTTTGTGCCAATCACCGATCGATATGTCCATTCTTACCCTACGAGGACCTCTCATTCCCCCCAGCTTGTCCCTTCTCTCCTGTAATCATTAACTCAAAGATAATGGCCGGTTGGATAAGGCAGGAAAGGATCTATTTGGAAAATCCAGCAAATACTGGGCTGGATTTTCTATTGGATTGGACAACCTATTTGAGAAGATCCATATCAATCCAAAAACTCACCAGCCAAAATCATGCAGGAGGAAGAACAGATCATGATTCTTGGTCGAGATAGGCACAAATAAGGTCATTATTCATTTTCTACTAAACTTTCAGCTCAGGTTGGGCCTGGAATGAATCAGGCTTCAGGCTTTCTAACAATCAATTGGAGTCAGATTTTTCAAACTACGAGTGTTGAAGCTGGAGTGGGGAAAACGATTGAAAATCTCATCCATACGCCCATGGCCCCAGTTGTTTAGCTTCATGGCTGTGCGGTGCCTTGTTGAGGCTAATTTCCTTGTCTATGCTTCACGGGAGTTATTCCACGGGCAGGCATAGAGGATGCTAAAGAGGGGTTGGGTTTTAGTTCTTGTGGGGAATCGTGTGATCTACGTAGAAAATTTTTTTATTAATTTTTTATATATTTTATTAAATTTTGATGCAGGAAATGATTTATGTAGAAAAATTGTGGGTTGATTTCAGTATAAAATCGCAGTTACCACCTATGATATCTAATTAAGAATTTTTTTAAAAAAAATATTAATTTTAAATTTTTTTATCATTTTTATATTTTTTATATTTTTTATTAAATTTTATGGAGGAAAAAAATTTATTTGGTGAAATCGTGGGTTGTACTCGTGATTTCATGAAAAAATTTATTTGATAAAATCGTGGGTTGAACTCGCAATTTCATGTTAAAATCATGAGTACAATCCACGATTTTATTGTTATACTTTTTTTTAAAAAAATTAATAATTTTAAAGTTTTTTATTAATTTTTTATTAATTCTTAATGTTATTCGATGAAATCGCGAGTTGTTTCTGTGTTTTTAATGAGATCGCGGGTGCAACTCGCGATTTCTCTTGTACGGAACCTAATTCCATAAATATAATTTGGAATGCCGTAGTTTGGAAAATTTTTTTATTAAAAAACATTATTTTAAAAAAAATCCCAATGCGATGCAACTCGATAATTTTTTTTAAGAAATAATATTATTTTAATAAATAATTATTATATTAAAATAATTTTATTTTATTTATCAAAATAGGTATCGGTGCTGATGTGAAGATCAGGTAGGAACTGAAATCGCGAGTGCTACGATTTTTTTTTCCTCCAATTTCAGGTTTAATATATATTTTATAATTAATAATAAAAAATTAATATAATTTAAAATTTTAATGTTACATTAAAATTATTATTATATGAAATTTATTTTTGATTGAATATTTGAGTTTATTAATTAATTACATTATTTTGAAATAAAAGAAAATATATATTGTTATATTAATGTGGTTTTAGGATAAAGGATTTAGGATTTTAGGATTTAGGATTCAGGATTTAGGATTTAGGATTATATAATGTTCCGAGTTCGAACGCACCCCGCATCTCCACGTGCGATGCCCATCACCCGACTATGTCCATCACCCGTGGTATGTCCCCGCCCCCTTGCGAGTCCCATACCATGCTGTGACACGATAAGTGGCTAGCCGTGCCATACTCCATGCCAGCATACGGCCGGTGCCCTTTGGCAGACCGTGCCTTGTCCCGTGCCTACATGCCTGATGCCTTGCGCTCGAACATGCCATGCCTCGTTGTTGCTCGCAGCCCGTGCCCGATCTTGCTATGGCCGATGGTGCGGGCACGAAGGACCTCGACACGCGTTCCTTTTGCATGGAATGCATGTCTCAACTGCCATGGCATGATTTAGCACTAGATATGAAATCGCATGTCCGACCCATGATTTCACAAAATCGCCAAGTTCGACCCATGATTTCATGAAATTGCACGTCCGACCCGCAATTTCAGCCTGCTTTATTTATTCAATACTTTCAAATTAATAATGAGGAATTAAAGTACTATAATTTTGTTACACTAAAATAATTATTATATGAAATTAATTATATATATAAATTTTTAATATAATATATAATGTCCTGCGTATGGTCATGCCATGGCATGACAAGCGCTCGGTCGTGCTATGCTTCGCGCCAGCACACACCCAACGCCTTTCGGCCAACCATGCTCGACCATGCTATGTGCCCGGTGCCTGCACGCATGTAGGATTTCGATGCGTGTCATGGTTGACTAATATTATTTAACATATTTAACAAAAAATTTAAATTTATATTAATATCAATTTAATATAATAAGATTGTATAAATTTAATTATGTAATATAGATTTATTCAATAATTTTATAATTATTAACATAAAATTAGTATAAATTTAAAGTTTATTTATATTACAAAATATAGATAAGTTATTTTATAATTAGTATGACATAATATTAATTAAATTATAAATAAGTTATTTTATAATTATTTTAATAAATAATTAATATTAATTTAAAAAATAAATATTAATATATTACATTATATTATTTGATTATTATTTAATTATTTAAAAAAATCAATATAGATCTTAGAAAAATTTTCTTACAAAATATAGATTATAATTTTTGTAAATATTTTTTATATGATTAATTTAAAATATATATTCTTAAATTAATAAATCAAAATTAATAAATTTAGATATTTTGTTGTAACTATTTTTTTATTTTCTAAAATAAATATTGAATGAGAAATTACATGTCATCCATAAAAATTTTGAATAAATTATCATTCAGGTTGATAATAACAAATACAAAATTTGAGAATACAATCTAATAAATAAAAACAATAAAAAATAAAATTTAAAAATTCTAAATCCCAAATGGTGGCTGTCTCCTTCTACGTATAGGCTGCTGTCGACGAGGCACACTCCACTTCACTCGATCCCTGATGCTCCATCGGATCTTGTACAGCAGAGAATGCATGCGGTGCAGATATATGTTGCAACGATCCCTCACCTATATGCTGTCCTCCATGTCCTAAGTAATCCTGATGCATCAGATAGTCCGGTGCAGTAGCATAGTCAAAATGTGCAGTTGCATCATCGATAGATGTAAACCATCTAGCATCCTCATGGAAATAACTAGCCATAGATATATATGGATCGTACTCCGCATCGGATAGGAAAAGGTACTGTATCGTCGAGTACCTAGTCTGTATTGAGTTGGAGGAGGTGCTGTCAATGTAGATGCATATGAAAAAGGCTCCGGAGTCTCGTCCTCTTAAGCAAATCCTCGTAACTGGACACGTGCATGCTCACCGACAACACCAAGAATAGAATAATATATATCCTATATAGTCTGCGAGGACGTCAATATGGAACCTAGCTAAGCAAGCTTGTGTATTGTCGCGATGCCACTGCTCTAAAAGTTATAAATATTTAATGAGTTATAGAAAATAAAAAATATATTAATAATATTAAATAGTATAAATAAAATTTTTTACCAGGTAATCATACACCGCACTATCATGATTGGGGAATCGCTGAGTGATGCCACGATATCACTGCATGCATGGATCGTGATAATCCATAGCACCATCAGCAGGAGCACCATCTATAATATAATCATGTCGGCTTACCCATAATTAAATATAATACTGATTAGTGATACTCCAATCATGCTCGACTCATTCCCTGAGATCGATACGATGTAGTGTAGAATCTGTTAACACACCGCTCAGGTATAATCTATCGAATACTGAACTATCGCATCGCTTTATCCAAAAAGTACCACTCTATGATATGAAAACATACGAGTGGCACTCGACTATACCAGATATTCTAACCATATAAGCAGTAATCTGATAGCTGTACAAGAATGTCGGATGTATATGGCTGCCATATCACTTATTAATAAAGAATATCAAGCATTTGTATTAAATATAAAAAAATATTAACCATTAACAAAAATAAGCTATAGTCATCACCTGATCTGCTCTTGGACGATCTAGCAAATATTGATGCGAAGAGAGAATATGTGTAGGTATCTCCATAATAGAAAAATCATCTCTCCATCTGCATATTAAATAGATTAAATAAGTTACATAAATCAATAAATATTATTAATCATAATATTTGATTAAATTTAAAACTTACCACATCCCTAGCAGATCCTGTGATAAACCAGCTCCACCATCATCTAAATCGATCATATGATCTGGAGCCTGTCGAAGTAATCTGCACGGCACCAGGATCGAGAATCTATCTCATGCCCATAATTGTAGTAGCAACAAAGGACTAGCTATATCAGTGGCATCTCTCCTGCTCACCCTACACAACTCTCTATACAACCATGCGAGCCCTGCACTACCCCAATTATAATGTCCAGCAATCTCGAAATTTACTAGTAGGGATAGGAACATGAGATGCATCAAGCTTCCAGACTTATCCATAAACAAACACTCACCCATCAATTGCAAAATATATGCTCGAGTATAGCATTGAATATGTATCTCGTCGGCATCAAAGGCTAGCTCATAAAATTGATCTGCTAGTCAGACCATGCTCAATCGTGATCCCTAGAGTCTAGCCTATGGTGGGATAACCCCTAAGAAATCCTGACAAACCTGTCTCCAGTCTACTTATATAGTACCTATCACCGGTAGACCATTAATAGGCAAACCTAACTAGATAGCAATATCCTAAAAAGTAATGATACACTCTCCATGTGGTAAATGAAATGTATGTATTTTTGGATGCCAACGCTCCACAAGAGCAGTAATCAAGTGCCAGTCCAACTGTATATATCCTACCCATGCAATACCGTAAAATCCTGACTGTATCAATAAAGGTAATATGCACCTATCAAACGGTATGGACCTGCACATAACTAACTCTCTACATCGACATTGAAGTACAGCAGCCTCCTGCCCCTCCCATGGTAAACATGATCGATGTGTATCCTGATCATATAATATGAAATAATCTAATGGATCGAGATCCATAACTATAATATACAATAAGTTAAAGTAAGTCTAATAAGTAAGCTCAAAGTTCACTTGACAAACGATTTTTTTTTTTTAAATGATAATTAAAATATATACAACATAAATATGAATAACAAATTCTTAAACATGCCAATACATTAATATAGAAGACTATTACATTCCAAGATAGAAATAAGAATTCATCAAAATTCATATAAAAGAACTACAATCAATCAAATATAATAGAAAGTCATGACATAACCCAATAATATATGAAAGCTTTTTCCAAGCTGCAATCACCTCCTATCCTGACATCAATAAAATATAAAGAAAAAGATATCAATCTCATACTTGTCATATATAAAAGAGAATAAGCTGATGTATCTAAAAATATCTCTGGAATGTCGTTTGTAAGTGACAACTAATCTGCATGTAAAGTTCTTGGACAAGATAATTTATCATGCCCTTCCTTCTTATAGATGGCACACCTATATTTGTTTCTAGGTTTTCTGACATCCATGTCGTTCCTAATTCTGGTAGAATGAGGCCTACTATTATGTCTCAACCTATTTATATCGAGTATCATTATACCATCTTGACTTTGTTAAGACCAATATTCTTGGTGTGGAATTGGTTGAAATTATGGTGCATAAATTTGATGATAGTCATGTAATGTATAGCATTGATCAACGTATCTATTAAAATTAATTACAACATATGCACATGCAACCACCACATGAAAGTAGGGTAAATGATAACACTACCATTTCTGGCATGTACATGTCCGCTGTGAAAGTCGCACTACCTATAATTTAATATACTATAAGTCAACATGTAAACAGCATACCATATTTTTTTTAGAAAAATTGAAAACATACAGTCGCCTGTGTGTTGTCGCCTCTATTCATGTTTGGTCCACGCCTTACGGTCTAGATTTGAAATAAGCTACTAGCTCTATCGAATCTTGTAATTGTATCAATATAGTTTTGGCTTGCTTGGACATTACGTATCCCATAACAAAAGAAGTAAATGGTTCGTTTCTGTCAAGTGCATCATTTGTCTGGGCACGTCGACCTTCAAAATATGATATAAGTTAAAAGAAAGTCAATTGCACCAATATAGTTATTAACATGAATTGAGCATTTTTTAAAACTTTATTGAAACACTCAGATATAATTGTTGTCATCATTCCATATCGTCGACTATCATCATGTGCACATGTTCATTTCTCCAAAGGAATATCATTCAGTCATTGAACAACTTCTGGATTAAATTTTTCAATGTTCCTCAAATATTTTTGGAATTTTCTAGGCTGTGTTTACATTCTAGCTTTTTTCACCATATCTCTTAATTTTAAATCACAAAATCTTGAATTGAAATTGCTTGTCATGTGATGCAAGCAAAAACATGATAAGTATTCGGTGCCTGCCATTTCAGATGCTCATTTTGCACTGCAACTAGTATACCAACTGTCGATCAGAAATTAGACAAATATCCTGACATGATATAACAAAATTTTTAATACAAGCTAAGAACCAACCCCATGTATCAGCTAATTCTTCATCAACAATACCAAATGCATGTAAAAATATCTGATTATTCTCATCAACAGCAATTGCAATCATCAACTTTTCCATATAATTTTCATACAGAAAAGTAGCATCAACACTAATGACCGATCGACAGTACTTAAACCCTTTAATCGAGGGTACAAAGGCCCATAAAATATAATCAAATTGATCACAATATAGAATACTAGTAGGAGTGCTGATGAATTTCATTCAAGAGCTGGAATTAAATATTTCTACAACACGTAACTATTTCGACAACAAATCACATGACATATCCCAATTCCCGAACAGCATGGCTATTGCCTTTTGCTTGGCATCCCATAATTTTCTGTAACTGGGTGTATAATTATATTTGTTCTTTATCACTGCACCAAGTCAGCAATAGCAATTATAGGAATTTCTTTTATTAGGTCCCGTATTTCATTTGCAATTAATGTAAAGTCCAACCCAGAATGATCCTGAGATATCATTGCAGATATGCATGTATAAGGACCAATATATCATGAGATCTCAAAATAATCATGCCATTTAATAGCTCTCAGCATCCATTGACATCCCAACTCTCTATTCTTATATTTAACAAGCCATAAATTAGGATTGGACTCAATAATCTTGAATTCGTGATGTCTTTTAATAGAATACTACTTTACTACAGTCTATAATTCTACATTATCTATAAAGCAAAGTCCTTTACATAATTCCTCATCCCTTTGCCATATAACATATTATTCTTGCAATGTAGAATATGTGGATACATTTGTAGCAATCTAATTAACCTGAGTGAATGTTTCTGAAGAAGATTCAAATGCAGTATCATTTGGAACAAAGAGGTCTTGTGGACTTTGTATAGGTTCTGACGTACCAGCTTCATTACGTTCATCAGCCACATCATCTTCACTTTCTTCATCATTTTCATTAAAAAGTTGATTATCTACATGCACCGTATCATCAGTAGCTGCATAAACCGATGCTTGTCTAATATTACTCTCTGGTACAGTGCTGTCCACTATATGTAATGGGTCTTATATAAATCTTGAACCAGTATTTTTCAGAATATTATCTATGATGTTCGGACTATAGTATGACATAACCTGTTCACTTACATAAATTTTTGCTATATTTTGAACAGCTACTTCATAATCATCATGTTCGTAAACAAGTTTAGGAGTTTCAACAGTTTGGATATTTATATACAACTCTTTACCTGATATACATGGATGTGAACTGATAGGTGAAAATATTATCTCCATGTCTTCATCATCGATTAGTAGAACAGGTTCATACTTTACAAATATCGACTACACAACTTGTGGATATCTATAAATGATCAATATTTTTTTTCAGTTCTGTCTATATGGAAGACTACATATTTTATTCTCCAACTCTTCGAATGTCATACCATTTTTAATTCTAATTATCTTTTTCGATCCTTGGTTGTACTTAATACCATATTTTCATTAATCATAGAACCATTAATATAACATAAGGCTATTATTATTTCTTCCATTATACCCTACATATTTAATAAACAAAATATATTTAGAGATAACTTTCTCAAAAATTTATAATGACATCATTAAAAAATTAATTAAAAATGATTATTTTATTAAGTAAATAAATATAGATTTGACTATATTTTTAAATTAATATCTACATACGGAGTTTATAATGACTTAAATGATAAATGTATCCTATCACCAACTACTAGGTAAAGATAGGTCCTATCCCATTCAGGAATTGTATTAATATTACGGGTCAGCTTACAGTAATCAAACAATGTGCTATAGAGACTGAATAAAATTTTGACAATATTTTTTCTTAATTCTCCGTACATAAATAATTATGTGTGCAGAGAACTAAAGAAATATGCTGCTCAAAATTTTATTCGATCTTCATTGCACATCGTTTGATTATTGTAAGTTGACCTGTAAAATTATTTATAATTTTTAAACTGTTCAAATTGGACAATCAATTAATTAATATGTTCTCATATCCATACTACTTTATAAAAATATATGGATACCATAGAATATGCATATTTATCAATTGACAGGTCTACGGTTCAATGCAATTCAAATTTTATAAAAATATATATATATTTGAATGATTAACCTAAAAAATAATTTTAAAATATAATTTCATCAATAATAATAATTTCTATATATTATATACTATAAATATTTATGCTACACATCTAAAAATAAAAAAATAAAATTATGAACATGCAGATGATATATTTTCAATATTTTCATTCAAATAATTTTTTTTGTATACTATGATTACATTTTTTAATAAATAAATTTATAATATGATTAATCTAGTGTATGAAGTAACAACTTTATTCATAACTTAATAATTTAATTATATACCATAACTCTCTAATTTTTATTATTTAAATATTTATATGTTTTAAATATTTATAAATTTTAGATAATTATTATTCATACTAAACTTTATTTAAATTTACCAAGATCTTCTATTTATACGGTATCTTTTATCATACCATTAATATTTTTAAGTACTACATGATTTTCAAATTTACATTAATATAGCATATACATTACTAACTTTAAATATAATTTCATATATTAATTTTATACCACCATGTATTCATATTCAATTAAATAATTATTTACAAGCTATAAATATTCATATATTTTAAATATTTAGCAAATGTATGATAATTTATCATTTATTTCAAATAAATTATATCATATTTGTAATGTATCCTATTTATCCAATATATTTTATTATACTATTATTAATTTTAAATTAGTTTCATTATTATTTTATTAATATAGCATTTATGTTATTAACTTTACTAATAAACTAATAAATTACTTATATAGCATGACAAATTCTTATTTAATTAATTAATTATTTACATGCTTTAAAGATTTATATATTTCAATTATTTATTATTAACATCATAATATATTTATATTAAACAGGTCAATTATTTGTATTCCTATATTAATTAATTATATCTATGTTAATATATTATTCTTGTGTAATTATATATTCATTTATAATTAATTAAATATTTAAATTCTATAATAATAAAATAATTTGAGTCAATAATTCATAACAAAATAATTTCAACAATTTTATACATATTTAAACTTAATAACTGAATTTTTTTATTTTTATAATTCGATCTATATTTACAAATTCAATTTATTATTAATTTTAACATGAATACTATATATTATCTTTTTTAATTTTGATTAAATAAATTATGAGTTTTATTAGCCTAATATTTTCTCAAGGTTTAATACTACTTTTTTATTTTTTTCAATATCAAAATATAAATTTATCTCTAAAAGGATATCATTTTTATAAAAATTAAATCATAATGTAAGCACCACAAATAATTTTTATACAAATATCAAACAACATCATACAATTACATTGCTAAAATGAACGATAAAAATCATGATACGGGAATATTAAATTTCTAAAATTTAATGATTAAATACAAAAAAAATAACTGTAACAAGCAAGAAACTATAATAATAATATTTTAATAATTAAATAAAGTAAAAAATCTAGAAATATACCTGCTATATTGGATAGGAAAGAGAATACTTTTTTTAGACCGAATCAACTAAAATCGGACTGCAGGCCAGATCTGGAGAATGGAAACAACTTGGACCGAACCGGACTATATTTGAGCCGGATCTTCACGGAAAAATAGAGCAACAAGAGCACCAAAATAAAACCAGATTGGAGTGGGACAGGGGGGACAACAACTCTTGAAGCTAGGGCCGCGAGTGGGACAAGAGGAAGGAAAGCTTGGGGAAGATATGGGAGATGGGGCCAAGACGTTCGGGGAGATGTCAGAGATGGGGCCAAGATAAGAGGGAAGAAGATGCACAAGAAAAAAAAAATCAAGCTTATGCTGTGAAATGGCATGTTCCACATGCTATTTCAAGCAGAAATCATAGTTACTAGCTGTGATTTCTCAAGCCACAAGGTAGACAGGGCAGCCACACGCCATCTAATGTGCCACGTGGCCAAAAAAAAATCTAGTTTTGTAAATAAAAATCAGATCACCTATTTTTATAAATATTTATTTGAATGATATTATTTTTGAAAAAATCCAACTTGGTGTATGTGCCCTCCTGTTATCTTCCATTTATCCCATCTCTTTCGTCCTCCTCTTTGACTATTCCTTCCATTATCCAAGGAAGGTGAGCTGTCTATATTGAAGGCGGCCATGTCGGCCACGACGGATTGCATGAGCCGTCGCGTTGGACTCGGCAGGAAAGATCTCTCTTTCTTTTTTTTTTTTTATTGTTTATCTCTCTTTTTTTTAAAAGAAAGTCATCTCTCTTTGGCCGGAGATGCCCAATTAGTGGAGGGAGAGTTTCCTGTACTCGATCCCAGTGCTGGAGCCGTCGCTCGATTCGCGTATCGTCTTCTCCTCGGGGCATTCGGATGGAAGAGCCCACCTTGTTTGGCATTATCAAATGTTATGAGAATATTATATATTCGCATATCGTCTTCTCCTTGGGGCATTCGGAAGGAAGAGCCCACCATGTTTGGCATTATCAAATGACATGAGAATATTATAAATTCGCGCATCGTCTTCTCTTCACGGCATTCGGAAGGAAGAGCCCACCTTGTTTGGCATTATCAAATGACATGAAAATATCATAAATTATAAGCTAACTCGCACCTTGTGACATTGAAGCCGACAAAGGAGCAACTTGTCGCCAGAAAAATGCATGTCATGGACGAGATTTATATAATTTTTAGTCGCTGAGCCAACCAACTCAGAGCAATGGAGGGCTGATTTAGACTTACTTGAAGAAATCAGGCTCCGGGCAAGCTTGAAGATGGCGGCCTACCATCAAAAAATGGCCAGATATTACAATAAATGGGTCAAAGCGCTAACCTTCCAGGTCGGAGATCCGGTTTTGCGAAGGATGGAGATTTCGATGCCGACCGAGCAAGGAAAACTCTTCCCTAACTAGGAAGGACCCTATCGAGTCATTGAGGTGATTCGAGTTGGAACCTACCGATTCGAATATTAGGACGGACGGCAAATAGCATGCTCGTGGAATGTAGACAACCTTCGCAAGTATTATCAATAAAGTTCGCAACTTCTTCTAGGGCAGCCCACTTTCGAAAGTCCGACCCCAGTCGGTAGAGGCTCTAGGGCTGCCCATTTTCGAAAGTCTGAAGCTACGGCACCGCCAGCAGCTACGGGCCACGACGATCTCAGCGGCAATACTTATCATTATGAAGGGAATGATGCAATAGTCATTACAGATAACACCATTCATTAAGTGGAGAAAGAAAGAACTATCACTGTTTAGTCTAATGATAGTGACCCTATCATTTTTAGGAGTGTATATTATATACCAGGCATGAAAAAAAATCTCTTCTATGTGGCTAATGTAGTAGATGTTAGTCATTATGTTCTTTTTGGCCTAAAGGATATGAAGTTTCATCCGAACCTTAAGAAGATGAAGGCATATATTATTCACACTAGTAAGCGGGTCAAAGACTTATATGTTCTTTTAGCTTCTAATTCTTATGTTGATAAGATGAGCACAAATGATAATGTGGCTATTTGGCATGCAAGACTTGGCTATATGAATATGGATAAGTTAAAGGCTATAGCAGTTAATAGCCTTATTCGGGTGCTTCCTAATTTATCTTCTTTCGGTCATTATAGTATTTGTGCAGGTTGTCAATATGGCAAAGCACATTGGCGGCCATTTGATCATTCTCTCTCAAGGTGTTAGGCTCCACTGGAACTTATTTACAATGATTTGATAGGTCCACCCAAATTTCATTATTCTCTAGCTGCAAATACATGTTATCATTTATTGATGACTTCACACTAGAGCTGTCAACGGGTCAGGTTCGAGTCGGAACCCAGATATCCAAATCCGGACCCGATCTTAGCTACTGAACCCAGACCCGGACCCGAATACCCGATGGATCTAATTTTGAAGTACCAGACCTGGACTCGAATGTATCCCGGGTATCCAGACCCAAACCCGGACCTAATTACTTCAGGATGAAACAGGTAAATTTAATAGAAAAAAAATGAAGCGGTGGAACTACGCTCGAAGGACACAAATCAACACCAAAGAAATCAAGCACAACAACCACTACAAGAAAACCCAGTTTTAGCAACGATTTTTTTGGTTATATTTGTGACCGATCTTGCAACCGATTTTGCAACTGATTTATTTTCTGAATAATTTAGCAACCGATTTAAATCGGTTGCAAATTCAGTTGCAAAATTCTCATTTTGCAACCGATTTTGCAACTGAAACAGAAATTTATTTAAAAATATTTTTTCAAGTTTATTTAAAAATTTCGCAACCGAATTTTCGGTTGCAAAATTATAAATAAATTAAATTTAAATTTAAATAAAATTTTGTAACCGAAAAATCGGTTGCAAAAAAAATGATAACTAAAAAACATTAAACTTTTTTAAAAATTTTGCAACCGATTTTTCGGTTGCAAAATTTTATTTTAAAATAATTTTATTATTTTTGAGTTTTGTAACCAAATTTTTCGGTTGGAAAAAAATGATAATTATAAAATTTTTCTAAATTTTTTATTTAATATTTTGCAATCGATTTTTTGGTTGTAAAATTTAATTTAAAATTAATTTTAATTTTTTTAAAATTTGCAAACAAAAAATTGGTTGAAAAAAAATGTTAATTATTAATTTTTTTAAATTGTTTTTAAAATTTCTCAACCAATTTTTTGATTGCAAAATTAATTTAAAATTAATTTTAATATTTTTGAATTTTGCAACCGAAAAATCAGTTGCAAAAAAATGATAATTATAAAAATATTCATTACAAAAAATGATAATGGTAATTTAAAATTTCTGAATTTTGCAACCAAAAAATCGTTTGCAAAAAATTGATTTTTAAAATTTTTAATTATGAATAAATATGGGATGTAGGATTAATATCAGATGGATAAAATTCATTAAGGGTTTAGTTTATAACCCTCCTCTCGTTCGGTTGCCCTAGCTACCCTTGCCCCTTCTCCCTTCCAGCCGTCTAGCCGCCTTCGAATTGGGTGCCCTAGCTACCCTTCCCCTCCGGCACTCCCCCGGATGGCCAACGTCTCCCCCCCGATGGCCAACTCCGGCTCTCCCCCCCAACGGCCAACACCACCTGTGGCCCTCTCCCCGATGGCCAATGCCTCCCCTTAAATGGCCTGCGGTGCCTCTGGCCCTCCTCCCGACAGGCGACGCCTCCCCTCCGATGACCAACGCCGCCTCCGGCCTTCCCCCCGACGACCGAAGCCTCCCCCATAACGACCAATGCTACCTCCGGCCCTCTCCCCGACGGTCGAGGCCTCCCCCATCGACGGCCAACGCCGTCTCCGGCCCTCCTCCCAACAGGCGACGCCTCCCCCCCGATGGCCAACGCCACCTCCGGCCTTCCCCTCGACAGCCGAGGCCTCCCCCCTAATGGCCAACGCCGCCTCCGGCCCTCCCCCCGACGGCCGAGGCCTTCCCCCTCGATGGCTAACGCCGCCTTCGGCCCTCCTCCCAACGGGCGATGCCTCTCCCCTGACGGCCAACGCCGCCTCCGGCCTTCCCCCCGACGGCCGAGGCCTCCCCCCTGACGGCCAACGCCACCTCCAACCCTCCCCCTGACGGCCGAGGCCTCCCCTTGTCTCATCCGAGCCGGAGGGTTGTTCTGGTGATGGCGTTTCTTCCTGACCATTCTTCTATATTTCTCCTTTTACTTTCAGTTCTTTTGGCTTGATTTTGGTTATATTTTTGCTCTCCCTGTTCTTCTTGCGATCTTGATGGAGTTTTTTGTATGTTTTGTAGCTTTTTTTGTAGCATTTTTTAAACGTTCTACTTCGGTTAAAGTTCTTCGATTGCATGATTTTTTTTTTTTTGGTTTTTCATTTTTGGATATTTTTCTCATCAAGATTCGAACACTTACATTTCGGAGTAAACCATGTGAGTTTGTAATAGTTTTCTTGGTTGACATATTTTATTTGACACACCTGGTTCTGGGTTGTTTCATTTTATCAAATTCTTAATGAATTTGTATGACGCTGATGATTAGCTTTGTTACATTCAGACTGTGAGTTTAATTAAGTTAACAAATTAAAAATCAATGCCTTAATAAAGGTACTACTCTTGGATTTACCATATCTGTTGAGATTTTGACATGTTGGCCCTAAAATTTTGACTAAGGTCTCAAAAAATCTTAGTTCCTTCCAAATTGCCAAAGTTCCATAGCAGCCGAGCTGGGTTGTCTATAGACTTGTTATTTTTTAGTTTGATTTCATGCATATATTTTTATTTTTGAATTATGGATTACTCTGATTTTGTTTTCCAGTTGGCAGTTTAAATACTTGTTAACTTGAAAAGGTATATGCTGAATGGGTCATGGTGCATGTTTTGGTGCTAAGTTTTTGTTTGACTCGGGCTAGGTTGTTATTTTAGGTAAATGAGCCTATGAGCCATAGGTGAAGATATCCAAAATTTATTTCCTATTGATCTGTCTCCTGAACTTCGAAGAATTCTTGCAATCGCACTTCAGAAATATCAGAACCAGTGGATGGAGGAAGCATCTAGAGACCAGGTATTCAAATCTTCTCTAAAAATCTATACATGGTTTCCAGTATCTTTGTGTGATGCTTATTAGAAAATGCTTTCCAGTATCTTGTTTTCACCTAAGAGCTTAGTTTTTAAGATTCATTTGTTCATGATCAGATTCGGTCTGATTAAAAACTTGCATGTGTTACACTTTACACTTTATATGTTAATGTCTTGGCCTTCATTTTTCTCTGCTATCTCAAATCACTGGTTGTTAACAATTCTATAGTAATGTATGCATAATTATAGCATGTCCTTTTTTCTCATGCATTGGTTAATCTGTATATCCATGGCATGTAGGATTTTTAGTGTTTGGATGCAATTCACTAGTCCTCTTATACTAGTGTATTTATTGCAACTTATTGTTTCACATTCAGATGATTTGAATGTTTTCAACTTTTTGCTACTGTTGAACTGATTCCAATGTGGTTAATGATAGGTTTAACTCATGAAAGATAATTGTAGGCAATCCTGAGCCTCTGAATCTTCTTGTTTTTCATTACATCTGACGATTAATTACGGTGTTGAAGTTATGACTTATAGTATTTTTTTGGCTGTTTTAGCTTTATTTGAACCTGGTATTCAATTCTACCTAAACCCATTTGTAAATATGGTATTCTTGTACTTTCTAATGATATACGAGTTACAATATGTGAAAAAGAGAATTGGAGAAGAAGTTGCAAGTCTTGAATGGGAAGAAACACGGAGTTGTACAAATGTGGAAGCAGGTAACTTTTTTTTCAGATTTTTATTTTTTTGCAACCGATTTTGCAACTTATTTTAATTTTTTTTCAGAATTTTATTTTTTTGCAACCGATTTTTTATTTTTTTTAGATTTTTATTTTTTTGTAACCGATTTTGCAACCAAATTTTTATTTTTTTAGGAATAAATTTTTTTGCAACCGATTTTTATTTTTTTTCAGAAATTACTTTTTTTGCAACCGATTTTGCAACCAATTTTTTTTCAGAAATTAATTTTTTTGCAACCAGTTTTACAACCAATTTTTTATTTTTCTTTTTCAAAAATTAATTTTATTTTCAACTGATTTTGCAACCGATTTTTAATTTTTTTCAGAAATTAATTTTTTTGCAACCAATTTTTTATTGTTTTTTCTGAAATTACTTTTTTTGTAACCGATTTTGCAATCAATTTTTTATTTTATTCAAAAAAAAAATATTTTTCATCCGATTTTTTATTTTTTTTCCAGAATTTTATTTTTTTGCAACCGATTTTGCAACCAATTTTTTTTTTGAAAATTAATTTTTTTGCAACCAATTTTGCAACCGATTTTTTATTTTTTTCAGAATTTTTTTTAAAATTTAAAAAATTATTTATTTCTTACTAACCGATTTTGTAATCGATTTTTTTTAAAAAATATTTAAAAATAAATAAAAATCGGTTGCTAAATCGGTTGCTAAATTTTGTAACCGAAAAAAATCAGTCACAAATTTTTGCAACCTATATTTTTGCAACCGACTAATTTCGGTTGCAAAATCGGTTGCAAATTAAATTTGCAACTAATTTTCAATTATTAGTAACCAAAAAATCGGTTGCTAAAACTGGTTTTTCTTGTAGTGAACAACCTACATTACAAATCCCTCCTCACCTTAGCACAATGGGGGGGAGGCGTCGGCCGAGGGAGAAGCATCTCTCCAGTTTGTGACCTCCTACGGCTCCAGAATGGAGCGGTGGGTTCCCCTTCTCCACGTCTTCCTCCACTCTTCCTTGCTCGAGGGAGAAGCATCTCTCTGGTTCCAAAACCAAAACCAGCAACAGCCCCACCACTACTCCCAACCCCTCCACATCTTCCTCCTTCCACCTCCGCATTCCTCTCTCTTCTACTCACTCTCACATCCGCTTCCAACTTAAAGCATCTACTACCTCTTCCTCCCCATAATGCCACGAACTCATCTGGATTCAAGCCCTCCCTCTCACCCTCCAATCACGCATCCTCTCTTTCCTCACCATTGAGAACCACCACTTTTGCTGCCGCCACCTTCGCTCCCTCGTCGCCCGCATCCTCGTTTCCAACACGCCGACCTCCCGACTTCGGGGTCCGAAAGGCTGCCCTTAACTTGCTCGATGTCATGTCCTCTTCTGATCCCACACCGCTTGAACCATCGCCCCCAGACCAACATCTGCAATAGTCCTCACTGATGGGGAGGAGGTGGTCGGCGATGGACGCCGACGGCCAATCTGGACTGGAGAGGGGTTGAGCCGCCAAGGGGGGGAGGCGATGACCATCGAGGGGTCAGCCATCGAGGAGGGAAGGCATCAACCGTCGAGGGGGAACTGGGGAGGATTTGGGGATTCGGTCGAAGGGAAAGTCTAGGGCACCAAATCAAGGAGGGCTTTTATATTAAAAACAAGAGTTGATTTTGAACCCTTGGATCATGATCTAATACTCCCTAATAATATAAATATATATAAATATATATTATATTATTTTATATAATCAAGTCCCGGGTCTGTTAGGTCTGGATATTACATATCCAGACCCGGATCCATTTAATTATTACTAAACGGGTCTGGATCTGGGTCCGGGTAAACGGGTCCAGATTTAATACCAGACCCGGATCCATTGGATAAATACCCACGGGTCTCGGGTCCAGACCCGATCCATTGACAGCTCTACTTCACACGCTTCACCTAGGTGTATTTTGTGAAGGAAAGTCGGAGATTTTCTCTAAATTCTAATATTTCAAGATAATTATTAAATGTGTGCTTGATAAGAAAATCAGAAGATTATGGACTACCAATAGAGGAGAATTCATTTCAAAGGAATTCTTTTCATGTTATAAAAAGCATGGAATTAAAAGAGAGCTTTTTTGCATTGAGACACTACTGCAAAATAGTATGGTGGAGAGGAATATTCATCATCTTGTGGAGATACGTAGAAGTTGGCTATATGTAAAAAATTTACCTACGGCCTTATGGGCGGAAGGTATGGTGACTGCAGCTTATGTCATTAATCAAGTTTTCTTAGCCCGATTAATATGAAGTCTCCTTATAAGCTTATATTTGGAGAGAAGCCAAGTATTAAGTATTTTAAGGAATTCGGTTGTCTATGCTATGTTCATGTATTGGCCTTCAAACAAAGCAAGCTAGATCCTAAAGCAAAGAAGTGTGTCTTCATTGGCTATGATGAACGGAAGAAGAGTTGAAAGTGCATGGATCTAGAGATATATAAATTTGTTATCTCTAGAGATGTCTTTGATGAGGTTTCTTCTTATTATTTTCTACATGGCATCATTTTACAAGATATTTCTATTAGCAATGAAGATGTTAATTCTCCAAGTTGAGTGGTGGAATTACTGATCTCATTTTGTGCTCCTATGGCCTTAGAGTCTTTTGTCTCTCCATCTTCTTCTTTGATGGAGGAGGTGCAAAGTGATAGGGAGAGCACTTCTAAATCATATCGAGATATCTTTATACCTGATGAAGAAGATCCAAAAGATAAAGGATCAAGCTAGTTCGCTATCGAGATGGAGATTTGGTGAGTATTTGTTTTTATTTCTTTTCTGGCATTCGTGATGATCTCAAGCCATCTTGCTTTGACAAAGCAAAATATGTTAAAGAATGAAAAGATACTATACATGAAAAGATGAAGGCTCTCATAAAGAGTAAGACTTTGGATTTTATGCCAAAGCCTAAGGGTGTAGATCCAGTCACTTGTAAGTGGGTCTACAAGTTAAAGCATAAGGTTGATAAAAGCATAGATCGCTACAAAGCAAGATTTGTTGCACAGGGATATTCTCAAAAATATGATGAAAATTATGAAGAAACATTTAGTCCCATAGCTAAGATGACATCTGTTCAAATGATGATTGCTTTGGTGGCTAATCTTAATTGAAAGCTTTGGCAATTTGATGTCAAGAACACTTTCTTATATGATGAGATTGATAAGGATATATTCATGAAGCAACCTCTTGACTATGTCTCAAACTTCTCATTCAGATTATGTTTGCAAACTCAAAGAAGTCCTTTACAGATTAAAACAAGCTCCGTGAGCTTGGTATAATAAGATTGCCAATATTTGCAGTTTTGTGGCTATCTTTCTTCCCAGTCAGATCCAAGTTTATTTGTCGAGAGGCAAGGAGCTCTACATATTATTATTCTGTTATATGTAGATGATATGATCATCACCGGTAATGATCAGAAAGAAGTTTCTAAGCTTCAAGATGATCTCTCTCTTTGATTTAGGATAAAAGATTTAAATGAACTCCATTGTTTTTTTTGATTGAAGACTACAAGAACAAGAAATGGCATTTTTGTAGGTCAACAAGCTTATGCAGCCAAACTTGTTCAAAAGTTAAGTATTCATCGAGTCCAGGGATGTTCTACTCTTTTGGATGTAAATATCAAGTTAAAGCATGATAATGGTAAGGCCCTCTTCGATCCTCATCCATTTTGAGCTGTTGTTGGAAGCTTTATTTATTTGACTATTATAGGGTCGAATATTACTTATTCAATTGGACTTGTAAGCCGTTTCATGCAATTTTTAAGAAAGCATATCTTGATACGATAAAGAGGATACTAAAGATATGAACTCGACTCTTGATTTTAGTTTATTATTCAAAAAGGAAGATACTCTTTCCTTACATTGATCTATTGATGCTGATTTAGGTGGTGATTCGGATTATCGAAGATTGACCTCTGGCTATGTTCTTATTTGGTTCAACATGTGTTTCTTAATGTAGTAAGAAATAAGAATCAGTCTCTCTTTCTACCATCGAGATGGAGTATAAGGCTTCTTCACATGCCGGTCAATAATGGTTGTAGCTAAAGCGATTGATCGAGGTGGTTTATTCTCAAATTCACAAATAAATAGTTTTTAATTGTGATAACCAAAGTGCATTCAAGTTTGCAACTAATCTGGTGTATCATGCAAGGACAAAGCACATTAAAATTGAGCATCATTTTGTTTGTAAAAAGGTGCTGGATGGTACCATTCAAGTCATAGAGGTGAGAAGTAAGGATAATATAGCTGATATTTTCACCAAGTCTCTCTCCAATGGATCTTTTGAAATCTTTATGCCAAGCTTGGACTTGTCTTCAAAAATTTACTTTAAAGAATAGTGTTAAGTTACAGTAAAGTTAAGTTTTATATAGCATTCATTATATTTTAGAAATTCTAAAAGTCACTTACAATGAATCTCAGTGAACATTTATTATATTTTAAAATTTTTAAAAGTTATAATATATCTTAGTATTTTAAGAGTCATCTTATTATTAATGTAATATAAAAGTTTAAGAATTATGTTAGAAAGTCTTAGTATCAAGTAGAAAGTTCAAGAGTTTTCTATTGTAACTATAAATAAAAGGGGATACAAAACTTCCATAATTGTACTAGTTCATTTCTAGTAAAATTTTGCCGATCATTTCTTTCCTTCTAATTTTTTGTTTTATTGTTTTAAATTAATGGTACCAAGTGTGCCTCTACGTAAGAAAGGATTATTTTTTTTTTTTTTACATCATATTTCCTATTCAATTCAAAGTATCTTTTCACTTTTTACTTCATAACTTTTTTTTCCTTTTTTTTTATTTTTTTTTTTATGGAAAGGAGGCTAGGCCACCTGAATTATAAAGTATGGAGATTAAAATATAGTATGTACGATTCACTTGATGTGGGGATTGATGACCATTATGAGCAAAACTTTGTTCCTTATACTAGGTGCAAAACTTTCTTTTCATGGTTGAATAAATTACAATTAACAAACATTGATTGATTGCACAAAAGTTAATTATGCAATTATACCGAAACCTTCTGGCGGATGTATCCAACCCGGGAATCTCTGTTAGGTAAAGTACAAAAGCAACTTCTTCTAACAAATCATGGATTTTTTTTTTTTTTAATTTTCAAAATTTGTGTTGTTTTGGTAAAATGGGATTCTATTCCCGAACAAATTAATTCTCGGTGGAATTAATTGAGCGGGCGACTGACCGACTACAGAAATTATCTTGATATCTGCTGCACCATCTTATTTCTCATTCGAGATCACCCAAAGAAGTTTATTTATTAGATACAGAAATATTTGAAACAGCCTGGAAGCAATCCAAAGAGTAGATACAATGGCTTCATGACTCCATCCTTACCACCCCGCCCCCAAAAATTATTCTTCGACCGCTCTGCTGCAGATAATGAGTGCGCAATACTTGACAAACTCGAAGCAACCGAGAAACATATCCAAGATATCTTTCTTTCGAATGATGCCAAGAACAGCACTGACGAATAGAAACGCGACCATTGCCGATACCGGTATTGTGAAGGTAAAATAATTCCGACCACAGCCTATCGAGTACGCAACTACTATTATAAGTGCGTTTATGGCCATGACCGACTCCAAACTATATTGGTCCAGTCGGTCCAGCTTGAGAGACACGGTCTCCGACAACAGGAGCACGATCGTGCCCATGGAATAGATAAACGCAATAGAGTTGGTCCAAAAGAACAAGATGTACCGTGTGTGATTCATGTCTCCGAGTATCGCATGTCCTGCTGTGTGGTTATTCCCATTGCTAGGAGTTGCTACGTTGCTGGAAGTAGTAATGCCTACCATGGTGGTGTTTATATGGTTCGGAGTGGTCATATTGATGATGCAGGTGCCATTGTAAGGCGGTTGGTCGTCCTGCCAAAAGCCACCAGGCGGGGCCAGCCCAGCTTGGTATGTCATGGTTGCAAAAACGGTCGCCACCATCAGGAGCAAGTTACGCATGTTGATCCGCCTCTGTTCTTTCGTGTGGCGCTGCTCTGCTACTGTTAGCTCGATGATGCTTGTAGTAGTACCTGTGGCGGATGCTTTTTTTGGTGGAGGAGGTGTTATATCTCGTGGCAATGAACTCGTAGAGGATGGAAGAGGGGCCCCTGGAATATCCTGCTGTTGTTGCAGGACGATATCGAGGGACGTTGAGCTGTTAGCTTGATGTGGTGTGCTGAGCTCCACCATGGTCGACCCTAGCTGGATTATTATCGTTTGCACCTGTCACGTTGCTTTTCATTTCAGTATAGAGATGAAAGAAATGCTTTAGGAACCATAGCCGTTCCGACATGAATCGAATCATTTCGCTCATATATATATATATATCTCTGCCAAACTAAAAAAGCAAGGATAATCTTGAAAAGAATAAAGTGCTTGACCGGAAACTCGTCGGTGGACTCGAAGAGGGTCCCGACACTACCATTAGCTACTAGTTGCAACCGCATCGTTATTTGCTGCACAAATTTAAAAAATGATATGAATAATGTTCTGCCTTGTTTTTTTTTTTTTTTTTTAAAGGGAATCAGGGGGAAACAAGATACTTTCCCCGACGCATTAAATAAAAAAAAAAATAAAAAAAATGAATGCGGAGAGATAGAAGGAGGAGAGAAAAAAAAAAAAAAAAAAGGGAGATCGAAGATGGACATGTACGTACAGTGATGTACGTCCTCTAAGAGGTTGAGTACGTAACAAAGCAGAAATGCAAAGATTATGAAAAGCTCGGGAGTAAGAAATGCCACTACTCCAAACTTTGCGATGGCTTTCTCTCACCTTCTCCAAGCCGAGATGCTCCCGCATACGGAACAAAGGTAAGAGTACTCTTATAGAAGGCGGTGGTGATCGGTGGCCACATACAGAAGGCGGTGGTAATCGGTGGCCACGCTTACCTTTCCAGAAAAGTCAAAAAAATAAAAATAATAAAAATAATAAATATTAATAATTAATTAAAAATAATTTAAAAAATATTTAAGTATAAATATTATTAAAATTATATTTTATATTATTTTATTAAATTAAATTTATCGATAATAAAATTTATCGTAAAATCTTTATTTTTCTCTTCCTGATATAAATGATTAAATAATTGCTAAGGAAGCCGTCTTCTATCTTGTCGCACAATCTGGTCTACATAATCTTTATTTTTTAAAATATTATCTTTATAGTAGTAGTCGAAACCGGAAAAGTTATGAATGCTCTAGATTCATGAAAGATAATATTTTTTGAAATATTATTTTTATTTTTAATTTTTAAAAAAATTAAAAATGATTCGACTTTCAAACAGGAGGGGAAGTTGATTTATGATATTTATTTTTTTAAAAAAAATTATAAGATTCTCGTGTATCCGGTACCAACCAATTTTAGAAGACCAAATGGATAAATATCTAAAAATTTTAATCCACGAAATTTAATTTATAAATAAAAAAAATACTAAAATGTCGGGGACCAGGCGTCCGCCACCGGCGGCGAAAGAAAAGTCTCCCATCTCTTTCGAGACAACAATGCTAAAGCATTGCCATCAAGAGTTAATCCCAAGCTCTCCTGATTGGAGGTGGAACTTTCTTCCTTCTCCATGCATGCGCTCTAGAAATTTAGAATTTAGATCGGTTGGCCAAATCTAATATTAAGAAAAGTTTTAAGGGTGGGCCACATACTCCTAGTGAAAGGGCATCCGAGGAAAAGATACAAAACTGTCTCAACGTTAACATTACCTGTATGATCCGCATCTCCGATAAATTTTAACACTTTCCCATCCAGGAAAGAAGAAGAAGAAGAAGAAGAAGAAAAACCCAATATGGAGTGGGCAACTATTACTCTTACCAACCTTTGTTTTTAGCAAAGACTTCATTCTATGTGAAGTCTGAAGTCTATTTATCAATGCCTGCCATAGAAAAATGTTGATCTTCCCGAGCATTGCTGTCCCCGGTATTCAAGGCACTTCAAGCCATTCACACGGTCCTTCGTTTTCCAAAAAAACGAAAAAGCCATTATCATCTAACAGATTATTCTTCTATTTTTATATTTATATTTATTATTTATTAATTAACCATTTAAATTATATATATATATATAATGATATTGGTATAGCTAGGATCCGGTACAGAAATAGCAAACATAGATCTAGGGCCATCATCTTCTATTCTGGATGATAACCGATTCAACCCTTCATCTCTTCTAATTTCATTGTTTATTCTTGCACCATCTCATAAGATGATTACTGGAATAATTACATCTAAAAATTATTATTTTATTTTTGAAGTGTTTAGATACCGGTCTAATGTAAAATTATGCAGGCAAACAAAATGTAAATTGAAAAGGTTAAAATATCAAAAAAATATAGTTTTAAAAAATAGCATTTCTTGAGCTATTTTATTTTTTTTAAAAAAATATATGAAATTGGATAAATATCTTTATAAAATTATTATTTATGTGCATATCTTCAAAAAAAAAAAAAAAAATTTATAATAATAATGAATATAAAGTACTTGAATATATGATGAAACTAATAATTTATTAAAGTATCACCAAAATGCTCGTAAAAGTGGTCTCCTCTTTCATTTTAAAAGTAAATGTTCTTCAATTCTGATGGATATGACATCATCATTAATGTTCAACACCAAAATTTATAAGCAAATAGATGGTTAGGTCTACGAGTATCTAAGCACAACTAGATCTTTCATCTATCAAATAGGAGACTATTCTTCAATAGCATGCATGGATCATATCATCAACTTAGCCAATTAAATTTCTGTGCTTACTAATTAACATATACACTCCTATTTAAAAAATTTGCTATTATTGGTTCAAGAAAGTGACTCATCATTACCGCCATCTTATTGTTGCTACCTTTTAAAAATGATGGCCCCATACTGTATTAGATATATACGCATGCATTTCAAATGTCACGAGCATGAAACTTGATTAGTTTGAATAGACCGTGGCAGTTGCAGATAGAATTAGACTTGATAGGCAAGAAAGTCATCTCTCTTTGGCCAGAGATGCCCAATTAGTGGAGGGAGAGTTTCCTGTACTCGATCCCAGTGCTGGAGCCCTCGCTCGATTCGCGTATCGTCTTCTTCTCGGTGCATTCGGATGGAAGAGCCCACCTTGTTTGGCATTATCAAATGATATGAGAATATTATATATTCGCATATCGTCTTCTCCTTGGGGCATTCGGAAGGAAGAGCCCACCATGTTTGGCATTATCAAATGACATGAGAATATTATAAATTCGCGCAACGTCTTCTCTTCAGGGCATTCGGAAGGAAGAGCCCACATTGTTTGGCATTATCAAATGACATGAGAATATTATAAATTATAAGCTAACTCGCACCTTGTGACATCGAAGCCGACAAAGGAGCAACTTGTCGCCAGAAAAATTCATGTCATGGACGAGATTTGTATAATTTTTAGTCCCTGTTGACCGGAGGGACCAGGCTACCGGTTCCCGCTCAATTATCACAAGGAAACGGAGTGTGTGAGGCAACGTCGGGCAGAGCCTTTCTTGTTGCAGCAAACAAAGACGTCACTTGTTACCAAAAAGCTGACGATGCGGCTGATGTCAGGTGGCTGACGATGATTGCAGCACCATCATATATGTCAGCTACGTACCTTATATATATATATATATAGATCCGACTAGATTCTCGTCGAACCTTATCTTATCCATTCTCTCCCGGATCATTGCGATTTAACAACAAAATGATACAAAAATAAATATTTTTTGTAACAATTTTTGGCTCATTTTTTTTTCTGAAAAGCTGTTATAGAGAATTATACCAATTCTATTATCCGGTAGTGACTATAACGAGGGATTGGACCAGAGTCCTTATAGATTGATTGTTAAAACCGCTGATTTTTATCGCCTTATTCTTCTTAAACCTGTTGAAAATATTACTTGGATTTGGAACCTACAGGTTCATGCTAGGATTGATTATGTTGTACTCAATCGATTTTTTCTGAATTGAACCGATACGGATAGTCTTCTAGTTGATCCGGCTGATTTATTCCATCAAAAGTCCGACCGGTCGACCCATCGAAGTAGAGGTCCAGCTGATCGATTCTACCAGAAGTCCGACCGGCCGATCCATCGAAGTAGAGGTCCAAACGATTCACTTCCGTTGGGGTCCGACCGGTCCGCCCCCTTGAAAGCTTGGCAGACATTCTTCCTCGACCGGACGACCCACCTCCGTTAGGTCTGACCGACTCATTCTCGCTCCGGAAATAACTCGAAGGCTCCAGAAGCCCTCTCCAGCTGATACCAGAATTCTGTTACAACGGACACCACCTCATGGTCATGTCTTGGTGCCAGCTGACCACCATCCTGATTCTCTTGGAGGCAAATCGAGCATTTTCAGCCCTCCTCCTAACAGAATTTGGCAGTATTCTATACCTATATAAGGTGACCGGGGGACCTCGATCGAGAGGTACACTCTTCCTTCTCCATTTGATTCTTCCATTCTGTTTCTCTTAAGCTCTCACTGACTTAAGCATCGGAGTGTCCCCCGCCGGAGCACCGCCGGTCCTTGGAGACTTTGTTGCAGGTACTAGGAGAGGAGCGCTCCAGCGCAGCCGATCGAATCCGGTCCGGGAGCATACGCGGCAACAGATTGGCGCTAGAGGAAGGGGGCGCCTGAACCTCCAGTCCAAGTTCATTTTTCTCTTCTCTAAAAGGAGGAACCCACTTATTGAGTTTGACAATGGCAAAAGGAAGAGCCCATAACACCTCTGCCAGGAGAGGTCACTCCCTGTCCAGGTCAGAAGGACCTCCAAGGAAGAATGATGTCACCGCCACCATCGCCGCCGAACCCACTATCGTTCTGGGACTACAACAGTTCCAGACGCTCCTAAACCGCATCGATACGCTCACTCCTACGATTCAACATCTCCAAGAAGCGGCCAACAACCAGCAGCAGCCACCTACTGCATCTAGCACCAACTATCAACCTGTCGCTGAGGGGAGCCGACGCCAGGAAGCTCCTCAGCCTCTTTTCCACGTTGTTCCGAAGTCCCAAAGGTCTCTGGGGGTCCGTCTGATAGGAAGAGGGCGAGGTCGGCCTCACCTTCTTTTGCTGATTCTGTCCCTCACGACAATCGACACTTTGCTGAAGCCCCGAGGGACTATACCAGCAAGATTCTGCGCATGGAAGAGCACATTGCCAAAATTGTTGATCGGCAGAAAGCCGAAGGGGGGCAGCCGTATGACTCGTGCCCGCCTTTCTCTGCTGAAATCCTGGGGGAGACGATCCTCCACCACTTCAAAATTCCACAGGTGGACCGTTATGATTGTACTACCGATCCACTGGACAATTTGGGCACCTATAAGGTCTATATGATGGTACAGGGCACCTTCGATGCCCTCCACTGCATTGCCTTCCCGGCAACCCTGAAGAAGGCCGCTCGGATCCTGCAAAGGCCTCGTCCGATGAAGGGCCCCTCGGCATCCATAAATAAAGACAAGTACTGCCAGTTCCACCGAGACCACGGGCACAACACTGAAGAGTGCATCCAGCTAAAGGATGCCATTGAAGACCTCATCAGGAGGGGGTACCTGCACAAGTATGTCCGACCCTGCCAGGATCGGGTCGAGACCTCAACCGTTAGGGACCCCCCGGGAGAGAGAGCTCCCCAATCAATGTCCGACCGACAGGAACGTTAGCATGCTACACCGCCGGTCTGACTGGAGACCCGATGAGGACCGAGACATCGTCAAGAGGTCGAGGGGTTCCAATGCAATCACCTTTTCTGATGAGGACCTTCTGGAATCCCATCTCTCTGGAGATGACCCAGTAGTTGTGTCGACAGTAATTGCCAGCTATGATGTAAAGCAAATCCTTATAGATAATGGAAGATGTACGAGAAGTTTTATTGTATGTTGCCTTTGTCAGGATGAACCTGCCTAGATCGAGGTTGCAAGAATCTTCCATGCCGTTGACGAGCTTCGAGGGAAACTCTGTTGGAGTTGAAGGAGAGATAACACTGCTTGTGACCATCAGGACGGAACCCTATCAGAAGACTCTCCCCATCAATTTTGTGGTCGTACGTATGACCTCAGCTTATAATGCCATCCTGAGCCGGCCGGCCCTTAACAAGTTTCGTGCCATTGTCTCTACCTACCATTTGCTGGCAAAGTTCCTGACTCGTAATGGAGTCAGGATAATAAGGGGAGACCGAAAGATGGCCCGATAATGCTTGACTATCCATGACCAGCAATCAGAGGGACATCCCACTCTTGAGCAACTTGACCCCAGAGTCGAAGCTGATGACCACGGCCAACCTGTTGAGAAGATTATGTTTGTTTCCCTCCATGAGGACGACCCCACCAAAGTCCTCCAAATTGGGAGCACCCTTAGTGAAGACATTAAGTTAGAGCTGATTAACTTCTTGAGAAATAACGCAAACATTTTTGCTTGGTCAGCATCAGACATGCCAGGTATTTCATCGGAGGTCATCACTCACTAGCTTAAGGTAGATCCGACTTACAGGCCTATATGATAGAAAAAGAGGAGCTTCGCCACTGAAAGACAAAGGACCATTGACGAAGAGGTGGAGAAGCTTTCTGACGCTGGCTTCATCAGGGAAGCCTACTACCCTGAGTGGCTAGCAAATATTGTCTTGGTGAAAAAAGCTAATGGAAAGTGGAGGATCTGTGTAGATTACACTGACCTCAACAAAGCATGCCCGAAGGACAGCTTCCTCGTGCCGAAGATTGATTAGCTGGTGGATGCCAGGCCGGTCATCAGCTTCTCATCTTTATGGATGCCTTCTTCGGCTACAACCAAATCAAGATGCACCCAGAGGATGAGGAGAAGATTGCCTTTGTCACTGACAAATGTTTGTATTGTTACAGGCTGATGCCCTTCGACCTGAAGAACGCCGGTGCCACTTTCCAAAGACTGATAAACCAGGTCTTCGAAGGGCAGCTCAGGAGAAACATAGAGGCGTATGTAGATGATATGATAGTCAAAAACCTCCACAAAGTCGACCACATTAAAGACTTGCAATAATTCTTTGACACATTAAGATGCCATCGGATGAAGTTGAATCCTGCCAAGTATACTTTCGGAGTGACTTCAGGCAAGTTCCTTGGCTTCTTGGTCACCCAAAGAGGAATCGATGTTAACCCTGACAAGATCAGAGCTGTTATTGAAATGGGACATCCGACCAACAAGAAACAAGTGCAAGAGCTGACGGGCCGGATAGCTTCTCTCAGCCGCTTCATTTCCCGTTCGGTCGAGAAGTCCTAACCTTTTTTCAAGACATTATATCGGTCGGACCGCTTCCACTGGATCGGCGAATGTCAATCTGCTTTTGAAACTTTAAAAGAATATTTGAAGAAACCTCCGCTATTGGCCAAGCCAACAGAGGGGGAACCTCTATACCCGTACCTATCAGCATCGGACGAGGCGGTCAGCTCTATCCTCGTGCAAGTGGGAGAAAACGGCCAGCAGAAACTTGTCTACTACATAAGCAAAGTTCTCCATGATGCTGAAACAAGATATCCCAAAGTACAAAAGGTAGTCTATTCTTTCGTTGTGGTGGCCAAATGACTCCGACCGTACTTCTAGATGCATCCGATTGTCATGTTGACTGATCAACCTCTAAAGGCGATCCTTCGGAGTCCGGACACTTCTGGTCGGCTCGCCAAGTGGGCCGTCAAACTTGGCGAGTTCGACATCTCTTTCCAATCCCGATCGGCTTTAAAAGCCCAGGTAATTGCTGACTTTATTATAGAATTTACCTGGAAACAGGAAGCATCCCCATCGACGGCCGGCACACCTGAAACTGAAAACATTTGAGAAGTGGAGCCCGCTTGGACTCTTCACGTGGATGGAGCGTCCAACCTTGCAGGTTGCAGGGCGGGCCTGATCCTAGCCGACCTAGATGGAGAAAGTTTGGAGTATGCATTATACTTTACGTTTAAAGTGTCAAACAACCAAGCAGAGTATGAAGCCCTCCTTGCAGGACTAAGACTAGCCGATGAATTGGGCATTGGTCGAGTTAGGGCCTTCTCTGATTCTCAACTGATGGTGAATCAAGTAAAGGGCGAGTTCGAAGCGAGGGATCCGGTCCTGGCCAAATACCTGAACAAGGTACAAAACCTCGTGTCCCGGCTCAAATTCATTGAAATTCTCCATATACCTCGATTGCAGAACTCCCGGACGGATGCTTTCTCACGATTGGCTACAGCCATCACCAACACTTTCAACTGAACATTCGTGGAGTATCTGCAGTGCCCAAGTATTAACGAAGAGCCGGCGCGAGTCCACCAAGTTGAACAAGAAGCTTCTTGGATGGACCCAATTCTTGCCTTCCTTGTTAAAGGGACCCTATCAGAAAACCCGATCGAAGCCAAGCATGTCTGCTGGACGGCTTCGAAGTATGTTGTTCTCGATGGTACTCTCTACAAGCGGTCATTTTCACAGCCCTTGCTGAAGTGCTTGGGATCGACCGACGCAGACTATGCACTTCGAGAGGTACATGAAGGCATCTACGGTGATCACCTCGGAGAAAGATCCCTGGCTTATAAGATCATCTGGCAAGGATACTATTGGCCTACAATTCAGAGGGACAAGTCAGATTTCGTCCGAAGGTGCGACGCATGCTAGAGGTACTCCAACATCCAAAAGAGGCCTGCCAGCCAGCTGGTTCCACTCACCGTACCTTGGCCATTCGCATAGTGGGGAATGGATATCTTGGGTCCGTTCCCACCCGCATCCGGCCAACGAAAATTTCTCCTTGTGACCATCGATTACTTCACCAAATGGGTGGAGGCTGAGCCACTAGCACAGATAACGAAGGCCAAGATGGAGAACTTTGTCCGGAACTGTATCATCTTCCGATTCGGCATTCCGCAGACAATTATCACCGACAACAGAATACAATTTGATAACCCTAAGTTCCGAGACTTTTGCCAACAATATCACATCTCCCATCGACTTACATCGGTCGGCCACCCTCAGTCTAATGGGGAAGCCAAGGTCACCAATCGGACTATCCTGCATGGATTGAAGACCCGGTTGAATGATGCCAAAAGACTTTGGACAGAGGAACTCCACTCAGTACTCTGGACCTATCGGACAACTGCCAGAAAGCGACCGGGGAGACTCCATTCAACCTGACCTACGGAAATGAGGCAGTGATCCCTGTGGAGGTGTCCTTTCAATCCTTGTGAATTGAATTTTCCATCGAACCAACCAACTCAGAGCAGAGAAGGGCTGACCTAGATTTGTTGGAAGAGTCCAGGCTCTGGGCAGGTTTGAGGATGGCAGCTTATCGTCAGAAGATGGCCAGATACTACAATTCTTGAGTCAAGGCTCGAACTTTCCAAGTCAAAGATCTGGTTTTGCGGAGAACCAAAATATCAAAGCCAACCGAGCAAGGAAAACTCTTCCCCAGTTGGGAAGGTCCTTATCGAGTTGTTGAAGTAATTAGAGCCGGAACTTACCGGCTCGAGCATTTGGACGGGCGGCAAGTAGCACGCCCTTGGAATGTAGATAATCTTCGCAAGTATTATCAATAAAGGCCACAACTTCTTCCAAGGCCCATTTTTGAAAGTCTGACCCTGGTCGGAAAAGGCTCTAGGGCAGCCCATTTCTGAAAGTCCGACCCCGATCGGCAAAGGCTTTAGGGCAGCCCATTTCCTAAAGTCTGACCCCGGTCGGCAAAGGCTCTAGGACAGCCCATTTTCGAAAATCCGACCCCGGTCGGCAAAGGCTCTAGGGTAGCCCATTTCCGAAAGTCCGATCCCGATCAGCAAAGGCTCTAGGGCAGCCCATTTCTGAAAATCCGACCCCGATTGGCAAAGGCTCTAGGGCAGCCCATTTCCGAAAGTCTGACCCCGGTCGGCAAAGGCTTTGGGGCAGCCCATTTCTGAAAGTTCGATCTCGATCGGCAAAGGCTCTACGGTAGCCCATTTTCGAAAGTCCGACCCCAGTCGGCAAAGGCTCTAGGGAAACCCATCTCCGAAAATCCGATCCCAGTTGGTGACAGTTTCAAAATGATCCACATGGAGAACTAGTTTCGAGTTTGGACGAGCCGACGGATCAACACTTGGAAAATTTTTAATGTTAGGTCCGAACTGGGCTCCTGTCCAACAGCTACCCTACAAGTTCTGATTTTGGATGAATCGACACTTAGAAAAAGTTTCTAAGTATCTAGGTTCGAACTGGGCTACTGTCCATCAGTTATTCTGCAGATCACGAGTTTGGGCGAACCGACGGATCAACGCTTAGGAAAAATTTTCTAAGAACCTAGGTTCGGATCCAGCTGCTACTTCGAAGGTCTTGCGGTCCTATTCAGCCAACCAAAAATACTTAGAAACTTTTCAAAAGGGAAGAACTTCGACACGACCAACATTATGCATGTTGCCGATCTCGCCGCCGCACCTGTGGCTTCAGAGCCGCCGATCCGACTAGACTGTCTTGCCCCTGGGGTCTCCTGGCTCTTCAAACCTGTTAGACAAGGTCAGAAACCCTAGCCGGGGGTCCCAGCGAGGGAGCTCCGGTGGTCAAGTTAGTAAATGGCAAGAGGGAACAGAATCTCCAAGACGGGCCCCCAAAGGAGTCCCAGACTTAAAGATCGTGCTAGCAAGAAAGATCTCGGGAAGAATAGAAATCCGGCCGAGTTCCTCCGCCGAGCTCACACCAAAGGTCCCCTCTCGGGATCTTGAATCCTGCTCTTGGAACGGAATCTCCTCTCCCAGCCTTTGTTTCTTGCTTACCTTGTCGTCTACTCTCCTCTTTCTTTTAACTCCTCATGTTGCCTTTTCGTTTGCCGCCCTTGGGAGGCTCCTTCGTTGCTTTCAGCCCCTTCCCTCTATCTCTTTCCCCTTCTGGATCAAAGAACCGGGCGGCTTCCCCGCCTTGCTTACCGAGCCTAGCGAGGAAAGAGTAAAGGGAGGGCACTGGTCAGACCGCCGACCAGACCTTGGACTGAGCACGAGCGCTCTTCTTCCCAGGCACCGACGATGCCCGTTATTGGGTCCTGTTTTGTCAGGACTTCGTCTCTCGACTGCAGGGCCTGTCGGGCCGATGTAAGCGATGTTTCGCGTGTCGTCGCCGACCATACGGGCGCTACTCTCGGGGTGCGGCATGCATGGCTCGAGGGGCAATCTTGGAGCTCGTGCTCCTGCTCCTCGGAAGCTTCTCCGCACAGGTTGGCCTGCCTCGGTCGAGGTGGGACCGTCTCAAGGTGCCACCTGGCGAGGGAGCGGGGAGGCCGCCGGCTTCGACCGAGGTGGACCCCTCCTGGACGGACACTTGGCGGAGCGGCAGAAGGGCGCTCGACTTCGACCGAGGTGGTCCTGTCTCCGGGCGCCACCTGGCGAAGGAGCAGAGAGGCCGCAGGCTTCAGCCAAGGTGGACCCCTCCTGGGTGGACACCTGGCAGAGCGGCAGAGGGGCGCCCGACTTCGGCCGAGGTGGTCCCGTCTCCGGGCACCACCCGGCAGAGGAGCGAGGGGCCCGGCTCGACCTCGACCGAGGTGGGACAATCTCAGGGTGCCACCTGGTGAGGGAGCAGGGAGGCCGCCGGCTTCGGCTGAGGTGGACCCCTCCTGGGTGGACACCTGGCGGAGCGGCAGAGGGGCGCTCGACTTCGATCAAGGTGGTCCCGTCTCCGGGCGCCACCTGGTGAAGGAGCGAGGGGCCCGGCTCGACCTCGATCGAGGTGGGACCGTCTCAGGGTGCCACCTGGCGAGGGAGTAGGGAGGCCGCCGGCTTCGGCCGAGGTGGACCCCTCCTGGGTGGACACCTAGCGGAGCGGCAGAGGGGCGTTCGACTTCGGCCGAGTTGGTCCCATCTCCGGGCACCACCTGGCGAAGGAGCGAGGGGCCTGGCTCGATCTCGACCGAGGTGGGACCGTCTCTGGGTGCCACCTGGCGAGGGAGCAGGGAGGCCGCCGGCTTCGGCCGAGGTGGACCCCTCTTGGGTGGACACCTGGTGGAGCGACAGAGGGGTGCTCGACCTCGGCCGAGGTGGTCCCGTCTCCGGGCACCACCTGGCGAAGGAGCGAGGGGCCCGGCTCGACCTCGGCCGAGATGGGACCATCTCAGGGTGCCGCCTGGCGAGGGAGCAGGGAGGCCGCCGGCTTCGGCCGAGGTGGACCCCTCCTGGGTGGACACCTGGCGGAGCGGCAAAGGGGCGCTCGACTTCGGCCGAGGTGGTCCCGTCTCCGGGCGCCACCTGGCGAAGGAGCGAGGGGCCCGGCTCGACCTTGGCCGAGGTGGAACCGTCTCAGGGTGCCACCTAGCGAGGGAGCAGGGAGGCCGCCGGCTTCGACCGAGCTGGACCCCTCCTGGGTGGACACCTGGCGGAGCGGCAGGAATGCCTGGTCCGACCTCGACTTCGGCCGAGGCGGAGCCACACCTGACTTTGCCGAAAAAACTCCACGTGGCTCGAATCACGCCTAGCAAAATCTGAGACATGCCACGTCATCGTTACGGCCATAATAGTTGCCCCCCATCCCCCCGTTCCGTTGAGGCGTCATGGCTCGAAACGGGGGGATTTAATGCGGAGATGACGTGGGGAAGGCAAAGATCTCGTGCCATGATTGCCACGATCCTCGTCGCCGTTACTCATTATGCCCAAAGTCCTATAAGAGGTCGCCACGTGTCACCCTTCCGGTCGCAATTAATGCATCGCTTCGAAACAGAGGCCGTTTCCCTGCAACCAAAGCGTCGGTGTCGGGCGTGCGTCCACGCGGCATCCATCCGATGGTCCGGAACGAAATGACGGGTACGGCTACTGTCGATCGAGTTTGAAAAGGAGGGGACTTTCCGGAACGAGGCCCTTTCCCTTGCTCCGTCGGCGGTTTGCAGCAGGCTATCTCCCACTCCCCCGAGTTGCCGCCTCTTTTGCACAGTGCATTTCGGTGAGTGCTTCTATTTTCTTCCCCGCTCCGTCCCTATTCTTTAGCATCCTTTCCTCACCACCTTTTTCTCCATGGCACACCGCCGCCATGTTTCGTCTAACCCGGACGAGGCCGGTCCATCCCGGTCGAGGACTCCATCGTCTTCCTCCTCGGAAGCAGAGATTATCCTGGAGGAGACCCGCAGGCGACTCCAGCCTGGGGGCATCACCATAGGAATTCCTAGGGGTCTTAGGTCTCCCCCCGTATTGTCTGCTTGTCCTATTTCTTCTCTTCCTCCTTCGGCCCTTCCTTCTGTCGATCCCTCCGGTCATGTTTCGACGATGATCGAAGGTGACCTTTCCTTGCTCCGGGAAGTCTACGGCATCCCGGGGTCGATCCATCTTTCTCTCCCGCGGCCCGGGGATCGTGTCACCCTGAGTGGCCCCGGCTGCATAGCCTTCTACGAGGACTTCCTCCTTGGGGGGCTTCGGTTTCCTCTGCACCCCTTTTTCCTTTCTTTCCTTAGCCATTTCCGCCTGGTCTCGGCCCAGTTGGCTCCCAACGCCATCCGGGTCATCTTCTCCTTCATCGTTTTCTGCCACTTCCACAGGTTCGTTGCCCGTTTCTCCCTCTTCAGGGCTCTTTTTACCCTGAAGCGGTACTCCATTGATGACGGCTAGTGGTACATCTCGCCCCGGCCTAGGTGTCTCCGGTTCAACCTCCCTTCCTCCATCAAGGGTTGGAAGAACCGGTTCTTTTTCGCCTCGGTCGAGGACGTCGACTGGGCTTGGAGCGAACCGGATCGGTCTCCGAACCGGAACTCCCAAGTCGAGCCGGTGGACCAGGAAGGCTTACTCCCAGCTCCTGAGCGACGTGGTCCCCTCGCTCGATGTTCTGCTCTCGGAGCAGAACTTGTTCGATGCGGGGATCAATCCCATCTGAGATCCGGGTGAGGCTCAGCTTTTTCTCTTACTCTGCACTTCCCCCTATCTCCCCTTCTTTCTTTAACTGGGCTGACCGACCTCCTTTCTATTGCAGGTATGAAGTTATCCCTGGAGAACCTTCTAGAGGGCGCGGTTCAAAGGGACACCGCCGAGGGAGACGAGCCCGCAGCGAAGAGGGCTCGCACCGAGGCGAGCCAGGAGGTCGTGCTAGCGTCCGCGCCCGGTCCAGCAGTTGCAGCTCCCTTGCCCAGGCCACCTCGGGCCCGAGCCGCCGACGCCCCCGTCATCCACCTTGACGGGGCCGCAGAAGAGGGAGGCCCGGTTCCCTCCCGGGTAGTGTCCGCCTCCACCACAGCTCCGACGGCGCTGCCCGCGACTCCAGCCGCTCCGCCGGTGGCAGTCCCGCCCGGGGGGGCGGTCGCTCCTGCCGCCGAGCTTTCCGCCCCGCCGCCAACCATCACGAATTGATGCTCCATGATCCGCGACCAGGGGCTCGCGAAGAAGGTGATGGAGTTCGCCTGCACTTCCCAGGACCGCCGACTGAGGGGCGGCCGGGACTACGCCGATGCTCTGCTCGGGATCCTCCCAACTTTACAAACACCTCAGGTCTGACCCACTGAAGGCATGGCAGGGGCCTCAACTTCGGCCCCGCCCAACACAGGTGGAACCTCGACAGGGGCATCGACCCTATCCTCTTCTACGCCGCTTTCGGCTTGGGGTTCGGCCCCATCGTCAGTCGGGTGCTCCTCTTCCTCGACTGGTTCACTCAGCTGGGCACTGGACAGGTCAAGTCCCGGGTAGAGCCCGGCTACCTTCTTCAAACAATCATTGTAGCCCTCTTAGTAGAACTCCGACGCCGCTTCTTCCACTTCCTCAGTGAAGCTTGCAGACGCCTTATACTTGGCCACGGCACCACGGACTTGCTCTGTCGCCAGTTCCTTAGCTTCCTTCAGCTCGCTCGCCCACTTCGTCGCTGTTTCCCACTCAACCTAAGCCCTTTTGTTGGCCTCGACGAACCATCCTTCCTCCTCTTTCAGCCGGCAAACAAGGGAGTTGACCTTTGTCTTCTTCTTCTTCAGCCTAGCCTCCCGGTCGGCTAGCTGATCCTGCATTCCCTTCAATGACTCCCGCGATGACTAGGCTTCATCTTGGATGGCCGACAGTCTCTCCTCTGTGATCTTCAAAGATGCCTCTGTTGCCGCTCAGGCCGCCTCTGATTCCTGGATCTTTTTGGCCAAAGTTTTAGCTGTAAAAAGAAGCCGACCAAGGCCGTCGTCCATCAAGGAGATCCCATGAAGGAGCTACAAGCAGAAGATCGAATTAGCGATGTATAAGGCAATAAAATAGAAAAGTACAAGGGTGCAGAGTGAGTGTCTTACCCTCATAAGGTCGCGATAGGAGTCTTTGGCTATGTCACTCAAATTTCTTTGAATGGATGACTCCCAATCGATGTCTGTCATTGCCCCTGTGAGCAAACTTCGCTCTCTCCTCAAGTTGCTCAGAGCACGCCAGTGCTGGTGTGTCTTTTGGCGGACTTCCTCGTCCGCCTCTTCTCCCGCCATCTCTCCTTCGGCCGCCTCTTCTTCGGCCATCCCCTTTTCCTTGTTTATGAGAGGGACCACTTCCGCCGATTCGACGGGTGCCGGGCCAGAGGCCGCCACTAGGCCGGATGACTCTAGCTGCTCCTACCCCGTTCGGACAGCCGACCGCTCGACGAGACTCGAAGACTTCGACACCCTCAATGCATCCGACAAGGGGACGTCGTCCTCATCGGAGTCCACGGCCACTACAGGCATCGGCTGCTCCTCTCACCTTTTCTTTTGTCTCTCCGTAGCTGGCTCCACTGCTTAGGCAACCCTCTTCCGCATCGCCCACTGAATAACTTTAGCTTTGTCGATCTTCATCCTTCTTCCTGTTCCACAAAAAAGTCAGGGTGGGTGAGGAAAGGGGAAGCAATAAGGTTAATAAAATAAAGTGCGAAAGAGAGGGTCAGTCCCTGCCTAGAAATCTCTGGCAGCTGACCCCTACCTGGTGAAGGACATCTTCCCCGAGCAGTTCATATGCCATAGTCTGACCAGTCCCTTCTATTTCGGCGAAGCTAGCCTGGTCGGCCATCAGAATTGCACTCCCCTCGCGGAGCTTCGGCCTCGGCTCTCTCCACAGCGGCTCGAAGCCCCAAGGATGAAGGCTATCTATGAAGAAGAATTTGGACTTCCACCCGTGGATGGCCGACGGAAGGCATTTCAGGATCCTTCAACCAGGATGGGGACAGAACATCCACCATTCGTGGCTCCTAAAGTTCTTCTTCAGAAGGAAGAAATTACCAAAGAGGGACAACCTAGGGTCGGTCTCGGCCCTATGACATAACACTATGAAGCAACAGATCGCCCGAATACTATTCGGGGTCAGCTGCGCTGGGGTCACTCTGTAGAAGTTAAAAACTTCTACAAAAAAAGGATGTAAAGGAAACCTTAGGCCGGCCTTAATATGGGCTTCGTACATTGGGAGGTTTCCTGGTCCTAAGGGGTTATTCGCTCTCCCCTCTCGGCCTGGAATAGAAAGATGTAAGGTCGAGGGAATGTTGTACACCGCCCTAAGGTTTTCAACTCGTTCCCGGGTTATTACCGACTGGATCTCACTCGGACCGGGCTCCCTATGTCTATGGATTAGACCTTGACTACCAGACGCCATTAACACTAAAGGAGAAGAAGGACCGGGGGACTGACCTGAGGCTGGACTCCTAGAAGATTGGAGATTGCAAAAAAGGAGGAAGAAGCTCTCTTTCTCTAACGGAGCGCAATTGCAGCAAGAAATCCTTCCTGGATGCCTTGCCCCCCTTTTTATAGGTCTCCTGAGGGGCGCTTGCCTTCGCCTCATGCACGTTGTAACGTCCCATCGACATACGCGACTCTCCATGCCGCAGAAGTCGAAGCGATCGGCTGTTGGGAACTGGCAGGCGGCGATCCGCGTGAAGGCCAGATCAATGGCAAGAAGATGGCTTCGGAAGTGACGTCGGCCACTCGGATGCTACCACGTGGCACGATGCATTCCTACATTCCAATCGTCGCACGGGCCAGCCTAGCCCCTCATCATGATGCCTCCTATGTATTAACTGCAACCCTTGCACCCCCAATGCGGGGCCGACACCTGTCCCTGACACCAGTCATGGGAGATTCGAAGCAATTCGACGCAATGATTCCTAATCATGCTTACGATTGTCTCGAGGACGGGCGCGACCTGTGCAAAGATGGTGCTCCTGTCCTTCAAAGCCACGTGTCCCCTTAAAGGCTAGGAGCAAGGGGGCAACTGTTGTACTCAAGCGGCTTTTCCTAAATCGAACCGGTGCGGATAGGCTTCCAGTTGGTCTGGCTGATCCATTCCACCAAAAGTCCGACCGGCCGACCCACCGAAGTAGAGGTCCGGCTGATCAATTCTATCAGAAGTTCGACCTGCCGATCCACCGAAGTAGAGATCCGAACGACCCACTTCCATTGGGGTCCGACCGGTCCGCTCCCCTTAAAAGCTTGGCAGACATTCTCCCTCGGCCGGACGACACACCTCCATTAGGTCCGATCGACTCATTCTCGCTCTGGAAATAACTCGAAGGCTCCAGAAGCCCTCTCCAGCTGATACCAGAATTCCGTTACAACGGACACCACCTCATGGTCATGTCTTGGTGCCACCTGGCCACCATCCTGATTATCCTGGAGGCAAATCGGGCATTCTCAGCCCACCTCCTAACAGAATTTGGTAGTATTCTACACCTATATAAGGTGACCGGGGGACCTCGATCAGGAGGTACACTCTTCCTTCTCATTTTGATTCCTCCATTCTGTTGCTCTTAAGCTCTCACTGACTTAAGCATCGGAGTGTCCCCCGCCGGAGCACCGCCGGCCCTTGGGGACTTTATTGCAGATACCAGGAGAGGAGCGCTCCAATGCAGCCAACCGAGTCTGGTCCGGGAGCATACGCAGCAACAAGTTATATATATATATAAACTAACATGGTTTTGACTACCATGTGATGATATTTTATTTTACTATGATTTTCATATTCCAAGATATTGTGATCTTTGCTTAAGGAGTCTTTTATCTCATATATTTTTCATTGTAAATTAGCTTTTCAAGTTTGGACATATTTTTTTATAGAATGTTGAATTTTTTTCAACTATATCGATGGAAGCATTTGTTTAAAATATTAAAGATAAATTATTCAATTATGATTAAAAGGAGAAATTGGAAACATAATTAATTTGTTATATTACTTATCATATTTGGTTGGTAAGAAGTGAACATATTTATATGATTAATTTTTTTAAAAGTTTTTGTTCACCCCCAACAATTTTATCAGACTATTAATTAAAGGATACTTGATAGTAGGGTCAATGTACGGCTCTCCTTCTTTAATTTCTACATCTTTTTAAGTAATATATTTTTCCGGGACGCCACTACCCTCTATCTCTTCAAAATCAATTTTGACGGTAATTGCTCAAGCGAGGACTTCTACAGGATGCAACTTTTGTAATTTGAGATAACACCGACTCTTTAATAGTGGTTGGTGATGTTACTATTTATGAAACGATGTTCCAATAGTAGACTAGCATACCATTTGGAAGAGATTGTACTATGTTGTTCATATATTCTGGACTTCACATATTTATCCGGATGGTGACTCGATAATTATTATCAAATTACTTTCGAATTCATATATTAGTGTGGATAGGCATCATCCTCTTTTATATAATTATTGGAGACTGTTGCGATCACAATTTTTTTTTTAATGTTACATAGAAAAGAAAAGAGTGCTATTAATTGATAGTTTCCTACATGGCGTATCATACGGAATCACGATTTGGATAGATATGGATATTTTTTCTCTTCAGTTCAGTGATGGATATTTTATTTTCTGATTTTTATGAATATATATTTTTTTTAATAATATAAATTATCCAATCTACCAAGAAAAAGCAATAGTACAACTTTTTTTATCAGTCAATAGAGGAGTCTATGGGCTAGCTTCAACATAAGATGGCTGCAGGTTTTAACATCAAGCCGGATATTAATTTGAATGAAAAAATAAATTTAAAAAGGTGTACATATTGCATAGCTCCTAATTTTTGGTCGAGCCGGGCAAAAAAAAATGCCACTATTTATATTTTTACTAAAATTTCAGCTCGGGTTGGGCCTAGAATTAACCAGCCCTCGGGTTTTCTAAAAAATCAAATCGAGGCAGATTTTTCAAACAACAAAATCTAATCAGAGCCTACTTTTTTTGGGGGGGAATCAAATCTTTCATCCTCTCGGGCCAACCTAGCATACTGTTAACTCCATTATTAATCTTTATTTTCACCAAGCAAGACATAAGGAGATGACTGACATTGTTTTTCTTTTTTTCTTTTTTACAGTTAAAATGGTGACCAACATTTTAACATGACCCCCTTATCTTTGTTGTGCGTTGAAGTTTGGAGCGGCGAGAATAAACACTTCATTCATTGTCCCATGGCGCCGCCCTCCTTCAAGTTCTACGCCTTACCTTTAAAGGAAAATTTTAAAGACGAGAGCTACCAAAATAGGTTATCAATAGAATCGATTAGGTGAGGCATACTTTTCTTTGGGAAGGAAAGAACGATGAATAGTGCTAGAGAAAGATTTTTCCATGGCTGGCATATATACATATATTGAAGATTTGTTTTTTACCAAAAAAAAAAATTTGGTTTGGTCCCTCCTCAGCGTGCCATTTAAAATAAAAAGGAAATGGAAATGTGGCCATCTAAGGTTAAAAAAATACTCTTTGGCCCGAAATTTTGTGGCAACAAATTAAAGATGGCAAAAAGTAAAAAATAAGGAAGGAAAAAAAATTATGCTACTTAATCGGATGATTGAGGAGTTCATTCAATTTCGTTTTAATTGAAATCTCAATATATTGATCCCAACATCGAGAGCTACAAATTAAATAATTCTGATCTTTAAAAAGCCTTCTCTATTAAATATTTCGAACATCCATCCTTGGTAAGATGTATCATCTACTTTTGTTTATTATTGAAATCTGCTTTATTATTGATAAATATTTTTATTGTAGAAGCCAATATTCAATCTGACAATATTAATGTAGCCCATAGTTGATCCAGAGAAGACCAATTATAATTTTATTATTCTAAATAGTGAAAGTTTTTGGCTAAACTAAGTCACGTGTTTTTTTTCTTTCACTAGAGAATTTTCCACATTAAAAATTAAGATATCTTTTATTTATAGATTGCTTAATTATTTTACTTATTAATTGTCTAAGAAAATTGTAAAAATTATTGTTGCATGGTAAATAGAGTGATATCTCATTTAATTGTACAACAAAGAAAAAAACTTTGGTATTATTATTTTTTGATTTCTATTTTTCCAACAAAGTGGTACAAAATAAAGTTGTTAGTGGCTAAATTTTCTTGTATTGATTAAATAAGAGAACATATGATTAAATGGAAGATTTACTATTCTATAAAGATTTGTATAACCCTATTGAAAGGGATGGTACCAAACCAAGTGAGAAAACTTAGCGAGGGTGGAAGAAAATAGATAAGAAGATTGTTGGATTTCTTAGGTAGTGAACAAATGATAATGCTTTTTGATGTGCCAAGATAAATAGAGTGATATCTCATTTAATTGTACAACAAAGAAAAAAACTTTGGTATTATTATTTTTTTATTTCTATTTTTCCAACAAAGTGGTACAAAATAAAGTTGTTAGTGACTAAATTTTCTTGTATTGATTAAATGAGAGAACATATGATTAAATGGAAGATTTACTATTCTATAAAGATTTGTATAACCCTATTGAAAGGGATGGTACCAAACCAAGTGAGAAAACTTAGTGAGGGTGGAAGAAAATAGATAAGAAGATTGTTGGATTTCTTAGGTAGTGAACAAATGATAATGCTTTTTGATGTGGCAAGATTGCTAACGTGAAGTCCCTATCGGATCCAGCCGGATGCCACGCTGACAGAAGTTGCCACGTCAGATCCTCTCTTCGAGTTCCTTTGCCGGGCGGCTCCCTCGAGGTCGAGCCCGCCTCGACCGAAGTCGAGTTTCCGCTCTCTTCAAGCTCCTTCACCGAGCATCTTCCTCGAGGTCGAGCCCATCTCGGCCAAAATCGAGCTCCCTCTCTCCTCGATGGATCTGGAAGCAGAAAGAGCGGGTTGTCACCACCTTCCCTGGGCGGAGGGGTGCCACCCAAGAACCCTAGAGAAGCACCCCCAGGGTGTCATGATCTCTCCTGCCATCGCTTACACTAGATAGAAAAGGGAGCCCTAATCGAGGCACTACACTTCCCGACCGACCGTTCACACTGCCCGGAAGAGAAAATCCATGCCAGGGGATTTGAACCAGGAAGCGGCTGCCCCCAAATCGAGGTCCTGCTAGGTTTTCCAAAGTGTAGCGACCGATTGGGAAGTCAAAGCCTACAGCATTACTCATTATCATGAAGGGAGAGTGGCATTGGGGCGCGCCGCATGGAGCACTACTGATCGTTGACCTTCCAGCACCTGTAGAGTGGGAGGAACCCGAGATAGATAGCCGGAAGGGTCCATGGCCTGAAAGGGGGTTCCAAAGGCCTTCAAATGAGGTAAGCAAGCAAAGGCAAGCAAGGGAGAAATCAGTGAGGGATCATGTGCTCTGAGACTACCGGAGAACTCGTCGGAAGAGTCTCGACAAACACAGCCATCATAGCTCGAGCTCTCCTCCACCGCTGCCACCCTTACTCAACTCTCTTCTCCTAAAGCAAAACCTCCTCCAAGCATGGGGTCCGATCAGGGACCCACCTAGAAGGATCTATTCTCCTAGATCGTCACTGACTTGATCATCGAAGTATCTCCGCCGGGATCCCCGACCCGAGTCTCCTCTATTTTGTAGGTCCGGGCGCACGAGCAGGGTTCCATGCGACGAGGTCAGCTTCCGGCACCGTTCCCGAGCTACAGGCCACGGTGGTGTAGGCGGCAACACTTTTCATCATATTAACATGAAGACTAATGTCCATAGTTTATGAAAGAAATTGGATAGTTTTACGGGTAGAAGACTACAAAAAAGACATGTGAATATGAAGAGTATAAGAATTAAAATTCAGTAGCTAAACATTTAAGTAGATTTCATGTTATAAAAAATCAATTGGCTACTATGATAATGTGTTACAAGCATTATTGTTGTTCAACTCCCTACCTGATAATTAAAAAATTTTGGTTATATCACTCAATAATTTAGCTCATAATAGTGTGATAATATTGAAAATAGAAATGATAAATATGATTAATGAGAAAATCAAAAGAAGAAAATAGGATGTGACTACATGGTTAGAGGCATTGATTACAGAAAGGCTATAGAGGAGTAAAACTATGAATTCAAAAAATTTTAACAACCATCATGAGCTAAGGAAAAGGCCCAAAATTCTGAAAAAAAAAAAGATAAAATATTTTCATTATGGCAAGCTAGGCCATATGAAAAGAGAGTGTAGAAAAATTAAAAGAGAGCAATAAAAAAAAGATGAAAAAAGAAATGGAGAAAAAGATAATTGCATCTAATATTTATATTATAATTATTTATGATAATGATTATGTGAACCTTACATACTATAATTGTACTTGAGTTATTGATTCATGTGTCTTTTTTTATGTTACTTCTCAGCTTGACTTCTTTACATCTTATACTAGTAGTGATTTTGATAGTATTAGGATGAAAAAATGGAGTAACTAGGATTATAAGCATAAAAGATATTTGCTTGGAGACCGACATTGGATATCAACTATCGCTAAAAAATATGATATGTTCTAGATATCCATATCTGCTTGATCTTCATTGGAGTACTTGATAAAGGTTACCATAATCACTTTGATGAAGAAAAATGGAAGCTCACTAAAAATTCTCTAGTTGTGGTAAGAGAAAAGAAATCAAGCATATATACTTTATATGACAGAAGCAAAATTCTGTAAAAAAAAGATGAATATAGTTGAGCATTCCTCCATTAAATTATGATATAAGTAGCTTAGCTACATAAGCCAGAAGAGACTTGACATTTTTGCTAGAAAGAAACCTTTCCCTATAAAAAATATGCTTCCAAGATACATACTCATTATTTAGCTGGCAAACAACATAAAGTTGCATTTCATACATCCCCTCTAAATAGAAAATCGTAGATTTTGAATTTAATTCACACTAATGTTTGGACTATTAATGCTAGAACTCTTGGTGGTGCTTTATATTTTGTTATTTTATTGATGCTTATTTGAGAAAAGTGTGAGCTTTTAGTTTGAAATTTAAAGACCAGGTGCTTGATATATTCAAGCATTTTTATACTAATACTAAAAAAGAAATAGGAAGGTAACTAAAGAATATTCGAGCAAATAATAGTGGTCAATACCAGAGTCTATTTAAGAAATATAACAGATTATATAGAATTATGCTTGAAAAATTATTCCTAAAATATCTCAACATAATGAAGTTGCTGATAGAATAAATTATATTATTTATGAAAGAATTTGATGTATACTCTCTCATACTAAATTACCTAAATTCTTTTGGGTTGAAACATTAAGAACTATAGTAAATTTGATCAACCTTTCTCCTTCAATTTTCCTTAAAATTGATGTATCAACAAATGTGTGGATTGGAAAAAAAGGTATATGATATGATCACTCAAGGATATTTGGCTATAGGGCATTTATTTACATTCCTAATGGGAAAAACTCAAAGTTGATTACAAGTCTAAACAAAATATCTTTTTAAGTTATGCACATAAAATTTTTTATTACAAATAAAAAGATCTATTTGATAAGGAGGTTCTCAAAAGCAGAAATATTGTATTTCTAGAAGATTAGATAATTGAAGATTTTGAAAAGGTTGAGAAGCCAAAGTCTGTACTATAAATTATATTGATTTGGGTTCAGTGCCTCCTACCATGGTGAATAATGATAACAAGAGATATGTACAAGAAGATGATGGTAATTCAATGGATGAATCCATGCATGATAATGATATACCAGATGAGTATGTTGAGCAAGGCCTCCCATAACCATTAGTTAAGCCTTGGTTGAGAAGATATACTAGAAAGCATTATCCTTTTTAGAGATATTCTTCTCATGAGTATATAATAATCACTAATAGATGAGAATCAGAATGCTAGCAAGTGGCTATGAATTATGAGCAAAAGAAAAAGAGTGGTTAAAAATTATGCATGAGGAGAAAAAATTCTTATATGAAAATCATGTATTTGAGATGGTGGAACTACCTAAAGATAAGAGAGAACTCAAGAATAAATAAATATTTTGATTAAAGATTGAAGAAAAAAGCTCACAGCCAAAATACAAGGCATAGTTGGTTGTAAAGAATTTGATCAAAAAAATATTGATTTTGAAAAAAATTTCTTACTTGTAGTCAAAATGTTTTCGATCCAAATTGTCTTCATTTAGCTACAATCATAAATTTGAAGATTGAATAACTAGATGTGAAAATTGCTTTCCTCTATGGTGATGTAGAAGAGAAGATTTATATAGGACAATCCAAGGGATTTATAGTTAAAGATAAAGATTATCTTGTATATAAATTAAAGAAGTGCTTATATGGGTTCAAGCAGGCATCTCAATAGTGGTATAAAAAATTTGATTATTTTATGATGGATCATAGGTATAACAAAACTAATTCTAATCATTGTATATTTACAAAGAGATTCTTTGATGGACGTTTCATTATTCTTTTGCATTATATGGATGACATATTAATTATTATCCATGAGGCTCGAAAGATTGAAAGCTTGAAAAAAAAGTTGAGCAAGTCTTTGCCATGAAGGGCTTGAGGTCTAAGCAAATTCTAGGCATTAGATTACTCATGATAAGAAAAATAGAAAGCTTTGGTATCTCAAGAGATATATCAACAAGGTGCCACAATGATTCAATATGAGCAAGTCAAAACTTATTTGCTCTCTACTAACAAGTCACTTCAAATTCAGCACTAAGCAACATGTTATAAGTATGAAAGATAAAAAAGAAAAGAAAGAGAATTTTTATACATCCGTTGTTGGTAGTTTGATATATGCTATGGTTTATACAAAGCTAGATATTGCATATGCAATTAGTGTTATAAGTCGGTTTCTTTCTAATCCTAGTAAGAAATGTTAGACAACTGTTGAATAAATTATCAGGTATCTTAAAGGTACTTCTAGAGTCTGTTTATGTTTTTAGTGATGACAAATATATATTAGATGGATACACATATGCAAATATAAATGGTAACATAGATTATAGAAAGTTTACATCTAGTACTTGATGACTTTTTTAGATAAAACATTGTCATGATAATCTAAGTTACAAAAATGCGTTACTTTATCCACTATAGAAGATGAGTATATTGTCATTATAGAAACTTGTAAAGAACTTTTATGAATGAAAATTTTTTTTATAAGAGTTGGACTAAGAACAAGATAAGTATATGCTTTATTAAGTCAAAGTGTCATCCATCTCTTAAAGAATGCAATATTTTATTTAATATTCAAACACATTGATGTGAAATATCATTGAATGCATGATACCGTGGACATAAAGTAGTTGTATCTTAAAAACACCATCTTGATGATAATGGGCTAGATATAATGACTAAAACCTTGTCCATAAAACATATATTGCTTATAGAGATAACAAATTTTGTGGAGCCAACTACATGAGTTAGGAGGGGAAGATCTATTGATGTAATCTCTTCTCATATGAGAACTATGCCTTTTAAAATAAAAAGAAAAGGGAAACATGGCCAATGTGGTTACAAAAAGAAAAATTTGTTGGGCCCTAATTTTTGCGACAACATAGGTGGCAAATAGAGAAGAACGGGGAAGAAGAGGAAAGAAAAAAGTTGTGTTACTTTGTCAAATGATCAAGAAGTTGATTTCATTCTATGTTTACAAAAATCTCATTTTATTTTCCTTGGCATCGAGAGTTACAAATTGAATAATTTTGATCTTTGAAGGGCCTTTTCCATTGAATATTTTAAGTATCCATGCTTAGTGAAATCTATCCTCTATTTTTGCTTGTTATTGAAATCCACCTTATAAGTAATGAATTCTTATTATGGGAGTCAAAATTTAATCTTGATGATATTAATATAGCCTCTACTTGATCTAGAGAAGATATACTATAATTTCATTATTTTAAATTATAGATATTGCTACAAATTCTAGCTCGAGATTAAAGAAGAGGTTGATTGGCAGGAGTTACTATTGGAAAGACCTGTAAAAAAAGTTCTTGGCTAGAGTTGGCTCCAAAGAGGACCCTTCGATACTCAAGTCAGAGCTTTGAAACATAAGGGAAGCAATGAGCAAGAAAAAAATTTCACTTTCTTGGATCCTTGGGGCTTTGGCTATTTATAGAAGATGGTTGGAGAACCATGCAATTGCCAAAATATCGACCTATTGGTCATGCTATTATGGGCATGAGATTGTAGCCCTTATCCACTCCCACACTGGATGGAAACCATTGCTGTCAAGCTTATCCACTGGGATGGCCATTTCTGCATGCTAGGTGACTAGTGATTTGAAATCACAGAGACTGGTCACATGATAAGGAGTCCCGTGTCGAAGAAAAGATGCTGATAGCAACCAAGTATAGATATGCTTCAACATGGTCGATAGGTTGGTAGATGGGTCGGATGGTAGGTTAGCAGGTCCAAAGGCCGTATTGCGATGATGGATTCAAGGCATCAAAAATATCCTTATAACATTTGCCCCCTAGTCCCGAGTCCAAGTCAGAAGGAGGTTAGATGAAGGGAGTACTATTGACATCATATCTCAATACTCAGAATACCCTTCACTACTTTCAATGAGATATCATTGCGACAGTTAATGTAAGCAACATTTAGACAACACTAGTAATTAGTTGTTGAGAAAATTGATGTGACTAGATATGGTTAGTTAACTAGCCTATTGCAATGGGATCTTCTAAGGATTTTAAGCCAATGATAACACCTTTTTATCTTCTTTCACTTTCTCTCCCCCCTCCTCTTTAAAATTATCCTTTTCCCTTCAAAATTTATCTAGAGAGCTTGTTATCTTCTACAGCAAATTATGGTAATTTTATCTTTTCTACATCCTTGAAACAAGATGAAGCTGGAGGACCTTCAAGTACTTGAGAGGATAGCCTGAAAGAAGCAAGCTAAGATATCTACTCTAGCTATCGACCCATCGGCTCTAACGATCGATGACATCAATGCTACAATCATCACACCTTCCATTCTGATGATTGCGGGTGAAGATGCTGATCCACCAGTCATGTAGGCACCAACTTCGATGGCTGCTAAAGTTAGCTTGCAAGTGGAAGCTCCAATGGGAGCAGTGGATGTAACCAGCTTACTGGGAAAGGCTTTGATGAAGACTGCGAACATCATCGGCCCAATAAAGCAACTCTTAACTGAGGTGATAAAGACTGCTGACTCACCGATGGGGGCCAAGATGGTGGATACTGATGATCTTCCAGAGATGGTTCCAACTAAAATAGTGAAGGCCAAAAGCCCATCAATGCGGGCCTCGTAAGAGATAATGGAGACTACAGGCAGCTTTCTACCTGTAATCCCCTCCAACAATGCTCCACAATTGGCATCTTCGACCAACCACACACTAGAAAACCTAATGGCCACCATGAAACACCTTAGGAGTTTCCTCCCACCAGCTAGCAGGCAAGGATTGGTGGGACAAAATGTGGAGAAGCAAATAATAGATGCTCTGGAGTCATATGCATGGCAAGAACTTCCCACCTTCTTTGCATTTCTAGCTGTGCTTAACATATTCCTATCTAAAACTTGTATAGCTAGGGCATTACTTGGCCTGCTTTGCCACTTCTACTTCAAAGGCCACAGCATAGGAGCTAGCTATGACAAGGAAAAAGATGGATTAGTTGGAATATACCTTGGAGTGAGAGAAATTTGCCAATGCCGAATTGGTCAATGGGATCGATTCTCTTGAGGAGGCCTTTTAGGAAGCCCAAGAAAACATTGACCACTGAGATGATGAGATAAAAGGCCAAAGAAAGAATCAGGGACCTTGAGTGATGGGCAACTCAAGCAAAGAGAGAATGCATTCAAGGCATTTGAGGAAAGCACTAGAGAAAGAGAAGGGGAAGAGATCCAAGATGGTATATCCACCAAGGCTTGCTCTTCGAGAAGCTCCAAGGATCCTGCCACACAGAAGGCTCTAGTGATCAAAGAGCCATCTACGCCTCAGGCTAAACTTCAAGAGATGACCTGGAGGGTGATGTACTTAGAGAAGCAGCTGGAGGGGGAGAATCATAGATCGTATCTCTATCGCTAGTTCACTGATAAAAAAATTCTGACTCGGATTGCCAACAAAAATGTATCCCTGCCAGAGAAAAAGGAGGCTGAAGTTATAGTTCGAGCATGCAATTCAGCCTTCTCTGCAGGTTTCAAGAAGTGCAAACTGATGGCTCGAGCCTACCTCCCCAATGGCATCACCGAGTCCCTACAGGTTGATTTTTGAGATAAAAGTTTGAAGGCCATAATGGACGATGGCATTGGGATATTGTGAAGATGTCTTAGGTGCTAAAATGTATCCCAACTAGCGAAAAAGAGGGCTAAAGTTATAGTTTGAGCATGCAAGTTTACCTTCTTTGCAGGTTTCAAGGGGTGCAGACTGATGGCTTAAGCCTACCTCCCTAATGGCAGCACTGAATCCCTATAGACTGATCTTTTAGATGAAAGTTTGAAGGCCATGATGGATGATGGCATTGGGATATTTGCAAAGATGTCTCACTTGCTAACTTTTCCATCCAAGGTGAACATCGCCTGTCAAACTGATGAAGATAATGCTGGACTTCTTGAGATTGCCTCGAGGCAGACTTCTTATGGGCTTGAATAATGTAAAACAATCCTTTTTTTAAACATGTAATCAAATTTCAAATGCAATAAATGAAAATCTTCTTGTTATGCTTGTCTTGCTGTCTTTTTTTTTTTGGATGTCACACCGAATATTATGTTGACCAAACCATTGCCATTGATGGTTGAGCTTGTCCTACTTGCTGAACCATAACCAAATTGATCTAAGCTACAATCTAAAGTATAGACCAAGTTATCATAGAATCCGACCCAAAATCTGAAATAGATGCAATATGAGGTTTTGAGATATTATCCGAAATAGGTGGTTAAAATATCCCAATCCAAGATCTGATCCAGTACTTCAAAAAATTCCTTTGAAAGACTTGTGTACTTCTTGTAAGAGGAAATTGAAATTTGAATCATTTTCGCATGCTTCCATATAGCAAGTACTATGATATGCCACTTCGAAGATAGTGTAGAGCATGATTCGCCTGCTATTATCATTAACTATCATATCATCCGTAATAACCATACTGAATGGGGAAATGCCATGTGTTAGTCATTCATTCAAGTTTATCGATATGCACCTTTTTGCTATCTTTTGCAATTAATTCACAAGAGATAGATGAGAGAAGACATGTCGCCAGGGTGCCTCAAGCTTTGGTTCTACATAAACTCCAAATAAGGTAGTGCTTGACCTCTTAGGGTTTTTCACTCACTTCCATTGTTTTTCTACTGCAGAGTTTGTGCTCCCCCTAGTTTCCTTCTTCTTCCAGCCATCTTTTTCTCTTCAAGCATTCTTGCTTTTTTTTTTCTTTTCAATAGCCAGGATGAGCATCCTTAAGGAGTCCATGGCTCCGGCCATGCTTGTCTCAAATGTTGAGGAGAGGGATTTAATTTTGCCTTGAAGAACTTGCAATCTAAACTCTCGGACACGAATCTAGTCACACTCCATGGGGAGTATCAGATCAGTCTAGGGTTTCAACTAGAGATTCCGGGGCTAGAAAATTGAGTCTATCTACCTCACCCAAGTGAGAAAAGCCTCTATAAGGAATGCTTCTGAGTTAGAATGAGGCTACCCCTTCATCCATCTTTTGTTACTCTCTTCAAATTTTTGGATATGTTGCCAAGTGTGATAGTCCTGAACTCGTGGTGACATATCTGCAATTTCACCACAATTTGTATCTTAGCTGGGATTCAGCCAAGCATCATGCTTTTTCTTTCCTTTTTCAATTTCAAAAGACACCTTGGATCTCGTAGGTGGTGGTAGATCTCTCCTCGAAAGAGGAAAGGTGTATCACCAGTGATCAGAGATGCTCCTTCTGTAGTTTATGCCTCGAAGGTGTGCTTTCTATTTGTTTCAAAATCTCTAGTGAGGCTGGGGATTTGTTAATTAGGGCAAACTTTGGGAGTCTATCCTCTAAGAGCCTACCTTGGATGACAGCCAGAGATGGAAGTTTAAAACCTTATGCAACTTTGAGGTCCTTGCATTAAAGGACCTTTTGTCAAATCCAGCATTGTACAAGCCAGGTGAGCCCTCAAGGTACACAAGGGTTGCTCCTCCCATTTCTAAATTTTATATTTCATTTAAGGTAGTTAACTTTTTCACTGACCTTTAATTACTTTCGTTGTAGGGATGGACATGAGCAAGATGAGAAGGCTAGAGCAGGAAGCAAAATGAAAAAGGTCGATGAATCTATGGTCAGCTAAATCATCCATATCAAGTCCAGCTAGCTCGTCTCTACCACCAACTTCTTCAAGATCGAAGAGGGCTTGCCAACCCACCATAATCACTACTCTTCCCGAATAGGTGCCTCGAGGAGGTGATCAGAGAGCCCCAACACGTGAGGGGGCCCTCCCTAGGTTCCCTGCACCCCGTGCCAAGGCTGAACATAGGCCTCCTCCAAGCCCTATTGCTCCTCAAGTCCCTAAGAAAAAATACTACTATAATTTCTTTCGATCTCTATTTCATATCATTTGATTACTGTAATAACCTATAGAATTAATGCAATTCCTGAATAGGATAGGACCTTCAACCTATTAGCTAGTAATAGGATATATTTATTATGTAAGTTATTTTAAATGATAAAATAATTAGTTAGCAATTGCCTTGTATTTGTATATATTGAATTCGCAGATAGTGTGTCGTGAACCATAGTTAGATGGACCGTCGAGTAGTCGATGGGATGATTTTTATTAAATATAGGAAGGGTGTAGAGTACTCCTATGATTATATTTCTGGAATGTAGTACTCTTATATTAGGGATAGGCTCATTGTCCTTGTAAGATATATAGAAATAGAAAAATATTTAATAAAGATACAATCATTGTCAACTTATATAGGAGTGGATTTATGATAAACTACAAGTATTGGTACCTACCTACACGGAAAGACGTGGGAGATAATTGGAAGGGTTAGAGGTGAGTGGAGCAGGGACATAGATAGAATGGTACACATGATTATAGATGTGGCTGGTTCTAAATTTAACTAGAATGTGGAGGACAATCTAGAAGCTAATAGTAGCGATATCTACTATATACTAAAAGTATCGATAAACCATTATGGTTGGGATATGAAATTTATATTATATTATTAGCTATGTTAGAGTTGTCGAACTTAAAGACCACTTTTAATATGACAGTTATTTGTTATGATAGGATGATAACAATAATAAAGAAAATAATATGATTGCCTGCTTTTCTATAAGGGAGACCAACTGAAGAGCTTATATGATATATGCAGTGAAAGTTGATTTAAACTGAGGTAAGATGGTAGGAATCAGAAGAACATACCATACAAGATTCTTCGATACCTTTCCTTTATTTCTAGGTTTCAGAGGCTCTACTTGTCTAAGAATACTGCTAGAAAGATGAGATAGCATAAAGAAAGGATTTGCAAGCACACCGATATGATGAGTTATCCATCGGACAGTTGGTATGGAAGAAATTTGATACTTGCCAGTCTTTATTTGCTCAACAATCATGCAATGTCTTACTAGGTCTATCTATGAATAGGTTTACAACATTTAGTCATGTAGTGGCCCCTTATTCATATTAGCTAGTCTTTATTACATCATACAATATACCACCTAGAAGATACATGAAAGAATATAATATCCTTCTTACATTAGTCATTCCTAGACCATGACTTCCTGGTAGAAACATTGATATATGTCTAAGATCTCTTGTTGATGGGCTAAAATTTTTATGGTCTAATGGCATACATAGAAGCAGAATTTTATAATGAAAGTTGCATTAATATAGATATTAGTGATTTTCCTACTTATGGGATGTTATCAGGATCGAACATTCATAGAAAGCTAGCATGTCTCTTTTGCATGGAGAATATAAAATCATTTCAATTTAAGCATGGTCATAAGCCCTGCTAGTTTGATCGTCATCATCAATTTCTTTTCTAGCATCATCCTTTTCGAAAGCAGTTAGATAGTTTTAGGAGGAATAAGATAGACAAGGACCATGCACTCCCATACCTTAGTGGTATGGAAGTGTTTCACGGGGATTTCCATGTAGATGAAGTCCAGTTTGCCAAACTACTCAACAAACAGAAATCTTGAGGATTCGGTAGATGTCATAACTCGATGAAGCATAATATTTCTAGAAATTGCCATATTAGTTCACCAATTTGATCTGTCATAATCTTGACATTATGCATATTAAGAAGAATGTATTCAATAATATTTTCTACACTGTTATAGATATCAAGAACAAGATGAAGGACAATCCCAAGGCTTGAGCAAATATGAAGAGCATATGCAAGTATGTTCTTTAGAGCTTGTTGAAGTGTCACCTGGTAAATTTTTGAAGCTGAAAGTATCATATATATTAACAAGAAAGTAGTTGAAAGATATATATGAATGATGTAAAAATTTTAAATTTCTGGATAGTTTGCAAGTAATCTAGCTTGATGCATTAATGTCAAAGATTATAAGTTCTATGGACTAAAGAGTCATTACTGCCATATCTTCATGCAATGATTATTGCCATTGGCTTGGTGTGATCTCCATCCCAACTCTATATAGAGTTCTTTAACTAAGCTTAGCCTTTTCTTCAGAGATATTTATACTACTAAACTATCCACTGACCATATCTCTAATCTTGAGGCTAGCAGTGTAAAGATCATATGCAAGTTAGGTAAGATATTTTTTTCTAGCTTCTTCAACTCCATAGAGCACCTCGTGTTTCATCTAGTATATGCAGATAGGATAAGGAAACCAATGCAGTACAGGTGGATATATCTATTTAAAAGATATATGTATAGTCTTAAGAAAAAAAATGAAAAACAAGTCCAAAATCAAAGATTTTATTATGAAGGCTTATATAATACAAAAATTTTAAATTTTAGCCCACACTACTTTAATCTCGGTGCATAGATAAAGCTGGCTCAAGTAGATCAAAATGATGGTGGTGGTGGTAAGAGATTAGAGCTGAAGATCTTAACATTTACCTATCCCACTCATGAATTTGGATGCAAGGTTTACCGGTTTTAACTTATGCTGAGTTTGGATAGGCAAAGATATATATTTTGCTAAACTATGAGGAGATCGATCCATATATTGAGTAAGCGTTTGTCACAATCCTAACTCTTCAATCATTTATTATAATATACTTATCTTATGCATATTTAAGCAACATGATGGGATGCCGAGATGGAACAACCTAAGGATAAGTGAGCAAAGATTTTTGCACTGTGATCACAGAACTTTATAGATTTGTTTTATCAACTGCTAAGCATTCATTATCATTTCATATATTTTAATTTTTTTAATTTATTATTTTTATAACATGTAAGTCATGCAAGGGACGATGGAATACCTAAAAAACTAAGATCATTATATTGCGGGCCAATAAAAAAATGTGACGTGTTATAATAGTTATAACATAAATGGTTTTAAATTTTATACCCAATAATATGAATATCATAATAGCACAATGAACAGTGGTGTGTATAAAGGATAGCTAGTGGGAGAGGCAGAGAGTGACTATTATAGAATCCTTAAAAATATGATCACGTTGACCTACTTTGGAGGTAAGTGTCATTCTATTTGAGTGCCAATGATTTAATAATGACAACGGTATGAAGATTGATCTACAGCATGGACTTATTGAAATTAAACATTGATCAAAAGCATTTGTTTACATGTATTATACTCTTTTTCCATCAAGAAAGAGATGAATGAAAGGTTGGTGGGCTATATGCAAGATAAATCTCGAGTCATTCATTATAAACTCAAAAAATAAGAAGAGCCCCATTTACCAGAATACTTTAGGAGAATGAAACATTATATGTTTATCAATCCTTCATAGATGTAGAGTTGGATTCTCTAGAAATTCTCCTATGCGATGATCACTATAAGGAGATAGGTCATATTGAGTTTGTTTTAAGGGACAATTCTATCCAAGAAAAGAAAAAAAGGAAGAAGTGAAAGAATAGAAAGAATCAAAAAAAAATTCCAAAGGATACCAATATCTAAAAAGGTCGATGAGTAGTGCTAACTACATAGTTCTTGAATCATTTTAAATACTTATCTTAAATTATTTTAAATCTTATATTGCAAGCCATAATTGTATAATTAATTTGGTAATTTTATGTATTTTTATTTTCAAATATTGTATATCATATCTTTTAGAGACCGGAGCCATACCAATCGAGTAGAGAGTGATCGTCCTACCAACTCATATGGTTGTGCACCACTCACACCACATGGTAAACTCTAATATTTTAGACATTCTCTTTTATATTATTTTATCCTTTACTATCTATTATAATATTCTTTATATTAGATGTTATACTCTCAGGTTTAGATGAAATGGGATCACGTAACATTGACCCGTACCATTGACCCTACAGTCACATGGAGCAATAACTGGCTCTTAGACTCAATGTCGTGGTCGGGGATCCACCCAACTCATGGCACCTCCAACTCGGTCAGAGGATAGAGAGCTCATCCATATTCAGAGCCATTCATAAGTACTATATCTTCAATTAATATATTTAAAATTTAACCATTTTAGATTTTATATTTATTGTTAAATTTTAATTTTGCAGCACATTTAGAGAGCCTGAGATGTCTCGTGTAGTTATCAAGATCATCTGCCAATTGATTTTAGGGCCAGTGAATGAATTCTTTAGTTGATCATTGAGGGCTCATGATGTAGGCTAGAAGATATTCTTGGTAAGTCAAATATATTTAATTTTTAAATTTATGATATATTTGTATTATATTTATTAATGCATGCTTGCTTATACTTGCAGGAGTACTATCTGTTGCCGCCTAGATCACCGTGGCCGATAGCTCTTATGTGGCCTAGGTGAGTGGGCTCTGTGCCAGCATCACCGAGCTCGTTGGTCGGGGACGATCAAGGGAAACATAGCTGTAGTTGGGATGAAAGGGGCTTAGTACTGTAGTGGCCCTCCTGTGGGCCTCTCCGATGAGGAGTAATCTTCCTCCTTACTGTCCCTCCGCCGGGCGATACCTGCAAAACAGGGGAGACCTGCGCCGGGGATTCCGGCAAAGGCACTCCGACAATCAAGTCAACGGGACAATTGAAGGAAATAAGGAACCTCTGAGACGGAGAGCTTGGGAGACTCTTCGCTACCAGAGGGTGACAGACAATGCAAGAATGAAGAGAGTGTGTTGTCCCTTACCCCTCTTACATCTTCCTGCTGCTCTTATGTAGACGAGTGGCTCTTGGTGTTCAGAGGGGCACGTTCTTCTTGGTATAGGCCTGTGAAGCTTCTGCAGGCCTGGGAGGCTTAGGTAGGTTGGTCAACTTCCCCTTTCTTGATAGTTCAGGAGGTTGGTGGAGGAGCACAGCGCCTCGGATGTGGTGCTATTCACTAGTTAGTGTAAACGGTAGCTTAGGAAACTTAAATGCAAACCTTTCTTTGCAGGCGGCGTGTCAGGCGGCGTGTCCAGGACCCACGTGGAGGGGGATCCATGGAAAGAGCGTCGAGCCCATGTGGATGGGGCCAAACTACGCGATGCACACAGTGACCGAGCTGGGCTGAAATGCCGAAGTGTCGAGTTGGCTGGGATGCTACTTCAGATCGCCAAGCAGGATTGCGGACCGTGCGAAGGCCCGTGCACGCTGATCGAGGCGAGGTGCAAGGCGAGGTTCAAGGCTCCATGCACGTGGATGCGAACCCACGCGCTGCGGACCCATGCGCTGCTCCTGGCCGGAACCAGACCGCGGGAGGGCAGAGCTGGATCGTGGGCATACTAGGGCGCGGAGCGGGTGCGGATAGAACTGGGCGCCACGCGGGCACGCCAAACCTGGCACCACAGGGGCATGCCGAACTGGGCCCGCGGGCACGTGGGCAGAAGCATGCGGGGCCCGTCGAGGTGGGCGAAGCCAGAGAAGAGCAGGGGGCCGGTCTTCGCGCCGGACGGAAGCATGCGGGCATGCCGGATGGAACCGGGCCGGCCGTCGCGTCGTGGGCCAGGGCGGAGCCGGACAGGAGTTGGGTGTGCCGCAGGCGGAGGCGGAGCCGGAGCTGGGGGCCGTCCTTCACGCCGGACGGAAGCACGCGGGGCCTACCGAGGTGGGCGAAGCTGGAGAAGAGCAGGTCGTGCCCTAGTGCGGGCGGATCCGAGCCAGACCGCGCAGAGCCAGAACAAGCCGGAGTCACGCTGCCCTAGGCGTGCCGGGCCGGGCACAGACGCGATGAACCGGATGCTGGCGGAGCTAGGGCACGGCGGCGAGGTCGGACGGGCGGGACTGTGCCACGGCGGGCACGGAGGCTCTTGGACGGTGCAACGCCGAAGCCAGGGGGAGGCCGAGTTGCACAGAGGCGAGCTGCGGGCCGGCCTTCGTGCCGCGGGCAAGGCACGGGCGGAGCCATGCGGGACGCTACCTGGGAGGTTGTCGTGCCGAGCCGAACCGGATGAGGGCCAAGCCGGGGAGGTCGGTGGCTGCCGGACCGTGCCACGCCGGGGTACCCGCGCCGGGTCCGGAGGCGCCAATTTTGTCACGTCGGAGAAGCCGGAGGCACCGGGCGCGCTTGGGCGTGCCGCGCCGGGCTCGGACGAGCTGGGGGACACGTCACCGGGCTCGGAGGTGCCAGGGGGACCGCGCAGTGCCGGTCACGGCGGCGTCGGGCAGTGCTCGGGCGGTGCAGGGCCGGAGTCAGGGAGAGGCCGGGTCGTGCGGAGGCGAGCTGCGGGCCGGCCTTCGCATCGCGGGCGAGGCACGGGCGGAGCCATGCGGGACGCTGCCTGGGAGGTCGTCGGGCCGAGCCGAACTGGACGAGGGCCATGCCGGGGAGGTCGGTGGCTGCCGGACCGTGCCACACTGGGGTACCCGCACCGGGTCCGGAGGTGCCGATCCTGTCGCGCCGGAGAAGCCGGAGGCACCGAGCGCGCTGGGGTGTGCCGCGCCGGGCTTGGACGAGCTGGGGGACACGTCACCAGGCTCGGAGGCGCCGGGGGGACCGCGCCGCGCCGGTCATGGCGGCGTCAGGCAGCGCTCGAGCGGTGCAGGACCGGAGTTGAAGCCTGGGGCGGTGCAGAGCCGGGCTGGTGCGGGCTTACGCCCCCCTTACACGCGGACCGAGGTTGGTGAAGAGCTAATCGCGGGCTCGCGCCCCCCTTGCACGTGGACCGAGGTTGGTGAAGAGCCTGGCTAGCACAGGCTAGTGCCCTCCTCGCACACGGACCGAGGTGCGGGGAGGGTGCCTGGGACGTGCCTGCGGGCGAGTGTTGAGGTTGGAGCTGGACCCTACGCAAGCGGAGGGCACCGCGCGGGAGCGGAGCATGCAGGCAGAAGGATTCCGTGCGGGCATGCCTAACTGGATCAGCACGGGCCGAGGTGCCGAGGTGAACTGGACTGCCACTAAGCTGGACTTCGCGCATGGCTGAGGTGAGGCCGAGGTGAAAGCCGAGGTGAAGTCGAGGTGGGGCCGAGATGGAAAAAGACGTTGCCGAGGTGAAGCCGAGGTGGGGCCGAGGTGGAGAAGTACCTAGCCGAGGTGCCGAGGTTCACCGTCGAGGTGAGGCTGAGCCGCCACGTGGCCGAAGTGGGGCCGAGGTGGAGATGTACGTGGCCGCGCCAGCCTCCAAGGAGGATGCGCGTCAGGGCCGAATGGATCTTGTTTACTACTGTAACACTATCAATTTGAGACTCCTCAGGATGAGGAGGCTAACCATCCTACCTTCAAGGAGGGGCAATACGTAGGCTTCGGGATGGACTGTACAGTCTTAGACAGTCTATCATAGAGCACTCCAATTCCAAGTCACCTCTAAAAGTCTTTCCGAGATCATTGGATGTAGGTAAACATATGGAAAGCCCTCTGCAACTAATGGAGTAATAAGTACTCCGATAGATGGTAGAGGGTATGACCAAATCAAAGCATCAAGCAAGATCCGATCAAGTACACCGGTAGCTTCGTTGGCATACATATGGTGGCAGATAGATTGGTAAAAATTCTTTACATATTAATCTCATATTTAATTAATCATTTATATATTTTAATTTATTTATTTTTATTATTTGTTTATTATAGATATGGCAGCTGGGTCATGTACCGAGATAGCTATAGCTATAGTAGGCCACATACTAGTCCAGGTGAACTGGTGATTACTTAGATCCTAGATCCCGATGTAACATAATAATAAATTAAAATATTATTTTTAAATTTTATATATACTGATATATATAGTTAGACTAATGAATTTGTAAACTATATAGGTGGATTACTCGGAGTATGTCGTATTGCAGTATAGTGAGGACCCATCCTCTCAACCTCTCCTTGATCTCAAGAGATGGCTCAAGGCCATCAGAAAGGTGAGTAGGAGTCGAGTTATAAGATTCGGGCATAGCTTTAATATCTGGTAGCTCACTGATCTTCGATAGCTCACTGACGTGTAATCCCTGTCAAATGCCATGTCAGAGAAAGCTGCCACGACGGACACTCTTCCTTGGACTCCTTCACCGAACCGAGCTCCTTCAGAATGTCGGGGCAGCTTGTCGAAGCCGAGTTCCATCCTCCGCCAGGTCGGTTGCCGCAAGATCGGGATGCCTAGGCCAGAGTCGAGTGTCTCCTCCGCCAGATTGAGCCCCTCCGAGGCCGAGCCCCCTGGGTTGGAGTCGAGCCCTGCCCTCCTCCGCTAGGTCGAGCTCCTCCGAGGTCGAGCCCTCTGGGCTAGAGTCGTGCCCTGCTCTCCTCCGCCAGATTGAGCCCCTCCGAGGCCAAGCCCCCTGGGCCGGAGTCGATCCCTGCCCTCCTCCGCCAGGTCGAGCCCCTCCGAGGTCGAGCCCTGCCCTCCTCTGTTAGGTCGAGGCCCCTCGAAGTCGAGCCCCATGGTCCGGAGTCGAGCCGAGCCCTCCTCCTCCAAGTGAAGCCCCTTCAGGGTCGAGCTCCTCGAAGTCGAGCCCAGCTCTCCTCCGCCAAGTGGAGCCCCTTCGAGGTCGAGCCCCTCGGAGTCGAGCCCCGCCTCTCCAGTTCGGCCTCCGCCTCGGACAAAGGTGCCAAAAACCAAAGGGGCGACGCCGTCCTCCTTGGACGCCGATGAGCCGCCCGAGGATTGCAAGGAAGCACCTACCAGGCCATGATGATCGCCCCCAGCTGCCACTTATACCAGAAAAGGAGGAAGCTCCCTGATCGAGGCGTCGCGCTCTCCACTGACCGTTTGCACCACCCGAAAGAGGAAGTCAACCAGGAGATTTGAATTCCGGGGGTGGCTGCTACCCGATCGAGGTCCTGCCAAGTTTTCCGAAATGGAGTGACCGGAAGGAATGTCGGAGCGCATGGTTGGTTCCCTTATCACGAACCAGGAAAGACTTCCCATCGATGGCACGGAACACTACCGCACACACCCGCTGACATAGGGGAGATCCCGAGATAGGCATTCAGCAACCACCTGGATTTAAAAGAGCCATCGACAGCCCCAACGGGAGACATAAGCAAGAAAACACTAAAGCAAGAGGGAGGAGGCCACACAGGAGAACCACCAAGGAGACTGAGAATTCAAGGCTACCAGAGATCCACGGGAAGGGTCACCCGAGCACAGCCATCCAGTTCTAGTTCATCTCGGCCACTACTTTTCCTGAATCACTTGCACCTTACTCACATATTATTCACTCCTCCTAGCATGGAATCCATCTCAAGGGCTCGACCAGGAGGATCTATTTTCCTGGATCATCACTGACTTGACCATCGGAGTGCCCCCGCCGGAATTCCCAGCCCGGGTCTCTAACTCTATTTTGCAGGTTCCGAAGAGCAGGCTAGTCCCGAAGAGACGAAGGGCGATCCAACGCCGACAGCAGCTATGGGCCACAGCGATCTTGGCGGCAATAGATTGGCGCACCAGGTAGGGGGGCAGAAGTAGATCCTTTATTCTAAAAGCCAGCCCCTCTGCAAGCAAGTCCACCAGGAGGATGGTGACGACGCGAGTAAGAGAAGTCTCCACCAACTGTGCGGGGGAGACCCCTTCCCATGGGGACCCACATAGTCCAGAAGGGGAGCTCCCCGCTCCAGCTCAACCACCCCCGATGGGCCCTCAGCTGGTCGCACTCGTCCAGCAGGTGCAGCTTCTCACTACAACAGTGCACCAACTCCAGCACCAGCACCGGTCCTTAGCCACCCACCAACAGCCAGGGACTCCCGCGGCCCACACCGCAGCACCCCACGACAACCTGCGCTCCTTTCAAGGAGGTCCCTCACAGCCACGGGCCACTGCCAACCGCCGAGGAAGCCACCAGATGCCGGCAAAAAGGTAACGGGCCAAATCTACCGATCGGGAGTGTCGGTCCCTGATGCTCGAGCGGGTAACAGCCAAACCACGTCGAGGTCAAAAAGGCAAGATCCCCCATCATGGACACCACCTCATGTCACCTTCTCCGTCTCCTTCGGCCTCAGCAGAGGGTTCAACCGATGAGGCTATCAAGCGCACAACCGAGAAGTGCCTGGATGAGCAGGAGCGCAAACTGGTGGAGCTATCCTGCCGGTTTGCAAATATGCAGGGCTCCACCGACGAGCCAGTGAGCTATGATGCCCGTCCCCCTTCTCCTGAGAGATCCAAGAAGAACCGATTCCCAACCAGTTCCGTATGCCATAGGTAGATCCCTACGATGAGACCATTGACCTCCTGGACCACCTGGAAAGCTACAAGGCCCTCATGAGGGTCTAGGGGGCCACCAACGTCCTCTTTTGTGTTGCCTTCCCAGCAACCCTCTGGAAGGCAACTCGGGTCTGGTTCACCTGCCTCGAGCCCGAAAGTATCAGCTCTTTCGCTCAACTGAAGCGAAAGTTTATGGCCCACTTCGATGCCTGTTGAAAGGTGCCACGAGAAGCAGACAACCTCTTCTCCATCCGGTAACAGGACCGCGAGCCCCTACAGGACTACATGGCCCGTTTCAAGGTTGCCACATTGGAGATCTATAATCTTGATGAGCCAGTCGCCATGCTGACACTGAAGCGAGGGCTCAGGACCTCCCGCCTGACCTACTCGCTCGACAAAAAACTCCCTAAGACCTACTTCGAGCTCCTCCTCCGAGTCCAAAAGTACATCCGCGCCGAGGAGACGGATCGTACGAGGAGGGAGTTGGACCCGAAGCCGCCGAAGAGGCCAACTCTTGCAGAGGCGTATGGGCTACGGAGGCCAGGACCCCCAACCCCAAACTTCCACCAAGGGCCGAGACCTAGGAGCGACCCCATTCCAGAGGAGAGGTTCACACCTCTCCTCGCCCCGAGGATGAAGATCCTCATAGAGATCGAAGGTGAGTCTTACCTGAAGCGCCCACCTTCGATGAAGCCGTCCATTGGCCGCGACAAGATAAAGTACTGTCGTTTCCACCCCAACCATAGCCACGACATCGAGGAATGCCACAATCTCAAGAGGGAAATCGAAGAACTCATAAGGAGGGGCTACCTCAGGAGGTACGTGGGGGCAAGGCTCCGACCGAACCTCAGGTGCTCACCGCTCTCCCGCCAGTCCCTATGGTCGACAACCACCATACCGAGAAGCCAATGGAGATGATATGCTAGGGAGCTGAGCGCACTTCCAAGAAGGCCCGAGGGATGGAGTGTTCTGAAAATGTACTCTCCTTTATGAGGGTAGGGGGAAAGGGGGAGAAAATATAAATAACGATGCCGTGGTCATCGAGATGACGATCGTGAAGCATCTTGTAAAATAGATTATGGTCGATAGTGGAAGCTCGATTGATGTTCTTTTTTATGATGCCTTTTCCATAATGAACCTGTCCTTTGCTCAGCTCAGACCTGTGCACGCTCCCCTTGTCAGTTTCACGGGGGACTCTGTAAGGGTTGAGAGAAAAATTACTCTCCCAGTCACCGCCGGGACCATACCTCGGCAGAGCATTGTTATGATGACCTTCACGGTTATTAGGCTTCCCTCAGCCTACAACGTAATTCTCGATCGACCCGGGCTCAACCTGCTCGATGCCGTCATTTTCACAAAGTGGCTGTTGGTACAATTCCCTACCCCCTACGGTGTCGAGAAACTGAGGGGGACACCTCGACCGATACAACATTATCTCTAGACTGTCCCTGGGGCTAAAGCCCCCGAGGACAACCCCAGCATGGATGATCTCGACCAAAGGGTGCAGGACCCCAGGGGTGGCCCGGTTGAGCGCCTGCTGTCTTATCCGCTCGGAGCCAACCAGGCGAAGACGGTGCAGATTGGCGCTCAGCTGCAAGATGAAGAGAGGGCTCATCTGTTGGAGTTTCTATGGGCGAATGCAGATGTATTCGCCTGGACGGCGGCAGACATGCCAGGTATTCCCCCTGACATCATCACCCATAAGCTAAGTATTGACCCAAAGCACTGGCCAATTCGACAAAAGAAGAGAAGCTTCACCCCAGAGAGGCAAGCGGTGATCAATGAGAAAGTGGACAAACTCTTCACTGCCGGCTTCGTTCGGGAGGTACAATACCCGAGCTAGCTGTCAAATGTAGTGATGGTAAAGAAGAATAATGGCAAGTGGAGGATCTGTGTAGACTACACCGACTCAACAAGGCATGTCCAAAGGATAGCTTCCCTCTACTGAAGATTGACCAGTTGGTGGGTGCCACCTCGGGGCATTGGCTACTATCCTTCATGGATGCATTCTCTGGATACAATCAGATCCGGATGCACTCAGAGGACGAGGAACACACCACCTTCATCACCGATCGAGGGACATACTGCTACAGGATGATGCCCTTCGGCTTGAAGAATGCTGGGGCAACGTACCAGCATCTGGTCAACAGGGTCTTCAAAGACCAAATTGGCTGAAACATGCAGGTGTACATGGATGACATGCTTGTCATGAGCAAACCGAGCTCGGACCACATTGCCGACCTCGCCGAAGCCTTTCAAACCTCCAGAAACACCAGATGAAGCTGAACCCAACAAAGTACGCTTTCGAAGTGGTGGCACGAAAGTTCCTTGGCTTCATGGTCACGTAGAGGGGCATTGAAGCAAACCTGGAGAAGGTCCAGGCGATCGTCGACATGGAGCACCCGACATCGAAGAAGCAGGTCCAGCACCTAACAGGCCGGATTGCAGCTTTGAGTTGATTCATCTTGAGATCGGATGATCGCTGCCTTTCCTTCTTCAAGGTGCTGCGCAAGATGCACGACTTCACCTGGACAGAGGAGTGCAGGATGACCTTCAAAGAATTGAAGAAGTTCCTAGTGTCTCCACCGCTGCTCTCAAGACCGGAGGAAGGAGAAAAGATCCTACTTTACCTGGCGGTCACACCTAGGGCCATCAGCTTAGTCCTCGTCCGTGCAGACGAAGATGGATCCCAGAAGCCGATATACTACACCAGCAAAATCCTTCGTGACACGGATATTAGGTATACTCGCTCTGAGAAACTCATTTTTGCTCTAATAATGTCTACTAAGCACCTCAGGCCATACTTCTAAGCACATCCCATTACGATCGTGATGGATCAGCTATTGAGGACCATACTTAGCCACCCCAAAACCTCTGGATGGCTGGCTAAGTGGTCCCTGATGCTGAATGAGTTCAACATCGCATATCGACCAAGGTCATCACAAAAGGCTCAGGTCCTACTCGACTTCCTAGTCGAGTGCACTTGGCTCACCGAGGAGCCAGAGCAGACAACCCCGGGGTGTCAAGTTAAGCCCGGAGCAGAGGAGGAGTCCTGGATCCTCCACGTCAATGGTGCGTCCAATGCCGGCAAGAGCGGAGCAGGCCTCATCCTCGCCAACAGCGATGGGATCGTGGCAGAATGTGCTCTCCGCTTCAAATTCGCCACAACAAACAACCAGGTAGAGTACGAGGCGCTCCTCGCGGGTGTAAGGGTCTCTCGCTAGCTGGGCGTGCAAAGCCTGAAAGTCTTTACCAACTCCCAACTAGTGGCCAGACAAGTCTCCAGAGAATATGAAACCAAAGATCCCAAGATGATGAAGTATCTGGAGCGAGTCTGCTAAAGCACGGTGGGTTTCCGACACTTCTGCATCTCCCATATCCCCCATGGAGAGAATGCTTGCACGGACACGCTGTCGAGACTTGCGACCTTGTCGAACTCATCACTAGGGCGTGCCCACATCGAGTACCTCGAAAATCCAAGCTATGAAGCCCTAGAGGAGGTGTAGCAAGTCACTCCGGAGCTGAGTTGGATGGATAGGTACATCAAGTACATCATTAATGGCACCTTACCAGAGGACCGCATGGAAGCTAGCCTCATCAAGAAGAAAGCCTCCCGGTTTGTCCTGGTGGAAGGGCAGCTCTACCGTCGATCCTACTCTACCCGCTCTTGAAGTGCCTGAGGCCTGCGGAGGCAGCCTTCGTACTCCAAGAGATACATGAAGGCCTCTGGGAGAATCATGTGAGAGGAAGGATGCTGGTGTACAAAGCTCTCCGCCAGGGATACTTCTGGGAGACCATGAAGGAGGACGCCACCGAATTCATGAAGAAGTGCGACAGGTGCCAGCGCCACGCTCACATACAGCATCAACCAGCGGCGCCGCTCTCCCGGCTCTCCAACCCTTGGCCTTTTGTCTAGTGAGGAATGGACATCTTAGGACTATTTTTCCCTGCACCGGGGTAGCGGAGATTTCTACTGGTGGCTATTGACTACTTCACCAAGTGGATGGAAGTAGAGCCACTAGCGTGGATCATGAAAGCTAAGGTCTGCCAGTTCTTCTGGAAATCAATCATCTGCCGCTTCGGACTCTCCCACTATATCATCACCGACAACAGCGGCAGTTCGACAACCGGGAGTTCGAAGGGTTCTACGCCGAACACGGCATCCAACACCGCTTCACCTCGGTATCTCATCCCTAAACAAACGGGAAAGCCGAGGTGACCAATCAAACCATCGTTCAAGGACTCAGGACTAGGCTGGACCGGGCCAAAGGCAAGTGGGTGGAAGAATTCCCGAGTATTTTATGTGCCTACCATACAATGCCCAGAATGGCCACAAACGAAACACCTTTCAACCTTATTTTCGGTATCGAGGTTATCGTCCCGGTTGAGCTCGGCGTGCCCATACTGCGAGTGCAGCAATATGACAAAGCGGAGAATCCAGCGTGCCTTCTACTCAACTTGGACCTCCTTGAAGAAACCAAGGACAAAGCTCGACTCTGGATGACAGCATACCGGCAACGAGTGGCCCGGTAATACAACGCACGGGTAAGGCCAAAGGTCTTCCGACCTAGCGACCTGATGCTGCGCCGAGCCGAAACGTCTCAACCTTGGGAGTGCGACAAGCTCTCGCCGAACTAGGAGGGCCCCTGCAAGGTGGTCAAAGCTCTTTCGCATGGAGCCTACTATCTCGAGGATCTGGACGGTGCCAGATTCTCATGAACATGGAATGCCTGCAACCTGAGATATACTATCAGTAGTGTAAGGCTTTCTCCTAATAATATAAAGATTTTCTTTTGCACAAATCGCTCTCTGCCTTGCAGGGATATCGCTGCCCGGCCCAAGGTCTGGCATGCTCAAGCCCGGAGTCTAGCTCTCCGACACTCTAGCTCGAAGCCCAGCTCTCTGGCACTCTAGCCCGGATCCTACAACCCTCCGGCACTCTAGCTCGAAGCCCAGCTCTCCGATACTCAAGCCCGGAGCCCAGCTCTCTGGAACTCAAGCGTGGAATCCAACTCTCCGGCACTCAAGCCCGGATCCTACGACCCTCCGGCACCGAAGCCCGGAGCCCAGCTCTCCAGCATTCAAGCCTGGAGCCCAGCTCTCCGGCACTCAAGCCTGGATCCCACGACTCTCCAGCACCGAAGCCCAGAGCCCAGCTCTCTGGCACCGAAGCCCGGAGCCCAGCTCTCTAGCACTCAAGCCTGGAGTCCAGCTTTCCGGCACTCAAGCCTAGAGCCCAGCTCTCCGGCATCAGTAATGTAAGGTCTTTCCTTATTAATAATAAAGGTTCTCCTTGTGCAAATCCTTTTAGCCTTGCAGGGGAATCATCACCTGGCCCCAGGTCCAACACGCGAAAGCCCGAAACTCACGCCCCTCCGACACCAAAGACCGAACCCTGCTCTGGCACCAGGAGCCTAGCTTCCTGACATTCAAAGCCCGGATCTCACGCCCCTCTGGCACCAAAGACCGAATACTGTTCCGGTACCAGGAGCCTAGCTTCCTGGCATTCAAAACCCGAATCTCATGCCCCTCCGGCACCAAAGACCGGACCCTGTTCCAGCACCAGGAGCCTAGCTTCCTGGCATTCAAAGCCCGGATCTCATGCCCCTCCGGCACCAAAGACCAGACCCTGCTCCGGCACCAGGAGCCTAGCTTCCTGGCATTCAAAGTCCGGATCTCATGCCCCTTCGGCACCAAAGACTGGATCCTGCTCCGGTACTAGGAGCCTAGCTTTCTGGCATTCAAAGCCCGGATCTCACACCCATCCGGCACCAAAGATCGGACCTTGTTCCGACATCAGGAGCCTAGCTTCCTGGCACTCAAAGCCCGGATCTCACATCCCTCCGGCAACAGAGACTGGACCCCGCTCCGAACCAGGACCCAAGCTTCCTGACATTGGGCAGAGTGAAGAGATCTTCACAGTCACTTCGCCCCCAAGCTAGGCATGACCAAGCAAGTCAAGAACTCCTTCCTCACCTTTTCACTTATCTAGGGGTCCGTGAGAAGGGTCACCCGGGCACTTGGTACTTCAGGGACGTGTGCCTGCATAGGTACATGCATCCAGATGATCGAGAAGTGGAAAGGAGATACTTGTAATACAAAGATACAAACAAAGAGAAGAACCGGCAAGTCGAGTTGGGTGAAAAATATTTTCATTACTACTTGGCAAAATGATACATTAATCCTGGGCCCCGACATGCCAGGCAGCCTAGGTCAAAAACAAAGAAGAAAGGGGTTGCTGCTGCTATGGACCCCTACTCTACTCAGCCGGTCCCTTCCCCGGACGGTGCCCAGCTAAGGTCTCACTCTCTCTGGCCTCCGGGCCCTCTTCTTCAGCCACCACCACCAGCGGGGTCGGGTCAGTCACGGTGGCATGCTTTTCTACCTCGATCGGTGCAGGAGTCGAAGACATTTTTCCCATGGTGCCCGGGAGGCGAAGGCCGGCCATCTATTTGTCCGAGATGAGACCCCGTAGCTGGGTCCGGCAGTACATGAACTCCTTGAGGAAGGAGTCCATCGCCACCTCTTTGAAGTCAAGCTTGAACTCCGGGGAAGCCTTGATCTCGCCATCACCTCGGTCGCATCCTTCCTGGTAGCCTCTGCCCGACGGATTGCCTCGGCCACCTCCTTTCCGGCAGCCTCAACCCGACAGATTGCCTCAGCCACCTCCTTCTTTGCAGCCTCTATTGAGCTGATTGCCGCGGAGACCTTCCCCTCTGCCCTAGCAGCATTCTGCTCTGCAGCTACGACCTTCTTCTCAGCAGAGGCGGCCCGCTCCTTCGCCGCTTCCAACTCGGCTCCAAGCTCCTTCAGCTTGGACCCCTTGGCTTGGAGCTTCTCCTCAAGCTCCTTCAAAAGCTGCTCAGTGCTGGCAACCTCGCCACGGAGCCCTTTGATCCTTATGTTGGCCTCCCAGGCCTCGTCATTCATCCGCCTCACCTTAGCCTTTGAGGAATCGAGCTCTGCCTCTCGCTCCCTGTCCCTCCTGGCCCAAGTGTGACAGTAGTCCTTGATGAGCAAAAGCTCCATGCCAAGCTGCATTGAAGAGGGTGTCAGTCACAAAGATGAGAAAAGAAGAAGGGAGCGAGGCAAGGTAGAGAAGTGATTACGGTGAAGAGGTGAAAAAAATTAGCGCTGATAGCATCGTCTAGAAGTTTCCCGGCCCTGTCTCGCTGGTCGCATGACTGGACGATAAAGTCCATTCGCTCGGCAAGGGCCAGGTCCTTGACTAGGGAAACGTTGGGTGCCAACCTGAAGGGCACCCGACAATAATCCCTATCCTTCTTGCTTGCCGCCGGTGCAGGGTCACCCACCCCATCGGTAGAAGTAGCTTCAGGTGCAAGCTGGATGCTCGGCGCTGCCGGCATCGGCTCCGTTCTCTCTGGCTCTCCGCCCTCAACCTCGATAATTTTTGGAGAGGGAGGCGCCATCGCAGCAGCAGCGACAGCGGATTTGGCCCGGGCAACCACTTCAGTTTCTAGGGCCGGGAGTGGATCGCGCTGCCTCGGAGGCTCGGGAAGGGGCTCGGGCAACCCTCCCGCTCAGCTCGGGAGCAGGCTTGGCTGGTACGGTAGGTACGGCCCTCGCACCATCATATACTCGAGCCCTCTTCGAAGGGGGCTCGCTGACCCCCTCTGCTTGGCCCCTCTCCTTAGAGAACAAGAGGAGCTCATCCAGAGAGAATTTCATGCCTGCACCAAGAAAGAAGACATCAGTTCTAAAAAAAAATGGAAGGAAATGGGGTTCAAGCCGAACTCACCCAATGCTTGTATTGGGCTGACCCCGGCCTCGAAGAGATTCTGCTCTGACAGCAGGATCTCGAGTGAAGGGATCTGAGTGGAGCGGAGCTGATCATAAACATCCCGGTCAGTTGCCTCGACCGCAGAATTCCAGTTAGGGGACCGATCTAGGTCGCTCCAAACCCAGTCGACCCCCTCAACCAAGGCAAAAAAGTATTTACTCTTCCACCCTTTGATGGAAGAGGGGAGTTCGAACCTAATGCCCTTTGAGCGGGAAGAAAGAGACCACCACCCCTCCTCGGTGGGGTGGCGTTTCAGGGTAATGAAGGCCCTGAACAAGAAAAAACGGGTAACTATCCCATGAAAGTGGCATAAAACAATGAAACAAAAAATTGTCTTGATGGTATTTGGGGTGAGTTGAGTAGGAACAAGGCGGTAGTTGTTCAAAACAGAAAGGAAAAATGGATGGAATGGGAATCGGAGGCCCCCTGCGAGAGTTTCCTTAGAGGGCGATCCGGCGTGAACCACTGAAGGTGACCCTCTCCCCTAGTTGAGGGATCGAGAGTCAGACGGATTCTGGGACACCATAGGTCTCCTGAATGGTCGCAAGCTCCGCGGCAGTGATCATCGAAGCAATCCCGCCGGACCTGTCGACTGAGGAGGTTCAGGAGCAGGCCCAGGTAGAAGAGGACGAGGCTGAGGCAAAGATGCAGGTTCCCTAATCACTATCCCTCTAGGTACAGGTCTTCTGCTAAGCTCGAAGCATGCCACGTCCTCATCCTCATCAGAAGAGGAAGGCGGCCTCGGCCTAGAAGGCTCGGCCTCACCCTGGTTGGTTGTGGGGTGGAAGTTCGAGCCGAAGCAAGACATTGGGAAGAAGATGAAGGCAAAAGAAAGAGAGAAGGAGACAGGAGAAGACGGACGAGTGTCTGGGAAAGAACCTAGCCCTAGAAGGAAGTCTCTACTTGACCGGGACAGGGAGGAAGGAGACTAACCTGCTGAACCTGGAAAGACAAAGATAGCTGGGGGAGCGAAGGAGGAACTTCGATACGATGGCAGGCACGCGGGATTTGAAAGAAGATATGTTTTGGGAAAGTTGCCTTTCCTTTCAAAGTGACCAGCGCCCAACCGTACCGTTACAGTCCCCCACCGATGGATTTGCACCACGTGTCATCAATCGGCAAGGCTGGCATTTTGTTTCGACTATGGCTGCTCTGAATTCTGTGCTCGTAATAACTACTCCTCGGACGTGTCCACGTGACTCCCCCGGATAGGCTGGAGAAATCGCTTCACGAAGCACCGACGATCATGGCCATCATTATGCCGGATTCTCACCTCTCCACGTCAGCATTGCATTTACTCCCTTCGCCCTGAGCATCCCACGTCAATGGGACTCGGGAGTGGGGGGCAAATGATGTGGCAGAATGTTGACGTGTAATCCCTGTTATATGCCATGTCAGAGAAAGCTACCATGATGGACACTCCTCCTCGGACTCCTTCGTCGGGTCGAGCTCCCACTACAAGAAAGATGACTTTTAGTAGCGGCCAAGGCCGTCACTAAAAGTTTCAAAAGCCCCCACTAAATAGGTTTAGTGGTGGTCAGCAGTGGCTGCCACATTGGTCACTAACGTCACGTCACTAAAACCATTTGTGACAAAAAAAGTGGCTTCCATTAATAATGATGTTTAGTGACGGTTGAATTCTGGTCACTAAAAAATCAAAGTTTAGCAGCAACCTTGAATGACCGTCATAAAGGAGCTTTTTAGTGATGATCATGATGTGGTCACAGAAAAATACCTTTTGTGACTTGTGTAAGTGGCGGCCACTAACCATTGCATTTTTCGTGGAGACCAAGTAATGGTTACTAAAGAATAATATTTTAATGGCAACCATATATTGGTCACTAAAATATTAAATATTTTGCAACGGTAACCAGTGGCCGCCACTAACAAAATATTTAGTGGCAGCTTGCAGTTGTCACTAAAAGAGCTACATATTATGACCATCAGTGATGGCCGCCAGTAATATATCTTTAGCAGCGATTAAATGTGGTCACTAAACATTATATATTTTATGATAAAGTGGCTGCTACTAAAAATATCTTTAAGCAATAGAAACTGTACAATTATATAATAATACACCTGGAATAATAAAAATTTATTTCGACATTCAAAGCCTTCAAATTTGTTTCAAGCAAAGAGAATAAAGATTTTATTCTCACTTCAATAATATTTCAATGTCATAAAAATAAAAAACTCAAAACATCCACAAAACAACCATAGAAAAAAAATCCATACATCATATAATGATTGTTAAAATTTATACAGTACTTGCTAAAACTTCAAATTTAAAATAAGTTATACACCACATAACATCCAAATATACTTGCTAATGCTTCATGACTTCCATCTTTTCGATCCATAGCACTCATCCTTTGCCTAATTATTTTCCTGTTTCAAAATAAATTGGATAACAAAAATAAGGTCATATAGCTAGAAATAAAAAATCAAAAGTGATATGCACAACATAGTACACAAAAAAGATTAGAAAAAACTAAAGTATATTCTTAATTATATATAAAAGAAAACACTTAAAAAGGTAGAACTTACCATAAGTCCTATAAGATATTCTCCTACTTCTCATCTCCTCCATAAAAATGGTGAACTGCAATCTATCCTCTTCATTTTTCTTCCTTTCTTCTTCCATCATCTTCTTCAACTGTCCTATTTCATCTTTCATTTCTTCATTACGCTTGTTTGATTCTTTCAATTCACTAATGAGTTCTGCACGAGTTGGACCTTTTCCAAATATAGAAGTAGGTGTTGGACCCAATCCATATCCACGTACACGTCCATGCCTCTCAGGTCTCATAATTTGTGAAAAAATATCATCTTCTACAATTAAGCCAGAAGATTGTTCCCCAATTTGGTTTGACAAATTCTCAAAACGCTCCTAATAATATACATACATGTATTTATATAATCAAATGACAATTATATAATTATATTTAAAATTTGGAAAGTCACATGTAGAGAAAGCTCAATATGAATATAAATGAACTTAAAAATTTAACTATTTATCACTATATTTTGTGATGTTGTATCGACCATAGTCCCATCCTTTCGTTTATGTGTCATGCAAAATATCTCCCATTGAGTAGGCTCATGCCCCTTCTTCACAGTCTACATGCATGATAAATAATTTATTACTATTTATTAAATATCTAAAATAATTTTATATATGCCAACAATAAAGAAAAAGAAAAAGAGAGAAAAAAATGTAGAATAAAATTTAACACATCCATTAACATTATTATAAATTTATACCTCCTCGGCTCCTATACGAGCATAACTCTTTATGCCTGTAGTATGACCCAAATTTTGTTTTGATCAATTGTGCTTATTTCGATCACATTTTATCTATATAAAAAACCAAGTAATTTAGTAACATTATCAATATAAATATTATTTTTATAATTAAATATTTACCTGAAATTATGGTGCGCCCACCTAATGAACAAATTCTATCCATTGATCTCGTAATATATCCGGTGGACAATGCTCAATCCTCTCTTCATCGGTGATATATTTATCATAATAGTCCGTCTTCAACTTATGCTTGTAGTTTGAAAACTTTCTCGCCATTTTCTGCATAATCCAATCTTTTATACATTGAGTTTCCATAAACTCAAATTTATCATGAAACAATTAAGTATAAAATAAACATATAAATCATAATAATCCATCTAACAAAAAAAATGATATTGGAATATCAGGATTATGTAATATTTATTCACATTACCAATGCATGTTTATACATCTTTTCCCTCTTCTCTTGTGGAATTTCTTCCCATCATTTATAAGTGATTGGTGCATCTTCACCATTTCTAACAATCTTTCCAAGATGGCTAGTAAAAATATTTACATTTATACCTATTGCCTGCCTAAAACCATTAAATTCCAAAGGCAATTTTTCACCAGGTCTCAATGCTATTAACTTGAGATTTCATGTCTTCCCTCGAGTTCTTTTTTTTCCACTAGATGAACCTATTAAAAATCAAAACTAATTATATAAAAAAAGTACATAAAATATATTCAAAATAATGGTACAACTCAAATCAACCCAACCACTATAGCATTTGTAACAATTCATAAATCATGCAAAAGCTATAAAAAAAAATGTATAACATTACTTTTCTTGTGAATATCTTTCTAAATTTTATTATCACTCATATATGCTTGATCTCCTATCATCAAACCAATTCCATAATCCAATTCCTTCTAAGAAAATCATGGTTTTACATGCAATGCAATCTCAAACAATATTTGATGGAGGTCTTAAAATGCAATGCAATGCAATCTTAATGAAACAACTAAAATTTGGATCTATGATATAATTTGACATGCTTTTAATGATTACTTGTCATCTTATAATAGATTCAAATTATAAAACCAACCTTAATTATGAATGTCAAGATTAGGAGATATCCATGTAAGCATGAAAGATGATCAAGAATATTAATTGATATAGCCATGCAAGTTTAGCCTAAAGTCTTGTAGTCAAGCAATAAATTGAAAAGCATATTTCTTATTGTGAACACAGAATTTTTTCAGAACTATAAATTCGTTATATGAGTAGCAAGATTACCAAGCAACATAGATAAATCAAATGAGTTGAAATCAGCTCCTTATAGATTTTTTTTATTTATGTGCCATGTTCTTAGTAAGAGTTTTCCATAACCAGCAATAGTTAAGACTTTTTTCATACATTCGTTGTATAAACAAATAAAAAAAGAGTAATATTTAAAAAAACTGCTAGTTAATAACTCTAAAGAAGAGAGACTGGAGAGCAGTCAATGCCTGATTGCCATAATACAATTTCAAGAAGAAGCTTTTGTCAAGTTATTTACATGTGCATCCAGCAGAATCAAGTTATAGTAGTCCCATGTCATTTTTTTTCTTTTCTCATCTTGTTTCATGCTGGCATTTTGAATTGCAATTAAATATACGCTCACCAAAATAAGAAGGAATAATATTAGCATTAGACATCTACATCAATATAAAGAGTTGAACATAACCTTTTTTAAAAGTAAATGGTATTAAATCTTACCAGCATTGCTAAGTGGAGTAGGTAATTGTGAGGGTTGTGATCCAGTAAATTGAATAGAAGTATTTTCATTATTGCTTGAACCTGTAGCCATAATTAAAGAATATCCTACAATAATAATCTTTTGCATGTCAATAACAATTTATAATAAATAAAAAAAAGATAGAATCATGCATATTATACAAATCAAGGTATCAAATGCTCACGTTAAAATATAAATGCACAAGAATATTATGATGACAAAATATAAAATACATAAAAAGAGCATAAAATAAGAAAAATATACTATGATAACTAAAAATTTATTAAGGGATCAAGCATTAAGTACATGTTCATTGATTAAAAATTATATACAATCTATCAAGTAAAATAATGATGTAATCATTATCATCATCATTTTTTCTTCATTTTTTTTCTTGTTTGCTGCGCTACTTCAGTTGGATCCACATGTTGTCCTGGAATATCGTTCTATGCCAACTTAATACATCTCCTTCAGACTCTTCAATATATGGTAAACATTGAACACCACATGTTTCATTTTATTGATAAGCATCATCATTGAACACTTCCTCTTCATCATCATCATTCAGCACTTCTCCTTGCATATGCATATTGTAAAAATCACGAGGTTGAAACTTTTGAACAATATACCAATCAGAATCCACTGTATCTCTTACATAAAAAACTTGTTCTGCTTGACATGCAAGTATAAAGGGTTCATTAGTATGCAAAGACTGAGTAAAATTTAAACAAATGAACCCATGAAGATCAACCTTGATTCCCCTTCGTTGGCTGTAGACATCTCTCCAATCACATTTAAATAAAACAACCCGATTTCCACCATGATAGTGTAACTCAATAACATTTGTTAGAATACCATAATAGTAGATGTTGCCAACAATTGGATTGTTGTCTCTTGCACTTGCATAGCTATTTGTCTCTCCTGTTACAAAAACTCCACTACTTTGAGTCTTTCTTTCCTTCTCACGATCCTTGGTGTGAAACCTAAAACCATTAATTACATATCCTTTATAACACATCACTTGTTAGACAGGACCACGAGCAAGTGATAATAAGTGTTCATTCACTTCTCCACTCTTAGAATTATATAATTGTGTCACCTATTCAATCCAAAAAAAAAGAAAATAAATTCAAGACAATAATCAATTAATAAAACATTCAAAGTATAAAAATTCATAACTCTTACTCGACTTTCTAACCAATTTGGAAAATCCCTATCATGAACACTATCCACCTCCTTTGCATGTGCATTTGTCAAACTATTGGCAACTAATTGTTTGTGTTCTCTGCTTCAAAAAAAATTAAGAGGATGAATTAAAAAGAAAACCAATTAGTAATATTATTTAATATATAAATTAAATTAATGCAAGGATTGTACTTACTTGAGAAATTGATGAATTTCATCACAATTTTTCAAAACATAAAGACGAGCTTGTAGCCATTCCTCTCTAGCAAGTTCACATGGTGTCCCCTTTCCTAATGTATGACCAATTTTTTTAAATACAGACAATCCTTCACTTGATTCTCCAATACAACTTTCATCATTTCTTTCCACTTGATTGAATGCAGTTTCAATCCCTTGTAGATACCTTGAACAAAAAGTCAAATATTCTTTTGCAAGATATCCTTCTATAATTAAACCCTCTAGATGACTCTTATTTCGAACATAAGTTTTTAACGTCCATGAATACCTGTAATATGTATAACTTATAGTAAATAGATAAGATAATATACATCTTTATAAGATATAATGGTAAATTTAATTAAATAGTTAACAAACCTTTCAATAGGATACATCCATCGATATTGCACAGGTCCTGCAATCCTAGCCTCACTTGATAAATGAATGGGCAGGTGCACCATAACATCAAAGAATGTTGGAGGGAATATCCTTTCTAATTTGCAAAGGGTCTCCACAATCTAAGACTTTAAATGTTCTAACTCTTTAACTTTCAAGACTTTTGAACACAACTCTCTAAAGAAATTACTCAATTCAATCAAAGCCTCACAAACATCTTTAGGCAAGAGCTTACGTATTGCAAGAGGGAGTAATCTCTGCATAAAAATGTGATAATCATGGCTCTTAAGTGCTGAAATCTTACGTTCTTTTAGATTCACACATTGTGAGATATTGGATGAGTAACCATCTGGAACTTTCACCTCCTTCACAAATTCACGTAACTTGAACTTTTCATTTGAAGATAACGTGTAGCATGCAGAAGGCAATAATATCCTATCACCTTCCTCTATTGGATGAAGTTGCTCCCTAATGCACATTTCTTTTAAATCTAGACGAGCCTTTAAACCATCTTTTATTTTACCTTCAATATTCAATAAGGTACTAAGCACATTTTCACATATATTCTTCTCAATATGCATAACGTCAAAGTTATGACGCAATAAAAGAGTTTTCTAATATGGCAACTCAAAAAAATACTCTTCTTCTTCCAGTTACTCAACCAATCTTTATTTGTCTTACTTGGTCCACTTTTTTTCATCCTTTCCCTTTTTGAGATGCATAATTGATCCAAAACATCATTACCTGATAATTGTGGAGGTTTTTCTCTCAATTCTTTAGTACCATCAAAATGAGTTCTATTATTTCTCCATCTATGATTCATCGGTAGAAATCGACGATGTCCCATATAACACATTTTCCTTCCATGTTTCAAATAATGAGAACAAGTGTATTTATTGCAAGAAGGACAAGCCCACCTCCCCTTAGTACTCCATCCAGATAAATTTGCATATGCAGGAAAATCATTTATTGTCCACAATACCACCACATGTAGTCAAAAGTTCTATTTTCTAGAGGCATCATATGTTTCAATACCAACTTCCCACAGATCCTTCAATTCATCTATTAAAGGCTTCAAGAACACATCAATATCATTTCCTGGAGCCTTAGGACCAGGAATAAGCAAGGATAACATGAAAAAAGATTTCTTCATAGACATCCATGGTGGGAGATTATAAGGAACTAGAACAACAGGCCATGTGCTATGTGCAATGCTCATATTCCCGAATGGGTTGAATCCATCACTTGCTAACCCAAGTCTGAGATTATGAGGTTCCAATGCAAATGAGGGATAAAGCTCATCTAATTTCTTCCAAGCTTGAAAATCTGCTGGATGCCTTAATAACCCATCATTAATGCGATCCTCTTCATGCCATGTCATATTAGATGCTATTTTTGATGACATATATAATCTCTGAAGTCTTGGCTTTAATGAAAAATATCTAAGAATCTTCATAGGAATTTTTTTTCTAACACCCTTAGTCCCATTGTCTTCAACCATCCCAAACATCCATCTGGAAGCACCACATTTGACACATTGATTGGCATTGGCATATTCCTTCCAAAATAGTATACAATTATTGGGACATGCATTTATCTTCTCATAATGAAGACCCAAATCCTGAATAATCTTTCTTGCTTCATAAGATGAACTAGGCATTGTTTCACCCTCCGAAAATGCATCCTTCAGTAGTTGAAGTAACATGCTAAATGACTTATTACTCCATCCATGGCGACATTTTAAATGCAATAATTTTATAAGGAAAGAGAGCTTTGAGAATTTAGTACATCCAGGATAAAGCACTTGCTGAGCATCTTTCAACAATCTATAAAATTTTTTTGCATCTTCATTAGGCTCATCAAGAATATGCAAGGCACCACCCCTCTCTTGATTTATATTTGGCATCCCTAACGCCTCTTCTAACATGGTATACACACCCTCATTATCATTCTCTGCTTCATCACAAACTTCTTCCTCTTCAAATTCATATTCTCCATGATAATACCAATTAATATAACTTGGAACTATCCCCTTGCTAACTAGATCAAATTGAACCTCATCTCGACTTTTGTAGTACACATTGTTACAGTTGATGCAGGGACATAAAATTTTATCTGGTTGAGATGAGTGAGAGAATGCAAAATCAAGAAATTCTTTAACTCCATTCAAGTACTCATCACTTAATCTATGCTGCATCATCCAACTCTTATCCATTATGCTGTGCATTTAAAAGATAGAAAGAATCAAAATACAATAATTAAATGTAGAAAATAGATAAAGCAATTATATTATATTAAAATGCTTGGTTTAGTCACTAATATGTAGTGAGTTCAATATAGAAATTTATCGAGACTTCTTGACTATGAAAGAATTAAATATTTAGTCTTATACATATTAAGTCATGCATATAATACCAAGCGAGTGATTCAAATTGTAGTCTTCCACCTGGACTTTCCAGTTTAAGATTAGTCTGGGGTAGATAATAGAGATTCCATGAGGAACTTGACTATCTTCTTCAAATGATCATAAAAAGATGATTGTATTAAGCATCTAGAAATAAAACATTTGGAGGCAAAGACTTCCCAATAAAATAAATCAAAGAGGCATAAATCTATTCCATCTAAAATCCCCATGAGAGCAAGATGTTCCCCCACATTCTTCTCCCATTGTTGTTTGTGCTGGCTAGAGACAACTTGGTTTTATCCTCAGCATTAGCAGCAGGAGAAGCACTGAGTTCAACTTCAATGATATCAGAATCAGAAGGCCTTCTCCAATGGGAGCACAACCATGTTAAGAAGAGGATAAACACAAGGGAACAAAAAAAGGGGAAAAAATATCGCTTTGGTATTTGCTTTGATCCACAAGAAAGGCAAGCATACAATTTTTTTTTTTTTTTTGGCTTCGATGTCCCTTTTCCAACCTAAGGTTTTGATTGGAAACCTTCTCCATCCCTGCACAATATCTTTTCTACTAGTTTTTAAGAACCATTCAACCCAAAAAAAGGTTTTGATTGGAAACCTTCTCCATCCCCGCACAATATCTTTTCTACTAGTTTTTAAGAACCATTCTACCCAAAAAAATCTACTAGAAGAAAGATAAATAAATTATATAACGACAAAATTTTGATATGATAACCTTGGCACATGAAGTGCATATTATTTTTTATCTTATAATCTTCATTAAATTAATCTATTAATATACAATTTTAAATTCATATAAGAAGAATTATAATCAACATGGAGTTAAAAAATGAAAAAAGATACAGAGATAGGAACTGAAAAAAACTACAAAAAAAGGCTCTGATTTATTCATCAAAGTTGGGCTTATTAATTAAGAACATAATTTATCCCCTAACCTTCAATTAGTATATTTATATATCTACAATCCACATATATATATATATATATATAATAAAGATGATTGCTGTTTCTTATTAATCGGTCTCCCTTTCCTATTTATTTTAATATTTATAATCCCTAAATTCCCCCTCCTCCGGTGACCTCGAGAGCTCCATCCCGCTGCCGACCTCGACCCCCTCCCCTGGCGACATCGAGCCCCCTCCCCAGCGACCTCACCGCCCCTCCCCCACCCCCACGGCGTATTCACCGTCCCTCCCCCACCCCCACGGCGTATGCACCGTCCCTCCCCCTGGCACCGCTATGCCCGTCGCTCTTCCGCGCGGCGTCTTCATCGCGCCCCCCCCGGCACCCCTTCGTGCGGCGTCTTCACCATCCCTCCCGCGGATCGTGACGGCCCTCACCGTCCCCTCCTGAATCTTCTTCTTGCTTCCTCGCTGGCACCCTCCCTCAGTCCCGCACCGAGCTATCACAATCTAAAAAAAAATAATAATAAAATTCAGATCGTCGACGACGACTCACCTGGATGATGCTGCTGCCACTCGTCGCCGCTCGCCATCGCTTCTTCACCACTTCTTCGCCGTCGCTCGCCACTGCCGAAGAGAGGAACAGGAAGAACCCAAAAAGCACGGGATATGAGCGGGAGCGCATGGGAAGAAAAAGGCCAAGCGCGCGCGGGAGAAAGAAAATTATTTTTTTTAACCAAAATTAGTCCACAGCCAAATTCATTTTTTTATTTTTTTAATATTTTTTTTATTTTTTCTGTAATTTTTTGTTTTTCCTTTTTTGTTTTATATTTTTTAGTGACTCTATCTTCAGTAAAGATGGCAATGGGTTGAGTTTGAGCCAAGTTCATAACTACCCAAACCTAAATATTCAATACACTATCCAAATCCGGTCCAAACACTATCGGTACTGGATTTTTTTTATCCAAACCCATCTCAATTGGGTATCGGGTAATTCGGGTTTACCCGACCCAAACCCAGTTGAGTCATATTAATTTTTTTTATTTTTATCAACTTTGAGTAAAATAAGATAAAAAATCTTAATATATATATATAATTTTATTATTTCTTTGGTATATATATAATTTTATAATTTATTTTTTAGTTATTCTACTTAACCCGTTAACCACTTATCCTAGACTCAGTCCGAGTCCCTGACTCTCCAATCCCCATCTCTGCCTCTCTGATCTGACTCTCTCGGCGACAACCCCACCGTCATCGATGCGATGCCCTTGTCCCTTGCCCTCGTCTGCCGATCGCCGCACGACGTTCCACCCTCCCCATCGCCCTCCTCGCCGGCGCCCTCTCCCTCTATCCCAAATCGAGATCGAGTCCCCATCTCAGTCTCTCTGACTCTCTCCGTTGACAACCCAACCATCATCGAGGCCCTCGCCCCTCACCCTCGTCCGCCGACCGCCGTGCAACGTTCCACCCTCACCGCCGCCCTCCTCACCGGCGCCCCCTCTCCCTTAGTCCTAGACCGAGTCATCTCTGTCTCTCTAACTCTCTCCGTTGACCCAAACCCCTCCCGTCCCTCCCATCTGTTCCTCCTCTCCCTCGCCCCTCCCCTCGTCACCAACGTCTCCCCCATCGCCACCGGATGCGCCGCTCTGCGGCCTCTGCCCTCCCCTTCAACGGTCCTCCCCGACGGCTATCACAATCCAAAAAAAAAAACACTCGATGATGACTCACCTGGATGACGACCGGAAGCCGCTGGCTGCCGCTGCTCGCCACCGCTTCTTCACCGATCCAAGAGGAGGCCGAAGAGGAAGAGGAGAGCAGGGGCCAAGGAAGTTGGAGATTAATTTAATCGGGATTGATAGGAAAATAATGATTAGGGTTAAAGATTAAATATTTTAAAATTTAATAACTAATATTTAATAATTAATATTTAATATTTAATAATATATATTTATTATTTAAATATTAAAATAATTAAGGTTGAGTTCAGGTCGGGTGTATATCTATCCAATCCCGGCCCAAACCCAAAGTTAAGCATTCGGGTTTTACCCAAACCCAGCCCAAACCCAGTCAAAGCGTTGACTACCCGGCCCAATCAGGTCGGGTCGGGTTGGGTACCCATGGATTTGAATTTTATTGCCATCCCTAATCTTTATTATATATTTTTTTATATTTTTATATATTTTTTAATGATAACTGAACCTGACATGGACTACCTAGACCATCATTATTTGACTGCCACTAATAATTTATCAATTAATGTCCACCATTTTAGAGTCACCACTAAAAATATGATATTCCATGGGGGTTGACAATGGCTGCCACTAAAGAGAATAATTCGTGGCAACTATTTAGCGGTCGCTTCTAAATATAAGAACTTTTGTGACAGCTAAATGTGGATACCGCTAAATGATATCATTTAGTGATAACTTCATTTATGGCCATCACAAATGTGATCCTTTTAGTGTCCATCATTTTAGAGTTGCCACTAAAAATATAACATTTCATGGAGGTTGACAATGGCCATCGCCAAAGAGCATAATTAGTGGCGACTATTCATCGACCGCTACTAAATATAAAATATTTTATGACAGCCAGATATAGTTACCACTAAATGATATTATTTAGTGATAACTTTCTTTATGGCCGTCACAAATGTGATCCTTTTAGTATCCACATGTTATGGCCTCCACTAAACCTCTTATTTTTGTATGGGCCATAGTTGATCGTCACAAAAATATAATATTTAGTGATAATATGATATTGATTGTCACTAAATATGTAACTTTATATGGCCGTCGATTGTAGACGCCACTAAACATCTTCATTTGGTGACTAATATGTATTGGCCACCACTAAAAGTCTTTTTGTGTGGTGGCCACCCTTGGTTGTCTTTAAAAATATTATATAGTGACCAACTATTTAGGGCCGCTATTATAAATGGTCACTAAAACCTATCTTTCTTATAGTGGATCCTTCAGAATGTCGAAGCGGCCTATCAAAGCCAAGTTCCGTCCTCCGCCAGGTCAACTTCCGCAAGATCGGGATGCCTAGGCCGGAGCCGAGCGATCTCCTTCACCAGATTGAGCCCCTCCGAGGTCGAGCCCCTTGGGCCGGAGTCGAGCCCTGCCCTCCACCAGGTCGAGCCCCTCCGAGGTCGAGCCCTCTGGACAAGAGTCGCACCTTGCTCTCCTCCGCCAGATTGAGCCCCTCGGAGTCAAGCCCAGCCCTCCTCCACCATGTGGAGCCCCTTCGAGGTCGAGCCCCTCGGAGTCAAGCCCTGCCTCTCCAATTTGGCCTCCGCCTTCGACGAAGGTGCCAAAAATCAAAGGGGCGATGCCGTCCTCCTTGGACGCCAACGAGCCACCTGAGGACTGCAAGGAAGCACCTACCAGGCCATGATGATCACCCCCAGCTGTCACTTACACCAGAAAAGGAGGAAGCTCCCTGGTCGAGGTGCCGCACTCTCCACCGACCGTCTACACCACCCGAAAGAGGAAGTCAACCAGGAGATTCGAGTTCCAGGGGTGGCTGCTCCTCGATAGAGATCCTGCCAAGTTTCCTGTAATGGAGCAACTATAAGGAATATCAAAGTGCATGGTAGGTTCCTTTATCACGAACCAGGAAAGACATCCCGTCGATGGCATGGAACACCGCTGCACGTGCCTGCTGACATAGAAAAGATCTCAAGGTAGGCGTTCAGCAACCACCTGTACTTAAAAGAGCCATCGACAGCGCTAACGGGAGAGGTAAGCAAGAAAATACTCAAGCAAGTAAGAGAGAGGAGGCCACACAGGAGAACCACCAAGGAGACTGAGAATTCAAGGCTACCAGAGATCCATGGGAAGGGTCACCCGAACACAGCCATCTAGCTTCAGTTCATCTCGGCCACTACTTTTCCCGACTCACTTGCACCCTACTCATACATTATTCACTTCCCTAGAATGGAGTCTATCTCAGGGGCTCGACCAGGAGGATATGTTTCCCTGGATCATCACTGACTTGACCATCGGAGTGCCCAAGCCGGAATCCCCGGCCCGAGTCTCTAACTCTGTTTTGCAAGTCCCGAAGAGCAGGCCAGTCTCGAAGAGACGAGGGGCGATCCGACGCCAACAGCAGCTACGGGCCACGGTGATCTTGGCGGCAACAATTATCATCATACATGTTGCCCAGGTGGCTTCCCAAGAGGGGGGTGAATTAGGATTAAAAACCTTTTCACAATTATGTGCACTTTGAAATTCTTTTAGTGTTGTGGTGCAATATGCAATGCAGAAGTAATTAAGTAAGAGCAATAAAGCAACGAGAACACAAACACAAATTAAGTAAGAGCAATAAAGCAACAAGAACACAAGCACAAACACAAAGGATTTAGAGTGGTTCGGAGCAACCGGCTCCTACGTCCACTACCCAAGCACCACTTGGGATTTTCACTATATCCCCCATCAGAATACAGTCGGATTATTTTACCAGGCTCACAATCCAAATCTATACACTTTGGTTTTACCGGGATCACCAAAGAAATCCAAACTCCCTTTGATTTTAAACGGGATCATCAAAGAAAAACCTAACCTTGGTTTTATACCGAGATCACCAAGAACCCAAACTCCCTTTGGTTTTAAACGGAATCACCAAAGAAAATCCTAATACTTGGTTTTATACCGGGATCACCAAGAAACCAAACTCCCTTTAGTTTTAAACGAGATCACCAAAGAAAACCCTAACACTTGATTTTATACCGGGATCACCAAGAACCCAACTTAGATTTTCATAAGGCTCACCTAAAAACCTTCAACCCTCTCTTAGGACATAGCCCCTTGCTATTCTTAGAGAGAAAATAACAATAAAGAGAAGATAAACAAGCAACCACAACAAACCGAGTTTATTTAAGTGTTGCCGATGTAGATCAAGATGAAGCCTAGCTTTGAATGCTCTTCAAGCTGCTTCTTTGCTTCTTCAATGAGTGGATTCAATGACGAAGTAGAGTTGGTGAAGCTTTGAATCCTATCTTGAAAGCTCTTGAAGTAAGGTAGGTGAAAGACTTGAAGGCTCTTCAATATCTCAAGATAAATCAATAATAATGCTCTGATAATTATTTAATCCCTCAAAAATAATCCCTTTTATAGTTTTTCATGAGAAATGGCCATTGTAGAGCCTAGGGATTCATGAAAGAGCTGTTGGAGACGAAATGGGATTCAAAATTAACTTTCAGCAACTAGCCATTGGAGTGCAGAAAATTACTACTCGAGTCGGCTCGAGGTCCACGAGTCGGCTCAAAGTCTCAGACAGTCCAAAATAAATTTCTGTGAAAGTCGGCTCTTCAAGCTGGAGCCAGCTCTTGCCTTCAGTAAATTTAAAATGACAAATACGCAGAGTCGGCTCTTCAGACTGGAGTCAGCTCAAAGTCTCATTTCACCAAAAATCCTAACTCTGGACGAGTCGGCTCTTGGGGTAGGAGTCGGCTAGAGTTCTCAGCCTTCAAAAATATATATTCTTTTCATGAGTCGGCTCTTAGGACAGGAGTTGGCTCTTGATACTGAAACTCTGAAATTTTCTCCATGCCGTGCCATAATGAGTCGACTCTCGATCCATGAGTCAGCTGTTGCTAAGTCTTCAATTGATGCTTCAAACTTCTTCAAAACTCTTCATCATTTGAATCAAACAAAAGCTAATCTACATAATCTTAATTTTATAATTTTTAGGCCATTTTACAAGATTACAATATTGATAAAACTAGAGCTTTTACCAGCTCAATTTCATTAAATTACATACATAATTGAATTACCTTCCAATCAATTTGAAAACCATTTTAAACTAAAGGTAACCAATTTCCTGCAAAACTTCTCAAGTAATTTGAAAGAATTAGTATCAAATACATGCCCCAATATTTTGTGATCATCAAAATCATTCTAGAGGTCAACAATATAATTATTTACATAATGATATTTATATTTTTATTATTTTACAAAAACTTTTTATTAAATGAATATGGAAAGGTATCAAAATTATTAGAACAAAAAATACACAAAGGTTTGAAAGAGGAATAAAAACTCGGTAAACTTGTATTTCATAGATGACATTGCCTTTCCTTTTATAATAACCATATATAATATTGATAAGAATAAATAGATTAAGATAGACTTGACAACTAAATAAACTTTGGATGAGATAAAATTATCTAATCAAAATTTAAAATTTAAGAGAGTTTTAAATCAAAACTAATTTTGAATTATCATTAACATTCCCCCTTAATTCAGAATCTCCATGCTTGCCAAGCTTATCTTCTTTTTAACTTGTTCAAAGACTAGAACTTTGAAGGTTTTGTCAAGATGTTGACAATATGATCATCTGATCTGCAGTAGATAAGCTCAATTTCTTCTTTATCGACTTGATCTCTGAGAAAATGAAGTTTCAAGTTTATATGATGTTGACTCTGTCTTGATTTTGATGATTGACAAAATATTTAAGTATATATGAGTACTAATTATATTTTAAGTATATTTTTCAGATCTTAGTACTCAACCATGTTGGATGAAGAAATGCTTGTATTTCAGTTGAAAAAGTCCTTAAATTAATGGAAAATCAAGTATATGGACTTTGGAATTAATATGGAAGAACTTGAAGAGGTTAAAGTTTCAATTTGAAGATGTTTCAGCAATGGCACAGGCAAGTGTCGACACCTGGAAATGAAGTGTCGACACCTGAGGATCAACTGTCGACACTTGAAGAGTGAAGTGTCGACTCAAGGCCTGAGACAAACAAAAAACTTCAGAAAGCACTTTCAATCAAGTGTCGACACCTGGAGCTAAAGTGTCGATACTTGGAAGTGAAGTGTCGACACCTGGAGAATGAAGTGTCTGAAAGGAAAACTAGTAGTGAGCATGCTTTCAATTTTAAAACTTTTTCAAAATAACATGCAGCGGAAGCATGATAAATGGATTAACATTTAATCTAAGCATGCTTTTAAAACTTTTCTATGCTACTTATCCCAAGATCTTGCATGAATGATTAATATAAACTATGAAATCATGAATTTATGCAATGAACATTTCAAAGCAACATATCCATATATGTAAAACCATACCTCGTATGAAGTAGAGACGCTCTCCGCCGCGAAAGATCCAAGAGGAGGAAGAAGAACTCTGCTTAGCCGCACACGTGTCCGGCCTCTACAGGTGGTTCACACCATGGCTCTTTCAAAAATTACTTCCACTCCAAGTGCTAGCTTGTTGTGGAACGATTTAATTGGAACTCCTTTTCTTTTTTCTATGCCGGACTCTCCGAATGAATGAAGAAACTCAAGAGGTGGAGAATGAGTGGTTGGAACCCTTCCCAAACACTCAATCCTAAGACCTAGATCACTAGGTACAAATATACACACTCTTCTCCAAAAACCTCACACCTATAAAACTAGAACTTTTCCTAGTTTCTTCCCTTTCTTCCCTTTGATTTTTCTAGCATTTCTTTGCTAATTTTTTCCTTAATTTCGTCCTCCTATTTCAGTCCATTAAGTAGATGGAGAGGGAGAGGAAGAGTGGGGAGTTATAGGTGTGGTAATGGATAGTTATGGGGAGTTATGGTCATGGGAAATTACATAACTCCCCAAAACTGAATTTAAACTTATTTAAATTCATATTAATGTCTTAATTAATTTCAGTTCATAACTGAAATCAATTGGGTCAAGTGTGCATACATTTGGTTCAACCCGATTGGACCCAAACCTATTTTGAACCAAATCCTATTTGATTCGTTCCAGATTTTTATAGCTCAATCAAAATGGGCAATCAAGTAATCACATTACTTAATTCACCTCCATGCATCACCAACTATTAGTGAAAATTTCATGTCACAACCTTTTGTGACATTAAGTGTCTACACTTGCGAAATCAACAAGTGTCGACACTTACACAAGTGTCGACACTTTCAAGAATATCAAGTGTCGACACTTGGATAAAGAAAAAACTCTTTTTCTCTGTGAGTCCATGAACGATTCCCAATCATTCTCCGATCACTAGATCAAGTAGAAACCCCTATGGTGTGTGACCCCATAGGTTCGAACACTAAACCGGTAGCACTGGAACATTTCCAATACCAGTCAAAGTCGCCATCTAGCAATGACACCCGACGTCCGGATAGGTCGAAGTTGTAAAGCAACAATCAAGAACCATTAGATATGGAAACCTTGTAATTAATCCCTTTGACCTCAATGCTCAGGAAGACTTAGGGTTAAACTGCCCAACCCATAAAGTCCATCAATAATGTGTCTCAATCTCACAAGTCCTGTAACACTTTACAGAGACTATCCTAGCCAAGGTTTTGCTAAATTGAAACACAGTAAGATATCTGCTTCAAACACTTTAGAGGGGTCAATCCCATCTTGATCCGATCACCGCTACACGAGTACTTAACTGTACCTAGAAACCTTCTGTCCCTGGATTAGAAATTCAGATAGTCCAGTACCAAAGTATAGTGAGTTGCTCGCAAGCTACCATGACGATCTCATGTCTGAGGGATAACTATATCCATATCAAAACTCTAGGCAGAAAAAAGTACAGACGGGTCATGTTCGATGAAATGTCAAACACAACATCTGCATGCCATACCAGTGTCTCCACACTCCTTAGTTAAGAGGACAACCAACGACTATGGCACACAACGACCTATACTTGATATACTATCATCCTGAAATAAGTGTATCATTTGATCACGAACAATTTTAGGACTATATGATATATCCTCTCTATATCACATACAAATAGTCCTAAGGACTTCATCACTCAAGAACTCATTACAGAAAGATGAAATAGTGATGAACTGCCATAATAAACATTTTATTCAATAATATAATTCATATACAATTATATCAAATATACAACTGTCTACAGTAGAAATTGGCTTTGGGACATATTTTCCAACAGTGTCGACACTTGAAACTGAAGTGTCGACACTTGGAGGTGAAGTGTCGACACTTGGAGGTGAAGTGTCGACACTTGAACAGTAACGGCTAGTTTTCTGGGCTATAGAACTTCTCCAACTTGGCTCCAACAGCCATATTTTCCTCCCTAACGGCTATAAATAGTCATTTAAGTGTTGGGAGGCTATATAAACATCAAGAATCAAATGGAGAAGTAATCCTTTGATGAGTTTCTTGAATATTCTTAAAGGATTCAATAGTTGAGTGATTAAAAGCCTTCAAGCTTCCAAGTTTCAAAAGAGAGCATTCAAAGTCTACATCTTCAAGCATCAATCAAAGGCTTCATCAACTTGAAGATAAGATCTTCATCAACAATCAAGGGCTTCAAAGAGATATTTACTTTATTTTAGAAAGATTTTATTGTATTTATTTATACTTGCTCTTACATTATTTTACTTAAGGTTTTTGGTGAGCCTCAAAAAACCAAAGAAGTTTTTGGTAAGCCTTGAAAATCAAAGTGGTTTTTGGTGAGCCTTGAAACCATCTAAGATTTTACTTGTGAGCCCGAAGCCAAAATAAGTTGTTTAGATTCTTGGTTATCCCGTAAAACCAAGAGTGGTTGTTGGTGAGCCTTGAAACCAACTAGGGTTTGACTTGTGAGCCCGAAGACAAAACAAATTGTAAAGGTTGTTGGTGAGTCTAAGTTATAAAACCAAACTTAGTAAAATTTCCAAGGGTAGCTTGGAGAGTGGATGTAGGTGCTTGGTTGGCATCGAACCACTATAAACCTTTATGTTTGTGTGATTGTTCTTCTTGTACTTTTATTTCTTTATTTCCGCTGCATTCATTTGAAATACACAAGCACTTGAATTGCATTAGCACATACTTGGTTTAGTTCATCTTTTAAATAGTACAAAAGTTTTATAAAATCCAATTCACCTTCCCTCTTGGGTTGCCTACGTGGGCCTACAATTAGTATCAGAGCTCGATGCTCTGATTGAAAATCTAACGATTTTGAGTTAAAGATTATGGCAACCCTTGTAGGTATTAGTGTTAGACCATCATTTTTCGATGGCATAAATTACACATTTTGAAAAACTTGCATGCGCATCCATATTCAATCTATTAGTTATTATCTTTGGAAAATCATTGTTAGTGGTCCTCATATTCCTTCTATTTTGGTTAATGGCATTTTCATTCCAAAGCTCGAAGAGGATTGGAATGAATATGACATTAAACAAACTGAACTCAATGCTAAAGCAATGAACTTACTTTATTGTGCATTGGACTTAAATGAATTTAATAGAATTTCTACATGCACATCGGCAAAGAAAATATGGGACACACTTGAAGTTACTCATGAGGGTACTCTTCAAGTGAAGAACACTAAAATTAATTTGCGTATACATTCTTTTGAAATTTTTGAAATGATGCATTATAAATCTATATCTGATATGTTTTCAAGATTTATGGCTATTATTAATGAATTTAAAAGTCTTGGCAAAATCTATACTAATGCTGATTTGGTGAACAAAATTTTTAGATCCTTGCCAAAATCATGGGATCCAAAGGTGACGGCGATCCAAGAAGCTAAAGATGTAGAAACCTTATTATTGGAGGAGCTTATCGGTTCACTCATGACCTATGAGTTGAACTTATGGCAAAGGATAGTAGAAGCTGATACAGAAAAGAAGATAATGACTTTTAAAGCCAAAAAGAAATTCAAGGCAATGATGGCAACTTGGAGCAATAGCGAAGATTCAAGTACGGATGATGAAGTTGCCCATCTTTGCTTCATGGCAAATGAAAAGGTATGTGCTGAAAATGATTATAATTTTATCTTTGATGAACTACATGATGCATCTAATGATCTTGTGCATGAATATAGATTGCAAAAAATTGAGCACAAGAAATTAAATAGGCATGTAGATTCATTTTTTCTTGACAACACCAATCTTGCAAATAAAAATGATGATTTAAATGCCAAGATTGATATTTTGAAAAATGAAAAGAATAATTTTTCTAAAGAAAAAGAATTTTTTGAAAAAGAAAATGTTATTTTGAAAGATTTATGTGATAAAAATATTTTGGTTGAGAAAAAGAAGCAAAAACTTTTGAAAAATTTCTCTATTCCTGCTTCTTTCAATTTATCTTCTAAATGTGATTTTAATGCTTGTCTTTCTAGATTAAGAAAAGTTTGGATTCCAAAAGGAACCATAATTACTAATCATAAAGGACCCAAGAAAGTTTGGGTACCAAAAATATCCACTTAATTTGTTTTGCAGGAATGTCTTGCAACCCAACATGAAGAAAGGAAGTTCTTGAAAAGAGGTTGTACAAGACAATTTAAAGAAGTGGACAAGCTACATTTTGAACTAAATGGTAAAAGGAAGGACTTTGTATATTGATAAATTCTAAATATCTCCTTCCAAAATTAAAAATATAGATTAATTTTTATTGCATCAATTACTATGAAAAATTATTTTAAATAGTTAATTAGAATCAAGTTTAGACTTATCATCATTGGCTATGATCATGAACTTTTTGGTATTGATGAATTTCATGCTATCATGATTAAACTTATGATTGTAAGACCATCACTTGATTTTGATTAATGTATTTCATGAAAAATACTTTTAAAAATGCATATTGATTTGAAAAATATTTTAATTGATTAATTAGAATCAACCTTAGACTAATAATCATTAGTTGTGATTGTGACTATTTTAATGTAAATGGATTTCATGCTCTCATGATTTCAACTTATGATTATTAGATTTTCACTTGATTTTGATTAATACAGTTTTTGAATTATTTTAAGTGAAATGTTACGATTTATGTGCTTTCATTGTTGGCATCTATGCTTAAGTTAGAATTGATTTGAATCAAGTATAGAACTGGTAGTTAAGGGTTACATTTAAGAAGAAGGTATGCATATTGACAAACCCTTGCTCTAGTAGCTAGACTTGATATCATATTACTTCTAGCATTTGTATGGATATCAAATCATCTTAAAATGAATTTGAAATCATGCTGAAAGTTTTTAAGTGGTATAAATGCCTTATATTTTGAAAATCATGAATATCTTGAAAATTTCAAATCCTTGGTTTCAGACTTAGAGTTTATGTTCCATCTAAAATTGTCTGAAATTATGATGCATGTGCTTTCATGTTTTATTCCTCAAATGAATGCATATTTTTAAGGGGGAATAATATTCAGGGAGAGCATCTAAAGATTTGTTATCATATATTTGATGCTTTGAATATTTTGCTTGATATCATACTGTACTTATATTGCTCTGATACTCTTTCTCCTTGTTTTCAAATCTAATTTTTAAGGGGAGTTACATTCAAATGGTATCATACTTCAATTGGTATCATGTTCAATTTGTATCATATTCAATTGATATCATAATTATTTGATTTCATGCATTGATTTTGATGACCTACTTGCTATTCTTTCCGACTTCATTCTCACTTTGTATTGCCTTTCACCCTTTTTCATGATGTCAAAAAGGGGGAGAAAAATGTTAAGTATGAAAAGGAAAAGATTGGATAAACATGAAAAATCATTTAAGAAATGAAAGAAAGTGCAAAAGGGGAAAAAGAATGTAAAATATTTTTATCTAAAGGGAAGAATTAGTAAGAAGAAGAAATTTTAAAAATTTGAAAATTTTGCATATTTTGAAAAATATTTTTGAAGATTTTTTTGATCATATTTTGAGGGGGAGCTTGGTGCTTATTATTTTGAGCTTACATGTTTATCTTATTGTTACTCTTTTTAAGCTTATCCTTTTCATATACTTAAAGGTTTTGTCATCATCAAAAAGGGAAAGATTGTTGACTCTGTCTTGATTTTGATGATTGACAAAATGTTTAAGTGTATATATGAGTACTAATTATATTTTAAATATATTTTTCAGATCTTAGTACTCAACCATGTTGGATGAAGAAATGCTTGTATTTCAGTTGAAAAAGTTCTTAAATTAATGGAAAATCAAGTATATGGACTTTGAAATTAATATGGAAGAACTTGAAGAGGTTAAAGTTTCAATTTGAAAATGTTTCAACAATGGCACAGGCAAGTGTCGACACCTGGAAATGAAGTGTCAACACCTGAGGATCAAGTGTCGATACTTGAAGAGTGAAGTATCGACTCAAGGCCTGAGACAAACAGAAAACTTCAGAAAGCACTTTCAGTCAAGTGTCGACACCTGGAGCTAAAGTGTCGACACTTGGAAGTGAAGTGTCGACACCTGGAGAATGAAGTGTCGATACTTGAAACTGAAGTGTCGACACCTAGAGGTGAAGTGTCGACACTTGAACAGTAACGGCTGGTTTTCTGGGCTGCAGAACTTCTCCAACTTGGCTTCAATGGCCATATTTTCCTCCCTAACAGCTATAAATGGCCATTTAAATGTTGGGAGGCTATATAAACATCAAGAATCAAATGGAGAAGCAATCCTTTGGTAAGTTTCTTGAATATTCTTAAAGGATTCAATAGTTGAGTGATTAAAAGCCTTCAAGCTTCCAAGTTTCAAAGAGAGCATTCAAAGTCTACATCTACAAGCATCAATCAAAGGCTTCATCAACTTGAAGACAAGATCTTCATCAACAATCAAGGGCTTCAAAGTGATATTTGCTTTATTTTAGAAAACTTTTATTGTATTTATTTATACTTGCTCTTACATTGTTTTACTTAAGGTTTTTGGTAAGGCTTGGAAAACCAAAGAGGTTTTTGGTAAGCCTTGAAAACCAAAGTGGTTGTTGGTGAGCCTTGAAACCATCTAGGATTTTACTTGTGAGCCCAAAGCCAAAACAAGTTGTTTAGGTTCTTGGTTATCCCGTAAAACCAAGAGTGGTTGTTGGTGAGCCTTGAAACTAACTAGGGTTTGACTTGTGAGCCCGAAGACAAAACAAGTTGTAAAGGTTGTTGGTGAGCCTAAGTTATAAAACCAAACTTAGTGAAATTCCCAAGGGTGGCTTGGGGAGTGGATGTAGGTGCTTGGTTGGCACCGAACCACTATAAACCTTTATGTTTGTGTGATTGTTCTTCTTGTGCTTTTATTTCTTTATTTTCGCTGTATTTATTTGAAATACACAAGCACTTGAATTGCATTAGCACATACTTGGTTTAGTTCATCTTTTAAATAGTACAAAAGTTTTATAAAATCCAATTCACCCCCCCTCTTGGGTTGCCTACGTGGGCCTACATATACTTGCATCTTCCATGAGTTACTGTATGCTTTGCGAAGTTGATAGCAGAGATATTATCAACACTAATCTTTATAGGACCTTGCACTTTAAAATAAATTTGATTCAACATATTTCTCAATCAAATTGTTTGACATGTACATGAGGCTGCTGCTACATATTCAGCCTCACAAGTTGAAAAAATAACTACATACTGCTTTTTTGAAGATCATGAAATTATTGCTAAGCCAAATATAAAAATATGTCCTATAGGACTTCTTTGACCATCTTGATCTTCTCCTCAATCACTATCAAAATATCCAACAAGATCATTTACAACATTTGAATAGAAAAGATCATGATCCAAAAGTATCCTTTATATATCGTAGGATCCTCTTAGCAACCTGAAGATAAGAATGCTTTGGTGCTAACTAGACCAACTCCATAATCAATATCGAGTCTAATATATGGTAGGTATCTCAAACTTTTGACTATACTTTTAAAATAAGTTGGATCTACAGTAGAACTATCACCTACTATAGATAATTTGGTACTGTTGCTCAGACTGACAACCCAATAGGGAGTGAATTAGATTTTCAAAAATTAAAATAAGTATGTATCTTTGAAAACTTTAATCAAATATGGGCCAAGTATGATATGATTTGTGGAAGTTAAGAGAGAAAGAAAGAGAAACAAATAATCACACAAATACAACAAATTTATAGTAGCTCAAAATAATCCCAGCTCCTATATCCACTCTTCAAAATCCACATGGGATTTCACTATATTCTCGCAAGAATACAATCAGATTATTTTCTCTCGGGCTCACAATCCAAAATCCAGCTACAATATTTGTTTTACAGGGTCACAAACAATCCAGTTGGTTTTCCAAGGCTCACCAATCAAAACCTAAATACACGTTTATTTTCTGGGCTCACAAACAATCCAATTGATTTTTTAAGGTCAACCAATAAAAATCTAAACCAAATTAAAAGTTTCAGCTCCCTACTAAAATAAACAATAACTCAAAAGTATGAAAACAAAGCAACAAAAAATAAACTCTAAAAAGAGCTAATTAGTATAGTTAAAGCTTGATATATAACTGCTCAAAGGCTTCAAAAGTTGCTCTTTAAAGTGATCTTCAGTTCTCACTTAATACTTCAAGAGATTAGATGGGAAGAAGTTGAGTTCCTCTTAAATTTTCAATGACTGCTCAGAATATTCTCCTTGTTCTCAATGATTAGAATGAATGCTCAAGTTCTTGTTCAAATCTTATCCTTTTGACTTTAATTCAAGAATTTATATTTTTCCAAATATTTTTGCATGTGTTTAAAGTTATTTCTAACCATTTATAGCCATTGAAAATCAAGAAATAGCCATTGGATATCTTGGAAATTGAATTTGCAAGTTTTGAAATTAGTCATTACCGTTGCAATCCATGGGATAAGAGTTGGCTCATAACGGAGGGGTCGGCTCAAATTAGCAATATTTAGAAAACTAGATTTCTGTCTTCCTGAAAGAGAAAGCTCGCAGAACAGGAGTTGGCTCTACTTAATAGTCTTCAAAAACTTACTTTCTGACCTTCTTGCGAGAGAAGGCTTGTAGAACAGGAATCAGCTTATTTTCACAATATCCAAAAAAATAGGTTTTTACCTACCTGAAAGAGAAGGCTCACCAGAGTAGGAGTTAACTCTTCTAAGCTATGCTAGTTAACATGTCATGCTAGAGTCGGCTCTTCTGGTCCAAGTCGGCTCTTGCAACCTATTCTTCAAAACTTCAAGAAATTGAAACAATTTCTCTTTAAGGCTTCCAAGTGTGTTCCAAGTGTCTTCCAAGTGATTTTAAGGATTTTTAGGAATACACATGCTATTTCAAATATAAAACATAACTTCTCTATTCTTCCTACGAAACAAAAAATCTTTCAAAGCATCTAAGAGAACTTGATATGTACAAGTAGATTTTCTATACTTAAAAAATATTTTTAAGGATTTATAAGAGCTCACCACACATTCTAATTATTACATGGAGTTTTTAAAAGGATTAACATTAATACAAATGAGCTCACTAACTGTTCCAATATTCTATAGGATATTTAATTGAAGGTTGTACATTAGAAAGCTTTCTAAAAAACATTCTTAAATATTTGAAAAATATTAGTATAAAATTTATGCTCCAATATTTTGTAATCATCAAAATTATTCTTGAGATCAATAGATACCAACTTCTACAAGAATTATACAGGATTGCATTCAAATATTTTAAACTTCTTTAATGTCTCTGTGGCATATCTCTTTTGATACATAAAAATTCCATCTATAGCTTGGATTACTTCAATTCCAAAAAAGTAAAATATCAAGCCAAGACCTGTTATCTCAAACTCTAACTTTATAGAAAATTTAAAGTCTTCAATCATCAAGAGATTATTTCCTGTAAAGATCATATCATCAACATATAAATAAACTAATAAAATATCACATTCGCTTTTCTTCACATAGAGAGCATATTCACTAGGTCACTTCTCAAAACCATCTTTTTATAAAAAATCATCAATCTCTTGTTTCATGCATGGGAGGCTTGCTTGAGGCCATATAAAGCCTTCTTGAGCTGATACACCTAATCTTCACTTCCTTGATAAAACCTTTGAGTTATAACCAATAAAGATAGCTTTTTCATTTCTATCATCAAATTTGATTTTAAGTTTACCTAGAATATAAGCAAAAGCAATAGAGCCAAATACTTTAAGGTGCTTAACACTTGGCTTAAAGCTACTCCAAGCTTCTTCAGGAGTTACATTCTACAAACTTTTAGTAGGTAATCTATGTCGTCAAATAAACTGAACAAGAAACTACTTTAGTCCAAAAGTTATTAGATATATCTATAGCTTTTAACATATTTCTTGTCATATTCATGATAGTCATGTTCTTTCTTTTTGCAACCCTGTTATGCTGTGACATATACCAAATAGTGATCTCATGCTCAATTCATTGCCATACACAAAATTCTACAAATTGATTAGAAGTGCACTCACCTCCACCATCAATCTCAATACTTTATTAAGTATCTAATCTATTTTTTCATAAACATCTTAAACTCTTTAAATACATCAAAAACTTTTGATTTCTTTTCAAAAAATAAGTCCAAATCTTTCAACTAAAATCATCCATAAATATTAGAAAATAAAAACTTTCTCCAAATGAAGCAATATTCATTAGTCCATATATATCTGAATGCACAAGTTCAAGTAGTTTACTTGCTTTCCAAGTATTATGATTAGAAAACGACCTCCTATACTATTTTTCAAAAATATATCCTTCACAAAACTAATTAGGATGATTTAAAGCAGGCAAACCCTTCACCATATTATTCTAAGTAAGCAATTTTAAACTCTAAAAACCTAAATGATCAAATCTAAGATGCCATATATATGATTCATCATTCATAATTGCACTCAAACAATTATAAATAGCATTCTTAATATCTATTTTAAACATACAATTGCTTATCAAAGGAGATTTAAGAATGATTTTATCTTTTTATTCAAAAATACTGAGATAATTATCTTTGAGTTGTATTTTGTATCCTTTCTCAAGTAATTATCCCATGCTCAGCAAATTATTTTTCATACTTGGAATATAAAAAATATCTAAAATATATTGATGATCACCATTCTTTAATTAAATCAAAATTTTATCTTTTTTTTCATAATTGGCATGGTGCTATCTTTTGCAAACTTGACTAAATTTCTAATTGATTCATCTATTTCAATAAAAAGCTCCTCCTTTCTATCATATAATTTGTGCAACTTGTATCAAAATACCATGAATTATAGTTGGACTCCTCTGTGTTCGAAAATACCATGATAGAGTATGGTCGGCTCCATCTCCTTGGATGAACTTGGCTTCTTCTGCAGGTTAATTATGATTTTTTAACATGCATTTACTAGCATAATGGCAATATCTATTGTATTTATAATACTAAATATTAGAATTATCATACCTTCCTCTTCTATATTCACGGCCTCGGTCTCTATATGATCATCTACCTCCTCCACCATGATTTTCTAGTCCATTATTGATCTGCCTCTACCTTCATAATTTTCTCTACCACCGCCACAATCTCATCATCCTTCTCTGCCATAAGATTTAGTTATAGAAGATTGTTATCTGCCATCTTCTTTCTATTCATCTTTGACTGAAACTTGGGATTTGAAAGCTTTGTCTAATGGCTTTTCTTTTGACTTCTTATTAAGCCATTATTCATAAGTCTCTAAAGAGTCTGACAACTCATCAACAGTTATAGTATTTAAATCTTTTATTTTTTCTATAATAATGGTAATAGGATCAAACCTGAGTGTAAGGATTGATAAAATTTTTGCTACCAATGTAGGCTCTTCTACATTTTCATTATTGATTTTCATTTGATTTAACAAAGCTTGGACTCTAGTCATACAGCCTACTACAATTTCTGTCTTCTCCATCTGTAGCAACTCAAACTGCCTTCGTAGGGTCTGCAATCTTACTCTCTGTACCCTTACTATATCCTTGAAAGTTTGTTTAAGGATCTCCCAAGTTTGCTTTGTTGTAAAAACTCCTACAATCTTTTCAAAAATCATATCATTAACTCCTTGGTGAATAAAATAGAGAGCCTTACGATCTTTCTTCTTGGCATCTCAATATTGTACCTTTATGATTTACCCTCTTGCTTCTGGAACTTTGTTCTCTACGATACCAAGTATATCTTGGAAATCAAAGAGCACCCACATCTGGATACTCCATCTATTAGTTCTTTCTATTCAAAATAGGTTGGAACAAAGAAAATGAACTATTAGCGATACTTGAATTTATCATGATTAATCTTCGGTTATGAGTAATATCATGATAGTTCTCACACCTTGGTATTTATGGTGGCTCTCACAACTCTCATTAACAAAGCTCTGATACCAGTTTTATTGGAATAAAAATTACACAAAGGCTTAGAAAAGTAATAAATAAATAAATAAACTTGTATTTCATAGATGATAATAACCATATAATATTGATAAGAATAAATAGATTAAGATAGACTTAACAACTAAATAAACTTTAGATAAGATAAAATTACCTAATCAAAATTTAAAATTTAAAAAAGTTCTAAATCAAAACTAATTTTGGATTATCATTATCAAAATAAATTCAATGATCATAAATATATTTTATTGAAAAAGTTTTTGTCAAATATAGATTACCATCATTCAAAAATTTATCAAATACCAATCTCAAGGTATTTGTTTTACCTTCTCTCTATAAAATAAGCATGGGATCCATCACTTTTTTTTATAATCTCTTTTCTACTTTTTATGCTAAACATGATAATTTGACATGAGATTTATTTTTTCACATACTAATCTCAACTAAATAGATTTAAAAAGCCGAAATAATTTATTGACCCCTGGAATAATTTTGATGATCACAAAATATTGGAGCATGTATTTGATACTAATTCTTTCAAATTACTTGAGAAGTTTTGTAGAAAATTGGTTACCTTTAGTTTAAAATAGTTTTCAAATTGATTGGAAGGTAATTCAATTATGTTTGTAATTTTATGAACTTGAACAGGTAAAAGCCCTAGTTTTATCAATTTTGTAATCATGTAAAATAGGCTGAAAATTATAAAATTAAGATTATGTAGATTAACTTTTGTTTGATTCAAATGATGAAGAGTTTTGAAGAAGTTTGAAGCATCAATTGAAGACTTAGCAAGAGCTGACTCGTGGATCGAGAGCCGACTCATTGTGGCATAGCACGAAGAAAATTTCAGAGTTTCAGTATCAAGAGCCGACTCCTGTCCTAAAAGCCGACTCATGGAAAGAATATATATTTTTGAAGGCTGAGAACTCGAGCCGACTCCTGCCCTAAGAGCCGACTCGTCCAGAGTTAGGGTTTTTGGTGAACTGAGACTTTGAGCCGACTCCAGTCTGAAGAGCCGACTCTGGGTATTTGTCATTTTGAATTTGTTGAAGGCTAGAGCTGACTCCAGTTTGAAGAGCCGACTCTCACAGAAATTTATTTTGGGCTATCTAAGACTTCAAGCTGACTCGTGGATCTCGAGCCGACTTGTGTAGCTATTTTCTGCACTCCAACGGCTAGTTGCTAAAAGTAAATTTTGAATCCTATTTCGTCTCCAACAGCTCTTTCACGAATTCTTAGACCCTACAACAGTCATATCTCATAAAAAACTATAAAAGAGATTATTTTTGAGGGATTAAATAATTATTAAAACATTATTATTGATTTATCTTGAGATATTGAAGAGCCTTCAAGTCTTTCATCTACCTTACTTCAAGAGCTTTCAAGATAGGATTTAAAGCCTCACCAACTATACTTCATCATTGAATCCACTTATTGAAGAAGCAAACAAGTAGCTTGAAGAGCATTAAAGAGCATTCAAAACTAGGCTTCATCTTGATCTACATCGGCAACACTTAAACAAACTCGGTTTGTTGTTGCTTGTTTATCTACTCTTTATCATTGTTTTCTCTCTAAGAACAGCAAGGGACTGTGTCTTAAGAGAGGGTTGAAGGTTTTTAGGTAAGCCTTGTGAAAACCTAAGTTGGGTTCTTGGTGATCCCGGTATAAAACTAAGTGTTAGGGTTTTCTTTGGTGATCCCGTTTAAAACCAAAGAGAGTTTGGATTTCTTTGATGATCCCGGTAAAACCAAAGTGTATAGGTTTGGATTGTGATCCTGGTAAAACAATCCGACTGTATTCCAGTTGGGGGATGTAGTGGAAATCCCAAGTGGTGCTTGGGTAGTGAACGTAGGAGCCGGTTGCTCCGAACCACTCTAAATCCTTTAATTTATGCTTGTGTTCTTGTTGCTTTATTGCTCTTACTTAATTACTTCTGCATTGCATATTATACCACAATACTAAAAGAATTTCAAAGTGCACATAATTATGAAAAGGTTTTTAATCCCAATTCACCCCCCTCTTGGGAAGCCACCTAGGCAACAAGTGGTATCAGAGCAGAGTCTCTGAAATTTGCTTAGAGTAAAGATATATGGCACATCCCATGAGCACTTCATTGGTCGAAGGTCAATCTACAAATAAACCACTTTTCACCGGAACCAATTATACATATTGGAAGGCAAGAATGAAAATATACATTCAAGCTATAGATTTTCGCTTATGAAAACTTATCTTGAAAGGACCTCACACACCCACTGTTAGAGTAAATGATGTAGAGGTTCCCAAACCTGAAGAGGATTGGGATGATAATGAAATGAAATTAGCTGAGTTGGATGCCAAAGAGATGAATTTATTGTATTGTACTTTGGATCCAAATGAGTTTAATAGAATTTCAACTTGTAATTATGCTAAAGAAATTTGAGATGAGCTTGAAATTATACATGAAGGCACATCACAAGTTAAAACATCAAAAATCAATCTTCTTGTGCATAATTATGAGCTATTTAAGATGGATCCTAGTGAGACTATATCTGCTATGTATACTCATTTTACTGATATTATAAATGATCTCAAAAGTCTTGGTAGAACATACACTAATGCTGATCTTGTCCAAAAGGTTTTGAGATCCTTGCCAGATAAATGAAAAGCTAAGGTGACAGTTATTCAAGAGACAAAGGACCTAAACACTCTACCACTGGATGAACTGCTTGGATCACTGATCGCACATGAATTAGCTATGCAACAAAGGACTGAGGAAGATACCAAAAGAAAGAAAGCTATAGCATTTAAAGCTATAGAAGAAGATAAAAATGAAGATTCAGATTCATCAGATGATGACAATCTAGAGAATGATGAAATAGCCCTGGTAATGAGAAGATTCAAAAGGTTTATGGGCAAAAGAAAAATAAACAGATGAGGAAAGTAATTTAGAAAAGGAGATTTTGGGAAAGAAAGAGAGAGAGATAAAGAAAAAGATAATGATAAAGATAAAGATCAAGTACCAATCTGCTATGAATGCAAGAAGCCTGGACACATACATCCTGACTGTCCTGAAGCAAAGAAAAAGATGATCACAAAAAGAAAGAAAAAGGCAATGCTTGCTGCATGAAGTGATAGCGATGATTTTACATCCACTGAAGAGGATAAAGAAATAACAAATACTGCACAAATTTGTCTTATGGGTTTGGAGGACGAGGTAACTACTTCTTAACCTAACTTAGAATTTACATATGATGAATTACATAATGCATTTTGTGAATTGTTAGTAGAATACAAGAAAGCTGGTTTGAAAATGAAAACTTTAAAAAATCAGTGTGATACATTTGAAAAGAACAAAAATGAATTTGGTGAAAGAAATAAAATTTTGCAAAGAGAATTAAACCTTATTTATGAAAGACTTAAGACTACTCAATTTGAAAAAGAGGAGCTTTGTGAGAAAAACAAAGGTTTGAAAAATGAAATTGATGATTTAAAGAAGGAAGTTCAAAAGCTAAAGCCTTTGGTTGAAAAATTAACTCTAAATTCCAACAAACTTAAATTAATTTTGAAAGATCAAAGAGAGACAAATAATAAATTTGGAATTGATTATAAAGGTTCTATTTCAAACAAATTTTCTGCATCTACTTCTTATGCTCTTAAGTTTACCACTTCAAAACAAGTTAGACCTAAATTTGTATCATCTCATGCTTATTACTCAAAGTCAAAAATTATATGCTATGCTTGCAATAATATTGGTCATAAAACTTTTGAGTGTCATTTGAAACATAATGACAAAAAGAAATTTAAGAAAGTTTGGGTTCCAAAAGGAACCATTTCCACTAACTTGCAAGGATTCAAGAAAGTTTGGGTACCTAAATTTTTTAAATGATTGTCTTGTAGGGATGTCTTGCAGCCATAAATATAAAGAAAAGATGATATCTGGATAGCAGCTGTTCAAGACACATGACGGGTGATGCTGGTCAATTCTTCATCCTAGAACAAAAAGATGATGGAATGGTAACATTTGGTGATAATCGAAAAGGAAGGATAATCGGTATCGGTAAAATTAAAATTATTCCTTCTACATTCATTGAAAATGTGTTACCTGTAGAAAAGTTAAAATATAATCTTTTGAGTATTAGTCATCTATGTGACATTGATTTTAATATTTTCTTCAAGTCATAAATGTGTATAGTAGTTAATCCACTTGACTCTAGTACTAAATTCATTGGACATAGACTTGGTAATATTTATGTAGTAGATCTTAATGATCTAGCTATGTCAAGCAACACGAGTCTTGTAGCAATGAATGACAAGAGTAAGGAATCAAGTTTACTATGGCATAGGCGACTTGGACATGCTAGTATGGATACTATAGCTAAACTTATTTCAAAAGATTTAGTCAAAGGCTTGCCAAAATTTAAAGTTATTTTTGATTATGTTTGTGATACTTGTCAGTTAGGAAAGCAAGTGAGGGGAAGTTTTAAATCCAAAAATATTGTTTCTACTACTAGACCCTTAGATCTACTTCACATGGACTTATTTGAACCTACTAGGACTACGAGCCTAGGTGGTATAAAATATGGCCTTGTGATTGTAGATAATTTTTCAAGATACACATGGGTTTTGTTTATTACACATAAAGATAAAACTTTCAATATATTCGAAAAGTTTTATAAAAGAGTTACTAATTTGAAAAATATATCGATTATTTCAATTCGTAGTGTTCATGGTACCGAATTTGAAAATCAATATTTTTATCACTTTTGCACAAAGCACGGTATTAATCATAACTTCTCTACACCTATAACACTACAGCAAAATGGTATTGTAGAAAGAAAGAATCGTACTTTGGAAGAGAAGTCCAGAACAATGCTTTGTGAAGGAAATCTTCCAAAATACTTTTGGGCAGAAGCTGTAAATACCGCATGCTATATTTTAAATAGAGTTTTGATTAGACCTATTATTAGAAAAACCCTCTATAAACTTTGGAATAATAGAAAACCTAATATTAAGTATTTTCATATTTTCAGATGTAAATGTTTTGTTCTTAACAATGGAAAGGATAATCTTGGTAAATTCGATGCAAAATATGATGAGACTATTTTTCTTGGATATTCTTTAAATAGTAAAGCCTATCATGTTTTCAATAAACGAACTTTGATAGTTGAAGAATCTATATATGTTGTTTTCAATGAATCTGACATTACATCTTTTAGAAAGGAAGATTTTGCTGATGATGATGCAGGTACTCTAGAACATGGATTGAAAGATTTGACTCTCAAAGACAAACAATCAAGTGAACCACATGAAGAAGAGGTAAGCAAAAATCATGTTGATATACCCAAAGAATAGAGGTATGTACACTCACATCCTAAGGAATTAATTATAGGAGACCCATCTCAAGGTATTAAAACTAGAGCTGCACAGAGAGATACACATGACTTAATTGCTTTTGTTTCTCATGTAGAACCATACACTAGAAGAAGCTGAAACTGATCCTAATTGGATGTTAGTAATGCATAATAAATTAAACCAATTTAGGACAAATAATATTTGGACCCTAGTAGAAAGACCTAGTGACTATCCTATTATAGGTACTAAGTGGGTTTATAGAAATAAGCTAGATGAAAATGAAAATGTAATTAGAAATAAGACTAGACTGGTAGTACAAGGATATAATCAAGAAGAGGGAATATATTTTAATGAAATCTATGCACCAGTAGCTAGATTAGAAGCCATTAGACTATTATTAGCTTATGCATGCTTTATGAAGTATAGATTATTTCAAATAGATGTAAAGAGTGCATTTCTGAATGGTTTTCTATCTGAAGAAGTTTTTGTTAAGCAACTACCATGTTTTATTGATCACACTTTTTCGAATCATGTTTTCAAATTGAATAAAGCTTTGTATGGTCTAAAACAGGCACCTAGAGCCTGGTATGACAGACTAAGTAAGTTTTTAATTGTAAATGATTTTGTAAGAGGTAGTGTTGACACTACACTGTTTATTCAAAAAAAAATAATGACATTTTAGTTGTTCAAATCTATGTTGATGATATTATTTTTGGATCTACTGATGAATATTTATGTCAAGATTTTGCTAAGCTAATGCAGGAAGAATTCAAAATGAGCTTGATGGGTGAGCTAAGTTACTTTCTTAGACTTCAAATCAAACAAACTAAAGAAGGTATCCTGATCAACCAGGCCAAATATATTAAGGAGATTATCAAAAAATTCGGCATGGAATCAAGCAAAGAAATTGGAACACCCATGAATCCTGCATGTAGACTTGACAAAGATGAGAATGGCATAAATATTAATCAAAAGCTGTACCGAGGTATGATTGGTTCTTTACTTTATTTGACAACTAGTATACCTGATATTTTATTTAGTATTTGTATGTGTGCACGATTTCAATGTAATCCAAAAGAGTCACACATCATGGCTGTTAAAAGAATCATTAAATATCTGAAAGGCACATGCAATGTTGGTTTATGGTATTCTAAGCACACATCTTTGAAATTAATTAATTATTCTGATGCTGATTATGGAGGCTGTAAAATTGATAGAAAAAGCACAAGTGGCACCTGTCAATTTCTAGGTATTAATTTAATTTCATGGCACTATCGCAAACAGAACTCTGTAGCACTATCTACTGCTGAGGCAGAATATGTAGTTGCTGGAAGCTGTTGTGCTCAAATGTTGTGGATCAAGCAACAACTAGAAGATTATGGTGTTCTCCAATCTAAAATTCCTATTAAATGTGATAACACTAGTGCTATTAATTTATCCAAAAATCCATTTCAGCATTCACGAACTAAGCACATAGAAATTAGACATCATTTTATTCGTGATCATATTTTAAATAATGTTATTGAGCTGGAATTTGTACCTACTGAAGATCAACTTGCTGACATTTTTACTAAACTCCTAAGTCTAGATAGATTTGAGAAAATTAGAGGCAAATTAGGGCTGTGTGACCCATTCTAAACTTTCTGACCTAATTTTTGAAAAAATAAGAAAATATTATCTAGGTATTTCAAATTTCTCTCGAGAGCATAAGACAACCTATTCTAGTATCAAAAAATCTATAGAAATTGATTTTGACTTTTTTTGACTTTTTGGCTGATTTTTTGCTCGAGCCGATTCAAGAGTCGGGCTGAAAGTTTTTAAATAGGGCTTTTAAGGTTAGTTTTCACTATATCTTTAAGTTTTGCTCTATTCCACTTAGTCGACTCATCTTCCCATCTTAGGAAAACTTCCTAAAACACTCTCCAAGCTCTCCAAATCCTTAATCCTAGCTAAATGGCACCCCGCAAAGCCATAGCAAAGAAACCCCGGCGGGTGGTTCGGACTGTCACAAAGGAAAGGAGAATGAAAAGGTGCTTGGACACCTCCAATCCTGAGGAAAAGCAGCACATTGAGCAAGGAGAAGAGCCACAGGCACCCAGGCAAGTGATTCTAATGGACAATCATCAAGTAACTCCTGGTAGGTGCATTGATTTTGATTTCTTGGAGCAAGAACAATTACAAATTGGGCATTAGCTAGATAAATAGGGGTGGAAGAATTTCTGCCTGTTGAATGTACCCACCTATCCAAATTTGGTCAGACAATTTTTTGAAACTATGTCATTAGGTGCTTTTCATATAGAAGGAACTGTAAAAGGAAAGCACATTGAGATTAATGAGCAGAAACTGTCAAACATCTTCCAAATTCCAAAAGAAGGTGAATGTTATTTAGTTCTGAAGGAAAAGTAAAAGACCCTTAGACTTGTACTAGAAAGATCAAATGTTAAGGATATTGTGCATGTTAGTGCAAATCAGCTTTCATTGGAAATGAGACTGTTGCACAACATTATCAGTCGCATTTTCCTGCCCCGGACAGGGCGTTTTGATTGGGTCAACGAGTGTGACCTTGTTTTCATGAGATGTCTGATTGAGGGGGAGGCCCTCAATCTACCTTTTATCATGCTCTCACAGATGAGAGAAGCGGTTCGGAGGACCCAAGCCTGTCTACCGTATGGGATGGTCTTCACTCTTCTATTTCAGGATGCCCGAGTAGACTTGACAGGTGAGGACAGCCGACTACTTCTGCACACTAACAGATACACTCAGAAATCCCTTACTCGAATGGAATTTATAAAAGTAGATGGTCATTAGACTCAGAAGACTTCAGGTATATACCAGTTGCACACTCAGATGACTCAGAGGAGGACACTCAGGCAACTGAGGGACTTGGTGAGGAGGCTGATACACATGCTGATGAGGCTGGACCATCAGAGCCAGCTCCTACCACACCTCGTTCATCGGCCATAAGACCCACAACTATTGGACCCGATGCAGATGATAGACTACAGAGAGTACTGGATAAGATATCTTGTCTTAGATCTGACACCGACACCAGGATTACTCTACTTCAGTTTGAGATGCAGCACGAATTTCAGGAGATTATGGCCATTCTTAGACAGCTTTCCGCCAGCCAGTCTGTACTGGTGACTTCGAATGCAGCACCTGGCACTAGTACTGGCACTGATTATGAGCAGGGAGAGGCTGCACAGTTTACTGACATTCATGCAAAGGCCGATGCTGGTATGGACATTCCAGGATCAGATGTTGGATAGACTCCAGCCACAGAGATTCCATCTACTACCAGCACCTTAGCGTTATCCTTTAATCCTCTGACTGTCAGACCCACTCCCATTATCATTTCCTCAGAGTCCAAAGTTAAAGCTAAAGCTAAAACTAAAGTTTCTAGGACTACCACTCCTACTAGGACTAGGATTAGGGATCTTAGACCTAGATTTCCTAAGTTTAAGCCTAGTCCTGAAATCTTAGAAGTCGGTTCTTCTTCCAGTGAAGAAAACCATAGTGATGATCCTAGCCCTTCTTTTTGATGTTTTTAGGCTTTTATCTTAATGTTTTTAGGCTTTTATCTTGATGTTTTAGGACTCTATGGTTGTTATATTTTGATGTGGTGATACTATTTTGTCGTGCCGAGGCACATTGTATTGTATCACTCATGTACTCACTTTTTCTCATATATATATATATATATATATATATATATATATATATATATCACTTTTTATCACACATCTCTCCTTATGATACTCTCATATATCTTCTTATATATGACTTACTGTATATGTATGTTATCTTCTACACCTTTTGTTGATGACAAAGAGGGGGAGAACGGAGAATGCGCATGAAAAGGCTAAAAGGCTAATATGAATGTTGATATGAAACTTTGATGAAAATGAAAAGAAATGCTATTACAATAGTAAGGGGGAGCCTTTATCAATTTCATTTGAGATTTATTACTTGTTAGCTTTATGAGTTTCGATATGCAATACTCCTGTTATATTATGTGTTGATACATTATGTTTCGATACTTATTGTTCATATGGTATAGATAATACAGTGTATCGATACATATGATACTTGATGTTAATAGTTTTTAGTTTTATATATCTGATACATATGATACGTTGTGACACACTGTGTTGATACCTTGATACTTAATCTGTGTGATACACACTATGATCAATATTATTTGATAACTATGAATATACAGTAATTGTAAAGTGCTTTTAAATTCTATTCATGCCCAGTGTTTTGTCATCATCAAAAAGGGAGAGATTGTTGATCCCTGGAATGATTTTGATGATCACAAAATATTGGAGCATATATTTGATACTAATTCTTTCAAATTACTTGAGAAGTTTTGTAGGAAATTGGTTACCTTTAGTTTAAAATGGTTTTCAAATTGATTGGAAGGTAATTCAATTATGTTTGTAATTTTATGAACTTAAACTGGTAAAAGCCCTAGTTTTATCAATCTTGTAATCTTGTAAAATTGGCTGAAAATTGTAAAATTAAGATTATATAGATTATCTTTTGTTTGATTCAAATGATGAAGAGTTTTGAAGAAGTTTGAAGCATCAATTGAAGACTTAGCAAGAGTTGACTCATGGATCGAGAGCCGACTCATTGTAGCACGGCACGGAGAAAATTTCAGAGTTTCAGTATCGAGAGCCAACTCCTGTCCTAAGAGCCGACTCATGGAAAGAATATATATTTTTGAAGGCTGAGAACTCGAGCCGACTCCTGCCCTAAGAGCCGACTTGTCCAAAGTTAGGATTTTTGGTGAACTGAGACTTTGAGCCGACTCCAGTCTGAAGAGCCGACTCTGGGTATTTGTCATTTTGAATTTGCTGAAGGCTAGAGCCGACTCCAATTTGAAGAGCCGACTCTCACAGAAATTTATTTTGGGCTGTCTGAGACTTCGAGCCGACTTGTGGACCTTGAGCCGACTCGTGTAGCTGTTTTCTGCACTCCAACGGCTAGTTGCAGAAAGTGAATTTTGAATCCCATTTTGTCTCCAACAGCTCTTTCATGAATCCCTAGGCCCTAAAATGGCCATATCTCATAGAAAACTATAAAAGAAATTATTTTTGAGGGATTAAATAATTATTAAAGCATTATTATTGATTTATCTTGAGATATTGAAGAGCCTTCAAATCTTTCACCTACCTTACTTCAAGAGTTTTCAAAATAGGATTCAAAGCCTCACCAACTCTACTTCATCATTAAATCCACTCATTGAAGAAGCAAATAAGCAGCTTGAAGAGCATTAAAGAGCATTCAAAGCTAGGCTTCATCTTGATCTACATCGGCAATACTTAAACAAACTCGGTTTGTTGTAGTTGCTAGTTTATCTACTCTTTATCATTGTTTTCTCTCTAAGAACAGCAAGGGGCTGTGTCTTAAGAGAGGGTTGAAGGTTTTTATGTAAGTCTTGTGAAAACCTAAATTGGGTTCTTGGTGATCCCGGTATAAAACCAAGTATTAGGATTTTCTTTGGTGATCCCGTTTAAAACCAAAGAGAGTTTGGATTTCTTTGATGATCCCGGTAAAACCAAAGTATATAGGTTTGGATTGTGAACCTAGTAAAACAATCCGACTATATTCCAGTTAGGGGATATAGTGGAAATCCTAAGTGGTGCTTGGGTAGTGGACGTAGGAGCCGGTTGCTCCGAACCACTATAAATTCTTTGTGTTTGTGCTTGTGTTCTTGTTGCTTTATTGCTCTTACTTAATTACTTCCGTATTGCATATTGCACCACAACATTAAAAAAATTTCAAAGTGCATATAATTATAAAAAGGTTTTGAATCCCAATTCACCCCCCTCTTGGGAAGCCACCTGGGCAACATAGTTGCCAATAATCATACAGTTAATAGCCTTTCAAGCCAATAGGTGGGCTAAGGGGTAGACAAAGTCTTTTTTATTTATTTTTAAAAATCTTTTTTTTAAAAGTTAATTGCCCACAAATGCTGCCTTTGGCATTGACATCACTTTTTTCTTCTTTTTTTTTTTTTTCTTTGGCAACGGCATCACTTTTTTTTCTAAAAGGGACGTTACTTTTCTTTTTCACAAAATTTGCAAGAAAAATATTATTTTTGTTTTTTTCAAAGTTTCTAAAAAAATATGTTTATTTTTTTCATAGTGAGAGTGGGGGACATGTTTGGCAATAGAGGAGAGGGATAGAGCAAGGAGAGATAGAAGATGAATGGAGTCGGTGATGCAACCCGAGATGAGATAGCCTAGTGTCGACAAGAGAGATAGCCAGTGAGGCTTGGAAAGTCGTAACAGAAACAAGAAAAGCCAATGGATTAGGGCACACAATCATGAAAATCAAAAAAATACTTGTAAAATGGATAGTTAAGGATGAATTACCTTTTTAGTTTATGTGATCTTTTAATTTTAAAGAATATTTTCGATTATCCCTATAACCTACTTACAAAAAAAACTAGTAGAAATACATTTAGAAGAGTAACTATGATTAACTTTTTAATAATAAAATAAAATTTTATTAGAAATCATTGCCTTAAATGCAAAAGTTTTATTAGCTTCTGATATTTGGTCAGCATCTATTGCTAATAATTATTTTATTGCTATTACTGCTCATTATATTGATAATAATGGGTAACTAAATAAATGTATTCTTTCTTTTCATGCTTTTGATTTTTCATATTCTAAACAACAAATTTTAAATATCATTTATCAAACTGCATATTCATATGGCATTAAGGATAAAATCATATCTATTATTTTTGATAACGTATTTAATAGTAATTCTACTATGTATTATTGAAGGATTCATTACATCTCATTTTAAATAAAAATTTATTGCTTATTAAATATACATGTCATATCTTAAATCTTTTTGTTTAAACTAGCAAGGACTTTAAGATGTAATTTTAAAAATTAAAAATATAGTTTATTCTATTTATACTTCAAGAGCAAGACTTTAAGAATTTAAGGAACTATGTATAGATTATGGTAAATATTTTAAATAATTTAAAATTGATATAATTACTCATTGGAACTAACATATAGCATGATATATGATGTATATCCATATAAAAACTTTTTAGATATATATATATTAATGACCATGGATTAAACTTTACATTGATTGAAAATGATTGGAATAAAGATAAAATTTTAGAAAATTTTTTTATTAGTTTTATAATGCTACTAATATTCTTTCTGATATTTATTATCCAACTTCATGTTTATTTTTATAATAAACATATATTATTAGTCAAAAATTTATAGAATATAAATATGATGATATTGTAATGCTTATTATTGAATAAATAGAATCTAAATGGAATAAGTATTGGGACAAGATATGTCCTATGTATAACTTAGCTACTATGTTTAATCCACGAGTTAAACTGAATAGTATGCTAATTTTACTTGATATATATTGTGAAAAAATGATTCAAGATCCTGAACCCATTAAAGCTGAGATAACAAAATTTCCTTATATATTTATGCTTTATATGATGAAAAAATTCATGAATATATATAACCTGCATAAAATCCTATCTCTTCTTCTAATAGTTCTCGTTCATTATCTATTTTCTTATTTATTGTACATAGAAAAAAACACATGCTTCAAATTCATAATCTTCTTCATCTTTAAGTAATAAACTAGAATTTTATTTACAAAATGATCTTCAGTCTGTATATAATAAAAATCAAATAGAGAGACTATATATATTAGCTTAGTAGAAGAGTGTTAAAAATTAATATCATGTTATGTCTGCCATAATATGCTAATTGTACCAATATTACAATAGCATTTGAATCCACTTTTAATTCAGATCGATGTATTTTTGATGAAAATAAAAGTATGATGAATGGCGACATAATTAAAATACTTCCTGCTTTAAAGATTAATTAGACTTTAAGATAAAGGCAAATATGATGCAACATCCTCTGAAGATGATGATACAAATGCCAACGATGATTAGTAAGATTTTTATTATTTATTTTTATTTTCTTATAATTGTACACTTTTATTGTTTAATTATTGAGATGAGTCACCTCTATTTTCTTCTCTCCCTCTCTCTCTCATTAAATTTGGAGGTCAGGCCTAGCCCCCTCCCTCCATGTATTATTTTGATTTAAATTAATAAATCGGTAGAGGTCTATGCTAAAACCCCCCACCATTAAGATAGATTTATATAATGTCCATGGTCCCCAACCCTTTTCTAATTTATTAAACATATTTTTTTATAAATAAAAAATTTATTGCGAGTTGTACCTAAATGGATCATGCCTGGCATGACCCATTTCAAGGGAGTCGGGCTGGCACGCGGGCCATGCCATGCCTAGTCCAGGGTCATGCCAGCCCAGGGCCATATGGACCTTGCCGGGCCTAGCCCGCGAGCCAAAAATCCCAAGCCCAGCCCAGTCCTCTCATATGAGCCGTGCCAAGTATGTCCCGTTATCATAGCAAGCGAGCTATGTCAGCCCGGCCCAATGCCCATCTCTAATGGCTAAACATATATTCTGCATCAGATTTTTTTCCTATTATAAAAAAAACAAAACAAAAAACAAAAAAAAAAAGGGTCCCAAACATAGCCAAAGGATCTGTTTGGGAGAAATATTGCTATAACAAGCTAGATTCGCTGGGAATGGGAGTTTGAGAAGAAGAGACGATACTCGAGAGAGCTGTCGTGGAGATGACGGTGGCCAATCCCCGTGGGATTAAAAACATGGAATTAGCACCATAAAGTCATTTTTCGCCCTTAAAACTCTTGCTTCTCTTGTTTATTGTGCTAAGCGATATTAGATTCTCCTGTATATATATATTCAGGGTGGCACACCACTCAGGGTATCCACTGCCCATCAAACAATTGAAGTTTTACTATCGTTGCACCACGAATATTACAAATTGAAGCATCGATCAACTAAACTGCAGCTTTTTATTTTTATCTCAAAAGAATCGAATCCATGCCTCCGGGAACGAACATAGTAAGAACTACCAAAATCCAAGTAAGTTCGCGTACCTTCGGAGACTATAAGAATCTCTTCAACATCATTGTCATCATTGTGCTCTGACGCTACCACCAGTTTCAAAAAGCCACCACCGTTCCGATTTTGTGCACGTTGCAAATACATTCATCTAATATGGCCAACTCCAATACTGTATTTTGCTCTTATCTCTATACTTTGATCTTAATCGTGCACTGCCAAATTCTTTCTCTAGCGATCTTTCTCCCATATAATTGCATTATTTTAAAAAACTATCTGACTACTCTTGTGCTGATAAGCAATACGAACACTGAGTTCATATGCTGAGAGCTCTGGCACCATTAAAATTCATGATCAGAGACCTTCCCATGAATCAGGCATTATGCCAACCAGTAACGCAACTTTCTCATCATCACTGGTTATGCTCTTGCTACGAAGCTTCATGTTGTGCCCTAAAGATGTTGCCTCCGAAAAGAAAATCTTATTCGACACGATATTTCCCATACAAACGCTACTCGACTTGTGAACCAAATTACCGGATTTTTTATTAGATAATACTTAGGTCTATTAGTTTTCAATCAATAATTGGATCTGAAATCTCTTTTTAAACTGCCTTCATTGTTCTATAGCTAACCAAACATCTTTTCAGCTTTCTTTTCCATATTATTTGATTAATATATTGCATTCATTATGCATATAAAATGTCCTTAAATAAGTGATTACAAGCATCAACAATTCTCATGAGACGAAGGAAATGCCAATGTCAACTTCTAAAATATGTTTTTTTTATTTTTGATTCTCCAAGGAGAGATACAAAACCAGTGGTAACATGGAAATAAAAGTCTACATGTGAAACTCCAAATTAATGCAAACATGATTGAAAGCCACCAAAAGATGTTAAAAAATAACCTAAAGCAGAAAAGTAGCCATTTATGACACGAACTCTCTGTTACAAGGAAACCAACAAAAACTCGCTATTCCAGGCAGCAAGAGAGTTCATTTTGAAATGCTCTGAGAATTCATTTTGAGTAACCTAGAATCCATTGGACTGTAATACAGGATTATTTAAAAGCGAACAAAGCTCCCAACAGATGTTAAGAAACAACCTTGAGCAGACTTTACCCAAAAAAAACCTTAAGCAGGAAAGCAATCGTTTTAAAACACGAGCTCTCCGTTGAAAGGAAACGGACATATACTTGCTATTCCATGGCAGCAAGAGATCATACTGAAATGCTGTAAATTTAATTTTAAGAAACCTATATTACGGTGGACTAGAATACACAATTATTCAAATAAACATTTTAATAATATTCCAGAATATTATATAAAAAGGATAGCCATAAAACAAAAAAAAAATTACCGCCACTCATCTAATAATTTCTTGTCAATTCCATTCTCTTCCTAATTTACATTCCAGGTGAGGAAGTCCTATCAATCCGCTGAGCCCCAGCTTTGCAGGGGCTGGTTTTGCTCCTCGGCCTCGGCCCAAAGACAAAGGCTTGGCTTTGGTACTTGGAGGAGGGGCAGCAATGGCTGCCCATGGATCACTGTCATCACTGACCATCGTTGTCTTCAGATTCAGAGGTTTTGTAGCTGTTTTGGGTGGTGGCGCAGCAATAGAACCCCAGAGATCATCATCATCTTGCGATGATACAGGCTTGACATTTAGCAATCTTGATGTAGTCTTGGGTGCTGGTGCAGCAACTGCTCCCCACAAATCATCATCTTCTGCTTTTGATGGCTTCAGTGTGGTTTTTGGTCTCGTTGAACTAGCTGCTGAAAACAGGGAGATGAATCATGAAGCCAAATAGAGATGCCTCAAAAGGGAACTATTAAAGAAAAGCCGAACTGATATTCATGACACTTAGGTTTCAAATGTCAAATAGCAACAATCCCTCTAAGCTGATGTGCCAGGTTTAGATCGAGAAAGAACAAGCAACCCACCAACAAGTCTTGTCTTTGACAGCTTAAGAAAGCATGAGTCAACAATTTGTGCCAATTTGCAACAAAAAACATCAGCATAAGGACGGTTGCTGTCAAAAATATGCATATTAATAAATAAAGCTAGGCTGCCCTTTCATAAATTAGCAGCAAAAGGTTATTCATCTTTAAATTTGGCAGAAACAATGAAGCAAGGAATACATTGACGTCACTGCTTAAAAAACATCAGCAGAAAAGCCACCGAATAGAGGACAGAACTCGTTTTCATCCCATAACATAGGAATAGACAGAAATGGACCAAATGGTTGACGCTAAAACATGCATGCTTACCCGGCATTGTTTGCACTACAGGCCTTTTCTGAGCAGCTTGTATACTTGCTAGTAGAGGTGGTTTCTTCTCTTCAACTGGATCAATATCATCCCAACCCTCTTTATCACTATCATGATCTTCATGAAGAAGTCCATTCTCAAGTTCACCCCAACCACCATCTGTAGATGTTGGAGATGAAGGCCTAGGTTGATCAGAAGTGTTGGTTACTGAACTTGCATGAACTGGTACAACATTCTGGGCATCCATTCCTGCAAACAATGCATGATAATCATATTAAAGATTAATGTACTTAATAATCCTTGACAAACTAAAAATAGAAAAACTTAGGGACCCCAAACCTTGAAATCCAGATTGCAAGAGTACACAGCGAAAAGAAAAACGAATATAATTCCTTGCTCATAATCATTATACTCAAAGTCTATTCGCACACTCACCATGCTTTAGTACTCAATTCAAAATGCATCCCCAATGTGAGATAGGGGGGAAAAAAAAGGGGGAAAGAAAGAAAAGAATTACCTGAGTTGGCATTTGAGGTTGTTGAAATTTCTGATGCATTCACATTTGCAGAAGCAAGTGGAGCATGTTCTGAAGGTTTTCCCTTCAATGTCAAAGAGCTCATAGCCCATCTGTTTATTTCATTTTTCTAATTTTAGTTTTAGTTTCCATGCAAAAACAAATAAAGTAAATCAAAACCGCAAATTTATGTATTCTATATGACCACAAATACACAACGAAGGAAACTAGACCAACCAAACCATCAATTTTTTTTTTAAAAAAAGGAACACCTCCGGTCACATGTCTGTAATAAAAAGAGACCTTTTGAACCAGAAAATCTAGAATTAGTCTATTTTCCTGGTGCAAGTGACATCTGCCGTTCAAAAGTATTAATGGATTTTAGTCTTCACCATCACCATGTAGAGGAGATTCAAATTCCTGGTGACCAGAATATCCTAAACCAGATTTCTATTATCTGCAGCCCGAAGAAAATAGCCTATACAGGAATACAAAACAGAATTCAACATTTTGACAACCAAGAGCAACCATGGAAACGATGAGAACCCAACTACCACCTCATGTCAACAACCCACTTAGTGAAAATGGTCGTTTTGGTTCTGCCTGATTTAATCATTTCTCTAAACTAGACTTTTAGCAATTACTGAATGGCTCAGCTTCTGATGATTAACAATAAAACAAAGTACAAAATATTTAAAGATGGAATTATACCACAAAATTCACGATCATGCAATCAGGAAGTAAAATGCAATAGCACTTGCATAAGAGCACATGATAAAACAAAGACTTATGCCTAATGCATGCTTTATTATGACCAAGGTACCAGTACAACACTGGGCTTGATATGGTACCATACTGACACGTGGTATGGTTGTCTCATCTTCAGCAATGTACCATGCATCAGTATGAGTGCACGGTACCTCCATGACCCCTACTAGTAAGTTAGTAGTACAGGGTCCTGTCCCGAGACTGAAAACCTTGATCATGACAACAGACAGCTCTACCACCATGTGAAATACAATAAAATTAAAAATCAAATTCATAAGCTTAATGGGTTAAGTATGCCACAAAAAATGTTAACTCACCCAAGTAAGCTAGCATTTCCAGATATCAATGGTGTCCCAACACTAGCAGTCTCGCAGGAATCTCCTGTAATGAGCTACAAGAACCAAAAGAATATGCAACTTGTAAATACAACAGATGGAAATATGATAGAAGTGAGCAATAATGCCAAAATTGTGTAATGAAGTATCTCAGTCCACAATGGTATCCCCAAATAGTACAACAATTTGTTAAATGTTACAGATATCATACAAACTCACAACTCTGAAGCTTTCATTTGTACCACAATAAATGTTACAAACTTGGTAAGTACATGGATAAGAACATATACGCACACACAAGGTATCATACAACAACTCTAAGCATCCCGCCTAGTATTGGCTTTATGGATCCTCATGCACCAAGCATTCCTACTTAGGGTCACCTCTATCATTAGTTCAAGTAAATAGGGGTTCTCCAATATTCACAAATGTCCAATTACAAGGTAGCATGTGCTAAATTAGTTCATACCGAGCCTTTTTTAGGTTCCATCAAAACCAATCCACTTCATCTGAGACCGAGCTGAAATTAGGGGCAGATTTTCGGTTTTGCTTTTCTTGATATTTTTTGTCAACTTCCATTGAAATTGACCAATGTCAGTCCATTCTGCCATATTTGGCTAAAACTGGCCATGAACTAACCATGGATGCCTCTCTAAATACTTTATTTTGTGTTTATTGTGATATTGCTTTGATTTCTTTATTTAAGTATATGAGATATTTTTAATTTTTTGTAGTTTTCCTTTTCCTAAAAGAATGGAAAAATGATGAACATAACAATTAATAGGCCAAGGCCTCAAAATGGCCCTTACTACAGTACTTCATAACTACTAAAGCAAACAACTAGCTAGAAGACACCATCATTCATTGTAATTTTTTTGATTAAACAAATATAGCATCCCAAACCTCCAAGTATTCATTTAACATTAGAATGTGTGATGAAAAAAATGCTGAAATTCAATTGTGAACTCTGCAAATAAAAAATGATGGTAAAAATATTTGAATGCACCAGACACACTAGGCATTAAAGAGTTTCACAGTTGCCAAATATTGAATTCTTGAACAATTGAAGTTTGTAATCATAATCATTTAGCCTTTTCCTAACTACTTGGGATCCACTTTATGGATCCTTACCCTTCAAATGTTCTTCTATAGGGTCACCACTGATGTTACTCCCAAGTTTGTCCATATTCTTCCTCACAACCTCTATTCATATCAATATAGTTTTCTTCTTCTTCTCTAACAACCTTCCATACAAACTAAAGTACCTCTCCCTACAGGAGCCACCCAAGATCTTGGTTGTGCATGTTCATCCCACCTCAATCGATTTTCCATTACTTGATCCTTAATTGGTGCAACTCCTACAGCTCTAATATATTCATTTCTTAACCCATCCTTCCTAGTTTTACCACACATCCATGTTAACATTCTCTTTTCTATCACACTCAATTTGTTTCATGTACTTTTTTTATTGCCTGGTACTTTGAGCCATATAACATTGCAGGCCATGCTGCTATTCTATAAAATTTTGCCTAAAATCTCCAAGGTATGCCCCTATCATACAATATTCCAGATGCAACTCTCTGCTTCAGCCAACCAGCTCTAATTCTATTACATTTATTTTCATATATCTCCGCAGTATTTTTTAATAATAGATCCTAAATAACAGAATCAATCACCCTCTGATATCTGTTATCCAGTGGTCTAAATTAATATTACGTCTTCATTCCCATTATCATTACATTTTGACTGGCTGATCATGATGTAAATAATATGGGTTCATAGTACAAATCCTACTATATTATATATATAATTTACTTCATCTTAAGATAGTCTAATCGATCTGTTGCCCAGTGACACCCGTAAACATCCTTCAGATTTAATTTCTTAGAAGTTATAGTCTATCACCATTACATTCAAGTGTTTTTTACTCACCGGCTAAGCTTCAAGCATGATTTAGAGATTCACATGATAGTAAAATCAGATCCCCGAAGATCCCAAAACCCAACCAATACCGCATTATTTATATGTTTCCAAATATCCACATGATATCAAAATTCAACAGATACCTATAGTACAGCAGGTAAGAAATATCTTATTGATGCTAGCTACTCAGCCACATCAATTAAAAAAAGTGGATGCATTTCTTAATTTTCTTAACCAATAACAAGTACATGCCAAAGAACAAACCAAAACATAAAAGAAGAAAACCTATAACAACAAAAACTCAGACGAAGTAATAGATATGATTTGATGACATATGACAAGTATTCCATCTCAACAATTCTGAATTTGATCGCTCAGTAATTTAAAACATGAAATATTTCCAGATGCCATGGATATTAATATCTACTTAGCTGAATTGTCGGTTGCCTTAATCAGAAGTAAAAGAAATAAATGCTATACCTTTTCATGATGCTGCTTGGTAAGAATCAAAAATTGATCAACAGCCAGAAAAGCCTTTGTTCTTACATCACTGAAGTGAAACAAAAGGCATAAAATGTAAATATTTCATAAAAAATAAAGATGAGAAAAAGAATTTTAAAATTTCCAAAACAAAAATTAAATCAAAACTTTCAGGACTTGAGCCCCAATTCAGCAACTAAACCCCCAAAAATCTGGGTGAATTCCAAAAAGTTCAATCAACATCAACTGAAATGGTCCCCAAAAAAAATGATGAGATCATTCGTAATGATTCATTGTGAAAATAAATGTGGTAAGTATTTCAAAATACTAAAATGATTAAAAAGCAACATGCCACATTTAACACATGCATATAAGATATTTTATAGTGTGACAATCTTTAAATTTAACAAGGGTGTCATTTAACCCTCAACCTCTTGCCAGACATATAGGTAACCCACACCTGAACTGTTGGTTTTTGTTCCTAATTTATAGAAAAGGTATGTACAACAACAGAAGGGGTTTATTCTTCATCAACAAAATAAATGTCATAGATGAGATCACAACCATTTATTTGAAAGAAAGAACCAAAAACTGATGCAATTTTTTTCAGGCCATGAATTCTAGTGGCCTAACCCTCTCTTTTCTCACTCTTCAGTCTGCCCCATTCCCTGTTTCCTTCCCAATACCTTGCCCTGTTTCCTCCTTCCCTACCTTCTCCCTCTTGTTCCTCTCTTGTCTCCTCCTGTCCCCTCCCCTCTCATCTTTCCTCATCTCTGCTTTGATCCAAGACCATATAACACCCCCCCCCCCCCCGAAGGTTTATCCCATTTCTATGAGAAAACTAGGCCAGGATAGGGTTGGGACTCCAAAACACATCCACGTGGAGAGAGAGAGAGAGAGAGAGAGGAAAAAAAAGAAAGGAAGGAAAGATGAATAAAAGGAAAAAATGAAAAAAAAAAAAAAAAAAAAAAAAGAGAGAAAGGGAGAGGAAAAAAAAAGGAGGAAAGGTAAGAGAGAAAGCAAGAAAGGACGGGATAAGAAAAGAAAAAAAAGGAAAAGAAAGTAGAAGAAAAGTAAGAAGATGAAAGAAAGCAAAGAATGGAAGAGAGATGGAAGATATCTACTATGTCACGACCGAGACCATTGCCGAGACATGACAGGGTAATGGAGTGTTCCATTTCATAGAGAAATTGGGACCTTGTATCCCACAGGATTTAAAACCATGCCTAAAGCAGCCCAAATTCCACCATAGCGAGATTACCACCTTCTCACATTTTCATCGCTCTACCAACCCCTTAATATGTTGCCACCAGAGCCCACCACATTACAGTCCATAGTCCAAGGCTCGATGTCTCAATAATGGACCCTGTACTAGTACTATCATATTACAATATAGGTACATGGTACGACATAAGATGGCAAAGCATACCGAGTGTCAATACAATACAAGATTGCATGCTGATTCGGCACTAGTATGGTACACATAACATGGTATGGTACCAACCGTATGGCAAAGGCATAATCTATCAGTCACCTGGAATTCCTTATTGCATCAACCACAGACCCTCTCCACCACTATTTCCTATTGCTCATGTTCTTCTCTACCTTTCCAGGATCAGGTTTCGGTCAATATGGTCGACTGCCCATTGGTTCAAGTAGAGGATTGTGACCTACTAGCCAACTGGTTCAAGCTTAGGTCAAGCTGGTTGGGCCTCGATAACAGAGGTTAACCAAACCTGAATCCACCCTTTCATGCTCAGAATATGATAAGAATTTTCATGCATCATAGCATCATGTTTAACAATTTTTAAATCCTTCATAATTAATCTTAAATGCATAGTATCATAATGTTTGTTTAGTGAGAAAATATTTAGCACACAAAATGATGTACCATTGGAAAGTCAATAAAGCATGGGGTAGATCTTATGGAAACCAAAAGGAAAAAAGGAATCATCATAGTAAGCTTAGTGTTCAACTTACCCATCCGGATCAATAGTAAGTACAACAACATTAGGTAGAATGCGTGTTGCAATCTCCATCATGTCATAGTATGAACTAGTGGCACTTAAAGCCATGATTCCTGCCACATTGCAAATTAGGTATTAGATTCCAGTAATGTAAACAAGGTAGTGTATTTAGAACCTCAAAAGAAAAAAAATGATGAATGTGATCTCATAATGCAGATTAACAAGAAAAACCACACAACATAACAGAACATCTTAGTTCAAAATCTAGATCAAAACATAGATGCAGAGACATAGACCTCTGCAATTCACATGCCTGCTGCACGAGCTGGAGCAAAATTATCCCGCAAAGCACGAACTGTGAATGCATTAATTAAAACTCTCTTCCTAGTCTGTAGAATGAGTACAAATCAATCAGTAAACACTTCACAGAGGTAATATCTTGGTCAAATTCTATATCATATTTATAACAGCCCAAGTTCTTAAAAATTCATGGTCACATTGTCTTTGTACAACTATTAACATGCTAGTACTAATGCTGAAGTTCTGATACATTCTCCAGAAATAAACAATCACTGACACTCAGAATCAGAAACATTTAAAGGAATCAAAAGCAATGTAAAAACAAAGAAATAATGACTTAAGGACAAACCCCCTCATTTAGATAGCTTGCTATGTTTCCAAGCAAGATTGTAGTATTTGTCCTGATCGCAGGCTCTTCATCAACCTGTACAGACCAAGAAGTCACCAAATTATAGATGGTAAATTGATTCTTAAACTGAACAGCCTCAGTTTATCTAATTAGGTACAAGAGTTTGTTAAATGGCATCAATGACATCATTAGCAAACAAGCAAAGGAAATTAATTAGTTATTTTTTAAAAAAATCAAGAGAAGAAAATCTAGCTTTACAAATTTGATAACAAAAGTTCAAGGATACCTGTAACTTTGAAAGATATTTTAACAAAGATCCTGAAATAGTTCGTTGAGACAACTGCAATATACAAAATTTAGAAGTTTAGGAACAACCAATAGAAGCATCAAGCAACCCCAGAAAATACATGTGGTATGGAATGTTTGTGCCCATGGTTAAGTCATAAAAGAATATCTTCATCAATAAAAACACAAGTCACGATAAATTTTCTCCTATCACTAAAAGCAAAAGCTCATTTCATCAAAAGTTACATGCTGTTCCTTGAGGAGATCGCAAGGGAACATGCATTCTCGGAACATCTTAACTGTAGTAACTAATAATAGATTGACTAATTGAGAATTGCTCACCATCAATTATGTCTATCAAAAAACTGATTAACTTCAGTTAATCCTCTTATACCCATGGTTAAAAACCTAGTATAGAAAGTATCAATGTAACCATGATTATATGACCAATTGTATATAGTATTATTTATTTGGCCCAAGTTAATTCTCTTAGGGCCCCCTTTTACAAATGAATTGATTAAGTCTAAATTCTGGAAAAATGAATATACAGACCCATATAAAATATATGAGATAAACAATATGAAAATGACTATACTTACTGAAAAATTGCACATTTTAAAAGATTCATATCAATTCACAGAATAATTCGAACTTGGATAGAAAGGTTCTGAGATGGTGTTAACCATGTCAATAATATATCAAAAACCATTACACCTTGATCAAAACAAATTCCTATTGATCCAACAAACAAAGTAAATAGTACCAATACAAGCAGAGGAAATACCATTGTCTAATTTGTGAGGATCCACGGAAGTATATTAATTTTCAAAGTACTCAAGTAATCTATCTTACATTATCAAAAAATTTATATGTATCTTTTTGAGAAGAAAAGTGTAGCTTGTCCATAATTAGCCAAGAGTCATATTTCTAATGGACTGTCATAATAGAACAGCAAAGCATAAAGATAGATACGCTATTAGTTATTGCCAAGGATTAATGTATCAAATGTACAAACCAACCGAATCATATATAAAATTAGGGAATCAGGATAGTACAGCAGCTCAACATGGTATCATAGCACCACATAGTATGGGTGTTCATTTGATTTAGCAGCCTTACCATACGTCAGTATAGGGGAATATACCATACTGTTCCATGCTGCCCCATACTGATAAAGTACCAGTGCAAGACCTAGTACTGAAACATAAAATTTTATCGATACACATGATTCCATATGGTATAAAAACTGAAAATTTTAACAAACCCATAACGTTTTTCACAAAACCATTGCATGTGCAAATTGGCAATATCAAAGATGACGCATCAAATAATTCAGCAAAAGTTGAAGCTTCGACCCATTCTTGCTAATAATTTCCATAGCTTTTCATAGTAACATTCATCACCATTCCAAGATGTTCTATATGATTCCACTTTATTCTCCTTTCATTTTAGTTATGCAAAATTGTACAGCTAAATCAGTTCTTCAAAATTTACTCTGTTGGTTCACCTCTCAAGTTCCTTTATTGGAATTTGTACCAACAGTGCCCTTCAAAGTCTTACTATGCTTGCAGCTTGGTAATCTTTGTACCTCTCATGCTAACCAACATACTTGAACCCTTTTGACAACAGTTCAACAAGCAAGTTTTTCATGTTCATAATAATTTCCATAAATCCTTCCATCAGGTCATGCCAAAAATCCAAAGAACACAACAGTCCCCAAAAGTGCATCAAAATTCAGGACAAATGTCTCTCCAACATCTCTCCTCTGCCAACTTAAACTAATCCAATTGGAATCATCATCATAGATCTGTCTATTAATATTTAACTCAATTCTTCATAGCCATGTTAAAGATAATTAAGTTTCTTAAGCTGCAGCATGTTTTGGCTCTCTTCTTCAGGTTGTAAAGAATTCTGATCAGTCTCTTGCAAGAAGCTGTCCACTTGCACTAGTACAGCTGTATTTGCACTAAATTTGCAATTTATACTCTTCTTTCGGTGAATTGATGACTATAGCATAAAAACTTTCCTCCACCACAATTACTTTAGTGTTCAGCAACATACTCATTCAATCAACACTACATCGTCCACAAATAAAAAATTAAACAATCAAAACATGAGCACCACACAATAGAACCACCTTCCCAACATGAAAAAGAACTGTTGCAGTCTCGTGCATGTCTCAACCTTCTTGCAAGCCCTTTGTAGTTTGTACCAATATATTAAATCAAAGAATACCGAACCGGTACCGGTACCGGCACCGGCCACCGACCGGTATGGTACAGTACGGTACCAGGTCCATGAAATTGTAAAAAATTCTCTTTTTCCTATGGCAAAATTATTTAACCTGAATCGAACCCAAACCAAACTCGAACCGGGCAGTATGCACCAATACAACACCGTACCATATCGTATAGGTATCATACATAATTTTTTTATTTTTTGAATGATCCAGCACTGGACCATTTTTTAGTCCGAATCGTACCGGCTTTTGACCGGTACGGTACAATACGTTTTGAGCCGAGCGATTCGGGATGGTACCGAGAACACTATATTAAAGCTTGTGGAACAATGATATTCCAATTTCTCCATGGAATGGGATGCCCCACTATCCTGCCCTATTCCAGTGGTCCCTTCAAAAAACCTATGAGAGACCTTCCATCTCTCTCCCCTTCTTTCTTTTATTTCTTTGTTTGTTTGTTTGTTTTTCTTTTTCTTTCTTTTTCTTCTTCCTTCCTTTCTTTCTTTCATTTTCTTCCTTTTTTATCTTCTTCCTTCTTTCCTTTCATACAGTCTCTTATCCCCTTATTCCTTTCTTCTTTCCTTCCTTTCTTTCATCCTTTTCCACTTCTTTCCTTCTTTCTTTTCTCTTTCGCTTCTTCACCCTGTGGAATGGTTTCGGAGTTCCACCCCCCATCCTAGTCTCAATTTCTCATAGAATTGGGATAGGACAGTCAAGACACCCCCTACCCTCTACCAAGACTTAAAACCTTGATTTGTACATTAATCCTCCACAAAACATGTTAAAACAATTAAGCCAAATTGCTCTTACATTAACTTGTCAGTTCTTTGAATAAGCATATAAAAGTTTCTTAGAAAAATCAACCATGAGAACAAGTACTTGTTCTCGTGATTAAAAGCAATTCAATGACTTTCTTAAAAATGAAAAGCCATGCATAGACAAAAACCATGATTATAAACCATATGCAATATCATGGAAAATAAACATCACATGCCCTAGCAGTTTTATGAAAATGAAATTAAACACAAATATTCCAATAAGCTGGGCAGAACAAATTTTCATTAACCTGCATACCTTCGGTGCTAAAACAAGCATGGATTTCAATGTCAGCTCACGAAGAAAAGCAGAAGTATCGGAGAAACCAGTGGCAATGTGAGGAAAAACCTATAAAAAAGCATCTCAAAAAAAAAAATCAAGATCTCCAATTAGCTTGTGAAAATTCGATGCAAAAAAAAAACCTTCGGAACTCATGATAAGTAAGAGCTATTAAATGGCATGCAGTATGTTCACACTAAAGCATACTTGCTCGTCAGCAATTTGTGCTGATAATGATTCTCCAAACTGATCTATGTGCTGAAGAAGCCCAACTCGAATAGCCCGGTCATTTGAGGCAAAAAGTTTAACAATAGTTGGCAACACCTATAAGACAATATTAGATCATTTAAAAGTTATCCAGATTGCAATAATTAGATTATAAGTTAGAATAGTTAAGAAAAAGAGATAAGTGACCTTCACACAGAACTCTTCCTCTGAAAGCCAGGAACCCATTTTCAACAATGCAGTCAAGGCAGGAGCAGCAGCTGAACCAAATTCCAAGGCAGAAGCCAACAACGGAAGCAACTGTAATAGCCAAAGTGCAAAAAGTGGTTAACTTCAATTGCTTAACATGATAGAATGAGTTTTGTAGTCTCTAGAGAAACATTTATGACTTACTGCCAGATTTTAGTACCTTCTTCAGCACAATTTGGCGAGGGAGCAGTTCAGCTAAGTTTGGAAGCTTGCGGAAAAAGGAATCTTTCTCTACACTATCTTTTAAATTTAAAATTTCCATAAATTGAATAGTCTCCACCAATTTATTATGAAAATATTCTGCCAACATGGAACCTAGGTCAGCAATCAGTGGCAAACACCAAACTGAAAAACAATAATAATAAAATAGTTTGGTCTAACCAGCCCGAAACTCAACAAATATGTGCAGAAGGAATGATATCTTTTAAAGACTTCAGATTTTGTATGACTTCTAATAACAATATGTATAATAAGATGGCAAAAAAAAAAAAAAACAAATATTAGATCTTGTAAATATAGAAAAAAAGCCTTGTCTCCATGCACCCTATTTCAAGAGTTAGAAAGTTGAAGCAACTGGTGATTTGACACTTGTATCCATGCATAGTTGTCGACACCGCTACATACCCAAGTGTTGCAGCCAAAAGAAAGTAACATTAGCAAATGAAACAAAATAGTTGGACAATTAACACTTCAAGAAACAAAGGAATTAGATTCATAAACATGATCAAAAGCTATTGTTCTCCATTTTGAAAACTACTGGCTCGAAATCTAGTCTCTCCAACAACAACTTATGTAATAAAATGAATAAGTGGCATGGAAATCACATATAGTTGTACCCAAGGTCCATAGTTTTGGTAGTACATACCGTGCCGATATCTGACCGGCATGGTGTGACACTGAAACATACTGTGCCAACTATCGACACTCGGTACACATCCATTACTGATTCAATACATGTACAACATTTTTTTTGGCTTTTTTTTAATTCTTTTTTGTTTTCAGGATTGTTTTAAGCCTGCTCAAACATTTTAAACCTTTTTAAGCTAAAGGTGGATTGTAAAACTAGAGTTTACCATGAGATGAACTGATTCATTATGTACAGTGCATCCACTAATCACATTCTATTGTATAGTAAAATATGGAGCAAGATAATCAGAGGAATGAACCTAAGTGGTGAATTGGGATAATGCTTAATGATAAGTGGCCATTAATTGAAGGTAATGAGTTATAGGAGCTTTGATGCAAATGATAATATAGATGCCAGAAGGGCATAATGTTAGTGATCATGAGGCCAGCATGTGATTCAAGAAGCTATGAAGATGAGTAGCAGAAAATGTAATCATAAGTTAGTGTAGTTGCATGAGAAAAGAATAATGAAAAAAATATATTAGTATAAATACTATCAGCTGCAGCTTTTGTGGTGTCAGTTGTCTATTAGGTGAAAAAAGATATAATGCTAGCTTCTTTTTGTAACATATATTTAGTAGCTTCAGTGTTTTTTTTCTTGGGTGACCTAGATCTTAAGTTTGTTGTGAGATTCTTACCAGTTCCATTCTTTCCTTGAAAGAAAGGGAGAGAAGAAGAAGAATAAGGAAAGAAAGAAAAGTAGGAAGGGAAAAGAAAATTAAAGAATGGAAGAAGGAAGAAGTAAAAAGAATCCTTACCGAACCGAACCACCAAACCAATCCAAACAAATGCAATACTGTGCCAGTCCAGGTCAGTACCTCCCTGAACCAGGCAGTTCAGGTCAGTTCAGCATATCTTGGTTGAACCACTTTCTAATTGCTAGATAGGAACAACGATGCCCTCCTTTTTTCTTTCTTTTTTTTTTTTTGATAAACAAAAGGGATAGGGGGGTTAAATCCCGGTGTAGCTACCCCCGCAGGCCCCCACCCCGCCAGGTAATGTTCAATATGAGGCGCTCAGATTCGCATAGCTTCTCCCCACCTAATGTGAGTAGGTCAACCTGACACCACTAAGACACCGGCCAGTAAATCGGGGGCAAAGGAGAAGATCCTGACCTCTCACTCACGCCAACTGTCGCGGGTCTCAGAAAAATCCTGGATTTAATCAAGTCATCCATGGGATCCTGCCTCGAACCCACGACCTGTTGGTAACGAGGCAAGACCTCTACCAACCGAGCTACCGCCTTAGCGGTAATGATGCCATCCTTTACCATATGCAGCTTTATGAAAAGTAATAGACCTCGAGCATTCCACAGTTTTACCCAGAACAGGAGAAATAAGAACCACAAAAAGCTTAACTTCAACCACAAAAAGCTTCAAATTCAAGACTCCCCTTTCATCCAACGTTTCAATAACAGTGATATTCTGTTAAAACAGACCCCCAACAGTAACTACTATTAACCATTACAATAGTTACTTTATGACAGCTATTATAATGGCATTATAAAGGAAAATAATGGACAATAACAGAAAACAACAGCTGAACTTTCCAAGCCACTTTCAGCTAACAAAGAAATTTGGTTTAAAAATTTGAATTTTAAAAAGGAACACTATCTTTATATAGGAAAGTCATGCAAATGAAGATAGCAGCCATTATTCAAATTATAACAGGCCACTATAGTGGCCTTGATCATTTAACATGTTATTATTGTAATAACATGACAGAGGTCCAAAACCATTATAACAGCACTCACAGCATTACAATGGCCATCGTTTTAAACTTTGCTTTCATCTCAAACAATAGAATGGTACACTCGAAGAACAGACAAAAAAGAGATTACGGTGTCACTTATATGAATAGCCTTGCAAATTTCAAATAAACAATTAAACATAACAGACATAAGCTGTAAGTATCACAGTAAACTGATGATGCGGACCAGATGAGCTTTAGCACAAAAGGATGATAAGGATGCACATCCACCTTCTCCCCTAAGTTTTAGAAGCTTATTTAAACTATACAAAGTATTGCAGGTTTCTCAAATTCCTAACAATTTTCTTGATTCTCAAGTTCTTTGTTCTTCAAATAAACCTTCGAACCAATTCCCAATTAAATGTCCAGACACTCATTTTCCCCAACGTCTTAAACAAAATTAACTTCCAATGCTTGACCAAATTTGATAGTTTGCTCCAATTAACACAAAAGTATCAAATTAATCAACCCCATAGCATAAGTCAAACGGTCCCTCCACATTATAGCACAGAACTCCTAGTAAGGTTCCCTCTACACCTTTTTGACATATCTTGTCCACAAAGAGGCCAGTCAGTTACCATATAAAAGCAGTAAAAATATGTCAAACTGGGCACAAATTGTTTCACAGTTGCCAATGCTAACTTATTAAAACAAAGGAGATTGATGAGGATTCCATTCAAATAAAAAAAAAATGCAAGGAACTAACGGCATTAACACATTACTACAAAAAAGAAAAGCATTAAAACAAACATTTTGTGGATAAATTGTCATGCATTTGACATGAATCAATAGTGATTGCTGTGGTCCTTACTGTTTCACAGAACAAATATATTCATCCATTCAGGTCTTTTATATGTGTTATTGCTTTTTTGTTCTCCCTCAATTCTATTTCTCTAACTAATAAAAAGAACTTAAAGGATATTATCCTGATAAAACTGTTGAGAAATGATCCAAGGATTTCGGACTAATGGTTCAACCATATTGGGTAGCCATAGCTGGCTAGTCAAAGCACTGCTACTTTAATAAAAACATACTATTCCTAGTAAGTGGCAAAAGAAGCAAGAGAACAGTTGTGACGGCATCCATTTATAATTAAAGTAATGAACAAAAATGAAAAATAAGCTCTTACAGACTGACAAGAAAATGAACTTACCACTATTGTCAATAAGCTTTGACGGATTCAATCTGCGAGATGGCGTGGAACTTAACAACCTCTGATAATCTGGAAGTAGTGACTGGGAGACAAAATATTTAAATAACTGGATGTTAACACCAATCATACGATATAATACAACCAATGAGCCCTTATATTAAGGTTTTGAAGTGTGAAGTGGACTATCCCCCAAAAATTCTCAGATTTGAAATATGAACAAGGTGATTGGATTTTCATTATTTATAATATAAAGAATTTGCATTTAGGATCCATTTGGTTGGGGGTAATCTGGCATGGGAAAATAAATCCCATGTTAGATTACCATGTTTGGTATAAAAAGTGAAAGAGAAGGTAAAAAAAGTGGGGCTCCTATGTTTATTTTTCGGAAAAAAAAGTAAAACAAATATCATGGGAGGGTTGATATTTAGTAAATTCTCGAGTGGTGGTAATCTATACTTGACAAAAATACCTCCAATAAAGTACATTTATGATCATGAAATTTGTTTTGATATCTTTTCAAATTCATTTAATAAAAAGCTTTTGCAAAACAATAAAAACGTAAATGGCATTATACCAAAGGTAATGACATTATGTGGTTATAATCATTATATAAAAATATAAAAATTGATTAAAGATGACAATGCTATCTTAGTATTAAAAAGATTTTTTTTGCTGATGGGCATATTTGTAGATTACTTCCAACTAAACGTAGAAATCCTTTTCCGGTATTATTTTCCAGAGAAGTTTTTCTACCAACCAAATATGGTAAAATTTATTTTTCTCTATAATTATTTTCCCTGATAAATAATTTCCATGAATTGTCAGATTATCCCGCAATCTATTATATCCCAACCAAATAGACCCTTAGATTATGTGCTAAAATATTCATGCATAAAATTACTCCCCAAAAATCTGGAGAGTAAAAAAAAAAGGAATATAGAAACATGATAAAATAACAAGAGACACTTCAATAGTTACAAGCACCAACCTTGGGAATAAAAGCAGTGTTACGCAGCTCCTCTGTTTTGGCCAACTTCATACCAGAAAATAGTTCATATATTAAACAGCCTGAGAAAATATTGTATGCATGCTATCATGTAAACCATCCTAACAGGGAGTCAGTTGCATCAGAAAATGATAACAGCAATAACAAAGAAGTAACTTTAATGGAAATGCTGCATATATTAAATTAATTCCTATCATCATTAGCCATCACTCTCTAACGCTTCAGTCCTACATATTTTGATAAACTACAAGGTTGGCTCAAGCCACCCCTTATGAAGCAAAGTGTGCTCTACAAAAACAAAATGGCCATGTCTTTGGAGAGGTTGCCCCATAAGATGGTAGAATAACAAGCATGAAGAACAACAATATCAGATATCGACTTAATGAAATGAACACATTGAACACGAAGAGTTTCTTTTAGGGCCTGTTTGGGTAAACGAGCAAGAACAGCAGGAACCACTCCCTGCTGGATTCATGGACAAGAAAACCATTTGGGTTCAGCCCAAATCAACCCACTCCACCCCAAGCACATATCCTGCAGGAAAGAAAAAAAAACTTGCAAGGTCTTTCTTTCCTCTCATGGAAATCACAACCTATGGATAGCACACATACGGACATGAAGAAATAATACAGTTACATGTTAGCATTACAAACTAAACACACTGAGCACAAGAAAAGTAGGCCTTTCAGGGCCTGTTGAGTTAATCCAATGGGAACAGCCATGACCAATCCTAATGGATTCATAGATTGGACAACCATTAGGTCCATGTCCCCCAGCTCCATCCCTATCCCCTTTTCCTACACGAAAGGAAAAAAAGACTTTTGAGAGGTCATTTTCTTTCCTATAGCCTCATGCAATCTCCCTCCCCATCTCATGCTCCCTCCCTTCACTCTTTCCAGCCCATCCCACCAGATCCAACAAGATTATCCCAACGAGGCCCTTAGGAGGAAAATCATACTTCAGATAAAAATATCAATCAAAATGAGACAGACCAGCAGCACTGACCTTGGCTTAGCGTCATCAGTTTAAACATAAAGAAGTTTGTCTCAATGGAAAACACCCATAAATACCTCTTTTTACCTCTTTCCAAAGGAAAAGGATGACTTGGGAAACAAAAGGCTAAAGAAATCTTGCATTCACTGTATAAATGACTATGAAATCTCAGGTCTTTAGAATGAATTCTTTGTATCTTCACCACTCACTATGAACCAAACAATGTACAAAAAATGGTGATCCTAGTAGCTTACATGGCCCACTTAGGTATGACAGCATAGGCACCCTCAATTTGCACCATTCAAGTATGAGGATGGGACATATTTATAAATTAAGGCCTGTATGGATAATCCTGCTGGGTCCATAGGATTGGGAACAGGATTTCCAGCATTAAAGAGTGGCAGGCCTAGGGTAGCCCACATTAACTGGATCTGCCTAGCCCATTACAACTAGAAGAAAAAGAAAGAAAGAAAGACCTTACTGGGTCCTTTTTCTTCATGCAATGTTTGAAACTCTTCTCCCCCTGGCCCTCTCTCTTCGATTTAATGTTCTTAATCCCACAAATACTACCGGACGGCATAGGATTACCCAAACAGGTCCTAAGTAGTAGACTTCGCCAATTTGATACCTTCTTATTTCATCTTATTTGATAAAAGTTATATTCCATCTATTGCATTATATGTCACACCCCAAACACATCACTGATTACATTATATGTCACACCCCAAACACACCACTGCCTGGGCACATGACATAGCCCCTTATTCCCTAGGGCAAGGCCCAAGCGAATATGCAAGGCCTGTAGATTGAACACGACCTCAACATTGCTAGACAATGTGATCCTTATTTTATAACAAGAAAAAATAATTCCATCATTAACAAGTAACGAAGTTTGACCAATGTTAGATTTTAGTTATTTGACTGATATTAGTGACACTTACTATTCCTCTTCCCACTAGTAATCCCAAACCATAGCCAAGTATTGAGCATCCTACAGCTTTGAAAAATAATAAAGTGATATGAGCTGACAGCTTGGTAAGAAAACCTCCACATATATAGTAATATAAATAATTTAATACTAGAAATTAGCAGATAACTAATACTGAAATAAATGAAATAATCATGAAATCACATACAAACTATCTAGCACTTGTAATTGTTACTCAAACAAGCCAATATATAAATATATCATATATCATCAAAATGATAATTTTATTCGAAAAGGATATACAATGTATCATCAAAATAACTATTCTATTAAATAATAGTTTCAAATAATTTATCTGCCATTTTCTAATTCACGGTCTGGATCCAACAATGATTAGCTTCCTGGATTTCAACTAACAACAAAAACCTTCCAGTCTATGAGGGGTACACCTTAATACCACATTCTTGCCCATGGAAAGGCTATCCATAATGTCACACACCAACCTATGAGTGGCAATCTATAATACCACGTTCCTACATGTGGCAAGAGTATCCACATTGTCACATTCCAGCCCCCGACTGGCAATAGGGGTTTGCATTGTTGACAGGTCAGCATGAAGATATGCTTGAAAGTTGAAACCAACCAAGTTAAACTGGTTTCCTAAAATCGAAAAGAAATCAAAAGGAAATCAAATTGACTATCAACAAAAACCACTTGACACCAACCCGAGAAATTTAATTCAGTTTGGTTTGGTCCTATTTATCAAGTTGATAGTCAATGGATTGGTCTAAATGAGCTAGGCTAAATCTAAACATTAAAAAATTCCATTTTATATATAAGAGAAAATATTTAAAAAATGATTATATATATATATATATATATATATATATATATGGATCAGGTAGGTCTTTTAGTCCGAAGAGTACTAGATGTACCATTAGTGAAGGCATGAGTGGCTCTGGGCTCAAGAACAGCATGCACTGCAAGCAAACAGGCTGACCAGATAAAACTGACAAAAAATTATTTACCTAATCCCCATGAATCAATTGCCCATGGTGGTGACTTTCTAATTGCTGCCCAGTCTGACTTTGATAGCTCCATAGGTTTGTATTGTGATCCAACCAGCCACTCAAATTGCTGCAATAAGTACAGAAAACCAAAATTATCAAATTCACAAGATATTTACCACCCACGTTTCAGGACTACATATGATAATATGTCCAGCAAAGAGAAAACAGATACTTATCAAGTTTTGAAATTCATCATGTTGCTGCATCTAGTGCCAGAAAAAGATAAGTGGCAACCATTCAAAAGGTTTCCCCTTGAAAACCTCAAGAAATTGGACACCATAACCAGAAGGAACCTAAATATATATACATATGGAGGTTACCAGTTTTTGTTACTAACCCAAGAAATCAAATCATTAACAAAAGGGAAAATTTATCGGATTAGGAAAACCGTACACACCAAGTGCCACATAAAGACAGTTTATAACTGCTAAATGTCTTCCTACAACAAATTCCTACCCATGAAAAAAAAAAACATAGAGGCACAAGTTAAATATAATATACATGTATCCATTGGTCATATGCATGATATTTTTTTTTCTCTTGCTTCCAATGTCCCATGTTCAAAGCATATTAGGGCATTATGAAGATATTTCCTATCATATTATCTTAGCCAAACATGCAGCCTACAAAACTTGTAATTGGTAAACAATTTAAACAACAGAGAAATTTGCTTAACATACTTTGAGCTACAACCAAGGGGTTAACATAGTAGTACCACAAACATACAAAATTTTTATAAAAATGCATGGAAGCAAACCTTGGCTTCTAGCTAATGATGTGGCTCAAAATTATAACAACCAGTCTTCCCAAACTGATAATGTAAGCACTAATGTTTGTGCCATGCTAAGCAACAGCATTACTTTAAGTCTTTAACATCTTTTGTTTTTCAAGATTTGGAATGCTGACATTTCCAAAAACACTTGACAACCTGACCTGGCACATCACTCCAAAGACACCCCAAAAATTCAAGTGTCTACCTTAACTTAGAAGTGGCAGCACTAGGCACAGTTTTTGTAGTTTCTCATCAAAAAGCTCACTTCAGTGGAAGTTCTAAAACATTAACACATAATTGATTCAAGTATTAAACAGCAATAGAGAGTTGAATATCTCCTTATCATTGTCAAATTGTCATAAATTCATCTTCTTTTCCAGTTTAAAATGATATGAAATGCATGTTTTTTGTCACCTTCAAAATGGAATGCCCTACCTAGGGTAGCCAGTAAGTGCCAAAACTTGGAAGCTTTTAATAATCCTATCAAAAGACACTTTGGTGCAAATTTTGAACTATCATATATTTTTATTTTCCTTTCTTTAATGCAATATAGCTTGAAATGTTAATTTTCTTTAATAATACAACTGAATAGTCAACTTGGTCCAGTAGTCATTACTTGTTGACACATCTGTACAAGGTGCTGAAATGAATTTATCCTTTAGGGCACAGCAAAGAACAAACTGACTACTTTATTCAAGAACAACCAAGTCTAGGATATATAGAAAAATCATTTCTAAAACACCAGTGATAACATGTCCCAGGAAGGATCTGACTCCTTTCACATTCACAGGCATCATCATTTCCAAGATCACCCTCAAGGGTTTTACATGCATACATACAAATATATATATATATAAATATACACACACATATATGTATGCCTGTGGAAATGTGTGCATGCACATTTGTATATATAATCATATTTATAATTGTGTTCTTATGTCTTCTTTCGGAGTATCTCGTGCCAAGTTTTTTAGGGCCAGAGAGTTGGACTATCTAGAACACCTGAAATTTTGGCACCATAGAAAGGTGACATCATTAAGTAATTGCAGATGACTCCATCTTCCATTTCAGCAATACAATAACCTTATTTAAGCTGTTACAAAAAAACTTAAAAATGATTCGATGACATGAGGTAGAAAAGATTGGTGGCAGAGTGATCATACAACATCCAGAAAATACCCCACTAAGCAGCTATATGCATATCATTTGAAATTTTTTTTCAATCTGTACCTTAATTTTCTGAAACTTTCTGATTTATCTGCACTATTAAACCAGGTCAATTCCAATTTACTACATGAATTATATAAACAAACTTAGCTAATGCACTTATCTAAATCATTCTGATAATTGAACAATCAAAAGTTGAGGAATGGCAGCAAGCAATTATATGATAAAACAGAACTCACCAGCATAGGGCTGCTAGAAGCTTCGCTGTTCCCATCAAACTCTGATAGGACATCAAAGGCATGCAGCTTCCAGTCCAATGACTGAGTCACAACAACACTAGCCAAACAGACATTACCATGAACCTGAAATAGTAGTACAAAATTCTTTAGATATAGCAAGTTTAGTTCCAGTACTGTAGTCCAGCAAGGAGAGAATGGCTCACGTTCATATAATCAAACAAAAAGAGAGCACTAGAGACTTTGAAATTTTAAGAAAACTGTGATGCTTAGTAGAGAAACTAGAGATGATTTGTGTAAGAGCTACATGTGCCATAACAATGAAGAATACAGTATTCCTCATCCTCTTGCCTTGTTTATAAAAAAAAAGATCATTAAAAACAAAAAAGGACAGCATTAACCTTACCTCAAGCACCTACAGATATTAATAAATATATTTCTCAGAGTATCAGGACTTGGGAGATAGGAGCGTCTTATGCATGACCAAACAAAGATACTCATATGGTTTCATATGAGTGTGGTATTGGATTTTCCCATGAAGAATGGCACTTGCAACTTAAATGGTCATCTCAGAAGGGGGAAAAAAGGTATACATGCTCATCACAATCAAGAGTTATATTCATCTCAATTTCACAAATAAACTGCTACACCATTAAGACACGTTAACAAGTTCCAACCCATTAGCAATTAATTGAAGAAATTTGTAGCAACAAAAGTGCACAAGCAACATGTTAATTTCAAACCAAACCAACTCTCCATCCTATCATACTTGACATACTAACATTCAAGGATCACAAGATGAATCAAAAGAGAAAAAGATCCTAGGAATAGGAATTACTCAGTCAGGATGTAACGCACAAACTAGATGATGACATGCAAACTAGGAACAGCATTTCTTGCCTTCATCCACCTGACTTTTTATCCATGGCACTTTTTCAAATATTTCCCTCATAGGGACAAAGAAGGAAAATCATCCTTTTCCTAAAATATGGCATTTGAGAAACAGCTGTACATGCATCTCCACCAACTTGCCCCCTTGACACAGTGGATCAATTTTGATCTCCTTCAGAGAAGTTGGTGAGAAGTCTTTTTACAACAACAAACACTTCAGTATATCACCCTTTAGCATATTAAAAACTTGTTATGACACTGTGACAAGCAACATCCCTGGATCCAATCACTGAACACCATAATACTAATCTGACAGGCAAAGGACACAAGCTCTCTAAGGGGCTCTGCATTCCTTCCATTTATTTACTCATACACAAAAGTGGCAGAGGAAACAAAGCCTTCCTCTTCTAGAATCTGTTAAAGCATCCAATACATTCAAACTTCCATTTCATTTAATTGAAGCAGTAGACCCTCACCTACCAACATCAGTCACTTAAAAGTCATAGTTGGGTGGTTCAAAGAATCAAACCTACAGGATCATTATAATCAGATGATTTATGATCAAAACTTCTTCTTTTTTTTTTTCTGATAAGCCAAAAGGGATAGGGGGTAAACCCAGTATAGCTACTTCCCAAGGCACCCACCCCGCCGGGAAATGTTCGATACGAAGCGTTGGATTTACGCAACCTCTCCCCACCCAAAGGTGAGTACATCAACTTAACACCACTAAGATGTCAGCTGGACAATACAAATAACAAGAAGACACCCTAGCCCCTCACCCACCCCACCTGACGTGGGTCACAGGGATTAACCTAAGATTTAATCGAGTTGGCCACGGCATCCTTCCTCAAACTCGCGCCAAATGGGTGTGAGGTAAGGCCCTATCCAACTAGGCTACCGCCTTGGCGATATGATCATAACTTTTGACCGTGGAAGAAAGAGTTTTAGGCCACTTGGTGACATTACAAGATTTGACATTTGATACAAGTAATATGTATAGTTACTTTAAGAGTTTATTCTAGAAAGTCCCTTTTTGAAGTTCAAATTAGTTGCTTAATGATGATTTTAGTATTATAAGATACTATTTTTTTAGTAATTTACAACAGTTCACCATGCAGTTATAAAGTGAAAGAGTTAAATGTGGATCCACATAAAAGGAAATCCTGGCTTTATCTAGAACTGATGTACAGTTAGTTTAAGAGTTTATTCTAGAAAGTCCCTTTTTGAAGTTCAAATTAGTTGCTTAATGACAATTCCAGTGTTAGAAGATACTATTTTTTAGAAATTTACAACAGTTCATCATGGAGTTCTAAAGTGAAAGAGTTAAATGCAGATCCACATAAAAGGAAATCCTGGCTTCATCGTAAGTTCATATAAGCCCTTTGGACTCGATAACTGTGTCAAGATCTATTACTTTTCACTATGTCAGATTTAAGTGGTAGGCTTGAGATTCTAGGTAATATGATCTTTTTACTGGACATATGCACATTGGTTCCTAATGCAGTACGATTCAGAATAAAGTTTCTTCTGTCCTCCATTCTCTTGTAAAAAATTGGTTGCCATTTTTGCTCAACACCATCCTGTTCCAGCATATGCTTAAGCATGTGCAAACCACAAGTAACAATGGGATGAAAACACGTCAAAAGATTTTAAGAAGATGCAATTTAAAATGCACGCAAGCTACTGGATATTTGCTGACTAATAGAAGAATAAACAATGGACATGATAAGTCTTACTCAGCAATAAAAAATGATACTGACTAAATGCAGAAGGCATTATAAACTTGATATTGGATGACATTGTAACAAATTCAACAGTTTCAGAGTTACATACAAGTTTGCAATCATTATTTAAAAAGCTCACAGCTTTAGATATCTGGTGCAGACCCCATGCAAAATACTCATCCCTGCATGTCAATGACAGATAACAAAACCCATAAAATAAAATGTATACAAAATTAATTCTATATATTAGAAAGAATACACAAACTACTGTGCTTCCACATTTTATTTAGGAACCTTTACAATTCAATTATAATCCCAAGGTATATGAGAAAATCATCATTAACATAAAATGAAATTCACTTTGATACTGCCAGCACAAAGAAGTCACAGCCAAACAAACCAGCAAAAAGATCACTAAATCATTCTGTTACAACAGATTTCATAGGCATCAACAAGAAAAAGTCATTCCAGCATTGAAAAACTGAGATGGGAACATCCCTTCTACAATTAAGGAAAAGAGCAATGACAAGTACTCTCATCTTTAGCAGAAAAGGTTATGATACAAGAGGAAGAATTATAGAACTTCAAACAATTTAGGTCTTGAAGGAAACAACATATGCAAAAGAATAAAAAACATTTCAAAGTTAATTCATTTTAGCATGCCAAGATATTAACAGATGGCAGGATTTTTTTTTTTTTTGCTTAACATGGATAAATGGCAGCAAAAAAAACTGACTGATGCAAACCAGTGACAAAGAGATTGTTACTCTAAATACCCAAATGATCCATTAAGTATAGTGTTCATGTGGTCTACACTGAATGATACTTCTTACCAAAAATTAGTGCTTGGTTGATTCTGCAAAAGGAGTACTACCACATACCTCTGGGTACCTTCTAAACCTAATTCTTTTATCTTTTCTGAAAGGGGTGTCACTGGTTCAGTTACAATGTAAATTGTATGTTTCATAGTAGATCCATCAACAACTTCAGCCTCAGTGCTATGAAGGAAAGACAAGATATTTGGATGCCTGACCTGCAAGGTACCAAATAAAGCTTCTTAGCCAGCTTGTCATAATGACTTGAGACATCACAGCATGTCTCCATTATGAGGACATAAAATTAAAGTCTCACAACCAATATGCGAGGCAAATTCCAAACTTGAAAAGCAAATAATTTGAAACTTGAAGACCAAAGAAGCCATTTACATAACTATATAGCAAAGACCTTTATTAGGGATCCAACACAAATTTACATGAAGGAAGCCTTCGTAAGTAGCCAAGCAGGAAAAAAAATGCTTTGTTATGTAGCTGACAGGTTTTAAAAAAACAAAGAAAATTAAAAACATCCCAATAGATGAACTGGACTCTAATGTTATGTAGTCCCAGAAAAAATGAGAACTGTGACTGAATCTGGTTTGTTAAACTTTGGGTATGGGTTGGTTACAATGCTCTCTGTTAGAAATGCACCAAAGCGGCACTTGCACTGAACAATAAGCAAGAACTGTGACACCAAATGGAATTTGGTTCCAACAAAGGAACAGCTGGTTGCCACTTGGGGTGACCCAACACTAAGACATAATGACAAGGTTGTAATAACCAAACAAATAGAATCCACAAACAGAAGGAACACCAAGGACTATGTGGAGAAAAATATTAATACAAAAGGAAATCAAATAGAGATAATAGTGATATTGTTAGCATGGAGGTATAGCATGAATACACCAGATAAACATTTCAAAGCAAGGTTCTCAGTACCATCCTGAACCGCCCGGTTTGGAACGTACCATACCATACCGACCAAGAGCCAGTACGGTTCAATCATGACAAAACAATCCAGAATGCTGGACTTCAAAATACCATATACCAGACCGGTGGTATATTGTCCTGTTCGGCCAGGTTCGGGTCCGATTCAAGTTAAACAATATTACTATGAAAAAAGAAAATATTTTTTTATAATTTCTTGAACCCGATAAGGAGCCTGATATGGTACGATACCGTACTGTACTGTACCGGTTCAATGTTCCTTGCTTCAAAGGAAAAACTCAAATAGGGATAATAGTGATATTGTTAGCAACTTAGCATGGTTGCATAGAATGAATGCACCAGATAAACACTTCAAAGGAAAAACTTGAAAGATTCATAAGTTAGTTAACTCAAGGTAAAATGGAGACAAGTTTGCAACTTTCTTTCCATAATAGGAGAGACATATGGGCATTAGCAATTGCATGGTGAGTATGCAAGTGTACATGGAGATCAAAAGTTTAACACAAGGAATTATATGGAGGTGTGCAGATTGAAATAAGTACTAACAAATTTACCAAAAACAAAATTTCTTTTCTTAGGATCAGGCCCAGCATGACTGGATAATGCTTGCCCTTTAGGTGCATATTGATGCAGTAAAAATTAAAGGCCATAACATAGCCCAAAAGAAAGTTTGACTGCCCAAAAGAATTTAGACTGCATCAGTTCACACATAAGAAAAATCTGGAATAGCAAAAGTTATGCTTATGGTGATAGTTATGCCATGCATTATATTGTTTACTAGCATGTAACCAGTGCCCCGCTACAGAACTGAGCTTGAATCAAAGAAAAAATTCAAAATATTTTATCAACATATAGATTATTTATACAATGTAATATATGGTATGTTCACTAATTCAAGAACTTATATACAAGATGATCTTCACCTACCACAACCTCTTCATTTAAACTGGAAATACAAATACCAAAAAAAATTTATTAGTGTATTACTAAATTGAGTTCCATAACAAAATATGAATCAAAATGATTGAAGAAATAAGCTATAATGTTTAAAATTAAATTATCTCTGGAAGAATAAAAAAAAAAAAGAAAATGCTGATAATCAAAGTGTGTTACCGAGTTGTGCTTGGCGATTTTCTAGCAGGTGTTTCTTGAAAATATTTAATATAAATTTATTTTTTAGGAGTTAAAATAATATATTCTTGTTGAACCTGAGATGAAAAATGTTCAAAGCCAAAACTTTCTTTGGCAAATTTCAAGCTAAAATTCACTTTTTGAAAATACATTGGTGACCTTGAAATTAAATATGATATCATCAAAATTTTGTGAACCAAGCATAATCTAAAACATGTAAATATCATCGAAAATGTTTTTGATAACAACTGGCAGACTAAATCTATCATATATTGTGTCAATTGCAAAATTAAATACTGGGATACCAATTAATTAAGTTAATTTTTCAAAAATTATAAAGATCACTATACCAATTCGTAAAAATAGTTTAATTTATACCTTGAGACAATATATATTTACAGTTATTTTTCAAATAAAAAATAATGTATTTATTTTTAGTAAATATAATATAATATTAAAAAATGTATTTATTGCTATTATTGGTACAAGGGCCTAATCATTTTTACCGCATTGATTGTATCAAAAAGTATTACCATAAATCTTTAGTGCAGCCCTACAACTGTAACATGCTTTATACCACCAATCATAGAAGGTATCGATTGATTTCAAATTTACCTTGCATGTAAATTTCATCCATAAAAAATAATTAAATAATTTAATTTTTTTTGTTGTATGCAAGTTATTGGATATAATGAAATATTATTTTGTATCTAAATATTATCAACCCAACCCTAAACCAATCCCTTGTTAAACCAATAATATTCCCAAACTCAATTCAAAAAAAATAAACAAACTTTATATTTTAATCTAACCTTGGCTACCAATTTTTCGAGCCCAATCTGTAAGATAACACTAAATCAATTTGGCCTAATATATCTAGAGCAAGCCCAAGCCCATAAACAGATTATTTATTATTAAATACTAAATCTTAAATCAATCAACAAATATAATCCATAACTTTAAATTTATTTTTCTAATTATCAATTTTCTAAATCAAATATATATATATTGTAATTTCATACAATCAAAACTATCAATTTTATTTATGATGATCTTTAGATGTTTTTCAAATCATATATAATAAATTTAAATATTTCTATACTTTTCAATATAGGATCCTAAAATTAATCTTAAGATTTCAAAAAAAAACTTTTTTTTGATGAATTAGTATCATTAAATTAATACAATCAACATTATTTTTTAAAATCTTCTAATATTTTTTTCACCCACATAAAATAAATCCGGATATTTTATGCATTTGGACATAAATTCTTAAAATCCATCCAAAAAATTCATCAAAAAAAAATATGTTAAAATACAACATGTAGATCCAAAAATGCAATGGGACAATCACACATCTAATGTTATAATGAGATTAGGGATGGTGGTTGAACGTCTCTTTTCGGGTACCCAATCTATCCTGAACTCTGATAGGACTCGTTTAGCAAAACCTTATAAGTTTGTTTAGCAAAACCTTATAAGTTTGGGATAGATTTGAATTTAAAATTAAAATATATTCACTACCCAAACCCTAATATGCATATATAAGAATTATTTTATAAAAATATATGTGCGAGCAAGAGCATTTGATCTTTGGTTAGCCTAACCACCTTAACTAATAAAGCACAATTCTTATTTATTTTTAAATTAATTGATAATATATTTATATCCTTCAAATACTACCAACACAAAACCCTCACCATCATCTAAACCTCCTTATATTCGGCTGTTCCAAGCCTCACGATCCCACAGGATTGAGACTTGGAAAAAATAGAGAAAGCACAAGAGATGGAAAAAATTAAAAGGTAAGACCTTTTCCACATAGATTGATCGGAGATCTGAGGGGTTTTTTAGGTTCTGATTTTTTTTTGGGTGGTTCTCAAGCATATGGGAACCTAAGAAAATCAACAAAAACAAAGGAAAGATAGAAAAAATTAAAAGGTAAGACCTCTTCTCATATAGATTGATTTTTTTCCACTTCTTTTTCTTTTCATTTCTTTCTATTTTCCTTTCTTTCTTTTTGCAAAGATTTGTGGGAAGGAAACACCCGAGGGAGATTGGAAGGGTTTTTTAGGTTCTAGTTGGGGTTTTATCCTAAGTGTATGAGTTTTTGTAGAAAGCACCCGATGGAGATCAGAGGGGAAGGCCGATGATGATGGGGAGGAAGGCGGATGTCGACGATGAGGGTATAAGGTAGAGACCGGTTGGGCAGTGGCAGCAAGGAGAGCAGGGAGGAGCGACAGAAAGGAGGTGGGTGTCCGTGGGACTCGAGAAGGAATCGAAGTTAAAAAAAAAAAAAACGCTTCCATGCAGCTTGACACGTGGCATGCTAGGAGTCATGGACTCATGTGGACTCCTCTTTAATATATTTATAGATTTGGCTATAATTCTTCGAATAACTTTTGGTTTTTTTCTTTTTTTCTTTTTTTCTTTTTTTCTTTTTTTTCCTAGAAAGCATAAAAAGTAGACACAACTGACAGCTTTATGCCAGCAATAGCTTATAATAACTTCCTCTTGGAATGGTGATGCCTGACATTAACAAGTTTGACCAGCATGACTATTCCTTATGATTGTTTTATAAAGCCTGTTGGCAGGCATAGGTCTAATTCCAAGATTTATGCCTGCTATGTTTCACGACCAAACTCTGTCTTACAGATTATGAATTTGTATTACAAAGCTGAAAAATAGAAAATAGTGATAACCAAACAAAAGAAAAGACTTCATCTAAAGTCAAAGCAAAAAAACATAAGAAACCACAAGATTTCTGATCATCCTAACTCTGGAGTCATTCTTGACAAGCCTAGGTTCCTGCTCAAGTTGAAAATAATTAGTAAAATAAACTTGTTCCAATGCAGTTCTGATATTTTAATGAGAATCATGTTGAAAGATATACTGAAAAAAAATAAAATGAAAAAGATATAGAATTGTCATATAATTGTACTTGAAATCTCAGAAGCATTCCCATGATCCTCAAGTAGATAAACAAAATGAGACAGACAGGAAGCCTAAATTTAAACTTAAACGCTCAAGAAACAGAAACATACGATGCAAAACTTACAGTTCTCAGGCGTTTAACACCATTGCGACCAGCAGCCAAGTGACCATCTTGACTGTTACTTCCTGAAAGAGAAAAAATGGATACCATCGATCCATCATCCTGGAAAAACAGACAACAGAATCTGAGGAACAAACAGAAAAAGAATAAAGAGAATAAAAGAATATGGTATAATCATGTGTTTCTCAAGTCAGTATAGAACACTAAATCTTTCAATATATGCATAAATACACCTATACACATATGAAATTGCTGTGAGTGTGAAAGCTTAAAAAGAAGCCAATTACAAACATTAGTATGGCATATCCATGACATTAGAGCTGACCATCAGTGGCATTCCATAAGTATAGTCTTATAACCCTTGATAGTGGTAAGAAATATAACTGGCTTCTGATGAAGGGAAACATGTCAAGTTGTTTGTTAAATCCAGCTGCATGCAGGCATGAGGAAACTTATCCATACTAAGATAGCAACATAACCATCAGCTCTGTGATCCAAAATGAGCAGACCAGTTGTATGATTAGCAAAAAATGGATGCACTGGAGATCATCTGGTGGTAAAAACAATGATAATGGAGCAAGGGATGCATGATATTTCTGACACTAATAGAAGGATAGAAACAAAGACACTATTATAATGGAGAAGCAAAAGAAAATGAAGATGAAGGCATAGTTTTTTGATATGACTGCAACTAGTAGCACTAAGTAGATGAACAAACTACTGGGAATCAAGTGCTAGCTTGCTCTAGGATGGGCTGTTTCCGGACTTCCTAATAATCCTACATGCAAAATATTCTGGGGTTTGATCTTCTAGTCCCACTAATGATCAAGAGGCTGCCATGGGCTTCCCTTTATTAAATGTTGGTTTTTTATTTAATTAGAAAGAAGAAAGCAACGTTATCATCACTTTTCCTTCAAAGAGAAATCAATGACATTTAGATTGCAATTACGGTTTAACCTATCTTTTAAGGACTTTAAGTTGCCTCTCTTAAACCATACTGCTCAAACCAAAAATTTTTTTCAATTTAGGAGGGAGCTGAGAACTAATCACGTATGCAAACAGTGTTGCATCTTGCATCAAGGCAAAAGGAACAGGCATGGACCAAGGCTAGGATGCAGTTTTTGTGAGATCGTGTTAAAAAGTCTAATATGCAAAGTGTCATAACCTAAGGAGTCGGCTAAATGAGGAAAGTTGGCACATGAATAGTGTTGTCGGTTCTTGTCACAAGTAATACAAATTTGCAAACAGTGATGCATCTAGGTACAAGGAAATCAAACAGGTACAGGCCAAGCCAAGGAAGCAGTTTTTGTGACAAAATCATGTTAAAGAGAGTCTAATATGCAAAGTGTTATAATCTCAGAAGCATACGAACGAGGAGACTTGGCACATGAATGGCCGTTGTTAGTTCTTGATCAGCAATATAAAAATAGAAAAGGCTGATTATTTGGATTCAAGAACTATGGGTATCTTATCAGAGGAAGATGTTCATGGCCATGTATCTTGATTAAAACCAGAGACTAACACTCTCATTCACTCCTCATCTGATCCCATTCCAACAAATAACCAGGACAGTCATACCAAACAACCATTAGAACAATGTGTGGTCAGGCAACAGCTAACTTCCTAGGTTGAAAACAAACACTTCTGTCAAACTTCACCGACGCAGTCACACTGAAGCAACAAACTTTTACAAGTGCAAACCAAATTCTTGATTTTTTTTTTCCTCTAAAATTATTATAATAACTCAAGAAAAGATCCTACACACTCAGAACAACTTCTTTGGCGAATAGTTTTCAACAGGACAAGTGAAACAAAGCACAATCTTTTTGTGCACTCATTGATCTCATCCTTTCCCGTACCCGGATCAGAATCAAGACACCCAACAATTCTAAAAATCCCTAATAATCCCAAGATCGCATATCTTTCCCAATTTAAAAATCAAGAAAGCGCAGTGAAGAACAAGACAGAAATCAAGAAAGAACAAAAGGAAGAAAAAAAAAAAAAAAGCCGAAACTCTCAACAAATAGATTCCAATCAGTAAAATAAAACAACCTTCCAACCTCATCGATTTCTTGACATAGTGACAATCCAAATTCAACATTACAGCACCAATCAAGATGCGATCTTTCTAGGCATCATAACATCGATTCAATGAATAAATCAAGATAGGAGGGGAGAGGGATGGGGAATTGGGGAACCTTGGAGGTGCCGCGGTAGTGAGTCCAGGAGCCCCAGGCGGACGGGTAGGGTTCGCCGACGTTGTACGGGAGATCCCTGATGCCGGCGCCGGATCCGGCGACCACACCCTTGAGAAATTTGAACATTGTTTCCTCCCCTCAGAGAAGCGGAGAGAGGAGAAGTGAAGGAGAGAGAGAAAGAGCGAGAGAGACGGGAGGCGCTGCTCCGATCTGGAGCCGGAAAGAGAAGAAGGTGAGAGTAGAGAAAAAGATTGCTCGAGGAACGTGTCGGGTTACGGGGTTATTTCTGTAAATATATAAAAGGACTCGGTAGAATGGTCCGGCGGAATAATTAGATTTGGCCTGTAACGGCTCAACGATTTGTCATGTATCCGAATCTTGAGGACAGGTTTTGACGTGTTGGCGTGATAGCATGTTTTTGTTGACGCGTTCCGCATGTACCATGTATCTTCAGTTGGGAATTGTGATCGATCACCGCCATCCAGGGCAAAGAGAGCGGCTCTCCTATGCTTGCATCCTTGAATATGTGAGTGGGCTAATGCCTAATGCCCGTATCAGGCCTTATTTGGAAATGGGTAAGCAATTCCGGGATGATTTGTAATTCCCTGGCACAATAGTGAAATAAGCTGAAACGCTCCAGCTCAAGATCTAAATTGACAGATGATCACATTTTTTTATTTTTAATTTTATCGGATATACAAACCTATCTTTATAATAATTTATAAATTATAAATCAATTAATCAGATAATAGTAGAAAGCAAATTCATTCATTTATTTATACAATAATAAAATTATTTATCAAAATTAATAAAAAATAAAATTTTACTAAAAATTTTAAAATATGATATAAATTGTTGCCGCCAAGATCGTCGTGGCCCGTAGCTGAGATCGAGGTCGAAATTCACCGTCATTTTACGGGATACTGCTCGATCGTCCAAACCTGCAAAACAGAGTCAGTGACCCATATCGAAGATTCCGGCGGGGACACTCCGACGCTCAAGTCAGTAACGATCTAGGGGAACAGATCCTCCTAGTTGAGCCCCGAGTATGGACTCCACGCTAGGAGGAGAAGTGAAATGAAAGAGTGCGAGCGGGCCGAGTACAGATTACGGGAGTGACAGCAGAGGAAAGCTTAAACTGGATGGTTGTATCCATCTAAACCCCTTATGGGGGTTTCGCGGTAGCCTCTAGCATTATCTTCCTGTGCGCTGCCCCCTTCTTGCTCGTTGGACCTTACTCGTATGAAACTTCTGTTGAATGTGGATGTGCATGTGTGCATTACCTCATTTGAACCTGGGAGACCCCTTTTTGCTAGGGCGTTACCCAACGCTTACCTCGAGATCTTCCCCATGCTTCTGGGCGGGTGCGGTGATGTTTCGTGCCATGGACGGGTTGTCTTTCCATTATGGTGACATGGGAGCTACCGTTCATGCTGACATTCCTTCCGGTCACTCTCTTTTGGGCAACTTTGCAGGATCTCGATTGACGGGCCACTGCCTCCTGGATCCGGATCTATTGGTTGGCTTCCAATTTCAGAGGGTACATACGGTTGGTGAAGAATGCAGAGCCTCGATCGGAGGATTCCTTCCATTCTGGTGCAAGTGGCTGCTTGGGTTACCATCACGGCCTGGCAGGCGTCTTTTCGTGGTCCTCGGGTATCAGGCCGTCGTCCAGGGAGAGTGGCGACCTCCTTCAGCAGCAGATCTCTTTATCTGAGGTGGAGCCAATCTGGAGAGGCAGAGCTCGGCTTCGACCTCGGCATCTCGACCCGAAGGGAGCGCGACCGGGCGAAGGAGGGCAGAGCTCGGCTTCGACCTTGGCATCTCGACCCGAAAGGAGCGCGACCGGGCGAAGGAGGGCAGAGCTCGGCTTCGACCTCGGCGTCTCGACCCGAAGGGAGCGCGACCGGGCGAAGGACAGGCAGAGCTCGACTTCGGCCTCGGCGTCTCAATCTGAAGGGAGAGCGGCCGGGCGAAGGAGGGCGGAGCTTGGCTTCAACCTCGATGTCTCGACCCGAAGGGAGCGCGGTCGGGCGAAGGACAGGCAGAGCTTGACTTCGGCCTCGGCGTCTCGATCCGAAGGGAGAGCGGCCGGGCGAAAGAGTCCGGGCTGAGACGTTCCACGTGGCCGCTTTATTCGACATGGCGTCTGACTGGGGCCACACGTCAGCGATCCCGCCACATCATTTGCCCCCACTCCCAAGGTCCATTGGCGTGCGGCGCTTGGGACGAAGGGAGTAATTGCGGTGCTGACATAGAAAGGCAAAGATCCGGTGCAATAATGACCACGATCGCTGGCGCTTCGTGAGGCGGTTTCTCCAAGCCAATGTGATGGAGCCACGTGGCCACGTTCGAGGAGCAGTTATTGCTAGCACGGAATTCAAAGCGACCGCGATCGAAGCGAGACATCCCACTCGTCGATAGTCGACACGTGGTGCAAATCTGTCAGCGGAGATGCTGTAACGGTACAGTTGGTGTCGGGTCACTTTGAAATAAAAGGTTGATTTTTTTCAAAACATCTACTCTTTCGAATCTCGCGTGCCCGCCATCGTACCCAAGTCTTCTCTTCTCCCCCGGCTATCTTAGACTCCCCCAAGAACCAGGTTCGTCTCTTTCTTTCTCCATTTCCCAGCAGAGTAGAGCTTTTCTTTTGAGTTTAGGGTCTTCTTGGACGCAGTCCGTCTTCCTCCTCTTCTTGAGCTTCCACCTTCTTCATTTCTTTAGATATCCTGTTTTGGCTCCAACTTCCATCCCTCGACCAACTAGGCCGAGGCGGGGTCTTCTAGGCCAAGGCCACCTTCTTCTTCTTCCGATGAGAAGAGGGAAGAAGAGCATTTCGAGTTTAGTAGGAGGCGTCCCCCTGGCGGGATAGTTATTAGGGAGCCCAGGTTTAGCCCTCCTCCTCCTCCTCCAACTGAACACATCCCCGAACCTGCCCGATCAACAGGTCCCAGCGGGATTGCTTCAACAATCTCTGTTGAGGAACTGGGGACCATCCGGGATATCTATGGCATCCCGCACTCCGTCCGGCTCTTGATCCCCCGACTAAGGGACTGGGTTACCTCCAGTGGCCCGGGCCAAATCGTCTTCTATGAGGAGACTTTTGCAAAGGGACTTCGGTTCTCCTTTCACCCTTTCTTCCTTCTTTATTGTACTGATTACTGGGATTTCCTTTGGTGCAGCTCGGTGCTAAGCTCCTCTTAATCAGAGATTGCTGCAAGAATTGGTTGAAGAAGGACCGGCAACGGGCAGCGGAGCTCGAGTCTTTGAAGACCAACTTGAGAGAGAAGAACGACATCTCCTGGGAGCTCAGTTTGAAGAACAAGGAGCTCCAAAAAAAACTCACAAGTGCCGAGAGGTACTCGAAAGAGCTTCAGGAGAGTTTGGATCGGGAGTGGAGCTGGTCAAGGAGCAAGGCTGAGGAGCTCACAGACACTAAGAAAAGGCTGACTGAGTTCAATGCCGAGGCCTTCCGGCAGAAGGGGCGCGCTCAGTCTCTCTAGGCCGAGCTGGAGGCGGCCAGGGAGAGGCTGATCATCGCTGAGAAGAGGGTCATCGCTGCTGAGAAGGAGGCAGCAGCGACGGCCGAGTCGGTAGAGGCGACGAAGAAGCAAGCCGCCGAGGCAAAGAAAGAGGCTAAGGAGGTCGTGGCAAGGTACAGGGCCTCAGAGGAGTTCGCCATCGAGTTCCATGAGACGGTGTCGGACTCCTTTTACAAAGGCTTCATGTATCTCCGCTCCAGGGTGGAATACTTTGTCACAGACAAGGGACGAAGCTTCCTTTGCTACCCTGTAGAGCCAGCCCCGGATTCGAGCACTGCTGAGGAGCCAGCTGCAGAGTCCGAACCTGCTCCGCCAGCGATGGTCATCGAAGCTGAAGCTGCATAGCTTGAGGGCTTGAAGGATGATGTCCCGGTGGAGCACGATCATGGGAAGGGGCTGCCTGAGTAGTTTCCCTTTGTGTTTTTCTTTCCTCCATTTTTGGCCTGGGCTACCCGGCATGTCGGGGGCCTGGAGACACTTGTAATGAACATTTGATTTTTAATGAAGTATACATTTTCAGTCACCTCGGCTTGACACTTCTTTTCCTTTCTCTCTTCTTTTTTCTCCTTTTTTTCCCGAACATGTGATGAAGTTAGAGAAAGGTCCTTCAGTTTGCCAAGTTGCTTCCACTTCATTCCTAGAGGTATCGGAAGTGGATGAATGTTTTTGAGTGCTGGAGAGCTGGGCTCCGGGCTCTGCTGCTTGAGAGTTGGGCTTAAAACTTCAGTGCCGGAGAGCTGGGCTCGGAGCTTTGCTACTTGAGAACTGGGCTCAAAGCTTCAGTGCCGGAGAGCTGGGCTCCGGGCTTTGCTGAATGAGAAATGGGCTCAAAGCTTCAATGCCGGAGAGCTGGGCTTCCACACTTCAGTGCTGGAGAGCAGGGCTCCGGGCTTTGCTGAATGAGAGCTGGGCTTCTAGGCTTCAGTGCTGGAGAGCTGGGCTCCGAGCTTTGCTGAATGAGAGTTGGGCTTCCAGACTTGAGTGCCGGAGAGCATGGGATCCGGACTTGAGTGCCGGAGAGCGTAGGATCCGGGCTTGAGTGTTGGAGAGCTGGGCTTCCAGACTTGAGTACCGGAGAGCGTGGGATCCGGGCTTGAGTTCCGGAGAGCTGGGGATCCGGGCTTGAGTGCTAGAGAGCTGGGGCTCCGGGCTTCAGTGCCGGAGAGCTGGGGCTCCATGCTTCAATGCTGGAGAGCTGGGCTCCAGGCTTTGGTGCCGAAGGACTAGACTCCGGGCTTCGGTGCCAGAGAGTTGGGCTCCAGGCTTCGGAGCCGGAGAGCTGGGGCTCCGGGCTTTGGTGCCGAAGGACTGAACTCTGGGCTTTGGTGTCGAAAGACTAGACTCCGAGCTTCAGTGCCGGAGAGTTGGGCTCCGGGCTTTGGTGCTGAAGGATGGACTCCGGGCTTCAGTGCCGGAGAGCTAGGCTCCGGGCTTTGGTGCCGGAGAGCTGGGGCTCCGGGCTTGGATGCCAGAGAGCTGGGGCACCGGGCTTCAGTGCCGGAGGACTTGGCTCTGGGCTTCGGTGCCGAAGAGCTAGGGCTTCGGGCTTCAGTGCTGGAGGACTAGACTATGGACTTTGACATGCTAGACCTTGGGCCAGGCAGCGAGATTCCTGCAAGGCAAGAATGGTTTGCACAAAAAGGAATCTTTATTATTATCAGGAAAGGGCCTTACATTACTGATAGTATTTCTCAGGTTGCAGGCATTCCATGTCCACGGGAATCTAGCACCATCCAGACTCGCGAGATAATAAGCTCTATGTGGGAGAGCTTTGAACACCTTATAGAGGCTTTCCTAGTTCAGCGATAGCTTGCCGCTCTCCTGGGGTTAAGACACTTCAGCTCGGCGCAGTACCAGGTCGCCCGGGCAGAAGACCTTCGGCTTCACTCACGTGTTGTAGTACCGGGCTATACGCTGTCGGTAAGCCACCATCCGGAGTCGGGCCTTGTCTCTAGCTTCCTCGAGGAGGTCCAGGTTGAGGAGAAGGTGCTCCGAGTTCTTTGCTTCATTGTACTGCTGTATCTGTAGTGTGGGCATGCCAAGTTCGACTAGGACAACAACTTCTGCGCCGAAAGTAAGATTGAAGGGCATTTCGTCCGTTGCCGTCCTGGATATTGTGTGGTAGGCCCAGAGAATGCTTGGAAGTTCTTCTATCCATCTACCCTTGGTTTAGTCCAGCCTGGTCCTAAGTCCTTGGAGAATAGTCCAGTTGGTCACCTTGGCTTCCCCATTAGTCTGGGGGTGAGTAACCGAGGTGAAGTGATGCTGGATGCCGAGTTCGGTACAAAATTCTTCGAACTGATGCCCATTATCAGTGATGATGCTGTGGGGAAGCCCAAAGCGGCAGATGACCGACTTTCAGAAGAACTGGTGGACCTTGGCTTCCATGATCGTGCTAGTGGCTCCACTTCTATCCACTTGGTGAAGTAGTTGATGGCTACTATCAAAAACTTCCATTGCCCTGGTACAGGAGGAAATGAACCTATGATGTCCATTCCCCACTGGACGAACGGCCATGGAGCGGAGAGCTAGGAGAGGGGCGTCACTGGTTGATGCTGTATGTAGGCGTGGCGCTGGCACCAGTCGCACCTCTTCACGAAGTCAGCGGCATCCTCCCTCATGGTCTCCCAATAGTAACCTTGACGGAGGGCCTTGTAAGCCAGCATCCTCCCCCCGACGTGGTTTCCGCAAAGGCCTTCGTGGATCTCTCGGAGCACGAAGATTGTCTTTGCGGGTCTCAGGCACTTCAAGAGTGGATAAGAATAGGATCGGTAGTAGAGCTGTCCTTCCATAAGGATGAACCGCGAGGCCTTCTTTTTGATAAGGCCGACCTCTGCTCGGTCTTCCGGTAGGGTGCCATCGGTAATGTACCTGATGTACCTATCCATCCAACTCGGCTCTAGGGTGACCTGCTGCACCTCTGCGGAAGCTTCATTGCTTGGATTTTTGAGGTACTCGATATGAGCGCGTCCCAGTGACGAGTCCGGCAAGGTCGTAAGTCTGGACAGTGTATCAGCGCGAGCATTCTCGTCTCGGGGGATATAAGAGATGCTGAAGTGCCGGAAACCTGTCGTGCTTGAGCGAACCTGCTCCAAGTACTTCATCATTTAGGGATCTCTAGCTTTGTATTCTCCGGAGACCTGTCCGACCACCAGTTGGGATCGGTGAAGACCTTCAGGCTTCGTACACCCAGCTCGTGGGAGATCCTGAGGCTCGCGATGAGTGCCTCGTATTCTGTCTGGTTATTTGTCACGGCGAACTTAAAACGGAGTGCGCATTCAGCCACAACTCCATCGTCATTGGCGAGGATCAGGCCTGCGCCGCTTCCATCCGCATTGGACGCACCATCGACATGGAGGATCCAGGGCTCCTCCTCGGCACCAGGCTCTTCTTGATGCTTCAGGATCATCTGCTCTGGCTCTTCGACTAATCCCGTGCACTCGACCAGGAGGTCAGCCAGCACCTGGGCCTTCTGCGACGACCTCGGTCGGTACGCGATGTCGAACTCGCTGAGCTTTAATGCCCACTTGGCCAAGCATCCAGATGTGTCGGGACGGTTGAGCATAGCCCTCAAGGGCTGGTCCATTAAGACCACGATTGGACGCGCTTGGAAGTATGGCCTGAGACGTTAAGCATACATGATAAGTGCAAAAATGAGTTTTTCGGATCGGGTGTACCTGATCATAGCATCCCGGAGGAGCTTGCTGGTGTAGTACACCGGCTTTTAGGTTCTGTCCTAATCCGTGTGAACGAGGACTGAATTGATGGCTCCAGGGGTAACCACCAGGTATAGCAGGAGTTCCTCTCCCATCTCCGGCCTGGAGAATAGTGGTGGTGATGCCAAGAAGTCTTTAAGCTCCTCGAAGGCCGTCTTGCACTCCTCCGTCCAGGTGAAGTAGCTCATCTTGCGCAGCACCTTGAAGAAGGGAAGGCAATGGTCTGTCAACCTTGAGATAAACCGGCTCAGTGCGGCTATCCAGCCCGTCAAGCGCTGAACTTGCTTCTTCGAGGTCGGGTGCTCCGTGTCGATGATGGCCTGGACCTTCTCCAGGTTCGTCTCAATACCTCTTTGGGTCACCATGAAGCCAAGAAACTTTCCCGTCGCCATGTCGAAGGTGTTGGGAATTGTGTCCCAAAGCCAATCGCCTGGGTTGTAGGCGGTTGTGCTAAGTTTTGTATTTATTTTATGAATTAATAAAATATTATTTTTGGCAGCTCATCACATATTATATTTTCCTGAAATGAACTCTTTCCATGTGATGAAGTCCTTAGGACTACACTGACTTCGATACAGAGAGGATGTATCGAGTTGTCCTTAAATCCAGTTCACAACCAAAGGATATATTGTACTGGACGGCAATATATCAAGTATAGGTTGTTGCAGTTCACATCGTTTGGTTGTCCTCTTGACCAAATCAGTGTGGTGACACTGATGTGATCTACAAGTGGGATATGTGGTATCTCATTGAATGTGACTCCGTGCAGCCCCTTTCTGCCAAAGGGAAACTCACGATTGGATATGGATATATGTGTCCCTCAGACCTGAGGTCATCACGGTAGCTTGCAAGCAACTCCCTATGTTTTGGTGCCGGACTACCCAGATTTTTAATCCGGTGATGGAAGTTTCTGGGTACAGGCAAGTACTTATGGAGCAGTGATGGACCAAGATGGAATTGACCTGTACAAACAGTTTGGATTGAATATCTCGCAGTATCTCAATTTAGCAAATCTTCGGCCGGGGTAGTCCTAGTGAAGAGTTACTGGGCTTGCAAGGTTGAGACACGTAGCCGACTGATTCAGTCTGGGTTGGCAGCCCAATCTCAGTCGTCCTAAGCATTAGAGGTCAAAGGGATGAATTATACGGTAACCATATACCAGAGGTTCGATTGTTTGCTCCCGTATCTTTCACCTATCCGAACGCCGGGACCCATTGCTAGATGGTTTCCTGTGCTGGTACTAGAAATTGTTCTAGTGCTACCATTTAGGTTCGAACCTATGAGGTCACACGCCACAGAGGATAACTCTCTGATCCGGATACCGATTACGATTAGGAATCGTCTCGATTTTATGGTCACAGTATTTTTTTGAGCAATTTTTTCCCCATCTTGCCCTTGTCTGTGTCGATCGAAAAATGTTCCGGGTTGACCAGCACTGCGCCAGGATTTTTCTGAATCAATTTTGAACTAATTCGGAGTTCGTTTCGGCCTCCAATTAGTTGTGAACCAATTTTAATTCCCTAAACCAGGTTCAACTGGATTGAACCACCGTTGGGTTTGAACCAAATTGATTTAATGGGATTTGACCAATTTTTGGCTTGGACCGGTTTTGGATGAACCGGCGTTTTCTTTTCCACATGACCGTTTACACGGTAATTCGCTGGAAAGAATTCCATGCGTCCGTGAAGGCCAAACATCCCAAAACAAAAATCCCTGGCGCCTCTTCTTCTCCCTCCACCGTTGCACTTTTAAACCCTGTTAATAACTTGATTAATTAGGTTAATGGCAGCGGTTGCCTCTTACCCTCCAAGCCTCTCTTGGCCTCCCTCTCCCTGCTGCTTATATACATTAGCACCCCTGTTTCAGCAAAAGGAGTTCCCACCGTGTGAAGTGAAAAACCAACGAGAGTGTTTTTTTTTTTCAGCTTGTGAAGAGCTTCAATGTTATTCCTTTTGAGAGGTTGAGAGATTGCTTCCATTGGGTGCTTGTTAGGTTGGGATTTGGAGGGTGTGAGGGAGAGAACCCATCATTTCAAGTGCTCAAAATCCCATTTCAGCAAAGCTCTGTTGCAGAAAACCTGTGATCGTGAAGCCCTCTTCCGGCGGCTAGCACCATGCGTAAAGGCGGATCCGAGAGTCTCGGGCATGTCTCCCCTCTAGAGGGAGTACCACTCTACTCCTAGGAGCAAACCACGCGGACCGGGATCGCCCCAATTGCTCCGAATCGAAGGCCAAAGTCTGCTGTCCAGTTCTGCTGCAGAAATCTGGCAGAAGACTTTGGTGAATTATTTAATTTTTTTGGCTTAGATTTGATTGCAGAAATTGGTGGCAAATCGAAGAAGACTTGTCCAAGAAGCCGCTGCTCAAATTTGGGAGCAAACGGAGGTCCGGAAGGTGGTGTTCCGGTGCCATTTTGAAAGCTAAAAACAGATCCTATTTCAGCCCAACGAGGAAGAAAACTGGAATAACTTTATTCCAGTTATTCCTGTCTATTCCAGGTTTATTCCAGAATTATTCCAGGTAGAATAAAGGTATGGAAAATTTATTTTTTTATCATGCATGGATATATTAAATTGTTTAATATTTTATAAATATTTTATATGTTTATGCATGCCTAATTACAACTAGATTTAGATTAATTCCTGGCGGAGCAGATTCCCGCTGCGCGAATTTTAAAAATTATTTTAAAATCCAATCTGCTCCCGCAGATGTTTGCATGCCTAGTGTAGGATCTTGTCAAACTACCTGCATCAGTCTACTTTCAGAAGGTATACTTCGCCGGGTTCAACTTCATCTTGTGCTCTCGAAGGTTGTGGAAGGCTTCTGCGAGGTCGGCTACATGGTCCAAACTCGATTTTCTCATGACGAGCATGTCATCCACATAGACTTGCATATTTCTACCAATCTGGTCTTTAAAGACCTGCTTGACCAGACACTGGTATGTGGCACCAGCATTCTTCAAGCCGAACAGCATCATCCGATAGCAGTACATCCCCTGGTCAGTGATGAAAGCAGTATGCTCCTCGTCCTCCGGGTGCATCCGGATCTGGTTATATCCAGAGAATGCATCCATAAAGGAGAGCAAGCAGTGCCTCAAGATGGCATCCACTAGCTAGTCGGTTTTTGATAGAGGGAAGCTGTCCTTAGGGCAAGCTCGGTTGAGGTTGGTGTAGTCTACATAGATCCTCCACTTCCCATTGTTCTCCTTTACCATAATCACATTTGCTAGCTAGCTTGGATATTGCACTTCTCGAACAAAGCCGGTTGAGAGGAGTTCGTCCACCTCCTCGTTGATCACCCTTTGCCTCTCCGGTATGAAACTTCTCTTCTTCTGCCGGACAAGGCGGTACTTCGGGTCGATGCTTAGTTTGTGGGTTACGATCTCTGGTGGGATCCCGGGCATGTCGGCCACCGTCCAAGCGAACGCGTCAGCATTCGCTCGAAGAAACTCCAGAAGGTGGGCCTGTTCATCATCTTGTAGTTGTGCCCCAATCTGCACTGTCTTCACCGAGTCGATTCCGAGGGGATACGACAACAGGCTCTCGATCATGCCACCTCTGGGGTCCTGCACCCTTTGATTGAGGTCGTCTACGCTGGGGTCATCCTCGGCAGCCTTGGTCCCAGGAACGATTTGGAGGCAATATTGAATAGGCTGAGGTGCCCCCCTCATCTCCCCGACACCGTAGGGGGTTGGAAACTGTACCAATAACCGCTTCATAAAAATGACCGCGTCGAGCAGGTTGAGCCCGGGTCGGCCAAGGATCATGTTGTAGGCTGAGGGAAGCCTAATAACCATGAAGGTCATCATAATGGTACTCTGTTGAGGTGGCGTCTCGGTAGTAATGGGGAGGGTAATCTCCCCCTCGACTCCTACAGAGTCACCCGTGAAGCCAACAAGAGACGTGTGCATGGGTCTGAGCTGAGCAGAGGAAAGATTCATCCTGGAGAAAGAATCGTAAAAAAATATATCTGTGGAGCTTCCACTATCAACCATAATGCGTTTTACAGGATGTTTTGCGATTGTCATCTCGACGACCACATTATCGTTGTTTACATTCTTATTTTCATCCCCCCTTCCCTCGTAAAGGGAAGTACATTCTCAAAATTTCTCCCACCTCAGGCCTTCTTGGAAGCACGCTTGGCTCCCTATCATATCATCCCCACCGGCTTCTCAGTAGGGCGGTTGTCGATGGCAGGGATCGGAGGGAGTGCGACGAGCGCCTGAGGTTTCGTTGGGGGCCTGCCCCCCATGAATCTTCCGAGGTAGCCCCCTTTTATGAGTTCTTTAATTTTCCTCTTGAGGTTGTTGCACTCCTCGATGTCGTGGCCATAATCACAGTGGAAGTTGCAGTACTTCGTCCTATCGCGACCACTGGACGGCTTCAACGGAGGTGGGCGCCTCAGGTAATGCTCGCCCTTGATCTCCATAAAGATCTTTGCCCTCGGGGTGAGAAGAGGAGTGAAGCTCCCTTCCGGGATGGGGTCTCTTCTCAGCTTCGGCCTCTGGCGAGAGTCTGGCACGGCCGGTATGGGCTTCCGCATCCCAGAGGTCTCCCCGGGAGATAGCTTCTTCAAAGGCCGTCCGTCCAGCTTCCTCCTCGTTCGATCCGCCTCCTCGGTGCGGATGTACTTCTGGACTCGGAGGAGGAGCTCAGAGTAAGTCTTAGGAGACTTTTTGTCAAGGGAGTAGGTCAGGCAGGAAGTCCTGAGCCCTCACTTTAGTACCAGTATAGCGACTAGCTCATCAAGGTTGTAGATCTCAAGTGCGACAACCTTGAAGTGGGCCACGTAGTCTCGTAGGAGCTCGCGATCCTACTGCCTGATGGAGAAGAGGTTGTCTGCCTCTCGTGGCACTTTCCGGCAAGCATCGAAGTGAGCCACAAACTTTCGCTCCAACTGAGCGAAACAGCCGATGCTCTCCGGCTCGAGGTGGGTGAACCACACCTAAGCTGCTTTCTGGAGAGTAGCAGGAAAGGCGATGCAGAGGAGGGCATCAGTCGCCTCCTGGACTCTCATGAGGGCTTTGTAGCTCTCAAGATGATCCAAGGGTCGGTGGTTCCATCGTAGGGATCCACCTGCGGCATGCAGAACCGGCTCAGAACCGGCTCAAAACTGGCTCCTCTTGGACTTCTCAAGAGAAAGGAGGATGGGCATCATAGCCCACCGGCTCGCAAGCGGAGCCCTGCATATTCGCAAACTTGCAGGTAAGCTCCACCAGCTTGCGCTCCTACTCCTTCAGGCGCTTCTCTGCCATATGCCTGATGGCCTCGTCGGTGGAACCCTCCGCGGAGGCCGAAGGAGATGGAGAAGGTGACATGGAATAGTGTACATGATAGGGGTCTTGCCCTTTCGACCTCGGCGGGCTCTAGCCATTACCCGCTCGAGGGTCGGGGACTGGCTCTCCCGATTGGTAGATCCGGCCAGTTGTCTCTTCATCGGAGTTCGATGGCTTCCTCGGTGGTTGGTAATGGCCTGCGACTGTGAAGGCCTTCCTTGAAAGGAACGCAGGCTATCGCGAGGTACTGCGGCATGGGCCGCGAGGGTCCCTGGCTGCTAGTGGATAGCCAAGGACCGGTGCTGGTGCTGGAGCTAGCGCACTACCGCAGCGAGGATCTGCATCTGCTAGGCGAGTGCGGCCAGCTGGGCATCTGTCGAAGGTGGTTGAGTTGGAGCAGGGAGCTCCCCTTCTAGACTGTGCAGGTCCCCACAGGAATGGGGATCTCACGCATGACAGGTGGAGACTTCTCTTGCTCGCGTCGTCACCATCCTCTTGGTGAGCTATTCGCAAGGGGTTCGGATTGGATCAAAGATCATTGTGCCCACTCCCCTTACTTGGCATGCCAATCTGTTGCCGCCAAGATCATCATGGCCTGTAGTTGAGGTCAAGGTCGGAACTCACCGCCGTCTTACGGGATCCTGCTCGATCGTCCGAACCTACAAAACAGAGTCAGTGACCCAGATCGGGGATTCCGGTGGGGGCACTCCGATGTCAAGTCAGTAACTATCCAAGAAAACAGATCCTCCTGGTCGAGCACCGAGTATGGACTCCATGCTAGGAGGAGAAGTTGTGAAATGAAAGAGTGCGAGTGGGCCGAGCACAGATTGCAGGAGTGACAGCAGAGGAAAGCTCGAACTGGGTGGCTGTGTCCATCTAGACCCCTCCTGGGGATTTTGCGATAGCCTCGAGTGTTATCTTCCTGTGCGCTGTCCCCTTCTTGCACGTTGGATCTCACTCGTCTGAAACTTATGTTGAATGTGGGTGTGCATGTGTGCATTACCTCGTTTGAACCTGGGAGACCCCTTTTTGCTGGGGCGTTACCCGTCGCTTACCTCGGGATCTTTCCCATGCTTATGGACGCGTGCGGTGATGTTTTGTGCCATGGACGGGTTATCTTTCCATTCTGGTGGCATGGAAGCTACCGTTCATGCTGGCATTCCTTCCAGTCGCTCCCTTTTGGGCAACTTTGCAGGATCTCGATCGACGGGCCGTCGCTTCCTGGATCCTGATCTACTGGTTGGCTTCTAATTTCGGAGGGTACAGATGGTTGGTGGAGAATGCAGAGCCTCGATCGAAGGATTCCTTCCATTCTGGTGCAAGTGGCCGCTTGGGTTACCATCACGGCTTAGCAGGCACCTTTTCGTGGTCCTCGGGCCGTCGTCCAGGAAGAGTGGCGACCTCCTCCAATCGAGGCTCTACATTCTCCACCAACCATCAGAGGTGGAGCCGATCTAGAGAGACAGAGCTCGACTTCGACCTCGGCATCTCGACCCGAAGGGAGCGCGGCCGAGCGAAGGAGGGCGGAGCTCGACTTCAGCCTCGACATCTCGACTCGAAGGGAGCACGGCCGGGCGAAGGAGGGCGGAGCTCGGGTTCGACCTCTGCATCTCGACCCGAAGGGAGCGTGGTCGGGCAAAGGACAGGCGGAGCTCGACTTCGGCCTCGGTGTCTCGACCCGAAGGGAGCACGGCCGGGCGAAGGAGGGCGGAGCTCGACTTCAACCTCGGCATCTCGACCCGAAGGGAGCATGACCGGGTGAAGGACAGGCGGAGCTCGACTTCGGCCTCAGCATCTCGACCCGAAGGGAGCGCGGCCGGACGAAGGAGTCCGAGCTGAGACGTTCCACATGGCAGCTTTATCCGACATGGCGTCTGACTGGGGCCACACGTCAGCGATCCCGCCACATCATAAATCAAGAAAATGATATCTAAATTCTAAGTTTCTCACTTACTGGTCTCAATATCCAAATAATATTTTGGATTTAAAACAAAAATATAAGAGATATATCAAAATCTCTAATTTATGCAACATATAATTTAATAATTATCCATAAAACATAAACCAATTGGACATATTAAATCAATCAACAAAAATTTATAATTATACATATTTAACTACAATATATTTTCAAAAATAATCATGGATGGCCATCCACTCCTATTTCACTCTCCTAGTTTCTTTGACTATGGCCATGATCGATCCATGGCTAGCTCCAAAAAAGACTAGACCCAAACTACACATACCATCCATTGGTCATGTACCAGTAATTGTCCCACTAGAGGTCCAAAAATATACTAGCTTTGGTATCATATAAGAAAACATGCATCCATAACATATACCAGTGATCATCCCGTCTAGCTAGATTCAGAAGAAAACTAGCTCATGACTATAACATACCGCTCATCGGTTATATACCAGTAATCACTCCACTAGAGATCAAAAAGAGCCTAAATTGTAACTCGTGTGATCATAGTCAGATTAGAGAGTACTAATAACATATTCTTGATGAAATATAATTTATTATCAAAATGCATACTCAACATATCATAAAGTACATAATGTGAATATAATACAATAATAATTTAATCTTTAAAATAGATCATGCATGGTAAAACATACTAGAAATTGAGATAACTTATAAAAATAATTCTACCAATATTTTATAAATTTGATTCCTAGATCCGATGCTCATCTACCAATGGTGGTGACGAAGACTATGATAAAATAATTTAATTATGTTATTAATATTTAATTTAAGAAAAAGGAAACTAAAATAAGAGAAAAGGTTCTTGGTCGGTTCTAGATCTGGGCCTAATTATGGATTTTATCTAAAAAACTAGTTTATTTGACAAAAGAGTCGGTCTAGATTTAATCATTTATTTATTTGTTTATTTTCTCTCTCCTCTCACTTCTCTTTTCTCTCTCCTCTCTCTTCTCTTCCCTTTCTTTATTTTCTTTCTTTATTTTCTTCTTTTTTTTTGTTTGGCCGAGCAAGGTCTTCCCATGGTTTTAGAAAATCGAGGAAGAGAAAAAGGATCAAAGCGGTAGTCCGACGACTCAGCCGAAAAGATGTGTGGGTCGGGCGATGCAACCGATGGTGGTCCGACCACCAACCGAGAAGCCGAGAGAGGGAGGGAAAGGAATCGGACATTGCCCCTTACTGCCGTAATGGCAGCACCCAAACACCAGAATAAACAAGAGGGAGAGAGGCTTATCGGCAGGGTGGCAATGATAGAAATGCAGCCGATGATGCTAGTTTTTGATGGCAAACAAAGGTCAGAAAGCTTTTTTAAAAAAAATGAACCAAAAGAGGGCAAAGGGATTAGGGAGGAAGGAGAGGAGAGGGGTCTTTGGGTGGCTGGGGCCTGGCTTCGACAGCCTAACGATCACCGAAGATGGGAGAGAGGGCAGTGGAGGGCTCGATTTTGGTTCAATGGGAGGTGATGTGAGGTTTTAAAACAAAAAATTTGGGAGAGAATAAGCTCAGCTCAATGATAGATAAATCTGGCCATTCATCGATCCAACCCCCCCGACCATTCCACACTAGGTCGCGACGATCTCACCAATCATTTTGGTGGTTTCAACGGCCAAGCGAGTACGAGATAAGATCCTCCATTCTATTTTTTTTTTTTTGAAATTATAAACTGAAGTCGGCAAGGCTTACCGACTTCAACCCAAAATGGGTCTAGGTGAGCCGGGCCTCACATCCTTCCCTCCTAAAAGAAAAATTTTGGCCTTGAAATTGGCATACTTGGTTCATGAAATAGCTAAGGGTACTTGGCTTGCATGACCTCTTTAAGTTTCTAGGCGGCTTCTCACTCTGAATAGTTGCTCCACTAGACTTTGATTAAGGAACAATGCATCACCTCAAAACCAGCTCCTTCATGTCTACAACTCTCACCGAGATAAATCTTTTCTGAGCTGAAGCGGTCCAAACTCAACCACATAATTAGGATCAGGTACATACTTTTTCAGCATAGAAACATAAAAGACATTATAAACTAGGCAAGAGAAGGTGATAAGGCAAGATAGTTGTTGACCTCTAAAGTGATTTTGATGATAACAAAATATTGGAGCATACATTTAGTCATCTAACAACTCTTCAAATGATTGACAAGTTTTTGTATGACAACTACATTGACACATTTTTCAATTCCTATAATATTTAATGTTTTGTGTTGAGTTGTAAATTATTTAGAATCTTGTAAAGAAGAACCCTGCAAAAAATTTCTATTAAAAACAAGTTCAAGGGTTACTTCTAGTAGTCTTTCAAGCTTCAAGTTTTCTTGATGTTATTATAAAAAGTGGTTGAAGAAGATTTTAAAGCATGGGACAAGTGTTTTGGAAGTTTGAAATCTGATCTAGCTGAAGAACCACATTCGAGCCGACTGGATGAACAACCCAGCTGACTCTGGCACTGGCACTGAAGACAAGTTCTCTGGCACATAGATCCAGCCGACTGGCACCAAGGTCCAGCCGACTGGCACCAAGGTCCAGCCGACTCGTCTAGAACAAGGTTGATAACATTCTGAGATTCTCAGGAATCCGAGCCGACTGGAATCAGATCCAGCCGACTCATCCAGAACTCAGTTGAAAATGGTCTGAGAAGCCTCTGAGATTCCAGCCAACTGGAATTCAGCCCAGCCGACTCGTCCAGAGTGAGGTATTTTCTCAACTGTGGAAGCTAGCTGACTGGCACTCAACCCAGTCGACCCGAACTTCATCCGAGCCGACTCAAAGTTTGTCCAAGCTGACTGGAATGGCGGGGTCACCTCCAATGGCTAGTTCTAGTTCTCAGTTTTTGAATTCCAAAAGTGCTCCAACGGTAACCTGTCACCTTCCAATGGTCGACAACGTTCAAAATCAATGGAAGGCAGTTGAAGTCTCTATAAATAAGGTATGAGAACATCTTTAGAGAGACTAATGAGCGAATAATGATTTATTAAGCATTTATTGAACACTTATTGAAGTGAAGTGAGAGAGCACTAGAGCTTTAAAGTTTGCCTTCAAGCTTGCAACAACTCTTACCAGAAGCTTGAAGCACCTTTTGAGGAAAGCAAGGAAGCCATTGAAGTGCATTAAAGAGCATTCAGTGGATCTTTACTCGAGCTACATTGGCAACCACCCAGACAACAGAGTTTGTCTTTATTGTTGCTTTTTATTCTATCATTTAGAATATCTGGGTTATTGGTGAGCCCTGCTGTAAAAACCAAATAGGTTTCTTTGGTGAGCCCTTAAAACCAGAGTGTAGAGATTTCTTTGGTGAGCCTATCTAAAAACCAAAGTGTAGAGGTTTTAGGTGAACCTGTAAAAACCTAGCTTGGGTTTCTTTGGTGAGCCCGGTTTCAAAAACCAAAGTATAAAGGTTTGGATTGTGAGCCTGTAAAACAATCCGACTGTATTCCGGTTTGGAGGATATAGTGAAAATCCCGAGTGATAAACTTGGGTAGTGGACGTAGGAGCTGGGTTGCTCCGAACTACTATAAATCTGCTTTGTTTGTATTGTGTTTGTTTTATCCTTTAGCTTCTGCTTTTATTCTCTGATTAACACAGCACCAACCACTAATTGGAATTACTTGTGCATATATTCGCAAAAATTTTGTAATTCCCAATTCACCCCCCTCTTGGGACTTAGCCACCTGGGCAACAATAGTAAACTATTATTCCAACCTTTTATAAGATTTTAAAAGGATCCACATACTGAGGGTTTAGCTTACATCACATCCCGAACTCAACACCCCTTAAGGAAGGTACTTTAAGAAATATATGATCTCCCACTTGAAACTCCAATTTTCTTCTCTTATTATCTGCATAACTCTTTTATCAACTCTAAGCTTTTCTGATAAGCTAAATTTTATCTATAGTTTGCTTAATAATATTTGATCCCAAAAGTTTCTCTCACCAACATCATCCCAACATATAGGAGTCCTACACCTCCTACCATACAAAGCTTCAAATAGAGCTATCTAAATAGAAACATGGTAACTATATTATATGCAAGCTCCACCCATCATAAATATGCATCCCAAGATCCTTTCATATCTAATATAGATGTTCTTAACATATCTTCTAGTGTTTGAATCATGCTCTCTGGCTAACCATTTGTCTGGGGATGAAAGGCCATACTAAACTCTAACTTGGTCTTTATAGCTTGATATAATCTTCTCCAAAATTATGAGACAAATCTCATATTCTATCAGATATAATAGATACTGGAATACCATGAAGTCTAACAATTTTATCTATATTAAACTTGGCTATTCTTTTCAAAAAAAAATTGACTTTGATAGGCAAGAAATGTGCTAACTTAGTCAATCGGTCTACAATCATCCAAATGGCATCAAATCCTCCAAGAGTCCTTAGCAATCTAGAAACAAAGTCCATTGTGATATGCTTCCACTTCTAAACTGGAATAATAAGGGATTGCAGTGGTCTTACTGGTCTCTGATGATAACCTGTTGACAAGTTAAGCACTGAGCAATATACAAAGCTATTTTCCTTTTTATACCACTTCACCAGAAATTCTCCCTAAGGTCCTTATATATTTTTGCACCCCCAGGATGCACGGTATAGGCGTAGTTGTGAGCCACCATCAAAATTTATCTCCTTAAACTTGTATTACTTGGAATACACAATCTATTTCTAAATCTCAAGGATCCATCATTATGAATTCTAAACCTGATATCATCCTATATTGTACCCTCTTTCTAATTCTTTGTAATTCTGAATCATTTATTTGAGATGCTTTAATTCTATCAATTAAGGTAGATTGCACACTAAAAGTAGAAAGTAGGACTTTAGAATTATGCAATTATATCTCGATATCTAGCTTTTAAAGATTTTGAAGAATATCCTTTTATGAGGTGATTAAAGCTGCTATACCATCCATAGACTTCTTGCTTAAAGCATCGACGAACACATCTGCTTTTCCTATATGGTAGTTAATTATTAGTTCATAATATTTAATCAGCTCCAACCACATTCTTTGTCTCAAATTCAGCTCCTTTTGAGTAAATAAATATTTAAAACTCTTATGATCAATAAAAATCTCACGAGGTACTTCATATAAATAAAGTCTCCAAATTTTTAGGGCAAATACAACTGCAACTAGCTCCAAATCATGGGTAGGATAGTTCTACTCATAGATTTTAAGTTGTCTAGAGGCATGTGCCACTACCTTCCTATTTTGTATAAGAATATATCACAACCCTCATCTAAAGACATCACTAAAGATAGTAAAATCTCTAATTCTAGATTGTAGGATAAGGATAGAAGCTGATACGAAACACCTCTTCAACTCTTGAAAACTCCTCTCATATTCCTATATCAATTCATATTTAGCTTCTTTGTAAGTTAGCTAGTGTTGACCCCTGTAATGATTTTGATGATTACAAAACATTGGAGCATATATGTAATTCTTTCAATTACTTAAGAAGTTTTGCAGGAAGTATCTATCTATGTCTCATTTGATTTTCTATTCAGTTGAAATGTATTCCAAGTATTGTATGAACTCATGTACATTTCAAGTTGTAAAGCCCTGATTTTTTATTCTTGTAATCTTGTAAAATGGGCTATAAATTGGCAAAAGGAAAGTATAAATAGGTTAGATAATTATAGTAAGATCCTTGAGTTGTTTGAAAGTCTTGCAATTATTGGAATCTTGATTTGAAGAAGTTTAGAGAAATTTGAAGGCATTTGAAGTATTTTTGTTTTAGTCGACTCTTAGGCCAAGAGCCGACTCTTGTTATGGCACGGGATGCTGAATTTCAAAGTTTCAGAAGCTCGAGCCGACTCGTGGAAATATTGTAAATTTCAAGTTTCAAAAATTTAGGACTTCGAGCCGACTCGACCCATGAAGGAGCTGACTCATCCAGAGTTTGTATTTTTGGTGACTGAGACTTCAAGCCGACTAAGCATTGAAGAGCCGACTCCTCCAGAGTTTGTTTTTTCATTGTCTAAGACTTCGAGCTGACTCCTGGTTCTCGAGCTGACTCGAGTGTTGGGTTCTGGCTTGTAACGGCTAGTTGCTAAAACAAATTTTTTGAATTCTAAAATGGCTCCAATGGCTATTTTATGATTTCTTAGGTCCTACAATGGTTAGTTTTGCTTAAAAACTATAAAAGGGAGTATTTATAATGGATTAAACAATTCTTGAGATTATTCATTGATTATTCTTTGAAAGTTAAGGAGCATTCAAGTTGATTTCAAGTCTTTCACCAACCTACTTCAAGTGAGCATTCAAGAAAGGATTCAAAGCTTCACCAACTGATCTTCATTCTTGAATCCAACCTTTCGAGGAAGTTAAGAAGCAGCTTGAAGAGTACTCAAGAGTATTTAAAGCTAGGCTTCAATTTGATCTTCATCGGTAACTACCAAACAAATTGGGTTTGTTATAAAAGTTAGTATTTCCATTTGATATATCTTGTATTCTCTCTAAGAACAGTAAAGGACTGTGTCTTAAGAGTGTTGAAAGGTTTTTATGTGAGCCTATTAAAATCTAAGTTTGGGTTTCTTTGGTGAGCCCGGTTCTAAAAATCAAAGGGAGTTAGGTTCTTGGTTAGCCTGTATTAAAACTAAGTGTTGGGTTTCTTTGGTGATCCCGTATTAAAACCAAAGTGTAGAGGTTTGGATTATAAGCTTGTCAAAACAATCCAACTATGTTCCGATTGGGAGATATAATGAAAATCCCAAGTAGTGTTTGGGTAGTGGACATAGGAGCCGGTTGCTCCGAACCACTCTAAACCTATTGCGTTTGTGATTGCTTGATTGTGTTTATTTATTTACTTCCACATTGCATAACTTATCACAATACCACAATACTAAAAAATCTTAAAGTGCACATACTTGCCAAAATTTTAAAGTGCACATACTTGCTAAAATTTTTATAATCTCAATTCATCTCCCTCTTGGGAAGCCACCTGGGCAACAAGTGGTATCAGAGCAGAATCTCTGAAAATTTCTTAGAGTAAAGAATGATGGCACATCTCATAAGCACCTCCTTGGCCGACGACCAATTTACAAATCGACCTCCACTTCTCACTAGAATTAATTACACATATTGGAAGGCTAGGATGAAGATATACATTCAAGTCGTAGACTTTCATTTATGGAAAATAATTCTAAAAGGACCTTACACACCTACTATTAAAATTAATGATATTGAGGTTCCCAAACCTAAAGAGGAATGGGATGAGAATGATATGAAATTAGTCGAGCTGAATGTCAAAGTCATGAATTTACTTTATTGTGCTTTGGACCTAAATGAATTTAACAAAATTTCTACATGTAATTCTGCTAAAGAAATTTGGGATAAGCTTGAGATCACACACGAGGGCACATCACAAGTTAAGACTTCAAAAATCAATCTTCTTATGCATAATTATTAATTGTTCAAAATGGATCCAAATAAAACTATATCTGCTGTGTATACATGTTTTACTGATATTATAAATGGTCTTAAAAGTCTTGGTAGGATTTATACTAATGCTGATCTAGTCCAAAAGGTTTTAAGATCTTTGCCAGAAAAATAGAAAGCAAAAGTCACAGCTATTCAAGAGGCAAAGGACTTAAACACACTACCATTAGATGAGCTGCTGGGGTCTTTGATCACTCATGAACTAGCCATGCAGCAAAGAACAGAAGAAGACTCAAAAAGAAAAAAAGGCCATTGCTTTTAAAGCTATTGAAGAAGAAAAAGATGAAGATTTAGAAACATTGGATGATGATATGGAAGATGGTGAATTTGTCCTAATTATGAGAAAGTTTAAAAAATTTATGGACAGAAGAAGAACTAACAGATGGAGGAAGTAATTCAAAAGAAGAAACTATGGAAAGGAAAAGAAAAAAGACAAAGAAAAGGACAAGGACAAATATCAAACTCCAATTTGTTATGAATGCAAGAAACAAGGATATATACGTCCTGATTATCTAGAACTCAAGAAAAAAAATAAGAAAGCAATGCTTGCGGCATGGAGCAACAGTGATGAGTCTATATCAACCGAAGAAGAAGAGGATACAACAAAGATAGCTCAAATCTACCTTATAGGTTTGGAGGATGAGGTAACAACTTTTGAACCTAATCTAGAATTTACTTATGATGAACTTCATAGTGCTTTTTATGAATTATTGATAGAGTACAAAAAGGCTGGTTTGAAAATGAAGAATTTGAAAAATAATTGTAATATAATTGAAAAAGACAAAAATGAAATTTGTGAAAGAAACAAGATTTTACAAAGAGAATTAAGTTTGATTTGTGAAAGACTTAAATTTATCTAATTTGAAAAAGAAGAACTTGTTGAAAAGAATAGAACTTTACAAAAGAAAAATACTATTTTGCAAGAAAAAGTTCAAAAGCTAAAACCCTTGGTTGAAATATTAACTTTAAGTTCTAACAAACTTAAACTGATTTTGAAAGATCAAAGAGATTCTAATAACAAGTTTGGAATTGGTTACAAAAGTTTAAATACAAATAAATTTTATGTATCCACATCTTATGCTTCCAAGTTCATTAGACCAAAGCAATATTGACCTAAGTTTGCATCACGTCTCTTATTCAAAGTCTAGAATTATTTGCTATGCATGTAATAATATTGGTCAAGAAGCTTTCGAATATCATTTGAAATATAATGGCAAAAAAAAAATCAAGAAAATATGGATTCCAAAAGGAACCAATCCTACTAACTTGCAAGGATCCAAGAGAGCTTAGATACCTAAATCAACTACTTAATTATTTTGCAGAGATTCTTGTAGCCATGAATGCAAAGAAAAGATGATATCTTAATAGCGGCTGTTCAATACATATGACGGGTGATATAGATCAATTCTTCATCCTAGAATAAAAAGATGATTGCATGGTAACCTTTGGTGATAACTACAAAGGAATGATAATCTGTATTGGTAAAATTAAAATTATTCCTTCTACTTTAATTGAGAATGTATTACTTGTAAAGAAATTAAAGCATAATCTTTTAAGTATAAGTCAACTTTGCGATATTGGTTTTAATGTTTTTTTCAAGTCTTCAATATATATAGTAGTTGATCCTCTTGACTCTAGTACAAAGTTCATTGGACATAGACTTGGCAATATATATGGTAGATCCTAAAGATCTAGTTATGTCAAGTAATACAAGTCTTGTGACAGTGAATGACAAGAGCAAGGAATCAAGTCTACATGGCATAGATAACTTGGACATGCTAGTATGGATACTATTGCAAAGCTTATTTCAAAAAATTTGGTTAAAGGTCTGCCAAAGTTTAAAATAAATTTTGATTACATTTGTGATGCATGCCAATTAGGAAAGCAAGTGAAGGAAAGTTTTAAATCCAAGAATATTGTTTCTACCACTAGACCTTTAGAGCTACTTCACATGGATCTATTCGGACCCACAATGACAACAAGCCTAGGTGGTATGAAGTATGGTCATGTGATTATAGATGATTTTTCAAGATATACTTGGATTTTATTTATTGCACATAAAGGTGAAACTTTTAAAGCATTCAAAATGTTTTACAAAAGAGTTTCAAACTTGAAAAATCTTTTTGTTATTTCTATTCATAATGATCATGGTATGGAATTTGCAAATCAATATTTTGATTATTTTTGCACAAAGCATGGTATTAATCACAACTTCTTCGCTCTTAAAATACCATAGCAAAATGGTGTTGTAGAGAGAAAGAATAGAACATTGGAAGAAATGTCCAGAATAATACTTTGTGAAGGAAGTCTTCCAAGATACTTTTGGACAGAAGCTGTAAATACTGCTTGCTATATTTTAAATAGAGTTTTAATCATACCTATTATAAGAAAAACCCCCTATGAACTGTGAAACAATAGAAAGCCTAATATTAACTATTTTCATATTTTTGGTTGCAAATGTTTTTATTCAATAATGGTAAAGATAATCTTGGTAAGTTTAATGCTAAATCTGATGAGGCTATATTTCTTGGTTATTCTACAAATAGTAAAGCATATCGAGTTTTCAATAAAAGAACTTTAACTGTGGAAGAATCAATGTATGTTATTTTTAATGAAATTGACATGACATCTTCTAGAAAAGAAGATTGTGCTGATGATGATGTAGGTACACTTAAACATGGATTAAAGGACATGACTATCAAAAATAAGCAAGCAAGTGGACCACATGAAGAAATGATAAGCAAAAATCATGAACATATACCTAAAGAATAGAGGTATGTACACTCACATCCAAAATAACTTATTATAGAAGATCTATCACAATGTGTTAGAACTAGAGCTTCACATAAGGATGCACATGATTTGATTGTCTTTGTATCTCATGTAGAACCACACACTATAGAAGAAGCTGAAATCGATCCTAATTGGATGTTAGCTATGCATGATGAGTTAAACCAATTTAGGAGAAACAATGTTTGGACACTTGTAGAAAAACCAAATGACTACCCTGTTATAAGTTATAGGTACTATATGGGTTTACAAGAATAAGTTAGATAAACAAGGTAATGTAATTAGGAACAAAGCTAGACTGGTCGCTCAAGGTTACAATCAAAAGAAGGAATAGATTTTGATGAGACCTATGCACCAGTAGCTAGGCTAGAAGCTATTAGATTACTCTTGGCATATGCATGTTTTATGAACTTTAAATTATTTCAAATGGATATAAAGAGTGCTTTTCTAAATGGTTTTCTATCCGAAAAATTTTTTGTGGAATAACGATCCTGTTTTATCAATCACACTTTTTTAAATCATGTTTTCAAGTTGAATAAAGCTTTATATGGTCTTAAACAGGCACCTAGAGCCTGGTATGATAGATTAAGTAAGTTTCTACTTGAAAATGTTTTATAAGAGGTAGTGTTGATATTATCTTGTTTATTCAAAAAAAATAATGATATTTTGGTTATTCAAATTTATGTTGATTATATAATATTTGGATCTACTGATGAATCTTTGTGCCAAGATTTTGCTAAGTTAATGCAGGATGAATTCGAAATGAGTTTAATGGGTGAGCTAAACTACTTCCTCGGGCTTCAAATCAAACAATCAAAAGAAGGAATTCTAATCAACCAAGCTAAATATATTAAAGAGATTATCAAAAAATTTGGCATTTAATCAAGCAAGGAAGCTGGTACATCCATGAATCCTGCATGCAGACTTGATAAAGATGAAAATGGCACAAGTGTTGATCAAAGATTGTATAGAGGTATGATCGGATCTCAACTTTATTTAACTGCCAATAGACCTGATATTCTATTTAGTGTTTGTCTGTGTGCACGTTTTCAATCAAATCCAAAAGAATCATACAGTATTGCTGTTAATAGAATCATTAAGTATCTTAAAGGCACATGTAATATAGGATTATAGTATTTTAAGCATTCATCTTTAAAGTTAATTAGTTATTTTGATGCTGATTATGATGGATGTAAGATTGATAGAAAGAGCACCAGTGGCACTTATCAATTTCTAGGTGTCAACTTGATTTTATGGCACTGCCATAAACAGAACTCTGTAGCACTATCTACTACTAAGACAGAATATGTGGCTACGGGAAGCTGTTGTGCACAAGTATTGTGGATCAAGCAATAGCTAAAAGATTATGGTGTTATCCAATCTAAGATTTCTATTAAATGTGATAACACGAGTGCTATCAATTTATCTAAAAATCCAATTTAGCATTCTAGAACAAAGCATATAGAAATTAGACATCATTTCATTAGAGACCATGTTTTAAATAATGTTGTAGAATTAGAATTTATGCCTACAGAAAATCAACTTGCTGATATTTTCACCAAACCTCTTAGCCAAGATAGATTTGAAAAGATTAGAGGTGAGTTAAGTCTGTGTGACCCGTATTAAATTTGTTGACCTAATTTTTTCAAAAATAAGAAAAAATTATCTAAAATTTTCAAATTTCACTCTAGAGCCAATGACCATTTCCTCTAGTACTAAGTTTCCTATAAAAATTTTCTTTTTAAATTTTTTAGCTTTAACCTTCATTTTTGCTCGAGCCGACTCTTGAAAACCCTTGTTCTATCGAGCCGACTCGAATGTCGGACTCAAGCTTTTTAAATAGGGTTATGTAGGTGTTCAAACTCATTTTCTTTTCGCTTTTCCTATTGAACTCCAACCGTTCCTCCTTCCAAACCTTAGAAAAACTTCTAAAACCCCTACAAACCTCAAATCCGAGCAAGATGGGTCCTAGAAAGGCCGTTAGGAAGAAAGCAAAAAGGGTTGTTTGGACGATTGCGGAAGAATAAAGAACAAAGAGGAGATTGGACACTTCATATCCCACTGAAGAAGAACACGATGAGCAGCAAGAAGCTCCGGAAGCCCCAAGGCAAATCATTCGTATGGGAAACAGGCAAGTTACTCCTGTAAGATGTATGGATTTTAATTTTCTAAATCAAGAAAACCTAAGGATAGGGGAATGGCTTATTACTCAAGGTTGGAAATCTTTTTGCATAATGGATTTACCGACATATCCAAACCTAGTGAGACAATTTTTTGAAAACCTATCCCTAGGCACATTTCACTTGGAATCCACAGTCAAAGGTAAACACATTTTGATAAATGAGCAAAAATTGAGTAGTATTCTTCAGACTTCCAAGGAAGGGGAATGTTTCTTGGTATTGAAAGAGAAGCAGAAGACTTTGAGAACAGTCCTAGAGAGGTCTGATGTTTTAAAAATTATTCATGTTAGGGAAAACCAACTATCTTTGAAGATGAGGCTAATTCACAATATCATTAGCCGTGTATTCCTACCCTGAGCTGGAAGGTTTGATTGGGTAAGTGAGAGAGATCTTGTGTTTATGAGATGTTTGGTTGAGGGGGAGGCCCTCAACTTGCCCTACATCATGATATCCCAGATGCGGGAAGCAGCTCGTAGGGCACGAGCATGCCTTCCCTATGGCATGGTGTTTACACTTCTTTTCAAAGATGCAGATGTTGAGTTATCTGGTGAGGACAGCAGGCCGTTATTGCACACTGACAAGTATAATGTAAAATCTTTGATTTGAATGGGATTTTTGAAAGTAGATGGACATTACACCAGGAAGACCTCCGGGCTGCCAGCTACATATTCTGATGAGGATTCTGATGAGGATGACCAAGTTGGTCAGGCACAGGGCATTAAGGCAGAGCTACCGACTGATGAGGCTGGACCTACTATGCCAGCACCTTCTACACCTCATTCGCCTATGAGAGAGTCTGCTTCTTATGGTTTGAGAGATAATCACAGATTACAGTTTATCTTGGATGAGCTTTCTACCTTGTAGAGAGGCAGGGCAGAGACTGATGCCAATATAGATGCACTTCAGACCGAGATGCGAAATGGCTTTCAGTAGATATTGACAATTCTTCAGCAGATCAGTATAGCTAGCCATTCAGAACCTCCTCCACCTCCAGCAAGACTAGATAATCATGATGCTGACTGAGCACAAGGAGACACTGAGCATACTACTGACATACCTACTATAGCTACTCTTACTGTTGGGCATGGCACTGGTACTCAGGTTACTGAGGGACTGAGCACTGACGTATTAGACACTCTAGTGACCCAGATTCTATCAAGCACCAGCATCTTAGCTTTGTCTGATCCTCCTTCGGTGCAGCCTACTCCCATCTTGATCTCATCTGAACCTCCTACCAAGTCTAAACCTAGAGTTCCTAAACCCTCTACTCTTGTTAAGACTAGACTTAGGGACCTTAGATCTAGGTTTCCTAAATTTAAACCTGTACCTGGCATTCAAGAAATTGGCTCTTCTTCTAGTGAAGATGAGCCTAGTCCTTCTTTTTGACCATTAGGACTTTATTTTTCTGCAATAGGACTTTATTTTGTTTATATGTGATACAATTTTGTTGTGCTGCAACAATTTTGTTGTGCTGCAGCACTTTTGTACTGTATCACATTCTGTACTGACTTTCCATATATACATACATCTCTTTTGAAAATTTTGTGTTTTTGATTGATACATTTGTATGAATGATTGGAATGAATGTTATCTCTAAAATGTGTATATTTTGTTGATGACAAAAAGGGAGAGAAGAGCATGAAAATGAAAAAGAAAATGGAGAAGAGCATGAAAATGAAAATGAGAATGAACATAAGATGAGAGCTGAAAATGAGAAAAATGAGAAGGGGGAGAATCTATTAAAAAATGAATAGAAGGGGGAGAATCTATTGCATATCTTTTAATTCCTATTATAAAAATGAATAGAAAAACATGAAGTATATTGCATATCTTTTAATTCCTATTATACGAGAAAGGGGGAGAATCTATTAAAAAATATTTATTGAAATTTCTTTCAAATATCAAGTGAAAATTCTCCTGACTAAAGTTGAAAATTTATATATTGATGATTTGCATATAATCTGATACCTGCATACAATTTTAGTGCATGACTAGTATAGTAAACTTATTGCCCTAATACATGTTGAAAAGTTTATTTTGATACTACTTCATTTCAACATCTTGATACTTTATTTGTTCTGATACACACCACCTTGAATATACATTGATACATGTGAATATAGTGCATAGTATGTTATTACATGTAATTGTAAAGTATTCTAAAGCTTTTCATGCTCAGTGTTTTGTCATCATCAAAAAGGGGAAGATTGTTGACCCTTGGAATGATTTTGATGATTACAAAATATTGGAGTATGTATGTATTACTAATTATTTCAATTACTTAAGAAGTTTTGCAGGAAGTATCTATCTCGGTATCATTTGATTTTCTATTCAGTTGAAATGTATTCCAAGTATTGTATGAACTCATGTACATTTCAAGTTATAAAGCCCTAATTTTTTATTCTTGTAATCATGTAAAAAGGGATATAAATTGGCAAAAAGGAAGTATAAATAGGTTAGATAATTATAGTAAGATCCTTGAGTTGTTTGAAAGCCTTGTACTTGTTGGAATCTTGATTTGAAGAAGTTTGGAGAAATTTGAAGGCATTTGAAGTATTTTTGTTTGAGCCGACTGTTGTTATGGCACGGGATGCTGAATTTCAAAGTTTCAAAAGCTCGAGCTGACTCGAGCATGAAGAGCCGACTCATGGAAATATTGTAAATTTCAAGTTTCAGAAATTCAGGACTTTGAGCCGACTCGACCCATGAAGAGTCGACTCATCCAGAGTTTATATTTTTGGTGACTGAGACTTCGAGCTGACCAAGCCTTGAAGAGCCGACTTCTCCAGAGTTTGTTTTTCCATTGTCTGAGACTTCAAGCCGACTCCTGGTTCTCAAGCCAACTCGAGTGTCGAGTTCTGGCTTGTAACGGCTAGTTGCTGAAACAGTTTTTTTGAATTCTAAAGTGGCTGCAATGGCTATTTTCCGGTTCCCTAGGCCCTACAATAACTAGTTTTACTTTAAAACTATAAAAGAGAGTATTTAAGATGGATTAAACAATTCTTGATATTATTCATTGATTATTTTTTGAAAGTTAAGGAGCATTCAAGTTGATTTCAAGTTTTTCACCAACCTACTTCAAGTGAGCATTCAAGAAAGGATTCAAAGCATCACCATCTAATCTTCATTCTTTAATCCAACCTTTCAAGGAACTTAAGAAGCAGCTTGAAGAGTACTCAAGAGCATTTAAAGCTAGGCTTCAATTTGATCTTCATCGGCAACTACCAAACAAATTGGGTTTATTGTAAAATTTGATATTTCCATTTGATATATCTTGTATTCTTTCTAAGAACAGCAAGGGGCTGTGTCTTAAGAGTGTTGAAAGGTTTTTAGGTGAGCCTATTAAAACCTAAGTTTGGGTTTCTTTGGGGAGCCCAGTTCTAAAAACCAAAGGAAGTTAGGTTCTTGGTTAGCTTGTGTTAAAACCAAGTGTTGGGTTTCTTTGGTGATCTCGTATTAAAACCAAAGTGTAGAGATTTGGATTGTGAGCCTATCAAAACATTCTGACTATATTCCGGTTGGAGGATATAGTGGAAATCCCAAGTGATGCTTAGGTAGTGGACGTAGGAGCCGGTTGCTTCGAACCACTCTAAACCTATTATGTTTGTGATTGCTTGATTGTGTTTATTTACTTGCTTCCGCATTGCGTAACTTATCACAACACCATAATACTAAAAGAATCTTAAAGTGTACATAATTGCTAAAGTTTTTATAATCCCAATTCACCCTCCTCTTGGGAAGCCACCTGAGCAACAGCTAGGTCAGAGATACTGCTATGCGAGAGAATTCCTTCACAAATCTTTGATAATATTTGGCTAGTCCAAGGAAGCTATGGACCTCTATCATATTAGTTGGTCAACTTCAATCTATAATTGCTTCTACCTTCACGGGTCAATAGATATACTCTCTTTAAAAATTATGTGTCCAAGAAAGGAGACGCTCTCAAGCCAAAACTGGCACTTCTTCAATTTTGTGTACAATCTTTGCTTCCTTGATAATTATTATACTATCCTTAAATGCTCTTCATGATCTTTTTGACTCTTGAAATATACTAGAATATCATCCATAAATATAACTATACACCAATCCAAGTAAGACCTGAATATTTTATTCATCATATTCATAAAAGCTACAAGAGTATTTGTTAATCAAAATAGCATGACCAGAAATTCATAACGCCCATATCTAGTTTAGAAGGCTATTTTGGGTATGTCATTAGTCTTGATATTTAATTAATAATATCTATACTGTAAATCAATTTTTGAAAATACTTGGATATCTTGAAGCTGATCAAAAATATTATCAATTCTAGGAAGTGATACTTATTGCAAATTGTCAACTTATTTAATTTTCTATAGTCAATGCATAATCTCAGACTTACATCCATCTTGACAAAAAGCACTGGAGCATCCCACAGAGAAACACTGGGCCTGATAAAATTCTTATCAAGTAATTCTTGGAGTTGCTCCTTTAGCTCCTTTAATTCAGCTGGAGCCATTCGACAAAAAGCTTTAGAGACGGGTTCTGTACCAGGTACAATATCAATAGAAAACTCTATTTCTCTATGAGGAGGCAATCCTAACAATTCTTCTGGGAATACATCAAGAAACTCTCTCACCATCGAAATACTTTCCTACTTTATCTCTCCCTATGGAGAATCTACAATATTGGTCAAGTAACTCACACACTTTTTTCAATATTCTACAAGCTTTCATGATAGAAATAATTCTAGTAGGGACATTCATTCCACTACCAGTGAAATAAAAAGATTCTTATTCTAGAATCTAGAAGATTACTTTCATCTTAAAACAATCTACCATGGCATGATAAAAAGCAAGCCAATCCATTCATAGGATGATATCAAAATTTCTCACCTCTAGAAACATTAGATCAGATGCAAGATCATGATCTCCGATGCACAAAGTGCAAGATGGATAAACCATGTCGGTACTCCCATTTGGGGTAAAGACATGAATTTTATAATTCAAGGACACTGTACAATATCAATCTTTTTAGCAAACCCAGATGAATAAAAAGAATGTATCATCTCAGAGTCAAATAAGACAAAAAGCATATGCAGATGCCATTTTAATAATACCTATCAAAAGTTAAAGTTCTAATATTATTAATAATACTTTTAACATAAAATTTATGCAAGCCTAAATTAACTAAACTTAAAAAGAATTTTTGAAATACCTGTCACCACAGTATTTGATATTTGAACATTTTGTTGAGTCATGGCATATATATGGGCTTGGGCCTTTTACTTTTAACATCCTCCATATCCCTATCCTGAGAGTTGGCCCTGAAGGAAGCTAATGCATTTGGAATAGTCTAAGTAGGCAATCTAAGTACATCTAGAAGGAATGCTGATAACCAGAGTTTTGGCAAAATGGGCAATCTATAGTCTTGTGGCCATGCTGGCCATAGCTAAACTAAGCTATAAAAAACCAGTGATAATTCTGCTCCAAGTAAAAACCTCAACATCTAATACAATGAGGTCTATCCTTCTGCTGAGGTCTAATACTCTTCCTATGTGCTTCACATTGTTTAGATTGATTGCTAGAAAATCGACCACCCTGATGCCCATCAGATCTAGACCTCTTTTCTACTACCTCTCCTTTTCTTATTACAAGTTGTCAACCTCCTCTCTATAGTTTTAGTTTTATTGACCACATCTCGATATGAGACCAATTGCATTGGCCTTATCCCAACATGAATCCTGGATCTCAACCCCTTTTCAAACCTCCAGGCTTTGATGCCATCCATGGCCACTAGATCCAGAGCAAAATGGGATAGTTAAATAAACTTGGCCTCATATTGAGTCACTATCATACTTTCCTTAACCAACCTTATAAATTCACTTTCTTTTTCAAATCTAAGGCTCTTAGAAAAGTACATATCTATAAATTCTTGATAAAAAGTATTCTAAATAATTGGCCTATCAATACCATGTTACCTCTTGACAGCTTCCTACTATTCAAAAGCTTCACCCTATAATTGATAAGTAGCAAAGTAGACCTTCTATTAATCAGTGCATTCCATGCTAGCAAAAGTCTTTTCTCTCTTTAAGACATTTCAGTGATTCGAGGGATTCAGTAGAGCCTTCGAAAGTAGGTGGTGCTAGCTCTTGAATTCACCAATTCCCCCGATCCATCCTTGAAGATTGACCATTTCTATTTTCTTGTTGTCTCATCTCTTAAACAAATCCAGTTAGAACTTGAACGAGACTTGCTACCTAACCATTAGAATCAGTTGTCCCTTGACTGTTGTTTGGGATATTGGGAGCAACATGCTGCTGGCGAAGAGGGCTAGCTGCTTAACTCTCCCCTTGATCTGGTAATGGACTATGAGCTGACTTGGAGATACTAGCAGCTTGAGATGTCCTAGCCACTTGAGAAGTATTGCCTTTAGGCTAAGAAGCACCAATTGTTTGAGAGATATTTCAAGTTCATGAGATACTAGGAGTTCGAGAGGTGCGACCATTTGGATGAGTGCAGTGTGTTATCCAACATGAAAATTTTTATAATATTGAATATCCTCATGAATTGAGTTTGAGCCATTACAACCTATTTCACCAAAAGAATTAAATTTAACATAATTTAATTTACTTAGTCACTAATAACAAAACTCATCCAATCTTATCATAATTAATTTTATCCTACTCTCACCAGCTATTTTAAGCTATAGGGTTTTAAACCTGGCTCTAATACCACTAAATCTATCATGCCCTAGCTTAAGGCCCAAACCAGCTATATAACAAATGGCAGTATCTCCATAGGGTTTAATCCCATTGGACATACAAGGCCTACCTTTATAATAATTTATAAATCATAAACCAATTGATCAGGTAGTGGTAGAAAGCAAATTCACTAATTAATTTATTTAATAATAAAATTATTCATCAAGACTGACAAGAAATAAATGAATGTCAACTAAAAATCTCAAAATATGATATAATCAAGAAAATGCTATCTAAATCCTAAGCTTCTTACTGACTGGTCCCAATGCCCAAATAATCTAATGGATCTTAACAAAAATAAAAAAATGGAATGCGCTTTACAGGCTTAGTAAGATATCAAAACCTCTAATTTACATAACATATAATTTAATAATTATCCATAAAATATAAGTCAATCAACCATATTAAATTCATCAACAAAAATTTATAATTATGCATATTTAACTAAAATATATTTTTAAAAATAATCATGGATGGCTATCTACTCCTACTTCACTCTCCTAGTTCCTCTAACTATGACCATGATCGATCCATGGCTAGCTCTAAAAAAGACTAGATCATGACTATACATACTAACTATCGATCATATGCTCCCCACTAGAGATCTAGAAGGATACTAACTCTAATATTACACGAAAAAATATGTATTCACAACATATGTCAGTGATCGCCCTGCTTGGCTAGGCTCAAAAGAAAACTAGTTCCTGATTATAATATACTGCTCATCGATCATGTGCTACTGGTCACCCCACTGTAGATCCAAAAGAAGTATAGATCCTAACTTATATGATCATAGTCAGACCAAAGAGTACTAATATCAATGAATAACATGTTTTTAATATAATACAATTCATTATCAAAATGCATACTCAACATATCATAAAGCACATAATATAAATATAATGCAATAATAATTTAATTTTTAAAATAAATTATGCTTAGTAAAATATACTAGATGTCGAGATAGCTTACAAAAAATAATTATATCAATATTTTATAAATTTGAATCATAAATCTGGTGCTCCTCTACGAATGGAGGTGATGAGACTCTAGCAAATAATTTAATTATATAATTAATCTTCAATTTAAGAAAAAAAATAAAATAAGAGAAGCGACTCTCAGTCATGTCTAGATTTGAGCCTAATTTTAGATTTGATATGAGAATATAGTTTGATTGACAAAAGGATCGATCCAGATTTAATCATTTATTTATTTATTTATTTATTTTCATTTCTCTCTCCTCTCACTTCTCTTCTCTTTCTTCTTTCTTTTTCTTTCTATGTTTTTTTATTTCTTTCTATTTGGCCAACAAGGTCCTCCCATGATTTTAGAAAATTGAGAAAGAGGAAAGGGGTCAGTGGTTTGATGGCTCGACTGGAAAGAGGTGAGGGTCGAGCAACATAATCGATGGTGGTCTAGTCACCAATTGAGGATCGGAGAGAGGGAGGGAAAGGAACGGGACATTGCCCCTTGCTGCCATAATGGCAGTACCCAAACACTAGAAGAAACAAGAGGGAGAGAGGCTTACCGGCAGGGTGGCAATGGGAGAAATGCACTCGGCGTTGTTAGTTTTCTATGGCAAACAGGGGTCGGAAAGCTTTTTTTTGAAAAAAATCGAATCAAAAGAGGGTAGAGGGATTAGGGAGGAAGGAGAGGAGATGGGTCTTTGGGTGGCAGGGGCTTGGCTTTAGCTGCCTGACAATCATCAGAGATAGGGAAGAGGGCGGTGGAGGGCTCAGATTTGGTTCGATGGGAGGTGATGTGAGGTTTTTGTAAAAAAATTCAGGAGAGGATAAACTCGACTCAATGGTGGATAAGTCTAGCCATTCACCGATTCAACCCCTCCCAACTATTCCACACCCGGCCGTGATGATCTTGTAGATCATTCCGGTTGTTTCAACGGCCAAGTGAGTAAGAGATCAGATCCCCTGTTTCGATTATCTTTTTTGAAATTTTGAACTGAAGTTGGCAAGACCTGCCAACTTCAGTCCAAAATGGATCTAGGTGTGCTGAGCCTCACACAAGCAAAGATAAGTAATTTTGTTTCTATTTAATCAATACCCAATAGTATAGCATAGTGATACTAATTGTTATTTTGACTAAAAAATATATCTCTAAATTTTAAATTATTTTCTTAGAGTGAAGAACTTTTTTGGTATTTTCACTGGTCAAGTGGAGATAAAATGCAGTGATACTAAAATTCTAGTAATGCAAAAAAATCATTGATTTAATATTTCTCTAAATTTGATCTAAATTGGCATTTATCTTGCATACAAGACAAGATAAATGCCTTAACTCACTTCTAATTCCGTTGAAATCAGGCCATGCAAGTGCTTTAGTTGTGCCATGCAAGCAAAAGAAAGTATTGAATAGCTATTTTAATGCAAGGGGAATGATTAATAGCTATGACCAGATTTTATATATTAATGCAATTTCAATTTGAGGTAATGTGCCTTTCTTATCACCTTCCTTTCCCTTTTTTTGAGCTAGTGTGACTTTCTCTTATCATCTTTCTTTCTCTTCTTTTGAGCAAAATATAAATTGATAAATTAAGGCAGGACTAGGTTAACCAAGTCACATTTAGTCGCATCGTATTAATAATATTAGGCTGGAATGAATAAAAATTTAAAAATTTGCAAATAGTTAGTTATTTTTATCACATAAATATATATTGGACCGGGATCACAATTATTCATCAAATTCTATGATAATCATACATAATTTAACAAGATTAAAATATAATAATATAAATTCATTGACAATTAATGTGAAATGCTAATATATATGAATTAAAATAAAACTATTATTTATTTGTTTGTTTGTTTGTTTGTTTGATTTGGTTAGGGTTGAATTTGGTTGGATTCAAGTTAAGATGAAGTCCGGTTTGAGTTGAGGCCAAATATAAGCAAACTTTCTTGGAATCGGGTGGGGATCTTTAAGCCAAGCTGATATAGCCATGGTCGACATGTAGCTGGTGATGAACCTGGCTGCCATGTGCACTGTTGGCGGAGGTGGGCCGGGGCATGCCTTGAGAAGAATCACGAGTATAGCCCGCTAACTAGGCACCATTGCTAGGGCCGACTAGATGGTTTCGATCCCATTTTCAAATTACAGCTCGTTTCATGTCTTTCAAGCTGGCTTCTTATTCAGTTCAACTAGCTAATCGAGTAGCCTAATATAGATTGACAACTAGCTAGCTTGTCTATATGGCTATGGGCCCATTCTAGCATAGCTAGCCTATATGCGAGTAGTGGTAGGCAAAACTCTAATGGCTCCTGATGCTGCAATTGAAGGATCTCAGTGGTAGGAATCTCAGGAAATAAAATCCTATCACCTTAATCAAATTTGTTATACCTGTCAGATGTAGACACCCACTCTAAGGGCATTATGTTATGCCATGTAGTTATACAAATAGGTAAGAGAGACCTTCGGTCCAAGTATGCACTCAGACATTCCCACACACTCTTGCTCTTACATTCATTGTATTACTACGGCCCTTTGGCTCTGGCTATTGTAGCTATTGGCTTTAGCCTTTGATTTTGATGACTAATAAAATGTTGAGTACATATTTTATACTAATGTTTCAATTATAGTTATGAGTTTCAGGATATAAGCACATCAAATTCTCCAAATAAAAGTATCATGAAGCTGAGCATTTTTCAAGTTTTGGAAAGTCATCTCAACTAAAAAAAAGACCTCAAAGATGATCAATCATGGTTTACAAAAGATGTTTTGAAGTTTTGTTGAAGATCTTTAAGTTTTTTGGAGTTTTGGCAAACTGCAGAACCAAGTGTCAACTCACGAATTGCCAAGTGTCGACACTTCAGCAGTTAGCACGCAAAGATTCTTCACTGGCATGACAAGTGTCGATACCTGAAACTCAAGTGTCGACACCTGAAACTCAAGTGTCGATACCTAAAATTCAAGTCGTTTCAGGTGTCGACATCTAAAATTCAAGTATCGACTCAAGGCCTGAGATTTTTTTGAAAATACAGAACTTGCCATTTGGATTATTTTTGTGTCAAGTGTCGACACCTAAGATGCAAATGTCGACACCTGAAATTCAAGTATCGACACCTGCAGGACCAAGTGTCAATACCTAGAAGCCAAGTGTCGACACGTAGAAGTCAAGTGTCGACTCACGGGTTCTAATAGCTTCAACGACTCTATTTTCTGAGTTGCAAAATTTAACTTTTCAAGCTCCCAATGGCTAGTTTTGATCCTCCAACGGTCTCAAACCATTTTTTGAAAGTTTTTAAAGTATTTAAGCTTCACCAAACTCATTTATGATACATTGAACTCCATTGAACACACAAAGTCAAATATTCTTTCAAGAACTTAACTTCCAAAATCCAAAAAATGAGAGATTCCATTCAAAAGCTTACAAGCCTATCATTTCAGCTTTCCAAAAGTGCCTTTGAGAAGATTCCAAAGAGAAGACAAGACAGCATCTTCAAGAGCCTCAAAGCTTCCACATTACACTCTTTGAAGAGAGTTTGATTGTGCTTTTATTCTTGTACTCTTATCTTTATACTTTGTTGACCTAGCTTTCAAGAGTTATTGAAAGTAGGTTGTTGAGGTTGTTGGTGAGCCTAAGTGACAAAACCAACTAGGGTTTAACTTGTGAGCCCAAAGACAAAACAAGTTGTAAGGTTGTTGGTGAGCCTAGGTGACAAAACCAACTTGGGTTTTGACTTGTGAGCCTTGTAAAATAAGTCGGCTGTAATCTTTGAAGAGATTGTAGTGAAAATTTCCAAGAAAAGCTTGGGGAGTGGACGTAGGTGCTTGGAGGGCACCGAACCACTATAAAACTTGGTATTTATATCTGATTGCTCTTTCCTTTACTTGCACTATATTCTTTGCATTTAATTTACTGTTATCCACTGCATATCTTTGAGTTTAAATCACATTGCTTACAAACACTTTAAGACCGGTACATAATTGCTTAAATTTTTTGAAAGACCCAATTCATCCCCCCTCTTGGGCTCAATTTCTAGGCAATAAGTAGTATCAGAGCATCGGTACTATACTTGTAAGTCCAACATTTTGAGTAAAAGATCATAGCAGCCCTAATTGGTATGGGTGTTATAGAAGTCAAGCCTCTAATCGTCCACCTTTGTTTAATGGCATCAATTACACTTATTGGAAGACACGCATGCACATTTACATTCAAGTCATGGACTATAACATTTGGAAAACTATTGTTAAAGGCCCTCATCAACCTACTATCTTGATTAATGGCATTCCCACTTCCAAAATGAAAGATGATTGGGATGAGAATGACATTAAGCAAATAGAACTTGATGCAAATGCTATGAATATATTGTTTTGTGCTTTAGACCCAAGCGAATTCAATAGAATCTCAAATTATCTCTCCGCAAAGAAAATATGGGACACACTTTAAGTTACCCATGAGGGTACTCATCAAGTAAAAACTATCAAAGTTAACATGCTCATTCATACATATGAGATATTTAAAATGGAATCTTCTGAATCTATTAGTGAAATGTATACTAAGTTCACTAATATTGTAAATGGAATGAGAAGTTTAGAAAAGATTATTTTTAATGGTGAACTTGCAAATAAAGTCACTGCTATAGAAGAAGCTAAAGATGTAAATACACTTCCTCTCGAGCAACTGTTGGGCTCATTAATGACCTATGAGCTTTTCTTGAAATAAAAAATAGTGGACTATGATAAGAAGAAGAAAGTGATTGCTTTCAAGTCCACTACAAAAAAAGAGTCAAGAGAAGATTTTGATGAGGAAGATGAAAATGATGAGATGACTCTCATAACAAAAAAGTTTAGGAGGTTTATGAGGAAGAATAAGTACAATTTCAAGAAGAAACCTTAAAAGGGAGAGCCTAGCAAAGAAAAAGAAAAAGAGAAAGAAAAGGAGCAGCCCATATGTTTTGAGTGCAAAAAACCTGGCCACTTAAGATGGACTACCTCTTACTCAAGAAAAATAGAAGAATATTAAGAAAGAAAGCTATGATGGCAAACTAGAATGACAGCGAGAATTTTAGCTCAGATAAAGAGCAGCAAGAGATTGTAAATTTCTGCTTGATGGCCAATAATGATGAGGTATTATCTGAACCTGAAGAAGAATTTACTTTTGATGAGTTGCATGAAATTTTTGATGAACTTATGATTGAATTTCAAAAACTTAAATTAAAGCATAAAGAACTAAAAAAATAAAATCTGGATTTAGTTAAAATAAATGATAAGTTTTTAATTGAAAATGATTCCTTACTTCAAGAAAATAAAAAGTTAAATAATAAAATCATTCTTCTAGAAAAAGAAAAGGAATATTTGAAAAAGAAAAATTCTTTTACATCAACTGAAGATTTTACAAAACAAAATAAAGAGATTTTGCAAGAAAATAAAAGGTACAAAGATGAACTTGAAAAATTGAAACCATTTGTTAAAAAATTTACTTACAGTTCTGAAAAACTCAATATGCTTTTGAATAATCAAAGATCTATTTTCAACAAAGCTGGTTTGGATTTCAAAATTCAAAAACAACAAAAGTTTTTCAAGAATTTCTTTATGCCTGTTTCATCCTCTATTACTTGTTATTCTTATGGCAATGTAGGACATAAATCATATCTATGCAATAAAAGAAAATTGAGTAAAGTTAGAAAAGTTTGGATTCCAAAAGGAACCGTCACTACTAACCTTAAAGGATCCAAGATGACTTGGATATCTAAAGTCTCCACCTGATTTGTTGATGTAGGTGTGTCTTGCAACCAACAAAAGAAAATTATTGTACCTAGACAGCGGTTGCTCAAGGCACATAACTGGAGATGTTGAGCAGTTCTCCTCACTTGAATATCAAAATGGTGGTAATGTGACATTCGGTGATAATGAAAAGGGTAAGATGGTTGGAATTGGTAACGTCCATATCACCCCTTCTACTTATATAGATAATGTTTTATATGTTGATAGTTTAAACATAATTTACTTAGCATTAGCCAGTTTTGTGATAAGGATTTTAAAGTTGTTTTCGAATCTTCCTTGTGCATTATTTCTAGTCTTGATGACAATGGCATCAAGTTTATTGGTCATAGGCATGGCAATATTTATATGGTTGATCTTGATGATCTTCATGTTCAAAATGGTCAATGCCTAGTAGCAATAGAAGCCAAGATCAATGAAACTAGTTGGCTTTGGTATCGTAGACTAGGACATGCTAGTATGCATTTGCTTTCAAAATTTTGCAAAAAGGATTTAATAAAAGATTTTCCAAAACTCAGTTTTGAAAAGGACAAGATTTGTAGTGCTTGCCAACTTGGAAAATAAACTAAATCATCTTTCAAACCTAAAGGAGTAATCTTACTAAGTTTGATTGTCTATTTTACTAGTCACCTAGAAGTGTCAGCTCGATGTAGGATGGCCTTTAGGAGTTGATCATTAGGATGACGACAGAATGAGCTTAAAAGTAGGGCCTGAGATACCGAGCAAAAATAATTAAAAGGATTACTCCTTTTGGTTTAAAAGATGATTTGGTTTGTTTTCCAAGTTGGCAAGCACTACAAATCTTGCCTTTTTCAAAACTGAGTTTTGGTAAATCTTTTATCAAATTCTTTTTGCTAAGTTTTGAAATCAAATGCATACTAGTATGTCCTTGTCTACGATGCCAAAGCCAACTAGTTTCATTGATCTTGGCTTTCATTGCCACTAGGTATTGATCATTTTGAACAGGGAGATCATCAAGATCAACCATATAAATATTGCCATGCCTATGACCAATGAACTTGATGCCATTGTCATCTAGACTAGAAACAATATACAATGAAGATTCGAAAACGACTTTGAAATCCTTGTCACAAAATTGACTAATACTAAGTAAATTGTGTTTCAAACCATCTACATACAAAATATTATCAATACAAGTAGAAGGGGTGATATGGACTTTACCAATTCCGACAATCTTGCCCTTTCCATTATCATCAAATATTACGTTACCACCATTTTGATATACAAGTGATGAAAACTGCTCCACATCTCTGGTCATATGCCTTGAGCAACCGCTATCGATGTACCACATTCTTCTTTTATTGGTTGCAAGGCATACCTATAATAAAAATCGAGTAGAGACTTTAAGTACCCAAGTCATCTTGGGTCCTTTCAGGTTAGTGGTAATGGTTCCTTTTGGAACCCAAATTTTCTTAACATTACTCAATTTTCTCTTATTGCACATGTAAGATTTATGCCCTACAGTACCACAAGCATAACAAGTAATGGATGATGATGCAGGCACAAAGAAATTCTTGAAAAATTTTTGTTTCTTCTGAGTTTTGAACCCTAAAACGACTTTATCAAAAATAGCTCTTTAATTATTTAAAAGCATATTTAATTTTTCAGAACTGTATGTAAATTTATCAACAAAAGGTTTTAACTTTTCAATTTCTTCTTTATATTTTTTGTTTTCATACAAAATCTCTTTGTTCTGTTTTGGAAGGTTTTCATTTGATACAGAAAAATTTTTCTTTTTCAAAACTTCTTTTTCTTTTTTAAGAGCAATAACCTTATCATTTAACTTTCTATTTTGAAGAATTAGCAATCATTTTCAGTTGAAAACTTATTATTTGTTTCGACCAGAATTAAGTTTTGTCTTTTTAGTTCTTTATGTTTTGATTTCAGTTTTTGAAATTCAATAACCAATTCATCAAAAAATTCATGCAACTCGTCAAATATAAACTCATTTTTAGTTTCGGATAGTACATCATCATGATCGGCCATGAAACAGAAGTTTGCAACTTCTTGCTGTTCTTCCTCAGAGCTGGAGTCCTCGCTGTCACTCTAGGTTGCCATCATGGCCTTCTTTCTTAGTCTTCTTCTGCTTTTCTTAAGTAGGAGGCAGTCCATTTTAAAGTGGCCCGATTTTTTGCATTCGAAGCATGTGGGCTGCTCCTTCTCTTTCTTTCTCCTTCTCTTTGCTCGGCTCTCCTTTTAGAGATTTATTTTTGAAGTTAAACTTTTTCTTTCTCATGAACCTCCTGAATTTTCTTGCCAAAATAGCCATCTCATCTTCTTCATATTCTTCTTCTGAGTCTTCACTTGAGTCATCTTTACTTATTGACTTGAAAGTGATCACTTTCTTCTTCTTGTCAACATCTATATTCTTTTGCTTCAACGAAAGCTTATATGTCATTAATGAGCCCAACAATTACTCGAGTGGAAGAGTGTTGACATCCTTGGGTTCTTCTATAGCTATCACCTTAGCATCCCATGAAACCAGAAGAGATCTGAGAAGTTTATTTACAAGTTCATCGTTAGATATAATCTTTCCTAAGCTTCTCCTGCCATTCACAATATTTGTGAACCTAGTATACATCCCACTAATAGATTCAGTAGATTCCATTTTAAACATTTCATATGTGTGAATAAGCATGTTAACATTAGTAGTTTTCACTTGGTGTGTACCCTCATGAGTAACCTCAAGTGTGCCCCATATTTTCTTAGCGGAGAGACAGATATTCTATTGAATTCACTCAGATCAAGAGAACAATACAATATATTCATAGCCTTCGCATTAAGCTTTATTTGCTTAATGTCATTCTCATCCCAATCATCTTTCATTTTTTGAGTGAGAATGCCATTAACTAACATAGTAGGCTGATGAGGACCTTTGATGATTGTCCTCCACAGATTATAATCAATAGCTTGTATGAATATGCACATGCGAGTTTTCCAATAGGTATAATTCATGCCATTAAATAGTGGGGGACGGTTTGAAGCTTGACCTTCAACAACACCCATTCCCATTGGGGTTGCCATGATCTTTTACTCAAGATCCTTGGATCTATAAGAGAATACCGGCGTTCTGATACCACTTGTTGCCCAGACATGGACCCAAGAGGGGGAGGATGAATTGGGTCTTTTTAAAAAATTTAAAGCAATAATGTGCAGGCCTTGTGGTATTTGTGAACAATGTGATTGATGCACTAGATTATATGCAGCAGAAAGCAATAATTAGAGTTCAAGAAATAGAGTGCAAGAAATAAAAGAGTTAATCACACACAAATATAAGGTTTATAGTGGTTCGGTGAAAACCTAGCACCTACATCCACTCCCCAAGCCATCCTTGGAAATTTTACTATAATCTTTCTAAGATTATAGCCGACTTATTTTTTCAAAGGCTCACAGGTCAAAACTTAAGTTGGTTTTGTCACCTAGGCTCACCAACAACCTTTACACTTGTTTTGTCTTCGGGTTCACAAGTCAATCCTAGTTGGTTTTGTCCCTTGGGCTCACCAACAACCACAACAACCTACTTTCAAGAAATCCTTGAAAGCTAGGTCAAAACACAAGAGAATTTCAGAGATACAATTTAAATAAACAAAACAAACTCTCTTCAAAGAGTAGAATGGAAGCTTTGAGGTTCTAATTGATGCTTGTCTTGTCTTCTCCTTGAAATATTCTTCAAGATCTCTATTTGGAATGATGAAAGGATGGGCTTGTAAGCTTTTTCAGGGAATCTCTCTTTTAATGACTTTTGAAGTGAAGTTCTTGAGGGAATATTGGCTTTTAAGCTTTCAATGGACTTCAATGCTTCAAGAATAAGTTTGGTGAAGCTTAAATACTTCAAAAACTTCTAAAAAATGGTTTGAGACCGTTGGAGCTTCGAAAATAGCCATTGGTAGCTTGAAAAGATGTTTCTGCAACTAAAAAAAATAGATCCGTTAAGGCTGTCAGAACCTAAGTATCGATACTTGGCTATCAGGTGTCGACACTTAGCTGTCAGATGTCAACACTTGACTTCCAAGTGTCGACACTTGAACTTTCAAGTGTCAACACTTGACCACAGGTGTCGACACTTGACACAAAAACTCTCCATGACCAAGTTCTGGATTTTCAAAAAGTCTCAGGCCTTGAGTCGACACTTGGGGACTTAAGTGTCGACACTTGAGTTTTAGGTGTTGATGCTTGAGTTATGGGTATCGACACTTGGCATGCCATGGGAGTTTTCTGCATGCCAAATGCTGAAGTGTCGACACTTAGGCTTCCAGGTATCAACACTTGGTTCTACAATTTTCAGAAATAAGTTCCAATCAAGCCAGAAATATAAGTATTGTTTATGAAACTTAAATGCAATATAAATAAGCAATAATTGAACTTGTTTGAGCCCTTTTTGCATGGAAAAGACTCCTCAATTCGTGAAAGATACTTTGTGCCAAAGCATGCCATGATACTTTAATTTTGAGAATTTAAGATGCTTATTTCCTAAAAACTCGCAGCTAGGAATAAACATTAGTATAAAATATGTACTCAATATTTTATTATTCATCAAAATCATAAGGTAGAGCCAACAATCTCCCCCTTTTTGATGATGACAAAACCTTGAGTATATAAAAAATTTAAATTCAAATTTTAGATATGATACTTCATAAATATGATCTCGAGCTCTTACAATCACAACTTATATAGTTAAGAGGGATGAATCTCTCCCTTAGTGAAACAATTCATATCAGAACAAGTTGAAGAGCAAGTTGAAGTATGAAATATCAAATTTGAAATTTAAATTAACCAAATAATATCTTATATCCTACTCCCCTTTTTGTCAATCATTAGATAGAAAAGAGAGTAAGCTCCCCCTTAAGAAGTGCATATAGACAAAAGGTATTAGAGTTGATACAAGATTTAGTTTTTCAAGAGTAAACAGGTATCATAGCCAAAAAGTAGATTATCGAATTCAATATTATCAAAGCCAAAATTAAACATAGTGAATTCAATGAGTGTAAGCACCAAAGTGAAATGTATATATATATATATATATATCAAGTTAAGGTTTTCAATACAAAATTTGCTTACTCAATCAGCAACACTGAAACATTCAAGATACAACATACAACATGAAACATAAATCATAGATAACATATATCATAAAGATCATCTATGAGGCTAATCCTCATCAGATGGAAGCTCAAGAGTAATCGGTGCACTAATCTTGGATCTAGGAACTAAGGCTTTAGGAAGTCCCTGGGCTAAAACCCTACGACTCCTAGTAAGGCCAGAAGGTCCTAGTGCGGGTACAATCCTGGAAGATCTAGTGGATGGAGGAGAAAGCATCTCAGCTAGAGTAATGAAATCTAGAGTGGAATCGACTACATCAGCTGGAGGAGGAACCGTAGGAGTAACTAGAGGATCATCTCTGCTAAGCATCTGATATCGTTCAGCATGATCAACACTGCCATCCGAACTGCCATCACTAGAATCATCAGCACCAGAAACTGTATCATCACCAGTATCAGCATCATCACCACCACCAATATCATCATCAGGTCTATCTGGGTGGTTATCATCATCGCCATCAACAGGTGGGGCTGTAGGAGCTACTGGAGGAAGGAGGGATCTAAGCAAATCCTCAATGCGGGCGCATCCCGCCTCCATAGTATGATGTAACTCAGCATGCTCTGAAGCTATGTGGGCTCTAAGGCCATCAATCTCAATCCTCAACTGAGTCATCCTCATTCCAAGTCCAACAAGCTCGCTCCGCACCTTAGCAAACTGATGCCGAGAGTGCTCCTCAAGGGATATGTCATTGGTAGTCGGAGAAGGAACTGAAGGTGTAGCGATAGGAGTCACAGGCTCGATCTCGGATGCAGGACCAACACGGGGAGGAGTACTGACTGGCCCTGATGGCCCGTCCTCTGCCTCTCTGATCTCATCCTCCTCATCCGGCTCCTGACTAGACTCTCTCCTAACCCAACGACCTACGGCCAATCGATAGCCCATCCGGTGTAGCGACCACACGTCATACATATCAGTGTGAAGAATCTCTTTGGAGGTCTCCACCTTTAAAGGAACTCTACAAGCTCGAAATAGACGAGTCAGTGCCATCTCGTATGGCAGACAATGTCTCCTCTGGGTCGCTGCATCACGCATCTGAACCAGCATAAGTGAGGGAATGTCAATCTGGGTCCTCTGGGTCCTCTAGATCAAGAGAGCAATACAATAGATTCATAGCCTTCGCATTAAGCTCTATTTGCTTAATGTTATTCTCATCCCAATCATCTTCCATTTTTGGAGTGAGAATGCTATTAACCAATATAGTAGGCTGATGAGGACCTTTGATGAATGTCCTCCACAGATTATAATCAATAGCTTGTATGAATATACGCATGCGAGTTTTCCAATAGGTGTAATTCGTGCCATTAAATAGTGGGGGATGGTTTGAAGCTTGACCTTCAATAACACCCATTCCCATTAGAGCTGCCATGATCTTTTACTTAAGATCCTTGGACCTACAAGAGAGTACCGGCGCTCTGATACCACTTGTTGCCCAGAAATGGAGCCCAAGAGGGGGGGTGAATTGGATCTTTTTAAAAAATTTAAAGCTATAATGTGCAAACCTTATGGTGTTTGTGAACAATGTGATTGATGCACTAGATTATATGTAACAGAAAGCAATAATTAGAGTTCAAGAAATAGAGTGCAAGAAATAAAAGAGATAATCACACACAAACACAAGGTTTATAGTGGTTTGGTGCAAACCTAGCACCTACATTCACTTCCCAAGTCACCCATGGGAATTCCACTATAATCTTTCAAAGATTACAGCCGACTTGTTTTTCCAAAGGCTCACAAGTCAAAACCTAAGTTGGTTTTGTCAACTAGGCTCACCAACAACCTTTACACTTGTTCTGTCTTCGGGCTCACAAGTCAACCCTAGTTGATTTTGTCCCTTGGGCTCACCAACAACCATAACAACCTACTTTCAAGAAACTTTTGAAAGCTAGGTCAAAATATAAGAGAATTTCAGAGATACAATTTAAATAAACAAAACAAACTCTCTTCAAAGAGTAGAATGAAATCTTTGAGGCTCTAATTGATGCTTGTCTTGTCTTCTCCTTAGAATATTCTTCGAGGTCTCTTTTTGAAATGATGAAAGGATGGGCTTGTAAACTTTTTCAGGGAATCGCTCTTTTAATGACTTTTGAAGTGAAGTTCTTGAGAGAATATTGGCTTTTGAGCTTTCAATGGACTTCAATACTTCAAGAATGAGTTTGGTGAAGCTTAAATACTTCAAAAACTTTCAAAAAATGGTTTGAGACCGTTGGAGCTTCAGAAATAGCCGTTGGGAGCTTGAAAAGATGTTTCTATAACTCAGAAAAATAGATCCGTTAAGGATGTCAGAACCCGAGTATCGATACTTGGTTGTCATGTGTCGACACTTAGCATCAGGTGTTGACACTTGACTTCCAGGTATCGATACTTGAACTTTCAAGTGTCGATACTTGACTCATAAGTGTCGACACTTGACACAAAAACTTTTCATGACCAAGTTCTGGATTTTCAAAAAGTCTCAGGCCTTGAGTCGACACTTGGGGACTTAAGTATCGACACTTCAGTTTCAAGTGTCGACACTTGAGTTATGGGTGTCGACACTTGGCATGCCATGAAAATTTTTTGCGTGCCAAATGCTGAAGTGTCGACACTTAGGCTTCCAGGTGTCGACACTTGGTTCTGCAATTTTCAGAAATAAGTGCCAATCAAACCAAAAACATAAGTATTGTTTATGAAGCTTAAATACAATATAAATAAGCAATAATTGAACTTGTTTGAGCCCTTTTTATATGGAAAAGACTCTTCAATTCGTGAAAGATACTTCGTGCCAAAGCATGCCACGATACTTTAATTTTGAGAATTTGAGGTGCTTGTTTCCTGAAAACTCACAACTAGGAATAAATATTAGTACAAAATATGTACTCAATATTTTGTTATTCATCAAAATCACAAGGTAGAGCCAACAGACCCGGTTGGTTAAACTAAAACTTATTAGGGAGCTTGGAGTAAAGCATCTGAGGGTGTTCACCAACTCATAGCTAGTAGCTAGTCAAGTCACAGAAAGTACGAGGTGCAGGACTCGATAATGGCCAAGTACTTTATCAAGTCCACTCCTATATGATAGTGCTTCAATATTTTGGCATCTCCCACATCCCTCGGAATGAAAATACCTGGGCAGACATGCTTTCTAAGCTAGCAACCTTATTAGATAGTTCCCTTAGACGAGCATACATCGAATACCTAGAAGCCCCTAGAATTGATTGAGATGAAGAAGTCCAACAAGTCACACAAGAGCTGGATTGAATAAACCCATATGTTAAGTACATAACTGAAGGTGTTTGCTTAAAGAGCCTAGAGAAGCAAGGCTATTGAAGAGGAGAGCTTCGCACTTCGTACTACTAGATGGGCAACTCTACAAAAAGTCCTCTTATCCCCTGCTCAAATCCTTAAAACCTTCTAAAGTCGATTATGTCCTCCAGGAGATCCAGGAAGGCATCCATGGAAACTACATAGGAGGCAGATAATTGGCCTACAAAGTACTCTACTAGGGTACTACTAATTCACCGTGAGAGAGGATATCACGGGGTCAGTCCAAAAGTATGACCATTATTGACGACATGCCAATATCCGTGGCAGACTGCAACCCCGCTCTCTCAGCTCATTCACCTTGGTTGTTTGTCGAGTGGGGGATGGATATATTGGACCTATTTTTCCTAACATCTGGCCAACAAAAATACTTGCTCATGGCCATAGACTACTTCACCAAATAGGTGGAGGCAAAGCCTTTGGTGCACATCATCAAGGCCAAGGTCCAAGCTTTCTTCTGGAAGTCATTCATCTACTGATTCAAGCTTTTCTACACTATCATTATTGATAATGGCCGGTAATTTAATGATCAAGTATTCAGAAAATTCTGCACCAAGCTGCACATCTGATATCAGTTCACATCCGTTGGCCATTCCCAAATGAATGGAGAAGCAAAAGTGATGAACCAAACTATCCTTCAAGATCTCAGGACCATATTGGATGAAGCCAAAGGTAGGTGGGCAAGAAGCTTTGTAGCATGTATGGGCTTACCACACCACTCCTCAAACTTCAACCAATGAGTCCCCCTTCAATTTTGTCTTTGGCACTAAAGCAGTGATATTCGTTGAGATTGACCTACCACCATGAGAATCGAGCATTACGACAAGCTGAATAGCCCAATTTAGCTAAGGGCTAACTTTGACTTGATTGAGGAGAGTAGAGATAAAGCCCACCTCCGTATGGCAGTATATTAGCAATGAGTCATCTGATACTATAATTCTTGGGTGAAACCCAAAACTTTCCACCCTGGAGACTTTATCTTGTGTTGGGCTGACATCTAAAGGCCAATCGAGCAAGGCAAATTATCTTCAAACTAGAAAGGGCTATACCAAGTAGTGGAAGCTTTGCATCAAGGAGCCTACAAGATTGAGGAGCTAGATAGGACTCTAATCCCTTAAATCTGGAATGCAGAGAATCCATGGATGTACTATCAATAATGTACTCATTCCATTCAGGAATAAAGAAAGTTCTTCTATTGGCGAGTTGCTCTACAGTACCATCTTCCTAAATGGAAGGCTCTACAGTACTATTATATAAATGGAAGGCTCTACAGCATCGCTCTCTACCCGACTAATAAATAGTCATCCAAAGTATCTGCAAGTTGCTCCACAGTGTCATCTTCCTAGATGGAATGCTCTACAGCACCGTCTTATATCCGACCAACAAGGAGTCGTCCGAAGTATTGGTGAGTTGCTCCACAACACCAACTTCCTAAATGAAATGCTCTACAGCACTGCCCTCTACTCGATTGACAAGGAGTCATCCAAAATATCAGTGAATTGCTCCACAGTATTATTTTCCCAGACAAAATGCTATACAATACTGCCCTCTACCAGACTGATAAGGAGTCGTTCGAAGTATTGATGAGTTGCTTTACAACATCGTCTTTCTAAATAAAATACTTTACAGCATCGCCCTCTACCCAGCTAATAATGAGTCATCCAAAGTATTAGCGAGTTGCTCTACAGTACCGTCTTCCTAAATAAAATACTCTACAGCACCGTCCTTTAGCCAACCAATAAGGATCATTTGAAATTTTGACAAGTTGCTCCATAGCATCGTCTTCCTAGATGGAACACTCCATAGCACCGCCCTCTATCTGATCGATAAGGAGTTATCCGAAGTATTGGCAAGTTACTCCATAGCACCGTCTTTCTAAATGGAATGCTCTGTAGTACCACCCTCTACCTAGCCAACATGGGTCATCTGAAGTATTGGCAAACTGCTCCACAACATCGTCTTCATAGACGAAACACTCTACAGCACCATCCTCTATTCAACTAACAATAAATCATCCAAAATATCAACTAGTTGCTCCTCAGCACCGTCTTCCTAGATAGAATGCTCTATAGTACCACCCTCTACCCTGCCAACAATGAGTCATCCAAAGTATCGACGAGTTCCTTCATAGTACCATCTTTCTAGATAAAATGTTCTATAGTACCATCCTTTATTCGGTCGACAAGGAGTCATCCAAAGTATCAACGAGTTGCTCCACAGCACCGTCTTTTTAGATAGACGCTCTACAACACTGCCCTCAATCCAGCTAACAAGGAGTCATCCAAAGCATCTGGAAGTTGCTCTACAATACCATCTTCCTAGATGGAATGCTCTACAACACTATCCTCTATCCAGTCAATAAAGAGTTATCCAAAGCATCGATGAGCTGCTTTACAGTACTATCTTCCTAGATGGAATGCTCTGCAGCGCCACCCCTTACTTGATTGACAAGGAGTCAACCAAAGCATCATTCCTTGCCTAGTCGAATCTCTGTTAACCTAAGTAAACATGATCCCATAGTCCACACTTGGCTCGCAGTGTGTCCAAGGCATTTGGTTGCCATCTAATGGTCAAGTCTTCATGGCCAACAAAACCATTGGAATGGAATATTCAGGTAACTTAAAAGAATTATTATTCTACTCAGCTAGGTTTATGTTAACTAGGTCCAATGAGAATACATGGCACTTCGATATCGACTCCACCTAACCACTTGCGAGATTTCTCAAAAGAAAAGGACACTTTTCATTGCTAGAGAAAAAGTTTTTATAAGATAAGTATACGCCTAAGTACAAGAACAAAAATGAAAAGAAGGGAGATATACTTCATTTTCTAGGCTATGTTGTGGGAAGAGTGCCAAACTTGATGGCTTCCACCATGGTGGTGATGATGGCCTCCGTCTTAGCCATCACTTTGGTAACCACCTCCCTCACCGAAGCTTTCTCGACTTTGGTGATAGCTTCCTCCTCAACCTATGCTGCCGTCTTCCTAACCTTGGCCTCCTGAGCTACTCTAATGTTAGACGACGTGGCACCTGTCGCTCCTCCTTGTGGCATAGGTCTATCCATGGTTATCTCACTCAAATCTAGCAAGTTGAAGGCTTTGGAGACCTTCCTCTTACACTCTTCAAACCCCCTCTTGAAGGCATCATAGGTGGCTTCGCTGACCTCATCCCTGAAATTGGTTGATTTCTTATAAGCCTTGACAGCCCTTGCCACCTCTGCCTTCACTGCTTGGGCCACTAGTTCAGTGGTGGTGGCATTCACCTCAGTCACCATGGCCCTACCCTCCATCGATTAGGCCTTGAGGTCGGTTGCTTTGAGCTACACCTCTAGTTACATCACCTTAGAGGTGGACTCAAAGAACTTGTCCTCCAGATAGGTGATATAACCTTCTTTCTCGGCGATCTCACCTTCAAGTTTTTTCACCCAAGACTTCTGGTCGTGAGTGTCTTCCAAGGCTGCTTAAAGCTCCTCCTCCTTAATCTTAACCCGTGCCCTCTTGATCTCAGTCTGGCCTATGACGAAGTCCTTCAATTCACTTATCTTCCAGCATGCCTCCTTGATGATGAAGGTGTCATGGGCAAACTGTCAAGAGAAGAGATGTTATGAATCGATCTTTCTGTACCCCGGGCCAATAGTTGAGACAAGAACAAGTACACTCACCCCATGAATTTATGGGAAGAAACCATCTAGGACCTCTTTGATTGATCGGTTCCCTCACTCCTCCCAGTCTACTGGCAAAAGTATGAGATTGAGAAGCTTCTCGGCTAGCCCGTATCCCTGAAGATGGGGGAGTTCAACCCCATAGAGGCCAACCTCCAATCACCCTCCTCCCTCTCGGGAGGAGCTTCCTCGGGCCTAGGGGTCTTTGAGGGCAAGGCTTGGTGGCCTAACCTTTATTACGGAAGGTGAGGACAAAGTGGTAGATGGAGTTGGTGGCTGAACTAGAGACAATGCAAGAGTGATGGTGGAGCTCCTCGGTAGTGATAGCTAAACACTTGGCACTAGCAGATCAACCTCCCCAACCAATCCACTAATCATAGGAGCTAGAGCGGATTGGGATGTGGCAGCCTCTTCTAGCATGGACTTAAAAGCCTACACTGGCTCGGGTGTCACCGTGCGAGCTTTCTTCACCATGGCATTTTTTGGCTTTCTTGTAGCTGCCCTCTTCCAGCTGATCTCTTTCAGTTTCTTAGTCGAAAACTTCATATTTGCATGAACTAAAGAATCAAATTGGTTAAACCAAAGCAATCATTAAGGCGCAAATATGAGAACACTCACCTAGGGCTCTCAACGGGCTGATCCCAGCATCGAATAAGTTTTGTTATAATAGAAGGTATCTCTCTTGAGGGATCTTCGAGCTGAGAAGCTACTTGCAGATTTCTAAATCGACATGGTTGACTTCAGCATTTTGGTTTTGGGAGCTATCCAAATCGCTCCATAACCAGTTCACCCTATCACAAAAGGCAAAGAAAACCAGGTTCTTCCATCCCTTAATAGAGGAAAGTAGTTGGAATCGAATCTTTCTACCTAACCAAGAGGCTATGAACCATCAATCTTCCTTGGTTGGATGTCATTTCAAGGCATAAATCATCCAAAATAGGGAAAACCTAGCCACGATCCCATGAAAGTGGCAGAGGGCAATGGAGCAGACGATCCTAAATGCATTCGGGGTAAGCTGGGTAGGAACAAGTTGGTAATGGTCCAAGAGAACAAGGATAAAAGGGTGAAGTGGAAGGCAAAGCCCTGCATGGAAAAAGTCCTTAGATAAAACAATCTCTCCTTTGGGACCAGAGGTAATTCTATCACTACGATCAGGAGCGATAATACTAATATGATTGGGGACTCTGTACACCCCTAAAGATGGCTGACATCCTCTCGGGTCATGGTAGAGGCCACGCTAGCTAGACCCATGGCGATCGAGGCATCAACCACCAAAGCAACAACTACTAGTGCAGAAGATAATGCCGGTACATGGACCCGTGGCTCGGCAGTCCTGTGCACCACCCTAAATGGAATATCTTCTTACTCACCAAGTGACTTTCTCTCCCAAACAAACTCATATCAACCAAAAGAATGGAAAGGAATGGAAACCCTAACAAAGAGGCAAGACCATTAAGCATGGCCTCGTCAGAGAAACCCTATGGAGGACTAGGAGAAAAGATGGATGGCGGTGAGAACAGAGAAGGGACCAACCTGGCATAAAAAAAACCCCGGAAGTAATCTTATTTTGAAATCCTTCTTCTTTCTTTTCTCCTCCCTGTAAACTGGTGAAGGCAAGACCCTCTTGATGAAGCTAGAAGGCCCTTAAAAGTGGTCCCAATGGAGGCCCTTAAAACTAGTCCCAACAACTATATTTGGCCCCCATCTAGTATAGCCTTCTGAGATTTGGATGCATGGCAAGCCCTCGTCTTTGAAAGGTCTCATACCTCGAGCACCTCTCCCACACACTTACTCTCCATTCCAGGAAGAGCGAGTAAATGATTTCAAACTGCCACCATTAGGGCTACGTAGCGACCTCTGGCTGGCCGAAGGAAGACGTGCAAACCACCTAGTGTGTGAGGAATTAATTACAAGGCTGTGACATGCTACATCAACGGCTCTTCCCCTCTCGATTGGAACATCTTTACAGCTAGCAAAAATCTATTTAAAAGCCCAGTTGGCAACTAGATAGTGTTCAGTCAATCCGACCTCCAAGGTAGTCAAGTCATCTATTTCCATCGCTTGAAAGTGATAAGAACACCAAGCTTCTCAGGCTCGAGAGTGGGGGCATCTGATATAGCCACACCCGATATGTAACCGGTGGTATACCAGACTGCCATGTGCACCATCGATGGAGGTGGGCCCGAGCATGTCTTAAGAAAAATCACAAGTATGGCTCGCTGACTGGACACCATTGCCACGGCTGACTAGATGATTTTGATCTCATTTTCTACATCTCAACCAGCTAGTCGGGCAGCCTAATCTGGACCGACAAGCAGCTGGCCTGTCCATGTGGCCATAGGCCCATTCTAGAACAATTGGCTTGTATACGAGTGGTGGTAGACAAATTTCTAATTGCTCCTAATGCCATAATTGAAGGATTCCAGTGGTGAAAATCTTAGGAAATAAAAACTTGCCACCTTAACCAAATCCGTTATACTTGTCAGAGATAGACACCCACTCCAAGGATATTCTGTTATGCCACATAACTATACGAATAGATAAGAGGGATCTCTAGCCTAGGCATGTACTCAAACGTTTCTACACACACTCATGCTCTTATATTCACCGGATTATCACAGGCCTCCGGCTCTGACCGATGTAGCCTCTTAATTTTTTATCACTGACTTGAATGTCAGAGTGTCATCATCGATAATCTCGATCCAGAGACTTCTTACAAGTCACCGGAGCGAAACTACCCAAGAAGATCCCCAATCCCTGCCGGAGAAGATCATAGCATTCCTACTTTGTTGCCCGACTCCGGTGATAGACGAACAGATGGCAACACAAGCCAATCCAATTAATTTATAAAAACTTCACCAACTCTATTAGGCAGACTTTGCATCCTTATTGCTCACTTTGAATTTCTGACATGACACGTGCCATATTATGAAGCAATATGAATGGTGCAAGATAGCTGAGTTACCTTATTTGAGTGATTTTTCTGGGTTACCATGTCATTGTTCATTTGATAATAGTAGCTCATCGACTTCTCAATTTGTAGGATTTGTTGCTGGTTTCATGTTTCAACTGTTATCTAAGTTGAATACAAGTTGAAAGTAATTAGAAGTTTCCATTGGAAGATCAAGTTCAGTAAATAGATATAACTTAAATCTCTTGTAAACTTTAAATCTATGTTGGGGCCATGCAAAAATCAAGACCGCATAAATCCTGGCCTTCAACAGACCATGCACAAAAACAAGTGCGAAATTTTCACAAGATTGGGGAAATGTGGAACAACACTATCAGCATTCGGTTGATAGTTGGAAGTGCAGAACACCAAATAAGTTCATCATCAGGGCGATTTAGGCAAGACGCTCGTGTAGAGTCTAACCGACCCATTATATTTATATCATGCAGTTCAGCATGTCATGCGTTTCAATACATCAAGAGCTAACTATAAGTAATAAAAAATAATATCATTAAACGTCTTCCATTCTATCATACGAAACTAGAAGCACAGGACAACAGATATCTTAAGTCATTAACGGAGGATGCATGCAGGGACCTCATCATTCGTGCAAAGCATCTAAACCTCACATGCAAGCTTACACAAATCTGCAACTCTTCTGCACTACGTTTTCTGCAAGCCAGTTTAATTAAATACTATCATCCAAGAATATCGTCCTCCTCACTGATTGATTCCCATCGCATGGCTGTCTTGACGTGACATAGATTTAATTAACAGCAAATCAACAATCCATTACATTATTTTATTGGATTAACTAATTAAAACTTTTTTTTTTTTTATAAAGAAAATGGATAAGGGGAGATAAATGCTGGTATAGCTAATATTCGATGAGAGACGTTTAGATTGGTGCAGTACTCCCTTTTCACTGAATGAATGAATGGTGACCTAATGATGAGTAGGTTAATACCAATTATCGTGCTTCGAATCTGTGATCGATCGGTAGCGAAGCAAGACATCTACCGCTACCGTCTTAGTAGTAATTAACCATATTCAATAAATAAAAGAGCTTCGACAAGACGCCAAACCCAGGATTTTCTCGAATATATTTTGCAGTAATGTCTCCATAGATAATATATGATCGCATCAAGATTCAAGAGTCGCATTTTTTCAAATTACTCCCCAACCACTTTAAAATCCAAAGAGAAGACAAGTAAAATAACAGCGCGGGAATATATGGGGAGTGACGCCTTAATCAAAACAATCCAGGCTTGCAGACAATGGTGGAGTGCTTCAATATGTGAAGACTGAACTGCCCTCCCTTCTCGGTGGTATCGATCTTGCTCTGGCCCGGGGGCGGCAGTAGCTCAAAGTTCTGGACCAACCGTCCAATGGTGATGCCGAGAATTGGCAATGCGAGTATAATTCCAGGGCAGCTCCGGCGACCGACACCGAAGGGCAGGTACCTGAAGTCGTTGCCATTGGCTTCGACCTTGGCTTCTTCCTCTAAGAATCTCTCGGGGCGGAACTCCTCGGGGTTCTTCCAGTTGTCGGGGTTGTTGGCGAGCCACCAGGCATTGACGAGGATCTTGCTCTCGGCGGGGATATCGCAGCCGCCGAGCTTGGCGTCGTGGAGGTTCATGTGGGGGACGAGGAGGGGGATGGCCATGCGGAGGCGGAGGGTCTCCTTGATGACGGCCTGGAGGTAGGGGAGCTTGTGGATGTCGGGCTCGGTGATCTGGACGCCGGGGCCGAGCACGGTGTCGAGCTCACGCCGGAGCTTGCGCTGGATCTCCGGATGGTTCACCAGCTCGGCGATGCCCCACTCAATGGACCACAGCGTCGTCTCAATGGCTGCATGGAGGGTGGCAAAACCGATCTGAGGACTTGGAACCATATTATAATAATAATAATAATAATAATAATAGATTGCAGAATGAAATTATATAGTGTGGACTTGGTCAAAAGAAAGATGAGGTTTTCCACGTCATGGTTGTGGTAAAACTGCAACCTTTTTGATTCAAAGTTCTGAATGGTTGGGTAACTCAGCAACATACCGAATTCATATAAAGTTTAAGTTTGTTTACTGCTGCTCGGTGCTTTTATTGGCTGGCCAGTGGAACCAAGCCTGATGTTGTTGGATTTTTTCAACCAGATCGAGAAAATTAAAGTATTGGTATCCGACACCGCCCCATTCCCTATTTAGTTCCCTAATCTTATGTGGCAATTGAGGATTTGTGACAGGGTTAGGTAAGAGTTGGTGTAGGCATATTGTCAGGGTATCATAATTTTTTCTTGGTGCAATGTCTAACATTGAGGTCTCTTTCACTCTTTCTTTTTTTTTCTTTGCTTGATCGAGATGATTCCAGAATGATTGATATATTGGAGAGTTTGGTTGTAACGAGCATTGGTCGAAAATTACAGGCCACCCAATTGGATTGCTTCATTTTTTCTCTCTTTACCCATCTATTCAAAAGCTAGAAAAAATAATTTATGAAAAATGATTTTAATATGTATGGATAGGAGAGAAACTGCAGACCAATTTGTCTTGCTCCTCTGCTTTTACTACATCACGCTACCAAGATCTTGCTTTTTCCTATTAGAAATAGTATAAAAATGTCTATGTTTTTAGCTGTTCTGATCACTGATATTTCATAAGCTAGAATAGAAAATTGTGCCACATAATTTTGGTTAAAAGAAAATGGTGTTTACACGAAACATCTTTAGTTTTAGGTTTTTAACCTTGCTAGATTCTAAGAAGCCTTGTCAACAGGCTCGGCTAGTTTTCTTCATTTGACAATTTGACTTTTTTTTTTTTTTTTAAAAAAAAAAAAAACTTTTTAATACTAGTGGGCAAGCCCAACAATTCTAAACAAGGCTGTTATTCGCGTGCCTTTTTTTGAATTATCTTCACTTAACAAACCAAACCCAGATGGCCATATCTAACCTAATCCTGTTCCTTTTTTCTTTTTCCTTTTTTCTAAAAACAGAATAATATTATCTTAAATTTCAAAAAATAGTGTAAGATACTTAACGGTCTCATAAAAAACTACTCTATTTCACATGGTGATGACTTCACGAGTTGCAACTTAGACCAACTCTAACGCATTGCACCAGATTCTTGGAGTTGCCCTTCAAATATGACACCCTGAATGGACACGAAGATGGCATCAAGGGGAGGCAAAATATGGAACCATATAAACAGTTTTTGACCTTTTTTTTACGTAAGATATTGCTGGCTTGTGACATTTACCAATAAAATAGGTTATCTCCTTCCAGCTATAAATCAAAATGGTATTGGTTTGAACGGGTTCACCAACTCAACTACGAAGCAATGCACGCATACATGGACAAAATGGTAACAGGAGATCTGGGTACGATACAAGCACGTCGTTTCGTGATTGTACTGATCTATCATCAAACTGGTAGATCTAATCCGACTAATATATTTTTTTTCATAAGTTTGCCAGTTATGCTCAAAATCAGCAGGCTGGTGATATCAAGAGGAGCTTTCCATGTGGACCATATACGAAGGATGGAGCTAATTAGTCCGCTTCCTACGATGTGATAACTCAACTACATGCCATAAATTCTACTCACCACCTGCTCCATCTACCACCAGTCTACGATCTAGCCACAAAACCCCATGGTCCCAGCCATCCAAAAGAAATCCATAGGAGCCAATGTAGAGAGGTTCAATTCCCAAATGGCTGCAAAACAAAGCTTGGACGTGTCTTATACGAACACGGCATCTGTTAGAAGCTGCGGCAATGCTTTAGATGGCATCGAATAAGTATCGATCAATACCAGGCCTGACAACGATCGATTCGGTTTTAAGTGTTTTTATGGAACCGTCTTTTCGGCCAAGGAGACTCCTAAAAAAACAAATATTTTGTTAAATATAATTAGCTTCTTTGGTTCAATTTTATATTAATACAATTTTTCTTGCAACTTTTCTAAATATTCGAATGATTTAAATAGGCCGATCAATTTTATTTTTTTTAAAAAATAAAATAAATAAATAAAAAATTAGAAAGTCATTGAAGAAAGAAAGAACGTCGGTGGGAGAATGAAAGTAATAAATTTATCCAATATTCTCGGAGATAAAAATATAAAATATATAATATAAATATGTTCATATATATATATAAATATATAAAATAATATTGATTAATTAGTTCGTTTTGATTTTAATGAATTATATTAATCAATTTATTAAATTAAATTGAAATAATTAAATTATTAAATTATCATATTTGATTCGATCTGGATTGAGTCGGCTGGTTTAGATGATTTGAAAGGAATTTTTTTTGCATCCCTGTCAATGCAAACCTTCCGTCCTTTTTCTTAACCCAGAGACCTCATTGGAATCCCCACCCATGCTTATCGAGTTGCTCCGTCTATTTTGTCGCCCTCAAATTGAATGGTCCTACCTGTCCTTAACTTTTGTTTTTATATTAAAAGTCATTTTAAAGTCCATGCCTGATATATTGGATTAAGATTTAAAAAAAATAAACATGGAAGAAAAAGAAATATTACAGATGTAAATATAATAAACATGGAAGAAAAAGAAACATAATTGATGCAAATAAAGAGGAGGCAGTAGAGTACCAGCAACGTTGATGTTCTCTATGATGTAGAGGACGTTGTCCTCGTTAATCTCTCCCTTCCTTTCCGCTTCTAGGATGTGATCAATGGCACACTTGAGCTCCATGTTGCTTGCCCCGCTGGTACTCCCCAGCCTCCAGTCAATAAGAAATTCAAACAAGCCAAGCAGTCTTATCAGCTTACTGGCATTATTCTCCTCAAGTAAGAATCGTCCCAAAATTTGAAAAAAAAAAACATATATATAATTTTTCTTGAGATTGGAAACAAATTACATTTATATTCAATAATTTAAAAATTCACGTTTACGCCTAAGATTTATTTTTATCTAATTTTTAACATTATATTAGTTAAACTATTAATGTTAAATGGAATCCAAATGACATATCAAAAAAAAGTAAAAATAATCAAAATAATATTAAGTAACATAATATTCATCTAAGAATAATATATATAACCTTATTTTATTTAAAGATAATTTTAACTTTTTATGGGAGACGAATAGTTTTACGATCTTCGTTAATTTTTTTTTGACATGAGTGTATAAATTTTATAAATTATTAGATGTAAATGTAATAAATAAAAATTTTAAAAAAAATATTTTTTATTTAAAAAAATTACAAGGCCGGCGAAAGATGGCTACACACGCAAAACCCATGAATCCCATAGATAACATAACAATATATTAGTTAGCTCTAAAACCTTATAATATGATAGCATATAATATTATACAAACACTTACTTTCTCTCCTGGACGAAGAAGTCCTTGAAGAGCTGGAGCCTGCGGTCCTTGACCTCCTGGCAGATCTTGAGATACCCCCTCAAGAAGGGCCTCAAGATGGGGATGAAGTCCCCATAATTGTACTCAAAACTCTGCGCCAACCTGCTTCTCTCTCCATTGAGTGCCTTGAGCTTGTTGAAGAGAGGGTCGTCCTCGCTCTCGAATCGCCGGTCGAACATAATCCGGTACATGTTGTTGTACATCATAAGTTGCAACCTTCTCCTTAGCACGATCCCCTCGGTGGCGGCTTTGGGGTTGGCCTTGACGTTCTCCACCACCCGGCGGGCCTCCTCCTCCCAGCCGTGGCGGTTCTGCTGCACCACCTTGTTGGTGAAGAAGGGGACGGTCATGATGCGTCGCATCTTGCGCCAGTGCTCTCCATAGACGGTGAAGACCATGTCCTGGCCTTTGCCGGTGAAGATGTCGAAGACGACGTTGCGGGTGCGGGAGCCGAACTCGACGCCCTGGGTGTGGAGGACCTCACGGGCCAGATCGGGGGACGAGATCACCACGAGGTTGCGCTGGCCCATGCGGAGGAGCAAGATATCGCCGAAGCGCTTGGCGAGAGCCTTCAGATTTCGATGGTTGAGGTCGTCGCCGACTTGGAGCCAGTTGCCGAAGATGGGGACGGGGAGGGGGCCGGGGGGCAGCTTGAGGCGCTTCCCCCGAAGCTTGGAGACGGCGATGGCGAGTGTCACCGCGGCGAAAAGCCCCAGAAGGGCCTTCTCCAGGAGGAGTAGATCCATTACTCTCCCCAGGAAACCGGAGGCAGAGAGAGAGGAGTTGGGTGGGTGGCGACCGGGCGAGGAATGGGATGGAGTTGGTGAGAGGCCGAGAGCTAGCCTGAGAAGGTGGGGTGGGAACTTGGGGGAGTTTTAAGGAGGGCGGGAGTGACGGAGGGCCGTTAAAGATGACGGAGTAGGTGAGGGATCGGTTAAATAAGGTGGTGGCGTGCGAGAGACCGGGTTGAGTCGTTGACATATCCAGTGGGCTCTGTGGCCCACGTTCGGCATTGCTCTTGGTCAACTGAATGTTAGGTAGGTGCACTTTGCAGTTCGTGCCATGAGGTGGGATGCCCACAATGTTACCATATAAAAAACATACGATTTGTCCAAATTGCAGGCTATTGAGGGAATAACATGGTTTCTGATAAAGATGCTTAAATTAGGGTATGGGAATGATTTTTTGCATTAATCTACTTCTTGTGCACTTCTTCATAGTTGTGTTATTTTATCGGGATGGTATTTTTAAGTGATCATTAAAGTGTTGTTATATAAGGATATATATTGATATAAATATAACACACAATGAGGTATTGGAAGTCCTGATTAAATTGGATAAGGTATCATATTTTTATGGAAACTACAGTCAAATCAAAAGATCAAGTTAACTGATTATATATTCTTTTTCAACATAGTATCTTCCCCTTAAACAGGTCCAGCTGATTTTGTTAGTTACATACTAAAATAATCAAATGGGCTTTTTAGTCATACGACTTCAGGCGATTTCTTCCTTTTTTTTCTTTCTTTTTTTTTTTTCCTTTTTTTTAATATAGAATAAAAGGGACTGAAGGATAAATACCGGCGTAGCTTTTTCATTGAGCTCCATCCTATCAGGCGATTGTTCGATTCGGATCGCAAGTTTATGCATGCCCTTCCCACCAACCGGTGAGTACATCGACCTGGTACCACTATGACGCCGGAATAGCAGCCGTCCCGCCTCCCAGTCACGTGCTCGTAGAATTTTTTTTTTTTTTTTTGATGAACCGAATAGGAGAGGGGGGATAAATCTAGGTGCAGCTACTCCAACTGGATTCCAATCCTGTCAAGCTATGTTCGATTCGGATCGTAATTTTTCTACGTACCCTTCCTATCATTGATGAGTAGATTAGCCCGTGACAACCATGAGCATCATACCTTGAACTCATGACCAGTGAAAGATGAAACTAAGCCTCTATGAATTAGGCTACCGTCTTAACGACGATTTTATTTTTTATTATTTTATTTATTTTTTATTTTTATTTATTTTTATTTTTTATTTTATTTTATTTTATTTTTTCTGAGTAGCTGTACATCCTTGCTATTTGGAAAAGTAATGGATAAGGTACGGTGAGTTGTTGGCCAACTTGCACTAGGAATTTTTGTCGGCCATGCCCTATTGTTTTCCCAATTCACGGGGTTTCTTCCTACTAGTTGCTTATCATTTTTTTTTTTTTTTTATCGACGAAGATAAATACAACATCAAATCCAAAAGTTCATGGCATGATAAATATAATGTAGTTGTAAGTTCCTGTTTTGGATGATGCGTCTCCAAATATGTGAGTGAAAATATGAGATGATGTTGCTTCGAGAATCTAGAAAATCTGCTAATATCAGAGAGATCTCCAGGTACATCTCCATAGGCATCTAAGATGTTGGTGGAATATTATTTTATTATCTTCATCTGGATCTGAATCTTCCTATTATTATTATTTTAAACAGCCTGCCCCTTCCTTGATAATCAAGGGAGAGGTGTTTTTTTTTTGATAAAATAAAAATGGGGGGTAGAGTTAGACCTCGGGCGTGGTCACCTCCAGATGGTCCCGCAACTCCAGCAAGAAAATATTCGGTGCATATTAATTTTTTCACAACCGTTCCCCATCCAAAAGTAGTGAACGAGATTTATTATATATATCCCTAACTTTTTCACTACCACCAATAAAGGGTTTCAGGATTATTTTTATAATTTTTTTTCTTTTTTTGATTTTACTCTTGGATTATTTTTTTTATTTTTATTTTATTCTCAGATTTTCTTGTCAAAATATATCCAAACCAAGAGATTGTGACATGCGGAGACCGGGACTTATCTCGGTGGAAACACTTCTTCCCTAGAGAGTTGGACATATCTAGGTTTAATGGCCATGCATCTCAAGCTATTCAGATTCTAGATAATTATAATACAAATGAAGTTCCCACCTTCCTCTCTCTCTCTTTTATTAAAAAATATTAAATATATATAAAATTATCTAGCATGATATAATTATTTTAATAAGAATGATAATAGATGGAAATAGTGATGGATGAATGGATGAACCGATGCAGGTGTACATCCTATAAATTTAACCAACTGCAACAATGGCACCCAACCCGTTTATATACAGCATATTTGGTGTTTGATTTTTGAAATTTTAAATGCCTTGTGAATATTTTACACCCAAAAAAATAAAAAAATCTTTAAGAATGGGAGGGGTTGAAATTGCTACTGTAACTGTATTTCTTTTTTTTAATAAAAAAAATGGATAGAGAGGATAAATCCCAATGTAGCTATCCACGGGTCCCCATCTCGCCAAATAATATTTTTAATGATGAGTAGGTCAACCTAACACTACTAATTTGCCCGCTAGTAGAACGGAGACGAAGGGGAAGACCCTGATCTCTTATTCACACCAACATTACTAAGATGCCCGCTAGTAGAACGGGGACGAAGATGAAGATCATGATCTCTTACTCACACCAACTGTCACATATTCAGGAATATTTCTAGATTTAATCGAGTCATCCACGTAATCATGCCTCAATCCCACAATCGGTTGGTAGTGAGACGAGGCATCTACCAACCGAGCTACTGTCCTAGTGGTTAACCGTATTTCTTTTACCATGTCATACTTTCGTATTCTTGGTATGTGTGCAGTTTCAAAAAAAGTTCCAGCCGGAGCTTAATAGCTTATCCTAGGTCTAAAACATGGGGGCATGGGTAGCTTATCCTAGGTCTAAAACATGGGGGCATGGGATTGGTAGGACTAGAATAGAGCAAACCACTTCAAGGGATCTTCACCTCCTTATTTTTTTCTATTTTTTAAATTAATTTTTTTATAAAATTTTAAATATATATGTATTTACATATTTAGTTTTTTTAAAAAAAATTAGAGATATTAAATATAACTTAAAGAATCTTGGAAAAAAAATTTGAAATGAAACAAATATCATAAATTAACTTTCTCTATTTAAAAGTTAGATCAATTTGAACTTTATCTTTCATTTTTATTATTTTTTTTGACAGAATTTTTTTTATCACTCAACTGGTATCTATTTTCGAAATCTATCATGGTCAAAGCCATCACATGTAATCAGTACCATCTCATTTGCCGCATAAATGTATAAGATGGCAGCTAGATCTGTCATGCAGTGCAACCGGCAAGAATGCTCCTACGTTGAGATCGGACAGTTGTACATGCATAAGGTCGGATACCACCAACACATTAACTTATAGTTATCGTCTTGGTGGCCTCCGTCAATCTCGCCGTATCGACGGATACCACATTTGGTGAAGCAGTGCACCATCCTAACAACCAGACCCATCACGTTGCATGTTCGGATCCTAGAAAGTATAGGTAGGCAGGTACTCGTTATATCCCGGGCTCCTACCGATATTACTATACTCGTGCTCCATTATTTTTGGCATCGTCGCTCGATGGACCTCGATCCCGTTGTGCAGCACCAACAGCACTCTGTACGATGCCATTGCCATTGTGGCCAGTGCGCGCATCCTTTATGAATCCATAGCGTTTATGATTTTTCCGGTTTCAATTACTACTATAGAAAAATTATTTTCAACAACGAAGATTATCAAGACTAGATTGTGCAACAAGATGGAATACGCCTTTCTTATCGTTAATTTAATCATTTATATCGATAAGGAGATAGCTGAAAATTTTATAATAGATTCTATTATTGATGAATTTAATCTTATAAAACAACATCAAGTTCATTCAAATAATAATTATAAAAAATATTTAAATTAATTTTAATTATTTATTAATATTTTTATTTTTATATTTTCTTGATCTTTTCTAAAATAAAATTGTATAGTACATCCCAAAATTAGGATTACATAAGGGTTTTTTTGATCATGTCCAGATATAGCAGTTACGCTGGTCTCCCTCTCTGCTCCTTTTTTTTTTTTTTTTTTTTATAAAAAAAGTTACAACTCAAGAATAAATATTTAACTAATCCACTATCCGGCTCCAGGCATATTTTTCATATATATATATATATACACGAAGAGGGAGAAATAAGTAGGTAAATCCTAGTAAAAAAATAAAAGTGTAGGACAAATATTATTATTATTATAATTCATGATCATATTTCGTGCCTTCCCGTGCGATGATTATCTCAAGATCAATGTAAATGGATAAAAAAATTGGAAATGGTTTGAGAGTTGTGCAAAATATGATTTTGCGGTCGACGTTGCAGGATAAAGATGAACCGTTCCTTCTTGCCAAAGGTGCAATCTGAACCCTAGAAGTTCAAACAGGAGGGGGATCCATCAGTCTTCGATCCGGTGCATGGAAAGGAAAGGGAGGATTCTGGACTTATAGATCCAAGTCCTGGTACGATCCAAAACGTATGGAGCCCAGGATTCAGACTATGCTGTCCCCCGCTTAACAGGCCAGTTCTCTTTTCCGTCCCGACTAAGTCACGGGATCGCGGTAGCAATGGGCAGGAGGGAGCCTTTGGCGATAATGGCTGTCGCGGGAGAGGCACGTAAGCCTCTATTTCTGGACAACTTTATTGGTCTCATGAGAAAAACTGGATTTGTGAGAGTCTGGACAACTTTATTGACCTCACGAGGAATACCGGATTTGTGAGGATTCGGATGAAGCTTGATGCTTCAAAACCTCTGCTGCCTGGAGTCCTTATTCAAGGAAGAAGCTCTGTCTTTTGGCGGCAGTTTGTTTATGAAAGTATCCCGTCGGTTTGCTTCCGTTGTAGCAGAATTGGCCACTCTGTTAATGGTTGCCTATTCAAGGAGGAGCAGGGGTCTCCGGCTACCAACAACCTAGGGCTGAGCCCAGGGAATTTCATGGATGATTTGGGGGCCCTGAACTCGGATGTTCCGGGGTTCAAAACCATGCACGAAGGGGAGCTGCTTACCTTCGGGCCTTGGCTTATGACTTCGAGGGTGTGTCCTGCACGCCCGGGGGGGTCCCCCCAAGGCTACCACCTTGCCGGACCGAGGTAAGGCGCCGGTATCGTCCCCTGATCCTCCATCTTCTTCCCCTTCGAGATCATCTCCTGCTTGCCATTCTTCCACTCCTACGTCTCCTCTGGACTCCGAAGGATGGCAAAAGCCATCTAAGGTGGCGAGGAGGAAGTCGCCGACGGTGCTCGACTCGGGCATTTCGGAGGGTGGTGGGATTTTGAAGGAGGCCAAAGCGAGCTTCTTCGAGACATTGGCAGACACCATGCAGATCCTTTCGCTAGAGGAAGCTCAACGGGATCATGGTATGGTCGATTATGGCACGGTGTCGCTCAAGCACTGTAGAAGCCGATCCAGATCTTCTTCACCGTCATCCTTGAAGTCTTCCATGGCTCTAAAGGTTAAGGTATGCTCCTTAGCCTCTGTGAATGTTTCTGAAGGTGCTTCTCTAGGAGTTAAAAGTGATGTTGTTCTTCCACCGTCGTCAGGGTCTTTCGAGACAAGGAACAGGGAGAGGAAGAGGGAGTGGCGCAGGGTAGAGGCTAAGGGCGGGAGAGAGGGGGTTGGCCAGCTAAGGGAGGGTTCTAGGGAGCGAGCTGGAGCACTGGTGAGGGGGGATCCCACTGGTTGTCTGGAGGAGGGGTCTGGTTTGGTGCTTCCAGAAGCTGGGGAGGGAGGGGGGTCTGTGGAGGTGATGGGGCATTCTGTGGGGGAGATTGCTCTTTCAGAGTGAGCCCGATCTGTGGGTGGGGGTTTGGGATCTAGGGGAGTGAGTTTGGAGAAGTCGGTGGTTGGGGCTAGTGGGGATAAGGAGGTCTGTGAAGGGCTCTTGTTGCATGGTGATGCCAGTGGAGTGCAGGTCCAGGGGGGTGCTGGGAAGCTCCCGCAGTTGAAGGAGCTTGCTAGGAAGCCGGCAGCTGGAGTGCCGGGTTCATCAGGCGAGGATAAAAAATCGAGTGTGGGGTCTCTGGTGAAGGCTGGTGGGAAGGGTTTTGAAAAAAGAGCTTCTGATGCTCCATGCAAGGCTGCCATACCGTTGAAGAGTGATTTGTCCTCGGAACTGGGGGGCGCTCCAATGTTAGTGATAGGGTCAAAATGGCCCTGGGGATCACTGGAAAAACAGATGGAGGAGAACGACTGGTCAACGTCCCAGTCATACAATCCACTGTAATCACAGGAAGGGAGGTCGGACAGGGGTCCAAGCCTCATCTCTGATCCTTGTATCTATGAAGCTTTTTTTTTGGAATGTAAGGAGGGCGAAAAAACCCTCCTTTTTATCTACCTATCATAGATATTTGCAGGTTCATCATCCTCAGATTTGTATTTTGCTTGAGACTAGGATTGCTGGTCTTAGTCTTCAAGGTCTCCGGCATCGCCTTCTTAGGGATTGGGGGTTCTATTCTGTACCTTCTTAGGGGCGGGCCAGGGGCATTATTGTTAGTTGGGACTCTACGGCTGCAAGGATAGAGGTTTTCCACAGATCTTCTAAGCTTGTGGCCATTGTTGTGTCTGAACCTGATTGCCCTTCTTGGCTTCTTTGTGGCGTATATGCAAGTACGTCTTACCGAGAAAGGAGAGTGCTCTGGGAGGAAGCTTCTGTGTTAATTAATCAGGGGATCCCTACTGTTGTGGCTGGGGATTTCAACACAATTGAAAGGAAGGAAGACAAGCATGGTGGTAGACCTTTTATCCTGGATACTAGTACCAAGGAATTTTCCAACTTTATCCAGGAGAATGGCCTGATTGATTTAGGCTTTTAGGGTCCTCGCCACACTTGGTGCAATAATAGGTCTGGCCAGGCGAGAGTCTGGGAGAGGCTGGATAGATACTTTGCTATGCCCTCTTGGCTTTCACTATTTCCGGATCACACTGTTCACCATCTGAGCAGGATTGCTTCTGATCATGCTTCCATTCTCCTGTCTATGACTGCCCCTATTCGCAGACCCCGACCTTTCAGATTTGAGAAGTTCTGGCTATCTTATCCAAAGGCTAAGGAGTTAGCTAGGGAGGTCTGGCATATGCCTGTCCAGGGGGATGCGGCTTACACGATCTCAAGGAGATTGGTACTTCTGAGGAGACACCTCCTTTGGTGGAATAGGGTGGAGGTTAGTAATCTTATGAATCAGATCAAGACCGTCGAAGCCTCTATTCATGATTTGCAAATCAAGGAGGATACCCAAGGCCAATTATCTGATGATGATCTAAATGTCCTTTGGAATTCTCATGCCACTCATCATACCCTTCTTCAGAATTAGGAAGTCCTTTGGAGGCAAAAATCTAGGGTTCAATGGCTGAGGGAAGGGGACCAGAATACTCGATTTTTTCATCATGCTACTGTGATTAGGAGACATACCAACACTATTCGAGCTATTTATTCTGACTAGGAGGGCTAGATCGAGGACGATGCTGATATCCGGAGGCAATTCCTCCACTATTTCGCAGCCAAGTGGAATGTTCCTAATCCTACTTATCCTTTTATTTCTTCTGATCCTCCTCAGATCTCTGTTTCTGCTCTCTAGAATTATGATATCCTGAATCAGGTCACTGAGGACGAGGTTAAATCCACTCTATGGTCCATGGCGGCGGACAAAGCCCCCGGCCTGGATGGTTTCCTACCCTTCGTATTTCGGTCCTTCTGAGAGATTCTGAGGGCTGACATGGTTAAGGCTGTTCAACTCTTCTTTAATACGGCTACTATGCCTCCCAATTGGAAGCAGACCTATATTGCCCTCATACCGAAGCGACGGGACCCATCTCTGCCTTCACATTTTCGACCCATCAGTCTCTGCAATACTCTTTACAAAGTTTGTGCTAAATTATTGGCAAACAGAATGAGATTGATTCTTTCAAAGCTGATTAGCCCTGAGCAAGGAGCTTTCATAGGAGGCCGCAATATTACTGATGTTACATCCGTGACAGTGACGTGGCCAGGCTCAGGTATCGCCGAATGCGAACAAGCCACGTGTGAGTTTTCCCGCCAGAATCAGCGCCACGCCCTTAAAGCTGGGGTCAGCAAGATCGCGCCGCCCGACGATTATCCGAGAGCAGACCGCCCAGGCCGAGGTCGAGCTCGGCGCGGGGTTCCTCCACCGACTCATCTGCGCCCGCGCGCGAAGGAGACAACCCAAGTGAGGTCGGCCGAGGTCGGCCGACCCCTCGCCTTGCGCCAGGTGGCCACCCGGAGACGGGTCCACCTCGGCCAAAGCCAGGCGACCTCCTGCCGCCTCGCCAGGTGTCCACCCAGGAGGGGTCCACCTAGTGCGAGGTCGGCCGACCCTTCGCCTTGCGCCAGGTGGCCACCCGGAGACGGGTCCACCTCGGCCGAAGCCAGGCGACCTCCTGCCGCCTCGCCAGGTGTCCACCCAGGAGGGGTCCACCTAGTGCGAGGTCGGCCGACTCTTCGCCTTGCGCCAGGTGGCCACCCGGAGACGGGCCCACCTCGGCCGAAGCCAGGCGACCCTCTGCCGCCTCGCCAGGTGTCCACCCAGGAGGGGTCCACCTAGTGCGAGGTCGGCCGACCCTTCGCCTTGCGCCAGGTGGCCACCCGGAGACGGGTCCACCTCGGCCAAAGCCAGGCGACCTCCGGCCGCCTCGCCAGGTGTCCACCCAGGAGGGGTCCACCTAGTGCGAGGTCGGCCGACCCTTCGCCTTGCGCCAGGTGGCCACCCGGAGACGGGCCCACCTCGGCCGAAGCCAGGCGACCCTCTGCCGCCTCGCCAGGTGTCCACCCAGGAGGGGTCCACCTAAGCCGAGGTCGGCCGATCCCTCGCCTCTCGCCAATTGGTCCCCGGAGATAGGTCCAACTCAGCCGAGGCCAGACCGCTCGTACGGAGAGGCCCCCGGGGAAAGCGACGGGTCCCGAGGCCATCCCTCGGGCCGTACCGACCCCAGACGGTGTCCCGTACGGAGGGCGGCGGCACGCGGAACGTCACTTACATTGGCCCGGCAGGTCCCGCGGTCGAGAGACCCGATCCTGACGGAACAGGGCCCGTAAACGGATAGCGCCCACGCCCGGGGAAAAGAGCACCCTCACGAAGCCCGAGGCCTGACGACTTGCCGCTCTGCCAGCGCCGCCTTCCCTCTTTTTCTCTTCTGTCCTTGCCTTTTTCCTGCTGGGCCCGGCGGACGAGGCCGGAAAGCCGCCTGGCCTCCTTCACCAGAAAGGGAAAAGAAAGGAAGACAGGGAGGAGGAGTTTTCGAGGGAGAAAAGGACGAGCGCACGACGGGGGGAGATAAAGAGGGAAGGATCCAAAGACTGCAAGGTAAGCCAAAGAGCCTGGGGACAAGAAGGAAAGACCGGCATAAGGCCTCGCTGGGAGGAAGAAAACCAGGGATCCCGAGAAGGGAAGACTGGACGCGAGCTCAGCGGGCAGGCCCAGCCGAGTTTCCGGTCCCCGGCGCTTTCCCTTCACCAGTTAACTCTCCAAGCCTGAGACCCTCCAGGGGGATCGGGAGGGAGAGTCTGTTCCTCCACGTCGTCTACTGACTTGACCGTCGGAGCCCCCTCGCCGGAATCCCCGGCCAGGGTCCTCTAACCCCTTTGTTGCAGGCTTCTCGCAGGAAGGGAGGCTCCTCTGCCAGGCGGTCAGGGAGGATCGGCTGATCCTCTGCACGGGCGCGACGACGAGGACGGCAACAACTGATAATATCCTTATAGCCCAGGAATTTATGAATGATCTTCATCGGGCTTCTCAGCGCCATAGCATGATGGCATCAAGCTTGATATGGAGAGGGCCTATGACTGTGTTGATTGGACCTTTCTTAGTAAATCTCTGGAGGACTTTGGTTTTCACCCGTCCTGGATATCAAAAATTATGGCTTGCATTATTGCTATGTTTTCTGGATTCTGGCAGGCATCCTTGATTCTACAGCCAGACCCGACATCATGCCTGATGCCTTTTATGTTCTCCTACAGACGGCTCCGACGATCCAGGTATCTTTTATTGCTTATCTGGCTTATCATATTTGGATTTCCAGAAACGACCGGATCTTTGCTTCGGTCAGGTCTTCCTTTACGATGCTGGTTGAGAGAGCCAGGATTGCTGCTATGGAGTATTGTAAATTTACTGTGATGATTACGGAGACCTGGGGTTCCCATACCGCTCATCGAGCGACCTGGAGGGTTTTTATTTCTTGGGAACCCCCTCCTCTGCCATTTGTCACGATTAGTTTTGACAGGAGCCTGCGACGTAGGATGGGTGGAGCGGGGTTTGTTATCAGTGACTCTCGTTTGGGGTTCTTAGCAGCTGGGGGTATCCCCCTTATGGAATACTCTGTACTGGCTCTGAAGCTTTATGCCGCATGGGCTGGTATTAGGTATGCCAGGCAAGTTTTTTGGCTTGATCGCCTTATCATCGAGGATGATTCTGCCATCGTGGTCTCTTGGATATCGCATTCTTCATCCATGCTAGAGGCTCATTCCATTGTCAGGAATATCAGACTCATGCTGCAGGGTTGTCGGTCTCTGATCGTCAGGCATATGTATAGGGATGCTAACTCAGCTGCAGACTGGGTAGCCTCCTATGTAGCTCAGCATACAAGGTTTGTTCTGTGGACCGACTGGTGTTTGGCCCCTTTACAGCTCAGGAATATTATACTCGCTGACTCTTTAGGTTGTATTCATTACCGTACTGTGCAATGAATAAACCGTCTTATAAAAAAAAAAAAAAAAAATCCGTACTTGCACAAATTACGTACTGAATTTCAAATATAAATTAAACTTTATCGCCACCTCTATATATATATATATATATATATATATATATATATATATATATATATATATATATATAAGTCTGACACCTATATACCTCTCATGATGTGGATAACGTTGGACAAGTTGTGGCTATTTATGCAAATATAATTTGCGTATCTATTTTAATTACTTTTATTTTCAAACAACAAACTTAATTTATGTAAATCTTGCATCATTGCTAACCAAAGAACAGCTTCAGCATTTTCCAAATTAACTAATCAACGCCACTCTTCCACGTTTAAAAAAAAAAAAAAAAAAAAAAAAATCGATGAATCAAGCGGACAAAATAATTAATCGCATAGATGGATTCTATGGCATGTTTTTAAATTCTACGAAAGTTACTGGTTGGTGGCCAAGTCGTGGACATGAACGCCTCGAGACACATACATTAAATGAAGGTGTTATAATTATATGGTGCAGAGATTCATTTTTTTATTAGCATTTTGTTCCGTTATATATAGGTAGCCAGAGACGTCCATAGCATGCGTTGCTGCTGATGCCTGCACTCATCTAACAACACTACTCCAAATTTCCGTTCCTCACGGGAGCTAAGCTGCATGCATGTATACTCCTACGATAACGTGCCACGTCCCCAACGCTGCGTTGCACCTCATCATCATTTGGCCATATAAATAATATCTTATCTTCTCGACAAGTTTTGCCTTGATTCGTCATGATAAGGATATAGAACATTATATTAATCTCTCTCTCTTGCACATTCTCGTGTCTACCTGGAATCCACTAAAGACGTAGTTGACCGGGAGGAGCTGGTCGTTAAAATAACATGATCGACCGGCTTCCACTTCTGCTAGCTGTTCAGCTGGAAAAAGTTCTTTTTATCCATTCCCATTTAAATATATATATATATATCTTAATTTTTTTAAAATCGAATTCTATTTTTTCTTTGAGTATTTAGATATCATCCTGCAAAATTTACTTACAAAATTAACTTTGCAAAAATATCTTCCTATTTAATTATTATTTTTTTAAAAATTATTTTAAAATATTTTAATTTTAATAAAAAAAATATGATCATTCTGATTTCGATTTCGATTCATGATAATTTTGATTGCGAACTAAATGTAATCTAAATTCTTAACACCCGCATTCTTTCTTTCATCGATCCTTATTTATTTCATTCGTTGATATTTGTCATTCTTATTTTAAAAAATTAACAGTTTGTTTTGGATCATTATATTACAAGAAATTTAAGTATCGATGATAGTAATTAGCGACGGCTAATTATTACGGTCTTCTTTCGAATACTGCTCGTATAGGTGACCAAGCAAATAGATCGCTTGTTCTAAAAATTCTATGATATTGCAAGTTTGGAGACACTGGGAATTCATATGGCCCTGAGATACCGGCAACTCTATCATGAACGCTCTGATATTTCCATCTACTCTAGATTTTTGAATCCCACTTTTCCTTGATAAGGTGATATTTCCATCTGCTCGAATAGGTGTTTTTTTTTTTTTTTTTTTTTTTTTTTGATCGGAACAAAAAAAAAAAAAAAAGGGAAGGAAAGTTAGATCCCAGACGTGATGACGTTCTCCTAATCCCAGCCAGAAAATAATGCCTCGTCTATCCATGCTTCTCTTGAAGCAAGCATGGCAAGTACGTTCGATCATCACCGTTTCCTCGACACATCACGATCAAATCATCTCATTAATACCGAAAGAAAATAAAATGATGATCCACCTACTACTGGAACGTTCAAGTAAGATTCAATTTATTTATTTATTTATTTTGAAAAGTTTTATATAACACATGGAATCCCTTTAAATATAAGTTGCTTGGGTGTTAGTTAAACCTTAATATAAGATACCTCGATCTGATCACCCTACCAACTATAGGAGATCGATCTCGATCCATGCATCTAGTCGCCATTGTGTATTAATTATGGTGCATGTTATCATGGTTATGTAATGCATGGTGGAGAGAAGGTGGACTATCTTTATCGTGATATCGTATAACCTGTTGTTTATATACTGCATACGCAAAACAATGGTCCCCCAAAGCATCACGAACCGTTTACTTTCAAAGGATAAGCTTCCGGCCAGCAGCATATATACGCTATTCCCTGTTGCGGTGGACCCAGCCAAGTTGCACCGGTCCCCGGGGGTGCAACATGGCGTGGCAAAAACCATCGAGCGCGACTTGGCGGCATCCCATAACGTTACTCCGGGGGCGTTTGCCCGTTGGTGGAAGGTCGCCGTCTCCACCTACCCCAACGGCTAAAGCGTTGAAGGGCTGCCAGGTTCCTACCACCCCAATCCCAGATAGAATAGACCCGATCAAAGCAGGCACATCAAGTTCATGACATCATATCATGTCTTAGCTTGTGTCATATATCCCTGCGCAAAGTTATGGAAATTTTCTTTATATATCGTTCCAATTTTGCCGGATGTCCTTGGAAAGACCATCCATGTTCGTGATATCATTAATCTATCATATGACGTCGCCTTATCCGGGATTTCGGAGTAGAGCTAGCCGCCTTGGATGAGAGGGATCGTTCAAGAAGGAAAATAGAAGTAGATAAAACATTTCGTTACGTAAAATTAGAGAAATCATTGCATATATAGTTATATTACATCCAAATACCTTTTAAGTTATGACCATAGTATTTATAATTCAAATTTACTGATGATTGTAGTTTTTTTTTTTTTTTTGATAGAAAAAGCGAGGGGGGAGGGGAGGAGTTAGATCCCGACCGATGTAATAAATATTGATGATTTTGGTTTCTTGAAGTGTAATTCTGGTTGTTTGGAACGTGACATTAGTTATTTTGAAATTTGGCAAGAAATTTAATGTGAAATTATACTTTCTCTGGCATGAATGAAATTGAGTAATTTAATTGCTGATTAAGAAAATCTAGAATTACCATATCATGGATTACCAATCATAAGCCAAATTGTAATACTTTGATTTGCCAATATAGATCGGAATATGGGTATCATGGATTGCTAGTCATAGGCTGGAAACGCTTTCATTTGCTACCATAAGCCAAAATATAGGATTATTGTTTTCTACCGTTGACCAAAGTATGATCGTAAATAGTTCAAACCAGAAAGATAATCATTGATTAAAAATTTAGATAGCAATGGAAATTAAGATATGTGAAACCACTAATGAATTTTGGGATTTTGGATTTCGGGTTTCAGGTTTAGACTATATGGTTTTAGGATTTAGAAAAAGAGCTAAGGGATCTAGGGTTGGGGGTTTGGGTTTTAGGGTTTTGTGTTTTGTGTTTTGGGTTTAGGAATTTGGTTTTAAGGTTTAGAGTTGAGGGTTTGTGGGTTTTGAGTTTTGTGTTTTGGATTTAGCATTTAGGGGTTTTTGATTTAGGATTTAGGGTTTAGGGTTTAGAGTTTTGGTGTTGTAGGGTTTAGGGTTTACGGTTTAGTGGTTTAGGATTATGATATAGGGGTTTAGGTTAGTGTAAATGGTTTAGGGTTTAGGATGTTGGGATTTAGGAATTAGGGTTTAGATTTTAGGGTTTATGGTTTATGGATTTAGTTTTCAGGATTTAGCATGTTAGGGTTTAGGGTTTATGGAATTATTGTTTAGGGTTTATGGTGTCGAGGTTTAGGTTTTAGGGTATTTCAGATTTTTGATTTTAGGATTTAGGGTTTTGTGTTTTAGGGTTTGTGGTTTAGGGTGTAGATTAGGGTTTTGGAGGTAGTGTTCAGTATTTTAGCCCATTCTCATGTAGTAAGCCCAATAGATTTGCTTCACCTAGGGCTTTTTCTATCAAAAATCAAAATTTCAATCCCCCCTCCAAGCACCACATCATCCCTTTCCTTCCTTACCATTTCTCTCCTCAATTTAAACAATCACCTGAAAAATATAAAAGAATATAGGCATAACAGATGAATATAAAAGCAAAGAACAACAAAAAAGAATTGTAATAAATGAAAGAAAATTGAAAAAAAAATGAACAAGAACTTATTTGGGTAAGGAGATAAGGGAGAGACATGTTCGAAGTCGCCATTGGTCCATCATAGAGGGAGATCCCACCTACTATAAAAAATAAAAATTAAAAAAAAAGGAAAGGAAAAGAAAACTAGGGTTCTAAGCTCCAAGTTGCCCTGCCTCTGATACAAAGAATAATAGAAAGTGTAATGCTACCGGGCCCAACCACGGTACCAAAATGAAAAGCTAGAGAGAGAGAGAGGAGGAGGAAGAGGAGGAGAACAAGAAGAATGAACAAGAGGAAGTGGGTATGAGAATTAAATTGCCTTCATGTATTAGTTTGTCAGACAATATGTAAGGTATATCCCCATCCATAACCCAAATATGCTTTACATGTTTTGTTGTCTTTTTGTTATCAGATGCTTGATTGCTTCGAGGGTAAAAAGGGTTTCTACCCTATTTTAAAATTGGTTTAAGGTTTGTATATGGAGGCTATGATGATTTTGGATGTATGTTTTCCTGATTCAACAATTTCTAATGGCTGCAATCTTGGATGGCCTTCTTTTGTAGGAAACCGATTGTAGTCATTTTGATTTAGTTGATGGATGTATGTTTTGCTGATTCAACAATTTCTAATGCCTATAATCTTGGATGGCCTTCTTTGTAGGCAACCGATTGTAGTCGTTTTGATTTAGTTGTGGATTAAATAGTAGATCCGAGCCTCCTAGTTATTTTTCTTTTTTTATTTTTTTCTTAATAGATTATTTATGTTTCTTTATTAATTTCTTGGTATATACCTGTATTTTACTGAATATGTTATGCTTTAAGATTTGTTTAGTATTGCATACCTTTCATTTTAAAACCATCAATAGCTTTGTTATGATCAATAATGATTTTTAAAATATTTTTTACAAAACTTGTATTACATAGAAATATAGACCCGTCAATTGATTAAAGTACATATTCTACAATATCCGCACATTTATTTTATTTTTGTACGGATGGGAGAAATATGTACAGTGGTCAATTGATTATCCAGTTTGGACAGTTTGAGAATTACAAATAATTTTATAGGTGCTTACAGTAATCAAGCGGTATGAATAGAGTTCCAGATATATTTCGGACAGTATTTTCTTTTAGTTCTCCTCATACATTTTTAGTTGTATGGGGAGAATTGAAGGAAAATGCTACCGAAATTTTTCTGGAGCTTCTATTGCGTATCGTTTGGTTACTGTAAATGACCTATATAATTAATGCAATTCTTGAATAGGATAGGACCTCTTTACCTATTAGTTGGTGATAAGGTATATTTATTAGTTAATCTATGTTATTTTTCATATATTTTAAACAAAAAATTACTCAGTGTATTGTTATTAACTAAAACTTTTTTTAGTATTTAGATAACTTGAAAGTTGGATCATTTTATCCTAAAATGGATAAAAGCTGGATAAATAAACAAAGAAATACCAACGAATATTTAAATGGAGTTCGTGATTTTATTAAATTCGGTATGGACAAAAGTAGTTTGAATGAAAAGATTTCTAGTCCATGCCGATGATGTGTTAACAGTCACTATCTAAATTCACAAATAGTAGAAGAACATTTGATATGGAATGGTTTTGTAAGAGGTTATACTCAGTGGATTTTTCATGGAGAACTTATGTTGCCAGAATCAAGTAATCAATCATAATCTGATCCTGGATCTAGTAATATGCAAGAGAATCTAGTAGGAGATGATGATATATCGGGTTTGATCACAGATGCTTTTCGACATGGTGTTCAAAACTTTGTAGGTTCAAGCGGTACACATGAAACAACGAGAATGTGTGAAAGTTCTACATTCATTGAACAAACATATATCGATGAGCAGATGCAACCATCAACTTCTGAGTCAGCCCGGTATCATAATTTAATGAAAGAAGCAGATGAACAATTATATCCGGGCTGTTTGAAATTTTCTAAGATCTCTTTTCTTATACATTTATTTCATATAAAATATATGAATGGATGGTCGGGTAAGGGTTTTACTATGCTTCTGAGGTTATTAAAGGATGCATTTCCAGAAGGTAATGGTTTACCATCCTCTTATTATGAAGCAAAGAAAGTTGTCAACAATCTGGATCTTGGATATCAAAAGATTCATAGTTGTCCAAAAGACTGCATATTATATCATGATGAAAATGCTGATCGAGAGTCATGCAATGTTTGTGGATCTTCACGATGGACAAGTCATGAAGGAGATGAGGATGATGAAGTGAATGCAACATATACAATACGGTGTACAAAGAAACCGGCGAAGGTATTGCATTACTTTCCACTTATTCCTTGGTTGAGAAGGCTATTTCATCATCAAAAACAGCTTCATTGATGAGATGACATCATGAAGGGCGTACGAAGGATGGAATATTGAGACATCCAGCTGATAGTTTAGCATGGAAAGCATTTTAATGCTAGGTATTCTGATTTTGCCTCTGATATTCGTAATGTTCGGTTGGGTTTAGCTTCAGATGGCTTCAATTCTTTCCGTACTCTAAATTCTACATACAGTACTTGGCCAGTTGTTCTGATACCATACAATTTACCACCATGGTTGTGCATGAAACAATCCTCACTTATCTTATCAATGGTTATTCCAGGTGATAAGGGTCCCGGAAATGATATTGATATTTTTCTACAACCTTTAATAGAGGAATTGAAACAGTTATGGGAAGGTGTCAATATAGTTGATGCTTCCAATGGTGAAACATTCAAACTACGGGCTGCTTTGTTATGGACTATTAATAATTTTCCAGCATATGCCAATTTATCTGGCCGGAGTACAAAAGGACGGGTTGCATGTCCTTGTTGTGCAGATTCGACACATTCAATTTGGTTAAAACATGGAGAAAAATTCTGTTATATGGCGCATCATCGATGGTTAGAGCCAAATCATCCATTTCATTTTTAGCAAGATTTATTTGATGGTACCATAGAAATGGGATGTGCACCTATTTCACCTTCTGGAACTAATGTTCTTAGACAAATGGATTCCATCAGTTACATATATGGTAAATCTTCAAAGTCTATTAAAAAAAGAGGAAGGGATGATCAAGAAGGTTTGCCAGAAGAAATGACTACTGCTATAGTGGATGCACAAATATTTGAAGATCCTGATAATTTTTTTGAAAATGAAAATGAGGAAGATGTACAGATAGCATCTACAACTCAGCCCAGTAAACATTTATGGAAGAAAAGAAGTATCTTTTTTGACTTACCTTATTAGAAACATATTCTGATTCGGCGTAATCTTGATGTCATGCACATAGAGAAGAATGCATGTGATAATTTGCTTGGAACATTGTTGAATTTTGATGGAAAGATCAAAGATAACATGAAGGCCTGAATGGATTTACAAGAATTGGGTATCCAACATGATCTTCATCCCAAAATGCTTGCTAATGATAGAATTTATTTGCCTCCTGCATCTTATACCATGTCTACTCAAGAAAAAAATAATTTTTTGACAGTATTGAAAAATATTAAAGTACCTGATGGATGTGCATCTAACATTTCAAGATGCGTGCATCTTAAAGACCGAAAAATATTCAATCTGAAAAGTCATGATGGTCACATATTGATGCAAGGTATCTTTCCAATAGCTTCAAGATCATCGGTGTCTAAACAAGTTCTTACAGTTATAATCAGGTTATCATCATTCTTTAAGTTATTATGTTCAAATGTTATTGATCCTGGAGAGCTTGATCGGTTGGAGTCGAAAATTGCGGTTACACTTTGTCAGATGGAGAAGATCTTTCCACCTGGATTTTTTACTATTATGGTACATCTACTCATTCACTTAGCTTCGGAAGTCAAGCTTGGTGGACCGGTACACTACAGATGGATGTATCCTATTGAAAGGTATTATTGTTAATGTTTAATGTCTAGATAATTTTTAATAAAAGTAGCGTCATGATGATGTATAAATAAAATTTTTAAATATTGTAGGTATCTTGGATGATTGAAAGATTATGTACGAAACAGAGCCTATCCAGAGGGCTCTATTGACGAAGGATATATTGCTGAAGAGTGTCTGACATTTTGTTCAAGATATCTTCAAGGTGTAGATACTGTGTTTAACAGACCTCAATGACATAATGATTTCGTAGCCAACTGCATGAAGAATAATAGAAAAAGGTGAAAGTATTGTATTGGACCATAAATCAATTGCACAAGCACACCGTTATGTGTTACTTCATAGTGAAATAATATCTGTCTATCGAAGGTTAGCATATTTAATATATTTCAATAATTTTAAATATTATATATTATTTTTGAAACTATTTTAATAATTATATTTTTTATGCAGCGAATTTTTAATGTCTCAGCGACAAGCTAGTCATAGCACTCGACCTAATCCAAGGATTGAGCAGCGATGGTTAGTCGAGTTATTTCCTACATGGCTTTCAAAATAGGTTTGACATATATTTAAAGAATATATTATAGATTTCATATCGAATAACATGTTAACAATTTTTATGATTCTTTAGGTATCAATAATGATGGAGAAGAATTGTTCTGATGAATTAATAGCCCTGGCTCGAGGACCGAACAAAATTGTCATCAGATATAATGGTTTCATAATTAATGGATTTAAATTTTACACTAAAGATCGTGAGAAATTTAGAAAAACACATAATAGCGGTGTTATGGTAGAAGCTGATGGAAAAACTTATTATGGTGCACTTAAAGATATATATGAGTTAGATTACTACGGAATTTTAAAGTCATATTATTTAGATGCGATTGGGTAGATATAAATTCATCAAGGGATTTGAAAAAAGATGCAAATGGATTTACACTTGTAAACTTTACAAGGTTGATACATACTGGTGTCTTATTGGGATGATCCATTTATCTTTTCTTCTCAAGCTCGTCAAGTATTTTTCGTACAATAAGCAAAGGACAAAGATTAGGCTATTGTTATTAAGACAAAACCTCGGGACTTATATGATATGGGAAGACAACTAGAAGATGATGAAGATGATGATACTTATACGCATTCCATGCCATTCAATTTTGTACCAGTCGATGACGTATATGCTACAAGATCCTTAGTTAGGACAGAAGTTGAAGAAAACGCTAATGATTGATTCTTATTGGTATTAAATTTTATAATGTTTACAATTTGTAGTAATTATTATGTTAAATTACTATTTATCTTCACTAATTCTATCTCTGATGTAAATGATAGGTGATACGATGCCTCGCGGGCGACGCTTTCTTGGGGTGCAGTTCCAGCACTCCCAGACAGAGGCCGGCAGTTCTTCTGGATAGCATGCTGAGGCTAGTACTTCAGAGGATGTTCATGCCGGTCCTTCCTCTCCTTCCACGTAGCATACTACTGCAGCTCCATCATCCTCGGGGCATCATGACCCTCCCGTCATCCAGCAGATGACGAGATACATATTCAGGATAATTTATTCCAATATCCTTGGTAATTTTAAATTTGATTATACTTTTTATTATAGCTTACTTTTATCTATTTCTGTGCAGATGGATCGGGGAGTGTCAGACGTAGGCACGGGCCTACAGTAGTACGTGATGTTTGGTAGATGCTCGAGGATGAGAGGATATTGGTTGAGTGCAATGAGCTGGGGCAGCCAATTAAGAAAGCTGCCAGCTTATTATGCTCTTTTCTGGGGACGGTTGCACGGAGGCATCAGCTTTGTCCACTCAGCTATGCTAAGTTGAATGATATGTTTCCGATGTATAAAGTAGAGATTATTCAAGTTATACAGGTAAAAAATTTATATTAAATTATTTGTTATCTTGTATAGTTTAAATATTATTGTATGTTTTATATTATTATTAATTATTTTGTTTTGTAGGGTAAGTTTGTACTTCCTCTATCATCCCATGACTTTGTACTGAAATCTCTCAACTGGAAATGGAAAGAATATCAAGCCCAGTTGAAGGCGAAGTACAAGTTGCCGGGTATGACAGAGGAGCAGGTAGTGGTACCTGTCCTCCTGATGTACCCCCTCATTAGTGGATGGAGTTGGTTCACTATTGGTTTTCTGACAAGGGACAGGTATGTTCTAATTTATTTGAAGCAAGTTTATTAAAGAATATGGTATATTATATATATATACATTACTTTCTTGATATGAGTTCTCTTTTTGATTTTGCAGACATATTCTGATATTGGTAGAGCTGCACGAGCATCTCAGTCTGTTCCCCACACATCAGGATCGAAGAGTTACGTGCGAGTCAGGCAGGAGTTCGTAAGTTTCTTAAACTATTCCCTTAATTTTTGTGATATATATTAAGTAGTTCTTTTTAAGTCCTTACAGGATATTTCAAAATTGTGTCTTAGTCTTGCAACAGATCACTTGATGACAACATAAAGTTACCTAAATACTAGGATTTAGAGGTGCTAGGATAAGTTATTTCTTATAACGGTACATTTATGTATCGCGGTACATGTATATGTATCGCGGTACATGTATATGTATCGCGAGACATATATATGCATCGCGGACGATGTATCGCGATACATATATGTATCACGGACGATGTATCGTGATACATATATATCTTGATACTTAAATAATTTTTAAAATAGTTTGAGTTATTTGCTTAAAATTATAATATTTCTTGTAGGTCGATGAGCATGGAAGGGAACCCGGTCAGGTGGAGTTTTATCGGATGACTCATACTCATCGTGACGGCACTTTTGTCAGAGATGAGTCGAGGGATATATATGTAAGTTATTAACATTTAATTCATCTAATGAATTAAATTGTAATTTGTTAATCTTTAAGACCCTACTAATTTGTCTAAATTAATACAGGAAAGAGCTACAGCTCTTATTGCTGAGCGTGTTGATGATTCTACTGCATCTACGCAGCGTAGTTGCATCGAGGCCGAGGTATTTATAGAGTTGATGGGCCCGGAACGCTACGGTCGAGTGAGGGGATATGGAGTTGGAGTCACCCGCACTCAGTTATCTGCAGTCAGTACACATACATGTCAGGTTGTAGATAGTGCTCGGGATGTACAGGTTCGCAGACTCGAGGAGAAGATAGAGGATATGCGATGGAGCCATGCTGAGGAGATTCGATAGAGCCGTGCCACGGTAGAGAAGATATGACAAAGAGCTGATGCCGATAAAGCAGCGATGGATAGCATGAGACAGCATATTGAGCGGCTTACATCTGTCATACAGATGTTTGTTCCACATAAGGTACATATATATGATTTTAAATATATATTTTTATGTTAAATCAATAATTTATATAATATATTGTCATTAATAGTTTCATAAATTAAATATTTTAAATATTTTTTTATAGTCTTCTGGAGCATCAGATCCACATGGACCGGATGAGATCTACCTCTTGCAGATCATTGACCTCGACTTTTTTATTAGTTCACTCTATGTATTTTCATGTATTTTTTAATTTTGTTAAACAGACATGTGTAACAAACTAATATTAAATTATAATGTATTATATTTTTTGATTTATATTTTGATTTATGTTTGGATGTATGATGAATGCCTGGAATGAAATTGAAATATGTCTTATTTATGTACAGGTTAAAAAATTTGTATAGATTTCAAATTTTGAAATAATTATTTATTTTTTTTCGAAAAATGAAATTCTCGCTGCTTTAAAGCGTCGGGAATATCTTTATTTCGTAATTTATTACCGATGCTTTAAAGCGTCGGGAATAATTTATTCCGAACGCTTTTAAAAAGCGCCGATAATTATCATTATTACCGACGTTTTAAAGCGTCGGTAATTACGTTTTTAACGATGCTTTTTAAAATGTCGGAAAAAATGTATTGCCGACGCTTTTTAAAAGCGTCGGAAATAATTTTATTACCGATACTTTAAAGCGTGGGCAATAACGATAATTACCGATACTTTAAAGCGTCGGAAAAATGCTCGACGCTATTGCAACGCTTTTGTAAAGCATCGGGAAAAACCGTCTCCATTCTTCGCTTTGCAACACTTTTGCAAGCGTCGAAGATATTTTTATCGATACTTTAAAATGTCGGTAAAGATCAATTTAAGTATCGGAATCGATAAAGATCAATTTAAATATCGGGATAGATCATGTTCACTATAGTGATTTGTTGCCGCCTATTTATTTTCAACTTTGAGACATCGTAGGCAAGCTGATGGATTGCCCCGCTGGTTCATGCCATGTTCATAAAATAAAATTTTATAATCCTCTCGAACCAAGGTTTTTTTTTCTTTTTGGAACGCCATGAATTTTGGAGTTCAGGTAGTCAAATTCTTGGAGATGTATTTTATTCTTCTCGGAAATTAATAAAACTAATTTGGCCATGGTTCAACCCTTACTAGTGGCATATTACTATCTATTTTTCTTTCTCTTGAAAAAAAAAAAAAAAAAAAAAAAATTGTTGGAAGAGAGAAAATTGCCCAAGGGAACCAAAAGACAATGGACAGGTAGCGCCAAGAAACAACGGAAAAGAAAAGACGATAAAAATTAAAAGCCAACAACAGTAGCTTCATTTTTTTGTTAAAAGAAAAAAAAGGCCAAAACTTCGTCGGTTGATTACTTTGGAAGGCATCATTCCTACCAACCAACAGTACCCCTCGCCCACTCCTGCTGGACTTTTTTTTTTTTTTTTCCTTCCTTTTCTTTTCTTTCTTTTTTTTTTTTTTTTTTTTTTTGGGTAAGCTACCGTTTGACATTTCTCTAACAATATAATAAAACTAGAAAAGCAAAGAGAAAACGATGATGCAAGCTTTAGCCAACATAAAGCACCATCCAAATTTGATAAACCCATTAAAATGACTAGCTCCAAATGTACTGGAGATTTGATAGCCACCTCCTCTATAAGATTTCTCACCGGTCCCCAGCACATATTCCAAAGAGAAGTTGGTGATGACTAAGTCCATGGCTCTTGCCATAGAATGAAAGCAGCTTTCCAAGCCCTATTGACTTTTGAAAGGCCAAGGTCGACATGGGGTTAGGACTTAGCAAGGCATTTTACCAGATTAACCTGAATTAATCCAGATATTGTTAGAGTTTTGTTAAAATATTTATATGGTGATGACTAAGTCCATGACTCTGGCCATAGAATGAAAGTAGCTTTCCAAGCCCTTTTGACTTTTGAAAGGCCAAGGTCGACATGGGGTTAGGACTTAGCAAGGCATTTTACCAGATTAACTTGGATTAACCTAGATATTGTTAGAGTTTTGTTAAAATATTTATATGGTTGTTAAAATAGATGTTCAACATGATAGTACTGGGAAGGGTCATAATTAATTTTATCTCGATAAGATAATGCTTACTTCTTTTTTTTTTTTTTTTAAGAGCTAGGGTGCCTAACATGGAATGTTACATACACTACAGTAAAACAGGGATAAGCCGACCATTTTCTTCCGATACTTCGGTGAAGCGCCGGGAAGATCCAGGAACCTACCGATGCTTTTTGAAAGCGTCGGCATCCTCTGAAATCCGCCGATACTTTTAAGCATCGGCAATTAGCACATATTTACCGATGCTTATAAGCGTCACCATCTAGGAATCCGTCGATGCTTTTGAAAAGCGTCGGTATGCATCTTAACCCGCCGATGCTTATAAGCATCGACAGATTTTTATGAAACGTCGGCATCTTCCGACGATTGAAAGCGTCGCCGGACTTGCCCTCTTTTACCCGACCGAGCCCTAGTTTTCATTCGATCCATCCGCCGCCGTCCCTAACCTTTTTCTTCCTCCTCCCTATCCCTCCTCCTTCATCTCCAGTGCGCTGCTCGAGCCGACCACCACCTCCTCCCTACCGGCCCACCGATCGAAGCCCCTCCCTCTCACCCGTTGCCCTGCCTGCTCCACCGGCTAGGTCCTACATTATCAAGTCCCCAAGCAACAAATATCCCACAGGTTTTTTTTTTTTCTCCGATTAATTTTTTTGTTGTTTTTTATTACATTCAAGTATACCGATCGTAGATTTGGAAGTTCAAAAGATCGTATTTGATGGGATTTGAAATGAAGGAATTTTTAGTCCGAGTAGGATATGGATTAAATTTTTTGATTCAAACTTTGAATGGATTAGATACATGTTAGAGTTCTATTTGGAATGAAATAATTTGGGTTATGACCATTCCTAAGTAGTATGGAGGCAGTAAAAGACCATTTCTGTCATCTCTCTGCTTGGCAAAATAAATAGAGGAGACGAGAGGATATCCCCCACTTATTTCTCTGCCAAACACATCCTAAAATCTAGTATGCTATAACCAATCCCAGGTTACAATCCATCTACAACTACAAGCGAAGCAACCCAAGGTCCTTTAAAAATTTAAAAATTAAAAAAAAATTGAGGGGAAGAAATGGTTGAACATGAGTATTATATTCATGGAATACCAACCAATAGTAGTTTATTACAAGTGTAATCACATTCATGGGATTTTATTACTAAATGCTACATGGTAATTCTCTATTTCAACAATGTAAGTCATGTATGAGAATCCGTGAGGACATGTATTTAGTCCTGCATCAATATTTATTCATTCGAAAGATGTTGAATATTTATATTGTTGGACCTTATATGGTGCTCTCAAGACTCGGGGGACCAAGACTAAGACCAAGATATGCAATATTCATGAGATTATCATGAAATTTTTAGGACTAGTTTGAATCATAGGTGGCAATGCCTATTGTCTGTACCAGACATTCTTTTTTTAGAGATTGGAAGGGCTTTTTTGTCTATGGATAGGAGGAGGTTTCAATTGAAGCTTCCCTTGTGAGACACATAGAAAAAGTAACCCTTTGATCATGGGTCATTGTTTTATCAAGTTGGGTTAGGACTGATCATATCAGATCTGGTAATGTTCATGCCTGACCAAAGCCTGCATTGGTTGCAGGTTTTGTTTTTTTTGCCCTAGGGTTCTGTTTCTTGGTCTTATTAGTTTTCACGAAGTCTTCTTTTTTTGTGAAAAGGGGTCTAATGGAAACAAAAAAAAAAACTATGTTTTTGTAATACTACTCATTAGGGTTTTATAGCGATTAGTTTTCCGGTACAAGTTGAATGAAAGCAACTAAGCGTTTTAATGAAACCTATATTTTAGGTTGTGTTAAACTTGATTTTTTTTTCTTGATTTGTTAAAACCTGACTGCTAGACAGCCACATAGGGTCCTTGGTTACTTGAGAAACAACTTGGAGTTTTTATATATTTTTCAGTAGAATCCAATTATCTGGTTCACCAATGGTTAGAAAATAGTTAATTGATTTCGGGATCCTTATTGAAGCAGGAGTTCCCACTATAGCAAAAGCATCTGAAAAATGACCAACCCCCTCTTTCCTTTTCATCCAAATATTTAGGAAAAGATGGTATGTCCTGTTTCCTTTTCCTTCTTCGTAGGTTTCCTTTTCCTGTTTCCTTACTATCATATTATAAATAAAATAATATGATTAACAATATATATAAACTTAAATAGATTTACAAGTTTTCGAGCCAAGTAATTTACTATCTGAGTTTAACTTGAAAAATTGCTAGAGTTACTTAAACTTGACTCGAGCTTGATGTAGTTGGATCAAACTAAGTGATGTAGTTGGATCCAACTAAGTTCAAGTAGCTCACGAGCAGCTTAGCTCATGTGCTCTCCCGATTGATAAGAATATCCATATCTTCAGTATATTTAAGTTGGTCATATATTTTGTCAAACTGGAAACTGTATGTACATGCACGAAAATAGTACGTGCTTCATGTATTAGTTTGTCAGACAATATGTAAGGTTATTCCCATCTATGCATAACCCAAATATATTCCATGCGAACAAAGTAGCACCTCACAGGTTTTGTACTTCACTAAGTTATTCTGTTCTTACATTAGGTCTGAGTTTATGGTTTTTAAAAAGTCATCTTGATTCTTCTAAAGTCATATATTATACTAGTCCAAGTATAGGAGCCAGGGTTCAAGCTTAAATAACTTGATAATTGCACACCACTAAAAAAAATATGCTTTACCTGTTTTGTTATCTTTTCTTATCAGGTGCTTGACTGCTTGGAGAGTAAAGAAGCTCTGTAGTCAATTTTAAAATTGGTTTACATTCTTGCATGAATGATTATGTTATCTTTTAAATTGCAATTTATTTCCGTTATAATTTGATTATAATGTTGACTGACTTGTTTTTAAATAATGCATGTTAGGTACACCATGCCCGAAGGAAGCGATTATCAGATGTACAGTTTTACTTTTCCCAGACCAAAGCTGGTACTTCTTCAGCACAGCAGCCCATTGGGTAGTCGATCATCGTCACATCGGTCTGGTGCCAGTCCCTCTATTTCTGCACATCCGATTGATGCAGTACCTCTCCACCTCATGATGACCCATTCCCTCCGAGTCCGCACATCACAATCCTCCTATGGATCATTCTGATGATGAGCCTATTGTCGATGACATACAGATACAGGATAATTTAATAATTTCATCCCATTTCAATTCATACATATGCAATATTTTTGATGTATAACTTTCTGTATTTTTTTTGTAGATGGATCCAGGAGACTTAGGCGGAGGCGAGGACCTACACTAGTCCGTGATGTGTGACAGTACCTGAGGGCGAGAGGATAGTGATAGAGTGCAACAAGCTAGGGCAGCCAATTAAGAAAGATGCTAGCTTGTTGACTAGCTTTCTGGGGACAGTAGCACGCCGTGGTCAGCTATGTCCCTTGAATTATTCGAAGTGGAATGACATGCTTCCTGCATATAAAATAGAGATGCTACGAGTTGTGCAGGTAAAAAAATTGATATATTATTTTATATCTTAGGTTTTTAACAATTGAATTGCTTGTTTCATTTAATATTTATTTTATTGTTTATTTAAATTATCGAGTAAGTTCGTTTTTCTTTCAGATTCATCTGATTTTATGCTTAAGTCTCTTAATCATAAGTGAAAAGAATATAGGACGAAGTTGAAGAGAGACTACAAGCGAGAAGGTAGGACAGAGGAGCAGGTTGTAGCTATCTGTCCTCTTGATGTTCACCCTCATCAGTGGATGGAGCTGGTGCACTATTGGTTCTCCGAGAGGGCACAGGTTGTGTAGCATCATCAAACACTTCAAAATTTATTAATTTTCACTCGTCATAATTATATTTATACAATATATAACATTGTTTTAATTTTATTTTGCAAACATATTTTGATATTGGTAGAGCTGCACGAGCAGCTCAGTCTGTTCCTCACACAGCGGGATCCAAGAGTTATGCACGGCTCAAGCATGAGTTTGTATATTTCTCATCCTATAATACTTTTAGTATACTTTTAGTTTTAACATCATGTATCATGCATGTGCCATGTATCATGGTATGGGGGCATAAGATGTGTTATTTTAGATTTTTTTGTAATATTTATTCTTTATATAGGCTGATCAACAGGGGAGGGAGCCTGGTGAGGTGGAGTTCTATCGGATGACTCACGTTCACCAGGATGGCAGTTTTGTTCAGGAGGAGTCCAGAGATATATATGTATTTTTTTTATTTATATTAAATCATGATTTATATTTTTATTTTTATTAAGTATTAATATATGTATTTTTTATAAAACATAGAATATGGCTACCTCTATGATCTTCGAGCATGCTGGCGAGGATACATCATCTACTTAGAGCAGTCGCATCGAGACCGAGGTATTCTCGGAGTTGATGGGACCAGAGCATCCTGGATGAGTGAGGGGTTATGGCATTGGAGTTACCCCTATTCAGTTATCTGAAGTGAGTAGATATACTCGAGATACTAGAAAGAGTCATGATCAGTCATATGTTCGTCAGCTCCAGCAGGAGATAGCAGAGCTCCGACAGACATGTGATGTAGACAGAGCAAAGCGTGATGCAGACAGAGCAAAGATGCAGACCATTAGGTCTCAGCTAGAGTATGTTACATCTGTGCTGCATATGTTCATGTCATCTCAGGTAAGTAATTATTTATTAATTTTTTATGTATCTAATTCTTTAGAATATATATAATGTATATATCATAATTCCTGATGTGTATCTTGTAGGTTCCTGGTGTATCTGCGAGTCGCAGACCTGACGACGACCAGCCTCCCACAGATCAGTGATGATAGCTATTTTTTTTATTATTTTTGTATGTCTTTTTGTTTATTTGAACTTGGATTGATACTTTTATATATATATATATAAATCTTTATGATTGGTTTGTGTTTGTGTTTGTGTATGTTGGGTGTGATAGATGTTTGAATGTTTTTATTTGTTTGTGTATATTGGATGTGATACAGGTTTGAAGAATTTCATTTTGATGGTGTATACAGGTTGTGTTGTATGTGTATAGGTATAGCTATCTGTTTAATTATATATAAAAAAAATTTTGCCGATGCTTTAAAGCGTAACCAATTTTAAGTCTAGCGATGCTTTTAAGCATCGCTAGGTTTGGACGTGGCGACGCTTTAAAGCATCGCTAGGTTCAGACCTGGCGATGCTTTAAAGAGTCGCTAGGATTTAAGTCTAGCAACGCTTTAAAGCATTGCTAGACTTAAACTCTAGCGATGCTTTAAAGCATCGAAAAATGCCGACGCTTTTAAAAAGCATCGGCAGGTGGCGTCCCCACGCTTGCATAAGCGATGCTTTGGCGACGCTTTAAGAAGCATCGGGAGGTTTCTTGGCGATGCTTAAAAGTATCGAGAAAGGCCAAAAAAGCATCGCTAATGCCCTGTTTCACTGTAGTGGTAATGCTTCATAATGTTCAACTAAAGACAACCAAATTACAGTTGTTGCCGATCTCGCCGCCGCGCCTGTGGCTTCGGAGCCGCCGATCCGACTAGACCGTCTCGCCTCTGGGGTCTCCTGGCTCGATCGAACCTACAAGGCAAGGTCAGAAACCCTGACCGGGGATCCCGGCGAGGGAGCTCCGACGGTCAATTTAGTAGACGGCGAGAGGGAACAGAGTCTCTGAGACGGGCCCCCGAAGGAGTCCCAGACTTAGATCGTGCTAGTAAGAAAGGTCCCAGAAAGAATAGAAACCCGACCGGGTCCCTTCACCGAGCTCACGCCAAAGGTCCCCTCTCGGGATCTTGGATCTTGCTCTTGGAACGGAGTCTCCAGCTTTTGTTTCTTGCTTACCTTGTCGTCTATTCTCTCCTTCCTTTTATCTTCACCTGTTGCCTTCTCGTTTTCCACCCATGGGAGGCTTCTTTGTCTCTTTCACCTCCTCCCCTCCGTCTCTTTCCCTTTCCCCTTCTGGATCAAAGAGCCAGGCGGCTTCCCAGCCTTGCTTGCCGAGCCCAGCAAGGAAAGAGTAGGGGAGGGGGGCGCCGGTCAGAATGCCGACCAAACCTCGGGCCGAGCATGAGCGCTCTCTTTCCCAGGCGCCGACGCTGTCCGTTATTGGGTCCTGTTTTGTCAGGGCCTCGCTTCTCGACTGCGGAGCCTGTCGGGCCGATGTAAGCACTCGCGTGTCGCCGCCGACCGTATGGGCGCTGTCTTCGGGGTGCGGCGCGCATGGCTCGAGGGGCAATCTTGGAGCTCGTGCTCCTTGAAAACTTCTTCGCACAGGTTGGCCTACCTCGGTCGAGGTGGGACCATCTCAGGGTGCCACCTGGCGAGGGAGCAGGGAGGCCGCCGGCTTTGGCCGAGGTGGACCCCTCCTGGGTGGACACCTGGCGGAGCGGCAGAGGGGCGCTCGACTTCGGTCGAGGTGGTCCCGTCTCCGGGCGATGCCTGGCGAAGGAGCGAGGGGCCTGGCTCGACCTCGGTTGAGGTGGGACCGTCTCAGGGTGCCACCTGGCGAGGGAGCGGGGAGGCCGCCGGCTTCGGTCGAGGTGGACCCCTCCTGGGTGGACACCTGGCGGAGCGGCAGAGGGGCGCTCGACTTCGGCCGAGGTGGTCCCGTCTCCGGGCGACACCTGGCGAAGGAGCGAGGGGCCCGGCTCGACCTCGGCCGAGGTGGGACCGTCCCAGGGTGCCACCTGGCGAGGGAGCGGGGAGGCCACCGGCTTCGGCCGAGGTGGACCCCTCCTGGGTGGACACCTGGCGGAGCGGCAGAGGGGTGCTCGACTTCGACCGAGGTGGTCCCGTCTCCGGGCGACACCTGGCGAAGGAGCGAGGGGCCCGACTCGACCTCGGTCGAGGTGGGACCGTCTCAGGGTGCCACCTGGCGAGGGAGCGGGGAGGCCACTGGCTTCGGCCGAGGTGGACCCCTCCTGGGTGGACACCTAGTGGAGCGGCAGAGGGGCGCTCGACTTCGGCCGAGGTGGTCCCGTCTCCGGGCGACACCTGGCAAAGGAGCGAGGGGCCCGACTCGACCTCGGTCGAGATGGGACCGTCTCAGGATGCCACCCGGCGAAGGAGCGGGGAGGCCGCCGGCTTCGGTCGAGGTGGACCCCTCCTGGGTGGACACCTAGCGGGGCGGCAGGAAGGCCTGGGCCGACCTCGACTTCGGCCGAGGCAGAGCCACACCTGATTTTGCCGAAAAACTCCACGTGGCTCGAATCACGCCCAGCGAAATCTGAGACATGCCACGTCATCGTTACGGTCGTAACAATAGTCATGAATAAGGCTATAGGGTGGCATCCCCATTTACTTCTTTTGTTGATCAGCATTTTCTGAGGGACATGAGAAGCGAGTAAATAGAGTCAAGTTGCTACCACTATGGCTTGCATTTGAGTCTTGTATAGATATTACTATATGCCATTTTGATGGTGGATGCAAACTGGTATATTTAGTAAAGTTGATACCACCATGACTTGCATTTGAGTCTCATATTATCTCAAAAAAGACATTTGTCGAATTGATGCCATGGATCACTCCAGCAAAGAGAAAATATAATTCTTACAAAAAAAAAAGAAGAGAAAATATGATATGTGGATAGGGATGCTAATAAAATTATTCCATCTACAATGGATCAGGGATGAGAGGCAGTGTTACATCCCGAACCCAATACAGGATTCGGCAACGCAACTGGTCGTATGAATCATAGAATGCATCTTAAAGATTATGCAAGGCTTTTAAAAATCCATTACCACTTCAATGTCCAAGGACATTATAGATCATAGGGAATACCTAATAATACAACTTATGTAATTACCAATTTGATTACTTTTTAATCATCCAATCAATATGAATGATCCTCTATCGCTACATTACTTTACCACGAAATCAATCCATCGCCAAGCTCGAATATTCTATATAACTTTGAGAAGGAAAGAAAGTAGGAGATATGAGCTTTACAGTCCAGTAAGAATCCCTATACACTCATACCAGTATAATATAATATAATTCAAAACAACATTAAATAGTATCAAGTAGAACATAAATGTTAAAATCTCATGTTAAGTAATCAAGATAACTCAATATCAAAAAATACAAAGACATGCATCAATTAATTCCAAATATCTATCTCATTCAAAATTGCAATACCATTTATGTCATTAAGTAAAATCTTTCTTTTTACTTAATTATGGCTTTATCTCTTATTATCCACGTCTCATTAACATGATCCGAATCAATTACTATTATTTTTTAAGATTTTGGACTAATCATGGTCACGCTCTAGCCTGTGACTGGCAATCTTAAGATCGACCATGCAATATCTACCCGTGGTTAGGCTAACCCACATACTATCCATCTGTGGCTTGGCTATTTTATTTTTTTATCAGCCCATGACTCGGCTGTTCCACATACTATCTGTTCGTAATCAGCTATTCCATGTATTATCCACCCGTGGCTCGGCTATTCCACATACTAAGTCCATAGCTCGACTGTCCTATGTATTATCGGCCCGTGATCGGCTATTCCATATATTATATGTTCGTGGCTCGACTATTTCATATATTATCCATCCGTGGCTCAGTGATTTTCTGTTTAACGTGGTTAGTCAAACATCCCTTCTTCTTGATTATTACTTTATCAAATTACAAATATGTTATCACATTATGTTCTTTTCAAGATTTATATTAACCGATATCATAACTCAAATCATTCAAAAATAATCATGTTTGATATAAACATATTATACGAAACTATAAATAATCATATCGATAATTTGTTAAATGAATATATATCATAAGAAACTAAAATCATATCATATATAAATAATCATTCATGCCAATGATCATATCCAAGAATCAAATCATGCAATGTAAAAAAAATATATAAACTGGTGATCATGTCTAGAAATCCTTACCTTTACTGGAGACAGATTTATCATCGATATTAGTCTGTACCCAAATCCTCGATTTAGGTGCTACGGAACTTGTTCAATGCCCTCATATCTAGACAGTTATCTTGATGGGGACATCAGATCAGACATAGGCTTCAAGCTTCAATTTGTTCTCTAAGTCATGTGTTGATCAATTTTGAGTCCTGTAATAGAATTTAATTTTGAGTCCTATAATAAAGTTAGTCCAACAATTGAGTTCTATAATAAGTTGAGGTAAGAAGTCCATTAAGTCCAGTCCAGTTGAGTCCTGTAAGTTTGTGTTAGTCCAGTTTTGTACAAGAGGAGGATCACCAGCCAAAGCATTCACCAGGCCCTCCCAGGTTAGAGCAGAGTCCAAGCCCATGGAGCCTCCACACTTGAAGATACCAGGCACCCAGGAATATTCCTTCTTCCAGGCGCCCTAGCCCAGAAGCCCTCTCAAGCCCAGAAACCCAGAAGCCCAGAAGAAGATGGCGCCCCAAGCCTTTCCCAGTCCAAATTAAAGTGGGCGCCCATGGTTTTCTCCAGCCCATCAAATATGTCATGCGCCAAGCCCATTGGAGGCCTCCCAAGCCCATTTGGAGGACACCATTTCCTACCCAAAAGCCCATGCCCAATTCAAGGAGCGTCCTAGCCCAAGAGGGGGCCCTTTTGACCAAGTCCAAGGAGCCCTTTGGCCAAGTCAAAGAAGGAGAGATGTCCACTTCCTTTTAGGATTTAAGTCTTAATTCTATTCAACTTTGTAATCCTTTTCCTATTCAAGTTTTATACTCCAATCCTAACAAGGAGAGGAATCCAATTCTAACAAGGAGAGGGCATGAAAACTCCTATAAATATCCCATCCCTCTTCCTCTTGTAATCATCTCTTATTCATGAAATAAACTATGGTAAAATTTTCTTATGAAGCTTGTGTGATTCTTTGAATTGTGTGAGAGAGATTTGAGTGCCCTAACCCCAGCAAACCCTAGCCGCCCAAAGCAACCCTTTTCCAACCCTAACACGCCCCAAGATCAAAGCCCTAGCCGTCCACCAGCCAGGAGTTCTTCTTCCACTTCCAGGCTGCCAATATCAGCAAACCCTGATTCCTTCTTCCTTCAAACCCTAATTCATACTTTGTCTTCTTACTTGCTTTCTAACCAACCCTTGATGTTTGCAAGATCCCTCTAGTATCATGCCCTCTGGATGAAGTTTTCTTTGCCTCCGAACGAAGCTGATAAAAAGCCGACAATTCGCAGGAAAGTGACCGGATCATCCAGTCACCGATTTGAGCAGAGCGATCTTTTCTACAGCAACTAGAAATCATTGCCTGGTATGTTAAACCTATTTTTCATCTCTCTTTTTTTGATTTCTTGAAGTTGAATATGCTTCTAATAGGCCTTCTTAGACCTAGGATCCTTTACTTGCTTTATTTCGTTGATAGTTCTAGCATGTGGGTAGGAATTCTAATTGTTGCATGAAACCCTAACATAGTCTTAGCTATTTTCGGGAACTAAATCTAAATAACCTTAAAAATCATTGCTCCTTTAATATGATTTTCTTATCCTTCTTATGTCATTCATCTGCATGCATCATGTTAGAGTCCCATCCCTCATCATATCCTCCTACAATAATAATTTTATTTTTAATATAAATAACTTTATGGTATAATAAATATAAATCCAAAACTTTCTACCTGGACTCCATTCGTGATCCATCCATTGATACGCTAACTTCATAACTTTTCCAGGAGAGAAACTCTTAGATCTTCCTTTTTCAATATTTATTTATTTGACTTGCTTCTTCGCTCTCTATCCCCTTCTTTTTCCTCTCTCTTCTTTCTCCCTCCTCTCTCTTCTTTCTCTCTCTTCTTCTATCCTCTTTCTCCCTCCTCTTTCTCTCTCTCTGTTCTTTCTCTCTTCTCTCTTCTCTTCTTTTCTCTTCTCTTCTCTTCCTCCTCTTCTCTCTCTTCCCTCTCCTTTTTTTTTTCTTTTTCTTTTTCTCTCTTCCCTTCTCTTTTTTCCTTTTTTTTTTTTTTTTTTCTTCTCACCTCTTCTTCTTCTTCTTTTCCTCTTCTTACTTCCTTCATTCTTCTTTTCCACCGAATAGAGGGTGTTGACGAGGAACATGATGGTGTACTCGATGACGCCGATGATGGAGCTGGCTACCATGAATTACCGAAAGTCAAGGCCATCATGGAAGATGCTGAGCTTGCTAGCGGGTGCAAGGAGAGGAGGTTCGGCGGTGGTATCAGAAACTAAGATAAGGGGTTGTTAAATAGGGTGGAGGGAGGCCGACTCCTACTAGGAATTGGCTCCCCCCTCCGATGAAATCGAGAGGGAGAAGGAGACTCCCTCTCTGTTTTCCTTTTTTTTTTTTTCCGAACATGATATTACAAGTGTTGCACGAAGAGAAGAGAGGAGGGTTCTTTATTGGCAAAGGCAAACTTCCGACTGCTTATTGATTGCTGTCATAAAATAAGACCTGGTCTGTCAATTCAATTTGCATTTGATCCATCTTAAATAGATTTAGAATTGATCTAAACAAGTCAACTTGTTTAACCTATTTAATTATTTATGTCAAGTTTGAACTTTTATTTTTTGATATGTTTAATTTGTTTAACATGTTTATTAAATAAATTAGGCTAGAATTTAAGCATCCATTTAAAATAAATTATAAAAATTTAAAAATTTTGAAGTCCGCCTAAGAATTTTACATAAAAATTAAAGATTTTGAAGTCCATCTCTTATCACTTTACTATTAGTCAATTTAAATTTTAAAACTATCATGCATCATGCATGATCCATAAAGGGCCTTAAGAGTCTTAGTGAGGCTTTTGCTCTTCGCTTTTTCCGTCTCTCTTGTCTTTTCTTTTTTTTATTAAGGTATTGGAGGCCAAGAGATGGTAGGGACTGGACTAGAGAGGGATTGAGATCTAACCAGAGAAACATAGCCCCACTATCTTATCTAGGAAGGCCAGGAATAAGGGAGAGTAGAGAGGCGATGGCCACGAGTGGTGTGGGTGAAGTGATAATGAGGGTGGAGAAGCTATGAGAGAGGGGTCGAGGTGGCTAGAGAGATTGGCCAAGACACGGGGTTAAGAGACACAAACATGAAGTCATAGCCGATAGCAGAGTCACAGCCGAAGGTGGGGAAGGGCGAAGAGCAACCGAGAGAAGAGGTGGTTGAGCATGACTGGCTTAGAGTGGGGTTAAGGATAGAGATGTAGTTGGGAGTGGGGTCGAGACTGTCGAAGGGGCTCGATGATGATGCGATCTCCAGAGTGGAGCAGAATCCCCTTCTTCAATTTCTCTCTCTTTCTTTTAAAAAGCTAGGATAGACTCAATTGACTCGAATTTGAATTGGTTACCAAATAAATAGGTTAAATAGGTCAGGTTGGATATCCTGTTTACTAAACATGGTCGGTTCGAGCTTCAAAATCGGACCTGTTTAATAAAAAGATTGGATCTAGGTTTAGATTTTCTAACTTGACCTATATATGAACTGATCCATTTATACCTAACTTGACCTAGTTGCCAGCCCTATTTGTAGGAGTTCGAGTCAACTTGATCAAGTAGAAAGGGCCAGGGGCCCCGACCATGGATCAGGCATTCACAATTGGATTCTTCTAAGTTAAATAGGAAACTGTTTGAAGAATTTAGTGGGAATAGAATTGGTGTCCTAAAAACATAATTGATTCGTGGACTGGGATTGCTACAAGCTTTCTTTGGTCAGCATATTTCCTAGAGACAAAATTCCACAACCCCAACTTCAAGCAGGACTCCGATTTCTAAAGATAATTTGTTAACCACCGAGATGGTAGTTCAGTTGGAATGGCTAAAGTTACATGTCTCACATATCTCAGATTCGATGCATGAAACTATGGCCGGGTTGAAAAAATTTAGATTTATTCGGAGGCCTAGAACATGGGGGTGTGGGATAGGCTACGGATCCGAATAATATTTTGGTAAGGCTAGGGCAACATACCCTTGGATGATCGAATATTCTCCAATAAAATGGAGATTGTAGTCACATCTTCGAGAGATAGCTATGCTGGTTGCTCCCTTCTTCCTGCCCTTATTTCTTATAAAAAAATAATTTATTATATCAGTACCGTAAAAGTTGCATGGGCATCTCCTTTTGTCCCAAGTATGATGCCGAACGTCTCAAGCATTAGCACCATCCGGTTCTCCAAGCGAGTAATTATTTTTTTATAATATTGTTTACTGAATTCAGTACCTTAATCATATCTTTTACCCTCGTAGTATATGTATCTTAATATGAGTCTGTGTTTATGCTGCAGTACCTTAATCATCCCTTTCACCACGGTAAGTATGTACTTGGTCCAAAACACGCTTCCACCTTCGGAAGGGCCGTAAAGTTATATACTAGTGGTACATCTGCTTTCATTCAATATCTGCAAATGTTTACAATACTAAAGTTCTGAAACTCGATGTAAAAAATTCTCTCTCTCTCTCTCTCTCTCTCTCTCTCTCTCTTTCTCGTATTTCAAGTTGGCATGCTCAGGTTGATGGCAGGTAAATTGTGAAGTTTACAGCAGGCTCACCTGTAGACTGTGAACTAGAGTTTACAACAGGCCCATCTAAGAAAGTATGTGTTCAGGCCCACATAGGGCATCAAGTCCAACTTGAATGTTGAATCCTGATTATATTTTTCTCTTATCAAAATTCCGACACCAGAAATTATTATCTAGTTTCCATGTTAGGTCAAGAGTTCAGATTTAACTAAATTCAGTCACAAGCAGTATGAGTAGTTCATGGTTGGCTCAAAAAGGCCCATGCTCCACCGTCCCATGGTCTACATGGACTGCGGACCCAATCCACTTCGATACCATTTTATACTGGTTCAAGATCTTATTTAATAAAATTAATTATAAAATATTATTTAAATTTTTTGATCTTATATAAATATCTAATATCTATCCGGTATATAAATAGTACGGGACTAAACATGTACCTATCCTCGTAACTACGAATCAAAACAAAGACATGCCAGCAATCAAAGGCATGATATTGGCTGTTGCAATCGTGTCGAGTTGGAATAGGGCATGATTTGTCTTCCTTGGCATGGCTGCATGGATTATAATCGGATTTCTAAACCCAAGCATCTAAATTAAGTCCGGATCCACAGCCACCCATCTTGATCCCGTCATCAACATGCGATTCCACTGAGAGGATGATGCGTTCAAAATACTGCAACGTGAGTCGAAGACCCCACTCGCAAAACCAAAAAAAATAAATTTCCTATTGGTGGACGGACATATGGGACCGGGCAATTTATCACCCATATGATGGTATGGCTTTTACTTTGACCAGGTCTACCCCTCAGTTGATGGACTGGTCGTCTAGTCTAACCATGAAGCAAAATGTGTATCCTTCTCTTTCCCTCCATAGCAATTGGATGGGTCCACCAGCTTAGTGGTGGACCAAATCCAACCAATAATCACTCCACATGATGAGGGTGAAAACATGGATTTTGTTGCATATTATATTTATTTTATTTGAAGATTTAGAGCTTGGCGTGCTGTTCTTGATACCCGAAGATGAGAAAACTATCATGTTAGCAGTAGCATAAGACAAACAAAATTAAATAAAATTAAAATCCATGAACTTATTTTGATAATGATTTCAATATATAATTAAATATATGTGGCTTGTTTTGATGTATGTGATGAAGCGTAAATATCATCGGTGCTAGGAATAATGCTCGAAAGAAAAGAAAAAAAAAAAAAGTTATACAGCAACTTCTCTTGCAGTCTTTTTTTTTTTTTTTTTTTTTTTTGATAAAAGAAGAGATAGCAGGGATTAAACCCGGTGTAGCTATCCCTGCAGGTGAGCCTTAAAATAATTTATTGCCAGTAATTAGAGCTCTTGGATCGTTTATGTTGGTTATTTAGCATAAATCGTAGGTCCGAGTTCATAACACCGTGTCCATTGAAGCAAGTCTTTTTGTTATAATAACTTTAGAAAATACTTGTTTTTAGGTGACAAAATGACAAACCAAATTTGAGATAGATCAAAGACTAAACCGAATATGCCAGGATGGAAACTATTTTAACAATTGTTGAGCCCGTTCTGTATCGGTTTTCAGAATTTCTTCTCCCTGTCTTTCATTTCTAAAATCAAAGACCCTATCTTCATGGAAGCTTAAACGTCCATTCTTTGGCGAGAAAACAATTCATTTCATGAGAGATACTTGTGCATTTGGTTTAGCTCAATCTGGTGGTGACAGAATGTCTATTATATAAAAGTCCATCCTTTAATGGATATATATCACAAAAATGTTAACCAAATTTTTTTTATTGATTAACTTATCCATTTAGCATTTATCCATTAACATGGATGAAAGTCATCCATCTTAGAGATGGATAAATCATTTTTTATAAATTATGAAAATAAGCCTTTTATTTTATTTCCAACATATCTTTAATCATATAATAATAATGTTATAGTATACATTATAATATAATATATATAATATATAATATATATATAATATATCAATTATAATATATTATTATACTAATATAATATATCTTATAATAATATACCATATTATTAAAATAATGTATTGTATTATATTATTATGATAATATAACATAATATTATGTAATAGTATATTATATTATTATAATTAACATGTTGTTATGTAATATATTATATGATATATAATGTAATATAGCCGTTATAGCTATGTTCAACCTTGACAGGCTAACTATTCAATAAAGAAAATAAAAAAAGGATTTTTCTCTAAAATTAATGGAGATTTCTACTTTTTCTTTCTTCAAATCTCAGTACTATGGTACCGAAAGCCGTATAATTTAAAAAAAGCAGCACTAACATGCACAATGGCTCTTTTCACAAGGATCTGTGTCCTTACAAGCCCATTATTTGAGGCATTGTACATCGTACCAAGGCCACATCCTTGCTCCCCCATGCACAGTTTTTGTTGTGGCACCATTTCGACCCCGACACGATGATGGTCTTCTCAAGGAATAGTAGACCTTCTACTTCCTCCTAGCATTGATTTCTTCAATACCTGGTGGCTCTAGAATTATCTTCCTTCCTGTAGGCCACATCTTCCTTGCTCAGCTCATTTAGCCTATCGTCGATGGTGCAACCATCCTCTCTCTTGACACCGGCTTCAATGGCTACATGTGTCCAATCTACAAGGTCACTGTCATGCCCTTTTCAATCTCAATTCGAGAGCCATTGCTCCCTCTCTTCCAAGAGAGTTCCTTGAAGAATAAAAGGATGAAGGACATGGCTCCCTCTCGCCTCAGTGGGAGCATAGTTTCTCCTTCCGTGTGCACTCTTTGTGAGGATCACGAGCCTCACCACCATCCATCGGAGCTCACCGGGCCTTGCCACCATCCACCAGAACTCTGTCGCTGCAAGATCACCCTCTAGGCCGATCACCTCCAGCACACCCACGACCTATTCAACATGGCCTGTGAGGTCGGTTGCCTCAGTGGCCCACCTCGGCCTCCAAACAGCCTTGGCTTGGCCCCCTTACCGTCTTGGCATGTTCCGACTCACTTGTTCTTCCCTTGATGCATTGGGGCTTAGCCATGAACTTGGCTGCTAGGCTGCTTGCGTAGTCATACTCTTGACCATAGCCGAGAAGCATGGCCACATCGGTTTAGTCTGACTCTACCCGCATCTTTAGGCCACGATGTTGAACAACATGGGATCCCACCACTGTGCCAAGGACGAGCCAAATCCTGGTAGAGGCCCACTCAAGAATGTGCCACACGACCTCGTCCACTTATGGACCAATGATAGGAATTAGCTAAATGGAGAGGACACACAGGGGCTTCGATATCTCATGGCGACTCGATGTCATCTCGGGTTCCAACTATCTTGTCCAGCCGCACCTCTATGGTGCCATCCACCCTGACAATCCTATCCTTGTGCTTGGAAAGCATGACTGGACCTAGATGAACATTGGTTGTTATCAAAGGGCCACCTCGACTGTCGTGCATGCATGAACTTTTATCCTTGTGCCAGTATGATGACTTGATGGTGCTACTCCTCCACACGAACTCGCCGTCATCAGCACTGACCCATCCACGTCTTGCTGGTTGGTCAGCATACTCATTGTCATTGCCTATTCCTTGGCTAACACCACCATCTCCGTTAGTCCTTGGCACACAGCCTTGACTTTTGGAGCGCCTCGCCAAAGCCACCCTCGGAAAGTCCTTCTCTTATTGAAACAGCGACGTTCAAGGCACCATCCCTTTGTTTCGAGCCTCCCTCCTCGACATTGGGCGCTTAAGTGAAGCCTAATTGGAGCCTTTTCTCGAGATCGGGCCCAATGTAAGTGAACCCAGAGCCCTCACCCATGCTATTTAAGTCTTGATAGTGTTGTTGAAGGCCAAGCTAGGAGTGGTCCATGGATGAGTATTCATTGGCCAAATACCCATGATCGAGTATAAGCATATAAAGTCGAGTAAGAACAATTATGGCCAGTAGGTGATGGAAAGTGTCCGAGCTATCCCAGCAATCCCAACAATCTTCAAACGTCATAGTAAAAGATTATGGAGACAAGATCCTGGTATTACAACAGACACCATCATAATAGGAAAGATATGGAAGACAATATTCTGACACTCTATTAGAATCTATTACAACCTTTTAGAAGGCACCACCTCCTTAACAACCTTCTATCATCTCACATGATGCTATAAATTGATAAGAGGGATACCCGACAGTTAGGCTAGCTATCTCCCATGCTCATTTTGGCACTCTTGTCATTTTCTTTTTCAGCTCTGGTTGTTGTCCGTCTCATCCCCTACTTCACTGACTTGACATCGGAGTGCTCCCACTGACAATCCCGATCCAGAAACTTTCTTCATTCGTGAAAGAAGCAGTATCCCAACCTATGAGAAAGGACCGGAGAACATCCTGGTGCCGTCGCGATCCCCTGGAAGGTAATTTGGCAGCAACAATAGCTAGCATACAATATATGATATTATAGAAAATAAAATATATTATTTATACTATATTATATATTATATCTTATGATATATTAAATTATATAATATAATAAAATGTATAATGAAAAATATAAATGATTTTAATAATTTACTTGGCCAGTAGTAATGCAAAAGAATATAAATAATAAATTCTAGTTAAAACTATTTTTCAATGTATAAAAGAACATGAATAAATTATTTTTTTATCTAAATATTACATGAAAAAATTTTGAAAAATAAATATTTCTTGTTATTTACTCTTCAAAGAATTGGCCCTAAAGATCAATATCTGAACCACTGGTGAGTGGTGTAGTTGGTTGTGAGACTTTTTTCACAACCAGCCGGCAGGGGTTCTAAAAAATAAAAAAATAGTCCAAAAATAAAGATAAAAAATAAAAAATAAAAAAATAGTCCAAAAATAAAATAAAAAAAAGGAGAAAAATTAATAAAATAAACATGGAGTCCCCGTTGGCTAGTGATATATCGAACATTTCCTGGCTGTGATTGGAGAACCGTCTGGAGATGGCCATGCCTGGGATCTAATTCCTCTCCCGCTTTTTGTTTTATAAAAAAAAAAAAAAAATCAATATCCGAGACAAAATAGAAGAAAGAAAATTTTACCTTTGCTCTTCGTCGCCTTATCTTAACCTTCAATGGTAGATAACCAAAGCAAGCATTATAGTCCATGGAAGGACAATTGGCCTACATCACTCTGGCTAAGCTTGTGCAGTGACTGGATTCTAGCAGGGATCTATGTGATAAAAGTACCCGGGTTACTTGGTTTGAGTACACAAAGGCTCCCGGTAAAAAATTACAATTCATAAGAAAAATACCTTCATCCATATATCCCAGCTCAGTCATCATCATGTTTTCCTTCTCTAAACCACCATTTGTCACGATGACGGACCATACCAACTTTTTTAAAAAAATTTAAAAATATAAAAAAAATAATAATAAATAATTAAAATTAATTTAAATATTTTTTATAAATATTATTTGAATTGTACTTATATTGTTTTGTAAGGCTAAATTCATCAATAATGAAATTTATCATAAAATTTTTAGCAATCTCTTTATCGATATAAGTGACTAAATAATTGACAAAAAAGTCATCTTTTATCTTGTTGCACAATATGATCCTGACAATCTTCATTTTTGAAAATGCTCTCTCTATAGTAATAGTTAAAACCGGAAGAGTTATAAGTATCATGGACTCGTGAGGATACGCATGCATCGATCATGGTAGTAGTGGTGTCATGATGAGTACCATTGGTGCTGTACAATAGAATAGGACGTCCATCGAGTGACGGGGCCAAAGATGATGGGATGCGAGTGCAGTAGCATTGGTGGAGAGCCTGAGGCATGATGGGTGCCTGCCCACCTGTGCTCTCCAAGAACCGATCGTGCTACACGATGGATCCGGTGTTAGAACGGTGTGTGATTTCATCGCATGCGGCATCTATTAATGCGGCAAGATTGACGGAGGCCACCGAGACGGCAACCATAGACTAGTGCATCGGTGGTATCCGATCTTGCATATACATAATCGTCCGGTTTCGCTGTGGGAGCGTTTCCATTGGTCGCGCCGAATAACAGGTCCGGTCGCCATCTCATTCATCGGTGCAGCGAATGGGACGATGCTGATTGCGTGCGATGATTTCGACCACGACGAATTATGGAGACGGATGTCGGTCGAGCGATAAATATTTTTTTTTAAATCTTCTCGTAAAAATTATAAAAAAAAAAAATAAATAAATGAAAGATAAAGTTGGAAGTCATCTAACTTCCGGGCAAAGAAAGTCGATTTATGATATATGCTCCATTTTAAAACTTTTTCCAAGATTTTTTAAGTTATACTTAATACTCTAATTTAAAAAGGAGCTAAATACAAAAATACATATATATTTAAAATTTTATTTAAAATTTTAATCTATAAAAAAATTAAGAAAAAATTAAAAAAATGAAGAAAAAAAAAAAATTATGGGGGTCTGCCCTGGTCAGTCATGTCAACCATATGGCAGTGACATTGCAGCCATCGGTCCTGGCTTGGGTAAGCAAATTTAAGAGGTTGGATCATGTTCTAAGAAAAAGTTGGATAGGTGGTTATTACCAATGGTAGCAGTAAAAATGCCATGTCATTTGAGATCCAATGGTCCTGCTCTATGCAGGTCAGGCCCAAAACGCACAAAGCATGAAAAGTAGGTGTCAGTTCCACGATCCCGGTTCTTCATTCCTGAGGAGTCTTTTGCTGTGTGAATGGATGAATGTGGGAGAGAAATTTTTTTGACATTTGGTAGCCTGATCACCATTCCCTGTCCCTGAAAATATCACCAACCGGGGAGACAGTGGTGACAGTTTTCTTGCATGTCTGTCTTCCATGGAGGAACATGGGAAATGGAAAAGAGGTAGAAAACTGCAGATAGAATGACATTAATCTTGACCAAGAAAGATCCGGGATGCATTTGGTTTGAGACCGGAAGTGAAATCGAAATGGATCGGAACGAGATTCGGAAGTGCCGTATCCTTTGATGTATTTGATTCGTGATGGGAATCAAAATTAGAATTGGAACGAGATCCGGATACCGGAGGAGAGTAGCAATTGGATTTTGAGAGATCGGGACATTCATATTCTCCTCGAGGATAGGAATAGAAATAGATCTTCCCCTTCAACCAAATGGTTGAAATGGAACTCATTCATTCATTTTTTTTTTTTTTTTTTCATTCTAGAGTCCAACTAACCTCCCAACCAAAAATAAACATGCCCTTACTTTTTGTTAATTACGATTTATCACTTGTCGAGTCCTTCAAGAAAGATTGCCAAAAAAATCTAGTATTCATAAACTTGATAATTATGTATTTCTATTTTCGAGAATCGTTTGGTGCAGGGGAATTCAAGCCAACTAAAGAAAAACAAACTAAATATGACCATCAACTAAGATGCCCGACCATAAGAAGCTATAAAGTTCGACATATCAATATCGATCTTGATATCTTTCTTGACTTTCGAAGGTAGCATTGTGAAAGACGAGCATGCATGCAGATATGGTATTTTATAAACGAGGATATAAATATCATTGTAGGTCATTTCCCGGACAAAAGTACTGAGATGTGGTATTTTGGACCGATCAAGTATTCAACAATGGCAGAAACAACTATTCCCTGGCAAAGATAGGAGTTGTTGCCTGATGTTTGTCAAGGTTTGCATTTGTTTTCCTCTACATTGGCCTCTTGACCGAAATTTCGTCCTTACCTTAGCTAGTCCTTTTCACGTCCTGATATTTTGACCTCCTGTCCTTCTGTCTCTCCCTTCTTAATAAAATCTCGATGGCAATTGGTGATCAACACCATTTATCTCCTTCTTCTCCTTGCAAAAAAAAAATAAAAATAAAATAAAAATGTAGTCATCTGAATGCTGCCATTCAACCTTCGTTTTCCTTTCTTTTTTCGCAAAATATCTCGCATCTATAAGAACCTTAATTGGACTCAACCAAAAATAGCAACCATTATATTCATTTTTATCTTTTTCATTTCCATGATACAATGACAGATGATGGAAATCATCATACATTTCACATAATTCGATAATGTAACGGAAGGTCTCCGAAACCATTGTAATCACTGCTGTTACCGTTATTTCGAATCAGGCTCATGACCGGACCGCAAGAAATTGCTCTTTTCATCATAATTTACCTGAAATTTAAAAATTCCTATCCTTCACTTAATCAACCTTAGTCTTACCGGGCTCCAAAAACTTAACAAGGGTGCTTATGAACCAAGCACAATGCTAAAGATTCGCCATCTGAAAGCCCAAGGTGGAGGACCGGCTCGTGCTAATAAATTTTATCGGTCAAGGTAGGACCATGACAATCTCCTCCATCAAAATTTTGTAACGTTCTCGTCACGCTTGGCTCGTACCCGCGTAGGAAAACCCACCTATTGCTCGGATCCTCCTCGAACCTTGCTTTGGTCCGTCCCTGTCACGAACTCACGTTCAAAAGTTCAAACCGTTAAACGGAGGATCGGTCCATGCTAATTAACCCACGTGACATCCTTTTTTTAGCAAAGTCACCGTTGGACCACGACAAGAAGGCTTTATGTGCCAGTGATCAGAGCCTGAAAACCGGCGGGCCCGTCGTTGCCCGTTGGGAGTCCACCCAAAGACTATTCGCAGGCTTTTGGCCCATCTTAGAGGGAAACTTCCATTATCGAAGCCCATTCCCACCGCCTTTTGGAGACGAGCCTGTGATGTTGATGCCCGTCCGCAATCCTAAGAGAGTTCGGCGGATCGCCGAAGGTGTACGGCGAAGAGTTGCTTGCCTTCGGAGAACGGCAAGTGGATGTGGATCGTAATTTGTGGTGCAGGGGCTGGGATTCCGGGACCATTGTTTTCCAGGCCTCGGCTGCTGTTGATGTTGGAATCTTATTTAACATAATAATAATAATAAAAAATTTAAAATTTTCTTATCTCAAAATTTTAATTATTTATAAATTATCATTTTTTTTTAATAAAAAAATTTAATGTTTCTTCCTGGAAAGATTAATTTTTAGAAGTGAATGCTTATGTATATGATGCCTGGATATCCTATTAGATTTTTTTTTTTTTTTGGATGTTTGTGGGACTGATTTTGGATAGGAGGAACATTGCAATGCTAATTGATGATGTGCAATAGGAAAAGTTGGTCACTTCTCATGAAGATCGGGTGTGTGTAACTAAAACTGTCTTGAAAACATAATCTTCCATGTCGATCGGTATGAGAAGATTCGTGTCGGTTGGCATGAGCTTCAGAATTTTTGAATAATTCACTGTTTGATGATATTGGGAATCTCCATTGCAGCAGGAAACCGTCAAATTTTAGCAGAACGGCAGATTATTCCATCATGCTCTATTTGGTCGTCCAAGTTTGACGAGCCATCATGAAAGAGAACTGCATCAAGAGGGCACCGGCGACCTTCTTGGTGGTCGCTGATGGTGATGGATGCATCTCGATCACCACATGCATGTACTCTTTCTTTGTACATTAGTTTCAAAATGAGGAAGTTTCAAATGAGTACATCCACTAGACAATATGTTGTCCTATCGAATCATGAAAATTCCACTACCAAGCCTTACAAAAACAATCTAATCGATCCTCAAACATACGGTTTTGCCACCATTCCCATTTCTAATGGGACTTGGACCGTACCTTTGTATCCACAAAGATCTCTTATATTGGATAACAAGTGAAATACAAGTTAAGTTCTTTGCCATATCATCACAGAAATAGAGATTAAGTAGTTTGGGTTTTTTTTTTTTTTTTTTTTTTTTTTTTTTTTTTTTTTTTTTTTTTAATCCCTTTTCGATGTGAAGAGGAAGGAAGGAATTTTTTTTCGGGAATTCCAGATGATACAAATACCAAGAAATTCAGAGATCGTGAACAAGATGTTTCTATGCTGGTGGAGAAGAACAAGAATGACAAGTTTCATCCACATGATATGCACCCACGAACTTTTGAATATCTATAATCTAATAAAGTAAAGTGCTTGCATTATATAATAATAAGACGGATGGATGGTCCATGAATGAACTCATGCTTGTAACCACGATGTCACCTAATAGCAATGCTATTGGTTGGCTTGGGCCAGCCAACTTTGTGGTTTCTCACCAGGCCAATGGCTGAAATAACAAATCCTAAAATTAGCTGATCAAATATTTTATATGTAATCGTCCTCCCAAAAGAAAACATTTTATATCATAATCATCAGGAAAAAAAAAAAAAAAAAAGAAAGAAAGAAAAAAAGTTTGAACCCTAGCCTCTTAGCATTGCCCCCCACCTATAAATAAAGTCAACAAGCCTTAAAAAGCATGAGATCACAAATTGGTTCTTGATTAGGACCTATATTTGAAATAGAAGTAAAATGCTCTACCCCACTATGAGTTATCCAATGTAGCTGGGATTGCATAAAGATTTCATCAACCAAATAGTCTACAATATTCGATGTAATTAGTTTGTCTTAAAATATTAATTGTAGGGGTTTGGTAGGTGTGGATTTAGGAAGTCATGAGCCAATATTCCGTTGACGATAAGAGAATCGGGTATTATACCGACAACATCTTATGCATGCAAGGTAGCTACTATATTTCTTTTCTCAGCCAGATTCCTCAAAATCTTGGTAAACCAAACCAATCCAGCAGCTGGCGGTCATAGTTTTGCTCATTTTTTAGTCTAAACTTGCCATCTAATACGTACACATCGAGTTTATTGACCGCAGAAAAGCATGTTGAATTTTGAAAGACCTTGGTAAGTGAGATTCTCATCCCAGTGTTTCATATATGGATCATTAACATTGATAATTTGATGTGCTTGTAGGTTATTAATTTCATTTTCCTTTTAATATTGTGGGCTTTATTAATTATTCAAGTCCTTTAAATATTCTTTTATTCAAATCTGGCAGGTATCTTGGCGTGGAGTTTTTAGAACAAGGATTTTAGTATCTTGGTGCGGAGCTTTCAGAAGAAAATTTTATGTGACACCAAGCATGCAACAAGGGGGACTGGATCAAGCTCTTGCCTCTTATACACAAAGAATTAGAGGTGTTGGCATACAGTCCCGATTCAGGTCGGTCTAAGCTACTGAATCGCAGGATCGCTTCCTGGTTCATCTACAAAACAAATTTTTTGTCGGAGTTGTTCCGGCGGGGGACACTCCGATGCCTAAGTCAGAGGCGGGCTCCAGCCACAGAATGAGGAAGGTGAGAAGAAACGGAGGGAAAAGACTCTGAGATTTGTGGAGTATATCGTGCCTCTTACCTCGAGCATTCCCTCTTACCGTTATTTATAAGAAGCCATTCAGCCTGCGGTTCCGTTCTTCTTTCAGCGGTTATGGTGGAGAGTTAATTCCTTTCCCATGATCCGCAGTCGTGGGTTGTCGTCAAACGGTTCCGGTTAGACCGGAGACGTTGCTGCTGGAGTTACGCGTCCTGATTGTGTCCCGGAGATAGTCGATGGTAACCGTTGGTTACCGTTGCTAATCGTGCTTGTCGTAGTGCGAGACAGATCATGAATCCGTCTTTAGACTTTCCTTTTAGGAAAATTTCCGTAATCAGACTGGGAATGTCTTTGTCCCCGGATCTTTTCGAGACGGATCAGAGATCCAGTCTTCGTCATAGATAGGGAACTCGATCTTTGTCATATCCCGGAGACTATGTTTTTATATGAACCGAAGAGCATGTCTTCGGGAGTCGGATCGGGCTGGTGATTCTGTTTTCAGGAGCCGAAGGACTTGGTTTTCAGCGAGAGTCGAAGATGTGACTCGAAGGTCTTGTCTTCGGGAGCTGTAGACTCGTAAAGGTTTTCGGCTTGCCCGTAGGTTGTCCGGCTCTTCCTGAATACCTGGATCCAAAATTTGTGGTTCGGAAGGCAAGACTTCGACCGGCCGAACCGGTGGTTGGATCGTACTTGGATCGAGATATCCCAACAAGAGGGAACTAAAAGAGTTATAATGGGAGTACAACATTATATATAGTCATCCTATTTCTTGTCTAAGGATGGTAATTTTAGCTGACCCATCAAATACTCGATCCAAATAGAATGGATTTCATCCGATTCGATTAAAATCTAGGACAGGTATAGGAATTAGAAAAAAAAATCTAAAGCAGGTTCAGGTTAGACACGGGTAATGATATGCCCCGCCACGAATTCGATTCAATATAACATTAATCTAAATCCCTTTTTTCAAAATTATAATTATTTTATAATATTTATATAATGAATTTCTTACTGGACCCGGTCTTTCTTATCCAGTAGACTTGACTTGCACCTCTACTTAACCCCAATCCGAGATGGATATAGGATACATATGGATATGGGGTTTTTAATTATAGAACGGATATAGAAATTAGCCAATCTAATCCATACCTAACCTGTTGCCATTCCTATTCATGTACAACAAATAAATTATGTAAACATAGAAGTTACAGGTACATGGCCTTATTTCGGTGCGCTGCTTCATAACCATATCATAACCATATCCTTGGAAGCCTATCACACATAGCTGCTATCCTATGTAGACCATTTTCGATAATCCATTTTTTTATAATTAATTTGTATGGTTAATGTATGCTGCAAACTTTATGGTGCATCCAATTTGCTCAACATGTAGTTTAGATGAAAAAAAAGCTAGTTCACTCAAATTTTCATTATTGGGATGGCACCACGGTGTAGATGCCCATCTTTTTTCATGCACATCCCAACGCGCAGGCGCACTGGCAGCCAAGGCCCAGGTGGCCATTCTTTTTCTTCTCGATACAGTGCACAAGAGTGATATTGCATGGTCTACGCATGCAATGAGGGCGATCGACAGCCATGCATGACTTGCAGCGAAGATTTGATAGCTGGCATTAATTTTGGCGTGATTCAAGATATGTTCTATGGATTTCAAGCAGATTTTGGCATGATGAAGGCGATTGGATGGCCATAAATAGTCTTGAAATAAAGGCAAAGTTAGGAGAGCTAGAGAACTCCATTTTAGATGCGGTTTGGATCGTTAGACTCATAGTAAGATATTCCTCGTGCCAAATGCTATAAAAATGGGGATAAAGGGCCAGGGGCCAGATATGTGAGGATCATAGGATGGTGAAAGATCTCCAGAAAGCCTATAAGGGTTATAAATTGAGAGTTTGTGAGAGAGATTTGAGATTTCTTGTTAAGAAAATTGTATGGGATTGAGAATGAGAATTTCAATTTTATAGATTTTCTTATTTTTTCATGATGAAACCTTGAATGCCTAAGTTATTATATATTTTATTTTATTTTTTCTCTTCTTCCTTCTCTTGCGGCATCGACACTGACAATCATGATCCTGAGAATGAGAATCCATATTTAGCATGAGGGATTCTTTTGACGAGTGGTATCAGTGAGTTGGTATTATAACTACTAGTAATAGAGCCCCAAATTATTCGTGTTGATCGAAATCGAAGAAGATGGAAAGTGCAATCAAAGTTGACATCAACCAGTTCGATGGAAAGAGCAATTTCTCCTTCAGACAAGTAAGGGTGAAAGACATACTCATCCAACAAGGATTGATCAATGCTCTCATATCGAGAAAATGCTAGTCACCATGGAATAAAAGACTTGGAGGCAGTGCCAGATATAGATAGTAAGCATGATCCATTTGTATTTGGCAGATGAGGTGGTGATTCATGTACTATATGAGACTTCTCCTATGGTGCTGTGGACAAAGCTCGAGGAGCTGTACATGGTAATATCCCTCTCCAAACAGGCTCTTCCTTTGAAAGTAGTTCTACCAACTATGGATGATAAAGGATAGAGCGTGCAGAAGAACCTAAGCAACTTCCAGAGGATCCTCATCGATCTTCTCAATATTAGTTAGAAAGTTAAGGAGAAGACTAGGGTGCTGGTCTTACTTTTGTTATTATTGCAGTCCTTTGAGTCCTTGGTGACTATTTTTCTAATGAAAAAGAGTACCATCAAGATGAAGAAGGTCACATCGACATTATTTCGAGATTCTCAGGCAGGAGAACGAAGCTTCGAGTTCAGGTAGGAACTTAGCATTGATAGTTTTTGAAGGAGCAGGTGGTAGGAGATGGAGCGATAGAGAATCCGAGATGAGCAGTCCAAAACAAAAAATGCAAGTAGGATCAAGTATTATTGGTGCGATGAGCTGGGGCATCGTGTCAAAGATTGCCCATAGCTAAAAGATCGGACGAAGGCTACTATGACGGTGGCCAATGGTAGCATCGATGATGGATACTATAGTGATGCATTTTTGGTATTTGACAAGGTATCCCTTTCTTCTCAGTGGATTTTATATTTTGTTTATCCATATCATATTTGTTGTAGAGAGAACTATTCTACTCTCTAGAGAGTAGAAATAGTTAATTCCACTTGCTAGATGTATCAAGCTGTGCAATCGAGGACATCGGGATAATCAGCTTGAAAAACATGATGGGACAACAAAAAAATTGGGTGAGGTCTGATACATACATAATTTTCATGAAAATCTAATTTTTCTAAGTACACTGGATTCAATGGTTACTGTGGAGAGCCGATGATGGAATCCTGAAGGTTGTTCGTGATAGTAGGGTTGTTTTGTACTGAAAGAAGTGAGGAGGATACTATCCATTGATAGAAAGTCCAATGAGTTCCTAGTACAGATAAGAGCTCAGTACGAGGTGGAGCTCTAGGAGCAAATGGATTAGGCACGAGACAAAAGATTTGGAAGGACGACAAGCAACGTTGCAAAGGAAGTTCCTATTATCGTAGGAGACTTTTCCGAGCAGGTTTCATATCGAGGTGAGCACAGCACATGATTGAGATGGGATCGATGGCTTGACTTAACTCTCATGTTTTCTCATCTATAAGCAGCAGGCGTTTGTCTCAGGATATGGGGCAAGATGCTTCAAGAGTTCTCAAAGTCAGATGAAGGCCGAGCATCGAGTCCAAGTGGAGGTTGTTGGGATGGTGCCTCGATGTAGATGCCCATCTTTTTTCACATGTAGCCCAGCGTGCGGGCGCGTTGGCAGCCCAGGCCCAGGCGATCATTCTCTCCCCCCTTACATAGTGCACGGAAGTGATATTACATGGTCTACGCATATTATGAGGGCGATTGATGGCCATGCATGACTTGCGATAAAGATATGGTAGCTAGCATCGATTCCAGCACAATTTGAGATGTGTTTAGCTGATTTTTGAATGGATTTTAGCATGATAGAAGCGGTCGAACAACCAAAAATAGTTTTGAAGTTAAAACAGAGTTGGGAGAGCTACAGGACTTCATTTTAGATGCGGTTTAGATCGTTGGACTCTTGGTGAAATGCTCTTCTATCAAGAGACTATTAAAACAGGGATAGAGGGCCAGGGACCAGTGTGTGAGGATTTAGAAGGTGGTGAAGGATCTTTAGAAAGTCTATAAGGACTGTGAGTTAAGAGTTTGTGAGAGATATTTAGGATTTTTTGTTAAGAAAATTTCACAGGATTGAGAGTGAGAGTTTCAGTTTTATAAATTTTTTATTTTTTCATAGTGAAATCTTGCATGTCTAATTGATCATGCATTTTATTTTATTTTTTCTTTTCTTCATTTTTACGTGGTATCGACACCGATAATCATAATCCTAGAAACGGGGATCCATATTCTATACAAAAAATTTTCTTGAAGAGTGGTATCAGTGTAGTTGGCATCATAATATTCATGATATGTCATATTATTAAAGTATAAACTATTCATTCAAGTTGTAGGTAAAGTATAAACCATTCATTCAAGTTATAGTAAACACCTTAACGATATGGATTATAGATGATTTGACCAGAGCATGAGATCAATATTTATTCCTATTTTTGAGAATTCCTCTCAAAAAATCTATTTTCGAGAACAAGATTTGTGCTAATTGACATCAATATAGCTGAAATGATGTCTACAATTAGGGCTAATCCGTAGTTCAGGGGGCAGGGCTATGTGCTCGGATGTGTGGTCTCTCCATAAGAACTAGTTTTGGGTGAAGACTACGCCATTGATTTTTCCAAATTATTTATTTAGACTAGTGACTTAGGCTTGCTTTTACTACCAAGCATGGATCCTTTGAGATATCCGGTTTGCACTATAAAATAATGTTGTACAGCATTTGATGGCCATCATTAAAAAAATAAATAGCTATCAATTAAGGTGATGTTATGTGCGATACATAATATATCACTATTGATAACTCTTTTGATGACGACCATCCCGTTTCTTTTTTTTTTTTTTTTTTTGGGTAAAGAAAAGGGATAAGCCGGGGGGGGGGGATAAATCCCCTTTCTTTTTCTTTTTCTTTCTTAAAAGTAGCAGGTGGTTGCAGATTACCATGGTTGGTTCCACCAACTTCTTCGGCTGAAGTATATCATATAATTACTACGAGACTGTGGGATTAAAGAACGATCAGAAATAATTATATTTAGGATAAATTTTAATTTCCGTGTGCTAATTAAAATAGGTAGTAACTCAACAATATCAATCCAGTAAAAGCAAATCAAATCAAGTACAAGAAAACTGAATTTATGTGAAAAACCCTCTAATGTGGAGATAAAAAATCACGGAGCTTGGAACCAGATCAACTTCCATTATAATCAAATAATGGGTACAGCAAAATTTTTCTCCAATATGGAGGTAAAAAATCATGGAGTTTGGAATCAGATCAACTTCCACTATAATCAAATAATAGGTACAGCAAGGTTTTTCTCTCTAGCAAACTAGAGGCTCTGCAAACAGTATATGATTATCATCTCAGTATAAAATATAAATATTACTGAGGAATACAGGAAGAAAACAGGAAAGATCTCACTAGAATCAAATATTTATCGATTACACGAGAGGAATCACAGCAATCCGAACCGTTCACTTTGTAGAGCTCGCTGCCGTGAACAACATACTAAAATTTTATCTTGATCGGGTTTTGAATTGCCGTTCGATCAAGACCTGGAAGATCAAAATATTTTTCTCCTTTTTGTTTTCTCTCTCTCGGCGCCGCACCCCGTTTCCGCTGTCGCACGCTCCCACGGAAAAACCAACTCGTTTCGTCATAGGCCCCAAGCTCCTTTTAATAGGGCCGGGCCCCACAACATGGACAGGACCCACAATAATTCTCCCCCTCACGCCCATGTAGGGAGGACCAGCAAACTAGCACTAGCTTTACAGGTTGCAAGCTTCTCTGCAGGTAATGTCTTAGTCAACATATCTGAAGCATTATCATCTGTATGAATCTTTTCCAACTGTAGCAACTTTATCTACAAAGCATCTCGTATCCAGTGATACCTCACATCAATGTGCTTCGACCTTGAATGAAAAGTTGAATTCTTGCTGAGATGAATTGCACTCTGACTGTCACAATACAAGATAAATCTTTCTTGCTTCAGACCAAGTTCTTCAAGAAACTTTTTCATCCACAATAGCTCCTTGCTGGCTTCTGTCACTGCAATATACTCTGCCTCTGTACTTGACAGAGCAACACATTTCTGTAGTCTGGACTGCCACGAGATAGCTCCGCCTGAAAAGGTCATCAAGTATCCCGACGTGGATTTTCTAAAATCAACATCACCTGCTATGTATGCATCTGTATATCCATCTAATACAGGTTTATCTATACCAAAGCATAGATATATTCTAAAAGTTCCTCTGAGGTACCTAAGAATCCATTTCACTGCAATTCAATGCTCCTTCCCAGGATTAGAGAGAAATCGACTGACGACACCAATAGCATGAGCAATATCCAGTCTAGTGCATATCATGGCGTACATTAAACTGCCAACTATGGATGCATAGGGAATGTTCTGCATTTTTTTCTTTTCTTTCTCACTAGTAGGATACTGTTTGGAACTCAATCTGAAGTGACCTGCAAGTGAAGAGCTAACCGGCTTGGAGTTGGTCACTTGGAACCGCTCTAACACCTTCTTTATATATTTCTCCTGGGATAGCCATAGTTTCTTATTCTTCCTGTCACAAGCAATCCTTATATCAAGTATCTGCTTCATTGATCCCAAGTCTTTCATAGCAAAGCACTTGCTCAATTTAGTCTTCAAGCTCTGAATCCTCTTAGCATCATGACCAACAATCAGCATGTCATCAACATATAATAGGAGAATAATAAAATCATCATCACCAAACATCTTTACAAAAACACAATGGTCAGAAGTGGTTCTGTCATACCCATGATCTACCATGAAGGAATCAAATTTCTTATACCACTGTCGAGGGCTTATTTCAAACCATATAAGCTCTTCTTTAGTTTGCATACCAGGTTTTCCTTGCCTTTAGTTATAAACCTCTCTGGTTGCTCCATATAGATTTTCTCTTCAAGATCACTATGAAAAAATGATGTCTTCACATCAAGTTGCTCAATCTCCAAATTCAGACTGGCTGCCAAGCTTAGTACAACTCGGATCGAAGACATCTTGACCACGGGTGAAAATATCTCTTCAAAGTCAATACCTTTCTTTTGATTGAAGCCCTTCACAACCAGTCTTGCTTTATACCTTGGTTGTGAGTTGTGCTCCTCTGTCTTGAGTCTGAACACCCATTTATTCTTCAATGCTCTCTTCCCCTTAGACAGCTGCACTAGATCAAATGTGTGGTTCTCATACAAGGATTTCATCTCTTCTTGCATGGCTTTAAACCACTTTTCTTTTTGTGCATGTGACATAGCCTCCTGAATGCATTATGGCTCTCCTCCATCGGTCACCATTACATGCTCATGTAGAGGGTATCTCTAAGAAGACCGGTGCTCTCTCATAGACCTTCTAAGCTATTGTTCTACCATTTGCTGTGTAGGAGCCTGCTCACTATGCTCATCTATTGCACTATCACCATGTATAGGCTCATCATCTATTGCATCATCGTCCTCTGCAGCCTGTCCATCATCATCTTCTTTGGCTTGAGACATAGGAGAAGGGTCAACAAATAATTCTGTAGTAGATTTTGGCTTATTTTCATTTTTCACATCCTCAATGGTTTGATCTTCAAAGAATACTATATCTTTGCTTCTAATCAGCTTCTTCTCTACTGGATCTCATAGCCTGTATCCAAACTGCTCACGTCCATATCCAAGAAAAATACACTCCCTTGACTTGCTGTCAAGCTTTGATCGCTCATCTTTTGGAATATGAACAAAGGCCCTGCATCCAAATACTTTGAGATAATCATAGGAAACTGATTTTCCTGTCCATACCTTCTCAGGAATATCACCATCAAGGACATATGAAGGAGAAATATTAATTAGATCAACTGCAGTCCTCATAGCTTCACCCCAAAAGGAACTAGGTAACGTTGAATGAGAAAGCATGCATCGGATTCTTTCAACAATGGTGCGATTCATCCTCTCTGCCACTCCATTTTGTTGAGGTGTCTTGGGAATAGTCTTCTCCAATATAATGCCATGTTGTCTGCAGTATCTCTCGAACAGACCCCAGTATTCACCACCATTATCTGCTCAGATGCATTTCAATTTTCTTCCTTTCTTCCTTTCAACACTGGTATGGAATTCTTTAAAGACATATTACCTGATCTTTAGATCTTAAAGCAAAGGCCTATAACTTTTGAGAATGGTCATTGATGTGGCAAGATTGCTGACATGGAGAAGCATGCAGGCGCCACGTCAAGAGAAGACGCCACGTCGACCCCCCGGCTCGGATCCCCCTATCGAGCTGAGTTGAGCTCCCCCAGGGCAGCAGATTGAGCTCAGTCCTCCACTAGGTCGAGCTCATGAGCTCGACGTCTAGGTCGGAGCCGCCTTCTGCCCTCCAGAAGAGACCCTCGGAGGTTAGCGCCCTACGGTCGAGGTCGAGCCAAGAGCTCATCCATCAATGTGGAGCCTCTCCGAGCACGCGGCCTCTAGACCGGGTCCGCCTTCCGCCCTCCAGAGAAGACCCTCGGAGGTTAGTGCCATGCAGTCGAGGTCGAGCCAAGAGCTCACCCACCGATGTGGTGCCTCTCCGAGCGTGCGCTCTCTAGACCGGGTCTGCCTTTCGCCCTCTAGAGGAGACCCTCGGAGGTTAGTGCCCTGTAGTCGAGGTCGAGCCAAGAGCTTACCCGCCGATGTGGAGCCTCTCCGAGCACGTGCCCTCTGGACCGGGTCTGCCTTCCGCCCTCCAGAGGAGACCCTCGGAGGTTAGTGCCCTGCGGTCAAGGTCGAGCCAAGAGCTCACCCACCGACGTGGAGCCTCTCCGAGCGCGCGCCCTCTGGACCGGGTCCGCCTTCCGCCCTCCAGAGGAGACCGTCGGAGGTTAGTGCCCTGCGGTCGAGGTCGAGTCAAGAGCTCACCCGCCGATGTGGAGCCTCTCCGAGCGCGTGCCCTCTGGACCTGGTCCGCCTTCCGCCCTCCTCCACCTAGGCATCCCCGCAAGCTCGAAGCGCCTAGGTTGGAGCGAGCCTGGCCGTCCCAGCTCGGCCCCAGCTCGGGCGAGGTCCTCACCGACTGAGGACACCGGCAAGCCACCCGAGGATCGTACCGGAGCGCCTCCCAGACCGTACTGACTGTCTGACACCACCAGTTACACCAGAAAGGCAAGCAGCGCGTTGATCGAGATGCTACATTCCTTACCAACCACTCAGATCATCCAGGAAAGAAGCCCAACCGAGAGATTCGAATCCCGCGGGCGGTGGCTCGCCATTCGAGGCACCCCCAAATTTCCCGGAATGAGGTGACCAAGAAGAGTGTCGGAGCGCCTGACAACGCACCTTATCATGAATCAGGAAAGGCTCCCTGGGACACCGCTGCGTGCATCTGATAACCCGGTTGGAATCCCGAGATAAGCACCAAACGGTAACCAAGTTCACCATAAACCTGAAGGTAAATAAAAATAACTGGAACACACAAAAGAAAGAGAGGGAAGGAGGGGGGATGGCACCACCATGGCGGCCATCACCACCACCAACATAAGCGCAAGCTCAACCGAGAGAGCAGAGCGCCACCACCAACACCACCAAAGGAGGGAGCCGAGGGGTATAAGGAGAGACGGAAGAACAGAGCATCCCTCTGTTCCAGCTGTTACTCTCCCCCTACGACGTCCACACCTCCACGCACATCATCTTTTACTCCTCCTGGTACGGAGTCCATCAAGAGGGGCCCGACCAGGAGGATCTGTTCTCCTGGATCGTCACTGACTTGATCGTCGGAGTGCCCCCGTCGGAAACCCCGACCCAGGTCTCTAACCATTGTCTCACAGGTCCAGAAGAGGAGGACCATCGGATGGCGAGGCGGGGCTCACCCAGCACGGAGACCTGGGAGCCGAGAACGGCAGGCGGCGGGAGGAGCGCACTGCGGTGCCGGTAGGAGCTACGGGCTACGATGGTCTTGGTGGAAACAGATTGGCACGCCAGGAAGGGGGAGAGACGGGCATGACTAAGTTCTTCGCTACTCCCCAGACCAACACACCGTAGAAGAACGGTGGCGACATAAGTTTGAAAGGTCAACAGATTGGCGATCTTTTCCAGGCCTCTCCAGTACGTCACTCCCCCCGACCCCTTCGGCGGGGAATCTGCATGAGAAACCATCAGGCACACAGTGAAAGCACGCCTGGAGAAGCATGAGCACTAGCTGGTGGGATCCTCCCACTAGTCCGTCAGTACACGAGACCCAGCTGTCGAGCCTCCGGACTGCAGCGTCCACCGCCGGTGGAATCCTTCACCGGCCATAGTACGGCGAAGTGTCATCACCTTCATCGCGATCATGACCATGACATTGAAAGGCGTCACGACCATGAGCAGGAGATCGAGAAGCTCATCAAGGAGATCCACCTCCCAAGATTTATGGGGGGTCGACTCCAAGCAGGGACCCCAAGCGCTTGCCAGTCCCCCGTGGCTTCAAACACCAACAGCTGCACCACTACGAAAGCAGGGGGTGCGATCACCTGGAGAATTGTGCATGGACCCAAGAAGACTCGGGGGGCAAGGAGCCCCGAGGGTAATCTCCCTGCCATGCGGCAAGGAGAGAGTGAAAGAAGAAAGCTAAATAAAGATGCAACGATCGTCAGCACGACAGTGGCGAACCACTATGGGAAGGCCCCTACAAGGCTTCCTAAGTTCCATCGCGAGAGGTCCATTATCTCGAAGAACTCGATGGCGTCAGGCTCCCCAAGAGGGGAGGGCCTACAGCCCGCAAAGACGCTCTCGATGAGGTAAGTCCCCTCACCAACAATTATGGTGACGATTTTTCCCCTTGCATGGGTGTCCGTGTGTTTTGCAGGAAAGGGTCAACAACGTCCCCGAGCCCAGCTCCAGGACGTCAAAGAAATTTTGACCCACGTAGCTCCCACTTCCCAGCACCCCCGAGCCTAGCTCCAGGATGCTAGAGGAACTTCGAGCCATGCAACTCTCCCACTCCTAGCATCCCCGAGCCCAGCTCCAAGACGTTAAAGAAATTTCGAGCCACGTAGCTCCCACTTCCCAGCGCTCCCGAGCCTAGCTCCAGGATGCCAGAGGAACTTCGAGCCACGTAGCTCTCCCACTCCCAGCATCCCCGAGCCCAGCTCCAGGATGTCAAAGAAATTTCGAGCCACGTAGCTCCTACTTCCCAGCGCCCCCGAGCCTATCTCCAGGATGCCAGAGAAACTTCGAGCCACGTAGCTCTCCAACTTCAAGCATCCCCGAGCCCAGCTCCAAGATGTCAAAGAAATTTTGAGCCACGTAGCTCCCACTTCCCAGCACCCCCGAGCCTAGCTCCAGGATGCCAGAGGAACTTCGAGCCACGTAGCTCTCCAACTCCAAGCGTCCTCGAGCTCAGCTCCAGGACATCAAAGAAATTTCGAGCCACGTAGCTCCCACTTCCCAGCGCCCCCGAGTCTAGCTCCAGGATGCCAGAGGAACTTCGAGCCATGTAGCTCTCCAACTCCAAGCATCCCTGAGCCCAGCTCCAGGACATCAAAGAAACTTCGAGCCACGTAGCTCTCCCACTCCCAGCACCCCCAAGCCTTGCTCCAGGATGCCAGAGGAACTTCGAGCCACGTAGCTCTCCAACTCTAAGCATCCGCGAGCCCAGCTCCAGGACGTCAAAAAAATTTTGAGCCACGTAGCTCCCATTTCGCGGTGCCCCCAAGCCTAGCTCCAGGATGCCAGAGAAACTTCGAGCCACGTAGCTCTCCAACTCCAAGCATCCCCGAGCCCAGCTTTAGGACGTCAAAGAAACTTCGAGCATCGTAGCTCCCACTTCCCAGCGCCCCCGAGCCTAGCTCTAGGATGCCAGAGGAATTTCGAGCCACGTAGCTCTTCAACTCCAAGAGTCCCCGAGCCTAGCTCCAGGACGCCTTCTCAAGATCGGAGCCCAGATCTCCAGCCAAAAGAACCTCGAGCCAAGCAGCTCTCTATCTCAAACATCTCCGAGCCTAGCTCCGAGATGCCAAGGGATCACGGGGCCATACGGCTCCCGTCAACGCCTCGAGCCTAGCTCCAAGGTGCCAAAGACTTGAGCCAAGATCTCAGGCAATCCCTGGGCCCGAGCCTAGCTCCATGTCCAGAAAGGCCTCGAGCCTAGATCCAAGGCAATCAAGACTGGTAACCCCCCTTACCCTGATTTCCCCACTCGCAAAGAAGACGGGAGGGGAAGGAAAGAAAGGGAACGAAAGGGGGAAGCCCGGCAGCCCCCTTCTCTGATCTCCCCACTCGAAAAGAAGACGAGAGGGGAAGGAAAGAAAGAGAACAAAACGGGGGTCCAGCCAACATCCTCTCCTCTGATCTCCCCACTCTAAAAAAAAAAAAAGAAGAAAAAAAGAAAAAGAAAAAGAAAAATGCATGAAAGAAGAGTGGGGAAGGAAAGAAAGAGGGGACAAGAAGAAAATACAGCACCATCAAAGCTATCACTTTCAGCAGCTCTTAGCCATCTTCGTCCCCGAGCCCAGCTCCAGAACACCTTCTCAAGACCGGAGCTCAGATCTCTGGCCAAGAGAACTTCGAGCCCAGCAGCTCTCAGCCATCTTCGTCCCCAAGCCCAGCTCCAGGACACCTTCTCAAGATCGAAGCTCAGATCTCCGGCCAAGAGAACTTTGAGCCCAGCAGCTCTCAGCAATCTGCGTCCCCGAGCCCAGCTCCAGGACACCTTCTCAAGATCGGAGCTCAGATCTCCGGCCAAGAGAACTTTGAGCCTAGCAGCTCTCAGCAATCTGCGTCCCCGAGCCCAGCTCCAGGACACCTTCTCAAGATCGGAGCTCAGATCTCCAGCCAAGAGAACTTCGAGCCAAGCTACTCTCAGCGACCTTCATCCCTGAGCCCATCTCTAGGACACCTTCTCAAGACCGAAGCTCAGATCTCTGGCCAAGAGAACTTCGAGCCCAGTAGCTCTCAACCATCTTCGTCCCCGAGTCCAGCTCCAGGACACCTTCTCAAGATCGGAGCTCAGATCTCCAGCCAAGAGAACTTCGAGCCCAACAGCTCTCAGCCATCTTTGTCCCCGAGCCCAGCTCCAGGACACCTTCTCAAGACTGGAGCTCAGATCTTTGGCCAAGAGAACTTCGAGCCCAGCAGCTCTCAGCCATCTTCGTCCCCGAGCCCAGCTCCAGGACACCTTCTCAAGACTGGAGCTCAGATCTCCGGCCAAGGAAACTTTGTGCCAAGCCGCTCTCAGTGACCTTCGTCCCCGAGCCCAGCTCCAGGACACCTTCTCAAGACCGGAGCTCAGATCTCCGGCCAAGAGGACTTCGAGCCGCACGGCCCTCAGCCAATGACATCGTCGGGCCTAACGGCCCATGAGTGTCCCAACCTCAAGCAAGGTGAAGCCCTTCTCTCTGATGTCCTCAAACAAAAATAGCAAAGCAAAAAAAAAAAAAAAAAAAAAAAAGAGAAGAAGAGAAGAGGGAAGAGAGCTTCTGACAAAGTAATCCAAATCTCAATGGTTAAAAATAAACTACAAGTGTCTTCCGGGCCCCCCAACATGCCGGGAGACCCAGAACAAGTACAAGAAACAAGGAGTACAAAATAAAGCAAGGAAGAAAAGAGAGGTCATTCCACGCCGGCCGGCTTTTCTGCTGGGTCCTGAGGCCGAGAGCTCCCTCCCTCAGAAGTCTCTGGCTCAGTCGCCCTGGCCTCAAGAGGACCACCCTCGGCAGGTGTCGAAGGCTCTGACTCGACGACCTCCTCGTCGACCTCCTCCTCTGAAGTCGAGGGGTATTTGAGGCAGCTACAGTTCTTGTCAGGAATAAGTGCCTCGACCCGGCCGCACAGGTACATGAACCCCTTGTAAAAGGAGTTCGACGCCATCTGCTGGATGTCGACGATGAACTCCTCCGAAGCCTTAAAGGTGGCGATGGCATTCTCGGCATTCTTCTCGGCCGCAGCGGCCACCCTCTCCAGCTCGACAGCCCTCAGCCTAGCTGCCTCCGCCGAGCTAGTCACCATCTCTATCGCTTTCTCAGCAGCGGCAAGCTTCTCCTTCACGCCTGCTAGCTTCGCCTGGGCAGCCTGGGCGGTCTCCTTGTACCGGTCGGCCTCGGCATCGTACCAGTTCAGTTTTTTATCGACGACGTAGAGGTCGTCGATCGCCTTCTTCGAACAGCTCCGTTCTAAATCGCAAGCCATCGAGAGTCCTCTCACTCACCCCTCAGCATCGGCGAGCTCCTTTTCGAGGTCCTTGACCTTCAACTTAAGGGCCCCACTCGCATCGGCCTTCTCCTTCAGGTCGGCCTTCAAAGACTCGATCTCGATGGCCTGCTGCCGCTCGAGACGCTCCCCGTTCTAGAAGTGGCTCCTGATATAGAGGGCCTCAGCACCAATCTATACAAAGAAAGAGAGAGGTCAGCAAAAAAAAAAGATGAAAAAATGAAAAGATGAAGAACAAATAAGAAAGGTGAAGAAACCCATCGAATACAGCTGGGAGAAGAAGATCTTGAAGACATCGGCCACATGCATCCCTGCCATGTCTTGCCGATCGCACGCTTGGATGGAGAAGTCCATCAAGCGTTCAACAAGCTCAGGGCTCCGGAGGACCAAGTTCTCTGGCCCCATTCTGAAGGGGAGGTAGCGTCGTCCCTCCTCCCTCCGACTCTCTCCATGGGCGGGCAGCCATGCACTGCTGACCGAAGGACCCTGGGGGGCAGGCTGGGAGGCCGGTGCCGGCACAGGCGGCACGTCTGCCGTGGCCTCGGGAGTGGCTCGGGTCTCCTCACCCCTGGCACCGGTGGTGGACGGACCTGGAGGGGGGTAGGGTGCAGCAGCAGCAGCGGCGGCTCTCGCTCGGACCACCACCTCGGGCTCTGTAGCAGGGGCCTGCTGGGCAGGCCTCGGAGCCACGGGAGCCACCCCCTCCACTGGCTCTGTAGTAGCGTGGCGCTCCTCCGAGCTCGAGCCAACAGCCGCGGTCGAGGCCAGACCTATCACTACCGTGGGGGCGGCCGCAGAGGCGCTCTCGCCCAAGGGTCTCCTGGGAGCAGGCTCCCCGGCCAATCCAATCGACCGCCTCTTCTTGGTAATGGCCACGAGATCACTCTCGGAGAAAATCATGCCTGCATGCAAGTTACACAGTGGTCAGAACCAACGGGAAATTATACAAGAATTACATGAAGGAAGAAAAAGAGAAGAGTTCAGGTCGAACTCACCCGACCCATTCCCTGGGTTGATTCCGGAGTCGGCGAGGTTCTGCTTAGACAACAGGACCTCGAGAGGAGGAATCTGCATGCCGCGGAGCTGCTCATAATCATCTCGGTCAGCAACATCGACAGCAGAGTTTCGGTTGGGGGACTTGTCCGGATCACTCCAGACCCAGTCAACCCCCTCGACCTCGACAAAGAAGAACTTACTCTTCCATCCCTTGACGGAAGAGGGGAGCTTAAACTTGATGCCCTTCGGGCGAGAGGATAAAGACCACCAACCATCCTCGGTTGGGTGGCGCTTCAGGGCAAAGAAAGCCCTGAACAAAGAGAATCGGGCTACGAACCCATGAAGATGACAAAGCATAACAAAGGAGAAAATAACCCTAATAGCGTTTGGCACCAGCTGCGCCGGGACCAAACGATAATTATCTAAGATTGATAAAAAAAAGGGTGGAAAGGGAAGCAGAGACCTCCAGCAAAGGTCCCCTCATAGAAGGCAAGACGGCCTGGGCCACTCGAAGTGACCCGTTCCCCGGACGAGGGATCATGAGTCGGACAGAAGGCGGGATGCCATAGATATCTCGGACAGTCCTGAGTTCCCCAACGGTGATTGTGGAGGCGACCCCACCAGGACCCGCAGGCCGGACAGACTCAGGGACAGGAGCATAAGAAGGAGGAAGAGAATGACCAGATCCCGATTCCCTAATGAGAACCGGGCCAGGAGGACGTCTCCTACTGAGCTCAAAGCGGGCTACACCCCCTTCCTCGTCAGAAGAAGAGGAAGAAGATGCCGGCCTTCATTCGGAGGGACCGGCCTCACCCTGATCAGTGGAGGGACGGAAGCCCGGACCAAAACGGGACATCCTCAAAGACAAAGGAGAAGGAAAAACTCAAAGCTGAAGACCAAAGAGGAGCTTGCAGACCCCGGGAAGGAATCCTATTTTAGTGGGGGAAGGAAGAAGAAGAAGCTAACCTGTTGCCTTGGAAAGATTCAGGACGACTGGAAGGAAAAAGAAGCTTGGGCATGACAGCAGCAGGCACGGAGAATTCAAAAAGAATAGATAGTTCGGGTAAGGCCTTCCTTTCATTTCAAAATGACCCGAGGGATCCGTACCGATTCAACCGCTCCACCAACGGATCTGTGCCACGTGCCTCCCATCGGTGAGAATGGCGTCCCAGCCGCTCTGCATTCTGCGCCAGCATTAACTGTTCCTCGGACGTGGCCAGGTGGCATCCCCTCATTGGCATGCAGGGGCGGTCCCCGAAGCACCAGCAATCATGGCCATCATCGTGCCAGATCTTTGCCTTTCCATATCAGCACCGCATTTACTCCCTTCGACCCGAGCGCCGTGCACTAACGAGCCTCGGGAGTGGGGGGCAAATGATGTGGCAAGACTGTTGACGTGGAGAAGCATGCAGGCGCCATGTCAAGAGAAGACGCCACGTCGACCCCCCGTCTCGGATCCCCCTATCGAGCTGAGCTGAGCTCCCCCAGGGTAGCAGATCGAGCTCAGTCCTCCGCCAGGTCGAGCTCATGAGCTCGACTTCTAGGTCGGAGCTGCCTTCCGCCCTCCAAAGGAGACTCTTCGAGGTTAGTGCCATGCGGTCGAGGTCGAGCCAAGAGCTCACCCGCCGATGTGGAGCCTCTCCAAGCACGCACCCTCTGGACTGGGTCCGCCTTCCTTCCTCCAGAGGAGACCCTCGGAGGTTAGTGCCCTGCGGTCGAGGTTGAGCCAAGAGCTCACCCGTCGATGTGGAGCCTCTCCGAGCGCATACCCTCTGGACCGGGTCCGCCTTCCGCCCTCTAGAGGAGACCCTCGGAGGTTAGTGCCTTGCGGTCGAGGTCGAGCCAAGAGCTCACCCGCCGATGTGGAGCCTCTCCGAGCGCGCGCCCTCTGGACCGGGTCCGTCTTCCGCCCTCCAGAGGAGACCCTCGGAGGTTAGTGCCCTGCGGTCAAGGTCGAGCCAAGAGCTCACCCGCCGATGTGGAGCCTCTTCGAGCGCGCTCCCTCTGGACCGGGTCTGCCTTCCGCCCTCCAGAGGAGACCTTCGGAGGTTAGTGCCCTGCGGTCGAGGTCGAGCCAAGAGCTTACTCGCCGATGTGGAGCCTCTCCGAGCGCGCGCCCTCTGGACCGGGTCCACCTTCCGCCCTCCTCCACCTAGGCTTCCCCGCAAGCTTGGAGTGCCTAAGCTGGAGCGAGCCTGGCTATCCCAGCTTGGCCCCAGCTCGGGTGAGGTCCTCACCGGCTGAGGACACTGGCAAGCCACCCGAGGACCATACCGGAGCGCCTCCCAGACCGTACTGACTATCTGACACCGTCAGTTATACCAGAAAGGCAGGCAGCGCTTTGATCGAGATGCTACATTCCTCACCAACCACTCATATCATCCAGGAAAGAAGGCTAACCGGGAGATTCGAATCTCGCGGGCGGCGGCCCGCCATTCGAGGCACCCCCAAATTTTCCGGAACGAGGCGACCAAGAAGAGTGTCGGAGCGCCTGACAACGCACCTTATCATGAATCAGGAAAGGCTCTCTATGACACCGCCGCGTGCATCTGACAACCCGGTGGGAATCCCGAGACAAGCACCAAACGGTAACCAAGTTCACCATGAACCTGAAGGTAAAAAAAAAACAACTGGAACACACAAAAGAAAAAGAGGGAAGGAGGGGGGATGGCACCACCATGGCGGCCATCACCACCACCAACACAAGCGCAAGTTCAACTGAGAGAGAGGAACGCCACCACCAACACCACCAAAGGAGGGAGCCGAGGGGTACAAGGAGAGGTGGAAGAACAGAGCATCCCTCTGTTCTAGCCGTTACTCTCCCCCTACAACGTCCACACCTCCACGCACATCATCTTTTACTCCTCCTAGTACGGAGTCCATCAAGAGGGGCCCGACCAGGAGGATCTGTTCCCCTGGATCGTCACTGACTTGATCGTTAGAGTGCCCCCGCCAGAAACCCCGGCCCGGGTCTCTAACCGTTGTCTCGTAGGTCCAGGAGAGGAGGACCACCGGATGGCGAGGCGGGGCTTATCCAGCGCGGAGATCCGGGAGCCGAGAACGACGGGCGGCGGGAGGAGCGCACTCCGACGCCGGCAGGAACTACGGGCCATGACGGTCTTGGCGGCAACAGTCATCAATAAAGGTGACAAAATAAAGTGCACCACAAAGTATCTGGAACTGGGCTGGGCCAGCTCAATAATCTTTGGACCGGCCTGTAATTAGTTCAGGCTTTGGACCAAATTTTAAGCATATTGGACTAGTCTTAGGGCTGTAAAATAGAGTCCATTTAATTTTTGGGCCAAAGGAATGCCCGGATTCGATCAAAAATTTTTTAAAATATAGTCTTTGGGCCGGCCCATTTCCAGCCCTACATGCAGAAATCAAATGCAATCAGATATCAGGAACATGCCTTATATTTCTTAACAACAGTCTACATCCGGTATTGGTCTCCAAACAAACATCTCCCATGCCAATAATGTTAGCTACCGCATCATTTCCAATCATAATATGCCCAAAATCATCTTTGGAGTAGGACGAGAAGAAGTCTCTTTGAGATGTAACATGATATATAGCAGCTGAATCAATTACCCAACTGGGTTCTTGACATGTGAGGTTAATACATGCATCATCACATGCAACCATGACCTTATCATCAAATGTAACTGCAGTCATACTCTGTGTCACTTATTTCTTTCCATTAGTTTTATCCTGATCCCTTTTGTATTTTCTGCACTCTCTCTGAAAATGTCCTGGTCTTTTACAGTAGTAGTAAATAACATCTTTTCTCGACTTTGATCGGCCTTTGGATTTTCCATGGTTATTTTTATCATGGTACCCATCATCTCTTTTACCGTGGAAGGATCTATTTTTACTTCTCCCCCTCTGCTCTGTAATTAGTGCATCAGAATTTGTATCTGTTAAACCTGCTCCTTTCGTCTGTTTGCTTCATTCAATCTACTATCTTTGACCATAGTTAGGGTAAGTTTATCACTGGCAGTGGAATTACTCAGCGTCACCACCAACGTCTCCCAGCTATATAGTAAGGAACTTAGCAAGATCAATGCCTGCACCTCGTCATCAAGAAGCAACTTTATTGTAGCCAACTGATTCTGGATATTCTGAAAATTATTTAAGTGCTATGAAGCATTCTGCCCATCTTTATACTTCAGGTTCACCAGTCTTCTGATCAGGTAGGTTTTATTCTGTGCATTTTTTCGCTGATATGAATCTTCTAGCTTCTTCCAGACCTGATAAGCATCTGTTTCTGTCACAACATCATGGATCACACTCATATCAATCCATTGTCTGATCGTAGCCGTGGCTTTCCTGTTCAATCTTTTTCACTCATCAGCTTTCACATTATTTGGCATTATTCCCTGCAATTCAATTGGCTCAAATAGATCTCGGCAATATAATAAATCTTCCATCATCATCCTCCATAAGGAATAATTTGAAGAAGTTAATTTAACCATACTGGATTTCTTCTCCATTTTAATTAGCACAAATTACTGCCTAACATGCTCTGATACTCGTTGTTGGGGTTAAAGCACGATCATAAATAATTATACCCAGGATAAATTTTAACCATCGTGTGCTAATTAAAATAGGTAATAACTCAACAATATCAATCCAGCAAAAGCAAATCAAATAAGCACAAGAAAACTGGATTTATATGGAAAACCCTCCGATGTGGAGGTAAAAAATCACGGGGCCTGTAACCAGAGTCAACTTCTACTATAATCAAATAATGGGTACAGCAAAATTTTTCTCTCTAGCAAACTAGAGACTCTCTAAATAGCATATGGTTATCATCTCAGTATAAAATATAAATATTACCGAAGAATATTACTGAGAAATACCGGAAGAAAATAGATAAGATCTCATCATAATTAAATATTTGCTGATTACATGAAAAAAATTACAGCGAATCATTCATTTTATAGAACTAATTATTATAAATAATATACTAAAATTTTATCTTAATTGAATTTTGAATTACCGTCCAATCAAAAATTGAAAATCAAAATATTTTTGGCCGTGGTGTTTCCTCCCTCGGCGCCGCACTCCGTTTCCGCTGTCACACGCTTCCACGGAAAAACCAGCTGGTTTCGTCCCAAGGCCCTAAGGCCCTTTTTAATAAGGCCGGGCCCCACAACATGGGCGGGACCCATAACAAAGGCAAATCAAAATCTTAATTACATCAGGCCAGAACCTTCTCGTATTAAAAATGAGTTAGCCCACTTGGCTGGGTATAGTGTGTTCTGGCTTCATGCCACCGTCCTCGGTACTTGGTTCTTATGTGCATAGCTCGGGTTGTCAGATCGATTTGGGTTCCACAGCTGGAGTCATTGTATGCACCGAGTCCAGGATCCGGTCCCCATTCTGCTACCCGGTACAGAAGACTCCAAAATAGAAAATTCCACGCAGTCATCCCATGAGAAGAGAAAAATATTTCCAAAGTTCAAAGAGCCTTTTCAACCAAGAAGGTCTTCCCTAAGACCAGAAAAAGCGAGGCCAACCTCAAGGACCATGACCCAGTCCACCACCATTTTTATTTGGTTTTGGATACAACCCAGTCCACCCTTCATCACCACAATGTTATTTTTCACGACCTCCCTCCCTTGTCCCACCATCTAACGTGTGAAAAAAGTCCCATAATCTTTTAACATACCCTCCTCCCTATATATATATATATTTTCTGCCCTTTGCTTTCTCTCCATACACATACCCCTACCACATATTTCCTTCTATCACTTTAGATCAAGTTATGCTACACTAACAAAAGCCCATCACCAGCAGCCATGGACGACACCTTGAACCAAATCCTTCATGCATGCAAGCTAGCCAGAGGACTAGAAACAAACCTCGGACGCTTAGCAAACCATCCCCTACACCTCTTGAGCTCCTGCGAAGACGTTGCCGATGCCTTCAACAATGCCATCCATATGCTGCACTCTCACAACCATGGCACTCAGATGTTCTTTGGGGGGACCTCGGGGTCTCTTTTGGATATGCGCGCTGGGTCACCATTGGATATTCGTGCCGGAGAAGGGAGCTCCCATGGTGTTGGCTACATGCAAGCAATCAATTTTTCCCAAGGGCAACTGATGGAAGAAGACAACCCATTCCATCGATGCAGGACGACGGAAGGTCAAACGATTACACCGGAGCACTTGTGTTTGGAATTCCAAACGACATCCATTCCCATGGCGATGGTGGATACCGGTCGTGGCTCGGGTGGTGGAGGAGGAGATGCCCTGGCGGCAGCAGCGGAGGGCTCGTTTTTGGGCGAGAGAAGACCGGCGGGGTCTTCGATTCAAAGATCCTCGAGGAGGAGGTAAAATTCAAATCTTTAGACTTCTTCCCACCTCGATTTTTCCCTTTAGAAAGGTCAAGGAATTTGCGTTGCACGGGAGGTTGATAGTGATCGAGAAACACACGGAAGTTGCACCCATGCTTAATTACCTAACTCACCATTTTTCAATCCAAATTAAACATTCCAAAAAGAAAGTTTTTATTACACATTGACCGTGATATATGGTCTCATGATGCAGTATGCTGAAGTTAATCATGTTCATGGTTTAAGTTGAGCAATTAATTAATTTAAAAGTGAGTTGAGGCTGACCGTTGAATAACCAACTCCCGATTGAATTGTTAGGAGGGATAGCAGCGGGACGATCATGACGGTGCCGGCCCTCCGAACAGGAAACATGGAGATTCCACCGGACGACGGATACACGTGGAGGAAGTATGGCCAGAAAGATATCCTCGGCTCCAGATTTCCAAGGTAGCCATCATCTCTTTTAATTAATTCTCTCTCTCTCTCTCTCTCCCTTTTTTCTTTGGTAGTAAAAAGAAATTAATTAGCTCCCTTTTGTCATAGAACTAATTAACAAAATGACAGTATGACTTGTAATGGTGCTCTCTTAATTTTCCATTGAGTTGCCAAGGCCTGATGAGATGTCATGACTTGGCATCTAGGAGGTCATATATAGCATCTAGTTTTCTACATCCAGACATGGTTAACACTATCTTATACAGGGCCTTTAGAAACGGAAATTAATGATCAGGTTATTAGAAAGAATAGAAACTTGAAGATTAATTTGTAATGGAACTTAATTAGCTGCCCAATACTAGCTTCTTCCATCAGTGAAAAGAGGGATGCAGAAGATATACAACTTTAGGGTTTTAAATTAGTGATCATTGGCTCTATGAATGACCATTCTATCATATGGTGCACCGGAAACAATTGGGTTCAACCGTGCTATACCATTGCCAACAACCACAGGAATAACCAACAAGCCTTATCCAAACAATTAATCAAGCACTAGGTATTTTATTTGGCTCAAAAAGCAATCAATTTGCTTGGCTACTGGGCTCTAAATGGAATTAACACAACCTCTTGTCATTTCGGGAGGGGACGTTTCTGCTCCCGTTTGTTTTCCTTCTTTCAACTCCTGCTGCTACTTCTCTTCCTTCAACATCCAGTCTGTTTTTTGCTTCTTTTGCATGAGTATCGTATGGAAGGGATTGAGTTAGGCCATTTTTCCTCGAGGGTTTGCTTTATGTTCCTTATTTTGCTACGTACTTTTCCTCGCTAGAAGTTGCCTCTTGTACGAACCCAAGTTTTTCAAATTCTTCATTGGAAGTTTTGTGATCCAACCTGGTTGTCCTAGTCTTTCCTTAGTATATATATTCATTAACGCAAATCCCGGTCCCTTCCACTTCACCTTATTTAAATTGCATACATGTAAAGAAAATAGTTAGGGATCGAGCTATACATGTGAACGTTCTCAAATCTTTCTTCTGTTTTCGTCAAAAAGAAACGGCTTTCCGCTGGCTCCTTGCAGTTCAATTTGAATCCCAAAGATTTGGTTTTTACACCTAAGGATCAAGCTATATATAAGGTATCACCAAAATTGAACCACTCTCTAATGTATCAAATTAAAACCCTATACGTACGTGCCTTTGGCAGGAGTTACTACCGGTGCACCCACAAGAGCTACTATGGTTGCGAGGCAAAGAAACAAGTCCAGAGACTTGACGAGGATCCATACACATATGAGATCAAGTACTGTGGCACCCATAGCTGCAAGACCTCGACCACACCACTCCTCATCCCCTCTCTAACACCCAACACCAACAACGCCAGCAGCAGCAGCAACAACAACCCACAAGGGGAAGCACCGGCGCCCCAAGCCACCACACAACCGCCTTCTTCACTACCCACCTCAACCCAACTGGGTATCTGGTTCTCTGGGGAGTTCGAACATGGCCAGAGGGAAATCCCATCCCTCATTGTTAGCAGCACACGAGCCGGACCTTCTAACATGCAAGGTGTTGGAAGGGATATTGATTGGCCAGTTGCTGCTATGGCGGATGCTATGTTCAATTCGGGGAGCAGTGGAAGCAGCATGGATGCCATCTTCTCACAATCGAGGCAAGACAATTGAAGGATATAAATGAAGCCATTGGAACAACAATGCCATTTCTAACTTTTATATTTCACAATTAGAGCACTAGGAGTCAGATAGGATTCACATGATTCATTCTTTTTTGGCCACCCTCCTGGCTTTTGTAATAATAAAGTCGCAAGTGCCTTGTACAAAGAGGGGTGCTTCATGTTGCATAATAACTTCGTATCTCTGGGTTAGAAATTTGAACAAAAATAAGTTATTTGTAAGATTTTGAAGTGCACATGGAGTTTTACGATTAATATATATGGAGCTGTGGTGAAACTTTGGGATACTAAGCAAAGGTACTCGATGAGAAAAAGAAAATACACTCATTTCCCCCCCCCCCCCACATTTAACCATCATCCGTTTTTGATCACTTGCTTTAGATAATAGATTTTGGGCACATAATATCATTTTTTGACTCAACCTCCTGATATCATCATGAAATTATACACTGTCCTTGTAAAGATCAAATTGGGAGCCAAATTTCCATAAAACGGATTGAAAGCTCAAAACGGATATCTAAGCATTTTCAATAAATTTGTGCATAGGTTTTAGGACTCTAGGTGTTATGCTGGGGAGGCCACTTAATCTCTATTTTTATATATTCTGGAAACTTTAGGATCTTTGATGCAGAACAAAAATCCGACTAATTCCAAGGTAAGATGAAACTAAAATGTGAAAAAATGGGGCAGATGCTTGCCTTGCTTTAGATGACTGATAAAATTATATCAATTAGATAAGAATATCGCAATTATTCATGTCATGCATCCTTGTGCTTGCGTCTCGCATGCTGTACTCTAGTATTTAGTTAAGTAGCTTCCAACATGTCATTCGCTTTTGAGAGGGAATGTTACAAAGTTAACTAATAATTATAACGACTTTAAAGCTGAGATAATTCACACAGCAAAGGGTGCATTTCATTGGTACGTAGCATCCTTAATTATCAAATGATGATAAGTTTGTTTATATATAATTAAAAAGCTTGTTGCGGGGCTAAATGCATTTAAAACAGGAAATGATCATGATAGCACTTTAATTAACCGATGTGGCGGGACCCATGCATGGGTTCTATTATTCTAGCAGCAATTAAAGTCCTGATCTTTTTGAGGACATTAGACTGGTCGGTGGGTGGACTGTTTCAGGCCGGCCAGGAGGAGGCAGCTTCCTACAGACCCTGTACTCATTCTGAATTCAGAGGATTAATCCAGGTTCTGAAGAATTTTCTTCGGTAGATTTCAATGATTTGGACGTGGGCTGGACGTCTTGTAGTTTCTTGCAACTTTTCCCTGCATGTCACGTTTTCAATTCCTTTGCCCGGCCATGGAGAAGGTTCCAGTCTCTTTTTCTATGTTAACCCTTCTTTGGGTCTCTCCTGCCAAGCTTGGGAGAAGTTGCCTCATGACCAAAAAAGCTTATCGCCCATCACACACTTCACAAAGTGTGCTCATGTGACACGGCACCCCCAAAGAAGCTTCTTCCTCGTTCGTAGGCTCAGTGACAAGGCGAGAACTTAGACCTGTGCGGTTTGGGTTTTGCCTGTTTGCCAAGCCTATAGCTTATTCCCACCTGTGTCTCATGCTTTACTCGAATTTGCTTAATTCCTCCACCTGGGCCAAGATTAATTAAAAGGCTCCCCTCTAAATTATGAAAGAAAAACTTGTTTCCGAGCTGGGATCACACCTAAGTGACTGATCTCTGATTTTGTTTCAGGTTCTGAAGTCAGGTTCTACGGAGTTTAATTTGTTCTTCTTCTCCGGATATATATGTATATATATATATATATATATATATATATATATATATATATATATATATATATATGGATGTTTGTATGCATGTATAGCTTGCTCTCGCTGTCCTGCATTAATTTCTGATCTACAGTTCTCTTCTTTCTACAGAAGGTCTTAATAACCTGTTGTAATCCTTGCACATAAACTTTATTGAGTAATAAAACCGGGTGGCATCTTGCAATATTGGCTTTCTCGTCATCAAAAATTTTTTTGCTTTGCATGGTTTATATGGCTGCAGGAATCTAACGGGGTTGTCAGCCAGCGTCGGTGTGTGGATACTTTCGCGCAAGGAAGGATATATATTCACCTTCCTTCTCCCAGATCCACCATTGGATCGCCCACGCACAGATCTAAAAGTATCCCAAACTCCATCATTCATCCACCTGCACAGATCTCAAAGCGACCAGCGGGTGATCTGGCAAGGTTGAATCCTACATGCATGTGGTCTCCGTATGACCTAAAATCTTATATATGGTGGTCTGCTTACGCGGTCATCCATTATTTACGTGTGAAATAATCACAATATTTTGGAAAGACCCAAATCCAAAGACGTTTGACCATACGTATACCTAGGTGGTTTTAATAATATATCATATGATTTTGTATAATATAGTTTGGCATAATATAACATAATATAATCAATATAACATAATGTAATTATATATTATAATATTGTGGTTTTACATTAAATTTAATATAATAATAAAAATATATAATATTTGTATTTGATTTAATTTTATTATCGATATTTTCTTGCCACATGATGAGCCTGCTATTAATGCTAGGAGAAAAGCCTTTGATAATAGGTTTAGTTAAGACCTTGGGATGCACATATATAGGTCTTACTATATATTAATTTCAACCATGAAAACGGTTCCAATGCAACACTCCATTCCCCAATCAAAGCATCGCTTCCACATGGAATTAAGTTTATCATTGGTTGTATTCCGATTTCCAGGTGGCCCTCATGGGTTGGATGCTCCAATACCTTGACTGGTTTTTTAAAAATAATTTTTAGGAATCAATCCTTGACTGTCAAAGAACTGGTGCTCAGGTAGGGAAATGGGAATACGGTAGTGCAGTGTAGGCAAACTTTTTTTTTTATAAAAAAATATGGTAGAAAGAAGGAGCTGAAAGCTATATTAGAAATGAAAAAAATGTTACAGATTATGAGGACCACAGTACATTACCATTACACTGATAATTACCACCATATATAACATACAATCAGACAGAATCCAATAGAACCAACTGTAGAAAGAATCAAAATTGTTGTTAATTCTAACATGTCGCACCCCAAAGGCATCGATCCTCTGCGAGTAATCGACTCAAAGATCTGAGGGAATTGGATTATCTCCTTGCTTAAACGGTATATGACCTTCGAGTGCTTGTCTAGCTAACCAGTCGGCCACCTGATTGCCCTCATGATGAATGCGAGAGTCGATCGACTTAAGCAAAAGTTCAATGCCCTCGTCCAACCCTGAACATCTGCACAATTGGTGCACTGTAGGTAGACTCTTTGGCGCAATAATTTGTCTCATCTCTTATGGTTCATCTCTGTGCAATATGGTATGTTTTGAAATAATGATATGTTTCCTTCTTTTACTTTTTAAAGAGGAAAGTAATGCTTGCTTGGTGAGACAGTGGACAAATCTTTGGCCCAAATACCTGGACTACGTACCTTGACCATGGGGATGTGATCCTCACTTCAAACAGCCCATGATCATCCAAGTTTTTTCTTCACCCCAAATCAAATTGTACTTCCCATTTAAGGAGTTCCTATCTTAAAAAAAGATGTTCCAAATATTTTTCAAAGGAAAAACAAAAAACAAAGTCATGAAATCGTAAGCAACCAGGTAAGTTTTCTTAGTACTAAACAAAAATATCCTGGCTTAGGACTGGTCGGTCAGCATAGAAGCTGGTGCAAGCTCTGCTGTCAGATTAACAAATTACCAAGGTCTTAGTTTAGGTAAAGTGCACTGCCCAAGTAATTATTATATTTGAACAAGTCGTATTCTTCGCTGTTTCGCATTCTTCACCGATTTACATAGTTTCAATACAACTTCTATCAGTATATGTACGTCATTCCAATTTTTCCACGTTCAATGCAAGGAATGAGTATGACGACGACTGAATCAAGGAAAAGGGAGAATGGAGATTTTGAGCTGCCATTTGAGACCTATTCGCATACATAAGTGCTACTTTGTAGTAGTGAAGTGATAGAGAAACGGAGGAGGGAGAATCCCATGGAGAAGAAAAAGAAAGAAACCATCCTATCGTCATATCTTTTTTCGTAATATTTTGTTAATATCTAAAATACGTGAATGGCACGGATGAAGCCCCGAAGCGTGCATTTTCTAGTGGATTCAACCTTGAGCCGAGCACACTCCACGTTTGAAGGCATGGGTATTGGAGTCCGAAGGAAAACAAATATAATCCAATATTAAACATTTGCAATGAATCCAAGCTATAAGAATTTCTTATAGCTAAGATCGATCCCAGTGGAAGCTCGCTCTACAACGGCACGACTACCCTTAATCAAGTGCCAGGTGACCAGCGCCAAACCCATTTCTTAAGAAATAAGCATGTGAGTTAACTGACGTCACCAAAAATGACGACATGCTAGAATCCAATCCGATAGATTGTATTCTATATTTGATGTACTAGCTTAGCTGTTCACTAGATGCATACACCAGATATGTGATATAATTTTTCCCATATGTCGGCCAAATTAGATCCTGCACACTGATCATCATATATGTGGTATAAGTTCTCCGTACCCTGGCCTTCTATAAAAAATTTCATGCATCTTCGAATAGCTCCTTCCCATGTTTAAAAACTATACGTATTCGTATATTAATACAGTAAATATAGCACTATAAAACTACTCTGCCATGAGACTAAAGAAAGAAGGAAAGGAGGAGACTTAGAGGTCAACTTCTTCGTCTTCTCTTCGATGGATCAGTTTTCAGACCATGGAGCAGTGACAAGGGAATTGGTCCGAGGCCGCGAGTTGGTGTCGCAACTAAAAGCCGTCCTAAGAGAGTTGGTGACTGGTGGGCGGTGTGAGCCAGTTGATGCACTGGTGGAAGAGATTTCCGGGTCCTTCACCAGAGCTCTTACTGTCTTAACATCTAGATCAGAGGCCCGGGTAGTTCATTCAGATCCCGAGACCTTCGCAGTGAGCTCGCAAAATACTCGGCAAGAAGGTGGTCGTGGTCAGGTGGTTAAGATCTCTGAAGCCAGATATTGGAATGCCGGCATCAGGAGGAGGTGATCATCTTTCCTCAAATATGTTAGCCTTGCTTCGATTTTTCAAAATGCTACTCCTTTCAGGTTTGCGCTCTTTTCCTCCCCATAAACGCACTTAGAAGGCTTAACACGAGTCAGAATATTTGAGTGGAGGACGGAATTTCACTTCAAAAAGTTCTGGTGTCCAAGTTCTACTACTTTTTGTTTCTTTCCCTTTATTTTTATTTCTTTTTTTATTTTTAGCAAAAGGAAGATAGCAAAGTTTGTCTCCCAAAAATTATGGGCTGCAAGGGAATGAGATAAATGGTCTAGAGGGGTCGTGCTTGTTCTTGCCATTTAGTTGGTGTCGGGATCTCTTGGTGGCTGTTTTCTTCCTCTCTTTTTTTTTTTTTTTTTTTTTTTTTTTTTTTTTTTTTTTTTTAAATAAAAAAATAGGGGATAAATCTCTTTTTCCATCTAAAAATAGTTTCAGAAAAATTTTTGAATTTAATCAATTCATCCACGAGATCATACCTCGAATCCATGATCAGTTAATAATAAGACGAGACCTTTATCAACCAGGCTACCATCTTAGCAATTTTTTATGTATACTTTGAGGCTTGTTCCGCTATTGATATTGTCAACCCATTTATGAATAATCCTATTTTCTACAAGGATAAGTTTTATTTTTGTTTTTGTGACATCTCTCCGAAGCCCAAAGGTGACAACATATATAGCTGGTCCAAGGAACCTATATTTCTAACTTTTTCGGATGCCAAATTTCAATTTTATTCAGGCATATATTGGAAAATTTTTGATTTGGTTCGAGGACTTTCTCTAATATCTCATTTCTCATTTCCATAATTATTTCCAGTATGTAGTTCCCATCTTGCGTGAGCTGGCACATGGATAAGATCAGCATTGAGCTTCCAAATAAGTCCTTAATTAGAACCATGGCATATTCACAGGTAAGAAAAGATTTCTAGTGTTACTGTGAAAATTGGAGGAGGATGTTTTGACCCGATCAAAACGGGGTCCTCTCTCTCTCCATATCCGGTGCGGTGATGGAAGCCCCCCCCTCACGCGGTTTCTATTTCCGCATGGGGGGTTTCCCTTTCTTTGTTCCGTAATTATTTATTTTTTTTGTGTAATGTATGCTGTGCGGAGAAGGGCGCTCGTCGTGGACTAGAGTGCAGGAAGAGAAACTTGGAATCCTGGGATTTTCTCTGATATCGACCGGAACGGTGTAAGGTCGGTTCTCCGTTGTATTCTTCTCTACATAGTGATTTTATTCGGTGCTCTCCCCGTGGACGCAGGTGGTTTACCTCTGAACCACGTAAATTTTTTGTGTTATTGTGTTTATGCTTGTTTGTGCTGTGTGATTGCCTCCGTTATTTATTCTTCTTGCGATATATATATATATATAATTTTTGTTGAGATCATAGCTGTCAAAATAATAAATTGGTATCAGAGCTCCTGGTTTAAGTGATTCTACATGGCTACACGGTTTGAAGTCCCAAAGTATGATGGTATGATGCAAAGATCGACTTTGGGTTGTGGCAAAAGAGGATCAAGGCAGTCCTGGGCAGGCTGATCTTCACAAAGCACTTCTCGAAAATGAGAAGTCAGGCAAGAAGGATGAAGATTGGGCAGAGCTAGATCTCAAGGCTATCAGTACCATTCAGTTATGTTTAGCTGACGAGGTGATGTATAATGTCGCAGATGCAAAGACTACTATAGACTTGTGGAAGAAACTTGAAGAACTCTACATGTCGAAGTCCCTTACCAACAAGTTGTATGTGAAAAAGCAACTTTACAGTCTGCGAATGTCTAAAGGGGTAATTTGTTAGAGCATATGAATATGTTCAACAAGTTGATTTCTCAACTACGCAGTATCGACGTGAAGGTGGATGAAGAGGATCAGGCTCTTCTCTTACTGTGTTCATTACTGAAATCCTATGATCACCTGGTGACGCCAATCCTCTATGGTAAGGATACATTGAAGATGGAAGAAGTCAAGATCACTCTGTTGTCAAATGAGACAAGGAGTAAGACCAGCCCCAGCATCAGTGAAGGTTTGATAGTGAAGGGTAGTGATCAAGACAGAGGACGCTCTAAAGAGAGAGATAAGAAGAAGTACAATTTTAGGTCCAAATCAAGGGGCCGAAATAATAAGTGCCATATTTGCACGGAAGAGGGTCATTGGAAAGCAAATTGCCCAAAGAAGAATAAACAGAAGGGACAGCAGCAAGAACTAGAAGAAACAGCGGTGGCTTCAAAGTCTGAAGCAGAGGGAGATGTACTCCATGTCTCTTCAGGTATAGATTCTTTTGATTCATGGATTCTTGATTCTGCATGTTCCTATTATATGTGTCAGCACAGGGAGTGGTTTGACACCTACATAGCATGTAATGGTGGTCGTGTTCTCATGGGGAACAACTCTGAGTGCAGAACAGTGGAGATAGGAAACATCAAAATAAAGATGTTTGATGGTGCTGTGAGGATTTTGACAGAGGTCAGGCATGTGCCTGATTTGAGAAAGAGTTTGATTTCCTTAGGTTCATTGAAGGCAAGTGGCTATTTGTACACAGGAGTAGGTGGAATTCTGAAAGTAAAGAAAGGTATTTTAGTGGTCATCAAGGGAGAGCGAATTGGGTCTCTATACAAACTGGTAGAAAAAACAGTAACAGGTGATGCAGCTGTCTCTACTTCATCTGATGAGGATGGTACTCTGATGTGGCATGCTAGGCTTGGCCATATGAGTGAGAGGGTACAGCAGGAGTTGCACAAGAGGAGTCTACTCAAGGGAGTAAGGTCTTGCAAGATAGATTTTTGTGAGACATGTGTCCTTGGCAAACAATGCAGGGTCAAGTTTGTTACTTCCAGCAACAGAAACAAGCAGATTCTTGAATATGTGCACTCAGATATATGGGGGCCAGCCCCAGTGACATCACTTGGTGGATCCAGGTACTTGTGACTTTTATTGATGACTTCTCAAGAAAGGTCTGGGTATTTTTTCTGAAGCACAAGTCAGAAGTGTTTGAGAAGTTCAGAAATTGGAAAGTAGCTATGGAGAAACAGATAGGTAAGAAGCTTAAGTATCTCAGAACAGACAATTGTGGTGAGTTCACCTCTAAGGAGTTTGAGGAGTCTTGTGCAAATGAGGGTATCACAAGTCATTTCAGTATCACAGGTACACCACAGTAAAATGGAGTAGCTGAAAGGATGAATAGAACACTCTTGGAGAGAGCTAGATGCATGAGGTTGTTTGCCAACCTCCCGAAGCAGTTCTGGGCTGAGGCAGTAAGCACTGCGTGCTATTTGGTGAATCGGTCACCCTTAATATCACTTGAACTCAAAATACTATAGGAGGTCTGGACAGGTAAACCGGTAAATTATTCTGACATTCATATATTTGGTTATCCTGTATATGTTTTTTTACAGGAGCAGGAGAGAACCAAATTAGATGCCAAGTCTGTGAAGTGTATTTATCTGGAAAAGAAGGATGGTATAAAGGGTTACAAGTTGTGGAATACAACTACACATAAAGTGGAGCTAAAGCGTGATGTAATCTTTGATGAAGCTTCTATGTTGAAGAGAACTCAATAGGCAGTCCAAGATGATGAGAAGAGTCCAAGTCCTTCAATTCAAGTGGAGTTGAAGGCAGGCAATGGTAACAAATATCATAGTTACACTTCTAGTCAAGAGGATGCAGAGGAGGTACAATCCAGAGAGACGAAGCAGTATTCCATTGCAAAAGGAAGGACTAGAAGAGAGGTGCAAGTTTCACTCAGGCTGAGGGACACAGTTGCTTATGCTTTTCTTGTGATATCTTCTGATCCAGGTTCCTACCAAGAGGCGATGGAAAGTAAAGACAGCTCCAAGTGGCTAGTTGCTATGGAAGAGGAGATGGAATCTCTTCATAGGAACAAGACTTGGGACTTGGTGACACTTCCCAAAGGCAAAAAGGTAATTGGCTGCAAGTGGGTGTACCGAAAGAAGGAAGCATCATCAGAAGGGGAACAGTGCAAATACAAGGCTAGACTTGTGGCAAAAGGCTATGCTCAGAGAAAGGGAGTAGACTTTGATAAGATTTTTTCACCAGTGGTGAAACATTGCTCAATTAGAGTCTTATTTGTGATGGTGGCTATGTGGGATTTAGAATTGGAGCAAATGGATGTCAAGACTACTTTTCTACATGGCAGTCTTGAAGAGGAAATCTTTATGTTGCAGCCTGATGGTTTTTGAAGCCTAACAATGAGAAAAAGGTGTGCAAGTTGAAGAGGTCCTTATATGGCTTAAAGCAAGCTCCAAGACAGTGGTACAAGAGGTTTGATACTTTTATGGTGGCACATGGCTACAGAAGAAGCAAGTATGACAGTTGTGTCTACTTTCGGTTTCTTACAGATGGTTCCATTGTAATGCTTATGCTCTATGTAGATGATATGCTCATAGCTTGCAGGTCAACTCAGGAGATAAACAAATTGAAGCAGGAGCTCAGTTTCGAGTTTGAAATGAAAGACCTAGGTGAAGCTAAGAAGATCCTAGGCATGGAGATCTAGCGTGATCAAAAAGAAGGAAAGTTATGGCTGACCCAGAAGAAATACATTGAAAGAGTGTTAGAAAAATTCAGTATGATAGATGCAAAGACAGTAAGTACTCCTATTTCACAACACTTCAAGTTAACAGTGCAGCAATGTCCAAAGACAGAAAAAGAACATCAAGAGATGCTCAAGGTACCGTATGCAAGTGCGGTGGGATGTTTGATGTATGCCATGGTCTGCACAAGACCTGACCTGTCTCAGGCAGTGAGTGTGGTCAGTAGGTACATGTCAAATCCAGGAAAACAACATTGGGATGCAGTGAAGTGGATTTTGAGATACCTGAAGGGTACATCAGACATTGGTTTATTATTTCAGAGAGACTTTGGTGTGGATGTTCTTGAAGGGTACGTGGATTCTGACTATGCAGGTGATCTTGACAGAAGAAGATCTACTTCTAGGTACATCTTTGTTCTAGGTGGAGGTCCGATCAGTTGGAAAGCTACACTGCAGAATATTGTAGCATTATTCACTACCGAAGCAGAATACATAGCTGCAATTGAGGCGGCAAAGGAGGCAGTGTGGTTAAAAGGTCTAGTGCACGAGCTTAGGATCACTCAGAAAAGTGTCCAGTTGCATTGTGATAGCCAGAGTGCTATATGTCTTGAAAAGTATTCAGTATATCATGCAAGGACAAAACATATTGATGTCCGGTATCATAAGCTCAGGGAGTTCATGGCAGGTGACTACATAAAGCTCATCAAAGTATCAACAGATGATAATGTAGCAGACATGTTGACCAAGCCATTGCAAGCAGCCAAGTTCAATCATTGTCTTGACTTGGCCAATGTTCATGCAAACTAGTAGAAGTGAAGGCCCCAGGGAGAGGGGGTGTTGCTGAAGACCAAGAAAATCGGAACTGTAGGTGGAGAGTCAGTGGAGAGTCTCCTGGTATTGACCATGTCAAAGGTGGAGATTGTTATCGTGAAAATTGGGGGAGGATGTTTTGACCCGGTCAAAATGGTGTCCTCTCTCTCTCCATATCCGGTGCGGTGACGGAAGCCCCCCTCACTTTCCGCATGGGGGGTTTCCCTTTCTTTGTTCCATAATTATTTTTTCTTTTTTGTGTAATGTATGCTGTGTGGAGAAGGGCGCTCGTCGTGGACTAGAGTGCAGGAAGAGAAACTTGGAATCCTGGGATTTTCTCTGAGATCGACCGGAACGGTGTAAGGTCGGTTCTCCGTTGTATTCTTCTCTACATAGTGATTTTATTCGGTGCTCTCCCCGTGGACGTAGGAGGTTTACCTCTGAACCACGTAAATTTTTTGTGTTCTTGTGTTTATGCTTGTTTGTGATGTGTGATTGCCTCCATTACTTATTCTTCTTGTGATATATATATATAATTTTGTTGAGATCATAACTGTCGAAACAACATTCTAGAACATCTTATATATGCTAGAATCACATAGTTCTGCCATCACTAAACTTCACAAAATAGCCAAGGTGTCATGAGCTTTAGGAACCACAGGTCACCCACTATTCAACTACTAATTTCTCCGCCAAACCTAAAAGACTATCGATCACTGCTAAATGGTCTGGACTTCCATGACATACTTATCATCAGAAACTACAATGTTGGTAATGTGTTTAGTTCCACATCTTTTAGCTAGGGTTTTTCGGTTCTATGCTAGAGCCAAAAAAATCAAATAACGTTTTTTAGATCTTTTTTTTGGATGAGGTTCCAAGTCATTGCATATGTCATCAAAGTTAATTTGGCCTAGAACTCATATAAACTTGGAGACACTACAATATAAATGTTTTTGGGATTGATCATGGATCAATTATGGTATTTGTGATTAGATTAGAATAAGTCTGTACCTCTAGACCGGTGAGAATGTCAAAAATTAAATAGAAAGAGAGTATGTAAAGATCCGTGCAGATCTATGTTTAGTTCCATATCTATCAAATATGAGGAAGATCTTGGATATTTATATAGTATAAAAAAAACTTAAATAATACCCTCCTTCTAGCTTTTTTTTTTTTGTCATGACAGAAAAGAGTGAGGGGGGCAACCAGTGTAGCTACTCCTTCTGGGCATGACCAAAAGGGCCTCCACTTTGCTGAGGCATGTTTGAGGTGAAACAATAACAAAGATGGGCTCAGTCCCTTCCCACCCGAAGGTGAGTATATTTTCATAGCCCCATCTAAGCACCAGCAAGAACATTCGGGCTTTAAAATCTTCTAGTCTGTTCCATGCACCCACGTCCAAGTTTCAGAATTAAATCTGAAATTTATTCGAGTCGATCATGGTATCATGCCTCAAACATGAAACGTGAAGACATCGAAACTAAACCCGTTCTAACTAGACTACAACCTGTGGTCCTTTTAGCCTTGTTGGGCATGGTCTTAGATTGTTACATGCGGACAAAATGGAGAAAATAAAATTTTTTGAAGGTCTTCCAAACGGCTTGAATTCTCTTTGAAGTTCTTATAAAAACAAACCTGTCTTTCTTCTTTCTATCTTCCAAATTGCCTTCCCTTCTACTTTTATGATGTAGTTTTCTTCTTAAAGTTCTTGTCCTACCTTTGCTTGGTTTTCAGGGCCTTCTTTGTATGACAGTGCTTAATGGATTTTCATTAAGCGACTCCCCTCTATGTTCTTCGTCTCTTTTTATGAAAAAAAAACCAAAGGCCAATCCCTATACCAAATAACATGCATTGTGTTATGCAACTTGCTAGCTCTACTATAATTTGAGGCTTCAAGAACTAGTAAACCATTAGTAAATTTAATTTGCATAGTGACTATTTGGACCATATTTGCTAGTAACTATTGGGTTAGAATTCTAGGCTATCATGCTCAAAGAAGAACATGTTATTACTTTGGACATTGTAGCACTCTTTACTAGTTAACAAATTTATTTGTCAATGAAGCTCATGGATGAGTTTCACCGGTAAGAAAAGGATGATATTTTGATATTAATTCATGTATATATGACTGCAGTGATATGCCAAGAAAAATAGGAAGGTGATACATCTTCTTCTTCTTCTTAAGCAATGGAAGTTCATAATTCATTAAAACACTTTCAAAAAAAGGGTCTCACAGTATGAAGAACTAATGAGTTTTGATATCATTTAAGAAAGGGTAAAGAAGATGGAGGAAGCCAATCACACTTTGCTAACCTTTGGTTTCGTCACCTGATTATGATTCAGCTCTTGTGCCCTATAAGCACAACTTTATGGATATCATATATGATGCTGAATTAAGCGTGAATTTGAAACTAACATTCCGTGATTAATTACTTCCCTTAATGCAAGTGACAGTGATTAATTACTTCCCTTAATGCAACTAACATTCCGTGATTAATTACATCCTCTGAATCCTGAGGTGGAATCTCACTCTATCATCCCTTCTATACTGCTGCTTTTGTGCCCCTGCTTGGCCTTCTCGGTGTTGACAAGTATTTTGCTGTTATTTGTTTTACTCTGAATCATTTTGCTTGTGAACCTGGTTTGCTACTACAAAATACCTGTACAGTTTTATGCTTGTGTAATTACTAAGCACTCTATTTTTGATATAATGAATTTTTGAAAAGAAAACAAAAAAAAATGCAAGTAACAGGAACGTAGTACTGGCTAAGTGAATCCTGCAAACATTTTATTTTCTTCCTGACCATTTTGTTTACTAACGAAACACCTTTTCTCATCTTTCTATTGGTGATCATGATATTGTATTGTCATCAACTTACTACGATTTCATTATTTGCAACATCAATTTTTTCTTCACATTCTGATAATAACATTGATCGCGCCACCCTCACTTCTTTTTAATCTTAAGCAATCTACTTGGTGCACCTTTTTCTTTTTTATCATGGTAACTACTTATTCAGCCTCGAGATGTTTACTGGACCATCAACTAAGGTTGAGCCACCCTAGACAATTGGGGAGTAACTGCATTACCGTTTAACGAGGAGATGGTGACCAAAGCACCAATCAGAAAGGAGACAATTAATATCAACTACTGATTCATGCATCATATAATCGACCGAGTGGAAGATGAGCAGGCCAGTTACTATACCGACTATCTCCAATATCCTGCATCGAGAGATTATATACAGCCAGGCCTAATTGATATCCCTTCGCATGTATCTCCCGAGTACTTACTCGGACTCGATCAACTCCAAGCTTAATCGGTCACATCTACCGAGTACTTACTTGAACTGGCTAAATTCGAAACTTAGTTGAGCATGCTAAAGTATGATGTCAAGGTTCTTTCTCTCTCGGTGAAGTCCCTTTCTCTTAGCAATAAATAGAATTTGTCCTCGATACTCGTAGCCAATAACACTCGAGTTAGTGACAACAATTGTTTTAGCTGATCTCACATATCCCAACAGCGATCGTGCCAAGTGAAATTATGGCAGACAAATTTATGGAAGGCAACATTCTAGCAGAATCAACTATCCTAATAGAAAGGATGCTAATGGAAAGAATTCCAAGAGACAATATCTTAATATCCTACCATAATCTGTTACACCTATCAGAATCTCCATTATGTTTGTCAGAGAAGACTACCTTCCTGACGACATTCCGTTATTTCGTGTAACTATAAATTGGTAAGAGAAAATCCATGGCAAGGTACACTTTTCATTATTTATGCTCGCACGATCATCATTTGGCTCTAGGCTTCGGCTATTGTAGTCCGTCTCATTTTCTTACTACCTGAGCATCGGAGGATTCTTCATGAAAAATTCGAGTCTATTGGAGGGTGATTTAATGACAACATTTTCTCCTTCTATTTTTCTAACCTGCTGAAAATATTAACAACAATTTTTTCTTCGTTGCAGAGGATATTCAGGCGCACAGAAAGTCATGTCAGCTACAGAATTAGAAGATGGCCATGCATGGAAAAAATATGGGCAAAAGAAGATTCTTGGGGCCAAATATCCAAGGTACATGACATAAAAATGGGCATCTCAAGAAATTTTTGTTTCAATTACAAACAAATCAGCATTTGTATGCATTTTGAAACTCTTCCAAAAATAAAAGTGTTCGAGCCAGTACCACTAAAATTTTCTGATAAAGTAATACAAATGATTGCAAAAAATGCCATAGATCTAACGGGATCGTACAGGATGTACCATTAATTCCGATATCGTGCACCATCCGATTCAATACCGGTGCATGCATATATAGTTTGAAGGGTGTATTAACATTCAGTATGCCAAACTAGCTTCCATACCAGACATACGAAGATAGTACCAGAACAGCATTTATACGGAACCAGTATCAAGATGGCATACCATGAAATTAATTAAAGATATATACAGTATTTTTCATTTTCTTTCACTGTCCGTCGCAATCCTAAATAGAAATGTTAATGAAGAAGTCATTTCTGACCCAAATTTTGAAGCAGTTCTTTGAAGTTACCAGGAAAAAATGCAATATTTTTGAAGTATAGAAGTTGAAATGCTATTTATTTGCATGCAGAGCGGAACAGAAATTCCATTGTAAGCTAGAAAATTGATCAACTCTTTTGGTAAATTTTAGGAGCTACTTCAAGTGTGGTCAGAAAAATATCAAGGCTGCCAGGCAATAAAACATGTGCAAAGAATGCAAGATGATCCACCAATGTTTCTTGTCACCAACATCGGGCAACATACATGTTCAAATGTGTTGCAAACTTCGCAATGGATTCCTGATGACTCATCATCTTCTTCGGACAAATGCATGCTTAGCTTCGAATTGGATCAATCCGGCATTCACCAAGAGAACTACCGGTCCTCGTCACCTGAAGTGCTGTCAAAGCATCCAAAGTTTTGGCGGGTATCTTCGCAAGCTACAAGTTCTAAGAAATCAACCATGGAGATGAGCTACGATGCCCCTTCAGTCCCAGCAGCAGTTGATTTGCCTGCATGCAGTCCATTTCCAATGGATGATAGATCGGGCTGCAGCAACGTAGTTCCCGGTATGATTTCACAACAAAGCCCGCAAGCTACGGACGTGGACTCATTCATGGGTTTACTTGAATCATTTGCTGGCCTTCGTACTGACAAAGATGTTGGTTACAAGTGAGATAAAAAAAAATAAAGGGTGAAGATTTTACCTGATTGACAGTCAGGGATGACCTTGGTTTAGATCGAGCTCGGTGATGGCATGTTAGCCATTAATGGAGCATGCCCCTGAGATTAATTGTAATATTGTTTGCTCGACTCCTGGTTATGGAAAATAATACAATTAGTTCCTACGTACAATGCAAGCAGGCTTTGGTTGGATGGACAAGAGTTCGATATACTTCCTGCAGTATCCTGGTGCAACTGCTGTTGTAAGTGGTTTGAAGGGCAATGGTTTTAGTCCAATAATTAATTATATGTCTCTCTTGCATTGATGATTCTGTACCAGGGACAAACGTTCAAGATGAGAAAAGGGATTTACTATTGCTAGATAGGTTATGTTTAAATGCATGTATTCTTTGAGTCCCGGATATATATTTAAGTTATTATTTGCTATTGTTGTTGTTGTTATTATTGTTATTATATAATTAATTTATTATCTCGAAACATCAATTTTTTTTGTTTGAAATTGATCCGCAAAACATACTCGTTTTAGGTCTATCCACTTTAACATATATATGAAGCAAGCTAGAACCTTTTTGCTTTGATTTTTTGTTACAAGGAAAATAATTGGCACTAAAAATCTTGGTCCATAGTATTTATGAATAGCAATGTTTTATTCGAGAAATTATTGCATATGCATATGATGCATGATCATGCATAGTGTTGTGGAGCAAACCCGTTCCACGTAATACTCGGATCCAACTTGATACTGTTATGGCGAAAGGGAACAATTACCAGGGAAGAGATGTAGGAGAAAAAGAAAGATTGCTTTATTCCTATGGAGAAAAACCTTGTTACAACAAATAAAATAACACTCGACAGCCCTTCTGAAAACCCAGAAGCTTCTCGTTGTCCCGTACGTCTTCTCTCTTGTAGGCCTCATGTCCCAAGAATCTACGTACGCCATGCATGGACAATACCTCAACGTGCGTCCTTCTCCAAAGCCCCGTGAAACACCATCACGGCACAAGTCCTCCACGTGATATCTCCCTCACGTGCGCCTCTCTGTAGTCCATCACCATGGTCTCCCACGCGGACTCCCTCACGTGTGGTCTCCAAGAAGCCTCCACCTTGGAACCATGAGTCAAGCCCCACGAACCAAGGCCTTCACGCTGATCTCTCCACGGTCTTCACATGACCGTGAGACCCCAAAGGGGTCGGCCTCTTGGACCTTCCTTCAACCGCACACCCCATCTTCTCATATTTATAGCATATGGAGGACGTTGAAGCCTTCTTGAATTGGGCGTCTGATATTGGACTTCTTGTTGAACTGCAATTACCTCTTGAATCTTGTTAGGATTCAATCACATAGACGGTTAGGACTTGTCTTGGGCCAATAACAAACTGATTAGGATATCTCACATGGTTGGACTTCCTAATTGGTTACAACCAACCAACTAACCAACCAATTGGCTAACCTCCTAACCAATTTAACAAACTTGGACCCAACCCCATAACCCAATTGGGTTATGTTACAATCTCTCAAAAAACTCCCCCCTTTCAAAGCCAACATAAAATTAATAATCCTTGGGTCAAAGCCCCTAACTCAACATGACTCAAAAGGGATCATGGAAAAAAACCCCAAAAAACCCTGGAATACCTCCAGGATAGCTTGGGACACGCCCCCAAGCTCCAGGGATCGCCTCTAGCATCCCTGCCATGACCTCCTAAGTCTTTCCAAGACTCGGGAGCACCATACAAAACCCTACAATCTCCATCTTGGTGCCCCAAGCCTTGGCAAACCTGGCAATGTCCTCCATGCACAACCTGACTATAACTGCGTGTCCTGACAGCTCCTTGTGCGGATCTCCTTGCCTTTGCCAACACCCTTCAGCTGCTGCATGCACTTGGAGACCTTTGGGATGATCGCCTCCATAGCTGAAGTCCTTGCTTGTACCTTGGCACCACGATTGTAGCCTTCCTTCTGCCTGGCAGCTGCATCAGACTTTTTCTTGGACTTCCCTGGAGAGAACACAGCAAACCTGAACCAGCACTCGCTGTAATTGGAGCTCTACCTGACACCATCTTCTCAGAGCCACACCAATCTCTGCACACTATGCTCCACCTGGCTAAGTGCACCCCTGATGCTCGTGCTAGGATATGGCCAGTATCCCTGCATCTCCCGCTCTGAACTCGTGTCGAATCCTGCTCCACCCATGAAGCCACCTCTCTTAGGTGCTCCACCTGAAACTAAAGTCCCACCGATGCCACAGAAAGAAACCCCAAGGCCAGCCATTCAATGCTGCCCTGCTGAGCCTGCCGTTGCACCTCGAACACCGTCACTGCCTTCTCGGACCCTCCGCATCATGCGGATCTTTCTGAGACCGTTTTGGATACTCTGCATCCACGCAGGAACCTCCGAAACCCAGGAGCTCATCCTAACTCCTCTGCTAATCCAGCGACTGAACCTAGCAACCATCTCCAGTGGCGCTCCATCATGTCCCAGCCTGTCTCCCGACTGCATGATATCCCTGGTACTCCCTGAGACCTATTTACGGTCTTCCTGAGTTGCCATCTCCATCAGCTCCAGTCTCCGTCCCTAGGCCAGTCCTGCCATACCGGGATACTCCCGACTGTCCGATACCTCGGGCACTCCCTGAGACTATCTCCTGTCTCCCTGATCTGCCCCTGGCACCGCCTCTGCTGATGTACTCAGTCTCCCTGAGATATCCATCTCTCGAGACTCCTCTCCAATCACGCAGGATACCACCCACATCCAGCTCCATCACGATCAAGGTAGCTGGAGTACTACCGATCGCTCTCCTCCACAGTGACCAAAAGCCTGGTCCACTATTGATGGAGCTACCACTAATGCTGCTCTGAAGATCTCTGGTATGTGTCGCTCCACCTGTGCTGAACCACAGATCACCCGACCTGTCAATACTTCACAGCACAGAACCTGCAGCTCTACACCACCGTCGCGAACTCCTGCACCACAGGATCCATCATCCTTGGCAAGATCCACAACACCAGCAGACCACCACACTTCTCCCAACACCATGAACCTCTGTCCGCCTGGGAGAGCCGAAAATGGAACCAACCTGCACGTGCTGCCCACACACACGACCACTACACCGCGATCTCCACATATCCTACGATCTGACTCTATCATCAGATCCAACCTAGCTCAACACAAAGAGCTCAAAAAATGGAGTCCAACGGCACAGACGGGGCTCAAATCGGAGTTCAATTGAGCCTGGAATCGCTGAAAATCCATCTGCACAGTTTTCAGAGGATAGAGTGACTTGAAATCCTGATTGGTCGGTTCACCGTGAACCAGCCCGCCGGTCCACGCACGCCAAGCCGGTCCACGGGCTGCCATGGCTGCTGGTACATGGCAAGGAACCGTGGACCGCAGCCTCTCCTTGCCGCGCCCTCGCCTCGGCCGCCGCCGTCGTCTCCGGCGACCTCGAGACGATGCCAAGCCATCGGCGACTGGCCGCGCACCATCCACGTGCCCACACTGGCCCCGCGACACTCCCGCGATGCCCCGTGCTGCTCCGCGATGATTGCGGCCGAGCCATCGCCCGCGACCGGCAGCGCCGCTCCCGCGATGCCCCGCGCCTCCGTGCGACCGGCGAGTCCGCTCCCTGAATCGTGCCCGCGGTGCGCCGTGCCCGCGAAAGCCCACTGCGAGCCTCCGCGCTGCTCTGCTCCACGTCCGCACCCGCGGCCCTGCTCCGGCCTGCGACCGTGCATCGCCCTTACGCCTTCTCGCCCGAGCCACCGTGCGTTGCCCTTGCACCGCTTTCCTGCGACCGATGCCCTGTGCCGCGTCTGTACCTGTGGCCATTCCCTGTGACGCACTGCTGTGCATCTTCCCGTGATGCCCCGCACCGCTCCGCTGCGACCGACGCCCTGAGCCACATCGCGCGCGATTCATGCATCGCCAGATCTGGATCTGCACCTCCAGATCCGGTTCTTCTTGTACTCAGTCTCCCTGAGATATCCATCTCTCGAGACTCCTCTCCAATCACGCAGGATACCACCCACATCCAGCTCCATCACGATCAAGGTAGCTGGAGTACTACCCGATCGCTCTCCTCCACAGTGACCAAAAGCCTGGTCCACTATTGATGGAGCTACCACTAATGCTGCTCTGAAGATCTCTGGTATGTGTCGCTCCACCTGTGCTGAACCACAGATCACCCGACCTGTCAATACTTCACAGCACAGAACCTGCAGCTCTACACCACCGTCGCGAACTCCTGCACCACAGGATCCATCATCCTTGGCAAGATCCACAACACCAGCAGACCACCACACTTCTCCCAACACCATGAACCTCTGTCCGCCTGGGAGAGCCGAAAATGGAACCAACCTGCACGTGCTGCCCACACACACGACCACTACACCGCGATCTCCACATATCCTATCCTACGATCTGACTCTATCATCAGATCCAACCTAGCTCAACACAAAGAGCTCAAAAAATGGAGTCCAACGGCACAGACGGGGCTCAAATCGGAGTTCAATTGAGCCTGGAATCGCTGAAAATCCATCTGCACAGTTTTCAGAGGATAGAGTGACTTGAAATCCTGATTGGTCGGTTCACCGTGAACCAGCCCGCCGGTCCACGCACGCCAAGCCGGTCCACGGGCTGCCATGGCTGCTGGTACATGGCAAGGAACCGTGGACCGCAGCCTCTCCTTGCCGCGCCCTCGCCCTCCGGCCGCCGCCGTCGTCTCCGGCGACCTCCCGAGACGATGCCAAGCCATCGGCGACTGGCCGCGCACCATCCACGTGCCCACACTGGCCCCGCGACACTCCCGCGATGCCCCGTGCTGCTCCCGCGATGCTGCGGCCGAGCCATCGCCCGCGACCGGCAGCGCCGCTCCCGCGATGCCCCGCGCCTCCGTGCGACCGGCGAGTCCGCTCCCTGAATCGTGCCCGCGGTGCGCCGTGCCCGCGAAAGCCCACTGCGACGCCTCCGCGCTGCTCTGCTCCACGTCCGCACCCGCGGCCCTGCTCCGGGCCTGCGACCGTGCATCGCCCTTACGCCTTCTCGCCCGAGCCACCGTGCGTTGCCCTTGCACCGCTTTCCTGCGACCGATGCCCTGTGCCGCGTCTGTACCTGTGGCCATTCCCTGTGACGCACTGCTCCGTGCATCTTCCGTGATGCCCCGCACCGCTCCGCTGCGACCGACGCCCTGAGCCACATCCGCGCGCGATTCCATGCATCGCCCAGATCTGGATCTGCACCTCCAGATCCGGTTCTTCTCCGTATCTCTAGGTAGGAAACGAGCCCTCACCTCTAGATCTCAGAACCAGAGATCTACACCACCACCGCGAGTCCTCTTTCCTGCATCCTTCACGTCACCGCATCAAGATCAGCTCTGATACCAGTTGTTGTGGAGCAAACCCGTTCCATGGAATACTCGGATCCAACTTGATACTGTCATGGCGAAAAGGGAACAATTACCAGGGAAGAGATGTAAGAGAAAAGAAGAGATTGCTTTATTCCTTTGGAGAAAAACCTTGTTACAACAAACAAGATAACACTCGACAGCCCTTCTGAAAACTCAGAAGCTTCTCGCTGTCCCGCACGTCTTTTCTCTTGTATGCCTCATGCCCCAAGAATTCACATACGCCATGCACGGATAATACCTCAACGTGCGTCCTTTTCTAAAGCCCCGTGAAAAACCATCACGGCACAAGTCCTCCACGTGATATCTCCCTCACGTGCGCCTCTCTGCAGTCCATCACCATGGTCTTCCACGCGGACTCCCTCACGTGTGGTCTCCAAGAAGCCTCCACCTTGGAATCATGAGCCAAGCCTACGGACCAAGGCCTTCACACTGATCTCTTCACGGTCTTCACATGACCGTGAGACCCCAAAGGGGTCGGCCTCTTGGACCTTCCTTCAACCGCAGACCCCATCTTCTCATATTTATAGCACGTGGGGGACGTTGAAGCCTTCTTGAATTGGGCGTCTGATATTGGACTTCTTGTTGGACTGCAACTACCTCTTGAATCTTGTTAGGATTCAATCACATGGGCGGTTAGGACTTATCTTGGGCCAATAACAAACTGATTAGGATACCTCACATGGTTGGACTTCCTAATTGGTTACAACCAACCAACTAACCAACCATTGGCTAACCTCCTAACCAATTTAACAAACCTGGACCCAACCCCCCCAATTGGGTTATGTTACAATCTCTCAAAAAACTTCCTCCTTTAAAAGCCAACATAAAATTAATAATCCTTGGGTCAAACCCCCTGACCCAACATGACTAAAAGGGATCCCGGGAAAAAATCACAGAAAACCCTGGAATACCTCCAGATAGCTTGGAATACGTCCCCAAGCTCCAGGGATCGCCTCTAGCATCCCTGCCATGGTCTCCCAAATCTTTCCAAGACTTGGGAGCACCACACAAAATCCTACACATGATATACGTCACCATCGATAATTGAGATGTATGAACAAGATTCCATCCATCGCATGCTCGACATACTGCGATGATTGATTACATTTACCAGCATCGCCATGCATGTAGTGCACATAATAATTCTTTGTATTACCGGGGGGGGGGGTGTGGAGATGCTAAAAACACGGCTTGGAACAATTTGTTCAAGTGAAGGGCTAACTTGGACATTCAACGCGGCATGCACTGTACATTAATATTGTGTCCACCAGCAGAAGAAATTCTCAATCTCTTCAGACTACTTTAAGGGATGGATCGATGAAAAGATACCATGGATTATTAACTAATCCTCAAGCAATTTATTATAACAAAACTTTAAAAAGAATAAGTTCCTGTCAGCAGTCTATGGGTCAGTGGGTGGGAATTACAGAAAAAGTACCAGGTTTGAATTGTGTCTTTTTTTTTTTTTGAACAAACAAAACACAAGGGAGAATCACTTCATGATAGGAAAGGCCATGGGACTTTAACAAATTAATGCTGTCATTAAACAAAAAACGAGGAAGAGTGTCGCTTCATGAAAGGAAAGGTTATGGGACTTCTATTAACAAAGACTCTTGGCTTTTCTTTTGGCAGTAACTGAAGGAGACAAGCTTGCTTATTGGTAGATATCTGTGGCAAGTTTTGTCCACCGAGAATAAATGTGGAATAAGTAGGATTATGGTAGGGACATCAGGCTTGGCTACTAGCGATTTGGTCCTCTTTGGTGGCGCGAGAAGGTCCTCCATGCCTTCTGTCGGCGAGATGCATGCATGCTGTCATCGTGATGATTCAAATACCTTAGAAATATATCATCCAAGATTTGAACTTAGAATCTTTATTTGCTTAGCAGAAAATGTGACCATTAGAACAAGCAGTAGTGCTCCTCTTTTAACGAGATGACTTTGAACATTGCTTTATGTATTTTAATTCTTATAAATTAACCAAAATATTGTATAGAGAGGATTGTTCCAAATAAGATCCTAAAGAACAAGCATCTGATCAGTGGTTAATTATGATTTTTTTTTTTTTTAAATTTTATAAAGGGAAAAGAGAAGTCAAGCTCAGCCTACTTTAAAAATAGTTATGAATTTATCATTCAGTTCTTTTATAAAAGGCTTACTAATTACTCAACATATGCATCCACATATAAGTAATGTTTATTTTCTTTATATATATATATATATTGTCCAAGATAAGTTACAACATCCTCATGAAAGATAATGATATGTAGTTTTAGAAATTAAGAGAAACAATATTTCCACACCCTTAAGGTGATTTGAGACATGGAATAAGCACAACATGATTTTTGTGAACTTCAGAAGGCTAAAATTATGGTTGGAAGATGCTAGAGCATCCCATCCTATCATGTGGAAAAGAAAATGTTATATATACCAACATCCAAAAGTTATGGTTGTGCTTTGTTTGGAAATAAGAAAAATAAGATTGGCCATTCCTTTGTAAATAGTTATTTTACAAATTATTGATATTTTTGATAGGTTAAAATTAATATTATCTGCTAAAAGAGGTACCTCGATAATAATGTAAAGCTCCATCTTGGAACAGCTGTTCTTGGAATAAGTATGCTTGATTAGACTTGTTACTCTTCTTGTTCTAAAAGGTTTTATTTTGGTTCCTTAATCCTATATATATAAGCTATACCCATGGTCTTTCCAACATATAACTGAAATTGAACTAAATATATATGTGATTGGATCCTCACAATTATGTATAAAGCTTTGATTGGAATAACTTCATTGCATTGCCTTATGATGCAACCACCCTATTTCAGAGGTAGACATTCTTGTTGTATGTTAGGCGCGGGTATAGCTTTTCTAGAAGATGAGGACATCCAAGACTTGCATTTTCCTCGGAAGCTTCTGTTTTGCTAACGTTAGGGCCATGACGTCACACTCGCATAAGCAATCTTATCTTCCTAGTTTTAACAAAATTTATTTTGTTAGGTTGAGCTAATCAAATAATTATTAGATATTTTTGCACCTATTTCAATTTGTTGCAAGTAGACCGGTACCTAATCAAGCAAAGAGATATGAACTCTAGGACAGGCCCCAAGCCAAGTTTTTTATAAAATTAAGTTTATCATGTTTAATTAACTGCATATGCTATGTAGATGACTTTTCTTTGATATCTTAAACCCTTCCACACTTGATCAATAATGGAGATAACAATCCAGACATGGGATGCCCAGAAAAAAAAACTAGTTCCACACTAGCAGATATCAATCCTAGATGTGGGGATGCCCAGAAAAAGACTACTTCCACACTTCTTCTTCTTCTTTTTTTGAATGCGACCACTTCCAGACTTGATCGATGTAGATAACTTAGTCGGCATTCTCTGAAAAAAAGTTGCTCCTGTTCCTGGTCCAAAATGTTGACTTGTCAAGACTATAAATTTGAATAATTAGTTAAGCCTTGCCCAGTTGCCCTGCTACATATATGCAAGAATCTCCAAAGACAAGGCTAGCATATAGAATCATCTTGTTATTGTTTTATTAAAAGTATCTAGAGCTAGATCCGTGTAATAATAATCCATGTAACTTTGAGTTGACCTCGATCCACAAGCAGTCATCTAGATTGATACTTTCTGGCTAATATTTTTGGACAAGATTTTAGAATGTTACATATGTGATATGCACGAGAGCTAATAAGGATTGTCTAAACGTAGTACCATTAATGATAAATAAAAATAAATAAAAATTTCATGACAAATCTTTTTTACATGCTGGGTCCATTATCTACCCCCCCCCCCCCCCAAAAAAAAAAAAAAAAAAAATAAAATAAAATAAAGGTTGGGTCCAAGCTTTTAGATAATAAGAAGAGAGATGCATGAAAGGCTAATATTCTTTTGATAATTCTTCCAAAGCAGTGCTTTGGATAATATCATACGCGTTTGGTACAGCACGCAAGTTGCTAGAAAATACAAATTAACATGTCACGTCCAACATGGACATAATTGACTGAGAAGAATTTTTCTCTGCGGTTTAATCTCATTAAGTTGAGATATTGAGGAGAATCTCGGGGAAAAATAAAGGGTATCGAGAGATTATTCGAGTCCCTGTTTCTTCTCGTTCTCTGTTGTTTTTCTAATGCTCTTCATTTTATCATTTCATGGAATGAATGAAATGATGGAATCTAGTCTAACAGTCAAATTTACATGCCATGGTGTTTGAAAGAAATTTGGTCTTGCTCGCTCCTGCTTACTGCGAACAGGCAAACTCTCATTTGAATGATCGCCCTAGCTATTTGAATCTTTGATAAAAATAGAGCGTGACCTAAGAGCATGTTAACTAAATGTACCACTTTGCACTCCTTCCTAGATCGTCCGCTTAGAGTCCATATAGCCACCGCTAAGACGGTAGCTCAGTTGATAAAGGCTTAAATTTCTCGTCTATCGATCACCGATTCGAGGCATGATTCATGTAGATGACTCGATTAATTCAGGATACATCCTGAAGCACGTGACCAGGATGGGAGGAGAGCACACTACTCCGACTGCTTAGCGGGATCAGGCTGACGTAGTCACCTACGGTGGGGAGAGCAAGCGAAAAAATACGGTCCTATCGAACATGATCTGACGGGAAGGGAACTCCAGTGAAAGGTAGCTGCGACGAGATTTATTATCCCCCCTCCCTCCCGCCCTTTTCTTTATCCAAAAAAAAAAAAAAAAAAAATCCATATATACCCGAACGGCCACACAAAATTAGAGATATAAATAAGAACCATGTCATTTGCTCAACCATCACAGAAGGATTCGAAGATGTTAAACCCTGTGACAGAAAAATTGCCACCCTCAACCCGTTTGATGGTCATCGAGGAGCTCAACCGAGGGCGCGAGCTCACCTGCCAGCTAAGAGCTCTGCTTTCAGTGGTGATGAATCCGGGTAATGAGAAGGTGGAGACGGCTGGAGTCCTCTTTGAGGAGGTGCTAAAGTCTTTTACTCTGGCTCGCTCGGTCCTTACGCCCGGTGGGAAGCCAGAGGTGGAACCCGTGGCTAGTGGAGCTAGCTTACCTGCCTCCGGTGCTGGAAAAAAGAGCCTGGGGTGAAACAAAAATCGATTGGAGGAAAGCAGAGGTGATCAAGGTCACAGAAGAAGGTAATGTTTTCTATATATATATACATATATGTACCCTGTTTTTTTTTTTTTTTTTTTTGGATTGAAGTGAGTTAGGAAAGCCTAACAGAAAGCAAAGCTTTGCAACATCTCTATGCGGACTTATCATCATCTTGTTTAGCATGCTACTCATCCATTTCCCGTCTTGACATGATCCACCTTAATGTTCTTACCAGGCCATATATATTATATATATATATATATATATATATAATATATTAAATATCCCTAATTTCTGTTTAGTTGAAGGGAGAAATAATCTTTTAATCCTGAGAAAAGGCTATAGTTTAAGGAGTGCCTGATATATAAAGCAGGGCGTTATCAGTGGTGCATCATAATTTTTTTTTTTTTTTTGCCGAATGAAAGGAGGCTAGGAGGGCGTTCCTTCATTAGCCACCTAATTCATCTTGATTTTCTAAAACCATTTTTAGGTCGTTTTTGTACAATTTGCTTATTAGTAAGGGGTCTGTTCGGGTATCCAAAACATCAGGGAAAGCGGATCCATTGCCCTGCAAAGCCCCTATATATTCCTTCTGAAGGTCCATACTAGTCATAGCTGGACCTCCTACAAGATTTGGGTTGGGGAGGTATTGAGTTGATATGCTCTTTAATTACTCAATTGACTATCCACTCATGAATCCAATAAGAAATCCAATCAAATCCTACTAGATTTTTAAACATGTCCCGAAGTGGTATCACTTGAAAAAGATTGTTTTTGATAAGAAGAATGATAATTCGACCAACCTTGACAAGAGCATCGGACCACTTGTCGATGTCCATGTTTCGATCTATTTGGCTTGGCTTGAAGGGAATAAAAGAGTCTTCCTTCGCACAAGCATCCATTTTTTTTAGCTCTACAAGGGACCTTCCACTCTTTTCATTTATAAGAATACCTGATTCCAGAAAAAAAATATTAAAAAAATATCATTACATTTGAACTCGTACATCCTTTTTATTTCATCTTCTTTTTTTTTTTTTTTTCTCGTTTTCTGTACCTCTTCATTTTTTTTTTTTTCTTTTTATACGTATACTTATTTTAAATTAATTATATTGAATATATAGGAGAAGTACCTTACTTCTTTTACATTCTAACAAAAAAAAAAGAAAAAAAGAAAAAGAAAAATAGCAGTTGATGCGTATCTTTAATCAAGCATGCAGGAATCGTGTGGCATCGTGAGAACTATAACGTCCATGCCGCTGGCTGATGCTATCACTGGAGAAAATATGGGCTGAAAAATATCCATGGATCCAAGTATCAAAGGTAGCGTTTTCTTATACATGTTAAATAAACGCAAGTCATTTCATTATAAATTTTTTTTTTTTTTAAAAAAAAAACACGTAAGTCAAGGAGTTTGAATCAATCGATCACTAAAGCATCCCGGGGTTGACAAGTTCGAAGAAACTAATTCAACTTCCATGATGCACAGAAACTACTACAAATGTATACATAGAAAGGATCGAGGATGCCCAGCAACCAAGCAAGTGCAGCAAAAGGATGATTGTAACCCACCTAAGTTTGTCGTCGTCTATCAGATGCCTCACACTTGCAAAAATTTGGAGACCGCATCTAAAGTTGGTACGGATTCTAGCCTCGCAAAAACCTCGATGTTGGATAATGGATCCAAATCCCTGGATATCCCACCTCAGCAACCCTTGCTTTCTGAAAACCTCAAGATGGAAGAGCTCGAGAAATGTCGCTTCACTGATGCAGCCACCATGCACTCCCCTATGGTATTTGATGATATGAACTTGATAACGGACATGATTAGGATTGATGGGAGGTACATATCTCATGAGGAAGCACCTTGGATTCCATTTCCGTCCGACCAAAGGGGCATTACTTCCGATTCGGATTGCGAACGGCACGGCTAAGATGCTCTTAATTATCCGCATTCATAGAGTGGGTTTAAGAGCATCGAAATGTGAATTATGAAAGAATAATGATGGAGTGTTTAAATAAATAAATACTGTGTCTCGTTTGAAACTTTAATTATATGTGAATTGTACTTATTTCATTTGCTTCATTTCATATAGAAACAAATTTTAGAATTTGCTTGGCATTTTTTGCTCTTTAAAATAAAATTATAAAAATCAAGATAAAAAATTCCTGATGATTCTATTTTCTAAAATTATTTTTTATTATTTTAAAAAATAAAAAATGGGATACTTTTACTATGTTCAAAAATAAGATATTATTATTGTTGTTGTTGTATCCACCATCATGACCATCGCTGCTGCGGTCATCTTCCTTGCCACTGCCACACCATGGTCAACGTTTTCACCATTACAATCACCGTTGTTACTACCAATGTCTTCATCACCATCAGAATTATTGCCACCGTCATAATATTATCCTCACCATAAGCACCATACATCTCTTCCACGTCGTCACCATCATTAACTTTGCCACCACAATTATCATCGTCGTCTTTGTTAAAATAATTTTTTATATCATCATTAGTGACAGTAATCTATCGTCTCTAATGTCATCACAAATACTCTTTTATAAAAAAAATTCAAATATTTTAGTGATGGCAGCCACCGTCGCTAATGTTAAACATCTTTTCTACCTAAGAGATATCCTTCCATGTTTAGATTTCATATATGGAATGTATTGATATGTAATCATGCTTGGCTAATCCTATTTAGGATATTTTGGTAAGCATTTACCTTATGTACAGCATCATGTATATATTTAATAGGATGAATCCCGAGCATAATGAAGATAAGAATTCAAGTTTCTATATGGTATCAGTGCGGGTTGCTATTCCACTTATCCCTGCCTATTCCAACCCTATTACAATCCTATTCCCACTTATTTCTGCCCTATTCCCTTTTTTTTATGAAGGGATGACCTAATCTCCTCCCTCCCCCTCTTGGCATCTTCCTCTCCCTCGTTCCCAACCCTGTCACCGCCCCCCGCCCACGCCTCCCGACGACTCCTGCTAGCCCTCTCTCCTCTTTAGGCCCCACCACCCCAGCCCGTCCACCGACCCCGCCGCCCTTGCCCCCCCCACCAATCTCGCCTCCCACTGCCCCTGCCCGTCTATCGATCCCACCGCCCCTGCCCCCACCAGCCTCTACCCCCATCGATCCCGTTGCCCCTGCCCCGATCCGCTGCCCCTGCCACCACCGATCCCACCACCCCCGGCCCTTCCATCGTTGTCGCCTCCCGTTGCCCTTGCCCATCCACCGATCCCACCGCCCCTGCCCCCACCGTCCTCCCGCTCCCCTGCCGACGTCTCCTGCTACCTCTGCCCCCATTGCCACCTCCCGTCGCCCCTGCCCTCGCCGACATCTCCCGCTGCCCCCGTACCAGCCCTAGCAACCCGTGCACCGGCCTCTACCTCTCCCCTGCACCACTCTGAATTCCTCCAAATCCCTGCATCGGCCTCTGACTCTTCCTGTGCACTGTCCATCGACGACCCCCTCTGCTTCTTGAATCTAGCTGATCTCTAATTCGACCGCAGACATGCCTGGAATCATAGCCACTACCGTGTTGCTGTGCTACCTTCTCCCGCGCCGCCAGCCGTCGCCCGTGCTGCTCTTCTCTGTGATGGATTGTCTGAGGACACCAGTGCAAATGCCACTGGATTTCACTGCCGAGAGTCTCTCCATCCACTGGAATCCTCCTCTCTCTCCCGCCCGTGATCACTGCGTCTCCACCGGATCTACTTCCTGAGCCTGCTGTGGGTCAACCAACTTCACTTGGTTCATCATGACTGATGTCGCTTAGCCGATTGTGGTTCGCTCCTGTTACTCGTATGACTTCTGTTCGTACTCTACTTGCTATAGCTGTTGCCAAACGATGGTCTTTACATTAGCTTGATGTCAAGAATGCCTTTCTTCATGGAGACCTATTTGAAGAAGTATACATGATGCCGCCTCCTGGCTTACCTCACCAGCCTCATCAAGTATGTAAACTTCGCCGTGCACTTTATGATCTCAAACAGGCATCTCGTGCTTGATTTGAAAAATTCCAAACCACTCTTCTTAGTTATGGATTTCTCCAGAGCCTTCATGACTCTGCCTTATTCTATCGCCGCTCCTCTCATGGGATAGTTCTACTTCTTCTCTATGTTGATGATATGGTTGTCACTGGAAATAACCAACAAGGTATTTATGATACCAAGCAATACTTGCACAAGTGCTTCGAAATGAAAGATATTGGCTTATTACGATTCTTTCTTGGCATTGAAGTCAACCATCAATCTGATGGTCTTTTCCTTTCTCGAGCCAATATGCCTCTGATTTACTCATTCGTGCCAGCATTTCAGACAATAAAATTGTTGATACCCCTCTTGAGCTAAATTTGAAGCTTCAGCCTACTGATAGAAAATTTCTCACTGATCCCACTCGGTATCGCCAACTTGTCGGTAGTCTCAACTACCTCATCATCACTGGCCGGATATTTCTCATGCAGTTCATGTTGTCAGTCAATTTATGTCTGCGTCTCGCTCTGCTCACTATGCTTCTGTGCTTCGGATACTCCGATATATCAAAGGCACACTATATCATGGGCTTCTTCTTTCCTCTTCTGATCTAAATCTTCATGCATACTCTGATTCAGATTGGGCTGGAGATATCACTGATCGACGCTCCACAACTGGATATTGCATATTTTTGAGAACTCATGATTGCCTGAAGAAATAAAAAGCAATCAGTTATATCTCGCTTCAGCGCAGAAGCTGAATACCGTGCCCTTGCTCATACTACTGCTGAGATTGTCTGTCTTCGCTGGCTACTTAATGATATGGGCATACATGTCTCTTCTCCAACGCCCATTTATTGTGACAGCCATAGTGTTATCCAAATCACACGCAATGCTGTCTTCCATGAGCGTACCAAACATATTGAAATTGACTGTCACTTTACTCGCCACCACTATCAGCAGCGGACTTTTGATCTACATTATATCTCCTCAACCAATCAAATTGCTGATTTACTTACTAAGTCTCATACCAAGGAGCGCTTCTGCTACCTTCTCTCCAAACTTTATTTGCAAAAAGCACTTTCAATTTGAGGAGAGGTGTTAAACATCTTTCTATCTAAGAGATATCCTTTCATGTTTAGATGTTCATATATAGAATGTATTGATATATAACAATGCTTGGCTAATCCTATTTAGGATATTTTGGTTAGCATTTACCTTATGTATATCATCATGTGTGTATGTAATGGGATGAATCCTAAGCATAATGAAGATAAGAATTCAAGTTCCTATAGCTAATAACTAAAATCCATCATTATTAAAAATTTAGAAAATAAAAAAAAAAATTCGAACAAAACCATCGCTAAAAAACAGTCTTCCACCATTAATGGTATTAGTAATGAAATATTTAAATCTATTTTTGGTGATTAAAAATCTAGTTTAGCTGTCGCTAATAATTCAAATTATTTTAGTGAAGTTAAATATAACCAGTAAACCTTAGAAGTTAACATGGGGTAATCATAAAATTTAGCAAGGTAAAACAATTGAAATGTTTGATGATAATTTCTCAAGGAAAAAAGCAACAAGGTTCTCCCCCAATCTTTTCTCAGATAAAAAACTAGTAAGTACATGTACTACAGAAAAAATTTTATAGGGGCTCGACACCAGGCTTAGTTTACGAGCTTGATTATGGACTTTTAAAGTTGGATCGTCTACTAGATTGCCAACCTACTTTAAGGGCAATCTAAGTTGGGTCACCAACTTTTAGAACAGTGGAGTGATGCGCAAATAATGATATAAAACATAAAACGACGCCCAGTAGCCAACCGTATGTGACCCACCGCACCACCAGCGGCCTAATGACCAGGTCTTGAGCCTTAATGATTTCTAAGTCCAAGAGTTCCCGGCAGCGCCTATCTCTCTCTCTCTCTCTCTTCTTCTTCTTCTTCTTTTCTTCTTCTTCTTCTTTCTTCTTCTTCTTTCTTCTTCTTCTTCTTCTTCTTTTTTTTTTTTTTTGGATAAAATGGTGTATTCATTGAACTGGATGTAAATGAATACAATCTAAGGAGTCAACAAGTAAAATGTTTCTACGCTATACAGGAACAATCTGCCAGTCAGTCCACAAAATAGAACCAGTATGCTGAGCAACATAGGAGGCTATCCAATCAGCTGCTGAATTAGCCTTTCTGAAATGTGTCTGATAGTCAGAGAAGGGCAATCCTGTAACATGAGTGACTATCGGATGACCCACTTGCATAGAGAAAGTCTGCGAGATTCAAGAAATGATGGTGACAGAATCTTCCTCAATGATAAGGTGGTCTAGGCATAGTACCCGACGAGCATATCTGATTCTAGTCCATGCAACATAAAATTTTAGGACCAGCACCGAAGAGTCACAGCAAGAGGTTACCCCAACTCCTCTCTCTTTAAATAGCTACATTTGTGCTACAGACGGAAACCTTCGTCGGGTCACAGCAATGCCCAGTTCTGAAGGTAAACAGAGCGAGGAAATTTGTGAGATAAGGAGTTGGATGTAAAACTACTGCCTGGTCTTATTCTTTGAATTACAACTAACCACTAGCTAAAATATAATTAATTGTTTTATTTATATAATTAGCCCAATTTAAATGTACTGATATGGATATGATCGTGTTCTAAAATGTCTGAATTTACTGGACCCATCTTTCTAATCTATGTATCAAACTGACAACATGGTTAATCTATATTTATATAAAAAAAAGATTAGGATCGGCAATTTTAACCGGCCTATGGTCTCATCCGGCCTGAAACATCGATGCAATATTTCAGGCCATTCTGGGTTTGAAGGGCTCCAAGGTGCATGAACTGCTTTGGGCCTGGTAGAGTACAGGAATCGGCCAGAATTGAATCAGGCTTAGGATCCGTTGTTTAAACGCAGGCTTGGATCTTTTAAAGATTTGAAGTAACCACCCTGTAGTGTCGAAGTTGACAAAGGCGATTACTTTATTTACTTATCTTCCGGGTACTTGTTATTCCACTAATGTACGTTCATGATACAATATAGATCTTATAATCTTTTCCAAATAAAACAAGTTTTTTCAATGTTTCAAGAAAGATAAACCTAGAACAAAAAAAAAAAAAAAAACAAAACAAACAAAAAACAAATAAAAGATCAGTCAACATACACAAGGATGATGCTTCTTTATTGGATATAATTCCACAGAAGCTTACACTTTTCATCTTTACAAGATTATGCATCACAACGCCCCTATCATAATGATCAACTTCGTGTAATTATTCTTCCATATACCACTCCAAATCCCACCTCATCCATCCACAAGTCCTGGCATTTCTCTCCTGACCTGTTCGATGGAAAATTAAGAGGAGACAAGATCGACCAATCTTTCTAAAATAATAATTTCCTGTCAGAATCCAAACGTCTGCCAGAACTCTAGTGTCCAGATTCATACACCGAGTAGGCAACAAGCTAGAGGCAACAATGCCGCGTAAGTTTAGGATCCTCCACTTTTCTATGCGTATTGTAACGTTACCCGTCCTTCCCTCCCTGGGGTCACCAAATTTCTAATTCACACAAAGTCCAAGACAACGGGGCTTCGTGTTTCCTGGCATCATTCTGACTTCCTTCGCCATGCTGTTCCCACCTCGGTCCGACCACGCGTTCATGTGATCCTTCTTAAATAATTAACCTCATTAGGTGTCCAATATACGTCACCTTGCTAACGTCACCCACCACCTACAAACTTGATGTATTTAAGAATTCTTGTATGTATGTATATATATATATATATATTATATATTATATATATATATATATATATATATATATATTATCATATATATATATATATATATATGAAGCAAGTTGTCATTAAAAAAAAAACTGATTTGAATTGAAGCTTCCTAGAAGAGATTTGTACTAACCATGTCCGCACAAATTAATGGAAGGCATTGCAAAGATTCACTTTAGCAATTACACCATCCGAGAATTATCTTTGACACTATTATGAGATTAATTTATTATAGTAAACCATGCCATGCCAACAAATTGCTTGTTACAAAGATTCCACTTTAGCTAATTACACCGCCCGAAATTATCTCTGGCACCAACATGAGATTAATTTATTGTAGTAAACCATGCCATGTCTACGAAACACTTGTTGCAAAGATTCCATTATTTTAGCTAATTACACCATCCGAAAATCATCTTTGACACCATCATGAGAATAATTTATTGTAGTGAACCATGCTGTGCCTACAAAATGCTTGTTGCAAAGATTCCCGCTTTTGCTGATCACACCTTCCGAGGATTGTCTTTGATGCCGTCGTGAGATTAATTTATCGCAGCAAACCAATGAATTGATCGGTCTGATGGGAACTCCAGCGCAAGCGTTCCTTCAGAGCATCGAGAACGACTGACACCGCCATCAACATAATTAACTCCAAATGAATTGATGGTTCTGATGAGAACTCCACAGAAAGTGTTCCTCCGGAATCGAGAACGACTGATACGATCAACATAGTTAGTTTGTCAACTGGTTCAAGAAATTTTAAGCAGCAAAATACTTGACTCCAAAATTATATATATATATATATATTCGAATATATTTGGAGTTAAATCTGGTTAGATCAAAATGTTATAATGAAGATCTTACATCGGTAATTCAAACCGTTGAAAATGATCTATTACATCAAAATTATTCACATATAAAAATTATATAATTTGAAAATGTCTGATATATGCATCGAGTGATAAAAAATAAATTTATTTTATTTTATTTGGATCGTCTATTTTTTGATAACTCGATGTATATGCTACGGATTTTTAATTATTTAATTTTTAATATATAAGTAATTTTGATATAATAGACTATATTCAATAATCTGGATCATCGATGTTGGAACTTCATTATAAAGTTTTGATCTAACTAAATTTGATTTGTTCAAATTTGATCTGTCCGTACATTCAAATATAACCAAGTCCATATATATATATATATATATATATATAATTTTAATAATAAATATTATTAATTTAATATTTAAAATATAATATTATATTTTATTATAATATTTATTTGATGGATATTCAAGTTGAGCCGGTGTCCCGCATTATTATTATTATTATTATTATTATTTTTGGTCAAATCAAGTTCGTGCTTAAGGTTTAGCCGATCTAAAATTAATTTTGAGTCCAAATATTTTGCATTGGATTGTACTCAAATTTTTAATTATTCAGCTAGGCTCGGCTCGGCTCGATTATATCTCAAGATTATAAATCTATGATGATGATGCGGTGGTGCACGATAATTAATTAACTGAAAGCCAGAGAAACTGGAACTCCAGGATGGCACGTTTGACTAATGATATTTTGGATCGTACGATCCACCGTCCATTCACGCCGACTGCTACGCGGGTAACCCGTCACCTTCTTATTATCCACGTGACGCCCTTCAAGTATTAATAACCCTCCAACCCACACGGCAGGTAGTGGAACTTTGGAGATGCCTTCCCCATCGATGAAGAAGCCACCATTCGACCGCGAGACAGCGATCCAGGAGGTCGTCCGAGGGCGCGAGCTCGCCGCCCGGCTTCAGTCTCTCCTTGGCGTTGATCCCCGAGGGAGCTGGTCCATGGCCTCGTGGAAGAGGTATCGCAATCTTTTACGAGGGCTCTCTCACTTTTAAAGCCTACCGCTTTTCGAAAGCAATCCAGGAGCCGGCATCCATGGAGGATGGCTCGGTTTGTTCTGGCCATCGAGGAAGCGAGCAGGTTTCTCGTAAGAAGGTGAAGACCAGTCCTCCGGCGCTTAAAGGAGTCCATTGTCGACGCAGGTAGTAGAATATTGGCTAATTATGTTTTATTTTCTTGATGAAAGTTTCATGGATCTCTCCATATTTACATCAAACAGAAATTTTTTAAAAAAAAAAAAAATTGAGGACGAGATTTTGTTTTAAATGAATTCAATTAAAAAAAAATTGGGATTCATAATTTTTTTTTTTTTTTTTTCTTTGCTGCATCTAAACAGCAGGCATCTGCAGTCATGGACGATCTTTACATCCGTCCCCCTTCATGACGGCCACCAGTGGAGGAAATATGGGCAGAAAAAGATTCTAAGCTCAGAATTTCCGAGGTTGAATCTCGCATCACTTTCTCTAATTAATATACAAATTCGTTTCTCTGTTTCCGTATACAAATTTAATGGTACCATCAAATCTTCAGAAAACATAGTGTTAGGAAAAGAAAAATTTAGGAAGGAAAGTATTTCTTCATTCTTTGCTTAAAATTAAATGACAAATATAAGAGACATTTATAGGTAAAAGAAAGATCTTTCGATTCTACATATTCTTGAACTCGAAGAGACTTTTCACTTTCAAACATATACTATCCCCATTCAATATATTAATCATCCCATTTATGGATTAAATGATAGATACATGAACTTCCCCATGAACTATCCCATTAACTTCTCCAAAAATAACTCCAAAACAATTGTCTATTCAAATTCCAAAACACTCAAATTAATTATTTTTAACACTCCCCCTTAATTTATAAATTTTGTATTTCTTTAATCCAAGTTCTACTCTCAACCTTCAAAAATCTTCAAATTTGAGTAGCTTTGGAAAAATATTAGCAATTTGATCTTGTGTCTTCACATATTCAAGGTCCACTTTTTTATTGGCAATGCTTTCCCTAATAAATGATATCTTATATCGATGTGCTTGCTTTGATGACGAAACACTAGATTTTTAGCAAGTGCTTGTGTAGACTTGTTGTCAATATAAATTTTTATAACTTTTTCTCGTGGCAATTGAAGTTCCTTCAATAATCTTCTTAGCTAAATAGCATGACAAGTACAAGATGTTACTGCCATATATTCTGATTCATAAGTTGAAAGTATGACAATGGATTGCTTCGTTGAACTCCATGTAATAGCACAATCATCCATGAAAAATATAAAACCAGTAGTGCTCTTTCTATCATCTATATCTCCCGCAAAATCACTATCACAAAAACCTACAAGCTTGAACTCATTGGAAGAGAATAAAATAGTCCAAAAGCAAGTGTACCTTTAAGATAACGAAGGATCCTTTTAGTCATTTTCATGTGAGTGGAGGTAGGGGCTTCCATGAAATGACTCACTACTCCAACTCCAAAGAGGATATCGGGCCTTGTACATGTCAAATATCTCAAGCTTCACGAGGCTTTTGAAAAGCATGGGGTCTTCCTTTTCTCCTTCATCAAATTTTGATAATTTTACTTCAACTTCCATGGGTGTGTTCACAAGATTGCAATCAAACATTTTTAATTTCTTCAAAACTTCCTTTACATACGTAGCCTTCTTGGAAATTGAAGATACCTTCTTTCATTTGCTTCAGATACCTTTTTCCATTTGCTTCACTTCTAAGTCCAAATAATATGACATGAGTTCTATATCAGTCATCTCAAATTCAAATGACATTGCCTTCTTGAATTCTTCAAACAAAATTGGATTATTATCAGTGAAAATAAGATCATCCACATAAAGATAAATAATCAACATATCTTCATTGGCATGAACTTTATAATAAAGAGCATACTCAAGAGAGCAACGAACAAACCCATTATCTTGAAAGTACTTGTCAATGCCACTATTCCATTCCCTTGGTGCTTGCTTCAATCCGTATAATATCTTTTTTAATTTGAAACATTTATCTTCATGCCCTTTGACAAGGTAGCCCAATGGTTGCTCAATGTAGACCTCTTCTTCAAGAAAACAATTTAGGAAGGCCGACTTCACATCAAGTTGATAAATTCTCCGTTTCATTTGAGCTGCTAAAAAAATGAGTAATCGAATAGTCTCCATGCGAACAACTGGAGCATAAACCTCATCATAATCAACTCCATGCTTTTGCTTGTAGCCTTTGGCAACAGGCCTTGCTTTATATCTCTCAACTTCTCCATTAGCATTCTTCTTTGTTTTGTACACCCATTGACTCCAATAGCTTCATGATCCTTGGGAAGAGTTGCTAATTCCCAAGTATTATTCTTCTCAATTGCTTTGATTTCTTCATCCATGACTTGTCTCCATCTTTTGTCTTTTATAGCTTCCTCAAAGTTCAATGGTTCATTAACTATAAAGAGACAAAAGAAATCATTAACATCAAGAATAACTTCTTGGGTGTTCCTATAGATCTCTTTTAGATCTTTCATTTTTCTTGGCCTTTCACTTGCACCTTCTTGAAAATGAGGAGTGGGTGGATGAGATGGTGACAGAGGTGGAGTTGTATCTTATATGGGTATTAAGGTCTCTCTTTCTTCTTCTTCAAAATATGGAAAGAAATCATAAACTCTTTCATCTTGGGCCTCCCAATTCCATGTTGCTTCTTCATCAAACTCAACATCACGGCTCACCATCACCTTGCCATTGCTTGAATTATACAACTTGTAGCCTTTAGAGTTTGAGTCATAGCCAATGAAAATATGCTTGATACTGCGATTATCAAGCTTAGATCTCTCTTGGTGTGGTATATAAACATATGCAATGCTCCCAAAGACCCGCAAATGTTTGACATTGGGCTTGCTTCCACTTCATGCTTCTTGAGGAGTTTGATCTTTGACATTTTTGTTTGAAGAGCGATTGGACAAATAAACTGCACAAGAAATAGCTTCGGCCCAAAACTCCTTCGACAAATTTTTGGCTTTCAACATGCTTCGAGCCATGTTAAGAATGGTTCTATTCTTCCTTTCCGCTACACCATTTTGTTGTGGCGATCGAGGAATATTAAAGGACGACGAATTCCATGAATTTCACAAAATTCATTAAATTCTTTTGAAGTGAATTCGCCTCCTCTATCGGATCTCAAAGCCTTAATTTTATAAACACTCTCCTTTTCCACAAGAGCCTTAAAATTTTTGAATATAACAAAAGCTTCTGATTTTTGTTTCAAAAAATAAACCCAAGTCTTTCTACTAAAATCATCAATAAGAGCAAGAAATATTTACTTTTACCAAATAAGGATGGATTGATGGTCCATACACATCGGTATGAACAAGTTAGAGTGGCTCAATTGCTCTTGATATAGCTTCTCTTGGAAAACTCTTTCTAGCTTGTTTGCCGAGAAGACATGCTTTACATAATTGATTGGGGTGGTTGATTAGAAGCATCCCATTCACCATCTTCTTTTCTTCCATGGCCTTCAGTACTTCAAAATTTAAATGGCCAAATCTCATGTGCCATCTCCATGCTTCATCTTGTACACTAGCTTTCAAACACTTTGCATCAATTATTTTGAGATTCAAAATAAACATTCTATTGCTTGACATAAGAACTTTGGCAATTAAATTAGCATTTGGATCTTTAAGCCAAAGACATGTATCTTTCATGAGAATTTCATAGTCCTTTTCAAGAAGTTGGCCCAAATTCAAAATATTCATTTTTAATTTAGGCATATAATACTTCAGTTATTAGTATATGGCCACCATCTTTAGAAGAGATTAAAATGGTATCTTTTCCTTCAATTTAGATTTTAGAGGAGTCTCCAAAAGTACTTTGCCCATTTTCTCCTTAAGCTCCACAAACTTTTCTTTGTTGCCACACATATGGTTGCTTGCTCCATTATCCAAATACTATGACCTATTGTCATCCATTTGTTCCTCCTTAACTGCAACAATAAGGTCCTGTTCTCTTCAACTTCTTGCTTGTCATCAACAAGATTAGCCTTCTCTTCAACATTAGTTGTAGCATTGCGACATTCCTAAGAATAATGGCCAAATTTATGACAATTATAGCATTCAACTTTTGATTTATCATACCTCCTTTCATTTGATTATTGATAGTAGCCATGTCCTCTTCCTCTTACTCTTCCACGGCCTCTTGATGATGGATGAGTTTTTCCTTCATTGTTTGAATTATCATTACTACCTCTTCCTCTTGCTCCATGACCATGACCACGTCCTCTTCCTCGTCCACGTCCTCTTTGACTCTTTTCTTCCCTATCATCTTTCAAAAAAGTCTTAGTTTTAAGAACTTGCTCCAGTGGTTCTTCTTGTCTCCTTTTGATCTTCTCTTCATGGGCTTGTAAGGAACCCTCCAATTATTCGATAGTTATAGAGTCTAGATCTTTTGACTCTTCAATGACACAAACAACATAATCAAATTTGGAATCAAGGATCGAAGAATCTTCTCCACCACACGAATATCTTCGATCTTGTCTCCATACCTCTTCAATTGATTTACTACGGCCTTCATCCTTGAACAATAATCTGAAATTGATTCGGATTTCTCCATTCTTAAGGCTTCAAAATCATCTCTTAGTGATTGAAGTCTTACTTTCTTCACTTTATCAACACCTTGGAAAGAATTCTTCAAAATCTCCCAAGCTTGCTTTGATGTGATTGCATCGGCCACCTTCTCAAACATGGGGTCATCCAGACATTGATGGATGAGAGTGAGGACTTGTTGATCCTTCTTCCTTATCTTTGACAAAGTCTCTTTCTCATTTTGAGACAAATTGTCTTCATTTTGAGGAACCTCAGAGCTTTATCTACAATCTCTCAAACATCTTGAGAGTCAAGTAAGGCTTTTATGCGAAGACACCAACTCTCATAATTTTTTTTTGTGAGACAAGGAAGTGAAAAGAAGAACTCCACTATTTGCCTTCTCTATAATTTTTTTTTCACTCAACTCTTTTTTTTTCTCTCTGTCAACACTCTTTTCTCTCAATTTTTTTTCTCAACTCTAAGGACTATGGCTTTGATACCACATTGTTAGAAGAAGAAGAATTTAGGAAGAAAAGTATTTCTTCATTCTTTGCTTAAACCAAATGACAAATACAAGGGGCATTTAAAGGTAAAAGAAAGACCATTCGGTTCTACATATTCTTGAACCTGAAGAGACTCTTCACTTTCAAACATATACTATCCCTATTCAATACATTAATCATCCCATTTATGAATTAAATGCTAGATACATGAACTTTCCCATGAACTATCCCATTAACTTCTCCAAGATAATTGTCTATTCAAATTCTAAAACATTCAAATTAATTATTTTAACAAATAGTAGCGGAAAGGGAAAGGAGGAATAATGTGACCAATTAGGCCAAAACGAATAAAAAAGAAATTTAGGCCTACACATATATAGAAGGTAAGGTAGTTAGTTATACGTGACATATTAGGTTTTGGCACCTCCAACACCACCAATTTACACATCACTAGCCCATGTATAAGTGCCTGAAAAATGGATTAATATATTCCGCAGAAGGGAAATGGTGCTAGACATGCATCATCAAGGTCACTTTTAACTTAAACATGAAGCCTAGAATACTAAAAATTGTTATTATTATTATTTCTCGAGATGGAATTGATTTAGGGAATTTATACTTAAATCATGACTCATAATTAATATCCATATAAATAATATATGGTCACCTCATTCAATAATATGTGTCCCTCCTATCAAGCTACTAGAAAATAAGTTGGAAACACAAGATAAGAAAGAATGTAGAATCTTGGTGCATGCTGTTAGCATGATTTTAAAGCTTACATATCAATCTATAATAATGTTTTTTTAAACCTAAATTTATAATATTTTTTATTTATATATATATTTATTTTTTTTATTTTGTTAATATGATTTTACATTAGTTTTTATTATTTTTTTTATTAATATGATTATGTATTAATTATTATTATTTTTCTTATATGAAATTTATATACTAGTATAAAAATTTTCTAAGATGTGTCAAATGAAATTGAAATTGAGATAATAAAATTCATTTTCTTAATTTATTTTTCTATGTTATTCTCTTCTCTTTCCATAAATATTTTAACATGGTATTGCATCGACCGATCATTGCTAATTTATCAAACTCTATTTTCCTGCAAATCCTCTATTTTTAGTGGATCCGTAGATCATCCATTTTTTGATAGGCAACTTGAAGATCTGTTGCCCAGTAAAGCAATCCAAGATGGGATGAATTGAATTTTTAAAAATTTTAAACAAGTATATGATAATTTTATAAAATAGTAAAGTGATAGTGTAGCAGAATATATATGCTAATTAAAGATAAATGCAATGGCTATGAAAAAGGCGTCAAGAAAAATAAAGCACAACAAATACACAAGATTTATAATGATTTACTACATTCCAAGCATCTACGTCCACTTTTCAAGAATTTCTTAAAAATTTTACTATAATTCTCCAAAATTACAGTCAATTTATTTTTCGGGCTCACAAACCTAATCCTATTAGTTTTCTTTTGGACTCACTAACCATAACTTACAACAAGCCAACTCTAGACTTGTAATCCAATTCTAAAGAGTGGATATGCCTATCCCTTAGTTTTAATCCTCTTGAAACTAGTTACAACTCAAAAATAAATACGAGAAGTAATGAAACTAAAAGCTCTCTAAAAGAACAAAAAAAGTTGATAAAGATCTTGAAGAAATTTTTTTGAGTTGTCTTCTTCAATAGAAAGCCTCTAATGATTACTTTGATTGCTGGTGGATGAGAAATGATTGCACACTCTTTAAAAACTAGGCTTTTTTTTTTGAAGGTCGGCTCTTTGAAAGATTTTCTTAGAAGTTCTTATCTTTCTTTTAAATTCTCTTGCTTCTTTAATATATTTGGTGAGAAATAAATACTCTTAGAACCTTCAAAGATCCATTTATGACTGTTGAAGAGTGAAAACTAGTCATTTAACATAAATCCAAACTTTTATAGTTTTGAAAATATAGTCATTATTATGATATCCGAAGCTGAAGTGTCGACTCACCAAACCATGAGTCAATGCTTCAAAGCTAAGTATCGACTCACAAGCTATGTCTGAAATATTGCTCTTTGAAATTACTTATGACTTCAATACTTGGAGCATGAATTGATACTTGAGTCGACCCTTAAGTCGACACTTCAAACCCTAGCATCGACTTACAAGCCTATGCTAGAAATTCAGCTTTCTATTGTTTTCCTATAATTACGACTCACAAACCTTAAGTCAACCCTTGAGTCGATACTTCAAAGTCATATATCGACTCACAAGCCTGTGCCGGCTGAAACTCTATGTGCCGGTCCTTTTCTATTCTAAGTCATTTTTGTAGATCGACTCACCACTTCCATATATCGATACTTGACCTATGCCATCTGAAAAATATATGCTAAACCTTGAAACATGAAGCTTCAACTTGATTTCTTCCACACCAACTCTCAAAAGCCCATTAAATCCATGCCTTTTACTTTGAGAAGTTAACTAAAACAGTAGAATTTCCATGCTTGAAGATTAATCAATTAGTCTTTTCTTTTATTGAGTTTGTAGGATGCCTGAAACAATAATCTCAATACTCCAACAAAACATTAGTATCTCATATATACTCAAATATTTTGTCATTCATCAAAAGGCCGGAGTCAACAAGATCCTTTATATTTAATTGAATTTACAGGTATTCTTCGCCACTTTTCTTGTTCTTTGAGCAATTTTGCTATCCAATTTGAAGCATTTTTTTCTTTGGATATTTTTTTATCTTTGGCTTCTTCGCCATCTAATTTAAAGCATTTTTCTTCTCTTAGAACATTTTACAATCTAATTTGAGACATTTTTTTTCTTTAGACTTTTTTTAATATCTTTGACCCTTCGTTATCTAGTATGAGATTTTTTTTAGATATTTCTCTATTTCTGACTCATTTATCTTCCAATTTGAGATTTTTTTTGATGTTTATTGTATCCGGCTCCTTTGCCATCTAGTTTAAGATATTTTCTTTCTTTTCGGATATTATTATATCTCTAGCTTCATTGCTATCTAGTTTTAAATCTTTTTCTTTTTTCTATGATATTTTATTTATGAGAATTATCGATCTTCGACATCCTTTATTTGAGTGCCAGCCTTTTTCTTCTATAATTTTATCCATGAGGATTATCAACCTTTAATCACCTTCATTTTAAGTGCCAGTCTTCTTTTTTATGATATTTTTATCTATAAGAATCATAAACTTTCAGCCACCTTCTTTTTGAGTGCCAATCTTCTCTTTTATGATAATTTTATTTTACAAAAAAAATTAAATTAAATTCAAGTTAGTACCTATAATATCATCTTGAGTTTGAAGGAGTGTTAACATGATTTTAGGAAAGAAATATCGATCCATAATAATTTTTTTTATTAAAATGGTTCCATAATATATTTTTTTAGCATGATCCTATATATTTTTTTTGTTAGCATGATTTTGTATCATTATATTATTATTTTCATTTATTAGTATAATTTTGTATTAGTTATTACTATTTTTTTTGTATGGAGTTTGTACAGTACTATAAAAAATATCTAAGATTTATTGAATCAAATTGAAGCAGTGATAATAAATCTATTTTCTTGATCTTTCTCTCTTGGTTTTCTCTACTTTTACAAATATTTTAACACATGACGTATGCCTTGACACTCCTAAAATGGCTACAAGAGATTGAACATGATTAGTGAATGGAAAAAACAAAGATTCTTTTGGCTCAGTTACAAATGAAATGCAGTTCAAACTTTGGTTTACAGGTCTTTAATTTCTCTTTTGTTACTTTATTTATTTTGTGTAGAAAGAAAGACAAAAAAAACCTTATCTACTCCTTTTATGGGATATAAAACTTCTACAAAGCCAAACAAAGAAATTGATCATTCTTTCATTTTTTTTTTCCTTCCACAAAAGAAAGGAAATACACAAACAAAATTTTGCATAATTTGCAAAGAGTCCCTTTGAGGATTTAATTATAGGAATCTCCTGTATTTAAATAACTTGGTGTCTACAAGCTAGGTTCATTGGTCCAAAACTTTTCAATTTTAATTTTTGACATCCTCCTTAGGAACCACGTAGATATACCTGACCATTGTATAAAGACAATATAGCATATATCATGATATTTTATGCCTGTATTTGCATTTTGATATTGGAAGTAGGAAGCTTGAAAATTAAGTTGAATGCAAAGAGTTAGCACAAGCGAAACCAAAAAAAATACTCTTCTCCCCATGGGTATCTATCAAGGAAATACAAACAAAAGATGATAAGGAGAATTCCCCAAAACCCTAAGACTAAACTGTCATCCCAAAAAAAAACCCATTCATTTCTGCATATTTATTTATTTATTTGATGAAAATGAGAGGCTAAATATCGCCCAGATCTTTATTGAAATGGAAGATCAATATATGGAGGGAGAAGAAAGAAAGAAAAGGACATAAAATAAAGAGAGTAGGAGGGAGGGAATATACATAACTGGACTATTAGTTACAATCATGATGATAGATTTTCTGGAATATTATAGTGTTGCTAACTTCCCGTATATTTATTTAAATAGACAAGATGACTTTACATATCTTAATGTATTAATACCTGCAACTTCCTAAAAGATGAATTGAATGAGTACTTCTATCAATTGTAAAAGTTGCTATGCATCAAATATATCCAACAAAGCTAATAAATTATGTGAATATTTGACTAGACTTTGACTTCCTGATTAAATTATGTGCCACTTTGTACATTTGATCCAAAATGCATTGACCTTACATATTGGATTTATTGCTCATGAATCATATTCAAGGATGCATCCAAAATGTTCCTAAAGTGTTATACTTTCTATCATTAAAATCATGGCCTAAACATAACATGAAGATACAAGCCATTTCATGATGTTATGTGGAATAATTTGAATTGGTGAGTTGCATTATTGAAAGAAAATTTGTGCAAGAGAATATTTGAAAGAAACACCTACATTATAATGGTCTATATAATTGAACATTCTATATATGCTATTTCATGATTTTATGTTGAATATTTCACATCTTAATTACTGTGCGTGCATTTTTTTTCTTTTTTATTGGGGGGGGGTTCATGACATCAAAAGAATCTATATGAATTTACTAATTCTTGTATGAGTTTCCATATTTAAAAAAAAAAAAATCCCAAAAATTGTCCTCTAAACTCTGCCAAATTCACAATTCTTGACAGCATTTTCATAAAAATCACCAATGCTCGTAGTTTGAGCTAAACATCCGATGACATATTTTATTAACTCTAACCTTACACTCATTGATTGGTAGAAGCTACAATATAGATGCACTCATAGTCATAGAGATGACCAAGGATGCTGCAGCTAAAAAGCAGTGTAGTAAATGGACTGTAACACCTCAGTATATCATGGTCACTTTCAAGCATGGATTCTAGAATTACAAAAATTAATGAAATTAATTTAGACAATCTGATTTTATATTTTACAGATAATTATGACCCTTTTCATCAATATCTGTACTCCTATCAAGCTACTAGGAAATACAACCACAAGTAATCGAGGATAGAATATGTAGGATCTTAATTTGTGCATGCCTCATACCTTGACACTCCCAAATGTCCAAAAGAGATGCCATATACTTAATTAGAGAGCAGAACAACAAACCTTCATACAATTGAATCGTTTATGAAGCTCAACCTTAATTTTGTTCTCTCCTTTGGAAATTAAAATACAGGTTATGTGCCAGATTATACGCTCAAGGATCGATGCATGTCCCAAAATCACTGTATTGGCGTTTTTTTTTTGTATTTTTTGGGATACAAATATTGGCTGTTATTAAAATCATAACCTAAGCATAACATGAAGATACTCGCCATTCACGATTTTATGTGGAATACTTTATGTCGGTAACTTGCCACGCTTGCTTATAAGAAAGAAAGTTGGCAGACTAGAAGATACTTGAAAGAAATTAATATCTATATTATAGTGGTCGATCTATGTAAATTGGATATTAATTCTATGCCAGTTCATGATTTTATGCTAGCTGAATATTTAACGTTCTTGTTTTGCTGTGTTTTTTCTTTTCTTTCTCCTTGGATATCAAGGGATCACTTAATTTCCTTGAAACTTGACATATATATTGGACGAAGCAATATGAATTAATCAAATATCGTATAAAGTTTTCAAAAACTTTTCTCAAAAAAGTTCCAAAATAATTGACCTCTGACCCTGGCCCGCGGAACTAACAATTCTTGAATATATAGCAAATTCATAAAAATCTAGAACCCTTTCTGAATTAATGAGCTTAATTAATTGATATACATTGGCAGAAGCTACTATAGATGCACTCATAGAGAAGACCAAGGGTGCCTGGCAGCTAAAGTGGTGCAGCAAAAGGACTGTAACGACCCACCCATGTTTGTGGTCACTTACATCAGGCAACACGCATGCAAGAAAAGCTTGCCCATTTCCCAACTTCCAGTAAACAACCCTTCTCCAAGCGAGCAGCCATGCATGCTTATTAGCTTTGGATCAGACTGCAGTGGGATCGAACAAGTCCAAGCTTCCCTTTCATCATTCAATTCCACAGGTCAAGGTCAAATGGGAGATGATGATGCAATTATAAGCCCAAAGTTCGATACTGGCTCATCGTATAATTATCCGGCATCACCGGATCTAACAACATTCAAGTCATCGGACACGTCGACAGGGGATATGCTTTCAGGCATATGCCTCTCTCCAAATTCAGATGGTTCTGGCAAGCACTTGCTGATGGATCCATGGAATCTCGATGAAGGGTGGTTTGGATTCGATGACTAGCTCCGAGTTTTTTTGAGGTCTAATTTGGAATTGGATCATGTCATTTTCATCTCCTTTGAACTGCATACATATCATATATATATATATATATATATATATATATATATATATATATATCGTTGTCTTGCTCGCAGTCGATCGAGACGGAATAATTATCGGGTAAGAATATGTGGAAAGAATTAATTTACACATGTAAGCGCCGGAGAACATTGTATGATCTTCTTCTTTTTTTTTTTGTATTGTCCTGCACTCTTATGTCTCTAATCACATTCTTTGAGATTACCTTGTGAAGCTCGAATATTGCTGTTTGCTTTATCTAGTGATTTTTCCTTTTCTTTTTCTTTTTTGCTTGATCCTTTGGTGTGGCAATCATGAGGTTGGTTGAACCAGATATGGGTGGCTTGGATGCATGTTAGATTAAAAATTTATCTACCCAGATCTGACTTGTTTATCTAACAAGTCAAAAATCAAGATCTAAACTTGATCATTTAGGAAATAGGTATTCCAACCTAATCTATATAGCAGGTTGAATCAAGTTAAATAGATTAAATGGATGAAGTCTTGCCACCCCTACTAGAGGATAGAGGGCTCCATAACCCTAGAAAATTGAACATGGAAGGTCCAGACAAATAATTGATGGCATATTCAAATTATATGCATAATTCATTTATATGGTCTGATTTAGTTCATAATCAATGCAACTTTAATAGACTCAAATTTCGCATCATTGATCGTTTTTTATGATCTTCTCACACAAATCTTGTGGGGGTGGGGGGAGGGGATCGGATAAAGTAGTAAATCAAGAAAACATGTTAAAAGAAGGAAAAAGAATGAATATACGTAACAACGTTAACTCAAAGATGATGAGATACATGTAGTCAACTACATTTCTTTGCAAGCAAGAAAGTATATATGAGGATATGTGCAGACATATATTTAGTCCCATATTAGTTATTCATTGGAAATATTGGATATTTGATCAAAATCAAAAAATACCTTTCGGCCAATGTTTTTGGATAAGGGACTAGATTATTACAAATTATATCAAAGCTGATCCAATCTATAGCTTATATAGATTAGAGAATATTATAACACAAATTTATTGGACTAACCATAGATCGGTTGTCATGTTTATAAATGGATTCATGAATTTGTACTTTTAATTTGGTACGGATGCCATAACTTAAATGAAAAAAGTATGTGATGATCCATGTGGATGTGTATTTAGTATTGTATATAACTTTTATTATCAATGGTGCATTCTATTTTTGCTCCAACCTTCTCTTGAAAGATCAGCCATAAAGATTTAGTTTATGGATTGTATTACTTCGTGTATTTACTTTTTTTTGTTTGTTTGATAGCATTCCAGGTTAAACCATCTAATCCATTTCTCAAAAGATTTAATATGAAAGAAAAACCTCTCACTATAAAAAATTAGATTATTAGAGATAGCTAATTACCATCGTTGATAATAGAATTGTTATTGCTAATACCAATAGCGAAGGAATGTCATTGCTAAGAGTAGGTCAGAAATAATTTGGTTGCTAACATCCATTATTAGTGACAAAAAATACTATCGCTAATAATAGATATTAATGACGGCTTGAATGATAGTAATGTCATCATTAATACATTTTTTATTTTTAAAAAAATTAAAAAATAAATAAAATTTACTGTCACTAATAACTTATTATCAATAGCTTTAGCCATCACTAATACTATCGATAATAATTTTTTTTTAAAATAACAAAATTAGTGACAAAATATTGCCATCGCTAATTATTACTGTCACTAATAATTATTATCGATGCCATTAGCCATCGCTAATACCACTGGTAATAAATTTTTTATTTTTTTTTTAAAAAATCATAATTATAATTTAAATATATTTTTTTAATTATAATAACAGGCAATTATAAATAATTAAAACTAAATGTCACAATCATAAACAAACAATCATAAATAATAACTAATTATATTATATTTATAGTATAAATTATATAAATTTATAAATTAATATTACTTTTTAAATATCAAAGTAAATACATAACATCATAAAAAATAAAAATTATGTGAGATCCTACCTGTCGTCGTCCTCCTCCTTTTGCTACTCTTGTACGTCCTCTCTATCAGCCGTAGATGAGAGCTAGATATCTTAGATCCTGTAATGAATAAAAATAAAATATTATTAATAAGTTTCGATATGAAAACGTATATATCGATATGGAAGCATATATTTCGATATACTTCTTTAATTCTTGAATAAATTATTTTTACATATTTTATTTGATGATACAGAGGTATAGATACCTCCGATCCATCGATTGGATAGTTAGATTGAATTTTTATCCCTAGATCCCCTTTCCCGAATCTAGATCAAATATGTGAAGCATCTAACAATAAAAATCAAACAAATAAAGAAAATTATTAATAAACTTATTTGCAATGATGGTTGTGACCATGAGACTAGCTGATCACGTAGATATGGGTCTCGGAGAAACTCTATGACCATATCGCAGACGATATCTTGGAAGCTCTAAGATCGCTGGGCAAAAAGACTGGTCATGACATCCTTGACATATGCATCACTCCATGTCTGGGTCATCGAGGTCTAAAAAGAGGATGCCGAAGTTCAGTAGTTATCAAAGGGTCAAAGCTATGCTTGAATCCTATGATCCGACTCCTACTCATCCCTTCGATGATCCTGAGCCATCTTTCGAGATTAAGGCCAAACTCCTCCAAATACGAAGTCTTAATCTTTCTCAAACCTTATCATCCTAGACTTATCATCTATAAGTAGGTAGGATCCAAATGAGATAATCCATCAAATTCAATCTTAGACTCATCCATAGTCATTTCTCCTTGAGACAAGTTAAGAAATTCTCTTGTCAACTCCCTCAATCAGCCTAATGGGAAATTCTTAGACTAGAATGCACTATAAAATATTTGCCATTTAATTGGTTTAGAACCAAAAGTCAATGTACACCATTGATTTCTGCCGGTGGTGAGCTCTATTTTGAAGCATATAAATAGCAAATCGAACTTTCTCCTTATCGATGCATTCCATTGCCCTAAAGGCTTTCTCCATCTCATCTATTAAAGTCTGTTGAAACAGAGAAGAAAAACGGTAAGAAAAGTTTTCTTTATTTTTTCATATCTCAATCTTAGGGTTCGTTCCACTTTTTATACATGATTATAATCCTTCTCAATGGAACGTTATGATCAATTCTTAGTCATAATCTAAACATGGTTAATGCTTGAAGAAGGAAGAATTATAGATGGAAGTTGGGCCAGGCTAGACTATCAACACTCCCCTTCAAGATGAGGTGAAGATATCACGTAGCTTCATCTTACTGCAAATTGAAGAAAACATAGAACCACCAAGATCCTTTATCAGAATATCTGTCAATTGTTCTGTAGATTTAATAAATGATAATTGTATAACTTTATGATCAAGTTTCTCCTTGATGAAGTGACGGTCAATCTCTATGTGCTTAGTTCTGTCATGTTGAACAGGATTATTTGCAATATTAATGGCCGCATGGTTGTCACAGAACAGAGAGAGGGGAGAAGATTGGAGAAGACGTAATTTAACAAGCAACCCTTTTAACCATAAGATCTCATAGATGCCTTGAGCCATAGCTTGGTATTCAGCCTCTGTACTAGATCGAGCGACAACATCCTCTTTCTAATTATGCCAAGTCACAAGGTTTCCACCAATAAAAGTATAATAGTCCGAAGTGGATCGCCGATCATCTATAGAACCTGCCCAGTTAGCATCTGAATAGGCTTCAACTTTAAGATGTTCATGATGAGAGAAAAGAAGACCTCGCTTTGGACAGCTCTTAAGATATCGAAGGATCCTGTACATAGCTTTCTGATGGCGTTCACGGGGATCATGCATATACTAACTTACAACACTGACTGCAAAGGCTATATCAGGTCTTATGTGGGAGAGATAGATCAATCTACTAACAGATGCTGATATCATTCATGATCTACAGATTTATCACTGTCGGTAGTAAGACGATGATTATGCTCAATAGGGATAGTAGTAGGTCAACATCCCAATATTCCTGTCTCAATTAATAAATCCAAGATATATTTTCACTGTGAAAGGAAGATGCCATGGAATGACCTGGCCATTGCGATTCCAAGGAAGTATCGTAAATTACCCAGATCCTTGACTTCAAAAGATTGTGCCAATTGAGTCTTCAGATGAGCTAACTCTAGGAGATCATCACTAGTAAGGATGATATCATTTACATAGACAATTAGGATAACAACCTTACCTTTATTATGGCAGAAGAATATCGTATGATCAGCATTACTTTGGTGATAACCTATTTTGAGCATGGCACGATGAAAGCGATCAAACCATGCCCTGGGTGACTACTTTAATCCATAGAGTGACCGGCATAGACGGCAGACCTTGCCAGCAGTTCTGCACTAGTAAATCCGGGAGGAATTTTCATATACACCTCCTCTTGAAGATCACCATGTAAGAAGGTATTTTTTACATCTAGTTAGAATAAACTCCAGTTAAGATTTGCTGCACAAGATATGAGGGTCCAAATGGTGTTGATCTTTGCTACAGGGATGAAGGTCTCTTCGTAGTCAATGCCATATATTTGTGCATAACCTTTGGCAACAAGACATGCTTTATAGCAATCAACTTTGCCTTCAGGGGTTTACTTCATAGTATAAACCCATTTGCATCTGACTACATGTTTTCCAACAGGTAAGGGAACTAGTTCCCAAGTCTGATTTTTTTCAAGACTTGCATTTTTCAAGCATCGCTCCTCTCCACTTAGGATCTGACATAGCATCCTTCTAGTGTGATGGTATAGAGATAGATCTTAAAGATGCAATAAATGACCTATATGTAGGTGAAATGGACTCATAAAAAATGAAATTAGCAATATCATAACGATATCGAGAAGGAATAATATAAGGACGAGAAGCTTTTCTGTGAGCAATAGGCATATTTAAAGTAGGGTCAGAGAAAATATTATCATTATCAAATGGAGATACTAGAGCTGAGTCAGAGAAAGATTGTTGGGTAGTAATAGAATGCACAATGGGCTCAGATGCAGCCTCCCCCTATCGGTTAGAGTCATTATCCAACTGTTTACCAGTGTATTCTTGCTCCTCAATTTGCTTTTGCTCCTTAGTCACTATAATCTCCCCCTCTTGACCAGTAGCTCTAGAAGAGATACCAGGAGAGCAAATGAATTATTGGGCTAAAGGCAGTTGAGTGGATGGCTGAAGTATTGGAACAGCCTCATAATAAGATTCAGTCTCTCGAAAGGTCACATCCATACTGACAAAGATTCGCCTTTCAGGAGGATAATAGTACTTATAGCCCTTTTTCGTAGCAGGATAATCCACAAAGACACATTTTAGAGATTTGGGATCAAGCTTGCCAATTGTAGGACATGATCCCAGATAAAATATGTACATCCGAATACTTGGAGAGATACAATAAAAGAAGACTTCCCTTGAAGATATGCAAGTGGTGCCTGGTACTCCAGTGTGCGAAGAGGCATGCGGTTGATCAAATAAGCTGCAGTGAGAACTGCCTCACCCCATAAACTTTTTGGAACCCGCATAGCAAATAACAAGTATTGCCGCCAAGATCGTCGTGGCCTGTAGCTCCTGCCGGTGCCGGAGTGCGCTCCCTTCACTGCCCGGCGGCCCTCTGCTCCTGGACCTGCGAAACAAGGGTTAGTGACCCGGGCCGGAATTTCTGGCGGGGACACTCCGATGGTCAAGCTAGTAACGATTCAGGGAAACATATCCTCCTGGTCGGGTCCCTCTTGATGGACTCTGCACTAGGAGGAGTAAAGAGTGTGTGTGAGGACGGAAACGTTGCAGGAGGAGAATGATAGCGGGGACAGAGGGGCTCCATGTTCCTCAACTTCTCCTTGTTTCCCTGGCTTCCCCTCACTGTGGTAGTGGTGGTGGTGCTTTGCCCTCTTGGTTGGGCTTGCCCCTGTGTTGGTGGTGCAGTGGCCCTCTTCTCGCGGGATTGCACCTGTGTTCTTCCTCTGCATAGACGGCAGACCTTGCCAGCAGTTCTGCACTAGTAAATCCGGGAGGAATTTTCATATACACCTCCTCTTGAAGATCACCATGTAAGAAGGTATTTTTTACATCTAGTTAGAATAAACTCCAGTTAAGATTTGCTGCACAAGATATGAGGGTCCAAATGGTGTTGATCTTTGCTACAGGGATGAAGGTCTCTTCGTAGTCAATGCCATATATTTGTGCATAACCTTTGGCAACAAGACATGCTTTATAGCAATCAACTTTGCCTTCAGGGTTTACTTCATTATAAACCCATTTGCATCTGACTACATGTTTTCCAACAGGTAAGGGAACTAGTTCCCAAGTCTGATTTTTTTCAAGACTTGCATTTTTTCAAGCATCGCTCCTCTCCACTTAGGATCTGACATAGCATCCTTCTAGTGTGATGGTATAGAGATAGATCTTAAAGATGCAATAAATGACCTATATGTAGGTGAAATGGACTCATAAAAAATGAAATTAGCAATATCATAACGATATCGAGAAGGAATAATATAAGGACGAGAAGCTTTTCTGTGAGCAATAGGCATATTTAAAGTAGGGTCAGAAAAATATTATCATTATCAAATGGAGATACTAGAGCTGAGTCAGAGAAAGATTGTTGGGTAGTAATAGAATGCACAATGGGCTCAGATGCAGCCTCCCCCTATCGGTTAGAGTCATTATCCAACTGCTCCTCAATTTGCTTTTGCTCCTTAGTCAATATAATCTCCCCCTCTTGGACCAGTAGCTCTAGAAGAGATACCAGGAGAGCAAATGAATTATTGGGCTAAAGGCAGTTGAGTGGATGGCTGAAGTATTGGAACAGCCTCATAATAAGATTCAGTCTCGAAAGGTCACATCCATACTGACAAAGATTCGCCTTTCAGGAGGATAATAGTACTTATAGCCCTTTTTCGTAGCAGGATAACCACAAAGACATATTTTAGAGATTGGGATCAAGCTTGCCAATTGTAGGACATGATCCCAGATAAAATATGTACTCCGAATACTTGAGAGATACAATAAAGAAGACTTTCCTTGAGATATGCAAGTGGTGCCTGGTACTCCAGTGTGCGAAGAGGAATGCGGTTGATCAAATAAGCGTGCAGTGAGAACTGCCTCACCCCATAAACTTTTTGGAACCCGCATAGCAAATAACAAGTATTGCCGCCAAGATCGTCGTGGCCTGTAGCTCCTGCCCGTGCCGGAGTGCGCTCCCTTCACTGCCCGGCGGCCCTCTGCTCCTGGACCTGCGAAACAAGGGTTAGTGACCCGGGCCAGAATTTCTGGCGGGGGCACTCCGATGGTCAAGCTAGTAACGATTCAGGGAAACATATCCTCCTGGTCGGGTCCCTCTTGATGGACTCTGCACTAGGAGAGTAAAGAGTGTGTGGTGAGGACGGAAACGTTGCAGGAGGAGAATGATAGCGGGGACAGAGGGGCTCCATGTTCCTCAACTTCTCCTTGTTTCCCTGGCTTCCCCTCAACTGTGGTAGTGGTGGTGGTGCTTTGCCCTCTTGGTTGGGCTTGCCCCTGTGTTGGTGGTGCCATGCCCCTCTTTCTCGCGGGGATTGCACCTGTGTTCTTCCTCTTTTTTTTTGTCTGGCTTGTTCTTTTCTCTGTGTGTTGGAGTTATTGTTGTGTTACCTCTGAGTTTGTTGCAGCTAAGTTACCATTGGATGCTTGTCTCGGGATCCCCGCCAGGCTATCAGGCGCATGCGGTGGTGTCCCGAGAAGTCTTTCCTGATTCATGATAAGGAGAGTTGTCAAGTGCTCCAACACTCCTCTTGGTCACCTCATTACGGAAAACTTGGCAGTGCCTTGAATGGCGGGTCGCCGCCCATGGGATTCGAATCTCCCGGTTGGCTTCCTCTCTTGGATGATCCGGGTGGTTAGTGAGGAATGTGGCACCTCGATCAGTATGCTTCTTTCCTTTCTAGTGTAACAGGCGGTTGCAGGCAGTTAGTACAGCCTGGAAGGCGCTCCAGTGCAGTCCTCGGGTGGCCCGCCGGCGTTCTGGGTTAGTGAGGACCTCGTCCAAGCTGGGGCTGAGCTGGAATGGCAGGGCTCGCTCCGACCTAGGTGCTCCGAGCTTACGGGACGTCTTGGGGGAGGAGGGTAGAGTGCGGGCCCGGTCCGGAGGGCGCGCGCTCGGAGAGGCTCCACGTTGGCGGGTGAGCTTTGAGCTTGAATTCGACCACAGGGCACTAGCCTCCGAGGGGTCTCGCTCCAGAGGGCGGAAGACGGATCCGGTCCAGAGGGCGCGCGCTCAGAGAGGCTCCACATTGACGGGTGAGCGCTGAGCTCGACCTCGACCACAGGGCATTAACCTCTGAGGGTCTCGCTCTGGAGGGCAAGAGGCAGACCCGGTCCAGAGGGCGCGCGCTCGGAGAGGCTCCACATTAGCGGGTGAGCTCTTGGAGAGGCCTGGGCTGTCTTACTTTTTATGAGGGGACCTTCTGTGGGGGTCTCCGTTTCCTTTCCACCCTTTCTTCCTGTCCGTCTTGGATAATTATCGTTTGGTCACTGCTCAGTTAGTGCCAAACGCCATTAGAGTCATTTTTTCTTTCATTGTGCTCTGCCACCTCCATGGGTTTGTTGCCCGGTTTTCTTTGTTCAGGGCCTTCTTCATCCTGAAGCACCACCCAACCGAGGATGGATGGTGGTCCTTGTCCTCCCGCCCGAAGGGCATCAAGTTTCAGCTCTCCTCTTCCATCAGGGGATGAAAGAGTAAGTTTTTCTTTGTTGAGGTTGAGGGAGTCGACTGGGTCTGGAGTGATCCAGACAAGTCCCCCAACCGAAATTCCATGGTCGATGCGGTTGACCGGGATGATTACGAGCAGCTCCGCACCACCCAGATTCCTTCCCTCGAGGTCCTGTTATCTGAGCAGAACCTCACCGACTCCGGGGTCGACCCAACGAATGGGTTGGGTGAGTTCGACCTGAACATCCTTCTTTCTTTATATTTGCATTTCTTGCATTGTTTCTCACGGACTCTAACTGTTGTATGACTTGCATGCAGGGATGATTTTCTCCGAGAATGATCTACTGGCGATCACCCGAAAGAGGCCGTCGATCGGGCTGGCCGGGGAGCCTTCGTCGAGGCGAGCCCGAGGCAAGAGCGTTCCTGTGGTTGCCCCAACCGTGGTGCCTGGCCTGAGCTCAGCTGCTCCAGCTGGCCCGAGTTCGGAGGCGACGCGCGCTGCTCCTGCGCCAGTAGAGAGGGTGGCTTCTATGGCGTCGACCCCAGCAGGCCCCTGCTGCGGAGCCCGAAGTCGTGGTCTGGGTGAGGGCTGCAGCTGCAGCTGCTGCACCCCACCGCCCTCCAAGTCCGTCGGTTGTCGAGGTCAGGGATGAGGAGGTCCGGGCTGTCACCAAGACCACGATCGAGGCACCGCCTGCACCGACGTCTGCTTCTCAGCTTGCCCCTCGCGGCCCTGCAGTTATCGAGACGAGGCCTTCCACTCTAGCAAAGGGTCGAAGGGAGGAGGGGCGGCACCATCTCCCCTTCAAGATGGGCCAGACAGCTCGTTCTTCCGGAGCCCCGAGCTGGCCGAGCGCATGATGGACTTCTCAATCCAGACATGCGATCGTAGGACATGGACGAGATGCGACTGACTGATGCCATCAGCGCCATCTTCCCCCAACTTTATTCGGTGAGCTATTCCTCCCTCTCTTTTCTCATTTTCTTTCTCTTCTTTCTTTTCTTCTTTCTTTTTTTTTGTCTGACCTCTTTTCTTGGTGCAGATCGGTGCCGAGGCCCTCTACATCAAGGGCCGCTACCAGAGCTGGGAGTGTCTCGAGCGGCAACAGGCTACCGAGATTGAGTCCTTGAAAGCCGACCTGAAGGGGAAGGTCGGGGCGAACGGGGCCTCGAACTAAAGTCAAGGACCTTGAGCGGTAGCTCGCCGATGCCGAGGGGTGAGCAAAGAAGCTCCTAGAGGCCCACGACTTTGAGTGGAGGTGCTTGAAGAAAGCCATCGACGATCTCTCCATCGTCGATAAAAAGCTAAACTGGTACAGTGCCAAAGCGGATCAGCACAAGGAGGCCTCCCAAGCTGCATAGGCGAAGCTGGTAGCTAGGAGGAGAAACTTGTCGCAGCTAAGAAGGCGGCAGAGGAGGCGGCCAGGTCGGCGGAGGCAGCTAGGCTAGAGGTCGTCGAGTCGAGGAGGGTGGCTGCTGAGGCCAAGAAGGGCACCGAGGATGCCGTCACAAAATTCAAGGCCTCAGAAGAGTTCGTCGCCGAGATTCAGCAGATGGCATCGGACTCCTTCTATAAGGGCTTCATGTTTTTGCACGGCAGAGTTGAGATGCTTGTCCCCGAGAAGAGCCGCGATCGCCTCAGATATCGTTCAGCCATAGATGCGGGGGTAGAGGAGGAGGCCGTGGAGGAAGCCATGGCCTCAGAGTCTTCGACACCAGCTGAGGCTGAACCATCCGTGGTTAGAGCCGCCTAACCGGAGGTTCCTGAAGGTGGAGACTCTCAGCCCCAGAGCTTAGCAGGGAGGCCGGCCGGCGTGGAGTAGCCCCCTTTTCTTTTTCCCTCCATTTCGTATTTTTATTTCTTGTACTTAGTCAGGGTCACCTGGCATGTCGGGGGCCCGCAAGACACTTGTAACTTGTGCTTAATCAATAAAACTTGAGTTTTTCTAACATCTGTTATCTTTGTCTAGTTCTTCCCTTCTTTTTCTCTTTCTTTCTCTCCCCTCTCTTCTTTTTCTTCCTCTTCATTTTTTGTGCATGAGCGGGGAGATCAGAGAGAGGGGCCTCAGTTTGCCTGAGGTTGAGTTATTAGACTTCAACGTCGGCAAGCTGGGCACAGGTTCATGACACTTGAGTGCTGCTGTGCTCGCAGGTCCCTTGGCCGGAGATCTGAGCTTCGATCTTGGGTAGGTGTCCTGGAGCTGGGCTCGAGGATGTTGTTGACTGAGAGCTGCTTGGCTCGAAGTTCTTTGGCCGGAGATCTGAGCTCCGATCTTGAGTAGGTGTCCTGGAGCTGGGCTCAAGGATGTTGTTAACTAAGAGCTGCTTGGCTCGAAGTTCTTTTGGCCGGAGATTCGAGCTCCAGTCTTGAGTAGGTGTCCTGGAGCTAGGCTCGAGGACGTTGTTGACTGAGAGCTGCTTGGCTCGAGGTTCTCTTGGCCGGAGATCTAAGCTCCGGTCTTGAGTAGATGTTCTGGAGCTGGGCTCGAGGACATTGTTGACTGAGAGCTGCTTGGCTCGAAGTTCTCTTGGCCGGAGATCTGAGCTCCGGTCTTAAGTAGGTGTCCTGGAGCTGGGCTCGGGGACGTTGTTGACTGAGAGTTGCTTGGCTCGAGGTTCTCTTGGCCGAAGATCTGAGCTCCGGTATTGAGTAGGTGTCTTGGAGCTGGGCTCGAGGATGTTGTTAACTGAGAGCTGCTTGGCTCGAAGTTCTCTTGGCCGGAGATCTGAGCTCCGGTCTTGAGTAGGTGTCCTGGAGCTTCGCTCGAGGACGTTGTTGACTGAGAAATGGCGGCTTGTCCCCCTCGTTCTCTTTCTTTCCTTCCCCCTTCTTTTTTTTCCTTTTTCTTCTTCCTTTCTTTCTTCTTTTTTTTTTTTTCTTTTTTTTTTCTTTTTTTTTCTTTTTTTTGGAGTGGGGAGATCAGAGAAGAGGGTTCTTGCCGTGTGCCCCTCTTGTTCTCTTTCTTTCCTTCCCCTCTCGTCTTTTTTTCGAGTGGGGAGATTAGAGAAGAGGGTTTTTGCCGGGATCCCCTCTCGTTCTCTTTCTTTCCTTCCCCTCTCGTCTTCTTTTCGAGTGGGAAGATCAGAGAAGAGGGTTACCGGACTTGAATTCCTTGGAGCTAGGCTCGAGGCCTTCCTGGACGTGGAGCTAGGCTCGGGCCCAGAGGTTGCCTGAGTGCTTGGCTCATGTCTTTGGTGCCTTGGAGCTAGGCTTGCGGTGTTAATGGGAGCTACTTGGCCCCATGATCCCTTAGCATCTCGGAGCTGGGCTCGGAGATGTTTGAGATTGAAAGCGGCTTGGCTCAAAGTTTCTTTGGTCGAAGATCTGAGCTTCGATCTTGAGTAGGTGTCCTGGAGCTGGGCTCGGGGATGCTTGAGGTTGAGAGCTGCATGGCTCGAAAATCCTTCGATGTCCTGGAGCTGGGCTCGGGGATGCTTGAGGTTGAGAGCTGCATGGCTCGAAAATCCTTCGACGTCTTGGAGCTGGGCTCGGGGATGCTTGAGGTTAAGAGCTGCATGGCTCGAAGATCCTTCGACATCCTGGGGCTGGGCTCGGGGATGCTTGAGGTTAAGAGCTGCATGGCTCGAAGATCCTTCGACATCCTGGGGCTGGGTTCGAGGATATTTGAGGTTGAGAGCTGCATGGCTCGAAGATCCTTCGACGTCCTGGAGCTGGGCTCGGGGATGCTTGAGGTTGAGAGCTGCATGGCTCGAAGATCCTTCGACATCCTGGAGCTGGGCTCGGGGATGCTTGAGGTTGAGAGCTGCATGGCTCGAAAATCCTTCGACATCCTGGAGCTAGGCTCGGGGATGCTTGAGGTTGAGAGCTGCATGGCTCGAAAATCCTTCGACGTCCTGGAGCTGGGCTCGGGGATGCTTGAGGTTGAGAGCTACATGGCTCGAAGATCCTTCGACATCCTGGAGCTGGGCACGGGGATGCTTGAGGTTGAGACCTATATGGCTCGAAGATCCTTCGACGTCCTGGAGCTGGGCTCGGGGATGTTGTTGATTCTTTTCTGCCAGACACATGGATACTCGTGCAAGGAAAAATCGTTATCATTATTATTGATAAAAACCCTTACCTTGTGGGTGGCATCTTCGTAGGCCGTGAACCCTCCTCTTTCGGGGGAGCCTGACGCTGTCGGGATCTTTGAGGTAATAGGCCCCTCGTGATGGAGTTTCAGCCACCATGTAGGGGCCTGCCCGCGATGGTTTGTGATCATCATCCTGACGACCGCGGCATCCTTATTTACCTTTCTTCTCCCAGCACAATGGGGAGTACATTCTCTGGGTCCCGTGCCCCACAGGTTTTCTTGGACACGTGTGCAGCTCCCACGGTGACCATGTCCATCGGCTTCATGGTGGGGAAGTTGTTGATGGTTGGAGCCGGCGGGAGGGCGGCAAGTGCCCGGGACCCCGCTTGAGGCTGCCCCCCACGAACCTTTTGAGGTAACCTTTCTTGATGAGCTTCTTGACCTCCTACTTGAGATTGCGGCATTCCCTGGGGGCACGATCGAGATCGCAGTGAGGGCGACACTACTTCGTCTTGTCACGACCGGTGAAGGGCTTCAAGGGTGGTGGGCGTCGCCGCCCGGTGGCTTGCTGGTTGAGCCTTGCATACTGACGAATCGACGGGAAAGCTCTGCCAGCTTGCGCTCATGCTTTTCGTGGCGTGCTTTCGCTGCGTGCCTGACGATTTCGTCAGCGGATCCTTTCACCAAAGGGGATGGAGAAGGTGACATGGGTGCCCTTGAGAAGGGGAAACCCCTTGTGCGGCTGATAGAGGCCTTTCGAGTTCATCTCGTCACCATCCTTCCATGGGGTGTTGCTCTGTAAAGAGGTGGAAGGCTTGATCTCGCATGTCCTGCCCCCTACCTGGCGTGCCAATCTGTTGCCGCCAGGATCGTCATGGCCCGTTGCTCCTGCCGGTGCCGGAGTGTGCTCCTTTCGCTGCCCGATGGCCCTCTGTTCCTGGACCTGCAAAACAAGGGTTAGTGACCCAGGCCGGGGTTTCCGGCGGGGGCACTCCGATGGTCAAGTCAGTGACGATCCAGGAGAACAGATCCTCCTGCTCAGGCCCCACTTGATGGACTCCGTACTAGGAGGAGTAAAGAGTGTGTGTGACGACGGAAATGTTGCACGGGAAGAATGATAGCGGGGACAGAGGGGCTCCCTGTTCCTCTGCTTCTCCTTGTTTCCCTGGCTTCCCCTCGACTGTGGTAGTGGTGGTGGTGCTTTGCCCTCTTGGTTGGGCTTGCCCTTGTGTTGGTGGTGCCATGCCCCTCTTCCTCGCGAGGATTGCACCTGTGTTCTTCCTCTTTTTTTTTTGTCTAGCTTGTTCTTTTCTCTGTGTTAGAGTTGTTATTGTGTTACCTCCGAGTTTGTTGTAGCTAGGTTATCGTTGGGCGCTTGTCTCGGGATCCCCACCGGGCTATCAGGCGCATGCAGCGGTGTCCCGAGGAGCCTTTCCTGATTCATGATAAGGAGAGTTGCCAGGTGCTCCGACACTCCTCTTGGTCGCCTCATTCCGGGAAACCTGGTAGTGCCTTGAATGGTGGGTCGCCGCCCACGGGATTCGAATCTCCTGGTTGGCTTCCTCTCTTGGGAGATCCAGGTGGTTAGTGAGGAATGTGGTGCCTCAATCAGCGTGCTTCTTTCCCTTCTAGAGTAACTGGCGGTTGCAGGCGGTTAGTACGGCCTGGAAGGCACTCCAGTGCAGTCCTCGGACGGTCCGTCGGTGTTATGGGCTGGTGAGGACCTCGTCCGAGCTGGGGCTGAGCTAGAATGGCAGGGCTCGCTCCGACCTAGGCGCTCCGAGCTTGCGGGGGCGTCTTGGTGGAGGAGAGCAGAGTGCGGGCCCGGTCCGGAGGGTGCGCGCTCGGAAAGGCTCCACGTTGGCGAGTGAGCGCTAAGCTCGACCTTGACCATAGGGCACTAGCCTCCGAGTGTCTCGCTCCGGAGGGTGAAAGACGGACCCGGTCCAGAGGGCGCACGCTCGGAGAGGCTCCACATTGGCGGGTGAGCGCTGAGCTCGACCTCGACCACAGGGCACTAACCTCCGAGGGTCTCGCTCTGGAGGGCAAGAGGCGGACCCGGTCCAGAGGGCGCGCGCTCGGAGAGGCTCCACATTGGCGGGTGAGCGCTGAGCTTGACCTCGACCACAGGGCACTAACCTTCGAGGGTCTCGCTCTGGAGGGCAAGAGGCGGACCCGGTCCAGGCAGCGCGTGCTCGGAGAGGCTCCATATTGGCGGGTGAGCGCTGAGCTCGACCTCGACCACAGGGTACTAACCTCCGAGGGTCTCGCTCTGGAGGGCAAGAGGCGGACTCGGTCCAGACGGCGCGCGCTCGGAGAGGCTCCATATTGGCGAGTGAGCGCTGAGCTCAACCTCGACCACAGGGTACTAACCTCCGAGGGTCTCGCTCTAGAGGGCAAGAGGCGGACCCGGTCCAGAGGGCGCGCGCTCGGAGAGGCTCCACATTGGCGGGTGAGCGTTGATCTCGACCTCTACCACATGGCACTAACCTTCGAGGGTCTCGCTCTGGAGGGCAGGATGCAGCTCCGATCTAGGCATCCCGAGCTCGCGGGCCCGACCTGGCGGAGGATAGAGCTCGGCTTGCCATATTGAGGGAGCTCAGCTCAGCTCAGCTCAGTAGTGGAATCTGGGCTGGAGAGTTGACGCGGCGTCTGATGCGGCATCCTTTCTTGACGTGGTGCATGTCGGTTCCTCCACATCAGCGATCCCACTACATCAACAAGGATCTAGCAACTTCTAAAAGGTATCGATTCTTTCGTTTAGCAATGCCATTCTGGGCAAGGGTATCAACACAAGTAGTATGGTGGATAATGCCATGAGTAGTGAGGTATTCATGAAACTCTATATGCATATATTTGGTGCCATTATCAAATTTTAGTATTTTAATCTTGGCACCAAATTGGATATCCATGAATTTATAAAATTCTTTGAAGCAACGGACCACTTCATCTTTAGACCGTAGAAGATATACCCAGGTTACTCTACTATAACTATCAATAAAAGTAACAAAATACCGATGCCCAGAAATAGAAATAGGATGATAGGGTCCCACACATCAGAATGAATAGTTTTAAAAGGTTTCTTACTACGAGTTCCAGAAGTTGGATAATTAGTGCGCTGTGCTTAGCATACTCACATATATCACAAACTAACTGTTCTTTAGTACAAAGATGATATAAACTGGGAAATGATCATGATAAAATAAGAAAAGGAGATATGGCCAAGCCTGCGATGCTGTAACTGAAGTTCTTGCAGGGCATTATCAGATGATGAAACGATCATACCAGCGTGCTGAGAATGAGTCTTCAGTTCTCCTTCATCCAAGTAGTAGAGCCCATCATGCATTTTACCATACCCAATCGTCTCCTCGTTGTTAGCCTCTGAAAAACACAATAAGTAGGAAAAAAGGTGACTTCACAATTCAAATCATTGGTAATTGAATGAATAGAGAAAAGATTAGTAGGAAAACTAGGGACATGTAAAGCTGTAGAGAGTTATATGGTTGGTGTACGGTTGATGGATCATTTTCCAGACACAGACCGGAAAAAGCCATCAGCTATATGCACTCTGTCTGAACATAATGAGTAAGACTGAAAAATATCAGAATTACCCATCATATGCATGGTGGCACCAGAATCAATAATCCATGTCTTAGAGATATTAAAAGAAGAGTCAAAGGTATCAATATGTACTGTACTAGACTTGATACGAGAGATATGGGATTGTGCAAAATGAGAATGAAAAATGGGAGGAGAACTAAAACTGGAAGAACTGCTTGGCAAACCGTTAGCAGAAGATGGAGCACTGCTGGAAGAAATATTGAGCCTGTCCATAATGCGGCGAAGCATTTCATCAGTAGAGAGTGGGCCCCCGGTATCAGTAAATAAGGAAGCAGGAGGCAGGGCCTTGTAGATGAGACACCCCCTTCTGGGTGCTCAGAAAGATGTGCCTGAGGATGACCAATGGCTCCACCAGAACGCCCTCCTCTACGATGGCCACCTCGACCACGTCTGGAGGGACGACCATGCAGCTACCAACAAGCATCATGTACATGTCATATTTTATTACAATAAGAGCATATCCGCATATCTCGGCCACCACGAGCATTCGACTGAGACCGAACTACCAGTGCAGATCGGATCGTATATATAGGAACAATCATCACCCGGCGACGAGTTTCCTCACTCAAAACAAGGGAGAAGACATGTTCAAGAGAGTGCAGATCCGTATTGCGACCCAAAATTTGAACCCTGATTGGGTCAAATTCATCATTGAGCCCAGCAAGAAAATCGAAGATACGTTCTTCATCAGTGTATTTCTTGAACTCAAGGGCATCTTGCGAGCAATGGGCCTTGAAGGGACGATAAAATTCCAGCTCATACCATATCCACTGGAGTTCGGCCACATAGGCAGTGATAGAGAGTTTGCCTTGTCGTAGTGCATATATCTGATATTTGATCTCAAAAGCTTGAACAGTGTTGCCTTGTTATGAAGAAGTTCGAGCAGCAGCCTCCCAAATTTCTCGGGCGGTGTCAAGAAAGGTCATACCTTGAGCAATTGAAGGCACCATAGAGTTGAGAAGCCATGCCATCACAAGAGAGTTCTCTGATTCCCATTTCGATATTGCATTATCTCCTAAGTGTGGCTTTTATGTAGCCCCAGTGAGAAATCCCTCTAATCCACGAGCTTTAATGTAAAACAGTACGTTGCGAGACTATATAAGATAAGTAAGAGGTCCATCTAATCGGATCGAAGAAATCAGAAGAGAAGGATTATCCATCACTGCCCAAGAGCCAGGTATAGATCACCATAGAAAATATCTACCCAGAGTAAGGCATGCAAATATATGAAAGAGGTGTACCTAAAAACAAGCCATGGGGAGTGCCGGTGGCTGGTCTTCGATCGTTGAGATTTGATAACAAGAGGATTCAGAGCAAATGTTGTATAGAAAAGCTAGGGCCACAGAGATAGTAGGAGCCAGAATCAGAACAGGGAGTCACAGGGCGCAGGGTGTGGTCGCACTGCATAGAGCATGGCGCAGCATGGGAGTAGGGCGATGTAGGGTGGAGCAGGGCAGCTCGGCGCAGGCACAGGCACAGGCGCGGGGTGGTGCAGCTCGGCGCAGGCATAGGCGCAGGCGCGGAGGGGCTCAGCGTAGGTGCTCGGTCCAGATCTAGCTCGGCGAAGCGGCGCAGGGTAGGCTGCATAGTGGCAGAGGTTGCTCGGTCTAGATCTGGCTCGGTGGAGGGGCTCGACGGACAGCGCAGCGACAAACAGGAGCGCGGGTTCGTCGGAGATGCCAGAGAAGACGGCCGGAGATGACGGTGGTGGTGGCGCCAGGGGCATCAAGGAGAGTGGTGGTGGTGGCAGGACACCATATGCGGGAGGCATCAGTGGAGGCACTTAGAAAGAAGGGGGAGAATAGGTGGGAATAAAATGAGAATAAGTTAGGAATAAGATGGAATAGATGGGAATAAGAGGGAACATGTCATTGGCTCTGATACCATGTTGAATCAGACAAGAAAAACGGGAAGAAAAGTTTTCTTTATTTTTTCATATCTCAATCTTAGGGTTCGTTCATCTTTTTATACATGATTCTGATCCTTCTCAAAAGAAGGTTATGATCCATTCTTGGTCATAATCTAAACATGATTAATGCTTGAAGAAGGAAGAATTATAGATGGAAGTTGGGCCAGGCTAGGCTGTCAATAAAATCTCAGCCTTACGAGGATTAGTTGTACTTTTAAATATTGGGGAGACATCTTTCTAAACTCTACTATGGTCTTTTTGTGCTTTAGATGAGCCAGGATTTTGCTGTAGTGGGTGGAGGGATTGTTGTGATAATTGCCTTTGTTGATGCACCAACCCCACAACCTCCGGAATTAGTTCAAACATCCGATCCCAGTTCTTAGTATTTTCCCTAGCAAAACTGTTGCCCGGTCCAGGATTGGCTAATTTGCAATTAGTTGATCAATCGCCGCTCCTTGTTGAACATCATGATTCACGTTATGATTTAAATGCTCTTGACCTTGTAGGTTCTCAACTATTAATTCATGAGAAACTTCATCCTGAAGACCTCTTTGCAATCACTTACTCTTTGACAAACAGCTACGGTGGGGCGGCATTTTTTATTTCAATGAAAAATAAAACAAACATTACAATAATATTCAGGCAATAATATAAAAATTATCAATTTTGAAGCGAATATAGGTAGAGATGTCTCCTAACTTAATTTTTATCCCACTCTCATCCTTTTCAAAGTGTCCCAAACATCCTGGATCCTAGACTTTTATATCACTATTCCGATCATAATCTGTCACTATCTCTAATAAACCTAAAGTTAGTCTCTTATACTACTATATATGTTATATCCCGAACCAAGTACGTTATAGAAGTCATGTGCTTGCAAGGTGGACCTTACAAACATGCAAGATTACCTACATAACAAATCAAATTATTTTATAAAAATTATTACCAAAATAATTTCAATCCTTAAGAGCTGATATAATTATATTTCATAATTATTTTTCATTACCATATAATTCAGAGATAACAAAAGTTATAATACTTCTAAATTAATTAACATAAGTCAGAAAACAACCCACGGAACTGCAAAACTTAACATATAACCAATTCACAAAAATAAATTAAAATTATAAAATGTTCAAAACTAGCTAGTGCTTTTTCTAGATCTCAAAAGGTATTCATAGTTCATCATTTGAGAATAAAAAAATAAAAGAAGAAGAATAATAAGCTACACTAGCTTAGTAGGTAACAAAACATCTTAAGATGGATCAAAGCCTATTAATTCATAATAAAACTAAACACATATAATTGATAGGATAAAATTTCAAGCTTACTAAATATCAGAATATATTTTTTAAAAATATATTTTTTATAAACTAATACTAGATCCAATATTTGATTATGGCCATGTGATCCAGTAGTATGGATTAGATAATATATAATAGCACCAAAATACCATTATTCTGAAAATCGATGATGCGATGTCAAAACCAATTTATTAAATTATAAGTCAACATAACCAATATATAATCTCCATTAGCAGGAGCATATTATAACCATGTGGAATATGTACAAAAATATTTTTACAAATCATACAATCACATTTTTTAAAACCATTATTTAGAGCAGATCATATTTGTTGCTGATCTTACCATGGTGGCATGTAGCTCGTGAGCTGGCACCGATTTTCGGACTCTCTCCCCTCGAGATCTCCAATCTTCCGGTCCTGCAAAACAAAGTCAGAGACCGGGCCGGGGGTTTCGGCAGGGGCACTCCGACGGTCAAGTTAGAGAGCGGCAAGATGGAATAGATCCTCTAAGGTGGGTTCCCGAAGGATTCCCATGCTTAGAGGAGATTTAGATGAAAGTATTATGAGGAAGAGAGGGGTCGAAGCCCTGCTTCCTGCTCTGAGTTCGCCGAGCTTGCACCTGAAGACTTCTTGGGGGTCCCAGGGTCGTTCTCTCGGTACTCTTCCTCCTCTCTTACCTACCTCTCCGTCCGCTTTTACCATCCCTTTTATACCATCGGGCCACCTTTGGTCTTCGTCCGCTCCCCCGGAGGCTCCCGGGGATCTCTGGATCTTCCTCTCCCTTCTTCCTTTTTCTTCTTCAAATCCAGGAGTTAAGTGGCCGGCATACCTCGTCCGCCGTGTGTCACGAAAGGGAAAGACTGGCGAGACCTCGGGCCAAGTGCGGGACCTCTCCTTTCGAGGCGTTGACGATGGGCTCCCGACCGTTTCAGGCTCCTGCCCACGAGGATTTCGTTCCTCGATCACGGGGCCCTATACGGGAAGCGGCGCGCGCTGGCTCTGGTGGCGACCTTGCGACTCGTGCCTCTGCCTCCCCGAGGCTTTGCAGAGTAGAGCTGACTTCGGTCGAGGCGGACCCATCAAGGGGTGCCACATGGCGGAGGAGCAGGGGCTGCCAGCTTCGGCCACGGTGGACCCCTCCCGGGTGGACACAGGGCGAAGTGGCAGAGAGAGAGAGGCTCGACTTCGACCGAGGTGGACCCGTCTTGGGGTGCCGCCTAGCGAAGGAGTAGGAGGGCCCGGCTCGACCTCGGCAGAGGTGGACCCGTCTTGGGGTTCCACCTGGTGAGGGAGCGGGGGACGCCAGCTTCGGCCGAGGTGGACCCATCCTGGGGGGACACCTAGCGGAGTGGCAGAGAGAGGCTCGACTTCGGTCGATGTGGACCCGTCTTGGGGTGCCACCTGGCGAAGGAACAGGAGGGCCCGGCTCGACCTCGGCAGAGGTGGACCCGTCTTGGGGTGCCACCTGGCGAGGGAGAGGGGGATGCCAGATTCGGCCGAGGTGGATCCCTCCTGGGTGGACACCTGGCGGAGTGGCAGAGAGATGCTCGACTTCGACCGAGGTGGACCCGTCTTGGGGTGCCACCTGGCGAAGGAGCAGGAGGGCCCAGCTAGACCTAGGCAAAGGTAGACCCGTCTTGGGGTGTCACCTGGCGAGGGAGCGGGAGATGCCAGCTTCGGCCGAGGTGGACCCCTCCTAGGTGGAAACCTGGCGGAGTGGCAGAGAGAGGCTCGACTTCGGCCCAGGTGGACCCGTCTTGGGGTGCCACCTGACGAAGGAGCAGGAGGGCCCGGCTCGACACGGCAGAGATGGACCCGTCTTGGGGTGCCACCTGGCGAGGGAGCGGGGGACGCCAGCTTCGACCGAGGTGGACCCCTCCTGGGCGGACACCTGGCAGAGTGGCAGAGAGAGACTTGACTTTGACCGAGGTGGACCCATCTTGGGGTGCCACTTAGCGAAGGAGCAGGAGGGCCCGGCTCGACCCCGGCCGAGGTGGACCCATCTTGGGGTGCCACTTGGCGAGGGAGCGGAGGACGCCAGCTTCGACCGAGGTGGAACCGTCTTGGGGTGCCACTTGGCGAGGCAGCGGGGGACGCCAGCTTCGGTCGAGGTGGACCCCTCCTGGGCGGACACCTGGTGGAGTGGCAGAGAGAGGCTCGACTTCGACCGAGGTGGACCCGTCTTGGGGTGCTACCCGGCGAAGGAGAAGGAGGGCCCAGCTCGACCTCGGCAGAGGTGGACCCGTCTTGGGGTGCCACCTGGCGAAGGAGCAGGAGGGCCCAGCTCGACCTCGGCAGAGGTGGACCCGTCTTGGGGTGCCACCTGGCGAAGGAGCAGGAGGGCCCGACTCGACCTCGGCAGAGGTGGACTCGTCTTGGGGTGCCACCTGGTGAGGGAGCGGGGGACGCCAGCTTCGACCGAGGTGGACCCCTCCTGGGTGGACACCTAGCGGAGTGGCAGAGAGAGGCTCGACTTCGGTCGAGGTGGACTCGTCTTGGGGTGCCACCTGACGAAGGAGCAGGAGGGCCCAGCTCGACCTCGGTAGAGGTGGACCCGTCTTGGGGTGCCACCTGGCGAGGGAGAGGGGGATGCCAGATTCGGCCGAGGTGGATCCCTCCTGGGTGGACACCTGGCGGAGTGGCAGAGAGAGGCTCGACTTCGGCCGAGGTGGACCCGTCTTGGGGTGCCACCTTGCGAAGTAGCAGGAGGGCCCAGCTAGACCTAGGCAGAGGTAGACCCATCTTGGGGTGCCACCTGACGAGGGAGCGGCGGACGCCAGCTTCGGCCGAGGTGGACCCCTCCTGGGTGGACACTTGGCGGAGTGGCAGAGAGAGGCTCGACTTCAGTCCAGGTGGACCCGTCTTGGGGTGCCACCTGACGAAGGAGCAGGAGGGCCCGGCTCGACCTCGGCAGAGATGGACCCGTCTTGGGGTGCCACCTGGCGAGGGAGCGGGGGACGCCAGCTTCGGCCGAGGTGGACCCCTCCTGGGCGGACACCTGGCGGAGTGGCAGAGAGAGGCTCGACTTCGGCCGAGGTGGACCCATCTTAGAGTGCCACCTGGCGAAGGAGCAGGAGGGCCCGGCTCGACCTCGGCAGAGGTGGACCCGTCTTGGGATGCCACTTGGCGAGGGAGCGGAGGATGCTAGCTTCGGCTGAGGTGGACCCCTCCTGGGCGGACACCTGGTGGAGTGGCAAAGAGAGGCTCGACTTCGACCGAGGTGGACCTGTCTTGGGGTGCCACCTGGCGAAGGAGCGGGAGGGCCCGGCTCGACCTCAGCAGAGGTTGACCCGTCTTGGGGTGCCACCTGGCGAGGGAGCGGGGGATGCCAGCTTTGACCGAGGTGGACCCCTCCTAGGCGGACACCTAGCAGAGTGGCAGAGAGAGGCTCTACTTCGGCCGAGGTGGACCTGTCTTGGGGTGCCTCCTGGCAAAAAAGTAGGAGGGCCCGGCTCGACCTCGGCAGAGGTGGACCCGTCTTGGGGTGCCACCTGGCGAGGGAGCCGGGGACGCCGGCTTCGACCGAGGTGGACCCCTCCTGGGCGGACACCTGACGGAGTGGCAGAGAGAGGCTCGACTTCGGCCTAGGTGGACCCGTCTTGGGGTGCCACCTGGCGAAGGTGCAGGAGTGCCCGGCTCGACCTCGGTAGAGGTGCACCCATCTTGGGGTGCCACCTGGCGAGGGAGCGGGGGATGCCAGCTTCGGTCGAGGTGGATCCCTCCTGGATGGACACCTGGCGGAGTGGCAGAGAGAGGCTCGACTTCGACTCAGGTGGACCCGTCTTGGGGTGCCACCTGGCGAGGGAGCGGGGGACGCCAGCTTCGACCGAGGTGGACCCCTCCTGGGTGGACATCTGGTGCAGTAGCAGAGAGAGGCTCGACTTCGATCGAGATGGACCCGTCTTGGGGTGCCACCTGGCGAAGGAGCAGGAGGGCCCGGCTCGACCTCGGCAGAGTTGGACCCGTCTTGGGGTGCCACCTGGCGAGGGAGCGGGGGATGCCAGCTTCGATCGAGGTGGACCCCTCCTGGACGGATACCTGGTGGAGTGGCAGAGAGAGGCTCGACTTCGGTCGATGTGGACCCGTCTTGGGGTGCCACCTGGCGATGGAGCAGGAGTAGCTCGTTCGAACGGAGAATTTTGAAAGAAAAATCCATGTGGCACTGACCACGTCCAGCCGGATGTGTCACACACTCCATGTCAGCGATGTAGCCATATCAGTATATATTCAAATTAATTTATTTCTAAAAATATTAAAATATTTTTTATTTTAATATTAGAAATAAAGTACTGTATGCTTATGCAAAAATTATTAAATTATTCTTAAAACATACCAAGAAGCATTACACTATTTATTTTACATACATAAAAAATTCATACAAGTTATTTGTCCAATCTAATGCTTGGTAATCTAATAATACAAATCATAAACATAAATGAATCGATTGAATAGCATACATATATGTTAAAATATTTTTAAAGAATTTTTAAAATTTAATTTTTTATAATAAATGAATTATTAAATTTATTTATTTATTTATTTTGTTACAGGTAAGGGGGCAAATGGGTCGGGTCGGATCGGGTCATGAGTGATCTCGATCTGACCTGATTCTTTGATCGGATCTTAATTTTAGACCCAAATCCAATCTACTAGAAAATCGGATCGGATCGGATTAGGTTCATTATTAGAATTTTTAATTCAACGGATCATTCGGATTGGATCGGGTCCATAAATAACCCGGTTCTAATCTAAAAAAATTAGATCTGAATATGATCTAGATAAAATATAGATAACCATATTTCAATTATTACATGCCAACTAATATTAACCATAAAATAGATAATAAATAATATTATTTTCAAAATAAATTAAGATATAAAAATAATTATAACTTTATTTTTATGTTAAAAATAAATTTTATATAAATTTTAAATTATAATTTAAAGGTCTAAATAAATATGATCCTAGCAGTATTAGTATATTCGAGTCGGATCGGGTCGAGTCTAAATTTAATAAATCTAGATTCAATATAGAAAATAAAATAAATATAATTTTAAAATTCAATCCAAATTTATAAAAATAAATTAAATTAAATTTAAATAGATTGACATGAATCAATCCGATTTATATACAGGCTTAGCTATACGGTAAATATAGGGCACGGTATGGTTTTTTTTTTTTTTTTTTTTTTTTTTTGGGGGGGGACGAAGCCGCGGAGGAAGATACGGAAGAGAGGGTAAGTGGATAGAGAGAGAGCGCGAGTGACGGGGCGAGAGTGACCCGGGAGAGAGAGGCTGAGAGAGAGATGGCGCCGCGGGTGAGCCACGTGAGAGCGACCAGGTGTGAGAGAGAGAGAGAGAGAGAGCGTGGTGGGGAGTGGGGGGGGACCGCGTTAAATGTTCCGTTTCCTTTCTCTCTCAATTTTTTTTATCAAGCGCGCGCTAACTGACGCGCGTTCGCCCCGCGGCCCCCGGTTCCCATTTCGCGGCAACTGTGCCGAGATTTGACATTGAAAATGTGTAATCTCGGCTTTTTACTGGGACCTTGCTTGGATGGAGGGAGCGCGAAATAAATAAATATCTTTACTAATAAATTTCCTTCATCTCGGTTTCCCTCTAATATCACGCATAAAATAGAATATCCTTTGTCACCATTTCTAATGTTAACCCATTCCCGTATGTTATCTAGATCTCTGCATGACGTTATGAACATGTTTGGGCATGACTCTCTCGTGTTATTGTTTATATTCTGCTGATTTTGATGACATGTACGTCCAACGGTAGATTAGATACTTGGAAGTAGATTTATCTCTAAGAAAAGGATAAAGCGCTTATCATTCAATCGGCCCCTCTCTTCTATTCCAGTCTGTGGTGTCTAATCGTGCTGCTCTAATCGTATTCTGATAAGGTAGAGGGGCTGTCAGGAAATTTCTTTAGAGGGTCGATTCTTGATAGAAGAGATTGAATTCTAAGATGAATAGGTATCGGAACAATTCGTTCTTTTGGAGGATCGAGACGACAATCTTATTTTTATAGAATCAAAATAGAGATAGAACTTCCCTCAACCAAAATGATACAATCCAAGTATCCAATTCATATTTTTATTTTAGAGTCCAACTTTCTTCAACCAAATTTCTTATATATATATATATATATATATATATATATATATATTTATCAAAAAAATTTAGTGCGATCGGAGTTCTCCTACAGCCTGAACTAAAAATACTAACCTCTCTAGTTAATGTTGACTCTTGTGATTGTATGTTTTGGCTTCTTTTTTTTTTTTTTTTTTTTTTTTTTTTGGTTTTAGTTGTTGAGGCTACGTATACCGAAGCAATAGGTGAAATAAATTAATACCATAAGTAAGTGAGATAGGTTAGCGGAAGAGACCTTTCTCCCTTTCTCCTAATTAACCCAAACCTCACTCCAAGGTAACCAACCAATCATCGGCTCGACTGGTAATCTTCACCATGACTATTTTAACTAATTTAATTGGAGCTCCACCACCGGGGAGGGGTTGGGAGTAGTGATTTAATTTGGAGTCTCCCAACAAGTAATTGCTATAAATTTTTAATGATATATATTATGTAATAATTATGGTGCAATGAGAGGGAACTAACTATATATCGTATTTTGCTACCTCATCGATTCATGGTCCTCGTGCAAGGGAGGCAGATGACATCGTTGGTATGCCATCGACGCGTTTCCCGCGTGATGAGGTACCTTCGACCAACTTGACAAGGACCTGGATACACGTAGCGTGGAAGCTACAGTTTTCTTGATCATCTCCTGAAGAATTCTTTGAATTAAAGGACACGAGCTTTATATAATAAATTTTATTATTGATACCTTGCTATAATTTTATAGGGATCTATATATAATTATAAATATCTCGGGGACTAAATTAAAGAATATACGAAACTAAATCAAATTAGTTGAATCTGATCTAATTCGATCAATTGATCAAACTTAAGTACTTAATGGATCTAGATTTTGGGTTAATATCCGAAAACCCGAAATCCAAATCCATTAAAATATTTCTTCTTTCATCTCCCATCATCCCTTCCATCGATCAAAACTAGAAGGCCATAACCTTGATGGTCGGATTTTCCAAGCTCGATAGTATCCTTGCCAGTGGGTCACAAGCCAAACCCAACCACCAGCGACCGTCTCAAATAGAGTCGATGGAGGAGCCAAAACAGATGCTCGTCCCCACCAAATTCCTGCTAGCTAGCGGCCATTAGAAGAAACCAATCAGCCAACCATCGAGACTTCCAAGACCCATGGCCACCAATTTTTTCTAGCGATTGGTAAGGAACTCGCTAGTCTTCCAATATCCGACGATTTGACTCTACCATCCCAAATCACCACCATCGAAGAAGGAGAATCGATGCGGTGGCATGGCGGTGCAAGGCACCGCCTAAAGGAAGCCAATCGGGAGGTCAACACCGGTCATGAGATACATGGCCTTCAATCCCTTTTTTTTTTTTATTAGATTGATTAAAATCATCTTAATTCCGGGAGAAAAGAGAGGGAGAATATTAAATTAAATTAATGATAAAAATCCTAATCCAAATCTCTCTGGATCCTCCCTAATTTATTTATTTATTTAATCATCAATTAAGAATAATCCAAAAACTTGATTAAAAATTTTAAAATAAATAAATGAATTATTTATTATAGTTTTAAAATAATTATCATGATTTTAAATCATGACAACTTGAATCACAGGCATCCAGCTATGATGGTTGGTAAGATCCACGAGGGCTTCAATCTTTAACCCAAAAAACTTGATTGGTTCTAATATCATAATATTAGAACTTTATTGGAATTTTCAATAAAATAAGAACTATCAAAAACCGGTAGGGATCAAAATATAATTTTTATTTGGACCTTTATGTAATTTAAACTTTATAAGGGCTAATTTGTAAAATTATCTTTAACCCATATTAAATCCAATCCAATATATTGGGTTCAGCCAATTAATCAATTGGACTTAATTTTAATTGATGAATTCGACTTTAAGCGGGTTGAAAACCTGAATCGAAAACCCACTAACTCTTTATCTTCTTCCTCCTAACTTCTGAACCATATCTTTCCATTTTTTCCAATGAACCTACATGGCCAGCATCCCCTGGCTTAGCATCTACCCTTGTCGGTGGGTCACCAGCTAATCCAAACCTCCAGTGGCCATCTCTCGGCTACCAACAATGCAATAAGGCTTGCAATGCAATGGAAAAATAGCGAAGAAAGGGCTATGATATGGCAAGATCGTTGACGTGGAGCGTACGTCAACCCAGCTGGCTGCCAGGCAGTGCCACATGGCATTCTCTTTCGAGCTCTCCTGCCAAGTGGCTTGACCAGCGGTTTTGCCCACTACGATCTGAGCTCGGTATCCCTGCCCCTTCGCCAGATGTCGACCCAGGAGGGGTCCACCTTGCCAAAGTGGGCCTGCCTCCGCTCCTTCGCCAAGTGGCACCCCCTAATGGGTCCACCTGGCCGAAGTCAAGCCAGACACCTCTGCTCTTTCCGTCGGGTGGCACCCCCAGACAGGTCCACCTCGGTCGAAGTGGGCCTGCCTCTGCTCCTCCGTCAGGTGGCACCCCCAGATGGGTCCATCTCGGCCAAAGTCGAACCCGGCATCTCTGCTCCTTCCGCCATGTGGCACCCCAGATAAGTCCACCTTGGTCGAAGTCGAGCTTGCCTCTGCCCCTTCGCTAGGTGTCAACCCAGATGGGGTCCACCTCAGTCGAAGTGGGCCTGCCTCTACTCCTCCGCCGGGTGGCACCCCAGATGGGTCCACCTCGGTCGAAGTCGAGCCTGGCATCTCTGCTCCTTCCACCAGGTGGCACCCCCAGACAAGTCCACCTCGGTCGAAGTCGAGCTTGCCTCTACCCGTTCACCAGGTGTTGACCTGGGTCGGGTCCACCTCGACGAAAGTGGGCCTGCCTCTGTTCCTCCGTCAGGTGGCACCCCCAGATGGGTCCACCTTGGCCAGAGTCGAGCACGGCATCTCTGCTCCTTCCGCCAGGTGGCGTCCCCAGATGGGTCCACCTCGATCGAAGTCGAGCTTGCCTCTGCCCCTTCGCCAGGTGTCGACCCAGGTGAGGTCCACCTCAACCGAAGTTGGCTTGTCTCTGCTCCTTCGCCAAGTGGCACCCCCAGATGGGTCTACCTCGGCCGAAGTCGAGCCTAGCATCTCTGCTCCTTCCGCCAGGTGGCGCTCCCAAATGGGTCCATCTCGATCAAAGTCGAGCCTCTGCCCCTTCGCCAGGTGTCGACCCAGGTGGGATCCACCTCGGCCGAAGTGGGCTTGTCTTTGCTCCTCCACCAGGTGGCATCCCCAGATGGGTCTACCTCGGTCGGAGTCGAGCCTGGCATCTCTGCTCCTTCCACCAGGTGGCGCCCCCAGATGGGTCCACCTCGACCAAAGTTGAGCTTGCCTCTGTCCCTTCGCCAGGTGTTGACCCAGGTGGGGTCCACCTCAATCGAAGCGGGCCTGCCTCTGCTCCTCCACCAGGTGGCACCCCTAGATGGGTCCATCTCGGTCGGAGTCGAGCCTGGCATCTTTGCTCCTTCCGCCATGTGGTGCCCCCAGACGGGTCCACCTCGGTCGAAGTCGAGCTTGCCTCTGCCCCTTCGCCAGGTGTCAACCCAGGTGGGATCCATCTCGGTCGAAGTGGGCCTGTCACTGCTCCTCCGCTAGGTGGCACCCCCAGATGGGTCCACCTTGGCCAGAGTCGAGCCTGGTGCCTCTGCCCCTTCCGCCAGGTAGTGCTCCCAGATGGATCCACCTCAGTCGAAATCAAGCCTTCTCTGTGGAGCGCGGAAGGATCGAAGGCGCAAGACCCAAGGATGTTGCTGAGAACAGTGCTCATAGTGCGACGCGCCCAGTACGGAGTCCCCAGATTTGTAATGGTGTGCGGAACCTCATTTGCACCAGTTTAGGAAGGACACCTTGATCGATGTACCAGATCCGGTGCCCGGTGAACTGGAACCCCCAAAAGGGAGAGCCATGGTCAATGCCTCGAGCTCGAGGATGCTTTCGCGTGGGTCGAGGTCTCGCCAAGTTCCTCCTTTCGTGACAACACGGTGAACGGGACAAGCTCGCCACTTAATTTTCAACCATAAAGGAAGGCGACCTAAGGGGAATGACGAATAAGCACCGCGGACCTCCAAAGCTCCCAGAGGGGGAGAATCGAGGCACCGAAGCACCCAACGACCTTAAAGGGTCACCAACGGGCGAGGGGAAAGGTAAGCAACAAAGAGGGCAAACACATGGAAGGAGAAAATAGGCGACTCACAGACAGAGGCTCAGAGAAATCGCAAGAGCGAATTCGGCGAGCCCAGTCGCAAGAGTTGGAGTGCTGACCCCTCTTGTTCTTGTCCACTTTCACTCATCTCCTCATAAAAGATTCCTCTAAGTATGGAGACCCATCGGGGATCCATCTTAGTGGATCTGTTCCACTTTGCCGCTCACTAACTTGACCATTGGAGTGCCCCCGTCGGAACCCCCGACCCAGGTCTCTAACCTTGTTTTACAGGTCTGGGAGCATTAGGATTTCGAAATAATGGGGACCGAGATTCGGCGCCATCTCACAGCTATAGGCCACAGCGGTAAGGTCGGCAACAGATTGGCACGCCAGAAAAAGAGGACGAAAGCCCCTGCACGAGCAAGCTCCCCTCGAGCTTGAGAATAGATCGATCCCAAGCATGGTGGTGACTTGCGGACATGAAGCCTCAACCAGCCGGGCGGGACAGGTTCCCTCTCCCACGGGGCCACGTAGCCCGAAAAGGAAACTTCTCGCTCCTCCTGCTCCTCCTTCTACTCAGCTGCCCTCGGCAGACGGTCAGTATGCTATTATCGTCCAGTAGTTGCAGACACTGACCATGGCCGTCAGATAGCTGCAGCATCAGCAGCGCTCCCTGGTCACTCAACCTTAGCCAAGGACCCTCGAGGCCCAAGCCGCGGGCCCCCGCGAAAGCCTACGCTCCATCCAAGGTAGGTCGTCCCATCCACGGGCAGCAACCAACCCCCGCGGGAGTCATCAGATCCCTGTAAAGAGGAATCGTACTGGATCGACGGACCACGAGAGCTGATCTTCGGTGGACAACAATGATACTGCCAAGCGCAGTAAGCACCACCGGGGCAAGGCCCCTCGCCGCGACCTGTCGGCACCTTCTTCTCCAGCGGCCTTAGTGGAAGGTTCCACTTATGAGGCCATCAGGCATCTAGTTGAGAGGTGCCTGGAAGAGCAAGAGCGCAAATTGGCGAAGCTCTCCTGCCGGTTTGCTAACTGCAGGGCTCCCCCAGCGAGCTAGTGGGCTATAACACCCAACCCCCCTTCTCCCGAAAAATCCAAGAGGAATCGATTCCAAGTCAGGTGGATCCCTACAATGGGACCACCGATCCCTTGGATCACCTGGAGAGATATAAAGCTCTCATGAGAGTCCAGGGGTTGAAGGATGCCCTCCTATGCATCGTCTTCCTGGCCACTCTCCGGAAGGCTGCTCGAGTTTGGTTCACCCGCCTCTAGCCCGAATCCATCGACTCCTTCTAGCAGTTAGAAAGGAGGTTTATAGCATACTTCGATGCCTATCGAAAAGTGCCAAGGGAGGTGGATAGTCTCTTCTCCATTCGGCAGCAAGACCAGGAGCTTTTGCAGGACTATGTCACCCACTTCAAGACTACTACCCTGGAGATCTATAGTTTGGACGAGCCCGTCGCCATGCTGGCATTGAAGTGAGGGCTCAAGACCTCCCGTCTGACATATTCCTTGGACAAAAAGCCGCCCAAGACGTACTCTGAACTCCTCCTCCGCATCCACAAGTACATCCGCTTTGAGGAGGCTGACCGCACCATGAAAGAGTTGGACGGGAAGCCTTCGAAGAAGCCTGCCCCAAGGGATGTGCCTGGGACTCGAAGGCTCGGGCCCCCTGTGGACTTCCGATCGGGATCGAAGCTGAAGAATGGTCCCGTTTCGGAGCAGATCTTCACTCCCCTCCTTACTTCAAGAATGAAGATCCTCATCGAGATCGAGGGCGAGCGCTACCTCCGCCAACCTCCTCCTCAGAACCCGAAGAATCGTCGTGACAAGATGAAGTACTGCCAATTCCACTGCGACCACAGCAATGACACTGAGGAGTGCCGTAACCTGAAGAGGGAGATTGAGGACCTGATCAGGAGGGGCTATCTCAAGAAGTTCGTTGGAAGAGAGGTCCCGACGAAGGACCAGCCACTTGCGACCCTTCCCCTTGTCCCTGCAGTCGACAACTGCCCTACGGAAAAGCTAGTGGGCATGATCTCTTGGGGGATAGGGCACGCACCGAAGAGAGCCCGGGAGGGAGGAGACCTGAAAAATGAACTCCCCTTTGAGAAGGGGAATGAAGATGAAAATGTAAATAATGATGCAGTGGTGGTCGAGATGACCATCGCTAAGCATCCTGTACATCGAATTATAGTTGATAGTGGGAGTTCCATCGATATATTTTTTTATGATGCTTTCTCCCGGATGAACTTATCTTATGATCGGCTAAGGCCAGTGCACACCCCTCTCGTGGGTTTTACCGGAGACTCTGTAGGAGTCGAGGGAGAGATCACTCTCCCTGTTACCACCGGGACCCCATCCCGATAGAGCACGGTCATGATGACCTTCACTGTCATCCGACTCCCGTCACCATACAATGCTATCTTAGGCCGTCCAAGGCTCAACCAACTTGATGCAGTCATCTCCACCAAAAGATTGCCGGTGCAGTTCCCCACCGTTTTAGGGGTGGGTGAGATGAGGGGGGCAGTTCAGCCCATTCCACATTTCTTGCAAGCTATCCCAGGTGCTCGGAGTGCCAAGCTCGACGTCGATGTTGACGACCTCAGAGAGCGCATGACCCCAGGGGTGGCCTCGTTGAGTGCCTGCTGATGTACCCCCTTGGCTCGGACCCATAAAAGATGGTGCAGATAGGAGCCCAACTTTCGGAAGACGAGCGGGCTCGCTCGTTGAGTTTCCTTCGGGCAAACGCAGATGTGTTCACCTGGTCTGCGACTGATATGCCAGGTATTCCCCCGATGTCATCACCCACTGGTTGAAGATCGATCCGAAGTGCCGTCTAGTTCAGCAGAAGAAGAGGAGTTTTGCTGTAGAAAGGCAGAAGGCGACCAATGATGAGGTGGAGAATCTCCTCACTACTGGCTTTATACGAGAGGTGCAGTACCCCAATTGGCTGGCGAACGTGGTGATGGTCAAGAAGAACAATGATAAGTGGAGGATCTGTGTGGACTACACCGACCTCAACCAAGCTTGCCCAAAAGATAGATTTCCCCTTCCGAAGATCGACCAGCTCGTGGATGCCACTTCGGGCACCGACTCCTCTCCTTCATAGACGCCTTCTCTGGGTATAATCAGATTCGGATGCATCTGGAGGATGAGGAGCATACCGCCTTCATCACGGATCATGGGACATACTGCTACAAGATGATGCCCTTCGATCTGAAGAATGCCGGTGCCACGTACCAGCGATTGGTCAACAAGGTCTTCAAGGACCAAATTGACTGCAACATGCAGGTATACGTGAATGACATGCTCATGATGAGCAAGCCGACCTCGGACCATGTCGATGACCTGACGGAGACCTCTCTCAACCTTCGCCTCCACCAAATGAAATCGAATTCAGTGAAGTGCGCTTCCGGTGTGGCGGCGGGAAAGTTTCTTGGCTTCATGGTAACCTAAAGAGGGATAGAAGCCAACCCAGAGAAGGTTCGAGCGATCCTTGACATGGAGTAGCCCACCTCCAAGAAGTAAGTCCAGCAACTCACCAGCTGGATAGCAGTCCTGAGCTGGTTCATCTCGCGATTTGTCGATCACTGCTAGCCCTTCTTCGAGGCACTGAGAAAGATGCACGACTTTGCCTGGACGAAGGAGTGCCAAGAGACATTTGAGGAGCTAAAGAAGACCCTGGCGTCACCACCACTGCTCTCCTGGGCAGAGGAGGGAGAAGAGCTCCTTCTGTATATGGTGGTCACTCTGGAGGCCATCAGCTCGGTCCTGGTCTGGATGGATGACAAAGGAATCCAGAGACTTGTATACTACACAAGCAAGCTTCTCCATGATACGGAGCTCAGGTATTCTCGATCCGAGAAGTTAATTTTCGTGCTCATTGTGTCTGCCCAGCATCTCATGTCTTATTTCCAAGCGCACCCAATCGCGGTCCTGACGGATCAACCGTTGAAGGCCATGCTCAATCGACCCGACACGTCTGGATGCCTGGTGAAGTGGGCATTGAAGCTCAGCGAGATCGACATCGTCTATTAGTCGAGGTCAGCTATGAAGGCGCAGGTACTGGCTAACTTTCTCGTTGAGTGAGCAGGCCTGGGCGAGGGGCCGGAAGAGAGCCTCCAGAATCAACAATCAGGACCTGAGCCAGGGGAGGACATCTGGATCCTACATGTGGATGGAACATCCAACTCCGATGGAAGCGGAGCTGGGCTCATCCTCGCTAACAGTGAGGGAGTCATTGCCGAGTGCGCGCTCTGCCTCCAGTTCATCGCCACTAACAACCAGGTGGAGTATGAAGCGCTCCTCGCGGGACTGAGGGTCTCCCGTGAACTGGGTGTGACCATCCTGAGGGTCTTCACTGATTCGCAGCTGGTAACCGGGCAGGTCTCGGGCGAGTATGAGGCATGAGACCCCCAAATGTCGAAGTACCTGGAGTTAGTGCATGCGAGCGCAGCGGGTTTTAAGCGCTTCAGCGACTCCCACATCCCACGCAGTGAAAATGCTCGTGCTGACGCCCTCTCCCGCATGGCAACCTTGCCAGACTCATCATTGGGCCACGCCTACATCGAGCATCTTCAGGCCCTGAGCTATAAGGCCCCTAGAGAAATCCAGCAGGTCACCCCGGAGTCCAGCTGGATGGATAAGTACATCAAATACATCACCGATGAAACCTTGCCCAAGGATCAGATAGAGGCCGGCCTAATCAAAAGAAAGGCCGTGCGCTTTGTGCTGATGGATGGACTGCTCTACCGGAGGTCCTACTCCTATCCACTCCTCAAATGTTTGAGGCCCATGGAGGCTGCACTCGTGCTCCAGGAGATCCACGAAGGCCTCTGTGAAAACCATATAGGGGGCAGAACTCTGGCATACAAGGCCCTCGGTCAAGGATACTTCTGGAAAATGATGAGGGAGGACATAGCCAACTTCGTCAAGAGGTGTGACCGATGTCAACGTCACGCCGTTGTGTAATGCCAGCCAGCTGCGCCGCTCTCCCAGCTCTCTGCCTCTTGGCCGTTTGCTCAGTAGGGCATGGACCTCCTCGGTCCCTTTCCTCCCGCGTCCAGGAAACGTAAGTTTTTAATCATAGCTATCGAATACTTCACGAAGTGGGTCGAGGCTGAGCCGTTAGCTCGGATTATAGAGACGAATGTCAGCAAGTTCCTCTGGAAGTCAATCATATACCACTTCGGGCTTCCCCACACCATCATCACCGATAATAGATGCCAGTTCGACTGTCGAGAGTTCGAGGAGTTCTGCAACGATCTCGGCATTCATCACCGCTTCACCTCGGTGGCGCATCCCCAGACCAATGGAAAAGTTTAAGTCACCAACCGGACTTTCCTGCAAGGACTTCAAACTAGATTGGATCAGGCCAAGGGAAGATGGGATGAAGAACTTTCCAGCATCCTGTGGGCATACCACACAACCCCAAGGACGGCCATGGATGAGACTCTGTTCAACCTCGTCTTTGAAGCAGAAGCAGTGATTCCGGTGGAACTTAGCCTGCCGACGTTGCATGTGGAGCAATACAACGAAGCTGAGGACCCAACACGGTTACTGCTCAATCTAGATCTCCTTGAAGAAATGAGGGACAAGGCTCGAGTTCGGATGGCAGTCTACTGGCAATGGTTGGCCAGATACTACAACTCCAGGGTGAGGCTGAAGTCCTTCCGCCCGGGAGACCTGGTGTTGCATCGTGCTGAAGCCTCCCAACATCGGGAATGCGACAAGCTCTCTCCAAACTGGGAAGGCCCTTATAGGATGGTCGAAGCACTACCTCATGGTGCCTACTGTCTTGCTGAGCTCGATGGAACTCGATTCCCGTGGACGTGGAACGCCGCAAACTTGAAGATGTATTACCAATGATGTAAGACTTCCTAAACATTAATAATGAAAATCTCTTTAGTGCAATGCTTGTTTCTATCTCGTAGGACCGTCGTCGCCTGGCCTTGGGCCTGGCGAACAAAGGCGAGGCAAAAGTCCCGCAAGCAATTCCTGAAAAATGCAAAGCTCGGAGATAAACCCGGAAGGTGGCATGGAACCCATTTCCTCCATGAAATCCCAGACATCGGTCCGAAAGGTGGCACGGAACTCGGTTCCTCCACGAGATCCTGGACTTCAATCCGGAAGGTGGCACGGAACCCAATTCCTCCATGAGATCCCGGACTTCAGTCCAGAAGGTGGCACAAAATCCAGTTCCTCCACGAGATCCCGGACTTCAGTCCGGAAGGTGGCACGGAACCCAGTTCCTCCACGAGATCCCGGACTTCAGTCCGGAAGGTGGCAAGAACCCAGTTCCTCCATGAGATCCTGGACTTCAGTCCGGAAGGTGGCATAGAACCTAGTTCCTCCACGAGATCCCAGATTCAATCCGGAAGGTGGCACGAAATCCAGTTCCTCCACGAGATCCTGGACTTCAGTCCGGAAGGTGGCACGGAACCCAGTTCCCCCACAGAACCCAGGAGTTCAGTCCGAAAGATCGCACAGAGTCCGGCTCCGGAAATCAAAGTCCCGACACCAGAGACTTATAAAATACAAGCCGGAGGTCCAATAGGTTCCCTTATGAAGCGTGGAGGCCTCCTAAATCTGATTTCTAACTTAGAGTCCAAGTCAAACTACAAATTGAAGTTGCAAACTTGGCTCCCATGAAAAGGTAGCAAAAAATAGCGACAAGGAGTTCAGACGCACCATCCACAAGCAACAGAATAAAGGAGTCAAGACAAAAAGAATAAGGGAGATAAAAGGAGGAGCTTCATTTCTAGCATAAGAATTTCTTACAAGCAAAAGGGACCCGACAGACTGGGTGGCCCGAAAACAAAAAAGAAGTCCTATGCTAGAATACAAGCTCGGGGTCACTCCGTCGGCTCCTCCCCAGGTTGGGGGCCTCAGCATCGCCGGTCGCCTCCCCAGAAGGTTGCCCGGCAGTCCCCTCCTCGGCTGCTCCTTGTGCCGCAGCCTTGGTTGCTCTTTGCACCGTAGTTCTGACTGCCCCTTGCACCCCATCACCGGCTGCTCCTTGTGCTGCTGCCCCCTGGGGCTGCCTAGAACGATCCCAGCCAGATCGAGCTCAGGAAAGAGAGAGGCTACCTTCTTTCGGCATACCCCAAAACCCTTCAAGAACGAGTCCATAGCAGCCTCGTGGACCTTGTTCTTGAACTCCTGGGAGATCTGGAACCTAGGCACAGCCTCTTGACCCTCCTTCTGCGTTGCCTCTAACAGCACTGAGACGTAGGAGGTCTTCTCCTTGGTCGCCATCAGCTCAGCCAGGACCTCGCCATCTCAGTTCTTCAACGACCGGGATTGCCCCCTGAGACAAGAAATCTCCGCCGCGTCCTCGTCGGCATGGTGCTGAGTTCGGATCCTCTCCTCAGACCTGGAGAACTCGAGCTCCCTGATGCACCCCTCGGATCGTGCTAGATCCTATCGGAGAGCTTGGTTGCTCCCCCTCAGCTCAGCACCCTTCTCCAGGAGATCCTCCACATCGACTGCAAGCTTGCCCAGTCTTTGCTCCTTTTCGGCTTCTTTCTTCGTCGAAGATGAGAGGAAGTCCCGAAGCAGGAGCATATCGGTCCCAATCTGCACCAAGGAATAGTTAGGGCTTTTAAAAGATCCAACTGGAATATTATAAGGGAGAGCTCGATACTTATTGTGAAGAGTAGGGGGAGGATCCCGAGCAGTGCAGCCGTGTAGTCCTGGCCACCCCTCAGCCGGCGATCCCGGGGTTGGGCCACGTACTCCATCATCTTCTCCGCTAGACCCTGGTCACGGATGACGGAGGCATTGCTAGGGAGCCCTGCCGCCGGTCCGGGGCGAGGCTCGGAGGAGGGCTGAGCAAGAGTCCCTCCAGCCTGAGAAGCTATAGTCGACAAGGCCGCCGCCATGATCGTGGCCACCGTCAGAGCAATGGATGTCACGACTATCGAAGGAGGTACCGGTCACTCCTCCTTCCTGCTCCCATCGAGATCAACGACCTCTACGATGGGAGTCTGCTGCTAGGGTGGCTCTGAGATCGTATCAGCCACCCTCTGCCCTGATCCCGGAGTGGGCCTAGGCCCCTGGTCCGTCTCTGTGCGGGCCCTGTTCGGTGGAGTCTCCTGGGTCGTGCCTGAAGCACCTCTTTTCCAGGCCCCCTCCATCAGGCTCTCCATGGAGAACTTCATCCCTGAAAAAAGAAGAGGTCAGAAAAAATATATATATATAAAGGAGAAGAAAGGAGGCCCGGAGCCTCACCAATTGTCCGGATCGGGCTGACCCCGTCTCAAACAGGTTCTGCTCTGAGAGCAGAACCTTGAGGGAAGGGACCACGTCACCCAACAACTGAGAGTAGACATCCTGGTCAGTTGGCTCAACCTGGGAGTTCCGGTTCGGAGACCGGTTTGGCTCACTCCAGACCCAATCAACGTCCCGAACCGAGGTAAAGAAGAATCGATTCTTCCACCCCTTAAGTGATATGGGGAGGTCGAACCGGAGATACCTAGGCTGGGGGGAGAGGTACCACCAGCCATCATCAATGGAGTATCGCTTCAGGATAAAGAGGGCCCTGAACAGCAAAAAACGGCGACGAACCCATGGAAATGGCAGAAAATGATGAAGGCAAAGATGACCCTAACGGTATTAGGAGCCAACTGGGCCAGGACAAGACGAAAATTGCTAAGAAATAAAAGGAAGAATGGATGAACTGGAAAATGAAGAGCCTCGACAAGGAAGAGCTCGTAGAACGTGACTCTGCCAGGGTCGCTTGAGGTAACTCGCTCCCCCGGCCCCGGGAGCGAGAGCCGGATGGAGTTCGGGACCCCATACATATCCCGAATCCATGAAAGATCATCTTCGATCATCGTTGAAATGAAACTGGAGGGACTGAAAGGAGTCTGTGCCACCGGACGGGGAATGGCAGAGATAGGAAGGAAGGGGATGACAGAAGGAGCCCTAGGAACTCTGATGGTTATACCACCTGGTGGCAATCGCCTCCGACTTCGAAGGGAACGTCCTCCTCCGACAAGGAGGACGATGCAGTCCTCGACTGGGAAGGACCGGCCTCATTCGGGTTAAAAGAGAAACGGCGATGCAGACCCGAAGGAGCCTTTAAGAAGGAGAAGGTAAAGAAAGGTCTGGTTCGAGAGGACTAGAGTTCGAGAGGAGGCAGGGATGAAAATGGGGTTCACAGGGCACTCACTAGGATGTTTTGGCAAAAGAATGGTGACCCGAGAGATGAAGAAGGACCGCTGCAACCGGCGGCGAGGTGTGAGAAAGCCAAGAGACCTCGTTTCTAAAAAGTCTCCCCTCTTTTCAAAACCAATTGACAACGGCCGTACAGCCCCTTTATGCCTAAGCCATCGGATGAGCGCCACGTGTGGAGACGCCCGACGACGATCCTTCAGTTCGCTGGAAACCACCTCGAGTCTGGCACGGCATAATTATGGCCCGTCGACCGTGCAGACGTGGCGCCCGCATATTGGACCTCGGGCGTGATAAGCGGAGCGGTGGCAATCGAGGCAATTATTGTGCAAGATTTTTATCCTTCCACATCATCTCTACATTAACTCCCCATGTCCGCGCATTTCGATGGGACTTGGGAGTGGGGGGCAACTGATATGGCAAGATTGTTGACATGGAGCGTATATCAACCCAGCTGACTGCCATGCAGTGCCACGTGGCTTTCTCTTTCGAGCTCTCCTGCCAGGTGGCTTGACTAGCGGTCGCGCCCACCTCGATCCAAGCTCGGCACCTTTGCCCCTTCGCCAGGTATCGACCCAGGAGGGGTCCACCTCAGCCAAGGTGGGCCTGCCTCCACTCCTTCATCAGGTGGCACCCCTTAATGGGTCCACCTCGCCGAAGTTTAGTCAGGCACCCTGTTCCTTCCACCGGGTGGCGCCCCCAGATGGGTCCACCTCGGTCGAAGTGGGCCTGCCTCTGCTCATCCGCCAGGTGGCACCCCCAAATGGATCCACCTCGGTCGGAGTCGAGCCCAGCATCTCTGCTCCTTCCACCAGGTGGCGCCCCAGATGGGTCCACCTCGGTCGAAGTCGAGCTTGCTTTTGCCCCTTCGCTAGGTGTCGACCCAAGTGGGATCCACCTCGGTCAAAGTGGACCTACCTCTGCTCCTCCGTCAGGTGGCACCCCCAGATGGGTCCACCTCGGCCGGAGTCGAGCCTGACATCTCTGCTCCTTCCGCCAGGTGGTGCCCCCAGACGGGTCCACCTCGATCGAAGTCGAGCTTGCCTCTGCCCCTTCGCCAGGTATCGACCCAGGTGGGATCCACCTTGACCGAAGTCGGCCTGCCCCTGCTCCTCCGCCAAGTGGCACCCCCAAATGGATCCACCTCGGCCGAAGTCGAGCCTGGCACCTCTGTCCCTTCCGCTAGGTGGCACCCCCAGGTGGGTTCACCTCGACCGAAGTCGAGCCTTCTCCAAGGAGCGCGGAAAGACCAAAGGTGCAAGACCCAAGGATGTTGCCGAGAACGGCGCCCACAGTGCGGCGCGCCCAGTACGGCGTCCCCAGATCTGTAACGGTGCACGGAATCTTATTTACACCAGTTTAGGAAGGACACCTTGATCGAGGTACCAGATCCGGCGGCCGGTGACCTGGAACCCCCAAAAGGGAGAGCCACGGTCAATGCCTCGAGCTCGAGGGCGCCTTCGCGTGGGTCGAGGTCCCACCAAGTTTTCCCTTTTGTGACAACACGATGAACAAGATAAGCTCGCCACGTAATTTCCAACCATAAGGGGAGGCGACCTCAAGGGAATGACGAATGAGCACCGCGGACCTCCAAAGCTCCCAGAGGGGGAGAATCGAGGCATCGAAGCACCCAACAACCTCAAAGGGGCACCAACGGGCGAGGGGGAAGGTAAGCAACCAAGAGGGCAAATATATGAAAGGAGAAATCGCAGGAGCGAATTCGGCGAGCCTAGTCACAAGAGCTGGAGTGCTTACCCCTCTTGTTCTTGTCCACTTTCAGTCATCTCCTCATAAAAGATTTCTCTAAGTACGGAGACCCAGTCGGGATCCGTCTTAGTGGATCTGTTTCACTTTGTCGCTCGCTAACTTGACCGTCGGAGTATCCCCACCGGAATCCCCGTTCCGGATCTCTAACCTTGTTTTGTAGTTCCAGAAATATCAGGATTCCGAAATAAATGAGACCGACATCCGGCACTATTCACAGCTACAGGCCATGATGATAAGGTCAGCAACAGGCTCAAATCTGGCGTTCCTCTCGTCAAATATTGTTTGATAGCCACCAAAAAAAAAAAGTTCAGATCAGTGGACTGCCACCTCTTCCAAAATTCACCACTAGTTTGCTTACGATCAAGGGAGGGAAAGCCGGCAGAACCTCTCACCCTTTTTTGGAACCACATCATAACCAATGGAAGAGAGAGAAGGGATTCCAATGGCATTTGCCTGATCCTCGACTTCTCCAAATTGGTCGCCGATTGTTCTGGGTGGCTTTTTTTTATTTAAAAAACCTTAAATCTACCTGTCCAGGCCTTTTCCTGGTCACCGCCACCTAAAACAAACCCCTGGCCCAACTGATCAAGGTCGACGACCATCCTTTTCCATTGCGATTGGCATCGGTGGCAGTGTCTGGACGTCCTCTCCTGGCTACCAAAAAGAAGGAAGATGGCATAATATAATGGCAGGCTTTTCCCTTCTTTTTAGATTCCATCCATTTATTTAAAAATCTATTTATTTGATTCTAGTTTGATTCTAATTTTTTATAAAATTTTATACTTGGATATCAATTATAAGATATACCTTCGATCATATGTAGAAAATCAGAATACAAAATAATAAATAAAATAAAAAATTAGATCATGCGTACTTTAAAATATCTGAAGATTCATAATTTTTATTGCAATGATCTATGAAACAAGAACGAAAAAAAAAAAAAATCTGTAGATTTAAGTCTTTTTCTCTAGCTCCATCTAATGCCTGCCTCCTTAATGAGATAATGCAGGAATATAAAAGAAAATTTATGTCCTAGGATTTCTAGTAACAAATATATATAAAAGTGGAGTGGGGATCTAATCCAGTTGATAATATCAATGGATCAATCCATCGTAGAACTCATTAACGAAATCATGACTATACCAATATCTATTGCATCATATAACTAAGATAATTGATCCAAATAATAATACGATCACAAAAATTATGGATTTCTTAATCATCCGTTCAGATAACAACTCAGGCCATATTTTAAAATAAAATTAAAATTAAAATTAGATAATAATTAATGAAAAATCATCTTATAAAAATTTTTAATAGTAAGATCACCAACATCAATTGAGGCGAGATAGAAGAGGGGGGCCCTCGTCACATTATCCATGGTAGCAGTGAAATTGGTGTGATCGCGAAGGAGGACCACCCTTAAGTTATCCATGGCGATGATGATACAGGTGTTGGCATGGAGCAAGAGTAAAAGGCAGAGGAGGAGGGCCCCCCTGGGGTCATCCATGCGGCAGTGATATGTCACCGTGGAGGAGGTACACATGATGGTGGTGATGTAGTTGTCACCCGTGGTAGATGCCAAGGTCGCACACTATTGCTAGAATGCCACGCTCGAGATGATGCCCGGCATTTGTTGACGTCAAACCTTCATGGATCGGAAGTAGCGGCAGGATTTTTGGTATATTTTATTTGAATCCTGTAAAATAGGTTTCTGATGAAAATTTTTTGATGGAGAACATTTCAATATTTAAGTCAGTGAGAGCTCTTGACAACAGAACGAAGAGTTCTCTTGAAACAGAGAATGAGAAGTAGCTAAGAGGTGAGCTCTCAGTATCCCCTCTTACCATTATTTATAGTGGTGGCCATATCTTATTCCGTTGGAATCGGAGTTCATGGCCACGTTGTTGGTTATAACAACTACACCCACGTCTGGAGATTCGTGGCCAGTTGGAGATTCTGTCAGAGCAGGAGTTCGTGGCCACGTCGCTGGTTATAACAACTGCGCTCATGTCTGGAGATTCATGGCTAACTAGAGATTCGCTGTAGAGGTATTCCTTCAGCAAGGGCCAAAGTCGAGCCGGTTGATTATCCCGTACCTAACTTCTTCGGAGTAGGCGAAAACATCTCAACCACTTGCATCGGAGCTACCTTTTTCGGAATCTCTTTGAAGCAGGCCGAAGACATCTCGACCACTTACATTGGAGCTACCTTCTTCGGAGTCTCTTTGGAGTAGGTCGAAGACATTTCGACCACTCGTATCGGAGCTTCCTTCTTCGGAGTGGGCTGGGTTGCTCGCTTCGTACTCGACTTCTTTGGAACAATCGGAGAAATAAAGTAATCGTCTTCTTCGGACCGATCTTCTTCGGATTCACTTTTTTCGGACCGGTCTTCTTCGGATCAACCATTCATGGAGGTGAACAACTGAAAGATGAGCTTCGGGGACAGTGTTTTCGGTCTAGGCCGGAGATTGATCCTGGAAAGGTGTCCTAATATAGTTAGGTCATCTATGATTCTTCTGGCATGGATGCTGGTTGAAGAGAGACCCGATCCGAACATCTGAATACGAAGTTAATCATAATTGAGCCGGCATGCTCCAACGCCATTCAAAAATAATAATAAAATAATTATTCATATCAGAAAAATAATAAAAATAAGAAAAATCTTAATCTGCAGCGATCCGGTTGCCAACCTCTTAAAAATAAAAAATTTTAAATACACTCACAAAATGAACGGCTAAAATATATCCTGCCATCTTATAAAATAATATTTAAAAAATCATAACAAAATCCTTCTTTATTGATGAGAGAGAACAATTGAGCATGTGCACCATCGAGCATGGAAAAGTTTGCTTTCCTACCAAGTCACGAGCCCATGGCCACTCTCGTCATTTCATTTGCTTCATTTTATTACGTTTTCCAAAACTTATCGGTGGGGGAGCACGCAACATGGCACTCAATTTTATATTTAACGAAGCAGCCAGGCCAGCCCGGCAGCCCGCCCAAGCCGTGACCTCGCTCATATCGCGTCACGAAGATGACGACTACTTGTTTGTCCCCTTAGCCTCCTTCCGTGTTACTGCTCCACACCTACCCCTCCATTTTTCGGTCCACATACATTTCCCCATGGTCCCCTCCACCCCCATATAAAAAAGCTCAAGGATCTCTCCCCCCTTTCCACTCGCACCAAAGCCTTGGCTATCAAGCTAACAAAGCTCCAAAGAGAAAAAGAGGAGGAAGTAAAGGGAATGACGTCCCCTAGCCAGGGAAATCCCTCGACGGAGGCGGCCATCGGAGAACTGATCAAGGGGCGGGAGGCCGCCGCCCGGCTTGGGGTCCTTCTCCAGGAGGCAGCACTCGGGAATTCGGCGATCGAGGCCTTCAAGGAGGTCATCGACTCATTCACTAGATCGCTCTCCGTGTTGGACCCCGGCAAGCCACCCGAGACCGCTCGGGATCCGGCGATCGTCGGAGCCGGTAGGAAGAGAAAAATAAGTCCGGGGGGAGGCAAGAGAGGTGGTAGCCGGAGGAGGTGATCGTGATTTTCTTGGTCTCGCTGATTTTGAGTTTAAACCTTGCTTCCATTTCCTTGTCGGGGGTAGTTTAGTTATTTTAGAACAAAAGGGTCATGGTTGCTATTATTGTCATAGGTTGCTAATCTATGGGTTTGTCCAATCCAAGACGGCGGTTCCTTTGTCGTGACGAATATAACCTTGCTAGATTCTTCATTTACAAATAGAATTTTGAAAAGCTATATATAGCAAAATTGTTTTCTTTGATAAAAAAGCGTTAAATGGATCCTGAGCTTATTTTTGAAATCCTGACTCATATTGTTTATGGTATTTTTTTCTTGCAGGTCACAACCAACTTCATCCAGGATGGTCTCATCGAAGACATTTGATGATGGCTACACGTGGAGAAAATATGGACAGAAGGAGATCCAAAGCTCAAAATTTCCGAGGTACCTTTTTTTTCTCTACCATCCACTCGTATACCAAAATATATATTTGGGCCGAAATATTACTCCCCTGCAGCACTGCTTTACGAAAGCCTTATTGGAACCTATTCAAGAGCCGGAGGGATGATCAGTCATCGGCCAGAAACTCTAATTCTAGATTTTCTTTATTTGGATCACCAAAGGCTCTTCTACCCTCATTCGATAAATTCAAGGGAAGTTTCATTTAATTTGCTCCTTTCCCCTCGAGCAAAGGGCCGGGGAAAAAGGTCAAAGGCTTCATACCATATACCATCATCCATCATACTTGTTAACAAGAACATAAATCCGAAACGGTATAAACTTGGAAATTAACCAAACTCCCTTTTTTTTTTTTTTTTTTTCCACTGTTATTTCGGTGACCTATGAGACATGATGATTGGAAATCTAAGTTGCTTATATTCTTTTTTAGACATCTAATTACAATTGATTGCACTGACAATTAGTGACTTAGCCAGCTTTCTCTCAATAATTTCGTCGTGCAAAGAAACTAATTCTACGTCGATACCGATCTTTCAGGGCCTACTTTAGATGCACCCACAAGTACGGTCAAGGTTGCAAGGCTATCAGACAGGTGCAGCGATCGCAGGACGATGAATCCATGTTTATAATCACTTACATGGGGGAGCACACATGCAGGGACCCATCCATGCTTCCCCAAATCATCTCGCCTTCCAATCTCAAGGGGTCTTGTCTAATTAGCTTCGGATCGAATCCCACTCATCACGATAACAGAGAAGAAGCCCCACTGCCCTCCTCCTTCCCTTCTAATTATACGCAAGAATATTATGAAGAGGTGCTGAGTAATCTGTCCCCGGGTAGCTCGGCGGCGCATAACGAAGGGTCCAAGCTGAAGACACCATTAAGGTCCACATCCGATCATGGCGATGCTACTTCGGGCTTCCACTCTTCTACTAGCAGCCTAGACATGGACTTCGTGACGGACTCGTTTGAGGATATCTTTAGTTTTGATGATGATGGGTTCCTCTAAGACTAGGCCTGGTGGAGGGGAGGGTTTCTCTTCCCACCTTTGTGTCTCTGGGGTATTTTATCTTAGACATTAATGGAAGTTGGTGTACAGAAACAGAAACAGAAACATTCTATGCTGTAACGAGGAAAGTAATTAGTGCAAGTAGTTGATGATATCACCAGTAACGGACCACTAGATGAGAGGATGAGAGAGATAGAAACTCCTGGAGGACTTGGATGCTCCCTGTGCTAACAGACTTGGATCAGCTCACTGCTGGCAGTACTCCTCTTCTTGAAGAAATCGCAAATTTAAACATAGATGCTGGTATCCTGATTATATTAGAAGATGATGATGTCGTAGTATCTAAGAAATGCGACATCTATATGTTATTATTGTAAAGGAGGTTGAATTTGTTTGAAGATTGTTGGAGCTCTATCATGCATGTGGAGTGCTTTTATTGGTTCGAAAATCCTGCTCTATTTTGTACTTTAGCTGAAGCCAATGGTCTATTAACGCTCTCATCAGTGTTAGCATTTTGTAAATACATCTATAGTTTTTTTTTTTGGGTAGGTTGGGAGCAGTACTTGGTTTGTGCTTAGCTAGCTTGTCAATTAGCAAGGTCAGCACACGGTGTACATACGGTTGTCCCTATAAAACCATAAACCAAATAAAGCATGTAATAATCATTGTGTGATTTAATTTGAGTCAGTGGTTCATGGTCACTCCTAAATTTAGCCTTCTTCGTATATTAACAGTTTTGTTCTTACACATCATATCAACAATATAGTGGAGGCCATTGGAGAATAAATTGTATGTAAATTATAATTTATGGAAACAACTTATATATATCTGTTCGTCTACTAATTAAATTCTCCAAGTGTCATTGTTGTTAGGCGATAGGTCAATCGCAACAATTGAAATGAGAGGAAATGGACAATTTGGGTTTATATTCTCATATTATGCACCCGTCGGAGTTGTGGCCTGTGGGGACTTGCTCCTTGTTGTCTTGAGAAGTCATTTTGATGGCCTCCTATAAGCACGAGAGATTCTTTGTACATCTAACTATCATTTTTTAATGCGCATTCCATGCAGGTAGTTTTATATTTTTATTAAAAATTTTGAATAATAAAAATATCATTCTTTTATAAAAAAAAAATTATGATATTCATGACTTGAATTATGACATCCCATGGCTTAGATTATGATATCCCCATGGTCAAGTTATAAACAGAGTGTCACGATCCTGTTTACAATATATTATAAAGTTAAAGAATATTTTTATTATAAAAAAATTTTCAAAAATTTCTTAATAACGAAAATACCTTTCAGCTTACGATATCTTATGAATAGAATTATGACACTTTGTTCACAAATTTAGTCAGGGAATGTCATAAAAGAAAAGACATTTTTATCATTCAAAGTTTTTAATGAAAAAATAAATTGCTAGCATTAAATGTATATTTGAATGACGAAAATATCCTCCCTTTTATGACACCCCGTGGCCAAGTTATAAGCATCGTGTCGAATCCTCTTCACACAATATCATAAGACTAAGGGATATTTTCGTCATTGAATTTTTTTTGAAATTTTACCAATGACGAAGATATCCTTTAATCTTATGATATATCGCGAACAAGATTATAATATATACCATGATCACAACTTAATCATGGAGTGTCATAATTTTTCATAAGAGAGAGATATTTTTATCATTTAAAAATTATAATAAAAAATTAAAATTGCAGGTATTAAATGTATATTGAAAGGTGCGACTTACATGGTCCAATCAGGTTATGCGGTATAATTTTTTTTTTCGCTGAAGGTGGTGTACAAACAATTCCCCTAAGCACGAGGCTCGTGGATCTTAAATGGCAGCCTGGTAAGACCCCAACCTTTCATCCATATTTTCTATTTTTGAGAACAGTTTTTTGAACATTAATCAGGGTACGTGACCTCTGTTACGTGTCACGTGGATGTCACCCAACTTGTCATGGATGGCATGTTGTTAATATAGGACCTAATCTCAAAAAAATGGTCAAAAAAATATAATTTAGATTCTGTTCTCGCTGGGCTAGGATTTTAAAATTATTTAAATCTATTTACAAACATCATAAATCCAATCATAAATATTATAATCAATCCATTATCAATGAACCCAATCAGCTCTAATAATAATCGTAACAATTTAGATCTCATCCAAACAAACTAACTACAAGATATTATTTTTAATTTTATGAATCTATATATTTAATTTTTGGCTGCATAGCTAATATGAAATTAAACAGGTATCTGTATGGATGCCCGTAGTTAAACTAATAGTTACCTCGAGATCTAAACATCACGAGTTCAATTAATTTCCAGGATATGACATCGCTTCGTTTGCCTTGTAGCTTTCACCACCGTCCTAGAGGAACGATTGGACTAATTGCAAGTGGTGATCTTATCTAGCTAATTTTTTTTGCTCATGTCCCGGTCCGGACTTTTCTTTGTAATTTGAACATCAATGGCAATCATATTAGGTCCGAGAATCTCTAGTTTTCTTGAAGATTATCCCTTCTTCATCCAAGTCTACTGGCTTGACCTCGTGCTACCCCACCTAATCCCCAGAAACTGGTCGGCATGCATCATGGCTGGAGCTGTCATATCCTTACGAACCAAAAGCTCTTGCTCCTTCTAAATAACCGTGTCCCTTTGTCAATGTTAGGACTCAAAGCGCACGCTGTTGCAATGGAATTTCTTGGCCTTCCCAAGAGGCACCATTCACATGGAGGCGCCGTGAAACCCGGTCTTTTGGACCAAAGTTGACAGGTCCAGTCGATTTCAATTCAAATATAAAAAAAAGAAAAAAAAAAGAAGCCAGACCGGCCCATCAGACTAAATCCATCCCAGAACCACACGCGCGGGGCACGTGGCTAGGCTCGGCGCTCGGGCATGTGGGCTCGGCCCAGCCGAAGGCGATGGTTGCAGAGTCATTTCCCGGTTGTTTGTCGGGCATTTTCTAGCCAGTTTCTCACTGTTCACCGGTCCACGGGCCTTCTGAGCGATCTGGATCGTTCGATCGCCTGTTCGGATGGCTGAGATGGATTCGAGGGAGATTAGGCTTGATTAGGGGCTATTGGATTCGGATTTTAGCACAATCTGAGGCGTTGATTTCAGATCAGACGGCCTGGAAGCTTTCCTGATGGTTCTTGAACTTCTGAGATGCGTTTTGACATAGGTTTGGATTGTTTCTCATCCTCTTTTCAGCAAGGGACATCGACAGAGAGCAATAGAAGAGAGCAGAGGGCCAACGGAGTGCAGAGAGCCAAAAAGAAAAAAAAAGAGAAAGAAAGAGGGGGGAGACCTTGGTTCGGTGGAGAAGAAGGGGGGAGAAAAAGATAAGAGAAGAAGAAGGAAGGAGAAAAGAAAGAAAAAAAAGAGAGAGGGGGAGACTATGTTCCGCGAAGATGAAAGAGAGGAGAGGAGAAGGGAAAAAGAAAAAGAAGGAGAAGATGAGAGAAGAAAAGAAAAAAAAAAAGGAAAAAAAAAAAAAGGAGAGAGAAGATGAGAAAAAGATGAGAGAGAAGATGAGGAGGGAGAGGAGAGAGAAAGTGAGAGAGAAGATGATAAGAGGAGGGAGATGAGAGAGAAGATGATAAAAAAAAGGAGAGAGAAAGAAGAGAGAAAGAGGAAAGAGAGAAAAAATATTAAAAGAGGATTGGAAAAAAAAACTCTTCTTTCTGGAACTTTGAGAAGTTGGAGTTTTATGAGTAAGGCATAAAAAAAATTGAATAAATTATTTATCATTGTAGGGGAATAGCCCTCTAAGCAAGAAGGTATTGGGAGAACTCCGGCTACAGACTAATATTAGATATACTAAGGTTAGCTCCTGAAGGTAAGGATTTCTGGACTTGATCACCAGTTGTATATATATATTTATATGACATGTTTTGATCCGAGTACATAAGCATTGGCATGCATGGTTATTTTCGCATGGTATAGTTTGATTTCTCGTGACAAATAATATGGTTGTTATTATTATTATTTATATTTCTATATACCATGTTTATCAAGTAAAGTGATCTTTGGATGGGTTGGACCATGATACCGATTATTAAAAAACTGTAAATGGGCATGATGATGTGAATGGACAAAGTGTTAATTAAGAGAATATGATATTTGGACTAGCCATCCACGGGATCGTGGTTACTGATATTGCTAGTCACAAGCTTGACAATGATATGGCCAGTCAAAGGCGTGGACAATAATATTGCCGGTCAAAAGCATGGACAATGATATTGCCAGTAATAGGCATGGACAAAGATATTGCCAGTCACAGGCATGGACAATGATATTGCCGGTCATCGACATGGGCAATGAAATTACCACATCATAGGTTGAAGTGTGATGCCGAGGTTGCTAGTCATGGGCTGAAGCATGACCGTGGTTAGCCCAGAGCCCTAAAGAAGAAGGATGATTAAATTGAAACATAAAAAGGAAACATGATTTTGATAAAATGTTTTTTTTGTATATATGATATTTGAATTGCTTGGTTGCATGACATGATATACTCTTATCTCGTTACTATTTTCAAATTATTACTATTATTGGTGAGACTATGTGGAGACCTTAATGGGTTGTAAAGCTCACAACCCCCTACTTTCTTCCTTCTTAGAGTTATGCAGGATATTCGAGCTTAGTAATGGATTGGATTCGTGGTGAAATGAAGCATAGCAAGAATCGGACTAGGCGTGAGACTGAACATAAATTTTTAGATGGTTTAGTTAGTCTTGTTTAGTTAGTTCGGTTGTTGATATTTATGTAATAAATCAGTGAACCATTTAGTGATTTTACTTGAATAAAAGGATTGTTTTGTTATTATTCAATTGTTTAAATAATATTGGTTTATTTGAAGTAATCTTTGAATGAAGTGAATATTGTATACCTAGACCTTGCATGATCTCTAAAATGTATTCTAGGATTTGTGTTGCCGGTCGCGTAGCTAATTTCGGTACTGGATTCGGGACGTGACAAGTGCTTTACATCTAGGGGTGCAAATGGGTCGGGTCGGATCGGGATTACCAGTTCTTTGATTGGGTCCTAATATTATATCCGGACCCAACTCACTAAAAAATCGGGTCGGGACGGATCAGGTTCACTATTAGAATTTTCAACCTAACGGATCATTCGGGTTGGATCGGGTCTATAAATAACCCAGTTCTAATCTAAAAAATTTACATATAAATATGATCTAAATAAAATATAGATAACAATATTTCGATTATTACATAACCAACTATTATTAACCATAAAATAGATAACAAAAAATATTATTTTTAAAATAAATTAAGATATAAAAATAATTATAACTCTATTTCTATGTTAAAAATAAGTTTTACATAAATTTTAAATTATAATTTAAAGTCCAAATAGATATGATCATAATAGTATTAGTATATTCGAGTCGGATCGGATCGGGTCGGATTCAAATTCAGTAAACCGAGACCTGACCCGAAAATGGAACGGGTCTAATTATAGAACCCGACTCGGATCCATAGATCCATAAAAATGAATTGGATGGAGCCTAAACGGATAAGGTTGGGTCACGTCACAAGTCATCCCGATCAATTTGCAGCCTTATTCACATCGAGAAGTCATTTGGGTGTCGTCACGGCAGACGCATATAAGGGCACATCATGCATGGAACCAAAAGATTATTTATCCGGGACAGAAAGAATAGCCGAAGTTTCAGCGGAAAGGATTTATTTGCACTGCCATTTGGATATTCACAGCGCATCAGATTTATGACCAGGGATTGTCATCCTCGTATAAGAAATTACACGGTATGATTTCAGAATGTCAAACGTTTATAGCCATCATAAATTTATGAGTTCGATGAATCCACGATGGGGTGATTGATTGAGATGGAACACACATCGCATGTGTGATTCGGTCCATCCGGTCACTGTTGATTGATATTTTTTTTAAAATGGTAAATGGAGTTTTAAAAAATAGCAGCCTTTCATTTGGATCGGTGGTGCTCATAAGAATGAAAGGTGAATGATTTGCTTTATAAATTTTTAAATTTTTTTTATAATATATATATATATATATATGGAGTAACAGGGAGGATGCAAGATACTTCTTCCCTCAAGAATGGTAGAATATTAATAAGGTAGGGAGCAAAAAGAGCATAAAGGATAAGGTTTGGAGACCTAAAAATCCTTAGTTGTGATGCAATGACAGCATTAAGGTACAAATCTTCAAAGAGAGAGGAAAATTGCACCGAGCCAATCCAAGTGTCACTCCAAAAACAGATTCCCCCGCGGTTTCCCAGATTTTTTTTTAAAAAAAAAAAAAAAAAAAAAAAAAAAAAAAGTCAAGTTCCAATAGGCATCCAATTTCTTGTGGATGCCCTTCCAAGTAGGTGAGATTTTAACCATGGATTGCTTAACTCGCATCACAAACTTTTTCTGGCGTGGTATGGCATGGTCAACTTGCTTCATCCAAAGGAATATGACTACCATCTTTCGAAAAAGTTTTCGAGTACTACTAGGTCCCACTAGGCCCTTATCTTGAAACCTAAAGTGGGCCAACCTAATAATACATGATAAGGCTGAATTGGTCGGATGGCTCGCTTGGATCTCCAAAACTTGGCCTAGATAGCCCATGATACGCCTCAGATCAGCCATCCAATAAAAGGTGCTAAGATTCCAGAGCAAGCTTGGCCTAACTACTATAGCCACTAAAATCCTGCACGCTATATTCACGTGGGAATCTAAGAAGCGCGCTACGGATTGATAATGTTTTATCTCTCAATAATCCCAAACAATTGATCGCTTTATACACTAGGCATTGTTTTTCACTTAGGCCCAAATTTATGCATGTGCGCATTATTCTTTTCTCCATTCTGTGTAAATGCAAAATATTATTTCATTATAGATTCATTAGATTCGCAGGGAGAATTTTCTTTCCTGAAATATTATTCTTGGAAAACCGATTCCTGAATATCTTGAAAAATAGTTTTTGCATGTTTGTTTGATCATTAAAAAAGAAAAAATATTAGCTTATAACAAAATGGCTTAGGTTGAGCATCTATTTTTCAGAGAAAAAAAATGTATAAAATATTTACTATATCTTTAATACAAGAAAAAAAATTATCCTAATCTAAACATTATTATTATTTGTCATTAAAAATTTATGATGTTTAGGGATGATATGGCTACATCACTGACGTGGAGCGCGTGACAGGTCCAACTGGACGCGGTCAGTACCACGTAGATTTTTTCTTTCAAAAGATCCCCCGTTCGGGAAGAAGTGCTCCTGCTCCTTCGCCAGGTGGCATCCCAAGACGGGTCCACCTCGGCCGAAGTCGAGCATCTCTCTGCCACTCCGCCGGGTGTCAACCCAGGAGGGGTCCATCTCGGCCAAAGATAGCGGCCTTCTGATCTCTCGCCAGGTGGCATCCCAAGACGGGTCCATCTCGGCCGAAGTCGAGCCCCTCTCTGCCACTCCGCCAGGTGTCCACCCAGGAGGGGTCCACCTCGGCCGAAGTTAGCGTTCCCTCGCTCCCTCGCCAGGTGGCCCCCCAAGATGGGTCCATCTCTGTCGAGGTCGAGCCGGGCCCTCCTGCTCCTTCGCCAGGTGGCACTCTAAGACGAGTCCACCTCGACCGATGTCGAGCCTCTCTCCGCCACTCCGCCAGGTGTCCACCCAGGAGGGGTCCATCTCGGCCGAAGCTGGCAGCCCCTGCTCCACCGCTAGGTGGCGCTCCCCGACGGGTCCAACTCGGTCGAGGTCAGCCATACTCTGCAAAGCCACGGGCAGGCAGAGGCACGGGTCGCGAGGTCGCCACTAGAGCCAGCGCGCGCCGCGCTCCGTACAAGGCGCCAGTACGGCCTGCAGTGACACGCGAAACCTAGCTTACATCAATTAAACAGGGTTCCGCAACCGAGGAACGGAATCCTTGCTGGCAGGGGCCTGAAACGGCTAGAAGCCCATCGTCAACGCCCCGAAAGGAGAGCTCCCGCGCTCGGCCCGAGGTCTCACCAGTTTTTCCCCTTTCGTGACGCACGACGGATGAGGCGTGCCGGCCACTTAACTCCCGGACTTGAAGGAGAAAGGGGGGAGAAAACCCAGAGATCTCGGGAAGGCCCCAGAAGGAGACGTTGGCTGAAAGCGGTCCGGTAGTATAAAAGGGACGATAAAAGCAGATGGACAGGTAGGCCGAAAAGGGGGAGAACATCGAGAGAACGATCCGAAGGATCCCAGGAAGTCCTCAGGCGTGAGATCGGTGAACCCAGCGCAGGAAGTCGGGCTTCAACTCCCTTCTTCCCCACACCTCTTTCATTTACGTATCCTCTAAGCATGGGAATCCTCCGGGAACCCGTCTTGGAGGTCCTGTTCCATCTTGCCGCTCTCTTACTTGACCGTCGGAGTGCCCCCGCCGGAATTTCCGGTCCGGATCTCTGACTTTATTTGCAGGTCCGGAAGCTTGGAGATCTCGAGGTGAGAGAACCCGAGAACCGGTGCCAGCTCACGAGTTGCAGCCCACCGCGGTGAAACCGACAACAAGGAATATTATTGGCCATAAACTATGGTGAAAAAAACTTTAGTCATTGTAATGGGAAGAATATTTATTTTAGCCGTAAGTCTTTAGATAATTAAAATGATATTTTCAAAAAAAAATTCCATAAAAAAGCCAAAAATCGATGTCCTACATATTTTTTTATAAATTATACAAATCATATTTCATGAAAACAGATTTTTTTTTACCTTTATTCTTTGAAAATTTTAACGAGACAAAAAGAATTTTCCACTTACCCGTTGATGACACTTTCTTCCTTCCACTTCCCATGTGCCAAACCAACGGGATGTGAGCTAATATAGCTAATTATTAATGGACCTTCTCTATAAAAAAATATATGATAAAATAAGTAATATCAATAATAAATTACTTATATATTTAATGAATAGTTTTTGCTAACCAAAAATGTCTAATATAAAAATCTTGCATGGTTAGGATCTCCGCTTGATGCGATTTAAATAAGGTCTTTTCTCTTTTTATTGTTATAACAAGACCGGCTCCACTTATTCTATATACAAATATATATATATACATACATACATATACATATATATACATATATAAATATGTATATATATATACATACATATATATATATACATACATACATATATATATATACATATATATATATATATACATACATATATATATATATACATACATACATATATATATACATACATACATATATATATACATACATACATATATATACATACATACATACATACATACATACATACATACATACATATATATATATACATACATATATATATATACATACATACATATATATATATACATATATGTACATACATATATAATATACATATATGTACATACATATATGTACATATATATATATGTACATATATGTATATATATATATGTACATATATATATATGTATATATATATATATATATTGATGCAAATATATAAAATTTGATATTTCTCTTGTTATGACCCCTGGTCTTTGTAATTATATGCAGTGCATGCCCTGTAGAGTAGTACATTGCTACGTGTAAATTAAATATACCAATCTAAAATCCTTCAATTAAATTAAATTAAATTATTATTATTATTATTATTAGTATTATTATTATAAAATTTAAAACTAAATTTATTGAAAAAATAAAAATCGAAATAATGAATGTGCCTATATACATATGTACATACATATATGTACATACATATATGTACATATATATACATGTGTATATATGTATATGTATATATGTATATCTATATATATGTATATATATGTATATATATGTATATATATATATATATATGTGTGCATATATATATATATATATATATATATATATATATATATATATATATATATATATATATATATATATATATATATATATGCTATATATGCACATATATATATATATATATATATATATATATATATATATATATATATATATATATATATATATATATATATATATATATGTATATATATATATATATATATGTATGTATGATATGGCTACATCGCTGACGTGGGGCGCGTGTCAGGTACGGCTGGACACGGTCAGTACCACGTGATTTTTTTTTTAAAAGATCCCCCGTTCGGGGAGAAGTATTTCTGTTCCTTCGCCAGGTGTCTATCTAGGAAGGGTCCACATCGGCCGAAGCTGGCGGCCCCATGCTCCCTCGCTTGGAGGCACCCTAAGACGGGTCCACCTCGGTCGAGGTCGAGCCGGGCCCTCCTGCTCCTTCGCCAGGTGGCACCCGGAGACGGGTCCACCTCGGTCGAAGTCGAGCACCTCTCTGCCGCTCCGCCAGGTGTCCACCCAGGAGGGGTCCACCTCGGCCAAAGCTGGCGGCCCATCGCTCCCTCGCCAGGTGGCACCCCAAGACGGGTCAACCTCGGTCGAGGTCGAGCCGGGCCCTCCTGCTCCTTCGCCAGGTGGCACCCGGAAACGGGTCTACCTCGGCCGAAGTCGAGCACCTCTCTGCCACTTCGCCAGGTGTCCACCCAGGAGGGGTCCACCTCGGCCGAAGCTGGCGGCCCCTCGCTCCCTCACAGGTGGCACCCTAAGATGGGTCCACCTCGGTCGAGGTCGAGCCGGCCCTCCTGCTCCTTCGCCAGGTGGCACTCGGAGACGGGTCCACCTCGACCGAAGTTGAGCACCTCTCTGCCACTCAGCCAGGTGCCCACCCAGGAGGGGTCCACCTCGGTCGAAGCTTGCGGCCCCTCGCTCCCTCGCCAGGTGGCACCCCAAGACGAGTCCACCTCGGCTGAGGTCGAGCCAGGCCCTCCTGCTCCTTTGCCAGGTGGCACCCGGAGACAGGTCCACCTCGGCCAAAGTTGAGCACCACTCTGCCAGGTGTCCACCCAGGAGGGGTCCACCTCGGTCGAAGCTGGCGGCCCCTCGCTCCCTCGCCAGGTGGCACCCTAAGACGGGTCAACCTCGACCGAGGTCGAGCCGGGCCCTCCTGCTCCTTCGCCAGGTGGCATCCGGAGATGGGTCCACCTTGGCCGAAGTCGAGCAATTCTCTGCCACTCCGCCAGGTGTCCACCCAGGAGGGGTCCACCTCGACTGAAGCTAGCGGCCCCTCACTCCCTTGCCAGATGGCACCCCAAGACGGGTCCACCTCAGCCGAGGTCAAGCCGGGCCCTCCTACTCCTTCGCCAGGTGGCACCCATAGACGAGTCCACCTCGGCCAAAGTCGAGCACCTCTCTGCCACTCCGCCAGGTGTTCACCCAGGAGGGGTCCACCTCGATCGAAGCTGGCGGCCCCTTGCTCTCTCGCCAAGTGGCATCCCAAGATGGGTCCACCTCGCCCGAGGTCGAGCCGGGCCCTCCTGCTTCTTCGCCAGGTGGCACCCGGAGATGGGTCCACCTCGGTCGAAGTCGAGCACCTCTCTGCCACTCCGCCAGGTGTCCACCCAGGAGGGGTCCACCTCGACCAAAGCTGGCGGCCCCTCGCTCCCTCGCCAGGTGGCACCCCAAGACGGGTCCACCTCTGTCGAGGTCAGGCCGGGCCCTCCTGCTCCTTCGCCAGGTGGCGCCAGGAGACAGGTCCACCTCGGCTGAGGTCAGCCCTACTCTGCGAAGCCTCGGGGAAGCAAGGGCACGGGTTGCAAGATCGCCACTCAGGCTGCGCGCGTCGCGCCCCATACGGGGCTCCAGTATGGTCTGCAGTGGCACACGAAACCTCGTTTACACTAGTCGGATGGGGCCCCGCAACCGAGAAACGGAATCCTTGCGAACAGGAGCCCGAAATGGCTGGATGCTCACCATCAACGCCTCAAAAGGAGAGCTCCGGCACTCGGCCCAAAGCCTCGCCAGTCTCCCCCCCCTTTTCGTGACACACGACGGACGAGGGGTCCGGCCACTTAGTTCCCGGACCCGAAGAAGAAGGGGGGAGAAGGACGAGAAGTGGGAGGGAGCCCCCGAAGAAAAAGGCGAGCTGGAGGCAGTTTAATGATATAAAAGGGATGGTGAAAACAGGCAGAGGGGTAAGTCGAAAAAAGGAGGAAAACACCAAGAGAACGATCCTGGGAGTCCTCAGGGAGTCCCCAGGCATGAGCTCGGCGAACTCAGCGCATGGAGCTGGGCATCAACTCCACTCTTCCCCACACTTCTTTCATTTACATCTCCTCTAAGCACGGGAATCCTTCGGGAACCTGCCTTAGAGGATCTGTTCCATCTCGCCGCTCTCTAACTTGACCGTCGGAGTGCCCCCGCCGGAACCCCCGGCCAGGGTCTCTGACTTTGTTTTGCAGGTCTGGAAGCTTGGAGATCTCAAGGTGAGAGAGTCCGAGACCGGTTCCAGCTCAAGAGCTACAGGCCACCGCGGTGAGATCGGCAATATATTGGTGTGCTAGGAAGGGGGGGCAGGACAGTAACCCCTGTGCGAGCAAGCTCTCCAAGGGCGAAAGCACACTCCGACCATGGTGGTGACGCGTGTATGCGAAGCATCCGCCAGCCGAGTGGGGGAAGTTCCTTCCCCCCAAGGGCCGCGTAGCCCGGAGAGGGAACTCCCTGGTCCACCTCCTCCTCCTCAGCCGTCCACGGTGAACGGACCTTTCGCAACTGTCATCCAGCAGCTACAAACCTTGACCATTGCTGTGCGGCAACTGCAGCACCAGTAGCGCTCCCTGGCCACTCAGCCCCAGCCAGGGACCCCCACAGCTCAAGCCACGGGCCCTCGCGGAAGCCTGCGCTCCATCTAAGGCAGGCCCTCTCATCCATGGATAGTCTCTAACCCCCGCGGGAGCCACCAGACTCCCGCAAAGAGGAACTACTCCGGTTCAGCGGATCACGAGAGTCGATCCCCGACCAACGACGCCGAAGCAGCGCGGTGCAGCAGGCACCAACGAGGCAAGGCCCCTCACCGAGACCGATCGGCACCCCCTTCTCCAGCGGCCTTGGTGGAAGATTCCACCGACAAGGCCATCAGGCGCCAGGCCGAGAGGTGCCTGGAGGAGCACGAGCGCAAGCTGGCGGAGTTCGCCTGCTGCTTTGCCGACATGCAGAGCTCCCCAATAGACCCAGCAGGCTATGATACCTGACCACCCTTCTCTCAGGAGATCCAAGAGGAACCGATCCCAGGTTGATTCTGCATTCCTCATATGGATCTCTACGATGGGACCACCGATCCCTTGGACCATTTAGAGAGCTACAAGGCTCTCATGAGGGTCCAGGGAGCAACGGACGCTCTCATATGCATTGCCTTCCCAGCCACCCTCTGGAAGGCCACTCGAGTTTGGTTCACCCGCCTCGAGCCGGAATCCATCAGCTCCTTCCATCAACTGGAAGGAAAGTTTGTGGCACACTTCGATGCTTGCCGGAAGGTGCCAAGAAAGGTGGATAGCCTCTTCTCTATCCACCAGCAGGACCAGGAGCTGCTGCGGGACTACATTACCCGCTTCAAGACTGCTGCCCTAGAAATCTATAGTCTGGATGAGCCTGTCACCATGCTGGCATTGAAGCGCGGGCTCAAGACCTCCTGCCTGACGCATTTCCTGGATAAGAAGCCCCCTAGGACATACTCTGAGCTCCTCCTCCGTGTCCACAAGTACATCCGAGCGGAGGAGGCCGATCGCACCAGGCGAGAGCTGGACGGGAAGCACTCAAAGAAGCCTGCCCCAAGGGATGTCCCCAGGACCCGGAGGCCTGGACCACCTGCAGATTTTCATCTAGGCCTGAAGCCGAAGAGTGGTGCTGCCCCGGAGAGAACGTTCACCCCTCTCCTCACTCCCAGGATGAAGATCCTCATGGAGATTGAGGGTGAGCACTACCTCCGCCAACCTCCTCCTCAGAACCCAAGGAGCATCCGTGACAAGACAAAATATTATCAATTTCACCACGAGCACGGCCACGACACGGAGGAGTGCTGCAATCTGAAGCGGGAGATTGAGGGGCTAATCAAGAGGGGCTACTTCAGGAAGTTTGTGAGGAACGAAGCCCCGGCGGAGGGATAGCCGCTCGCAGCCCTTGCCCCGGTCCCCGCAATTGATAACCACCCAACGGAGAAGCTGGTGGGCATGATCTCCTGGGGGATCGGGCGTGCGACGAAAAGAGCGCAGGAGGCGGGAGACCCAGAGAATGTACTCCCCTTTGAAAAGGGGAATAAAACTGAAAAATGTAAATAATGATGCAGCGGTGATCGAGATGACCATCGCAAAGCATCATGTATATCGCATTATGGTGGATAGTGGGAGCTCTACTGACGTGCTTTATTATGATGTTTTCTCTCGAATGAACATGTCTCATGATCAATTAAAGCCGGTGCACGCCCCTCTCATGGGCTTCATCGGAGACTCGGTGGGGGTCGAAGGAGAAATCACTCTCCCTGTCACTGCCAGATCCCCACCTCGGCAGAGTACGGTCATGATGATGTTTGCTGTTGTCAAGCTCTCATCACCTTATAATGCCATCCTCGGCCGTCCAGGGCTCAACCAGCTGGACGCTATCATTTCCACTAAGAGGTTGCTGGTGCAGTTCCCTACCGCCTCTGGGATGGGAGTGATAAGAGGGACGGCCCAACCCGTCCAGCATTGCCTGTAGACAATCCCGGGTGCCCGGGGTGCTGAGCTCGGCCCTGATGTCGATGACCTCGACCTAAGAGAGAAGGACCCCAAGGGAGGGCCCGTGGAGCACCTGTTGACGTATCCTCTCGGTTCGGACCCTCAGAAGACTGTGCAGATAGGAGCCCAGCTCCTGGAAGAAGAACGGGTCTGTTTGCTAGAATTCCTCCGGGTGAATGCTGATGTGTTCGCCTGGTCCGCCGCTGACATGCCAGGTATCCCCTCGGAAGTCATCACCCATCGGTTGAATGTTGATCCAAGGTGTCGCCCTGTCTGCCAGAAGAAGAGGAGTTTTGCTGCAGAGAGGCAGAAGGCCATCAATGAAGAAGTGGAGAAGCTCCTCATCGCCGACTTTGTGCGGGAGGTACAGTATCCTAGTTGGCTGGCGAACGTGGTTATGGTGAAGAAGAGCAGCGGCAAGTGGAGGATCTGCATGGACTACACCGACCTCAACCGAACTTGCCCGAAGGACAGTTTCCCTCTTCCAAAGATCGACCTGCTCGTGGACACCACTTCAGGGCATCGCCTCCTTTCTTCCATAGATGCCTTCTCTAGGTACAACCATATTCAAATGCACCCGGAGGACGAGGAGCACACTGCTTTCATCACCGATCGCGGAACCTACTGTTACAAGATATGCCATTCGGCCTTAAGAACGCCGGGGCCACGTACCAGCGGCTGGTCAACAAAGTCTTCAAAGACCAGATCGGCTGCAACATGCAGGTATACGTGGACGATATGCTGGTAATGAGCAAGCCCCTTTCGGACCACGTCGGCGACCTGGCGGAGACCTTCGGTAACCTCCGGCTTCACCAGATGAAGTTGAACCTAGCGAAGTATGCCTTCGACATGTCCGCCGGGAAGTTCTTGGGGTTCATGGTAACCCAAAGAGGGATAGAAGCCAACCCAGAGAAGGTCCAGGCTATCTTGGACATGGAGTAACCCACCTCCAAGAAGCAAGTGCAGCGACTCACCGGCCGGATAGCCGCCCTGAGTCAATTTATCTCAAGGTCTGCCAACCGCTGCCGGCCCTTTTTTAAGGTGCTGAGGAAGATGAACAACTTTACCTGGACGGAGGAGTGCCAGGAGGCGTTCGACGAGTTGAAGAGGACACTGGCATCCCCGCCGCTACTCTCCAGGCCCGAAGGAGGAGAGGAGCTCCTCCTGTACCTGGCGGTCATCCCGGAGGCCGTCAGTTCGGTCCTGGTCCGGACTGACGACCAGGGAATGCAAAGGCCGGTGTATTACACGAGCAAACTCCTCCGCGACACGGAGCTCAGGTATTCCTGGTCTGAGAAACTTATTTTGTGCTAATCATGTTCGCTCAGGGTTTCAGACCTTATTTTCAAACGCACCCCATTGCTGTCCTGACGGATCAGCAACTAAAAGCGGTGCTCAGCCAACCTGACACATCTGGGCGCCTAGCGAAGTGGGCACTCAAGCTCAGCGAGTTCGACATCACTTACAGGCCAAGGTCGACCATGAAGGCACAAGTACTCGCTGACTTCTTGGTCGAGTATACAGGCCTGGGCAAGGGGGTGGAGGAGAGCCTTCAAGACTGGCAGCCGAAGCCAGGACCCGAGGAAGACGTTTGGATCCTTCATGTAGACGGAGCCTCGAACTCCAGCGGGAGTGGAGCTGGTCTCATCCTCGCCAACGGCGAAGGGGTAGTCGCCGAATGTGTGCTCCGTTTCCAGTTCGTCGCAACTAATAATCAAGCGGAGTATGAAGCACTCCTTGCGAGGCTGAGATTGTCCCGCGAGTTGGGCGTGGCCAACCTCAAGGCCTTCACCGACTCGTAGCTGGTAGCTGGACAGATCTCGAGGGAGTACGGCATGTGGGACCTCCAAATGGCGAAGTACCTGGAGCTCGTGAGAACGAGCACGGCGGGATTTCGGCGTTTCAGCATCTCCCATATACCTCACGGGGAAAACGCTCGCACGGACGCGCTCTCCCGCCTTGCAACCCTGCCGGACTCGTCATTGGGCCACACTTACGTCGAACACCTTAAGGCCCCGAGCTACGAGACGCCCATGGAAGTCCAGCAAGTCAACCAAGAGCACAGCTAGATGGACAAGTACGTCGAGTACATCACCGACGGCACCTTGCCGGAGGATCATGTGGCGGCTGGCCTCATCAAGAGGAAGGCCGCACGGTTCGTCTTAATGGATGGGCTACTATATCAGAGGTCCTACTCTTACCCACTCCACAAGTGTCTGAGACCCGCAGAGGTCGCACTCGTGCTCTAAGAGTCCACGAGGGCGTCTGTGGGAACCACGTGGGGGTCAGAACAATGGCATATAAGGCCCTCGGTCAAGGTTACTTCTGGGAGACCATGAAAGAAGACGCAGCTGACTTCATGAAGAGGTGTGACCGATGTCAGCGGTACGCCGTGGTGCAACGTTAGCCCGTCGCTCCACTCTCCCAGCTCTCCGTCCCATGGCCGTTCGCTCAATGGGGCATGGATCTCCTAGGACCTTTTCCCCTGGCATCCGGGTAATGGAAATTCTTGATCGTGGCCATCGACTACTTCACGAAGTGGGTCGAGGCTGAGCCCTTGGCCCAGAACACGGAGGCAAACGTCACCAAGTTCCTCTGGAAGTCAATTATTTGCCGCTTTGACCTACCGCACACTATTATCATCGACAACGGACGTCAATGTGATTGTCGGGAGTTTGAGGAGTTCTACAGCGACCTCGGCATCCACCATTGTTTCACTTCGGTGGCGCATCCATAGACAAACGAAAAAGCCGAGGTGACGAATATGACCATTTTGTAGGGCCTCCGGACAAGATTGGACCAAGCCAAGGGCAGGTGGGCGGAAGAGCTCCCGAGCATCCTTTGGGCATACCACACTACCCCGAGGACAGCTACGGATGAAACCCCATTCAACCTTGTCTACGGAGCCGAAGCGGTTATCCCAATTGATCTCAGCCTACCGACCTGGCGACGGAGAACCCTGCCAGGATGCTGCTAAACCTGGACCTCCTTGAAGAAACAAGGGATAAGGCTCGAGTTCGAATGGCTGCCTACCGGCAGCGAGTGGCTAGATACTACAACTCTAGAGTGCGACCGAAGTCCTTCCGCCCGGGAGATCTGATGCTCCGCCGTGCTAAAGCTTCCCAGCCACGGGAGTGCGAGAAGCTCTCCCCGAACTGAGAAGGCCCTTATAGGGTGGCGGAGGTACTTCCTCACGAGGCGTACTACCTGGAGGAGCTAGGGGGATCCCGGTTCCCTCGGACTTGAAATGCCTCAAATTTGATGATGTATTACCAATAGTATAAGGCTCCTTGAACTTTAGCAATGAAATCTTTTTCATCAAATGCTTCTTCTCGTCTCGTAAGGTGAGAGCCACCCAGCTCTAAGTTCAGCGAACATGAACACGGTGGGAGACCCGCGAAGGCGTGATGTCCCTCTCACAAGATCCCGGAGAACAGCTCGGCAAGCCGCATAAGGCTCAGATACAGCCTGTGGCCCCGGGGTTCAGTCCGGAAGTCCCAGACTTCGGTCTGGAGGGCGGGGCAGAATCAAATTCGCCCACGCAATCCCGGAGAACAGCTCGGCAAGCCGTGCAAGGCTCAGATACAGCCTACGGCCCAGGGGTTCAGTCTGAAAGTCCCGGACTTCGATCTGGAGAGCGGGGCAGAATCAAATTCGCCCACGCGACCCCGGAGAACAGCTCGGTAAGCCGTGCAAGGCTCAGATATAGCCTACGGCCCCGGGGTTCAGTCCGGATGTCCCGGACTTCGGTCTGGAAGGCGGGGCAGAATCAAATTTGCCCACGCGATCCCGAAGAATAGCTCGGCAAGCCGCACAAGGCTCAGATACAGCCTACAGCCCTGGGGTTCTGTCCGGAAGTCCCGGACTTTGGTCTGAAAGGTGGGGCAGAACTAAGTTCGCCCATGCAATTTCGGAGCTTGGCTCGGAATGCACTACGGGACTTAGTCCCAGTGACTAGCACCGGAGTTCAGTCCGGAAGATGCACAAAAAAAAAAGAAGAAAAAGAGAAAAAGTGAAGGGACAACTTAGTGAAAAGAGAATTCCATTGCATTTAAAGGGTCGGTACATAAGAGGGGCCCCAACAAGCCGGGAGACCCCAAAGAAAGAAAATAAGAAAGAAAGATAAAAGCGCCGTGGAGCTACTTTGGCGCAGTTGCATCCTCCTCGGGCTGAGGCGCACTCTCTCTGCCGGCACCGTCGACGGGAGGTTGCTCGGGAGGCTGCTCGGGAGTCGCCGCCTCGTCACCGGTCGCTGTCGAAGCTCCTCCACGGGGCTCCTGCCTCCTGCCGCCGAGGACTATCCCGCTGAGGTCGAGCTCGAGATAGAAGGAGCCAACCTTCTCCCGGCATACCTGGAACCCCTTCAAGAAGGAGTCCATGGCAGCCTCCCGTACCTCGGCGACGTACTCCTCGGAGGCCCGGAACCTCGGAACGGCCTCCTGCGCCTCCCGCTTGGACGCCTCCAGCAGCCCGTTGACGTAGGAGCTCTTCTCCTTGGCTGCACTCAGCTCCTTCAGGACTTTCTCCACCCGGTGCTCCAGCGACCGGGACTAAGCCTTGAGGCGGGTCTTTTCTGTCGCATCCTCCTCGTTATGGCGCTGGTTCGAAATCCTCTCCTCCGATAGAGAGGTCTCGAGCTCCTTGACGTGCCCCTAGACGCGGGCCAAGTCAGCTCGAAGGGCCTGGTTATTTCCTTGCAGCTCGACCCCTTTCTCCATGAGGTCCTTGACGTCGTCTACGAGCTTGCTGAGCTTCTCCTCATTCTCGGCATCGTTCTTGGCGTAGCCGGCGAGGAAATTCCTCAACAGCAGCACGTCCGTCCCGATCTGCAGCGAAAGAAAAGGGGGTTAGAACAATCCAACTGGAACTTTAAAGGATTCGGAGCTCGGGACTTACCGTAAAGAGCTGCGGGAGGATCTCGAGCAGCGCCTCATTGTAGTCCCGGCCACCCCTCAGATGGCGGTCCCAGGAGGTGTTGGCGAACTCCATGACCTTCTCCGCAAGGCCCTGGTCATGGATCATGGAGCATCGGCTGCTGAGGCTCGGCGGCAGAATGGGCGCGTCGGCAGCAGGCAAGGCGGTCGTCAACTCGCTGAGTGGTGCGGTCGTCGGTGGAGCTGTCGCCGTCGTGGTGACCACCGTGGATGCGGCCGGTGCAGCGGCTGGAGTCGGTGCTGCCCGAGGAGGTTCCGGCCCCCTCTCTTCCCCGGCCTTGTCGAGGTCGACGACAGGGACATCGGGCGCCCGGGCTCGAGGTGGCCTGGAGGCGGGAGCCGCCGCTCCAGGTCTAGTGATGGAGGTCGGCGCGGGCGTCCGGCTCGCCTCAGTACGAGCTCTCTTTGCCGGGGGTTCAGTCCCCTCGGCGGCATCCCTCTGCGCGGTGCCCTCCATCAGGTTCTCTATGGAGAACTTCATACCTGAAAAAAAAGTGAAGAGGTCAGTCGAGCAAGTTCAGGAAAAAAAAAGAGAGAGGGGGATGCAAAGCCGAAAAAGAAACCAAAGGAGAGAGATCCAAGCCTCACCCAGCTCCCTGATGGGACTGATCCCTGCCTCGAATAAGTTCTGCTCTGAGAGCAGAACATCGAGGGCTGGGACCGCGTCACTCAGCAGCTGTGAAAAGACCTCTTGGTCCGCTGGCTCGACCTGAGAGTTCCAGTTCGGAGATCGGTCCGGCTCGCTCCAGGCCTAGTCAATGTCGTCGATCGAGGCAAAAAAAGAATCGGTTCTTCCAGCCCTTAATGGACGAAGGGAGGTCGAACCTAAGGCACCTAGGCTGAGGTGAAATGTACCACCAGCCATCATCAGTGGAATAATGCTTCAGGGTGAAGAGAGCCCTGAAGATGGAGAAACGGGCAACGAACCCATGGAAGTGACAGAAGACAATGAAAGCAAAGATGACCCGGATGGCGTTAGGAGCCAACTGGGCCGAGACCAGACGGTAGTGACTGAGAAAAGAAAGGAAAAAGGGATGAAGGGGAAATCGAAGACCCCCGAGGAGGAAGTCCTCGTAGAAGGCAACTCT